>OX411754.1:13712069-16212069 GCA_948252205.1 Orthosia incerta
CAGTGATATTAGCTGAGAGCGCTACGTGACTATTGTTTGTGTCAACAGTGGAGGATGACTCAACCTTAGCTTTATCAGTCGTACCGTCAGTTAATTTGCTTGTAACAGGTTTTGTTTTGAAGTCTGTGTTATGAATAAGCGTATGGTGCTTGCGTTTACATATTTTACACCCTGGTTTCTTGCAATTATTGGGATAGTGACCGTGACGCAAACAATTATAACACACCTTATAGCTAGGTAGTAAAGACATTCTATCGTTGACGCTTAGTGATAGAAACTGTGGACAAGAATTAAGGTTGTGATCGCTTTTACATTTTGGACAACTATTTGATGAAGAACTGCTAGTGTTTTGTGTTGTAACAAAAGCTTTTATTTTAGTATTAGTTTTTATGTTAGTTGTAGAATGACGTGACTTTTCCAGTGTTTCTATTAAATCAGCCCGATTACGCAAAAAAACAATGAACTGATCAAAAGTGATTCGTTTAGATTTATCGATACGTCCTTTGTATTCCTCCCATTCTCGGAATGTTGTAGGGTCTAGTTTTTGTCGAATTATATGGATAAGTAATGTGTCCCAGTTACTAACAGGTTCGCCTAATGTTTTTAACGCTCTGATATTTTTGTTTACATTGTCTATAATACCTTTTAATGCAGTTGAGGACTCCCTAGCGATCGACTCGACGTTGAACAACGCCGTAACGTGATTCTCAATCAATAATCTTTCATTGTCGAATCGCTCACAAAGAAGCTCCCATGCCACATTGTAGTTTTGAGCAGAAAACTCAATTGACTGGATCACGACAGCAGCAGATTCCGATAATGATGACCTAAGGTAATGAAATTTATTAATCTCGTCTATGTCGTCATTGCCATGAATGAGACTGGCGAAGGTATCGCGAAATTCGAGCCAGTTATCATATGATCCTGTGAATTTGGGTAATTGGATTGTAGGCAACTTGACGAACTGACGCTTAACATTAGTACTGCAATTCGATTTTATTTCATCTTGTTCAGATTTTGAAAAGTTAGCTAAAATAATTTTAGCTTGGGCTACCAACCCATAATATTGAGATTCAATTGTAGTTCTTTCGAGTGTCTCAGTATCAACGTTATCACACAAGCATTCTAATTTTAATTGAACCTCATTAAATTCATCAAAAACATCATCTAATTTGGCGACTCGCAATTGCAACTCCATTACCTGAAAGGCGGTTATTTCGGAATTTTTTAGATTGCTCAAATAGGTTCCAAATACTGTTAACCTTCCTTTATAACTGCTTCGCTTCTTTTTAAGTTCTTTAATGTCAGTCATTTCGAATGGAGAGTGTCGTAGACCTGTAATTATACAATTATAATGTTAATGAAACTGTAACAACAAATACCTATCGTAGTGACTAATGAGACTGTCAGCTAAAACTAGCCCAAGTTGTTAATTGTACAAATTTAACTGTTAAGTTGTATCACTGCAAATATTAATAAAAGCTACTGTAGGAAAGTATGAAAGGTTTACTATTTCTAAGAAATAACGTAACAAACAAATGAATTATCTGCCTGTTAAAAGGTTTACAAAGCAACAATGAATTTTATAGGTTTAAATTAGAAAATAATAGTTGTATATTGAAAAATAAATAACTAACTAATGTAGGTTACGAATAACACTACTGTACTGTATTGTAAGCACTCGTTAACTATAATATACAACAGTGATTTAACCTAATGCACTGTAAATAATTCCTTGTAAATATGTATACACAAAAGAATAAAAACAATTAAATAAATGACTTTGTAAATGTTATACAAAAAATATTTTACTAACCTTATTATCAATACTTAATTCCTATATTTTATTTTACCTGATTTAATATTAATGAGTGTTGGGTGAATTTGATTAATATTATAATGATTAAAAGCTTCCTGTTTTATTTCACTTAATGACCGATACACTTTTCTTCCAAACACGTGTTCGTTACCTCGTCACTCCGGTGCTCATTTAATATTCAATTTCCAGAATATCCAATTCCAGCTTATTCCACTTTGCTAGTATGAGATAATCATGCGGCTCGTATGGACCATGTATAAAAACTGGAGGAACTTCTTGGGAATTTAGGTAATTGAAAACTCAGGATGTAGCACGCAGTGATCGACCTTATTTTATTTGACTACATAATGACAGTACATAAATTTTAGGACCGTAGGATAAACGCCTGATAAAAAACTTATAGCTAAATTTCTTACTGTCTACAATTTGCACCGAGCTATTTGATGCGTTAACACAGACAAAGTCCATAGGATTAGTCCAATACATTGTGCACAACTGTTGACCCATAGCTAGTCGCTTTGTGAGTATGTGCTTCTTCCAGGTTAGGCGTCTATCCAAATATATTCCAAGATACGTGGCGTGGTTCCCTTGCGGCAGAGGTATGACGTTTAGAGTGACAGGACGATGTTTCTTGCCTGTTTGTAAAAGTGACTTGGACTGATTTTGTTTCGTTGGCCTTGATACGCCAGTCTTTGAGCCATTGGGATGTTTTTTCAAGACTGGTTTGAAGCTTTTGTGCTGCAACGTCTGGTGAGTTGTCCATAGATAGTATTGCGGTATCATCAGCAAATGTTCGTGTAACCACTCCATCGGTCGTTGCGATGTCAGCTGTGAAAAGCAGGTACAACATGGGACCCATAACACTGCCTTGTGGGACTCCAGCTTGGATAGCAAATAAGGACGTTAACTCTTCTCCTTGTTTTACAAAAAAGTGTCAAGAGACACTTTTTTAAGGCTCAACTCAACCAATGGCTAAATAAATATTCTAACCAACGGAACGGTTTCATATTGGTGAATGTTCGTATAGTCACGGTATTAAATTTTGTATAAATTGGGGAAGAAACCACGGAGTTTTTAATAGGGAAATCTTGAAATGAAAATTGAACACTTTGAATGAAAATGAATAGTTTTGAATTTTGGGTATTAATTTATATATGGTGGCGCCTATTAGGTCTAGGATAACCATCCCTAAATTGGAATTGTCTGGAGCAGCTCTTCTTACTAGGCTCCTTCATCATGTTTATGGCACTCAGACGTTTTTGCTTGGACTGATAGTGAGATAGTTCTTTGTTGGTTTCGCACCTTAGCTCATACTTTGGAGGTTTTTGTGGCGAATAGAAATCTCACAGATTCAGAACTCTGAGACTAAACTGATCTGGAGACATATCCCAGGAGAATTGAACCCCGCAGACTGCGCGTCGCGTGGTTGCGAGCCTGCTGTCCTTGTCAACCATTGTCTTTGGTGGGGACCAGACTGGATGAGGCATCGCGAGTCATCCTGGCCCCAGAATAGGTTCTCCTCTCCAGAGGTTTTGCTTACAATTTGGATTATCTTTTGGACAGATACAGCTCTTTGTCAAAACTGTTAGGGGTTACCGCTTGGATCCGGCGTTTCATACGTAACGGACGGAACCCGAATAATAAATTGTAATCCCGAATAATAGTTTTGTCGCCTCATGAACGTCAAGAGACCCTGATGTTGTTGGTTCGTGCTGTGCAAGCCGAGCACTTTGACCAGACTATTAAGCCCTGAAGAGATGCTCAGCTTTGAGAGGCTCAATTGCTCATCTTATTCCATTCTTGGACCAAGCCGGTTTGCTCCGAGTCGGCGGACGACTCCGGAATTCGAATTTGCCTTATGGTGCTGGCCAGGGGCTGGTCTGTGTTAGCAAACTTACGCTTTGAGCTGTCAGCGACAAGCCCTGTAGGGATTGGCTTTGTTGATGCAGTCCTACCAAGGTGGCGTGGTCTTGAGGGAGAGCGCTACGGTCGTGTAGATCCTCAAGGCAAGTGCGGTGATTTTCCTTCTCGTGGTCGCCGCCCTGTTTTTGGTCTAATTCCTTCTGAAATAGACGTAACTGAAATCACCGGGTGACGTATCGCAGGGGTGGCGAGGTCATGACCCTGGGTGTCCACCATTGAACAAAAACAATGATGGACGGCAATGACCTCCCGCGTGTTTGTGCCGTGCGCGGGGTCCCGTACTGAAGGATGATGGGATCCTGGTGGCTGAGCCGATGAGCGTAGGCGGTTTAACGTTTCTGAGGCAACACTCCACTTTGGCCCGGATTTCTTCACACACAGGAGGCCGTAGCCTAGCCAGCTACGTCAATCGGCTGCGGGGTCCGGTTAGACGGCCCCCTGGCGAGCTTGCAGACGGCGGCGCTCGCTCGCACGTTTCGGGATTTTTAAATAATAATAATAATAATAATAATAATAGTTTATTGTCACAAAGAAACATACATTAGTATACACTGATTAACAAGATTCTTACTACGCTGCAGAAGTCTGTATACAGATATTGTGAGCCCTGCCTCTCAAACTAGGATAACCTGTATCTTAAGAGACAGTGTTCAGCTGTGAGGTTACTTAAAAATACTGTGCCTACCTATTGTTCGTGTTAACAGTCAGATTTACGTAAAAAATATTATTATTATTATATTCTAAGAAATAGGAAAAATAATATTGATAACAAATAAATATCTACGTAATAGTGAATAGGTGAATGTGTGTGGGGATGTGTTTATGATGTATGATTGGTGAGTTTTTGTTTGAGAGTAGTGAGTGTGAGGTGTTATTATGTGCAGAAATATAAAGCTAATATAATGCAATATCAGGCAATGTATATGAGTAGTGATTCAGTTTGTTCATAGTCCTGTAGAAGTAGCCATTCCATCACCTTAGCTTTTAATTTAAATTTATTGCAATCGAGTGTATTTAGTTCTTTGTGAATTGGATTTCAATTTAAAAAAAAAACCACAAGGCGAACGAAAAGGACCGGCGAAAGCTGGGACTGCGCTCCAAAAGGTGGGACCGGTGAAAGCTGGGACGGTACACCAGACGGCGGGACCGGCGCAAGCCGGGACTGCCTCTTTCGCTAGCAGGAACATCCAGAGGCGTCTCGAGGTGGCGCTGCGGCGGGACTGTCAAATGACGGTACTGCTGCGGCACTGTCGTGGGACCACCGAAGCGTGGAACTGCAAACCAGCCCACCGGGCATAAGGGTACTGCCAAAGCTGGCGCGACACGGAACCCTTGCGTTAGAGGTCGAATGACCTCGGACGTTGCAGCCCCGGACGCTACCGTCAAAGACAACACCTCGTCGTCTCCCAGCGGCCGGCGTGAATCAGGCTGGCTTCCGGTTGGACGATCTGAGTCGCAGAGAAAAAAGCGCCAAAAGCTGAGACAGCAAGCGGCTCTAGAGGGGACTCCTACGGAGGGCCCATCAAAGAGACCGCGAGCTGTTCTCAGCGGCGACAGCGAGGGCATGGCGGCCAAGAGGATGAAGACCCAAGGGCAATCACCCTCAACCGGATCCTTTAGGGATGCGGTGGCGGCTGTGAAACTCGCTGTCTTCACAGTCAAGTACCTGGAGGAGTACTTGAAAGCGGAGGACTTGGTGCCAATCCAGGAGCTCATAATTGAGAAACTGGAAGTGGCGACGGATGCTCTGCCTGTTCTCACGGTTACGCCCGGAGTTGTCGCGGGTGCAGTTCATGTATCCTGCGACAATTTTGATGTAGCTAGCTGGTTTCGGGGTGCCATCAACAATGTGGAACTTGGCACCCTGAAACTCAAGGTCATTGACGCCAAGGACCTTCCAAAGCCAGTCAAAATGGCATGGAAGAGTCGCAACTTGGTGTTGCAAGGCTCTGCCCGGGCCATTCCACTGCTCCAGCGGCTTAAGGGGTTAAGGGCTTAAGGGTTCTGAAAATGATTGCTAACAGAGTGGACTATCCGTATATAGTTCACTGCTGTCAGTTACATGTGTCACCGTATTGTGATGTTTACTAATACTTAGTTTTATTGCATATTGCTACTAACCCTATATGAGTCTACGCTCGAAATAAAGTTTTTGAATTTGAATTAACCCTGCCTTGAGGACGGACGAGTGGAAGGTCGCGTGACGTGAATATCGTCCTCATGGACGGGGTGACCACTGGGGTCATCAAGGCCGCGGGCTACTCTCTTCCAGGAGGAATTGAACGATACTCGTTCAAGCTCCTGGAAGAAGACAAGGGAGAGGCACCCACTGCGGAAGCAAACTGCCCGGATCAGACACCGAGCTGTATTGCGACAAAAAAGGCAAGATCCCACGACCATACGTCACAAAAGACCTTCGTCGCAAATTCTTCAACAACGTGCACCATTGGAGTCATCCCGGCGCAAACGCGACCACCAAAATGGTCACAGAACGGTACGTTTGGCCAGCAGTAAAGAAAGACTGCAGAGAATGGAGCCGTTCCTGCATAACGTGTCAGCGTGCTAAGGTAACCCGTCACAACTCTTCACCATTGGGAACCTTCAAAATGCCAAGGGCTAGATTCAACCATATCCACATCGACCTCATAGGCCCGCTCCCGCTGTCACAAGGCTATCGTTATTGCCTCACAGCCATCGATCGCTTTACACGATGGCCTGAGGTGATACCAATACCTGACATGACAGCAGATATAGTGGCAAAAGCCCTACTGACTGGCTGGATCTCACGATTCGGCTGTCCCGTCGATCTTGTTACGGAACTAGGCCGACAGTTTGAATCAGCACTGTTCAAACATCTATCGAAAATGGTTGTATTTAGCCACAGGCGTACCACGGCTTATCACCCCGCCTGCAACGGCCTCATAGAGAGGTTTCACAGGCAGTTAAAAGCCGCAATAATCTGCCACTCCAAAGAAAACTGGGTCGAATCCTTGCCACTAGTTCTACTAGGAATAAGGAACGCGTACAAGGAAGACCTAGGAGCTACACCAGCAGAACTTCTTTACGGCGAAACACTCAGGCTACCAGGTGAATTATTTCAGCCACAGGTCGACGACACAATAGACATGTCAGACTACGTGGCACGGTTAAAAATCTTTGCAAAAAGAATGCAACCGTCACCAGCATCCCGACACGGCAGCAGCAGCAGAACAACGTTCGTCTTCAAGGATTTGGGCACAGGTAGTCATGTTTTTCTTAGAGACGAGACTTCTGGCTCACTAAAACCAGCATACACAGGACCGCACAAAGTCCTGCAGCACGGGGACAAGGTTTTCAAACTCCTCGTCAACGGCAAAACTGTCTCAGTTACTATCGAAAGGCTCAAACCCGCATACATATTACATGACCCAAACACAAACACTACCACAAACAACACAAAAACACACTCAAACACGCCATCACTTACACAAAAAAAAAACAGCACCCACCATCAAATTACCTGACAAAGGAAACAATATGAGGACGACAAGGTCAGGGCGTAAAGTTCATTATCCCGACTATTATCGCTCATAGTGTCGATCTCTGGAATGGGGTGATGTAGCGTGTATTTGTATTTCACCCACAAACAAATGTCATTATAAAAATACTGTTTTGTAATTTGATATACACGCATAAATAAATGTTAATATATATATTTGTAATAAAAGAATAAATGTTAATATGTATTAGCTATTGTTAATTAGTATATTAGTAGTAAATAATAATTTGTAAATATGTATGTACGCGCGGACAAGCGAACCAAGTTTCGTATTAGATGACGGAACGGCTGGCCGGCCGAGCGCGCCATTGTTTGGCGGCACTGGCCGCGCTAAGCGCCTTTGTTTACGGCGCGAGGAGAGGGCACTCCTCCGCTGAGTAGCGCGCCCGATATATTCGGCTCCGCTGGCCCGCCGCTGCCCTTTCTGCATCAGATTGTCCTGACTATCAGTACCTTACTTGCTTCGCTGACGCGCTTACCTTAACCATCACGCTATCATCTAAAGTCTAAATCTACATTGTTTCATCTGTGCCTTCTGTCTGTCCACTCCTTCATACTTCATTCAATCTGTATTCTTTCTACTGTGTCTGTGAACTTCATCTTGCAATAAACATTCTTCTACCGCGCAACGAGAATCATCGCTAAACTTGTATGCCGAGCGCGTCGATCCTGAAGTGGGCTTCGACTAAGTCGTGGAGTTCCTGGCTGCATGCACCCGTAGTTCGGTCGGGCTCGTATACATGCAGCACGTTCCCTTCTTTAATGATGGTCTTGCGTGGTGCGGTTCCGTGCACCACCCATCCGAGTTGCGTTCTTGATGCTGCCGGTTGGTTAGGGCCACCGATTCGGAGCTCGCGGGACACGATGCACTCCCAGTGGTCTGTACCCACTAGAAGCCCGGGGCGCGCCAGTTCGTAGCACACCTCTTCTGGTGTCAGGTCCCTCAGGTGCTCGTAATCCAGCAGCGTTTCGGGAATGGACTGTTGGTGAAGCCGGAGATCCTTCATGGTCCTCGCTCTGACCTTGTAGCTCTCCTCACTGTTCATCCCCTTCACCTCGATGCTTACTACTTGGCTGCCCATCTCTAGCTGCGACAAGTTGACCCCGCTCAGGTGGAGCGGCCGTGATGGCCCTTCTGCCCCGACGCTCGTGCCAGTGCTTCGTCCACTAGGGTGATCGTGGCCCCTTCGTCTAGGAGTGCGTAGGTCTTGACCTCCCTCCGTGGTCCGGACACGATGACAGGGCACATCTTAAGCAAGACTGCCCGTGGCCCGGTAGCAGGTTGGGTAGCCACGGACAGGACCGCTTCCTCCTTCGGTGGTTCAGCCTTCCCCGATCTCGTTCTAGACGCGAAGCGTATCTGTTTGGAATCTCTTGGTCCCTCCTCCCCCCGTGAGTTGAGGTGGTTCGTCCTCAACCATTCATCCACCATTCGATGAGGCTCTTCGCGTGGACGAGAGGGCTCTTGTTCCTCTTGTACGCTTTCTTCATCGTTGATCGCTGACACCTCCACTACTAGTCTCTTCTTGACTAGCTCTTCTTCCAGTGCCAGTTGCTGGGTCCGGATGGCTGCTAGCTTCTCTGCAGCCTCCAGTTCCGCTATCCGTAGCCTTGTTGTGACGCTTGTCGTCGACCGTTGCGACCTCATTGTCCTGGTCGGTGATGTCATTCGCTGTCGGATCGCAGTGTTTGTCGTCTGTGCACTGGAAGGCCCCGCTGCGCTGTTGTGTGCTATTCTCGGAAATGTTGATGCTGGTGGGTCCGGTGAGAGTCTTCTTCTTCACTCCCATTCGATCAGCTCCGCTTCCTGGCGGCGCGCCTCCTCTTCTTGGACGCGTCGCGCTTCCTGTTCTTGGATGCGTAGCTGTTCTTCTATCTCGGTTGCGTCTCCCTGGCTCCTTGTGAACACCATCTTGAGTATAGCCGCACGTTCGGTTTGGCAAGGCCGGTTAGTACCTCTTCGGTTTGGTACTTCGGGTGAAACCGGTCGGCTCGGTTCGGTGAGCCGGTCGGGTTCAGTTGTGTTTAAGCCGGTCAGGTTCAAGACCGGTTAGGTTCGAAACCGGTCCTGTTCCGTACAGCTTTGTTCTTACCGCAGATCTTCTTACTTCGTCTGCGGCTCGGTGACAGCCGGGTTCCTTTCTTCGCTCTTGCCGCAGATCTTCGTACTTCGTCTGCAGCTCAGTGGTTCTGGTTGCAGCGGGTTCTTGGTTCTTGTATCCGCTGCTTGATGGACCAGACTGTAGTGGGCCTGGTTGCGCTGGTTCTTGGTTATTTATTCGGGCTCGTAGGATCAGACTGAAGTGGACTGTATTTGGTTGTTCGTTGGGGTCTTGTTGGAAGAATGAAAATACGTCTGTCTTGATTCGTATCTTCAATTTTATTCCTTACTGTTATTACAACTGTATATTGTTACAATTGTAGAGCTGAAGACCGACTGTGATGTGACTCAGCCTTTTTTTTTTTCTAAGTGGCGTCTCGTAGTTCGGTCAAAATGACTGGTAACTACTTAACCGGACTTTCCCTGTGGAGACTAAGCTATGGTAGCCTCCAGCTGGGCACAAATTTCTAAAACTAAGCGACAACGCTGAGGGCTACCCCAGTTGGGGTCGAACCTCGGCTCAGGGCGTCGCTGGGGGGACAGGCAATGGCTAGATCTGGCAAGTGATTTTACCATCCGTTCGGAAACTACCTACGTGGAGAAGAACGGACAAGAAACTCCTTAGATTTCTAATAATTTAACTAGTGCTCAGCTTCGCGGGCTGGCGGGCTTTTATTGAGAGAGTACGCGACGGGCCTCGGCGGCGAGGACTGAATGAATCGGTCTGTGTGCTACATTTGTTCCTACTCCCTAGGCTCTTATGGAGCAGAGTGGAGATCATGTGGGTCGGGGATGAGCCTCAATTGGCGAAATCTTAGCGGAAATGGTAAACGGATGCGACTTATATGCGCACCCATTCACCGTTTCTTAAGACGAGGCTACCTAGTACCTCGGTTATATTGGGGTACCTTTTGAATAGGTCATTGGACTCGGGTGCGGGCATGTCACCGGCTGCCTCGATCCTTCTGATCTCGGTAGCCAACGAACTGGCCTCATCCGTCATCCAGACGTCATACGCGCTGATGATAACATCAGCGACGCAGCGTCTGTCAGCGGGCTTCTGATGGGGCAGGCTCTCAACGGCGACAGTGGTGGGAGCCACTTGCCGGTTTTGAGCGGGCTTGGCGACGGCAGGAGCCTGAGGGGGGGCCGGAGTGGATTGTTCCAGCAGGCCTGTGGTTGGCTGTTGGACGGTCTGGGGAGCCACCTTTTGGTGGTTTAGTTTGCCCCATGGCGAAGTCCTCTGAGGGGCTAGCCGGGCGGGGGTTTGTCCGGAGGGAGCTGTGTGAGCTTGGCGCTCAGCGTGGCGATTGGCCATTTTGGGCGCCAGCTTGGGGGCATTAGGGCAACCCTTGAAGTTAGCCGTGTGACCGACCTGGTCACATAGCACGCAGCTGGGAGGCTCCGTGCGATCGGCCGGGTTTTTGGGACGGGGACATTCTCTTGTGCTGTGGTCGCCTCGGCACTTAAAGTACCTGGCGACGCCAAAGCAATTTTTCTGACTATGTCTATATTGTTGGCAGTTGTGACACTGACCAACAACAGTGGGACGGTAGGGTTTCTCAATGGAGATCCCTGACAGAGAGCACAACGATTTTATCTTGAAAATCGGGTTGTAAGACTCGGTTGGGTCGCACTCGAGCGAAACCATGTCGTATGCTTGTCCACCTCTTGCTTTACGCATGCGGTGGACAGAAATGACTGGGACCTTCTGAGCGACGAGATCCTCAAAGATGTCCTCAGCGGAAATCTCCTTCGGGATGCGCCGGATCACCCCACGGATGGGCGCCTCCGAGGGGAGAGTGTAAGTATGAAATGGAACCCTCTGGGTTTTCAGGAGCCTGGTAAGGTTCCTGAAATCAGTAGGGGTTTGGAGAGAAATTTTTATGCCTGGCTGACAGGAGGTGGCACTTAGAAAGTTGATTTTGCGTTCAACGCAAAGTTTTGATATGTCAGTCCACTTTGAATTTTCGTGGACGAAGATGGGTGGGACTTTCTGCTTCTTATTAATAGGAGCAGGACTGGGGGCGCGGCTCGACTTTGGGGAAGTGTCGGCCAAAGTCAGAGGGCTACGGGAGCGGCTTGGGGGTGGGGGAGCGAGCCGGACGCCTGGACCGCTGGAAAGCGGTGGCGGGGGTGGGTTGCACGTCGGCGGAGGTGGACGGCCGAGCTGGGGAGTCGGTCGGTGCGACCTTTTTGGCCTTAGAGACCTTGGGGTGCGTCTTGATTTTCCTCCTCTTTCTGACACCCTCAGAGGGCGCTTTACAGCTTTCTGAGGCGGAGGAGGCGTCGGTATAATAGTTGTCAGAGTTTTGTCAGAGACTCAGCCTCCAAGCGGTCCGACCTTTATACTAAAACCGATAGGCGCGAACAATGGCGCCCCTATCTCTCAATGGCGCTCGGGTATGGCGCCATAGAAATGCCGTTATTATCAAACTTATCTTACTTAAATCTACAAAAATTATACATTTCCTTAATCTACATACTTAATTCTACCACGTATTTTTTATTTGAAAGATATTTATTTACATATGTACATTATTATTTACAAACTAATATTAGAACTAAAATAAGAATGAAAGAAGAAGAGAAGAGAAGTATGTAAGGATCGTGGCAGGTGGCGTTCTGTAGTTTCTGCCTACCCCCATGGGAAAAAGGCGTGAGTTTATGTATGTAAAATAAGAATAAACATAATTATGTACAATTACGGAGCGTCAAAAAATTCGTCCACATCGCTGTCAACAGGAAAAGTGCCTAGAAGGCTGGCAGCATTGCCACGTTGGATGGCAATGCTGATTCTTTGGCCAAAGAAAAGGCCAGCCCTCTGGTCTCGTGAAGAGTCGACCAACCGCTTGGCGATATCCCGAAATAATAGGTGTGCACTCGGACCCCACGGCCCTAGTGTTTCAACCCCAAACGGCTCAAACACATAATTACCAATTAAGTTGTTGTATTTGCGCCGTTTGAGGTTTTCAGCACCTGCAGCAGCCGCCCCAGCGCAGCCCACCGTGCTAGGAAGATGGGATGGTGCAAGGGTGTCGACACAAGTTGCATCCCACACCAAAGACCTACCCAACTTCCAAGGCATTATGGTCATACCATCTGGTCTCTTCCCATCAACGCGTGCCAGGCCATTGGGTTCTAAGACAGCTGGCACTCCGGCGGTGGCAAGAGCACGACGGATGAGATCATTATTATTCTACCTAGGAAACATATAAAGCTGTAAAAATGTCAACACTAAAATCTTATCTAACCTAGATTCCTCCCTACTTATGAGCTATCAAAACATGCATAATCTTACCTAATTATCTACCTTTTCTCTAGTTCTTATATGTACTCGTATTACAATCGTACGTAGTCTTACTTTAAAACTCACATGGAACCTACATCAATCATATTTTAAACATCCACGTGGGCTTTTTATGTAACACGAAAAAGAGAAATTTACAGATAATGCTAACGGGATATCCTATTTTCTCACGCCGAACCCCGGTAATTACATAATGTGTTTTGGGATACAACAATAGGCCATTCAATGTTTTATTAAGTTTGCGTACCGCTCTGAAGACAATAATAATTTTTACAAAACGGCATCTTTGACAACAGTTGGCGCAGTGGTTGAGCGATTGACTGCTGCACTGCGTGTCGCGGGTTCGATTCCTGCACGGAACAATTATTTGTATGATCTACAAATAGTTGTTCCGGCTCTGGGTGTTTGTGTATGTGAGTTTATATGTTTGTAAACGCACCCATGATACAGGAGAAGTTCCTAGTGTGGGGCAACGTTTTTTAAAAGAAAAAAGAAAAATATTGAAAAAAAGGTTCTATGAGAAACAAGGCGTTCACCGTTCTGAAGCCATTAAACATTGATTGTCACTTTATTTTTACAAAACGCCGACAATATCGCATCATTCATAAACTCGTTAAAAAGACCCAAACACATGCATGCCTTAAACAACCGTTAAAGGTCTACCGTGGGAAACATCCTTCTGCTAAAATCACCATGCATCGTACACAGTCATGCGTCCGTTACAGTAAGCTTAATTCCATACTGGATGTAGAATTTGAAGCGGACAGAATCAAGGCGGGCACCATCGGTGCATGGGAAGATAATTGCCCAGAGAAAAAGGCCAAAAGGTACCATGGTGGACTCCTGAAGGAAGATTCGAAAAATTAATAATGAGAACCTTTATTATTTACTTAGGTTAGTATTTATGTCAAGTTTCAAGTTTATTGACCCAAGAAATCAGTTTCCTCCATACAAACTTCAACACCCCCTAAATCATATGTAATTTGGGGGTAGTTTCGAAAAACTAATAATGAGAACCTTTATTATTTACTTAGGTTAGTATTTATGTCAAGTTTCAGGTTTATTGACCCATGAAATCAGTTTCTTCCATACAAACTTCAACACCCCCTAAATCATAGGTAATTTGGGGGTAGTTTCGAAAAACTAATAGTGACAATCTTTATCATTTACTTAGATTACTAATTGTACCCAGTATGGAGAATTTTGGCCGAAGGAATAAGATTTTTCATTCTACCCTCTTTTTAACCCCTTAGGGGTGGAATTTCCAAAAATCCTTTCTAATGCTCACTTACGTCACTTAAGAAACCTCTACCAAATTTCATGCTTCTAGGCTTAGCGGTTTTGGCTGTGCGTTGATCGATCAGTCAGTCAGTTTCTTCTTTTATTTATATCCCTTCCCAAAAACGATTTTACGTCATAATGATCATCATCATATCAGCCGAAAGACGTCCACTGCTGGACATAGGCCTCCCCCAAGCGTCGCCACATTGACTGGTCCCGTGCGTCCCGCAACCAGCAGATTCCTGCAACCTTCACCAGGTCATCGGTCCACCTGGTGGGAGGCCTTCCAACGCAACGTCTTCCGGTTCGCGGTCGCCACTCCAGAACCTTTCTGCCCCATCGGCCATCCGTCATCCGATTTTACGTATTGCATATTAATACGTAAAGTCGTTTTTGGGAAGGAATCGACTTGTTTGCTTTGCAGAATTCAATTACGCAATTAGGCTGCTGGTCGCATACATCACGCATATAATGGACGGAATTGATGGGAACCAGCAGGTTGACTCGATTTACACTGATTTTGCTAGCGCTTTCGATTGTGTAGTTAGGGACTTAAGGGTGATTCTAGAATCCAATTAAGTTTTATCCCTCTGTAGGGGATTCAGGCGCAGGGTGGATAGGTACTGTGAGTATTATAACAAAAATGCACTGTTTCAACAATCAATAGTTTTATTTTGGCACCATTACTTATTTACAATGATTTTGACACTTATTATGTTCTCTTACAGTTATTTTACACTTATTATATTCTTTTAGAGTTATTTACACTGATTTTTATACACAAATAGAAGACTTTTACTGATAAATGCAGCGGCGCGACTCAACGTAAGCGCGTACGTTGTTCCTCGAATGAAATTATGATGAAGACTGAAGGTCGCATTTTTTTATTTTATTTTTTGAGTGACGTCTAGCAGTTTCAATCAAAGTGATTGGTTACTGCTTAACCGGACTATTCCTGCGGAGACTAAACTAAGCCTCCAGCCAGGGCACAATTTTCTAAACCTAAGAGACTGCGCTGAGGGCTACCCCAGGTGGGGTCGAAACCTCTGCTCAGGGCGTCGCTGGAAGGGACAGCAAATGGGACAAGCTTGGTCTTGACTATTGACTGAAGGTCGCACTCGCATCGTCCGCGGCCTTATTTATAAGCGCCTGTTGCACGCACGTTAGCGCCGGGCCCCACTCTCTTGTTCTCTCGTTCTCTGCCAATCACAACGGCCAAGAGTGAGGGGCGAGGCGGAAACAGTTCCAAGGGGTACGGGAGGGGTCCGTCTTTATGTACATACGATTGCCTTTGTTATTCCCTCAAACTGGTCATCCTCCTTATATATTTCAATTATTTTTCGCTACTTCTGTAGATTAACGTTCAACTAAACTTACTACATACTTGGAATCTTTACTTTTTAACGGGAAGTACCCAAATACGGCCAATTAAAATCGACTTCTATAGCTATCTTATGCACAAAGCTATTGCATGCCTCTACAATTATTTAGGCTAGTTTTTCTGGGTTGCTGTGCTTCTCAACACCCTCATTATAACAGCATGGTAAAGAAGGGCGTAAAAATGTTGGGTTTATAAAACGCAATACTAAAGACTTCAGGCATACTGCCTCTAGGATAACATTATTTAATGCCTTAGTACGTAGTGTGCTTGAATTCGGCAGTGTTATCTGGAACCCACATTATGCGATGTTCGTATGAAGAAAGACTGTCTCTTTTCGGGCTACGCACCCTACAGCAACGCAGACACTTGTTGGACTTGCTGTTTTTTTTTTAAATCTAATATAGGCTCGCGCTTGACCACTATCTCACCTGATGGTAAGCGATGATGTGGTCGATGATGGAGCACGCTTGCCTAGAAGTAACCTATTCACTCTTGACTTAAAATCTAAAAATTATCTTAAATTTTGTTCCTACAAAAAATTGTGCAAAGTCCCACATCGTGTGAAGGGCTTTTGGAACGTATCGGGATATGCGTTCCTTAATTAAATGCTCCGAGAAAATGCAGGAATTTATTTAGTGTCCCCCGACATAAATCGAATCTTGGGACAAATTCCTCTATGGCAAGGCTGCCTTCAACGTACAATGCTTGGTATGAGCTACTTGACCTTGACATTTTTCATGACCGCCCCATTTGACTCAAGCGGAATATCTTGGAAAAGATAACGAATTAATTTTTGTGATCTGTGATATATTTTATTTGACTCTAATTTTTATTTTAATAGATTTATTTTTTCCTTTTGTTTTATATTTAATTGATGATGTAGGTACCTATTTTATTTTATCTAATATTTAAGTTAATACAATTTGCTTTCTACTGTTTTTTTTTTATATTTAATTGCTTTTTAATTCACGATTTTATATTCAATGTATAGTTAGAATTGTAATATTTCTTATTTAATATTGATTAGTTTTTTGTTAAATTACATTTGTAATATCGATACCAGAAGTATCAATTAATGTAAGGGACAAAACACGGTTTTTCAGGAGAGCCAAAAAACGATTTTATTTTTATAAATCTGTCTATAACTTTTTACTGTCTGCTCCAATTTTAATTGTGTCTAGAGCAAAGTTTCTTAGAATTTCCTCTTCTTTCATGATATAAACGAAAGATTTTGGAATACCCAGTGGTTTAAAATATAGCATGTCCCTTACATTAAAAAAATATGTTTAGTTGTGCCTTACCTTGCTAATATTTTATGTGTAAACCGTCAAGCATAGTGTAAGCAGCAAGAGAAATAGAAAATTATACGTAATTCTATTGTAAAGGACTTTTACAGTGTTGCAATTTGATGTAACTATAGATTATCTACTAAAATTATGGTAATTTAACACCATGGAAATAGGTTCTTTGCATGATTAATGTTAGTTTCAGCTTAGCTATCACAGATTTAAATGAAATTTAGGGATACAAAAATAAAACGATTTATTGTTAATATTTTTTTTTTATTTTCGACTTTTATGTCTGCGTAATTATTATAAATTCAACACACTAATCAGTCTATAAAACTTTTTGTTAAGCTTAAAAAAAAGTAACAGTGTTCTAATTAACAGTTTTACACACCTAGGTATCAATGTAAAAATAATTATGATTGTATTATTGACTCCACGATCTCTTTTAATTAACAGTCCTACAAACTCTGTACTTTTAATAATTACGTTTAATTGGATTTATAATTATTTATTTATAATTACCTTCTAGCGGGACACACTTATATGCCAGTTGACAGCATGCATGCTGTTATTGAGAGGGAAGTAAGAAAACTAATTGTTTGGGCACCTTCGCAATGGCCAAGTTTCATAGAGAGTGCTAGAAAAAGGCCTCAACCATATAATGTGAGTGTCTTAGAGCATACAGATTTCATTAACTTCCAGAATCTGGCGGATTCTGTATTCACTCAAGCTACTCTTAAAAATAAAGATCTGCGTATGAAAAACATAAGAGTGTGCACATTTAAAAAAAATGCTTTGACGAAAATTGAGATTAAATATACAATGTTAGAGACTGGTGATACTTACGACATAGAACTCTCCAAAGAATTACCTCCAAAGAATTTTAACGCAAGAGGAAAGGGTAAAGGGATTGGGAAAAGAAGTGTTGTTAGAGGTAAAATTACAAAAAATATAGACAAAAAAAATGAATCTGCAGCTGAAAGTACTAGTAATGACATAAGTCAAAGGAACACAGACAATTTGCCATCTCTATATAAAGAGAGGCTCCCAATTTCCATTCCAAAATACAATGACCTCAAAAAATTGTGCGACACCGGTATAATACCAAAAAGATTTCATCGTGAATATTTGAACCTTCCGAATAAATCGCCAGTTAAAGATACCCTCAATGAAACCGATGACGATGAAGATGTGATGACAGCTGATGATGATAACTAGATAAAGTACCAAATAGAAAAAGTTATTCCAACCATTTCAATTTCACCATTAACATTCCTAATTATTTATTCTTGTAATAATATATATTTCTTATATTAATATTCATATCATTTATATGTATTATTTATTCATTCATCTTTCAGACAATTCATATTTTTTCATCTGTCTTTCGTTTCAGTACATTCATTCAATTACTTAACAAATAAGACTGTCGATTAAGTCTGAGAAAACATATTTTTTTTATTAATTTGGTGATTATAATTATAAATCCAATTAAACGTAATTATTAAAAGTACAGAGTTTGTAGGACTGTTAATTAAAAGAGATCGTGGAGTCAATAATACAATCATAATTATTTTTACATTGATACCTAGGTGTGTAAAACTGTTAATTAGAACACTGTTACTTTTTTTTAAGCTTAACAAAAAGTTTTATAGACTGATTAGTGTGTTGAATTTATAATAATTACGCAGACATAAAAGTCGAAAATAAAAAAAAAATATTAACAATAAATCGTTTTATTTTTGTATCCCTAAATTTCATTTAAATCTGTGATAGCTAAGCTGAAACTAACATTAATCATGCAAAGAACCTATTTCCATGGTGTTAAATTACCATAATTTTAGTAGATAATCTATAGTTACATCAAATTGCAACACTGTAAAAGTCCTTTACAATAGAATTACGTATAATTTTCTATTTCTCTTGCTGCTTACACTATGCTTGACGGTTTACACATAAAATATTAGCAAGGTAAGGCACAACTAAACATATTTTTTTAATGTAAGGGACATGCTATATTTTAAACCACTGGGTATTCCAAAATCTTTCGTTTATATCATGAAAGAAGAGGAAATTCTAAGAAACTTTGCTCTAGACACAATTAAAATTGGAGCAGACAGTAAAAAGTTATAGACAGATTTATAAAAATAAAATCGTTTTTTGGCTCTCCTGAAAAACCGTGTTTTGTCCCTTACATTAATTGATACTTCTGGTATCGTATTTTAGCAACGATCTTTTAAACAAATAAAGTAAAGCAAATAAGAATTTGATTTCTAGTTGTTACGTAATAGGCATATTACAGTAAGGAGCTTAAAATAAAGATAGTTTTGTGAGATAATAATGTAAGAGAATAATTCTTAAAAAACTCTAATCATGAATTAAAGTAAGGGACATGTTATTTAAATCAACTGATTTGAGGTTTAAGGTAAGGGTGTAAATTATTTAACACTATGACTTACTTTATTTTTCAGAGAAAAAAAAATGTAAACGTCTGTTACATCATTTTTTTTGTCATAAATCGTTTTACGCAGGCCAAAAATTTTTAACGTAAGGGAATTTTTTTTAACGATAGAATTTTTTTAATAATACCAATCGATAGAGCAGAAAATTCTGAATCCAATGATATATATATCTCATTTTCACCAAAATGTCCCTTACGTTAATTGATACTTCTGGTATCGATATTTTAAGTGCTCTGATTTTCGAAAATACTGTGCACGTCTGTAGGTAATTGACATAGACACTAGGTTAAGACCCCGAAAAAATTTAATATGTCCATGCTTGTGTTTATGTTGTTGATGTGCCTTAAATAAATAAATAAATGAAATAAGAACAATTACAAGAATTTAATGAGCCGCAGTCCTGACAGTCCGGATGGCGGATGAATACTGATATGAATGTAATAGATATCTTATGGTTACCTAATATTTACCAGAGAGGAATGTATCTTCAACGTACCTCAAACATATTATCTGATAAAGTCGAACATGGAACCTCTTCCTTTTTCGAAAGTCGGTTAAAAATACAATGCGACGAGAAAATCAAGAAAACAAATTTTGACGC
The DNA here is from genome assembly GCA_948252205.1 of Orthosia incerta. Lineage (NCBI taxonomy): Eukaryota > Metazoa > Arthropoda > Insecta > Lepidoptera > Noctuidae > Orthosia > Orthosia incerta. Next base: position 13,731,775 of record OX411754.1, read on the forward strand.
CTGCCACTTTTTTCACAACAATATGAGTAGGTATAGTTGTATTTGCTCATATTGAAAATAGGAGCAAATACAACTAAGACGCACACAATACATTTTAGCGTTGAGGAAATCAAGAACACAAATTTTGACGCCTGCCATTTTTTTCGTAGCAATATGATATTCCCATGACGGGAATTGCGCTTAGCTTGCCATATTAAGACGTAAATATATCATAGGGGTTAAACGAGAGAGGTACAGCAATCCCCAATATTTTTGGTCAGTCTCAAGTTAGCTACAAATGACTGCGCAGTATTAAACGAATGGATCCACGCAAGACAATGGCTTTTTAATGGGGATGTGAACGCAAAGTTGAGCGCAGATGTCGCTGGCGGCGCAATGGCTGCTGTCAAATCATTTTTGCTTTGTTTACTTTACATCACGTTCTTTTGTTATTTTTTATGTTTAAACAGGTCTACCATTGTTATTCATAATAAAGTATTGTCCCTGGAAGCTTAAGGAATTGAAAGACGAACTGAAGAAATGAGGAGCAAGGATAACTGGAAAGAAAACAGATCTTATTGAGAAGCAGACTTATATAATAAAATATTTTTAATCGGTGATATGTTCTAGATTCGGCAAGTTTTTTTGTGGTTACGTGTGTGGCAGATTTCACTAAATAATTCCCATCGACCACCGGGGTGGCAACTCGAGGGTGGCCGATGGGAATAAACCGTTGCATCTTACTTGACTCATGGTAGGAAAATTTACAAGAAATTAGAGAACATTACTTTAATGTGTTGGTATTCTTTACGTTTTAGGTTAGAAGTTTTATTTTATTTTCGGCAATCAATTGGGCTATGGTTTTGGGGTGTAAGTTAACCCAACAGGAAAGTGGCTCCTAAAGTGATATGAGTGGATCGTATAATTAGTGCGTAATCTGCTGTGAATATGCGCCACTTAAAAAACAAAAGCGTGTCGTCGTTTTTGAAAAAACGGATAAAAACAGTTCCCGCTGGAGTAACGTTGTTCCAGCAGGAAAATTCTAAACAAATGATCAAAGTGAGAAATAATGTGCATGGGCAGAGAGCTTATAGTTGTGCAAGAATGTGCGCCGAAAATATAATTGGTGCGTAATCAAGTTTTCGAGATATTGCATTTCCTGCTGGGGAAACGTTTTGCAGAATCGTGTATCACTGAAACCATTGTATGTGCGCCTGTAGAATAAACATACACGAGTAGCTCATGTCCGTGACTACCGCAGGACCCCGACGGCAATCGTTTCCATATTTGGTAAATAATTACTACTCAATTGGTATTGTACTCGAACAACAAAATTGGTACCTTAGTAGTTTTCGAGAAAATCGACTTTGAACACGAGTTGCTCTTGATTTGTGCGTATTTGTGCCGGAATTAGATTTAAGAAAATATTTATAGTTTTCAAGTAATCGCACTTTTTTGCAAACCCGAAAAATATTCGCAGCGCCTAAATGAGAAAACTTATAAGCTCGCTGAAAACTGTATTCAGCCCATCTTGACGCATGTATACTTTTGAAACTTTTTATGGTTAATACTTGTATTATGTCGTGACTTGCGTTATGTCGTGACTTTGACGGCAAAATACGAGAAACCGGCTCAACCCAAGTAGGTTGGTGTAAAGCACAAATAAGAGCGTTTAGTCAAAAATATATAGTGAAAATATTCAGCTTGGAATGTTTCGCATTAAGTAGATTTAAACGAAACACTAAATATGTAAACAATGGCTGGTTATCCGACCAAATTCGAATGACTACAAAAAAGCGACGTATTCATACATATTGATGACCTACTTAATTGGACGTGTTAAACCTAAGCTGTTGTCCGTACAGTCGCGTTCAAACGTTTGTTGGTTTGCCCAAATTTTGGGAGATAATTAAAAAATACTTTTTTTTTTTTTTTTTTTAAGCTTTGCCCCACACTAGGAATTTCTTCCTGTATCGTGGGTGCGTTTACAAACATATAAACTCACATACACAACACCCAGAGCCGGAACAACTATCTGTAGGCCATACAAATATTTGTTCCGTGCGGGAATCGAACCCGCGACACGCAGCGCAGCAGTCAATCGCTCAACCACTGCGCCAACCGTGCGACATTAAATGCACCTTGTGACCATACCAAATGAAAGAGCTTTACCCCAGTAGGAAATGCAATATCTCGAAAACCTGATTACGCACCAATTATATTTTCAGCGCACATTCTTGCACAACTATAAGCTCTCCGCCCATGCACAATATTTCTCACTCCGATCATTCGTTTAGAATTTTCCTGCTGGAACAACGTTACCCTAGCAGGAATCGTTTTGCCGTTTTTTTTTCAAAAACGACGACACGCACAAGTTTTTTATGTAGCGCACATTCACAGCAGATTACGCTCTAATTATACGTTCCACTCATATCACTCCAGGAGGAGCCACTTTCCTGTTGGGGTAACGTACACGCTACTTTCCTGTTGGGGTAATGTACACGGGTTTGGGAGGTTTCGTGGATGATAACCTAAGACAAATTTCTCATGTCCGTGACTACCGCAGGACCCCAACGCCAATTGTTTCCATATTTGGTAAATAATTACTACTCAATTGGTACCTGTGACTACTCAAAATCTCTGTGATTTCTTTCCAAATTTATACAAAAATTACTACTCCTAAAGAAGTTATAGCGATCAAACATTCAGATACCTAAGTGTTGTATTTTAAGAGAAATTAGCTTTCATTACTTTTCAATTCTAAATCTCCGCGTATAACCCGAGGAAATTAAGTTGTCAATGGCATTGAGCTGTTTTCGTGTACATAAATTTATGGATTTCGGAATGGTAATAACAACAGTTCACGTTCTATATTTTTATACAAACTGTGTACCTAGGCATATAACAAGAGTTAATGCCGTGGGAAGATAGGTACTCTAATCATTATTTTTCTGTATTGTAAGTACCTAACTTCTGTGTTGTTATACGAATATTATTAAAGAGCGATAGGTAGTTTAGTTTAGTTAGTTTCGGCGGGCTGTTTCCGCAACTCCACGACCAAGCGCGTATTTTGCGTACAGAGCGATAGGTATTTCTTATTTATTTCATTCTTACTGATTTACCATTGCTGCAAGCCTAAGTAGCTGCGCACAGTGTTATATAGACCCAAAAAAAGTGACATCGGCTTTTTATTGGCTTTTTCTATCCAATAGTTCATATCAAATGCACGAGTACAACTCCCATGTGCCAATTTTGAATATTTGTTTTTTTTTTTTATCGTAAAGTTTTCGTGACCTTTACGGTCAAACGAACAAAAATAAATCGTATGATAAAAACTGTACCTACATAATTGAGCTTTGTTCGTATTGCAGTTTTATGAAGCAAGTCAAGGAGAAAAGTATGCCATGTTTAAGGTATCAAAAACGATAATAGAACTCGCAAAAAAAAATGATTTACCGAAATCAGTATTTTAATCGAAATCGAAGTAGAACCTCTGTCAGGTACAAACAGATTTCTTATACTAAGGTTTATGACCCATAAAAATATAACTTGTAACTTGGGCCTAGGTTCTGAGAAAATGATTTTCAAAAATATGTGTTAGGGTTAGGGTTAGGGGTGTGTTAGTGGTAGTATTTTTATATTTTGTTTAACAAATACATCATGTAGAAAATGCTATGAAAAATAATGTCCTTTGGCTAAATCTATAATATATTATATATCTATACTAATATTATAAAGCTGAAGAGTTTGTTTGTTTGTTTGTTTGAACGCGCTAATCTCAGGAACTACTGGTTCGAAAAGAAAAATATTTTTTGTTGGATAGTCCATTTACCGAGGAAGGTAGTATGCGGTATGTTTTTGTGGCTATATAACATCACGCTAAAAACAATAGGAGCCGAGCATAAATGAAAAATGTTGCAAAAACGGGTAAAAATATTCCTTTTTGAGAGCTTTTGTTGCGTGCGCTGCGTAAACGGTTTAAGTTACACAAATATAATGTATGATAGAATTGTTTTTCTTTAAAAGTTCTAAATAAAAGTCCGCGACAGCATATGTATATCATTTAAGATTGACTCACAATAGGAGCTTTTATGTTCTTAATTTTAATTAGATCGCCGCCGCCGGTAGACACAAAAGTTTACAGGTTACATTCGTATAGTAAGTAGTAAGGGTAGGTAGGTAGGGTAGGGTAGGGTAGGAAGGGTAGGGTAGAAAGGGTAGGGTAGGGTAGAAAGGGTAGGGTTGGTAAGGTAGGGTAGGGTAGTTATGGGAAATAAAAAAACTAGGGTAGGTAGGTAGGTAGCCAGTTGACGGGAGCGAAGCCGCGGGGGTCAGCTAGTATATAGTATTATAAAGCTGAAGAGTTTGTTTGTTTGAACGCGCTAATCTCAGGATCTACTGGTTGGAATTGAAAAAATATTTTGTGTTGGATAGTCCATTTATCGAGGAAGGTTATAGGCTATATATCATCACGCTACGACCAATAGGAGCGGAGCATGAATGAAAAATGTTGCAAAAACGGGCAAAATTATTCCTTATTGGGAGCTTCCGTTGCGTGCGCTGCGTAAGCGGTTAAAGTTACGCAACATTCATGTATGTAGGGTAGGATAGATAGGTAGCCAGTTGACGGGAGCGAAGTCGCGTGGGACAGCTAGTTACAGGATATATTCGTTTGCATTTTTATGTGTAGACTGGGGATGTCATGACTTATACGCAGTTTAATTTATTGTCATCTCTACCCTATAATAGTATAGGCAGGTGTTTATCAGACAGTAATCAAACTAAGAAGCCAAGAACCCAATTAAGGGCCAAGCTCGCATTTGTACATTAATTGTCCAAATATATTTGTATGTTTATATATTTTGTGTACAATTTCACGTGAAAAGTGTTTTAAAAATAATTGTTAGAATTGTACCATTAAAGAAGATAAAATACCTGCTGATTTTATGTGATAATATTAATAACTAATCGTCACAAAAGGTCAAAATAGTGACAACCCTAACACATATTTTTGAAAATCATTTTCTCAGAACCTAGGCCCAAGTTACAAGTAATATTCTTATGGATGATAAAACTTAGTATAAGAAATTTGTTTGTACCTGACAGAGGTTCTACTTCGAGCTAGAAAAAAAATAAAAAAATAAATACTGATTTAATACTGACCGGTAAAACATTGTTTTTTGCGAGTTCTATTATCGTTTTTGATTACTTAAACATGGCATAATTTTCTTTATACGATTGTTTTTTGTTCTTTTGAACTTCAAGATCACGAAAACTTTACGATTAAAAACACAAATTGGCACATGGGAGTTCTACTCGTAGATTTGTAATGAACTATTAGGTAGAAATAGCCAATAAAAAGCCGATGTCACTTTTTTGGGTCTAATATCACTGCGTAGGTACTTAGGTTTGCAGCAATGGTAAATCGGTAGAACAGAAATAAATAAGAAATACCTATCGCTCTTTATTTATGTTATGTGCCTAGGTACACAGTTTGTATAAATACATAACCCTTTCCTTGCAGCCGGGTAAAAAATATAAAACGTGAACTGTTGTTATTACCATTCAGAAATCCATAAATTTAAGTACACGTAAACAGCTCAATGCCATTGACAACTTAATTTCGTCGGGTTATACGCGGAGATTTAGAATGGAAAAGTAATGAAAGCTAATTTCCCTTAAAATACAACACTTAGGTATCTGAATGTTTGATCGCTTATAACTTCTTTAGGAGTAGTAATTTTTGTATTTTTGGAAAGAAATCACAGACATTTTAATAGAGAAAACTTGAAATCAAAATTTAACACCGTGACTACCGCCACCCCACCAATGGCATGGTATATCTCGTAAATTACTGGAGTACTAGTTGTGAATTTTGGGTATCAATTTTATCTTGCTGAGTAGTAATTTTCTTTATAGGTTTGAAGAAAGGCGCAGGCTGCTCAAACTTGGAATCAATAATCAAAGTCGTGGTCCTCCTGAACGAGCGAGCGAAAGTTATCATCGTTGATTTCTCGGTAAATACAAATGTTTCAGTTCTGTTTTTTTTAACGAAATCACGGGGTCTCATTGCTAATAAAGCAAATTTGGTTCAAATAAATCTCATTAGATGGCGCGACATGTACACACAATTCAATAGAATATAATAATTGTGTGTAAAATTAACATTTTCTGGAATTGAACATAAAAATTGTATATTCTTGTTTAATCATCTCTCCTAAACACAAAATTATGGAATATTGGGCTCTTAATTCACATTTCAAAGATTATTTTAACGGATCATTTAAAATTGATGCCAGTAGATGGCGCGTTTTTAAATTTCTGAGGCATTCCACCCGATTTTTTAAATTTGCATTGTAACACATTTGGGTGCAAAAAGACTGTAATAACTTGCAAAAAAATACTATAAAACGAACCTTCACTGTATTTAAAGAAAAAAATATTCACGAACTTAGTAAATCCTTTTACTTGCAAGTCGCTGCTAACACCATCTATTGCCGTGAAACGGGATCGAACACGATTGATGTACTTACAAAAACAACAAGATTAATCAGATGAATAAGGCTAGTTACGTCGGCACGGTTTCTTTGTATGGGATGAGGCATCTGTATGCTAGTATTATATTATCTGTGACGAAATGAATCACATTTATGGGTAGTATTTTTTTGTATACTTAGAATTGTTGTAGCAAGCCTCCGTTTTCGGCGCTCATGGTGGTCCTGCTGAATGGAGCGTGACTACCGCAGGACCACCTTCAAAGTCGATTTTCTCGAAAACTACTAAGGTACCAATTTTGCTGTTCAAATAGTAATCGGTACCAATTGAGTAGTAATTATTTACCAAATATGGAAACGATTGCCGTCGGGGTCCTGCGGTAGTCACGGACATGAGCTACTCGTGTATGTTTATTCTACAGGCGCACATACAATGGTTTCAGAGATACACGATTCTGCAAAACGTTACCCCAGCAGGAAATGCAATATCTCGAAAACTTAATTACGCACCTATTATATTTTCGGCGTACATTCTTGCACAACTATAAGCAGGGCCGGATTATCCATTAGGCGGATTAGGCAACTGCCTAGAGGCCCCGCATCGAGTAGGGGCCCCGTGCACGCACCAAAACAAAAAAAGTTTTATCGAACTTTTTTTTTTATTTGTTTGCTTTCTCAATATTATTGTTACGTTAACGTTTTCTCACACTTATTCCTATCGTAAGTTACAAAGGGGAAGAACTAGCTGCTACAATTTCTTTTTTTTAAATCAATATAACATTGATAAAAAAAATGCGAGAGGTCAGTCCTACGATAATGCTTCAAATGTGTCTGGTTGTTACAATGGTCTACAGGCGCATATTAAAAAAATAAATCGCCTCGCACACTATGTTCCATGTGCAGCGCACTCACTGAATTTGGTTGGAGTACGTGCTGCGGAGAGCTGTGTTGGAGCAATCTCATTCTTCGGATTTGTCCAGGAACTGTACAACTTTTTTTCGGCGTCAACTCATTGCTGGGCAATTATGCTCAAAAATCTCAAAAACGTAAACAATAAATGTAAATAATCCTCGTATTTAGTTCTGAAAAAAGTGTCCGACACGAGGTGGTGTGCAAGAGCCGATGCTACTAAACTAAGTCTTTGTCAAAAGGTTATAAAGAGTTTTCAGAAAGCTATGCAGTCTATTGCTGACGATAAGACTCAGACATCGCAAGTAATTTACGAGGCTAGATGTCTATTAAAGGATTCCGAAAAAAAAGGAAATGCCGTAATGGTAATATTCTGGGCTGCCATACTGGATCGAATCAATGGAGTCAGTATATCTTTACAAAAACTAACTATTGAACTTCGAAGCGCAGTCGATCTTTTAAAATCGCTTTTAGATTTTTTGCTTTCACAGCGAGAACTATTTGACGACTACGAGATGAAACTGATTCCGAATATAGTGATGAAAATCAGCGTGTGCGAAGAAGGAAAAGGCATTACGATGACGGATCTGCAGAAGAAATTGTGCTCAGGGGAAGAGAGAAGTTAAAAAATGAAACATATATGCCTGTATTAGACATACTGCATGCAGAATTGTCGCGGCGACTGGAAGCTTATCAATTAATTCTCTGTTTGGATTTCTAACAGATTTCTTGACAAAGTCCAACGATGAAATTAAAGAGGCTTGTGCAAAATTGTGTGAACATTATTCCGAGGAAATTGAGCGCGAGTTTATAAACGAGATGGTGCATTTCAAAGACTTCGTCTTACAATTAGAGGATGCGGGGACAGATAACATTGTACCTGCCGAGAAATATTACAAATTGATTTTTGATCATTACATTCGGGAAAGTTGATTGTACCATACAATCAACTTTCTCGAATGTAATGATAGCATGGGAAATATATAGAAGTCTGATGATATCAAACGCAACAGGAGAACCAAATTTTTCAAAATGAATATTTATAAAAAACTGTCTTTGTTGAACAATATCACAGAACCGTTTAAATTCACTGTCGATAATGGCTATTGAAAATGATGTATTGGAAGAGGTCAACTTCCAAGATGTTTTAAACGATTTTGTAAAAAACTTAGAAGAGTTGCTATTTAAACTTATTATGCTTCAAACAACTATTTTTATTCGTTTATTGTATTTTATTGCATTAAACAAGATTTCTTTTAAAATAACCGCGTCGCGTCTCATTTCTCTTTCCTGCTTCATCATGAGACCCTGGATCATTACCTATCTATAACTATAACCTATTCACTAAGCTCACGATTGCTCAGGATGTAGGGACTCATCTTATTTGTAAAAATATGCATTTGTGAAAATAAACTTTATTATTATAATTATTACTAAGATCATTTGCTGCCCTGTCAATGAAAGCAAAAAGCAATGAGTCGGGCATGTGAGGTGATGCTGTAGCATTAAGTCAAGGTAACATGTTGTTGCAATATCAAATAAGAAATTTAAGTAACAGGATACCACAGGAGTCGATCTGATCGACTCGACTTTTGTAATAGAAAAATATACTTTAAAAATTAAGAAAAGGTTAAAGGAAAGGGGCCCCGAGAATTGCATTGCCTAGGGGTCCTGATAGGCTTAATCCGGCCCTGACTATAAGCTCTCTGCCCATGCACAATATTTCTCACTCTGATCATTCGTTTAGAATTTTCCTGCTGGAACAACGTTACTCCAGCGGGAACTGTTTTTTCCGTTTTTTTTCAAAAACGACGACACACACAAGTTTTTTGTGTAGCGCACATTCACAGCAGATAACGCTCTAATTATACGTTCCACTCATATCACTCCAAGAGCCACTTTCCTGTTGGGGTAACGTACACGGTCATGCTGAATGGAGCCTGACTACCGCAGGACCACCTTCAAAGTCGATTTTCTCGAAAACTTCTAAGGTATCAATTTTGTTATTCGAGTACTAATCGGTACCAATTGAGTAGTAATTATTTACCAAATATGGAAACGATTGGCGTCGGGGTCCTGCGGTAGACACGGACATATTTCTCTGTGCCTAAAACTATAGAATAAATACTTATTTAATATTATTATTCCTCGATTTTTAGGGTTCCGTATCCAAAGGGTAAAAACGGGACCCTATTACTAAAACTGCGATCCGTCTGTCACCAGGGTGTGGCTGACTCTGGCTTGGCCACCATCAAGGATTTAAATGTTGATTACACAAATATTTAGTCGCCAAATATCAGATTTAGTCGGTCACTAGTTCAAAAGTTAGAAGGGTTGTTAGGTGGCCAATCTGGAGAGACTCTCCCCAGCTTAGCCAAATTTATACCTCAAAAACTAGGGCACCTAGCGAAGATCTGTTTTCTCCCAGATTTAATCGCTAATTAGTCGAAATTAGTCGCCAAATATCAGAATTAGTCGATCACTGGTTCAAAAGTTAGAAGGGTTTATAGGTGGCCGATCTGGAGTGACTCGCCCCGGCTTGGCCACATTTATATCTCAAAAACTAGAGCACCTAACGAAGATCTGTTTTCTCCCAGATTTAGTCGCTAATTAGTCGCCAAGTCACAGATTTAGTCGGGTCTTAGTTTAGAAGATAAAATGAGTTCAACTTTTAGTTCAAGAGCTGGATCAAAAAGTTTACGAAAAATAGCGAAGAATAAAATATTTCTATTAATATGTGTAATATACTTCTAGTTTTATCGGTCTAAAGTCCTAAGAAATGTCAGAGAGATATAAATTCTCAATTAAATATATATTTTTATGTTTTATATTACTAGGTTAGAGTAGCTTAATCTTCTTTGAAAACACCTTGCTCTTGGTCTATTTGGTGTCAAGATGTACAGTCGCATACAACTGTTTTACCAAATTATAATGATAGGGTCTAAATTACGTTAAAATAATAAAACTACTGTTGCCAAATAAGAATATAATTAAGTATCTACCTAATACTATGCTAGCACGAGGACCCAGCGCTAAGAAAGAAAATTTGACTCAAATAAATATTACTATTAAATTTCGGTAGTGTTTATAAAGTATGTCAATATAAACTCGTTTTGATGTTTATAATTCGAATATTACGATATGAAATTAGTGTGCGTTTTTAATATATTTTATCTACTCAGATAAAATATATTAAAACGCACACAAATTTATTACAAAACCGGTATTACTCGAGTTCTTAACAAGTTCAACTGTAAACTGGCTGACTTAAATTTACGTCACGGGCAATTCGCTCTATGTAGTTCGTCTGTACACGCGCATCTATCTCTTTCTTACTTAGGTACTATACATAAATGAAACAGAGCGCAAAGGAGCGCAGCGGTCTATCTGCACGCAATTGCCACATTATGTTTGATAAATAATTACATTATATTTATTGTAGTTCTGTTTCTAGGTAATGCATACTGCTTTACTTTTTGGTATATAAAAACATAGAATAAAGTATTTTATTTGTAAAGTATTTTGTACTTGCTTGTACCAATGTATGGAGAAATGTATTACTTTAAAATCTTTTTAATTACACACCGACTAAATCTGTGACTTGGCGACTAATTTCGACTAAATCTGGGTGTGAAAACAGATCTTCGTTAGGTGCTCTAGTTTTTGAGATATAAATGTGGCCAAGCCGGGGAGTCTCTCCAGATCGGCCACCGATAAACCATTCTAACTTTTGTACCATTGATCGACTAATTCTGATATTTGGCGACTAAATTTTGGAGAAAACAGATCTTCGCTAGGTGCCCTAGTTTTTGAGATATAAATTTAGCCAAACTGGGGAGTTTCCCCAGATCGGCCACCTAACAACCCTTCTAACTATTGAACCAGTGACCGACTAAATCTGATATTTGGCGACTAATTAGCGACTAAATATTTGTTATCAAAATTAAACTCCCTGATGGTGGCCAAGCCAGAGTCAGCCACACGTCACCAGGCTGTATCTCATGAACCGTGATAGCTAGACAGTTTTAGTTTTATTTTCTAAAGCCCTCAAGCTTCTGAGGGCCAAGCAAATGTATTCCTGCTTTAGAACTTTATCAATGCGTTATTAGCTCTTTGTTCCCATAAGGACAGATTAGCAGAAGGACAGATTCTAATATGGACAGTTTCGCATTAAAGACAGAAAAGGTACAGTTCCGCAAACTATTTTTAGGCATTCATGTCGCCGAAGATTACCAAGCAACATAATCAGAGTTACTTTGACAGGGGTACATAACATAACCTTTAAATATGTATAGCCTTTGCCCAGTGTTTTTTTAACGTTGTATCTTTGGGCAACAAATGAACACCGGGATTGATAAATCCTGGTACAGCACAGACATATTTCGAGAAAATTTAAATTACCTGACGATAAGTTACAAAATGTATGGATTTGACAGCTTTCAATAGCCATAGCGGCGATGCGCCACCTATCGTGAGAAAATGGCAGCTCACATCCCCATTGATTCGGTAATTACGGCATTCAACCCGTTATTGGTTAATTAAATCAGTCGGGTTATTCCGTTTATCCACCCTACAACAGGTCTGAGAGCGCCATGCCATGCACATCGAAAACCTAAGATCAACCCAGCCAAAAATATTGGTAATTTTACTTTTGATTAAAAATTAAACAAGATAATGATTTTTTAAGTTTTTATTTGATACACTAAGTAGTATTAGATGAACCTAACTTCCCACGTGTGTACCTGAAACAATAAAATAAACATTGAAATTAGCAATTTATCAACATCCACAGAATGACTTCAGAAGGCTTATTCCACTTTTCCCCGTTGGATGATCCCCATTGATGGGGATTAGTGAACTTTTTGTTCACTATTCCCCGTTGACCCAAAATTTTTATTTAATGGGGATAAGTGAACTAAAAAGTTCAATAATCCCCATTAGGTAGGTATGTACGTTAAAAAAATAAAATATATGAATCATGTTACATTTATTAATTAAAAATATAACTTTCTTATACCTAATAAAGTCACAGATTGTTACAATCATTAATTTAAAATTGTAGCATGAAAATATTTCTTTCTTATACCTTGTAAAATCAAAGATTACAATCACTTAAGTTTTTCTAATTAGGTACGTTAAATAAAAACAATATAAAAATAAAATATATGAGTCATGTACTTTTATTTTTATAAGGTAAGAACAAAATTTTAAATTACCTACATACCTACTTTACGATTTTATTAGAACGAAAAACAGATTGTTGCCCCAACGAAATTGTTCTAACGATGTTTGGGAATAAGACCTTATATCTATCTATCTAATAAGATACACAATACTGTAAAAGATGCTCATTTTCTAGAGGCGCGCGCGCAAGGCGGTGGCGGAGCGGGGTGCGAGTTAGCTCGTATGTGATTGGTCGACCCATCTTTTGTTTTTGTTTCGTAGTCGTTAAGGGTTAGTAGTGTGTAGTGTAGTTCAAGCGTGCAGTTCTTATCAGTTCGCAGTTATTAGTTTAATATAGGAATAAATAAAGGAAATGGCTGGTAGTTCAACTGACGTTTGTTTAGAGTACGTTAAAAAAGGTAAAGCTACCATACTTCTCCGGGCCGGACATCAATACAGTAAAAAATGCAAATATAAAAATGGTGGAGTTTTGTGGGAGTGTACCACAAGAAAACAAAGTAAATGTGCCGGATCCATCACTGTCATGGTAAGTTACTTATTATATTTTGTGATTAATAATGACAATAATAACTCAGGTTATGTGTGTTATCAATATCACGTTTATCAATATCAAAATTTAAAAATCAACGTTAAAGTTTAAACACTGTTTCTGTCATGGCGGCACGTGTGACGTCATTCTTTTGTCAAACAAGTCTATTACACCTAGTGTAAAGGAGTGTAGCTGAAGTGAATTGTATATATTTAATTATTATTACATATTTTAGTTAAGCATAAAGTGAAATATGTTTTGTTGAACTATTCTGATAGGATAACAACAATTTGTTATAAGTTTTAAAGGTTGTTAAATAGCCTATTTAATTTTGTATTCTATGTAAGTGCAATATTGTTTACTTAAAAAATAATGTAAAGTAATTAATTATTATTACTTAATTTTACAGGACAATCAAGGTCTTATTCCCAAACATCGTTAGAACAATTTCGTTGGGGCAACAATCTGTTTTTCGTTCTAATAAAATCGTAAAGTAGGTATGTAGGTAATTTAAAATTTTGTTCTTACCTTATAAAAATAAAAGTACATGACTCATATATTTTATTTTTATATTGTTTTTATTTAACGTACCTAATTAGAAAAACTTAAGTGATTGTAATCTTTGATTTTACAAGGTATAAGAAAGAAATATTTTCATGCTACAATTTTAAATTAATGATTGTAACAATCTGTGACTTTATTAGGTATAAGAAAGTTATATTTTTAATTAATAAATGTAACATGATTCATATATTTTATTTTTTTAACGTACATACCTACCTAATGGGGATTATTGAACTTTTTAGTTCACTTATCCCCATTAAATAAAAATTTTGGGTCAACGGGGAATAGTGAACAAAAAGTTCACTAATCCCCATCAATGGGGATCATCCAACGGGGAAAAGTGGAATAAGCCCTTCAGAAGTGCCCTAAAGTACCTTTGTTTAGGCAACTAAAAGTCCGTGGCAACAATAAAACCTGCATGGTGAAGCAGTAAGAGCATTTGTTTTGGTTGAAGTGTTACCACTGACATGTGGTTGACATGTATAATCTGTTTGTATGCTTTTCAATAGTCCTTGTGATATAATTGCATATTACAAGGGTGGAGCAAGCTTACTAATATGCCCTCCAATTCTTTACATTAATCTCATGATGAGATAACGACTGCCTCAGAGGGGAACATCCATTTATATTTATAAATTATTCAGAAAGCATAGGATAAACCAACTTTGTAATTATAGTAGTACTTATTATGTTCTTCTATGCATCACTTGCAGAAGCTAGAGCTGAAACATCCAAGTTAAGTTAAGAAACCACTCAAGAGAGATGTAACCCTTAAGGAAATTTAACTCCAATTCAAATTCACGTTTGAATCAATATTTTCACACTAATACAGTTGCGAGGACATTCTCTGAAGTTACGGGGGAATTTGGTAACGAAAAACTCATTGAAGCAATTCCTGCCTAACCAAGCTGTAACAGAGGAATATTATAATATACCAGCGAACCCACACACAACAGATCAAATGGGAGTGTGTGGAAAAGGGAGTCACTACATCCAGAAAGAGTTTTACAGCTCCCACACTGAACTAATTCAAGAAAAGATTAGACAGCTATTTGATCTTCAAAATATCTGAAACACATGCATCAGCTAACTATCTGCTAGTGTCTAACTAATAATAGAGTTCACAAATCAACTAGAATGAGACTATGTTCAATGCTCAGTTCCGATTTAAAATTAGCAAACATAATGGATGATGGGCTTATTGAACAAAACAAATCCTGTGCTGTTACAAACCTAAAGAAATACAATAAATACTAGGGAAGGTACGTATTTACGCGACCAGGTTTTTACACCAGGTATTTGCTTCCAAGTACGTACACCAGGTACCGACCCGAAATACTTGCAAGACTTCAAAGTATTTTATACGGCTACTCGGACTCGCTCCGTTGGGGCGAGTCCGCGGTTCTGCAATACCGAGTTAGTTTTCTCAAATGCGATCATGCTCCTTATTTGTAAGGGTCCACGGAACAATTTCGTATGCAAGTATTTTTACTTTAATGGTTTGTCTTTGCAAGTATTTATTTGTTAACGCGATTGTGCTCCTTATTAATAAGACGTCAGGGTTCAATTTCCTATGCAAGTATTTTTTCTTCCAACAGGGCTCTTGGATGGAATAGAATTAGAAACTTTAATCGTCTGTAAGTAGGTATTTATTTGTAAAGGCGATTGTGCTCCTTATTTATAGGAAGTCACGTTTCAATTTCCTATGCAAGTATTTTTAATCCAACAGGACTTGGCATGGAGGTAGGCAGTTCAATCGTCTGTAAGTAGGTATTTATTTGAAAACGCGATTGTGCTCCTTATTCAAACAACATTAGGGGTCAATTTCCTATCCATATAGAAAATACTTGAAAGTATCCCGAGCCCTGGTTTTAGGACCTGGTTTCTTAAAGTAGACGTACTTGGAAGCCCTGGTACTCGATTTTGCAAGTACGACCCATGTCTAATAAATACTGAATGGAAAGTACCTACACAAGGCTCTAAACGAGTTGTTCAATATAATAATCAGAAACAAACTGAATAAAAATTTTGCAAAAGGCAATGATATGAACAATTCATGGCTATCAGAGTATAGCACATGGTTTTATTCAATCACATAAAATTGTTATATCCACCAAACATTCCTTTCAATGCCATGATAACTTCCAATAAAAAAATGAGTTAACAAATGTAGTGCTAATGTAGGAAGATGCAATTTCAATGCAATTCTGAATAAATACTTTCACAAGTTTTAAAGTTAATAATGTGAAACTAGTAGTTGAAACCACGTTTTTCACTAGAGAGTGAATAGCTGCTTTAAGTTTCCAATGATCAGTTCTGACTAGTTATAATCGGAGCACAGTTGCAAAAGTGCCTTTTTTAACAAAACAAATCCTTTGCTGCACACTTACAATAAATACTGTATGGAAAGTACCTAACCAAAGCTCCAAGTTGTTTGTTTTTAGTTGTTTAACAAACAAAACTAAAGACTTTCCCCTAATGGTTTAACAACATATTATATAAACCAATTAAATGAACAGTTACAGCTATCAGACTAACACATGGTTTTAATCCATCACATAACCTACCAAACATTACTTTAAATGCCATGATAGGTACCTAACCTATAATGAGAAAACATGAGTCAAGGAAACCATGTTTTCAACATCAATGATTTTACCGTAGTACTTCATGAATTGCTATAACAATCAATAACCTATAAAGACAAATCCAAGTGTCGCTTGCTTGTAAGTGCTTCAAATGGAACATTATAAACACTGTCAATTATGCAGATGTTTATATACTTCTAGATAACACCAAGTTGATATCACCTTTAGTTTCTAGGTTGGAAAAGTATGATTAATTATTATTGCTTGAAGATTAACCGAGAGCACATGTGTAATAGAAATAGAAGAGTTGGATAGTTTATATTGTAGATTGCACTAACACTGAATACAGAAAAATTATTGACAAAAAGATTAGGTCAAGCGAAAAAGGGACACGTGGTAAATTTTAACATTACTTTCATCAAATTCTGTACTCTTTAAAGCAACGACTGTAACATGAACATTATGAGGATGCCGGTTGTGGTTACTCGAAAGTCTTAACTAGATAACGCGTCGTGATGAGTTAGAAAAATATCTATGTAAATAATTTTATACATACCATTTTATTTGGACCTCGCACGCATCTTCCTCCTTTTACGCTTTAGCCTCCGCATGCGCTTCTTACGCCACTGAAACAATTAAAACACAACACAAATCAAAACGCGGTTCAGCCGATTATAACATGTTAATGAAACAACTTGCTAGAACGTAATTATACAACACAAATAGATATTAACCTTTGCTCTCATGTTTAAGAAGGAAAAGGTTTAACTTTCCTCCTTGAAAAGGAGTTCGTGATTAATTGGAAAATTCACGATGCAGATACTGGTCTGCGCTCGAGACTCCGTAGAATGAAAAGAAGGCAAATATCGAAGTCGCCAGATACTTCAAATTCCTGTGGTGTTGCCATAAAAAAATAGCATCTAAAATAAAGGGCCCCGAGACAGACAAATAGTTTGATTCTAAGGCATAGCACGCACTGCGATTTATATTCGCGCGTATTTTTTCCGCACATTCTGCGACCTATGAAATTGTATGAAGCAGCACGCATTGCGGGAAAAAAATCGCGCGGAAATAATATCGCAAGAAATCCGTGTTTTGCCACAGAATCCACCGCACTGCGGCGCGGATTAAATTCGTGCGAATATTTTGAACTCTATGAACAGGTAGAAGGAGACAAAAATCGCGTGAAATTTTATCCGCAGTACGCGGACAAAAATTATAATCGCAGTGCGTGTTAAGCCTAAGGCATAGCACGCACTGCGATTTTTATTCGCGCGAATTTTTTTCCGCCCATTCTGTGACCTATGGAAATTAATGAAACTGCACGCATTGCGGAAAAAAAAATTGCGCTAAAATAGTACTAAAAAATTCGCGCGGAAAAAAATTCGTGCTAATAAAAATCGCAGTGCGTGCTATGCCTAAATTCTAAATCCACACGTGTGTTAGCACTATAATAGTGCTAATAGTGTTAACACACGTTCGAATTTGGTCCGGCCGGACCGACTCCGACAAATGCTTTTTCGATTACGCACGCTTGTTTGGACCGAGACGGAATCAATTTAATAATAATAATGTCCGCGGACCACTCTACACACGCTCGGATATGGTCTGGGCCGATCTAACCCCGTCCACAAATCCGTGGTCCGGCCCTACCAAATTCGAACATGTGTTAACACTATTAGAACCATCAAAATCGGGCAACGCGTTCGGTCTATAAAACGCCACTTAGGAACAAACATACATACATAGACTGATAAACACAGCCCTCCATCGGCAGTCGGGTAAAAAAGGGACAGATGTATACAAGTCACATACATCTGTCCCTTACACACACTCAAAATAACCTTACTCTAAGAGCTTATGGTCACCTCCAAGGTAGAAAGATACAAAAAACTTGCTTTTTGAACAGTTTTCCAACGGCAAAATTATTTCTCTCAATTATTATCAGATTATCTTTTCGTTAGAGCATTGTTCGGTGCTTTCATTTCTTATGAATTCAGTAATATTAGAGTCTGTGCGGAAAGAGAACCGCCGTGGCGTAAAATTGAACTAATATTATGATTTTTATAAAACACTATATAATATTACGAAAAACACACTGAAAACATTAAAATAATATTTCTAACATAGTTTCAAAATATCAAGATGTTACAAGATTGTACAGTCGCACTATAATGACGTAAAAGTGTTGTCAACATGACAAACACGTTATTTAAACGGTATTCTAAACATCTAGTATCGGTTGGCAGGAGGAGGAGGAGGATGCAGTGTGGAGGGGGGAGGGAGAGGTGCCCCTCATTATTGTAACCTAACCGCAAAACACTGTCAAGTTACTTCTGTATCCTCTCCGGCGCTGCGGGAGGTGCAACCTCTTCGCCTTTACGTAACAAAGGATAGGCACCCATGCTTTGTTACAGCGGGCGGGGCGAGGGTTGCCCTTCCTTCGCGACTCCGGTTTTTATATACACTCTCAAGGGTAGCAGCCAAAAGGCTACGTGAAGTCAGGGTGCCCCGATTTGGTTTTGGATCAGATTCGAATTCAACCTATTTTAACCATGAAGTGGGGGGTACACTAACTTTCTAAGCAGGAAAGTAGTTATAAAAAAAAAACAACAAAAACACCAAGAAACACGAATAGCACATTCACGAAACTCGGGAAACTAGGGGAAACTGCAGAACAAAGAGTAAAAAATATCTGCAGACGGAATGAACGAAAAAGCAAATGACATTGACACATGTCACACAAGACGCAAATGGCGTACAAGATAAAGGACAAGGCCAGATTCTGCCCTACAATCAATTCAGAATACGTTAATGTACAGTAATTATTAATATGTGAAAATTACTTGTCAAAGAAATTAAAATTAAACGCAACAATTGCATTTCTCTAGAACAGGCGACAAAAAAAAACAAAAAATATGTATGTTATTTGTTTTTGAGCAGTTTCTATGCAGTGCATTTGCGTTTGAGAGTGATTGTCAAATGTCACTGGCATTGTCAAATGTCACTGTCAACTGTCATTGTCAAATGCCAACTGTCACTGTCAACTGTCACTTAAACGCGACATCATTGCTATTCAAAATGATTCGGCATTTTTTTTGTTTCCTTAAACAGTGTCTCTCGCTTCTTCTCTGATCATAAAACAAAAACTATTGGAAAGCCATACCTCTAAGCTTTAATACGACGTACTGTATGTCAATGTACATGAATATTTTTTGTTAGGGCATAGCTCTATACAAATTCTGGCCATGTCCTTTCATTTTACGTTCCATATCAACAATTTTGTTCGAAATATTACACCACAGAAAATACACCGGCAGGCTCATTACGTTTCATGTTATAAAAGTCGGCATTACCTAGGTATAGTGTAGGTATGGTAGGTAGGTCCTACAAAATCGTTTGCTAATCGCTCGCTGTTTTTATTTTTTCCTGATTGAGTTTAGAAATATTTTTTGTTATTTTCTCGAAAAATATGCATTACCTTGTAATAAGAGTGCCGTTTTAATCTGGGACCTTACTCCTACCAGCTTTTATTACTTTTATTTACCCTCCTCCTCCTGCACCGATACTAGATCCAAGCCAATGCACAAAAATGAAAATGTAGCTGTTTGTACGGGACCCTCGGTGCGCGAGTCAGACTCGCACTTAACCGTTTTTAGGGTTCCGTACCCAAAGGGTAAAAACGGGACCCTATTACTAAGACTCCGCGATCCGTCTGTCTGTCTGTCTGTCTGTCCGTCTGTCACCAGGCTGTATCTCATGTTCGGTGATAGCTAGACAGTTGAAATTTTCACAGATGATGTATTTCTGTTGCCGCTATAACAACAAATACTAAAAACAGATTAAAATAAGGCTGAGTCTATTAATACGGGTACTGTACGAACAATTTATAATTATTAATACGGTTACCGTACTATATGACATTTTTTTTCTAGCTCCTCGCTGCGCTCGTCGCACGTTTTATTTGTCTCTCGTTTTCTGTCAAAAATGTCGTCGCTCGCGCTATACTGCGCTCGCTCCTTTCTGTCAGCTAGGTTCTTGATACCCTGGGAGACAGGTTTTTTTTATCAGGTAAAAAAAATAATATACTTCGATGCTTGCATATTTACAAGCAATTGCTAAAACGAAGTTTGACGACTAGCAAAAACGTTATCTGGTAATCCGATAATCGGACAACTAATTTTTTTGACAACTAATACTTACCGGACGACTTATTTAGTTTTATTCATCCGTTTATCGGACGACTAGACACAACAAGCTAATCATCCAATATAAATGTACGAATAAATATAATTTATTCATCCAGTACCCGTACAAATTTATTCATCCAGTACCCGTACAAATAGTCACTATCTTAAAATAAATGTTTAAGTGGTATACTCCCATACAATTGCTTTTTTTGCGATAATGGTACGGAACCCTTCGTGTACGAGTCCGACTCGCACTTGGCCGGTTTTTATTACTGTTCTGCTGTACGTACTTGAATGAACGCTCGATTAGTTTGGGATTCTAACGAATCGATTATTTTTTCATAGTAGAAAATCAGCATAATAATTCATAACTGTTCGATAAGCTAGCTCATAAATTCAACCTGCGTTTTACGAACTGCACATGTTTTGGTATTGTTCGCGTTTGGTAATTTTTTTTGCTTATTGTTATCCGGTGCCGCACCGAGCGAACAACCGTTAACCATGGTTGTGAATCGGCGATTCCCACTCGCCAAAACTACTCCTACTACTTCTACCGCAAACCGTTTGTTCGCTCGTTCGCTTAGTGTGTTCCTTACATTTCTTTAATGTCAAGAACACACTAAGCGAACGTACTAACTAACCTAACAAATTGTAAAAAGATAACATAATAATATCCGCTTGCATCTGCAATTTGCTCTGTTGAGATTTAGGTTCTCAAACAAGTGTCCTTACCGAAATGATAGTAAATCGAAAAAATTGATTATCAATGCTGATGTTTTAATTAAAATTGCAACATTTTTAGAGCACCTTTTTTTCTGATTTTCAACAATATCGCCAGAGATTTAAACCGATGCACACAGGTGGATTTTCTCGTAATCGCGGACAAAACTCGAATTGTGAAGTTAGCCATGCCATAACAGTCACCCGACTTTATTTTTGGAATCCTATGGGTTTCTTTAAACCAATTTCAGTATGTATAGTATTTTACCCGACTGCGGGCGAGTAATGTTTTTGAGCGTATTTATGTGTGTATGTCCATTTCTATAGCACGCTCTTCAGGCCAAACGGCTTGATGGAGCGGATAACATATTAGGTCGTTGGATTTTTTTAAATAGCGCCCCTCCCTAAAAGGGGGTTACACAATTTTGTTTTTTCTTTATACGAATATGGGTAACAAATGAAAGCTACTAAATAGGGCATTCCAAATACATATTGTCACACTTTTCTGTTCCTATTTTGGCCAAAATTCAAGATAAGCGTAACTTTGATTGCAAAATAAATAATCTTTTACCACATAATTTATTCGGCGAACTGGTTCATCAATAAAAAGACTGAAATAAAACAAATTGATAAATAAACAAAAAACCCGACTTCAAAAACATAATTCACTGAAAATTATTTAATAATTTATTCATTAAATATTATGAGGTGCAGGCGGAGACAAACAAAAAATATAGAAAACCGGCCAAAACTTCGTTTGTCACCGCTGGCAGCACCTCATAATATTTAATGTATAAATTATATCTAGTAGGTGCTTGTTTTTCTCTTTTCAGTATTTTTTTTTAACGAATGTTTTAATTGCTATTTCTTTATTACAAAGTATCGTCTCCTACATAATGTTGACCGTTGTTTAGAATCGAGGTTTTAAAAAAAAAGTATTGTCAAGTTTCAAAAGTGTTTGGTTATCTCCAAACTTCTTGGCCGCCCTGAAAACCACATCAACGGTTAGCATCAGCACAGATAACTAGAATATACTACAAAGAGATAAGCTAATACATACGATAGCTTGATCTCTGCGACATAATATATGTCAAACTGACGTATACGTTATTGTCAGATAGTGTTAGAGTCAAGCGCTATTGTCGTATACATAATAAATAGTATGGACTGGAAATACCTACAAAAAAAACGTGCCTACCTAAACCTTAAAATGGCACATAAAATGGCTGCCGATGCTATGGTTGTGTTAATCACGGAACACACACACATTAATAATACAAAAAGTAAACGACCATTTGACAGCAGGACTAAAAGGAGTCTTTTCGATCAAACTCCTACTTGGACTACAGGACTAAAAGGAGTATTTTCGATCAAACTCCTACTCCTCCTACCAGGCCGCTAAAAGGAGTCTTTTCGATCAAACTCCTACTTTTCGGGGTGTGTCTGTTCCTGTGACTGATCGGCTCGAGCTCCTAGGCATGGAGTTGACATCCAGTCTCAACTTTGGCGCCTCCATTGAGTACAAAGCCCAAATTGCGGCCAAAAAACTAGGCATCCTAAATAAAGTGAAGCGATACTTTACGCCTGGACAGCTTTTAACCCTATACAAAGCGCAAGTCCGATCCTGCATGGAGTATTGCAGTCACCTTTGGGATGGCTCAGCTAAATATCAGCTTGCCGCGCTTGACTCGGTGGAACGCAGAGCCAGGAGGCTCATTGGCGACGTTGAGCTGGCGGGTGCCAGGCTTCACAGCTTGGCTCATCGCCGCAAGGTTGCCTGCTTGTCGGTCTTCTACAGACTGTACTTCGGTGAGTGTGCTGAAGAACTCCACGACCTCATCCCACCAGCCCCCTTCTACCATCGGACATCTAGACGTACTGCAAGTTATCATCCTTACCTTGTTGCCATTCCACCAATTCGCACCAAACGCTTCCAAACATCCTTCATAATGCGCACAGCGAATGAGTGGAACTCGCTGCCTGCGTCAGTGTTTCCGAACGCATTCAACCCGAATCTCTTCAAAGTTAGAGTGAACAGGTTTCTTCTGGGTAGGCTCACTCCATCGTCGACTCTGTCTCTGTCACCTTTGACCTAGACTAGAGTCAAGAGCAAACCCATCAGAAAAAAAAAAAAAAAAAAAAAAAAAAGGACTACCACGAACAAAACCACAAAAACCGTCACATAATATGGCGAATATGGCATACCTACGAAATTAGCGTGCATGCCTACATAAATCGAGCAATTAAGATGGCTGCCCATTAGCCAATGAGGTAGGCCATTTGCAACTGTTTGACAGCACAACTACACAGATAAACGTACATATACGGCACACAACTACCAATTTTACTCGGCAATCAACATGGCGACCGATCACGCATAGGCATGATTTTGACGTCACTCAAAAGTGTTACCAAGTTTAGTCCTTGACAAACATTTAGATGTCTCTCTTTTCATATGCAGCTCTTGGTTAGTTAAAAAGAGACAAAACGCTTTTTGACATGCGTGTGTCGATATTATAGATATTTGTATAACTATTCTTCATATAGTAGAATATGCCGTCTCCATAGTTTTCCTACCTCATTGTATTGTATTGATACTGCTCTTAAAACGGTGAAGGAAAACATCGTGAGGAAACCGGCATGTCCTAGAACCAATAATTCGAAGACATGTGACATCCACCAACCCGCACTGGGCCCGCGTGGTGGATAACGGCCCATTCCCTCTCACAGAGAGGAGGCCTGTGTCCCAGTAGTGGGAACATTAATAGGCTGATGATGTGTGTGATGTGATACTGACAGCTGTCACAGAGTCAAGCTATCTTTATGAAGTAGTTTTTTTTTCCATTATTTTTATTTTCTTCTGAGACATTTCGATAAGTCGAATTCGGTAAGACAGATTCTAACAATGAATATCCAAAAGAATAGAAGTATTGACCTATTAAATAATAGAGTAGAAATGAATAATAGGCAGTTAAAAATATTACAAACTTGTAAAACGTTAACTATAGCTTGATTATATACTACTCATGCATTTCTTCAAATCATTCGACTTATCGAACGTTTAAAACTTAAGGTTTTGTCCAAAATCCGCCTGTACTATTCGTTGGTATATTATTATACTTAGTTCTAAAGGCGTTTTTTAAATCGCTGTTCAGTCGCCAAAAGCCAGCGACCAGATTGACTGTGTGTGCGTACTTGTCTTCATCACCCTTTAATTTTATGGCTGGCCCCACACCAAGCGTTTGGTTTCCTGATTTGGACGCCTGAACAATACTCATTACAATAAACATCTACGCTGGTCTTACGGAATTTATCTAGATTTCGATCATTTCGAGGAATAAAGCTGGGAACATATTATCGGACGTGGCTGACGGACGCGACTGACAGCCGCGACTTATAGAGTATCTGGATACATAATGTGCATTCAATTGTGCAAACTATCGGACGTTAGTCGATACTACTCGAGACCTTGGGCATTCGGACGTCCGATTGAAATCTGGCCCGCTGGATGTTTTTGTCAGCCGAAAACGTCCGCGGACGGTGTGCACTGAGTGTGCGACGGCGTCAGAATAACTCAGACTACGCGATATCTTGCACGAGCGTGCGAGGTTATAAATAACAATGGAAGATAAACTTATTGAGTGTGTTCGCAGCAGAGAATTGCGCCCTCACTTTCAATACTCAACATGTTTCTACGTAAACATAATCTTCGTTGAATAGGCTATATTGTCCATGGAGTAAACGCTCGGACGTGTACGCAAGCCACGTCCCAAACGACTGTGCACATATATCAGTCGCGGCTGTCAGTCGTGTCCGTCAGCCGCGTCCGATAATTTGTTCCCAGCATAACGCAGACTTTAAGTTTTTCGTTTACTCATATAAATAAATTAAAATACGAATTAATAGATCCAGTCGAGTCCGATACTTGTCGACCGTTCAAGAAAGTAAACCGTAATTTAAAAAAGTACGTTAGCCATGCTGAATTGTTTGATACCTTGGTTAAGTAGTAATAAAAAAAAAGTAAGTGTGTACCAACATAACATTATGAAAAATGAAATTATTTGACATTTTCTGCATGATACTCTCAACATATTCGCGCCAAAAGTTATAACTAGTAATTAAATTCTGTTTCGGTGTTTATATTAGTTCTCTCAAGATATCGATATGGTAAGTGTTTCCAGATAAATGTAAGCTTTGATTCATACTCTTGTAATCTTTTAGATTTAAGATTTTAGTCGTGATTGAAACATAAATAAAACAGTGTTACCAACATGACCGATTTTCATGGCGATAAGCGATGCGACGATTAACGAAGTTGAGTTGTCTTTTTAGTGTAAAGCTTTGTTCGTAATAATATTGATTGGTTTTCTTATAAAATGAGTTTGCAAATAATTGAAGCCGTCGAAGATTTAGTGCGTTAGTGATATTAATCACACTAAACACGTCAAATTATGCTCTGTTCATTAGCTGTACTACTAACAGCTACGTGTGCTACAATATTATTGAAGTAACGGTGGATACTGAAAATGGTTACGTCTAATAAACAAACCGATAAAAAGGTTGTGAAAATGGCTGAGCAAAATAATGTTGCAGTTGTGCCTCAGAGAACCTTAATTGGTGAAGTCAACGAACACATAACATGCCCTCTATGTAGGGGCTATTACATAGACGCAACAACGATTGTAGAATGTTTACACTCCTTTTGTCGAAGTTGTATCATCAAACATTTGCGAGCGAAGAGTTACTGCCCTGTATGTGAAATGATGATTAATTCTGCCAAGCCAAACATAAAATTAGATAAAGCCCTTCAAGACATAGTATATAAACTTGTACCAGGATTATTTCAAAAAGAAATGGAGAGGCGACAACAGTTTTATTCCTCGAGACCTGGCCCTGCTGCATCGGCTACCCCAGAGCAGAGGGGAGAAGACACTGAAAGAATAATTTTCAGTCCAGAAGATGTGATATCCTTTTCTTTAGAATATGCTGATGCTACTGATACTGATAGTATATCTAGTAAATCATCTGACAGCAATGAACCACAACCTGTACCAGCAACACCAAGAAGGTTTTTGCAATGCCCTGCTGTTGTCAACATAAGCCATCTTAAAAAATTTTTAAGTATGAAATTTGATATTGACAGCACTCAATTTGCTATTGATATCTTGTACAAGAGAGTTCCTTTACCAGATTACTATACTTTGATGGACATAGCTTACATATACAATTGGAAGAGGAATGAACCAATGCGATTTTTCTATCAAATAACCGATTATGTAGCTATTCGAAATAGGTTATTTGAAATAAATAGAAAAGGCTCGACTTCCTGTCATTTAAGAGACAGAAAGTCAAGTCCTGCTTCAACTGAAGATACAAATGCAAGCAGCCCAGCTCCCCACTTACATGATCAAGGCTCTGAAGCTTCTTCCGGAACTGATAGCCCTATGCCTGATGATGGTATAACCCATGCAAGCGATATGTCTAAAAATAATGAAAAAATAGGGCAACAAGCTAAAGATTTGGTTGAGACGAATCCTGAAAAACATTCTGACACGTCTAAGAAAAATGATGATGAAGTTGAAAAGTCTCAATTTTTAAATTCTTTTGAGCTTACTGCAAAAAGCATGTTGCCACTTAAATCATCTCCAGAAAAATCTGATGAACAAACCACTACTAATGATGCACCATCTAAGAATCAGCCTAATAGTCCAAAAGTTGAAGAGAAAGTTGGGGAGCCATCCAAAAGGAAATATCAACCAACTCCACATACACCTGAGTTAAAAAAGCTAAAAATTGAACTTGAAAAGGCAAAGATAAGTCATTTAACCGGTCCTTGTGTTTTAAATACGACCACTGCCAGTCAAAATATTAAAGCAATGGACACTACAATAAAAGGGAAAGAGTTGGAAGGATCTTCTAAGAATTCTCAAGTACACCAAGTGACACAAAATGTACCTTCACCCATGCCTGCTCCCACAAAAGACATGAAGCAGCAATTGACAGTTACAAAGCAGCAAGAAAGTCCTGGAATCAAAAGGGCAGTTTCAGTGCCTCAAAATATATCATCTCCTAAACGCAAAACCCCAAATGAGATTTCTTCTGCTATGCAGCAGCACCCTGGAACTCAGAAAACAATTTCGCCACTTAAACTTCAAATACCAAAGCCTGAACTTTCAGCAAATTCAAAGTCCCATGAAGTACAAAAGCCTGCAGTTAAAAAGATGCCTGATTTAAAGCCTAGTGTTCCAATGTTAAACAAAGGACAACCTGTTAATAAAGTAAGAATGGATCTATTAGCAAATAATAGTGACCCTACAATTGATAGAACTAAAATATTATCTCAGGTTAAATCCTCTCTTGGTTCTCCAATCGCAGGAGCACAACCATCTGGTGATCCCTTAAAGTCTTTATTTGATTCTTGCAAAATTAATATACCATCGTCATTATCTATTACACTTACTGATCAAAAGTTAGATAATCGAAATCCTGGTGAAACAAATCCTGATCCCAAGAAGTGTATGATAAATAAAAACTTGGCTAGTACCAGTCACACTGCCCATAAAGTTCCAAGTCCACCAGTACATAACTATATAGAAATATTAAAATTGCCAGACACTGATACTAAAAAACAAAAACAAGAAAGTAATAATGAAATCAAGTCAGGTCAACTAAGTAAATCAGATAATAACTCAGCATCAACTAAACCTCCAACTAAATCATCAGAAAGCTCTGCTAAGGGCCCAGTTCCTAACTTGAAGCCTATTTCTGATACTAAATTAGGGAAACAAAGTGGAAATTTTTCAGCTCCTATTACTTTTCAGCAAACGTTTGAACAGCAGTTACAAAGCTTGCAATCTGATAAAAAATCCAAGTTGCCGAAAAACAAAGCGCAGGTTCCTAAACTTGTGCCTGCCACCCCAAAATCATTTAATGCTGCAAACAAGTCCAACAATCCTGTGAACAAGTCAAGTACCAATAGCATGCCTGTATTAGAGGCTAAGCCAAGCACTGCTCTGGATTTGTCTACTCCTCACAACATCCAAAATCAACTAGCACAGCAACAAACCTTTCATAAAGCATTTGAAACTATGCAGTCTATTGACAATTTGGCTAAGAAACAAAATCTTCCAACTAAGAGCATACCCCTGAATATGCCACAAAGTAATGTTTTTCCTAGTGGTATTACAAACAGACCTTTGACTTCAGGTGTCAGCCCATTAAGAATACCTTCTACATCTAATATTAATCAATTAAAATTGGACAAAGGTGGCCCAGGTGGATCCCAGATGAACAATAGACAGGATATGGGTAATACCAAAGTAAATCCAATGAAGCCTACTGGTGGGAACCCCAGTGTTCCTTCTCCAGGTTCTCATATTACTCCTCATACACCTCCTAGTGCAGCACAGCCTTCTCCTAGGTCGCAAACCCGTTCACCTAGTTCTTCTCCCAAGTTAGTAATAGCAGAAGACAAACAAGCCAGTAGTTCTGCACCAGAACCAAACATAAACCAGTCAAACCAGATTACTAGTACTCAGATACCCAATATGAATTCAGCAAATAATGATTTATCAAAAGCATCACCAGGGACTTCTAAGACTGGATTGAAGACAATGCCTGGAACAGGCAAATTACCAGGAATAAGACACCCATTAAACCCAAATCAAAAAACAAATCCCACTATGAATGCCTCAGTAGATTATCGAATGTCTCAAACAAGACCACCAATAATGCCCCATCACCATGTGTTACTGAGGCATCAAATGGAAGTTAATGCATGGTTAGAAGCTAAACGGCAGATAGATATATTCAAGAGTTTATCGACAAACATGGCCCACCAGTCTCAAAACGACTTCAACAATAAAGACAAACAGTAATCATAGTGCTTATAAACTGGTGAAATTTTTTGTGTGTGGCAGTGAAGTTTTATTGTGAGTGATATAGGTACAGTACTAATTCAATGAAACATCAAAAACACATGTGGTTTGACAGTACATTAACATTTTACAGACAATAAACACTTTTAAGTGATAATAATAAAACTTGTATTGTAATGTGTCTCACTTAGCTTCTGTCGATTTTACATGATTATTTAATATGTTTGTGTAGTCATATGAAGTCTTGCACTTATTGATCAATTACATTCATGATAAATCCAATGTTCTATTGCTGCTGTCCAATCACTCGGTTTCTTTATCTTCATTCAGGATCAAATACTGTTAAATACAATTTCAATTGTAGTGTTTACAATCTAATCATGGGATTACTAAACTTGGGTATACTTAGGTACCTTGTTTGTTGACTCTTACTGTGCGCAGTAAAGTGCTTCATAAAATATAATTGACCATTTGACCACAATACTTTATTCTTATTAAAAGCAAATCTTGTTCATTTTCATATTAATTATGGGGATGACATTTTTGACAAATTCATCTTATATTTACGACAAATGCATGGAACTTTGTATTTTGGTTTTAAATTTAAAGACTTGATACAATGTATATATTACAACCAATATCTTACAATGAATTATGTAATAAACTTAATGACATTATACAATAAGTATTTTACTTTATACTAATTGTATAATGTTATTAAGTTTATCGAAAAGAGTTAGAATATGTAGTAGTAAGAATGCTTACGGGCTTTTAAAACATGTTTTTAATTTTATTTTTGTACATAACATCAACTATTATTGTGTAAATTTCAGACTAATTGATATTTTTATATAATGCAACATGTGATCTGGTAAATTGTATGTTAATGTTAAATTTTACATTTATATATTTGGGTTTCTAATGTTATTTTAATACAAATTAACTCAGGTGGTTAATGAGCTTTTGGCCCTAGTAGGTAATATTGACACCAATAGTTTTTAGTACCTGGCTAAAGTTTTAAGAACTCTTGCAACTACGTGAATGGCAATAAAGGAATTCAATATGCTCCTATCACTTTTTTCTTGAATCAAATGGAATGTTGAACTTATGTTATAACGGGCTGGCGATACGCAACTCAACGTCCGAGTGCGTATTTTGCGTACGAGTGGGATAAAAAGTTCATTCGATCCACCCCAGCTCCCCAAGGAAGGCCAACAGCGTTCTGGTGTTACAGATTAAAAATGTTAGAATGACGAAAAAAAGTAAAAAATACAGCTCAAGTTGATAATCTGCTCTGTTTTTCGTTTCTTGAAATTATACAGGGTGCAAATTTGAAGAGAGCCCTGGAGGAAAAGTGTGATGATGATACTACTCTGATAGTAATAGGCTCTTCCCCTGCTGGGTCCGTAAATTCTCTCCAACCTATATTAGAAAAAATAGAATGAATAGAAATTAAAATAATACAAACTACATGAAATACTCATGAGCGTATTGAACGATTCAGATATTGTGGTGGGTTTCTGTTTTTATTGACTTGTTGAAAATACTGCAACACTCAGATGTTTTGTGTTTGAATAAATTGGAAAATATATTTAGCTGGATCAAGTACAACAATGTATGCATGTAATGCAAGTAGGTAATTAACTGAGGAGGCTGGGATTTTTACCACAATAAGCTTCGCATATTGTACGCTACTGTATCTACTCTGAAATAGGTTTATAACTTTCAGCAATACTATTAAAAAAAAAACGAGTAACATATTTTTATTAAGGCTCCCAAACTCCCATTCTGTGGGAGCGTTAAGAATTTTGTATCCTGTCTAAATATCCATTTGTTTTTAAAAATAATTATGTAATTAATTATATTATTAATGCTATTCGTTCTACGCAAAAGGTGTGTCGGAAATATAATTTAATTTGTAAAATAAATCTAAGTTCCCAATGTGATTGTTTTTCTTTCGACCTGTTAATAGGTACTCCGAATCTAAAAAACCGATTACTTCTGATTGTACATAGAGCATCGGGAAAAGGTACCTACCTATTTACAAAAATATTCATAATTGACGCTGTTGTTAAGTCTATGCACATAGCTTTATAAATAAATAAAATTATTTTATTGCAGATGGCTGGTGTCCAGGCGACTATTTCATTCAGGTCTCGTAAGAAGGTATATGTGGATGATGAAGATATTGCCTCAAACGAAAATAAAGACATATTGAATATTGGAAAATCTAGCGAAAGGAAATTAAAGAGACACATAGAACATGATTTAAAGAAAAATATTGATGATGGTAAGACTTTTTTGCGCCAATCACATCTCTAGAAATGATGCTACTTCTGCATCAAATTACAAGTATATTCAAATCAGTTCATGCTTCCTGAAATTATAATGGTGTAAAAAACCATAGCTTTCCTTTTGGGCTCGACCCTAGTCTATTGTTTAATTATGAGGTAATTTATTAGCAAACACTATGTCTTTTAACTGACTAGTCGGTCGAGTTTGGTCAAGGGCTTCTTATAGAAACATAAAATGACTACTTAATAATGAATAAGCAATCATTTTACTGTCTATATTGTTGAGAGTTTTACTTCAAGTTGGTAATGATAACTCCTAGCAATAGCCCTGCTTCTGATCATCTTTATCGCCACATCTAATACTAATATTATAAAAAGGCAAAGTTTGTGAGGTTATAGGGGGTTATCTCTGGATCTACTGAACCGATTTAGATGAAATTCGGAATGGAGATAGTTTGAGACCCTGGGAAGGACATATGATAGTTTTTATTGCCTTGGGATGATGAAACACTTTTCAGAATCTAGTATTCTATATACCTTTGAACATCTAAATCATCTATCTCTCGTCACCTACCTAGAAGAACAGTACTGCACCCACTAACTAGACTATAAAACTTATTACCTGTCTCGCACTTAGCCTTGCTTGCATTGTATTCTAGTCCTAATTTCATGTTTTTTTTATTTCTAATGTTATAATTATTTTCAGATTGCAAGCCTGTGAAGATTTCCCGAAAAGATACATTAGTGAACAACGTCATTTCAAGGAATAACAGGTACCTGGCATATTATATGTAATTTACCCGTCAGACGTCCTATGACCCGATGTTAGTTGTCATAGGGATCCACGCCATTTATGATTGAAGCAATATTCGCATCTTTCGTCTAACAATCCAATTAATCCCATGGCAGTTTATCCAACACTATAACGCCAGTGTTTGTCGAAATCCAAAGCATCTATAAAAAAAAATTGCTACTCGGGCATTCGACGGATAGCTACTACCTTTGAGGACATTGCGAATTTCTCATTGTGTGTAACGACGAATCATGGATGTTGAGCTTAATAGTATGAACTCTCTAGGTCATCTTATCATATCTTATATCTTAGCCAATCGTTTTTAATACCATTTTTTATATAATATTATTATATTGTGGTTGCAGTACTTGCAGTGAAGAGGAGAACCTGAAACCTCTCACAAGTCGAGAGAAAGAGATTGAATGGTTGGATAACTTTTTGACTGAGCATCTTGAGAAGGAACAGTCTGCGTCTCTGTACGTCTCAGGACAGCCAGGCACCGGGAAAACTGCAAGTTTATCGTACATTCTGAATCTAACTAAGGTATGTATAAAGAAGCGAAAATCTTAATTTTTCACACTCATATTAAATAAATCATTTAATCACAAATCTTAGCCTCAATTTTCTATTAATTATCCAATTGGTATTTTTATCTCAATAAAGATACTCAATACGAATAGTATGCCAAATATCCCAGTATTTTTAGAGCTCAATTTTCTTATTTAAATTCATAATATTTTTTTAACCCTAGCTTACCAAAAATATGACTTTGTTACAGTTTAGAGAAGGATACAAACAAGTGTACATTAACTGCACAATGATGAAATCAGCTGCTAGTATTTATGGTAGGATTTGTAAGGAACTTCAAGTGCCAACGTCTGGAACAACTGAAAAAGCTTGTTTCAATGCCATTGAAAAATATTTGAATAAGAAACATAAGATGATGTAAGTAACATATTGGTATACCACACCACCTATTCAATAGAAATCTATAAAACTTGGCTTTAAGGTTACACTAGTCGATTATTCTTCCATACAAACGTAGTCTGGCGATTACTCCACTGTTTGGCGATGTACATTCAAAATAAAAACTGATATCAATTTGTCTCATCATTATCTAGCCCTGTATGGAAACAAAAAAGTAAAAAAGAAAAATATTTGAAAGTTATGAGCGTCGAAAGTTCCATATTTACACATCTTTGGGCGGAAATAAAGGAAAATTGCAAAACGGCCTCCATACAGGGATAGATTAGTAGTTTAACAATGCAAATAATTTTATTTTGAAAATATACATGTAGTCGTTTTTTCATGATATTTAGACTCCCAAAGGTCTGTTTATAAAATTTCGCGCGCTCGTTTTCTTCCTAAATCATCATCCATTTCGCTACAAACTTGCAAAAGTGCTAATTCGTACGCGAACTAGCTTCTTACTGCTCGTCACAGTATTGATATCTTTCGCACGTTTTGTCGGATGAGATAACAGGCATTTTAAACCCGCGCACAAAATAGTTCGTGCCGTTGACTAGTGTAACCTTAAGGCCCACTTGTACCCCACATGAGTTAGATGATAAACATATTTTTCCACTACCTTGTCTATTATGTAACACATTGCCTAAGAAATTCGTTTCGAAATATGAACATTTAGACACAAGATTATAAAAAGTAATAAAAAAAAAACAAAATTACATAATAACAGTTACGAAATGACTTTTATACCATTCCCCCTCTAAAAAGCTTATTTTATTCACTGAAAACAGTGAATAAAAAGCACTTTTTCTCACTGTTTTGGTGTTTGAATTTAGAACACACCAATATATATTCGACGTCCATCTCAATGCTATACGAACTCCTTGTGCAAAGAATATTCGACTTTCAAACGCCTTTATCAATTTGATTTTCAGTTTGTTAATGTTTAGGATTTTAATAATGATTTTGATTTTAGTCTGGGATGTTTAGTGAATACTTATTTGGATTGTAATTCTAATATTAATTGCATTGGTGTTAATTAATTATAATTATGTAACGTAACGGAAGTGGTCACTGGCCCCTGAAACACAGTTGTACCTAGCTCTGCTTTAATTTAGAAAAAATGTGGAACCCTGAGTTTTCACATTTTTTAAAATTTTGAAGGTAATAAAACTTTTATTTAGTATTTTTCCTTGTGATTTTCGCTTAAATCTTTCTTTTTCTCGTAGTCATGGTATAAAATATAGTATGCAACTCTTGAATAAAACGGATTTATATCGAGGGCCATGAATCACTCGCGTCGCTCAGGATTCTACCACTTGAATCACTCGCTATGCTCGTGATTCAATCATCATGAATCACTCCCTACGGTCGTGATTCAGTTGTTAGAATCCTTCACTTGCTCGTGGTTCATCTATGGCCCTCGCTTTAAAACCGTCCTTTATTCACTAGTTGCATAATATACTATTGTATGGAGTTTTGATATCATTATGTAACTGGCAGGAACATACTGAACCTGTTAACCCTCGAAAAAGCGCGCGATGATTGTGTGTATGGTGTGTATATAGTCTGTGGTTTTTAGTCTGAACATTTCTAATAAATTGTTGTTGGAACTTATTTGCATTTAATTAAGTAGCTCATCATTGGAAAAAGAATTGTTCGTGTCTCGCATAAAAAGGCTTTATTTTAACACTCGCATGTAGCTTTCCATATTCGCCTTCGGCTCACGTCGAAATTGGCTACATCGCTCGTGTTAAAATCTCGACTTTTTATGCTCGACACGAAATGTACTATTAATATCATTCTGTCTTGGTGACCAGTACCCTATTGGCGTACCTGTTTAAGGTTACACTAGTCAACGGCACGAACTATTTTGTGCGCGGGGTTAAAATGCATTTTATATCAACCGACAACACGTGCGGAAGAGGTAGATGCTGTGATGAGCAGTAGGAAGCTAGTTCGCGTACGAATACATATTTTTGAAATTTTTTAGCGAAATGGATAATGATTTAGGACGAAACCGAGCGCGCGAAATTTTAATAACAGACCTTTGGCTGTCTAGATATCATGAAAAAACTAGGTAATCTATCTGTTCAAAATAAAATTATTTGCATTGTTGAACTACTAATCTATGCCTGTATGGAGGCCGTTTTGCAATTTTCCGTCTTCTTATGGTATTTATTTGCGCCCAAAAATGCGTTAAAATTAGTGTCGAAATGTGGAACTTTCGACGATCATAACTTTCAAATATTTTCTATTTTTACATTTTCGCTTCCATACAGGACTAGATAATGATGAGACAAATTGATATCACTTTTTATTTTGAACGTACATCGTCAAACAGTGAAATAATCCCCAAACTACGTTTGTATGGAAGAATTTTTGACTAGTGTAACCTTAACAGCACATATCACAATCCTTACCTTTTATTTTGGTAACTCAACAATATTCATTGAGTGTTTTACGCTGCCTAGAGGACGGACTTTTGAACGTATGAAGCAATGAATGCAAGGGAAATAAAATCTTCAAAGGATTGATATAAACAGAACGATAATTTAAATTCACTTAGATGTTTATAGTACATTGTGATACAAGGGTGGAAAGTAGGTCATTGTAAACGAGTTGTCATTAACAAGCCCGAGCCGAAGGCGAGGGTTTTTAATGGCACGAGTTTGCAATAACCTACACACCCGTGTATCACACGACGTTTTTCAATACAGTTGTGAGAAATAGTAAAAACAAATCAAAGAATTAGATTTGTTTATTCACAAAACAAAAAAAAACAATATGGCGCGTTTTTGCAACAGGAAATATTTTTTACAAAGAAAACAGCCTATACAGCCTATTCGATTTTTGACAAATGTTGATGTGAAAATAATTAAATTTAAACTGGTAATGAAATATATTAAACAACCATTTAAAAGTCTTTTGAGTATCCAATGCTAAAACTTACGGAATCATTCATTTTTCCTCATAGAAAATCTATCCCATTTTATTCCATGTATGAAAACTCCTTGCTACTAAACTTTTTTAAATTGACTTATAAATTTAAAACTAAACTGCAAACATAATGATCGAGCTCGTAAACAAAAGTCACGACCGCGTAACAGAAAGATGCCTATGCGTAAGATTTAACTTTCGAATCATAATTATAGCCTCTGAAAGTACGCCATGTTTAACAACTGTATTGAAAAAGTGATTTGTGATTCAAGTAAGCCTTAATGTTGATAATATTGATTGCAGCCTTTTAGTACTTGACGAGATAGACCAGTTAGATAGCAAGCGCCAATCAGTGCTGTACACGATATTCGAGTGGCCGGCGCTGGCGGCGCGGCGGCTGGTGCTGGTGGGCGTGGCCAACGCGCTGGACCTGACGCAGCGAGCCCTGCCGCGGCTGCAGGCGCGCTGCTCGCTGCGCCCGCTCACGCTGCACTTCGCGCCCTACACCAAGCAGCAGATTATTGACATATTCACTAATGTACTCGCCAATGAAGACAAGACTAATGTGTTTTCTCCTGTCGCTTTACAAATGCTTGCAGGTAATTTTGTTTCTTGTTCTCATACTTTATCTTTAAACTATAATATAAATATCAAATATATTTATTGAAATTAGGCTGTGAATTAGGCCATATTGAGCATCAAAACATACATAACACAACCGGCAAAAACGGCCACCCTCTACCACTTCATTTTTAGTGCTTTAAATGACAAGAAGAAGTGGCGCAACAAAGTGCCCAAGTAGAACCTTTCTGTTCTGTTCCGTGTTACATCCAACCTGCTGTAAATAGCTGAAATTAATATCTATTTTAAATGTCTTATATATTACATTCTAGCTAAAATCTCGGCGATATCT
The DNA here is from genome assembly GCA_948252205.1 of Orthosia incerta. Taxonomy (NCBI): domain Eukaryota; kingdom Metazoa; phylum Arthropoda; class Insecta; order Lepidoptera; family Noctuidae; genus Orthosia; species Orthosia incerta. Next base: position 13,768,715 of record OX411754.1, read on the forward strand.
GGGGACATGAGGAGAGCTTTAGACATAGGACGAAGAGTTATAGAGCTCGCGAGAAGGACGAAATTCTCAGATAACCAGTCCATTGACAGCATGATGAAAGATTCTTCAGTAACTGTGGAACTGAAGCAAGTACTAGAAGTACTGAACGATGTCTATGGTGGTTCGAGGAAGATCGAGACGGACGCTGAAGACGGGTTTCCGCTGCAACAGAAACTAATACTTTGTAGTATAATGTTAATGCTGACGAAGGGAAAGGTGAAAGAAATCGTTATGGGAAAGCTTCACGATGTTTACAAAAAGTAAGTTTCGCCGAGTCCTATTATAATAATAAAATAAAAATAAATCTTTATTTAGAATGTTTTAGAACAATCCTAATGCGTTGGGTCACGAAAATAACGTTGAGGTCAACTTTAACGTTTTATCATACACTTCATATACAGTTATATAACACCTATAATCAAGACAATCTTGTCATCGATATAATGTTGGTTAGTTTATGACTATCTTTTAAAGCGCAGAGCGCAAAACGCAATGAACTTTTAGGGTATTTTCAGTAACACGTGGCTTTGATGAGAATTTGCTCACGCACGCGGGCTTGGCTTGCATTCGGCCCCGCTTGCGTACTACCTTTAATGTAAAGCCCGCGTGCGTGAGCAAATCCGTGATACTAAAAACATCCTTAAGTGCTCGTTTCTGGAGATGGGGGCCACGCGGGGCGTTGCGCGTCGTGTCGGGCGGTGCGGGCCGCACTAAATTCAAAAATGTGGAGAAGCGATATTACATGCGTTTGCTTGAGATGCAGGCGGAGCCTATAACGGCACCGCCGCGTCGCGTCGCATGCGACGTCGTACCATAACATAATTGTTTGTGTTTGCGCCTGTGATGTCGCGGGACGCTGCACGCGCCCGCTTGTTCGTAAACACAAAAAACGTCCGAAGCGTCGCGTCTTCAGAAACGAGGCCTTATTCCGTGGCCTTTGGGTTAGAGTTTATATTACTGCCGCCCAACAAGGTCAGGTCAGAGTGCTAACACTAACAGTAAGTGTTCGGTATCGTTACCAGGGTGGCTCGCGCGCGCAACATCGTGCCGCTGGACATGTGCGAGACGTGCGCGGCGTGCGCGCTGCTGGAGGCGCGCGGCGCCGTGCGGCTGGGCGGGGGCGGGGGCGGGGGCGGGGCGGCGCGGGCGCGGCGCGTGCGCCTGCAGTGGGACCACGCCGAGCTGGCCGCCGCGCTCCGGGACAAGCCCTTACTGTCCGCCATACTCGATGACGTCAGCTGTCTGCCTTCCTAGCCCCCATTTCCTCTCTAAGCCTAATCCTTGAAGGAAAACTACTATAGGTCAGTTAACACTTTGCGTTTTGTAGTATTTAGACACGTCCAACGTAGTTTGGATTCGTATTGTGTTTTAGTTTTATTGATTTGAGTTTTAATTGACTGACTTGCAATTGTTTAATGTTGACGCAAGTTTGTAGTTTATAATTGTGATGAATTACTTAAAAGGTTTGTTAAGATTTACCCAAGTGTTCTGTTATGGACTCATACTTGTCTGTTAGTCCTTTGCCTTATTGACGACATGCAATCATGTTAAGTAAATTTGAAACCCTAAAATAATAGGCTGTGTAATATTAGGATAATAAATTTGGCATACGTAGGTATGCCAAATTTCGTATCTGTATTAATGTTTAGGATTAGGAATATTGAAGGCATAAAAATGCTTAAGTTTCGCTAGTAGAGTAGTGCGCTTTGAAAAAAGATTGTATTCTGATGTATTCGATAGTTATTTATTTTTAGCTAATAGGAATCAATATCAAGTATCATGTTAATTAATGCCAATAGCATGTCAATGCCATTCTGTACTGTATTTTAAGACTTGTTTTAACTATTTTTCTATTATTTATTGTTGTATTTTATGGCCGCAATTATTTCTAAGTTAAACTAAACAGGCAGATCTAGAGAATATTTCCAATACAATGGGATGATATTGCCACACTATTTGAATAGCGTGCGTAATAAAGGCTAAAATTTTACACATCAATAAATCAGCGTATTTCTCACGGTTTTACGGTTTATTGCGTGTTCAGTGCTTCAACTCTGCTTGCCTTTGATTACTTTTGAACATGTAGGTCACAGCGTTATGTGCAAGTTCTTATTATCGTAGGTGCCTTTTTGTGGCCTATGAACCGCCCAAGAATATCCCTGTATATACAGGATGTACTCATGAGTACAAGTTTTGGTATGTATGGGATCAACTGTGTATTATCAGTACATTATTCATAAACAAAATGTAGGGTTTGTGCCATTGTAAAATCTTTTCATATTCATGAATACTTTCGCTACCTAAAATATTGAATCCATTCTGTATAGTCAATAAAAATAGTGCCTGGCGGGTGGGTACCCAATAAACATAGGCGTCTATGTTGTCAAATTCTGTCGAAATGATGCTATAAATAGCTATGTTTGACTTGATTTGATCTCCTGAACAATCCATGTTTATTGTTTAGAACGTTAACTTAAGGTGCGAGATAACACCGCGACCGCGACTCATGACCGAGACAGGAGACGTAAGACACATGTCGCGGTCTCCACTGATTTACTGTGGGTTGAGACCGAGATATGCGTCGCACACAAACTCTTGTCAACTTTAATATTAAATGCCAGTTACCTATATTAAAAATTGTTATTCCACATTGTAATGGAAGCTGAAGTTACCAAATTACTATTGGAGGAAGAAGAATACGATGATATGACATTATATTATTATTAAAAAAAGAAACAAAGATTGGCTATCAACGAATTATTATATGTTATAGACTAAGTGATTAATACGGCATTATTCACAGGCCCAATATGAGTAGGCAATATGATAAAAACTATTGAAATAATTAAATTGATCGGACCCAAGCTCGCTTCGCTCGCTCTTGGACTAATTCATTGGACATAATTATCGAATTGTCTAACCGTTACGTACCAATATTCATAACGACCATAAAATGTGATAGATATAGAAGTTTAAATCAGTATTCATTACATTACCCGATTTGACTTGACTAGATTCATAATGATGGGGCATTATTAGTATAGTGTTGTGATTAATCACTTGGTCCATGACATATACAACTAGAGGCCAAAAAGCTCGATTTCAATATGAGTGTCAAACAATAAATGATTCATTAATTGTTTAATGACAATATGTTCGGGCGAGTCGAGCGCGACGCGACCCCACTCGTCTAGGAGTGAGACCATATATCGGTTTTCTGCCGCGCGTCGCGGTTGCGGCGTCAGCTCGCACCTTTAGTAAAAGGCACCTCGAAAAAAGTTGCATAGTAATAGCAAATCATGAACTCGCGATATATAATGATTAATTTGCAAGGATTGAGGCGGTAGTAAACTGCAGCAAATGCTACCTACAATTCCGTGATGTTTTAAACAAATAGTATTTAGCTTTCGCATATACATTTGATAAGTGTTTAGAAGACCAGATAAGTTGCCATTGAACATAAGGGCCAATACTCAGCAGTGAAATGTTATCCAGCCCAATTAGTTAAATTTATAATTAGAATTGTAAGTAGGTACCACAGGAGGTACCTATCTAAACCATTGCTTCATGTGCCTTTGTATTTAAGATTTTTTATTCAATGGAGTAAACTATGTTACGTTTTAAAGAATGAAATTTATTATAGGACGAAATATACTTTCTTCGAATTTGTTGTAAAAGAGTTTGGTACCTAAACTCCATTTGCGATAACATTAGACATATAAATTAGCCAGTTCAACCGATTTTGACTTCTATTGCGTTGGAGATACGAAAAATGGTAGCTGTAGTAAACAGTTGGTTTTGGTAACAGGTTTATGCTTTTTATGTCATCCGTATGTTTACGGGATGGAACTCAAAATCGGTTGTACGGACTGTAAAAAGATTTATGATTCATGAATAACTTTTTACGCAGCCAAAAAATAATAATGCGTAAAAGTTATTCAAAGAATGCCAAGTTCTTGTTAACGGCATCGCTGACAAAAAAAGTGAGATCTGAACTGTATACCTACCATGTAGCCTAATCTTTTGATGTGTGAGTGAGTCAGTCACTGATAAAAAAGTAAAGATTTTATATAATAAATAAAAATAGCGATTTTCAGACGTCATCATCACTTGAATGGAAAGAGGTTTTCTATTGAAATACGGGATTACGTCATAAGAAGCATAATTATTAGACACGCAAATATAGTAAGAGATTTGAAGTTATGGTGGTGTCGAAAGTGGCCCGAAATGGTTGGTGTATATCAGGGGTCAGCAATTACTTTCATTTGCGGTCCGCTTTTTTAAATTATATGACCGTCACGGTCCGTAAGGTTAGGTCCAACTACCCCCGGACTTATATCGTCACGTGTATTTACTTTGTTAACCTTGAAATAATAAACTCAAATTATACTTGAAATAATATAGGTACAATATCAATGAAGATTTTGATGAGATGATTAGTCCGTTTGTCGGATCGACGGCAGTAAATACAAAGTGCGGGATAAATGATTAAAATACGTACTCAAAAAACACAAGTCAATTATATTGTACTGCTAACTTAAGGTCCACACAACATAGGTCGGCGGTCCGGATCCGGAACGCGGTCCGCCATTTGGTGACCCCTGGTGTATATTTATCTTATTTACGAACTTGTTGACACACTGCCGTGTCTCTAGATTCCTCAAAAGTTATCAAAACTAGCTTGGGTAATTGATGTTTCGAACAACATGTTCAGCTGTCAAACCCGGTTGGAGGTACAGTTTTATTACGTGACGAAAGTTTCCAATTATGTAATGTTATTATGTTTTGTGTTGTGTCGAATAGTGTTTTCAAAAAAACAAATCCATTGTATCAATTATGTTTCATTAGTTTTTTACATCTATTTTATAAACGACAGCACGTTTATTTTATTCAATTAACTTTTAAAATTTTCTGTAAGTATCTACCTGTTATTTTTTTATTTTGGTAACTCTTATTTTTTGGATGACATTATGTATCATATAAGGAGAGACAAAGATAGGTTGATGTTGTTGTCAAGTTTTGTGTGAATTTATTGATGCATTATTATAATTCAATAAAAATACTTTTATCACCATATTTCAATTCTTTTTATTAAAGCTAACACTTAAAAAGTTAATCCTATTCGTGCAAAATAATACTTTTTACAAATTTTAAATAACTACTTAGAGTGAAATAATTATAGTGTGTAAAGTAAGTAAGTAGCCTGGAGGGGATGACTGACGAAAGTTAATTAATACTGATATTACCAAGAAAGAGAAACCCTTTCTCTGTATGACTAAATTGGTTTCAATTATTGAGCTCAATTTGATGTTAAAAATCTTTAGTGATACTTAATTATTTTCTCATTACAAAAATTCTGTCCAAAATTAACTTTTTGTATTACGGAATTTGAAGACTGTTTCTTTTTTAAATTACACTCTTGGCTTAAAAGGTACAAACCTACTTGTTAGTGGCTTTCATAAATTATCTGTTTATATATTATTTCACTCTGTCGTATTGAGGGTGTAATTATGGCTATCATTGAGTAAAATATCCAAATTGTGAACAATTTGTTGATTTAATAAATAACTTAATAATAGATAGACACTTGGTTTTGTACAATGTCAGCCATCTAAAGTAGTAGAAGGCGAGAGTGCGATATGACTGGAGTCTCATAGGCGGAGGCCGGGGTTGCGCGAGCGCACGAAGTTGAGCAGCTCGTCGCTGTCCTCGCACACGAACGGCTTCACGTGGTGGCAGGCCACGTCGTGCCACTTGATGCCGTCGTTGTAGAAGTTGTTCAGGATCGCCAGGCACGACTCGTCGTTACCCTGCACGACAAACATCCATTAAGGATAAGGCGAAAAATATGCGCATTACTGATTTCGAGACAGTTCTTTAAGTTCAACAAGGGGTCTATCTAAAACCAATTTTAACTGACCTGAGCGGCTTCGCGGTTGTCGGGCTGCGGCTGTCCGTATCCGCCCGTGTAGGACCAGTCTCCGGTGTTACGCTGGGTGGTGGGTCCGATCTTGCCGCCGGAACCGGACCAGAACCAGCCGTTCACATTAGGAGGCTGCAGGTCAGTGCGGTCGCAGCCGGCGAAGTTGCATTTACGTCCAGAAGTCCAAATGTACCGGACGTTAGAGCGTGCGATCCTTTGTTTCACAAATTCATTTTCCTATAATAAAACACAAGAAATAAGTTATTCATTTGTAAAGTCTTTATACCGAAGAAGGAAATCGCAAACAGAAGAAACAGTTTTTTAGAATACCATTTTTTCAGCATCTTCTTCCACTGCCTAGCCAACTATGTATATTTTGGGTATAAATATTTTTTTAAACAAAAATACAGCATTTATCTACTCAAAGAGCTCTAAACAACTTAAAAGAAATTTCGCGCCTCCCCTTTAGCTGTTTGTGAAAACCTTTAAAAATATTATTTTAATTTGCATGGTTTTGGGTCAACAAGATGCTTATACTGTGAAAAATTGAAGAATGTAGCTCCAACCGTTTGGCTGTAAATCCTGTGTGACAGACAGACGGGCACGTGAGTGACAGCAACAGGGCTCCGTTTGGACATGGTTTGGACCCTTCGGTACGGAACCCTAAAAACACTAGAATTAGTTAAAACTCGTTTTATTTACTGTTAAAGTAGAGAAGTACATATAAAAAAAAACGAAATTAAGATCGGTTCATCCGTTTAGGAGATATGAGGCTCACAGACATAGGTAAACAAATACACAGATACACACGTTAGACTTATAATTATGACACACCTCTTTTTCCGTCGTGGGTTTAAAACGAAAAATATTCTGATACACCCTATAGTTACTTGTGGCATTAATGATTACGAGTTAAATTTCACAAAAAAAAACGATTTCTTTGTAGTCAGCATGTGCGAGATGTCAATATTATTAATTATAACAAAAATGCAATTTAACTTGTACATGCGTGAAGTGTCCGTATTGCTAGATTCTTATACATATTTGACGCATAATTATACGAGTACCTAGTGAAGTAAAATATCGATACGGTTTCTTTTTACCCGAATATAGCGAAGCCAAAAGGAAGGGTTATGATCGGAAGATGAAATTTTTATATTTAAAATTATCATTTGATAATACCCATGTGTCACTGGATTATTGCAAACATTAATATGAAATGCCGAGGGTTGCAAACAAAATTTTAATTTTGTTACGTATGATTTTAAAGCAAATATTTTGAATAAACGATTATTATTATATAATTATATCTTATCTTATTATAAAACGTCTTGCAATGCAGCCAATCAAAGCCAAATAGAATAATGATACTCTTACATCGTACATGAAAATAATTATGATGTATTCACAATTTATCGAGAGATTATAATCTCGCGAAAATTATAAACTTACGGTGTAGGTAAGTAATAATCGGATGTACCGCAATTCTGTCCCAAGGCTAAGCTTAGGTATTTCGTAATTATTATGTTCTTATAAAAATAAAATCAATATTAACATTAACATGCGGGATATTTACCATGTTTACTGTTTGTTAATGTTAGTGTTAGTGACCATGACAGTTTAAAAACTTATAAAATCAATATTATTATTATTTCTCAATATTTAGAAAAAATACTAACAAATTATCTACTTTTCAATGTTAAACTTTTGTTGATTTCTCCAATGAATGCCGACTTATGCAAAATCTTGCAAAAAGTCATCTAAGTTATACCATGCAAATCTGCTTTTTTGTATTAGGTGCACGGATGCACCTACATATTTACATGGAACCTTGAAACTAACAAGTGCCACGTACGCGATCGATGACCGATTAACACAACCACGCTTGTTTCTTCGGTTTCTTCCATTAAACAATATTTTTGTTGTTGCATTTTCACCTGTTAGCATAAAACAATAGTGTAGGTATCGTGCCACGGTAAGATAACATTACCGTGATCGTTTCTAGGAAAGGTTTCGATAGTAAGGCATGGTGTCATGTGTGTTAATGTCAGCGGCGGGATGTCCACGTCCGTCGCGTACGTCCGGCACAAGAAGTGGGCAACACGGCTGCGGGAGGAATGTGTGCCACGTGCTACTTGCCGGAGCGCGCTCGACGTCACGCACTCGGCCGTTGCACCCCTTTCACGCGACGTCTTCAACGCTCTACAAATCGAATCAATCTATCCTAATGAATATTGAAGCGTGCACCGTAATCATTCAATGGATGTACGAACTCAAACTAATCTGCAAGAATTCCGGATGCATCGACTTCTGCACAATTGTATTGTATAGAACAAAAACAGAACCCAAAGAAAACACTCGAAAGGTTGTTTACCATGCTTTCGTAACAAAAGAAGTGCGCGTTCGTTGCCATCTTACAACTGACAGGAAGTGTTTAGAGAAAACTCGCATATTTTCCATTGACGAGTTACCCGGATGAACTTTAACAATAGGCATCTATTAAAACAATGTGTTAAATGTTTACATTAAAGCCCATTAGTTTTTGCACATTATGACAAAATTGCAGACATAGTTTCCTTTGCTCTTCTACTTCTCATGTTCAGAATTCATTAGGATAGATATCATTATACACTTACCTGGGTATTTCTTAATAATCTGGGTTAGATAGGTATGCTTAAGTGCAATCCAAAATGATGAAACGAGGCAATTCCACGATATGACCATTAAGTTTCATGCAACACCTACATCGCTTTAATCTAACAGTTCAGCTGCTTTGTTCCCAAGATTCATCATTGTGAAATACGTTTTTGTAGCAGATATACCACTACGTCATGACGAAATACAAATTGCTATTCAAAATTAAATTACTCCTAGATACCTAACGTTTCGGCCATACAATTTGCAGGTGGATCATGGCGGGGGAGAAGACATATCATCACGATCGACCTAGTTGTTCGCGTTAAATGACCACATGGATAATGAAGATGATTATCTCAAGGTTCATCTACATTCGCTGGGATATGTACGATTGTTCTAAACTTTGGCCCAGTCATGTGTGCGTATATAATAGACTGTACTTTTTTTTGCAATGGATAGATAACCTTGAACATGTAACTAATAGGATGTCTTGTATTTTTAACCTTCTAACTTCACCTTCATCTCATGTCGCTTAGCACATGTAGTTTAAGTGTTTTATAATGATTTTTATTGTTATACCTGTGGAGTTTCCAGCGAGACTGCGTCCATGCAGTGGCGGCGGCAGATGTTCCTCGCGTCGAGCCAGTCTACCTCCAGGCTGCGGGTCGGGGCGTGCTCCCAGCTGAAGAAGTACGAGTGGAGGACTCCTCGAGCATCCCGGTACGTTGAGTGACGGACTCCTATAATAAACAATATTTATTTGTTTAAGACTTAAACCTATTCACAATGATTGTACCCTAAATTAGACTCATTAAGTTAGTGGCAAGATACAAAATATGTGCAACTGGGCTTAAACTAGGAGGATTCCTGTGCTATAAGCACCAGTTACGAGCTATGATCATAGAAACATTTGGTAAGAAGGGACAATAATTATAACACTTATTTACGATAAACAGGCGGATTTATCTGCTAGCTGGGCTTACCCCTGCGTAAAATTGCGTGAGGAAGAGTGCAGACAATTGTGCAACATTCCGAATGTAAGTCACTGAACTACCAGGAACTTTGTACAAAAGCATGTCACCTATTGAACAGTCAATGACGACAGATGTAGGTACTTACTTTGGATTTCGAAATGGTGTTTATCTAAAACGTCTTGTCGTTCACAAGTTTGCCGTTTGCACAACACCGCACGTTGTCCTGATTCACACAACTATTGCGGTGTATATATGCAAGTATTTTAGACATGTCTGTTATTACTTAGCTAAAACATAATTTGTTCAAACTATATAGGATAGGCATACATATCTATAGACCGGGAGTTTAGCATATAATTTCTCAACTGATAGGTAGGTTATCTCTGGCATGCATAGGTGATTACATTAGGTACCTACAGCGCTGTAGTTAACTTAACCCTTTAAGTGCTAATTAGCAGACACAATAGAAAAAACAATTGTTTCAAGTGACTAATGTCCCTATTAACCAATCAAGTGCTTTTTAATAAATTGCCAAATCGCTGTCATGAGCAGAAACATTTTACCCACAAAAGGTTATAGTTAAATTATGTTGTTCGTAAGTATACAAACTCTCGCTTTAATGCGAGACATTATCGTTCATGAAGTGTGCAATCAAAATGAACCCATCGTCATGTCGTTAAATGAAGCGGTTCTTTCGTAACTAGAAAGTTCATTTATGTATTTTCACATGGTTAATTACCTACCTACCAGATAAAATTCGCATTAGTAGATAATATTGACATAAACTAAACTCATTTAACAAACGGATATTTTGTAGGTACCGGAACCATTTTGCGAATCTTCCGTGAAGAACGTAATTTTAGGAATGTCAACTTACGTAACAGTGAATGGCTGAGCGTGAATAGATATATTAATAAAACTCGTAGATCTTCGTAAATGTTTTCATAGTTGTTATTTCCCGTGGAAGTATACTTATGTAATTATTGTTATGTAGGTAGTATGTGCTCTTATGTAGTTATGGGCACTCCCCAAACCTAAAATAAGCCTGGGCTTATAATGATTAGTGTTTATCTTTGTACCTACCTACGTGTGTACCGAACGTGTAAAACGAGCATTGTTATTTCGCATTTGTGAGGAGAGAAAGTTTTGAAAGAAACCGACGTGTCTGTCTAGCTAGCTTCTCATTTTATGTGATTGCAAAATTATTCAAAAACAAATCATTATAAGTGGCTACTTATGTAAGTATATTCAAATTATGATGGTTTTAATATTTTTGGAAAATTTTAGTATGATGCAATTTTTTAATCCTGGTATTTTTGAGAACGAATCTACGAGCAAACTTGTATATGGGTACTACCTACGACGTAATATGTGGCCACACAAAAATAACAAAGAATCTTTGTTCGCTTTGTGAGGCAGTTTGCCATGAATGCATCGTTCGATTGTGTTTGCCAGTGCGCTCCCAAATGACATCGCATGGGACGCGCCACGCCTTCCATGCGGGCTCAGAATTGCGAAATATCCACTGATTTCCCATAAGGACAAATGGTTTGTGTACTCGAAAAGTTGGCATCTAGAAAATAATGTATGCTTGACTTGTATCACTTATACAGGAATAACAGCGTACAGAGTATCTAACCATTTATCATCTCCTGAATCTCCTTTTATAGATTTCTGAGGATAAGGTAAGTACTTACTGAGACCTAGAATCAGCAAGAGAATCCTCTTTACATATAAGGAGCTTCATTACTTTGAAGGCAAGCCACTAGTTACTACGTTCGTAGCATCGTTCTGTAGTATAATATTATGTGCAGTAAGTACCTACAACATTTCGTTATTGTATTTATTAACACTTTTCCACTACTAGAAATACTTGAAAATACCATATACCTACACTTAAAAAAAAAAAATTAACTATAGCTTTTCTTCAGGTAAATCGTGCATTTTTTTAGATGATGGTGTCCAGTAAGCATCCAGTAAGTTATAGTTATGTTTTCTATCATTTTCGTAATCGGATCAGTTTTTCTTTAACAAACATAAGTTTAGGTAAACAAGGGCCTTTTTTTTTTTTTTTTTTTTTAAATACGTTGCCCCACACACTAGGAATTTCTTCCTGTATCGTGGGTGCGTTTAAAAACATATAAACTCACATACACAACACCCAGAGCCGGTACAAATCTGTGGAACAAATATTTGTATGACCTACAGATTTGTTCCGTGCGGGAATCGAACCCGCTACACGCAACGCAGCAGTCAATCACTCAACCACTGCACCAACCGTGCGCCCTAAAAGTCAATGATGGGCCTTAATAGTCAATGATGTTATATATACAGGGTGTCTGGTGGCAGATTTATATTTTGAAAATCGAATATATCAAAAAGTAATAAACGGTGTGGGAGGAGAATGGTGTCGTTGGAATCAGTGATAATGCGGATTTCTCAGTCACGATGTCGCAGTGGTCGAGTAGGCATCGCGCGTTCGCCATCGAGGCATTTTTCAAGAGTAACGATTCGTTCATAATTGGTCAATTGGTCGTCGACAATTTTGTTCACACTTCGATATTCGGGCCGAGTGTGAATTTATTTCGTCCCTGGGTGCAGAAGTTCCGCACAACTGCTTCGGCTATGAACAATCCACGGCCAAAGAAAAAAATCTAGAAATCAGCACAATTGAACCAAGTTTATTGCAGCGTGTGGCGCAGAATACGAGGCTCCGTAGTAATCTGTGGCTCCGTTTCGAACAGTGTGTACAACTCGATGGAAAACATTTGGACGACATAATCTTCAAAAAATTAAATCCGCATTATTATTCTGTCGTTCAATATTTTAATTAAAACGATATGTCAAATAGTAATTTTTTTTATTAAACTTTGAAAATATAAATCTGCCGCCAGACACCCTGTATATAGGTACTGACATAGATACGTTTTACCGACGTCTCCGCGGCAATACAAACACAAGCTGACCAGCTTGAGTGAACTTATTCCGTCCTGGGTCTAGCCGCGACACGAACGTACGTTTGTACAGTATGTTTATCTCTTTCTGACAACGGGGTCCTATTTATATAATTATCTAAGATCTTTTAACCTACTCAGTGATAGAAATAAAGTTCCAAAGGTCCTATGTAGGTAGCTAAAGTAAAAATATCGCCATATTTTTTTCCTTATGCGTATGACGTCTCTATTGGTAAAATCGCATTGATATAAGTGCAGTTTATTTTTCTCACATTATTTGTATTGATGCTTTACACTTATAATATGTCAGCTTCGCATCACCACTGAGGTTAAACAGTGCTATAATATGTAAGGAGGTAATCCCTAATCCCTTGCCTCTATCTACAGTTAACTGGTTCATTTGCCTAGTAACCTGTTTGACAGCTGTACCTGTATCTCAGGTTATTAACGTAATTATCTCGAACTATTTAGATTTGTCCGATAACTGGAGTCATTAGCCTCATGTAACAATTTTTACCTCATAAGTGGGTAACTTTCATCGGATTATTTTGAACACCTTGATTTTATAATTTAAGACTTTCGATAAATTTTGATTAGAGAAGAGCAAGACACGGATAGATTTATTATTGCCACCGAATTTTGATATCTATTTTAGGTAATTGAAATATTGTGTTCGCAATTTATCGGGCGTAGTTAAAAAAAGGGCCAAGTGCGAGTCGGACTCGCGCACGAAGGATTCCGTACTATTATCGCAAAAAAATCACGTTTGTTGTATTGGAGCCCCACTCAAATATTAATTTTATTCTGTTTTTAGTATTTGTTGTTATAGCGGCAACAGAAATACATCATCTGTGAACATTTCAATTGTCTGGCTATCACGGTTCATGAGATAGTGAACTTTGCCTGGTGACAGACAGACAGACAGACAGACGGACCGCGGAGTCTTAGTAATAGGGTCCCGTTTTTACCCTTTGGGTACGGAACCCTAAAAATGCTCAACTTTGACAACAACCACAATGGCTCCGTAATTAAGGGGTCAGATACTTCGATTATTATGTTATTAAAATCTATCCGCTCAAGCTTATTATCCTAGATAATCAAAAAGTTTATTTACTTTTTTTAACTTGTTAGTAACGTGGTGCAAATAGCACTCAGCAGAAAGTATTAATAAAAAATAGTTTACTAACTATAACTACGATTACTTAATTAATTATCAATACATTGCCTACCCTAAAAATAACAACATCAAAATAAAATATATACTACTATACGCTTAAGAAATATAACGTTATCTACAACCTATACCTATTAAACAATGATTGCCTATAAAGTATATACAATACCAATTTTTTGGCAATACCGTATTATCATCTATTTAAAAAATCCGCAAGATCTCGCGTAAATTTTAAAATACTCAGTGTTTTTGCCGCACGTTTCAAAGATTGCCATTAGCACTGAGCAAGAATGCGTTGCAGAGGTGCGTGAGATGCAATGTGTAGTGACCTACTTTGTATGTGATTTATACGCAGGTGCAAAATCGTAATTATGTTCAAAAAGTTTTAGAGCAAACTCCCAAGGGATGAAAAAATCTTTTATATTGTATTGTAACTTGTACAATAAAATAAAAAAAGAAATGCCGAAATAGCTCCAAAATCTCGACACTAGAACGTGTATGTTTTCTCATCTTCTTAAAATTTTGGACCCGTGTAATGTCTTGCATAATATGCTGCATTCTGTAAATGTGATTCTGTTTCGCGTAGGTATGCGTAGGAGTTCAAATGGCATGTTCTAAATTTCTTTGTCTTCTACGTGCGAACGTGCTTTGGTACATAATGGGCAATGGTACATGCTACTTTAAATCCATGGTGTCCTATAACCCGGCACGTCCATCAAATGCAACCTCAATATAACAGTTAAGGAGAACAACGAACCCGTAGTGGGTACCACACCTTCGCGATACTTGAATATCTAGTAACTTGCCGATCATGATCGATTTGGCAGATTGGCACCGTGTAATTCGTAATCGTGGCCGTACCATAATAATTCATAACCCCTTGATTACGTAACCACATCGTTTTGCTAATGTCTGCGGTATACTTACTGTTTGCACAGCTCCTAGGGTCTGGTAGAGCTAGACGCCTTTGGGCATCAGCAACACAGAGTACGGCCATCAGGGCGACGGCCGCCAGGCACACGTGCCGGCTCATCTGTGTAGAGAAAAACGGTCAGAAATCATATTCCGTAATACAGATTTAGTATCATAATAAAGCAATCATTGATTATAGGCAGTTGCGGTGGCCAAGACTGATGATGCGAGACGATGGCCCCGCGTAGGTGTGGTCGCGGTGCGGACGATGCTACTCGGCCGCCGCGGCCGCCGATACTCAGCTGGTGCTACTGACACCGGTGCCGGGCGCTCGTTTTGACGAAAGTGGTCACGGGTGAGCCCGTATTGCAAGTTCGCTTTCTTTTAGTTATGCAGAGCACGAATGCTCGAGGACAATCGATACGTGAGATGAATTTATTTTGTTGTATTTGTGAAAGCAAAACCCGCCTCGCTGACCTCCTTGCTGCGAGTTTAAATGTTTGCGTGAAAAGCTACTCAGTGCGAGAAATCTTTGATTTGGGACGCAATTTATGGTAACGGAAAGCCGCGTCGTTCACTTCATGTCACGAAGCTTGTTTAAACATAAAAATGAAAACGTCTTGTTATGCAACTTCACAAGTTATTGTTTGGCAAACATGAATCACTTTTGGTTAGACACCTGCCATGGAGAAAATTATTATGTAAAAAGTTGCGTCTGTTTTGGGAATCGATTTCATTCAGCTTTTTATTTATCACTTTGTAGTAACAATACCTACTTGAATTTTGGTTTAGGTGATAATTAATGTATAGAAATATATAAAATTCCAAAGTTTTCACTAAAGCTTTATAATTGCTCTACTTATGTGTTGTACTTTATATATAATAGTTAATGTCTTTAGTTTAGAATAATTTGGTTTGTATGTAAAATACACTTTTATAGACATAACATGTCTCAATATGTTAGTGCAAAACCAAAAGTGTTATAATGCTTTTATCTTAAAAATATGTTGTTTTCATGAAGCGCACGATTTCACTACGAATAGTTAACTTTCTGCTGGAATAATCTATTGAATCGAAATGAAGATGCTATCGGGGCTGTTTAATTAAGAATCACTCACAATAAAAATAAGTTAATTTCACTTCAAAATAATGATAGCGTCGATAAAGGCAGCGCGTACCTCTGAAATAATGTCGAACGGAGTAAGTAGATGATGCGCTTGCGTGCGGCTGTCGGTGCGCGTGCGGCTGTACGCGGGCACAGGTGTAGCGTGCGGCGGTGTCGGAGGGACTGACGCAGCCGCAGCTCTCCTCTCTAATTAAGCCTCCGACATTCATTCACTTTCACTTCCAATACCAGAGAAGACCCACCGCCGCTACGCCGCACCTCTTCACCATACAGAACCTAAAGACCTTCTGGAGGTCGTAGCCGGATACGAGAGTGAGTTTACATAACAAATACTAGTACCGTACACAATTACAACTCAAATTAAATAAATTGCTCAGCTTTGAGTAAACTCGTGACCTCATTACAACAAAGCTTTGTTTGGCATTGTAGAGACAACAAAACCTTCAGGCACAAACAGCATAATCGCACCATCACCAATGATGATAGTTCAACTCCCTTTATAAGTAATAAGGTTTGATTAAATCGTACCTATAATCCGTACCGTTTTTTCTTGAAACTGGTCATTACCGAAAATTGGTAAACCAAAAGAAGCACTTCAATATTTTTATGTGAATAGTGAATGCAATGCTAGATTTAATTTAGCCAAGATTCACTTCAAAAACGACCTTGTTCCCCAAAATTAAACGTGTTGTAACGTCAGTGTTTGACTTGAAATCATCTTTAACATTTAAAATGCATTTGAGATCCGACTCTATACTAGTATTATAAAGAGGAAAGATTTTTTTGTTTGTTTGTTATAAATAAAGAGGAAATATTTTTTTGTTTGTTTGTTATAAATAAAGAGGAAATATTTTTTTGTTTGTTTTTACCGAATAAGCTCCGAAACTACTTGACCGATTTGAAAAATTATTTCACCAATAGAAAGCTACATTATTCCTGAGTGACATAGGCTATTTTTAATCCCGAAAATGGATCCTGTGGGGTGATCCACGGGAGCGAAGCCGATGGGCAACAGCTAGTTGTTTTATAAAATACTACTGTGCCTTTGGTATTTACAGTTAAAAAGAAACTGATGTGCTCGATAGCAGAGATACGGAAGTAGGTGCTAATTATTATTTTATTTGACCTTGAGCAGCTTACAAAGCTGAATGTCAATAATCATAACCTTATAAAAATCATTCAAGTGAAAATCGGTTGAACGGGCTGTAAAAAGAGTTGTGAAGATGTCTAATGTTATTTCAAATGGAGTATAACTCACCTATCCGCTTGCTCAATGCACAACGTGCTGATTTTGCGATGTGCAGTGAATGGCGTCCGTGTACATAGACTTGTAGTTTATAAGGTAACTTATCAAGGAACCACCATTACCATCCCAGCCTTTAAGGGCTGTACCTACATAGACTTGTAGTTTATAAGGTAACTTATCAAGGAACCACCATTACCATCCCAGCCTTTAAGGGCTGTACATAGACTTGTAGTTTATAAGGTAACTTATCAAGGAACCACCATTACCATCCCAGCCTTTAAGGGCTGTACATAGACTTGTAGTTTATAAGGTAACTTATCAAGGAACCACCATTACCATCCCAGCCTTTAAGGGCTGTACATAGACTTGTAGTTTATAAGGTAACTTATCAAGGAACCACCATTACCATCCCAGCCTTTAAGGGCTGTACATAGACTTGTAGTTTATAAGGTAACTTATCAAGGAACCACCATTACCATCCCAGCCCTTAAAGGCTGGGATGGTAATGGTGGTTCCTTGATAAGTTCCTTCCTTACACGGACGCCATTCACTGCACATCGCAAAATCAGCACGTTGTGCATTGAGCAAGCGGATAGGTGAGTTATACTCCATTTGAAATAACATTAGACATCTTCACAACTCTTTTTA
This sequence comes from Orthosia incerta, assembly GCA_948252205.1. NCBI lineage: Eukaryota > Metazoa > Arthropoda > Insecta > Lepidoptera > Noctuidae > Orthosia > Orthosia incerta. Next base: position 13,786,348 of record OX411754.1, read on the forward strand.
CAGCCCGTTCAACCGATTTTCAGTTCTATCTCGTACACGTAATGACAACATAAAAATCATAAATCTGTTACTTAAGCTTCCAATTGTCGTATCACCGACGCAATAGAAGTCAAAATCGGTTGAACGGGCTGTAAAATAAACTTTTTTAAATGTCTCATATAGTAAATGTAGTTTAGGTGACCGCAAATCGAGTAGGTACTGGGGGGTGACCATAAGCTTTTACAGTATGGTTACTTTGAGTGTGTGTAAGAAACAGATGTATATGACTTGTATACATTTGTCCCTTACGCACACTCAAAATAACCTTTCTCTAAGAGCTTATGGTCACCCCCCTGTTCACCTATAATCTGTAATAAGCAAAAAGTTGTCGTAAAGAATATAAAATTAAATAGTCTTACCTTTTTAAACCTTAGTAAAAAGTTAATAGAACTTGGTAAGAACGATTAGTGGTACTAGTAAAGGTAGAAACCCAACGTTCTCGCGAACAATCACCCAAAAAATCGACAGATCTAATTGAATCCTGAACGAAGTGTTCTATCTCTGAATGTACTAGTAGGGCCACGATTATAGAAAGATGGAGAACACTTGCAAAAGCCGCAACCAACCACCAGGAGTGTACGACTAAGAAGAAAAATCTAGATCTTTGTACTGGTTTAGTTTTCGTACAACAGTAAGTTACACCTTTGCTTACAGCAAAACTTTGTAAAAATAAATGCATTGTTTACCTATAACATAACTACGCAGAATTTAGGAAGATATAATATAAACGTTGCTAACAGGTAATATGTAGTATCTACCTAAAAACAAAAAAAAATATTGCGTGGCAAAAACAACAATAGCATATCTTCTTGATGCTGACTGCTTTATATTAATAACAACTTTGTAAAACAAGAGCTTTGCTTATAGCATATCCCCTTGATGCTGACAGCTTTTTAAATGATAACTTTGTAAAAGCAAGAGCTTTGCTTTTTGCATATATTCTTGATGCTGACAGCTTTAGTTAAATCATAAATGTGTAAAACAAGAGCTTTGCTTGTTGCATATCTTGATGTGGATAGCTTTTTAAATGATAGCTTTGTAATAGCAAGAGCTTTGCTTATAGCATATCTTCTTGATGCTAAAAGCTTTAGTTAAATCATAAATTTGTTAAACAAGAGCTTTGCTTGTTGCATATCTTGATGTGGATAGCTTTTTAAATGATAGCTTTGTAATAGCAAGAGCTTTGCTTATAGCATATCTTCTTGATGCTAAAAGCTTTAGTTAAATCATAAATTTGTTAAACAAGAGCTTTGCTTGTTGCATATCTTGATGTGGATAGCTTTTTAAATGATAGCTTTGTAATAGCAAGAGCTTTGCTTATAGCATATCTTCTTGATGCTAATAGCTTTAGTTAAATCATAAATTTGTTAAACAAGAGCTTTGCTTGTTGCATATCTTGTTGTGGATAGCTTTTTAAATGATAGCTTTGTAATAGCAAGAGCTTTGCCTATAGCATATCTTCTTGATGCTAATAGCTAAATTTGTAAAACAAGAGCTTTTTGTTTATTGCATATCTTGATGCTGACAGCTTTAGTTAAATCGTAACTTCGTAAAACAAGAGCTTTGCTTATAGCATATCTTCTTGATGCTAATAGCTTTAGTTAAATCATAAATTTGTGAAACAAGAGCTTTGCTTATTGCATATCTTGATGCGGATAGCTTTGTAGTAGCAAGAGCTTTTCATAGAATATTTTTTGATGCTGAGAGCTTTAGTTAAATCTTAACTAAGTAAAACGAGCTTTGCTTATAGCATATATCTTGATGCTTATCGCTGTTTAAATGATAGCTTTGTAATAGCAAGAGCTTTGCTTATAGCATATCTTGATAAGGATAGCTGTTGAATTTATAGCTTTGTAATAGCAAGAGCTATGCTTATAGCATATCTTGATAAGGATCGCTTTTTAAATAATAGCTTTGTAACATTAAGAGCTTTGCTTATAGCATATATATCTTCTTGATGCTCACAGCTTTAGTAAAATCATAAATGTGTAAAACAAAAGCTTTGCTTATTGCATATCTTGATGCGGATAGCTTTTTAAATTTCAATTCAATTCAATTTTGATTTATTCATCAATTAAATTTTGAGTGTATTGATCATCCATAAAACTACCATTTAAATATAACAGATGAATGAGGTGCGTTTCAGCAGAAGGCAGAGCAAGACCCAGTCCCGCGCTAGGAATTAACCTGTGTTACAGGCACTGGGCTCCTACTCCTCCATCACTCTTGCAACACACTTACAAACACGTTAGTAGCAAGCCTGTTTATAGGTAATCAGTAATTATAGCTTTGTAAAAGCAAGAGATTTGCTTAGAGCATATCTTAATACGGATAGCTTTTTAAATGATAGCTTTGAAAAAGCACATGCTGACAGCTTTAGTTGAATCATAACTTATTAAAACAAAGAGCTTTGTTTATAACATTAGATTAAAAATATGAACTATGGTATATTTACATAATTACGAATTAAATACAAATAACAAATACTTTTTGTCCACCCATCTCTGCCCAACAACCTTATTGCGTAATGAATTCGGCAAGGCAAAGGGCAAAGAGTATGAACAATCGATTAATCACATTAGACGGAAATCCACATCGCGATTTTCATCTCACCATGTGATTGGTCGATTGTTCATACTCTTTGCCGAATTCATTACGCAATAATGCTGCTGATCTGCCATGGACGAATCTTTGATCGTCCCTCTGTCTCCGTCTGGTTTTGCCGCGATCCTTCTGGCTCGTTCGCGACTTCATGAAGGTAGCCCATTGATCGGCAGACATAAGGCAGATGCGTCCAGACAGCCCAATTCCGTTCGATGGAATAGATTGTTGTAACCTAATCCAGTCCACAAGTTTGTGGTCTAAACATTGTCTTCTTTGAAAAGGAAGCTATTGGTTTTCAGATAGATCGCCCACGATAAACGGGTTGTGTTACTTGCGTTGTGTGGCCTTTTTTACTGTGCTAAAGTAAAAACGTATAACGGAAGGGATTAGTTTCTCCGAAGTGAGTGTAATGACTAGGCCACTGACCAACTATGCTTCGCAAACCAAAGGCAAGGCAGTTTTTCTAAATTAACTGTCTGTCTTTATTTATTTACTAGCTGATACCCGCGGCTTCGCTCCCGTCAACTGCCTACCCTGCCTGCCCTGCCTATCCTGCCTACCCAGCCTACCCAGCCCGCCCTGTCTACCCTGCCTACCCTGCGTACCCTGCCTACTCAGCCTACCCTGCCTCTCCTGCCCACCCTGCCTACCCTGCCTACACTGTCTACCCTACCTACCCTGCCTTTCCTGGCTACCCTACCTACCCTACCTACCTACCTAATAATTTTTATCTATCATCAAAAGTTTTCTCAGCGCACGCCAAAGTTTGAATTTTATAGGCAACATTTTGCTACCTTGGGTTTCATTATTGCATTTTTCATAAGGACCTCTATTTTTTTTTAAAATATACGTTAGCCTATGACACTCAGGAATAATGTAGCTTTCTACTGGTGAAAGAATTTTCAAAATCGGTTCAGTAGATCCAGAGATTACCCCTTACAACGTCACAAACTCACAAACCCACAAAATCACAAACTTTACCTCTTTATAATATTATTATAGTATAGACACGTATAGATTTGCGGGCTTTCAGGACGAAAATAGGATAGGAAAGGATAGATGGATCCCTTGTCCGCACTTAACTTATAAATATTTTTCAATTATTATCATCTCCACAAATCCTGATTTAGAAAGATAACTACATACGTTCGATTCGCTTAAATAGACACACACACCATAACTTCATAAGTAAGTTGTGCAACTTCGTAATACCGTAGAAATTATAAATTGATATTTGTACCTATTCGATTCGGTTTATTATCGAAAATACCTGAATGGTATTTTAACGGGTGCTTTGGCATTTTATTGAGGGTTTTTAAAAGTACCTTCCTATAATTATGTCTTTCTTCAGAAGTTTTTTTTCAATTTTTTCTGTAGTAAACAATTACTAGTGCCTACGAGTATTAGGGCAATGTTCCTACTGCGATTATTGGACCTCGTCATCTATTAGGTAGGCACATAGAGTTACATTCTCTATCATTATTTTTTTTATCAGATGTTCAGCAATATTGATTAGATATACTTAAAATAAGAATGTAAGTAATTACTTAATAACAATCTGTTAATAAAAAATGTAACGGGTCACTCCCGTAAATACCGATACCACACATAATATAATACTAGCATACAGATGACTCATCCCATACAAAGAAACCGTGCCGCCTTAGCTAGCGTTTTTCGTCTGATTAAACTGATAATTTTTCTAAGAACATCGATCGCATTCGTTTCCGTTTCACGGATATAGATGGTGTTAGCAGTGACTTGTAAGTAAAAGGGTTTACTCGGTCCGTGATTACGTACATTTTTAAATACAGCGACGATTTGTTTTATAGTATTTTTTGCACGTTTTTACAGTTTTATTGTACCAAAATGTGTTACAAAACAAATTAAAAAAAACCGAGTGGATGCCTCAGAAATTTTAAACTGTGCCATCTATTGGAATCAATTTTAAATGATCCATTTAAATAATCTTTGAAATGTGAATTAAGAGCTCAATATGCCTTAATTTTGTGCCTGGGAGAGATAATTATACAAGAACATAATTTTTTTATGATCGTCTCTAGAAAATCTTAATATTTCACAAAACCCAATAACGAATCGAAGCTTATCACGCCATCTAGTGCAATTTATTTGAACCAAATTTTCTTACTTCGCGTAGGGTCCCCGTGCCGATACAATGAATATTGGACCTCGTCATCTATTAGGTAGGCACATAGAGATACATTCTCTATAATTAAAAAATATTTATCAGATCTTCAGCACTTTTTGATTAGATATAATTAAAATAAGAAGTTACTTACATAATAACAATATATTATTTTAAAATTCAACGGGTCACTCCCGTAAATACAGATTTGCATATGCTGCATACATAACGGTCGGACGGGTCATGAGAAGAATGTGTGTAGATTGCGATTATAACGAAGTAGATTGTGAGATTGTTGAATATCAAATAAATGTTGAAAATTACGTAGTATTTTATTGCACTTCCTCTTTTATCTCTATTTAGTGGATATATATAGAATAGATAGTATGTTTGTAAGCATGTGTGTGTTGCGTAAGTTCTTATGAATGCCTGCCAAAAAAGAAACGAGTTGTAAAATTACTTTTTTAATCGTCGCATGAGATTGATGACCTTTAAATGCTTCACACGTGATCCAAAACAAAGCTTTTTGTTTATAATATTTTAATACATACATCACATCGGTACATATCAATAAGTGCCTACTTATTTAAGTTACAATTTATATTTTGCAACCATCCACTTATTACTAACATGTGATTTACAAGCATGCAACATCCAATGCATTCGTGCAATATACCTACCTACAAATGCAATAGCATCGGATACGACTGCGAGGTCGTGTCACTGAATATTTTGATTTATCTAACTGTTTGGCACGGCCAGTGAAAGTCAAATTAAACAGAGATAAGTATAGTCTACTATAAGATATAAAAAGGTATTATAAGTACTGTCAAACGGGGTGAATAGGAACGCAGGGGTGAATAGAAACAAAACTATGAAGGGAATTCACAAGTTATATAAAAATTGTTTGAAGCATTTTAGTAGGTCATCATCAGCCTTATGTTCCCACTGCTGGGACACAGGCATCCTTTTCGTGAGAGAGGTGATGAGCCTTAATCCACAACGCGGGCCCAGTGCGGGTTGGTGAATGCTACACGATTTTTTCTAGGACATGCCGGTTTCCTCACGATGTTTTCCTTCACCGTTTTATGAGCAGTGGTGATCAAATGATTTACACAAAGTAAACCGCCTGCGCCTGGGTTCGAACTCACGACCTACGACACGTAAGTCGGGCCCGTTACAACTGGGCCACCACGGCTATATTTTAGTAGGTACTCCAATATAATAAAGCTTTTTATGGATATGATATTATAGATATTTGGGTACGAAACCCTAAAAAACAAAGCTTTTTATGGACACCAACAACACAACAAACACTAACAAACCATGAACACAAACACACACAACACAACCCATGACACAAACACTTGAACACTTTGAACAAACCATTGGGTTTGTGCCCATTCACCCCATATGTAGGTAATGATTTGTATATTTTACTGATTTCGTTTCAGTCGTTTACTTGTGTTTATGCTTGCTTACATAAATGCATGAAGTTCATGACCAATTTGCAGTTTGTATTTTTTTTTCAAACCATTTCGACGACCTTACGAGAATATAAAAACTTTATGGAAGTGACCAGGAGGGTGACCATAAGCTCTTAGAGCGGTATCAATTTGAGATCGAAAAAGGGACAGATGTTTATGACTTGTATACATCTGTCACTTACTCGATCTCAAATTGATACCGCTCTAAGAGCGTATGGTCACCCCTCTGAAACAGTATAAAAATGAATACCTACAGCTTACTAACTATGTTGTGTAAATAAGTTTTGGCTATGCTATTATCTGTGGTTTGGCTAACTTTTCGCTTGATGTAGTGGCTGCACGGCCGCTTGTACCTAAGTGCTGGGTGGTTCGATTTATGGACGGAACAAACATTAATTTATAAAATGCCTATTCCTTTTATAAATTAATGTTTGCAAAACCAACTTGAAGAAGACAAGGAAAATAAACAAAATAAATTGTCGGACAGACGAAAACTAGCTGACCGCGAACCTATCTTATTCCTGTAGTAGAATTATCTACGTTCCTTAACTACCTTAATACATAGATGCTCATGGAAGTTATGTTCATACCCATCTAAGACAAGCAAATGAATGTGCAAAAGCACTCAAGCTCATATGAAAAACCTACATCCTGCGAAAAAGACAGATGGTCGCTTGCCACCTCTCGTAGTCTGGATATGTTTAAACTCTAAAGGTAAATCTAAACTATACTCCATTTGAAATAACATTAGACATGTTTCCAAATCTTTTTACAGTCCGTTCAACCGATTTTGAGTTCTATCCCGTCAACATAAGGAGGACATAAAAAGCATAAACCTGTTACCAAAACCAACTGTTTACTACAGCTACCATATGTCGTATCACCAACGCAAAAGAAGTCAAAATCGGTTGAACGTGCTGTAAAATGGGCTAATTTAAACGATGGAGTTTAGAGCATCGAGGATCGAGGATTCGCTGTTTTTAAATTTACTCGAACCACACTTCGGACATAACGCTCGATGTTTTGTTACCACCTGATTTTCAAAATCAACGAGCGTTTTGGTTTAATATTTTATCGAGGAAAGGCAGGCGCGGATCCATCAGTCCTCAAAAAAGGTTATGGATTAGAATCCACCCGTAAATCGGCCAAGTGCGAGTCGGAGTATAAAGTTGCTCATGATCAATATACTGCATTCCTACAAAGGAGATGTTTACAAAATATGTGACGCCCTGACCAAGATTTTGTACAGTGTATAGTTCCACGTGGGCATAGCTGTGGAGCGAACACTAATAAATTAAAAAACCTGTAAAAGTTACTTTGTGTTTCACAAAAACAAATGTGTTTGTTTGTACATCACAGACACGACGACCCGACGTTTGTACGTCACATTTAGACTATAAATTACTGAACTTATTTTGATGATTTTTTTACAACTTGAAAGGATACCTAATTAATAATTAAACGCACGTATACATTTTACATTATCATTTTTAGGGTTCCGTACCCAAAGGGTAAAAACGGGACCCTATTACTAAGACTTCGTGATCCGTCTGTCTGTCTGTCCGTCTGTCACCAGGCTGTATCTCGTGAACCGTGATAGCTAGGCAGTTGAAATTTTCACAAATGATGTATTTCTGTTGCCGCTATAACAACAAATACTAAAAACAGAATAAAATAAATATTTAAGTGGGGCTCCCATACAAAAAACGTTTTTTTTTGCCGTTTTTTGCGATAATGGTACGGAACCCTTCGTGCGCGAGTCCTACTCGCACTTGGCCGGTTTTTTATATTATCACCTACAAAATAAAGAACGCAAGGTACAAATAAATGTTACATTACCTGCTCACGCGCCGCGAGCATTACGTCGAACGCAGCATCGAACATTCGCAAGAACGTGTAGGAAACTGAGCATTTGTCTATAGTGTACTATTAATGTAATACTCGTAACGACATTACTTTGATTTTCTCGCAAAAATGCTCTAATACCTACCTACCTACCTACCTTTAAACGTGAACTACATTACATTATTCGCTACATTACATCTTGTATTTAGAGGCTAACTGCACAGTTTGCAGTCTTGCAATATTCTCGAAACGTCCCCAGCCATATCCTCTCGACTTTAATAATTACCACGAGGTTATTATCGAAAGGCTCGGAGAAGATGAACGTCGAGCGGCGAGTGCTGTATGTTGCGTAACGCCAGCGACCGGCGCGCGGCGGCGCCCGCGCCGTCGTCGTCGGGCACATGATCAGACCGTGAGGTTATTGGTGCCCCCTGCCCCTTGCAGAAGTTACATTCCACCTTTTACTATTTCTTAGAAACTAGAAATCTAGATTTAAAAATGTAGGTACATATTCTGTGTTTGTTTTTGAGTCTTAATCTTATTATATCATCAGTTCTACGTAATTGATATTATTATGCAGGTTATTATTCGTCGTTTTAGGTAGGTATATCCGCATTTGGGCCCACGTAGTGGATTACAGCTAGATAAATGGTAAACCCATTTCGAAATTTGAAAAGTTCTGACAAAAAGCCGCACTTTTAACAAAAAGTGCGGACATTTTAGGTTAGCACGAAAAATAAATAATTTAAAACTAATACCCTATTATGTACAAAAAAATCGCGATCTGAAAAGTATGAAGAAAGAAATAGTACCCTCAGGTTCCTCGCGCCCTAGGCTGCAGCCTAATTAGGCTGCAGCCTAGGGCGCGAGGATCGGGGGGGGGGCGCTCTGAAATCGTTTCTTCGCATGCACTGCATCACATGCATACAGTTGAAATATGTAGGTAGATGCAATGATGCTAGATTAATTTCTCTTATCTCTTTCGTTAATCGTCGTTCGTCCGTCATATTTTGCGCTCGAATATATTCGTTTTTGGTGATTGATATTTATTGTCCTTTCAATAAAAATAAAAAAAAATCATGCATGTTCCCGAATGTGGAGATAATATTAAGATTTTTTTTGACAATGAGTGTTACCAACTGCAGCGGCAAAAGGTCTTTTTACCCGACTGCCGAAGGAGGGTAATGTGTTTATCAGTCTATATATGTATGTAAGTATGTATGTTTGTTCCGATGCACACTCCGCCAGCATAACTTGCAGCGCTCTCGCTAATGTACATAAAAGGTAATTTTTTTTAAACTATTAAATTTGAAAAAGTTGTGGGAAGATTTTCAAACGCTAAAGCACGAAAAAGGACTTTTGTATAAGCTAATAATAATTACTTAACTAATTACTATAATTTACAAATAAATCATTTATCAGTTGCAAAAATGTTTCACTAGTAGGTATGATACCTCTCGTCTTTTTTAATGATAAAAAATACTTAAATTCGAAGCAAATGTTTCACACACTGGATGACCATGAAATCAGGATGACGCTCATGGTCAAATGGCCGCAACAACTAAGTAACGATATGAATTTGGTTTTCTACTTGGTAGCCTGCAGTCATTTTGGTCGTATAATGCGTGAGGTGCTTTGCCTTTATGTACGGTCAGCTAAAAAAATGGTTTGCCACCCTAAGGTTGAATATCGTGCAGATTAAAAGACAACGTTAGTTTCGCTTGCAGATCGATCTGAAAACTTTTATACGTACGGTAGTATAAACCATGTTAAAATTTTCACACTAGTAAACAAAGTCAAAACTAATATACTACTTTTTAGGCCTACCGTAACACTGGCGGGGTCGCGTCCTCATAATTAGCCTAGGGCGGTCAGAACTCTTGATCAGTCGCTGACCGCAGGTGAGGTCCGGTTATATACGAGGCCAGGATGGCTTTCTTACTGGTTGAGGCTTGTATAATGCTTTTCTCAAAAATGAAAGAAAGTTTAACAACAAATTCGTTTAATTAATATTGAACGTTACATTCATAATAAGGCAATTACTGATAGATATTGTGATCGATTTACCGGGGGCATTTATATTTGTTTGTTGTAGGTCTTGATTAACGGACTCAAAAATATATCTATCGCATAAAATGCCATACCAAAAAGAGATATAGATATATATTTGGAGCCTCCCTCCTATAATCATGTTATACTGGCTAAACTCTAATCTGTCTCTGGCTGGTACTATGTTTTTTTCTAAGCAGATCTGAAGAGGATGACCTACTGTCTAGAGATAGGTGTTTTCGGTTTTTTGCACAAACGGTTATGTAACCGATATTACAGTTTTCATTTCGATATCGAAAACGGTTTTCAGATATCGATATCATTTAGTACAGTTTGCATAAGTTAAAATGTTATTTAGATGAGCAAACTAACAACGAACGCGAAATAATACATAGAAAGACATGTGAAGTTTGCGTTTTGTTCGTAGTTCGTACGTTTCCGCATTGTTACGGTTTTAAGTTTTTACTTAGGCGTTCTCGCACGCTAGTAAGGTTTTTATTAGATACAGATTTTGTAATATCGGTTATTTTGATATAGACATCGATATGATATGATATCTAACACATATCCGATATAGTTACGTTTTGATATATCGGACCAATCCCTACTACTGTCCAGTAAGTAAATTACATACCTACTTACTTACTGGACAGTAGGAGATTCCAAATTTTAAATCTCGCTTCTTACCCACTGCACTGTGGCGCGCGAAACCGCGAAAAGCTCTTATCTGTGGGGGGTGATACGGGCCCCTATTTAATACGCCGCTGGAGCGGCTATTATCGCTTTATCACGAAAGTTTTGTATGGGAGCCATACATCAAACTTATGTTGTTGTAATGTCAATGAACTAAGCTATCAGATTTCAAATGGATTTTCCATGTTTGGATTTGTTTTGTATTTGCAAAAATTGTGTAAAGTCAGCGAAAGGGAATATTTTGCACTGTTTTTGTACAGATGTAGTTAGAAATAAAAAAATAAAAAATTATTTCAATAAGTTTTTTTTTTATTTACATAAGAATACCCTATTTCACATAAATCAATCAATAAATAAACCTCCCCAAACATATTTTTCGAAAAAAAAATTTTTCAAAATACATGACCCGACCGCCTAAAAAAAAAATGGTGGATTTTTTGTTTGTTATTGTTTTTGTTTTCGACTTCATTCAAAGAACCGGCGTTAGCACTTCAATTAGTGGCTTTAGTGGCGTTGTTAATTAACCTACTAATGTAAATAACGACAGTTTGATAAGAATAAGGCAAAATTAGATGTCGAAAAATGACTTACGGCAAAACGGTCGTCATGGCCGGAACAATAGAGGACTTTGTTCGTTGAAATACGTATTTCTGCTGGAATTCACGACACATACACAATCACGCTAGTAAAATCACTTCGTTACTTATTATTCCATGATATTTTAACACCCACAGCACTAGATTCACCATAAACTCGAAAATATAACCATCGCCGACCGGCACACAGGCGGTCGGAACGCGCTTTGACAGGTCCGAAGCAAAAAAAAATCATAAACAAGCGATATCCGGGGTTGCCGGTGATTTGAATGCATTTATATCATCCTTGTCTATGGCCACGCCGTGGAAAGACACTCCCATGTGACGAGAATACCACCCCACAGAAAATAACCGACAACACTGAAGCGCGGGAAGAAACTCTTATTAAGAGGCGGCCACAGATTAGGGTCACTGACCCCGACTCTTATTAAGAATGCTGGACAGTGCAGTGGTTACTGGACAGTTGTGAATAAGTCTCCGGTAAAGTTCACTTTCTGGATACTTTTTAGAGATGTTATGACAACATTACATACCATTTTTGAGAAAATATTCTTAGAGGATAGCCGTGCTCTTATGAAAAAACTAAATTTTATAATCCAAGCGAAACAGCTGGACAAATTAGAAGTCTGGTCAAATGTTCGGACAAATCCGGACGGATGGTAACCCTTATTACAGCTCAATCCCTTTTTCAGAAAGGACAGCCTGTGTCCCAGTAATGGAAACATTTTAAAAGATGATTATGCTCATGATACGCTATTATAAACCCAGTGCACAAATATCTGCATGACCTGCTGGCTTTATAAGTTGGGTTAGGCCACAATATAAGTAGTTAAGATTCTTAAACAGTCATGTAATGTATACCTACTTAATGACCTAAGTGTGTGTAGGTAACTACTTATACATTAAAAACTCTTAAGTACGGAGACACATCCAAAGTTTGGAATTTTATAAGATCATTGGGGGTAAGTAAAAGCAAAAGCCGAAAACACGTTCGGAAGAGATAGATGCTGTGATGAGCAGTAAGCTAGTTCGCGTACGAATACACACTTTTGCAAAATTGTAGCGAAATGGATGATGATTTAGGACGAAACCGAGCGCGCGAAATTCTATAAACAAACCTTTGGGAATCTGGCACTCATAGAAAAACTACTAAACGTATCTGTTCAAAATAAAATTATCTGCATTGTTGAACTACTAATCTATCCCTGTATGGTGGCAGTTTTGCAATTTTCCGTCTACTTATGGTATTTATTTGCACCCAAAAATGCGTGTCAAAATGTGGAACTTTCGAGTTCGACGCTCATAACTTTCAAATATATTTTTTTTTTCATTATCTATAGCCCTGTATGGAACAGGGCTATAGATAATGATGAGAAAAATTGATATCATTTTTTATTTTGAACGTACATCGTCAAACAGTGGAGTAATCACCAGACTACGTTTGTATGGGAGAATTGATCGACTAGAGTAACCTTAAATAATAATTTTAGAGCTTCGTCCAATTTTGATAGGAAACTAAATTATCACATTATTATTACATAGAATAATCTTTCATCTCTTCCGACTCCCAGTTATTCTCAATTTGTTTTTAGTAACTTTCGTTTACATATAGTAGGTACTGTCAGCCGCAAAATGTTACGTCCGGTGCTGGACGTAATCTTTCCTGTTATTTGCCACATCCTTAACTTTTCTGTGTCTAGCGGTGTATTCCCGAGCTCATGGAATGATGCGCAAATAATTCCTTTACCAAAAAAGTTCCAATCCCACATCCTTGCCCGAATACCGTCCAATAACGATTAATTCATAATCAAAATCGCACTTTGCTATATAAAAATTATCGCCACAATCCCTTCCAGTCCGGCTTCCGTCCTGCAGCCTTATTCATTACGCATTAAGGCTGCTGGTGTAGTACTTCTGTCAGGCTACTACAGGGTGGCGTTTTATCCCCTTTACTTTTCGCAGTTTTTATAAACTCAATATCAAATGAACTAATTTCTAAAACTTAAATTGAAGACGGTAATGGTCAAGAGGTCAGCGAACTGGAACAGATATCTGTGGCTTGGAGATTTTACTGTAGGTCGCTGTTTGAGGATCCGCAGTCGGAAGCCTTTCCACCTACAGAACCTGAGAGTGATACAATGGAGCCAGACATTCTTAGATCTGAAGTCAGAGCTGCCATTAAGCATTTAAAGAATGGAAAGGCTACGGGTTCTGATACCATCCCAATTGAGACCATTCGAGCATTGGGGGAACGCGGCGTTCAGATCTTTAGCGTCATCTGCAATAAGATATGGTTGGCAGGAAAATGGCCGTCGGAATGGGCTCACACTGTTTTCATTCCTCTCCAAAAAAAGGGTTCCACCAAAAAGTGCAGTAATTACCGTCTGATTGCACTGATCAGTCATGCAAGCAAAATATTGCTGCACATTCTTAACGAACGGCTGAAGGCACACCTGTCGAAAGAAATCGCACAAGAACAAGCTGGGTTTGTGAAGGGAAAAGGAACTCGGGAGCAAATTTTCATCGTCCGTCAGGTTATCGAAAAGGCACGAGAATTCAACAAGCCGACCTACATATGCTTTGTTGATTTCTCAAAAGCGTTTGACTCCGTGAAATGGCCAACATTGTGGAAAACGCTACTGGAAATGGGCACACCAAACATCTTGTGTACCTTCTTAGAGAACTCTACGAAGGAGGAACTGCATCAGTGCGAACAGATAGCCACATTTCGAATAGCTTCCATCCCAGTGCAGGTGTCCGCCAGGGATGTATCGTATCGCCACTTTTGTTTAACATCTACACGGAGCTCATTATGCGAATCACCCTCGAAGACTGGACTGATGGTGTTGCGATTGGCGGCTACAAAATTGCGAACCTTCGCTACGCTGATGACACAACATTGTTTGCGACTAGTGCTGACCAAATGGAGGAACTTCTCCTTAAGATGGAGCGCGTGAGTCTTGCATTTGGATTGAAAATCAACCGGAGCAAGACCTAAATAATGATTGTGGACCGTAGCAACAACAACTCGTCGGCTGTGACACAAATTGCCAACTGTGACGTAGTTCAGTCCTACATATATCTTGGCGCTATGATTGCAGGCAATGGCAGTTGCGTGGATGAGGTGAAGCGGCGAATGGCGATGTCTAGAGGGGCAATGGATAAGTTAAGGAAGATATGGAAGAATCGCAGTATAACGAAAGCCACTAAGATCAGGCTCGTCCGTGCGCTTGTTTTCCTCATATTTCTGTACGCAGCTGAGACATGGACACTACGAGAACTGGAACGGAAAAAAAATGATTCTCTAGAAATGTGGTGCTGGAGAAGAAAGGCTGGTATTTCTTGGACAGAATTCCGAACTAACGTCTCCATACTCCAAGAACTCGGCATCAAGCAGCGTCTATTAGCAATAGTACAGTCTCGCATACTGAAATTCTTTGGCCATGTCTCAAGGCGGAATAACGACTCCATTGAGCGCCTGGTGGTGCAGGGCAGAGTGGACGGTAACAGGCCACGCGGGAGGTCACCGATGAGGTGGACCGACCAAATTAAATCTGCGATAGGAGCCTAGGTCCAGTAAATGAATGCGCTAAACTTTCGTCTAACAGAGCCAAATGGAGAGAGATCGTGAGGCGAGTGACAAAAACACCAGCGATCGGACAAAATTCATCGTGACCACGATCGCTCTGTCAAGAGCGAAACGAATAAGAAGAAGATAGAGAATTTCTTCCACCAATCTTTATGCAGATGATCTACAAATTTATTTGCGAGCTCCTCTGGAAAATTTAACCGAGGCTATAATTACCCTTAATCTGGATCATGGTTTGGGGGTAAGCGGAACAGGGTGTAAAGTCCCACAAACCTCCATAGAAAAGGGAGGATCCTCTGACCAGATGGATGTTGTGTCTGGTCCGGGCAACTGCCCGACGGTTGTTGTCGGACTGTTGTATGTGTTCTAATCGCGCCGATAACCACTCGGATGGTTCGATCCCTCAGGAAGTCCGCAATTCAATCACACAGACTACTCTCGTCGACGGCGGTCACGGCGGGGCTCCGTCGACTTTGTTGCTTAAATAGTAATCGTACTTAATAAACCAATGTCAACATCAAAATAATTTTAAAAGGCACATCTTTTTGTTACCCGGGGCAATAGGTCATTATTCAGAAAGCCCGGTTAACTTAATTATTTCAATAGTTTTTAGCATATTGCTTACTCTTAAATGGCATTTTTCAAATTGCCTCGGTATTATGAATAATGCCGTGTTATTCCAGTAGACCCGCTATGGGTAACTAAGTATTTATTATTATTTACTTGATTACCTTTGGTTCCCTTCAAACTCTATGAGTTTTTATTCTAGCTAAATCATTGTACCTAAGCCTAGAAGGGGTCGGGCTCGAGCGAGTACGGTAGAAACAAAAATATCCAGATTATCTGCAGGGTGCATATCGAACGCCAGAACATCGAATATTATTTATACAATTAGATACTCCCCTAATACAGGTTAGGGTAGAAGTAATGAATCATCATCATAATTTATTATTATTATATATTTATTTATGTACACACAAACACACTTTACAGAGAAAAGAAATAATACAGATTGAAGAGCACAAAGGTACTGCTTATTTCATAAGAAATTTCTTCCAGCAGACCTGCGACAGGAAAGTTGGATGATAAACGAAGACACAGTGCGTAGGAAAAACAAGGAAACTTAAAATAGACAAAAAAAAAAAAACATTCATCATTTCAGCCAGAAGACTTCCACTGCTGGACATAGGCCTGCACCAGGCGTCGCCACATTGACCGATCCCGTGCGTCTCGTATCCAGCGTCTTCCCGCAACCTTAACCAGGTAATCAGACCACCTAGTGGGAGGCCTTCCAACATATCGTCTTCCGGTTCGCGGTCGCCATTCCAGAACTTTTCGGCCCCATCGGCCATCCGTTCTGCGAGCAATGTGCCCTGCCCACTGCCACTTATTTTACACATAAAACACAATGGATCATCAACATGAAGTAATAACAAGTGTACTCTCTCAATTATACCTATAATTGAGGGAGTACACTTGTAATACGATACGATAATCTATAATGCATGCTGTGGCTACCTAGCCACAGAGCTAGCTATAGAAGTTTGGCAATTCTTCCCATCCTCATTTCTGACATGATCACACAAGGAAACGGCGAGCTATAGCCCTCTCCATTGCTCTATGAGTGACTTTAAGCTTTCTGATAAGGCCCATTGTGAGCGACCACGTCTCGGTTCCATAGGTGATCACTGGCAACACACACTGGTCATATACTTTTGTCTTGATCGTGTCTTGAGTCTTGAGACACTGCGGTAAATTGGACAAGAAGATACCACGCAACTTCCCGAACGCCGCGGCCGCCCAGCCGAGTCGGATTCGACGGTTGACCTCTTTCTCGAAGTTATACCTACCCAACTGGACCGTTTGCCCCAGGTAGACATATTCGTCTACAACTTCAAGTGTAGAGTCTCCGACCTTGATAGGAGTGGGTGTTACATGGGCATTCACCATGACCTTGTTTTTGTCCATGTTCATTTTAAGACCCACTCTTTCGGAAGCTCTACTGAGGTCATCGAGCACTGAATGTCCAATGTTATTGTGAACAATTCGTTGGAGTGCTATAATAAATACATAATAATGTGCTGCACTAGTTAGTTATCTACACTCTTCACAAACCTTTACATTTAGCATGATTCCTCTAATACATTGTTCAGTCTTGAACTATAACCAAACTATACCTCTCTAACTGCACTAATTTTTACCAACTTAAAAAAAAGGATGTTATCAATTCGACGTATGTATTAATGTATGTAATATTGTTGGAATTGCACAATATTCACATATGTTACTCTATGTAAGCTTCTAAACAATATGTGTGACAAATTTCATAAGTGTATGTAGGTATGTTTGTCTACGCATTTCTCCGAAACTAGTAATCGGATCGTGATAATTCATTTTTTATTGGATTAAGTATCTCTCAACTTATGGAATACCTACTTGAATAATAATGCAAGTATTTAACCGACTTAAAAAGAAGGAGGAAGTCCTCAATTGGTCTCTGGTAATCTTTATTTAGGGTAGGTATCCCAAACGTAGATATTGCTGTCACTTACGTGTTCGTCTGTCTGTCCGTCGTCTGTCACACGGCTTACAGCCAAATGGCTTGAGTCTTCAAATTTTTCAAATGTTTTTAAGGGGACTCCCATACAGCTGAAGAGGGGCGTGAAAAATTTAAAATTTAAAATTAATAAAGAAATGTCGGTTAATTTTTTTGTGAAAAAGATTTTATTTTGTATCATTGAGCGCTAATTTCCATTAACTCAGAACTCGTTTGGCCGATTTAATATTTTCGACTTCATCAATTTTACACTTTTGAATAAACTGCCCATGAAATCGGAGCCCATTTTTTCACAAATGACAAAATGGCAGCGATTTCTGTTGGCTACCGTAGCGGCGCTAAGTTAGAGCATAATAATGGTAGTCCAGTCCACACAATGATTTCAAAATAGAATAGCGCATTATACACATTATGTATTAGTTACGACCAGGAAATATGGTAGGTAACTATCGGTTGTAGCTGTGCTGAGTGACCTATGTGACCATTTTAGGACGTAAAATGCAATAACCATGGAGGACGCATGATCAATCGCAGTGTAAGGGCCCACAATTAATAAAAAAGTTATATAATCCGTTATGCAAGCGTGGAACCAGCATGTTTGATTTACTCATAAACCTAACACTTTCTTATCACTTTCGAAGAATCTAAGCAAACACAACAGCGTAATAGCCAAGTTTCAGGTACTCCGTTCTCTAATCTGAGTACTCCACCATCAGCTGCTGTGTGCAAAACGTTATTTTATATTAGTACGATGTTGTTTTTAACACGCTTTTATTAGCTTGGTATGTATGTATCTATGTATCTATGTATCAATGTAACAATGTATCAATGTAACGGAATCTTTGAACGTGATTTTCACCCACTTCAAAACGTTGGATTGATTTGAAACTTTGCACACTTATCAAGGACCGATGACAATGCAATAATTTAAACAGTTTGTCCCATTATCCTTACCATTAAAGCGTGTTATTTAGTTTTTAGAACTACAATTTATTTATGTAAAAACACAAGGAATGTCATATTTTATCTGGTCCGGAACATGTAGAGTCAAACGCGGGTTGTAATCTAATTGCAAGTTGCTCGCTCGTCTGTCGGTGCTCGGGGCGAACTTTCACAGGTAAGTAAGTATAGTGTCATAAATATTTACTGTATGACGTCAGACAGATAGGTATGTGTGTTACCTTATGAAAATATTTGAATGGTAGATGTTACGTATAGGTATCTTACGTACACGTACCAACACATTCCAAATACTATAATAATATAGGTACTGCTATTACTCTTCATGCGTAAACAGAAACTGTTAGGCGATAATGGCATGTTATTTTTTGCAGGAATAGTGACTCAGAGAGTGACCTCTTCACGTGTGATTATTTTATCAATAACCTGTTATTAATTAAGTATTATAGGTATGAATTGTATTAAGATAAAGTTATCATGACGTAGTAATTAAAATTAGTTAATTCAATACGTGGTTGACGATGGTGCACGCTTGCCTCTAAGTTTACTTTGCTTAACTCTCAAAACGTCAATACTCGTGTAAGTAACTATCGAAAACACAGACTTCGGGTAAGTAAGAACTGTGTGAATAGGTTCGAATACGACTACAAGAGTTTGCCCATACAATCTGATTGCTGGGTCCTAGCAACGGTATGGCATTTGGTCCACATAAGCTGTGCCCACTTCTACTGATATTCCGCACGATTGCTCTGCGAAACCGGTTCTCAGCTTCTGTTGACCGATTTCAAATACCTAGTAGATATGACCGCGGCGGTAGATAATTTAGAATTTTCCTAACACTAGCAGAAAAATAAAAAAAGTTAATGAAATAAATAAAAAAACCCGACTGCTTCAAAAACCGAACTAAAAAGATGAAAACAGTCGGAGGATATGTGTTCGCGAGCTGGCTGACCAAAAACAGATGTATCCTCCGACTGCACAGCATGATTTTCTTCTTGTTTACATCTTAAACTCTTGCGTACTTTTGAGCTCTGTAGGACTTGTTCTTAGTGACATTTTCGGTCTGTCCCTAAGTTCGGTTTTTGAAGCAGTCGGGATTTTTGATTTTTTTCATTTTTTTTTTTTATTCATAACGTTTTAGTTATTTTTTTTAGAATTAGGTACATTTAAACATATAAGTGTAATATATTTTTGAAATCACCTCTTAAACCCCTTTATTTTGATACCTCACACGATGGGGACGTAAGAAAAAAAATTGGGCCCCCGCAATATGCCGCCCAAAAGACGCCATTTTTCTATTTTCCAATTTTAATGTAGCCAGTGACAGAATCGATTGACGTATGAACCATCAAAACCGGCCAACGCGTTTGGTCTCTAGAACGCCACATAGGAACAAACATACATACATACATAGACTGATAAACACATTACCCTCCTTCGGCAGTCGGATAAAAAGCGAGAACCACCTTTTTGTGGAGATCTGAAAAAAGAGATATTTATAAGGCGTCGTACACAGTTATATATGACGAAGGCATCGACTATACAGCCGGTCGAAGGTATTTAAGACTGCGCAGAGCGAACGAGGCGCGCGGCAATTAGGTATTTTCTACAGCGCGCTAGTCGTGTGCGTCGTCACACACACAATCACAAGTTCGCTCGAGTCCGGCTTGCAGTTGCACGACAAAAGTTGGTAACTTAGGATTTTTAAAATTTGAGGCGTTGTGTTGAGTGACTTGAAAAGGCGAATATTGATTATTTAGATGTTTATGTAGGTAAATAAAGCCCATAATTAAATCTAATAATCTTATATTATATAGAAAATAATGTTTGTTTGTACTATAGTAATACATTATCCGTTCCGTTACTATTCATCCGATTGCGATGAAATTTTGGCGTTGTGGATTGTACGCCCGGGAATTTTACTGGGTAAGTAGGTAGGCTAGGTGAGTTGATAAGTAAGTTAGATGGGTAGGTGTATTGTATATTAAAACCAGTCTGTAATAAAAAAACTTTATTTACCTAATGTAATACCTTGCGTGTTTTTCCCATTTTACAAAATCATACACAAAACCCAGGGAAACGTGGTATATTTATTATACAGGCTGTAACAGAAACGTCATATTTTAAAAATTGCTTCTAATTCTGTAAATGAACAATTATCTCCAGGGAAGTCAAAGGCATTTCCTATAAACTAATGGAAATGGAAAAGAGACAAGAAGGGTAATATCAATCTCATTTAAAACATGATTGTTATTTTCAATCACTGGTGAACACATTATGGAAGAACGTGTTACGTGTTCATGCGATGTATTGCATTTGTTTATAGAGGTATGCGAAATCCATTATTCTATTGCCATTTATTATGATCTCGGCTTTGTCATTAGTTTCTTCTTCTACCAAAATGTTTGAATATGAATCCGTATGTTTTGACGAAACCTGAAATAAAATAAGATAATTGTAAGTAGTCCCTAAGCCACGGCAGAAACTAGTACCTACTAAGGCACATTTAAAAATGTATCTAAGAACAATTAACTTACATCGAGATTGTTGAATGGAATATCATCACTAACTAAAGGTTTTTCACCGACGTATGGGCAAGGATCTTTATTGGTCAGCATTTCCTAAAAACGTAATAAAATAAAGTTATTGGAAGTTATTTAAGAAAATTGAGAGCAGCGGTGGCCCAGTGGTATCGGCCGCGACTTACAGGTTGTAGGTCGTGGGTTCAAACAAAGACAGGCGCTTTACTTTGTGTAAATTATTTCATCACCACTGCTCTCAAAACCGTGAAGGAAAACATCGTGAGGAAACCGGCATGTCCTAGAACCAAAAATTCGAAGACATGTGACATCCACCAATCCGCACTGGGCCCGCGTGGTGGATTACGGCGCATTCCCTCTCACAAAGAGGAGGCCTGTGTCCCAGCAGTGGGAACGCCGCTGATGATGATTTCATAAAATTATTAAATTGACGTAGTTATCAGATGTATTATCAACTTAACTCTTAAAATGTTGTGAACAGACTAAAAGAAATATAGTATACATAATACATAAACATTTCCCCATGTAAAAGACTTGCCAGCAAACACTAGCAACAAAATAAGTATAATGAATTTAAAATTTCGTGGTGACCCCTTGGCCTCACTTCTCGTGCTTGAGGTACTGGGTTCAAATCCAGCAATGCGTCTTTTTCAAATTAATTTTTACTTTCCAAGTTTATATTGGACATCACTGACAATGGCGAAAAAAAAAATCTTCCATCGTGTATTCTAAAATGAATGTCAGAATAGCAATCGGCACCCCCAAATACCCATTACACGATACCCATATCGAATGTTTGAGAAAAAGATGCATCCACCATCTTGGATTTTAAAAATAATGTCAGATTTGTAATCGGCATCCCCAAAAACCCATTACACGATATCCATATCGAATATTTGCGAAAAAGTTGCATCCGCCATCTTGGATTTTAAAAATAATGTCAGATTTGTAATCGGCATCCCCAAAAACCCATTACACAATACCCATATCGAATGTTTGCGAAAAAGTTGCAACCGCCATCTTGGATTTTAAAAATAATGTCAGATTTGCAATCGGCATCCCCAAAAACCCATTACACGATACCCATATCGAAAGTTTGAGAAAAAGTTGCATCCGCCATCTTGGATTTTAAAAATAATGTCAGATTTGCAATCGGCATCCCCAAAAACCCATTACACGATACCCATATCGAATGTTTGAGAAAAAGATGCATCCGCCATCTTGGATTTTAAAAATAATGTCAGATTTGTAATCGGCATCCCCAAAAACCCATTACACAATACCCATATCGAATGTTTGCGAAAAAGTTGCATCCGCCATCTTGGATTTTAAAAATAATGTCAGATTTGCAATCGGCATCCCCAAAAACCCATTACACGATACCCATATCGAATGTTTGAGAACCAATTGAAAAAAAAACAATTACATGCGCCATTATGTTAGATATTTTTTTTTTACAAAAAAATACAACCGACTTTCAAATAAAAATTGAAAATAAATTCAATTTCGGAAGTCGGTGTTCCTGTTTTTGATTCTTCGTTTTTTGGTCACTGACTGGCGAAATTAAATTTATTTTACATAATATTGTAGTGTTTTGATTTGGAAGTTGGTTTTTTTTTTGGCAAAAAAGTTTTTATTTTACACGTTTTAGTTGTGTACACAATGGGCAAGTTCTATAGCCTGAATGAAATTAGAGTGTACTAGGGTTTACTGTATTCATCTGCGTACCCTTTTAGAGCTTACCGGCGTGATGTAATGTTATGAAAATATGGTGTAAACAATAAACAGACATGCGATTCCAGCAATCCCGAGAGATCTGCCGTATTTTTTGAGGAGTTCTGTTGCATATCTCCAAAATTCTTCATCAGATCTTCACCAAATTTAAATGGAACGTAATCTTTCAAACAAAAAAATAATTTCTAAAATCTGTCCATAATTGATGTAATCGGTGAACATACACAAAAAAATCCTTCTTTTTGGAAAGTCGGTTAATAAGGAAATAATGTCACAAAATAGAAATATGTACTTTTTATGAGAACAGATTCTTTTTCGGAAATGAGCGCCAACTTTCTTCTTATAATATGTTTCCTTACGCTTTCCTATTATAACTAAAACAAACATTTTAAAAAAATGTTACAGAAATATGCATTGAATAGTGCATAAAAAGTCATACTCAAAAAACTAAATATATAACTTACCATAATCAACTATTTGCAGCAAGGTATACGTACACAATAGATCGCGAATTATCGTTATCGGCGCGTCGCTCCACAATGAGACGTGACCACTCTCCGAGCTCTCGTGGGCGACTGAATTGCCGACCGGTTTACGTTTCGCATGATCCAAAACAGCGCAACAATTAAGAAAAAAAATAAAACTAAAATAACCGAGTGTTTTTTCGAAAATGTTAAAACTATAAATTGTGGTATGACAATTAGAGATTAATATGAATTAAAGTTTGTGAAAAAATTCAACAGTTTACTATAAATATTCAATAAAACACGAGCATGCTATTTTAATATTTTTGTCCAACTTTACGTATTTTTGTTATTTAAACTAAACAATATTTTTTGTTTGTGCCAACATAGAATCGTTAACACATTCATTGTGGTGTTCATTACATATTTTTTATGGTAATTATGGCAATAATATTTTGACTAAATCCCTATAACTGTGACGATCGTTTTGCATTATTTTGCTTGGCGCAGTCTTAAAGCGTGTGACGGCGCACGCGTTTTTGAGATTTGATTGTGACCGACGACAACGGTCGTCGGCATTACCGTGGCGGCGGCGCCTTGCTTGACCACCTATCTACAGGATGTAACGGAAATGTGTAATCATATTCTAAAAACTGTTTCTGCTCATGTAGTTATATGAATAATTTCTGCAAGGAAGTTTGCAATACCCATAAAATCCATAAAACCGGCCAAGTGCGTGTCGGACTCGCGCACGAAGGGTTTCGTACCATTATCGCAAAAATATTTATTTTCTTCTGTTTTTAGTATTTGTTGTTATAGCGGCAACAGAAATACATCATCTGTGAAATTTCAACTGTCTAGCTATCACGGTTTATGAGATACAGCCTGGTGACAGACGGACAGATAGACAGACAGACAGACAGATCGCGGAGTCTTAGTACTTAATAAAACCCAGGCGTGTCTTTTCTCCGCTAAAAAGAGCCAATTTCACCCGGCTCCAACTTTCCGTGATGTAACCGTGCCAATAACGGACCATCTTGAGCTTCTTGGCGTTACGTTGACATCGACTCTCAATTTTGGGCCATACATTGAGGCAAAGGCTCAGCTGGCTGCCAAAAAGTTGGGGATCCTTGCGAAGGTGAGAAGGTACTTCACGCCGGAACAGCTGCTCAACTTGTATCAAGCGCAAGTTCGATCGTGCATGGAGTACTGTTCTCATCTCTGGGACGGATCTGCCAAATACCAGCTTGATGCACTAGAGTCGATCGAAAAGCGGGCCAAGAAACTCATCGGTAATGAGGCACTGGTCAAGTCAAAGCTCCAGAGCCTTGAACATCGTCGCCGAGTGGCCAGTTTGTCGGTATTTTATCGGTTACATTTCGGGGAGTGTGCGATGGAATTACATGATTTAATTCCGCCCAGCCCGTTCCATCATCGGACTACCAGACGTACGGCGATGCGTCATCGGTACATGGTGGACATCCCACCCATACGCACAAAACGTTTTGGGAATACTTTTATTATGCGTACAGCTAAAGAGTGGAATTCCCTGCCGGAATCTGTGTTTCCCGATAGCTACAATCTGGTCTTTAAGTCAAGAGTGAATAGGTTTCTTCTAGGCAAGCGTGCTCTATCGTCGACCACATCATCGCTTACCATCAGGTGAGATAGTGGTCAAGCGCAAGCCTATTGATAATAAAAAAAAAAAAAAAAAAAAGGTCCTGTTTTTACCCTTTGGGTACGGAACCCTAAAAAGGGAAATCGTGTT
Organism: Orthosia incerta; assembly: GCA_948252205.1. Lineage (NCBI taxonomy): Eukaryota > Metazoa > Arthropoda > Insecta > Lepidoptera > Noctuidae > Orthosia > Orthosia incerta. The sequence continues at coordinate 13,811,419 of OX411754.1, forward strand.
TTCCCTACTAAGTGGTCGACAGCTGACCAAAATTTGTATGGGTGATACAATTTTTGTACCAATACGTAGTTCTCGTAGTTACCTAATCGTACCTGCATAAAATCTTCCCTCAATATCATCCACTTGCCTAGTCAGGTAATTTCGCTCAGAGGCGATTTGGGACCCGTTAGTGTTACAATACAATTGAGAGCTTTGACAACAAAAGGCGTCCTTGTGCAGATATAATAGTGGGTATAGTTCTCGCCAAACTTCTGGATCGCCTTGACGGTGGCTTACCGATGCGCAAGGCACGGATCGGTGCTGTTTTTACCCGACTGCCGAAGGAGGGTAATGTGTTTATCAACCTATGTATGTATGTTTGTTCATATGCGGCGTTCTAGAGACCAAATGTTTGATGATTTTTATGATTCTTACGTCAATCGATTCGTCTTAAACCTTGCGAGTTTCACTGGCTACATTAAAATAGGAAAATAGAATAATGACGGATTTAGGGGGCCATATTGTGGGGGCACAATATTTTTTTTTCATCCAAACCCGTCGTGTGGGGTATTAACATAAAGGGTTTTAAGAGGTGATTTCAAAAATATATAACACTTACCTACCTATATGTTTAAATGTATAACCTATATTGAAAAGAAAATTATGTTAACTGAATAGTTATAAATAAAAAAGTTAATTCAAAAAATCAAAAAACCCGATTAAAAGACATAAACAAGAAGAAAATCATGCTGTGCAGTCGGGATTTTTGATTCTTTTTTTTTTTTTTTTGTATGAGGTTTACTACTGCGCAGCCATTGTCTAACTTCAGAGCAGCCAAGAAGTTTGGCGAGAACTATACCTATACCCTAGTATAATAAAATTCATGTACCTACGAGTATCTACCATAGCAAGTGAATGTTGTAGGCCTTGTAATCCATGTAGGTACCTCGAGCGATACAAGTACATAGCGCATCAATTTTAGTAGGTATATTTTTATAGGTTCAGGCTACTATCAATCTCACATTTTTATGAAGTTATGTATTTCGTTCGGTAGGAGATGTTGTTGTGTGTGTGTTCCTCAAATTCACCATAAGACGTTAATTTTTATCTGAATAATTGCCTACAGAGATAGGATCAAATCAGTATCGCGAGGTCACGTGGGGTATAGAACAGACACCGTAGGAATCAACATAAAGAGCTAAACGTGACGATTCTAAAAATGTAACTCACTAAAACATAGGCAATAAAAACATTCAAAATGATTAAAGATCCTGACTGAAACGAGCAGTTAAAAAGTTCCAAAGAAGCCACTCGTCAAGCAGTTTGATGTAGGCAGTTCTTGTCGTCATATCTGTGAACCATCGATATCTGCATCAGACTGTTTGACAATAAAATTGTGACTTGTTTGGAACTTTTTCATAATCGTACGTAATCAATCAATACGTTTAATAAATCTGTAGAAAAGTCGTTTTTGTACATTGAAAATATTAAAAAAAATAACGAACAGAACCCATTTACAGCATTTTTGAAATGTTTGTCTGTTTGTCATTTTATTTGTGCACGCATCACCTAAGTATAATGTAGGCAACCAATGAAGTTCTATGTTCGAATTAAAGTTTTTTTTTGTATGTTCACCGATATGTCGTAAATTGTGGACCGATTTTGTAAATTCTTCTTTTTTTTGAAAGAGTATGTTCCGAAATTAGTCCCAATTTAATTTGGTAAAGATCTGATGAAGAACTTCGGCGACCTACAACAGAACTCTTCAATAAATAACGGAAAATCTCTCGGGATTGCTGCATTCGCATGTCTGTTTATTGTTCATACCATTTCATAACATAAAATCACGCCAGTAAGCTCTAAAGATGTACGCAGATGTGTACAGTTCACCTTAGTGCACTCTCATTTTACCGGTTATGTTCAGTTTCATGATATTCGAGTGATCTATTCTGGCATAATAGGTACCTTACTATAAACTACTTGTCTATTAGGTAGGTAGTAGGTACAACTAAAAAGTGAAAAATAATAAAACTTTTTTACAAAAAAATTCTACCGACTTGCAATTATGAAAACTACAAAGTGAAAAATAACTTTATTTTTTGAAGTCGGTGTCCATAACGCAAAAAAATTGTACCTACTAAAGAGTTTATGGAATATCTTTTAAATTGGTCCAATATTGGAGGAGGAAAGAGACGAGAGCCAAACCTCGAATTATGACTTTTTACTAAGGATATTCAGTCGGCGTCATCAAAACATCAAATTCGAGTAAGTAACATTACATTAGGATAATTAACAAAAAAAAATGTACTCGCTTCCCTATGAGGAAACGGAGAGCGCCGACTGAATATCCTTAGTAAAAAGTCATAATTCGAGGTTTGGCTCTCGTCTCTTTCCTCCTCCAATATTGGACCAATTTAAAAGATATTCCATAAACTCTTTGACTTACTTTGACTTAATGTCCTATAACCCCTAGATGGGACAGAGGGCGTCCACAGATGTCCTCCAACGCGATCGGTCTTGAGCTTCACGCTTCACCTCGCTCCATGTCATTCCGATGCTCGTCGCTTCTGCCAACACGGTGCGACGCCAGGTTTGACGGGGACGGCCACGCTTCCTTTTCCCTTGGGGATTCCAGTCCAAAGCTTGCTTGGGTATGTGGTCGGGACCCCTACGGAGCGTGTGGCCAATCCATCTCCACTTGCGACGCTTGATCTGGCGGTCGATCGGACTCTCGTGGCATTTCTCCAACAGCTCTACATTGGAGATGGTCTCAGGCCAGTAAATTCCGAGAATGCGATGAAGACAGCGGTTGACGAAGACTTGTATTTGGCGTGAGATGTCCTTTGTGACCTTCCACGTTTCGCACCCGTAGAGCAGCATGGATTTGACATTGGACTCGAAGATTTTGAGTTTAATCCTTCGGGTCAGTTTCCGCGATTGCCAAACAGGTCTCAGCTGCGCGAAGGTTGCTCGGGCTTTGGCGATCCGTGAAGCGATGTCCTCTTCACTACCCCCAGTCTCTGACACGACACTCCCGAGGTAAGTAAATTTGTGGACGCGTTCCACTGCCTCTGTGCCAATCAGCAACCGTGAGTGGTTCTTCACACCAGATCTCATTTCTTGGGTCTTCCGGATGTTTATTTTGAGACCCGTTTTTGCCGCTTCCTGACGTAGATCGTTTAGCTTTGCTTGCATATCGGCGTGGGTATTGAGAAATATCTTAGAAGTAGGTGCCTGGTCATCTAGGAGCAGAATAAAACAACGTAACGTCTCGATAGCACAGCGTATATTCGCAGACTGGCGCGCAGGCGCGCCGTGGCGCGGCGGTGCTCACAATAACAAATTATAACCTACTACCTACTTAGTCTAAATATCAACACATACATCACACCTCCCTTCTTAAATTACAATAGTTTAATCAACATTAACTTTTATTATTCCAAACACACTGGTATCTGATAACGGGTTTGCGGGTTCGCTTTGGGTACTCTGCTTGCTGCTGGGCTAACAAACCAGGTGATTGAGGCTGATCATAATCAGTACCTCCTACTTCGTCGTTTATTGTTTGTTTCAACTTACTTTCTTCACTCACAAACTCATCACTGCAGTCATCCTCATTCTTCCCTGACTCTATTAAATTGTCCCCCGCCTGCGCTACGGAGCTCTCGCCCTCCTCTTCAGTGTTCGGTCCACCAACCGATACCCGAGATCTGCGCCGTATCTGATCCACGTGTCTTTTAATTAATTGGCCGTTGTCTCTTGCTATCACATACCGACGAGTACTATCCACGTTTGAAATTGAACCTTTTACCCATTTGTTTGAGGAATTGTAATCCCTCATCCAAACAGGATCCCCCTCGTTGAAAGATCGCGGAGCCCCACCAGATGAATCGATTTGTCTCTGCTGCGCATCCTTCACTCTGGTACCTACTGATCGTTCTGTCCGTAACAAATCTAACCTGGAACGTAGTGTTCGTTTCTGCAACAACATAGCAGGTGTCTCACCTGTGGTGCTGTGCGCTGTGTTTCTATATGCTAGTAGAAATGTTTGTAAAGCTGTGTCTACATCTACGCGATCTCTAATTGCCTTTTTGATAGTGCGTTTGCAAATGTTAACTGCATTTTCTGCAGCTCCGTTTGAAGACGGATGATAAGCGGATGAAAAATACTGTCTAATACCATTCCTTACAAGTTTTTTTTTGAATTCTGTACTGGTAAAAGGTGGTCCCTGATCTGATACCAACTGTTCCGGTAAACCAAACCGCGCAAAAGTCGAACGCAACACTTTAATAACATTAGACGCGTTAGTTCGTGACATTTCGAATATTTCCAACCATTTTGAAGACGAATCTATCAACACAGGTTTTAACTAAACCTACATCAGGCACCAGCTCTCACAATGTGAATTTATGCATTTACAAACTGATTAGTGGTAAAACCATTGTGAGAGAAAATAAATGAACTTATTACGTACGTACTTACGTACTTCCGATGCCACAAGAGTGTATTTCAGAGCAAGTTGCTGGTGGATGATCCTAGCTACAAGGTTGTGCCTATGCAAGTACTCTTCGTTAGCTAGACGAGAACATCCAGAGATAATGTGGCGGATCGATTCACCCGGGCGGTGACATGCCCGACAGATGTCAACCGTGCCATCCTTCACAATAAATCTCCGGTAGTTATTCGTCATGATAACTTCGTCCATAATTGCACAGACAAAACCTTCGGTTTCCCCAAAGAGGTCACCGAAACGCAGCCAGGCTACGGACGCTGCTTCGTCCACATCGGACCCATGTAGGGCCCGGAAAAAGCGTCCGTGAAGCTCCTTACTCTGCCATACTTCCCTGCGGTCGTTAGTGTCAAGCACTACAGGCTTGCGCCAGTTCTCATTCGCCATGGAGATCGGGGTGAGTCCCTTGTCCACTGCTACTACATTTCGATGCATACCCACGTCGGTGTGTAGAAAATATTCCCTGAGATTGCATATCTCGCGGTTGTGGAGGTTTTTAGCATTTAAAAAGCCTCGGCCTCCACACTTCCGCGGCATATACAATCTCATGACCGACGATCGTGGGTGATGCATTCGATATGCAGTCAGCAGTGTACGGACCCGCCTATCTAGGGCGTCGAGTCCCGTTTGAGTCCATTTGAGTATGCCGAAAGAGTACAGCAATACCGGCATGACCCAACCGTTGAAGGCGCGCACCTTGTTTCCACCCGAAAGAAGGCTATTGAATACCTTCTTCAGGCGGCCAAAGAAGCGTTCCTTCAACGATTGCTTCATGTCAGTAGTGCTGATACCTAACGCTTCCGACATACCCAAATATTTATAGGTTTCGTTTGGAGAGAGGGATCTCAGGTTTATGGAATCCGCGAGTTGAATGCCTACGGATTCCACAATCTTCCCTCGCTTTACATGCATGACCGCACATTTGTCCACACCAAACTCCATCCTGATGGCGTTACTAAAAGTTTCAGTTACTTTCAGTAGCTCCATCAGCTGAAGATTGCTGGGGGCAAAGAGCTTCAGGTCATCCATGTAAAGGAGGTGAGATATAACCTGACCACCTCTCTTCAACCGATAGCCTAGCCCTGAATTCTCCAGCAGCATGCTTAGAGGATTCAGGGCTAGGCAAAACCAAAGTGGGCTCAAACTATCGCCCTGGAATATACCTCGCTCGATCCTTACAGGTTCGCTATTCCTCTGGATATTTCGACATCCTGGATAGCGAAGGACTGTGCTCCATTGCCCCATACACGACATCAGGAAGGTGCGTAGAGTTGTATCTATTTTATATAATTCCAGCACCCTCATGAGCCATGTATGAGGCACCGAGTCATAGGCCTTCTTATAATCTATCCAACATGTCGACAGATCCTTTCGGGAACGCCGAACCTGTTGGCTAATGGCCATATCAATAAGGAGTAGCTCCTTAGTACCGCGGGACCCGTTCCTACATCCATTCTGAGAGACCGACATGATCGAGTTATCGTCGACGTGTTTATTAATTTTAACTCTCAAAATGGATGTTAGAACCTTATAGACCGTTGGTAAACATGTAATAGGTCTATAATTTTTGGGTTCCGCGGTGCTACTAGACTTGTGGAGCAGGTGGGTTATTCCTGTTGTAAGGAACTTGGGAAGCGAACCAGACTCCAAGGCTGCCTGGTACTGAGATGCCAAACGAGCGTGCGATCTTTGTAGCCACTTGATCCAGAAGTTGTGCAGCCCTTCCGGCCCTGGAGATTTCCAGTTCGGCAACGGACGGACTGCACGGGCTACATCTTGGGGGCTGATCGTGATAGCCCCCATTTCTTGTATTGGATCGCACGCTCGTTCGACCTCCCGAGTCCATTCACCTTCGGTGTGACTGACAGGCACCGACCAGATGCTGCGCCAGAATGAACACATAGCGTCATCATCCGGCAGGCGCGCATCAGTCACACCTTGGTCGGGTCGCTCCCAAGCCCGATAAACCCACCTTTCATTACTTTGGAATGTACGATTCTGGGTGTATCGCTCCACTCTCCGCCTGTACCTACGAATACGATTTGCCCATGCAAACACTTTTTGCTTCAGGAAGTCGATGCGCTCTGTGACACGCGATATATAGTCTCGGGGGCTGACATCAGTCCCCGAAAACCCCCGTCTCACAAAGCGCATCACTCTTGGGCGATTATTGCCCTCCCTGAAACAAATTAGTTTGCCGATGAGTGCTCTGGCCCCACCAATACGACGCTCGATCCTGCACTGCCAAGCCGGTACGGCTGGTTTCGGTCGTGTAGCTCTGTCATCTGCAAATTTGACGTGGGCTACACGACATGCCGCTACAGCCGCGCAGTACATGATCGAATGTGTATCAGTGAGGTCTTCGCAGTCATCAAAATGGTTTGACAACTGCGAATCCAGAACAGCCACCAGCGCCCTATTTTTGTTATGCATGGGCAAACGAGGTAATCGTGGCCTAACTTCGGGTGGCATGTAGCGATACTTCCGAATAGCACACTCCAAAGCATTCCTCAATTCCTCATTGCACTGGGTACTTACGTTTGTAACCCTGTCACTACTCTCCTCGTCAGCGTGGTAGGACTGTGGTGGCACCACAGCCTGCGACGATGGGGCAGTGACACGGTTACCCATTTCAGTTCGGAGGCGATCAAGTACAGTATCATCCAACATATGATTACGCTGGATGACCCGCACCTGATCCGAAAGTCGTTGGGCCGAAACGTTGACGGCTGGCTCAAGCACCTGAAACAAAGAGAGCATCCGGACACGGTACGCGGTCAGGTTGTTTCCTCCCTCTGTAGCCCCAAAGTATGCGCGCATGACATTTTCGTTAATGGATTGTGTCCATCTCATGCGCTGCACACTTCCGCCGGGTGCTGGGTATCAGAGACCGGTAAGCCTCGAGGTCCTAAGCGGTCCGGCGGCCGGCGTCCTCCCCGTCGACGCGCAGGTGGTGGTGTCGTCGGCGGCGAGAAGTACTCGTCGCTCGAGCTCGACGCAACTGCCACGGCCGGTGACACAGCACTCACGGTGGGGGTGGGGCTGGGTTCCGGCGACGGCGAGTCGGAGCTGGGCGACGAGGCCGGAGGTGGTGGGCGTGCTTTTCGTGCTGCAGCTCTTGTCAACATGTCGATTTACATTTCTTTTCTCTTGGTGTTGTTGATTTTGGTCATGTTAAAATATCCGGTGCTATTGCAGTTTTTTTTTCATTGATTCTATGCATTTTGTGTCTTTTTCTTCAGATAATTGTACTACTACTTGTAAATATTTAAAAGAAAAATTCGGAGAAAAAATTTGAAATTTTTTTTTTTTTTTGTATTGGGTTTGCTCTTGACTCTAGTCATCATCTAGCTACATCCGCGTTGACAGCCGAGCCACAGATTATTTATGATATATTATTATTATATTATTATAATTTTTTTTTTTTTTTCTTATTATGTCCTTTATTTAAATTCGTTTCTTATTTTATACATTTTTAAATATTTTTGTAAAACATACAGAATTAAAAAAAAAAAAAAAACATTTAAAAATATAGAAAATAGAACATGAATAAAAAAAGAAAAAAAAAAAAAATATATATAAAATATATTTTATAAATATTTTCTTATTATTATTATTATTAATACTAGGAATGTCATGCCTTGATATGGGCCCAAAAAATCAATGTGTAGTCTAGTCCACGGTTGAGTATAATACGGCCATGGCTGGATAGTAGCTCGCGGAGGCGCACTCGCTTCCGCCGCACATGTCTCACAGCTTTTACCTAAGTCCTCGATATCTTTATCGATGTTAGGCCACCAGACATAACTCCTAGCCAAACTTTTCATTTTTAAAATACCCATATGACTGCTATGCAATTGTTGTAATATTTGGCATTGTAATGCATGTGGGATTACCATACGATAGCCCCACATTATTCACCCACATTCTACATAATTCGTTTTTCCTAGCAAAAAATGGTTTAATCTCATCACTGACGGCCAACCTGAATGTATGTATAACATCACTCTACCAAGTATCTTATCTTTGGATATCATTTGCTTGATATCGCTGCTAGTGACGGGTAAAAAAATTTCTACAAAGTTAACATACGTACTTTCTGTTTTTGCCTTTCCCGAGTAATTATTATTACATGGCACTTCATGGCAGGCGTGATAAAGCATCTGCACTGTTCTTACTAGAAATGATGTACTCAATCTTGTAATTGTAACCCGATAGGAGTACAGCCCACCGCTGTAGTCGTGAAGCAGCCATTACCGGAATACCCGTTTTGTCACCAAAAATAAATGTTAAAGGTTTATGATCAGTTCGTAGTGTAAAGTGACGACCATAAAGGTATTGATGAAACTTTCGAATACCGAATATAATTCCAAGAGCCTCCCTATCTATTTGCGCATACGCTCGCTCAGTTGGTGTGAGCGACCGCGATGCATACGCTACTGGGCGCTCGCCGTCCGCTGTAACCTGCGATATTACCGCGCCCACACCCACGCTACTTGCATCCGTGGTCAAAATCAGCGGTAGCTCCGTATTATAATGAACTAGTACTTCACCATCTACTAAAAGACGCTTCACTCTTACGAATGCTATCTGACAATCTTCATTCCAATTAAACTTAGTACCCGACCTAAGGAGATTATATAGCGGAGCAAGAACTGTGCTAATATTTTTAATAAATTTCGCATAATACATGACTAGACCTATAAACGCTCTTAACTCGGTGACATTGGTTGGCGCCGGCGTCTCCATCACCGCCTTAACTTTCTCCGGGCACGTGTGCACGCCCTCTTTACTAATAACGTGACCCAAATAAGAGACAGACTTTGCAAAGAAAACGCATTTTTCCTTCTTCACTCTTAGTCCGTAGTCTTGCAAACGCTGAAAGACTTTATGTAAATTATTTATATGGTCGGCCTTCGTACTACCTGTCACGATTATATCATCTAGGAAGACCCCTACACGCGGCATGTCAGCAAATAATTGTTGTATTCGTCTTTGAAAAATGCCTGGGCTAGACGCTAAACCATATAGTAATCTGTTGTACATATAAAGACCTTTATGGGTATTTATCACCGTATATTTTTTTGTGTCATCGAGTTCAAATTGTGCGTATGCTTGAGACAAATCGATACTACTGTAGTATTCTCCCCCTCGCAGACGAAATAACAATCAATTTCTATCACTATGGATAGCTATCAATTTCTATCACTTTGTTCAAGGTCAGTTTATAATCGGCACAGATACGAATGCTACCATCCTTCTTTACCACTGGAACTATCGGCGTAGCCCAGTCAGAACGCTCCACTGGGGTGAGAACTCCGTCGCGCACGAACTGGTCCAGCGCATGCTCCACCGGCTCGCGTAGCGCGTATGCCAGGGGGCGCGCGCGCATGAACACCGGCTGCGAGCCTGGGCGCACGTGTATGCTCACTGCGCCGCCCGTAAAGCGCCCGAGACCCTCCGCGAACACGTTACAGTATCTGGAACTGAAAAAGTGTATATCATAATCATTACTTTCCCACATTTTATGCACATCATAACTTAAATCGGGTAGTTGTATCTTTAATGCCGCTATCCAATGTCGCCCTAAAAGTACAGTTTTCCCTTTTTCGATAACAAGCAATTCTAAAAATTCACTTTTATTCTTATACCGAACTAGCGGTCTTATTACACCTAACGGTTTTACAGTCTCACCAGTGTAATATCTTAAAATTACATTACAAGGTTGTAGCGAAAGATCGCTAAATATTCTACTGGATAGTATCTGGTTTGCGAAGACTAAATTGAAAGGCACTGGTGTTACGCTATCAGAGTTCCTGACAAGATCTCGGCATCAGCTCTTCATGTCGGCGAGGGAAAAGCTCGGTGAGACCAATTGCTGGACCAAACAGGGCCTCATTTATGCTCTTAGTTCAGACGGCAACCGGCATAGAATAAATTCCATAGTTGACTTAAATGGAATCAAGCCAGCCAGAAAAAAACCCGAATCCCCCGTCACATCGCCGAATCCGTTGTCGTCACCATCACCAACTCCGGCACCGAAGAAGGCCCGGCGTGCGGTGAAGAAGTGATTTGTGGTATTTTAACAACTTTTCATTTATTGTATTGGTATACCGGGTAGCAGTCATTTCACTTGTTATGAGTATCGCTTTCCAATTTCATTGTATCTTGATTTCTTCTACCCTTCACCTTTTCTTTATCTTTATGTATGTAGCTAACCCGCAATCTAATTCGCTTGTTTTTCCTATAAATTTCTCAATGTTTACTTATACTATTGCACTGGCAGCTGTCAACTTGACATTTCTTAATTTCTTGTTCTTGTCATTAGTAACATTTACGTTTAGAAACAGGTTGACAGTGTGCCCGGTGTATTAGTTTTGTGTGGTTGTTTTGGCTATTTATGATTTTTCTTTAATCTTCGCTTTATTTCTTTTGTTTTATGATATGTTGCTGCTTACCCGGGCGATGAGATTATTGTGTTCGTTGCTTAATTGTGATGTAAAGCTTTTTATATGTTTTAACACACAACTGGCGGGTGGATATAAATTGCCCTCCTTTTTATTTAATTTTTTAGTAATTTTAGTTTTCATATTTTTGGTATTATATATTATCATATATATATTTTATTTATTTATACATTTTCGATGTCAAGCAATAATGATGGCAGCGACGCCGAAAGCTTTGTTACTGCAAGTAGTGATGACAGTTTTGTTAGCATTCCGACCCTAGCTGACACACTTGAATCCCAATTTTCCGGTGTTCCGAAGAATTTTAATGTAGTCCATATAAATGCACAAAGTATTCCGGCGCACCACTCTGACATGCTAGCCTCCCTTGACTGTAAGAACATCCACGCCATCCTTATCTCCGAGTCTTGGCTAAAACCATGTCTCCCATCCACATCCTATTCCTTGCCGGGGTTTCAACTGATAAGAAATGACCGTGCGCGTGGCGGTGGAGGTGGTGTTGCTATTTACCTTCGCCCACACATTCCTTATTCGATTATTGATATGTCAGCACAACCGCCCCCGACAAGCGCGGGCGAGCATCTCTTTTTAGAAGTCACCTTGAATCTTACAAAAATCCTTCTAGGCGTTTATTACAGCCCTTCATCTCGAATAAATTTCTTCTCTTCTTTTGAAACCATCCTAGAAAACCTATTGCCTTCTTACAGTCATACAATCATTATGGGGGACTTCAATACTTGCTTATTGAAGAATGATTCCCGCTCCTCTTCTCTTCAATCAGTCCTTCAATCTTTGAACCTATCCTTACTTCCCCTAAGTGCCACACACCATTTTCCAAATTGTAACCCGTCACTCTTAGACCTTGTTATTGTTTCTTCTTTACAACATGTCGGCAAGCACGGCCAGTGCCCTGCTGAAATGTTTTCCTATCATGACCTCATTTTCCTCTCATACAAAGTTCGACCTCCTAAGCCAAAACCTAAAATTCTCCTGCAGCGCAATTTTAGTGGAATGAATACAGATGATCTCCGAAGGGATGCCAGCAGCATTGACTGGGAACCCCTGGTCAGCCTTGAGTCAATTGATGACAAAGTGAACGTGTTGACGGACAACCTTTTGCAGCTGTATGATGTTCACGCTCCCATACGTGCAATAAAAATTAAACATCTTCCGGCGCCATGGCTTACAGACGACATTAAAGAGTTAATCCACAGGAAAGCTGTTACCAAAACCAAATTTAAATGTCGTCCCTCGTCGCCGAACCGGGAGAAACTTTTGGACGCACGTAATCGCTGCAATAAGGTGTGTAGAGATGCCCAACGACGCCATATCCATACCTCGGTTGAAAATGGAGACCCAGCTAAAGTCTGGAAATTTCTTAAATCCATAGGAGTTGGGAAATCTCGCCAAGAATCTATTCCTAGAGACCTTGATCTAGATCAACTAAATCAGCACTTCTCATCTTCGTCCTCATGTAATGGGACCTTGAAAGCAACTACTTTGATCAATCTTTCAAACCTTCCAACTCCGGATCATTCCCCATTTATATTTAGTCAATTCTCTGATTGTGATGTTAAGAAGAGCATAGTGTCAATTACCTCTAACGCAGTTGGCAGTGATTGTGTCAGTCGAAAAATTATACTCCTTGTCCTTGACGAAATCCTTCCTGTCCTTTGCTATATCCTTAACTACTCACTATCCCATGGGGTCTTTCCATCAGCTTGGAAAGAGGCCAAAATCACTCCTTTACCCAAAAAGGCGAATCCTACTTCCTTTTCCGAATACCGTCCTATCTCCATCTTGCCTTTCCTCTCCAAAGTCCTTGAACGCCTTGTACACAATCAGCTTAGTGCTTTTCTTTGTAAGAATAGCCTGCTGAATCCTTTTCAATCCGGATTTCGTCCTGGTCACAGCACAGCTACTGCCTTAGTGAACGTTACGGATGACATACGGCTAGGCATGGAACGAGGACATTTGACGGTTCTTTGCTTGCTAGATTTTAGTAATGCATTTAATACTGTCGATTTCGATATCCTGCTTGGCATACTTCGCTCGCTTAACATATCTCCAACGGCGATTGACTGGTTTCGTAGTTACCTGTATGGCCGCCGGCAACGTATATGCATAGAAGAATCTAACTCTTCTTGGTGTTATACAACTGCCGGTGTACCTCAGGGTGGCGTTTTATCTCCTTTACTCTTCGCAATATTTATAAACGCTATCTCCAAAAAACTTCTCTCCTCCTACCACCTTTATGCAGACGATTTACAAATATACAAACAAGCTGCCCTTGCAGAGTTAGCTGATGCAATTAATGCAATAAATAAGGATTTGGCTACAATTTGTGAATGGAGTGAGGCAAATGGGCTTCAGGTAAATCCGTTGAAGACCCAGGTCATAGTTGTTGGCAGCTCTAGGATGATTCCAAAAGTAAATTGGTCACAACTTCCTCTGGTACAATTTAACGGAACTACTATTACAATATGTGAGAAGGTTAAGAACCTTGGGGTTTGGATCGACAGATATCTGTCTTGGGGTCCGCAGCTTCAGGACATAAGCCGCAAAATTTTTGCATCTGCCAGGTCCCTTAGACGATTGCGAAACTTTCTTCCCACTGCCACTAAAATTGCGCTTGCACAGTCCCTTCTGCTTCCTATCCTTGACTATGCTGATGTCAGTTATCTCGATCTCACCCAGGCACAACTAGATAAACTTGAGCGTCTTCAAAACCTTTGCATAAGATTTATATTTGGCCTGCGCAAATATGATCACATTTCTGAATTTCGGACAAAGCTCAAGTGGCTTCCCATACGTCTTCGCCGGGATTCTCATATTTTATTTCTGCTTTACAGTATTCTATACAATCCTACAACCCCCTCTTATCTCAAAGAACGTTTCAAGTTCCTTCATGACACACATAATAGATATCTGAGGTCATCGGAAAACTTGGGACTAGAGATGCCGATGCATTCCACCAGCTTTTACGACAAATCTTTTACGGTTCAAGCGGTGCGGTTGTGGAATGCTTTGCCCGTGTCAATAAGGCGTGCTCAATCTCTGTCCATTTTTAAAACGATGGTAAAGAATCACTACCTCTCTCTTTAATAGTTGTTATTCTTGATTTCTATGCTTTTTTTTTTTTTTTCCATACCTATTACTGTATATATTTGTCTATATAATATAAATATATATTTATTTATAAATAGTACACCAAAGACTACCTACAGTACTGTCTTTCCTTTCATTTTTAAATCCATCCAAAGGTTGTCTTGAAAAGATCGCTTTTAGCGATAAGGCCGCCCATTGTGTCACCCAGTGTAATGTTTTCTTCGTCTATACTTTCTGTAACTTATATGGTGTACATAATAAAGAGTATTCTATTCTATTCTATTCTACTGTAACACTCGCGACTAATACAAGACACGGCACTACCCGTATCACATTCCATAGCAATATCTTTATTATGTACGTTCAGTGATATATAAATAGGTTTGCAACTTGATATCGACAACCGACAAACATCAACAAAAATTACCTCGTCGCTGTCCGTCTCTTCGTCTCTGTCTGCTGTTTGCACGTCTACCTGATACTGTCCCACCATATTGGGACACATACGTCGCAGGTGTCCTTGCCGATTGCACACCCTACACACGTAACTTGCGAACTTGCACGTCGATTCGTTGTGGTTAGCGCCACACACCCGACACGGCCGCTGCGGCCGAGCTCGCTCCCCCGGCTGAGCCCGCTCACCCGGCACCGCCATCCCCAACTCGGGGCCCGCGCGCCGCTCCTTGAAATCTCGTCGCTCGCGCACATCGCGCCGCACGACGCCCGGATGCCAGCCGCGTTCCGCCCCGCCCGCTGCATGCCGTGTTGTCGTCATCGCTTGACACGTCACCGTACTTGTGTCCGTTCCCGCTGACGATTTAGGACCTTCTACTACAGCGGCGTCCTTCTCCGCTGATTCCATGCTGGCGGCAAGTTTATACGCCTTAGCAAAATCCAGTTTTGACTCTGCGAACAACCGTTGCCTAATATTCTCGCTCGCTATTCCAGTTGATCTCTCAAACTTTCCTCGAGCCAACTGCCGAACTCACATGTCTTCGACATCTTCTTAAGCACGGCTACGTACTCGGATATGGTTTCACCTTCTTTCGGTTTCCTCTGCCTGAATTTATACCTCTCGGCGAGTTCACTGGGTTTAGGTTGTAAATGTTTACACATTATTTCTGATAACTGCTCAAACGTATTAGTTTTTGGTTTATTCGGTGTACACAGATTGACAAGCAACTCGTAGCTCTCTGCTCCCATAACGGTAATTAGCGTCGGTACATGTAAATCTTCCTTTATGTCGTTCACAACGAAGTATTGTTCTAACCGTTCGACGTAAAGTTTCCAATCGTCTTTGTGCACATTAAATTCGCCTATTTTTCCGATCGTCATCGTAACAGTCAATTTCACACGTGAAATGTTCACTTCTCGTCGCCACTGAGAAATATCTTAGAAGTAGGTGCCTGGTCAGCTAGGAGCAGAATAAAACAACGTAATGTCTCGATAGCACAGCGTATATTCGCAGACTGGCGCGCAGGCGCGCCGTGGCGCGGCGGTGCTCATAATTACAAATTATAACCTACTACCTACTTAGTCTAAATATCAACACATACATCACAGGTATGACTCAGCAGGCATAGGTCATCGGCGTAATCCAAGTCATCCAAGACGTTGGATAATCCCCACTCTATGCCGCGGCGCCTGTTAACATAGATGCGAAGCATAATTCCATCAAGAACGACTAGGAAGAGGAGCGGCGACAGGAGGCAGCCTTGGCGGACACCCGCATGCACTGTTATGTCATCCGATATGAGGCCGTTATGAGTAACCTTACAGGAATATTTCTTAAGGTCTCATTCTAAAAAACATATGCTAATATTATATACAAAAAAAAAGGAGCTACGTCTGCCAACAAACTGCTTTGCAGTTTGGCAGAGGTAATATTTAAATTGTAACAATTTTTTTCTGTGAATAAACACTCTTTTCATTTTTTTTTTTTTGTAAATGCTCTGCAACAGACGGACTATTTTCGGCGGCACTCCAATGTCCAGTAGGCGGGACCAGATACTAGACCACTTCAGCGTATCAAAGGCCTTTTCGAAGTCTACAAAGGTTAGATAAATCTCCCTCTGCCATTCTGATGCCTGTTCCAGTGATACGGATAGTGTTGATCTGGTCCGTATAGGACCGGTTCGAGCGGAAACCAGCCTGCTCCTTGCGTAGAAGAGGATCCACGGCCTTCGACAATCTATCCAGGATGATCTTACAAAAAACCTTAGAGGGAATCGAGAGCAACGTTATACCTCTCCAGTTATTGCACTGGCTAAGATCACCTTTCTTAGGAACAGTTATAAGAAGACCTTTGTTCCATTCGTCCGGGAGTTCTTCGGCGATCCAGATCTTTTCAATGAGCGGTGTCAGAACGTCGACTGCGGTGGGTAAGTCGGCTTGTAGCATTTCCGTAGTTATCAGGTCGAGTCCTGGTGCTTTGCCTGTCTTCAAAGAGCGGACTGCCTCCGCAACTTCAGAGGCTGACGGTGGTTCCGTGTTAATGTTAAGGAACTGGGATGGTGGGGAACTGAGTTGCAGCGCGTCAGGCGTCGATGTTGCTGACAAACGGAAGACCTCTTCAAAGTGTTCACGCCAGCGAAGTAGCTGCCCTTCTGATGTCACAGTGAGCTGACCATCTTTGGACTTCAGCGGCTTCTTCTTCAACTTGCTGTTACCTGATAAACTCTTTAGTAGGCGCTCTCTGCCCCCGTTTCCTCATAGGGAAGCGAGTACATTTTTTTTTGTTAATTATCCTAATGTAATGTTACTTACTCGAATTTGATGTTTTGATGACGCCGACTGAATATCCTTAGTAAAAAGTCATAATTCGTGGTTTGGCTCTCGTGTCTTTCCTCCTCCAATATTGCACCAATTTAGAAGATATTCCATAAACTCTTTAGTAGGTACCATTTTTTTGCGTTATGGACACCGACTTACAAAAATAAAGTAATTTTTCACTTTGTAGTTTTCATAATTGCAAGTCGGTAGATTTTTTTGTAAAAAAGTTTTATCATTTTTCACTTTTTAGTTGTACCTACTACCTACCTAATAGGCAAGTAGTTTATAGTAAGGTACCTATTATGCCAGAATAGATCACCCGATCATCATGAAACTGAACTTATCCGGTAAAATGAGAGTGCACTAAGGTGAACTGTACACATCTGCGTACCCCTTTAGAGCTTACTGGCGTGATTTTATGTTATGAAATGGGATGAACAATGTCACCAAGACTAATATTAACCAACCTGTTTTAATATCGGAACTTACTTCACTGTTCACCTGAAGTAGCACCAAATGCAACAACTTAATCATAACAGCAGAGTTAAAACAATAATCAACCAAGCACTTCCACCACAATAATCGACCAAGCACTTCCACCACCGAAACCTTCATCTTCATCTGGTTTCCTTATAGTATAGGAATTAATAGCCATTTTTTTTTTGTTCCTTGGTGGAAAATCCTCATTGGATGTCCTCCGCCCTGGGGAGGGCGGAGGGGTCTGTCAGACTCGTACTGACTAAAAACCACCCCGGTGTTTCATCTCACACCTACGCTGGGGGTCGCGAACAACGATACTTCCGCAACCCCTAGCTAGTGCCGGCCCGCCTCTGCGGGCCTCGATCTCGGGTTGGAGGGGAGTGAGGTGTTTGACTCCCCCCGCAACGTCTAAGAGGGGCGCGCATGAAACACTACGCGCCACCACCTCGGGGCCAGATGTGTGGTGGACGACGGACGTCCCCGAGTCCATCGCTCCGGGACCCATTTAGGGGGGCCGGAAGGGGGCGTTGTGCGCCCTCCGGCGACGCCCGGGACGTCTGCTGCAGATCGGGTGAGCGGATGAAATCTCCGACTCCCTCTCCGCAGCCTCCTTCTGCGAGACGACTGTTTCGCAGAAGGATACCACCGCGTCCCAGGACTCTTCGCTGCCGACCATAGACTCGACTACGGCCGGCAGTAACAGGTCATGCCTACTTCTGAGATGAGGGCATGGCGTGGCTCCTCCCAAGCGGCACACTCTGCCAGCGTATGCCGCGCCGTGTCCTCCCGGCAGACGACGCAGTGGTGACACCGGGCGTCCGGCTCCCTGTTTATGCGACACAGGTATCTACTACCCGAAGCAACAATGCCCCGAGAGCACCTGCATCACCTGAAGCGACAGGGAGCCGTGCCTCCTTCCGAGCCAGCGCTCGAGCACCGGCCGGACCGCCTCGATGGGGACGAGGCCGGCGGTAGGGTGTAAAAGCCTGTCCCGCCATTCCGCCACCAGGACCTCGTGGAGCTGATACCGACGCAACTAGCTCTCACATATATGTCGCTGCATCGGCCCTTCGCCCCGCACCCGCACTTTAGTACTTTCGCCTCCAGATCCCAGGGCGGGGATCCGGCCAGTACGCAAGCCGCCTCGTAGGAGATCGTGCGATACCCCCTGATGAGTCTGACGGCCATCGCTCTCTGCGGCTTCCGCAGGACAGCGATGCTACCGGCCGTCAGGTCAGCCATCCATCGCACGATCCCCACGTAGGGCGGCGCTCGGGCCCCCCATATTGGGAAGCAGCGTTGACAGCGCCCCAGCCACGCCCAACAACTTGGGCGCCAGCCGCCGGAAGTGGGGGCCGAAATCCCACCGGAGGAATTAATAGCCTAACTCAACAATCTATTATTAGTACAATGGAACTGCAGTAGGTACACAACACCATAAATGAAATCTTTGGAAAATGCTTTGGGAGTGATTGTTCCATCTCCTTTCATGGAAGAGGAGTTTGTTTTGGCCGAAAAATTTGGATAGTAATAAAAAGAGAATGAAATGAGAAAATTCCACCAACATTTACAAGTAAAGCTTGGAAAGAATAAGAAAAAGAAACTGAGAAAAATAAAAAACAGCAAGAAAAAGAGCAAAGAACAAGACAGAGAACAGAAAAAAGACATTAAAACAGTTAAGCAATGAAAATCAGAATTAAAGTAAGATATGCTAGTATTATATTATCTGTGGTAATATTAAGAAAGCAAAGAATACAAGGGTATTCTTTGCTTTCTTAATATTATGAAGGCAAGAAGTCTGATTCTTCTGAAGTCAAACGACTTCAGAAGAATCAGATGTGGAGATTTTATACGCTGAAAGTGATATTATTTATAATTTAGAAGATGACGAAGAGAAAGAACCAGAAAAAGCAAAAATAACAAATACAAAGACAAGCAGTCCTTAATTCTATTGACGCAAACTTGCGTCTTCTTCTTTTCATGGTGGTGATCAGTCAGATGCACATTACGGGTAATAGATTGTTTGATGCACATTACGGGTAATAGATTGTTTGGTTTTGATGATTCTTTTCTTTCTTTTCTAAAAAAAACGTTGCCCCACACTAGGAATTTCTTCCTGTATCGTGGGTGCGTTTACAAACATATAAACTCACATACACAAACACCCAGAGCCGGAACAATTATCTGTAGGTCATACAAATATTTGTTCCGTGCGGTAATCGAACCCGCGACACGCAGCGCAGCAGTCAATCGCTCAACCACAATTATTGGAGATTCAGTGTCGATGATTGGAGATTTATATACTTTTTAGGGTTCCGTAGCTAAATGGCAAAAAACGGAACGTTTCGGATGATTCGTCATGTATGTGTCTGTCCGTCCGTATGTCATAGATACTTTTTTCCCGAAAATATTAGAACTATGCTATTGAAACTTAGTAAGTAGATGTATTCTGTGAACCGCATTAAGATTTGGACACAAAAATAGAAAAAAAAACAAAAAACTTTGGGGGTTCCCCATACTTACTACTTACATAAACTGAATAGTTTGCGCGAGAGACACTTCCAAAGTGTTAGTATGCCCCCCCCCCGTCCCCCCGCTGTAACTTCTAGAATACGAGAATGATAAAACTAAAAACAATATATGATGTACCATGTAAAGTAAATAGTAAGTTTTTTTTTTTAATACGTCTTAAATCGGAAACCGCAATTTACCAAATACGGAACCCTTCGTGCGCGGGTCCAACTCGCACTTGGCCGGTTTTTTATTTTATTGAATTTTTTCCTAGTCTGTGTATAGTTAATAAACATAATACACCCTTTTCTTATCTCAAGAATATACCTTCCAATACTCAATCGTTATATACTTTTGGTTTAGGTGGCATCTTGGCAAAATCCCGGCAAAATGACTTAATTTATAATTTTCAAAATCCCACTATCTCCTAAAAGTGTCGATCATGTGTCGATCATTGGTGCCACTACCATATGAACCTGAAAGTTAGTGATAATGTTTATTATTCAGTATATTTTATTAACAAATACCAATATATTGAAAAATCTGATTTTTTCTTTGGTAGGTGTGGTAGGAGGAGGTTTCTCAATTCGACCGTGTATATCTTTTCTTTATTATTGATGGGCTTGCGCTTGACCACTATCTCACCTGATGGTAAGCGACGATGTGGTCAACGAAGAAGCACGCTTGCCTAGAAGAAACCTATTCAATCATGATAGGTTGCAGCTATCAGGAAATACAGAATCCGGCAGGGAATTCCACTCCATTGCTGTGTACGCATATTTTATATATTTTTTTTTTTATTTATTAGTAAGAACAAAATTCTTATTAATTAATTACGATCTAGCCTAAAAGACTAATAAGCAATTTAACCCTAACTTAATACGTTATGTGATAGATTATGTTAAAACTAAGAATAGTGTCCATTTGCACTTTTACACAAGTCCTTTCTTCTCAAGCACTTTCTTAGAGTCTGATATAATTTATATAAATACTATGTTCATGTGTTATATGTATAGCACAACGTTGTCACTATTAATCATTCACTTTGTACACTACACCTATACAAAAGGTATAGTTCTTTTTAGCCTACGCACTAAGTTTGCCTAGCAGCTGGATAGCCTCAGCGTTCGCGTGTCGATGAAGTCTGTGTTCGTGGGCTTCAGCAAATTTTTGGATGATGAGGTGACAAATTCCGTTTTAAGATCACGGTGAAGATCGTCATTTCTTATGTAGGTACCAGGGTGCATTTACAGTATCCCTGAGCACTTTATGTTGGAATTGTTGGATTATTTTGACGTTGCTTTGTTTAGTACAGCCCCAAAGTTGGATACCATACGTCCAAATTGGCATCAGTATATGCTTGTATATGGTTATTTTATTATGTATTGATAGACAGGATTTCCTTCCGAGTAACCAATACATACTTTTATAACGTATGTCGAGTTCCTGTCTTTTCTTTTTGACATGAGCTTTCCAACGCAACTTGGCGTCGAGAGTTATGCCAAGGTACAGAGGCGGCTTTACCTATAGTCAGTGGTGTCTCAACCCATACAAAGAAACCGTGCCGACGTACTATACTGATTATTCTGATTATTTTTTGTACATCGATCGCGTTCGGCTCCGTTCCGTTCCGTTCCTCGGATATAAATGTTGATCTATCTATCGCCGTGGAACGGAACCGAACGCAATCGATTTACAAAAAATAATCGGTATAATCAGATGAAAAACGCTATAAGAGGCATCTGTATGCTAGTATTATATTATCTGTGCTATAGTGCAGGGTGTGCGTAGCACACGGGCGCAGCGTCCTAGGGGGCGCCGAACGACACTATAATAGCCGCGCGCACTGGCGGGCGGAAACCTTAAAATTCCTACGTTTAAAGAGCTCCGGTTTGCATACATTTTCTATGGCATTTAGAGCTTTTCATAAATATGTCGAATAACAGCAAAGCAAGACGCGCCACGAGCAGCTTTTGCAATAGTAACTTTTTTCAACATGAATTAAATCTTAAAACAGATAATTAAAAATGATTTTGGTGTAGTAGTGAGTGTTGCATCGCTACCAAAGGCGCGTGTCTACAATCATATTGCGAACCCCGAATTCGGCTGTTTAGAATAAAAAAAATAGTTCAAATTGCCATGGACGAACGTCACACGCGCGGTTTTTCTCAAAGGCGTGGCGCGTGCCGCACTTTGTTTTCTACCGCTACACGTAATTTTGCGAAGTAAGCCTTGACGCAATGGATTAAGTATTATATTTGAGTAAACATGTAAATATGAAGTAAATCGGCTTTTCTTTTGATTAAAATATATCTAATAAGTAAGATTTGTTATTAGCTGCTGCCACAGCTGTTGCGACTTTTACCGCAGTCAGAGCTCGTCAAAATTTACCAGGTAGCGTCACATCGACCTACCCTTATCTGTCAAATTTCTGCAACCGAATTTCCATACAATGACGAAGACAAAGAGTCCAATATCAGTTCGGATATTTTGACGTATTTGGGTCTTTTAACTGTGTACAGTGGCCTCGCATTAAGCTTCCCAAACCTGTCAAAGGTACCCAATTGATATTGAACTCTGTACGTTTGACATGAGGTCGTAATTAGAATGAAGAAATTTGACAGATGTGGACAGCTTGATACGAGGCCCATTATTTGTGTTAGTTTTTGTGTGTGTCTGTTGTTTCCCGGCATCATTTAAAATTATATCATTTGCACCCGGATCGGATTGGATTGGATTTGAAAGTGGTTTTTGGTAAACACCCTAACAAGCCAAAACGAACCTGCCCATATTAACATGTCTATATAAATATGTCAATAAACGGAAATCGTAAAAAAAAATTGACACTCCATACATAATAACCGATCAGCTGATCGAGTTTGTATGAAACGTCATATATTTTTTACAATTTCCATTTTTGACATTGCTACAACATCTTTATAGCCATTTTAATATGGGCACAAGAGGGGGCAGGTAGATATTAATAATACAACATCTTTATAGCCATTTTAATATGGGCACAAGAGGGGGCCCCCCTAGATATTATAAAATCTATGATTATAAATAAATAGCCAAATAGAAAGAAATCAAAGTCCTAATTCATACTTTTCCCATCCTCTAATATTATATTAACTTGCCCCCCCCCCTCTGGTCCATCGGCTGGCGACGCCCTTGTATGGGTAGGTTCGTTTTGACTTGTAGGGTAAACACCCTGTATAATTCTAAATACAACAGCACATCAATGCATGCAAAACTGTCAAATTTCTCCAGTCGATTTTCAATTTCATCTCCTAATGATAAAGTTTAGTATCCATTGAGGAAATTTGACAGTTTGTGATAATGTGCTGTTTTGTACCCATTCCATTTTGATTGCGCTCTTACTAGAGGGCCATAATAGTACATTGTTCACCGAGAGGAGAAAGTGACTGATTACCGTCGAGGGTGTCGTAAAACACCCGAGATCGGGAATCGCACTTTCTCTCGAGTGATACATAGTGCTTTAAACTACACCTACGAGGAAAATAAAAAACTAAATCTTTACTAATTGAAATTTATATTGAAATTGTTGCAGTTAGTGAAGCTTAATGTAACACTTTTTCCATTAATGTTTGTTTGAGATGTTTGCGACAATGTAGGAGGAATAACTGGCTGTGCTGTTGGCACTGCGCTCGTAGAAGGCTGTGGTGCCAAAGGGGCCACTGGCTGCTGAGGGGCATCTGGCACCGCCGCGCTCGTTGATGGTTGAGGAGATGAGTCTTGATGCACATTAATCGATCCCGATATTTGGTTATTTATTCGTGTTTTGTTTTCTACGGAATTCTCTATGTTACTTTTTGCAACAGCGGACGATTTCCAACCACCGTGACGTTTTATTGTGGTTAAATCAGCACCAGTATCGGCAAGAATAGTCGCTGAAGTTCTGCGAAAGCAGTGGCCAGTGTATTCTAGTGGATTGAGTAAATTAAGGTAGGAAGCTATTTCTCTTGGCACAGTACTTATTTTGTTTTTCCCAATTACTTGTTTCGTACATTTTTTGTTTTTATATTGTAGTAAAAACCGATTGGTTTTGGGGTCACTGGGGCGAATTTCGTTATATTTCTTCACTATCTCATAAAATAAGCCCGATATAACAAATGATCGCTGAATTTTGGTTTTTGTGTTAGGAATATTGACGATTATTCCATTTTCGAGGATTTCGATATCGTCTGTTGTCATATCCACAAGTTCTTGCGAACGACAGGCCCCATTTACTCCTAAAATCAAAATAACCTGTAAACAAAAATATCAAACATGAAAACCTAGTAGATTTCTACTCATAAATAGGTACGTAATAAATCATAAACCAGTGCATTTTGTTCATAAACTTACCTTTATCAACAAATATTTGTCATCTGGAGCATTCTGCAAAAAGGAATAAACATCCTTTGTAGTAAGCACTTTTGATTTCTTACTACGGAATCCCTCCGACTTTCTTTTCAGAAATGCTGTAAGTTTTTTGTATTCTTGAATATTTATGTCGTTTCTTGTCAATATAGTACTTTTCAACATTGAGTACATAGACCATAACGTACTTGGTTTGTATTTTTGCGCTTTTTCACTGAAATAAGCTAGCAAAACAGTTTCAGAAAAAGATGCCGTATTTTTTTCACTTTTCCATTGCAAAAGATCGTCATAAGTTTTATTATATTTTTTAATTGATTTCTGTGGTAAAAGGTTATCAATCAGTATTTTTGCTGTTTCCTTCAACTGCGGCGGAGTTAAAAAATCTTCATCATCACTATCACTACTTATCATTTTGATAGTTTTATTTTACTTTCTACGAAAACTGAATCCTCAAACAACACACAAATTGAAAATGGCGCCAATGGCGTCTGCAATTTTCACATGTTCTTTTTTCAAATTGTTTGACACCATCCAAAACACAGCTAGTGGCCAGTGTCATTTTGCGAACTTGGAGATAAAAACTCACTGTAAAAACTTTTTGGCTTTTGATATTTAGGTTACCAGCGCATAGTCTTACCCAAAATTAAAAAAGAAAAACCACGTAAGAAATGGATTTTCATACACTTTTCTCTCCCGCTCAGATGCGTTTTCTCCCCGCATATTTGTTCGATATGCAATGACGTACTTTCTACCGTAAATTTGATAAAGTATCAAGGTACTTTCCGAGCAGGTGTAGTATAAATATATATTTCTTAGTTAGTACAGGGCGCTAGGGTAACGATTGCACACGGGCGCAACAGGCTAGAGACGCCCCTGCCAAGGTTTTTGGCTGTATTAGCATAAGGCACTTGCATGCCATTTATGTAGATTGGGTGATAGTCCAAGTGTTTTTTTTGTGTAGTCAATGTGATTTTGACTGATTCAGTTTGATCTTCCATTTTTGTGTCCAGTCAGTTGTTCACAGCTAGTTGAACTTTTTCTACAGCTTCTCTGTGGCTTGATCCGGTAGCCATAATTGCAGTATCATCTGCAAAGGTCGCAATGGTGTTGTTTTCCAGTTTTGCTTTGTCACAGTGTATAAACTAGTACAAAATTTGGCCTAGTACACTTCCTTGAGGTAACCCAGCTTTTATAGCTTTTAGCTCAGAATAAAAGCATTCGCACGCATAATATAGTATTCCCAAAACGTTTGGTCC
Source organism: Orthosia incerta (assembly GCA_948252205.1). Classification (NCBI taxonomy): domain Eukaryota; kingdom Metazoa; phylum Arthropoda; class Insecta; order Lepidoptera; family Noctuidae; genus Orthosia; species Orthosia incerta. The sequence continues at coordinate 13,836,885 of OX411754.1, forward strand.
GTGTGGGTAGGATGTCCATCATGTACCGATGACGCATCGCCGTACGTCTTGTAGTCCTATGATGGAAAGGGCTAGGAGGAATTAGTTCATGCAATTCCATTATTCCATTCAATGGTGTTCTAAAATGATTGCTGTCAGAGTGGACTGTCCGTATATAGTTCACTGCTGTCAGTTACTCGTATATGTGTCACCGTATCGTGTTGTTTACTAATAACACAGATAATATAATTACTTAGTTTTAATGCATATTGTTACTAACCCTATATGAGTCTTCGCTCGAAATGAAGTTATTGAATTTGTATTTGAATTCCAACGCTCACAATGTTAGGACTCATTAATATGAATGCAAATTTTTTATCCGTGGTGCTAGGCAACACTTTGTGCCTATTGGCCTTGTTTGTTCTGTCTCCTGGTTAATATGGTGGGAAGTGAAAATTTGTATTTTTTCCTACTCTTCCGTTATTCTATTCTGATTTATTTCGTTGCGGGATCGAGGACAGTTAAATTCATTCTCCGGGACTTCGTCGAGCATCATTGTCTCGGCGCTTTTTTGGTGGTCGCCACTGTTGATTCTGGCTTTCAGTAGTTGCAGTGGTTTGGTAATAATGCGGTGGGATTGTACCATTAAAAAGAAAACATACCAACAAAAACTGACAGACTAGCAAACTCGGCACCGATGTTCAAGCCTAGATAGACCAGTTCGACCAGTACCTCATTGCCGATGAGCCTCTTGGCTTCTTTTTTCGGTCGACTCAAGTGTATCTAGCTAGTACTTGGCAGATCCGTCCCAGAGATGAGAGCTGCAGTACTCTAGCATGACCGAACTTGCGCTTGATACAAGTTAAGCAACTGTTCCAGCGTGACCGTCTTACCTTCGCGATGATCCCCAACTTTTTGGCAGCAACCTGAGCTTTTGCCTCAATGAATGAACCAAAATTGAGGTTCGATGTCAACGTAATGCCAAGAAGCTCAAGATGGTCCGTTATCGGCACGGTCATACCTTGGAAAGAAGGAGCCGGGTGGAATTGGCTCCTTTTAGCGAAAAAGAGACACTCCTGGGTCCTAGCAGCATTGAACTTAACCAGATTGGACCCCCCCTTATTCGGAAACTGCCTTCAAGGTCAAAGATATCTGAAGCACACAAGCGCGCGCGTCGGACACGTATCTCTCGGAGTCTCGGCATCAGTGCTGTCGTCCGTTTTAGCAGATCGTTTATGTGCAGTAAGAACAATGTTGCCGACAGTACCGACCCCTGAGGGACCCTGGCATTAATATCCAGTTGTTCAGACGAGCGGTCATCAATAACCAATCGAATGGACCGGTCCCTAAGGAAGTCTTTAAGTCAAGAGTGAATAGGTTTCTTCTAGGCAAGCGTTCTACATCGTCGACCACATCGTCGCTTACCATCAGGTGAGATAGTGGTCAAACGCAAGCCTATCAACAATAAAAAAAAAAGTCTGCAATCAAATCGCACAGACCACTGGGCAGACCGAATGAAGGAAGCTTACCAAAAAGATTTTATTTATTTATTTTATTACTTTATTTATTAGTGGAGCACCATCTCTTTCTATAATTTGTTGCAAGTGGCACATGATATTTCCAAATACTGGTGACTATTAAATCAGCCACCAACTTCTACAAGTTCACCAGATCCCATGGAAGATACCCAGCGCCAGTAACCCAGATTTATTCTACTGCTGGTTCTAAACGTCAGTAAGCAATCTGACTGTATTTCTCTGAAAGAAAGCAATAAAACAGGTGTCACTATAGGTTTAAGTATATAAAATAGTTATTTATGCTACAAGTGCGGAAAGTAGGTGATTTCCGATGAGTGGTATTTTTTCACGAGCGAGCGAAGCGAGTGAGTGGATAAATCGACACGAGTCGGAAATCATCTTACGCACGTGTATCATACTCGTTAACTCGTACAACATTTTACTATGCATTGTGCGAGGAAATAAAAAAATATATCTGAAACAAGCAAGAAATTAATAAAATGGTGCAAAATATATATATGTCGCATCAAGGCTGGCCGATAGATGTAAACCATCGGGAAGTCAGGATGTATTCCCTTAGGTTAAGACATCGTGTGTGGGCAGGTCGGTGGGTATAATCGTGCAAATGAAATCATATAAGTTATTCGATACACTGGGTTTATTCAAATAGACACAAGTTACACTCTTGCTTACTAATATTACGGATCGACACTGATTCTACGACGTCTTAGCTCTACGGCTGTCAGTACTCAACTGACTCAACTGCTCTATTCTGCACCACGCTAGTGCTTATAAAAGCGCGCCAATGCGCAGTTGCTCTTGATTGCCGCTAGGGGCGTGCTTGTGATTTGACTTTACGTCCATACTATTGACTAAACCCGACACGGCCATCCTGCGAGACAGGCGTCCTCGTCTGTTCCTCGTAGTCAGGTTTTAACAGTGTATCGAATCATGTGGAAATCCTCAATGGATGTCCTCAGCCCTTGGGGAAAACTGAGGGGTCTGTCAGACTCCTACTGACTAAAACCACATGGTGTTCTCTAGGCCGTAATTCCTCTTGAGAGGCGAACGTGGAACACACACGTCGCCTTCTCGGGCCTCTCTCAGGTGACAGATCCCCAAATCTATCACCCGCAGGCTTCATCATCTTGTCCTCGCTCCATGCCATCTCATGGTCACCTCGTGTTGCACTACACGTCGTCATAGTCCACTCCATCCTGGCAATCGCCCATCATACAAGGGATGTTTTTCTGAAACATACAAAATTTTCAAACAGTATTTGCTCGTAAAATCCTGACTCATACACTAGAGTGAGGAAACATTTTGAAACAATCAAACATGATCATTCAAATCTCTCTGTTCACTATTGCAAGGAACGAGTAATTCTATTTCCAATTTAAAGAAAATTAACCTAATCATCGATTTGGTACCTAAAAGCACCCAATTTTCGTGATTACAAAGTTTAAGTACCACTGATAGTCATTAATGCCACATTAAATGAAACTAAAGAAACAAGAAACCAGGTATCTTTTTCACGATCTATAGCAATCACATTGCTCTACTAGCTATCTCATAGCTCTCTTAGCTATCTCAATTGCTCTACTCGCACATCTCCACGATGTCGAGTCAACTCGACTCTGAACTCAGAACTTGTTCACACAGAGATTTAGTACCGACTACTTCATCTACAATCTCAATTGGTACTTGAAATTTGTGTGTCTTACTAACACGATCTACGCATAGTAATCGAAATGAGAATAACAAAAACTATTTCAATTTTCGTAATGAGGGCTTGACGATTCGAACGTCATCAACATTAACATGATCTCTCCACACGCGTGACTGCGAGTTTATTTTCCTTTAACCTCATGACTCAATAGGAACTTTCTGTAAGGTTCCTAACACAAACATGAATTTTCACACCAGCCATAGTGTCACACAGATTTACAGGTGCCACACAGGCCAACAGTTGCCACACAGGCCAACAGTTGCCACCTAGGCTCACAGCTGCCACACAACGCTCGGCTACTCCTGACCGAACTAGATTATAGGGTTCGTGAAAAAAGAGCAATTTTAGAACCCTACTCTTTAACTAAATCATTACCCTGGGCCATGTACCACTAGTCGCTCCAAACAAAGTTTAAAACTTATTCTGCAGCAAAAACTGCCAAGCTTACAGAAACCCTCGAGTAAAACGCACTCTCAAATTACATCTTTTGTGTTGCTAGAGACCGACCCGGAGGAAGTGAATGGAATACTGATGGCTCTTGATTCAGGAAGTGCATCCGGATGGGACGGCATACCCAATAACTTCCTAAAATTATCCAGAGATTTTGTTGTTCCCTTAATATGTAAACTAACAAACCTGTGTTTCACAACTGGAATATTCCCAACTGCTTTAAAACGTTCCTTAATCACACCTGTGCACAAGGGGGGGGACACAAATGATGTAAATAACTACCGCCCAATTTCTGTCTTGCCATCAATCTCCAAAATTTTAGAAAAAATTCTTAATAAAAGACTTATAAGCTACTTAAATAAATATAATATTCTCTCTGGTTCTCAATATGGTTTTAGACAAGGGCGCTCGACACAGGATGCTGTTGCTGCATTGACAACTGAAATCGTTAGAGAAGTAGACAAAGGGTTTAAATGCATAACAGTATTCCTGGACCTTAAAAAAGCGTTTGACACTATTTCCGTTCCCATCCTTGTGCAGAGGCTTGAAGCCATAGGAGTAAGAGGTACGGCTCTTTCTCTATTCGACAGCTATCTTCGGGGAAGGAAGCAACAGGTTAAGATAGAAAACTCGTACAGTGACGAAGAAAACGTTGTTTTTGGCGTCCCACAAGGGAGTGTGCTCGGCCCGCCGCTTTTCCTGGTGTACATAAATGACCTATGTAACCTCGGGAGTAGCGGTGGGAAGATCTTCTCCTACGCGGACGATACTGCCGTTGTCTTTTCTGGTCAATCATGGGAGATAGTGCGCCAAAAAGCTGTATGTGGCCTAGCTATTATTGTAGACTGGTTAAAAGCTAACCTTCTAACACTAAACATCACAAAAACAAACTACATATGCTTTTCCCCAAGTGCAAAAACCAGGTGCAGACTTTGACATAGCAATCCGCGAGAGTGTGACGTGTCCTCTCTTAAACAGAAATTGTCAAAGCCTACAACGAGTCACCTTTACTAGATACTTGGGTGTTGTTATTGATGAGTGTTTATCGTGGCAGGCACAGATTGATGCTAATATATCTCGTGTTAGAAAATTGATATGGATCTTCAAAACTCTTCGCTATGTGATGCCCCCGGACGTACTTAGTAAAATTTATGTTGCACTGGCACAATCAGTTACAACATACTGCATTCCGGTTTGGGGAGGAGCTGCCAAAACTAAGTTACTTGAGCTCGAAAGAGCCCAGCGGTCACTTCTGAAAGTCATGTACTTTAAACCATACAGATATCCGACTAACAGCCTATATAGTATGTGTGGTTTGCTAACAGTAAGGCAGCTATATCTATTAAACATGACTTTATATCTGCATAAATCTACACCACTTATACCACCAGACCAGGATAAAAGACGTAATAATATGGTGGCGCACTCATCGCGGGTTCGCACCGTTTTTGCAGAGCGTCAGTATGTTGCTCAATCTGCCTTTGTGTATAATAAAATAAACTCAAAATTAAAATTCCATCCGGAGGCTCAACATCAATGCAAGAAGATCATAATTGACTGGTTAAAAACATTAACATACGAAGAAACTGAACAAATATTGATCAGACCATGCTAATAAGGAATACATAGGTACAGACCACAGACACAAACATTCACGCACAAACACACACACAAGCACACACAAACACACACACAAGCACACACAAACAAACACGCACACACACATACATACTCAATTGAGCTGTTATCTTGATAGTATCATTTACCTTATATATGTCATAGTTTTTGATTTGCTTTCTGTTTTCTTTTCTTTTGTATGCTCTCTTTTAGTTTATTAGTGTCCATTATGTTAATGTAAAATAGGGGAAGTAGCGAGTCAGCCCCAACACAAGTATTATTAATAACTTAATGGGGCTGCCTCATAATACACTAATGTAATGATTTTGGAACAATAAACAATTTATTTATTATTATTATTCCATTTATTTATTATATTTACATATTTTTACATTTTTAAATATCATTCTATAAAAAATAAAATAAAAAAACATTTAAAAATACAAAAATAGTAGCCCACCGGTATCGGGAACAGGGTCCAAGCTACCGGTGGTCAGGGCTCCTGAGAGAGGAACCTCCTAACAATACGAGCCGTGTCCAGGAGTACCGCTTTCTGGATCAAGCCCTTGATCCAGCTGCCCAACGAGAGCCTCCTCAGATGTTCGTCGAGGCTATTATTATTATTATTATTATAAAACCTCCAACGCCACGGCTCCCTAGCCGACCAGCAATTATATTGCTCTCACAATGGTCTCTCGGGCTCTGTCTAGACCCCGACCTCCACCAGAATCCACTGGTACGGTCAAACATAATACGTTCGATAGACTGAATTACTCGACACCTTAAGCTTGCTCATCATCATCAAATCCTTTTGACATCAACATCGACTGGTACATGACCCGCTGGCATCTGCCCTAACCTACCTTTGTGCATACTTGTAGGTTCCAAGCGTACCTATTTAAAGCTTTCGGTGTATAACGATCACCGTCCTGTCATAATCACCTATCGTGTACCTAATACAGGGCCTATTTAGTTTTAGAGCTAGAACCTCCCACAAAACACTATTCATTAGAAAAAGGTCCGACGATCAACAAGTTCAACAACTAAACAAAGTAATTGTAACAATGCTGTTACTCTTTACCATAATTCTTGCAATGCATACTCAACTCAAACCTCTTCGTAAACCCATCGCTACATGTTACTCATGAGGTGCGGTCCGGAGCCTCGAGTATGAGTAGACATGTCAATCATATTTGATCTCACTACCAATGTCATCAACTATGACATCCAATTCCCGAGGAACTTGGTGATCTGGGATCCTTCTCACAAGATTCACACTTTCTATGCAGAAAATTATAAGAAATCTAAAAAATACTAGCAGTGTGGGTTATGACGGCATTTCGACTAAGGTACTCAAAGCAGTAAATGAAGATATATCTCATCACTTAAGCCATATTCTGAATCTTTGTATACAGAGTGGGACATTTCCAAAAGACCTTAAATTGACAATTATTAAACCTATATATGTCCTTTAAAAAAGATAATAAATACTTAATGGAGAATTATAGACCTATAGCACTAATTTCTGTATTCTCAAAAATCTTTGAGAAATATATTTACAGTGAAATCAATAACTACTTAGACAAAAATGAAATCTTATGTGATGAGCAAAAAGGCTTCAGAAAAAACAAAAACATTAATATGGCGGTGTACGACTTTTTATACGTAGTTTCTTCGCATGTTGACAAATCTTTACCCGTTTGTTCTATTTATTGTGACATGTCACAAGCATTCGACTATGTAGACCACAATATATTGCTGGATAAACTTCAGGCTTATGGTATAAGGGGTAACGTCCTGGAATTGATAAGTTCATATTTATCAGACCGCCAACAAATAACCCAAATAACAAAATTTAATGTTAAAGCTAAAAGAGAACAGATTTTTTCCTCTGATAAGCGATACATCACATATGGTGTTCCCCAGGGAAGTGTATTAGGCCCTCCTTTGTTCCTACTATACATAAATGATCTTCCAAATGCGACTAAGGAACCCATGTCATTGTTCGCTGACGACAGTACTGTAACCATAGCACCTAAAAATATGGTAAACTACCATTCTGATTGTAGTGACTCATTAAATTCTATAATTACCTGGCTTAGTAATAATAATTTGAAAGTAAATATTAGTAAAACAAACATAATGCATTTCAGACAACGAGAAAAGTCACGTAATACATCAAAATTTAATTTATTATACAAAGATAATATAATACAAGAAGTTGAAACAACCCGTTTTTTGGGATTAATCATTGACAAACAATTGAATTGGAAAACTCACATTAATGAACTGTGTAAAAGGATTAGTACTTCGTCATACGCTCTTTATAAGTTGGCACCAACTGTCAACACAGATACTTTGCTTACAGCTTATTACGGGCTTGCTGAATCAGTGTTAAGATTTGGAATAATTTTCTGGGGCAATTCAACTCTAAAGGAAATTGCGTTCAAAGCACAAAAGCGTTGTATACGGGCTATGTTTGGGCTGCAAACTGTTGATAGTTGCAAACCAATGTTTATACAGCACAGAATTCTTACACTTCCGTCACTTTATATATTGGAAATATCGATATTTGTAAAAACCAATCCACATTTGTTTCCCCTTCTGATTAATAATACAGGTAGAAATAGACGTGAGAAATACAGACTTTGGGTGCAATCACACTCCGCTAAAACAGCATTTCTAACAAAAAGTGTAATATGCATGGCCCCATTAATATACAATACAATTCCAAATTCCCTTAAGATAATGAATACTAATTCATTCAAGAAAGAACTAAAAAAATTGCTAATTAGTAAGGGATACTATAATGTTACAGAGTTTTTGAATGACAAATTTTGAATGTAGATAATTTGAATTGTTTGAGTTTCTTGAATTTTGTCATTGATTTTTTGCTTATATTTTATGACTATAAATTTTATTAACTGTAATGATGTATTTGAATTAATTGAATTTTTAACTATAATTTAAATATGACATACATTGTTATCTGACATTTATTTTATAAAATAACACAAATCTGACATACATTTTTGTATGCCTTTGTTTGACATTTTATTATTTTTTAGTTTTGACATTTTAATATTTATTGCGTTTGAATTAATTTTAATAATTGTTTAATATATTTGATTGACTTAGTTTTGACGTACCATATACATATCTTTATTTGACATTTGTTTTTTTTTATTTTTTGACATTATTTTTATGCATTTTTTTATTGTTGACATTTTGTAATTATTGTGATTAAATTATTTTTTGTAATTGTTCAATGATATTCACTGCCAAAATATTTGCACGCCATAGTATGTGGCAAACATGTTTGAACTCATTGTATTTTTTTAATGTTATCCTGCATGCACGCTTTGTTTATTCTTGCATGTATACACGTGTTTGAGCAAATAAATATATCTTTATCTTTATCTTCTACTCAAAGATCTCGGAATATACCGACTGTTCATATCAGGGGAACAATTAAGCCCGATATTATTTGCGTCTTAATAGCTCGTGTGAAGGAGCTTTACGAATTAATTTGGATCAATATTCTTAAAATCAAATTATCAACAGTAACCCTTTACTTTCGCATACTAACTCAGTTTTCATGTAAGGAAAACGATCGCGAGATAACTGCTATCATAATATTACTTTGAAAGTAAGCAAGTGCATTCAGATCTAAAGACGGTGGTTGTAAATCGTTACGCAACATAAGATCTGTTCCGAATACACGCAAATGACCAGTACCGTTACTAACTCGATACAATTGCCTACGCCCAACGACTTTACTAACTCGCTTTGCCACTGAAAATGACTAGTTGTTAAGTCACTTTGGATAGCTCATCTTTTTATGGGATATTAAATCCTAAAGTTCGTACTGAACCAAATGATGAAACTACCGCCAATCGGAAACTCATTTACCACTTGCTTACAAGTGTGTCTTAATTACCTAGTGATAGTGCTAGATGTAACCACGACCAACTCAGTGGTCAAACATGAACATTCTTAAATTTTGAAATAGCATCTCTTCACTAGAGAACATTCGACCTCACTATCGAAATAACATGGAAGCGACTCACCGAGTATTCCATTCCAAACATGCGCCACATGACTTCACAGCTGTGGTCATGATGTTCGGCTACCACTTGCGAACTGCTAGCCTGCCGTCAGTCTCAACCTCTCAGATGTTGACAGTCGACCTTCACATTCAGCATTTGGACAGCTAGCCTGCAGCAGAGGCTCCACTTCGACTCAATATGGTATCTGAAACGTGAAAAACATTAAGAGAGTATATGTCCAGTTATCTTAACTATACACAGATTTGGTGGAAATTAACCGGTGCAGCGGTGTAGTAAACTAAACCGGCACAGCAAAAAGGGGTAATTGTGGACATGAACCACACATTACAGTGTCCCATGTGCCCGGGTAGGTAAATATATGGGCTTTATAGAATCCAATGAATGCCATAGCATTTTAAGTCGCAATTTCTAGGTCTGGTAGGGTTTACCACCTTTTATACAGTCTGGCCTTCCGACGACCACAAAAGAAGAATACCATGCTTCTTTGCAAACTTAGTTAATTCTCACTACATAAAACTATCACACTACAAAAGTAATCAAAATGTTTCATTTGGAATTATCATAATTTCCAGACTGAAATGTAAGGTAGGTACGTCACTGTCACCATATCGTTCTAAACAATGATAGTCAGCCAAGGCCAGCCAAGGGTTACTGTCAGTGATAGTAGAACAATAACTCTTCAATAACACCAAAACTTGACTATTGATAATGTAGTGACCTACATATTATAACAGTCATACGAGCACATCACAAGTCCGGTCGCTGGCACAGCGCGCAGCATACTGAGTCACTCGTCTAAGCGCGCCTGCGCCGCCGCGCCGAACGAATGCGACAACATCCCTGCGTCGATGACCATCGGGCACTGAAGGTCGTGGAAGCCGAGCCGACGGTATTTACGTGTCGCACCGCGCACGTTTGCTACGTCATCCTCTGCCGGTACCACAAACTAGATCGCAACCATTGGTCGTATAGCTCCGCAGTACCACCACTTTCGTATGCTACCCTACTGTTATAATATATAAGCGATGATTTTGGAAATAAAAGGTCAATTGATTCCTGTTCTTATTCGCCTTTCATTTTGACAAGAAACCTCACACGATCAGCTACCTCTAAATTGGTACATCTTCTAGTTCTTTTCTGTGCTGTTCTTTGGTCTCAGAAGCCAATAAAATGTCGTCGACAAATGGGAAAACAGGAAGTCCCCGTAGAACGTTGTCGATGTGTCGTTGGAACGTTTGCCCAGCGTTGCGCAAACCGAAACACATCCTCGGGAATTCGAATAACCCGAATGGTGTGATAACGGCTGTCTTCTTCGCGAGTCCTCACTTGATAATAGGCCTTTTTCATGTCTATTATGGAGAAGTATTTTTTTCCTAGCAAGTTGTAGGTAAAATCATGCAATCTTGGAATGGGGTACCGGTCTGGCACGGTTACCGCATTGAGACAACGATAATCTCCGCAGACTCTGTATTTGCCGTCCTTCTTGAGGACAAGGTGTATTGGACTGGCCCAAGGACTCTTCGACGGCCGACAAATGCCTTGTTCGATCATGGCGTCAAATTCTGCCTTGGCTGCCTTGTACTTGTGCGGTGGCAGCGGTCGTGATTTCGCATATAATGGCGGGCCGGTAGTCTGTATGTGGTGTTCCACTTCGCAGTTACAGAGCTTCAAGTTCGGTCGGGTGATGTCTGGGTATTTTGCGAGTAGATCGTGGTATGGCTGCTGGTCGTCTACGGTGTTGATGCTGGAGTCTGAAGTAGACGTTACGTAGCCGACAACGGACAGGCCTGTTTTTTTGTCGATTAACCTTCGTCCGTGTATGTCTACCGTCAGTTGGTTTTTATGTAAAAAATCGGCTCCCAATATTGGTCTAGTCACTTCTTCGACGACGAAATTGCACATATACGGTCGACGTAATCCGATGTTCAACGTCATAGTGCGTTCGCCATAGGAGGGTATTCGTGAACCGTTGGCGGCGTAAAGATATTCGCTCGGCGTCATTTTTTCTTTGCGTACCCTCTTGATAGGTAATACAGAGACGTTCGCGCCGGTGTCGATGAGGAAATGCAAACCGGTACCCAACTCTTTTATGAACAGACGGTGTTGGGTTATATCGTTGACTTCGGCTCCCGTCGTAGCCAAAGTCGGAACTAGTTTTCCTGGCCCGTACTCATCTTGCTCACAAAGTTACAGGGCCGTTGACAGCGAAACGCTTCCTTGCCGAACTTGCGATGGAAATAGCATATCGATGAGTCACGATTCGTGGACTTGGACCGAGATCTTGATCGGTATCTGCCTCGCTGCGGTCCGCGGTAGTGGTTGCGCGATCTGTCCATTTTCAACGCAGCGACCTCCCTCGTAAGCGCCTCGATCATGTTCAAAATTCGATCGTTAGACGATGGCGTCGACGATTGTGACGCGGTGCTAGCGTGACTGCAGGAACACACGGAATTTACCTGTTTTGTTTGCTCGCTCATCTTATCTGCCATCGCCGCTAGCGAGTCTAATTTTGATGCTTCGCTGACCGCCAATACTGCTCTCGTCGATGAGGGTAGGTGGCTCATCCACAACATCCTGAGGGTGTCATCGGGCATCTTGTCACGGGCCAAATCACGCATACGCCGCAGCAGCTGAGAAGGACGCTGGTCGCCTAGTTCAACCTCGTTGAGCAGTTTTTGTAGCTGCTTATTCTCTGACTCCTCGTAGACAGATAACAATCGGGTCTTTAGCGCTTCAAATCTACCCGTCCTGGCCGACGATAATATGATGTCGCTAATTTGTTCGACGTATACCTTGTCGAGTTGTGCCACAGCGAGTCCAAACTATGCTTCTTCGCCGAGTTTTTGGTTCGCCACCATGGTTTCGAATTGCGCGAACCATAATCTGGGTTTGTCGCGCCAGAATGGAGGTATCCGAGAGTTGACGGCGATCATCTCGACATCTTCTTCAGACAGCGTCGTTCGCGGCACTTGACTTGCGTTCTCCATAATTATTTTTGGTAAATCACGTCGGGGTCACCAATTTAGAGGTAGCTGATCGTGTGAGGTTTCTTGTCAAAATGAAAGGCGAATAAGAACAGGAATCAATTGACCTTTTATTTCCAAAATCATCGCTTATATATAACAGTAGGGTAGCATACGAAAGTGGTGGTACTGCGGAGCTATACGACTAATGGTTGCGATCTAGTGTGTGGTACCGGCAGAGGATGACGTAGCAAACGTGCGCGGTGCGACACGTAAATACCGTCGGCTCGGCTTCCACGACCTTCAGTGCCCGATGGTCATCGACGCAGGGATGTTGTCGCATTCGTTCGGCGCGGCGGCGCGGGCGCGCTGAGACGAGTGACTCAGTACGCTGCGCGCTGTGCCAGCGACCGGACTTGTGATGTGCTCGTATGACTGTTATAATATGTAGGTCACTACAATTGTAACTAAAGTGAAATTATGAACTGACACGGGCCACCCCGACGACCCACTTACCGCCATACCGTACACAAAACCAGAATTTTGAATAATGATTACTCTTGGCCATAGTCATAACAAAATGAAAACGACTCACTAGATTGGCATAAAGATCAGTGTGTATGGATCTTTCTACACGTCCACACGCTCCTCCTTGACCTGTCCAGCTCCTTGGTTGTTGCTAGCCTCCTTACTGCTCCGCTCCAGACTGGTTTTTATCATTCAAAACTGAGGGTAGTCGCAACTGACAACACGATTTTTTTTTGCAAGAATGTAACCGACATTTTCACTAGCTTTGTTTTTACGTGTGATCTCATTAGCACGATCGAATCCCAATTCTGATGTCGCATCAAGACTGGCCGATAGATGTAAACCATCGGGAAGTCAGGATGTATTCCCTTAGGTTAAGACATCGTGTGTGGGCAGGTCGGTGGGTATAATCGTGCAAATGAAATCACATAAGTTATTCGATACACTGGGTTTATTCAAATAGACACAAGATACACTCTTGCTTACTAATATTACGGATCGACACTGATTCCACGACGTCTTAGCTCTACGGCTGTCAGTACTCAACTGACTCAACTGCTCTATTCTGCACCACGCTAGTGCTTATAAAAGCGCGCCAATGCGCAGTTGCTCTTGATTGCCGCTAGGGGCGTGCTTGTGATTTGACTTTACGTCCATACTATTGACTAAACCCGACATATATTATGTCAAAATGCGATAGAAAGAAGCGTATTGGGAGTAAGAAGAAGGGATAAAATACAATTAAAAAAGATCAAAGGAAATACTAAATTTAGATAAGTTCAATCAGTATGCAGAAAATTGAAATTGCGTTGGACAGGAGATATGTTGAGAAAAAAATTAATAAAATCAAAAAACCCGACTGCAAAGATGTAAACAAGAAGAAAATCATGCTGTGCAGTCGGAGGATACATCGGAGGATACAATTCGAGAGCTGTCTGACCTAAACTATAAATATCCTCCAACTGCACAGCATGATTTTCTTCTTGTTTACATCTTTGCAGTCGGGTTTTTTGATTTTATTAACTTTTTTTATTTACAACTTTTTAGTTACCTATACTTTTTTTATTTACAACTTTTTAGTTAAGCCGAATGCCGAGAATATATTTTAGTTTAAGTTAATTTATAGTTTTCTTACCTCTATAGCTATATTTTTTTAAGTAATGTTTGGTCAAATAAGTTAAAATCTATCAGCAATAAAGGGTAAAGTAGTGAGAATGAGATAGAATATAATGACTATTGATAACTTAATAATTTATTTTTCAACACACTTGCTCATAAAGTAGTGGCTCTAATTTCACTGCAATTAGGCACATAATGACACCTGTTATCAAACTGTGACTTTTTCATTGCTATTATTCACAAGTGAGTTATAGTTTTTTTTTTAATTAATTGGTTGAGTTGCTTTGTTCTTAAAAAAGTTTCGATACAAAAAAGATCTTGCTCAATAGTACAAATAAATTAATGTACCTATTGCTTGCTCATTTCATGCAACTTCGTATTAATTTCAACTTGTACGTGCTTAATAAATTCATTTTTCATTTTCAAAGATCTTTATTTGATATAAGCTTAAACAAAAATGCACTTACCCTAAGACACATTTACACAGCACAGAAAACACTTTATGAGGCTACTTTCGCCTTTCAAAGTTTATAATTATAATAATAAGAATTTATTAAACTGATAATATCCTTAACTTTTAACACAATTACATGGTAACTTAATAACATTGTTTGCAAATTATTTCGTAAAAGTTATAATTTTGCTGCTTTCATGTAGGTATGACAAAAATAAAAATAGTTTAAATAAAATGTTAACTGAACGCACGGTATACTGGAGAAATAACAACCGTGCGACCAGTCAACGATCAGCGGACGGAGCCTCCCTGCCGCCCGCGCTCCGGTGCTACAGCGGCCGGAGCCGGGGCGGCAGCGAGCCTCTCGGGGGTCAAGCCGCTGGTCACTCGCACCTCATTTGGTGGGAACAAAAGATAGTGATGGGGAAGGCGGTAAGTGCCGTATCTATCGACATATGGTAATTTGTCTAATGTTGATGAGCATAGATTAGAGATCAAGGGATTAGAAGTATTAATTTTATTCTTATTATAAAATCTTAGTGATATTTTAATTATGTGATTGAATAGGAAAGGAAGTTTAATTTGTTTATGTAGTTTTTTGAGATTTGTTTTAAATTTGGTTTTGAAGGATAGTTTTAATGCTTTATTCTGAATAACTTGCAATTGTTGATGGTTAGAGAGACATGTGCTGCTCCAAACTGGACAAGCGTATGTTATACACGGGCGGACAAGTGTAGTATAGATCCTTAGTTTGGTACTGCTACTTAATTTGCTTTTTCTATTAAGTACAGGGTTTAAAGCGCCAAGAGCTTGGGCCCCCTTTACACGTAAGTCAGATATGTGTTTGGACCAATTAAGTCGACTATCCATATTGATCCCAAGATAACGTACACAAGTTTTCCAAGGTACTGTGTGGCTTGCAACCTTTAAACCTCTCAGTGGTGGGTGCCTAGCACGAGAGAAGAATATAGCTTCAGTCTTATTCTCATTTATTTTAAGTTTCCATTCCTTGAAGTAGTCAAGAAGTAAGTCAATGGAATATTGTAGGCGATCTATGATCAGATCGGTATCATTGGAAGAGGTATACGAGGCAGTATCGTCAGCAAAGCAAGCTAAATTAGTTCGGGGTTGAATAGGGATATCGTTTAGGAACAGGAGAAATAAAAAGGGACCGATAATCGAGCCTTGTGGAACGCCAGCTGGGATTTTTTGGGGTGAAGATGAGGTTTCCCTGATGTAAACTAGGAATGTACGATTTGCTAGGTACGACTGGATGAGTTTAATGAGCGGCATGGGCACCTTCAGAATGAGCATCTTGTGTAGCAGGCCTTCGTGCCACACGGTATCAAATGCCTTTTCGATGTCTAACAGGAACATACCTGTAGATTGTCTAAGGTTTAAATGATGGGAAATGTGTTCAGCCACCCTGGCAAGCTGTTGAGTAGTAGAGTGAGCAGCACGAAATCCAAATTGCTCCCGGATCAAAGATTGCTCAGTGGCAGCTAATAGTCTAGCATAAATCAACGACTCAAAAAGTTTTCCAAAAGATGGTAACAGGTTAACAGGTAAGGTACTGTCTTTTCCGGGCTTTTTGATTGGTATAATTTTAGCTTTTTTCCAGATGTTAGGGAAATAGCCTAGACCAAAACAACCATTGAATATCTTTGTAACATAAACTATCGCTTTCTGAGGCAAATTCTTTAGGAGCAAGTTATGGATCTCATCATGACTGGTAGATTTACGTGATTTGAGTTTAGTCAGCGCTTTACGAACCTCGAATGGCCTAATGGGCTTTATAAAATCGGAAGTGAGTTTATAGGTATTTATGACTGACATGGAGTTAGACACCTCATACTCGAGTTCAGCGTCACTAACCCAGTTTGTGGTAAGGCTCATATTTTCGCAGAACGCATTTGCTAGAGAATTGCATTGACCAACCGGGCCAGTCGTAAGAGACCCATCAGGAAGTTTAAGGGGAGGTATGTCGGTAGACTTAGGTTTGAGGGATTTAGTCAGACGCCAAATATCTTGACTGGGATTATCAACTTTTGCCAGTTTAGCATTCCACACATTATCGACATGATTCTGGATATTTGCATTAATGTATGTTTGAAGGACATTAATATTACTGCGATTGAGTCTTCTAAGGGAACCACTAGGCAGTTTCTGCTCATAACGACGTAAATAGTTTTTATAGCGGATTAAACGTTTAATGTACCAAGGAAGTTTTAAGGAATTATCGCTAAATACAGCAGTCGTAGACGGTATGGAGGAGTCCCTAGCATCAATTATAGTCTGTTGCAAATGAGCAATGGCAGTATCAATTTCTTTTTCTGAACTGAATGTCTTAGAACTAAGCATGATGTTTTTATTGAGGTGGGATCGATACTCATTCCAATTTGCGCAGTTAAACTTAAAGTATCGACTTTTAGCCTTACGACACAACGTACCTCCAATAGTGAAGAATAAGGGGTAGTGGTTAGAGGACAAGGCTATTATCGTTTCAACCTCGCTAATGCAGTTAACATTCAAAGTCAGCACCAAGTCCGGGCTCGTTGGTCTACGATTGGGGCAGTAGTTAACTTGAGTAGGTAAGTTAGGGGTGTGTATGACGTAATCGGAATCGAGCATATGGTTAAAGAGAGTTCTGCCTCGCGTATTAGTATAGCTACTGAGCCAGTGTGAATGGTTGGCATTAAAGTCTCCCATGATGACAACATGGGAACCCAAGCCAAACAGTAGCTCAAGGTCACTACGAAGCATTGGTAGGTTAGGAGACTGATAAATTGATAAAATAACATGATCAATTCCTGACACTTTGACAGTTATTCCTATAGCCTCAATATTTCTAGTTTTTGGGACAGTTAGAACAGAGTGTTCCAGATTCTTTCTTACAAGCAAAGCAACTCCCTGCCCACGACCAGAGTGATGCTTATCTTGTCGGTGACAGGTAAAACCAGGTGTGTATAAAAATAAGTTTGAGGTTAGTCTTGTTTCACAAATACCAATAACATCGACAGATAAAACACTTACCGCCAAATCGAGCAGTTCACTCAGTTTTAGACGTACTCCATCGGAGTTCCAGGATAATAGACGAAGTTTAGAATCAAACATGTTTACCAAGATGGGTGAGTATAAGCATGACCTTTTCTAAATAGGACGTGCAAGCAGAAAATTGAGATTTTATGTTCCTTAAGGCCAGCAAGATTTCAAGCATATCTTTGGTAGTCTCATCATTGAGGTCCGTCTTAACGTGATCATGCTGATTCTGGTTTTTAGGTGGTGCCACGTTGCTACGAGTAGTTCTTACAGTAGGCCACGTTGCTGTTGGACAAAACACCAGGCTTGACGGTATCGGCGACGGCATTGTTTTCGGTTGCAGCACTTGAGGTACGGGCTTACGCTCTAAAGCCTTCTTCTTCTCAATGCTTTCAAGATACGCAAGTCGTATCCTGCATTTCCTGTAGTTAGCGGGGTGAGATTCATTGCAGTTACAGCAATGAGCAGGCTCCACACGGTCAGTCTTCGGACAAGCAGCAGTTGCATGAGGAGCAACACACTTTACGCAGCGAGGAGGCTTGTTGCAGTTGGTGGATGCATGGCCGAACTCTTGGCAGCGAAAGCATTGAGTGCCTTGGGATCGGTTTGGCTTGAATTTGCTGATGGTCACCACACAGCTACACAGGTACTTTATTTGCCGAAACTTTGTGATGTCAGCTCCTGCTTGCAGTTGCACCAAAAAGGGTGGACATGGATTTTCAGCAGTGCGTGACTTCAGGGGTTTCACTGAAGCTCCGACGAAGCCAAGCTTTTCCAGCTCCTCTGGTAGATCCTCTTCAACATATGCCGGAAGACCGTGGATGACTGATTTTGGCACCTTTTCATCCTTTCTGGTGAATGTTACAAATGAAGCATTTAGCAGTCGTAGACCATCCTTAACCGCCTGGTGGCCGTCAGCTGTGTGACATATAACGGCTACCTTGCCTCCATTTCTGTACTGGAGGTGGTAGCGATTCGTGAGTTGGGTAATTTGGTCTTTTAAAGCCCCATGTGTCATGTCGGTCTTCATATCCAGTATAATTGGTGGTATATGCCCGGTCTTCTTGACTTTGGTGGTGGCTTTGAGGTAATAATCGTTGTCAGAAGATTTAGCCACTCCATCCACTGGAAGATCTTGAAATTTGTTCTGCGTTGGGATATCTCGGGTAACATCATACTTCGAGTGTTTGGCAACAGCTGGTCGCTTTGGTGTACGCCAGTTATCCACATTATCTGTTGCTGGTCTCTTGGAGTTGAGACTACCAGTTGAGTCCGAACGTTGCAGGTATCTATCCATTTCTACCAAGAGGTGTCGTTAACGGTCATTTTATCGACAATTTTAAATCGACTCTTGGAATCACTACTCAGGGTTGGGTAAGAACGAAAGGCAGGTAGAGCGAGCGTGCACACGAGACAAGCGCGAGACGCTTAATAAATAAAACTTTTACTCAAATATAAATTTTATTTGCTCTGTAATTAAGAAAAATTTAAATTCCCTATTTTGTACGTGGCTAAAACACTATCCACGAAAAGCCAAAAAAAGGAAACCTCATTCTTTTAGTCTATGGCCAATCGCCATTGTTAGATGCGCGCGCATAGGAAAACTGCTAAATTTTGCCCGCCATTGTGAAATAATTTTCACAACTCGTTTTTACTGTCGAAAATGATATTTTTGTATTATTTTCTTCACAAGTGTGTTGAAAAACGTCGTATGATACACGTGTGTATTGATGATTACCGTCCTCGGCTCTCTTAAGACCCTCACCTACGGCTCGGGTCTCAATGGCGCCTCAGCGGTAATCACCAACATTGCACACTTGTACCATAATGTACTATTTCTACATAGTTTCAGAGTCTCTCTACACACCGAGTCCAGCGCTTTTCCAAGGCTTCAATCCCTTTCACAAAAAAAGTTTTGTCTTGGTCCTGCAAAAA
This sequence comes from Orthosia incerta, assembly GCA_948252205.1. Taxonomy (NCBI): domain Eukaryota; kingdom Metazoa; phylum Arthropoda; class Insecta; order Lepidoptera; family Noctuidae; genus Orthosia; species Orthosia incerta. Next base: position 13,856,285 of record OX411754.1, read on the forward strand.
GCTCTCAACGGCATCCATCACCTCGTTATCGTCTTCGTTCCTGTTTCCCCTTAAGTATTTTTTCAATTTAGGGAACAGATAAAAATGCAGTCATCGCAACTGCCGACCTATGCGCGGGTGCGTTGTCGTGATTAAACAGCACGCCCCTTCGAAGTTTCCCTCTCCTTTTCTCTTTGATGGCATTCCTCAACTTGGGAATTAAAGCTGCATAATATTGGCCTGTAATAGTGGTTCCACGCTCCAGGTAATCAGTGAACAATATTCCTTCTAAGTCCCAAAATATTGAGGCCATAACCTTGCCAGCCGATGCCACGACACGAAACTTCTTCGGGGTCGGTGATGATGGCCGTTTCCATTGCGAAGATTGCTGTTTTGTCTCGGGATCAAAATGATGGAATCATATATGTTTCGTCCAACGTTACGAAACGAGACAAAAAGTTTTCAGAATCTTCTTGAAACTTGTCCAACACAATATCATAACAAAACAATATCTTCGAAATGTCAAGTCGATTTTGTTTCTGACTGTCGGTTAACATTCTCGGCACCCATCTTGCGGAGACTTTTCTCATATTCAAAGATTGTTTCAATATGGATTGAATACTTCCATATGAAATTTCCGTCGGATGGTAACTCTTCGATCGCTCAATACAATTTTCTCGACTTTCGCAACATTTCCTTGGGTGACTGACGTCGAAGGACGGCCGCAACGATGTTCGTCTTCCGTGCTCGTTCCCCCTACTCGAAATTGAGAAGCCCACCTTGTGACAGTGGAATACGGCGGAGCAGACTCTCCTAATGTTGCCTCCAAATCGCGATGAATCTCTTTGCGTCGTTAACTTTTTTAAACAGAGGTATTTAATAACGGCTCGCACTTCGTTATTCTCCATTTTTAACCGACTTTCGAAAAAGGAGGAGGTTCTATGTTCGACTTCTTTAATGTTTTTTTTTTTTTTTTATTTTTTTTTTATTTTATGTATGTTCACCGATATCTCCGTCAATTGTGGACCGATTTTGAAAATTCTTTTTTTGTTTGATAGAGTATGTTCCGAAATTGGTCCCATTTTAATTAAGTGAAGATCTGATGAAGAACTTCGAAGATATACAACAGAACTCTTCAATAAATAACGGCAAATCTCGCGGGACTGCTGCAATCGCATGTCTGTTTATTGTGTATACCATTTCATAACATAACATCACGCCAGTACGCTCTTAAGGGGTAATCAGATCACTCATTTGATCGGTTTTGTTCAAGTTTTATGATATTCGGGTCGTCTATTCTGGCGTTATAGGAAACTTACTAAACAACTTGCCTATTAGTTAGGTACAACTAAAAAGTGAAAAATAAAAAATCTTTTTTACAAAAAAATACTACCGACTTCCAAATAAGAAAACTACAAAGTGAAAAATAACTTTAATTTTGGAAGTCGGTATCCATAACGCAAAAAAATGGTACCTAGGAAAGACACCGACTTCCAAAATTAAAGTTATTTTTCACTTTGTAGTTTTCTTATTTGGAAGTCGGTAGTATTTTTTTGTAAAAAAGATTTTTTCGAGAACACGTTCCGACACGAAGCAAACAAATGACTACATTCAGAAAAAAAAACTAACCAAGTGTGAGTCGGACTCGCACACGAAGGGTTCCGTACCATTATCGCAAAAAACGGCAACAAAATCAAGTTCGTTGATAGGAGCCCCACTCAAATATTTATTTTTCAACACACTTGCTTATAAAGAGGCTCTAAATTCACCGCAATTAGGCACATAATGCCGTCTGGTTTGCCATAATGTTGGTAAATCCTAAGGTTAATTACATATGAGTCTTTTTTTATAAGTATGCCATGTTTTAATTTGTTTTTTCTTTTTATGTTTTACTATTATCTTGTAATAAGAGTTTATACTTTAGTTTCTATTTACTCGATAATCTAAAATGCATGCTGTGGCCTCCTATAATTGAGGGAGTACACTTGTTATTACTTCATGTTGATGATCCATTGTGTTTTATGTGTACATCTTTCGTTGGAGGTCCTGAATAAAAAAATAAAAAAAAAATAAAAAAAAAAATAATTGTACCTGTTATCAAACTGTGACTTTTTCATTGCTATTATTCACAAGTGAGTTATAGAGTATTTTTTTAAATTACATTGGTTGAGTTGCTTTGTTCTTAAAAAAGTTTCGATACAAAAAAGATCGTGCTCAATAGTACAAATAAATTAATGTACCTATTGCTTGCTCATTTCATGCAACTTCGTATTTAAATAGATAATTTCAACTTGTCCGTGCTTAATAAATAAAACTTTCACTCAAATATAAATTTTATTTGGTCTGTAATAAAGAAAAATTTAAATTCCCTATTTTGTACGTGGCCAAAACACTATCCACGAAAAGCCAAAAAAAGAAGAAACCTCATTATTTTAGTCTATGGCCGATCGCCATTGTTAAATGCGCGCGCATAGGAAAATTAATTATTTTGCCCGCCATTGAGAAAAAAAATCACAACTCGTTTTTACTGTTGAAAATGATTTTTTTGTAGTATTTTCTTCACAAGTGTGTTGAAAAACGTCGTATGATACACGTGTGTATTGATAATTACCGTCCTCGGTTCCCTAACGGCTCGGGTCTCAATGGCGCATCAGCGGTAATCACCAACATTGCACACTTGTACCATAATGTACTATTATTCTGTTTTTATATTTGTTGTTATAGCGGCAACATAAATACATCATCTGTGAAAATTTCAACTGTCTAGCTATCACGGTTCATGAGATACAGCCTGGTGACAGACGGACAGACAGTCAGACGGACGGATCGCGGAGTCTTAGTAATAGGGTCCCGTTTTTACCCTTTGGGTACGGAACCCTAAAATACAAAAGAGAATCGAAGATTTTTTTCTTTATTAATATTACAAATATTTATATGCCTGCCAGTATTTTTTTTTCTTACCAAGGAGTATGTCGTTCTCACTACTTTTTGATCCCTCCTAGTATAAAGAGGAAATATTATTTGTTTATTTGTTTGTTTGTTGGTACCGAATAGGCTCCGAAACTACGGGACCGATTTTAAAATTCTTTCACTTATGGAAAGCTACATTATTCCCGAGTAACATAGGCTATAATTAAGTTAAAAAAAACCGGCCAAGTGCGAGTCGGACACGCGCACGAAGGGTTCCGTACCATTATCGCAAAAACGGCAAAAAAAACACGTTTGTTGTATGGGAGCCCCACTTAAATATTTATTTTATTCTGTTTTTAGTATTTCTTGTTATAGCGGCAACAGAAATACATCATCTGTGAAAATTTTAACTCTCTAGCTATAACGGTTCATGAGATACAGCCTGGTGACAGACGGACAGACAGACAGACAGACAGACAGACGGATCGCGGCGTCTTAGTAATAGGGTCCCGTTTTTACCCTTTGGGTACGGAACCCTAAATAATGAGATCCTTATGAAAATTGAAATAATGTAACCCAAAGTAGCAAAATGTTGCTTATAAAATTCATTATTTGGCGTGCGCTGAGAAAACTATTGATGATACATAAAAATTTAAAGTTCTCATTGTTACCCACACAGGGGCGCAGCGCCCTAGGGGGCGCCGAGCGCAACTCGGGCGCCCTCCTGCCGCAGCACTTACAATGACCCACGTAAAAAGAGCTCCGGTTTGCATACATTTTGTATGGCAACTGGAACTCTTCTTATATATGTCGAACTAAAGCAAAGCAAGGCGCGCCACGAGCGGCTTTTACAATTGGAACTTTTATACAACACAACAATAAACCTAAAAATAGATAATTTCAGATTATATTGGTTTAGCAGTGAGTGTAGCATCGCTACCAAAGGCGCGTGTCGGCATCTGTTGTAATTCGTTTGAAAACACGCCGACAATTATATTGCGAATCCAAAATTCGGCTGTTTAGAATAAAAAAATAAGTTCAAATTGCCATGAACGAACGTCACGCGCGCGGTATTTCTCAAAACCGTGTGTACGCGTCGCGCGTGCCGCACTTTGTGTTCTACCGCTACACGTAATTTTGTGAAGTAAGCCTTGACGCAATGGATTAATTATTATATTTGAGTAAACATATAAATAAGAAGTAAATCGGCTTTTCTTTTGATTACAATATACCTATCATGTAAGATTTGTTATTAGCTGCCACAAATGTTGCGACTTTCGCCAGGGTAAGAGCTTTTAAATAACCACAAAGTTGTATTTTGTTATTCTTGTCACTCCTTCCTATCTGCTATGCTAATACTTTTTACCCGTGCACAGTGTCTCGCATTAAGTTTCCCAAATCTGTCAAATGTTCCCAATTGATATTAAACTCTGTACGTATGACATGAGGTCGTAATTAGGGTTCTATCAGACAGAGAGCGTTCACACGGTCAAGCGTTCATGAGGTCAGTTTTGCGTTCGACCGTGCAGTTGCTCACGAACCCCGCGCTGTTGGATTGTCACCATGTTTTTTGACGATAGTTCTTCATCGGAAGACGAATTCATGATTTTGTGGTCCTTATTAGCATCAAGACTGAAAAGGAAATACTGGGTTTCGCCCAGTAAATAAGGATAGAAAACAGGATGAAGATTTTCATAGACACTTTTCAAAACGGGTTACAGGTGAAGAAATTTTTTATAATTATTTTCGGATGACAATTGATTCCCTCAATGAATTATATGACAAAGCATTACTTAGTTAACCAAGATACTAACTGGAGGAAAGCCATTTCATCAAAAGAAAGATTGGTGCTACTTTTCCACGGTTTTTATAATCGTTATCCTTCGCATCGTATAAAAACGCCTTTAACCGCCATAATTAGCTATTCAGTCTCCATCTTCCTTCCAATTTGGTCACCGAAACAGCAGAGAACGCGCGAACGCGTACGTTCTGGTTGACCGACGCGGTCAGAATGCATCCTGTGTGGGTATCTATGTAATGTAATACAACACAAAGAACGCTCTTGTCTTTAACGGTTAACCGCGTGACCGCTCTCTGTTTGATAGAATTCTAGAACTAGATCTGTCAAATTTCTATAATGAAGAAATTTGACAGATGTGGGAAGCTTGATGCGAAGCCCAGTATATTTTGTGTTAGTGTTTGTGTGTGTATCTGTTGTTTCCCGACATCATTTACAATTACACCATTTGCAGTTTTGCACCTGGATCTCCGTTCACTATTGCAAATACAAGGCGTTTGGTAAAACACACTAACAAGCCAAAACGTACATGGATACGTTTTGGCTCGTTATGGTAAACACCCTGTATAATTCTTAATACAGTCAACTGCACATCATGGCATCCAAAACAGTCAAATGTATTCAATAGATTTTCAATTGAATCTCCAAGCAATAGAGTTTATTATCCTTTAGGGAAATTTGACAAGTTTGTAGTTATTTGTTCTGTGTTTGTGTGTGCCCAAGTGCTGTTATTTCTGCCCATTCCATTTAGACCGCGCGTTTACTAGAGGGTGCTGGGTAATGATTGCACACGGGCGCTACATAGGCTAGAGATGCCTCTGTACCCACATAAAAGTCTGCTAGAGAATATATCTCACTATCATAGTTGTCACAATAGCAGCTTTTGTGTTCTAAAATTGAATTAGATCTTCGCCGCCGCCGCCGGTAGAAACATAAGTTGGTTACATTCGTATTATCATCATCATCATCATCACCATATCAGCCGAAAGACGTCTTCTACTGGACATAGGCCTCCCCCAAGCGTCACCACATTGACCGGTCCCGTGCGTCACGCAACCAGCGAATCCCCGCAACTTTCACCAGGTCATTGGTCCACCTGGTGGGAGGCCTTCCAACGCAACGTCTTCCGGTTCGTAGTCGCCACACCAGAACCTTGCCCTGCCCCCTGCCACTAAAGTTTGGCAATTCTTCGGGCTATGTCGGTAACCCTGGTTCCCATGCTTGTGGATCTCTACATTTCTGATTCGATATCGCAAGGAAAGGCCGAGCATAGCCCTCTCCATTGCCATTTGGGTGACTGTAAGCTTTCTGATAAGGCCCATTGTAAGCGATCACGTCTCAGAGCCATATGTCATCCTTCGTTTTGAGACTGTGGTAAGTTGGACGAGAAGAAACCGCGCGCAACTTCCCGAACGCTGCCCAGCCGAGTCGGATTCGACGGTTGACCTCTTTCTCCAAGCTGGCCCAACCCAATTGGATCGTTTGTCCCAGGTAGACATAGTCACCCACAACTTGTTCCGCGGGGCGATGACGCAAATCAGCGACGCGTCCATGCCCCGGGTCCACTCACAGTCAGCTAGGCGCCAGGTGTACTGGTGGTCCGCCGAGATCGCTCAGTTGCGTGTCGCGTGCGTAGCGGCCAGACGCCAGTACACCCGATACCGGAGGAGACGTCGTCGGGTCCCTGACGAAGAAGCCGCGCGGTATGAGGGTTACCGCGCGGCGACAGAGACTCTGCGGTTGACCATCGGCGAGGCGAAGAAGCGAGCCAGGGAGGAGATGTTGGAGACTCTAGATGGGGATCCGTGGGGGCGCCCTTATCGAGCGGTTCGAGGGAAACTTCGAGCCGCCGCGCCTCCGCTTACGGAGAGTCTCCAACCCGAGCTGCTGGAGGAGGTAGTCGCAGCCCTCTTCCCGGCGAGAGCGGAGCATATCCCGCCGCCGATGGCTTTGCCCACGGCCGCAGATTCTACAGAGGAGGACGCCGTCAGCATCCCAGAGGTGACACAGGCAGAGATGGGGGCGGCCGTGATGCGGCTCCGGGCCAAGAACGTGGCTCCGGGGCCCGACGGGATCCACGGTCACGTATTAGCCCTCACTCTGAAGGAGCTAGAGCCCTGGCTGAGAGGACTCTTTACAGCGTGCCTTGAGCGGGGCCAGTTTCCCATCTTGTGGAAAACTGGTCGTCTGGTCCTGCTCAGGAAGGCGGGGCGCCCTGTGGACTCGCTGTCCGCGTACCGGCCCATAGTGCTGCTTGACGAGGTGGGTAAGCTGTTCGAGCGGATAATCGCTGCCCGCCTCGTCAGCCACTTGTACAGAGAGGGGCCGGACCTGGACGAAAGCCAGTTCGGCTTTCGGCATGGGCGCTCCACCATCCACGCAATATCGCAGGTGAGAGTCCTGGCGGAGGAAGCTGTGTCCCGGGGTGGGGTGATGTTGGCGGTCGGTGTCTTTGGACATTTCCAACGCCTTCAACACCCTGCCCTGGAGTTGTGTTCGGGAGGCACTTCGGTATCACCGAGTGTTCCCTACCTCCGCCGCATCGTCGGGGCTTACTTGGCGGAGAGGTGTGTCACCTACGTGGGACGTGATGGCGTCGGAAACCAGCACCGCATGTCGTGCGGGTTCCACAGGGCTCGGTCTTGGGCCCGCCCCTGTGGAACATCGGCTACGACTGGGTGCTGAGGGGCGAACTCCAACCGGGCGTAGACCTGACGTGTTACGCGGACGATACACTGGTCACCGCCCGGGGGAGTTCGTACAGGGAGGCAGCGTTGCTGGCGACGGCTGCGGTCTCACAGGTGGTTTTTTTTTTTTTTTTACTGGCTTGCGCTTGACTACTATCTCACCTGATGGTAAGCGATGATGTGGTCGACGATAGAGCACGCTTGCCTAGAAGAAACCTATTCACTCTTGACTTAAAGACCCCTAGATTGTAGCTATCGGGAAACACAGATTCCGGCAGGGAATTCCACTCTTTAGCTGTACGCATAATAAAAGTGTCCCCAAAACGTTTTGTGCGTATGGGTGGTATGTCCACCATGTACCGATGACGCATCGCCGTACGTCTGGTAGTCCGATGATGGAACGGGCTGGGCGGAATTAAATCATGTAATTCCATCGCACACTCCCCGAAATGTAACCGATAAAATACCGACTAACTGGCAACTCGGCGACGATGTTCAAGGCTCTGGAGCTTTGACTTGACCAGTGCCTCATTACCGATGAGTTTCTTGGCCCGCTTTTCGATCGACTCTAGTGCATCAAGCTGGTATTTGGCAGATCCGTCCCAGAGATGAGAACAGTACTCCATGCACGATCGAACTTGCGCTTGATACAAGTTGAGCAGCTGTTCCGGCGTGAAGTACCTTCTCACCTTCGCAAGGATCCCCAACTTTTTGGCAGCCAGCTGAGCCTTTGCCTCAATGTATGGCCCAAAATTGAGAGTCGATGTCAACGTAACGCCAAGAAGCTCAAGATGGTCCGTTATTGGCACTGTTACATCACGGAAAGTTGGAGCCGGGTGGAATTGGCTCCTTTTAGCGGAAAAAAGACACGCCTGGGTTTTAGCAGCATTAAACCTGACCAGATTGGCATCGCCCCATTCGGAAACTGCCTGCAAGGACAAGTTCAAGCGCTCCACCATGGCCTCCCGGAGAGACCGGACCTGAGGCCCGGTAGCACGCGCGTTGGACAAGTATCTCTCAGCAACAGTGCTGTCGTCTGCATACCCAAAGGTAGCTTCAGCAGCTCGTTAATGTGCAACAAGAACAATGTTGCTGAGAGTACGGACCCCTGAGGGACCCCGGCATTAATATCCAATTGGTCCGACGAGCAGCCATCGATAACCACACGAATGGACCGATCTCTCAGGAAGTCTGCAATCCAATCACACAGACCACCGGGAAAACCGAATGAAGGAAGCTTACCAATAAGGCTTTCGTGCCAGACCCTATCGAAAGCCTTCGAGATGTCGAGGGAGACGGCAAGCGCTTCCCCGTGCCTCTCGATGGCCTCACTCCAGATGTGAATGGCATACGCTAGAAGATCTCCAGTAGACCGATGACGGCGGAAGCCGTATTGGCGGTCACTTAGGATATCGTTTGCTTCTAGATATGCCAGGAGCTTAATATTGAGTACGCGTTCCATACATTTACAGAGTATGGAGGTTACAGAGATGGGTCTGTAGTTGGCCGGGTCAGCTCTACTGCCCTTCTTGGGCACGGGCTGTACGTTGGCTTGCTTCCAAGCATTCGGCACTGTTCCAGTCTCATATGAAAGGCGGAATAGGCGTGTCAAGATCGGAGACAGTTCAGGCGCACAGGTTCTAAGAACTATAGCTGGTGGACGTGAACAAGGCTAGCGGCCCTGACGGCATCGTCAGGGCCGCTAGCCTTGTTCACGTCGAGGTTGCGCAGCACCCTACGGACGTCCTTTTGATGGATGTGAATGTCTATGCTCGTCTCGCACCCATCAGGAGAAGGAGGAGGCCGCGAATCACCAGGATTCAGACGTGAAGATTCCGCAAAAAGAGAGGCAAACAAATTTGCCTTCTCCTCAGCGGTGTGAGCCAGTGACCCATCGGGTTTCAGCAGTGGTGGTAGTGAAGGACGGCAGAAGCTCGACTCGACCGACTTAGCCAGGGACCAGAACGCTTTACTACCTGCTGAGTAAGAAGCAAGTTTGGCCCCCATTCGGCCAATGTGGTCGAATCGAGCCCCACGCAACACCTTCTTGCAGGACTTGGCAGCCCTGTTGTAGGCTTTCTTCTTCTGACCCAAGTCACTCGCTTTACGCGATCGAGCGTCGACCCATGCCAGGTACGCCTCATGTTTAAGCGCGTCGGCGCGATGACATTCGGCGACAAACCATGGCCGGTCAACGCTGGAAATCGTTATGTCAGAGAACGGAATGTAGTACTCCATTCCCTGACGCAACACATCAGTAACGGCGTCCGCGCACGACGATGGATCAGCCGAAGAAAAGAAAGTAGGCTGCCAAGGATAGCAAGCGAAGAAAGAACGCATGCCATCCCAATCTGCTGACCTGTACCGCCAAACCCGCCGGGTGCCTCTTGGGCTGGGATCGGGCGGGGAATAGACGGACACTGACTTCACCAGACAGTGGTCGGAACTACCCAGGGGTGAGCCGCATACGGCGCCTTGGCTTGGAGGTGGCCCTCAACAAGTCGGAGGCCATGGTCTTTCATGGCCCCCGGCGGGCGCCACCGCCCGATTCCCACATCGTCGTCGGGGGGGCTCGAATCGCTGTCGAGTCTACCATGATACTTCATGCCAACGGATTTCGGCTCCCACTTGCGGCGGCTGGCGCCCAAGTTGTTGGGCGTGGCTGGGGCGCTGTCAACGCTGCTTCCCTGTATGGGGCCCCGATCTGGGCGAATGACCTAACGGCCGGCAGCATCGCTGTTTTGCGGAAGCCGCAGAGAGTGATGGCCGTCAGAGTCATCAGGGGGTCTCGCACGATCTCCTACGAGGCGGCTTGTGTACTGGCCGGATCCCCGCCCTGGGACCTGGAGGCGAAGGTACTCGCGACACTGTATCGGTGGCGCGAGGAAGCGTGGGCGCGGGGCGTAGGGCTGATGCAGCGACATATAGAGTTGCGTCAGTCCCAGTTTCGCGAGGTCCTGGTGGCGGAATGGCGGGACAGGCTTTTACGCCCTACCGCCGGCCTCATTACCATCGAGCCGGTCCGGCCAGTGCTCGAGCGCTGGCTTGGGAGGAGGCACGGCTCCCTGTCGTTTCGGGTGACGCAGGTGCTCTCGGGGCATGGTTGCTTCGGGCAGTTTCTGTGTCGCATAAACAGGGAGCCGGACGCCCGGTGTCACCACTGCGTCGACTGCCGGGAGGACACGGCGCGGCATACGCTGGCAGAGTGTGCCGCTTGGGAGGAGCCACGCCGTGCCCTCATCTCTAAAGTAGGCAGTGACCTGTCGCTGCCAGCCGTAGTCGAGTCTATGGTCGGCAGCGAGGAGTCCTGGGACGCAGTGGTATCATTCTGCGAAACAGTCGTCTCGCAGAAGGAGGCTGCGGAGAGGGAGAGGGAGATTTCATCCGCTAACCCGATCCGCAGCAGACGCGCCGGGCGTCGGCGGAGGGCAGACAACGCCCTCTTCCAGCCCCCCTAAATGGGTTCAGGGGCGACGGACTCGGGGACGTCCGTCGCCCCCCACACATCAGGACCCGAGGTGGAGGCGCGTAGTGTTCCACGCGTGCTCCTCTTAGACGTCGCGGGGGGAGTCCAACACCTCACTCCCCCCCTAAACCTAGGTCGTGGCCCGCAAAAGCGGGCCGGCACTAGCCGGGGGTTGCGGAAGTATCGTTGTTCCCGCGACCCCCAGCGTAGGTGTGAGATGGAACACCGGGGTGGTTACAGACCCCTCCGCCCACCCCAGGGCGGAGGACATCCAATGAGGATTTTCCACCCCGAAAAAAAAAAAAAATACAAAGTCACCCACAACTTCGAGTGTAGAGTCTCCGACCTTGATAGGAGTGGGTGTAGCATGGGCATTCGACATCACCTTGGTTTTGTCCATGTTCATCCTAAGCCGCTCGGTTCACTTTGGAGTCTTGGAGTGGGTGTAACATGGGCATTCGACATCACCTTGGTTTTGTCCATGTTCATCCTAAGCCCCCCCTCTTTCGTAAGCTCTACTGAGGTCATCGAGCATTGTACTGAGGACCTCCATGGCTCTCAGCTATAACCACTATATCGTCGTCGGCAAACCGAAGGTGAGTGATGTACTCGCCATTGACGTTGATGCCTAGCCCTATCCAGTCCAGAACCTTGAAGATATCCTCCAGTGCAGCGGTTAACAGCTTTGGAGATATGATGTCTCTCTGTTTCACACCTCGCTGCAGAAGGATGGGTTCCGAGGTCTGATCCTGAAGTCTAACTGACATGGTGGCGTTTTTGTATAAACACTTCAACACTTCGATGTACCGCGGTAGTCAATTTGGCACCGTTGGAGAGGCTGCAGTACAGCCCAAGACTCGATCGAATCGAAGGCTTTCTCGTAGTCCAACGCTAAACAGAGAGGCAGGTTGTACTCTTCGGTCTTCTGTATAACTTGTTGCAGCATATGTATGTGGTCTACGGTGCTGAAGCCTTTACGGTATCCGGCTTGTTCGGGAGGCTGGAAATCGTCAAACCTGCGCGCGAGACGATTCGTGATGACTCTTGAAAACAGCTTGTAGACATGTCTAAGAAGTGAGATGGGCCTATAGTTGTTCAGTAGGGCATTGTTATCCTTCTTGAAGAAGAGTATCACCACACCCCTGCAGTCTGCACCATGCCTGTGACGTTTTCCCCTCGAGCATGACGGAATAAAACAGCTTCTGAAAGGCCATAAGTATTGGTTTTCCACCCGCCTTCAGGAGTTCGGCCGTAATTTCGTCTTCACCCGGTGCCTTGTCGTTCTTGAGCTGTTTCAGAGCCATCCTAATCTGATACAGGCTGACGTCCGGAATGCCTTCGGTATAATGTCGTGTCAATCGAGCTCTAGGGTCATTCGCTAGATTCAAGACGGGTTTACAACTTTTGACGTATACAACTGCCCATAGAATTTCTCACTCAGAAGCTCCGGTTTGGCGGATACGATCTTGCCATCATCGGTCTTCAGTTTCGTGAGCTGGCTCTGCCCAATAGACAGATCACTTGCAAAGACCTTGGAGCCCTTATCGGACCGCTCATTCGCGCATTAAATACTTTCGGTATTAAAGCGACGGAGGTCGCTTTTCAAGGACTTTGAGATCCATCTATTTAGCTGCCAGTATTTCAACGCATCGTCTGAAGACTGCAGGATCATCTCACACCTCTCCTTCGTGAGCTTGAGAGTAGGATCAGAGAGCTTTTTGTTCTTATCTGTACGGCGGTTTTTGAAAAACTTAGACCCGACCGTATGGACAGCTTCCACGAACCCATCGCTGTATTCGTCCACTTTTTTTTTTTCCACGGAGCTCCCTAGGCACTCGAAACGATTCTGGAGTTTGAGCTGAAAAGTCTCGGGGTTTTGGACCTGGATCTGTGCTGACGGAGCGTGGACTTCATCAGTCGAGACCTGTCAAGCTTAACATTAATGTTCAATGTGCCTCTTACCATGCGGTGATCGCTCCTGATTTTCACCGAATTACATCATTGAACATTTTCTTGGTAGACATGATGAAGTCGATCTCGGTTTTAGTTGCACCATCGGGGCTTTGCCAGGTCCACTTCCTGTGCTCACGCTTTCTGAAAAAAGAGTTCATCATGTAGAGGCCCTCCTTCTCCATTAAACTGGCCAGTAGGTGACCCCGGTGGTTCCGACGTCCAACTACAAATTGCCCCACATGCAGCTCATCCTCGTCTCATTTGCCCAGTTTCGCGTTAAAGTCCCCCATGACAACGGTGAAGTGAGTTTTGAAACCATGCATGGCTCTAGAGATATCCTCATACATGGTCTCTACCTCGTCGTCGGGGTGTGCCGAGGTCGGGGCGTAGACCTGTAAGACCTTCAGCGAATATCTTGCGGATATTCTGAGTATAAGGTACGCCACCCTGGTAGACACACTCACGATCTTCGCCACGTTGTTCACAAGGGACTTGTGGACGATAAAGCCGACACCACCCTAGGACTGCCGGTCACCCTCTCGGCAATAGAGCAGTTTACCGGCTTTGAGGATTATCAAGTCCTCCCCCTCTCTTCGGACTTCAGATAACCCTTTAATACTCCATCGTAACCTGCCCAATTCTTCCTCGAGTTCAGCTATCTTCTCGTCGGTCCGGAGTGTTCGTGTATTATATGTCTAGTGGTCGGTGTTTATTGGGGTAGCCGGGTCCACTCCGGGGATTCTTCGCACCCCTTGCTGCGCCATCGCCTCGACCGGTACCGTAGCCGAGGGTAGACGGGCTGCCGGGCACTCGGGGCCGTTTTTTCTGTGTGCCGTTTTTGGGGCCGTTTTTTCATTTTGGTTTGGGGGGTTTGCCTATTCGTATTGTAGTGTAGCGGCATCAACGCCGCCACTTACGAACTAATGACGTCACACAAATCCTGCATCGCGCAAGCAAAGTTTTCGGCGTGAATTGAACGCATACAACAATCCAACATCAACCTTCAGGCTGGGTCAAGCACCTCGCTTGCATCCTACGGGCGCAGGGCAGAGGCAGAGGATATCGACTCGGAAAACATACAAACGCCGAATTCACCTTACCCTACAAACGAAATGGAAGTAGATTTTCAGACTGGGGGTACGGCTCAAAGAAGACGTCTGAGCCCGGATGAATCGACGGAAGCATCGAAGCGCTACCGCCTGGACACGCAGCACCCAGCGTCGAGCGTGGGACGGGGCGCAGCCTCGCCCACCTTTGCTGACGCATTGCGCCGCACACCATCGCCGCGAATGCCAGCTACCGCCGCCGCTCACATAACAATTAAGGACAACCAGGGTAAGTGACGAAGTACCCACACTTACCCCAAACCCAGATGCAGCCCCCACACCGGTTACAAACACGCAAGGTAACCAAAACACGGCCAACAATTAAAAGCGCCCCCGCTACCCTCCACTTATAGTAGAGAAACTGCCAAATTGGGCGACACATTTTAGGGCTCTGGCTGCCAAATTAGGGCGCCCACCAAATGCACGCCCCTATGGACAGGGGGTTCGATTCTCCCCAGAGAGTGAAGCCGAGTACAGGGTGGTCCAGAGCTACCTGGTTGCCCTGGAAAAAGAGGAGAAAATCAGTTGGTTCGCGTACTCTCTGCAGGCCGAAAAAAAACTCAAGGTGGCCATCAGGGGGCTGCCACCGGATACTGACCCTAAGGAGATCGAGGAGGAGCTCCGCACCCTAGAGTACGAACCTGAATTTGTCAGACATATTAACGCGCGCCAGGGACGACCTGGCTGCGTGTTCCACGCTGTGCTGGCAAAAACGGAAAACGTCCGATCGATCTATGATACCTCCGTGTTCTTATATATGCGGGGGGTCAAGCCTGGCCCCATATCGCCGATATCGCGCCATGGCACGCGCGCCCGCCCGACAGAAAGCGCCTCCCAAGAGACCTTGTTAAAAACGTAGCGCCCCCATCCACCTCCCGGACTTGACGCCTGAGTAAGCAGCAACAGTCTACACGCTGCTTACTCAAACAGTAACACTGCCCACCCCACACGACATCCGCGGCGTGAAATTTGTTCTAAGTTAATATAGACACGCTTCGCGCTGCAAAACACACAATCATTACTATACACTCGCTAGTACACTTGCACCGAATAGCGTCGCGAGTACCTCGCACGCTATTGGTTCATGGGCGGTGTAACACACAACATTGCCGCGCCCACATACATAGTCGGCGCCACTAGGCGCTTACATAACTAAACTGCAGGTTCGTCCAAAGCCGGCACTCCTGTCACTGGTCACCTTCGCTAGGCCTCCCAGAGTACGCTCTGGGTCTCACCCGGCGGAGGTGGACCGCCAGGGTGTCGTGAAGAAGCGGCGTACCGTTAAGAACGGGCGCCGCGGCGCGCCTGCAGTCACACATACAACATAAACATAGCTAGCGTCGATCGTTGACCCGCAAAGGTGAACGACCGCGCTAGCAATATGCTAGGTCCAACGGACAACCCAATGATGGGTTCGTTGTTACGAGCCTCGGTGCTGCACCCGCGGGCAGGAGACCATGTCTCGTGACCGCTCGCCTCGCCCCCTTACGGGGGCGAAGCAACTTCCAATGGAGGAAAACCTTCGGGCAGTTGCCCGGACCAGACACAACACCCGTCTGATCGGAGGATCCTCCTTTTATTATGGAGGTTTGTGGGACTTTACACCCTGTTACGCATACCTACAAAGTAGTATGGTATTAATTCTTATTCAAATAAATACTCGTAGTTTAACAAATTGGTAGGTAGGTAGAGTAGGGTAGGGTCCTCGACGCAGGATTTGAACTCGCATCTTGTTCGTCTCAGCCTTATACGCGGTTCACGAAACTTGAACGAAATAATTAAAATAAGCTATTACTAACAATTACATTACAATAATCTGATAAACATAGTCTTACGGAATAAAAATCAAAATCGCATAACAAGTAGTAATTTTTTTTTATTTTTTTTTATTAAATAAAAATTATCCTAACGCTAACGTTTTAAAGGTCTTTACGTATCTGTATTATTATTGTATTAGTTCATCGAGTAGCGCTAGTCTGATAAACTCATACAAATTGAATAACCCTTAATGTTACAGGCAGAGGGTTCTAATTCATTCTTTTTTAGTATGGGTCAGGTAACAGCTATTACAGACAGTACAATAGTAGTACATAGGCGATATTTATACCACTTTCATGCCGGCTTGCATGCCAGACCCTGGCATACGCTAGAAGATCCCCAGTTGACCGATTTTGGCGGAAGCCATATTGGCGGTCACTGAAGATGTCGTTAGGTTCTAGGTATGCCAGGAGCTTAAAGTTAGCACTCGTTCCACACACTCTTGCAGAGGATGGAAGTTATCGAAATAGGTCTCTAGTTGGCCGGGTCAGCCCGATTTCTTGGGTACCGGCTGAACGTTAGCTTGCTTCCAAGCATTCGACACTTTTCCCGTCTCATACGAAAGGCGAAACAGGCGTGTCAGGATCGGAGACAGTTTAGGCGCACAGGTTCTCAGAACAATTGACGGAGTCCCGTCGGGGCTCAGCGACCACGGCGATGTTAATCGCAGTGGTACTGCTCCATCCATGCTCTGGAGCCTGAGCAGCGGCGCAATGGTTGATGTTAGCCTGAAGGAGGCGTAATAGGGCCGTATTATTATTGGTACTCCATTGCAGCCCCCTCCCGAACACTCCGTGAGGGTCCCGCCGCGGTGGTTTCGGCAGCGATGATGGCAGTGGCGGCGGCTGCGGCGGTGACGGCGATGTTGTAGGGCTTGACCCCTGCCCCTGGCCTTGGCGGGTGAAGCGCAGGTCTTGCTCCCACCCCGGTGATTGGCTGGCTTGCCAGCTGCCGCACATACGACGCAGTGCGGCGTGGCATTGCACGAGCCAGCCTTGCGACCGGGCTAACCACAGCGGAAGCAGTGGTCGCTGCGGTCCACTTTCGAGTTACATTGAGATCCCACGTATACATATCCTATTCTTTGAACTTACACAATTAGGGTACTTATTAAAATGATCCTTATACTCACCATGTGCAGACATGACACAATCATACAAAACTATATAATAGTCACAACGGATCTTTGTGTCTCTGAAGTTGTAATCGAGTATGCTGTATAGAGCAAGCGAGGTCGGACGATGCGACAAACGTAAGCGAGTGAAAGAGACAGTTATACAATGCTATCTTCATCTTCAACATTGACACAAAAATTGCTTCTGCGCAGGGTCTTGCAGCCAATTCAGAGAAAGAAACATTCGTTGTGAGTAATATATGTTGACGTACAAGTTCAAGAAACTCGTCGGTCATTTTCACGGAACAGAAAAAACAGTGGAAGTGCAATGCAGCAAAATTACTATGGGAACTTGTAGTAGGCGTTTTTTTTGTTCTGTGATGGGAACCATAGTAATTTTGCTGCATTTATTTTATTTAATTTAGCTTTTTTTTATTATTAATAGGCTTGCGCTTGACCACCATCTCACCTGATGGTAAGCGATGATGAGGTCGATGATAGAGCACGCTTGCCTAGATGAAACCCATTCACTCTTGACTTAAAGACCCCTAGATTGAAGCTATCGGGAAACACAGATTCCGGCAGGGAATTCCACTCTTTAACTGTACGCATAATAAAAGTGTCCCCAAAACGTTTTGTGCGTATGGGTGGTATGTCCACCATGTACTGATGACGCATCGCCGTACGTCTGGTAGTCCGATGATGGAACGGGCTGGGCGGAATTAAATCATGTAATTCCATCGCACACTCCCCGAAATGTAACCGATAAAATACCGACAAACTGGCAACTCGGCGACGATGTTCAAGGCTCTGGAGCTTTGACTTGACCAGTGCCTCATTACCGATGAGTTTCTTGGCCCGCTTTTCGATCGACTTTAGTGCATCAAGCTGGTATTTGGCTGATTCGTCCCAGAGATGAGAACAGTACTCCATGCACGATCGAACTTGCGCTTGATACAAGTTGAGCAGCTGTTCCGGAGTGAAGTACCTTCTCACCTTCGCAAGGATCCCCAACTTTTTGGCAGCAAGCTGAGCCTTTGCCTCAATGTATGGCCCAAAATTGAGAGTCGATGTCAACGTAACGCCAACGCGTTGTCGCCAAACTCACACAAATAATCTGATAATCATATAATGCACTACAAATAAGCCGATCGTTTGATTTGTCGTTTTAATTTTAGTCAAAACAAGCATAAGTCACAGATCCTACATCTGAAAAGAATCTTCACTCTTTAAATAGGATTTATTTTGCGTTAGTGCAGAAAGTATTTACGACGTTTTGTAATCTAAAGTCAAACTAGATTCAAGTAAATTCCGCTACCCGACCATAGATGGCGGTATTCTCAGTGGTTGCAATTATAAACTTTATTGCGTGTGATGTAAAGTTGACATGATTAAGGTACTGTTTTTCTGTTCCGTGGTCAAGTGGTCATTTTCAACACGCAAATCGCAATACACAAGCGTCCGCCACGAGCCACGCGGTGTAGAAACACATTTGCCTGCCTGGCGTGTCGTGTCGCGCCATAACTCCCACCACCACTCTGGCGCAATCGGTCGCGAGCAGTCCGCGCCACGCCAGAACGCGCCACGACACTCAAATGTGCCTCTAACCATACTAAATGTATAAAACCGATATACACCTGGCGCGCCACGCCACGCAATTGTGTTTCCGGCTTTTCTACACCACGTGGCTTAGATCTTATACAAATAAATTGAAGGTCATCATCGAAATCATCATCCGAATTCGAAGTAAACATTATGTATCTACGTCTACACGTTGCAAAGGTTCGATGTATGTATACTGTTCAGAAATAGCACCAGAGCGCGCCACAACAAGCCACCTTAGTCTGCACTTTCAGCGCCACGGCAGTATGCGCCACGACACGCCACGACAGATTCATCAGCAGATGTCATCTGCGAATACGTCCGCGATTTGCATACGGGGTAATTTACTCGTCTGTGGTAGGTATTTAACGTCGGCAGATGCGTCTGCCACCAATCCGTTTATTGTCGGTTTTTGTGTCACGCAACAAAGGGTTTCAGCACAGGACAAAAAAAACGCCTTCTCTGTTCTGTGGGTTTCAGCGAGAGCGCCCATCGTCTATCCACACGTCTGACGACGCTCTTTTCTGGTTGACTCTTTTTTTTCTACGTGTAGCCAGAATCCACCACCATCTTCTTTTAGCCGTTTATTTTTAATAATTTTACTGCATGCACACTCAAGTATAGTTCTCGCCAAACTTCTTGGACGCCCTGAATATGGCTACAATGACTGCGTTGTAGTAAATCTCATACACCGTTTCGTGCCTTGCGCTGCGCACATGCGGAAAGTCAACTTTAGGGCGGCCCAGAAGTTTGGCGAGAGCTATATAAGTTAAAAGTACTAAATAAATAAATAGCTGCGGCAGCAGCTGAACAGCCATTTATTAACCGACTTCCCAAAAAGAAGGAAGTCCTCAATTCGGATGTTCATAAATATATATTTTTTTAAGCAAGATCGAACATAACTCCGTTTTATGTAAACGGTTTCGCATTTTATTATTCGTATAAAGTTTATTCCGAAGTGCTCCCATTTAAATTTGGTAGAAATCTGATGAATAACTTCGGAGATATACAACAGAACTTTTATTCCGAAGTGCTCCCATTTTTTGGTAGAAATCTGATGAATAACTTCGGAGATATACAACAGAACTTTTCAATAAAAGACGGCAAATCGCATGTCTGTTTACATCATTTCATAACATACCATCACGCCAGTACGCTCTAAACGGGTAGGTACGCAGATGTGTACTACCTGTGTCACCTTGGTACACTCTCAATCCACCGGTCACTCAGTCGTCCGTGTTCCCGTCTTCTCAAGTCGGTTTTCGCGGATTCTAGAATAGTTAGTATTGAGAAGAAAACTGAATAATACATAATAAGTTAACTTGAATTGAGTGATTAAGGTTGTCTGTAAGAGATTGCCCTATGCAATAAGGCCGCCCATTGTACACTTGCTTTTATGATTGTTTGTCCTCTATATATATTTTTGTGGTGTACAATAAAGAATATAATAAATAAATAATGTAAGAAAATTATATTCTTCATTATGCCATTTTTTTACTGAAAAGATTGATTAAATTAAGTAAAATTAAGAAACTTTTTTTGTGATTTATTATGTGATCATCATGATCGGGCGGTGTGGCCTGCGCTTAATTGTAAGAAAGAAGTTCGATTTAAACTAAATGTCAATTTCATTCACTAAACGTATCATGATTTCTCAAATTTTATAGATTATTTTCAGCAACACAGTTAATAACAGTATATCTAAAACAAGATTATAAAATTTTTCAAAGACTTGAATTAAAACCAAAAACGAATTGTTTTATTAACCACTACTTACTACGTTCACTACAGTTTATATATACTACACTACCAATTTATATGGTTACTTAGCATACATACAGTAAAAACCACACTTACTGTACCTATTTATGCTAAGAAGTGTTACCTATCAGAGAGCCTCTAGAAGAGATGGTACTTTTATAACTAACATAATTTATTTATTTTGTCTTTCTATTACTCAGTATTGGTTTCCAAATAAGTAATAGATAGGTGCTGGGGATTTAAAGTATCAACCATCATAATCTGATTAGAAACAAAGGATTTATGGAAGATTTTCTCATCAAAAATTTTACAGCGTTTTTCTCGAAACCGCCTAGAGCGAACTTAATGCAACTATGCTATTGAGGGGCAGATTGGTTGAATTGCTTCCAACATTGATTTTTAGTAAAGTATAAAATTAAGTAAATAAAATAAGTCATATATTATACTAAAATCGCGGCTTATTTTCGTTGTTCAAAAATGAAACATTTTAAATTTTGCGCGCCGTATGAATCAACGGAAGTCTGTGCACCGGAAATCACTAACCCATTTAGGGTTGCCATATTAACAATAACGAACCTTACTGCCAATTTCTCCCGCTAGGTGTCTCTCTGCATCAAGCAGGTTTCTATACCGTCTATGGTTTTGTCACTGTTTTTGAAACTTTCCTGTGTTTGAAATACTCATGTGAACATTAAATGTTAACATTAAAGGTTAAATTTTAACTTTATGGTATTGTATTTACTTTGGGTAACACTACTGTAGCGCCACACTTATTTAGTACATTTTCATTCATAACATTATAATATATTACCTATTTAAAGTATGTGATTTTATATTTCCATGAGGAAGTACTCGAGACACTAATCTCGCCTACCGCGTACTGCATTTCTGTTACTAACAGCTTAAAATGTGTCTAGGTGAGGACTTTTTAAAATTCTTTATTGTTATTTAGAATAATATGAATTATATTTTGCGGGATCTACCCTTTCATATTATGTACGGTCTTTAAAAAACAAGCAGTAGACCACCGAATCACATGCAGTGGATTCAAGTGACCAGATAAGACAGAAATATCTTAATACCACAGGCATCCTCTTGGGGGCTCGTTCACACAGAGCATCCGTATTTCCAGGATCGTTTTAACAGATCCGTCGCTTCTGGAGGTGATGTTCACACCGCATTTACAATACCGTTTTATCGGGTCTGTCGCTACTGGGGCTAATGTTCACACCACATTTACTGTAACGTTTTAACGGATCCGTCTCTACTTGTGGTAGCCTCCGTTATTATAATATTTTAAAGAAATAAGGGAATAGACATATTATATCCTTATAAAATGTCAACTGGAAATCCCTTAATTTTTTAAGAATTTTAAAGGATTTGATCAAATTAAAGCTAAACTGAACCGGAATAATATGCAAAATTTTAAATAATGAGAAAGGAAATGGTCAAAATAAATCCTTATTACCTGTCAACAGAATGCTAAAAAAAAAAAAAACCGACAAATCCAAAATCGACTAATGGTTTCGCGCCATAAGCACTTACATTGTGCTCTCTGACGGTTTCTTTAGCCCTGGTGCCTACTTGCGACACAACTCAGATATTTTTAGGAGAACAATATCAATTGTGAATCCAAAAAGC
Source organism: Orthosia incerta (assembly GCA_948252205.1). Classification (NCBI taxonomy): domain Eukaryota; kingdom Metazoa; phylum Arthropoda; class Insecta; order Lepidoptera; family Noctuidae; genus Orthosia; species Orthosia incerta. The sequence continues at coordinate 13,878,120 of OX411754.1, forward strand.
ATAATTTTCAAAACTAATTCCGAATAATTTACTATTAATCAGCCTTCCTATCACATTTTGCTATATCGTAGGTTCGTGTAGATAACATTTCATAAAATGTGTTCTCAGATTTACGTGCTCACTTTCAACGAACAACTTTTATAATTAATTCGTTGATAGGGACATCTCAAAATTTTCATCATGTTCAACATGATGAAAATTTTTAGTATTTCCATAGACTAAATCGATATTGCTAAAAACCGCTATCCGCTTTTAGTAGTCTTTCGTTGGCTGAATGTAGATACGACCTTTGTGCTTGAAAAGATTTAAACCTTTTCTATTGCACATTATTAATCACAGCATAGTCTTCATTCTTTCTTTCCTTTTTATCTTGGGAAAAATGGCTGATAATAAATTATATGAGATTTTAGGGGTTCCTAGAAGTGCAAGTGAATCTGAAATAAAACGAGTAAGTGTACTTTTGTAAGCTTCTACCATGAACAGATCGCACATGTAATGTCATCTATTCGTTGCATGATTTCTGTCCATTGTTCTCTTCATCGTCGTGGTATTTATCATCCCTTATTTTTTGGTTTCAGAGCTATCATAAATTAGCAAAAGAATTCCATCCTGACAAAAATCCTGCTGCAGGAGATAAATTCAAAGAAATCAGCTATGCCTATGAAGTCTTGTCGGACACGAAGAAAAGGCAAGTTTACGACAAGTACGGGTTGAAAGGTTTACAAGAGGGTGGCCAGGGTGGAGGATTCCCTCCTGATGATCTGTTTGGACACTTTTTTGGCGATATATTTGGCATGGGTGGCGGCAGCAGAGGTCGAGGACCCGCTCGTGGTGAAGATACCATGCATCCACTTAAAGTTTCATTAGAAGACATGTACATGGGTAAAACCACGAAGTTGCAACTAAGTAAAAATGTCATTTGCGGGCCTTGTAAAGGTATTGGTGGAAAGCCAGGATCTGTCGTGACCTGTAAGGATTGCCATGGACAGGGTGTCAAAGTATCTTATCAGCAGATTGCACCGCATATGACTCGTCAATTCCAGTCTCGCTGCCCAACCTGTCATGGTCAAGGCGAAACCATTAATGAAAAAGACAAATGCCCGAAATGCAAAGGTAAGAAAGTTTTAAATGAAACTAAAATTTTAGAGGTGCATATTGAGAAAGGAATGCGTGAAAACCAGAAGATTTTCTTCAGAGGAGAGGGGGATCAGCAGCCTGATACTCAACCTGGTGATGTGATTATTGTTCTGCAACAAAAACCTCACGATATATTCCAGAGAACTGGTGATGACCTTGTGATTAAACATGAAATTACACTAACCGAGGCATTGTGTGGTTTTGAGTTTGTTATAAAGCATTTAGATGGCAGGGATCTACTTGTAAGACACACTCCAGGAGAAGTAATCAAACCAGGAGACCTCAAAGGTATACAGGGTGAAGGAATGCCTCAATTTAAAAATCCATTCGAAAAAGGCAATCTTTACATAAAGTTTGATGTTGTTTTCCCTGAAAACAACTTTGCTAATGAAGAGCAGTTGAAACAGATAGAAACTGTACTGCCGCCCCGCCCAGCTTTTGTTATGCCTACTGGAGAAGATGTTGAAGAAGTTAATCTGATGGAGTACACAGCAAGTGAACGTGGCAGGGGCCGAGAGGAAGCTTATGCCAGTGATGATGAAGAACATATGCACACTGGGCCTGGTGTTCAGTGTGCACACCAGTAGTTCAATTGTCCATATTTATGGATTTTTACTCAAACCTCACACTATATAATTTTATCATAGGTTATTATGTAAATTAAATTAAGTAGGTATACACTATTCTGTTATTCTTAGTTCACAGAATGCTAGAATTATTTGACTATTGTGTGCAGTGTATTGACTTGTTTGGAGTAACTGTATTCCTCTATGCCTCTAGATAAATTTGTTGCAGAGATAATGTAAGTTGCAAGCTTGAGTTACAATATATATTGTAGCTCCTGTCTAATGTACTGTAAAGATGGTGCAGTTAATTTGTTATTAAAATTGGCTGTAGGCTTATGATATCCAATAAATATAGAGATTTAGAAATTAAAGTTCAGTTTCATGTAATAACCTACCTGTGATACCTCATAGGTCTAATTGCTGTCATTTCTAGGTGGTGTTCAAATTGTATTGTTTGTAATTTACAAAAGGCTAGAGTAACTTTGAGTTTTAGAGGCAGTTTGAGTAAGAGCTGTCTCTCAACTGCACTAGTTGGCTCAAACTGGCACTAGATAAGTATTAATCCACTAAAGGGTTATCGGATTCCATAATAATATGTATTATAATATGAAATGAAGAATAAAAATTTAGTGATACCTAATGAATATATTTTAATTATGAACTTTCGATGAAAATGCTTAAACAAAATGTATAGTTAAATATTTATCTTCATTTATTGTCAAGTTGACAATAAAAGAAAAAGCGGCATAGCCGCTTTGTCATGTTTAGTTGGCAATGTCAACTAAACATGACAAAGAAAAAAGGATTCCTTTTTTAAAATGCTGATAACAAATGTAATCAGTAATGAAATCATGTTTCAACTAGGAAGACTTGTTGTTTTTTCGGAATGAATTGGTTGAGGAAAAGCAACTTCTGTATCATGGAAATGTTGCTCTTAGCAAAATTAAATCTAACAACAATTTGTGAAGGTTTTGTAAAGGTTTTTATTTATAAATATATTTTTGTTTTATTTGGTTGTACAAAGTATCCTTAACGATTTTAATTTCAGATAAGGTAATATACCAAAATCAATATCTTGTATTTACAGCACTCCCAACGCCACTCCTTATGCATTACCTGTAAAACAAGTTTTTTTTTACTATACTGAAATATACCAAACTATGTTCATATTCAATAGCAACCCTTAGGCTGAGTCCAAACGAACGAAATGTTGTGAGTTGCGGCATTTACGTTCAACTGAAATTCGGTTAGGCTGCGAAATAGACTGACGCAATTTCGTGTGACTGACACTGGCATGGCCACCATCATTGATTTTAATTTTGATAACACAAAAAAGTAGGTAGGTACTCAAAATGTCAGAGTTTGTCGGTCATTGGTTCATAAGTTAGAAAGGGCACAGATAATATTATAATACTAGCATACAGATGTCTCATCCCATACAAAGAAACCTGACCAATTTTATAGTCCATGAACCTGACATAAAGATGAGGCATCTGTATGTTAGTTATCTGTGGAAAGGGTTTATATATGGCCGATCTGGGAAGTAGTGCTGTGCCGATTCGATTATTTTTCTAATCGATACTGGGATTAAAAGTTATGTGTACATCAGAATCGCGGGTGTACTTTTCAGATTCACCTAAAATTATTACAGTTATTTGGTACCTTCTGTGTACCTCTCCTGTAAATCTGTGTACCTACACCCGTACAATGATACTTTAAAAATTAGGTACACCCGCCATCCTGATGTCAGAACCGCGGGTGTACTGCTAACCAGTATATGTAGCTAAGTGCATTGTATAAGTAAATTTGGTACCTCTTGTGTAACTGCAGAAACAAGTATTAAATAAACAAAATACTGTAAGATTGCTGCGGCAAGTAAAAAAAAATATTTTCTTTCTTTGACGTTTTTATTATTTTATAAAACTTTCGGAAGTCAGTGTTCCTGTTTTCGTTTCTTCGTATTTTGACACCACCTGCCGAAATTTAAGTTATTTTTCACTTTGTAGTGTTTTTATTTGGTAGTCGGTTGTACATTTATGTAAAAAAGTTTTTTTTTTTTTTGTGGTACATAATGGACAAATTCTATAGTAAGGTACCTATAATGCCCACAGTGATGCCAGAATACATTATCCGAATAACATATGACTTGAACATATCCAGTGGAATGGAATGTACCAGGGTGAACTGTACACATCTGCGTACCCGTTTAGATCATACTGGCATGATGGTATGTTATGAAATGGTGTACACAATAAACAGACATCCGATTGCAGCAAACCCTTTGAGATTTGCCGTCATGTATTGAAGAGTTCTGGTGTATATCTCCGAAGTTCAGATCTTTACCAAATTTAAGTGGGACCATTTCGATATAACAACCTTTCGAACAAAAAAATAACCTTTTGAATTTTGCAAATCCGTTTACCTAAGACGGAGTTATGCCCGAACATGCATAAAAATATAAACATCCGAATTGACAACCTGCTCATTTTTGGGCAGTCGGTTAAAAGTAAAACCTTCAGTATTAATAACAAGTTAAATATAAAAACCTATTAGAAAAACAAACTAGATGTTGAACATTATAAGCATTTATACCCAAACTACCAGGAGGCCAGAATCATGACGAAGTCTTAATTTTTGCGGGACTGGAATCATTACCGGTAAAGACTAATCTAAGACCAGGACATTATAATTTATAATCATGAGGCAGTTTTATAAAATAGTAATAACGTCAAAGAAATAAAATAGTTTTTTACTTTTCGCAGCAACCTTACAGTATATTGTTTATTTAATACTTGTTTCTGCAGGTACACAAGAGGTACCAAATTTTCACAGTGCACTTAGCTACATATTCTGGTTAGCAGTACACCCGCGGTTCTGACATCAGGATGGCGGGTGTACCTAATTTTTAAAATATCATTGTACGGGTGTAGGTACACAGATTTTCAGGAGAGGTACGTAAAGGTACACAGAAGGTACCAAATAACTATAATAATTTTAGGCAAATCTGAAAAGTACACCCGCGATTCTGATGTACACAAAGTTATTGATTATTATTAGTTCGAAATAAAAATTGTTGCTAATTGTCTTAGAAAGATTATAAAAATGATACAAAAATAACAGAATTTAATTTATTAACAAAAAATAACTATTATTTATATTAAAAATCAAACGAATAAATCGAAGATCGTGTGTCTCGTGTACTTGTGAACCTAAAACCGTAAAAACTGCTAAACACATATTAGGGATTTCCCCTACAATAGAGCACTTTAATAATTTGGCATTCAACTGCTCTATTATAGAAAACCCGACGCATCACTAGACGTTTTACTAGAAAGAAGTAGGGTTATCATAATTTGAATAGCTTTCGCCCAATAATCGATTATCTATTTAGATTAATCGATTGTAAACGATAATCGAAGAGTACCTGCCTCTCTGTTTAGCGTTTGTGGACTACGAGAAAGCCTTCGATTCGATCGAGACTTGGGCTGTATTGCAGTCTCTCCAATGGTGCCAAATCGACTACCGATTGAGGTGTTGAAGTGTTTGTACAAAAACGGCACCATGTCAGTCCGTCTTCAGGATCAGACCTCGAAACCAATCCTTCTCCAGCGCGGCGTGAGACAGGGAGACGTCATTTCTCCGAAACTGTTCACTGCTGCGCTGGAGGATGTCTTCAAGGTTCTGGATTGGAGAGGGCATGGCATCAACGTTAATGGCGAGTACATCACTCACCTTCGGTTTGCCGACGACATAGTGGTCATGGCTGAGACCATGGAGAGCCTCAGTAAAATTCTCGATGACCTCAGTAGAGCTTCCGAAAGAGTGGGTCTTAAAATGAACATGGACAAAACCAAGGTCATGGTGAATGCCCATGTTACACTCACACCTATCAGGGTCGGAGACTCTACACTCGAAGTTGTGGGCGACTATGTCTACCTGGGCCAAACGATCCAATTGAGTAGGGCCAACTTCGAGAAAGAGGTCAACCGTCGAATCCGCCTTGGCTGGGCAGCGTTCGGGAAGTTGCGCGGTATCTTCTCGTCCAACTTACCACAGTGTCTCAAGACGAAATTCTATGACCAGTTTGTGTTGCCAGTGATGACATATGGCTCTGAGACGTGGTCGCTTACTATGGGCCTTATCAGAAAGCTTAGTCACTTAAAGGGCAATGGAGAAGGCTACGCTCGGAGTTTCCTTGCGTGATCGAATCAGAAATGTGGAGATCCGCAAGAGAACCAGGGTTACCGACATAGCCCGAATAATTGCCAAACTTAAGTGGCAGTGGGCAGGGCACATTGCTCGCAGAACGGATGGCCGATGGGGCCGAAAAGTTCTGTAGTGGCGACCGCGAGCCGGAAGACGATACGTTGAAAGGCCTCGCACTAGGTGGACCGATGACCTGGTTAAGGTTGCGGGAAGGCGCTGGATGCGAGACGCACGGGATCGGTCAATGTGGCGACGCCTGGGGGAGGCCTATGTCCAGCAGTGGACGTCTTTTGGCTGAAATGATGATGATGATGAAACGATAATCTTGTTAATCGATTCCGCACAGCACTACTGGGGAGCATCTACCCAACTTGGCCACATTTCTATCTCAAAAACTAGGGCACCTAGCGAAGAACTGTTTTCTCCCGAATTTTGTCGCTAATTAGTCGCAATTATTCACCAAGTCACAGATTTTGTCGGTTTAGAAGATATTATGGTACAGAGCTAGATCGAAGAGTTTACGAAAAAATGTCAAGAATAAATAACTAGCTCTTGGACTTTACCTACTCCCTATGTGTTTTTACCTGTCCGAAAAATTTAATCATTACCTATGGTGTAGGGTCACTCCGAAGTTCCGGAGTACTTTCGCACGGGCCCGTAATTTCGTTGACGGAGTTAGGGAGTGTAACTCTTGCCCCCTGGAGCGGGCGGCAATAGTACGGACGTTCAATCGCCGATCCGTAGGCAATCTGTCCAGTCTTGATTCACGTGTGAGAGCATGGTAGGCAGCACCACACCGCTATGTGTGTTTATTGATTTGTTGTGGAACAGAGGCCTCCATGCACAATTCAAAAATGTGCTGACTGATCAACCGTCCAATCTAATGAGTAGGATCTGCTGTCCAAAATGAACAAACTTATATCATACTCACTTTCTCTAGATGTTGACTCAATTGATTCACAATACTTTTTGAAATCCTTCTTACTTCTACAAAGTACATTTAAATTGATTTGTATTAAGCCCAATTCACGTAGTTTATCTAGTCTCTGCTTAACTGTCTTTTGAGATGCTGACAAAACTCGAGGTTTACTGGCAATGTCTTCCACATCAAAACCTTCAGTTAGAAGGAAGTCTAGAAAATTTTTCACCTAAAAACACACTGCAATTATATTAATTTGTAAGAACATAATTGTTTTAACTTATTAATTTAGTATTAATGGCAACCTTTGTTACACGAATGGTTTTCAGTGCAGGTATTTTAAAATACATTTCATCTATGTTCTCAATAGACACATTTAAACGACTAGCAAGATATGTCTGTTTTGAATTGCTTTCGCCCAAGATAGTCTTTGTTTCTTGTGAAATAGTTATAAACCTGAAAACAATAGGAAAGGTTAATAAAACCATCAAATAAAAATAATAATTTTTAAAATAGTCAATGTTTTTATGCTGTGAGTATGGGGACTAACTATGTTCAAGAGTTGAGTTGAATATAAGCATAAAAAATTGAGCTAGCTAATATGGCATTTTGTTTAACTCTCATACCTATTCAAGATATCTTCAGAACATCTAACCATCCATGGATATAGGTTATCAATACCCATATTTTTAACTCTTAGAAGCCTGTCATGAATTGTTTCATGATGATATTTTAATACCCATAAGTCCCTTAGTATACGATCTGCAGACACATTCATATCTGAAATAATTTCTCTTTTTATGTACACAATTCGGTTAATACTAACATTGTGGCTGTGGTAGGTAATAAGGTTTATACTATAGAATCTTTTATGAAGTTATAAGGTAAGTATCTTAATCACTTACCTATTAACACATCTAATGCTTTCTGAATCCAATTAAATGATAAGCTATATATGAAAGTTCTTTTGACAAGCTTTTCACTTAATACCGATGGTGGCACCTGTAAAAACCAAATTAATTCACTAAGGCCCACTTGGACCAAAAACTTAACTTAGTGATAGTTGCTAACATGAAGTTAAATTGACAGTTAGTCATACAATATTGTCAATTTAACCTCATGTTATCAACTAACTCTGGAGTTATATTTTCGTGTAAGTGGGCTTAAATAGACAGGTACAGTACAAAACAGGTACAGCCAAGAAGATTGGGTAGTACTGTATGTAGGTATTTAAAGTTAGATATTACGAAAATTAAAATATATTATCAAACCTTCAGACGAGATGCAATATAATACAATCTATTTTTGCAGAATCCTTTACTTTCATCATCTTTTGTTGTTTTGCTTATATGAATCAAGGTTCTTAGTGCTAATTTGTAAAATGGTAAAGCATCTTCAGCTGACTGAAAATTGAGATTTAAAACGATTTTTGCTTTGTAGGCATCAAAACCTAAAACCATGCAGAAAATTATTATAGACAGTTTCTTATTTTACTGTAAGTAAACAAGTCTCTTTATAAGAGGAAAAAATCGCAAGACAGTAAAAATGTATTACCACTTTTCTCAAGAGTCCTTGTTCTAGTCTTATATAAAGATACTGAATTAATATAATTACTGCACGGAGATATTTTCAATATACTTGTAAAGTTTGATGTAATGTACAGCGACCGATAATTTGGTCTTATCAAAAACATAGAAAATACTGATCTTAGAGACATTGTGAATTGATTTACGTAATATTTGTTATTAAATTATTACATGTTTATCTGAAAATAGATAATAATCTAGAAATTAAATTAGATAATCCAATTGAAAAACACCGAGACAACTCGTTTTCGTGAAATCGTCAACCCCAAGGAATATAGTCCCCGTCAACTCACAATAAAATATTAGACTTTGACAGTTTTGACACATGACAGATCAATGAGGTAGAAAAACTATGGAGACGGCATATTCTACTAAATGAAGAATAGTTATACAAATATCTATAATATCGACACACGCATGTCAAAAAGCGTTTTGTCTCTTTTTAACTAACCAAGAGCTGCATATGAAAAGAGAGACATCTAAATGTTTGTCAAGGACTAAACTTGGTAACACTTTTGAGTGACGTCAAAATCATGTCTATGCGTGACCGGTCGCCATGTTAATTGCCGAGTAAAATTGGTAGTTGTGTGCCGTATATGTACGTTTATCTGTGTAATTGTGCTGTCAAACAGTTGCAAATGGCCTACCTCATTGGCAAATGGGCAGCCATCTTAATTGCCCGATTTATGTAGGTAAGCACGCTAATTTCGTAGGTAGGTATGGCAAGTCCATAGGTTTATAAGTCAGTGTGACAGATAATATGGTACTTATGGCACAGGTCTTAAATGATTCAGCCTTATCCAGAATCACTGTCCTTTTCTTTCTTTAAAAGTATCGGTCCTATTTCTTTAAAAGTATTATATTTTCACAAAAAATATAATACTACAGTAAATGGTGTACGTTACCCCAACAGGAAAGTGGCTCCTGGAGTGATATGAGTGAAACGTATAATTAGAGCGTAATCTGCTATGAATGTGCGCTACATAAATAAATTGTAGTTCTAAAAACTAAAAAACACGCTTTAATGGTAAGGATAATGGGACAAACTGTTTAAATTATTGCATTGTCATCGGTCCTTGATAAGTGTGCAAAGTTTCAAATCAATCCAACGTTTTGAAGTGGGTGAAAATCACGTTCAAAGATTCCGTTACATTGATACATTGTTACATTGATACATTGATACATAGATACATACATACCAAGCTAATAAAAGCGTGTTAAAAACATGTGCGTGTCGTCGTTTTTGAAAAAAACGGAAAAAACGTTTCCTGCTAGGGTAACGTTGTTCCAGCAGGAAAATTCTAAACGAATGATCGGAGTGAGAAATATTGTGCATGGGCAGAGAGCTTATAGTTGTGCAAGAATGTGCGCTGAAAATATAATAAGTGCGTAATCAGGTTTTCGAGATATTGCATTTCCTGCTGGGGTAACGTTTTGCAGAATCGTGTATCTCTGAAACTATTGTATGTGCGCATGTAGAATGAACATACACGAGTAGCTCTTGATTTGTGCGTATTTGTGCCGGAATTAGATTTAAGAAAATATTTATAGTTTTCAAGAAATCGCACTTTTTTGAAAATCCGAAAAAAAATCACAGCGCCTAAATGAGAAAACTTATAAGCTCGCTGAAAACTGTAATCAGTCCATCTTGACGCTTGTATTAACCATAAAAAGTTTCAAAAGTATACATGCTTGCGTTATCGAATAATATTGCTAAAAGTCAAAACGACGGTGTCATAACTTTGACGGCAAAATACGAGAAACCGGCTCAACCCAAGATGGTAGGTGTAAAGCACAAATAAGAGAGTTTAGTCAAAAATATATAGTGAAAATATTCAGCTTGGAATGTTTCGCATTAAGTAGATTTAAACACAAAACTAAACATGTAAACAACGGCTGGTTATCCGACCAAATTCGAATGACTACAAAAAAGCGACGGATTCATACATAACGATGACCTTCTTAATTGGACGTATTAAACCTAAGCTGTTGTCCGTACAGTCGCGTTCAAACGTTTGGTGATTTGACCTAATTTTGGGAGCTAATTAAAAAATACATTAAATGCACCTTGTGACCATAACAAATGAAAGAGCTTGTTGATGTAGAAATTATTATTTTTCTTCTCTAAATTATGTTTCTTAATAATGGCATCAAATTACAGATCAAATTACAAACCTATTAATCTCAAACAATTTTTAGGGTTCCGTACTCAAAGGGTAAAAACGGGACCCTATTACTAAGACTCCGCGATCCGTCTGTCTGTCACCAGGCTGTATCTCATGAACCGTGATAGTTAGACAGTTGAAATTTTCACAGATGATGTATTTCTGTTGCCACTATAACAACAAATACTAAAAACAGAATAAAAATAGTATGTTATGCAACTAGTGAATAAAGGACTGTTTTAAAGCGAGGGCCATAAAAAGTGACTCATGGCCCTCGATATAAATCCGTGTTATTCAAGAGTTGCATAAATTTATACCATGACTACGAGAAAAAGAAAGATTTAAGCGAAAATCACAATGACTAATAATAAATAAATGTTTGATTACCTTCAAAATTTACAAAAATTAAATCGATGAAGAAGTTTGAAAGTCGAATATTCTTTGCACAAGGAGTTTGTATCGATTTGTTGTTGTTTTTGCATTGAGATGGACGTCGAATATATTTTGGTGTGTTCTAAATTCAAACACTAAAACAGTGAGTAAATTTACAAAAAAATTGAAAACTCAGGGTTTCACATTTTTTGTAAATTGAAGCTGAGCTAGGTAACAGCATCTGTTTTTCAGGGGCTAGTGACCTCCGTTACGTTACATAATTATAATTAATTAAACACCAATACAATTAATATTAGAATTACAATCCAAATAAGTATTCACTAAACATGCCAGACTAAAATCAAAATCATGAAAATCATTATTGAAATCCTAAATATTAACAAACTGAAAATTTAATCGATGAAGAAGTTTGAAAGTCGAATATTCTTTGCACAAGGCGTTTGTATCGATTTGTTGTTGTTTTTGCATTGAGATGGACGTCGAATATAAATTGGTGTGTTCTAAATTCAAACACTAAAACAGTGAGTAAAAGTGCTTTTTATTCACTGTTTTCAGTATATAAAATAAGCTTTTTAGAGGTGGAGTGGTATAAAAATATTTAAGTGGTGCTCCCATACAACAAACGTGATTTTTTGTCGTTTTTTGCGATAATGGTACGGAACCCTTCGTGCGCGAGTGCGACTTGCACTTGGTTTTTATTAAGACTGCGCCGAGCGAACGAGGCGCGCGGCATGTACGTATTTGCTACAGCGCGCTAGTCGTGTGCGTCGTCACACACACAATCACAAGTTCGCTCGAGTCCCGCTTGCAGTTGCACGACAAAAGTTGGTAACTTAGGATTTTTAAAATTTGCGGCGTTGTGTTGAGTGACTTGAAAAGGCGAATATTGATTATGTAGATGTTTATGTAGGTACATAAAGCCCATAATTAAATCTAATAATCTATATTCTATAGAAAATAATGTTTGTTTGTACTATAGTAATACATTATCCGTTCCGTTATTATTCATCCGATTGCGATGAAATTTTGGCGTTGTGGATTGTACGCCCGGGCATTTTACTGGGTAAGTAGGTAGGCTAGGTGAGTTGATAAGTAAGTTAGATGGGTAGGTGTATTGTATAGTAAAACCAGTCTGTAATAAAAAATCTTTATTTACCTAATGTAATTTACCTTGCGTGTTTTTCCATTTTACAAAATCTTACACAAAACCCAGGCAAACGTGGTATATTTATTATACAGAGTGTAACAGAAACGTCATATTTTAAAAATTGCTTCTCATTCTGTAAATGTACAACTATCTCCAGGGAAGTCAAAGGCATTTCCCAAAAACTAATGGAAATGGAAAAGAGACAAGAAGGGTAATATAAATCTCATTTAAAACATGATTGTTATTTTCAATCACTGGTGCATTATGGAAGAATGTGTTACGTGTTCATACGATTTATTGCAGTTGTTTATAGAGGTATGCGAAATTCATTATTCTATTGCCATTTATGATGATCTCGTCTTTGTCTTCAGTTTCTTCTTCTACCAAAATGTTTGAATATGAATCCGTATGTTTTGAAGAATCTAAAATAAGATAATTGTAAGTAGTCCCTAAGCCACGGGCAGAAACTAGTACTAAGGCACATTTAAAAATGTATCTCAGAACAATTAACTTACATCGTGATTGTTAAATGGAATATCATCACTAACTAAAGGTTTTCACCAACGTATGGCCAAGGTTCTTCACCAACGTAAGGGCAAGGATCTTTATTGGTCAGCATTTCCTAAAAACGTAATAAAATATAGTTATTGTAAGTTATTTAATAAAATTATTATATTGACGTAGTTATCAGATGTATTATCAACCTAACTCTTAAAATGTTGTGAACAGACTAAAAGAAACATAGTTTACATAATACATAAATATTTTCCCATGTGAAAGACTTGCCAGCAAACACTGGGAACAAAATAAGTATAATGAATTTAAAATTTCGTGGTGACCCCTTGGCCTCACTTCTCGTGCTTGAGGTCCTGGGTTCAAATCCAGACAATGCGTCTTTTTCAAATTAATTTGTACTTTCCAAGTTTAACTTGGACATCACTGACAACGGCCAAAAAAAATTATCTTTCATCGTGTATTCTAAAATGAATGTCAGAATAGCAATCAGCATCCCCAAAAACCCATTACACGATACCCATATCAAATGTTTGAGAAAAAGTTGCATCCGCCATCTTGGATTTTAAAAATAATGTCAGAATTTGCAATCGGCATCCCCAAAAAACCCATTACACGATACCCATATCGAATGTTTGAGGAAAAGTTGCATCCGCCATCTTGGATTTTAAAAATAATGTCAGATTTGCAATCGGCATCCCCAAAAACCCATTACACGATACCCATATCGAATGTTTGAGAAAAAGTAGCATGCGCCATCTTGGATTTTAAAAATAATGTCAGATTTGCAATCGGCATCCCCAAAAACGCATTACACGATACCCATATCGAATGTTTGAGAACCAATTGAAAAAAAAACGATTAACTACATGCGCCATTATGTTAGATTTTTTTTTTTTTAAATACAACCGACAATCAAAAAAATACTACAAAGTGAAAATAAATTCAATTTCGGAAGTCGGTGTTCCTGTTTTTGATTCTTCGTTTTTTGACACTGACTGGCGAAATTGAATTGATTTTACATATTGTAGTGTTTTGATTTGGAAGTTGGTTGTTTTTTTGGCAAAAAAGTTTTTATTTTACACTTTTTAGTTGTGTACATAATGGGCAAGTTCTATAGCCTGAATGAAATTAGAGTGTACCAGGGTTTACTGTATTTATCTGCGTACCCCTTTAGAACTTACCGACGTGATGTTATGTTATGAAAATATGGTGTAAACAATAAACAGACATGCGATTCCAGCAATCCCTAGAGATCTGCCGTATTTTTTGAGTAGTTCTGTTGCATATCTCCAAAATTCTTCATCAGATCTTCACCAAATTTAAATGGAACTTAATCTTTCAAACAAAAAAATAATTTCTAAAATCTGTCCACAATTGATGCAATCGGTGAACATACACGAAAAAAAATCCTTCTTTTTGGAAATTCGGTTAAAAAGAAAATAATGTCACAAAATAGAAATATGTACTTTGTATGAGAACAGATTCTTTTTCGGAAATGAGCGCCATCTTTCTTCTTATAATATGTTTCCTTACGCTTTCCCATTATTACTAAAAAAAATATTAAAAAAAAATGTAAAAACATAAAAAGTAAATGTTAGTTATGCATAAAAAGTCATACTCAAAAAACAAAAAAAATATATAACTTACCTTATTCAACTATTTGCAGCAAGGTATACGTACACAATAGATCGCGAATTATCGTTATCGGCGCGTCGCTCCACGATGAGACGTGACCACTCTCCGAGCTGTCGTGGACGACTGAATTGCCGACCGGTTTACGTTTCGCATGATTCAAAACAGCGCAACAAATAAGAAAAAAATAAAACTAAAATAACCGAGTGACATTTCGAAAATGTTAATACTATAAATTGTAGTATGGCAATTAGAGATTGATATGAATTAAAGTTTGTGAAAAAATTCAACAGTTTACTATCAATATTCAATAAAACACGAGCATGCTATTTTAATATTTTTGTCCAACTTTACGTATTTTTGTTATTTAAACTAAACAATATTTTTTGTTTTTGCCAACATAGAATCGTTAACACATTCATTGTGGTGTTCATTACATATTTTTTATGGTAATTATGGTAATAATATTGATTATATCCCTATAACTGTGATCGTTTTGGATTATTTTGCTCGGCGCAGTCTTAAAAACAACCACCATCAAATTTTTGGTCTTTAAATTACTTTTTTTTTAATATTATAAAGGCAAATTAAAATGTCTGGATGTGTCCACAAAATTCTGAATGTATTTTAATGAAAGTTGGAATAAAGAAGATAGCTTATACCTTGGCACTACTTTCCTAATGTTCTTACGTAATCAAGTGCCAAGTCACGGAAACAGCTAGTAGAATGTAATCCAATAATAAGTTAATTATTTTAATACTTTTCTACCTCAGTGTACTCAGGCACAACACGTTTCAACCGATTCGTGAGTAAAGTTAAGAAGGTCATCGTTATGTATGAATCCGTCGCTTTTTTGTAGTCATTCGAATTTGGTCGGATAACCAGCCTCTGTTTACATGTTTAGTTTTGTGTTTAAATCTACTAAGTGCGAAACATTCCAAGCTGAATATTTTCACTATATATTTTTGACTAAACTCTCTTATTTGTGCTTTACACCTACCATCTTGGGTTGAGCCGATTTCTCGTATTTTGCCGTCAAAGTTATGACACCGTCGTTTTGACTTTTAGCAATATTATTCGATAACGCAAGCATGTATACTTTTGAAACTTTTTATGGTTAATACAAGCGTCAAGATGGACTGAATAAAGTTTTCAGCGAGCTTATAAGTTTTCTCATTTAAGCGCTGTGATTTTTTTTCGGGTTTTCAAAAAAGTGCGATTTCTTTAAAACTATAAATATTTTCTTAAATCTAATTCCGGCACAAATACGCACAAATCAAGAGCTACTCGTGTATGTTTATTCTACAGGCGCACATACAATAGTTTCAGAGATACACGATTCTGCAAAACGTTACCCCAGCAGGAAATGCAATATCTGGCAAACCTGATTACGCACTTATTATATTTTCAGCGCATATTCTTGCACAACTATAAGCTCTCTGCCCATGCACAATATTTCTCACTCCGATCATTCGTTTAGAATTTTCCAGCTGGAACAACGTTACCCTAGCAGGAAACGTTTCTTCCGTTTTTCTCAAAAACGACGACACGCACATGTTTTTTATGTAGCGCACATTCACAGCAGATTACGCTCTAATTATACGTTTCACTCATATCACTCCAGGAGCCACTTTCCTGTTGGGGTAACGTACACCAGTAAATGTGGGTAAACTTTTAACATTTATATCCAACTTGTTCTTATCTTCGGTATAATTACTAAAAATGAAATGAGGGTGGATTTCAAACAATACGATTAGAAGTTTGACGTGGTTACAATAGTTGGTGAATTTTGATACGAGCGTTTTAGATGTTTTGTTTGTGGTGTTTGTTTTTTTGAATATCGAAATACAAGCGAAAATAACGTGTTATACCAGGGTAATAGTACATTACTGCAGAATCCAGTAAGTAAGCCTTCCTGGCCAAGTATGAGTTAACCGGACCGAACCGCAGGTGAGGTCCGGTTATATACGAGGCCAGGAAGGCTTTCTTACTAGTTGTAGCTTGTATAATGCTTTTCTCAAAAATTAAAGAAAGTTTAACAACAAATTCGTTTAATTCATATTGAAGGTTACATTCATATTAGGGCAATTACTGATAGATATTGTGATCGATGTACCGGGGGCATTTATGTTTGTTTGTTGTACATCTTGATTAACGGACTCAAAAATATATCTACCTCATAAAATGTCATACCAAAAAGAGAGATAGATATATATTTGGAGCCTCCCTCCTATAATCATATTATAATGGCCACAGATAATATTATAAGCAGAACTTATTGTTGGTAGTGGTGGTACCTACCGATTAATATAAAAGCGTGCGCTCGAGCGAGTATCGCCCTCTTTCGCCTGAGTCGTCGCACGGTAATGTTATCAGTACCTTCGCTACTTTGCAGTAAGTTCGTTCCATATTGTGCTATTCGGGTTTTTGTGTTATTGGTACTCGTTTTGAATATAAACGGTTGTTTGTGATTGCTCGAATTTTAATGATTACTTGAACTATTGTTAAAATTAAGTCTATCCTGAAATAAATTCGTTTTAGTTTGTTCAAATTGTTATTTTTATTTGTTCTTCCATCCTGGTCGCTAAAATCAGAAGTTGGATTCAGCTCATTTGCTCATAATTATTAGCCTTGTTACCTACACAAACAACCGTTGATTTCAAATAAAAATGCCACTTGAAGAGCTAGTTAGAACGCCACTTCGCTTTGAGGGTAGGCGTAGCCGTCGCAGTGAATCGCGAGACCATAAGCATGGTTCACGATCACCACACGGTAGGACTCGTTGGCACCGTGATTGGACTCAATCACGGTCACGCCATAGTAGAAATCGTTCGCATTCGCGTCGTGACAGGACTCACTCGCGTTCACGTAATGACATAACTCGTTTACGATCACATCGCAGTCGCTCACGTAATGGTGTTAAGCGAAGAACTTGTGGTTCAAATAGTGGTTCACGGTATCAGTGATGTACAGGTACGTGCAGCCGCTATCAATGCTGACCTAACGTCAGAATGCATAGTTTCCTTCTTAGCTAATTGTTTAAAGCCTATTCGTAAGTCTGATAATCGTAACCCAGAATAATAGGGCGTAAAAGGCATAATTCTAACGGCCCTAGTAAATCTGAAAACAAATGTTTTAATTGCGGCTAAACAGGGCATTATAAAGAGAAGTGCACCAAGAGGCGTAATATCAATGATAAAGACGGTAGAAGTAATAATGCTAGACAGATTGATTCTTTCTGTAAGAAGGTAGGGCTAATAAAGATTTGAATTTTGAATTTGTATCGGCGGTAGTAAATTACTTTTCCGGTTCACGTAAACAAATAGTGTTCTTTGAAACTGTTAAGTGATAAAGAGTTTGTTGCTCGCGAATATATCAGCTTGAGTCTAATAGTTAGTAATATCGCGCTTGAAATAGATTTTGTCATAGTACCCGCGTCGTGTATGAATAAACCCATTACCATAGGGACTGCCGTACTAAATCGCGATGGTGTCACGTTTATTCGCACAAAACATGGACAGTACTTGACTCATGTATCGGATAAGGTACTAAAAGTAAACGCTGTGAATGTTGTGTTGTTGTGTTGTGTGTGTGAACCTTACAATAATAAATACACCTCACATAGTAATATTAGTCGTGGTCAGGTAAGACCGAGCTGTAATAAAGAAAGTGTTACTTGATCCTCTATCTATGAGATGAGTCGACAAAGAGCTTCGGGGTGGCGGTAAGCCTCCTCGTACTTTTAACCTTGATCTAAGTTTTTGCAGAAAACAAGCCCAGTCGACAGGCAAGTTCTAGCTTGCGGGGCCCGCCCGTATGGCTCCTTCACTACGCATTGAAGAGATGTGCTGCGTATGAACTGCTGCCGCACATGGTCGGTGCCTGTGCACTGCTGCACCTGGTCGGTGCCTGTGCACTGCCGCACCTGGTTGGTGCCGTGCACTGTTGCGCCTGGTCGGTGCCGTGCACTGTTACGCCTGGTCGGTGCCGTGCACTGTTGCGCCTGGTCGGTGCCGTGCACTGTTGCGCCTGGTCGGTGCCGTGCACTGTTGCGCCTGGTCGGTACGTGTGCGCTGTTGCACCTGGTTGGTGCCTGTGCACGGTTGGTGCCTGTGCACGGTTGGTGCCTGTGCGCTGGTGCACCTGGTCGGTGCCTGTGCGCTGTTGCGCCTGATCGGTGCCAGTGCGCTGTTGCGCCTGATCGGTGCCAGTGCGCTGTTGCGCCTGATCGGTGCGTGTGCGCTATTGCACCTGGTCGGTGCGTGTGCGCTGTTGCACCTGGTCAGTGCGTGTGCGCTCTTGCACCTGGTCGGTGCGTGTGCGCTGTTGCACCTGGTCGGTGCGTGTGCGCTGTTGCACCTGATCGGTGCCTGTGCGCTGTTGCACCTGATCGGTGCATGTGCGCTGTTGCACCTGATCGGTGCCTGTGCGCTGTTGCACCTGATCGGTGCCTGTGCGCTGTTGCACCTGATCAGTGCCTGTGCGCTGTTGCACCTGATCGGTGCCTGTGCGCTGTTGCACCTGATCGGTGCCTGTGCGCTGTTGCACCTGATCGGTGCCTGTGCGCTGTTGCACCTGATCTGCCTGTGCGCTGTTGCACCTGATCGGTGCCTGTGCGCTGTCACACCTGGTCAGTGCCTGTGCGCTGCTGCACCTGGTTGGTGCCCCGCACTGTTGCACCTGGTCGGTGCCTGTGTGTAAGTGTAAGTGCTAGTCGCTGTGGTACTAGTCACTCAGGCGTTCGTCGCTTGGCGTTTGTCGCTACACTTGATCCTTTTGTCCTTTTGTCATGTATGGACATGGCCTGCATGTTGGACAGGCTTGCACGTATGAATACGGTCTGCGTGTCAGGCATTTGCTTTAAGTGTAAGTGCTAGTCGCTGTGGTACTAGTCACTCGGGCGTTCGTCGCTTGGCGTTTATCGCTGCACTTGATCAAAGTTGTCCTTTTGTCATGTATGGACCATGGCCTGCATGTTGGACAGGCTTGCACGTGTGAATACGGTCTGCGTGTCAAGCAGCTTGACGTATGAATACGGTCTGCGTCAAGCATGTTTTACCTTTTGCTTAAGTGTAAGTGCTAGTCGCTGTGGTACTAGTCACTCAGGCGTTCGTCGCTTGGCGTTTGTCGCTACACTTGATCCTTTTGTCCTTTTGTCATGTATGGACATGGCCTGCATGTTGGACAGGCTTGCACGTATGAATATGGTCTGCGTGTCAGGCATTTGCTTAAGTGTAAGTGCTAGTCGCTGTGGTACTAGTCACTCGGGCGTTCGTCGCTTGGCGTTTATCGCTGCACTTGATCAAAGTTGTCCTTTTGTCATGTATGGACCATGGCCTGCATGTTGGACAAGCTTGACGTATGAATACGGTCTGCGTCAAGCATTGTTTCAGATAACTAAGACTGGTCGTCAAGGACAGTCGGCACGAGGTGCAGGGAGCTGCCCCGAGGACAACGGAGACCTTCAAAATAAAGGGCTCAGTCGGGTTTGAATTTTTAAGAGATGAATGTGAGGTTGCTGTGTGAATCTTTTGATAGATATGTGAATTAATTGAAAGATGACGTAGAGAAAGTTGTGAATGGTGAAATGACGTGTTTATTTAGTCTTCTTGAATTGTCTTCTTAATGTAATTTTGTATCCAGGTGAGCATGCGGAATCGGATGAGACGGTGCCCGCAGCCGGATCACAGCGTGTGGCGTGGCTGACCAGTCTATGCCTCTGCTGGATGACGACTCTGGACGATGTGGGTGAGCCTTCAGGTGCATCTGCTGGTTCTACTGGTGCTTCGACAACGGACGGGACAAAGTCGGACGAAAGCGGCGATCAAGCTCTCGCTGTACCTGGCAGTGCTTCCGAAGAAGTACATGGTGCAGCCGAGGACGTTGCAAGATCAGGAGAGGCCGTATAAGCAGAACTTATTGTTGGTAGTGGTGGTACCTACCGATTAATATAAAAGCGTGCGCTCGAGCGAGTATCGCCCTCTTTCGCCTGAGTCGTCGCACGGTAATGTTATCAGTACCTTCGCTACTTTGCAGTAAGTTCGTTCCATATTGTGCTATTCGGGTTTTTGTGTTATTGGTACTCGTTTTGAATATAAACGGTTGTTTGTGATTGCTCGAATTTTAATGATTACTTGAACTATTGTTAAAATTAAGTCTATCCTGAAATAAATTCGTTTTAGTTTGTTCAAATTGTTATTTTTATTTGTTCTTCCATCCTGGTCGCTAAAAATATAATACTTTGGCTAAACTGCAATCTGTGTCTGGTAGGATAGTATGTTATTTTTTTCTAAGCAGATCTAAAGAGGATGACCTTTTTGATGGTTTTCTGATATCGATATCATTAGTACAGTTTGTAAAAGTGAAAATGTTATTTAGATGAGCAAACCAACAACGAACGCGAAACAATACTTAAAAAGAGAGGTAGCGCATATAGTTCCTATCGTTTGTGAAGTTAGCGTTTTGTTCGTATGTCGTACGTTTTCGCATTGTTACGATTTTAAGTTTTAACTTATTCGTTCTCGCACGCTAGTGATGTTTTTATTGGATACAGTTTTTGTAATATCGGTTATTTTGATATAGATATCGATATGATTTGATATCTAACACATATCCGATATAAGTTACGTTTTGATATAACGGACCCATCCCTACTACTGTCCAGTAAGTAAATTACATACTTACTTACTGGACAGTGGGAGATTCCCATGGACTTAGAGATTCCAAATTTAAAAACTCGCTTCTTACTGGACAGTTGTGAATAACTCTCCGGTAGAGTTCACTTTCTGGATACTTTTTAGAGATGTTATTTTTAAAACTTAATGTACCTGTTTTTTTTTTTAATATATTTAATGAAGAACATGAAGAGGAATAATTTAATAATGAAGATAATGTAATGATCTAATAAAGTGCATGATTTCTCTTGACAAGTAGACAAGGAAATTTATCACTTATTTCAAGTGTGTTTTATTACCTAATAAGTTTTCTTTATTTTTAGAGCATAACCATGAGTCGTTAAATTAAGAGATTTGATAAAGAAAGAAGTGTCCTGGTCGTGTAAGAAGTTACCGCTTATATATGAATTGGTTTCGTTTCAACTAACAAGAAGTTTTGCAAGTGAAGTTGTAGATATGTCATTGCGTACTTCATGGCAAAAGATTGCTTAAAGACAAAAAGAAAGGGGTAAAAAAAATTGCATCCGAATTGAGAACCGCCTCCATTTTGCGAAGTCGGTTAAAAAGGAACGGTTTGATCGACAATACTTGGATTTCAACTGGGGGAATATAGTAGTAGAAATACCGGCCAAGTGCGTGTCGGGCCACGCGCAGTAATAGGGTTTCCGAAGTTGCATAATAATGCGGACTAAGAAGAGGGGTTTTATTGTTGTTACATGAACATTTAATCGGTTTCAGCGGTACACAACGCGCGGGGTTTTTTTTAAATCTATATTCACGCGTTTGACCACTATCTCGCCTAATAGTAAGCCATGATGTGGTCTACGGTGAAGCACGCTTGCCTAGAAGTAACCTATTCATTCTTGACTTAAACTAAAAAACCGGCCAAGTGCGAGTCGGACTCGCGCACGAAGGGTTCCGTACACTATCGCAAAAAAATACGTTTGTTGTATGGGAGCCCCACTTAAATATTTATTTTATTCTGTTTTTAGTATTTGTTGTTATAGCGGCAACAGAAATACATAATCTGTGAAAATTTCAACTGCCTAGCTATCACGGTTCATGAGATACAGCCTGGTGACAGACGGACAGACCGACAGACAGACAGACAGATCGCGGAGTCTTAGTAATAGGGTCCCGTTTTTACCCTTTGGGTACGAAACCTTAAAAAGGACTAACTGGTAACAGAAGAAGGAGTTATAAAATCCAACTTCGCAACTGAAGTTCGAAAAATATTATCTATTTGAGTACCACCGCGGGTGCGAATTGCGAAAGGAACCGATACGAGCGCGCGTTAGAGCCACGGGGAATGGTATGGTTTGTTCCTAGATCCTTGCTTATTTCTCTTTCGGAATTTGAAAAAATCGTATGTAGGTATTCACCTCTAATCTACGGTATTCACTATTTCGTTCTGGAAAGTTTTACGCTACTCAATTAGTAATGTAGTCGGTTCGATATCCATCTATATATCGACAAAAGAAAATATATTTATTTTATTTTGTCGATAAAAGAAAATAAGTAATTTGCTTGGCAATCGAATCAAATTTCTCTTTAGATTGCAAAACGTCGGAAATACTTCTGCACTTACACAAAATATACTCCCCCGCGTGCATGCGCCGTATCGTATGGACTACGGACCGGTACTGCCAACGACTCTGGCCACTCCAATGCGTTATTCGAGCTTAATTTATTTACAAATCAAGGATGTTATGATTTTATTTTTGTATATTTTTACATAAGCATATATTTACTGTCTGTTTTACACAGCTAACAACGTTATATGAGTAATTTTTCAATGGCATTTGTACAAACATTTTACTGTGCCAAGTACATTTTATAAGTTGGACTATTAGGTACTTGTAAACTTGTAAAGCCTTATTTTTGTATAATTTTAACATGGTTCATAAGCATATATTTACTCTGTTTTACACAGCTAACAACGTTATTTAAGGTTACACTAGTCGAAAATTCTTCCGTACACACGTAGTCTAGGGATTATTCCACTGTTTGACGATGTACGTTCGAAATAAAAAGTGATATCAATTTGTCTCATCATTATCTAGCCCTTTATGGAAGCAAAAAAGTAAAAATAGAAAATATTTGAAAGTTATGAGCGTTGAAAGTTCCACATTTCGACACTAATTTTAACGCATTTTTGGGCGCGAATAAATGCCATAAGAAGACGGAAAATAGCAAAACGGCCTCCATACAGGGATAGATAAGTAGTTCAACAATGCAAATAATTTTATTTTGAACAGATAGATTTAGTCGTTTTTAGGGTTCCGTACCCAAAGGGTAAAAACGGGACTCTATTACTGAGACTTCACGATCCGTCTGTCTGTCTGTCCGTCTGTCACCAGGCTGTATCTCATGAACCGTGATAGCTAGACAGTTGAAATTTTCACAGATGATGTATTTCTATTGCCGCTATAACAACAAATACTAAAAACAGAATAAAATTAATATTTAAGGGGGGCTCCCATACAACAAACGTGATTATTTTGCCGTTTTTTGCTCGATATTAATAACGGCAACAGGTAGGACGCTTGAAATATTCACAGAATATTTAGTTATATATTCACTTCAAAAAATAATAATGATTAAATTAAAATAAAATAAATTAAGGGGGGCTCCCATACAACAAACGTGATTTTTTGCGATAATGGTGCGGAACCCTTCGTGGGCGAGTCCGACTCGCACTTGGCCAGTTTTTTTTCATGATATCTAGACTGCCAAAGGTCTGTTTATAAAATTTCGCGCTTTCGGTTTCGTCCTAAATCATTATCCATTTCGCTACAAATTTGCAAAAGTGTGTATTCGTACGCGAACTAGCTTCCTACTGCTCATCACAGCATCAATCTCTGTGTCCGTTACCGAGGCCAGATGTTGTCGAAAATGGTCATTTGAATCTTATAGATAATTAGTTTTGCGGCTTCTGTAATTGTTGCGCACATTTTTAAATTTGTTGCGCTTATAGTTTTTTAATTATTTCACAAAAACATTTCCTGCTGGGGTAACGTTACCCCAGCCAGACCTTTTTCTTTCTAATGGGAATATTTAAATAATTACTAGCTATAAAATTAGTTGTCTAGATGAAGTAAATGTTGTGCCTTATTTTGTATTTGTTCTTTCATCGGTTGCGAAGTTATTCAAGATTTTGCTGGGGTAACGTTTTTGGTTTTGCTAGATCTTTAAAATGGTTAAGCGGATTCTTATCATATTTTGTACATGGCTTCTTAGGAATTAGTTTAAATTTGTTCTGCAATAAAAAAAACAAAATAATACATAGCTTAAAGGTTATTTCATTAAATAGAAAAACACTTCAATTGGTCCCAGCACTCTCAATAAGAGCTCTAAAGACTTACTTTAAACGTTATTTTAAAGCTTGTAACTGCCTTCAAATGTATGTGAAGTTTCATTAGTATCCTGTTAGTATTTAACAAGTTATGATGATATTGAGTTCTTCACGAGCACAGTCTTGATGCGCGCGGTGTTATTTGGCCACTGGATTGGATATATGAACTGAATGTTATGTCAATTATTAGTTTTTTAGTTCAGTTGTATATCAGTAAAAATTCAGCTCAGTACATTGGATAATTAATGAGATAATACGATTAAAGTTATCAGGAAGTGAATGACCGTGGTAACCCGACCAAGTTTAGGTGGTTACGAAAAAGCGAAAACGCAAAACATTATGGTACCTTCTAAAATATGTAGGATAGTGTTACAAATTTAGTACAGACATGTACACAAGTTTAAAAAAAAACTACGTGATTATTAAATAATTTTTATTGACAGGTAATTTTGAAACTCGAATCGTCATCTATTTGCGAGTTTATATCAACGCGAGTGTCGCAACAAGGTAATTATTGATTTCTTAAAGTCTACGTGTCCAAGGAGTTTGTGGAAACAAATAAATACCTACCTGTTGCGGTAGTCCCGACTCCCGACATTGATAACGATAAAAATCGGTCGCTAAGTCATGAATTTCATTAATCAAGTTTCAAGTCATATTTTGACAATCTATACACAAAAACCTTCCACTTGAATCAATCTATCTATTAAAAAAAACTGCTTCAGAATCCGTTGCGTAGTTTTAAAGATCTAAGCAAACAGGGACAGACAAACGGGAAGCGACTTTGTTTTATAGGTACTATGTAGCGAAGGATACATATGTCGTTATCATTGTTGAGAATTCCAGTCTAGGTAATAATTAAGTACGAAAGAAAAGAAAATAATAAGTTCCTAAATTTAAATATTTAAGCCTTAAAAAAATACAGTTTTAGATAAGTACCTAACAACATGTACATATTAATAATAATTTTGCTACTATTTCTGTAGTTACATTATACAAGCTTACCTTGTTCGTGAATTCATCAAGCAGCCTGCACCATAACTATGATCATCAATAGAAGCACTCCACATTAGCAGTAATTCGCCACACTTATTATTTTACATTAGCTCTCACGCACTCTATAAATATTTGCAAAAACAGGAAACGGAACTGCCGAAACGCATGCGCACTCTACAAGATGAATTATGTGATTTTTTTGTTTAGTGCGATATGCAAACAATGCGCCCCTTCACCCCACCCCTTCCGCGTCCCACCGAACGACATGTTATATCAGTGATTTTTGATAAGTTTGTGCAACTGGAAGATAATAATAATGTTTTCATAGTACAGATATTATTATATTATTAATGTATTTAACAGTGTACGCGTCTGTACCGAAATTGTAAGGTGTATTATACTAAACATTTCAAAAGATAGTATAATGTTCTGCGTTTTCGCTTTTTCGTAACCACCTAAAATTGGTCGGGTTACCACGGTCATTCACTTCCTGATGACTTTAATCGTATTATCTCATTAATTATCCAATGTACTGAGCTGAATTTTTACTGATATACAACTGAACTAAAAAACTAATAATTGACATAACATTCAGTTCATATATCCAATCCAGTGGCCAAATAACACCGCGCGCATCAAGACCGTGCTCGTGAAGAACTCAATATCATCATAACTTGTTAAATACTAACAGGATACTAATGAAACTTCACATACATTTGAAGGCAGTTACAAGCTTTAAAATAACGTTTAAAGTAAGTCTTTAGAGCTCTTATTGAGAGTGCTTGGACCAATTGAAGTGTTTTTCTATTTAATGAAATAACCTTTAAGCTATGTATTATTTTGGTTTTTTTATTGCAGAACAAATTTAAACTAATTCCTATGAAGCCATGTACAAAATATGATAAGAATCCGCTTAACCATTTCAAAGATCTAGCAAAACCAAAAACGTTACCCCAGCAAAATCTCGAATAACTTCGCAACCGATGAAAGAACAAATACAAAATAAGGCACAACATTTACTTCATCTAGACAACTAATTTTATAGCTATTAATTATTTGAATATTCCCATTAGAAAGAAAAAGGTCTGGCTGGGGTAACGTTACCCCAGCAGGAAATGTTTTTGTGAAATAATTCAAAAACTATAAGCGCAACAAATTTAAAAATGTGCGCAACAATTACAGAAGCCGCAAAACTAATTATCTATAAGATTCAAATGACCATTTTCGACAACATCTGGCCTCGGTAACGGACACTCAATCTCTTCCCCACGTGTTGTCGGTTGATATAAAATGCATTTTATCCCCGCGCACAAAATAGTTCGTGCCGTTGACTAGTGTAACCTTAAGTAATTTTTCAATGGCATTTGTACAAAATTTTTACTGTTCCAAGTACATTTTATAAGTTGGTCGACTATTACTCGTAAACTTGTAAAGCCTACTTATCTGTGATAGTTTTCCTTTTAATTTCGTTATATTTACTACTACCGTGATTTTTTTCACATACCCAAGAGCAACCATTTCGCTGGCAGGAGGAGGGGGGGGGGGGGGACACTTGACTCTAACATACATTTGCAATTTAAAGCTTAATTTTACGAAAAAGGAACTCTGAATCGAAAAATGTTTTTAACATACCCATAATATTTTTGAATGGCCTATCCAACGATACCCCACACCATACATGGGATAAACGAGAAAAAAATAACATCCCCACTTTACGTCTATAGGAGGTAACCCAAAAATGAATTTTTTTCTTGATTTTATTTTACCACTTTGTCGGAATTATTAATATGTATATCCATGCCTTCGGAACCTAAAAACGAAGACTTCATTTATGGCGCGAAGATAATATACTTTGGTCTGAAAACAATATTATCCCTACCACAGAATCAGGTAGACGTGTGAATAAAATGTGCGGGTAGACAAGTTCCTAAGGACCTAACGTTAATAGTTATTTATGCTACAAGTGCGGAAAGTAGGTGATTTTCGATGAGTGGCTCGTGTCGTAGGTATATATACTTAGTCTGGCCATAAATAGGTACTGTTAGAATTAAAAATAAACAAAATATTACATTTGAATTTGGAATCTGTCATTTTTATATGATTTTTCATTGTGTTTTCTTATTTTGGCGCCAATACATTGTAAAATATTTTGCGATATTATAATGGAGTGGGGGGATAAAGAGAAGCGAATCGCTGTGATTGCATTACAAAAAGTAGGTATGGAGCCAAATGCAATTTTAAAACTCTCCACACGCTTGGTATTAGTCAAATGTTTGTGTACCGGGCTATTAATAGGTACAATGAGACCTCCTCTGTTTGTAACAGAAAAAGATCTAGCCGTCCACGTAGTGTTCTTACGAAAAAGGTGGTAAAAGCAGTAAGGGAAAGAATTCGAAGAAATCCTGTCCGAAAGCAAAAGATTTTATCTCGGGAGATGAAGATAGCACCTAAAACCATGTCGCGTATTTTGAAAGATGACTTAGGACTAGCAGCCTATAAGAGAAGTACTGGACATTTCTTAACTGATAATTTAAAAAAGAATAGGGTGGTAAAATCGAAACAACTACTGAAGCGGTACTCAAAGGGAAGTCACATAAAAATTTTGTTTACGTATGAGAATCTTTTTACAACTGAGCAACATTTTAACAAACAAAATGACCGTATTTATGCTCAAAGCTCTAAGGAAGCTTCCCAATTAATCGACAGAGTGCAACGTGGGCATTATCCAACTTCAGTGATAGTTTGGTGGGGTGTTAGCTATGAAGGAGTGACTGAGCCATACTTTTATGAAAAAGGTATCAAAACATCGGCACAAGTGTATCAAGATACCATTCTTGAGACGGTAGTTAAGCTCCTTAACAACACCATGTTTAATAACCAAGAATGGTCCTTCCAGCAAGACTCGGCGCCGGGTCACAAAGCTCGGTCCACGCAGTCTTGGTTGAAATCGAACGTGTCCGACTTCATCAGAGCTGAAGACTGGCCGTCGTCTAGTCCCGATCTTAATCCGCTGGATTATGATTTATGGTCAGTTTTAGAGAGTACGACTTGCTCTAAACGCCATGATAATTTGGAGTCCCTAAAACAATCCATACGATTGGCAGTCAAGAATTTATCCATGGAAAGAGTGCGTGCTTCTATTGATAACTGGCCTTAACGTTTAAAGGACTGTATTGCAGCCAATGGAGACCACTTCGAATAAGCTTTGTATATTTTAAATTGTTTTATATTTATGTATTAAACGAACACATTGTAATAGTAATAAATGTTATTTGCAATAGAAAAAAAAAGTTTTTCTTTGTTACTATATTTATGGCATGACTAAGTATATATACGACACGAGTCGGAAATCATCTTACGCACGTGTATCATACAACATTTTACTATGCATTGTGCGAGGAAATAAAAAAAAATATCTGAACCAAGCAAGATATTAATAAAATGGCGCTTATTCAAGGGCTCTCAGCATATCCACAGATTAACTAATAGTTCATAGTTCCTCGGGCATATCTTCTGCGCATGTGCAACAAATAGCTGTCACGTCGTAACGCAAAAAGACACGAGCAAAATATTAATTCTGCCAAACATATTTATTGAATATTTAAAATTAATTTATTGATCAAAATCTAAATCTAGAGTAATTAAAAACGCCTTAAATGAAGTATTAGTTTTTAAAAAGTAGTTTGGGCTGCCGCGATTTGAACACATGTAGGGGTAGGTACTCGTATAACCAAACAATGTATGGTGGAATTGTTCCTCTTTTATAGGTATACAGAAAAGTCCGCGATAGCATATGTCTTTATTTTAATGATAGCTTTCTATACTACCCATTTTAATTTCTAAAAATAAAAACAACTACAAAGTGAAAAAAATCAATTTCGGAAGTCGGTGTTCCTGTTTTCCTTTCTTCGTTTTTTGATACCGACTTCCGAAATTTAAGTTATTTTTCACTTTGTAGTTTTTATTTGGAAGTCGGTTGTAGGTATTTTTTTGTAAAAAGTTTTATATTTTTCACTTTTTAGTTGTGGTACATAATGGACCAGTTCTATAGATTAGGTAGGTACCTACCACAGAACAAAAAAAACGCCTACTACAATAGAAGTCGCAAGTGGGCGGGGCCCGCGTACCCCGAGTTTTGCACAGTTCTGCATATGTTTCCTTCCGCGCACACACTACGCACATCAGTCTTGGTTCAACCTTCACGGTGACAAAAACATGAAAAAAATACAGAAATGCCTTATTGTGCTGTTTTAGAATGTAAACACGATAGCAGAAACAAAAATGTATCAAATGTAGGTATATCTTACCATCGGCAAGTCTTAATTTATTTTATTTCGATAAAAATGTAAAAACAATATTTTATTGAACAAGACAAGTAAAAGTTGATTTTATGATGTTAAATTTAAGGTCTACTTTCTTTAAAACTCAAACATTGTTCTCGAAGATTCCAACCACAGAACAGAGAAGACAGTAGAAATCGAATCGCATATAGCTTTATTAGTATCGGAACCAGCGTACCCAAACTCACACATATACAGTTTATTTGTATTTCATAACACTAAGAAATCTTTGGTGTGATTGGTAGTTTAATTTTTAGATGAAAGTAGAAAATATGCCAGTCGTCGCTTATTTGAAAATAAACCACAGCTTTATGACAATAGAGTTGGTTTATTGTCTACTCTTTTTGAGTATTTATTACTTTTTTCGTTTAAAGCGCACACGGAATAGTTTAATGAGCAAGTTACGCTACCCGCCGCTAGATGTCACTATAGTAAATTCATTTAATTTAAAGCCGTATTTCGTTATCGATAAGATTTATATTTGCGTAATGAGGTCATTACTACTCGTCCTCCTGTAGTGATGTACCACGGTCGTTGACTTATTTATCGATATTCCGTTTTATTTTCAAACAAAATACAGTTAATTTAAAAAAAAACCTTGCCCCACACTAGGAATTTCTCCTGTATCGTGGGTGCGTTTACAAACATATAATTTCACATACACAAACACCCAGAGCCGGAACAACTATTTGTAGATCATACAAATATTTGTTTCGTGCGGGAATCGAACCCGCGACACGCAGCGCAGCAGTCAATCGCTCAATCACTGCGCCAACCGTGCGCCCAATAACTAGAGTCGATAAATATTATTATGTTTGTAATCAAGTTTTTATATACATTTATTCCAATACTTACGATTTATAGAAAGTATTACTAAGATATTTTATGGTAAACTACTGATCAGATTTAAAAAATGATTCTATTGATACAAAGATGGGCGTATCTTTATATATGGTGTTTTTGTTCTATCAATAGAATTATAGAATACAATACTCTTTATTATGTACACCATATAAGTTACAGAAAGTATAGACGACATATGACGACGACTTTTTCCTACTCCTCCGTTATTATTTTCTGATTAATTTTTATATGCAAATATCCGTAGCTTGGTAAAACCTGGTAAAATAGACGAACTTAACTGTATTCTGGCAACAAGTAAAACCATTCATATAGTCGCCCTAGTAGAAACATGGATTAAAAACGAAACAGAAGCTAAAAGCATACGACTACCCAACTACAAGCATTACTATAACTTCAGAACAAAGTCAAGAGGAGGCGGCGTCTCAATATTTGTCCACAAAAGTATAAAACATGAGTTTATAAGTGACAAATGCGAGGATGACAACCACTTCATATGGGTGCATCTTGAAAAGTTTTCTCTCGACATTGGCGCTATATATAAACCAGAAAGAACTAATTCGAAGAAGTTCCTCGAGACCTTTTCGGATGAACTTCAGAAACGGAAACGAGCAATCTTATTTGGAGATTTTAACTACAACCTACTTGCGCCGAACCGATCTACCTCTGAATATACAGATACACTCGTAGAACATGGGTACACCATATTGAATAAAATTGATGCTAAATACTGCACTAGGGAAACTTCAACCACCAAGAGTATATTGCATCATGTATGCACCGGCCTTAAAGATCATAAAATTCATCTAGCTATTATAGAATCTGCCATGTCTGATCATAAACAGATATTCTTAGAACTCGAGAGGTATAAGCCCGAGCCTATTAAAAAGATGAAATTTCAAGCTATATCATACACAAATTTATATAAAACTGTAGAAGACCTAGACTATATTAACATTGGCGAGGAATATACCAGGTTAGAAGAAGCAATCCATTCAGCAATCATCAGAAACAAAACAGTTAAAACTAAAATACTAAACCCTCCGAGGACAGATTGGATAAATAAGGACATAGTTAATCAAATAAATAAAAGAAATGAATTGTGGAAAAAATACAAAAATAATCCAAGTAATCAAGAAGCAGAAGAAGCATTTAAAAAAGAGAGAAACAGAGTTTTTGAGAATATTCAAGCGACAAAAAGTAAATATTATCATAAATCTTTTAAAGAATGCGAGAGGAAACCCCTTAAGATGTGGCAATTGATAAATAGCTTGTCTAATAATAAATTGAAGAAAAGTGTTGCTCCCTCTAAATTACAATCACCTACAGGGCTGATTACTGATGAAAAGGAAATATGTGAGTGTTTTAACAACTATTTCGCCGATATAGGTACACATCTAGCTAATCAGATACCTGCTAAATATCATAATAACCAGACTAACACTATCACGCTAAACAAAACCGTAAATGCAGCTACACTTTCTCAGATAGCACCAGCAACAGTAGACGAAATTGGGAAAATAATTGATGATCTGAATGCAAACACCAGCACAGGTATAGACGGTATCAGTGCCAAAACACTCAAATGTATAAAGGATCTCATATTACCTACTCTAACTCAATGCATCAACAAATGTTTGAGCGAAGGTCACTTTCCTGATTCATTAAAATACGCCAAAGTTACACCTATTTTTAAAGCTGGCTCCAAACTGTCCCCGGGAAATTATAGACCCATTTCAGTCTTGCCTTTGCTGTCTAAAGTTTTTGAAAAGCTGTTGCACAATCGGCTCAGTCTTTATTTAAATTCATTTAACTACCTCTCTCAACGACAGTATGGCTTTAGATCAAAATCCAATACTCTTTCAGCAGCAACAGACTTAATTACAACTATTAAAACTAACATAGACAAGAAACTCATTGCTTTAGGGATCTTCATTGACCTAAAAAAGGCGTTTGATACCGTTAGCCATAGCTTGTTAATGAATAAACTTGCCTCGATAGGTGTAACTGGAAATGCTCTCAAAATTTTTAAATCGTATCTCCATGGACGCCGACAGGTTGTTAAAATTGGTGACAATGTTAGCGCACCTAAGGAAATTAACTGCGGCGTGCCTCAGGGCTCGATTTGTGGTCCCCTTTTATTCCTAATCTACATTAACAATATAGACAAGATAGGCCTGAAGGGGCATATTTCTTTGTATGCTGATGACACTTGCCTTTTTTATTTTGGACATTCAATTGACTCAATAATACAGGACGCACAAGAGGATCTCATTATCTTGGAAAGATGGTTTCTAAATAACTTGTTAACTATCAATACATCCAAAACCAACTACATAATATTTGCAGCTAAAAACAAAAAAATCTCAGATCACAAACCTCTTAGTATTAATGGAGTCAATTTAAATAAAGTTAATAAGGAGAAATATCTCGGACTTATTCTGGATAATCAACTTACATGGAAACCGCATATCGAGAAAACCTGCTCTAAAATATTAAGCCTAACGGGGGCATTACGCCGAATTGTGAGATGCTTTCCCCTTAAGGTTCGCCACACTATTTATAATTCATTGGTGAAACCGCACATTGAATATCTTATAGAACTATGGGGTTCAGCAGCTAAAACCAACCTAGAAAAGCTGCAAAGAGCTCAAAACAGAATTATAAAAGTCCTATTTCACTACCACTATCTAACCCCTACACACAAAATTTACAAAGAAACCAAGTTATTTAACATTTCTGATATATATTTTTATAACACTTGTATTTTAGTTCGTAAAATTCTTTGCAAAGACTTACACACACAAATCACATTCACGAAAAACATACAGGTACAAAAACGTATTTTGAGGCGCGCACAAGACTTACATATACCTAGTGCTAGAACTAACTATGGGAAAAAAACAATAATACATGAGGGAGCAAAACTTTATAACTCACTACCAAAAGATATAAAAAATACACAATCGTTATTACTATTTAAAAAACTACTAAAATACCACATCTTAAAAGGTCATAAATAAAAATATATAATAATTAATTTAACTAATATAATCTATTTGCCTCTCGTGTGAACGAGTCCTTAGATTTCGACATAAAAACAAAGTCACCGCACGTCGACCGTGTTAATGCGCCGCACGGCGGTAGACAATATAAAACTTTTTACAATTACCTTCTATTTGTAATGCTAACACTATAAGCTCTTGCTACTCCTGGACAACGAAAAATGTATACTTATCAAGCAGTGAACGGAAATAAACATGGAAGCATTACTTCGAAGGAACTTAACGCGCATCCTGACACAAAATCCCAAACAAACTCACACATCGAAACCCCGCCACTGATTCGTCAAACTAGCCAAAGTACACAAACAATATTATTACAACTCATGATGCACAGTAAAAAATAGACCTTATTTACTTAAAGTTTGGGTTTAAATTATCATCTAACGTATAGGCCGCTAACGACATTTCTACGACGCCACTGCGTCCACCAATCGCGTCGCCCGGGATTCTTTATGCAATATGGAGCAACGCAATAATTAATTATGATAGTGATGGTATTAAAGTAATATGAAAGAAAATATAGAAGCATAAATAAACGTGTGTGATCAGGGTACCACCGTCAGGAACAAAGTTCCTTCTCACGTATGATTTAAACAAAAACATTTTTTTTATTTTTGCCGTCTTGTATTATTTTAGCCTCACAATCGACTTAAGCATCCTCGAAAACTAAACCCATGATGAAAAATATGAAAGATTTCGCAGCCGCCATTTTGGATTTATATTTTGACCAAATTCGAAAGAAGGATATCGCATAGAAGTATGAATGCTTTTTCGCGTGATGATTTCTACCAGTCAAATCCTACGGCAATTCGTGTTAAAGAACCATCTTTTATTGTATTAAAAATATATCTTTTTGGAACGGTCAAAAATATATTAGAAAAGATAAAGATACAGCAACGATATCTATTTTCTCCATGCTGTTAAAGGAACTTTTATGTACCTACAATAACTTGGTATATTTTGCATAGTGCCGTCCCCATAGAAAAAAAAATACACGCCATTTTTTTTTTAAATTATATTTGCCATTATTGTCAGGTAAAAAAGTTAATTGTTTGGTTGGCATAACATCATCCCTATAGATTTCGTGGCATACTTCATTTTTAATAGAAATATAATGAATAGCGATGTATTTACACGTGAAAACTAATTCCAACATTCTTGTTATGCAAATGTGATTTATTTATGCACCACTTCACTGCACAAGAAGGCATTTTTAAATATTTAACATGCGAAAAACAGTAAATATTAGTCGACCGCCGCTGTTGCCTACTGCGGACGAACTAAAAGCGTGAGCGGCACGATCGGTAAGCCCCGCCCACCGGGGCACAATTTGCGTTGGGTCATCTTTTAAAGCTAGGAATGCTTCCATGTTTATTTCCGTTCACTGTTATCAAGTAATGCTTTAGTATTTATTTCTGTATAAGTGATTTGTAATCTTTAGAAATAAATGAATTCAAACCGTTAATTTCGTTGCGGGATCCAAGACAGTTAAATTCATTCTCCGGGACTTCGTCGAGCTTCATTGCCTCGGCGCTTTTCTGGTGGTCGCCACTGTTGATTCTGGCTTTCAGTAGTTGCAGTGGTTTGGGAATAGTGCGGTGGGATTGTCCCAAAAAAAAGTATAGACGAAGAAAACATTACACTGGGTGGCACAATGGGCGGCCTTATCGCTAAAAGCGATCTTTTCAAGACAACCTTTCCATGAATTTAAAAAATGAAAGGAAAGACAGTACTGTACGTATACTTTGGTGTACTATTATTAATTACAAGCTGTGACCGTGGCTTCGCTCCCGTCATCTGTTTGCCAACCCTACCCTACTTACCTTCCTGCCTACCCTACTTACCTACCGAACATATTTGTTTCTATAGTCAACAATCTTTCGCGGAGAATCTTAACACCTTGATTCAGAAAATGACTTCAAATTCACAACGCCATCCATCGAATATCGAGTTCAACTCTCCGAGTATCAAAATTGCGTGTGTTGTGATAATTTTACTTCTTGAACACTTTAAATTCATCTAACTTTTGATAGAGTGAACCGATTGCGATGACAGAAAAACTAAGTAATTCTTCAAGTTACGCACAATGTTTATTTATAAAAGTTATTTACATTGGTTTCGTACATGTCACGTGATGCGTGCATAAATAAACAGACAAACAGACAAAAATTCCAAAAATGCCGGAAATAGGTTCTGTTGGTTATACTTTAACACACTGGCTATTTTTTTAGAAATATTTTCGATGTACAAAAAATACTTTTCTACAGATTTATTATATGTATTGATGATTGATGATGATGATGCGATAGACTATACTACAAATGCAATACGTCCTACTGACATGGGAAGCTTACACTATCGCCTGCGGCTACACTCTTATTATGATTAGCTTGACTAACTTCCTTAATGAACTGATGAAATTTAGGTCTATACACCAGTAGATCTTAAATTTCAGACTAACACATAAGCCACTTTTTAACTGACTTAAAAAAAGAAGGAGGTTCTATGTTCATGAGTTATTATTATTACACTTTGTTGATTTTGAAGGCTGTTGTCTTTTTAACCGATTTCAAAAAAAGGAGGAGGTTCTCAATTCGTCGTAATCTTTATTTTTACACGGCTGCAAGGAAAGGGTTATGTTTTTCGCGCGTAAGAAGATTCTTTCGAATATTGTAAGTTTAAAGTATCGATAACTCATTATCGATATTGGTAATCTCTAATTGAGTAGCTGAATGTGACATGTGCATAGTTGGAATCTTCGAGAACAATGTTTGAGTTTTAAAGAAAGTAGACCTTAAATTTAACATCATAAAATCAACTTTTACTTGTCTTGTTTAATAAAATATTGTTTTTACATTTTTATCGAAATAAAATAAATTAAGACTTGCCGATGGTAAGATATACCTACATTTGATACATTTTTGGTTCTGCTATCGTGTTTACATTCTAAAACAGCACAATAAGGCATTTTTGTATTTTTTTTCAAGTTTTTGTCACCGTGACGGTTGAACCCAGACTGATGTGCGTAGTGTGTGCGCGGAAGGAAACATATGCAGAACTGAGCAAAACTCGGGGTACGCGGGCCCCGCCCACTTGCGACTTCTATTGTAGTAGGCGTTTTTTTTGTTCTGTGATTCCAACTATGCACATGTCACATTCAGCTACTCAAATAGAGATTACCAATATCGATAATGAGTTATCGATACTTTAAACTTACAATATTCGAAAAAATCTTCTTACGCGCGAAAAACATAACCCTTTCCTTGCAGCCGTGTAAAAATAAAGATTACGACGAATTGTGAACCTCCTCCTTTTTTTGAAGGCGGTTAAAAAGACAACAGCCTTCAAAATGAACAAAGTGTAATAATAATCACATATATCACATGAACATAGAACCTCCTTCTTTTTTTAAGTCAGTTAAAAAGTGGCTTATGTGTAAGTCTGAAATTTAAGATCTACTGGTGTATAGACCTAAATTTCATCAGTTCATTAAGGAGTTAGTCAAGCTAATCATAATAAGAGTGTAGCCGCAAGCAAAAGCGTAAGCTTCCCATATCAGTAGGACGTATTGCATTTGTAGTGTAGTCTATCGCATCATCATCATCAATCAATACATATAATAAATCTGTAGAAAAGTATTTTTTGTACATTGAAAATATTTCCAAAAAAATTAGCCAGTGTGTTAAAGGATAACCAACAGAACCTATTTCCGGCATTTTTGTCTGTTTGTCTGTTTATTTGTGCACGCATCACGTGAAATGTACGAAACCAATGTAAATAACTTTTATACATAAAAATTGTGCGTAACTTGAAGAACTACTAAGTTTTTGTGTCATGGCAATCGGTTCACTCTATCAAAAGTTAGATGAATTTAAAGTGTTCGAGAAGTAAAATTATCACAACACACGCAATTCAGATACTCGGCGAGTTGAACTCGATATTCGATAGATGGCGTTGTGAATTTGAAGTAATTTTCTGAATCACGGTGTTAACATTATCCGCGAAAGATTGATGACTATAGAAACAAATATGGTCGGTAGGTAAGTAGGGTAGGCAGGAATGTAAGTAGGGTAGGGTTGGCAAACAGATGACGGGAGCGAAGCCGCGGGCACAGCTAGTAATTAATAATAGTACACCAAAGACTACCTACAGTACTGTCTTTCCTTTCATTTTTTAAATCCATGCAAAGGTTGTCTTGAAAAGATCGGTTTTAGCGACAAGGCCGCCCATTGTGCCACCCAGTGTAATGTTTTCTTCGTCTATACTTTCTGTAACTTATATGTATGGTGTACATAATAAAGAGTATTGTATTCTATAATTCTATTGATAGAACAAAAACACCACATACAAAGATACGCCCATCTTTTTATCAATAGAATCATTTTCAAAATCGGATCAGTAGTTTACCATAAAATATCTTAATTATACTTTCTAGAAATCGTAAGTATTGGAATACATTTATATAAAAACTTGATTACAAACATAAAAATATTTATCGACTCTAGTTATTGGGCGCACGGTTGGCGCAGTGGTTGAGCGATTGACTGCTGCGCTGCGTGTCGCGGGTTCGATTCCCGCACGGAAAAAATATTTGTATGATCTACAAATAGTTGTTCCGGCTCTGGGTGTTTGTGTATGTGAAATTATATGTTTTTAAACGCACCCACGATACAGGAAAAATTCCTAGTGTGGGGCAACTTTTTTTTTTTAAACTAAACTTTATTTTGTTTGATAATAAAACGGAATGTCGATAAATAAGTCAACGACTGTGGTACATCACTACAGGAGGACGAGTAGTAATGACCTCATTTCGCAAATATAAATCTTATCGGTAACGAAATACGGCTTTAAATTAAATGAATATATTATAGTGACATCTAGCGGCGGGTAGCGTAACTTGCTCATTAAACTATTCCGTTTGCGCTTTAAACGAAAAAAGTAATAAATACTCAAAAAGAGTAGACAATAAACCAACTCTATAGTCATAAAGCTGTGGCTTATTTTCAAATAAGCGACGACTGACATATTTTCTACTTTCATCTAAAAATTAAACTACCAATCACACCAAAGATTTCTTAGTGTTATGAAATACAATTAATCTGTATATGTGTGAGTTTGGGTACGCTGGTTCCGATACTAATAAAGCTATATGCGATTTCTACTGTCTTCTCTGTTCTGTGGTACCTACATAATGCCCAAAGTGATGCCAGAATAGATTAACCCTGCTACATGAAACATAAACAAAACCGGTGGAATGAGAGTATACCAGGGTGAACTGTTCACACCTGCGTACCACTTTAGAGCGTGCCAGTGTGATGTTATGTTATGTAATGGTGTAAACAATAAACAGACATGCGATTGCAGCAATCCCGAGTGATTTGCCGTCATTTATTGAAGAGTTCTGATATATATCTCCGAAGTTCTTCATCAGATCTTGATGGAATTTAAATGGGACCAAATGACAAGCACCAGCTTTCAAAAAAAAAATAAGATAGGTAGTCAAGATTTGGGGCCTCGGCGCTCTTTAGTCCACCAGTGCCAAGCAGGCTCCCTTTATAAACATAACAATATCAAAGTTAAATTTTTATTTGTTCGATGTCCCGCGTATTGGTAAAAATCTTCATAGTTGGTATGCAAAAACATGTTTAAAATAATGAGTATTTTTATTTATTGCCTACCTACTAAAATTGCTTGCTATATCGCGGGCCGCACAATTAGGTACATAGGTATCTACCATCCTGTCGCTACTAAATTCATATCTTAGATAGACAATTTGAATTAAGAATCTGGTAATCAGTTCACAGTTCAAAGATTTTTATAAGGGCCATATAAATAAAAATATTTTCAAATATTTCAAAAGGTATTATATTTTTAACATAAATTGAAAATTAAATACCTACATTCCAATATTGCTTGCACAGCAATAATCCGAAGTTAGCTTTGCTTCATATTTTTCTACAAAATATAATTATTAGGCACCTAATTCAAATCGGAGCATGTTATATACCATGTTACAATTTCGAGCATTTTCTCTTAAGATAAATCAATAACATGCATACTAACGACGATCACTTCGTTGAGATGAAGTACGTCGGTAGTGTTTATCATTTTCGTCGCGGTGTCGAGATCTCCGACGTCGTCTGTCACTACTTTCAGATCGCCTAGATCTCATTCTTTTAGAGACGTCTTTCTCCGGCGATTCAGACCACCTCCATGACCGCACTGAAGAACGGGGAGTCCTTA
The DNA here is from genome assembly GCA_948252205.1 of Orthosia incerta. Taxonomy (NCBI): domain Eukaryota; kingdom Metazoa; phylum Arthropoda; class Insecta; order Lepidoptera; family Noctuidae; genus Orthosia; species Orthosia incerta. The sequence goes on from OX411754.1 coordinate 13,917,921, forward strand.
AAAAATAATTTAAACATTAACTAACATCTGGCACGGTTGATGGCAATAGGCTCCTTATTTCATAGGAGTTTAACATAACTTACGAAATGTGGGTGTGACTATAATATAAGTGCATTTCTGCATAACCCTTCTGAGATTATAGGGGATGATGTTACATTTATGGGTCAAATTATGAATCGCAGAAATTAATTGCATTAATTTTGCGATATTTTCCGGGGGATGATGTTACATTTATGGGTCAAATTATGAATCGCAGAAATTAATTGCATTAATTTTGCGATATTTTCCGGGGGATGATGTTACATTTATGGGTCAAATTATGAATCGCAGAAATTAATTGCATTAATTTTGCGATATTTTCCGGGGGATGATGTTACATTTATGGGTCAAATTATGAATCGCAGAAATTAATTGCATTAATTTTGCGATATTTTCCGGGGGATGATGTTACATTTATGGGTCAAATTATGAATCGCAGAAATTAATTGCATTAATTTTGCGATATTTTCCGTTGGTGTATGTTTCTCTTGACTTAACTCACCTATCTTTCTCTTGAACGATTTCAGTAGTATAATATCCATTATACAAGTTATTTGGATTTCTGAACACGTGAAGAAAATTACAAGAACGACCCTTTGGGCAACGCCTTCGTAGCTGTAAGCCTGTAAATGAAAAATTAAAATAATTTCACATTTTATTAATTTCGGCATAGTGCATATAAATTATGTCCACAACAAGTTATGATTAGTTACCACATATTGCATTTTTCCAGGAATTTATAAGACAAAACTGTAAGGAAAGCTGTCTGCCTCCGTACCAGCGTGTATGCAAAGATCGATAAGCCGCGACTGCACACCGTAGCTCAGCAAATTCTATGAATGTGTTTCCTCGAAGATGTTTTTCGTAGTTATTACAGACCTACAACCAGATAAAACCTAAGTATAATTATTTAGAAATATTATTATTATGTAAAATAGAACTTTAATACTTGTATACAAACCTCCTTTTGTTCATTATAGAATTGTCATCTGTATGTAGATGGTAAAAATCTGAAGGTGATTTGAGTAAATATATTTCATTTAATTATTCGTAAAATACAAGATAACGCTTACAGATGGATGCCAATCATAGAAATATAAAATACAGGAGAAGTGGCAAGGGGGCGTGTCGGTGTCCGCGCGACGTGGTACAAGATATATGATAAAAAATATAATGACAAAAAAAAAAAAACGACACAAGTCCGTCGTCTACAAGCCCATGAGCAAAATTGAATGTCTCGCGCGTGCGCAACGGTTTTATAAGGCAATATTCAGACAAATTATTAAAATAAAATAAGTACTCAAAAAATAAATATAAAAATTGGATTCGATTGATAAACACCTCAAATTTCAAATTATTTATCAGTTATTTTTATATTCAACATATTCTTACACGTAGCCGACGCTTTCGCACATGATAAAATTGCCTTTTTTCCGCGAGGACAAATTTTTTTTTTAAGTACAAATACAATAAACTTTAAAAAACTAAATTGGTGGCTCCCTAGTATACTATATGCCCAGTCTACACCATTTTTTGCAGATTGTTATTCGCCATCAGTAAGCTGAAAAAGCAATTGAAAAACCTGGTGTTTCGGGATTACGTAAAAATGTGTGTTAGGAATTATTTTTTCTAATTTTAATTGAGCAGTTATCAAAAATATGTAATGTCTATTCCCTAGATAACTATGTGACGCAAAAAGTTGTTTTAAAAGATTTATCATATATCTTGTAGTTATTGAGAAATTTGCCCTGAAAAAGTAGCTTTTTCTGTTTTTAGCTCGTGAAACTTGTAGGGGCTCTTAATAATTTATATTTTTAGGTACATATTGTTTATTTTTATTATAATATTTTCTGGGCATGCTGTTTTTAATGTATTTTATTTACAGGACTACAAAAAAAAATACTTATAGTAAATAGGAGAATCGATAAGTTTCCGATTTAGTCAATCACTAGCGTAAATGTAAAATAAATTGCTTTTGCACAGCACAACGATAGCGACCGATGTTTTTATGTGAGTAAGTTGTACGGTGCATGGTAAATACACGCTGTGTTGATGAGATAAAGTTTATAATTGACTGTGTAGTACGTTCTGATTTAAGAACTGCTGTGTGCGCGACTGCGTATCTATTGCCTTTACTGAACTGCATGTGTAGTAGTTGCCGTGTGGTAGGGGCAAACAAGAAACACAGGTTTCCGATATATTTTCGTCTACACGCCATATCTCCTTGTTTATTATATCTATGGTGCCAATTCATATTTGAATATATTGTATGAGACAAATATTTAGTGAGAGGTAATCGTAACAAGCTAATACAATTTGATTACTTACCTTAAACTGAGCTATGCGTCCAAACTTTTCGAATTCTGATAATACATCAAAGAAAAACTCTTTGTATTCCTTATATGTATCACTATCCTCAAATTCTAGCATAATATCTGTGTCATATTCATTGACATTTGCATTACTTAACCCAAAGTGGTTATAAAAATTTGTAGCTAATAACACCTAAAATAAAATGTTTTTTTTATTTTTAGCTACTTGTATTACAATCGAAATACACACAGATGACCATGTGCTTGTAATATGAAATAGTATAGTTACTATATTTTTGCCTACAGGTTGGTGGCCTGTAAATGTAATCAAAAAATTTTCACTGTTTAGCTTCATGTCATAGAATTTATAAAAAGGATATACTTTGCTGATGCCGGGGTATTGATGGTTCCTTGAACATTGATCAGCAAAACGACAACACGCTGTTTTAGAGAAAAATGGACAAAGTTCAGCATCGGGTCTTGTCTCATGCATCACTTTTAATTCGGCTGGAGGCTCAACTGAATCACCAGATAAAAACAAATCTAGATTATTCATGAAGATATCTTGTTTTCTTTTCAATTCCTCTTGAGCTGCTTTTATCCTTTCTTCTTCTATTTGTATTTTCTTCTGTTCTAATTCCCATTCCTGCCATAATAATAAATTGTTAGGATGAAATTTAACAGTGTAAAACAATAATGTAACAATTGAGTTAAATATAAAACAAGATTAATAGACAGCAGAGTAACAATTCATACTAAGGTACAGTTCCAGATATCATGAACATAAAATAAGAATAAAGTAGTAATCCAGTCTCACCAGCTTTAGCTTAGCCTCTTGTTCAAGGCGCTTTTGTTGAAGTCTTTCTTTTTCTTCTTGAAGTTTTTTCCATTGAGTAATTGCAATTTTTTCAGCTTGAATCCATTTTTCGTTTTCTTCTTCATTCTGTTTATGAATTTGTTCAAGTATCAATTTTTCTTCTAATTCTTGTTGTTTGATATACCATTCCGTAGTGCAAATTTTATCTTGAAGTCAATATATAGGCTTTAAATTATTATGAAAACAGAACATAGTTAAATAGATGGACATAATAGAGAGTTGTGAGTAATGGTGCCTGTGGCTGAAGAATAATGAAGAAGGTATGAAACCGGAAATTAGACGAAATAGTCAAAAGATTTTTGGTCAAGAGGTTCATCTTAAGGATTAGGTATATGAGGACCGAAAACATAAAGACAAAGACAAAGATATTTTATTTCTATACAAATAATAATAGTTGATTCTACCGTACATTCGGAAAGTAGCTTGTAATGGAGAAGAATGCACAAGAAACTCCATACTTACTCTTTTTAAAAAAAACTTTTTACAATATTTAGGTACATAAGTACATACCTTGATGAATGAAATTGAGTTTATACAATACAAATATATTTATACAGTCTTCAGAAGGTCCAAAAATAATTCAAAACAATAATGTTCTGCATATCACTTGTTTTTGCGCCCTAGTGACTGTGGAGCAGGACTAGCATTTAGCCAAGCATTTTTATCAGTGATGTAATCCCCCAACTTATAATATGCCAGCCTGCATAGTGTGCGTTTTATACAAGTTTTAAATTTCGTCTCATTCAGTTCAAGAATGTGGGGAGGAATTTTATTGTAACATTTTGTACAGTACCCCATGAAAGATGAGGCTACTTTAGCCAGTCTGAAACCTGGTTGAACTAATTGGTCCCTATTTCTAGTAACATAATTATGTCTGTCGCCGTTTTTACTAAAAAGATGTAAATTCTTTCTCACGTACATGATGTTTTCATAAATATATTGACAAGGAACCGTCATGATGTTAATGTCCTTAAACAGTTCCCTTAGAGAATCGTGCCGGCGAAGATTGTATATCGCTCTGATGGCTCGTTTTTGCAGAATAAAAATTGACTCAATGTCTGCAGCCCTTCCCCATAGATACTGTGCCCATAGTAAGATACCGTAAGACAGGCGTCAGTGTTTCCGAACGCATTCAACCCGAATCTCTTCAAAGTTAGAGTGAACAGGTTTCTTCTGGGTAAGCTCACTCCATCGTCGACTCTGTCTCTGTCACCTTTGACCTAGACTAGAGTCAAGAGCAAACCCATCACAAATAAAAAAAAAAAAAAAAGACATTATACTATGAAAATAACTAAAATAGACTAGTCTGGCGGTATCCACATCCGTTAACCGACGAATCTTTCCAACAGCATAAGCCGCCGAACTCAGCCGCCCCGCAAGGGATACCAAATGAGGACCCCATTGCAACCTTGAGTCTAGCGTGATCCCCAGGAAAACCGTTTTACCGACGAATTCTAGCTTCTCCTTGTTTAATATAATGTCACAATCAGTACTTTTGACTTTCGGCAAGGAAAATTTTACGCACTTGGTTTTTTTTACCATTTAAAACTAAATTATTGGCAGTGAACCAATCCTGAACCTGCCGTAGCGCGTTATTTACGTCATCAACCTGACAAGTCCGTCTATTTATTTAAAAAATTAAAGATGTGTCATCAGCAAATAACACCATGTTAAGATTGTTTTCCAATAAACGGGGTAAATCGTTTATGTATACTAAAAATAAGAAAGGACCTAAAATTGAGCCCTGGGGTACCCCCATTTTAACGTTTAACCCGGACGAATTCACACCACTTATTTGAACTAATTGCTGTCTATCATTCAAATAAGATTTAACCAAACTTAACGCTGATTGACCTAGCCCGTAATGCTCAAGTTTCAGAAGTAATGTTTCATGATTAACGCAATCAAACGCCTTCGACAGGTCGCAGAAGATACCTATGGCATCCTGCGAATCTTTCCACGCATCAAAGATGTGTTTTAATAGAGCGACACCAGCGTCAGTTGTACAACGTCCTCTGGTGAAACCATACTGTCTATCATACAAGATGTTATTCGTAAAAATGAATGAGCATTTGATTTAGCATTATCCTCTCAAATACCTTGCTGAAAACCGGCAACACGGATACTGGTCTATAATTATTTGTGTCTTTACTGTCCCCGGATTTAAAAAGTGGTATAACCGTACTATATTTCATTAGATCCGGAAAAACTCCTTGATCCACACACAAATTGAAAATCAACGCTAAGTACGGCGCTATAGTCTGAATAATGGAGGTACAAGCTTTGATGGACATTCCCCACAGATCTTCAGTCGGTTTTATCTTGATTTGCTTAAAAGCTTTTATTACTGTCATGGGGTTTATATGTGAAAAGTTAAATACAATCGGGCAGGCTGAAACGTTCGCGTTTAATAATCCAAAAGCAAGCGAGGGCGAAGAATTTAAAGTTTCAGTAGTTTTAATTGGGATGTTGGTAAAGAAATTAACAAATTCTTGCGCAACTTTTTTGTTATCTCTAATAAGTCCGTGTGTGGTCTCAAGCGTGTAATCACTACTATTTCTTTTATTCCTATTCGTTTCATTGTTTATAATTTTCCAAACCGTCTTGATTTTATTTTCTGCTAATTTATTGCTAATGTACAAGACCTTAGCTGCCTTGCAGGAATTTTTAAAAATTCTTGAGTAAGTAGCAACATACTTATTAAACGTTTCAGTGTTAATACAAGGCTTAAGCCCATATAGCTCGTAAAGTCTTTCCCTACTTTTTCTAAGTCCTGTAGTCGCCCAGTCACTGAATAAAAACTTAGGGCATATAGTTTTAGTTTTCTTCTTACAAGTGTTATTGAACTCTTTTTGAACCACTGAGAAAACTTCATCATACAAAATATTACCATCATTCACTGTGAGGTCCTGGTTGCTTAACTTACTGATTAAAGTGCTGTTAAATTTATTTAATTTACCGGATGTTATTGGTCTGGATTGAATCTGCACTTGTTTTATTAGCATAATGGACTCAAAGGCTACCAGTAGCCCACTATGATCCGAAGGCAGATAATTTATAATGGCCTTGTCCAAGTAGTTGCAGCTACAAAAAAACATTATCAATACATGTAGCAGAAGTCAATTTAGTTCGGGTTGGTTCCATAAACACATGTGACAAATTAAATGATTTAAAGAGATTTAATAACCTACTGCTGTCTGAATTATCTTCTAGAATATTAATATTAAAGTCACCACAGACAATTATTAGTTTATTACCCATTGCAAGTTTTGCCAAAACATCTTCCATCACTGACTCGAATATAGAGTAGTTCTTATAATTAGGGGGTCTGTAAACGCACACTATGACATGCTTATCCAGCTCAACACAGGACAGTTCAACACTATGTTCAACTGATAGGTCTACTATATCTTTACGAGGTTTTGATTTAATAAAAATAAAAGATTACACATACTCTCCTACCTATTTATTCAAAATCCTAAAATCTTTTTTGGAAAACAGACACTTTCTAGTCCAAAACGGCGAAGCGCTCTCAAGTCTCCGCCCTGTTAAAGCAGGAGTTCCACAAGGCAGTGTGCTGGGCCCGACGTTGTACCTTATCTACACGTCTGATCTACCAACTTCAGAGAGTATCACCACCGGTACTTTTGCTGACGACACCGCGATCCTAAAATCACCCTGACCCAGTTGTGGCGGCGGAACTCTTACAGTGTGGGCTTAATGATATATCGACCTGGTTAAAAAAATGGAGAATCAAGGCTAACGAAACAAAATCTGTAAATGTTACCTTTACTCTAAGAAGAGGCACTTGTCCACCCGTCAAACTCAACAACTTAGAATTGCCACAATCAGACCATGTCAGGTATTTAGGACTACACCTGGATAAGCGACTCACCTGGCAAAAACATGTTTTCACAAAAAGGAAACAATTGGGATTACAATTACGTAAGCTGTATTGGTTAATGGGACGTCGGTCACAGCTGTCACTAAGTAGCAAGCTTCTTCTCTACAAAACAATCCTTAAGCCGATTTGGACTTACGGGATACAACTCGGGGGGACAGCCTCCCATTCCAACATCGAAATCATGCAAAGATTCCAGAACAAAATCTTGAGGACGATAACTGGTGCCCCGTGGTTCGTCACGAATGAACAACTACATCACGACCTGCACATGACAACAGTCAAACAGGAAATACTCTTCCATACATGCACATACAAGAAAAGAATTAAAGACCATCCGAACAGCTTGGCCAATGTCTTGATGGAAGACAATAGTACAATTCGCAGATTGAAACGGCAAATGCCCCAAGACACACTTAAATTGCAACAGAGTGAAGTAAAGTAGGATGCGACACAGGTCGCATACCGAGCACGCCAATAACAAACCCAACCAACCCACTGATAAATGTCCCTCCGGCGACAGATAGCAGTGTAACAACAAAAAAAAAAAAAACATACTCTGCAAGGGATTTAAACAAAATAGGAGGACTATGCAAAGCTTAGAAAGAATTAAGGGTCGTCGGCACGAACTATTTTGAAGGTGGGGTTAAAATGAATGCTATCTCATCCGACAACACGTGCGAAAGGGATAGACGCTGTGATGAGCAGTAAGAAGCTAGTGCTCGTACAAATACGCACTTTTGCAAATTTGTAGCGAAATGTATGATGATTTAGAACGAAAACGAGCGCGTCAAAATTTGTATACAGACCTTTGGAAATATGGATATCATGAAAAAACTACTGAATGTACCGGATGTACCGTGATTACCGCAAAGCCCCAAATTTTTATTTTCAGATATACTGTATTGATTTTTCGGAATTTTTAATATTTTATTCGGTCGTTTCTATATTTGTATTCGCATATAAGTTGTCGGAAAATTTGTATATAAAGCAGTAAATTTCATATTTTGTCATAATTATGCTCATACTTTATTTTTTATTCGGCGCTTTTATTACTACCCATTATTTTTCATGATTATATCTATACTATACTACTACTTAAAGTTCAGGTAAACGGCGTAAACTCACTAGGGTCTGAAATGACAATGGGCGTTCCTCAGGGCTCTATATTGGGTCCATTCCTCTTTTTAGTTTACATTAACGATTTGCCCCATTTATTACAAAATCAACCGAAGATCGTGTTATTTGCTGAGGACACATCTTTGATATTTAAAATAGATCGGCGGTCATAAAATCTTGATGATGTGAATAAGTCTATTCATCAGGTCCAAACTTGGTTCACGGCAAACAATTTGTTACTAAATGAAAAAAAAAACAAATTTATTAGATTCACATTGCCGAATGTAAGAAGTAGCGAATGCGACATCATATTGAATGGAGGAAAGCTGGACTAAGTAAATCAAACAGTTTTCCTGGGAATCACTCTACTAAGCGACAAATTACAAGCGAGTCGGCAGAGCTCGGCCCCTTATGCTGTTAGAAAGATAAGACAGCTAACGAATGTGGAGACCGCGCGTTTGGTCTATTTTAGCTACTTTCATAGCATTATATCATACGGTATTTTACTGTGGGGTCGGGCAGCTGACATTGAATCAATATTTATATTGCAAAAGAGAGCTGGCAGAGCCATATATAAGTTAAGTCAGCCAGAATCTCTTAGGGAGCTATTTAAAAAGATTAATATTATGACAGTTTTTTGCCAATTCATTTATGAAAATATTATATATGTAAGGAAAAGTATAAATATATTTAGTAAAGTTAGTGATAGACACAATTGTATTATTTATTATATACTTTATTGTACACCACAAAAAAAAAGGACAAACATTAATACTAGAAATAAAGATAAGCTAGATCAATCATCCTATGGCAGACGCGGTGGGGCCGCAGGGGAAGAGGTGTGTCGGTATAGCGTTGGCCGCTCTCCCTATCCTCTGCGGCCGAAAAGTGGTAGGTGGCGGGGCCACTGTCCTGACCCGTCACAGGGGGACTAAGGGTGCCACACACGTGTTCGTCTGGCACCCATGTGCCTGTTTGGTCCCTGGGGTGGTCACGGCGTGAAACGTGTTCTGGTGTGCCGGTGACGGGGGTTACTCCCCAAAGGAGGGTCCGGTGACGGACAGCCGCGGCGGGTTCGCGGATGTATGCTTACGCGTTCCCGTGTTCCCACCATAAGCGGCAGAGGAGGACACCGTGGAGTTTTAGTGGGTTAGTGTCCCACATAACTGCACTATCTCCCCGTGGTAGTGCAGTATGCATGAGCATTTCAAAAAAAAAAAAAAAAATATCAACCCTCCTATAGATTAGCTAAAGTACACAAATCTTTCATGTGTTAAATTCTATAACAAAATACCTTGTGAGATATTAAAACTACATGAAAGTAAATTTAAAAAAATAGTTAAAAGTACACTTTGTAAACAAGCATATTACAAATTAGATGATTATATTCAAGATAAGAATGCTTGGAAACATACTGGTCCTGCTCCATAGGGCAATCCTAAGTGTAGATTAAATCAAACTGGTTAATTTGTATTATATTCATAATTGATTATAGTAATGCTTTATTTTTATTATTTTTTTAATTCTTTTTGTTTAAAAAAAGATTGACTCGCACACTGTTCCGTTGTTGTTGATTTAGGTAATTTACCTATGTATGCAATATTTGTAAATATGTAAGAACCATGTTCCTATTTATCAAGTGAATGATTTTACCTTTTAGTGCTTGTAATACTTTATACCTATATGTAGTATAGTAGTGCTAGGTGCATCGTCCGCACGTATATGAATTTATTAATTTATGCACTTTAATATTGTAAAACATTTATATTTTTTAAAAGAGTAAGTATAGAGTTTCTTGTACGTTCTTCTCCATAACAAGCTACTTTTCCGAATGCACGGTAGAATAAATTTTGATTACTTATAATTTTAATTTTCAAAAGTGCCGCTTAATGGCCCAATTGAAATAAATACCTTTGACTTGACTTTACTAATATTATAAAGAGGAAAGATTTTTTTGTTTGTATGTTTGTTTGTACCAAATAGGCTCCAAAACTACTGGAACGATTTAAAAAATTATTTCACCAATAGAAAGCTACATTATTCCTGAGTGATATAGGCTATTTTTTAATCCCGAATACGGGTCCTGTGGGGTGGCCCACGGGAGCGAAGCCGCGGGGAACAGCTAGTTTGATATATATTTCTACTCATATATTGTTTCATTATATTGTAGGTGGTACTCAAATAAAAATCCTTAAAACAATTCTGTAAATCGTTTAAATGGTTGGTCGAGAATTGATGTTTCAAGATAATGGGCCTTCGCGCTGCGATGATTCGAGCTTATAGTTATTTGAGATTGTGATGCATCGAGGTAGTAAACTGTCGCGCTCATAATTTATCGATTTCAAATTTTCAAGTACAATCGAGTTAAGGTTTTCGAGCAAGTGTTATTCAATCTCACGTTCGATTTCAAGTAGGGAACCCAAGAACGACATCATGCTGTTCCTTAACATCTAGGAATTTACATAAAATATGTAATAACTCCCGCATTCCATTTCTAAACGGTTTAACCATTTTACAATTGGAATTGTGAAAAACAATGTACAGCCTTAAGCAATCTGCCAGTTCAATAAAGTACCACGAAAGTAACTGATGTGAAAGCCTACCACCTCCTACCACAAAAAAACTTTTTGGGGATACCAATATGAGTTCTGCAAAGTTATATTAGCCAGACTATAAAACTATGGCATTAGTGAAATAGCAAAATAATTTTATTGAGATTTATTTGTAGAGCATTGTTTCTCGCTTCATTCAACAAGTGAAAAATCTCCAGCCCACAGAATTTAAACCTAAACTAGAAATAACAGTATGAGGTAGAAATAACAATCAGAAGTCAAAAGATGTCAAAGCACCATGTCCTGATAAAATCTCCAATGAACTGGTGGAAGTGTCTGCAGAAGTACTATTCCCTGACCAAATTACTCAATAGAATGATGATGTTAATGATGGTGTTTTTGTCCTGTATATATATTTTTGTGGTGTACAATAAAGAATATAATAAATAAATAAATGTTTAACCAATACATACCCACAAAATCGGTGACTTCACACATCATTCTGCTTCATAAAAAAGGGCCGAAAATGGACATAGGTAGCTACAGCTTGAAAAATATGCCAGAAGGTGATTCTTGAAAGAATAAGCCTAAATTGGAGGACGAACAGTCAATGGAAAGGTAAAAGAAGAAAATTCACGAAAATCACATCCACACAGTGAAACAAATAATCCAGAAATACAATGAATACAATAAAACGCTGTACATGGCATTAATTGATTATAACAAAGCATTTGACGGTATTAGTGATGCAGCTATATGAGACAGTCTGACTGCCCAAGGCATACCTGAGGGGTGACCATAAGCTCTTTGAGCAAGGTTATTTTTAGTGTGTTTAATAGACAGATGTATATGACTTTTATACATCTGTCTCTTTTTCACAGTCGAACGAACCATGATAATTTTGACAAGTCATGTATATAAATTGAACTAATCAAAACTATATACCGTAAAATGGGGTGAATAGAAATCGCGGGGTGAATGGAAACAAAACTGGGAGTTTATTATTTTGGTCTCTAATTTGTCTTTAGTCGACTATCGTTCATTTAGTTCTACGATTTATTAAACTGCAATATTTTTTCCCATTATACTGGATACCCCCAAATTTACGTCAAGTTTATTGACAATATTGACACAAAAAAAAGCGGTTAAAGTGACCTCTGCGTGTGCTATTTAAGGCTGTCTAAAACTATACCATTCTTCAGTTTTATCTCCTTCAAAATTTATATAATTGTATAGTAAAGTTTCTCATCTCTTAGGGACACAAAGAAAGTATAAATACCTATTTAATGATTTTATTCGTATTTCTAGTAAAATAAGGACACTTGTGCTTTTGCCAGTATTTGAGGTGAATAGATATGCGTGGGGGGTTAATGGAAACGCCTTTAGGGTCAATAGACTCGAAGAAAGGGGTGATTAGATACGAGTGAGGGGTTAATAAAAACGAGAATGGGGTCTATAGAAACATAATTTTCAGGGTTGTTAATTGAGGACTAATTTAATAAATGTAAAGTGTTTTATGCGATTTTCAGATAAATTGTAAAATTTTGATATTTTCTATCCTCATGGGCTTTGGTCTTGTATTTGTTATTTTTCTATTCTCCCCTCTCTCGTATCTTTTGACCCCAGTTTCAAGGTAAATAGAAATCGTCTTCATTTTCCTATTTTACAAATTATTGAAATGTTTTCGCAAATTAGTATTTGGCCAAATACAATGCAACTCGCAATTTCACAATCCTTTAATAACAGCTTGCATACAAAATATCTGAGAAAATCAAGGTGGAAGTTGAAATTTGTGCCTATTCGCCCCATTTTACAGTACTCAAAAAGGCAAAGCAAAGATACAGAAGTAGAGACAGGGCCAGAGTTTGAAGTGAGGAGAAGCCAGCTAAGTTTTTCTATCAGATAGAAGATATTCCGCAAACTAGACTGGTCACATCTGGATCTCAACATTGCTGGTGAAAAACTAAACAACCTCAGATTTACAGATGACATAATCCTGTTTGAGGTAGATCCAAGTAATCTTGGAGTCCTATCTTTATGGAAAGAAAGTGCCTTAGTGGGATTGTCCATGAACACAACAATTCTGATAAAAAACCAATAATAATAAAGGTGGATTCTGAGTCACCGCAGTATGTAGATGAATGCACATATCTAGGACAAATAATATCACCAAACTAAAAGACTAAACCAAAGGAAGTTATCACAAGAACAGCCAGTGGCTGGCGCATATAATCTTCATTAAAAGAGATCGTTAAATCTAGACACTTAGGAATAGCTACAATAAAAACGTTTTCACACCTGCATAGGTACCTACTACCCCTTATTGTATGTAATGTTACTGTAAAAGCCCGAACAAAGAAAAATAATAACGTATTAGTATTCAAGGGACAGTAAACACAGCAAGGGGAAACAAATAAGACAGGAGGACGAGCTAAAATAAACAGCAGGCCTCAACTGGAGGAGAATAACTTATGACAAAAAACAGTGGTAACAACTAGAGGAGGCCTTTGCCAAACGGCACATTAAATTGAGGGACATACTGTAACAGCACTTACAAAAACAAAGAACAATTCAGAATAAAGGGCATTAGAATAAAATGCTTTTATGAAAAATTACTTAAGATCATTATGTTTGCTGACATACCTCTTTCTTTAGCTTTAATTATGCGGTTACGTCTTCTTCTCTCTTTTTTCGCTATTTTCCTCCATTTTGCATGCCTGAAAATTAAGAGAAATATTTTCAGCACTATTTTAGGAAGAGAATAGAATAGCATTATAGCATACATGATAAAATGTGAAAATGAGTGCAAGTATTGCCATTTTTAACTTACCTCCCCATGTTATTTTCAAAATACTATAAAATCTTTATTAGGCACAGACCGTCCAAAGATCATCTGATGATAAAATTGGCTTGAATTGTTGTCGTAAGAAAATTAAAGTACCGTTCTATTTATATAATTTTCCATATAAAAATTATACAAGTATTAAAGTACTTTGTGTACACCTCACTACCAAATCTACTTGTTCGAATTCACGATCACATAATAAAAATTCACGTTGATGCATTTTTTTTAATTGTTTTGTCAACAACTCCTACCTCATTGCTTTGTTCACTGACTTTGTTTGACACAGATGAGATGTCATTGTCATTTGTCATGATTAGTCATGAACGTCATTATTTTTTTTTATTTTTTTTTTGCATTTGTTCCTGACGGAACAGGCTAAGGTCTGAGACCATGCTGCCTAGTCTTCAGTGAAATTTTAACATTCTTTAGTATGCATTAGAAGACGGATGTAACAGATTCTAATGTTTTATGGAGTATTTGGCAGCAAATTGTATTGAGTCAGCCTTCCCAGTAAGCTTAGCGGAGGTAGTCAATACTACAATAAAATGCTCCGCTCCACTATCCTGAGATCGCTTCTGTCAATGATTTCACATATTGTCCAGTTGCGTAGACAGTTGAGACACAAAACTACACCAATTTTATATCACAATATCCACTAGGAATCAATTTGCAAATAATATTAACAGCCGCTGAACTTCCCTCGAAAAAATCCCGCCAAAAACTCTTTTTTTTTTTTTTTTTTTTTTTTTTATTTGTTCCTTACGGAACAGGCTAAGGTCTGAGACCATGCTGCCTAGTCATCAGTATTTTTCTTGAATTCTTTATTATGCATTAGAATGCGGATGTAGCGTATTCTAATGTTTTTTGGAGTATTTGGCAGCAAATTGTATCGAGTCAGCCTTCCCAGTAAGCTTTGCGGAGGTAGTCAATACTACAATAAAATTCTCCGCTCCATTACACCGAGATCGCTTCTGTCAATGATTTCACATATTGTCCAGTTGCGTAGACAGTTGAGACACAAAACTACACCACTTTTATATCACAATATCTACTAGGAATCAATTTGCAAATAATATTAACAGCCGCTGAAGTTCACTCGAAAAAATCCCGCCAAAAACTCTGTAATTTTTTTTCACTGCACCTAACCACAGACTACATAAAGATACTGGATAAGTGGATACCATGGTGGATTGGATACTGCACTTCACTTTCACCATGAATCGTAATAGTGTTACACTTTTCGTTTGGTCCGGTCGGACCACTGATTTGTGGGCGGGGTTCGTACGGCCCGGACCATATCCGAGCGTGTGTAGAGTGGTCCGCTGGACATTATTATTATTAATTGAGTCCGTCTCGCTCCACACAAGCGTGTGTAAGCGAGAAATAATTCGTGGGCGGAGTTAGTCCAGCCGGACCACGGATTTGTGGGCAGGGTTAATCTGGCCCGGACCATATCCGAGCGTGTGTAGAGTGGTCCGCTGGACATTATTATAATTTTTTCACGATGGGTGGCGCATCGTCACTGTTTACGCCCTTTGCGTAGAGGTAAGGGTTGCCAAATGAACACACCTTTAGACAATCACTTACTAATAATTACTATTAAATCTGAAGGTTACAGGAATACTTTTTGGGACCCGTTACATTGTTATCTTCGACCGTTCGCTGGTGGCGTGTTGAGACTGGAGGCAAGTGTCAGAGGCTCAGAGCGCAGGCCTCGCTTCTTGGCGGACGTCCTGACGTCCTGTCCGCGGCGCCCGCGTCCCGCTCGTCCGTCAGACGCTCGGAGCCGCGCTCCCATTGGCTCGCATCGGTGGCGTGATGTCTCGCGCACGCGATTGGTTCCCGGCTGGGTTGCCAGGTGCAGGCCGGAACAGTCGCTATGCCGCTATGGCTATTGAAAGCTGTCAAAGCCATACATTTTGTAACCAGTCAGTCACCTACATTGAGCTAGGAAAAACATGGAGGCGCCGCAATGTTCTATACATACATTAGCTTATACAAATATGAGTGTAATAAGATACAGAATGTGTAACATCGTTTTGTTTCATTCTTTCTAATATAGTAATCGTATTTGACAAAAGAGACAACAATATTTCAGTTGTTGCACATTATGGCAACATTTTGTTATGACGTAGTGACAGTTGTAGGTACGTGCCATATTCGCCATATTATGTGACGAATTTTGTGGTGTGTTCGTGGTAGTCCTGCTGTCAAATGGTTGTTTACTTTTTGTGTTATTAATGTGTGTGTGTTCCGTGATTAACACAACCATAGCATCGACAGCCATTTTAAGTGCCATTTTAAGGTTTAGGTAGGCACGTTTTTTTGTAGGTATTTCCAGTCCATACTATTTAATATGTCTATGGTCAACTATTCAGTAAAGAACAATGGCAGGTGCCCATACATTGTTTTAGCTGAGATTAAATTCCTACGTCATTAAATGAAAAATATCTGGTCAGGGTGATATTCTGAATTAGTTTGTGCAAGTATTTTTATTCGAGAACGAGTTTTTTGTAAATATTTCTACCATGAGTCAAGTAAGAATTAACTCGTTACAACTAAAAAACTATCCAAATCTAGAACGTATCACCGATGAAATATATTTTATTATATAAAAGTCTGCCTCTCAATAAGATCTGTTTACATTCTAGTTATCCTTGCTCCTCATGTTTTTAGTTCGTCTTTCAAATCCTTAAGCCAAGTTGACAATCTACAATCGATAACGCTAGTAGAAAACGAATCAATGTATGGGAATGACACATCTGAACGTTAAGTCACGTGGTCAGACCATACAAATAGAAGGCGTTAACGATTGTAGAAAGAGATTGTAAAATATGCACATTTATCAATATTAATAGTCGACTCGCCAACGCACCACCGCACAGGCCAACAGACCGATAACGACTGATCGCCCCACTACTCGGACCGGTATTTATAACCGAGCGACGTATGCGTACGAGACAACATTACAATACTGTTATCGGCTTGTAGCGCGATCTATTGACATCTACATACACTACATTCCCTTCCTTGTTTTAACCAGTTGTATGTAACCAGAATTATTAATAAGACATTTAGCATATTCTTATTTTTATTATTAATGAACTGGCATCTCTGGCATAACAAAATGAGAGCACAATCTTATTTAAAAATCATTTACTGGTTTAATTTAGTGCTTCCTTTGACCCTTCCTCTTCTTCTTCTATTCCATTTTCTGATACCCATTTCAGGCCTTCTGATGAAGGTTCCCCCTCTCCATCAAATTGCTCAACGTTAGTTGAGAACTCATGTTATTAATTAGTTACCTGGCACTAATTAATTAATACACGAATCGTCTCGCGCGCAGGCCCGACGACTTCGAGCTTCCGAACAGACTCCAGCACCGTAGACCACACACGTACGCTGCGGCAGGCTATACAGAGAGCCGAAGACAACAACCTGCCTTTCCGCTCAGCGTCTATGAAACACGTAAAAGTCCTCGACTTGATCGAGACTTGGGCTGCACTGCAGTCCCTCCAACGGCGGCAAATCGACCACCGGTACATCGAAGTGCCGAAGCGCCTGCACAAAAATGCCATTACGCTAGTCTGACCTTGCGACCTGGCTCCGGAACCCATCCCTCCGCAGCGAGGTGTGGTACAGGGAGACGCCACCTCCGAAACCTTCCACCGCTACACTGGAGGACGCCTTCAAGGTTCCGGACCGGAGAGGGCCAGGCACCGAAATCAACGGCGAGCACTTCACTCGCCTTCGGTTCACCGATAATATAGCTGTCATGGCTGAGACCATGGAGGACCCCAGTACAACGCTTGATGATCTCAGTAGAGCTAGAGTTAAAGTGAGGTTAAACGCCCATGTCGCACCCATTCCCGTCAAAATCGGAGACTCCACACCCGCAGCCGTGGACGACCATGCCTGCCTGGGACGAATAGTCCAGCTAGGCATGCCCAGCCTCGAGAAAGAGGTCAACTGTCGAATCTCACTCGGCCAGGCAGCGTCCGGGAGCTGCGCGGCATCCTCTCATACAGGTTTGACGGGGCAGCCACGCTTTCTTTTGCCTTGGGGATTCCAATCCAGCGCTTTCTTAGGTATATGATCAGAATCCCTTCGCAGCGTGTGGCCGATCCAACTCCATTTACGAAGCTTGATCTGGCGGTCAATCAGGCTCTCGTGGCATTGCCCCAAAAGCTCTACGTTGGTGATGGTCTCGGGCCAGTAAATGTCGAGTATGCGACGAAGACAGCGGTTGACGACGACTTGGATCTGGCGTGAGATGTCTTTTGTGACCGTTCACCGTAAAGCAGCACGGATTTGAGTTGAGAAAGTTTTAAGTTTGATCCTTCAGGTCAGTTTCCGCGATTGCCAAACAGGTCTCAGCTGTGCGAAGGTAGCTGATCGTGCTTTAGCAATCCTTGATGCGATGTCCTCTTCACTACCTCCAGTCTATGACACGACGCTCCCGCGGTAACTGAATTTGCGGACGCGTGCCACTGCCTCTGTTCCAATCAGCAACGGTGAAGTATTCTACACACCAGATCTCATCTCTTGGGTCTTCCGGGTGTGACCAGTATGTACATATAAAGTACCACTACTGCTGACTTCTCTCTTTTTTTTCTTTGATAACTGTCAATTTAATGACCAGTAGGCATAATCTACTGCTATTATTGTCATTCTCTGATGACTGTCAATTTAATGACCAGTAGGCATAATCTACTGCTATTGTTGTCATTCTCTGATGACTGTCAATTGAATGACCAGTAGGCATAATCTACTGCTATTACTGTCATTCTCTGATGACTGTCAATTTAATGACCAGTAGGCATAATCTACTGCTTAAACTGTCATTCTCTGATGACTGTCAATTGAATGACCAGTAGGCATAATCTACTGCTATTACTGTCATTCTCTGATGACTGTCAATTTAATGACCAGTAGGCATAATCTACTGCTATTACTGTCATTCTCTGATGACTGTCAATTTAATGACCAGTAGGCATAATCTACTGCTATTATTGTCATTCTCTGATGACTGTCAATTTAATGACCAGTAGGCATAATCTACTGCTATTGTTGTCATTCTCTGATGACTGTCAATTGAATGACCAGTAGGCATAATCTACTGCTATTACTGTCATTCTCTGATGACTGTCAATTTAATGACCAGTAGCTATATTCTACTGCCTGTCAATTTAATGACCAGTAGCTATATTCTACTGCCTGTCAATTTAATGACCAGTAGCTATTTTCTACTGCCTGTCATTTTAATGACCAGTAGCTATATTCTACTGCCTGTCAATTTAATGACCAGTAGCTATTTTCTACTGCCTGTCATTTTAATGACCAGTAGCTATATTCTACTGCCTGTCAATTTAATGACCAGTAGGTACGTTCTACTGCATTTGTGTGCTCTTTGATTTATTATTTTAGAACTAATCATGTAGCTCAAATCAAATAACTAATCATGAGGTCACGGATTCGACTCCCAGGTCGGCAGTGTCACTCGGTTTCTCCATCAGGAACTTATTCCCAATAATAAACCACATGCGCGATTTTATGTTATGCCAGCGGTTGCCACCTAGGCTCACAGTTGCCACAAAGGCCAACTAGGCTATTCTTAACCAATTCAATTCAACTCTTTTAGAATTTGATTGAACACAGTCACAGTCGTTCCAAAGAAACTTCGAAACTCTACTGCAGCAAAACTGCCAAGTCAACAGAAACCCTCGAGTAAAGCCTCACCACGGCTCTCAAACCGTCCAGCAATCGTATTGCCCTCACACAACGGTCTATCTAGACCCAGACCTCCAAAAGAGCTAAACGCAATATCGCGAACCTACGGACTACTTGTGTTGCCTCAATTATACCGATTTACGGCCAAGATTAGGCTTAACCACTGGTACGGTACATGCTACGGCTGATAGACTGAATTACTCGACCTTCTACAGCTTGCTCATCAAATATCATTATCGAAATCAACATCGACTGGAACGTGAGTACGTGATCCACTATCATCTTCCTAAACCTATCGTGTGTATACTTCCAAGTTCTAAGCGTGCCTATTTAAAGCCTTCAGTGTCTAACGATCACCGATAGTGAAAAGTTCCTCTAAGCCTTAGTAGTAATTGATCAGAAACCGTATCAGCTTAGATCATATACAACGCTCATGGCACGACTGCCGCAGCAGCTAGTGACACTCATGCCACCCATATCGTCACAACCTCAAGTGATCATCACACATCACTTCACATAGAGTCTATGACTTCTAGGTTATTACAAAACCAATACAACGAATCTCCTATGAGACCCGTGTCCCCGCTACACCACCAGCTGCCCATCGCCCCCTGAACAACTCACAAGTGAATTGCAGGTACGACTACAGAAAAGTGCGTACAGTGTGAGCTACGGTATGTGCTCTCCTGCTCGGTGGAGGAAGCCTCCTCACTGTTTTCTACGTTTAACTCGTTAGGAGCACAACTTAGAGGCATCCTTTGTATGCGATCGTGAGCGTCATTATTCATTCTATAATATTTACAGATTTCAAAAGATAGCGATCGCGGGATCTAATACTAGTTAGTTTAGACGGGCTGTCTCCGCAACTCCACGACCAAGCGCGTATTTTGCGTGATCTAATACTATCATCATGTTACTTTAAAAGTAAGCAAGTGAATTAAGATCTGAAGACAAAAATCGATTTTTGAAAATGAATGAAAACGACTCACCAGATTGGCATAAAGAGCCGTGTGTATGGATCCACACATACACACGCTCCTCATTGACCTGTCCAACTCCTTGTTTGTTGCTAGCTTTGTTGTTGCTCCACTCTGGACTTATTTTTCAGTATTCGAGATTCTGAGGGTAGTCGTAGAAAACTAGACGACTCCTTAAATTAGTCCCACATTGTTCCTGCCATGTAGACGCGAAGCAGAAGGGCTTACTTCTACTGCATTCAGTTTTGGTGGGACCAAAACAATACGACGCAGACGGTGTTGTGTGCCAACAGTGTGCACAGTGTATGTTTACGAGGTTGAATTCCACAGCACTACTCAGCAAGTGCACTACTTATCGTATACATTTGATGCGCTTCAAAACGAACCGCCACTGATTTTAACTGTCACCGTCACACACATTTTTTTCTTGTTTTTTTTTTTTTTTTTTTTTTTTTAATGCATTGTAACCAAAGTCTTCATGTTCCTATTAGAGAATAACAACTTTATTTTACTCTACGGTTTTATCCTCGTCGCCAATGTAAAATATGCACATTTATCAATATTAATAGTCGACTCGCCAACGCACCACCGCACAGGCCAACAGACCGATAACGACTGATCGCCCCACTACTCGGACCGGTATTTATAACCGAGCGACGTATGCGTACGAGACAACATTACAATACTGTTATCGGCTTGTAGCGCGATCTATTGACATCTACATACACTACAGAGATTCAATACGAAACGTTTGTAATTTGGCTAGGGGGGCTGCAGGGACAATACATACTATCAATAACGATGGTAGACCGGCTTAAAACCAAAAAATATAAAAAAACGTGATTTAAACATAGCAAAAATGATTTGACAGCAGTCATTGCGTCGCCAGCGACATCTGCGCTCAGCTTTGCGTTCACATGCCCATTTGGCTACCAAATTTATTTTTTTCTTTTGTCAGTACGAGTAGGTATGACTTTAGAACGAATTTATTTTTGGAAAAGCCATCAGAAATGAAAGTGCACCACCCCAAATTCAAATCCTTGCAAAGCCGGGGCGGGTTGCTAGTAAATACTAATGCCATGAATCATAGAAATATTAAAATGCTCTTTGAATGAAGACAAAACTTTTAAGTTTACGAAAGAATTCTGTACCCTCGGCAAAGTTAGTTGTAAGGCTTACCACGCACTGCGGTTTTTATTCGCGCGATTTTTTCCCGCCCATTCTGCCATGGAATTTTATGAAGCTGCACGCATTGCGGTAAAAAAATCGCGCGCATATAATTTTGTCAATTGTTTTGTCACAGAACCTACCGCACTGCAGCGCACATTAAATTCGCGTGAATATTTTGAGACTATGAACAGGTAGAAAATAGACAGAAATCGCGCGGTGTTTTATCCGCAGTGCGTATTAATTACGATTCAGTACGTGGATCAAAACTCGCGCGAATGAAATCCGCGCGGCTAGAAATCGCAATGCGTGATAAGCCTTACGTTGGCAACCGCTAAATATGCCAATCTTTAAAGTTGGCAACACCGAATTTATACTAGCACTTCGCCCGCGACTTCGTTCGCGTGATCCGTATTTTATGCTACAGATGACTTCTTGGTTCACCCCCTTAAAGGTTGAATTTCCAAAAATCCCTTCTTAGTGATCCCCTACAGCTTATAAAGAAGCCTTGGTAAAGTAAAAAATCTATAACACCCCCAATAATGAAAACCTTTACTATTAATACTTAGGTTAGTATTTATGCCAGGTTGCAATTAAATAAGCCTTTTTACCTCCTTAGGGGTAGAATTTCCAAAAACCAATAAATACATGAATTCTTGTTATCAACCAAAAGTGTAAATCTAAAAGTTCAGGTGTCCAACTTACAAACTGTAGTAATACAAACTTTCAACCCCCTTTTTACCCCCTTAGGGGTAGAATTTCCGCAATTAAAAAAAATCTCATTGTTTTTGTATTAAACAAGAGCGTTAAACTAACAATTTCAGATGTTTTACCTTCCAGACAGAAGAAATTTCACATAAACTTTCAATCCTTATTTTACCCCTTTAGGGGTGGAATGTCCAAAAACCAATAAAAAAAAACCGGCCAAGTGCGACTCGACTCGCGCACGAAGGATTCCGTACCATTATCGCAAAAAACGGCAAAAAAGTCACGTTTGTTGTATGGGACTCCACTTAAATAACTATTTTATTGTTTTTAGTATTTGTTGTTATAGCGGCAACAGAAATACATCATCTGTGAAAATTTCAGCTGTCCAGCTATCAGCTATCACGGTTCATGATATACTGCCTGGTGACAGACGGACAGACAGACAGAACGGATCGCGGAGTCTTAGTAATAGGGTTCCGTTTTTACCCTTTAGATACGAAAGCCTAAAATTATTCTTTTTATCAACCAACAGCGTGAATCTAAAATTTCACGTGTCCAACTTACAAACTGTAGAAATTTCACACAAACTTTCAACCCCATTAGCGGTGGAATTTCAAAAATTCCTTTCAAAATGCGCACTTACGTCAGTACGTCACTTGAGGAACCTCCATGCCAAATTTCATCTTTAAACGTCAAGTGGTTTTCGATACTTCGTGATGAGTGAGTGACCTTTCGCTATTATATAATATACTAGCTGACCCGCGGGGCTTCGCTCCCGTCAACTGGCTACCCTGTCTAACCTGCCTACCCTGCGTGCCCTGCCTACACAGCCGACCCTGCCTACCCTATCCACCCTACCTACCCTACTTACCCTGCCTACCAGCCTAATAATTTTTATCTATCAATAATAGTTTTCTCAGAACACGCCAAAGAATGAATTTTATAGGCAACATTTTGCTACCTTGGCTTAAATTATTGCTATTTTCAAGCTTTCTTGCACGCGACGATGGAAAAAGAACAGCAGCCTAATTGTGTAAGTGAATTCAACAATAGAAAGTAACGCACAATTATTGACTAACTATATAGCTTCTGCCAGCGGCTTAGCCCGCGTGAATGTCGAAAACTATCCCGAGTATGCTAGTATTATATTATCTGTGCCCGAGGGAACATATTCCAGGGATCAAAAATAACCTATGTGCTATTCCAGACTATAATCTATCTCTGTGCCAAATTTCATCCAGATCCGTCCAGCCGTTTGAGCGTGAAGAAGTTACAAACATACACACACTCACAAACTTTCGCCTTTATAATTATGTGATATATTATATTTAGAGAGCAGTGGTGGCCCAGTGGTATCGGCCGCGACTTACAAGTTGTAGGTCGTGGGTTCGAGCCCCGGCAGGCGCTTTACTTTGTGTAAATTATTTCATCACCACTGCTCTCAAAACGTTGAAGGAAAACATCGTGAGGAAACCGCCATGTCCTAGAGCCATACATTCGAAGACATGTGACATGCACCAACCCGCACTGGGCCCGCGTGGTGGATAATGGCCCATTCCCTCTCACAGAGAGGAGGCCTGTGTCCCAGCAGTGGGAACATTAATTGGTTGATGATGTGATATTATATATAGTGTGATCACATGCGTGATGAAAGACGCGATGTGGATTTCCGTCTATGTGATTGGTCGATTGTTCATACTCTTTCATGGCGTCAAACCCTTTGCCTTGCCGAATTTACTTATGCAATTAGGCTGCGGATGGCATAGTTATATTTCCATGGCAGATCGGTAGGCCTTTATTGTAGGACACTACTTGTGACGATAATCTTGCGCCATCCCATCTTCCTGGCTCATCGTGCTTTGCTGGTACTGCCGCTGCGGCTGCAGAGAACCTCAAGCGGTAGAAATATAATAACCGCATCGGAACTTACATATTTTCGACCCGTTTGGGGTTCAAACTCTTGGCCCGAGTGATCACGCATAAAGAACTGCGTACACATCTATTTGATTGGTACTTCGCGTGACCCTGGGCTTGCTTCTACCTTGATCAGAGTTAGTCTTTTGGGCATAATAACAGTGGACTGTGCAGCGATGTGGAAAAGAAAAAAAAAGAAAAAAAGGAAACTGTTCTAAAATAACCATTTTCTTTTTTGGCTTCGTAAGTTAAAAAAGTAGTTTTTGATCTAAGTTAATATTTAAGTACCTATAGTTGTAGTTAACTAAGTATTTTATGTCTACATTTTTATCTACGAGCATAAAATATTATGTGTCATACATTTAAGGTAAGTACCTAAGTATGTGAAAATATATCATTTATTTACCGCTACATGTGGGTAGATAGAAATAACGGCGGAATTAGCAATTACTGCACGCTTGGTAAAATGGAAAGCAATAGGCACGAGATTAAAAATTTAATTTTTCGCAATATGGAGAATAATTTTGTAGAACTTTTGCGATCTGGTTTAGACCCAAATTTCGAAGGCGGTTGGCCAATCCGGTTGGCGGCCCGGTATGGATATACCTCTATAGTAGAAACGTTACTGCAATTTGGAGCAAATCCACACTTATTGAGCGAATCTGGTGAGTTATTTTTACGTGTTTATAAAATTTCATTATTCCCAGGACGCCAAGGATTACAATAATATTAAGTTATAAGATTTCTACGATATTTTTTTTATCACACGGGGAAATAATAGCGAGGTTTCTAATAAGTGTTTTAGTCGTAGGTTTTTCCTACCTACCCAATAATTGCCGAATGCGATTATTTAGTTTGCTCGCGGAACTAATGTTGTAACTGCCTTGATTTATACTTACTATTATACTTATGCTCATATAGGTGGGAAGGTACCTATCTCTATTATTTAGCTAGAGTTGAAAAAATCTGGCCCAAAATCGCTCCTAGATGATGGCTGTGTTAAGAGTGTAAGGTCTTGGGGGTTAAAATTTCCTTTATGGACCGTTGATTTTTGACGCGGGGAGGGTGGGGTAGGAAGGGGGGAGCTTTGACTACACCCCTGTACCATCCCCACTACGCGGAGCCCCATGGTTATGGAGATATCCATGATTAAAGTTCTCAGGTTAGAATAAAAAAATCCATAAATGTCCATTTATTTAAGGGGCGGGGTAAAGGGGAGGGAAAGGGGGTAGGGGGCTACCCCACTGAACCATCCCCACCCCACGGAACGCCATGGTTATGGACATATCCATGGTTAAAGTTTTTACGATTACCTACTATTTAAGCAACAAAGTCAACGGAGCCCCGATGCGGGGCTCCTATTTCTGTCTGCAGTGTCTAAAGTAACCTAACCTGAAGGAGATGACGGGCGCTGAGTTCGCTCGCTCGAACCTAACCTATCCGTGTCGGGGTTCCCAAAGCTCCCGAGCTCGCTTCGCTCGCTCTTGGACTAATTCACATTTTTTAACCTCACTAATAATTACATTTTAGTAAGTTGGAAATTTTTATTCTAACCTGAAGACTTTAACCATGGATATCTCCATAACCATGGGGCTCCGCGTGGTGGGGATGGTACAGGGGGGTAGCCAAACCTCCCCCGCCTTCCTACCCCACCCTCCCCGCGCCAAAAATCAACGGTCCATAAAGGAAATTTTAACCGTCAGGACATAGCAAATTGTTATTGGGTTTTTCTATTGAACACTCATACAAAGCTGCCTGGAGTTTGGAGTTTTGTTCGGTTGATTGAAATTACTATTAAATGAGACCTAAGCCATAGTTGCCGAAATATGGGTATTTTAAACACATATATTATGCATATATTATGTGTTTTTTATTGTTATGTTAATACAGGTGCATCAACATTACAACTAGCAGTATTTTCTGGTGAACACTGGAACACTGATAAATGGACGTCTTTGCTGTCGTGTTGCGATTCATCCCAACTAGCTGACGGAGCAGCTGTGGCAATTATATTTAACAACGTCCAGGCTTTGAAGAAGATTTTGGCCACTGGAAGATGTAATACTAACATTCCTACAACTTTAACGGGTAAGCATGCTGCGTGCGACTGCGAAGTGCGAACCCATCAATTTAACATGCTATTCGGCCACCGCTGCTCTTTACTCACTTAGGCCGAGTTTCTGAATTGAGTATTTGGAGTTAAGAATGCGTCAAACCCTACTTTCATGCCTGACAGGCTTTCAGGCTGAATTAGCGTGTTTAACAACTAGGTACTCAACTTTAAATACTTATTTCAGAAATCGGGGGTTAATCAATATTCCGAATTGAACAGCGGTTTTTGCCGCTGACTATAGTGGCTATACCTCCCTCATAAATAACGAACTTTTCAGGTAAAACTTTGGAACTTTTGGCAAAAGGCTACAAATTAAGTCATGTGATGAACCCACCTACTATACAAAACTATAATGATGTAACAACAATATCGCCAAGGGTATCAAGACAATCACATCAGGTAACTAACTTCACCTAATTTTGGCTTAGGAACTTCGGCTTCTAATGTTCTATTAGTCAAGGTTTGGCTAGAAACCCATTTAATCGTATATTAGTTCTGTTACATATACAGATATACTACCTAATATTTTATGCGGATGTGACAAATAGAAGAGCAGTAAAATATTGATATCCCAAGCGCCTGCCGATCTGACCTTCGTTATTTTATCAAAGCTGGCGGCAGTGTATGTACCTACGCAATAACAGGTAAGAACTATACCCTGAATATGAAGTAGCACCTCACCTTCGTTGAAAGATAAAGGTCTGATTTTATATATTTTATTTGGAATAACATTATACCTAAATCACGTCGTCCATTTTCAGACCTATCTACTAATGGTACGGTAGCAACCCCCTGTCATGATTCAGGTGAAAGTAGGTATTTAACTAGCATGTTTCTCACAGCAAATATCTTAATTATTTGGGTTACTACGGCAGACTTTCAATGTGTCTGACGTGACGTAAGAACCATCCAAATGATCTGACTACTGGGGAAATATCTTTTGATAGTTCCCCAAGTAACATTTATATGAAATCGATACTATGACGAAAGTTTCAAATTTGTTGCCACCGTAGGTACTAATGGTCTGAAAATGGAAGACATGGTATCTAATGTTATTCCAAATAAAATATATAGGTAAAACCTGACCTTTATAGGTACTTTAACGAAAGTGACCATAATCCAAAAAACTTCATATTCATAACTTCATAATCGTTCTTACCTTTATTGGATACATACACAGAGAAACTTCCAGCTTTTATAAAATAACGAAGATCAGATCGTTTTCCTCGGGGTATCTTATTCTATAACAATTTTGGTGATCCGCTCAAATCTATTAATAAACTTTCATAATATTACAGGAGTCAAGAGCCACACTATCTCCGTACCACGGGCATAGAAACTTATCGCCGTCTGTAGCCAGATTTTTCCATCAAACATCTAGCCAGACGTCTTTGTCACCGACAGGAAGAACAATTTTGACGTCCCCAGGCACAACTGACACTCATAGCTGATTTTATTTGTGACATTTTATCATTACAACAACTAAAAATTGATACCGAACGGAATCATCTTAGAATATTTAGCTCATAACGTAGGTAAATTAGGTATTAAAATAGTATGGAGTTCTTTACCTATTGCCTGATATTATATAAAAGCAAGTAGGTAGTTAGGTAAGTATTGTTTTAATAATTTACTGGCCTTGACTTTTATTAATTTTCTAGTAAGTAAGTAGGTATATTTTATTAATTAAATTAATATTCATTTAAAACCTGCAATTTAATCTTGTTTACAAACTGTTAATTTTCTATACTGACTATGTAGGTACGATGATCAATTTTTATCGCTATTTTTCAAAACGATGACGATTTTTTTAATAAATAAATAATAAAGACACACTGAATACAAAAGCTACTTTGTTTATTTTTAAACCTCTGCTTTACATCAAGTTACGGTACAGTTAGTTACAAAAGTCGAATCAGTGAAAAATATTTGGGAGAACCATCTTGGTTCATTTAATATGCCTATACAATCGAGATTGCTGAGTTGGTGTGCACAGACTCACAGATTGCGTTTCTGGTAGACTATCGTTTGGCACCTAAAAAAATACAAATAAAATTTAAACAAGTAACATTAAAAAAAACCGGCCAAGTGCGAGTCGGACTCGCGCACAAAAAATGGGATCCTTTGTGCGCGAGTCCGACTCGCACTTGACCGGTTTTTTTATCGAAAAAAACGGCAAAAAAATCACGTTTTGTTGTATGGGAGCCCCACCAAAATATTTATTTTATTCTGTTTTTAGTATTTGTTGTTATAGCGGCAATAGAAATACATAATCTATGAAAATTTCAATTGTCTAACTATCACGGTTCATGAGATACAGCCTGGTGACAGACAGACAGATAGACAGACAGACGAACCACGGAGTCCCGTTTTTACCCTTTGGGTACGGAACCCTAAAAAACCCCGACGTATTTTTATTTCATGCTACATAATTTATCTAATAGTAGACATGCTTCGACAAAAAATCTGTTGAACACGTAATTTTTAACACTATATCTTGCGTAGACACCTTGATTCAAACAGTAAAACCCATAACTTGAGAACGGCTGAACCGGTTTTTATCAAAAATAACTAAGAACACTCTCGATAAGTCACCATTCAAGCGAAAAAAATACGAAATCAAAATCGGTTCATCCGTTTAGGAGCTATGATGCCACAGACAGATACACAATTACGCTTACTTATACACAAATACACAAACACACGTCAAACTTATAACACCTCTCTTTTTCCAACGGGAGTTAAAAAATTAAAAATCCCTGACGCATTTTTATTTCATGCTACATAATTTATCTAGTAGTAGACACACGCTTCGTTCAACAATTTATGACACAATATCTTGCGAAAACACCCCAATTTATTTATAATTTATTATATACTTTATTGTACACCAGAAAAAAACATACAGGACAAACTTTCACAATAACAAGTGTACAATGGGCGGTCTTATCGCACTAGGCAATCTCTTACAGACAACCTATGGATGGACAGAACGATAGGAGAAGAATTTAGGGCTGTCAGTGTACAAATTATCATAAATTATATACTACTTAGATTTAATAACATAAAATGCAAACATACAATATTACAAAATATACTATTTCAATAGGTAGTGCATTCCACAACCGAGCTGCTTGAATCGTGAAAGATTTGTCAAAGAAGGAAGTGGAATGCATACGAATACATAATTTTAGATTTTCCGATGATCTCAAGGACCTAGAATAGGTGTCACAGAGGAACTGAAAGCGTTCTTTGAGATAAAAATGAGTAAAAGGATTAAAAAGTACATTATAAAGCATAGAAAGTATGTGGGCATTCCGGCGAATAGGAAGCCATTTGAGCTTAGTACGAAATTCAGAAACGTGGTCATACTTGCGCAAGCCAAATATGAACCTGATGCAGAGATTTTGAAGTCGCTCAAGCTTATCCAATTGGTCTTGGGTCAGATCAAGATAGATGGCATCAGCATAGTCTAAGATAGGGATAAGAAGAGATTATGCTATCGCAACTTTAGTGGATAAGGGAAGAAAATTACGAAGCCGTCTCAGGGAGCCCGCAGACGCAAACAGTTTTCGACTGAGTTCCTGAAGTTGTTCGGTCCAGGATAGAGTGCTGTCGATGTAAATCCCCATGTTCTTGACAATGTGATTTAAAGGGATAATGATATTATTGAAAGAGACCTGGGGAAGTGTCGACCAATCGATCCTAGAGACAGTCCGGTTACTACCAACAACCGTCACTTGAGTCTTCGTTGGATTGATCCTCAGCCCGAACTCAGTGCTCCAGTCACCTATTCGAGCCAAGTCCATATTAATTGTCCCAATGGCATCAGATAACTCTCCGAGAGGGGCTTGGGTATTATGAAGATCATCAGCGTACAGGTGGTAGAAAGAAGAAAGTCGTTGAGTGATAGTCAAACAGGGCAAGTACTGTTAACTTCCCCTCCTCCATTCCTGACCTGATATCGTCCGTGATGTGCACAAGTGCCGAGGTAGTGCTGTGTCCACGCCGAAAACCAGATTTGAAAGGATTCAACAGATTGTGTTTGGAAAGTAACGTGCTGAGCTGATGATGGACAAGCTTTTCAAGGATTTTGGATAGGAAAGGAAGAATAGAAATGGGACGATAGTCAGAGAAAGATGCAGGATGTGGTTTTTTGGGTAAAGGGTGAATTTGGGCATCTTTCCAGGCTTGTGAGAAGACACCACTAGAAGCAGAGAAGTTGAGGATGTAAAGGAAGACAGGAAGAATGTTATCAAGGATGGGGATGAACATCTTACGGCTGACACAGTCACTACCAACAGCATTGGATGTAATCGATAGAATACTCTTTTTAATATCACAAGCAGTGAATTGACTTATAACAAAAGGGGAATAATTAGGTATCGGCAGTTTTGAAAGATAATTGAGCGTAGTAGCTTTGGTGGCCCTATCCAAATTTAAACAGTAATAGCCGTAACACACGCTCAATTTTGGTACAAGTGGACCACGGATATGGTTTGCTGCCGAACCATATCAGGCCGTGTGTAGAGTAGTCCGCCTCCGCCGAACATTATTATTATTAATTGAGTCCGCCTCGGTCCGCTTGTTTGCACATCGGATATTGTCTCATCATCATATCAGCCGAAAGACTTCCACTGCTGGACATAGGTCTCCCCCAAGCGTCGCCACATTGACGGGTCCCGTGCGTCTTGTAACCAGCGGATCCCCGCAACCTTCACCAGGTCATCGGTCCACCTGGTGGGAGGCCTTCCAACGCAACGTCTTCCGGTTCACGGTCGCCACTCCAGAACCTGTCTGCCCCATCGGCCATCCGTTCTGCGAGAAATGTGCCCTGCCCACTGCCAGTTAAGTTTGGCAATTCTTCGGGCTATGTCGGTAATCCTGGTTCTCTTGCGGATCTCTTCATTTCTGATTCGATCACGCAAGGAAACTCCGAGCATATATAGCCGTCTCCATTGCCCTTTGAGTGACTGTAAGCTTTCTGATAAGGCCCATTGTAAGCGACCACCCACGTCTCAGAGCCATATGTCATCATATGTCATCACTGGCTACACACACTGGTCATAGACTTTCGTCTTGAGGCACTGTGGTAAGTTGGACGAGAAGATACCGCGCAATTTCCCGAACGCTGCCCAGCCGAGTCCTCCATGCCATGGTCTCAGCCATAACCACTATATCGTCGGCAAACCGAAGGTGAGTGATGTGCTCGCCGTCAATGGCGTTGATGACTAGCCCCTCTCCAGGCCAGAACCTTGAAGACATCCTCCAGTGCAGCGGTAAACAGCTTCGGAGATAAGACGTCTCCCTGTCTCATACCTCGCTGCAGAAGAACGTGTTTTTTGGATGGGTCTATGATATTCCATTTGGCCAGGTTGCTTTTACAGCGGCCAACCTGGGTCCGCAATCGGTTTAGGGATTCCAGATTAGCCACTGCAGTTCGCTTCCAGAGGGCAGATTCTCTGCCGGAGTGAGGACGTGTGGAGGAGTAGGGTGTTTATGTTTCCATAATTCACATCTCTCAGTTATTCAGTAGGGCATTGTCACCCATCTTGAAGAAGAGTACCACCTCGCCCCTGCACCATGCCAGTGGCGTTTTCCCTCGAGTATGACGGAATCAAACAGCTTTTAAAGGGCCTTAAGTACTGGTTTTCCACCCGGTTTACTGGTTGACGTGTACGCCCATAGATATTTGGATATTGTCTGCTCCGTACCAAATCCGGACGATAGGAGTGTACCAACTACGACCAGCGTTGAAAAAGTACCAGTTTTATGGGCGATCTGCTGATTTTGGTTATTGTCTCTCGATATTTTACATTCAACTACTCATAAATAAAAATGGATAATAATATTCTAAATTCGACAACACTAATAGCGAGAACGGATTTCGTAGGCGGAGTTAGTCCGCGGTACCAAATCCATTCTCGCTACCCACGACCAGCTAATCTAACTCCGCCTACGAACGGTAGCAGTTGCTTCACGTGTGCCTTCAAGTGTTCGCCGTTGTCATCGTGTCGTTGGACACATATAATTATGGTGGTAGCGGCAACAATAGTAATATAATATTAAGTATTTAATTGAAAAACTTCAATTAATACATCCCGTTCGGCAACGATGTTGTAGTCGTCCATGATGTAGGTACCTAAAATGGGCGCAAGCGCGGCCGTAGTTGGTACGGCGTACGGCCCAACCGTACAGACCGTACACTCGTACGGATTTGGTACGGAGCAAACCAACTCCGATGGATGCAAACAATCGGATAGAGGTGGACACAATTAATAATTATAATTTACGACGGACTACTCTACCAACGGTCAGATATGGATCGGAAGCATACCAAATCCATGGACCGCTCGTACCAAAGCCGATCATGTAATACGGCTATAGATCACTCTCGATAAACTCACCTTTCAAATAAAAAAAAAACAAAATCAAACAACAACAAACAACGGTTCATCCGTTAAGGAGATATGATGGAGTATATATATACATATATTATACACAAACACACAGGTACAAACTAATAACACGGGGTCTTTTTCCGTCAAGTGTTAGAAATCTATACTAATACTAATATAATATATAATAATATTATAAAGAGGTAAAATTTGTAAGTTTGTATGTAGGGGGTAAGTTTGTATGGAATTGGAAAATTCTTCTTGTGTTAGATAGTCCATTTATCGAGGCAGTTTACAGGCATATAAGTAACATCACGCTACGACCAATAGGAGCGGCGCATAAGTGAAAAATGTTGTCAAAAACGGGCAAGAATATTACTTTTTGGTGGCTTCCGTTGCGTGCGTTGCGTAAATGGTTTCAGTTATGCAATCATGTATGTAGGGTAGGTGTAGGGTAAGTGTAGGGTAGGTGTAGGGTATGTGTAGGGTAGGTGTAGGGTAGGGTAGGTAGGATAGGGTAGGTACGTAGCCAGTTGACGGGAGCGAAACCGCGTGGGACAGCTAGTAGGTGATAAATTGAGTGACGATTGATCGAAGTACCTAGGGTACCTCATAATTTATGAATTTAATAAGGATTGATCCGTTCATGAGTGTAGGTAGTAGGTAGGCTACTTAATAGGTACTTACAATCAAGTTCTCATTATTATGCTGTATGTCTTGTATCAGAATTTTCAGCGGCGCGCCGAGAATATTGGTCATTTTGTTGTTTAGGCAATTCAAAAATCTTGAGATTATTACTTTCTGAAAAAACTAGTTACCTATTATCAGATAATAGTTAGGTTTACTTTGAAATTATTGTAACACAACTATTATATAGGATTCTAAGATCTATGATCATATGACTCGTCTCTATGTGGGTAGCTAATAAACCTACTTATAGGCGTTAGTAGGAGAGCTGAGGTTTCGAAAAATGTTGAATGAAATTATTCAGTGTAAGGAAGGGATTCCACTTTTCTACACTTACCTCTAACGGTTTTGGGGTTGGCGTCACAATAGGAAAATTTCTGATAACGCATAGTTTTGGGTAAAGTAACGGCTCTCCACGCCAGAACTGAATCGAGTAATACGAAGTTTCTGCTTCAGGCAGACGATATCCGTGCTGTTAACAGAACAAAAGAGGAGTTTTTGGGGTACCAAAGGTCAAAGTCAATCAATCAGTCCAAGGCAATGAAAAGTACACTTTTAAGACTTACAATATTTTTCCAGTGGCGGCGTAAATCTTTATAGGATTTAAATTTTGATATGCCGGGTAAATCGATAAGACTCTCTTCGATAATAGCCTTGTTCAAGCTTGAAAAAAATTGCTGCCGATAATTATTAAATATTTTGGATATTGAACCATTCTACAAGGTCAATTTAAATTAGCTAGCGAAACTTCAGAGACGTGATGGGTATCGATATCGATATAAGATAAAAATGACGATAAGTGGTAATAAACTATACCTATTGTAAGACTAAAAATAACAACTAAAATTACACCCAGACCTTGGCAGGACTCTTATCCACTCGCCAGGCAAAAATTGTTCTTCGGATAACATTAAGTTTATTTTCACAGCATTTATTTCGATGATAGTGTAGATATCTGTAAAACAAGCAGAAACTAAGTTAATTTGCTACTTAAGTAATATTATACCCTATCATCCGATTCCACTCCTAATAGGTACTACTTTTTTACTACTTCAAGCTTTAACTACCGGTACCTATAAATTACTAACAGGTAGGTGGTACCTACCTATGTAGGTATTGATCAACCACTACTAACTATTAAAATCTGTCTTGGTCACCATATCAAGAGAACGTTATTAAAAAAATCGAATTCGATCATGTAATTTTGCTCAAACAGTCTGTAACCGAAACAAAAATCAATGACCCGGAAATAGGATCAGTGACCCGGCTTGCTGTTAGTAATCAACCCATAACTGAAGGGTTGACACGCGCTTGACAATTTGTTAGCCGGTTTCTTGAAAGAAAATAATCAACGCAATTTAGTGTTGATTATTTTCTTTCAAGAAACCGGCCTTGAGCGTGGCTCTGTTAAGATTAAGATCAAGTTAAATCGTACCGTTAACTGAAACATTATATTTGACTCCTTCTTGAGGTCCCTTTGATGTTAGAAAATCCCTATTATTTATGAGATAATTGTCTTCCAATGTATTCCATACAGGTGCTATTCTTGCAGTCATAGTGTAATGGAAACATTTTTGGTATATCTCTGTAGTGGCCGATTTAATGCCGCCATCCTTAAAAATGCAGTAGGTAGGTACAAATTTAACAGGTAGATACCTATCTAAGTACTACAATAGAAATAGTTTATTGTGTAATTTTATAGCGTAAAGTACTAACACTATACACACAGCTATCTTATATAACGTAGGATATCTCTGGGTAATTCTGGAGTAGGAGTACCTAACTTCACAATCATGAGAGTATAGCGAAGCATTGACGCCGCGCGCCGCGCAGCTTAGACTGCACTGAGGACTGCACATAAACGCAGTGGCTTTCCAAATAAATAACCGGATTATTGCAGACATCGTAAATTAAAAAAAAATAGTACAAAAAATACTACAACTACAAATACAAAAAAACACAAAACAAATCACAATACAAATTGTCATTGTATTGTGATAATTTCAAATAGGTACAATAAATCTCATCCAAATTAATATAAACCCGTATCTAATTTAATATATATATTAAGAAGAAAGACTTTCCAATATCACGCGATTTATACGGAGTTTACAATAATCTGGTGACCTGAGGGATGACCATAAGCTCTTAGAGAAAGGTAATTTGGTGTGTGTGTAAGGGACTTATGTAGGTAGGTTTATGACTTGTAAACATCTGCCCCTAACGCACACTCAAAATAACTTTACTCTACGAGCTTATGGTCACCACCCTGACCTAAACAAAGTAAGTACTGTGGTTGTGGCTACGGTAAAGTCATAAAGAAATACACTAAAGATGCATTGAAAACAAGTCGCATAAAGGTGAACACACACCTAGACGCACCGCAGGAGCCCCACGCACGCGCCGCAGTCACCGCATTTTATAAATCTTTATCGTATGCAGCCTCGCGCACTTATTCGCGCCGTACGACCCGCATTTCAGCAAAATGCTGTAGGTATACAGATTCCACCAGCGCGTGCGGATGACATCATCAGATTCGGCGCGTTCGATGCTTGCGGCGAGTTCGATGCGGGCGGCGCGGAGACGTCATCCGTATCCTTATAGAAAATATTGTTCAAGATGTTCATAAGTGGATACGATGTGTGCGGCGCGTTCGGCGCGGATTGCGCGGGGCCTTGAGAAAATGCGATAACTGCGGCGCGTGCGGCTCCTGCGGCGCAGATAGGTGCGCGTTCACCTTAACGTGGTATTGTGATTATGTTTGACGACACTAACGCCATGAAGATTCGACTTACCTGCTTTAGAGAAAATTTTACAAAAAGCGAGTTTAATTTATCATAGTCATCTCCTGCCTTATTGAAAATTATATGGACTTGTTTTACATCTCTCTTGTCTGGGCAAGCCAGGATGGATGAATAAGAGAAAATTATCATTCTGAAAAATAGTAACAGTTACGGTGTAATTGTTCTAGGAAAACAATTTGATTGATGATAGAAAACTTTTATTAAAATGTAGATTAAGTAGTAGTTACCTGCATTTAAGTATTTTCCAATGGTAGTCTGACGGTGTGGATCTGTCGTGCTTATCACTGATATTTGCAATAGCTATAACGTAACCCAGCTTATTTACATCAGGATTTACTACATTTATTCTCATCTTGCTAATCTAATACTCATATATTTATGTTCTGCGTAAATCTTTCAGTGTACCTATCAATCAAGGTCAAGGTACCTAACTGCAAAAAAGGCGGCAAGGTTTTTTTTTTTAATTTTAGTTTTTTTTCTTTTTAATGCTTCGCACGGTTTGTGCATTTAGATAGTGTCACGTTTAGAAGTTCTAGTTCTTTTAGTTTTTAGTCCAATTTCCTAGTTAGACCTCAGTAAAATGGCGGCATAGAAATATAAAATACATATATCTATGAATGGCGGTAACTTTATTGGAAGCTTCCACGGAGTTTTGTCGACAACATGAACAAACTTATGTTCTACCGCTGTGTTTTACTTGCCCACACTCGTGCACGGTAACTAATATTATTTGAATAATAAACCACCATTTTTCACTATTCATATTCCATGGAAAACAAAGCAGAGCTCAACAGGACCCCATCACGTTCCCGCCAAAACCCTTAATTTTAGTTATATTCAAATGCTATTGCATTTTTGGAAAAATCCCATAATTTGTTTAGATTTAGTAAGTCCATTTTTTAATAATACTGGAAGTTCTACAATAGAACTTCCAACAGTCTAGAGTCAATAAATTTTGGGAACCATACTGTAAGGCTTAGCACGCACTGCGAATTTATTCCGCCCATTATGCGACCTATGGAATTGTATGAAACTGGACGCATTGCGGAAAAAAAAGAAATCCGTGTTTTGCCACTGAATCCACCGCACCGCGGCTTGGATTAAATTCGCGCGAATATTTAGAACTCTATGAACACAAAAATCGCACGGAATTTTATCCGCAGTGCGTGCTAGTTAAATTCAGTACGCGGACAAAAATTCGCGCGAATAAAAATCGCAATACGTGCTAAGCCTAAGTAGTGCTAATTTATCCCGCTAGACGGCACACTAGAATTATGGAGGGCATAAACCACTCCTATCCCGTCTACGGTTAATAGGAAATGCAGGCAGAGAGCGCCGACTGAATGTCCTTAGTAAAAAAAATAAACCGACTTCAAAAACAAAACAACCGGAAGTCGGTGTCTTCCGTACCTCATGTTTTTATCGTTTTGCGACACCGACTTCTGAACGAAAGTTATTTTGCACTTTTTAGTGTTTTTGTTTTTGAAGTCGGTTATTTTTTTTTGAAAATGTTTTTTTTAGTTTTGGTTCACCATCACTATAAATTGAACAAGTTCAATAGTAAGTCACCTACCTACATAGAGCATTGACAAAATACCCCTAATAACTCAATTCACACATTCGTGCTGTTTCTCGCTAAAGAGTTCGGTTGTATGCTCCATATCTTGAAAACTGCCAAACCGATTTTGATGAAACTTGTACTATGGCCTAAGTTGAGCGATACGCGCGCGAAATAATGATCATGATACAATTCTGATTCTGATACGCAAAGGCCCGGAGTGCAAAGAAACTTACACTGTTAAGACGGAAGACTGCCTGGCGAACATTCTGAAAAAAATATGACTACTCAACCTGTGCTACATAATTACCCCGGCTCTCTTCTTAGCTATCTACTACTTAAAAATACTATGTAAATGTCTTAAAAAAATTACTATTGTGAATATTTTTAACATAGGATGCAATCTTCGCAATTATAACACCCTTATCATACACTGCTCAGCTCGTACGACGCATCCCACATGAAGCCCAATTTCACCTTTTTTAATACTCGTACTTCTTATTTACATAAACTGACGCATTCACTGCCACACTACACTAAGTCCAAAACAGTCATTCCAACTATCTCAACACAAAAAACACTTCAAGTAGACTTTCCTTTACACCTATCTTTAAAATGTATTAATATCAATTATATATGGCTTCTTTAAACAATATTCTTGATGAAATTGATCAACACGGTGTAGCTAACTTTCAAATATGTGTCCCTCCCGCATACACTTCTTTACAAAATGTAGCACAATCTTCGATTAAAATTATTCAAATTAATATTCGTAGTGTTCACAAAAACCTTAACAGTTTTTTGGATGTTCTTGCGCAGATGCCTATACAATTCGATCTTATTATACTGACAGAATGCCGGCTGAAAATGCTGGTCCGACACCAACCATAGACGGTTATACGGCTTCATCGACTATACAGCCTCTAGACGCCTAATAACAGGCGAGCGATGTCTGTCAACACATATGACTAAAATAATCATATACTGGTAATATAGGTCGCCACTCGACAATTTCGAATTAGTAGCGACCACTTCCGTGAGCCGTAAACACTGCCGCGTCAGGCAATTACAAATTGGTAAAATAAATATTATAATGGCCCCTTGTAGCGTACGTTGGTGTGGTATCAACAGCCAGAACTCGAGTTGCCCGAAAAATGGCTTAACATTTCATCGGTAAGTTAATAGTTACATAATCATAATCAGATTTATTTTCTGATATTATTTATCGGAGTTCATTTTGTACTGGTCATTATTGTAGGTGTAAACTGCAACAGCACAAATTTTGTCGCGCTCGTTGATGTCTTTTGTGTTTTCGTCTCTTTCTTTTTAATGTACTTTTTTATCTATCTCTTTTCCTCTATAATTTGGTACGCAAAACTAGTGATGCACCATATTCTATGACCAAATCTGTTATGGATAAAACTAGAAACCTACATACAATTATACAAAAAGAGACATTAAATTAAATAGTTTATTATTTGTTAAATTAATTGTGAAACGAATATTGACTTGTATAGTGGTTGAAAATTATTAGTATAGTGGTGATTTTTATTGCACAAAAAATAGGTGAATTCTCTTAGAATTTTTTTCTCTTACGGAGAAAATGCCTCTGTTCCAGCAGTGGAAATATTGTAGACTGATTTTTGTATTTTATAGATAATTATTTTGATTTTAGAATTTAGGTATTTTTTCTATTGATTGTTTTTTTTACTAATATTTAATATTATGAAACAACCGCCGAAAATAGATGTTATCTTTAGAATTTTGTTTTTAGTTTTTGCATTTTATGTTATTACTGTATAATTAATAATAAAAGTAGCTAACATTAATAAATAAAAATATTAAGTACACTAACAATTTAAAAAAAATATTGATACCTTCGTGGTTTTATTTAAACCTCTCCCATCCCTAGTTCGGCGAAATGACGTTGGTAAAACCAATCAGAGCGCAGTCGTCCCGTGCCTCATACCTCAGCTAGTTGACAGAATTATTTTGATGTATTCGATCAAGCTTTAGGCGTCTAGAGGCTGTATAGTCGATGTACGGCTTACTCCACTACAAAAAACCCAATTCAAAATGATGGAGTAGTAATCTATGTTAAAAATAACCTACAATGTACTGTTACAGAACCGTCTTTCTTTGTGGACGCAAATTGCTTAATCTGTCGTACTCAAGACACTGCAATCATTGGCATATATCGTTCACCTTCATATATTAACATAACTAATTTCTATAATAGTCTGGAAACTGCTATCACTGCCTTGAAAAACAGCACATCTGTTATAGTAATGGGTGATTTGAACGTTGATATAAAACCTTATAGCGGGGACCCAAACTCACAAAAATATCTTCTACACACAGCGACACTGGGTCTCTTGCCAGCTTTTCTACATCCCACTAGACTAAGTTCAAACACTTGTCTAGACCATATCTTGCTAAAAACGAAATCCCCATCAAACTCCTTTATATTAGAAATGAGTATCACGGATCATCATGCAACGGCTTTATGTATAGATAGAACCAAAGTGAACCGCAAATTTGTTCCACAGACAATCACATATATAAACTATACGAATGCAGTAAAAGATGTGGGAAGCGCTGACTTAGCCCCGGTGATGGATGCTACCGATGCTAACATTGCTGCAAATAATTTAATCACTACTCTCAAAGGCATTGTTCTAACACATACCTCACACATCAAAATCTCAAGAAAGACTAGGATAATCAAGCCTTGGATGACACCCGGTCTTATCCGGTGCATCAAAAACCGAGACACCATGCATTCAAAGCTAAATTCAGATCCGCAAAACACTGTTCTCAAAATAACCTACGCCAGATATCGTAATTTTTGTAATCGGCTTATAAATAAACTTAAACGTTCTTATGAAAAATCTCAATTTACTAAAGCCCAAAATAATAGCAAAGCAACTTCGAGGAAGGTCGTCAAAAAACTCACTCATACAGAAACAAGTAATCAACCAGCTAAAAATCTCATAACATTATCCACGGACCCTTTGTCCTCTGTTAACTTAGTCAACAATTATTTTGCTAATGTAGGTATGACGTTGGCATCTACAATAACTGCCCCCACTGCTGACAGAGATATGACTCCCAAACACAGTACCCTTAACTCGATCGCACTTCTCCCGGTTAGTGCAAGCGATGTCGAGTTAGTTATAAAAACCCTTCGGGACGACTGTGCCACAGGATGGGACCACATACCAGCCAAATTAATCAAAATGGCTCGAAACGTTCTTGTGCCTCCCATCACTCATATCTGCAACCTTGCCATATCACAAGGGGTATTCCCGAGGGCCTTTAAAATGGCGTTAGTCACCCCTGTATACAAAACTGGAGATAAAGATCAGATCTCTAATTATCGTCCCATCTCCGTCTTAAGCGCTTTGTCTAAAATTATGGAACGAGTTCTAAACAACTGCCTAACTAATTATTTAACCAAATTCAACATCCTCGCCAATAACCAATATGGTTTCCGACATGGCATATCTACGGAAGATGCCGTGATCGACCTTGTACAGTCAGTTTCTGACAAACTAGACAATAAACTGAAATGCTATGGCATTTTCCTAGATCTCAGTAAAGCATTTGACACTGTCTGTATTTCTAAATTGATTGAGAAAATGCAAAATGTGGCTATACGTGGTCTAGCTCTTGACATCTTTAAAGACTATCTTTCTGACCGTAGACAATATGTCAAGATAGACAGTATAATTAGCACAGAGGAACAAATAACCTTCGGAGTTCCCCAGGGAAGTATCTTGGGTCCAACTCTCTTCCAAATTTATATCAACGACCTTTGTAATCTGCCTCTCGTCAACTGTGATATTTTTACTTACGCAGATGACACTGCACTAGTGGCATATGGCAAGTGCTGGGATGACGCTAAATTGCATTCGGAAAACGCATAACGGAGAGTAATGCATTGGTTAGCATGTAATCTATTAACCTTAAATGTTAAAAAGACCAAATTTCTACGTTTTACTCTACCGCATACTTCAAAACCAGCTGAAGAAACCGGAAATCTAAAAGCCTATAACTGTTCGCAAAACACTGAAACTTGTACCTGTCTGTCGCTGACAAGAGTAGAATCTATAAAATATCTCGGAGTGTTCGTCGACGATAAACTAGACTGGACCACACAATTGGAGTCTTTAACTTCTCGCACCAGAAGACTAATATACATATTCAAAAATCTTAGGTTTTCAGCGGATAAAGACACTCTTCGAATGGTTTACCTGGCTCTGTGTCAGGCAATCCTAACATACTGTATCCCAGTGTGGGGGGGGGACTCATAAAACTGAGCTAATAAAGCTTGAAAGAGCTCAAAGGGCTGTGCTGAAAGTAATTCACTTTAAACCACGCGACTACTCCACATCAAAGTTATATTCAGAATGCAATGTCCTAACTGTTAGGAAATTGTATATCTTAAGATCCATCCTCTACAAGCACTACTCTATGATTCCGTTCAGTAAGCTGCTTGTCAGTCAGCGGCGTCGTGGCTTTCCTTTATGTCCAACTGTCTCCTGTAGGACTGCCTTCGCAAGTCGACAGTTTAATAGCCTAAGTGCTAGGCTCTATAATAAAGCCCACAAACAATTTAATATCTACGCCTTGACTAAGCGTGAGGTAAAACACAAGATTAATTCCTGGCTACTGACATTGACATATGGTGATACCGAGGAGCTTCTAACCACTGTACATTAAAATGAGATAGGTTTACACATACAATAGGCTTAAAAAAAAAATACAATACAAACAGAAACACATACTCACTCTCACACGAACACACATTCTATACACACGCGTGCACCATCACACACTTACACACATTTTTATTTATTTTTTATTCTTACCTTTGCTTATCCACTGCACGTACCAATATTTTGTAACCGCAATAAGACTCATTTTGTATGGATACTCTTTCCTAAGATACAGACAGGTTTCCTGCCTAGTTTAGGAAGGGGAGTCCTAAGACCTATTTTATATTTGTTGTACTGATTTTTGTTTATAACATTTAAGTATTTGAGACAACTCTGTATGCCATGTACAAACTACTTGTTGAATAAATTATCATTATAAAAAAAAAAAAAAATTATACTATTTTCAGAGAAATGCGGGGACAAATATCACGCATATCTCCGAAACTAGTAATCGGATCGTGATCATTCTGTTTGTATTGGATTAGGCACCTCTCTACTTAGGGATAAACTCCTTAAGGATAAACAGCACGAAAGGGTATATTAAGTTATTATGAATATTTTGTCAATCTATTAGGTACCTTACTAATAAAACTTGCTCACTTTTAAATGATGGAGAACCAAAACTAAAAAAACTGGCCAAGTGCGAGTCGGACTCGCGCACGAAGGGTTCCGTACCATTATCGCAAAAAACGGCAAAAAAATCACGTTTGTTTTATGGGAGCCTATATTTATAGTATTTGTTGTTATAGCGGCAATAGAAATACATCATCTGTGAAAATTTCAACTGTCTAGCTATCACGGTTCATGAGATACAGCCTGGTGACAGACGGACAGACAGACAGACAGACGGATCGTGAAGTCTTAGTCATAGGGTCCCGTTTTTACCCTTTGGGTACGGAACCCTAAAAAGTGAAAAATAAAAAAAGAACAAAATTTTTACTGTCTTCCAAAAGTTTTTTTTCTTTTTCATTTAAAGTTGTTAAATTTGTACACTATTATAGGCCTCTGTTAACAGTACAATTTTGAGCATCTTTTGAGAGTTCTAGTGCTTCTATTATAAAAAGTATCACAAAGGGGCACAGTATTAGTTATATTTCTTTTTTTCAGTTTATGGAATATCTTTTAAATTGGTACAATAATGGAGGAGGAAATAGGCGAGAGCCAAACCACGAATTATGACTTATTACTTTATTCAGCCGGATGTCTGCGACCGCATTTCCTCGACTGTTTTTGAGCATAATTATCATAATTTGAAGTACCTACTCATGAGTCTGTTTTAACCATTTGGTATTGTTATACTTAACCATGATTTACGTCTACTGAATGAAAATAATGAAAGAAGGGCCGAAAAAACGGAAAAATAAATACAAAATCTTGCATAGATTTTAAACTTTTTTTGTTTTCTATTACTAATATATATGTTTATGGAATGGTCTATTTTGTAGCTTTTATTTGATACCATATTGATAAGAAAACGTAAAAATTGTAGATTGTTTACCTAGGGCGAAACAAACTATTTTAAAGGCTAGAGTGGTTTTTTTAATCAAAGTGCGTCACTCTAGCTTAAAATAGTTTTGCTCCCGAGGTGTACTCTACACTCTACTTGTTATCACCCTCTATGAGAAAATAAGTAAGTGCAATTTGTGAACAAGAACGTTACGTTTATTTATTTACCCTACGATGTGCAGTCGGAGGATACATCTGGTTTTGGTCAGCCAGCTCGCGAATATGTATCCTCCGACTGCACAGCATGATTTTGTTCTTGTTTACGTCTTTTTAGTTCGCTTTTTGAGTATACTATGCTTATTTCCACAGTATTATGTCTTATGTCATTCTGCTGTGGGGATCAGCAGCAGACGTTGACTCAATTTTCATCTTACAAAAGAGGGCAATCCGCGCGATCTATAAAATGGCTCCTCGCGAGTCCCTCAGAGAAAAATTTAAAGAAATCGATATACTAACTCTACCTTCACTTTATATTTTGGATTGTATTTTGTATGTCCGCAAAAATCGAAGGCTTTTCAAGACTAGAAGCGACTTCCATAATTTAAACACACGCAGTAAGCACGAAATTGTAATACCCAAATTCAGATTAACGAAAACTAGCAATTCTTTTTTTTATAAACCTTATATGCTGCTTTGTACATAAGCTGTCCATTGTATTTGTATCTTCATTTTATTTTTTGTGTGCAATAAAGAATAAGAATAAGAATGCTTCTATAACAAGTTGCCAAAGTCAGTTATTGAACTGACCGTTGGTAACTAAGT
This sequence comes from Orthosia incerta, assembly GCA_948252205.1. NCBI lineage: Eukaryota > Metazoa > Arthropoda > Insecta > Lepidoptera > Noctuidae > Orthosia > Orthosia incerta. Next base: position 13,962,611 of record OX411754.1, read on the forward strand.
TCAAAAAACCGGCCAAATGCGTGTCGGGCCACGCGCAGTAATAGGGTTCCGAAGTTGCATAATAATCAATACATATAATAAATCTGTAGAAAAATATTTTTTGTACATCGAAAAAAATTCCAAAAAAAATAGCCAGGGTGTTAAAGGATAACCAGCAGAACCCATTTCTAGCATTTTTGGAATTTTTGTCTGTTTGTCTGTTTGTCTGTTTATCTGTTTGTCTGTTTGTCTGTTTGTCTGTTTATTTGTGCACGCATCACGTGAAATGTACGAAACCAATGTAGATAACTTTTATGCATAAAAATTGTGCGTATCTTTAAGAATTACTTAGTTTTTGTTTCATCGCAATCGGTTCACTCTATCAAAAGTTAGATGAATTTAAAGTGTTCAAGAAGTAAAATTAACACAACACACGCAATTCAGATACTTTGACAGTTGAACTCGGTATTCGATAAATGGCGTTATGCATTTAAAGTCATTTTCTTAATCGCGGTGTTAAGATTTTACGCGAAAGAATGACCCTAGAAAAAAAAATTGGTATGTAGTATGTATATTTTTTAACCGACTTCCCAAAAAGGAGGAGGTTCTATGTTCGACATTATGTATGTTTTGTTTTTTTTTTTGTGTATGTTCACCGATATCTCCGTCAATTGTTGACCGATTTCAAAAAAACTTTTTTTGTTTGAAAGAGTATGTTCCGAAATTGGTCCCATTTTAATTTGGTGTAGGACTGACGAAGCAATTCGAAGATATACAACAGAACTCTTCAATAAATAACGGCAAATCTCTCGGAATTGCTGCAATCGCATGTCTGTTTGTTGTTTATACCATTTCATAACATAACATCACGCCAGTACGCTCTTAAGGGGTACGCAGATCTCTCATTTCACCGGTTATGTTCAAGTTTCATGATATTTGGGTAATATATTCTGGCGTTATACGAGTAGGTAACTTACTAAACAACTTGCCTATTAGGTAGGTACAACTAAAAAGTGAAAAATAAAAAAAAAATTTACAAAAAAATACTACCGACTTCCAAATAAAACTACAAAGTTAAAAATAACTTTATTTTTGGAATTCGGTGTCCATAACGCAATAAATTGGTACCTACGAAAGACACCGACTTCCAAAAATAAAGTTATTTTTCACTTTGTAGTTTTATTTGGAAGACGGTAGTATTTTTTTGTAAAAAGTTTTTTTGAGTATGTGGAGTAGGCAGGCAGGCTGGTAAGTATGGTAGGGTTGGCAGGCAGATGACGGGAGCGAAGCCGCGGGCACAGCTAGTGCGGACTAAGAAGAGGGTTTTGTTCTTGTTACGTGAACATTAAAACGGTTTCAGCGACACACAACGTTTAAAAACGGGCCCACATAGAATGATGATTTTTTTAATCTATATGCTCGCGTTTGACCACTATCTCGTCTGATGGTAAGCGATGACGTGGTCTACGGTGAATCACGCTTGCCTGAAGTAACCTATTCACTCATGACTCAAACTAAAGAAGGACTAACTGGTAACTGAAGAAGGAGTTATAAAATCCAACTTCGCAACTGAAGTTAGAAAAATATTATCTACTAGCTGTGCCCGCGGCTTCGCTCCCGTCATCTGCCTGCCAACCCTACCATACTTACCAGCCTGCCTGCCTACTCCACATACTCAAAAAAACTTTTTACAAAAAAATACTACCGACTTCCAAATAAAACTACAAAGTGAAAAATAACTTTATTTTTGGAAGTCGGTGTCTTTCGTAGGTACCAATTTATTGCGTTATGGACACCGACTTCCAAAAATAAAGTTATTTTTCACTTTGTAGTTTTATTTGGAAGTCGGTAGTATTTTTTTGTAAAAAGTTTTTTTATTTTTCACTTTTTAGTTGTACCTACCTAATAGGCAAGTTGTTTAGTAAGTTACCTACTCGTATAACGCCAGAATATATTACCCTAATATCATGAAACTTGAACATAACCGGTGAAATGAGAGATCTGCGTACCCCTTAAGAGCGTACTGGCGTGATGTTATGTTATGAAATGGTATAAACAACAAACAGACATGCGATTGCAGCAATCCCGAGAGATTTGCCGTTATTTATTGAAGAGTTCTGTTGTACATCTTCGAATTGCTTCGTCAGTCCTACACCAAATTAAAATGGGACCAATTTCGGAAGGAACATACTCTTTCAAACAAAAAAAGATTTTTAGAAATCGGTCCACAACTGACGGAGATATCGGTGAACACTGAACATACACAAAAGATTAATAATAACATACATAATGTCGAACATAGAACCTCCTCTTTTTTGGGAAGTCGGTTAAAAGATATACGTACTACATACCAAATTTTTTTTTTCTGGGGTCATTCTTTCGCGTAAAATCTTAACTCCGCGATTCAGATAATGACTTTAAATGCACAACGCCATCTATCGAATAGCGAGTTCAACTGTCCGAGTAACCGAATTGCGTGTGTTGTGATAATTTTACTTCTTGAACACTTTAAATTCATCTAACTTTTGATAGAGTGAACCGATTGCGATGAAACAAAAACTAAGTAATTCTTCAAGATACGCACAATTTTTATGTATAAAAGTTATCTACATTGGTTTCGTACATTTCACGTGATGCGTGCACAAATAAACAGACAAACAGACAAACAGATAAACAGACAAACAGACAAACAGACAAAAATGCCAAAAATGCTAGAAATGGGTTCTGTTGGTTATCCTTTAACACCCTGGCTACTTTTTTTGGAATTTTTTTCGATGTACAAAAAATATTTTTCTACAGATTTATTATATGTATATTGATTTGAGTACCACCGTGGCTGCGAATTGCGAAAGGAGTCGATACGAGCGCGCGTTAGGGCCACGGGGAATGGTATGGTTCATTCCTGGATCCTTGCGCGCACGCTCCTTGTTTATTTTTCTTTCGGAAATTGAAAATTTCGTATGTATTCACCTCTATTCTACGGTATTCACTATTTCGTTCGGGCAAGTTTTACACTACTCAATTAGTGATGTAGCCAGGTCGAATATTGACTTTATAGATGGATATCGACAAAAGAAAGTAAGTAATTTGCTTGGCAATCGAATATAATTTGACTTTAGATTACAAAACGTCGAAAATACTTCTGCACTAACACAAAATAAACTCCAACGCGCGCATGCGTCGTATGGACTACGGGCCGGTACTGCCAACGACTCCGGCCACTCCAATGCGTTATTCGAGCTTAAACATTATTAATTTAGAAATCATTATTATTAAGGATGTTATGATTTTATTTTTGTATATTTTTACATGGTTCATAAGCATATATTTACCACCTTTTTTACACAGATAACAATGTAGTTTAAGTAATTTTTCAGTAAGCCTGTAACATGGAAATATTGTAAAACCTAACCATTTTTTTAAAAAAGTGTAACCGTGGAGTTTCTTGCCGGTTCTTCTCCATAGGAAACGACCAACCCGAACCGTGCGCCTTTTGTCGATGTTTTATAAGTGCCCATGTAGGCCTATGTGAAATAAAAAAAATATATTTTGATTTTGACCAGTGCAAGAATTTTCAAAATCGGTTCAGTAGTTTCAGAGACTCCTTCCTACAAACAAACTCAAGATTTACCTCTATATAATATTATCTTTACAAAATTAGTTTAGATGTCAGGGTATTGATAGTTTATATAACCTACTTCAGAGAGTTACTTACTGGCGTCTTTCTCCAAAAGTGGGCAGTCAAATTGATACGTGTCAGGTTTGAGCCATAACTTGGGACTTAACTAATAATTGTAATTTGCACGAAATCTATTTGAATGAAAGTCAATATTTAAGTTAGTTTTTTAATCAATTAATAATATAAGACATGGTTAACTAAATTCGATAGGTAAATATTTAACACAACTAAAGTACATATTATAAAAAATTCAAGTCAATTACATACATATTTCAGCTTATCTAATTTAAGATATAATCTCAATCACAGATTTCTTAATAGCGATTGTTCAATTGAAAAAAAAAAAAACTGCGCCCCCCGTCAGGACTCAGTTTTTTCATAATTGAAATTTGTATCACTTAATTTTCATTATTTTGTATACGCCTATCGTATGCAAGTCTTAGTAGGACATCATTATAAACATACAAAAATATTCAGTCATTCGCTTGACACATTATTCCATTCAACCAGAAGTTTACTTTAAAATCAATTTAATTCTACCAATCAATGTTATTTATCTTACATGTCATCACTTGGCACCCTCAAAAGTGGGAAATTTGAGATTTTTTAAAACATGTCATAATTTCTCATTGATATATAAAAAACCAAAGACACACTTAGCGTCTCAAAACCGGCCGCCGCATATAACGAGCGCAACATTTCAAATTGTGCGCTCATTTCAAATAGTCTCGCGTCGCTCGCGTCATTGCACCATCGTTAAAAATGCTGATGTTCGTAGATAAATTGTAAAAATATCACGTCAAGAACGTTTTATTCAACGGTCCAAGTATAATACGAGAAATTTCAATGGCCGCTCTGTCATTGTAAGAACGATACACTACAGCCTATTTTTATTTTAGTCGCATAATACAAATTATTCTTATTCAATGGAGTCGATTTTTTTTTGTATTGTGTTAATTTTTATATTAATAAGTTTATTCACTTTTGAACTTTTTTGTATTAAGTTTTAAACAAATATTTATACGTTATATATTATGATATAGTTTATAGAGGTCGTCAATTCTACGACTTTACCAGTTAATATTTGTTTCATTGATATACACATGCCCTACCTAAAAACATATTAACGCTCAGATAAAAGTAAAATTATGTGTTTATTAAAAAACTCTTAAAATACTAACTCAGTCTTGGAAAAAAAAGGATAAAAAATATTCGTGTCCACTCCATGCCTTGTCCTACCGGCTAGCTTCGAAAGTAAATTTTATTGCTTTTTGCACACTGCTGCGTAAAAACAACTTTAAACAATCCGCGTAAGGTTGAATTTGAAAAAAATCATTTGTTTATAGTATAAAAAACTACCCACGTATAATTGGTGAGTGTTTGGTGACAGTTTCGATTGTTACTTTTGTTCCAGACTGTGCATCTTAGATTTTTTAATATATCAATGTCATTTCTTGTTGTTTTTTAATTGTTAGTTTGATTTTCAAACTGATCACGAGCTTTGCGCAGCACTCCGTGAGTCTTGTGAATCTCTCTACAAATAGCACGCTGAACACTTCGTTTGCGCAAATTAGCGGCATTCAGTTGCATCAGAGTTTCTGCAAGTGTCGCCTTGGTCCGTGCAAGCTTTTGCTTCAATGTTACATTCTCCTCATATAATGAACCTGGAAAAATTGGTTGCTTTGTATTCTATTTTGTACAAAGAGCAATTATGGTCGATTGATATTATTGATCAATTTTACCCGGGCGTATTTTTGTTTTCGCGTCTTGTTTATCATCAAGATCAAAGTTATAAAAAGTATTATAATGCGTGACGGGAGGAGGCATAGCAAATATAAAATGTTAATAATAATATAAACCCGTTCGCGATAACGATGGGCTACTATTTTATTTTAACTGTTTTTTTTTTTCTTGTATTCAATGCATACATCCTGTTAGATTGGGAGCTGACCCCAATATAGTTGGGAAGAGGCTAGGCAGATGTTTCAAATATGTAAGAAAAGTGAAAAAATTAAAATCGAATACTTACGGGGTGACAGAGCAACAGCATCGTTTTGTTCTAAGCTTGATAGCCTATCACTATCGATACCTTGATCTGGTGAAGTAGGACGCTCTTCTTCATAGTGATGACCTTCATGTACAATAGCTACTTTATTATTAGCGTCCAAAGCCATTTTGCGCGTTACTTCTATCTCAAGTTGAGAGTTCATCTCTAATGCATTTGAAAGCTTTTCACGTGTCTCTTCTAGCTCTCTTTCAATACGTAGTCTGTCGTGTTGGGCGCGAGCTCTTTCTAATGCAGCTTGCGACGCTTGAACAGTAGCTTCGTCAGCAGCGCGCCTCAAGGAACGTTCTGTCTCCATAAACGTAGCTTCCAATTCTTGTCTTTCTGATCGTAATCTATCTGAAGTATGCACAGACTCGGACAATGTTTGCTCGACATCTTTAACTCTAGATTCCAGGCTTGCTACAGTATTCCTCAAATCGTCTAATGTTTTATTAGCATCAGCCAAACTTGATTGTTCTGACATTAAATTTTGTTTTAATTCATTATTTTCTGTAATCAGTTCATTAATTTGATCCTTTGAAAACTCAAGTTTACTATTTAAATCATTGTTTTCTTCCTCCAACTGTTCATTTCGCTTAGTGAGATGGTTCAGCTCCTCAATCACGTCATCGCTGGTAGGTTTATTGTCTTCTGATCTGGATCCAAACGACACACGCGCCCGCCTCGAGCGAACTTTACTCAAATCAGTACTAGACTCGCGCAGTCCGACACCAGTATCACACAATCCAACTCGGGCTAGAGATACATTCCTATCTGGCTCTGACCAACATTCAGACTCTGATATCACATCTGCTTGAGGGAAATGTTTGAACAAAGCTTTTCTTTGTACCGAATATCTGTTATCATCGCTACATGCCACGTGGTGACCAAACATCATAGTTAAATCTTCAATTCTCAATGACTGCGATATATCCAAATTACTCTCGTCCATGGTGAACTCCTCCGGAGCCATAGATTCGTCCAGCTCCAAACCAACAGGCAAGGCGAGACTTTGCTCTAGTATACTTTCAGCCAACTTTTTCTTATCTTCGCCAAGCACACATCTATAAAATAATAAAATACATGTTTAAGACTGTTTTCACGATAGGATTTACTGTAAAAAAATTAAAAGTTAAAGCTAAAATTAAGTTAAAATTAAAAGCTTCGTGTCCACTAGGCAACATTTGAAGTGCGAAATGTGACGCTCAACATTTTCGGCAACGTTGCCACCGGCGCGCACCATGGCTCGGCTCGGCTAGTTGTTCGTTTCCGTGCATTATGCAGTTGAGAATCAAATGTTGTCAAGTGGAGAAGTGACGTACAAAACCGAAGTGTGGTGTAACGAATGTATGTTTAAATTAATCGAACTGTGAATGTAATAAAAAACAGGACGCATAAGATCAGTTGCGAAGATTGCCTGTGAAGGAAAGTAGACTTTGGCGACATGTTGTCGACTGGACATGCATGGAGAGACAACGTTACTAAACAAAGTACCGCATCGTTGCCATTCAACATGATAAGCGAGAAGTTGTGCATCATGTCGCGCTCAAATGTTGCCTAGCTGTTACGAGGTTTACAGCTTTTTATTGTCAACGTTACCACGGGGTCTCATTGCTAAGAAAGAAAATTTGGTTCAAATAAATCTCACTAGATGGCGCGACATGTAAACACAATTCATTAGAATTTGTATAAAATTAAAATTTTCTGGAATTTAACATAAAAATTGTATGTTCTTGTTTAATCAACTCTCCTAAGTACAAAATTATGGAATATTGGGCTCTTAATTCACATTTCAAAGATTATTTGAACGGATGATTTAAAATTGATGCCAATAGATGGCGCATTTTTTAATTTCTGAGGCATTCCACTCGATTGTTAAAATTTGCATTGTAACACATTTCAAAAAAACTGTAAAAACGTGCAAAAAAATACTATAAAACGAACCTTCACTGTATTTAAATAAAAAAATATTCACGAACCTAGTAAACCCTTTTACTTGCAAAAGTGAAACGGGATTGAACGCTATTGATGTACTTACAAAAATAACAAGATTAATCAGATGAAAAACGCTAGTTACGTCGGCACGGTTTCTTTGTATGCGATGAGGCATCTGTATGCTAGTATTATATTATCTGTGACGTTACTAAGCTTGTGAGCTTTTTGTTTAAATGTATCACCAACCAACTTAGCGTTATTAATTCTACAAGACAGAAGTATACACAGGATTTCAAATTTCGTTGCTTGAATATAGGTAGCTTCTTCCCAGGGCTTCGCCCGCGTTCTAAGTTTTAAAAAAATGCTCCGTTCGCCACCAAACTTACAGGATTACCCGCTGGGGCAATCTCAAGATTCTCTGAAAATTTCATTAAAATCGGTCGAGCCGTTTCGGAGTCTATAAGGATCATTACATAGATACATATGTTCTCTTTTATATATATAGATTATATTTTTGTACTTACTTGTGCGATAGTAATTTATCGAGGAAGTATGCCAATCCTTGTAGTCTTTTAGTAAGCAGCTGTTGGAGATTTCTGAAATCAAGAAAAGTATGGTGAAGATCAATCAGACATTAAATACTCACACACACGAGAATACGATGTATATGTTATGGACCAAGTGATTAATCAGGGCACTATTTATAATGCCTGGGGCATTATGATGTAGACAAGTCAAATTGGGCAATGTAATGAATACTGATTTATACTTCTATATTTATCACATTGTCTGGTCATTATGAATATTGCTACGTAACGGTTGGGCAATTCGATAATTATGGGCAATTAGTCCTAAAGCAAGCAAAGCGAGCTCGGCAGCTTAAGGCACCCCGACACGGATCGGTTAGGTTCGAAGGAGATGACGGGACAATCTACCAAGAAGAAACGAGCAAAGCGAGCGAACTCTAGTCTCGTCATCGCCTTTATGTTAGGTTACTTTAGACTCTGCAGACAGAAATAGGAGCCGTCGACTTCTTTGCTTAAATAATAATAGTACTTACCTAATATATATTAAAATTACTAATTTATATTAAAACCAATGTTAACATTAAAATAATATAAAAAAATATATTTTTTTATTACCCGGCCCAATAAGTGATGCGTATTATTCAGAAAGCCCGGTCAATTTCATTATTTCAATAGTTTTCATCATATTGCCTACTCATATTGGGCATTTTTCAAATTGGCCAGGCATTATGAATAATTCTGTATTAATCACTTGGTCCATGCCCATAACATATATATTTTTTTATTACCCCGCGTCGACATTCTGAATTGTCTCGAAATGTTTTTGCAAATCCCTGACTTTGCTTTCTAGGTCCTTGATATGTTCATCTTTACACTTCAGTATTTCCTCATACTTCTCCAATTGTGAGTCGCTTACATGGGCGTATACTAATTCCTTATCCTGAAAAAAAAAAAAATATTATTAAACCTGCAAAAATATAAACTTGCAGACAGAAAAGTATGAATAGCTATAAGTAACATACTAGTTTTATTTTCTTTATTTCTTTGTCCTGTTGTTGAATTTTTTTCATACACCCTTTAATCATTTGTAAAGCCTTTTTGTTTTCTCTGCGTAGTTTGACAAGTTCATCCTAAAAGAGAGAATTTAATTTTATCATATTGCATTTTGACAATATTTTTTCTGTGCCCTCATATTACGTCTTTGGACAGTACACAAAGTTGTTTAGTTAAAAATAACTTTAATAAGAACATCTTAATATTATATCCATCTTCTATATACTTACCAAGTCGTCGTTATTAACCGTTACAGCCAAATAGTCTCTGAAAAACAATTTAGAAGATCAGAAAAGTACTCCAGTGAAAGAATACAATTAATAAACTCTTTAAATAAAGCTTACCCAGCTGATTCAGATTCTGCACATGTATCGTCAACAGGTTCTTTCTTCTCAGTTTCCTAAAATATAAGGATAAAAAATGATAGGCACTAAAAAGTTATCATTTAGGGGGACGCGCATAACTCCGGTTGATATTATTTTAATTTATGAGGTAGACGATCTTTAATGGTTGTTCCAAGGATTTTTTTTACCTTGGTAGATTGTCCGCTGAGATGCACTTGCCCATAGTTAGGGTTTAAAACTAAACTAATAATTTGTAATTTACCTGGTCCTGTGATGCAATTTCTTTTTTTATTACACTGCTGTTGTTCATAGATAATTCTACACTATCAGTAGATATGGAACCCTGTAATGGAAATGGCAATTCAGTCAGTCAAGTGTTGGCATTCATTGTTTTTTTTTTGTTGATTTATTTATTTAATCGTGCTTAAATTAATCACGTTTAATTAATTAAATTAATCACGTTATATATAATAATTGTAATCGCCATTAATAAAAATCCATCGTTAATCGTTAATTTGATTAAAGTTTTTTAATAAGAATAACCAGCCTACATTTTCCAAAAAAATCTTTGTGGCTGGGTAGATGTAAACTATAAGTAGCGTCATCGTGGGGTGACGCTACTTATAGTATACAGGGCTGAGGTGTAATGTTTGCCCAGCAGTGGGATAATATATGCTGCCAGAACAATATTATTGATCGGTTTCTCGAAACTGGTCGAAATTACAACAACCATTTTATTAAATCGAGTTTTTTTTAATTATCCTAAATGTTATTGCAATGAATTTAATTTTAATCGTAAATCACGATTATATTGCCAACACTGCTATGTCTACATAATATTTGTACCTGTTGTTCCAAAACATCAATGGCTTCTGCTGCTGCAGCAAGTAGTTCTTGTTTATCACTTAGTTGCCTTCTCAATTCTTCCACTTCCACTTGAAGTCTTACATTGTGTTCCAAAAGGCCCTTGAAAAAAAAAAGATAATAAATCGAAACCATCCAAGTGCATTTTGGGACACGCACAGTGGACAAAATAACTTTTCATCCCAACTAACGAATATTGGGTATGAATATTTATTTTGTCCGGCCAATATAGGCGGACATGGGTGTTTCGGAAGCACCTATGCTGCATAGGCCGGGCACCGACGACGCCCGGTTGCCACCATTGCAACTGCCTTGACGACACGGCGGCACAGCACACCACCCCAAGAGGAATACCTAGCCTGGACAGCGCACTGTGCAGTGCCGTGATTTACTAGCGGCGGTCGGTGATGCCGATAACCTCTCCAGTGCTCGTCCTGGCGGACTTCAACGCTCACTTGGAGGAACTTGGGGGAACTCAAGGTCTGTTAGGTGCCCCAGCGCCCGGGTGCAGTTTACTGGTGGTCGGAAGAAATCGCGCAGTTATGCGTTTTCTGTCCTGACGCCAGTATCAACGCACCCGACGTTGTAGGCAATCAAGAGCTACCGAAGAGGAAATAGCCAGAACCTACAGAGCATATCGGGAGGCGACCATGTTAATCCAACACACCATCTCGGATGCCAGGTCAAGGTCTTGGAGGGAGCTTCTTGAGGGACTGGACAGGGATCCATAGGGACGACTTAACAAGGTGGTCATGGTCAAGCTACGTCCATGGGTTACTACGTCCCATCACAGAAACCACATATCCGGGGCTGCTGGAGAGTAGTAAACACACTCTTTCCAATAACCAGGGCAAGTGCCTCGTCGCTCTTGACCCCTTCGGACTGGACTGACGAGTTGGGGGGTGACTGAAGGCGAACTAAACCGAGCCGTTAGTCACCCCATGTGTCAACATCATGTGTCGTAACACCGCGCCAGGCTCGGATGGTATCCCTGCCCGGTAGTGGGTTCTGGCTATGGCTGCTCTGGGGGACCGCCTAAGACAGCTGTTTAACAACTTCCATTGTTCGGGCTTGTTCCCCACCGACAGGAAGGAGGCTGGATTGATCTTGTAAAGGAAAGTAGGCAGGGACTCGGAGTCACCCTCTGCGTACCGTCCCATTTGCATGTTGACGACGAGGTTTCCAAGCTGTTCGAAAGAATAATTGCCAAAAGACTTGTTGGGCACTTGTAGCGAGTTGGTCCCAACCTTGCTGATTGCAGTATGGCTTCTGGCAGCAGCGTTCGACAGTGGATGCAATCCTACGCGTCCGCTCGCTGTTGGAACTGATTGTGTCCCGGGGTGGGGTGGCGTTGGCGGTAAGTTTGGGTATCGTCAACGCCTTTAACTCCCTGCCTGGGATGCGATGCACTAGTACATCACAGAGTGCTCCCTTACCAGCAGTGCATTGTCGGGGCTTATCTACGCGACCGGCACATTCACTATGTGGGTTGGGATGGTAGCGTACTTCGGAGGGAGATTACTGCAGGTGTCGGTTTTAGGTCCTCTCCTGTGGGATTTCACATATGATGCGGTCCTGCGTGTTGAGCTCCCCGCGTAAATATCGTTTGTTACGCAGACGACAGCCTGGTGTTAGCCGGCGGGGACACTTTCGACGAGACCATCCAGCTTGCCAAGCTCGGGGTGACCAAAGTCGTGGCGTCAACCTGTGAGCTGGATTTGGAGATAGCGCCTCATAAAACTGAGCTGACGCTGCAGGACTAAAATTAATAGCCTGAAGCGGAAAATGGCCATTCGTATCGCACGAGGTTACCGAACGGTATTCTATGAGGCGGCAACTCCCTTGGCACGCTTTCTTCCGCTGGACATTCTGGCCCACATGGACGCAAGGGCTTATAACCGAATTCGCGCCGTCTACCAAAATGGTGATAATGGTACTGACCGGGGACGGACCACGGTTGCTTCGGTAAGTACCTGAATAGGATTGGGCGAGAGGCCACGGCAAATTGCCACCACCGCGGAGGCGAGCTTGGCTCTGCACAGTACACGCTCGAGGAGTGCCCTGCGTGGGCCTATGAGCGGCAGGTCTTGGTCGCCAAGATCGGGTGAAACCTGTCTTTGCCAGTAGTTGTGAGGGCCATGCTGGCAGACAGAAAATTGGTGGGAAATGGCCTCCTGCTATGAGACGATGACGGTCCAGAAGGAGGTGCCGAGCGGGATCATGAGAGGGTCGATCCCACTCGGAGATGGCTTTGTTGAGGCAACTGCCTCGACGACGCCTAAAACGCCGTTACCTCGCTTGCATCATAGGCAGTCGGGACTCCAGGGCCATGGGCGGTCAGATTGAGGACTCTGTCCACCCACCAAGTAACTCCAGAAAAGACGGTGGTACGTGTTGCCGTACACTGCGAGGTTTAGGGGAGGCGTTTTTTGTCTCCCCAGGGATGTGCCATAACATGCGTTGCATCCCACAATCCCTGGTCTTTGCCCCAAATTTCCAGGCACCTATTCAAGGATACGCCGGGAAAAAAAAAGGTACTTACTTGAACAGCTGGTGGCGATCCAGTTCCCAATTTCTCTTCGAGGAAATATATTCTCAGTTTCAAATGAAAGTTTTCTTTTCTTAAACCATTGAGTTGTTCTTCATACTGTTTCATGCTGACACCACTAGCGGTGGTAACATCTGTCAAAAAGACATATTATTATAAAATTTCACCAAGCCTAATGTTTAAATACAATTTTTAACCAATATCTCGTCACCGAAATTATTCATCCATGCATTCTAAACTTAAAAATGAAGTATACGTAGAATTATAAGAAAATCTACGGTGAGAATCACACTTACGAGGATTTTTTTTTTTGGTTCTGAACCCTATTAATCAACAAACAATGATACAAAGAAAATTTTACTCTGAGAGCTTCAAAATATGTACGCACCATGTCCTTCAGAAGAGGGTAACGCCATTTCTTGAAGTTTTCGCGGGCTGGTACTGCAAATAAAACAGATAGATTTTTAATTATTCTCTCTGTAAAGCGCAAGCGGCGCGCTGCTTATAGACCTCGCTCGTGAGATTTAGAATATCAGCTGATAGGTAGCGCTTTCGAGTTTTATTTATGTTATGGACCAAGTGATTTAAAATACGGCATTATTCATAATGCTCAGACAATTATTTTGAAAAATGCCCAATATGAGTAGGCAATATGATAAAACTATTGAATTAATTAAATTGACCGGGCTTTCTGAATAATACCCATCACTTATTGGGCCGGGTAATAAAAAAATTTATTTTGTTATATTATTTTAATGTTATATGGTTTTAATATAGAATAGGTAAGTACAATTATTATTTAAGTAACAAAGTCGACTGAGCCCTATTTCTGGCTGCAGGGTCTAAAGTAACCTAACATGAAGGAGATGACGGGAGCTGAGTTGCTCCCTCACTTCAGCTCCCGTCACCCCCTTCGAACCTAACCTTATAAAAATAACTTTTTCGGTGTTATCAGAGATAATGATTAATTACTTGGTCCATTGCTGTTTTTCGTGAAAAAAAAAAGAGAATTACCTAATGATTTTCTGAAACAAGATTTTTCAAAAATTTGGTAAAAACCATCGAAAATTTTCTAATCTCGTAATTAATTCAAGGTACTCCTTTTATCGTCGGTTTCAAATACAATACTTGGTATACTTTAATTTTAAGAATATAACGCTTTTTACCCGACTGCCGAAGGAGGGTAATGTGTTTATCAGTCTATGTATGTATGTATGTATATATGTATGTTTGTTCCTATGTGGCGTTCTAGAGACCAAACGCGTTGGCCGATTTTGATGATTCTTACGTCAATCGATTCGTCTTAACCCTGCGAGTGTCACTGACTACATTAAAATTGGAAAAGAAAAAAATGGCGGCTATTGGGCGCGGGGAAAAAATGATTTTCACCCATCGTGTGAGGTATCAAAATATATAACACTTATATGTTTAAATATATCTAATTAAAAAAAATAACAACTAAAAAGTTGTAAATAAAAAAAGGAATAAAAAAAATAAAAAAACCCGACTGCTTAAAAAGCGAACTAAAAAGACGTAAACAAGTAAAAAATCATGTTGTGCAGTCGGAGGATATATCTGATTTTGGTCAGTCAGTTCGCGAATATGTATCCTCCGAATGCACAGCGTGATTTTTTACTTCTTTACGTCTTTTTAGTTCGCTTTTTAAGCAGTCGGGTTTTTTTATTTTTTTTTCAGTTGCGAGCGCAACTGTTTATAAGGCAATATTTAGACAATGTATTAAAATAAAATAAGTACTCAAAAATAAAATATAAAAAATGGATTTGATTGATAAACACCTCAAAGGACATGGCTAAACAACTGCCCTAAGCATGTATATAAATTATTCACTAGCTCGTAACATTCAAATATTCATTAATTAATTATTACAGTTTTATTATGTTAGTTTTTTCATGTTTTTGTTTGACAAGAATAACATGAGAGTCAATAAACCTACTTTTAAGGACATTTGCGTAAGTCGAAACGAACAGTATTTATTATTATTTATTTTTGTACCTATCGCAATACATCTGAAATATTCATTATTGAATTATTATACATATTTATTATTCTTCTAGAACTTTCGTGAATTAATCAAATAATTAAAAGTTTTTTCATATTTTTGTTTGACAAGAAGAACATAAGATTCCGTTCTACGAAAAATTGTAGTCAATAAACCCACTTTTAAAGACATTTGCGTAAATCGAAACGAACAGTATTCATTATTATTTATTTTTGTACCTTTCGCTATACATCTTAAAACATTAGAGATAGAACCAAAGATTTTATTTAGAAACTAGCTGTCCCACGCGGCTTCGCTCCCGTCAACTGGCTACGTACCTACCCTACACCTACCCTACACCTACCCTACACCTACCCTACACCTACCCTACACCTACCCTACACCTACCCTACACCTACCCTACACCTACCCTACACCTACCCTACACCTACCCTACACCTACCCTACACCTACCCTACACCTACCCTACACCTACCCTACACCTACCCTACACCTACCCTACACCTACCCTACACCTACCCTACACCTACCCTACACCTACCCTACACCTACCCTACACCTACCCTACACCTACCCTACACCTACCCTACACCTACCCTACACCTACCCTACACCTACCCTACACCTACCCTACACCTACCCTACACCTACCCTACACCTACCCCAGCGCATGCAACAAAAGCTCTCAAAAAGTTATATTTTTGCCCGTTTTTGCAACATTTTTCATTTATGCTCGGCTCCTATTGGTTGTAGCGTGATGTTATATAGCCTATAACCTTCCTCGATAAATGGACTATCCAACACAAAAAGAATTTTTCAATTCCAACCAGTAGTTCCTGAGATTAGCGCGTTCAAACAAACAAACAAACAAACAAACTCTTCAGCTTTATAATATTAGTATAGATTATTGGCAAAATCTGACAAGAAACGGCACATAAATAGTGCTGACACTAATAAGTTACAGTCGATTCTCCTAGATTACACGTGATTCGATAAGAACCAAATAAAAAAAACATGTTGGGGGTGTCGTGGGAACTCACTTTGAACGATGCTCGTTTCGCCGGGTAATAAGTATGTAATTACAGAGTTTGTATGATCTTAAGTTTCAATTGCGTATTGACAGATGACAGATCTTCAAATGACAGCCGGGACCAACGGCTTATCTAGCTTTCCAAGGCACGAAGGAAACTCGCTATGTACACGATGGAACCACGGAATGACCTTGGCTAGCGTTGCTTAACCTTGAAGATCGACCTGTGCGGCTGTTATTATTAAGCCACGAGCTCCTCTAAACGCCTTAACAAAGTAGCATAGCAAAATCTTATTCTTTTACAAGTTTGTATACCTATTAATGTAGGAGTTTCTACGATTTTATTTTCAGGATTGTGACGATAAAAAGATAGTAAAAAGTGTCTGTAACTTTTTTCATACGAAATACTAATATATTCAGCTATTCAGCATTACATATTACTAGTTAAAATAGTTATCCATTGCTAGGGCAATCGTCCATACTTTATTTAGCCATGTCCTTTCAAATTATTTACCAGTTATTTTTATATTATTCTTACCAGTTATTACAAGTAGGCGACGCTTTCGCACATGATAAAATTGACTTTTTTCCGCGTGGACAATATTTTATTTAAGGACAAATACAATAAACTTAGAAAAACAAAATTGGGGGCTTACTAGTATACTATATGCCCAGTCCACACCATTTTTTGTAGATTGTTATTCGCACAGAACAAAAAAAACGCCGTGGTTATTCGCCACCAGTAAGCTGAAAAAGCAATTGAAAACCTGGTGTTTCGGGATTACGTAAAAACGTGTGTTAGGAATTTATTTTTTCTAATTTTAATTGAGCAGTTATCAAAAATATGTAATATACATTTACTAGATAACTATGTGACGCAAAAAGTTGCATTGAAATATTTATCATATATCTTGTAGTTATTGAGAAATTTGCCCTGAAAAAGTAGCTGTTTTCTGTTTTTAGCTCGTGAAACTTGTAACTTTATTTTTCTTTAAGTATTAATGTTCTTATACTATAATGTTTGTTATATTTGAATTTCTTAATATTGCCATTCCACTGTGCCATGTTATATATTTGTATTGTAATTTTCGATTTTTTATTTAGTTTGATTTGATTATATTGGCATAACACTGTTCATTGTATTGTTTGATGAATTACTGATTTTATGTGACACAATAATTGTTTGTTTGCACCGAATAGGCTCCGAAACTACTGGACCGATTTGAAAAATTCTTTCACCAATAGAAAGCTACATTATTAGAATAGAAAAGAATATACTTTATTGTACACCATAAAACAAAATAATAATAATTATTCCGGAGTGACATAATTTTATTATTCATTTATGGTGATTCAGTTACCCATGGCAAAGCATGCAGGCCTCACATAACATTCCATAACATCTTGCAGCACGATCTACCATTTGTACTACCCTCATGTTTCACAAATATACGATTTTTATCTTATTATATTTACTAGATATAGTTACTTCACTTGTGCTATTTTTTTTTTACGATTTTGGCGCGGACGAAGTCGTGGGACAGCCGACAGGGTAGATATAATTAATTAAAAATAGGAAAAAATATGGTTTGTAGTGAGCATATGAAGCCCTGTTATATGATACCCCACTTGATCCATTTGAATCGGGGTTGACTTTAATAATGTGAACTCTGGATTTTGGCTTGAAATGCGATGAAATAAACTTTTTCACCTGTCTATGTAAGTTAATAAGCGTCGTTTGTAACAATTCAAAATTTTAGCAGTTCCTGAAAAGGACATACAATAATAGATTTACTGTAGAAAAAAGTAAAATTTATTTTATAAAAAATGAAAATATTATTTAAAATATTTTTCCTGCCAAGATACAGTACGGAACCCTCGATGAACGAATCTATCGTATATATACCGTGTCGTTTTTAGTGCGAAATACTCGACATATGGATATGGGCCCAACCCAACGCATTTTATTGTTTGTTTATTCAATTATTGAAACATTTATGATAAGAGCATCGCTGCGCAGTTGCAGTTACGGGCCTACAAAAAAGTGCAAAATTATATGATCTTATGCACTTATTATTTAATTTTGTAGATAACATATTATTTTTAGATTAATTATTATGTTCATGCTTACCTAAAAGGAGATGATATACCAGCTCCCTGTTTAGAGTTATGCATCCTAGGCAATGTTGCCATTTTATTTGAGGAAAAACTTGTTATATAACTACACCTTCAAATGCACATTTCACATAATCAACAATAACTATAGGTACCGAACTGAGTAAACAGAACAAAACAACACGTTTAATGAACGCAAATCGACGACAACTGGAAATTATTTCTGTCGTATACCATTAAAATAACAGATAACGATTGTTATTATGCCTATGAAACACGATTGCACATTTAAACACTACCAAGTTTAACAATATAACATATTAAAATTGTAAATAAACAATGGCGTAATTAGTAAATCATTTTGTATTATATTTGACGTAGTTCACGATAGGTTACTGAATTTAGGACGAATGGGATACGGGACTTCGAGTGAGATTCGGGTACGATCGCATATAGTCGGGAATCGCTGAGCGAGTTACGCAGATAGCCAGCATTTTGGTACATATTGAAGGGGGAATAGGAAAAAGAGAGAGATAGATGCTGCGTTGTTAGACAGAGATAAATGGACCGAAGGCGGATACTGTGAACTACACAATATACAGAAATAGAAGTGGAGGCGCCATTAAGTATGCTCTGTCCCAAATTTTGAATTTATGCCTTACTTCCTGCATCAACGCGTTTTAACAAAAAAATATTAGGCGACAATGTTTAAATACTTATTGAACACTAGCTGCTGCCAGCGGCTTTGCCCGCGTGATCTGTGTTATTATCCCAAGGGAACATTATACCGAGAGAAATAGCCTATGTAGATGTACTATTCCAGACTATAATCAATCTCTGTGTCAAATTTCATCCAGATCCGTTCAGCCGTTCTGGAGTGATTGAGCAACAAACATACATCCATCCATCCAAACTTTCGCATTTATAAGATTGGTAAGATTATTAGAATATCATTAATCAGTCCAGTAAAAATAGACATTAAAATCGCAAAACTTGATGTAGTTCAGGCTTTTTTGTAGGTTGTATTGGCCAGTTAGGTAGTGTTAAGACGACGACTAACGCCAACGACCTTGAGGGAACAAAACGCGCACTCGTTTCACACCCGCGCGACCCAAAATTTAGTAGTTTTTTGTACTTTCCTTATTATTCTATGACTTAAAAAAAAAGCCTCAGATCAAAATGTAGATAATTAAATTGTCTTTGAGATGGTGTCGATTTCATTAAAATACGCCCAGCGGTTTTAGTATGATTGTCGTATTTTTGTCCGTTTTAGACATAACTTTACAAATTAATTACATTATGTTATACGCATAAAATTCAAAATTTGCTCAGATCAAATTTTAAGAAAATAGTCTAATATAACATATATTTTTTTCAAAAAATTACGACTAGCCATTTTGACGTGATTCTCATTTTAAAATCAGCTACTCAAGGGAATCGGCGCCTAAGTGCCAGTCGGACTCGCCAGGCTGTATCTCATGAACTGTGATCGCTAGACAGTTGAATTTTTCACAGATGATTTATTTCTGTTGCCGCTATAACAACAAATACTAAAAACAGAATAAAATAAATATTTAAATGGGGCTCCCATACAAAAAACGTGAATTTTTGCCATTTTTTGAGAATTAATAGAAATAAGACGAAGATGATGATTGTCGATCGAACTAACGAAAACTCGCCCGAAGTCACTCAAATTGCGAATTGTGACGTTGCACAATCATAATGTCTACCTAGGAGCTCTAATATCGCAACCACGGTGGTTGCTGTGACGAGGTAAACACCAGGTCTGCTATGGATTAAATTACATTATTTTATTACGTAATCAACAGTTTTTTACAAAATAGTTGTGACGACAGACTGAGGAAAGTATGGAAGCATCGTAATCGTAATGTCACGAAAACCTGGCTAATGAGTGCACTGGTGTTTCCCATATTCCTATACGCAGCCGAGACATCGAGAAATCGAAAATAATAAAATAGACACTCTGGAAATGTGGTGCTGGTGGTAAATGCTGGACTGAATTTTGCACCAAGTATCCATTCTCGACAAACTCGGTATCAAGCAGCGTCTACCGGCTATAGTCCAGGCTTGAATTCTTCAGTTCTTTGGTCACGTGTCCCGACGATGCAACGAGTCTATTGAGCGGCTATTGGTCCAGGTGAGAGTGAAAGGAACTAGAGCGCGCGGCAGGTCACCCATGCGATGGACCTACCCGATCAAGTCTGCAGTAGGCGGTTAGCCGCCTACTACACGAGCCACAGCCGACAGAGAGGAATGGCGTCGCATCGTGATGCGAATCATGGCGGCCTGGTGTTTCACTGTGACATGCTGACCACGACCACCCTGCCAAGAGTGTAACAACAAAGAAGAAGTACAAGAAGAGAAAAAAAATAGGGTCAAAAACAGACCTTTTTATAAATAGACTAGCTTCTACCCGCGGCTTCACCCGCGTAAAAAGCATTTACCGTCCCAAGGGAATACAAACTTATCTTATGTCCTTCCCAGAGTCTCAAACTATCTCCATGCCAAATTTCATCTAAATCGGTACAGTAGATCCAGAGATTACCCCCTACAACCTCACAAACTTTACTTACTAATTTAGTATAGACTAGCTGTGCCCGCGGCTTCGCTCCCGTCAACTGCCTACCCTACCCTACCTACCGATCTTTTTTCCTATGTTCATTCTTTCGCGGATAAACTTAACAATGCCATCCAGAAAATTACTTCAAATGCACAACGCCATCTATCGAATATGGAGTTCAACTGTCCGAGTATCTGAATTGCGTGTCGTGATAATTTTACTTTTTGAACGTGAACCGATTGAGATGAAATAAAAACTAAGTAATACCTCAAGTTACGCAGAATACCTTAAGTTTTTATAGATAAAAGTTATCGACATTGCTTTCGTACATTTTACGTGATGCGTGCACAAATAAACAGAAAAAACAGACAAAAAACTGGCCAAGTGCGAGTTGGACTTGTGCACGAAGGGTTCCGCACCATTATCGCAAAAAATGGCAAAAAAATCACGTTTGTTGTATGGGAGCCCCACTTAAAAATTTATTTTATTCTGTTTTTAGTATTTGTTGTTATAGCGGCAACAGAAATACATCATCTGTGAAAATTTCAGCTGTCTAGCTATCACAGTTCATGAGATACAGCCTGGTGATACACATGGATAAAAAAAACATTCTAAATAAAAGTTATTTTTGATACACGTCAAAGTCGCTTAATAAATAAATATACCATCCTCTTTCCAAAGAGTATATTTCACATTTCATGCTGAAATAACTAGGAAAGGGAAATACTAATGCGATATTGCCCTTTTACTGCCACGAAATTGTAATAATATTACCTATTAAACACATTACATATTAAAAGTTACCCAGACATAACCTACAAAAGTTCATGACTGAATATTATTTTCGGCATTCTTGAACAAAAATTCTTGCACAAATTAATTCAGAAGATGACCCTGAATTAAACCAGATTTTCATTTAGAGTCGTAGGAATTTAATCTCAGCTAAAACAATGTATGGGTTTCTGCCATTGTCCTATATGAGATATAAACACTGTACTGTAATAAACTGTATATATGTACTGTTAAATCGTCTGAATTTTGAAATGAATTATTATTATATACCAGATACCTATGTGACTTTTTCAAATTCATATGTATTTTCTAAGTTTATTTATTTATTATAATATATACTCTATTGTACACCACAAAAACATACAGGACAAACATTTACAAAAACAAGTGTACAATGGGCGGTCACATACTAGGCAATCTCATACAGACAACCTTTATGTTGGACATCGCTGTCAATGGTAAAGGTAAAAATTGTGAGGACTGGACTTATAGTGAATATAAGTCTGAAATTGCCAACCCGCATTGAGCAAGCGTTGTGATCAATGCTCATGCCTTCTCTGTATGAGAAGAGGCCTTTGCCCTGCAGTGGGACAGTTACAGACTGGTATTATTATTATAATATACCAGATATGAACAATACTCATTATCATTTAGACAGTTAGCAATTTTGGTTTTGTGGTAATGAAATGTGGCACAAAGAATGATCTATTCCTACAACCTCCTATCTCAAAGAACCCTTTAAGTGCCTTCATCACACACAGCATTTGAGACTTTTGATGCCTGCTCATTCCACTAAGTTCTATGACAAATCATTTATGGTCGAGGCTGCGATTGTAAAATGATCAATTGTCAGTTGCCATTGACAGTGAGACAAGCCCTGTCATTAGCTTCCTTTAAAAACCTCGTTAAAACCATTTCCTTACTCCTTAATGCTTTTCGGTTTCTGTCTTCTTCAATTATTATTCAACCATTAGTCTTTTTCCCCCGTCTATGAAATTGTGTAACATGTAATATTAGGTATGTTTATACATAACTTTATGTATGAGATGTATAAGATTATTTATATATATGGATAGTATTTTATATAACAAAATAATTTTTATAATTGATATTTTAATGTAGCAGTACACCGCAAGCTACCCCTTTTAATGTTAAGTTCTTTCAGGCCATCCAAATGTTGTCTGGTAGATATCACTCTTAGCGATAAGGCCTCCTTTGTACCCATAATATTAAGTTCTTGTAAAGAGATGTGAGAGTGTAACTTTTTGGTGTACTACAAAGAATATTCTATTCTAACAGAACTTAGCTATCTACAAACAATTATTCTTTGGGCAGAGGGTCGTCTTATTACTCATAGTGTGTATTTATAACATTTGTTAAGATAGTCTGATCATCTTTTCTTTGTTTGTTAGGTAAGAGGGTCATCGTAGACTACGTGATTGGGATAAGAACCCTTTGAACTAGGAAGGTATTAAATTAATATCAGGTAGGTACTCACATGACACCAAGTTCCGCAGGCATTAATTCAGCCATTAGAATTTAATGTTTTAGTTTTTTTTAATATAAGTAGTCAAATGCCGCAATTAAATCTGAAAGAAACAGTAGGATTGATATTGATTGATTGGATTGTTATTGAAAACGTTTACAAATGGTTACAAAACAGTTTATTGTTCTGTTTATCCTTTGTTAGTAAATAAAGAGCTGGTATGTTTGATAATGCTAATAACGTATTCGTAAGAATTTTAGTTAACATATTCCCTAGTTCTAGTACTAACAAAACAAAGAGATTAATAGTAACCACCTTTTAAAATTATTGGTTCAATCACTTCACTTCACTGTTCACTTTTCAACTTTTCAAACAGGTAACCGTAACGAGACGGGAGACGTTACTTTAACGGTGTTGACAACAAAAAAATGTTCGTTAAGGCTTAACACACACTGCGATTTTTTAAGCGCTATTTGCTCGTGACTACTTAAAAAAAAATAACAGCCGCACGGGTCGATCTATAAGGTTAAGCAACGCTTGACGAGGTCGGTCCGTGGATGGGCGACCATTTCAACATACTGAGTTTCTTCCGTGCGTCGGAAAGCACGTTAAGCCGTTGGTCCCGGCTGACATTTGAAGATCTTTGACATACGTTACGGGTAAAATAGTCAGAAGCCTGAGATCTGACACCAGTGTGGTTAAAATTTCCATTAATGACCGTTTATTTTTGGCGCGGGGGGTTGGGAGGGGGAGTTGGGGGCGGTTTGGCGTATGATCCCCACCAGTCGGAAACCCATAGTTATGGAGATATCCATGGTTAAAGTTCTTAGGTTAGACTAAAAATTTCCGTAAATGTCTATCGTTTTAAGGGGCGGGGAGGAAGGGAGAGGAATGGTGGTAGTGGGCTACCCCCTGTACCATCCCCACCAATCGGAGCTCCATGGTTATGGAGATATCCATGGTTAAAGTTTTCAGGTTAGACTAAAGATTTCCGTAAATGTCCATCGTTTTAAGGGGCGGGGAGGGAAGGAGGGCAAGGGGGGTAGGGGGCCTACCCCACTGTACCATCCCCACCCCACCCCAGTAGTTTTTTTGTTGTAATGAGCTATTTCTTACTTAACTCATGGTAGCAAAATTTACAAAAAATGAGAAAACATACTTTAATGTGTTGATATTCTTTACGTTTTAGCTTAGAAGTTTTATTTTATTTTCGGCAATCAAAGCCCTCAAGCTTCTAAAGGCCAAGCAAATGACATTCCTGCTGTAGTACTTTATCAATACGGTAGTAGCTCCACTATTTCGCCGAAGATTACCAAAAAACTTAATCAGTTACTTTGACAGGTACATAACATAACCTATATGTATAACTTTTTCCAATGAGATAGGAAAACTATGGAGACGGCATACTCTACTTTAAGAAGAATAGTTATACAAATATCTATAATATCGACACACGCATGTCAAAAAGCGTTTTGTATCTTTTTAACTAACCAAGAGCTGCATATGAAAAAAAAGACATCTAAATGTTTGTCAAGGACTAAACTTGGTAACACTTTTGAGTGACGTCAAAATCATGTCTATGCGTGACCGGTCGCCATGAAGGATAACTTCATGCCGGTCGCCATGTTGATTGCCGAAAAAATTGGTAGTTGTGTGCCGTATATATACGTTTATCTGTGTAGTTGTGCTGTCAAACAGTTGCAAATGGCCTACCTCATTGGCAAATGGGCAGCCATCTTAATTGCCCGATTTATGTAGGTATGCACGCTAATTTCGTAGGCATGGCAAGTAAGTCAGTGCTTTTTTCCGAGTTTTTTTAGTGTTGTATCTTTGGGCAACAAATGAACACCGGGGTTGGTAAATCCTGGGCATTTTTCGAGAAAATTTATATTTACTGAATGATAGGCATATGATAGGTTACAAAATGTAAGGTTTTGACAGCTTTCAATAGCCATAGCGACGATGCGCCACCTATTGTGAAAAAATGGGAGTTCACATCCCCATTGTATGAAGCTACTAAAACAAATTGCGCGGAAATAATACTGCAAGTAATTCGTGTTTTGCTACAGAATCCATCGTGACCACACTGCGGTGAGGATAAAATCCCTCCAGAGCAACTGGACAGATTCGCAACTGGACAGATTCTCAGCTGGACAGTTTCTCAGCTGGACAGATTAGCAACTGGACAGAACGTGTACAATCCATGACAAAATTTAAGTAAATGAGTTGGGAATATGGACATTATGACATATGATGATGGTCGTGCAGACAAAATCATTGTGTTTGGCAGTCAAGCAGCAACAGATTTAATAAAAAATACAGACATATGTTATGGGGATGGTACATTCAAAATTGCACCGAAACCGTTTTACTAGCTTTTCTCGCTTCATGTTGACATAACCAAGGGCAGCGATTGTGTTAACTTTGTACCAGTACTGTTTATTCTTTTACCTAATAAGTCACAGGAAACGTATACAAGAATGTTTAAAATTTTGAAAGAGCAATTGTCTGTTAATATTAAACAGTTCAAGTGCGATTATGAATCAGCAATTGCACAAGCATTAAAATGTATCTATCCGGATGTTATTGTCAAAGGCTGCTTTTATCATTTTCTGCATGCGGTGTGGAAGAAATCTAAATAATTGAAATTTTCATCTACTGTAAATGGTCGGAAATTGACACAATTGTGTACGCAATTAGCACTTTTGCCAAACATTTTAATACCTGAGGGCTTTTTGTCAATAAATGAAATGGCTACAGATGATGAAGAATGTAAAGCCTTTTTCAAATACTTCACAAATTATTGGATGACGAAAATTACGACTGAACAGTTATCTTGTTACGGAGAAAAATTTAGGACTACTAACGCTATAGAAGGTTGGCACCGGCGAATTAATGCCAAAATACCAAAAAAACCATCCCTTTTTTTGTTTCTACAGTTATTAAAAAAAGAATCGAAAATCAGTGATACCAAAATAAATAAAAGTTAGTAGTTGATTGATAAGCAGATACAAAATATATTATCGGACTGCGTAAACGAAAAAATTTCAGTCATGACATGCTTAGAACGCCTACGTTCATTAAAATTATCTCATTATTAGTTTTCTCCCCTCCGGAGCAACTCAGCCCTCAGGTATTAAAATGTTTGCAAAAGTGCTAATTGTGTACACAATTGTGTCAATTTTCGACCATTTACAGTAGACGAAAATTTCAATTCTCTATATTTTCCACACGGCATGCAGAAAATGCTTAAAATAGCCATTGACAATAAGATCCGATAGATACATTTTAATGCTTGTGCAATAACTGATTCCTAATCTCATTTGAACTGTCTAATATTAACAAACAATTGCTCTTTCAAAATTCTAAATATTCTTGTACACGTTTCATGAGACTATTTGGTAAAAGAATAATCAGTACTGGTACAAAGTTAACTCAATCGCTACCCTGGGTTATGTCAACATGTAATAAGAAAAGCTGGTAAAACGGTTTTGGTGTAATTTTGTATGCTAATTTGATGGGCCTAGTTTTTCAAATCGAAGCTTGGAAAGAATCAGCCATTGCCCTCTGGAGCAAATCGTCCACTTTCCTATCTTGACCACTTTTTCATAATGTCCATATTCCCAACTCATTTACTTTAATTTTGTCATGGATTGTACACGTTCTGTTCAGTTGCTAATCTGTCCAGCTGAGAATCTGACCAGTTGCTCCAAAAGGGTTTTCTCCCCGTAATCAGAAGTTTTTTTTTTAAGACTAAATGAAGATTTTGTTTAATATTATATTATAAAACAAAATTGTTTATTAACTTATTTTTTTCACGACTATACTTTGTCCAGTTGATAATCTGTCCAGTTGCGAAACTGTCCAGCTGAGAATCTGTCCAGTTGCGAATCTGTCCAGTTGCTCCGGAGGGGATAAAATTCGTGCGAATATTTTGAACTCTATGAACAGGTCGAAAGAGACAAAATTCGCACGGGATTTTATCCGCGCGGGTAAAATCGCAATGCGTACTAAGCCTAAGTCAGTATATAATTATAACTACAAAAAAAATAAAACTATAAAACAAAATTCTAGAACTCTGTCTGTCACAGACCAGGGGCGGGCCGTGATTTTGTCCTGGGTTAACTCTACTTTTGGTCCTCTAATTCCTAAACTATCAAACTTATGACATTGGTATTGACAAAACTTCGGTTAACTATTTTTCTGAAAATGTGACCTCTCTCTCGTCAATGATCGATTAAAGGAGAGGTGTAGATTTTGGTGAAAGAGTGTGAGTGTTGCCCTTTAGTCCCATTGTCTGAGAAAACCTACTACTGGTTATGATTTACCATGGTCATTGGCCAACCTGGAAATATAAGCTTCTAACATAGGTTGACCGAACTTTGTATTACGCGGCCAGTGGTTAGCGTGACTTGTGGTTGTGGTCGTGGCTCTGGTGCAAAGGACATTGAACATGTCCTCTGTGCGTTCTTAACTTTTTTAAGGTTAACTAAATGGTCCAACCAAATTTTGCTTGATTTTCTTTTTAGCGTACGTACGGATGGCAAATATTTGCCATTGTGCCCTGTATTTATATAATATCAATTTCTGTTAATTGGTTACAAATTGATATTACAAGTCCAGGGTGCTCCGGGTGACACAGAAATGAAAAAGGTTTGTCCCTCGGGGAGACTCCCCGAGGGACAAACCTTTTCCATTTCGGGCATATATTGCCTAAAGGGAAGCGGTGTCAACGAGCGTACCAGACATGCGTGCCGATGACGATGGTGGTACATATATTTTGCTCTTATAAGTGGTTTCTCTCAACAGTGGCCCAGCAAAAGGCTCATGGTCTGCCCCTTGTTCGGTGCGATGCGATTTTGGTGGTACACAAGAAGTGGGTGACACCAAACTAACAAAAGTGTCCTGATTATCTAAAATGATCGTGTAGACGGTGGTTGGCCAACCAAATTGAGTTGACCTTCTAATAAACTTGGTTGGGCAGTATGCGCTTGCGACCAATGGCAAATTAAGGATGTTGGTTCAGGGTCTCCATCTCTTGTTTGTATGACTGCCCGCGAATAAAAAAATCGCCCAAGTGCGTGTCGCACTTCGCACATTTAGGGTTCCGTAACAAACCACAAAATTAAGTTGGTTGTAATAACAAAAAAGAGGGCATTTAAAAAAAAACTGGTTATTCAATATATTTGTTTGAAAAATATACGTAATATAATAAACATTATAATAATAAATACATAGGTCAAAGGGAAGTTAAAAAACTTGAGAGATGTCAAGGGACACTCGGATGGAACGAAGTTCCTTTGGTGTATATATATATATATGTGTATATATACATACATGTACCTATGTATATATATATATACACATATATATATATATGAATATACACTCTCTCGACTTCGTAAACACAACAGCGTATAGGTTAGAACGCGCACGAAACACGCGCACGCCGTACGGCTTACAACTATAGCAAAAAGTGTCGTTACAACTTTTCGTTAGATTTTTGTCCGTCTAGCCCCCTTTTGCAACGTGCGATAAGGAACTTCGTTCCAAAAACCTTCGGAACAAAATTTTGTAAATAAAGCTGATTTAGGTGGCTTTTTATTCCTTTGTTTTCCAATATTTTTCAAAACAAAAGAACTTCTATGCCTTATGAGAATATAGACGTGCTGCAATGCACTACGAGTATTCCACACGAGAGCCCATGGAAGCGGACTTTTTTACGCGGAGTGACCGTGAGAAAATCTCTAGGTTATTTAAACCACATATTGACGTCTGGGAGGATCTTTTAACCGAATGGCAATGTAGGTGGGATAATTCCATCAAGGGACGACACCTCTACCAATTATTTCAATCCGTTCGCGAGCGGCTGGCCAGGACGTGACTGGAGGTCGATCACTGTGTTGCCCAATTTCTCACAGGGCATGGTAACTTTAAAAGTAAATTATTTTCCTTCAAGCTCGTTGCCTCGCCTTTAGGCCATGGTTCTACTTCTGACTGCGAATATGTACAATCTGATCTTATGGGAGTGAATTATTTGGCAGAATGAACGCAATATTATGTTGTACCTTGTAGAAACTAGAACAAATTTCCGTGAGTTCAAGCGTTTTTGCCATACCTAATATAGGAATTAAATATATCAGCTTACAATTTTAGGGCCCATTTATATTAACGTTAATTTTTATCCGTGGTCCTAGGCAACCGGGCTTATCCCAGTTGTAAACGACCCATTGTGCCTACTGGCCTTGTTTGTTCTGTCTCCTGCTTGATATGGAGTGAAGTGAAATTTTTATTCTTTCCTACTACTCCGTTATTCTTTTCTGCTTAATTTCGTTGCCAGATCCAAGACTGTTTAATTCATTCTTCGGGACTTCGTCAAGCTTCATTGCCTCGGCACTATTTTGGTGGTCGCCACTGTTGATTCTGGTTAAGCTGTATGGAAGCCACCATAAAAAAAATTTTTTTTTGACAATTTGCATGGCTTTGGGTTAACATGATGCTTATACCGTGAAAGTGAAGCTCCAATCGTTTGGCCGTAAAACCAGTGTGTTAGACGATGGATAGATAACCAGGCGGCCAGACGGACAGATGAATAGACAGACGGATGTTATTCAATAAAATACGGCAGGGGGGTTTGGGCAATACTTATATTAATCAAACACATAAAAACAGATACAATTAACTCAAAAACATCTTCACCCAAAAACATTCTCAAGACTCGTGACCATAGATTTAGATTTTTTTTTGCTGTACATACTATATCTATGCTCGTGACATTAAATTTTTCGTACATTGGATTGTCAAAAACTCTAAAGCTCTGAATTTGAAAACAACTTACTTTTAAAAACATGCTATCGCTATACCAGAGACAATTAAAAATCATCCATAACATCCCCTCTGAATTTTATATTGTCTCAACTAAAATTAAAATCAACCGGTATTTAACATTGAAATATCTTCCTAGAACACCCCATATATAATTTTCAAATTAACAAGCAAGACAACCTTAATACTATAACTAAAACCTAAAATTTCAAATTAATTCCAAAACGTTATCTCTACAAGATATAACATCTAACTCCTGGCATAATTAACTAATTATACCACTAAATTCACTTCATCACAAAACACCTACACAACTTCATCATTACAAAACTCCTAACTCAACTTCAACACTACAAAACACCTAACTCAACTTCAACACTACAAAACACCTAACTCAACATCATCATTACAAAACACCTTTTTTTTTTTTTTTTTTTGATCACGCTGGGAAAAAAAGCATTACGCATACCCACCCATTGGGGGAATGGGGGCCTATGTGGGACTCCCCGGGCTGAAGCCCGGTATACCCACTAAAATAACCCAGCGGCACTCCCGCATCGTCTGTATGGAGGAGGACTGGGAAACCGGCACAGCCTTTACCTCCAGTCCTCCGCCGACGACCGCCCGCCTTTTAGGGCAGGCCCTTCACGCCCCTCCAATGGAGGGGCCCGGAAACGACCGCAGTGCTCGGCCATTCCCGCCCGCGAGGGTGGTGACTAGTGCAATGCGGGCTAAGGCGGCCCCCACGCCCGTCGCCCGCTAGTCACCACCAGGAGATGGGAGGAAACGATCGTACAACCGCCCCCTCCCACCCCCTCTCCGCCACCTCCTTCTGCGACATGGCGTCCTCGCAAAAGGAGGCAACCGCACGGCGCAGCTACGCCCCCACTGGGCACACCTAGACGGTGTGCTGCACCGTGCACTCCACCGCGCTGGACCTTCACTGCCCTCCCCGACAGCTCCAGTCAGGGAACGGCGCAGCTACGCCCCCGCTGGGCACACCTGGACGGTGTGCCGCGCCGTCCCCCCCACCGCGCTCGACCTTGGGGCCCCCCAAGTTGCGCATCTGGCCCGCGAAGGCCAGATGCCGCCCCCCGCGTCTGCGGCGGGGCGTCGAGACCGACGCTCCGCCGCCTCCTCCTTCCACCGACTTGTCCCTGCCGACCATCCCACGCCAAAGGAGGGTCGGCAACGACAAGTCATCCGCTCCCTACCTACCTAACCTACCCAACCTAAATCCCACCCCATGTCACATCTGGAGTGTCCTCCGCTAAACAGAGGAACACCCAGAGCGACCCCCCCCCCCTGTGTCAGGTTATTCGCCACCGCCAATAAGAACCCACGAATGGGAAGTTATTGACGGTGCCCAGGGTGCACCGGCCCAGCGGGTTGCTCTTCCCTCCGGACGTATCCGAAAGAGACTAGCAACCAACCAAGCACACGTGGAGGTTACCTGACCCGCACCCCATCATTACAAAACACCTAACTCAACTTCATCATTACAAAACACCTAATTCACCTTCATCATTACAAAACACCTAACTCAACTTCATCATTACAAAACACCTAACTCAACTTCATCATTACAAAACACCTAATTCAACTTCATCATTACAAAACACCTAACTTAACTTCATCATTACAAAACTCCTTGGGAAAAAATGCTTTACGCATACCCACCCATTGGGGGAATGGGGGGCTATGTGGGACTCCCCGGGCTGAGGCCCAGTATACCCACTAAAATAACCCAGCGGCACTCCCGCATCGTCTTTATGGAGGAGGACTGGGAAACTGGCACAGCCTTTACGTCCAGTCCTCCGCCGACGACCGCCCGCCTTTACAGCGGGGCCTTCACGCCCCTCCCTTAGTGGAGGGGCCCGGTAACGACCGCAGTGCTCGGCCGTTCCCGCCCGACGAGGGTGGCGATTAGTGCAATGCGAGCGAAAGGTGCCCCCGCACCTGTCGCCCGCTAATCGCCACCAGGAGGTGGGAGGAGACGATCGTACAACCGCCTTCTCCCACCCCTTCTTCGCCTGCGGAGCGGCGGCGCGAGAGGATCGTCCTCCCGCGCACGCTCCGCCGCCTCCTTTTGCGACATCACGACCTCGCAAAAGGAGTCAACCGCCGCCCAGGCCTCCTCACTCCCCAGCATGGAGTTGACCACGCCGGGGAGTGAGAGGTCCTGCCCGATTACACTATTCAGGACACGGCGCTGCCCTGCCCAGGCTGGGCACACCTCGAGGGTGTGCTGCGCCGTGTCCTCTGCCGCACCGCAGTCGTGGCACGCTGGGGTTTCCTCCCTCCGGATCCGGTGCAGGTGCGTTCCGAAACAACCATGTCCGGACAACACCTGCATTAGACGGAACGAGAGGAAACCGTGAGGCCGCTCGAGCCAGTCCCGCAGGACTGGATCGAGCGCGTCCAGCGTCCGACGGCCAAAGGCGGCGGTGGCGAGGTCCTCCGTCCAATGGACGATGATAGCGTCCCTCGCCTCCCGCCGCACGGCCTCCCGCTCTTCCGCGGCGGGGCGCTCCCCGAGCGCCTTCCGCCGCGCAGTCCACTCGTACACTCTGGCGAGCACCGATGCCTCCAACTCCCAGGGAGGGGTGCCCGCCAGAGCGCACGCCGCCGAAAAGCCCACTGAGCGGTAGGCCCTCGCCACCCGCTGTGCAATGGCCCTTTGTGGTCTGCGGATGGCGGTTGCATTCTCCCTCCTCTGGAGGGAGTCCGCCCAGATGGGTGCCCCGTAGAGGGCCATACTCTTGAGGATGCCGGCATAGAGGCGCCGGCATCGCGTCTCGGCTTTTAGCAGGCGCGTCGGCAGCCCGCTGAAGTGCGCGCCACCTGCTGTCCAGCACGAGGCCCAGATACTTCATCCGGACCCCGACCTCTATCCGGACGCCCTCAACGACGATGTGGGCATCGGGAGGGCGGCGCTGCCGAGGCCCGTGGAAGAACACGGCCTCGGTCTTGTTCAGCGCCACCCTCAATCCAAGCCGGCGGATCCTTCCGGCCACCAACGATCCGCCGGCTGAGGCCAAACAGGCCGCCTCCCCAAAGTCCCTCCCCCGGGCAACGAGGAGAGTGTCATATGACGCTCGTGCCCTGGAGGAGGGTGCCCCACAGGAGCCAATTAAAACCGATGTTCCACAGGGGAGGGCCTAAAACCGACCCCTGCGGAACACCGGACTCCGCGCCGTAGCGCCTGATCCTGGCCGTCTTGTCCACCAGTAGGACCTCTCGGTCCTCCAGGTAGCTGGCCAGGATCGCCCGCAGATATTGGGGCACTCTGTGGTACCGGAGTGCCTCCAATATGGTCGAGTGGGGGACGGAGTTGAAGGCGTTGGCAATGTCGAACGACACCGCCAACACTCCGTCCCCCGCGGCCACCGCCTCCTGCACCTGGCCCTTCAGCAGGGCTAAGGCATCGACCGTCGAACGCCCCTTTCGAAATCCGAACTGGGCGTCCGACAGGTCTGGTCCCACCCCCCGCAGATGGCTGTTGAGCCGGTCGGCGACTATCCCCTCGAACAATTTACCGACCTCATCGAGCAGAACGATGGGCCGGTATGCCGAGGGGGAGTCCGCCGGGCGTCCCTCTTTTCGGAGGAGGCAAAGCTGCCCCCCCCTCCACAGTTTCGGGAACCTCCCAGCCGTAAGGCACGCGCTGAAGAGGTCCCGAAACCTATCCTCCATTTGGGAGGCAGCTATCGCCACCACCCGAGCGGGGACGCCGTCCGGCCCAGGGGCCGTCTTCTTCGCGCGGAGGCGAAGTATCCCCTCGTGGACTTCATCCACCGTCACCGGGGGTACCTCGTCCTCCGGCGTAGCCGCTTCCTGCGGGGGATCCATTGCTGGTGGGGCGAAGTCGGCCCTGCGCGGAAACAGGGACCGGACCACCCCATCCAGCAACGCCGGCTCGAGGGTCTCCGACAGGGGGAGACGACAGGGCCGCAGCTGGCTCCGCGCCAGCTTATACGGCCTCCCGTATGGGTCCCTGTCGAGACCCTCCAACATCTCGGCCCTTGCCGAGTCCTTGGCGGCGCACATTCCCGTCCCGAGGACCGTCCTTGCCTCCAGGTAGGAGGCGTAGAGGCGATCCTCCCCGGCCTGAGATCGGGTGGTGCGCCGCCGGCTCCGCGTGTAGGCCCTCCTGGCCGCCACGCAGGAGGCCCGGAGCCCCGCCAACTCCTCCGTCCACCAATAAACGGCGCGACGGGGAGGTGGACGGCGTGACCGAGGCATACTGGAGTTGCACACCTCGGTCAGGGACCCTCGGAGTTGGACCGCTGCGGCGTCAACGTCCAGGGCCTCCACAGGGGGCGAGAGCCAGTCCTGGAGGAACGCTGCCTCCTGGGCTGCCTCCCGGTCCAGGCGGGTGAGAGCCCACCGCGGGAAGGGAGATTGGCCCGAGCGGGCCATTCCCCCCCGCGGGCCATGGGTGGAGATGTCGAACCGCACATAGCGGTGGTCCGACAGGGTCTCCACCATCTCAACCCGCCAGTTCACAACGCGGGCGGCTAGCACGGGGGTGGTGAACGAAACGTCAACCACAGACCCTCCCCGCTGCCGCACACACGTGTGAACATCCCCCCTGTTTAGGAGGGACACACCGCACGAAGCCGCCCAAAATTCGGCGGCGCGTCCCCGGACGTTGCATGAGGCGGCCGGGTTGCACCAGGCTACCGACTTGGGGGGTGCAAGTTGAAAGCCTCCACGCGGCGCACCCTGGGCAACGTCGGCTCCAACTGTCCACCCACGTTGGGTGGACAGTTGGGGCGGGCGGCTAATTTCAACGCACGAGGAAAGGTCACGGTTCCAAACACAGATCATCATCCATGATGGTCTGTGAAGGGAACCGGGCTAGAGGCGGGACGGCTAGTCCGTTGCTGCGGAGGCCATCTAACGCCTACTCCCCCCTCTGCTTACAGAGGGACGGTCGAGTGCGCGTGCAGTGGAGATGGAACCCAATCCCAAGGTCTCGCGTGCCGAGGGGATGAATGGCCGGAGGGTTTGTATCCGGTCCCTAGCGCAGGGAAAGGGACCTCACCCTTAAAAAGGAAAAAAAAATAATGGAAAATAGACTAAAGGAAAAAAAATCCTCAGGCGGGTACCCTTGCGCAACGCAAGGGCGAATCTCGCCCCTCTAGGGATCTCCTAGAGGGCAGCCCCATCGTATCTGAGGGGGGCACCAATAGTCTCGCAGGCCGGCAGACCACCGTCGACCTGCGCCAAGAGAGCCACGAGCGAGAAAAGGAGCTCCAGGAGAACCTGGAGCGACTGCGCGAATTGGACATACCTCTTGCCGTCGCCAGCGGCAACAAGAGCCGAGGAGGCTCAGGTCCTGGAGATAACGTGTCCGACCAGGACTCGCGCGGCACTTCCAATTCTTGGAGGAAGCGTCCACGCAGCAAAGACTCGGTGTCGCTGGGTCTCTCCTCAAGTGAGGAGAACCTGTCGGCCCCGAAGGTGTCAACAGGGCGGAGAGGGAGGGGTTTCGCGGTGGCGGGTGTTGCTACCGCTCGGTTGCTAGAGCGCGACGGGCGGGGTCGCTTTGTTCGACCCGATACGCCTGCCCCAACGCCCCAACGGAATGCGTGGAGAGTGACCCTGGGCACATGAGTGCGGACCAGAGCGGCGACTCCAACGCGTCCCTGCTGGGCAGAAATAAGGCGGAGGCGAATGCTGCAAAGAGAGCGCAGCGACAGGCTGTCGCGGCTGACGAGGTCAGTGAGCTAGCCCGACAGGCCCGAGAGCGGCGCTTGGCTCAGACGGCTGCCGGCGGTGATATATCGGCGGTGGCGCTCAATCGCCAGGTGATGGACGGGCTAGAAGTCGTCCTGAAGGTTGCCACCAAATCCGGCAACCTGAAGGGCACATTCACCTATGCCCTGAAGCAGGCGGTGAGCGACATCCAAGAGGCGGTTGAGGTCCTCAGCAGCCGCACAACCACGGATGAGACAGCGAAATTGTGGGAGGAGAACCGCCGTCTGCGATCCGAGTTGGAGGACCTCAAGCGGCAGTTTGCCGCCCAGAAGGCTGCCTCTACAGTCACGAGCCCATCGCCGGTCACGTCTTTGGCCCCGTCTTCGGCCCCATCTTCGGCCCCGTCGTCGGCCCCTGCACTTGCGGATGCGGATATCGAGAGGATCGCGCGCATCTGCATGATGCAGTGCGGCCAAATGGTGA
Organism: Orthosia incerta; assembly: GCA_948252205.1. Classification (NCBI taxonomy): domain Eukaryota; kingdom Metazoa; phylum Arthropoda; class Insecta; order Lepidoptera; family Noctuidae; genus Orthosia; species Orthosia incerta. The sequence goes on from OX411754.1 coordinate 13,998,625, forward strand.
GTGCCCGGATGGAGGCCATAGAGGCGAGGTTGCCCCCAGCCGAAACCATCCGCCCACCACTCGCTGCAGACAAGCGGAGACAGGAGGGGCCCGCTAAACCGACAGCCGCCACGGCTAAGTCGAGAAGTGCCGGGAAGGGGGCCACTATGCTCACGGAGGGGCCCAGTAAGCCCGCTGAGGGTAGGTCCGTACCCACTTCCCAGTCGGCGGCTGCTACCCCGCCGACACCAACTGGCCCCCTTACGGAGGCCTGGACGACGGTGGTCAAGAGGGGCCGCCGTCGAAAGAAGAGGACGGCGCCGCCGCCGGCAACCGCTGGAGCACCCGTACCGAATAAGGCCGCTGGACCGCCTAAGGTCAGAGCACCACGCTCCGCGGCTGTAGTGATCACGCTGCAGCCCGGAGCCGTTGAAAGGGGCATCTCTTATAAGGCGGTCCTGACAAAGGCGAGGGCCAAAGTCGCGTTCCCCGACCTTGGAACACCGTCCGGCTTCAAAATGAGGCCGGCGATTACGGGGGCGCGGCTGCTCGAGGTGTCGGGTGCCTCTAGCGCCGAAAAGGCGGACATTTTGGCCGCCAAGCTGCGGGAGGTCCTCAACCCTGAGGACGTCCGGGTGTCCAGGCCTATGAAGACGTCTGAGCTGCGTGTCGACGGTCTGGACGACTCGACGACCCCAGCAGAGGTCGTGGCGGCCATCGCCCAAGCCGGCGGATGTCCATCCGAGGACGTGCGAACGGGCGAGATCCGCACCGACGCTACCGGGCTCGGCATGATTTGGGTGCGGTGCCCGGTGGCGGCGGCGCAAAAAGTCGCTAACAATGGAAGACTGCTGGTGGGGTGGGTTGCAGCGAGGGTCAAGCTGCTGCAACCCAGGGCATTGCGGTGCTATCGTTGCCTGGACATTGGGCATGTCAGGGCACGATGCACCGCTGAAACAGACCGCAGCGAGCAGTGCTATCGCTGCGGTCAGCCCGGCCACTAGGCGGCCCAGTGCTCCGCGGCGCCAAACTGCAGCTTCTGTACAGCTGCAGGGAGGCCCGCTGGGCATAGAGCGGGCGGAAAGGCCTGTGGCACACCCGAGCTGCAGCAGAAGAGGAGAAGGAGGGCCAGGGTTGCCGGGGGCTCTTTACCCCTCCGTCAGACTGGCTGCTCTTCAGCCGACTCCCGGCCTAGGAATGGAGCGGAGGGAATGGATTATATATAATATAATGGAATGCGCATAATGGCGCTCTACCATTTCCTCCAGGGCAATATCAACCACTCTGCCAGAGCTCAGGATCTCTTGCTCCAGAGCATGGCAGAGTGGTCGATTCACGTGGCTGTGGTCGCCGAGCCGTATTTCGTCCCACCCAGAGATAACTGGGTTGGAGACCTCGACGGTTTGGTGGCCATTATTGGCGGGGCTCTTGTCAGCCCGTCCCGAGGTCGCGGCTGGGTGGCCGCCCTCGCGGACGGCGTTGGCATAGTTGGTGCGTATTTTTCGCCCAACAAGAGTCTCGCCGACTTCGAGAGTTTCCTTGTCGAGTTGGGCGCCGTCGTAGGCCGACTCCACCCTCGCCCTGTGCTGTTGCTAGGGGATCTCAACGCAAAGTCTTCGGCGTGGGGATCTCCGGTAACCGATGCTAGGGGTGAGGTGCTGGAGGAGTGGTCAGTTACCACCGGCCTGGTCATCTTAAACCGGGGCTCGGTTTACACATGCGTGCGACAGCGGGGCGGGTCAGTTGTGGACGTCTCGTTCGCTAGCCCTGCTGTCGCGAGCCGTGTCCGCGACTGGCATGTCGCCGTGGAGGTGGAGACGTTATCGGATCACCGATATATTCGTTTCGACGTCTCCACCCAGACTGCCGGCGGCCGCGGTACTCCGGCCCCGCGGACGGACGGCCCGCGCTGGGCGCGCAAGCGCATCGACAGGGAACTTCTCGAGGAGGCCACTATTGTTCAGGCCTGGATCCGGGAGTCGGCAACAACCGGACCCGTCGACGTCGAACAGGAGGCGCTGTGGTTCCGCGGGGCGATGACGCAAATCAGCGATGCATCCATGCCCCGAGTCCACGCGCAGTCAACGAGGCGCCAGGTGTACTGGTGGTCCGCCGATATCGCACAGTTGCGTGTCGCGTGCGTAGCAGCCAGACGCCAGTACACCCGATACCGGAGGAGACGTCGTCGGGTCCCTGACGAAGAAGCCGCGCGGTATGAGGTGTACCGCGTGGCGACGCAGACTCTGCGGCTGGCCATCGGCGAGGCGAAGAAGCGAGCCAGGGAGGAGATGTTGGAGACTCTAGACGGGGATGGGGCGCCCTTGGGGGCGCCCTTATCGAGCGGTTCGAGGGAAACTTCGAGCCGCCGCACCTCCACTTACGGAGAGTCTCCAACCCGAGCTGCTGGAGGAGGTAGTCACAGCCCTCTTCCCGGCGAGAGCGGAGCATATCCCGCCACCGATGGCTTTGCCCACGGCCGCAGAGTCTACAGAAGAGGACGCCATCAGCGTCCCAGGGGTGACACAGGCAGAGATGGGGGCGGCCGTGATGCGGCTCCGGGCCAAAAACGTGGCTCCGGGGCCCGACGGAATCCACGGTCATGTGCTAGCCCTCGCTCTGAAGGAGCTAGAGCCCTGGCTGAGAGGACTCTTCACAGCGTGTCTTGAGCGGGGCCAGTTTCCCACTCTGTGGAAATCTGGTCGTCTGGTCCTGCTCAGGAAGGCGGGGCGTCCTGCGGACTCGCCGTCCGCTTACCGGCCCATAGTGCTGCTAGACGAGGTGGGCAAGCTGTTCGAGCGGATAATCGCTTCCCGCCTCGTCAGCCACTTGTACAGAGAGGGGCCGGACCTGGACGAAAGCCAATTTGGCTTTCGGCATGGGCGCTCCACCATCCACGCGATATCGCAGGTGAGAGTCCTGGCGGAGGAAGCGGTGTCCCGGGGTGGGGTGATGTTGGCGGTGTCCTTGGACATCTCCAACGCCTTCAACACCCTACCCTGGAGTTGTGTTCGGGAGGCACTGCGGTATCATCGAGTGCCTCCCTACCTCCGCCGCATCGTCGGGGCTTATTTGGCGGAGAGGTGTGTCACCTATGTGGGACGTGATGGCGTCGAAAACCAGCACCGCATGTCGTGCGGTGTTCCACAGGGCTCGGTCTTGGGCCCGCCCCTGTGGAACATCGGGTACGACTGGGTGCTGAGGGGCGAACTCCAACCGGGCGTAGACCTGACGTGTTACGCGGACGATACGCTGGTCACCGCCCGGGGGAGTTCGTACAGGGAGGCAGCGTTGCTGGCGACGGCTGCGGTCTCACAGGTGGTGAGCCGCATACGGCGCCTTGGCCTGGAGGTGGCCCTCAACAAGTCGGAGGCCATGGTCTTTCATGGCCCCCGGCGGGCGCCACCGCCCGATTCCCATATCGTCGTCGGGGGGGCTCGAATCGCTGTCGAGTCTACCATGAAGTACCTAGGATTGGTGCTCGACAGCCGATGGGATTTCGGCCCCCACTTCCGGCGGCTGGCGCCCAAGTTTTTGGGCGCGGCTGGGGCGCTGTCAACGCTTCTTCCCAATCTGGGGGGACCGAGCGCCGCCTGTAGGCGGCTCTACGTGGGGATCGTGCGATCGATGGCCCTGTATGGGGCCCCGATCTGGGCGGCTGACCTGACGGCCGGCAGCATCGCTGTTCTTCGAAAGCCGCAGAGAGCGATGGCCGTCAGAGTCATCAGGGGGTATCGCACGATCTCCTACGAGGCGGCTTGTGCATTGGCCGGATCCCCGCCCTGGGACCTGGAGGCGAAGGTACTCGCGTCACTGTATCGGTGGCGCGAGGAAGCGCGGGCGCGGGGCGAAGGGCTGATGCAGCGACAAATGGAGTTGCGTCAGTCTCAGCTTCGCGAGGTCCTGGTGGCGGAATGGCGGGACAGGCTTTCACGCCCTACCGCCGGCCTCATTACCATCGAGGCGGTTCGGCCAGTGCTCGAGCGCTGGCTCGGGAGGAGGCACGGCTCTCTGTCGTTTCGGGTGACGCAGGTGCTCTCGGGGCATGGTTGCTTCGGGAAGTACCTGTGTCGCATAAACAGGGAGCCGGACGCCCGGTGTCACCACTGCGTCGACTGCCGGGAGGACACGGCGTGGCATACGCTGGCAGAGTGTGCCGCTTGGGAGGAGCCACGCCGTGCCCTCATCTCAGAAGTAGGCAGTGACCTGTCGCTGCCAGCCGTAGTCGAGTCTATGATCGGCAGCGAGGAGTCCTGGGACGCGGTGGTGGCAGAAGGAGGCTGCGGAGAGGGAGAGGGAGATATCATCCGCTAACCCGATCCGCAGCAGACGCGCTGGGCGTTGGCGGAGGGCGGACAACGCCCTCTTCCAGCCCCCCTAAATGGGTCCACGGGTGACGGACTCGGGGACGTCCGTCGCCCCACCACACATCAGGACCTGAGGTGGCGGCGCGTTGTGTTCCACGCGCGCCCCTCTAAGACGTCGTGGGGGGAGTCTAACACCTCACTCCCCCCCCAACCCGAGATCGAGGCCCGCAAAGGCGGGCCGGCACTAGCCGGGGGTTGCGGAAGTATCGTTGTTCCCGCGACCCCCAGCGTAGGTGTGAGATGGAACACCGGGGTGGTTTTTAGTCAGTAGGAGTCTGACAGACCCCTCCGCCACCCCAGGGTGGAGGACATCCAATGAGGATTTTCCACCCCGGAAAAAAAAAAAAAAAAAAGGCTACCGACTTGGCGTTCAGGTCGCCCATTACAATGACCTGACGTGGTGCCGCCCTCCCGGCGACTGCCGTAAGGACCTCGAGAAAATTCTCGAAGTCCCTTAGAGGGCGGTTCGGGGAGAAATATACCCCGACCAGGGCAGAAATATACCACCCCCACGCGGCGGACACGTATCCCGGTCCCCTCTCTAAAAGCGAGAGGGGAGGGGAGTCCGTGGCGGGCCGCGACACCAACGCCACCAAGCCGTCCCGATCACCCAGCCAACGGCCAGGTACCGAGTACGGCTCGGCGACCACTGCCACGTCCACCAACCACTCAGCCACGGTCTGCATCAGCAGATCCTGTGCTGCTCTGCAGTGGTTGGTGTTCGCCTGGAGGATGCGATGTTGGACCCTGTGCATTAGTCGGACATCGCACCCCCCTCCTCCAATCATTACAAAACTCCTAACTCAACTTCATCATCACAAAACCCCTAACTTTAACTTCATAATCACAAAACTACTACTCAACTTCATCATTACAAAACTCCTAACTTAACTTCATCATTACAAAACTCCTAACTCGACATCACATTTTCCTACCATAACATTATTAATAATACAATAACAAACACAGAAAACTTAAGGTTCCCATATACTAATTAATAAAAGTTATGCTTGGTTGAGTTTATTGTTGGCTAATAAATAATGATTAATTTACTATTTACGTCACTCACCCCCTAAAATGGATCATAATTTAGCACCCCCTTAATTCTTTTAAAATTCAGCTAATAACAGAAATATTTAACTCAACCAAACCTTTTATTAATATCCACACCCCTTAAGTTTACATTAAAAACAATAAATATTTTTACCATCGAAAAATTACACACCTTATCAAAAACATACATGTTATATAATAAATAACCCAAACCCACATATCGATCGAAAAACACTCATTATTTCACTTTAGCCACTGATTTTATACACTGATTTTATCACCAAGGCACACATTTTTTCTTCCTGACATCTTTCAAACCTTCAATTGTTTTGCCTTCATTTCTTCCAATTTCTTTTTTATTTTAATTTTCCTCTCGATGATTATCCATATTGCTGTATATATATATATCATATTTTCACCAGCTCGTCATTCTTTATATGGTACAAGCATTGAGTTCTTCAAATCTCGACTCTCATTATATTATTATTATTGCGCAGTGGAAGCGTGCTGGGCCCATAACCTGTTATTCAATAAAATACGGCAGGGGGGTTTGGGCAATACTTATATTAATCAAACACATAAAAACAGATACAATTAACTCAAAAACATCTTCACCCAAAAACATTCTCAAGACTCGTGACATTAAATTTTTCGTACATTGGATTGTCAAAAACTCTAAAGCTCTGAATTTGAAAACAACTTACTTTTAAAAACATGCTATCCCTATACCAGAGACAATTAAAAATCATCCATAACAACGGACACGTGAATGAGAACAATAGAGCACCGTTTAGACCATTCGGATACGGAACCCTAAAAATAACTAAAGTTGTGTCAATCATACAACCGCGTAGAAGAAACACGCCAGTTGGTTGACTCAACCAAGAGTTGTTTTTTTTTTTGTATAGGGCGGTTGCTCCGTCTGTGTAGAAGGGGTTTAACAGACGCTTTCTGATGAAGGCTTAACACGCACTGCGCGAATTTTTTCCGCTTATTCAACGACCTATGTAATTGTATGAAGATGGACGCATTGTCGAAAAAAAATCGTGCGGAAATAGTACTAAAACAATACGCGAGAATAAAATTCGCACGAATAAAAATCGAAATGCGAGTAAAGAAATCGCGTCCATGGGGTATTGTCACCAAAACTCGACTAAAATAAGCAGGTGACTGTCAAAACTGTCAATGATAACCATTGAGCTAGGAAAATGTTAACTAATGATCATTTTCTCCGACTGTTATTCCCGTGCGTCCGCGATCTTTATCCTACCCACACACTGACCTCTATCATACAAGTATTTTTTTTTTTTCCTTCTTTGGCAACTGAGCCGATATCATACAAGTACGCTGGACTAAATATATTAGATGAAATGACGGATGATTTTTGTGCCGAATCAAAGCGCCCCACTCGAGGTTCTCAGGAACTAAAATTGACACATTTAGAAATAGGTTAATACCGATATTTGTCAAGATTAGGTAATACTAATATATTCGCCTGGAAATATTATATTATTTTAACTAATACGAGTATATGAGTATTAGTAATATTTTTAAATTACACTAATATCAAAATAGTAGACTTGGCAAGGCGTATCACTCATCTACTGTATTGACTTCTCATAATATGTTGCAACTAAATATCTCATATTGGTATTAGTGATGAATGTTATATGAATGCCTAATATTCAGTTATAATATGTTAAAAAGCAATGTGTTTGCAAAATTCTGGTATCATCATCATGATCATCCACAGTCCGACTTCACCCACTGCTGAGCAAAGGCCTCTCTCTTCTTGTATCAATCACCTCGTTCCTGTCTGGAATTAATTCTGGAATAATATCATGATAATTATAATAGTATTAACAAATGTTTTTAAGTCAAACAATTTTTATCTGCATCTGAAACAGAGTTGAAAACTGATAAAAGTCTTCACGTCGCTGGAATGCGATGTCACTCTTATTTGCACCTTAACACTACAGAGACAGGATCTCAGCGATGACAGCGAGAAATATGTCCGTTGTAAATTATTATCCATCTCATTCGTACGCAAATATTTGTATGAATGATGTTCCAACCGAATGAATCCAAACTATTGTAAATGTAAGTATTAACTAACTAGTATACTTGAGCGAGCAGATACTTGCTCAAATATACTAGTTTTAAGGATAAGTTGTTAGCCTATCCCCATATTTAAATCTCACTGATCTGACAGTAATGCGCTATAACTTTAGTAGCACGCTATCCACTAGTTTATAGCTTGCAATCCGACTGAAAGTATTTTTCAGTTAACCTTTACAGCAAGTTTTCTATTACTTAGAAATGAATCTCAATTAAAATAATTGGGATTTTCTTTTTCTCTTACTTATTAATATTCTCACGTATTTTTATACCGAAGGCTATGTCCCATCTCTAATATTAGTTCCATGGAATCTAACGTTAAGTCACGCTGCTATCAGCGCCAAAATGGCGAAAATCAAATGTCTTAATTTTGTCATCGATATATGAAGTCCGCGTACTTGTATATTCTAGAGGTCAGTGTACCCACACGTTTCCCCGTTTTATAAAAAAAAAACAAGTCTCCTCCCTGCATTTCCCTGTCTTTCCTACCCATTGCAACTCAAACCCGAGAGATCAATACTAACTTCACAGGAAGAAATTAATAAAAATATAGAAGAACTGAAAATGAGAGACAAAATCAGAAATAACTTGACTCTGGCAAATGCACAAGATGTGCGAAGCCAAACCAATGAGGTAGGAAAACTATGGAGACGGCATATTCTACTATATGAAGAATAGTTATACAAATATCTATAATATCGACACACGCATGTCAAAAAGCGTTTTGTCTCTTTTTAACTAACCAAGAGCTGAATATGAAAAGAGAGACATCTAAATGTTTGTCAAGGACTAAACTTGGTGACTTTTGAGTGACGTCAAAATCATGTCTATGCGTGACCGGTCGCCATGTTAATTGCCGAGTAAAATTGGTAGTTGTGTGGCGTATATGTACGTTTATCTGTGTAGTTGTGCTGTCAAACAGTTGCAAATGGCCTACCTCATTGGCAAATGGGCAGCCATCTTAATTGCCCGATTTATGTAGGTAAGCACGCTAATTTCGTAGGTATGGCAAGTCCATAGGTTTATAAGTCAGTGAGCCAAAGTCCTCCGAAGAGGATAAAAAAAAATTAAACAAAATGTTAACTAACTGTCAGTGTCACTATCTGATTGTCAGTGCGCTGTGATTTGATTAGAATTTTGAGGTTATGTCGTCTTGAGTCCATCAGTCCAATGTTTATAGAAATCTACCAATTGTGAAGAAGTGAAAATAATCTCCACAACTGTTTCATATCGTTATGGCACTCTCTTTCAACGTCCGCTCTGTTGTCAGACGACTTGTGTTATCTGATTTGAGGCCTTCTATACGCTTTTACTCAGAGCAACCAGAGGGATCTAATGAAGAACAAAAGGAAATTGATCCTGCCAAGGATAGAACCAAAATAGTTCCTGTTGAATCTAGCATAAAATATATGCAGAGTAAAGCTTATCAGCAAACTTACGGCGAGAATGCAGTTTGGGCATTGTATCGACGTAACCACAAAGGTGGTTTTGCCCCAAGGAAGACAAGAAAGTCCTGCGTCAGAAATGGTGTGATTTCAACCGGGAATCCTTGCCCCATTTGTCGAGATGAGTATTTAGTTTTGGATCACAGGAATACCAAACTCCTGGAACAGTTTATATCTGAATACACTGGACAGGTATGTTACCATTTTTTGTTATGTTCATCATCATCACCGTACACGGCCAAACTAAGTCTATCTATGCTTAGGCCAATCCTAGAATATATCAACCAAAACATTAGACACATTGTTGAAGCATCTTACTTGATCAAATCAAACATATTTAATATTATTGCAAGATGTATGATTAAAATTGGTTTATGTATTTACAAACTCTTAAGACATCATGTCTTTAATGACCTTTTTGAATTAAAGAAAAATAATGAAAAGAATCAGTAGGTAAAAATTGTATGCCATAAGTTGAAGATAAATTAAAGCACAAACAATATTACTTATAATTTTATTATGCTCCCTGTATATTCTGTTCCACCCATTATTTTCAAGGTCCTAGTTAGATGTGTACATTTGTTATGTCATGTTATGTGTACTTTAATATAAATAGTGATACTACAGTTAATTATTTTTATTTCAGATACTGGATGCTTTCAAAACTGGACTTTGCCAAAAGAAACATAAGGAGTTATTAGTTGCCATTGAAAGAGCCTGGGACCATGGCCACCTAACTTATGATGTGCCATTCAGGGAATATGATTACACATTATACAATAAAAATGCCAAATCTGTATAAAATTGGTATAATAATATAGTTTTAGTTCCATAATATAGATATATAAAGTAGATTGAGCTTTTTTATTGCACAAATATTTTATTAAGTTATCTTATGACACTATTCTTAAAACTAGATAGTTAATTGTTGTAAATAATTATTTACACTAATAACAGAAGTCTAAAAGTCCTACAATCTTTGTGAGTTACATATTTAAAATCTGATATTAGCTATGTTTCATCTCAAAATCATTAAAATTGACTTGTTATGTTTACAGTGCAACCAATAAGTCGTAGCCCGTCTAAACATAGGTTTTGCGAACTTTTGCGCATGTACGTTCACGAAGAAATCAGCCATTTGTTTTGTAAAGTATGTTCTGCGCAACCATTGGTGCTAACTTCAAATGGGCTACGACTCATCAGTTGTACTGTATGTTATTAGTGAGCAGCTTGCTGGTGTCTAGTGTATTAGGTATATAACAAACTAATGTGGCAATACTTTCACTGAAGTAATGTCTATTTTTTAAGTTTTAATCTCAAAGGTTCATCTTAATCCCTTGTCTTTCCACATTGATTTCAGTAACATATTACATAATTCTTGCTAAATTGAGATTAATTTTGGTTTTGTATGGCACACTATCATAAACACTTAAACAATTTTGTATTGGTTTTGCTAAAACCTTTGAATATGGGAAAAGAGTGAATTACTATTATATTTCATCTTCATTCATTTTAAAGCAATACTATGCACATAATGTCACAGACATAGATATAGTTTCCTTTTGAGTTATTTAAGTAAAAGTATCTATTAATTTCGATCGGTTTCTTTGAAGGAGGAGTTCCCTTATTAGTGCTGTTTTTTCTCGTTCCAAAACTGTTATCCTCTCGTTTTTTCTGTTGACTTCCTGAAAACAAACCAAGCATGTTTAAAACAAAGTCTTCAAACAAACATACACTGTTAGTTTCGCTCGGTGAGGTTTGTTCATATCCATGAATATGCACCATGTGTCTTGATGGGCTTAAAATATTTTTAGCTATTGTAATATCATTCATTTCTTTCCCCTTCAAATAATCCATTCACCTCATAATTGGTCGACCTCTTCCACTTTCACCTAGTGGGCACATTTGTATAATACTCACAACGGATCTTTGTGTCTCTGAATTGGTTGCAACACCCTGCACAGTAGCTATTTTTGTGTCAATGTTGAAGGTGAAGATAGCATTGTATAACTGTCTTTTTGACTCGCTAACGTTTGTCGCATCATTCTATCTCGCTAACTCTATGCAGTATACTCGATGACAAACTGTTTCTTGCGAAATGGTTGGCAGAGCTAACTTCAGAGACACAAAGATCCGCCAGTGGTGTCTCATCCCATACAAAGAAACCGTGCCGACGTACTGTACTGATTATACTGATTATTTTATGTTCACCGATCGCGTTCGGTTTCGTTCCATGTCTAAGATGAAAAACGCCCATATAATATTCGAGAACGGGTATCATTTAAACTATCCCCAATTTAATTAGTTTTGTGTTTCTTAAATAATAGGGTTTGCCCGCAAAATAGTAGATTTGTCACGAAAATGTAGGTAGTCACCACCACAAAAATATAAAATCAATCCCACAATAAATCACCTAAAATCATGGAAATTTAGGGTCTAGTACCAAATAAATGTTTTTGTATGTATTATAATAGGTTTGTCCTAATAAGTATTTAAGCAAACTAATTTAAAGAGATCAGCACTAAATCTGCGAGCAACTTGGTCACTCGCGCGCGGTTGGTCACAGTTCTACCCTAACCTAACCTATTTCACAACATTAAATAGCGCAATAATTTGCTATTAAAATTTGGTATTATTATTACGTATTTATTTGGTGACAGATCTACCATTCTGAGCACAAAGCTATTATTTAATCCATCTCTTATTTTAACATTAATTTGATAATTCATACCTGGGAACACTTTTTGTTTATCTGAGAACTTGATGACAAATATAAATTTTGGTGACAAGAAATATAGTCCCTTTCGAGAACTACCTATTAAAGCCAATGTTAAAATATGTGTTCAAAAAACTTTCCTTCGACTCTAGGTTGTTGTCCATTTTTTATTTTTTTATTTAGGTTCCCATTAATATACCCACACATATAAAAAACAGACAAGAAGAAGGCACAGAAAATAGGCACAAAGGTATACTTATTTCTAAAGAAATCTCTTCCAGCATAGCTGCGAGAGGAGAGTTGAAAAGAATATTTGTGGTCACCACATTCATTTAGATAGGTTTGACGCAAAATACGCATTCGCAAAATAGCACTTCTCTTAATAAGTAGGTATTTCTCAAACGGAGCACTTCTCAAAATAAGTGTGCACTATTATCACAATGGTTCAAAATAAAAACCTTAATTTTTTAGCACGATTTCATTAGTTTCTTTGTAAAAAGTAATCACGTTCAGAAAATGTTTGATTATGTGTTTTCGGTACACCTCAGCTATACCTACACATAATATAGGTAAGTACTCCAGCCATTCATTTTAATTTTCTGTGTATACATAATCAAACATTTCCTGAACGTGATTACTTTTTACAAAGAAACTACTGTTATCGTGCTAAAAAAATTAAAAGATATAGTAAGCAAACGGTTTTTATTTTGCCCATTGTGATAAAGTGCACACTTATTTTGAGAAGTCCACATTTTGCGTCAAGTGCACATTTTACAAAGTGCACATTCTGCGTGAAACCCATTTAGATGAGGATTAAACTAATAGCTTATTTACACAAAGTACACTTGTGGAAGCAGCACGGTCGAAGCGTCGCTTACACAGTGGTGACTCCTCTTGACTTTGCGAGAGTCCGTGTTGGACGATGTCGAACTCGATCGATTTCGACTTCAAACAGATCTAGTGAGTCTTTGTACATACCTCCGAAAGCATGCGATTTTGGGATCGAAGTACTGCTGCATTGCTGGGGGTAGCGGTAGTTCCGGTCGCTGACAGTGAAGACGCGGGTAACGCTAAGTTCATATGAAGCGACAGCTGCCCATGCCTCCAACCGGCTGCCAATGCTCCCAGTTGACGATTGAGTTCCAACACCCTTGCTTTTAGTAATTCTAGTCGTTCTTGATGAGCCTCACTCCAGGGCTCCTGAAAGACGAACAAATATCATGGGTTATTACTTTTTCAAACAATTGGATGTCTTGAATCAGTGGTAAAGGAATGAGAATGATTTCTAACGGTCTTCAAGTCGTCTGTAAGTTTTTGTGTATGTATGTTAGTCTGCGATTTTCTCGCGTTTGGCTGAACCGATTTTGATGCGGTTTTCAGATAAGTATTTGATACATTCTGGAGAAGGTATTGGTATACAACAAATGGATACTAGGTGACGTCCACATGGATCCGTTATTTGTTGGTTGTATGTATCTTTGTCCACGCATTTCTCCGAAACTACTAATTTGATCTTAATATTTTTTTTGTTCTCTCAACGTAGGTCATGGTGCAAGTTTTATCAAAATCGGTTAGGCAGTTTTCAAGATAATATGGAGCATACAACCGAACTCTTTAGCGACAAACAGCACGAATGTGTAAATTGAGTTATTATGGGTATTTTGTCAAACATTTAGGTACCACTATGGAACTTGCTTAATTTGTAGTGATGGTGAACCAAAACTAATAAGAGAGAAATCGACTTCCAAAACGAAATTTATTTTATACTTTTTAGGGTTCCGTACCCAAAGGGTAAAAACGGGACCCTATTACAAAGACTTCACGATCCGTCTGTCTGTCTGTCCGTCTGTCACCAGGCTGTATCTCATGAACCGTGATAGCTAGATAGTTGAAATTTTCACAGATGATGTATTTCTATTGCCGCTATAACAACAAATACTAAAAACAGAATAAAATTAATATTTAAGGGGGGCTCCCATACAACAAACGTGTTTTTTTTGCCGTTTTTTTCCTCGATATTAATAACGGCACCAGGTAGACGCTTGAAATATTCACAGAATATTTAGTTGTATATTCACTTCTGTTACCTGCTGCTGCTGTTTACCGCTGCACTGGAGGATGTCTTTAAGGTTCTGGACTGGAGAGGGCTAGGCATCAACGTCAATGGCGAGTACATCACTCACCTTCGGTTTGCCGACGATATAGTGGTTATGGCTGAGACCATGGAGGACCTCAGTACAATGCTCGATGACCTCAGTAGAGCTTCCGAAAGAGTGGGTCTTAGGATGAACATGGACAAAACCAAGGTGATGTTGAATGCCCATGTTACACCCACTCCTATCAAGGTCGGAGACTCTACACTCGAAGTTGTGGACGACTATGTCTACCTGGGACAAACGATCCAGTTGGGTAGGGCCAACTTCGAGAAAGAGGTCAACCGTCGAATCCGACTCGGCTGGGCAGCGTTCGGGAAGTTGCGCGGTATCTTCTCGTCCAACTTACCACAGTGTCTCAAGACGAAAGTCTATGACCAGTGTGTGTTGCCAGTGATGACATATGGCTCTGAGACGTGGTCGCTTACAATGGGCCTCATCAGAAAGCTCAAAGTCACCCAAAGGGCAATGGAGAGGGCTATGCTCGGCGTTTCCTTGCGTGATCGAATCAGAAATTTAGAGATCCGCAAGAGAACCAGGGTAACCGACATAGCCCGAAGAATTGCCAAACTTAAGTGGCAGTGGGCAGGGCACATTGCTCGCAGAACGGATGGCCGATGGGGCAGAAAGGTTCTGGAGTGGCGACCGCGAACCGGAAGACGTTGCGTTGGAAGGCCTCCCACCAGGTGGTCCGATGACCTGGTGAAGGTTGCGGGGATCCGCTGGTTGCGGGACGCACGAGACCGGTCAATGTGGCGACGCTTGGGGGAGGCCTATGTCCAGCAGTGGACGTCTTTCGGCTGATATGATGATGGTGATGATGATGATTCACTTCAAAAAATAATAATTAATAAATTAAAATTAAATAAATTAAGGGGGGCTCCCATACAACAAACGTGTTTTTTTTTGCCGTTTTTTGCGATAATGGTGCGGAACTCTACGTGCGCGAGTCCGACTCGCACTTGGCCAGTTTTTATTAGTGTTTTTTTTTATTTGATTAGGTTCACCAACAATTGTTTACACTTAATAATAATAAAAAATACATGCTCAAACTAATCTTAAATGCAACAACTACTTAGAGGCAAACACCATAATATTCACAATTTTAAGGAATCTCAAAGCTAACTTACATAGTAATAAGCGCTAATTATTAATACAAGTGACTACATATAATTAATAACATTAATAAAATTGATATAATTGGTAAAAAATTGTAAACATTGGTAAAATCAATCAAAAATTGGTAACATAAGAAAAAATTGTTAAAATGTAGGTATACAATTAATAAATTAGAAAAAATAATTTAAAAATTGGTAAAAATATACAATTGATTAAATTAATAAAATTGATTAAGTTAATAAAATATACAACATCGCTAAATTAACATTATAAATAAAAAATAACTAAAATTTTAAAAATAATAATTAAAATATAAAATTTGACAAAATTGACACAACAATAAGGTCGTGAAGATCTATAAAAGAAAATACATGCATTTAATAAATGTGGTAAAAATTACAATGGACATGATTAAGGGCTACACGATAAACCCATGAGGATGGCTTTCAGTCTAGCCAAAGAGTGAAAGTTGGTTCATTTTTAACCCCCGACGGAAAAAGAGGGGTGTACCACACATATTATCAGGGCCGTGCCCAGTCATTAAAGATCTGTCACTGGCCCGTACATGGACGTGTGTGAACGAGTTCATATAAAATGTAAACAACGATATTTTTTTGCGCCCCTGACGGGGCACGGTTCGTCCACGTCCCGGGCACGGCCCTGATATGTGTGGAAAGACCTTTATAAGTTTGACGTAACGTGTGTGTTTCTGTGTATCTGTTTTTCTGTCTGTGGCATCATAGCGCCTAAACGGATGAACCGATTTAGTTTTTTTTTTGTTTGAAGGGTGACTTTGTCTAGTGTTCTTAGCTATGTTTGAATAAAATCGGTTTAGCCCTTCAAAAGTTATTTTACTCTTTGAATCTGGATTTTTTCGCAAGATATCGTGTCATTATTACGTATTTCGACAGACTGTCGATTGAAGCGTGTCTGCTACTGGGTATATTTTAAGTAATTTGAAAAATATGAATTAAAAATTAGAATCGGGGGTTTTGTTAATTTGTAATTTTATCTTATTTACTTGACTGCCGAAGGAGGGTAATGTGTTTATCAGTCTATGTATGTAGTTATGTTTATTCATATTATGTGGCGTTCTAGAGACGCGTTAGCCGATTTTGATGATGCTTACGTCAATCGATTCGTCCTAACCTTGCGAGTGTCATTGGCTACATTAAAATTAGAAAATAGAAAATTTGCGGATTTTGGGTGCCATTTTGTGAGGGGACAATTTTTTTCCAGACCCGTCCTGTGGGTTATCAAAATAAAAAGTGATTTCAAAAAAATATAACTCTGATTTGTTTATAGGTCAAGCCGCACTACGCGTCAGCGGAGCGACGCGACGCGACACTATCTCATACAATATATTTTGTCACGTCGTTCCGCTGACGCGCAGTTACGCCTAGTGCGGTCTAACCTTAAATGTACCCATGGACTTAATATAAATGTACCTAATTTGAAAAAAAAAATGTTAACCAAAAAGTTACAAATAAAAAAAGTTAATTTAAAAAGCGAACTAAAAAGACGTAAACAAGAACAAAATCATGCCGTGCAGTGCAGTCGGAGGATACATCCTGGTTTTGGTCAGCCAGCTCGCGAATATGTATCCTCCTTCTTGTTTTAACCGACTTCCCAAAAAGTAGGAGGTTTCCCAATTCGTCGGCATATTTTTTTTCCACGGTTACTGAAAGACGCCTGGACCGATATGGAATTATTATTTTGTTTGAAAGGGTATAGGTACCTCCCAGGTGGTCCCATACTCATCAGATCCTCGTTTCGAGGGAACACCTCAACTATCATAGGCATATAGGTACATAGCGATTTTGGTATGTTCATCAACAATGCAAACTTTTGCACTCAGAAAGTATCATTTGGTGAAGTGGAACTGATGAAGAAGACCATAGATGGCCACTGGAACTCTTTAATGCTATATATGGGTATAAGATATATCGAATAGTTAACCAACTATGATGAAGCAAATACTTAAAAATAAATGTTATTGATGATAATAGTACTATCGAACTGATCTGATGATAAAGCCGGAAGGTATAAGGAACTGGAACTCCGACATAAAACAAAGTATCCTAGCCGCGTTAAGGCTTAATGGTATCGTCATGACTTCATGAGATTTACTTTGGTCACAGATAATATAATACCTACTAGCATACAATGTCTCATCCCATACAAAGAAACCGTGCCGTGTTTTTGACTTCAGAAAAGAAAGTTATTTTTCGCTTTGGTGTTTTTTTTTTTGAAGTTGTTTTTTTTTTGTATGTGATTTACCTCTGACATTACATTCGCTACGCATAATAAAATTGTGTCTATGTTAGAAATTCATTCGAGAATGCTAGGTACACTAAGTAAGCTAGTTTCTATAATTCGAGTTAGCAAAAAAAACTTGTTCGGCCATGACCCGAAAACTTGCTTAGGCAGGCTGCTTGAAACTAGGAAATAATAATTCATTTTAATGTAGTAGGTAGTTGAAGTATGATGAATTAATGAACACAAGTGATAAATAGGTACGATATGTCTTGTATTGTTAAATAAATAATTTGATCTATGAAAATTTTCAGTTTTAGACGTTTACCATAGTGTAATTAATTTAAAGTTATGTCTAAAACGGACAAAAACACGACAATCCCACCAAAACTGCTGGGCGTATTTTAATGAAATTCAAATACGCCCAGCAGTTTTGGTCTGGTCAGAATCTCAAAGACAATTGAATTATCAACATTTTGATCTGAGGCTTTTGTTTAAACTCATAGTATAATGAGGAAAGTACAAAAAACTACTAAATTTTGGGTCGCACGGATGTGAAACGAGGGCGCGTTTTGTTCCCTCAAGGTCGTTGGCGTTAGTCGTCGTCTTAAGGCTCCGATTTCCTTGAGTAGCTGATTTTAAAAGAGAATCACATCTAAACAACTAGTCGTAATTTTTTGAAAAAAATGTATGTTACATTAGACCATTTTCTTAATAATTTGATTTAAGAAAATTTTGAGTTTTATTCGTATAACATAGTGTAATTAATTTGTAAATGTATGTCTAAAACGGACAAAAACACGACTATCGCACCAATATCAATATTGAACCCCCTTTTGAACAGTTTTGTTAGCAAAATATTATTTGATTTACTTAAGCTATTTCAGTTATGAAGAAATTCCAGCCATCAATTTTTCTTTTAGGTACCTATTCAAAAGTTGCGAAAAAATATCGTGTTGTTAATTATTTTTTTAAAGCAAAACTATTAGTTACACGAAAAAACCTTGTTTCAAAAATAATGTACCTACATGAATCATTAATAAATATTATATATTTTTTTCAAAAATTTTAACCTAGCCGTCACTAAGGACTAAGATGGATAGGTAATAAGACTGCTTTAGAAAGTAACCGTTTTACCCTAACATGAATCATTATTTTAAACTGCATTTCCAAGATGGAAGAGCAGTTAAAGTTCCAACGCATTTTCTTATTACGAAAATGTAATAAATATTTTTTCAAAAAAATTTCGACTAGCCTTTTAGGCATGATTCTCATTTTAAAATTAGCTACTCAACGGAAGCGGCGCCTTAAGGGTACACTAGTCGACGGCGCGAACCATTTTGTGCGCGGGGTTAAAATGCATTTTATATCAACCGACAACACGTGCGGAAGAGATAGATGCTGTGATGAGCAGTAGGAAGCTAGTTCGCGTACGAATACACACTTTTGCAAATTTGTAGCGAAGTGGATAATGATTTAGACCGAAACCGAGCGCGCGAAATTTATAAACAGATCTTTGGCAGTCTAGATATCATGAAAAAACGACTAAATCTATCTGTTCAAAATAAATTTATTTGCATTCTTGAACTACTAATCTATCCCTGTATGGAGGCCGTTTTGCAATTTTCCTTCTTCTAATGGTATTTATTGCCACCCAAATATGCATTAAAATTAGTGTTGAAATATGGAACTTTCAACGCTCATAACTTTCAAATATTTTTCTTTTTTACTTTTTGTTTCCATACAGGCCTAGATAATGATGACACAAATTGATATCATTTTGAACGTACATCGTCAAACAGTGGAATAATCCCTATACTACGTTTGTATGGAAGAATTTTCGACTAGTGTAACCTTAAGTAATATTTTTTACTGTGGACGTTCAACAGACATGCAGCCTTTCCGTAACTTTTTAAGGCAAGGTTACGCTACGATTGGTGTTTGTCTATTTGATAACGATGAAAAAAGTAAACCTAAACCTCATCATCATATACATATAATAAATCTGTAGAAAAGTGTTTTTTGTACATCGAAAATATTTCCAAAAAAAATAGCCAGGGTGTTAAAGGATAACCAACAGAACCAATTTCCGGAATTTTTTGAACTTTTGTCTGTTTGTCTGTTTATTTGTGCACGCATCACTTGAAATGTACGAAACCAATGTTTAAAACTTTTATACATAATAATTGTGCGTAACTTGAAGAATTACTTAGCTTTTGTTTCATCGCAATCGGTTCACTCTATCAAAAGTTAGATGAATTTAAAGTGTTCAAGAAGTAAAATTATCACAACACACGCAAATACTCGGACAGTTGAACTCGATATATATTCGATAGATGGCGTTGTGCATTTGAAGTAATTTTGTGACTCCGCGAAAAAGATATAGAAATAAAAATGGTAGGTAGGTAAGTAGGGTAGGCAGGAAGGTAAGTATAGTAGGGTTGGAAGACAGATGACGGGAGCGAAGCCGCGGGCATAGCTAGTTGAAAATATAATTACCACATAGGCCCCCATTCTGCCAGCATACCGCATTTTTTCTTGAACTTCTGCTATTTGCTTTAGGTACCATTCTCGAGCTTCCTCTACTGCCGATAAGCCTTGCAGTAAAACGTCCTTTTCTTGTTCTATTTGTTTCATACGTTTTAAAAGGTTGTAGTCAACACCGTTGTGTAACGTGTGACGGCGAGGCTCCCGCCGACGTGAGACGCGACGCAATTGCGATTGAGTCTCGTTCGCTGATCTGCCGTCACCGAGGCCTCTACTCTGTTCTTCTACGGCTCGAGTCATTTCCTCGAAATCAATCTTGTCCATAGGTATTTCTTCAGTGTCAAACACAGTTTCTTCCTCCGATTTGTAGATTGATTTTGATATTTCATTTCTTTCGGCAGATTGCTTTTCAAGTCTTGGTGGTTTTGGGGGGCCATACACTCTCCGAGATGCGTCATGTTTAGAAATAGATACCGTCCCAAGGTGACGAGGCTCTTGCACCAATACATCCTTACGTCCTATCAATTGAGGCATACTTATTGTTCTATGCTGTGATGAACTTTCAGAGCTTTTTATTACTAGCCAATTTCGGTCTATGTTTTGTGTATCGTTTGCATCCAACAATGGCGCAGAAGGTGGCCGGTGTGTTTGAGAAACTATTTGAGCATGTAAATCTGGGTTATCGACATCATCACTAAATCGATCATCTTTTCCAGAAGAGCCTTCAACTTGATTACGCAACAGACATATTTTAAGGCCAGTACAGAACCTTTCGAATGTAAGCAGGCCATCGTGCGACGCTACCTTCTGTAAGCTTTCGATGACACCGCGAGGTAATCCTCGGGTGCGATCGTCCCTCCAGCGATTTTCTATATCCGTGAGTTTTACATATCCAGTGTGTTTGTCGTCCATAATATCAAACAAAGTTCTCATCGCCGAAACAAATTGTTTCGGTAAAGTTTCCATATTTCTGGAAGAAGCACGATTCATGATGTTTTAGTCCTCACCAAAGTAGCTATTATATTTTAAATTTCACCCAGTCTATGTCTTATCTTATAGATCACTAAATCACAACAAATAAACATTTCCAAAAGTGCATTATTTTAACGTCACACTAACTGTTGGATTGAAAACATTTACCTCACGGACATCGTTTAAAATCTGTGTACTTATTATTATTACAGGTACTAAAATTATTTGTTAATACGTAAAAACCGAAAATTTGTGTTTGATTAGGCAGCCACTTTATATTATAGCGCACGGAGCACCATCACCGTCTTGTTTGGCCACATGAGGATAAAAATCTGACCGTTTGTCAAACGGTAGATACGTGTGTGGTGGGCGAACCAATCACCCGCTGGGAGGGAATTTGCGAGAGATAATAGCCCACGAGTGCGAGCAGGAGAACCGGTCAAACGGCATTTCGGTCACTTCGGCACCGAGTAGGCAGGTAAGCTCAGCACAAGACGGAGCGTGTGTTGTTGTAGTCTGTACCTACATACTTTATGCTGATATTAGGTACCATAATTATGAAATAAACTTGTTTTTAATACAGTAGGTGCATTATGTACAGTGATAACTAACTTTGCTTTTTTACTTCATCTGAGGCGCTCAGTTTAACTATCAAATGGTGTAGTAGATAATGTTGGTACCAACATAGATTCTCTTCATCTTAGCAGTTTAATAATAGTCGTATTTTCATGTAGGTGTCAATCGAGGACATTGACCTAGCCTTTACTATGTGGATAGGTACCGGCACTTACTTACCTATGTAGTTATATATTTATTTAACTAACTATAGTACATTATGGTACAAGTGTGCAATGTTGGTGATTAGGTACCGCTGTAGACCAGTGCCGAAGCCTTTGAAAATGGTAAAAAAAATAAAAAAAAATAGTAGGATGAAACCCATTAGAAAAGGAAGAGATTACAACAAAAATTAAAGGAAAAATAATTTACGGGCGATCTGAGGTCGGGAAGGGGAAGGTGGTGAGTTTTTAAGGGTGAAAACGGTTTATCTCGATTTCGGGCAAAACTACAAGTGCTATGGATAAAACTTAAATGGCAAACTTGTAGATAATAAAAAGATCTACAACTTTTGTATTTACACTTTTTTCACATAACCTCAAAATATATGTGAAAAATTCAAATCACCAAGTTTTTGGTTTTTTATTTTCTCTTTTCCATTTTTTTTTTCGCATAGTTTGGTAAAAACTTACCTTTTCATGTCCGAAATACACTGTATTTTTTTAATTTAAAATATTTATTTTTTCACCTTATTTTTACTTAATATCGAAAAAACTACCCCAATTTTCAATCGAAAATTCTCGTGTCAAAATATCTGCTTTTTTTAAAAATTCGGTGGACTTTTTGTTCGTTGAAATCTCTACTTTCTGATAATGTAAAAAAATATATACATTTCTATGGTAAATGTTTTCAGAAAATGCAAAGAAAAGAAAAAACCTCGAATCCGATTAATTTTTTTAATCACTATGTACAATTTTGAGCTATTTAGTAAAATTTACACTTTAATTACTTGAAAAACGTAAGATTCCATGTTACATTGATATACAAAAAAAATACAAATCCATAAATCATAAAGATTGCAAGATTTATGCGAAAATAGTTGTTCTAAATATTAAAGATAGGATTTAAAGGGGGGATTTCAATAAAAAAATGTGATGGCTGCAATTTTTTTTAGTCAAAAAGTTGATTTATTCAAAATCAAAATCATAATAATATTTTTAAATGCATTAATCTTTCTTATTTATAAATCTTATCTTGAATCCTAATCACTTATCCATTAATTTTTGTCTCTTCGGTGGCATTTCTTCATCGTTAGATTTGACAAACCTTCCCTAGATTCTAGTAGATCTTCGAAATCTTCAAGACCATCACTGTCTTCGTATCCAATATTATTTTTAGTCTGAATTGGTCCTTCATCCACCATTTCATCTGAATCACTAACTTCCTCGTAGGTTTTTCTTACACATTGGTGCATTTTTCAGAACCATGATAATTTAAGCATAAATTTGTGCATTTTAAGCCATGTTTTCGGCAGCCACATTTTAAACTGTTACATCCAGCTTCACAGCTGCAGCAAATAGTTGTGAGCAATACTGCCGGAATTAACTCCTTTTCTGTAAATTTGGGCATAACCCCACGTTGATGTTGCTTCCAACCCCAATCTGTTGCTGTCAGTTCGTTACCTAGCCGAGTTTGAAGTTGATAATATGCCATATGTTGTTCTGCTGCACCTTCTGTTGGTGGGAGATTTGCCAATATGAAAGATCATTTTCTGAGAACATTTACCATAGTAATGCATATATTTTTTTACACTATCAGAAAGTAGAGATTTCAACGAACAAAAAGTCCACCGACTTTTTTAAAAAAGTAGATGTTTTGACACGAGAATTTTCGATTGAAAATTGGGGTAGTTTTTTCGATATTAAGTAAAAATAAGGGGAAAAAATAAATATATTAAATAAAAAAAATTACAGTGTATTTGGGACATGAAAAGGTAAGTTTTTACCAAACTATGCGAAAAAAAGAAAAAGATTGTAAAAGATAAAAATAAAAACCAAAAACTTGGTTATTTGAATTTTTCACATACATTTTGAGGTTATGTGAAAAAAGTGTAAATACAAAAGTTGTAGATCTTTTTATTATCTACAAGTTTGCCATTTAAGTTTTTTCCATAGCACTTGTAGTTTTGCTGGAAATCGAGATAAACCGTTTTCACCCTTAAAAACTCACCCCCTTCCCCTTCCCGACCTCAGATCGCCCGTAAATTATTTTTCCTTTAATTTTTGTTGTATTCTCTTCCTTTTCCAATGGGTTTCATCCTACTACAATTTTTTTCTTTAAAAAATTATCGACCCTGGTCTACTGAGGCGCCATTGAGACCCGAGCCGTAGGTGAGGGTCTTAAGAGAGCCGAGGATGGTAATCATCAATACACACGTGTATCATACGACGTTTTTCAACACACTTGTGAAGAAAATAATACAAAAAAATCATTTTCAACAGTAAAAACAAGTTGTCAATATTTTTCACAATGGCGGGCAAAATTAATCAGTTTTCCTCACTGACTTATAAACCTATGGACTTGCCATACCTACGAAATTAGCGTGCATTTCTGCCGTCCCTCACTACCACCACTGCTGAAACCTGACGGGTCGCTGGCCCACTCCGCTGAGGAGAAGGCAAATTTATTTGCCTCTCTTTTTGCGGCATCTTCACGTCTGAATACTGGTGACGCGCGACCCCCTCCTTTTTCTGGTGGAGTCGAGACGAGTATGTCGGACATTCGCATCCATCAAAAGGACGTTCGTAGGGTGCTGCGGAACCTCGATATGAACAAGGCTAGCGGCCCTGACGGAATACCAGCGGTGGTTCTTAGAACCTGTGCGCCTGAACTGTCTTCGATCTTGACTCGCCTATTCCACCTTTCGTATGAGACTGGAAATGTGCCGAATGCATGGAAGCAAGCTAACGTACAGCCCGTGCCCAAGAAGGGCAGTCGAGCTAACCCGGCCAACTACAGACCCATCTCTGTAACGCCCATACTATGTAAGAGTATGGACCGTGTACTTAACACGAAGTACCTGGCATACCTAGACACTAACGAGATCCTTAGTGACTGCCAATACGGCTTTCGCCGAAATAGGTCTACTGGGGATCTTCTAGCGTATGCCATTCACATATGGTGTGTGGCCTTTGAAACCTCGGGAAAGCACTTGCCGTCTCCCTCGACATCTCGAAGGCTTTTGATAGGGTCTGGCATGAAAGCCTTATTAGTAAGCTTCCTTCATTCAGTCTGCCCGGTGGTCTATGTGCTTGGATTACAGACTTCCAGAGAGATCAGTCCATTCGAGTGATTATCGATTAGGGCATGTAATATCGGAAGTTTCCAAATTCCGATATTGACTTCTGATATAAGATCTCAATATCGGAATTCTGATATTAATATCGGAATTGCGCACTTTCGTTAAATGTCACACATTTATTTTTGTTAATTGCACAATTTTTGTTAGTTCCTCTCTCCAATCACCAATGACTAGAGAATCGGGGGCGTACTTAAACTGGACATTTGTTCCCAAGAAATAATAAAAGTCATGTCTTTTTGAAAAAGGATACTGCAAAAAAATACAGAAAATAAATGTTTATCGATCAATCTGAAAGTAGTCCGGATAAGTGTAGTGAGTAATAATGATTTATAAATCCAGTATTAGTATTGGTAAATGTAGCGACGCCTCCTGGGGGAGACCTATGTTCAGCAGTGGACGTCTTCGACTGAAAAACAACAAGCGACAAGCTTTAATTTCTTGACTTTTACAAGCCAGTAACACATTGTAAATTTGAAATAAAGTTTACTCTTTCCGAAACAACCCTCTCAAAAGTATGAAAAACTATCTTCATCATCATCATTCACCATTGTCATCGTCATTTCAGCCGACAGACTCCACTTCGGAACATAAGCCTCCCCCAAGTGTCACATTAGCGCATTGTCGCATTAGCTTGCGTCTCAAATCCAGTGGATTACCGTAATCAAAGCATTAATCAATGAAAATATGTATAATTGTTACAACTTGTTGTATGAAAGGTAACATTTTTAAGCAATCTCGGGACTGTAAATACGGAATTCATCAAGGCACATATTATTTCTTTATGAAGTGAAGTTTAAGTAAATAAGCGTCCGATTGGATAAGTAAAGAATTGAAGGTATTATGCTTTGTACACACCATATACATTCAACGACTTTAGTTGCCGGCCACTCATTGGCGATAGAAAACTGTTGGTTTTAACTTAAAAGCGACCGATAAATTGGCTGTCAATCTTCATGGGTAGAGTGCGCGCAACAGAGAGTTTGTAATGCCGTTGCGCAAGATATGTCTGCACGCGACTAGTGGCGTGCTTAATGTTGCCAGCTTAACTAATCTTTTTTCCTTCATTTAATCAATAGTAAGTCATTTTTCATTACTCGAAATTTAAAGAAATTTAAGTTAAGCATAATTCATGTACTAGGTTTTTCTACTTGCATAGAATATGATAAAATAACTTCATGTAATAATTGTAAATATTTCATTAAATACTTAGTAGCACTGTTAATTTTGGTATAAAATGGTCCTGCAGTGGGTTGTCCTACAGTGGGTTAATAACTTCCATTTCAATTCATTGTTAATTACTTCTTCAACATTTTTTTTAAGATGAAGCTACTGCCACATTACCCTCTTCAATTATTTGGGTGACGGTGCGTTTAGAAACGCCTAAAACATTAATAATAATGCACTATATTACATGATGCCGATCCTGTCCCGCTGGTATATTTATATACAACCCAGAAATCAATACTGTCAGGCACCGGTAGTACGAAAATGTAGAGAAATTTTTGTATAATGGCATCCCTAAAAATATCTGTCAAATTAATGCTGTAATGCAAACGAGGCATGGCTCTGGAAATGTCCTCATACATAGTGTCGGGGTACTTAGCGAGGTGTCGGTGTTTTCGAGGTGAAACAAGGTTTACATTAAACACTATTTATTTCTAAACTCAAATGTTCTTAATGACTAAAATGTTACAAAATGTTAAGGAATGTTTGAATACACCCGGCTAACGCGGTAGACAAAAGTGCACTGATTATAATATAATGAAATTAGGTTAACGCGTCAGTTCGATATTGCAAGGTAAGCTGTTCGGTGAAAATACCGAACATATTCCGGGGCACGAATGATACGGATGCTGAGATGATACAATGTTATGTTAGTAATATAATGAAATGATCACGGTTATTACGAGTATGTTTACAAGGTGAAAACAATCAAACTTGAAATGTTAGTTGACATAAAGTAAAGTTTATACAATATCAAATCACGATCTTATTGTCCCTAAAGGATTCCTAGGTACGCTATCTTTTCGTCGAACCGTTTCCAGAGATGTAAATTTTGTTTCCAGATATTCTAGGAACTCTGCCAGTACAGGGAGTTCTTTTGAATTCTTCAGCGACTCTATGTAGTCGGTGTATGTTTCTGTGTCGAGCTTTTGACCTAGAACGTGTACGATCATAGGGTCCCACGATGTAGTGTCAACTCCTAAGTTTTTGATGGCATTAAGACATTCCAGCGTGGTGTCATGCATCCGTTTAATCTGTTGTAAAGATTGTTGTTGTATGTTGGGCAGGCCTAGTAGTATGTTCATATGAGACGAGAATATTAATTTTTTGTTGTCATACCGATGGGTGAGGATATCCCAGCACGCCAAATAGTTATCAGTACTTATCGACAGATGTTGGATTAGTTTCTCGGCTTCTCCTCGAACCTTACCCTTTAGATACTGCATCTTTTGACCGCTAGATAACGAAGGATTGTTATGAATTACCTCCGTAAATAGGTATCTAAAGGACACCCATTGGTTGTAGTTCCCGTTAAAGTTCGGTATCTCCAGTTGAGGTGTTGACTTTTCCCTGTGTGCGACGGACCACATTTTTTTGTTAATAGCCCTTTTCAGGTTGTTGAATATTTTCTCATACTTATCGTACATGTTGTTGTATTGATCGTTGTCTCCCTCTAGTTCGGTCTCGATCTCCCAATGTAGCTGGTCGATAGCTGACCATCTAGCCTGCAGTGACCTCAATGCGTCCTCAAATTCCCACTTATCGGTGATAGAGTCCACGTCCATGTTTGCTGTTGTCCGCACAAATGCTTTAAAATTAGCATACTGTTTTTTCAATAAATCGTCTAGCTTACAGTTAGGCTCCCTGTTCGATACCTGAGATGGACGGTCGCTCAGCTGCCTTGAGACAGTTGGTCCCGCTTCCTCACATGTTTCCTCCTTTGCACGCATACTCGGCGTCGCCGGAGATCTGTCTAGAGCTGTTGTTTGCTCACCTGTTGAAAGGCTTCCTGTCTTCATGAACCGTAGCTGATACTGTTGATTGATCAGGGCCTTGGTTGACTCATAAACCGTCCTTGTTTTCTCATAGTCTCGGTCGGTAAAATAAGGATCAGTCTTACTTACCTCCATGTTAATTCGCTCATGATTACCTTGGTAATCATTCCAAAAGTTATCTAAAGTGTTAAGCTTACGCTTAAAATACTCTACTGTTTTTCTATCAGCACTATCCTTTTTCAAGTTAATGCCTAGTTTTACGATGTTATCATAGATCATTGATTGCGTTTCAATAAGGTCTGACATTGTTAATGGATGTTGAATACAGTCCTTTACTGACTATAAATAAGGAAATTTATTACTTGTATATCTCCGCTGTTGGTACTCAGCCTTTGCTCCACTGTTCTACTCCAATGTTCTCTCCGCCCGCCTCACAACGTACACACACTGTTATTTGTTACGATAGTTCAGGCCACGCACACCGAAATTCCGAATTGCCGAAATTACGCGACGCGTGATCCAGGTTCGAAGGACCAAAACTTATTTCGGGGTACTTAGCGAGGTGTCGGTGTTTTCGAGGTGAAACAAGGTTTACATTAAACACTATTTATTTCTAAACTCAAATGTTCTTAATGACTAAAATGTTACAAAATGTTAAGGAATGTTTGAATACACCCGGCTAACGCGGTAGACAAAAGTGCACTGATTATAATATAATGAAATTAGGTTAACGCGTCAGGCCGATATTGCAAGGTAAGCTGTTCGGTGAAAATACCGAACACATAGTCTCTACTTCATCGTCGGGGTGTGCCGAGGTCGGGGCGTAGATCTGTATGACCTTCAGCGAATACCTTGAGGATATTCTGAGTATAAGGTACGCCACCCTGGTCGACATACTCTCGATCCTCGTCAGATTCTTAACGTCCGACACCTTACGGAAATAAATAGACCTGTATGACCTTCAGCAAATATCTTGATTCACCACGTTATTCACAAGGGACTTGTGGACGATAAACCCGACACCACCCTGGGACTGCCGGTCACCCTCATGGAAATAGAACAGGCTACCAGATTTGAGGATTATCGAGTCTTCTGCCTCTCTTCGGAATTTAGATAACCATATAATACTCCATCGTAACCTGCTCAATTCTTCCTCGAGTTCGGCTATCTTCTCGTCGGTCCGGAGTGTTCGCGTGTTGTATGTTGCCAGGTGTAGTCGTCGGTGTTTACTGGGGTAGCCGGGTCCACTCGGGGGGTTCTTCTTACCTTTTGCTACGCTATAGCCTCGGCCGCGCGTTACCGTAGTTGAGGGTAGACGGGCTGCCGGGCACTAGGGGCCGTATTATCATTGTGCTATTCATTTCGGTTTGGGGGGGTTTGCCGTAATAGCCACGCTTGGCAGGCGGGTCAACAATAGCAGTTTGCTGTTAAACTGAGAACGCTGCTGCCCATTCTCTGGTGTATCCCTTAGTCGCCTCTTACGACACCCACGGGAAGATATGGGATGCTTAAATTATTTACGTCTGTCACCATACGGAGCTATCCATCATACGGATAGATGTTTGCAATAAGAAATATAAAGATCTGTGTTATTTTATCCTGACTAATTTTCTGAATCTATTTCGTTAAAAGATGGCAAGAAAGTAAAATTTTATATATGCAGTACCTACAGACTATTTAGAGATACTACGTATAAGGGGCGGCTGGTGCTACACGGGCTAGGGCAGCCGAGACTGCAAAGCCACCAATGGGTACGGCACGCCAAAAATATTCAAATCAGACATGCCGTTTTTGAGTAACTAGAAGAGATAATAAACGGCAATTGATTTTTATACCGGGTATAACAGAAAGGTGAGGTCATATTTAAAAATCTGCTTCTGCCTAACACAACTTTCTCCAAGGCAGTCATAAACAATTTCCAAAAAATAATTTGGTCTTTCCAAAATTTTTGAGATACATTTTTTTTTTATAGTCACGGACAGTCGCTGGTGATTTTTTGCGTTTTCTAGTTTCTGAGTTTAGGTGGAAACACATTATTAACACCCGACCCGACGCCACGCCACCCGACGCCCTCTGACGCGTTGAAGTACTAATCCATCCCATATATTTAATATGGTCAGAAACACATAGTCAACACGCCATGTGACGACACGCAATCACACGCGGTAACATGCAGTCGGTTTGGATCAGCGTGTTGCCGGGAGAGGGGGCACACACGCCACCCGACGCATCGCACACAGTGTGTTCCTAGAACACCCGATGCCACGCGTCAATCAGTCGAGAGCATTCCTGGCGTAAAGATACTTTTTGTATGTTTTTATTTAAAATGTCGGATGAACAATTCTTCGAATTAGTAAAACGGTACTCATTATTATACGATATGCTTTCAGGCCAATACCGTGATCATAGTATTAGAAATAATACAAGAAACAAAGCTATGATATGATCAGTGGTGCCAACTTAGGGTAACTTACCCTAATTTAGAGTAAAGCTTAATCAGCAGGGTCATTTTTAGGGTACAAACTCGGCGAGGGTAATTTTTATGGGTTAAAATTTCCTGTATGGACCGCCGATTTAAGACGCGCGGAGAGGGGGAGAGGGGGGAGGGGAGGGGGACACACCCCTGTACCATCCCCACCCCGCGGAGCCCCATGGTTATGGAGATATCCATGGTTAAAGTTTTTAGGTTAGAATAAAAAATTTCATCAATGTTCATCGATTTTTGGGGACGGAAGGGGGTAGGGAAGTGGGGGATTAGTGGGGCTACCCCACTGTACCTTCCCCACCCCGCGGAACCACATGGTTAAGGAGATATCCTTGGTTAAAGTTTTTACAACTACTATTTAACAGTGTCGACGGAGCCCCGCTGCGCGGAGCTCCTATTTCTGTCTGAAGGGTCTAAAGTAACCTAACCTAACCTAACCTTTTTTTTTTTTTTTTGTTGCGCTGGGAAAAATGCATTACGCATCATCCTCCCTCCGGGAGAAGGGAGGGGTATGTGGGACTCCCCGGTCTGCTTCCGGTATACCCACTAAAAAACCCAACGGCACTCCCGCATCGTCTTAGTGGAGGAGGACTGGGAAACCGGCAGAGCCTTTATTCCAGTCCCCCGCCGACGACTGCCCGCTGTCTCACAGCGGGCCCCTCATGCCCCTCTCAACGGAGGGGCCCGGGAATGACCGCGAGTGCTCGGCCATTCCCTCCCGCGGGTGGTGATGTGCAATGCGGGCGGAGGGGCCCCCGCACCTGTCGCCCGCGTATCACCACCTTCGCCTCCTTTTGCGATTTACCACCCTCGCAAAAGGAGGCGACCGCTGCCCAGACCCGTCGCCTTCCAGCATGGCGCTACCCACGCCAGGAAGCGAGGGGTCCAGGCCCTCCGACGCGCCGCAGTCATGCAGGCACGCCGGAGCTCCCCCTGTGACGGGTCGGGTCTGTGGCCCCGTCACCTACCACCTTTCGGCCGCAGGGGACTGGGACAGCGGCAACGATACACTGACAGTCCTCTTCCCCTGCGGCCCCACCGCGTCCGCCATCTGACGGTGGCGGCCCCGTTGAGGCCGCGGAAGGTAAGGGAGAATGGCCGAAGCCACACCGACACTCCCCTCCCCGCCGCGGCCCCCCGCACTCCGCCGCGATGCCCTCCCCCCCCATCAGAGGGGGGAGGGCATCGCAGCCCGTTCAGTTGCGATGCCGCTACAGGCGGCACCCACGGCACCGCAACTATTGGGCCACTCGTCGTTGGCTTATCGCCGAAGCCTAGACGAGCGGCCCCCGCCTAGGTTCCTCTTGGCTTCACTTTGGGTTTCCGCCACCACGGCTACTGAGCCCCCCCGCCACGACAAGGCGGGAACCAATTCGGGGGGAAACCTAACCTAACCTAACCTGTCCGTGTCGGGGTGCCCTAAGCTCCCGAGCTCGCATCGCTCGCTCTTCAACTAATTCATAATGACCAAACAATGTGATGAAGACCTCATGGAAAGTGGGGTGCTCTGATTCCGTTTTGGGTATTTTCGGATATTCACATAGTGAAAATAAAACAAGACCAGTGACAGCTAATACGAAAAAGTGCGGCATCGCTTCACGTTCCGTTCTACAGTGTAAACAAAAATTCGTTATTTTTTGTGTAAAAAGTCAATGCACACAAAATTGAAATATGTGAGAAAGTGAAAATAAAATTATATTTAAGTCTATGACTTCAAGTTGAATAAAATACACCTCTACTTCAACGGAACGTGAAATGTGAACTTCGACGTTTACCATGACAATTTATCTAACCTAAAAATTTGCACAAAGCAAAATTTGTATGGAAATTTAAAATATTTTTTTCTCGTAAACCGTGATACTCCGCGTTTTGAAACTTTGTAAAAAGCTTTCTATTTATGAGTACTATCTACATTAAAAATATGAACTTCCAAATCGGCGGTCCATAAAGGAAATTTTAGCCTTTTTATGTTTATGCTATAATAGAAATCATTAACTTATTTGAGTCAAATTTTTAATTGGAAGTCGGTTGTATTTTTTACCCGACGGCCCATCAGCACGGTCATTTTTAGGGTACAAACTCGGTGAAAGTATTTTTTATGTTTATGCTATAATAGAAATCATTAACTTATTTGAGTCAAATTTTTAGTTGGAAGTCGGTTGTATTTATTACCCGACGGCTGAAGGAGGGTAATGCGTTTATTGTAAAAAGTTTAATTGTTTACTTTTTTGTGTGGCACATTACGGTACGGGCACAGTTAGTGGTCAATTTCTATAGTAATCTTACTTCTTGGATGTATGTTTGTTACTCAATCACGCCAGAACGGCTAAACGGATCTAGATGAAATTTTGCTGACAGATAGATTATAGTCAGGAATAGCACACAGGCTACTTTTTATCCCGGTATAATATTCCCTTGGGTGATAAAGCACTTTTGACATGGGCGAAGCCGCTAGCAGAAGCTAGTGTACAATAAATAGACATGCAATCCCGGGTGATTTGCTGTAATATTTTGAAAAGTTCCGTTGAATATCTCCGAATTTCTTCATCAGATCTTCATCAAATTTAAATGGGACCAATTCGGGTACATAACCTTCCAAGCAAAAAATAATTTTCAAAATCGGTCAACAATTGACGGAGAAGTCGCTGAAAAATTGCTGTTGGTGATTTGAAGAGCCGGACTACAAATGAAACCCCGCCCGCCCGCCTTCTGAACTAGCACAAATCCGGGGAATGTCGGAGAGATGGCAACCCTATACTAGCAAAGCGTTTTGTAACATCACGTGGGGTGTTGTATATGTGCACACTTCGCGTCGGGTCGGGTGTTAATAATGTGTTTCCACCTTTTCTATCCGATCCATAGATAAGTCATATGCTAAAGTTATAGACAACGACATGTCATCGTCATGACATTACATCTGTCTTAATTAATTATACAAGTTTTCGATTCCATTCCAGTTTTATTCTAAAAAATCCGAAAATCTAATTAGTTTCTGTAAATAAAAAACCTTCGGTACAAGAACACGGCAGATAGGGGTTTTTACTATTAACCTGGTTAAAATCGGCTAAACTACCTCAGTACGCAAGTAAAGTCAAACGAAATAAATAAAAATATGAGTAATGCAGAAATTAAAAGTGATATAACTGAAGTTAACGAATTAAATGGAAACGTAAATCAAGATAAGGTGCGCAAAGGATGGGTTAAATTCGACGACGAATCTCCAAAAACCACAGAAAATGAAATACTACCAAGTGTATTATCCCCCGCGGGAGCGAGTACATCTGCACCAACTGCTGAATCTGCCGCTGTTTTAAAAACTGAAACAGTACATATAAATTTGGAAAGAGGTGACAAAAATGTGGAGCCCATAACATTAGGGACACTATCTAAAAATGTTGAGTTTGTCAATGTTCGTCAAGGTTTTTGTAAGTATTGTGCATTTTCTAAACCATAACATAAAATTTCATGATAATTTCCATGCTAACCATTTAAACTGTAATCTTTATAGCCAACGGCGACATTATTGTCACTCTGCTGCCTGTAAATACAAAATGGCCTTGGGTGACAGCGGCACACTTCAGACCAGAACTTGTACCTGAGGAGTTAATGGCACAAGGTTTAACGGTAAGTTGTAAATTTCATGTGACTTGACAGCTTGAAACAATTTGTGTTTTGGCATGATTAAAAATTGATTGTTTAATTTCAGCTCACAGTTGAGGAGTATGTTCATGCGATGGAACTGCTTATTAATGATGCTCGTTTTACATTGTACAATATATGCTACAAGCGTGTGCTTGTTTGTTGGATAACGCTTGCGTTCCTTGTGCTGTTAGCACTTTTGTTTTCAGGCCTGACTGGCCTTATGTTATTTTCGCTGGGTGTATTATGGCTGATTCTTAATGCAGCTGCAATATTTTTATGCATGTGGATAAAGTTGAGATTATCAAAAGGATTGGAACAATGTCTGGCAAGAGTTAACAAATTGCTCAATAAACATAAATTGATTCTTGCTCTTGATGATAGAGGGAAAATTTCATGTCACAAAGTAAATCTCTGCTTTATATACTTTGATGCTGGACCTTGTATTGCACATATACAACAGTTCATTGAAAGTGAAGAAGGTAAAACAATAATGCAGGGCTGGGAACAGAGGCTTGATGTGCCTACTAACGATATTGTGATTCAAGGAACCCAGTCAACCAGACTGTCCAGGAAACAGGTATGTATGTTCTATTGGTTCAGTAATTAGACAATTTTATAATAGTTTTGGTTATATGAATACATGTACCCTTTTGAACACTACAGTACTCAATGGACTGGCGTATTCAGCTAATATAAAATATTGATGGTACCCAAAATAGTGGTGGTGGTTTGAAATTAATTTAAATGCCATACCTAAGCATTCTAATGCTATAAATTTACACCCAATATGCAACACAACTAAACTTTATTTAGTTTGGGACTTTTATGCATGTTAAATTATTGCTTATTAATATGCTGTTTATGGTTTTAGATTTTGCTTGATGCATCTTTTATTTATTCAATAACCCTAGGTTTAAGAAAATAGACCCATGGTTTTAGTGGTATACTATATTCAAAAATAATAATGAAGAGGACTTAACCTTGTAAGCAATTCGTTAATGTGATTGCATTTAATTATTGATTTGAATTGAACCATGTATGCAAAAATGACAGATTTTTGTTTCTCAGTTTTTATTCACTCTATTTATAAGAGATTCTTTTGATAGACTTTTAGTTTTTAAAGGCATAGGACAAGGATGACACAAGTTGATATTGGGAATTGACAGTTGGTAATTTTTAGCTGTATTTGCGCTGTCTACAAACATATTCAATAGTCATGTTGCACCTTCATTTCCAAACCGTGTCTGAACATAAAAACAAAATTTGACAGGAGAGATATTTTACGATTTTTGCATTACTATTTACCTCTTAATACAAAAGTAATGAACACATAAATAAGATATTTCTGAGATTTTTTATTAAATTATTGGTTTTTAAGGTGTGTAGTAATATAATTTAATATTTTCTATAAATAAATTTTATCATTAAAATTTTTATACTTTTTCATTTTGCACTTTTTTTACCAAAATATTAGGAAAAAAAAAATCAAATTCATTCTGTATATTTTGCCGATTTAAGTAAGATATCGTTATTATCTCAATTTCGTGAAAATTTCATTTAGTAACGGTTTCGAAATGAAGGTGCGATGTTTGTGTAGACATGGATTGCGTATGTAAAACATGTCAATAGATATGAAATTTCAAACAAGTTGCAGTTCATCTACTTGTGTGATAGGTAATGCATACATGTGTTTATAAATTGACGGGTAACAGATTAGCCAGTGCAAACGCCTAATTAAATCATATTAAAGATAGATGTGTAAAGTTTATGTGTATGAACCAATTCTATTCTTATTTTGATCTGCTGGTATGGTCCTGGTCAGCAACAAAACTTGAAGTAAGTACTGTAATTTGAATTATCTTAGCATGCAAATTAGCCAAAAAATCAATGCAATGCTTCGATTATCAATGTTGCAACAGACAAAGTTAGTTTTATTTTAATTGTACAACTATTCCGATTTTATTTTTAAATTTTTGTTTCTGACTGGACTGACTAAGGGTATAATAAGGTTGTATCTAATTAGAGTATTGTTTTTTTGCATGTATCTGAATTTCATTGGAGGAAGGGAGTTAATCTTTGCTTTGCTCTGCTGGTTCCAAAGTCTTGTGCATTTTAAATATTCCCCATTTGTTGAAAAGTGAAGGATCTAAATAGGTGCCTAATAAAACACTATTTATTTTTTAATTTAATTAACTAAAGGTGCACTGTGCAAAATAAAATGGAAAGACAATTATGTTTTAAAGAAACAGTTTGCATAAGAGGAGCACTACTACGACATGTTGATGTCAGTGCAAACACTACCGTCAAACGATCCATAAAAAAATCGCACTTTCATAAATATATAGTGATATAACACCTATGAAAAAGCTGTCATCTACGCATTCTGTACGTCAATCTTCGCAAAATTATATAAAAATAATTGCTGGAAAATTACTATCATTTTTGGTGTGAAATATTGCTGTGGCAAATGCACACAAAACAGTACAAAATTTAAATTTACTAGGCCGGCTTACATAAACAAAAATACAATTCAAACCCTTATTTATTCAATATCTTCATAACCAGAGGGTTCCCATGATCCTATTTGATTAAACGGTAAGAACAAGTTACTCTTGGACCCGTTATTATAAAATCAGTATATCATAGATTTAAATAGCAAAGAAACTTTAGTTTGCTTAGACTCGTTAACAATACAAGAAAAGCGCGGTTGCGATTAAACAATTTGTAATTAATGGAGAAATGTGATATACCTACTTTAATCGTAGGTACAATTGTCCATTACGATCTGTAATCTTCTCCTTAGTGTCTTCTTCCATGGCCCATTTTCATCCTGTACCGCATGCCCTTTAACCTGTACATGTGATGTTCATATAAGGCTGCGTCAGCGAATAGCCGTTTTCATATTAGACGATATCGACAACGACACGATTTTGTTGGACTGGTAGTAGTGTACATTACCCCACAGGAAAGTGACTCCTGCAGCCTAATTGCGTAAGTGAATTCTGCAAAGCAAACAAGTCGATTCCTTCCCAAAAACGACTTTACGTATTAATATGCAATACGTAAGTCGTTTTTGGGAAGGAATCCTAAAAACGACGAATGAACGAGGAATGGGTATGTTTATTCTATAGGCGCACATACAATGGTTTTAGAGATACACGATTCTGCAAAACTACCCATATTTTCGGCGCACATTCTTGCTCAACTTTAAGCTCTTTGCCCATGCACAATATTTCTCACTCCGATCATTCGTTTAGAATTTTCCTGCTGGAACAACGTTACTAATTTTCTATGTGGCTCACATTCACAGCAGATTACGCAATAATTTTAACTTTCCACTCATATCAATCCAGGAGCCACTTTCCTGTTGGAGTAATGTACATCTGGTTGTTTCATACATTATCATATCGTAAAATTATTATTTAGTATTTTTACGATAAACTAATTATAACTATCTAGAATTCTAGACGGTACGGTGGCAATAACGCATACAAGATGTTGGTTAATATCGTCACGACATCGTCAGATAAATAAAACTACCAGTCCCACGATATCGTGTCGTTATCGCCTATTATGAATCCGGCCATTCGTGTTACCGGCGAGCTGAATACTAGGCCAAACAAAATATTTAAAAACTGTATTTGCCATTGACACGCTAAGAAAAAGGTCTGTTACAGTAATGCTGTAATAAATGTCGATTGTTTACTGAAACCAAACTAAAAACTTGCTAAGTGTTTACCAGTTTTCCACTGGTGTTCTCCCCATCTGCATACATAATTGATTGCATTACATTGTGAAAGTGTGCTATTCGCGCAACACTCCAAGATTTAAATAATGATCCTGAGTATTGCGAATCTGCTTTAAATACTTGTGCATGTTGAATATATTAATATTAAAAAAAATTGACTTCAGATCCTTCTCTTTCTTAAATAGCTTCGTTTATTATTATGTAGTATATCCCTTAACGAACTTAGTTTTAACACATACTTAGATTGGTAGAATCCTGTGTAGTTTTTGGTGGGTAAGCAAGGCATACGAATGTGCAGGGTATGGCAGAGCAAGTGTACCTCCGGTACCTGCAGCGGTGGGGGAAAGATTTCCTGCGCCGCCGGCTCGACTGGACTCTTGACGAGGAAGGCGGCAACCCCGCCGCCCCGCGACATTTAACACAGGCGCTCTGCCCTTGTCAATATGTTGAGGAAGTATTGCGG
The DNA here is from genome assembly GCA_948252205.1 of Orthosia incerta. NCBI lineage: Eukaryota > Metazoa > Arthropoda > Insecta > Lepidoptera > Noctuidae > Orthosia > Orthosia incerta. Next base: position 14,036,540 of record OX411754.1, read on the forward strand.
AACAAAGAGCCCAGAGATACACGCGCTTGTTGTCCGCTCTGCAACGATTGGCTCAGGCGCCGCGGTCTTGATTGACCAAATGTCTTCACTATTGGCAAGTCTTCAGATTTGTAATTGTATTCAAACCATTAATTAATTTTATTTATCTTTATTAATCTTATATTTGATTTTCATCTTTCACAGGAAAGGGGGGCTCTTCTATATTTACGGTATGCAGGACGCTGGGGATCACAAGCTGTTAAAAATAGACTTAACCTGAGCACCCTGGTGCCTGGACGCCATGGTGAGAAATATGTGTGTCCTTGTCAGTTTATAGAAGAGCACCTAAAGGTAAAACCTCCCGCGGGCATTGCAAAATATTTTACACTTCCTAACCAGAATGTTCAAGTTTATTAATTTACTTTAACGGCAAACAAAATAATCCGTATTATTAAATGTATTCGTCCATATTATACTTATGTAACCTTCCGTCCTTATAGTAAAATAACATATCATTGTAATTAGCAATAACTAAAAATGTACTTAAATACATATTTGTAATTTTAGTTGATAAGTTTAACGGGTAAGTATGTGCATGGTGCAGAATAAGTGAGGATGATATGTAGCTCTCGCCGCTCATTTCTTTAAAACTGACATTTGTGAAAGGTTAAATGTAAATCGAAATACCTTTTTTTAATCTGGGTATGCATTTATGACAAGTGGATGAGATGACCAAATACATAGATATGCTGTCGGTATTATATTAATCGGCTGTCGGTATTTAATCTGCTATTGTTAGTTTGTATCTCAACCACAAGGCTGTTAATTCAACGGTTTAAGTGTTATGTAGTTGGAGGTGGCTGCTGAAGCAAAGTATGAGCGGCGAGAACTATTTTTTACAAACTTCCCTGATACTTTGCTATGGTTACTTTTTCTGGATCAACATTTGCTTGAATAACAAAAGTATGAAAACTATCTTAATTTGTCGCTTTCATATACATATATTATAACCGAGTACCGTTTTGCTTTTGTTATTGGGACAAACGTTATTTGGTTTTAAGTGGGTAACCCCTTACCCAAGATTTTAAAACGTTAAAAATATTGTATCATCGCCAACGCTCATTATTTCTATCAACACATCTGATTAAAATTTAAATGTATAGAAATAAGCTGTTACTATGTATACATTTTTTCAAAAAACAAAGCAATCTCAAATGAAGAACTTCTCAAAGAATACGCCTGATTTATATATGATAAAATAAATTGTATAATTATAATATTTTCATCGAGAATTCATGTCGAGTGGCCATACATTTAAGCTTTTACTGTTGTACAGATCTAAGTAATTTTATTGGTGTATATTTTAGTTACGTAAAAACCATAAAATCAATTTTTATTTAGTTTCTTTGTATTGTTAGTAATTAAGGATATTTAATATTTTATTATGTATTATTCTTTTACACAGATTTTATATTTTATGCAGGAGCAGTGCTTATAAAACACTGTTTAATTTTATTTTAGTCCTGTTGGTCATTAATTACTATTGATCAGCTTATTGTAAAAAAGTTATATGTAAATGATCAGTCTGAAATATATGAATAATCACTCTTTTGAGATGTTATCTGGAAACAATGGAATCACAATTGCACAGACGAGTCATCTACAGTGACTTAGTGCACACATAGTATCAGTATGCTGTAATGATTCATAATAAAACCAAAGCTCAAAGTGTGAAATTGTTTCAGAACTATTTATTTTCAAATGATTTTTTTTTTAATTATAAGTACGCAATCGTTAATCACTTAAAAGTAACATAGCCTTAATTAATGTTAAAGCCGTATAATAAAATATAATTGAGGATAATGCCAATTAAAGCATTATACTCTTGCCCAGTTTCTGGAATGGAAAATGATCGTAGTATTAATATGATAAATTTTAAAACTTCTATTATGGTTTTTATAAAATATCAACATCCAATAACATCAGTTGAACTGCTATTAATTTGTGACTCAACGATATTTTCGTTTCAGAAACAGGTTGGTACCTATATCTATATCAAAAAATACGCGTTGTATACCATACATTCCCATTTAAATATTGTGTCTAAAATAAGTACATACTTAAGAATTATAAAAATGCTTATTAAGTAAGTGCCACCCACCTTTACTGAAATTATTGCTGTAGCCAGGTAATACCGGATTACTTATAAAAAAATAAAGTAATCATTGAAGAAAGAACATAAAAATTCAGAATTCGTAATAAAAATTGAAATTGATTGTATTAAAATAACAATCGGTCAATTTGTATTCTAACAACATAAAGCGCTATCCACACATTTCTGGGCTCCCATCCCCGACGGAACACGGCAGGAATCGGTTACATACGATTTGTACGAACTTGTTCACACAACTCGGTATCAGGGGGATACAAATCGTATGTAAGTGTTCAGTCAGGGACGGAAACCCGGCAATGTGTGGACTTTATAAAATTGTTAAAACTTTTTTCAGAATATACTTCACACGACTAAATTTTATAAATATATTGCAAAATTTATTGATTTTGCACACATCGTCCTTCCCTTGGCCCGTGGTTCTGCACACATCGTCGCAAAGTCATTTCGATGTGTGTCATGCAAACTTTCTCGCGTTGATAAAATATAACTGGTACTACACTAACTATTTTACAGAAAAGTCTGTGGCACTGTAAATAAATAAGGCTGACATCATTCGTTTCCTCTTTATAATAAAATAATAATATGTTCTTCTTATCCTAAAAAGCCATACCTACAATTTTCTAAAAGCTATTCACGGCTTTATTAAGGGTCGTGTATTTCTACATAATTAGGTAGAAATACAGGGAGTAGGGACATTTTGTGCAGTTTCGTTTGCACTAGTACTGAAAATATGGTTGGTTATTAAATTTAATGTTGTAAAAAAAACTGTCACTGCATTCCTCTTTGGTGTGCTGCATGCACCGGAACATGATAATTCTTGTGTTTATATGAAAGTCCAATTCGATGTATCACATTTAAAAAGTGTTTGTACTGGAATTACTAAATAAAGAGGAGACGTTAGGCCTTCTAATTATCAAATCTGGTATTAGCATACAAATACAGAGTATGTTTATTAAAAATAAGAAAGTATTCGTAACGTTGTGATCAATGTAAACTTATTCCGTCCTAAATATTAAAAAGTAAGTATAGATACATAGTTGTAAAAATCAGTATATCTTTACTTACTTACATATTATTATTTTTATGTAACTAAGAGTAATAATATAATATACACATATTTTTTTAAATTTTCGTTTAATTTGGTTTTTCCCTTAGCAAAAAATTGTTGGGCTAATCGGAACAACCCCCCAATAGCTTGGTAAGGTGACTGGGGGTAAGATAAAAAACGGGGAAAGATAAAAAAAAAAAATGTCCGTGACTACCGCAGGACCCCGACGCCAATCGTTTCCACATTTGGTAAATAACACGGAGCACGAAACCAGTGGAGAGAGCGTGCCGGGATTACCGCGGGCGCCAAGCGTATGCAGTATCAATCACATGCGGCGAAATTTTAGTCAGTCGCAACATTCGTAGGTAGGACGTACGAACGTCACGCGCTTCCGTCTTTAAAACAAATAAACTGAAAAGTAATACCTAGTTGTGCAATTAAATGGTGTAGAAAGTGTTCTAATACTTCAAGTTACACAAAAGATGGGATAACATTTCACAGGTAAGTGTTTTTCTACTCCATTTAATCAATTTCATTAAGTAAAATCAAATATTTTTATTTCTGGATGGTTCCGCTGCTGTCTCTTTCTGGTACACTGATTCGCGCGTTAGTCGTTGTCTCTTTTTTTCTCGATAGTGCTGCATCGCATCACCACGGCGATTATATCGATATGTTAGGCTCCAAGACGGAAAAAACTCGTCGAGCGAAAAAAATACTCAGAATGCATTGTTTATTATTAAGTATTACACAATATTTTGTTGCCGAAATTAATAAGAACTGCAGCTGTGTACGTTCTTTTGTTTTTTATTGTCATGCCCGTATTTACCATATCATAAATCTAACCTTTAACCGAGCAATTCATGTATATATGTATCTTTATAAATATAATTCTACTGTACGTGTTATGTCACTGCACTCCTCCTGGAACGATTTGAATGAAGTTTTTTGTATGCGTTTGGGTGGCGCCCCGGATGTTTTAGATTCACAATAGGGTAGGTAGGGTATTTGGTGTTATTATGACAAAACAAAGTTTGTCGGGTCATTACGAAAAATAATACAAGTCCAAAAGATTACATAAGAAAAACATATTCAAAGCTAATTCATTTTAAAAACCAGCAAATTCATAATATTTTTTTAATTATACCTTTAATTTATTAAACACCTGTTTTATTTCAAAATCGAACCCGTAATCTCTATATCCTAAAGAAATCCTTACACTATTAATAAGTTAAACAACTATCGATATCGATATTTTTTTAATTTCTTGTTTGGAATCCCTAAAGAATCAGCTGTCATTTGGTTTTCAATCTGTCGCCCAATCACAGCGGAGGAAGCTTACCTCTGCCCCCGCCGTTATTTGTTGACTTTGGTTTAGAACAAAAACGTGCCGATGCTCTCTCCACTGGTTTCGTGCTCCGTGGTAAATAATTACTACTCAATTGGTACCGATTTGTACTCGAACAACAAAATTGGTACCTTAGTAGTTTTCGAGAAAATCGACATTGAAGGTGGTCCTGCGGTAGTCACGCTCCATTCAGCAGGACCACCATGAGCGCCGAAAACGGGGGCATGCTACAGCTATTCTAAGTATACAAAATAATTACTACTCATAAATGTGATTAATTTCGTAAAAAAGCAGAACTGAAACATTTGTATTTACCGAGAAATCAACGATGATAACTTTCACTCGCTCGTTCAGCAGGACTACGACTTTGAATGTTGATTCCAAGTTTGAGCAGCCTGCGCCTTTCCTCAAACCTATATAGAAAATTACTACCCAGCAAGATAAAATTGATACCCAAAATTCACAACTAGTACTCGAGTATGTGATTTCTTTCCAAATTTATACAAAAATTACTTACTACTCTTAAATAAGTTATAGCGATCAAACATTCAGATACCTAAGTGTTGTTTTTTAAGAGAAATTAGCTTTCATTGCTTTTCAATACTAAATCTCCGCGTATATCCCGACCAAATTAAGTTGTCAATGGCATTGAGCTGTTTAGATGTACACTCGTGTACATAAATTTATGGGTTTCGGAATGGTAATAACAACAGTTCACTTTCTATAATTTTTATACAAACTGTTTACCTAGGCCATAACAAGAAAAAAAACATTTCGTTACCTATGGCCTATAATACCTTTGTTTATGCCGTGGGTAGGTAGGTACTCTAATAATTATTTTTCTGTATTGTAAGTACCTAACTTCTATGTTGTTATACGAATATTATTAAAGAGCGATAGGTATTATTTATTTCTTTCCTACTGATTTACCATTGCTGCAAGCCCTAAGTACCTACGTATTAAAAAAACGAATTTACTGCAGTAACAATATGTTGCTAATAACGTAAGTTTAAAAGGGTTACATAAGTAATAGGTGCCTTTATATGTGTATAATATGCATTGCAAAGGGCACATCACGCATATTTTTAGGAAATACGTGTTTTCATATCAATTTGTAGGTAATATCTATTATGTTAGACAACAAGAACATATATTTTAAATATCTAGATCAATTTATAATAACGTTAACATGGAATTATTTCTGTAGCTTTTGATTGCTAATTAACACTAAAAAAGCTGTAGCATGCCCCCGTTTTCGGCGCTGTTGGTGGTCCTGCTGAATGGAGCGTGACTACCGCAGAACCACTTTCTAAGTCGATTTTCTCGAAAACTACTAAGGTACCAATTTTGTTGTTCGAGTACCTACTAATCGGTACCAATTGAGTAGTAATTATTTACCAAATATGGAAACGATTGGCGTCGGGGTCCTGCGGTAGTCACGGACATCGAGCACCCTCACTTAGCGACTGACACAGACTGCGAAGCAGGGCAAGACAAAATGGTGCACGACCACGACGATATTGCCAGTATTAAAAGAATTCCCTGGTATTCGTCGTTATTATATTTTTTATGTCTGTGACTACCGCAGGACCCCGAATTTATGAATGACAACATCTAATGCCGTGTAGTAACCAATGTTATCAATACATCTTTGACGTAATCTGTACATATAGCAACATAATATTTTTATTGAAATAAATACTGTTACGAGCTGGGGCTCAGGGATAAATTATTTAAACAGAAGACTTCAATTAATCACTCTTTATTACAAAAACACTTCTTAAACAATTCTATTACTTCGCACTATTTTCCTTTTCTGATCGCTCTGTGTCACTTCCGAATCGAAACTGACCCACGACGAACCCGACCGCTCTTTATATAGCACCGAAGATGTTTCTAGAACGTTCCACACTGTTCTAGATAATTCGAGAAACTTCCAGAACAATCGACTTTCGAACTCACTGTTCCCGAAGTGACTAGAAACTTCCAGAATGTTCGGTTCGAACATTCTGGTAAATTCCATTCGACACGAGAAGATTAGTTCCGCTATTCGATACTAGATGGCGCCACTAGTAACTACTTAATTCTTCTACTCGTCACTAGATGGCGTTGCCCTATCTTGTAACAATACATTTGATTTGACACTGGATAATTTTAATTGCCATTTGTTAATGGATAATTTTAATTGACATTTAATAATTGTTACCTAACTATGACCATTATTTAATTTATTTGTTTTAGAAATGATTTACTATTTTGTTCTTATTTAATCTAATAATATCCAATGACTTTTATTACTGAAATTTAAATATTTGTACGTCACTAAGGCCAAACATGACTGATCTTAATCTATTAAGTAATTTAATAACTTGCATGCTCTGTATGAGTACTCATGTTTCCACAAATAAATAATCTTGAATGTTGATTCCAAGTTTGAGCAGCCTGCGCCTTTCCTCAAACCTTTAAAGAAAATTACCACCCAGCAAGATAAAATTGATACCCAGAATTCACAACTAGTAATCCAGTAGTTTACGAGTTAGACCATGCCATTGGTGGGGTGGCAGTAGTCACGGTGTTAGATTTTCATTTCAAGATTTCTCTATTAAAATCTCTTTGATTTATTACCAAATTTATAGAAAAATTACTACTTACTAAAGAAGTTTAGCGATCAAACATTCGGATACCTAAGTGTTGTATTTTAAGAGAAATTAGCTTTCATTACTTTTCCATACTAAATCTCCACGTATAACCCGACCAAATTAAGTTGTTGTTGTGATATACATCTCGTAAACTACTGGAGTACTAGTTGTGAATTTTGGGTATCAATTTTATCTTGCTGGGTAGTAATTTTCTATATAGGTTTGAGGAAAGGCGCAGGCTGCTCAAACTTGGCATCAACATTCAAAGTCGTAGTCCTGTTGAACGAGCGAGAGAAAGATATCATCGTTGATTTCTCGGTAAATACAAATGTTTCAGTTCTGTTTTTTTACGAAATTAATAACATTTATGGGTAGTAATTATTTGTATACTAATAATAGCTGTAGCATGTTCCCGTTTTCGGCGCTCATGGCGGTCCTGCTGAATGGAGCGTGACTACCGCAGGACCTTCAAAGTCGATTTCTCGAAAACTATTAAGGTACCAATTTTGTTGTTCGAGTACCTACTAATCGGTACCAATTGAGTAGTAATTATTTACTAAATATGGAAACGATTGGCGTCGGGGTCCTGCGGTAGTCACGGACATGGGTGATCGTGTGTTATTTGACATTTTGCCGTAAATTACATTTCCCGCGTAAAATTTAGAGTTTCAATCTTACCCCGCTCGCTGTATCTCCTTACACAGGTAAGTAACAAACAATTTGTTTTGATATTTGTAATTAGATTTGAAATTTAATGTGCTCTATAATGTGGTGATTAGTATAGTTCACGTATTTTAAGATTTATGGTGCCTTTCAAACTTTCCCCTGCAAAATTTAACGGGGTAAGATGATAATATAAAACTTTCCATCTTACCCCGTTTACGAAACTCCTACAAAAGGTCAGGGGCCCTCAATCAATGTAGGTACCAATGTATACAGCTGATTTTTAAAGCGGATGAATAAATTCTACGTTAAGGTGTCTAGAATTATGTACCTACTGAATCCATGGTTAAAGTTTTCATTCTGATGTCCTTCAATTTGTATGATCTTTTCTAATCATCCGAAAACCACTGTGGTCACTTATTTAAACAAATTAGGGATACCTACTGTTATGGTCTTGTTAATTTTCTCTAATAATTTCCTTTGGTAGGGAAATTACTAACCAGAATTTGCCTCGATGGTCGTCGCAAGCGCAGCTGCTGTGCATGAGGTCTTGGGTTTGCCCAGCAGCCGAATTGCGTAAGTATATTATCCAAAGCAAAAGAATCGATTCCTTCCCAAAAACGACTTTACGTATCAATATGCAATACGTAAAGTCGGTTTTGGGAAAGAATCGATTCTTTTGCTTTGGATAATATACCTGCTTACGCAATTCGGCTGCAGGTCAGGCTGTGTTTTTGATTTTTGTTTATTTTTTATATTTTTGTTTTAAAAGTAGGTATTACTTATAACCGACTGTTTTTATTTAACTGTGATGATTAGGTATTACCTCCTTTGAAATAATATGTTTAATAATGTTTAATTGTATTCTGCTGTCGTGGTTTATTTTATAAAAATAAATATAATGTACGCTACGTGAATTACGTAAGCTGCAGACGGTGGATCGATAAAAAAACAAAATGATTTTAAACTAATTTAATTAAAAAGAAATTATTATAATATAATTAGTGAAACCTATTCGATGGGAGCAGTGGTGGCCCAGTGGTATCGGCCGCGACTTACAAGTTGTAGGTCGTGGGTTCGAGCCCAGGTAGGCGCTTTACTTTGTGTAAATTATTTAATCACCACTGCTCTCAAAACGGTGAAGGAAAACCTCGTGAGGAAACCGGCATGTGCTAGAACCAAAATTTCGAAGACATGTGACATCCACCAACCCGCACTGGGCCCGCGTGGTGGATTACGGCCCATTCCCTCTCACAGAGAGGAGGCCTGTGTCCCAGCAGTGGGAACATTAATAGGCGGATGATGTGATTCGATGCTAGAATATGGAATGACCATTTACATATTAAAAATAACTTAACGCGAAAGTCCAATTTTGCTGCGTCGGCGGCTCGTGGCTGGATTGACGTCATCGGTGCAGTTTCTATGCGCTTGGCTTAAACACGAAGGATTTTGCATGTCAGCGCTATTGGTTAGGGATCCGTACCTAACACGTGGTACTAAACGAAAACGTGTTTTATTTATCGACCCGAGTTAGACTTGACAGTCATGCATGAGCATGATTATTTAATTCTTTTAATATCCATTACATGTTGAGAACCCCTGACTGCCAGCCGTTTCAACGGGGTAAGATCGATATAATTTATTTGATAAATTATTTGTTCTTGCATTTAGAATGCGATTTTTGAATGTAACTGATTTTCAAGTTATTTAGGTTATTGAAGCAGAAGGTTTATTGATCACCACACAAGCATAATGACCATGAATACGATTTTAGTCACTATTTCAAATCTTACCCCTTCAGCGTTTCATCTTTCCCCTACATATTTTATTTCTTAAGACCAATTTTACTACCTAACGATTTTTCATAAAATATTGTATCATAAAGTTTGCTGTCAACATTATAGAAACAAGTTGACTATACTTTTTTACTCAAAACATAATTTTATGCATTTGACTTAAATCCCTTTGTTTCACAACAGTTTCAAATCAACGCTGTTTATCTGTGTGCTTAGTGCGAGTTTTTTAACTTACTCACTCGTGATAACGTAAACGATCTCTTATGTCAAAATGTATACAAAAAAAGAGGTTTTGCCTTGCCGTCACCAGGCGGCGCTTATCCAGTTTCAATACAAATTGGCGTTAACGTTTACGCGATTGAGCGTGAGTAAAAACTCGCACTAAGGCCTCTGATCAAAAATCCATTCCGACTTACCCCCACTCACCTTTATAATATTGTTAGATCACTTCGAGGTGGTATATCTCATACTAGCTTTGCCTGCGTCGCTCCCGTCAACTGCTTACCTTATCATTTTATTTTGTTTTTGGAATCTTCCAATGACTTCATCCGCTCTGGGTGAAGCGGGAGGGCGTGTCAGACTTTTAGTGATTAAAACTCACCCGTGTTCCTTCAGTTTGAGCTAGGGCCGCGGTAACTCTTTTTCAAATTTATGCGCGACCCAGACAGGCATTGGCCCTGGCGGACCCCGTCGGTTTTGCTAAAATCTCTTTGAGGCGAGCGTGGAACCCTCACGCGTTCCGCCTCCTCCTTCGCGAGCATTACTGCTTCGCAGAAGGAGGTGACAGCTTCCCATGCCCTTTTGCTCCGTACCATGCAGGCCATGGTATTTATAGCTTTCTTTCCCAAAACCAACTTTACGTATTGCATATTGATACGTAAAGTCATTTTTGGGAAGGAATCGATTCTTTTGCTTTGGGTAATATACTTACGCCATTCGGCTGCTGTTCGCCACACCGATAGCTCCCGAGGAGGAACTTTCAAATTGTTCTCGCCTGGTGCAGTCAGGCGCGAATTAAGTAAGCGACAACGGAAGAGTTTAAAAATAAACTTTATTTGATCCCAGTTACAGCAAGACGGTAATTAATTCATCTAACAAGATATTGATCTTATATACTAACTTAATTGCTAACGTAGTACATCCACAGCGTGATCAGATTGACGCATGTTCTAGATAATTATAAATGCTGATCGCGCAGTGGGGAAATTGAGAAATAATAATCTAGTAAATACTTATTGTCTGACAAAGCTAATATTGGTAGGTTGGGGTTCCTTAACTCCTCCCTCCCTAAGAGAGAAATTATCCGAAGGTGTCGCAGACGGTTTCGGAGAATTTCGACAAAAGTTTATGAACTGAAATTTATACATTATAAAGATAACTATTGCTATTACAATAACCACATACTCTAAGATGGTCCATATACTAATTTCTATTGTCACTGTTTGTGTCGTATCGTCTATTTCACCAAATTTTGCACTTTGTAACACTTCTTTCACATCACTGAAGTCCACATTTCTTAGATCCACTTTCTTTGATCTTCTCTGGATGTCCTGTTGTAGGTCTGGCATCTGGATCAATGGCAGCTGGAGACTGGAAACTGTAGTGTTTGTGGTGGCGGCAATGATGACTTCGCCTATTTGTGTCTCGCATTGTTGGCCAGGTGTCACGATGTAGGTCCCAAGGATAGTGTACTTCAGGATTTCTGTATTGCAATTCTCGGTGATGATGAGATTTTCCTCTGAGTAAACCAACCATTGGTTGTCGGTTATTTTCTGTATCTTAGTTTTTTCTATTTCAATATGGTTCTGTATGCAGTTTTTGTAGTTGTTCTTCATCAGCATTATTTGTTCAATGCAGGTCTCGGTTGGAAACTGGGCTAAATTAGTTTCAGCGCAAAGGAATTTTCCATTTTCAATCTCAGTACATGGGCTTACCACGGGCATGTATTTCAATCTATTCACCATCAGGTAAGGATATTTGGGTATTATTGTAAAGGTATTTGGAGAATGGAATATAGGGATGGGTATAACCTTGTAATAATTATATGTTTCGTTATTTATTAGGGGAACTTCTAAAACAAAAACTAACTTGTTGTTATTTATATATGATTTAAGTATGATATTACGTTCTAATTTTATTAAATTATGTTTGTTTACTGGGTATATTGTTCTAGCATGTTTAGCAATGACTTCTAACGTTGTGACGTCGCGCAAACGAACTAATCTAACTAAAAATGGCGGTAAATTAAACAAGAAAGCATTCATCGCTCTGTTACTATAAATGATTTGCTTTGCCTTACGTAGAGATTCATCAATGATAGTTTCTGATATTTTAGCAAATAAAACACTTCTCATCCGCTGTATTCTATGGCAAAATTCTAAATAACTTTCACCCTTATTTATTCTACACGATTCTAATTCCATTGCTAAACAATCCTCTGTGCGTGGATCACCGAAGTGTTGGTTTAACAACTTCTTCAGCTCGTCCCACGTACCTATAGCTTCTCTTTCGCCTACCAAACTGGCTGCTTCGCCTGATAACCTACTAGTTACTACATGAAATAAATATTCATTTTGGGCTGCAGTTCCTAAGAACGTAGACAAAATGTATTCACATTTTTTTATAAATAAAGGCAACATTCTAGTGTCGCCGCTGAATATTGGTATGATGTTAACCAATTCCTGTGGGACACGGGTTACGTTTTCCATTGTGTAATGTTATGAAAGGAGCAAACGCGGAGAGAAAAAAAATCACACTAATGTGCTACTAAACTATCACTATTCTAAAATATTAGTACGTTTAAAATCTATGCAAATATTATTACGGCGTTGTCCAATCCCTAATAATACACAAACACATAGACTATTACAAGGTTGGGATATAGATGGAAGAGCTGAGAGGAAGGTGAAAAAGATTTACTCACAATTCCGCAGCTAGCTCCATGCTCCCTGAATTACTGCTTGGCTCCTGGTCCTCTCCTGGCTTGATGTGGCTTCTTAATGTATTTGTTTGTTCGGTGATCTCTGCTGAACCGTTGAAACGGACGTCGGCTGCTTCCCGTAGATGTGGATACGTGACAGACTGACTACAGAGATCCTACCGGCTGCGCCAATTAAGTAAGCGACAACGGAAGAGTTTAAAAATAAACTTTATTTGATCCCAGTTACAGCAAGACGGTAATTAATTCATCTAACAAGATATTGATCTTATATACTAACTTAATTGCTAACGTAGTACATCCACAGCGTGATCAGATTGACGCATGTTCTAGATAATTATAAATGCTGATCGCGCAGTGGGGAAATTGAGAAATAATAATCTAGTAAATACTTATTGTCTGACAAAGCTAATATTGGTAGGTTGGGGTTCCTTAACTCGCGCAACCTGAGGACGATGCCAAGGAAGGCCCCCGGCGCTGATGGTATCAGCAACGCAGCGCTGCGCTACCTGCCGTACCGAATGGTAGCGGCCCTGGCGCGCCTGTTCATGGGGATACTACGCACGGGCACCTCCCCCGGCCTCGTGGCCAGGAAGGGCTATTGTCATCTTGCTGCCCAAAGCGGGAACGTACACACTGAAGCCGGAGAGCTATCGGCCGATCACCCTGCTGCCCACCATCTCCAAGGTGTTCGAATCCCTCCTGCTGCGGCACCTAACACCGCACATCGCCCGTGAGGAATAATTCGGGTTTCGCGCGGAACACTGCACGATGCTGCAGCTGTCGAGGGCACTGCACCTGCTGTCGACAACGATGAACAAGAATGAATGCGCGGTGGCAGTATTCCTCGACATGGAGAAGGCCTTCGGCCGCGTGTGGCACCACGGCCTAACGTTCAAGCTGTCCACATCAAACGCGCCCCGTCGCATAGTATAAGTGGTGCAATCTTTTCTGACCAACAGGACTTTCAGAGTGGTGGTCGACGACGGTGCGCTGTCCACCCCCCGCCCAATACTGGCGGACGTGCCACAAGATAGCTGCCTCTCGCCTGCATGTTAATAGTGTTAACACACGTTCGAATTTGGGCCGCTCCACGTATTTGTGAGCGGGGTTTGTCTGGCCCGGACCATATCCGAGGTGTCCGTTACCGAGGCCAGATGTTGTCGAAAATGGTCATTTGAATCTTATAGATAATTAGTTTTGCGGCTTCTGTAATTGTTGCGCACATTTTTAAATTTGTTGCGCTTATAGTTTTTTAATTATTTCACAAAAACATTTCCTGCTGGGGTAACGTTACCCCAGCCAGACCTTTTTCTTTCTAATGGGAATATTTAAATAATTACTAGCTATAAAATTAGTTGTCTAGATGAAGTAAATGTTGTGCCTTATTTTGTATTTGTTCTTTCATCGGTTGCGAAGTTATTCGAGATTTTGCTGGGGTAACGTTTTTGGTTTTGCTAGATCTTTGAAATGGTTAAGCGGATTCTTATCATATTTTGTACATGGCTTCTTAGGAATTAGTTTAAATTTGTTCTGCAATAAAAAAAAACAAAATAATACATAGCTTAAAGGTTATTTCACTAAATAGAAAAACACTTCAATTGGTCCCAGCACTCTCAATGAGAGCTCTAAAGACTTACTTTAAACGTTATTTTAAAGCTTGTAACTGCCTTCAAATGTATGTGAAGTTTCATTAGTATCCTGTAAGTATTTAACAAGTTATGATGATAATGAGTTCTTCACGAGCACGGTCTTGATGCGCGCGGTGTTATTTAGCCACTGGATTGGATATATGAACTGAATGTTATGTCAATTATTAGTTTTTTAGTTCAGTTGTATATCAGTAAAAATTCAGCTCAGTACATTGGATAATTAATGAGATAATACGATTAAAGTTATCAGGAAGTGAATGACCGTGGTAACCCGACCAAGTTTAGGTGGTTACGAAAAAGCGAAAACGCAAAACATTATGGTACCTTCTAAAATATGTAGGATAGTGTTACAAATTTAGTACAGACATGTACACAAGTTTAAAAAAAAACTACGTGATTATTAAATAATTTTTATTGACAGGTAATTTTGAAACTCGAATCGTCATCTATTTGCGAGTTTATATCAACGCGAGTGTCGCAACAAGGTAATTATTGATTTCTTAAAGTCTACGTGTCCAAGGAGTTTGTGGAAATAAATAAATACCTACCTGTTGCGTCCATTATCAATGTCGGGAGTCCCGACTCCCGACATTGATAACGATAAAAATCGGTTGCTAAGTCATGAATTTCATTAATCAAGTTTCAAGTCATATTTTGACAATATATACACAAAAACCTTCCACTTGAATCAATCTATCTATTAAAAAAAACTGCTTCAGAATCCGTTGCGTAGTTTTAAAGATCTAAGCAAACAGGGACAGACAAACGGGAAGCGACTTTGTTCTATAGGTACTATGTAGCGAAGGATACATATGTCGTTATCATTGTTGAGAATTCCAGTCTAGGTAATAATTAAGTACGAAAGAAAAGAAAATAATAAGTTCCTAAATTTAAATATTTAAGCCTTAAAAAAATACAGTTTTAGATAAGTACCTAACAACATGTACATATTAATAATAATTTTGCTACTATTTCTGTAGTTACATTATACAAGCTTACCTTGTTCGTGAATTCATCAAGCAGCCTGCACCATAACTATGATCATCAATAGAAGCACTCCACATTAGCAGTAATTCGCCACACTTATTATTTTACATTAGCTCTCACGCACTCTATAAATATTTGCAAAAACAGGAAACGGAACTGCCGAAACGCATGCGCACTCTACAAGATGAATTATGTGATTTTTTTGTTTAGTGCGATACGCAAACAATGCGCCCCTTCACCCCACCCCTTCCGCGTCCCACCGAACGACATGTTATATCAGTGATTTTTGATAAGTTTGTGCAACTGGAAGATAATAATAATGTTTTCATAGTACAGATATTATTATATTATTAATGTATTTAACAGTGTACGCGTCTGTACCGAAATTGTAAGGTGTATTATACTAAACATTTCAAAAGATAGTATAATGTTCTGCGTTTTCGCTTTTTCGTAACCACCTAAACTTGGTCGGGTTACCACGGTCATTCACTTCCTGATGACTTTAATCGTATTATCTCATTAATTATCCAATGTACTGAGCTGAAATTTTACTGATATACAACTGAACTAAAAAACTAATAATTGACATAACATTCAGTTCATATATCCAATCCAGTGGCCAAATAACACCGCGCGCATCAAGACCGTGCTCGTGAAGAACTCAATATCATCATAACTTGTTAAATACTTACAGGATACTAATGAAACTTCACATACATTTGAAGGCAGTTACAAGCTTTAAAATAACGTTTAAAGTAAGTCTTTAGAGCTCTTATTGAGAGTGCTGGGACCAATTGAAGTGTTTTTCTATTTAGTGAAATAACCTTTAAGCTATGTATTATTTTGTTTTTTTTTATTGCAGAACAAATTTAAACTAATTCCTAAGAAGCCATGTACAAAATATGATAAGAATCCGCTTAACCATTTCAAAGATCTAGCAAAACCAAAAACGTTACCCCAGCAAAATCTCGAATAACTTCGCAACCGATGAAAGAACAAATACAAAATAAGGCACAACATTTACTTCATCTAGACAACTAATTTTATAGCTAGTAATTATTTAAATATTCCCATTAGAAAAAAAAAGGTCTGGCTGGGGTAACGTTACCCCAGCAGGAAATGTTTTTGTGAAATAATTAAAAAACTATAAGCGCAACAAATTTAAAAATGTGCGCAACAATTACAGAAGCCGCAAAACTAATTATCTATAAGATTCAAATGACCATTTTCGACAACATCTGGCCTCGGTAACGACCGTTGTTGGGATGCCGTTGTTGGGATGTCGTAGAAGGCTCTATAGTGGTTGTTTCTTCAGTTGTGCTTGTTGAAGGTTCAACAGTCGTAGATGGATCAGTGGTGGTTGTTGAAGGCTCCACAGAGGTCGTTTCATCAGTTGTACTCGTCGAGGATGCAACAGTCGTAGAATCATCTGTGGTGGTATTTAAAGGCTCTACAGAGGTCGTTTCATCAGTTGTGCTCGTTGCAGGTTCAACGGTCGTAGATGCATCACTGGAGGTTTGAGAAGGCTCTATAGTGGTAGTTTCATCAGTTGTGCTCGTTGAAGGTTCAACGGTCGTAGATGCATCACTGGAGGTTGTAGAAGGCTCTATAGAGGTAGTTTCATCAGTTGTGCTCGTTGATGGTTCAACAGTCGTAGATGCATCAGTTGTGATTGTAGAAGACTCAATAGTGTTAGTTTCGTCAGTTGTGCTCGTTAAAGTTTCAACAGTCGTAGATGCATCAGTGGAAGTTGTCGAAGGCTCTATAGTGGTAGTTTCATCAGTTGTGCTCGTTGAAGGTTTAACAGTTGTAGATGCATCACTGAAGGTTGTAGAAGGCTCTATAGAGGTAGTTTCATCAGTTGTGCTCGTTGATG
The DNA here is from genome assembly GCA_948252205.1 of Orthosia incerta. Classification (NCBI taxonomy): domain Eukaryota; kingdom Metazoa; phylum Arthropoda; class Insecta; order Lepidoptera; family Noctuidae; genus Orthosia; species Orthosia incerta. The sequence continues at coordinate 14,053,636 of OX411754.1, forward strand.
ATTCAACAATCGTAGATGTATCAGTGGTGGTTGAAGAAGGCAATATAGTGGTAGTTTCATCAGTTGTGCTCGTTGAGGATTCAACAGTCGTAGATGCATCACTGTAGGTTTGTTGAAGGCTCTATAGTGGTAGTTTTATCAGTTGTGCTTGTCGAAGGTTCAACAGTCGTAGATGCATCACTGAATGTTGTAGAAGGCTCTATTGTGGTAATTTCATCAGTTGTCCTTGTTGAAGGTTCAACAGTCGTAGATCCATCACTGGAGGTTGTAGAAGGTTCTATAGTGGTAGTTTTATCAGTTGTGCTTGTCGAAGGTTCAACAGTCGTAGATGCATCACTGAATGTTGTAGAAGGCTCTATAGTGGTAATTTCATCAGTTGTCCTTGTTGAAGGTTCAACAGTCGTAGATCCATCACTGGAGGTTGTAGAAGGCTCTATAGAGGAAGTTGCATCAGTTGGGCTCGTTGAGGATTCAACAGTTGTTGATGCATCACTGGAGGTCGTAGAAGGCTCTATAGTGGTTGTTTCTTCAGTTGTGCTTGTTGAAGTTTCAACAGTCGTAGATGGATCAGTGGTGGTTGTTGAAGGCTCCACAGAGGTCGTTTCATCAGTTGTACTCGTCGAGGATGCAACAGTCGTAGAATCATCTGTGGTGGTATTTAAAGGCTCTACAGAGGTCGTTTCATCAGTTGTGCTCGTTGCAGGTTCAACGGTCGTAGATGCATCACTGGAGGTTTGAGAAGGCTCTATAGTGGTAGATTTATCAGTTGTGCTTGTCGAAGGTTCAACAGTCGTAGATGCATCACTGAATGTTGTAGAAGGCTCTATAGTGGTAATTTCATCAGTTGTCCTTGTTGAAGGTTCAACAGTCGTAGATCCATCACTGGAGGTTAACGTATAGATGACATCCCAACAACGCCAGAGACGTTGCTCGCGCTATACGAGAACGACGCCGCAAACATCACAACGTCGCTCAATGGGGAGCACGCGGCGCGCAAGATGCAGCGCGCCCTCGACCTGCTTCCCAAATTTCTAACCAAGTGACGGCTCTCATTTAACGTGAGTAAAACGCAGGCAATCATCACAGGAGGATCACACCTCCTACGTATCACACTCCAGACGTATCTGAAGCTTCAGGGAGTCGAAGTCAACTGGAAGCCCGAGGCTAAATACCTGGGCGTAACCATCGACCGTCGGCTCTCGATGAGGCCGCATGTCGCAGAGCGGGAGGATGGTTTCCCAACGCAAAAAAAAAAATAACCGTGAGGGGGCGGTTTTGTAAAACCGTGTAAAATGTGATTGATTGAAGGGCTGGTACCGGTACTTTAGTGATTTTTCCAGAGGAACCGTAAAGTCCATACACACTTAAGTAAGCCACGCCCCGCCGGCGTGGACCACCGAACTCTTTTTCCAACAATCGTGCCAGCGGCTTGCATCTGCGCGTATTACTAGCGGCACAGTCCCGCCGGCTTGCAACAACAACCAAGAGACACTAAGATGTAAGAGCAAGCAAAGCGAGCTCGAAAATTAGAGTCAGCCTCGAACATGTTTAGCTTTCTTTTGACAATTCATACATAAATTAAATTGAGAGAAACTGGGTGCAAGAGCAAGCGAAGCGAACTTGGCAAATAATTTTAAGACCAATCATATGTACCTATATAAACTCCATTTGCGATAACATTAAACGTTTAAATTAGCTCGTTCAACCGATTTTGACTTCTATTGCGTTGGTAATACGACAAATGGTGTAAACAGTTGGTTTTAGTAACAGCTTTTTATGTCATCCTTATGTTTACGGAATAGAACTCAAAATCGGTTGAACGGACTGTAAAAAGATTTGGAAACGTGTCTAATGTTATTTCAAATGGAGTTATAGTGATGTCCGTAAGGATTGAGGAGCCACTTTTCGTATCTTAATGAAAATAATATACTTATTTAGTAGTAGGTTTAGAAATTTTGTAGGTTCGATCCTCGATTTTGTAGTATAATACTTCAAAAGTTACATGAACATAAAGGTGGCTCCTCAATCTAAATGTTTGCATTGAGGAGCCACGTCAGAACTAGGAACATCATGGATTAATATTTACCATCATTTGGTATGATTTTGTAGCATTTGCGAGTATTTAGTAGACAAAATCTGAGCTCGGTTGCATTCAAATCAAAAAAGGTACCATACATTATATGTGGCTCCTCAGACTATACATACGATTCGTCAGTATTCAAAGAAGCAGAAGTTCAATTAATCCGCAATTTCTTCGTTATTTAGTAGTAAGTACCTATAAAAGATTTGTAGGACAAAAAACAGTAAATAAAAATTAATGAATTGGGAGATATGGCACATTTTAACTGGCTCCTCAATTGAGATGCTTCGGTAAATAGATTTGACTGTAATCTACTTATATTTGTGACGAAATTTGGAACAAAGAAGCATCTTATTTTGTATAAATTTATACTAATTGTATGTTTAATCGGCAAAAAAAAAATTAAAATCTACGAAGTTATTAACTATTCTTTAATTTCCTAACATTTAGTTTTGATCGTCTCTTTCAAAACAAACAAATATAATTTATTTATTTCATCTCATTATACTGCAAATTAATATCGTTTACATACCTACCCTCTATAGCATTTATTTAGAAACCTGACATTCATTAGGGATAAAGCTCACTTATTTGCACACATAATTATCTTTGTAGCAACCTCAACCTAAACAAGTTTCAGATATTTATTTGTTTTTGCTTTTCACTTGGATGGATGTCATGGACGGTCAGAAAGATTAGGACGAAAATATATTTTATTATTTTAACATTTAAAACATAATTTAATTTTTCAATACATCTCCCACATTGTTATAAATGAATTTTAACGTAAAAATTATATTTATTATATATAACTTACAGTTTCACTAGTAAACTAATATTAAGCACGTCATAATTGTTGACTTTTGGGGGTATTATTTGCTACTGGAAGGATGAGATATTTTGTTACGACGACTATGAGTATCACTTTTTTCGTGTGAGGATGTATAGCCACATCTGGTATCAGAGTTAATTTAGCCACCTCTGGGAACCCTACAGGCCTCTGACTTGGCTATTTCAGGCTCTTACTAACTATATAAGTCACACTGCAAAATATGCTCACTGTAAAATTCGTTAAAACAACCAATAATAACAAATTCATTCTTTCATTTATGTCGATCTTGACTACTAAATACTTAAAACATATGGAGAATCTCTGTACATACCTATATTTCGATACTGTCAATTTGTTAAATATTAAATTTCAAAAACTAGTCATCCTGGTTTCATTCATATAACATGGTCACCCTTAATAGCGAATTCTAAAGGAATATCGAAAAGTTATTTGTTTTTCAGATACCGAATATATACAATGTTGATCTCTACTTAAGTATTTAGTAGACATTCATACTAAATTTTAGTGTCTCTGGTTTTTGATTCCGTTGTGATCTCAGGAAGGTACAGTAACGTTGTGATCTCAGGTAAGTACAGTAACGTCAGGATTGAGGAGCCAAATAAAATGCGTTTATTTACTAAATTCACTCAGTTTAATTACTTTGTGCATATGCTACAAATTCGAACACACTAACTACTAAATGACGAAGAAATCTCGCATTAATTAAACTACTGCTTCTTTGAAAAATTACGAGTCGTATGTATGGTCTGAGGAGCCACTTAAAATGTATGGTAACTTTTTTAATTTGAATGCAACCGAGCAAAGATTTTGTCTACTAAATACTCTCAAATGCTACGAAATCAAACCAAATGATGGTAAATATTAATCCATGATGTTCCTAGTTCTGACGTGGCTCCTCAATCCAAACATTTAGATTGAGGAGCCACCTTTATGTTCATGTAACTTTTGAAGTATTATACTACAAAATCGAGGATCGAACCTACAAAATTGCTAAACCTACTACTAAATAAGTATATTAATTTCATTAAGATACGAAAAGTGGCTCCTCAATCCTTACGGACATGTTATAGTGTACTAAGGCTACACGTGATATAATAATGTAGCTTGTGTTTTTGTTCGTCCAAGCTAGGGGCCCCTAGAACGCGAGCTGTGACGCGGGGCCTGTTGCAGTTTTGCTACAGCTACTATGTAATTGATTTCGGCCCGATAAATGACATCGAATAACTTTCAAATATTAGGTAGATAAATGGTGAAAATGTGGGTTTACTATACTTTTATTACAAATACCTAACATAATAATATATATATCACTGCTGGTTTGTCCAAAGGGTTAGGTAGGGTTGGGTCTACCTAACCCTTGCGTGCCCGTGTTCCCGCCATAAGCGGCACAGGAGCACACCGTGGAGTTTTAGTGGGTTGAAGTCCCAAATAACTGCGCGATCTCCCCGTGGTAGCGCACTTAGCGCAGTATGCAAGAGCATTTCAAGGGGAGCACATGGCCTAGCAAAATTTCGTTGATGTATCTTTCTGCGGTTAGCCCTCCCCGACCTCCACCAGGTACGAAAATCACCTCCGTTTTTGCTTCAATAGAAATCACCCCAATATGCCAAGGATCCGCAAAACAGCATTGTGCTAATCGCACCTCCGAACCTCTTGTATTGTCTTATCTACACTTTCACTCTTTGGCTAGACTGAAATCCATCCTCATGGGTTTATCGTGTAGCCCTTAATCATGACCATTGTAATTTTTACCACATTTATTAAATGCATGTATTTTCTTTTATAGATCTTCACGAGCTCATTGTTGTGTCAATTTTGTCAAATGTTTTTATTTTTGTTTTAATTTTAATTATTATTTTGTTGTCAATTTTATTTATAATGTTAATTTAGCGATGTTTTATATTTCATTAACTTAATCAATTTTATTAATTTAATCAATTGTATATTTTTACCAATTTTTAAATTATTTTTACAAATTTATTAATTGTATACATTTTAACAATTTTTATCTTTTGTTACCAATTTTTGATTGATTTTACCAATGTTTACTAATTTTTACCAATTATATCAATTTTATTAATGTTACTAATTGTATGTAGTATTAATAACTAGCTTTTCCCGGCAAACTTTGTTTTGCCATAAAAACACCAAGATACACCTACCCTACACCGACCCTACACCTACCCAACACCTACGCTACACCTACCCTACACCGACTTTTTTTTATTTTTTCTTAATATTTTTTTCCGTAAGAACCTTGTACAGAGTATTAGAATTCATGTAGGGTTTTTGGAAATTCTACCCAAAAACCAATTACTACATGAATTCTTTGGAGGTGAAAAGGTGCAAATTTGTTGGGCTTATATATTTGAAACCTGGCATAAATACTAATCTAAGTAAATAGTAAAGGTTTTCATTATTAGTTTTCAAAACTATTCCTATAAGACGATTTAGGGGGTGTTAAAGATTTAAAAAAAAAATACTGTACAGGGCTTCTTTTTATGATGTAGGGGAGCACTAAGAAGGGATTTTTGGAAATTCAACCTTTAAGGGGGAAACTTAAAAGTCATCTGTAGGATAAAATACGGATCACGCGAACGATGTCGCGGGCGAAGTGCTAGTATGATTATAAATTCGACTGTTATAAACTCTGTCTGTCACCTTTTTACGCTTAAACTCCTACACCGATTTCGATAAAATTTTGTATGTAGATAGTTACCCTGGAAAGGATATAGTTCATATAGCTACGATAGTTTTTATCCCTGTAGTGGTCCCTTGGGATGATAAACACTTTTTACGCGGGCGAAGCCGCGGGCAGAATCTATAGGAAACCTATAATAAAAGTTAAATAATTTATAGCGGATAGTTAAATAAAAGAACTGCCTAGAATCAACATATTTATTTAATAACTTTACAAGAAAAAAGCCTACAAAATTCTTCACAATGAAACATTTTCTCGATAGGGAATTATTTAAGTACCGATACATTTAGCAAAGCAGTACTTAAATTGCAAAATCCCTTCAGCTACATTGAATATAACTATTAACAGCAGGCGTAGTGGGGAGGGATGGGGTAGACTTCCAAAGAAGTGACGCACGTTGATTCTCATTTCTGTTAATGGCATACGTAAGCGATAAAATAAAATACAATCAAAAAGTTATAATTCTAATGCGTAATCGTATAAATTAACAAAAGAGCATTTGAAATATACTCTCTGTTTATTCGTGTCTACCTCGGAACTACTCGGAAGACTAAAATACTTATTATTTACTATGGTTGACATGCCTTGGTGAAATGGAAAGTTAAGCAGTGAGACATAAATAAGAGGTATAACGGTAAGTAAACTTCGTTTGCCTGGCTGTTTAAAAATTTCCCATTAGCAAATACCCCTCAGCACCCGATTTTAAAATGAGAATCACGTCAAAACGGATAGTCGTAATATTTTCGGAAAAAAAAATATGTTACATTAGACCATTTTTCTTAATAATTTGATCTGTGAAAATTTTGTGTTTTTTATATCTATATAAAAGCGAGGTCACTCATTCACCTATCACGAAATATCGAAAACCGCTTGACGAAGATGAAAATTGGCAGGAAGGTAGTTTATAGTCAGTAGACGTCCGCTAAGAACGGATTTTGCGACAGGGCCGGATTTAGATGGTCTAAGGGCTCTCGCAAGTTTGTATGAAAGTCCTTCATTTTTTAAGCTACTAACTTAAAATTTGGCAGGGAGGTAGTTTATAGTTAGAAGACTTCCGCTAAGAATGGATTTTGCGACCGGGCCGAATTTAGGGGGTCTAAGGGCTCCTGCAAGTTTGTATGAAAGTCCTTCATTTTTTGTGCTACAAACTTGAAATTTGGCATGGATGTAGTTTATAGTTAGTAGATGTGAGCTAAGAACGGATTTTGCGACAGGGCTGGATTAAGGTGGTCTAAGTTCCTTAATCCGGCAACACAGGGCTTCTTTTTATGATGTAGGGGAGCACTAAGTAGGGATTTTTGGCAATTCAACCTTTAAGATGGCGAAACTAAAAAGTCATCTGTAGGATAAAAAACGGATCATGCGAACGAAGTCGCGGGCGAAGTGCTAGTTAGGTATAATATAATTATTTCGGCTCTGTGCCTACAGCCTGACCTCTGAGATTTCCTCCTCCATTTACGTTCACGTATCAGTGTGTGTACCCATTATCTATCCTGTTCCCTCCCTAAACAACCTACCTATCGCTGTCTCTTTCTCATGCTGTGCTAGACGGCTAGAGTCGGGCCGCGCAGGCGCAGAGACCCGCTTATTTACTTCAGTACGCTTTTGTTTACGCAAGCGAACGGTGTGTGTACCTACAATGTTAAGTGAAAGTTCTTGAAAACGTTGAGTAACGTTCGTAGAAAATTAAAAGGAATAATATAAGGTGAGTAATTAATATGAATGTTTATTTTCACAGATAATTTCTCTTTCACGAGAATATTGTGGTTCCTATTTATCTCGGTGTGTTACCAGATTTATAGGTTACCTTAACATAATTTTGAATTAGACTCCGATCTCGGGTCCAAACCCAGACGGTTAGTCTGAAATCACGTCTAAATACGTGAGCAGAGTGGATATTAGCTCCTATTTATCTCGGTTTGTAACCAGATTCATAGAAACATAATCTCGAATTAGACTCCGATCTCGGGTTAAAGCCCAGTCGGTTATAGTCTCAAATCACGTATAAATTAACGTGAGTGGCCCGATCTGATACGAAAGGTGGGCCGACCGGCCCCGAACTTTGATACGATCGGACAGAAAATCTGGCCCGACCGGGCCCGGAGAATGGCCCGACCGGGCCTGGGAGCCTGACCCGACCGGGCCCAATGGTTGACCGGCTATCACGCTGATCCGACCAACCATTCACCCTCTTAGTAATACTTAGTGTATTTACGATGATCGCCAATTATTTAATGTGCATAACTCCAGCTTCCTCATATGTGATAGAAAAATTCTATCTATGCCAATAATAAAGGCATAATAGCAGCAATCAAAGTTCCGAGTCTTAATTTAGCTGCCACAAAAACTTCGTTAATATGAGTCGTTTAGTATGTGTTAGCTGGAGTGACGTCACCCCAGCATCCTCATTCAATACAGGCAAACCAGTGAGGTTATGGTTTTGGACTATAGTCAAAAAATAAGGCATAATAGCTGCACATGGAAGGATCAACTGAACGATAATACTTAAAAAGTGATGAAACTATGATAAAAAAAACGTGTGTGTAAGCTGGAGTGACGTCACCCAAGCTGCCATGTCATATCTTCCGAACAAAAGAAGATATGATTATGTACCATAGCTCAAAAATTGAGGCAGAATAGCAGCCATTGGCAGAAAAATTTTCAGACCTCTGGTCAAAATACTCTATAAGTTATTAAACCGACAAATATGTGTAAGCTGGAGTGACGGCACCCCAGCTGCTCATGTCATATGTTCCGAACGAAAGAAGATATGATTATGTATTATAGCTTAAAACTTAAGAAATAATAGCTGCCACAGGCTGAAAAATGTTCAAATCTTTAGTCCTTGTAGTTTCCACGTAGTAAACAAAAATATAGTTTCCGCGCCAAAAAGATCAAATTATTACTTCGGAGGAGGTACGGAGCGGCGTTGCCATTCCGTGCGCTAGATTATTGCAACCAAGTTTGCACTTAGTAGGCATACCATTAGAAGTCATTTTAACTTTTGCTCAAAATATTTTATTGAAAATATAGACTGAGAGCCGACTGAACTTTAATAGAACTATGAATGTAATATTAAAAGTGGATTCTTATCAACTTTAGACGACGAGACAACTACTTATATTGTTTTTTTTGAGACTTGTTCTGTGTAGTTCGGTTAAAGTGGATGCACAAAGTTAGCCCGCGAAATTAATATTTTGTTACGTTTTTTGCAATTTACAGGTCACTGTTAGGTTGTCTGGTCATTCTCTTGTAGTTTCCACGTAGTAAACAAAAATATAGTTTCCGCGCCAAAAAGATCAAATTATTACTTCGGAGGAGGTACGGAGCGGCGTTGCCGTTCCGTGCGCTGTATTATCAGTTTGAGGTTGTTTAAACTAGATTATAGACTGGGAGCCGACTACACACTTTAATTGTAGGTACTATGTACCTAAGTATTAAGATTTTATAGTTATATTTTTTGTTTAAACATAGGATGAAATAAAATTCAAAAATCTAAGTGTAACAATTTCGTATATTTTTGTTATAAATCACATTTTTGGTACAATTTACACTCTATGAAATCAGATAAAATATGATTAGTATAAATCACAATTATTCATTAGAATCATGTGAAATTTCGCGGGCTAACTTTGTGCATCCACCTTAACCGAACTACAGAGAACAAGTCACAAAAAAAAACAATATAAGTAGTTCTCTCGTCGTCTAAAGTCTATAAAAATCCACTTTTAATATTACATTCATAGTTCTATTAAAGTTCAGTCGGCTCTCAGTCTATATCTTCAATAAAATATTTTGAGCGCAAGTTAAAAATGACTTCTAATGGTATGCCTACTAAGTGCAAACTTGGTTGCAATAATGTAGCGCACGGAATGGCAACGCCGCTCCGTACCTCCTCCGAAGTAATAATTTGATCTTTTTGGCGCGGAAACTATATTTTTGTTTACTACGTGGAAACTACAAGAACGAGAGATTTGAAAATTTTTCTGCCTGCGGCAGCTATTATTTCTTATGTTTTAAGCTATAATACATAATCATATCTTCTTTCGTTCGGAACATATGACATGAGCAGCTGGGGTGCCGTCACTCCAGCTTACACATATTTGTCGGTTTAATAACTTATAGAGTATTTTGACCAGAGGTCTGAAAATTTTTCTGCCAATGGCTGCTATTCTGCCTCAATTTTTGAGCTATGGTACATAATCATATCTTCTTTTGTTCGGAAGATATGATATGGCAGCTGGGGTGACGTCACTCCAGCTTACACACACGTTTTTTTATCATAGTTTCATCACTTTTTAAGTATTATCGTTCAGTTCTTTCCTTCCATGTGCAGCTATTATGCCTTATTTTTTTTACTATAGTCCAAAACCCTAACCTCACTGGTTTGCCTGTATTGAATGAGGAAGCTGGGGTGACGTCACTCCAGCTAACACATACTAAACGACTCATATTAACGATGTTTTTGTGGCACCTAAATTAAGACTCGGAACTTTGATTGCTGCTATTATGCCTTTATTATTGGCATAGATATAAATTTTCTATCACATTTGAGGCAGCTGGAGTTATGCACATAATTATTTAAGCGCTCTTTTCCCTTCCGATTGACAGATGGCGACTTCACAAAATTTCATCACACTGGGTGAACTGTTCACGCGAAATTATGAAGAAGATGAGGAGGAACTTTTAGCTAAAGTTAAAACTATCATCGAAGAGAATCTCTCCATTGGATGGAGAGACTGGAAAGTCATCAATTGGTCCAAGGAGGAACTCCTCGGCAGGAAGATGGACCACAATATTATCTTGAATAAAATGCGTTTCGCAATCCCATCAGTGGAGCTGGTTAAAGCCTTCTATCCTGAAGCGAAAGCAATCGGTGAAAAATCTTACAAAAATATGAAGCTGAAGCTATTAGATCGGGATATCTGCAGGGCCCTTATTACTAACCCAAACCAAGTAGCAGCAAAACTGCGTGGATCTTCTGCGCAAGCAGAAATATTCAAAAGGGCAGTAGAGACAAAAAGAGCGTCTGTTTATTCCAGAGAACAGATCTCAGATGCATTGACAACTGATGTAGAGTCACATAAAAATAGAGTTCAAAACTACTCTAGGTCTAATTCTGAAAGTCGAAATAACCTAATCAAACATATAAAGCGAAAGCGACCCAGACTACCATCTTCTTCATCGGAAGAAAACTCAGTTCAACCAGCAATTGACCACTTTTATTCGTCATCACCGGGAAGAAACTCCCCTAAACGCAGACGCTACTCATCATCACCTTCCTGTTCACCAAAACGAAATGTTACCGACTCCAGATTAGACCGTATGGACTCAATGATACAAAACTTACATGAAATGATGAGCACAAACAATAATGAAAATAAACTCGATAATTCGAGCTGGCGAGCTCCCAGTCCGATACTGGATTTGCCCGATGAAGACCACAAGGAGACCAATAATAATTGGGACATATTCTCGCCGTCGACAAAAGAGAGTGAGCCAGCCATACCCAGGGCAAATCCAATTCTGGAGCAACAAGGTATTAAATGTCAAAGGCTTGGGGAACCAACATGGAATAAGATTCGCTACGCTGACTCGCAGAAAAAACTTCAAGCCTCACCAGTTTTCCATTGTCTTCGCATAAATGCAACAATGTACCAACACTCCCACCCCAATCAGCTAAAGGATCTGCTGGGGAAATGTGACTCCGCGTTTGGTACTATAACTCATGGACTTTTGATACAGCGACTGAGACTTCAGGAAGCCCTAAAAAAAGTAGCGGAACAACACCCAGAAGCCACAGAAAGCTTAAAGAAGATGCTGGCCTCAGAAAGTGAATTCCGTTCAATATCCGACGACTTATTGCAATACACTTGTGGCAAACGTGCTGAAGTAATTGAGTCTCGACGAAAACTGTATGAGCCGAAGAATAATATTTACCGATCGGTTCTCAACGACATTCCACTATCGGGTACTCATTTATGGGACGAAGAAAAATTACAAGAGGCGATCAAAACACATGGTGTTACTAAAATTGCTCCGGCCCCTCGTCGTATATTATCGAACCATATGTATACGGAAAAGGAAAACAAACCAAAGCAGCCTCGAGACCCTAACTCCTTCAGAAAACCAAATCAAGGTGTCAAAAAATTCAGGAAAACTGAGTTCAAACAGCGACCTCAGAAGCCACAGTCATCAAAGGACCATAAACGTCACAATTATAAGGAAAGGGGTGGAGGGGAGAGACGGCGTTATCTTTGACAACCAGTGCTATTGGGCGGGACAACTAGCAGACCACTTAACAGCGTGGGAAAATCTAGGTGCACCAAAACCCATCATAAGCATCATAAAAGGCTACGTAATACCGTTCTCGGAAAAACCTCCAATCACAACCTTAACACCATCATTACTGGAAAAATTCCGAACGCCATCTTTCCCGCTGATGGACCAAGAAATTACAAAAATGATTCAACAAAAGACCATAATAAAGTTAGACAGCAAGACTGGCTTCCTCTCAAAAATGTTTTTAACACCAAAGTCAGACGGACAATGGAGACCAGTCTTCAACCTGAAAAGACTAAACGAATTTGTCAAGTTACAAAAGTTCCGATTGGTAAACCATACAAAACTACAATACTTCCTACAAAAAGGAGATTACATGGCGAAAATAGACCTATCACAGGCCTATCTTCATGTACCAATAGCAAAAAGACACTGGCGTTACCTAGCACTACACTACCGCAATTCAACCTGTGCACTAACGGCGCTTCCTTTTGGCCTGAGTTCCGCGCCTCAAATATTTGCAAAAATAATAAACTGGGTTGCCATGTTACTCAGAAAACAGAACATACGATTAGTCGTGTACCTCGACGATTTTTTGATAGTGAATCAAAACCCACGACTTCTGAGAAACGAAGTGTCAATGGTTATAAAGACTCTTACAAACCTGGGCTACAGAATAAACTGGGAAAAGTCAGTGCTAAACCCAACAAAAGAAATAACGTTCCTCGGAATAAACTGGAATACAGAATTGAATCTAAAAAACCTACCTGTACAGAAAATACAATCACTGGAGAAAACCATCCTAAAAATCATAAAAAGCGGAAAATGGAGTTGGCAACAAGGAAAGTCGATTTTGGGCAAAATGGAATTCGCTTCGTTCGTGATACCGCTAGCTCGACTACACTGTCGAAAGATTTAACGAGCAGTCAACCGGTTACCAGAATCTATGCCCAAGCTACATTTCAAAATAAAGCCAGAAATTACTCAAGAGTTGCAGTGGTGGTTGGTAAACTTAGAACAAAGATCAAAGATAATTCTGAAAGAACCGGAAATCCATCTAGTCACCGACGCCTCAAATACGGGTTGGGGAGCAGAGTTAGAAGACGAACTGATTTCAGGACTATGGAATACCTCCCAAAAGAAATGGCACATAAACAAGAAAGAAATGTTAGTTGTTTACAAAATTTTGTCCAACTACCAAACCGAACTACAGAACAAAAGTATCCTTATACAATGCGACAACAAAACGGTGGTGGCATACAATATAAAGAACCAGGGTGAAACCAAATCGGTATCACTCCTAAAACGTGCAGGCGACATCTTGACTATGGCGTTACGCAAAAATATAGACATACGAATAGAACATATTCCAGGTCAGTACAGCGTAATATCAGATCATCTATCCAGGGGCAAAAGTTTACCAGACTGGCACCTATCGAACTGGGTACTGAAAACGATTTTCAGAAAATGGGGTACTCCATGCATCGACCTATTCGCAACACAGAAATCGGCAGTCGTCGCAAAATACGTCACGCGATTTCCATGCCGACGGGCAGAATTTGTGAACGCATTCACAAGGACGTGGGACTACAAACTAGGGTGGATATTCCCGCCTCCACCGTTAATACCCAGGATCCTACAACACCTCAACCAATGTCGAGGAACTTTCATACTCATAGTCCCCAGATGGGAGAATGTCTTCTGGCGACCGATACTCATGAAAAGATCTGTAGACAAACCGTTCACAATACGGAACCTGGTCGACCATTTGATAGACCTCCGAACCAATCAACCGCCCCCGAAAACACAAGATTTGTACTTGGAAGCATGGAAAGTACGGGGTGGGCTGATTTAGTGAAAAATTGGTCAACCAAAGAAAAACAAATTCTAGAGACTTCATGGCGCAAATCATCTCTGGGCACCTACTCGGCAGCATGGAAGAGCTGGTGCCTGTGGGCTAAGGATAAAAAAGTTTCAGTAAATAACCCGAATCCTACAGAAGTAGCACAATACCTTTGTTACTTATATTTTAAGAAAAACATGTCATATCGAACTATCTGTCTGCACAAATCAATAATAGCAACATTCTCAAATCCTCTAAATTCTGACAAAATATCTAACAACCCGCTAATAAAACATACCCATAATTAGGTTAGGTTAGGTTAGGTTAGGTTAGGTTAGGTTAGGTTAGGTTAGGTTAGGTTAGGTTAGGTTAGGTTAGGTTAGGTTAGGTTAGGTTACTGGCCGGATCCCCGCCCTGGGACCTTGAGGCGAAGGTACTCGCGTCACTGTATCGGTGGCGCGAGGAAGCGCGGGCGCGGGGCGAAGGGCTGATGCAGCGACAAATGGAGTTGCGTCAGTCTCAGCTTCGCGAGGTCCTGGTGGCGGAATGGCGGGACAGGCTTTCACGCCCTACCGCCGGCCTCGTTACCATTGAGGCGGTCCGGCCAGTGCTCGAGCGCTGGCTCGGGAGGAGGCACGGCTCCCTGTCGTTTCGGGTGACGCAGGTGCTCTCGGGGCATGGTTGCTTCGGAAAGTACCTGTGTCGCATAAACAGGGAGCCGGACGCTCGGTGTCACCACTGCGTCGACTGCCGGGAGGACACGGCGCGGCATACGCTGGCAGAGTGTGCCGCTTGGGAGGAGCCACGCCGTGCCCTCATCTCTGAAGTGGGCAGTGACCTGTCGCTGCCGGCCGTAGTCGAGTCTATGGTCGGCAGCGAGGAGTCCTGGGACGCGGTGGTATCCTTCTGCGAAACAGTCGTCTCGCAGAAGGAGGCTGCGGAGAGGGAGAGGGAGATTTCATCCGCTAACCCGATCCGCAGCAGACGCGCCGGGCGTCGGCGGAGGGCAGACAACGCCCTCTTCCGGCCCCCCTAAATGGGTCCTAGGGCGACGGACTCGGGGATGTCCGTCGCCCCCCACACATCTGGACCCGAGGTGGTGGCGCGTAGTGTTCCACGCGCGCCCCTCTTAGACGTTGCGGGGGGTGCAAACACCTCACTCCCCCCAACACGAGATCGAGGCCCGCAGTGGCGGGCCGGCACTAGCTGGGGGTTGCGGAAGTATCGTTGTTCCCGCGACCCCCAGCGTAGGTGTGAGATGGAACACCGGGGTGGTTTTTAGTCAGTACGAGTCTGACAGACCCCTCCGCCCTCCCCAGGGCGGAGGACATCCAATGAGGATTTTCCACCCCGAAAAAAAAAAAAAAAAAAAAAAAAAAAGGTTAGGTTAGGTTAGGTTAGGTTAGGTTAGGTTAGGTTAGGTTAGGTTAGGTTAGGTTAGGTTAGGTTAGGTTAGGTTAGGTTAGGTTAGAGGAATTTCAAATACAAATCCTCAGACCTTACGAGCAAAAATATGGGTTGTAAATAAATTATTAACCTGGATACGCCATAATCCACCAGACCCAAGCATCCTTTTTCAAGTCTCCAGACATTTAGCGATACTACTGCTTTTATCATCTGGAAGGAGAGTACATGACTTGACCCTTCTGAGAATAGATGCTGATTTCCTGGAACTGTCAGAAAATGAAGTTATTTTCTGGCCACAATACGTGTCGAAGACGGATAAGTTGCAAAATATACAGTCAGGATGGAAACTACTGAAAAATTATCAAGAACTATGGGATTTTGTAGACTGGGTTAAGAAATACATTGACATATCACATTCAAGGCGACAGGCCAATAGTCAGATAATTCCATATTTATTTGTGAAGACACGAGGAAAATCAGGTCCGGCCTCTCGTTCTGTAATAGCTGGATGGGTGCGAACAGCCTTATTGTCAGCTGGAATCGAAGCAGGTGCAGGTAGCACCCGATCCGAAGTGGCCACTTACAGATTTAATAATTGTCTGCCGCTAGATGAAGTATTGAAAAGAGGAAATTGGCAAGGTCCAAACAACTTTTTTAAACATTACTATAGAGAGGTTGATAAGTCTACAACCAGTGAGGCTAATACTATTAATAAGAACATGATGACTGAATCTTTTGTGCCATTGTAATAAGCAAGATCTCATTTATTTTATGTTTTTAAGCTTGATTTTATAGTCAGTATTTTTTTTTTGTACCTATACCTGCCTAGGTCTAGGAGTGATTACTATTAGTAGGTATTCAGAAGTTTGTTTATCTGATCTGTTACTTTTATCAAGAAGTTATTTTGTTTTTTATTTTATTATTATTATAAAGAAGAAGACTGAGCTTTGATTAATATGTGATTTAAGTTAATTAAAATATCACATTTGTGATGTTAAAAGTCCAAAAATCTTTATTTGTACCTATTGATATCTTCTAGCTAGAATAAAACTATGGTTATCTCTAGCAAATTCTTTCTTTTATTTCAATTTCTAAAATCTAGCCAGTAATTCAATTGTTCCTTCTTTATGAATTTTATCACAGTACGCTGCTGTGCTGATAACTAACATGCCGGCAGATTTAAGACATATTTCAGAGGTCAGGCCGTAGGCACAGAGCCGAAATAGACCAATTTTCCCCCCAAGGGGAAGAAAATTGATATTTCGGGTCTTGCCGTAGGCCTGACCGGGGCAATTACTTGCCGGCTGTTAAAGGGTACTGAAGTAAATAAGCGGGTCTCTGCGCGGCCCGACTCTAGCCGTCTAGCACAGCATGAGAAAGAGACAGCGATAGGTAGGTTGTTTAGGGAGGGAACAGGATAGATAATGGGCACACACACTGATACGTGAACGTAAATGGAGGAGGTAATCTCAGAGGTCAGGCCTACGGCAAGACCCGAAATATAAATTTTCTTCCCCTTGGGGGGAAAATTGGTCTAATTTGTAAAGTTATGTCTAACACGGACAAAAAATCGATAATCGCACCAAAATCGCTGGGTGTATTTTAATAAAATTTTCACAATTTGATCTGAGGCTTTATTTTTTAAAGTCATAGAATAATAAGAAAAGTACAAAAAACTAACGAATTGTGGGTCACGCGGGTGTGTCCCTTTGATGAAACGGTTAGCGCACTGGCTCAGTAATTGGCTGTTACGCTTCGTGGGGCGATTCGCGCTCGAACAACGATCAAGCATTGATTTTGAAAATTATTAGGTAGAGTACTTAGTAGCGAGTTCGCTAGTTTTTCTAAAATGCTTTCAACTAGTCATAGCTAGTCACTCTAAATTGTAGATATAATTTTTGTTAATACCTACGTAGTAGAACTTCTACTACGTAGGTATTAACAAAAATTATATAGCTTTTGTTTTTCCACTTCTACTGTAGAAGTGGAAAAACAAAAGCTAATTTCCTATCCTATTTAATGAAAAGAGTGTAAATCTTTATCACACGGTTCTTGTGAAATTGCAGTTAAGAACGTGTAAAACACAAAATGCAATTTTGAAAGGTTTTCATGCTAATATAGAGATAGCAGCTTCAAAAGTAGGTACTCCCGTACTCAACTTTCAAATTCAGAAAACGGGTTTATGTAGATGATTTTTTAAGGTAATAAATACAGTCCAGTACCCATTTAAGGCGGTGGTATCTATTGGTGGCGATGATAGGGGCTTTTTTTGCCCAAGACAAGGGTATAAGCCTACAACATAGTGTTGTTGTATGGTTTCACCAGAGGACGTTGTACAACTGACGCTGGTGTCGCTCTATTAAAACACATCTTTGATGCGTGGGAAGATTCGCAGGATGCCATAGGTATCTTCTGCGACCTGTCGAAGGCGTTTGATTGCGTTAATCATGAAACATTACTTCTGAAACTTGAGCATTACGGGCTAGGTCAATCAGCGTTAAGTTTAGTTAAATCTTATTTGAATGATAGACAGCAATTAGTTCAAATAAACGGTGTGAATTCGTCCGGGTTAAACGTTAAAATGGGGGTACCCCAGGGCTCAATTTTAGGTCCTTTCTTATTTTTAGTATACATAAACGATTTACCCCGTTTATCGGAAAACAAACTTAACATGGTGTTATTTGCTGATGACACATCTTTAATTTTTAAAATAAATAGACGTACTTGTCAGGTTGACGAGGTAAATAACGCGCTACGGCAGGTTCAGGATTGGTTCACTGCCAATAATTTAGTTTTAAATGGTAAAAAAACCAAGTGCGTAAAATTTGCCTTGCCGAATGTCAAAAGTACTGATTGTGACATTATATTAAACAAGGAGAAGCTAGAATTCGTCGATAAAACGGTTTTCCTGGGGATCACGCTGGACTTAAGGTTGCAATGGGGTCCTCATTTGGTATCCCTTTTACTTTGGCTTATGCTGTTGGAAAGATTCGTCGGTTAACGGATGTGGATACCGCCAGACTAGTCTATTTTAGTTATTTTCATAGTATAATGTCTTACGGTATCTTACTATGGGGAAGGGCTGCAGACATTGAGTCAATTTTTATTCTGCAAAAACGAGCCATCAGAGCGATATACAATCTTCGCCGGCGCGATTCTCTAAGGGAACTGTTTAAGGACATTAACATCATGACGGTTCCTTGTCAATATATTTATGAAAACATCATGTACGTAAGAAAGAATTTACATCTTTTTAGTAAAAACGGCGACAGACATAATTATGTTACTAGAAATAGGGACCAATAAGTTCAACCAGGTTTCAGACTGGCTAAAGTAGCCTCATCTTTCATGGGGTACTGTACAAAATGTTACAATAAAATTCCTCCCCACATTCTTGAACTGAATGAGACGAAATTTAAAACTTGTATAAAACGCACACTATGCAGGCTGGCATATTATAAGTTGGGGGATTACATCAATGATAAAAATGCTTGGCTAAATGCTAGTCCTGCTCCACAGCCACTAGGGCGCAAAAACAAGTGATATGCAGAACATTATTGTTTTGAATTATTGTTGGACCTTCTGAAGACTGTATAAATATATTTGTATTGTATAAACTCAATTTCATTCATCAAGGTATGTACTTATGTACCTAAATATTGTAAAAAGTTTTTTTTTAAAAGAGTAAGTATGGAGTTTCTTGTGCATTCTTCTCCATTACAAGCTACTTTCCGAATGCACGGTAGAATCAACTATTATTATTTGTAAAAAGTAACGTTCAAAAGTGCCGCTTGGTGGCCTACTTGAAATAAAATATCTTTGTCTTTGTCTTTGTTGCAAGCATCTTTGCTATTAGAGCTATGTAGTACGATTTACAATTCATTAAGTATTCCATACAAGGTTATTTTTATTTATTTTTGAAATTGTAACTTCTTTAGCCGCGTTGAGTAGTGAGTAATTAGCTAATTTGACAGCGTCACCGAAATGCTAATGTGAGTGTGACGGATTAACAGGGAAATAAAGTTTTCACTTCTGTCAGCAGTCCCCATGACTGCCTATTTCTTTTATTGTCAAAAAATAAGCTTTCCTATTACGTGAATTGCTATTATAAGTAGGTTATTAGGCAAGTTCCTAGAGCATTTAGTAACTACCTTAGTGTTTAAAATTTAATGGAATATAGGTTTTAAAATCTATAAAATCTGATACCTTTACGATGATTCTTCTAGATCCTTCGAGCAGACATGTTAAAAAAATAAAACTTAGTGTACAACAAGTCCATAGGGTGGAACATCCTTATAGAAAACAAACTTTCTGACTAATAATACCTAATGTGCGTTTCGATGGCGCGGCCACGGCGATATTAAAAAAAAAAACCTATTCCAATATTTTGTAAATAAGTATTTGTAAAAATCGATTGCCAAAACCATTAATTTGTCAAAGGTTGGTCAAAACTTTTAAGGGTTTGAACGTGGTCGCGCCATTAAAAAGCGGAGAACAACGCGGCCACGGAGATCTTTAAAACTAAGCGTTGCAGAAACCTGAAATTTTGGTAAGTAACAGATTGAATTTGTAAAATATAGAAAAAAATCCTAGGTTTTTATTTTAGGAGCTGCAAGGCCAAAACCCCATGGCCGCGCCATAGAAACGGTAAAAAACACGTTATCGCCGATAAGATAAGATAAGATCACAAAAATCTCAAGATTTCTGTAAAGCTAGATTTGAATTTGTCAAAATTTGTAAAAATACAACAAAAATCCTAGGTTTACATTTAAGAAGCTGTAAGACTGGTAAAACCCCATAGGCGCGCCATTGGTATGGTGAAAATCACTTTATCGCCGCTGTCACGGTGTTATTTACAAACTTCGATATTTTCATCTGTCAGGTATTTTTAGTTATTACTAATAATAAAAAAAAGTATTTCTCGGTGCTACTAACTCGCAGTAAGTAGTGACATAACAGTTGTCAAATGACTAAAAGGCAGGATACCTACGCAGGCCCCCGACACTCCATACAACTGTACGCGCGGAATAGCCTAGTATTAATTCTACATAAAGTGCATAATGTATGTATATGTGCGTGCAGCTAGGCTTTATTGCCTGCCTGGTTGACTGCCTTGCCGTGATAAATTGTCGGGGGGTGGTGAGTGTCGGTCCTTTACGTAGTAATAGTTAGTATTCTTTGACTTGGGTAAACAATAATAGAACATTTCTTGAATCACAGACACAATTTATTTCAAAATAAAGATTATGACAATATAAGGCGTAACAATCTGAAAGCCCAGCATTATAAAAAAAAATATGATAACATCATGGCCATGATTAATATTGTTTTTTCGGTTGACTTCTTGATTTTACAAATAAAATAAAATATCACAGAAAATAAATAGGTAGAAAAAACGTAAAGTGCCTTATTACAAAGAGGGGTTTAACCAAAACCTAGGTTTAAAACTTGTTTTCACCGTAAGTACATTATAGAGGTTTAAACCTGGGTTTTTAGTAAAACCGCTTTTTGTAATAAGGCACCTAAATAATGGTGTGTGATTGTGACCATAACATAGCATATAATTTTAATTCTGGCATTTATTTAATTTGTATATTATGTTGAATTTGATCATTTTATGACTAATAACTTAAACCACTAGCATATTTCATATAGAATCTATTCTACACGATATTAAGATATTATTTGTTCATGACGGTGTATCAGTTGGGTTTAGGTCAATCAGGGAAGCGCTAAAAGTAGACATCTATACAAGGTGATTTTATGGAATTTTCTTTTATTAAGTAAGTGTTTTTCGGAAAACATAGCATGATGACAAAGATCGATTCCTATAAGCTTTAAAAAAAGTGTAATCCCAAATTAGTTTTCTGCAAAACCAGTACTATATTACTAACTCCGGCTTTGCCTGCGTTTTAGTAAATTATAGCCTATCTGGAATAATGTACCTGCCTTTTAAATGGTGAAAGTTTTTTTTAAATAGGTGTAATGATTCCAGCGATTACCCTACACGTCTGAACAAACTCACAGAAGAAGATAGTTTAGGATTTCGCCCAGTAGTATTCAAAATTCGCTTTGGATGATATTGTTTTGTTACCAGCAGCCTAATTGCGTAAGTGAATTCTGCAAAGCAAACAAGTCGGTTCCTCCCCAAAATCGACTTAACGTATTGCATATTAATTCGTAAAGTCGTTTTTGGGAAGGAATCGACTTGTTTGCTTTGCAGAATTCACTTACGCAATTAGGCTGCAGGTTTCTCAAGCTTATTCATTTATGTAGTCCAAGCCCAACACAACAACGACCGACAGTTTATGTTTTTTTAATAAAAAAAACACATTCCATATTACAAATTATTATTAATTCAATTAATACTATTATAAAATAAAATAAATTCGTAGTGTAACACAAAAATATGACTTAACAATCCCTAGGCACAACTTATTGATCTATAGTTAGCTCAACCTAAGGTTAAATATGGTAAACAATGGTTTAACATTTCGGTAAAATGCGTTTTTTCCACAGACATAGATAGACCTAGATAACGCAAGTGTCACGAACTGTATGAAAATCAAGTGTACCATTTTTTGACTACCTACTATGACGTCATGCGCACTATTTAGTGATGGGAAAATCAAATTGATTTAAGACGACGACTAATGCCAACGACCTTGAAGGAACAAAACGCGCACGCTGTTCACACCCGCGCGACCCAATATTTAGTAGTTTTTTGTACTTTCCTTATTATTCTATGACTTTAAAAAAAAGCCTCAGATTAAAATGTAGATAATTAAATTGTCTTTGAGATGCTGTTGATTTCATTAAAATACGCTCAGCGGTTTTGGTGTGATTGTCATGTTTTTGTCCGTTTTAGACGTAACTTTACAAATTAATTACACTATGTTATACGAATAAAACTCAAAATTTGCTTAGACCAAATTATTAAGAAAATAGCCTAATATAACTTATATTTTTTTCAAAAAATTACGACTAGCCATTTAGACGTGATTCTCATCTTAAAATCAGCTACTCAAGGGAATCGGCGCCTTAAAGACGCCGCCGCGTGCGGCAACCGTCTCGCTCACCCCACCAGCCACCCCGGCTACCGCCAGCACTCACCCAGCTAGCAGTACATTGAATTGAAAGTTTTCAAAGTAAGAGGTCGCGACGTATTAGTTTTTGGATACATTTGCCATAATTTCAAGTTAGTTTACCATTATAATCACGTAAATATTCGATGCTGAAATGATGATGATGATGAATATTCGATTGAAACAACTTATATTCAAATTAGTTCTAGTGTTTACATAAAGCAACCGTATTCTAACCTTTTTTATCACTCAAAGATTTGCTGGGTTAAAACTCAATTTTGAATAAAGTTCGCCTTTGTATATACCATTTCTCAATTACCTACTGTACGAATACTATTTATTGAGTAATTAGAATAACTAAAAAAGAAATTACTATGAATCGTTTAAATCGATTCATTAATCGATTTTGTGACACAGTAATGAGATAGACAGAGGAATGAGATAAACTGAGAAAAATAAAATTCCTTATCTGCTTAGTAGGCAGTTAGGCATTTATATTTTTTTACAAAATTGTTAGTATTTCCTTTATTTATTTCTTATAATTGTTGTAGACTACCAAAATGAAAATCAAGTAAAATACGATATAGTAAAATTAAATTGGATCCAAAATTACATAAGCTACGAAAACAAAAAGATGAAGAAAATTACTTGAAGAAAAAGAAAAACAAGCGTGTTGAACCAATCTTTATTTCCCGTCGCCTTAATTCATTTTTCTTTTATTCTGGGTTAATGTGCATAACTAAAAAAATCACGAGACGTTACGGTTATTTAATAAAATTGTCTACATAATTAGTACCTATAAAATACAAAATCATTCCTCTGTTTCCGAAATCGATTCTCGAGAATCGAAAATAAATTACGCATAATAATAATCACAAAATAAGTTACCGATGGAAGTAAACGTTTACTTTATTTTTTCGCTTCGCATTTGTACAGTTTTTTCAATTTAATACAGTGCAATTAACCATTTTAATTTTTTTACTGACGTCCGACTAGCTTGGCACACCGATGCAGAGTCGCAGACTGAGCGCAAAAGTGACTGCTTACGATTTTTTGTCGTAAGCTGGGCACGCGAAGTAGATGCTCTTGCGTTATCGAGGTCTATCTATGTCTGTGGCTTTTTCATAGTCAAAAATTTTGTCAAATAATTAAATCGCCGACTTGGCGAAATTTGAAACTATTGGTTTACCATATTTAACCATATTGGTTGCTTTAACTACAGATAAGTAAAACTGGACCGTAGTCGAACGGAGCTACAGAATAATCAAATAAAATACTTTGTGTATTTTTGGCTTTTAGTCGATATTTGAGCAAATGAATAAAACTACTGCATTTTTAGTTGTTTTATAAAATAACAGATTTTATACAAAATTAATGCTTTCTTCTTTTTTTGGGTGTGTTCTGGTTGCATGGGTATGGATAAACATAGACACCTTTAAAGTTGTTAGGTTGATCCTTCACTTGGGACTCCTTATCGACAGGTTCAATATTATCTCCATCGAGTTCACTGTTGCCAGCAGGACACACAAGTGACTCCAATGATGTGGCAGTGGACCGGTTTTGTAGTATTTCACGAACGGAAAGATCAAGGCATGGTTTATTGGCTCCTTCCTCGACACTGTGCTCTGAAGTCGACTTGTCAAGAGTGCCGTCTTCGAGAGCGGCTAGCTGCATTAGGTCACGCTGCGACTCACGGGCCTCCATCAGGAATATGCTCTCCTGTTTATTGCCACAAATAAATTGAAACAACAGTGAAAAGAAGGTAGACTATACCGACAAAGTCGGCTCGATGCAGACTTTCAACTACCAAGCCTGGACTAATAATTATAAATAACTAAAGAATGAAACTCTATGCCCGGGGCCATGCATCAAAAAGGTGTAAATTTTGTACTTTAAATTAGCGTTTTCTCCAAAGAATCAAAATTATTACACAGCTAGGTGAGCTGCCCAAAAGGCATAATATGTTGCTCATCTATAACATTATCAGACATTATTATGTATTAATAAGTGATTTGATTTTAGTTTTTACTTTGAAGCAAATTTCATTAACGAGGGGGAAATAAGTATAAAACTACTTTTTTTTAGAAACTGGTTAAACAAATACTTAACAAAAAAAAATTGATGGAGCTTGAGAAAGCAATTATGGAAGCAAGCAGTTTTAGTTAATTATTGAAGTGATGAAAAACTTACACACATAGTATTACATTAAGAATTTAATTGGTGCACACTTTAGTCTTGCGAGTTATGACCGTCTTCTCCAGTTTATAACGTGGAAAAGGCGATATCACGAAAAAAGCACATTATTATTTTATTGAGGCTTCGTTGTCAGACAGCTAGTTGGCTGCGACCCGATAATTTGGTTCATGAATGTTAGTTTACGAGAGCTTTATTAATTACATTCTAGTCGAATTACAATTTCCGAATTGAGATGTGCCTACGTAATGTTGAAATGATTAAAATACCAGGGTTAAAAGCAGTGAGACATAAGAGACCTACCAGCGAATCGATAGTAGCTTGCAGGCAGAATTTATTTTTGGAAATATCTTTTTTGAAGAAAATATAAATTATCGAAAGATAAAGTTGCGTGTTTTTTGTGTGCACTCCTGATACTTACTAAATAAAAATAATAAGAAAAATATAATAAGTAAATCAGTCACAGTATATTCATTCATTTTAAGGGATTAAAATGGATTTGTTATTCTTAAATGAACTAAATCGACGTGATCATAGGATTGACCTTTGCATGAATATTGCATGCAATTGCATTTTACTATTTTCTCGTCGACTTTAGTTGCCTAATAAATAAAATTACATAGCTCTTCATGGCTCTACTTGTATAGACTTCTTAGTGCCTATACATTTCAGAGATCTATACTGTCAATATTAGTCACACAACATAAACCAACCATTATTCATTAGTTATTATGGACGTCTATTATTAAAATTTACGCGTTAATATTTGAGAATTGTTGTAATAAAGTAATTATGAGCATGTCGTTGCTTTATAGCTTCATCAGCCTAATTGAGACTCGTCTCTCTCTCTCTGGAGGACACGCATACCTACTTCCCCTCAACCCGCATCACCCCTCTTTAGCCATACAGTGCTGCCTAAATATGCTGATGTTGGTTAGCGCATGACAATTTTGTATCAATAACATGAACAATTATTGTTAAATGGGTATCGTGCTTGCACGCTTACTTGTGGAATCGATGTCAATAACTACAGAAAACTAACTTCATTGCGGTCACATAGATGGCACGCACGCGGCGCACGTAAAAGTCGTAGTATATCCTCCTACCCATAGATGTCGCTTTTTATACACTACTAGGGGTGAGGATTTTCTGTTGTTTTTTGTACATACGTAGGTGGTATTCATTATGTCTCACTGCTATTACTAAATAATTAACTTTATTTACCTTGACTTCTTTGGTGCTATATTGATCCAGTTTATCATAAATAACTGCATGCAGTCCCATGTCTTTAAGCCGTTTCACGGTGCTTCTATTAACGATGTCATCACCCCAACAGAATATGATCAAACCAGCGTTTGTGGCCAGCTTTACCTGTTGAGAAAAGAGAAGTAAAATTAGTTTTTCTGTTACACTTTTGTTTCAACTAAAGTCTCCAATTTATTTCTCACTATGTAGTGGTTCTCTGAAGTCGGTTATTTTTTCTAAATGTTTATTTTCACCAGTCCTAAAAAAGTATTATATAAATTCGATCCGTATGTATGTACAGTACAATTATTTTCTTAATGTCCCTCGGCAAACTTCGTGTTTATTCAGTCATCGGATTCCTATCAGTTGCCCTTTGCAATTGGTGCAGAACGGACGCTCTCCAAGAGTTGTTAATACTTTTTTAACTTACTATAATTTATTTTCAAAATGGGCGGCAAGATGCTAAAGGAAACTAGTTTTACAGCTCTATATAGTTCACACGGAAATCAAAACAAAAAATAAAGAACTTAGTTCTGAATTCAAATTACTATATACGATAAATCTAATAATTGATGGTCATGCAAATTAGCATTCGTTTGTATTCGGAAATGCGATGATTGCCGAGGGACATTAAGCATATAGTTGTACTGTAATATTGTTGGAATTGCACAATATTCACATTAATGTTACTCTTTCGGTCCCAAGTAACACATCAAAGCAGTATAACGGCTAATTTACAGCATTTCTGTATCGTTTTCGCATTTTGAGTTAGTTCTATAGTAGCATTACAAACGATTATACGGCTACTGTAATTCTTATTTGGGCACAAATTATACGGCTTTAGATCCTAAATACGTTCACAAGTGTTGTTTAATTGCATTACAGGCGCATTATATTAGCATTATTGTGGTCAATGAAGTTGCCCATCGCATTAAACAAGCTAGATTACGGTCAATGAAGTTACCAATCGCATTACAGAAGCATTATATTAGCAATATTATTGATAATGGAGATGTTAATTGCATTACAAAAGCATTAGAAAGGAGTAAAAGAATTATTGTAGCTATTTAAGTGTTCACAGTTAGAACTTAATTAAACCCTAAATTATTGCAAAAACATCTCTAATACCACGGTACAAATGTTATAATAAATTATCGTTGTAATTTAACTGATTTTTCTCGCAATATAATATGGACGAACAGGGTCAACACTGTGACACCATATTTGTTTTGCATCAAAACAAAATGTATAATACTGTTTAGGTTTTTGGCTCTTTTGTTATTTCAAGCCTTCAAATATTACTGCGCAAAGTAGTTTAGTTAGTTTACTGTAAATGTCTATATCAGTTTCATTTAAAATTTTCACGCGCCGTCGATATTTTGTGGTTTTGATAAAAAATGTTATATAATTATATGTGTGAAATAACCAAAACAATTGTGTATGCCTAGTATAGAACGAATTTTGCACAATTAACATAATAGTATTGGTTGGACAGTATTAAATTATTTTATTACTATAAAGGCCTATTGCTTTTATAAAAAGGTCCGAATGATAATACATTTTGGATATAAAATATTTACAAAATGGTGTCGGTCTGTAGCAGCCCGGTGAGCCTTTATAATGGCTAATTAATGCCGCCAGCAGTATAAATACTCACACGTGAACAATTGTTAAGCCAGAGACCAGAGAGAAGACTTTTTATGAACCACTGTAGTGCCATTGTCTATAAAGTAGTTCTATATGGGTTCACCAGTATACCATATAATAGTGCAAATTGCATCAAAATCGGCTCAGCAGTTTTAAGATATGAAACACGCAACAAATTATTGCCAAACAGCATGAATTTGTAAATTGCGTTATTATAGGTATTCTATCAATCTCTTAGGTATATTGTATTATATACCTAAGAGATATATATTCCATTTATTTATTATATTTACATATTTTTACATTTTTAAATATCATTCTATAAAAAATAAAATAAAAAAACATTTAAAAATACAAAAATAGTAGCCCACCGGTATCGGGAACAGGGTCCAAGCTACCGGTGGTCAGGGCTCCTGAGAGAGGAACCTCCTAACAATACGAGCCGTGTCCAGGAGTACCGCTTTCTGGATCAAGCCCTTGATCCAGCTGCCCAACGAGAGCCTCCTCAGATGTTCGTCGAGGCTCTTGGCTATTATACCATTGGCCGTCACGACTATCGGCACAATGACTGCTGTATTCACATCCCACATGTCGACAACCTCGCGAGCCAGATCAAGATACTTACTTTTCTTATCTCTCTCCGCCTTCACGAGGTTCTCATCATGGGGGACCGCAATATCAACAATCATTGCGCGACGCTCTAGTCGGTCTATCACCACTATGTCAGGCTTATTAGCAACAACAGTCCTGTCAGTGATGATAGACCGATCCCAATACAACGTGACATTGCCATTTTCGAGAACTGGGTCGGGCACATACTTATAGTAAGGCACTTCTGATTCCACAAGATTGTATTTAAGAGCAAGTTGCTGGTGGATAATCCTGGCTACAAGGTTGTGTCTATGCAAATAGTCTCCGTTAGCCAGACTAGAACAACCGGAAATAATGTGTCTGATTGATTCCCCCGGCCGGTGACATGCCCGACAAATGTCAACCGTGCCGTCCTTCACAATATATTTCCGGTAGTTGTTCGTCATCATAACTTCGTCCATAATCGCAAAGACAAAACCTTCGGTTTCCCCAAAAAGGTCACCAAATCGCAACCAGGCCACGGACGCCAAAAAATCTACATCGGGCCCATGTAGGACCCGGTAGAAGCGTCCGTGAAGCTCCTTGCTCTGCCATACCTCCATGCGGTCATTAGTATCTAATACTATAGGTTTGCGCCAGTTCTCGTTAGCCAAGGAGAGCGGGGTAAGGCCCTTGTCCACTGCTACCACATCTCGATGCATACCCACGTCAGCGGCCTGGAAGTATTCCCTAAGACTGCATACCTCGCGGTTGTGCAGGGTCTTAGCATTTAAAAAGCCACGACCCCCGCTCTTCCGAGGGATATACAGTCTCATAACCGATGACCGTGGGTGATGCATACGATTTGCGGTAAGCAATGTGCGGACTCTCCTATCCAGGGCGTCAAGTTCTGTCTGAGTCCATTTGAGTATGCCGAAAGAGTACATCAAGACCGGCATGACCCAGCCGTTGAAGGCGCGCACCTTGTTCCCACCTGATAAAAGACTATTTAGTACTTTTTTCAGGCGGCCAAAGAAGCGTTCCTTCAACGATTGTTTCACGTCAGTAACATTGATGCCTAGTGCTTCCGACATACCCAAATACTTGTAAGTCTCAGTTGAGGAAAGGGATCTAAGGTGTATGGAGTCCGAGAGTTGTATTCCCACGGATTCCATAATCTCCCCTCGCTTTACATGCATGACTGCACATTTGTCCACACCAAATTCCATCCTGATGGCGTCACTGAAGGTTTCTGTTACCTTCAGTAGCTTCATCAGTTGCAAGTTGTTGGGGGCAAAGAGCTTCAGGTCATCCATGTAAAGGAGGTGTGATATAACCTGACCACCTCTCCTCAACCGATAGCCCAGGCCTGAACCCTCCAGCAGTGTACTGAGAGGGTTCAGGGCTAAACAAAACCACAGAGGACTCAGACTGTCGCCCTGAAATATACCACGCTCAATCCTTATAGGTTCACTGTTTTCCTGAATCTGTCGACATCCTGGATAGTGAAGGACCGTCCTCCACTGCCCCATACATGACGTCAGGAAGGCGCGCAGAGTTGTATCAATTTTATACAACTCCAGCACCCTCATGAGCCATGTATGTGGCACTGAGTCATAGGCCTTCTTGTAATCTATCCAACATGTCGCCAGATCCTTGCGGGAACGGCGAACCTGTTGGCTAATGGCAATGTCTATGAGGAGCAGCTCCTTAGTACCGCGGGACCCGTTCCTACATCCATTCTGAGAAGCAGACATGATGGCGTTATTGTCAATATGTTGATTAATTTTCGCTCTCAGAATGGATGTAAGAACTTTATAGACCGTCGGTAAACACGTTATCGGTCTATAATTTTTAGGTTCCGCAGTACTACCCGATTTATAGAGCAGGTGGGTTATTCCTGTCGTTAGGAACTGGGGCAGCGACCCTGACTCTAAGGCAGACTGGAACTGAGTTGCCAAACGAGCGTGCGACCTTTGGCACCATTTAATCCAAAAGTTTTGCAGTCCGTCTGGCCCTGGAGATTTCCAGTTGGGCAACGGACGGACTGCACGAGCCACATCTTGGGGGCTGATGGTAATTGCCCCCATTTGTGGTATCGGATCGCACGCTTGCTCGACCTCCCGAGTCCAGTCACCCTCGGTATGACTGACAGGCACCGACCAGATATCACGCCAAAACGAACACATGGCGTCATTATCCGGTAGGCGCATATCAGTCACACCTTGGTCGGGTCGCTCCCAAGCCCTATAAACCCACCTTTCGTTGCTCCGGAATGTGCGATTCTGAGTGTATCGTTCCACTCGTCGCTTGTACCGTCGAATACGGCTTGCCCATGCATAGATCTTCTGCTTCAGGAAGTCGATACGCTCTGTGACGCGGGCCAGATAATCTCGAGAACTGATATCAGTCCCCGAGAATGCCCGCCTCACAAAGCGCATCACTCTAGGGCGAGTGTTGCCCTCCCTGAAGCAGATAAGCTTGCCGATGAGTGCTCTAGCCTCACCGATACGACGCTCAATCCTGCACTGCCAAGTTGGTATAGCTGGTCGTGTAGCTCTATCAGTTTTGGGAAATTTGACGTTAGCTACACGACATGCCGCTGCAGCCGCACAGTACAAGATTGAGTGGGTATCGGCAAGGTCTTTGCTGCTTTCAAAAACATTTGATAGCTGCGAATCTAGAGCACACACCAGCGCCCTATTTTTCTTATGCATGGGCAGACGAGGTAATCGAGGTCTAAGCTCAGGCGGTGTGGAACGATACTCTCGGAATGCACACTCCAAAGCGCTCCTCAATCGTTCATTGCATTGGGTACTCACGGATATAGCCCCGTCGTCGTCATCCTCTCCAACATGGTCAGGTCGCGGTGAAACACTAGGTTGCATTTGCACCGCGGCCGGTGGCAAGGCAGGCGAGACACGGCTACTCCGTGATTCCTCACGCAGTCTATCAAGAACGGTGTCATCCAGCATACGGTTACGTTGGATGACCCGCACCTGATCCGATAGACGTTGGGCCGATACGTTGACTGCTGGCTCAAGCACCTGAAACAGAGAGAGCATCCGACCACGGTACGCAGTCAGGTTACTTCCCCCCTCTGTAGCCCCAAAGTATGCGCGCATGACGTTTTCATTAATCGATTGCGTCCATCGCATGCGCTGCACACTTCCACCGGGAGCGGGGACCCTGTCAGAGGCCGATGGGCCTCGAGGTCCCAGGCTATCCGGCGGCCGGCGTCCTCCCCGTCGACGCGTAGGTGGTGGTGTCGTCGGCGGAGAGAAGTATTCGTCGCTCGAGCTCGACGCAACTGCAGCGTCCGGGATCTCTTGACTCACGGTTGTAGGTGGTCCCGGCAGCTGCGAGGCGGAGCTGAGCGACGAACCCGAAGATGTTGGGCGTGTGTTCTTGGCTCGGGCCTGGCTTCGTGTCAACATTTTCTTCTTAGTTTTGTCTTCTTAGTTGTCATTTTTTGTTTGATTTTGAATTGTTGGTCATTTTAACTATTTTGTTTGTTTTCTTCTTCTTATTGGTTTATTATATATATATGTATATATAGACATTGTTTAAATTTAGTTTAATGCTGATTTATGGATGATATTGCACGGTTTATAAATATATTATAGAAAATTCGAAGAGCTAAGAAATTTTTTATGTCACTCTTGACAAGTCAGGCCACAGACAGATATATATGTCGCATCAAGGCTGGCCGATAGATGCAAACCATCGGGAAGTCAGGATATATTCCCTTAGGTTAAGACATCGTGTGTGGGCAGGTCGGTGGGTACAATCGTGCAAATGAAATCACATAAGTTATTCGATACACTGGGTTTATTCAAATAGACACAAGTTACACTCTTGCTTACTAACATTACGGATCGACACTGATTCTACGACGTCTTAGCTCTACGGCTGTCTGTACTCAACTGCTCTATTCTGTTGTCCCCACTATGCAAGCGGTTAGATAAAGCGCGCCAATGCGTAGTAGTTCTTGCTTTGCCGCCAGATGGCGTGCTTGCGATTTGTTTTAAAGTCCGTACTATTGACTAAACCCGACACGGCCATCCTGCGAGACAGGCGTCCTCGTCTGTTTCTCATTGTCAGGTTTTAACAGTGTATCGAATCATGTGGAAATCCTCAATGGATGTCCTCAGCCCTTGGGGAAAGCTGAGGGGTCTGTCAGACTCCTACTGACTAAAACCACATGGTGTTCTCTAGGCCGTAATTCCTTTTGAGAGGCGAACGTGGAACACACACGTCGCCTTCTCGGGCCTCTCTCAGGTGACAGATCCCCAAATCTATCACCCGCAGGCATCATCTTGTTGTCCTTGCTCCATGCCATCTCATGGTCACCTCGTGTTGCACCACACGTCGTCTTAGTCCACTCCATCATGGCAATCTCCCATCATACAAGGAATGTTTTTCTGAAAAATACAAAATTTTCAAACAGTATTTGCTCGTCCAATCCTGACTCATACACTAGAGTAAGGAAACATTTTGAAATAATCAAACATGATCATTCAAATCTCTCTGTTCACCATTGCAAGGAACGAGTAATTCTATTTCCAATTTAAAGAAAATAGCAACCTCATCGTTTTGGTACCTAAAAGCACCCAATCTTCGTGATTACAAAGTTCAAGTACCACTGATAGTCATTACTCTAACATTAAATCAAACAAAAGAAACAATAAACCAGGTTTCTTAATCACGATCTTTAGCCATCACATAGCTCTACTAGCTATCTCATAGCTCTCTTAGCTATCTCAATTGCTCTACTCGCACATCTCCACGATGTCGAGTCAACTCGACTCTCTGAACTTAGACCTTGTTCACACAGATATTTAGTACTTACTACTTTATCTACAATCTCAATTGGTACTTGAGCTTTGTGTGTCTTACCAACACGATCTACGCATAGTAATCAAAATTTGAAAACCAAAACTTTTTCCATTTTCGTAATGAGGGCTTGACGATTCGAACGTCATTAACATTAACATGGTGACCTCACCTCTCGCATGACTATGTGAGTTTACTTTCTTTTAACCTCATAACTCATTAGAATCTTTCTGTAAGGTTCCTAACAGAAACATGAATTTTCACACCAGACATAGTGTCACACAGACTTCCAGTTGTCATACAGGCCTATAGTTGTCATAAAGGACTACAGTTGTCATACAGGCCTATAGTTGTCATAAAGGACTACAGTTGTCATACAGGCCTATAGTTGTCATAAAGGACTACAGTTGTCATACAGGCCTATAGTTTCTATAAAGACCTTCACTTGCCATACAGGCCAACAGTTGCCATACAGGCCAACAGTTGCCGCACAGGCCAACAGCTGCCACACAGGCCAACAGTTGCCACACAGCGCTCGGCTACTCCTGACCGAACTAGATTATTGGGTTCGTTAAAATAGGGAAATTTTAGAACCCTACTCTTTATCTAAATCATTACCCTGGGCCATGTACCATTAGTCGCTCCAAACAAAGTTTAAAACTTATTCTGCAGCAAACACTGCCAAGCTTACAGAAACCCTCGAGTAAAACCTCCAACGCCACGGCTCCCTAGCCGACCAGCAATTATATTGCTCTCACAATGGTCTCTCGGTCTCTCTCTAGACCCCGACCTCCACCAGAATCCACTGGTACGGTCAAACATAATACGTTTGATAGACTGAATTACTCGACACTTTAAGCTTGCTCATCATCATCAAATCCTTTTGACATCAACATCGACTGGTACATGACCCGCTGGCATCTGCCCTAACCTACCTTGTGCATACTTGTAGGTTCTAAGCGTACCTATTTAAAGCTTTCGGTGTATAACGATCACCGTCCTGTCATAATCACCTATCGTGGACTTAATTCATTCCTATTTAGTTTTCGAACCAGAGATTCCCACACAATACTTCATTAGAAAAAGGTCCAACGATCAAAAAGTTCAACAACTAAACAAAGTTATTGTAAAAGTTCTCTTACTCTTTACCATAATCTAAAGGCAATGCACACTCAACTCATGAAACTTCTTCGTTGACCCATCGCCACATGTTACTCATGAGGTGCAGTCCAAAGTTCTGAGTATGACAAGTGTACAAGCTATCAGATTTGGTCTCACTACCATTGTCATTAACTATGACGTCTAATTCTCAAGGAACTTGGTGATCGGGGATCCTTCTCACAAGATTCGCGCCTTTTACTCAAAGATCTTGGAACATACCGACTGTTCATATGAGGGAAACAATTAAGCCTGATAATATTTGCGTGATAATAACTCGTGTAAAGGAGCTTCACGAATTAACTTTGATCAATATCGTTTAAAATCAAATTATCAACAGTAACCCTTTACTATCGCTCGCTAACTCCGTTTTCATGTAAGGAAAACGATCGCGAGATAACTGCTATCATAATATTACTTTGAAAGTAAGCAAGTGCATTCAGATCTAAAGACGGTGGTTGTAAATCGTTAGGCAACATAAGATGTGTTCCGAATACACGCAAATGACCAGTACCGTTACTAACTTGATACAATTGCCTTCGCCAAACGACTTTACTAACTCGCTTTGCCACTGAAAATGACTAGTTGTTAAGTCACTTTGGATAGATCATCTTCTTCATCATCTGCCTAGCCTTTTCCCAACTATATTGGGGTCGGCTTCCAGTCTTACCGGATTCAGCTAAGTGCCAGTGTTTTACATGGAGCGACTGCTTATCTGACCTCCACAACCCAGTAACTGGGTAACACGGTACCCCTTGGCAAGACTGCTGTCAGATCTCAAGCTTCTGGCCACCCGTAACGACTGTCAAAGATCTTCAAATGACAGCCGGGACCAACGGCTTAACGTGCTTTCCGAGGCACGGAGGAAACACGGTATGTTGAAATGGTCACCCATCCACGTACCGACCTCGTCAAGCGTTGCTTAACCTTGATGATCGACCCGTGCGGCTGTTATTATTTAGCCACGAGCTCATCTTCTTATGGGATATTAAATCCTAAAGTTTGTACTGAAACAAATGATGAAACTATACCGCCTATAGGAAACTCATTAACTACTTGCTTTTTACTAAGTGTGTCTTAATTACCTAGTGATAGTGCTAGATTGAGTGGTCAATACAGAACATTCGACCTCACTATCGAAATAAAATAGAAGCGACTCACCGAGTATTCCATTCGAAACTTGCGAGCGCCCGACTTCTCAGCTGTGGTCGTAATGTTCGGCTACCACCTGCGAACTGCTAGCCTGCCGTTCCATTTAACCTCTCGGGTGTTGACACATCAGCCTTCGCATACACCATCTGAACCACTAGCCTGCAGCAGAGGCTCCACTGCGACGTAATATGGTATCTGAAACGTGAAAAACATTACGAAAGTATATGTTCACACAGTTATCTTAACCATACTCAGATTTGATGGAAATTAACCGGTGCAGCGGTGTAGTAAACTAAACCGGCACAGCAAAATGGGTTATTGTTGACATGAACCACACAGACCACACAGTACAGAACCCAAGTGTCCAGGTAGGTAGATATGGGCTTTAGAGAATCCAATGAATGCCATAGCGTTTTAAGTTGCAATTAACTAGGCCTGGTAGGGTTTACCACCTTTTAGATAGTTTGGCCATCAGACCACAAAAGAAGAATACTTTTCTTCTTCTCAAACTT
This sequence comes from Orthosia incerta, assembly GCA_948252205.1. Classification (NCBI taxonomy): domain Eukaryota; kingdom Metazoa; phylum Arthropoda; class Insecta; order Lepidoptera; family Noctuidae; genus Orthosia; species Orthosia incerta. The sequence goes on from OX411754.1 coordinate 14,089,200, forward strand.
AGCTACGAAACTAATCAAAATATTTCATTGGAAATTATCATAATTACCAGACTGAAGTGTAAGGTAGGTACGTCACTGTCACCATATCGTTTCAACTTCCAAACAATGATAGTCATGATAGCCAAGGCTAGTCAAGGGTTATTGCCAGTGATAGTAGAATAATAACTCTTCAACTACACCAAAACTTGACCATCGATTGTAACTTAAGTGAAATTATGAACTTGACTCGGGCCACCCAAACGATCTACTGACCGCCATACTGTACACAAAACCAGAATTTTGAATAATGAACACTCTTGGCCATAGTCATAACAAAATGAAAACGACTCACCAGATTGGCATAAAGATCAGTGTGTATGGACCATTTCACACGTCCACACGCTCCTCCTTGACCTGTCCAGCTCCTTGGTTGTTGCTAGCCACCTTGCTGCTCCGCTCCGGACTGGTTATTTTCATTATTTTGTTTTCGAGGGTAGTCGCAACTGACACCGTAATTTTTTTGCAAGAATGTAACTGCCATTTTTACTAGCATTGTTTTTACGTGTGATCTCATTAGCACGACCGAATCCCAATTCTGATGTCGCATCAAGGCTGGCCGATAGATGCAAACCATCGGGAAGTCAGGATATATTCCCTTAGGTTAAGACATCGTGTGTGGGCAGGTCGGTGGGTACAATCGTGCAAATGAAATCACATAAGTTATTCGATACACTGGGTTTATTCAAATAGACACAAGTTACACTCTTGCTTACTAACATTACGGATCGACACTGATTCTACGACGTCTTAGCTCTACGGCTGTCTGTACTCAACTGCTCTATTCTGTTGTCCCCACTATGCAAGCGGTTAGATAAAGCGCGCCAATGCGTAGTAGTTCTTGCTTTGCCGCCAGATGGCGTGCTTGCGATTTGTTTTAAAGTCCGTACTATTGACTAAACCCGACATATATTATTATTATAATTGATATATTATTATTATGGGAAGGTCGCACCAGGCGGCGGCTGAATTAGCGACACGCGGTGTTGCGACAGTCGTTGAGAGGATTCGGCAATTGGGACTCGAGGTGGCCCTGCACAAGTCCGAGGCCATGTGTTTTCATGTTCCTCGGAACTCGCCACCGCCCGGTTCCTAAATAACGGTAGGAGGGGTTCACATCGGCGTCGGGTCGACGATGAAGTACCTGGGACTCGTCCTCGACAGCCGGTGTAATTTCGTGAAGCATTTCCGACGTTTGGTTCCCAGACTGGAGCGGGCCGGGGCTGCCCTCAAGCGGCTCCTTCCAATCTAGGGGGTCCAAACGCCTCCTGCCGGAGGCTCTACGCGGGGTCGTGCGGTCCATGGCCCTTTATGGGGCACCGGTGTGGGCGCGTTCCCTGAGATGGCGACCAGCCTGCTGGCGCCGGTTGAACTCGTCCCAAAAGGTCAAGGCCATCCGGCTGGTCCGGGGATACCGCACGGTCTCTGGTGAGGCGGATCTGGAGGCAAAAGTCCTCACGCACATTTGGGAAAGTGCGCGAGGAGGCGAAACTCCGTGGCCGCGACAAATGGCGGCTCGGCGGACAGAGCTTCGGCAAGATCTCATGGCAACATGGAGAGAGCGATTGTCGCAACCCAGTGCTGGGTACTCTTTGAGGAGTGGCTTGAGAGGCGCCACGGCTTCCTCATCTTCCACCTGTCGCAAGTCCTCACCGGATACGGCTGTTCCGGGAGGTTCCTGTTCAGGATTAGGCGGGAGGAAAAGCCCGGGTGTCACCATTGTGTGGATCGCCCGGAGGACACGGTGGAGCATACGGTGGAGATCTACCCCGCTTGGGACGGCACCGCCGTGTCCCCGTGGAGGCGATCGGCGGTGGCAACCTCTCGCGTCCGGCCCTGGTTCAGGCCATGTTACGGAGCGAGAGGGTATGGGAAGCTGTCTCCTCCTTCTGCGAAGCAGTAATGCTCGCAAAGGAGGAGGCGGAACGCGTGAGGGAGACGCAACGGGGACGCCCCTAGCCACCGCAGGAGACGCCCTGGGCGTCGGTAGTCGCAAGGAGATTCGCGGCCACCGTAGGCGCGGGCTTGCGGACGGCGAGTAGTGGGTAGCTCGCCGTCCGATAAGGACCAGGCCCGAGTCGACGGCGCGTTGTGTTCCACGCGCGCCTCAAAGAGATGTCAGCAGAACTAACGGGGTCCGCGAGAACCGATGCCTGTCTGGGTCGCGGATAAATTTAAAAAAGAGTTACCGCGGCCCTGGCTCAAGCAACTGAAGGAACACGGGTGGGTTTTAGTCTATTGACACGTCCTCCCACCTCACCCAGAGCTGGAGAAGTCATTGGATGATTTCCCACCAAAAAAATAAAAATAAAGGTATACTATAGAACTAGCTCCTTTTTTACAAGTTTTTATTTAACTTGCCTTGTTAGATAGTATGAGTGGGTTAAATCTTGCTACTGAATATTAAACCAGTTATCGTCAACCAATTGAACTGAAATTTTGCATATACGTTTTGTTTAGGTGACAATACAGATTTGTATAGTCGTCTTTTTTGTTGGTAAATGTTTTAATTTCTCTCTTTTTAGTTACACTATCACTAAAAAGTGAGCAAGTTCTATAGTAAGGTTCCTAAAGGATTGACAAAATATCTATAATAACTCAATTTACACATCCGTGCAGTTTGTCGCTAAGGAGTTCGGTTATATGTTCCATATCTTGAAAACTGCTGAAACGACTTGGATGCAACTTGCACTATTCCCTAAGTTGAGAGATACCTAATCCAATAAAAAAACAATGGTCACGATCCGATAAGTAGTTTCGGCGAACCAACATACATACATACACTTATGAAATTTGACACACATGTTTAGATGCCCAATTAGAATAACATATGTGAATATTGTGCAATTCCAACAATATAACATACCTACATACGCGTCGAATTGATTACCTCCTTTTTTTGAAGTCGGTAAAAATATGTCATCTTGCCTTATTTATTCTTACAATAAAAGTTATCTGAGAATTTAACAATAAGCCTAAAGGTTACACTAGTCGATCATTCATCCATACAAACGTAGTCTGGCGATTACTCCACTGTTTGACGATGTACAATTTGAATGTTTTTTAAGTTAAAAATGTATAAATTGTGTATAGAATAATAAATGAAGAAAATTAAAATAGTATTATATTTATGTGATACGGAATTCGAACCAGGCTTAACGTGGTTTATCTAGCGGTGTTAACCGCTAGGCCAGATGAACAATTAAATTTGCCTATGAAATTAAATACTCGTACCTCTTTCTAATCAAACTAACTTAAAGTTGAAATGATTGTTTACCGCGCTCTCTAGGATCCTTAATAAATAGCAATATACGGGAGTAAGTGTGATCGATGTTGGCGACAAAACGTGTTTGAAATCTACCCACAATGTTATAAAGTTTAGGTAAATGTTTGTTTTATATTATAATATCTACAGATGAGGATGGATTTGAAACATCACCACCCACATGTTTTGTGATTTTAATAAATAGTATGACGTTCTCATTGGTTAGTAAAGAGTTCGATATACAGGTCTGTGTATGAGTGCTATGTGTCTATAGAAGAAGGTCGTAAGTGGGACTGATTGGCTATTCAATAGTTACGTGAAGTTATGACTGCGATTTTGACCGCGATAGTACGTTCAAAATAAAAACTGATATCAATTTGTCTCATCATTATCTAGCTATGTATGGAAACAAAAAAGTAAAAAAGAAAAGTATTTGAAAGTTATGAGCATCGAAAGTTCCATATTTCAACACTAATTTTTACGCAACTTTGGGCGGAAATAAATACCATAAGAAGAAGGAAAATTGCAAAACGGCCACCATACAGGGATAGATTAGTAGTTAAACAATGCAAATAATTTTCTTTTGAAAATATACATGTAGTCGTTTTTCCATGATATCTAGACTCCCAAGAGAGACCCAGTGCGAGCTAGTGCGAGTCGGACTCGCGCAAAAACGGCAAAATAATGACGTTTGTTGTTCCCATACAACAAACGTGATTTTTACCACACTTACATATTTATTTTATTCTGATTTTAGTATTTGTTTTTATAGCGGCAACAGAAATACACACACATCACATCACATCATCAGCCTATTAATGTTTCCACTGCTGGGACACAGGCCTCATCTCTGTGAGAGGGAATGGGTCGTAATCCACCACGCGGGCCCAGTGCGTGTTGGTGGATGTAACATGTCTTCGAATGTTTGGTTCTAGAACATGCCGGTTTCCTCACGAAGTTTTCCGTCACCGTTTTGAGAGCAGTGGTGATGAAATAATTTACACAAAATAAAGCGCCTGCCAGGGCTCGAACCCACGACCTACAACTTGTAAGTCGCGGCCGATACCATTGGGCCACCACTGCTTTACAGAAATTCGTCATCTGTGAAAATTTCGTCTAGCTATCACTGTTCATGAGATACAGCCTGGTGATAGACGGACGGACAGACAGACAGACGGACCGCGGAGTCTTAGTAATAGGGTCCCGTTTTTACCCTTTGGGTACGGAACCCTAAAAATGATATCAATTTATCTCATCATTATCTAGCCCTGTATGGAAACAAAAAAGTAAAAAAAATACATATTTGAAAGATAGAGCGTCGAAAGTTCCATATTTCAACACTAATTTTAACGAATCTTTGGGCGGAAATAAATACCATAAGAAGAAGGAAAATTGCAAAACAGTCACCATACAGGGATAGATTAGTAGTTCTACAATACAAATAATTTTATTTTGAACAGATACATTTAGTAATTTATTCATGATATCCATATTCCCAAAGGTAAGTTTATAAAATTTCGTGCGCTCGTTTTCATCCTAAATCATCATCCATTTCGCTACAAAGGAGATTGCCCATACACAGGCCCTTTATGAGGTATCGTGTCTGCAATTTCAATATTATCCAAAAATAAGATTTATATTTTGTGTTTTTTTCCATCCGTGTCCTTTACTTTTTATGTACAGACAACAACAGATCAGGTTTCTTCACTTGGACATTTGTATGCACCTTATTGCATTGTAATAAGGGTTCATTTCAAGAACAGAAACATCGTTATTTCTCGTGAGCCCCGCAAAATAAATAAAAAATGTTTTCTAATTATGAATATAACGTGTTTTTGCTACAATATACAACCAAATTCATCAAGATACAACCATTTTGTCAAAGGGGCCCAAGTTCCCTTACAAAATGGGCATTCCCCTTTGCCCAAGTGTGTATAAGTATGCGAACTAGCTTCTTACTGCTCATTACAGCAAAAGAGATAAATCTTTCGCACGTGTTATCGGAGAAGATTGCATGCATATTAACCCCGCGCACAAAATAGTTCGTGCCATCGCCTAGGGCAACCTTAAATGTCATCCTAATATGCAGTCATTGCATTTGGGTTTTAACTTTTAGCCAAACTGGTTAAGTTTGAATTTATGTAACTATGTACTAAAAGACTAATGACAATACTTGATAACAACGCGATACTCAACTATACTGCGATATTTAATCGTTCCAAGAATACAGACATCAGCCGACGACATTGCGCGTGGTCACGTGAACGACTCGATTTATAAACAGATATGGATCGAGGTCACAACTGTATTAGTCAGGGCGACTTTTATCTTAGTACCTATTGATCTAAAACTTGCTACCTAATCATATCTAGGTATTTTTAAAGTTTATGATAAAGAAATCACAGAAAGTCGATTGTAAAATCTTTTCACAGACAGCTCTCGATGATACCTATTTTGTTTCAGTAGCTTTTGCGTGAAAGAGTAGCAAACATTGATTGAATTCACAAAATTTAAATTTTATAATATTAGTAAGATGCATCACCTGAGAAGGATCCCTGAGCAAATCTTCAGTGTGTACCACAATACCCAATATATCTGTACTGACTGCGCTTTGTACAGCAGCCGGTATGGAGGAACATCTCGGATCACGATATGGTTCATACCTTTTTGTTATGCCCTGAAAATAAAACATGATTTTATTTGCTAGACAACTACCTATCCAAACAAAGATACTGAATACTTTGTTCTAACATTATACTTACAATAGTTAAGAACATGACCGGATATTTATTTTGCTTTTTTCTGACCATGGTGCAAATATCTGGATTGAAACACGAAAATACTATACGGCGGTTATCAGCATGCTTCAAGACAGTTTCTAAAACCTGGAAATAAGAATGAATTCATTTAACGAATCCGTTTATAACCATCATATTCTCGGGAGGTAGGTACTCGGGCCACAATAGGGGAAGTGTTCACCATTCGTACATTTTTTAGATTTTATTTTTTTACTTTATGGTTAATTGTCAAATTTATCTAGTTTTTAGGGTTCCGAAGTCAAAAAGGAACCCTTATAGTTTCGCTCTGTCCGTCGGTCCGTCCGCAGCTTAGCTCAGACAATCTAAGTACTAGAAAGCTTTAATTTGGCATGAATATACATATTAATAATTCCGACAAAGTGGTAAATTAAAATGATGAAAAAATTTTTTTTTTCGGCTATCTCCCATAGACGTAAAGTGGGGATGTATTTTTTTTGCTTATCTGTCCCATGGTGTGGGGTATCGTTGGATAGGCCATTCAAAAATATTATGGGTTCAGAGATCCTTTTGCGTAATATTAAGCTTTAAATTGCAAATTTATGTTGGAGTCAAGTGTCCCCCCCTCTCTGCCAGCGAAATGGTTGCTCTTGGCTATGTAAAAAAATTCACGACAGTAGTAAATATAACGAAATTAGCAAATTAGCCTACTTATCACAGATAAGTAGGCTTTACAAGTTTACGAGTAATAGTCGACCAACTTATAAAATGTACTTGGAACAGTAAAAAATTTGTACAAATGCCATTGCAAAATTAATTAAATAACGTTGTTAGCTGTGTAAAACTGAGTAAATATATGCTTATGAACCATGTAAAAATAAACAACAATAAAATCATAACATGCTTTACAAGTTTAAGAGTAATAGTCGACCAACTTATAAAATGTACTCGGCACAGTAAATTTTTTGTACAAATGCCATTGAAAAATTACTTAAATAACGTTGTTAGCTGTGTAAAACAGATAGTAAATATATGCTTATAAACCATGTAAAAATATACAAAAATAAAATCATAACATCCTTTTTATTAATGATTTCTAAATTTATAATGATTAAGCTCGAATAACGCATTGGAGTGGCCGGAGTCGTTCGCTGAGTACCGTTCCGTAGTCCATACGTTGCATGCGCGCGGGGGCGTCTATTTTGTGTTAGTGTAAAAGTATTTTCGACGTTTTGCAAATTACTTATTTTCTTTTGTTGATATCCATCTATGAAGTCAATATTCGACCCGACTACATCACTAATTGAGTAGCGTAAAACTTTCCAGAACGAAATAGTGAATACCGCAGATTAGAGGTGAATACATAAGGAAATTTTTCAAATTCCGAAAGAGAAATAAACGAGGAGCGTGCGCGTAAGGATCCAGGAACGAGCCATACCATTCCCCGTGGCTCTAACGCGCGCTCGTATAGGCTCCTTTCGGAATTCGCACCCGCGGTGTTACTCAAATAGATAATATTTTTCTAACTTCAGTTGCGAAGTTGGATTTTATAACACCTTCTTCAGTTACCAGTTAGTCCTTATTTAGTTTAAGTCAATACTGAATAGGTTACAACTAGACAAGCGTGCTTCACCGTAGACCACATCATCTCTTACCATCAGGCGAGATGGTGGTCAAACGTTTTTAGACGTTGTGTGCCGCTGTAACCGTTTTAATGTTCATATAACAACAACAAAACCCCCTTCTTAGTCCGCATTATTATGCAACTTCGGAACCCTATTACTGCGCGTGTCCCGAGACGCACTTGGCCGGTTTTATTGTACCTAAGTGTAATAAATATATTGTAGTTTAATACAAAAAAGTCCGAAACTATTATGACAAAAGGTCAAAGGTCAATATTTGTTCGTACAGTAGGTGTGGTACTTTCGTACGCCATGGGGAAGATTCATACAGGGTAATTGAAAAGCCAATTAGTCGTTAAATTTTTATTAATAATTATAAAAAAATATTTATTTATCAAAGAACTAACTTAATAATGTGTGACTTGACTCAAAGTCGATAATTTTTTCTTTAGAAAAATTACAAAAAATAAAATCGTTCATGCTTAGTTTACTTATTGATAATTTTAAGCTTTACAATCAGTCTAAATGAGATGTTTACAATCATTTTGTATGACATCGTTGTACAGTCTTTGACAATTAAAACTTATAGTAGGTAATTATAAATTTGGTTGTTACTTTGGAACTTATTACACATTACAGTTATTTAAATTAACTGCAAAAGTAAGTCTAGCCATTCTAGTGGTACAGCCCGTTCGTGCTTGAGGATCAGGGAGGATCAATGCGACATCGCCGATAAACAGAGTGTATATGTCTTCTATATCAGGGCAAAGAATGACCATGATAATCCCGGTATCTGCCGAAGTTATTTTTTTTTTTTGCTAAATTCGTCGACTTTTCATCCACTTCTTAAGAGGGGTCTCTATTGGTCCTTTCTCCATACAAAAACATTCCGCTGTTTTCTTCGTGGATAATGCCTCCAGAGCAATGATTTTTTCCCATAAAATCAAGGTCTAATTCATACGTGCCCCTATCATTTCTTTTTTTTTAAAACATAATCACTAAAAGAAATATGACAATCCAAAAACCAGAAAAAAATGCCCGTTTTTATCGCCATGTTCAGACGACTTTCAGACAAAATTGATAAGTTTTTAACAAAAATGAAAATGATACAAGCATAGATATACTTTTCCTCTAAATTTTGATATAAGAATTTTTAAGATCAGGCCAGTTTTGAAGAAGAAAACAGCGGAATACGAAACGCCTTTTGGTCAAGGTTTTTGTAGGTAAAATCAGCCGAAGCTGCAGTTGTCCCTTTCGCACTTTACGGGGGGAGGTTGGAGGTGAGGGAGGGTAAGGCTTACACGTACACTAACAGGGAAGTGGTAGTTGGCGATATTTTTATCGATACTCTAGTGATATACACCGATGTCGATATTTACACTATACAATGATTTTATTTAATAAATCGTGTAATTGTGAGTATTACTTATTATTGTTGAAGGCACTTGTCGAATTAACTTAGGTATGCATAAGATCTGGAAAATGCACTTGCAAATACACGATCAAAAGTTGTTAAGAAAATTAAGCCAAGATCCAGAATAATGCTCGGTACAGACCAACCGAACGAACTAACAAATGTTGTTGAAAAGAAATCGCTGATTTTTGTTATTATAGATAGGCTCGCTCTTGACCACTATCTCACTTGATGGTAAGCGATGATGTGATCTACGGTGTAGCAAACTTGCCCAGAAGTAACTTCACTCTTGACTTAAAGACCCCGAGGTTGAAGCTATCGGGCAACACAGACGCAAGGCATTCCACTCCTTGCTGTACGCAAAATTAAAGTATTTCCAAAATGTTTAGTGGCTATGGGCGGGATGTCCACCTTGTACCGATGGCGCATCGCCGTACGTCTTGTAGTCCGATGATGAAACGGTCTATATGGAATTAGATCATGCAATTCCATCGGAAAATCCCCGAAATGCAATCGATAAAAAACCGACAAGCTGGCAACTCTGCGACGATGTTCAAAATTCTGGAGCTTTGACTCGACCTCATTGCCGATGAGCCTGCTGACCCGTTTTTTGATCAAATCTAGTGCATCAAGCTGGTATTTGGCAGATCCGTCCTAGAGATGAGAACAGTACTTCATGCAAGATCGAACTTGCGCTTGATACAACTTAAGCACCTGTTCTGGCGTGAAGTACCGTCTCAACTTCTTAGCAGCATGTTGAGGCATTCCTCAATATAATGGTAAAAAATTTAGTATCGATGTTGACATCGACACTCAATTTTTGACCATATCGGCACGGTTACACCACGGAAAGATGGAGCCGGATGAAATTGGCTCTTTTTAGTGAACAAAAGACTAATAAATTTATTTTTTCCAAAGGTTCCCTTCTAGAAATAGTATTTGACCTTTTCCGATGCAATAACTTGCAAAAAAAATGTAACTTTAAAATTGCAATATAAATTTACAAATTCATAAAACGAATGGTATATTGCATCTTATTTTTTAAAGTGGCTGCGTACGTGCTCACTGCCCTCTGCGACCAGTCTCCCGATACGTCCATAACAGCGTGAGTCTGGCCGGCCAGCCATAAGTGGAACAGCTATCTCTACCCAACTCCTCTAATGGCTGCACCGGGCATCGTAACCGGATCACGGCTAGGCCACGTGGCGGTATGTCTTTGCCCGCTATGTGGTCATAAGCCCTTCGGTCGAAACCTACCATCAGTATGTTACATGATTAGCACTATCCGGGGACCACGTATAGGGCTTCAAAACGCTTATTTTCCTACGGACACGGGTGACCCGGCCCTCAAAATGATGACTCTCATGAACTGAATCGTTCGCTCACCTTACGTCCTGTCTGCTGATTTGCATTCTTATCTGGTCTTACACCCAGTATCATGCAAACTAAATTTTGATTTCTTATCAAGCAGATACTTATAAAAATGTTTTATGAAATTTGGAGAAGTAGGGTTTGTGGATATTTAAATTAAAATATAGAATTTAATTAAATCATAATAATAAAAAAAACACACTTATTAATTAAAAACACTTTTTGACAAGGTAGGTAGCTTGTCGAAAAGTGAATGAAAAAATAGAACAAAAAAATTAAAAACAAGCGAAATTATTTTTGTGTTGAATGGGCTCAACTAAAAACCAACCTTTTCAACGAAGTCGGGGGACCTGTATAAACCGTCCCCCGACTGCAAGGCAGGCCTGTTTTAAGACGACGACTAACGCCAACGACCTTGAGGGAACAAAACGCGCACTCGTTTCACACCCGCGCGACCCAAAATTTAGTAGTTTTTTGTACTTTCCTTATTATTCTACGACTTTAAAAAAAAAAGCCTCAGATCAAAATGTAGATAATTAAATTATCTTTGAGATGGTGTCGATTTCATTAAAATACGCCCAGCGGTTTTAGTGTGATTGTCGTGTTTTTGTCCGTTTTAGACATAACTTTACAAAAAATTACACTATGTTATACGAATAAAATTCAAAATTTGCTCAGATCAAATTATTAAGAAAATAGTCTAATATAACATATATTTTTTCCAAAAAATTACGACTGGCCATTTTGACGTGATTCTCATTTTAAAATCAGTTACTCAAGGGAATCGGCGCCTTAAATTATTTTTAATGATTTATTTTTTATATCATACCTCTTTTAGTAATAAAACGAAATTTTTGCAAAAACTAATTATTTTATAATTTTTCTATGGGATATTGAATAGTACTTACTCTTATATTTATTTAATTTCTTTTGGTATGTTATTAGGGAAAGAATGATTATTTAATTCAACTGTTATATATTATTATATATAAACTAAGTAAGCTCTAGACTAGCTAGACGATGATAGAATAGGTAGTATCATTTTTATGTTTTTTGTTGCCCATTAGATTTTTTAAATTTTTTAATAACGTTAAGCTTCTTAACGAAACTCACAAACATACATGAGCCCTATAAACATAATAGCACTCCGTTTTTGGGCAGTCGTGTAAAAATGTGGAGTATCTATCGTAATTTCAATCCTTTCACTTGCCGGTAAATTTCGTAGTATACGACCATCAATTATTTCTGGCGGAAAACTTTAAAAAAAAACAACATTTCTCCAAAATACATCGTCTCTTGAAATTTTTTCGTAAAGTCAAAAGCGGCTCGGAACTCGCGGTGAGGGCGCGTGCACCGGAGTCGATCGGCCGCTGCGGCGCGCTCTTACACACACAAATACACTACTCGTTCACACATTGATAGCTCGCTTGGTCGGGCGCAGCGCGACGGCAATAGTTTCTTCAAATACCTATTTTTCAAATTCTTGTTGACTAGAGTCCGCTCTTAAGGTTACACTAGTCGAAAATTATTCCATACAAACGTAGTCTAGGGATTATTCCACTGTTTGACAATGTACTTTCAAAATAAAAAGTGACATCAATTTGTCGTTCGTGCCGTTGACTAGTGTAACCTTAAGTACGGGTACAATGATTCTGCAATAAAATATTAATTATAAGGTTGAATTAATAAAAATATTTCATTTTGTTAGAAGTAGAATACTTTATAAAAGGAAAAATATGTTATTGTGCTGCACGATAATTTTAAAAGGTAATACTATATTTTAGTTTATAAAAAAATAATTTTGATATACTGGTGGTTAATAAAATCTAAAGCGGAGCATTCGTACGCGTACGAATGTGCTCCCTGTCTGGCTGTCCTAATGCACCCCATGCCTTTGCACAAAATTAAAATACAACTTTATACAAATTCTAATTTAGTTTGAGAAATATTAACAAATAAAGCTCAAAATAAACAATGTTATAGTCCCCGGCACGTAACTTGGAAAGGTTTTGGCGTAGTGGGGGTAAGTTCACGCACTTTGGACGCGACGCGATTGGTCAGTCGATCCTTCTGTCAACTGACTAACCAATCGCGCGCTCGGAATGGTGCTAAATGCTCCCCGCATCCCGCTAGGTAACCAAAGAGACCTAAAAAATTACTTGTGCACAACTAACGACTCTTGCCCAGTTACGTGCCGACAACTATAACATTAAGCGATCATCACCATTTTATCAAAAACATAACAATTCTACTTACAATTACGAACTAAACTTAGGTAAAATATCTACTCACCGCGCGCGAAAACACGTTACGTCTTGTCAGCTGATACAGTACGACATAAAAGAGTAGAAATTAAATATTTGGGAACTAATAGTTTTCATTTTCTGGCAACATCTAAAATGAGAACTTGAGCTATCAATTTTTCTCGATCGGTTTCGATTTTCGTAAGAATTTTGGTTTTTGTGTGATATTTCTGAGAGTGGACAGAAAAACAGTGGCAAATCATGAATAAGGTAATTCGTGGAGGTGCCCGTGATATAGTTTACAAACTGTATATGTGGTATATAGCCGAATTCCAAGCTGGGAAGCTTCTATGCAACTTGGAGATGTTTACCATCGTACAGCAGATTTTACTGGTAAGTAACTATTGAAAGTTACGCTAAACGGTAATTACAAACGATTAATACATTCAGGGAGCTAAATTTTCGAACCACATATCATTTACAAATTATTTGTCTACCATTTTTGAGGTTATGCTAAGGTAAACAAATACCGTTGTAGTTATAGCGCGACTTAACAACGTTAATAGTAAGGCAAAAACAATTAATGTACTTTATTGCGGATTATTTTTTTACTATGCCATATTTGTTGATGCAATCGACTAAATGGAAAGAAACAATTTTAAAATATATTCACGTTTATTTACCGCGGAACTTCTTTCGTCGGACTGACAGTGATTATATTATTTCCTTGTTTTAGGTGTTTCTGTAAGCACAGTGCGCAGAATTGTGCAACACGGTGGGAAATTCTCAACACCAGCTAAACACATGAAGGGTCGTCCCATGGTGCAGACAGCAGTGACGATGAGAGTGGTTCAGAAATCAGTGACGAATCAATACCAGAGCTTAAAGGGGAATGCCAATTTTAGGCCCAGAGTTGCACATAGTATTGGTTTCCCTAAAAAATTATGTTAATATTTTTCCCACGTCTTCCACATATTCATAAGCCTGTGCAAGTCAGCAACATTTTAGTGAAAATATTAAATATAAAAACGACTACTCTGATCTTAAATAAAAATTAATTTCTAAATGTTGCCTTTGCAAAAAAATGTTGACATGTGTAATTGGAATATCAGTGATCATTTTGTTCGTAGCAAACACATATACATTAAAAATCATAGAAATCCTCTTAGATAGTTATTATCATTTCTATTTTTGAAGATTTTAATGATAAATAAAAAAAAAGCTTATCGATCTATCGATTTTTTTGTACTTTTTATGGCAACACCAAGTCTAACTTGTCAGCTGCCGGAAAACGTAAATGACGGTAAATGACAAATGTCAAAATCATTGCTTGTTTTATTTGCAACTCCATTGCGCCATTGCGGCAACTTGTGTTTATTTCTTGCGGTTTAAATTGACTACTTTTGCCCATGAATACTACTGACTCCGACGATTCTCCCATACCTGACGACCACGGCCTGATTATGGATTCTGCTCCAGCTACTCATGACGACCCCGGCATTCACTCTCGACCTAGTTGTTCACAACAGTCATCATCTACTGCTGTAAGTGGTGATCTACGTTGTGTAAACTGCGGTTTGAATGTATCCAGAATGCGAAGACATACTTTGGAAATCGCTGAAGTTCGACGTCTTATACAACAACGATGGATTGGCCAGGTAAATCATAATACGTATTTATTTGAAATCTTTATTTAACAAATAATATTATTCATGAGGTATTTTAAGTGCTGACTTTAAAAATCATCTTTTTTTTTTAGATACATGTTTCCAGTGACAGTCTAGTGTGCCATGCATGTTGGACCAATGCTTGGGATGAGATACGACATCCAACAAGACCTGAGCCTATTGTTGGTCATGTAAATGTATGTATCAGCTGTGGTACATCACTTTTAAGGAAACGATCGCATACACTGAACACAAACACTACACGTGAAGCTGCTATTAGAAATATGGTTGCCCAACAGATAGCACCTCGTCAGGTAATATATTTTTTGTGTTGTGTAATATCTTTTTTGTTTTTAATTATGGTTAACTTAAAACAAAATAATTTATTAAAATATTTAATAACATTAGCTGTTTGCTTTTTATTGCAGTTGACAAGAACAACACTTCTCTGTCATACTTGTTGGCGAAGGACTGACAGAGCAGCATCACGTTTTGCTACACAACCAAATGCAATAAGACGTAGTCCTTCTCTTGAATCTGAGGCAGAAACTGTGGCTTCTAATCAAGCAGAAGAAATGAATGCAGATATACCAGATAATATGCCTGATAATATACCAGATAATATGCCTGATAATATAGCAGATCATATGCCTGATAATATACCAGGTAATATACCTGATAATAACCGCATACTATTGCCAAACTATGTACGAGCACCAAGTACACAACGGCAATGTTTTTTCCCTGGTTGCAACGGTATTGAAAGACTTTTAGTCCCAGCATCACTACGCGTAAGTTTACTTTGCGATTATAATTACTATGTGCCTTCAGATTGTAGAATCTGCTCATATCACTTAACCAGTAATTCATGGGATTTATTGTTGCAATCAGTATTTAATCCTATTAGGACATTTAGCTCAGAGCAAATGGAAGAACTACTTTCTTTACTGAAAGATAATATGGTAATGCATTTAGATTTTGACAACATTCAGTCTATGCCAGATGATATTGTTCACTATTATTTAGGCTTTTCCAAACAGCAATTTGAGCTAATTCTTGCAGAAGTCCCAAGGTTATCAGGCACGCATAGAGGAGCTTTTGCACTTGCAGCCTATTTAATGAAATTGAGAACAGGGGATAGTAACGAACGTATTGCAGCTTTATTGCGAGTGCCCAGGAGCACACTAGAAAAGCTTATGAATACAGCACGTGAAATATTGCACCAGGACTTTGTTCCCAGAAACCTTGGTTTAAACCATATAACAAGAGAAGATATCTCTCAAAGGAATCTTATAATTCCTAATGGTCTTTTTGGAGGGGCAGATAGGACACCAATAGTAATTGCTGATGGCACATATATCTACATAGAGAAAAGCTCCAATTACTGGTATCAAAAAAAGACTTACTCTCTACATAAGTACCGCAATTTAGTAAAACCTTTTTTGTTTGTATGCAGTGATGGTTATATTATTGATATATTTGGTCCCTATCCTGCAACAACAACTGATGCTGATATAATTAATAAAGAATTTACAAATCAAAATAACCCTTGCCGACAATTTTTCCAACCAGGGGATGTATTTATTTTGGACAGAGGCTTTAGGGACTCATTGGTGTTATTAGAGACTTGTGGTTATAGTGTGCATGTGCCCTTGTCTCTACAAGAGGGTGAGACTCAACTTTCCACTAGGGACGCCAACAAAACAAGAGCAGTCACATTATGTCGATGGGTGGTGGAAGCGGTAAATGGCATTTTTAAAACCAAGTTTAAAATATTTAGGCAAGCATTTTTCAACAAGGCTTCTAAGCATATTATGATAGATTTCTCTGTAGCTGGTGCTCTTATCAATAAGTACCATTTGAGAGTGCAGGACAGAGAAGATGCTGCTGAAATACTAGCAATAGTGAACCAAAACATGGTTGTAAATAATGATCTGTCTGATTATGTTCGGGATCACAACCTTAATAGAAGTAGGGCAGATTTTCAAAACATTACTGTCAGAAATGATAATATCAGAGAATTCCCTATATTAAATATAAATGATTTAATTCTGATTGCATGTGGGACTTACCAACTTAAGCAAGCTCGCTCATATTATGGCGAGCACATAAGATTTAATGGAACCTATCGTATCGAAGTGTGCACTAATGCTAGAAATAGAATTTTGAATGGCACTATATTTGGACATAACTGTTCACTGGTGAGGGCCAGAATCGCAAGTAACTGTATTGTCGGCCGCCGTACTGTAGGATGCTGTGCCCATGTCATGACAGTAATATGGTACTTAGGATGGGCACGGCATCAGAATAATATTTTTCTACCGGCACAATTTTTGGATGATGTTTTAGTGGTGTATGATGATGACCTAAATGAATAAAAATGTAAAACTACAATGTATGTTGTATTTGACTCCCAGTTAATTATGCTCATTAATAAATTACAATAATGTTATATGTGATATTTAACGTTACCCGTACTAATGAAATATAAGAATCTTAAATAACTTTAAAATGCTAAGTTTTTTGTGAATAATTTCTTTTACTAATTAATTATTTGAATTGCCCCCTATTATTATCAAGAATTT
This sequence comes from Orthosia incerta, assembly GCA_948252205.1. Classification (NCBI taxonomy): domain Eukaryota; kingdom Metazoa; phylum Arthropoda; class Insecta; order Lepidoptera; family Noctuidae; genus Orthosia; species Orthosia incerta. Next base: position 14,106,159 of record OX411754.1, read on the forward strand.
TTATATGTGTGCACAGTGGGCCTAAGTTACTATGGGGACTTGGCATGCCCCTTTACTACACGAACTTAAGTGATCCCATGGAAGGTGTAGAGTATTTAGATTTATTAGATTAGTTTATTTTATTAATTTTAGTTTATATCTGAGTTTATATGGAGAGCAATTGATTATTAAAAATACTTATTTTTTGTGAAATTGTTGTTTTATTACTACTACATAATAAATATTGAATAAATATACTTATTTAATATATTTACTCATTTTTTATACCCAATAAATAAATAATACTATTCAAGTATCAAGATCAGCTGGGTCGTACTAACTGGGTTGCTATCTGAGCGATTGTGGCGCCCTCATTTAATTTCTACTCTTTTATGTCGCACTGTACACCATAGTGCGATTGGCGCGACACTCCGCTAGCAACATGGCGGCCGGTATGACTATGCACACAAGCAAAGGCGTGTTTGTGTGCCGTTTAGTTTATCTGTTATACTAACTGTACGAATGTGCCCCGCGTACGAATGGTGACCACTTTCAAGAGAAAAATCCGACTGCTTTTTTTATTATTTATCGATAGGCTCGCGTTTGACCACTTTCTCGCCTGATGGTAAGCGATGATGTGGTCGACGGTGAAGCACGCTTGCCTTTAAGTAACCTATTCACTCTTGACTTAAAGACCCCAAGGTTGTAGCTATCAGGAAACAAAGACTCCGGCAGGGAATGCCACTCCTTAGCTGTGCGTACAATGAAAGTATTCGCAAAACGCTTTGTACGTATGGGTGGGATGTCCACCATGTGCCGGTGGCGCATTGCCGTACCTCTTGTTGTCCGGTGATGGAAAGGGCTAGGCGGAATCAAATTGTGCAGTTCCATCGTACAAAGGGTCGTTTACAACTGCCTTTGTGCCTATTGGCCTTGTTTGTTCTGTCTCCTGCTTGATATGGAGGGAAGTGGAAATTTGTACTTTTTCCTACTCCTCCGTTATTATTTTCTGATTAATTTCGTTGCGGGATCCAAGACAGTTAAATTCATTCTCCGGGACTTCGTCGAGCTTCATTGCCTCGGCGCTTTTCTGGTGGTCGCCACTGTTGATTCTGGCTTTCAGGAGTTGCAGTGGTTTGGGAATAGTGCGGTGGGATTGTCCCAATTAAAAAAGTTCCATCGTACACTCCCCGAAATGTAACCGATAAAAAACCGACAGACTGGCCACTTGGCGTCGATGTTCAAGGCTCTGGAGCTTGGAGCTTTGAGGCGACCAGTGCATCGAGGCCGATAAGCCTCTTGGCCCGTTTGTCAATCAACTCAAGTGCATCAAGTTGATATTTGGCAGATCCGGCCCAGAGGTGGCGCTTAAAAAGCGAACTAGAAAGACGTAAACAAGAAGAAAATCATGCTGTGCAGTCGGAGGATATATATTCGCGAGCTGGCTGACCAAAACCAGATGTAATCATCAAAATCTATCATAAAACCATACATACATAGACTGATAAACACATTACCCTCCTTCGGCAGTCGGGTAAAAATTACTAAGACACTGACAATGAGCATATTTTGTTCAATGATAGTGGTTATAAATCTCTGTGCCTTACCTTATCAACGTAAGTATTCATATCAAAAGGGTTGTTCAGTTCAAAAGTACCATCTTGCAGCTCCATGGTCCACTTCAGCTCAACGTTGAAGCCAACATGTGGGTCAATTTTTTTCAGTGTTTCTTCTAAGGTGGGAAAAGGTTGATGTTCCTCCAAATCATCATCGAAAAATAATGTTTCTCGATTACGACCTTCAACCAAATGATAAACCTGCAAACAGAATTAATTAAAATACCGATATAACCACACGCACGACATAGGGCCGGTTTCTGAAGTCGACGTCACATCTCAAACCCGCTGACAATTTGTCACAAATTAACCAGCCCTCAGTTGTCAGTGAGTTTCTCAACACTTCATCATCGAGAAATTAGCTAATCGCTTGTAACATTGAATAATCGGCATCAATTTAATTCGGTTGGCTTCCGCCAAATTAAGGTTTGCTTGTTTTTGGATAGGTGACCCCACACAGGTTAAGCAAGACTTACTAAGGTTAGTCTTTGGATGAGTGACAGCTTAATTTTGGTTCGTTTGTTTTGGATGGCTGACCCCGCCAGGGTAAGCAACACTTACCAAGGTCAGTCTTGGGAAGGGTGACCACTTTTTTTTGGTTCGCTTGTTTTTAGATGGGTGACCCTGCCAGGGTAAGCAACACTTACCAAGGTCAGTGTTTGGATGAGTAACCACTTTTTTTGGATTAGCTTGTTTTTAGATGGGTGACCCCGCCAGGACACGTGTGTATTGATGATTACCGTCCTCGGCTCTCTTAAGACCCTCAACTAACGGCTCGGGTCTCAATGGCGCCTCAGCGGTAATCACCAACATTACACACTTGTACCATAATGTGCTATTATTTCATATTCCTAGTGATAATTGGTTATCCTGAGCAAAGTATATATAGGTATATTCGATTCGACATAGCATGATTTTTGAAAAAGATAATTGGCATAGTTAAAAATAATTTAATGAAAACAAAAAAGGGGTTTTGGTTTTTTGCAAATATCTCAACAACTTATTTTTTCAAATCATCAGAAAGTGTAAAATATGCGTCATTAAGGGCAGGTAGCCTGACTTTTACATATCTTTGATTCATTATTAAACAAACAAATTGAGATAGTTTAAAAGCAAAAAAAAATAAATTGTAATTTAGTACATGTACACATGTTTTTTAATTTAGGGATCCGCAAGAGAACCAGGGTTACCGACATAGCCCGAAGAATTGCCAAACTTAAGTGCAGTGGGCCTACATTGTTCGCAGAACGGATGGCCGATGGGGCAGAAAGGTTCTGGAGTGGCGAACGCGAACCGGAAGACGTTGCGTTGGAAGGCCTCCCACCAGGTGGACCGATGACCTGGTGAAGGTTGCGGGGATCCGCTGGTTGCGGGACGCACGAGACCGGTCAATGTGGCGACACTTGGGGGAGGCCTATGTCCAGCAGTGGACGTCTTTCGGCTGATATGATGATGATGATGATGACTACATGTACTTTTAATTTCTGAGATTCAAAACATGATATCGAAAACTTCGCTCGATCAAAAAAAAAATCTGAAAAGGACTCTAAAACGATGTTTTTTTGATCATTGTTTTATTTTTCTGGAAGATAATGAATGATTCACTACCTAAAACACATATCTAAAAAAAGTTAACAACCTGTAGAACTTTATTCTCAGGGTAGAATTTATAAAATAGTTTGTTTTAATAATAAAATTATATATAGCACAGCGGCCACCGTACGGCTCTTCAGTCAGTCGCCCGCGAGGCCTTGGCGAGGCAGGACCTATGTTACTTTTTTAGGCGCTCCGCTTCCCACTAATCTATCGCCCGATTTATTATGAGACCACAGTGTAACAAAATCAGTAAGCTAGGATATTTTTTTAACAGACTTCAAAGAAGACCGAAATATTCGTCATGGGTGTATTTTATTTTGTTTTTTTTGTTTTATCAGTCAAAATAAAAATAATAATTGCGAATATTATATAAAATAAAAATACAAGATGGCGCTGACCGAAATTTCAATTTTTTATTTGTTATAGTCTCGCGTTTGACCACTATATCGCCTGGTGTAAAGTGATGATGTGGTCGAAGGTGAAGCACGCTTGCCTAGAAGCAACCTATTCACTCTTGACTTGAAGACCCCTAGGTTGTAGCTATCAGGAAACAAAGACGCCGGTAGGGAATTCCACTCCTTAGCTGTGTACGCACAATGAAAGTATTTTCAAAACGCTTTGTGCGTATGGGTGGGATATCCACCATGTACTGATGGCGCATTGCCGTACGTCTTGTAGTCCGATGATGGAAAGGGCTAGACGGAATCAAATTGTGCAGTTCCATCGCACACTCTCCGAAATGTAACCGATAGAAAACCGACAGGCTGGCAACTCGTCGTCGGTGTTCAAGGCTCTGGAGCTTTGAGTTGACCAGCGCATCGTTGCCGATAAGTCACTTGGCCCGACTGTCACTCGACTCAAGTGCATCTAGTTGTTACCTGGCAGAACCGTCCCAGAGGTGAGAGCAGTACTCCATGCATGACCGAACTTGCGCTTTATACAAGTTGAGCAGCTATTCAGGCGTGAAGTACCGTCTCACCTTCGCAAGGATCCCCAACTTTTTTGCAGCCAATTGAGCCTTTGCCTCAATGAAAGGACCAAAATTGAGGGTCGATGTCAAGGTAACACCAAGAAGGTCGAGGTGGTCCGTTATCGCCACGGTTACACCACGGAAGGATGGAGCCGGGTGGAATTGGCTCTTTTTTGCGGAAAAAAGACACGCCTGGGTCTTAGCAGCATTGAAACTGACTAGATTGGCATTGCCCCATTCGGAGACTGCCTCCAAAGACAGGTTCAAGCGCTCAACCATGGCCTCCCGAAGAGACCGAATTTGAGGCCCGGTAGCCCGTGCGCTAGACACATATATCTCAGCAACAGTGCTGTCGTCTGCATACCCAAAGGTTCCGGGTTTTAGCAGGTCATTAATATGCAGCAAGAACAATGTTGCCGAGAGCACTAACCCCTGAGGGACTCCGGCGTTAATACCTAACTGACCGGACGAGCAGCCATCAATTACCACTCGGATGGACCGATCCCTCAGGAAGTCTGCAATCCAGTCACACAGACCACTAGGCAGACCGAAGGAAGGAAGCTTACCAATAAGGCTCTCGTGCCAGACCCTATCAAAGACCTTTGATATGTCAAGGGAGACAGCAAGCGCCTCCCCATGTTTCTCGATGGCCTCACTCCAGATGTGGATGGCATACGCTAGAAGATCCCCAGTTGACCGGTTTCGGCGGAAGCCGTATTGGCGGTCACTAAGGAGGTCGTTGTCTTCTAGGTATGCCAGGAGCTTATTATTCAATACACGTTCCATACTCTTACAGAGGATGGACGTTACTGATATGGATCTGTAGTTGGCCGGGTCAGCTCGACTACCCTTCTTGGGCACGGGCTGAACGTTAGCTTGCTTCCAAGCCTTCGGCACTTTTCCAATCACCATCGAAAGGCGATATAGGCGTGTCATGATAGGAGACAATTCAGGCGCACAAGTTTTAAGTACAATTGCTGGTATCCCGTCCGGGCCACTAGCCTTGTTCACGTCAAGGTTACGCAGCACCCTACAGACCTCCCTCTGATGGATGCGAATGTCCGACATACTCGTCTCACATCGAACAGCAGAAGGAGGGGGCCGCGTGCCATCAGTATTCAGACGCGAAGATTCCGCAAAGAGGGAGGCAAACAAGTTTGCCTTGTCCTCAGCGGAGTGGGCCAGCGACCCGTCGGGTCTCAGCAGTGGTGGTAGTGAGGGGCGACAGAAGTTTGATTCAACCGATTTAGCCAGGGACCAAAACGCCTTGCTACCTGCGGGGTGTGAAGCAAGTTTGTCCCCGATCCTGCTAATGTGGTCAAACCGTGCCCTTCGCATCGCCTTTTTGCAAGACTTGGCAGCCCTGTTGAAGGCTGTCTTCTCCTGACTCACGTCCCTTGTTTTGCGCACACGGGCGTCGACCCATGCTAGGTACGCCTTGTGTTTAATCACGTTTGCGCGGTCACACTCGGCACCAAACCATGGACGGTAAACGCTGGACACAGTTACGTCAGAGAACGGAATGTAGTACTCCATGCCCTGACGCAACACATCGGTCACTGCGTCAGCGCATGACGATGAGTCATCCGAAGAGAAGCAAGTGGGCCGCCAAGGATAGCATGCGAAGAAAGATCGCTTACCATCCCAATCTGCTGACTTGTACCGCCAAACCCGCCGGGTGCCTCTTGGCCTTGGATCGGGCGGGGAGTAGACGGATACAGACTTCACCAGACAGTGGTCGCAACTACCCAAAGGTGATGATACCGACACTGAGTATCGGTCTGGATCAGTTGTCAGCAGAAGGTCCAAGCAATTGGCCGTACGTGAATCAACATCCGGCACCCTCGTAGCCCCTTGGACCAGCTGGGTGAGATTTAACGCAATCGAAAGATTTCGCAACTCTCGTCCAGCGTGGTCAGTGCACAGTGTATGGGAAGAGCCACTCCTGGTGGTGGGCATTAAAGTCCCCCAGTAACACTAGTTGGGCGGAGGGGTATCGTAGTAGAGCCACATCAGCCGCCTCACTCAAGTACTGTGTGAGCCTGGTTGTATACCCTGGGTAAGATAGGTACGCCACGTCTGACGGGCATCCGATCTGCGTCTCCGTAAGGAACAAAAGTGCTGGTTTCTCAGTCTCGAGGTGGTGATGGACTGCGACAAGGTTAGAGTGCAGACCTCGCATGTTGCTGAGGTGCACCCATAGATTTAGATTTTTTTTTGCTACGCAAAAAGATACACGAAGCGTGCGAGCGAGAAATCCTAATCAAGCCCAAACCGCCCAAGAGAAAAAGAGAGAGTGAATGACGTACCGATATGTCATTTTTTTCGCGAATAAGTACCCCTAGCGGCCCATCTGTTTTACGCCGCGGTGAATTTCTTGCATTTAAATAATAATCTTTAGATTTAAATTGATAATATTAATTATAAAATTATGGTGACTTGTTCTGTGAGTGAATGTGACGTTACAAGACGAAATAACCCCAATAAATACACGTTTCACAGGTAAATACAATTTTGTCCTTGGATTGTTTTGAACCATATTTTGACGAATTTCTGCTAGTAATTGGCTCAGAAAAGAGTCTTACAATAGTATAATAGTCTTACAATAGTATATTGATTTCCAATGTTTTATATAAGTATATTTCGTATATATAAACAAAATTGGCGAAAATATTATGTAAAAGAGTAAATTGTTTGTTTACGCTAGGGCTTGACAAAGCGGTGACGTCATGAGTATCGATAAAAACTTAATCGTTTTTAGTGACATCATGACATGAATACAAACTTATTTAGTCAGGTTTTGTTAAAATAGATTTAAGTTACGATTGAGAAGATGTTTTTATCGAACCTGTACTTAAGTTGCATGTTTATTATATTAGCCTTTATTTTTCAAAAATAAATCGGAGAGTTTTGATGTTTTGTTACTTTGAGTAGGTTTAGGAATGTCATTATATTCTTCTTCTTAGCGTGTCGATGGCAAATATAAAAAGGTAAATATTGTGTTTGGCCCAGAATTCAGCCACGGCAATACCATTCGGTGACGCAGTCATAAGGTCTTCGTAAGTACAGGTGACAGGGCATGCTGCGCTCTCCGTGAGATGGGCCATGGTCTGCGGAGAGATGCTGCATAAGCACAGAAGACTAGTGCCATCAGAGAACCCCCACCTGAGGAGGTTGTCCTTGCTGCGGCCAACCCGAGTGCGGAGTCTATTTAGGGTCATTATAATTGTATGCATTTATTAGTTTTAAGAGAAAAATGTATTCGAATTTTAAACAGAGATGGATGGTCTCCAAATAAAAACTCTACAATATGTAGTAAGAATCGAAATACTGCATACAAAGAAAACATCGACGACTTCTAATGAAAGAATCTATACCTACTTTATTTGTGCCTGTAAGAATGACACTTCCTATCGTATGGTTAGATAGTGGCCAACCTAGTGTCAGTTTTCAAACCATCTAGATACCTCTGACATAGCTGAACGACTGTCAAAAAGTTCAAAACTCAATACTAGTCACGCCTAAATTTGTGTAAAGATACATACAAACTAAATTACATGTGTTTACAGGTTCAATTGAAAAGCAGAAGACCCTGCTCTTATGTAAACCGAGATATTTTACTGCATTCAGTGGAGCCATTACCTGGCCCTTCTAGTCAAGTACATCGTTGAGCTCCTTAAATTCTGAGTAGAGCTGCACGGTTATTGACAAATCCGTGCACTGACTGGACAGGTCCACTCAATCTGGCTGGTTCTTTCCTCAAAAGACCATTTCAGACATCAGTCTACATGGTCTTCACATGATCTAACCAAGATTTTGTCTGGAATTTAAAAGAGACTGTGACCCGGCCTTTCTTCTCGGAGTAGACAGATAGGAAACGCCGACCTCATCTACTTTTATAAAATATGTAAACGTGTTTGTACAAACCAACTTACAGAAATAATATCATTTATCATTGAACTATCTGCAGGCCATACAAATATTTGTTCCGTGCGGGAATCGAACTCGTGACACGCAGCGCAGCAGCCGATCGCTCAACCACTACGCCAATCGTGTCGTCAATTTCAAATACCTGACGCTGCGGTATTTTTTTATTAGTACTTCAAATACTTGTGGCTTCAAAATGCATTTAGCGATTTTATTGATAGATGCGTTCTGCAGAAAATAGCCCATGATAGCTTTCATAAGCAAATTGGCGACCGCGTACGTCAAATTGTCATGTGCGTGTGAACTGAGGGACCACACTGGTATTTCTCAAAATGAAAATCGTAGGATTTAGTAGTACACTTAAAACAATTGTAGAACAAATCTGGGAATTTGTAAACAAATATATTAAAAAGTACAGCCCTTAAAGTTTGGTCCCTCAATCCTCAAAAACCATCAGCCAGATCTCGGAAAGTATCTGAAAAATTAAGATATTGTGACTACAGACATTTAGTAAAGAATTTGTAAAGATATTTACTTAAAAACAAACCTCAAAGCATCAAAGATATAAAATATATAACGACTAAACTGTGGTCCCTCAGTTCACACAAGAAAGATAAATATTTTAGTGAATATTACCGAATCAAATAAACAAAATCTTTCTTTTTTTACATAAAGTTTTAATAAGAGACCAGAAACATTTTGTAAAAAAGAAATGGAAAAAAAACATCAACGCAATTTGAAGATAGCGATTATTAAAACTGGTCCCTCAATCCTCACATATGTGCATGTAGTAGCTGCTAGACGAAAGTAATATCAGAAAGACTAGTGTACGAAAATTTTAGTAGTAAATTTCTACTAAATAATAGTTATCTAAAACTGTGTATTTCTTAACTCTTAGCAGAGATAATATTGTTTTTTAACCCTATGAAAATAGAGAGAGTAGTGTGACCACACAATGAAACTAAATGTTGACAGTACTATTATACTTCATTTAGTATAGCATTAAACGATATGAAAACAATGTTGAACTGTTAATTTATGTTTAATGTGTATCAGCTCAGTGGTTTTTAGGGTTCCGTACCCAAAGGGTAAAAACGGGCCCCTATTACTAAGATGCCGCGATCTGTCTGTCTGTCTGTATGACTGTCTGTCCGTCTTACTGTCTGTATGACTGTCTGTCAGTCTTTCTGTCTGTCTGTCCGTCTGTCACCAGGCTGTATCTCATGAAACGTGATAGCTAGATAATTGAAATTTTCACAGATGATGTATTTCTGTTGCCGCTATAACAACTAATACTAAAAACAGAATAAAATAAATATTTAAGTGGGGCTCCCATACAACAAACGTGATTTTTGTGCCGTATTTTGCGATAATGGTACGGAACCCTTCGTGCACAAGTCCAACTCTCCAATTATTTCGTTGTTGATTTTTGCTAAAAGTGTGGATCAAGACAATAAGAATATTATTCGTGAAATATGTATATTTCCAGATTTTCGTTTGTTTTTTTGGAGTGACTGCCAAATTAAGTACAATAATGAGTACGAGTATCACGCAAAATTTCATAAAATTACTATATCAGTAGATGCTGCTGGTTCCTTTTTCTAAAAAGTATGTCTTCCAGATGGTACAACAGTCACAAAATGATTATTTTTATACGTAGGGCTTATCACAGGTAACGCTAAGTTGAAGTCCGTGCCAATTTTTCAAATGGTGACAGACATACATTCTGATGAAACTATTTTGATTTGGTTAAAAAAGTGGTTAACTTTCATAAATAATCCACCACACGAGTTCATAACGGATGATTCATCGGCTATGGTTTCCGCTTGCGTTAAGGCGTTTGCGTTTTTTACTCCACAAAAAGTTATGTAACACTATTGTTTTCCATTTTCGAAGGCAACAATTCAAAGAGACCTAAAGCTTTTATCAGACTTGATACGAGTCACTTTATCAAGTCACTTCATAATTTAGCATGTTTTAAGTCTGGTATCGTTGCGCGGATAAAGTACTTAAACATAACCCATGATCTAACAGCCATTGGTTTATTTATTTATTTATGTACAAACAAAAACAATTTACAGTACTTTTACCTACACTGTTTAGTATTTTAAAGCACTGTGAAAATTACATAACAGTAAAGGAAACCGACCATGATATTATTAATGTTTGCTGTGGTCAGTATACCAATGATATGGACAATGACTGCAAAGAATCAAAACTACGACTTGATAAATTATTAAACGGAGTAGAAGTTGACCAGTTGGATTCAGAAAGAAATAAATCGGATGAGACTAACAAATTTCATGATAATACTGAGGATTTTACTTTTTTACTTTGGTTCGACGATATTCTTAAAACAGTAAAAAGAAATAGGTTAACATGATTTTAAAATATAATGCAAATTTATACTATTTTCCACCATTCATTTCAACGTTAAGAAGAATAATATTAAGACTTCCATTGTGGTCAAAATCATGTTCATATTTCGATTCAGAAAATAAAGCACCGTCATCTTCAGGTGTAGAAAGTTCAAAAATATAGAATCAACGAGTTCATCAAAAAATTCTCCATTTAAAACATTGGAATAATAAAAACTGCACTTGCTGATCTTGGTGAAGATGAAGTAAATAAAACCATCCCACACAAAAAACGCTCGAGAAAGAGAAAATGTATAATAGTATATTATGCAACTAGTGAATAAAGGACGGATTTAAAGCGAGGGCCATAGTTGAATCACGAACAAGTGAAGGATTCTAACAACTGAATCACGAGCATAGCGAGTGATTCATGGCCCTCGATATAAATCCGTTTTTTTCAACAGTTGCATACTATATTTTATACCATGACTACGAGAAAAAGAAAGATTTAAGCTAAAAGCACAAGGAATTTGAATAAATAAATGTTCAAAAGTAATTAAAGATAATAAAAATGCCAAAAAAGTTAAATCTAATATTTCTACTGGATATTTTAATACGGATTCTATATTTTCTTATCAGCCCTCTTTTATTGAACATTGGAGAGGAGAAGCTGAAATGGATAAAGAGAAAACAAATCATAATGTTAAATTGTTAAAAAATGGTAACTTGTGTCGTTTATTTTTATTTTTATTTTATTTGGGAAACAAACAGATGCATTAACAAACATAAGCATACAATTAGTTCAACACAATCCAGAAACAGTTTCCACAGATTAATATACAAGTAAATTAACCTAAGTGCAACAACAAACAGAAGTTCACACAGTTCAAAGAAGTCACAATTTAATATTATATTATTGTATAACATTATATTATTTAAATTTATATGCCAATATATTTCTTATGGAAAACCTAAATTTGGGTAGAGAAAGGTGAAAAATATCTAAATCTTGATTTTCTTTAACTGAGATTATGTCGTTGTACAGACGACATGCTCTTTTAATAAAAATATTCTTGCCGTAATTGGTTCGGTAGAAACCAATTTGGAAGAGAGTTCTCCTGCGTGCATTTAAGCGTGGACATCCAAAACCTATTTTGCTGAGAAGATAAGGGGAGTCCAATTGGCCTATTTTATATTAATATACTAGATCTCGCTCTGCACGACGTTCCTCCAATTTCTGAAGCCTAGGTGTATGATCAGTTCCAGAGTTAAATCGCCAACTCAAGTGCTTACTAAATTTATTTTTCAATTTTTGAATTTGTTCAGTATAAACTGCATACTGGGGATTCCAAACCGCTGAAGCATATTCAAGAATTGACCTTACAAGTGTCTTATAAAGAAGGATCAATGTTGACTTATGTTTGAAATCCCTACCAACTCTTAGTACGAATCCCAACATGCGAAATGCCTTGTTGGTCATAGTGGTAATTTGAGAATCAAAGACAAGTTTACTGTCAAGTTGGACTCCAAGGTCCCGCACCTCAGTCACTCTATTAATATTATCATTATTGATTATATAGTTATATTTTATCGAGTTCATCTTTCTAGAAAATGTTATAATATTGCACTTTTTTACGATAAGGAACAGACAATTTTTTTTTGAAGTAATCACACAGGTTGTTAATATAATTTTGTAGTTCTTGGCAATCTTCTGGTTTTGTTATAGTTTTATAAATTTTCTTATCATCTGCATAAAGAATAAATTTAGAATATTTAAATATATTGAATACGTCATTTATAGCCCTGGGGCACGCCGGATGTAACAGGCATAAAGGATGAGCAATACCCCTTTACCGTAACTGCTTGACTGCGTTCCTTTAAATAAGATTCTAGCCATCGAAGTAGATCGCCATGTATACCGATATACTCAAGTTTTTGAATTAACAGATTATGAGAAATTTTATCAAATGCTTTTGAGTAATCGGTATACACGACATCCACCTGGTGACCATTATCCATGGCAGTCGCTATGTAGTCAATATATTCGCAAAGGTTTCGTTCGGTATTACTATATGATAAATACGTCACTCTTAAGAATACTTGTGGTTTCGATTCTGTAATGTACTTTTTGAGTGCAGGATTTAACGATAATGATAATATTCGATACGTTATGGCCACTTTTGACAGATTTAATTCCACAATATATAAAGAACCTCTGCAACATTGAATCTAAAAACGATAAAATTTATTTAATAAGGGCATAAATTGCTTCACAATATTTTAGCCCATTATGCGAGAAAGGAAACCATATTAGTTATGATTGCCAGTGTTATATCACATATATAATTGAACATGTACTTCTAAGATATTTTTTCAGTGCATCTTTTACAAACATGTGTTTAAATAATATCATTAGATTTGAATGGCACTGAAAAACGTTATCTTACTAAAGTTTCAGTTACCATAACAGTATAGAACAAAAGTAACAAAATCATGGGCGCATCTGAATTTATTCCATCATTAATTCCTGGCGGTCTTGTTCATTACCGATGCCACTTTTATGTGTATGAGCGTTTCTTTTGCTACCAACATCTCAAAATTATTGAAAGTATTGACCAACAAATATTCTTACATTCACTAAGCTATAGTACGACATAAAAGAGTAGAAATTAAATATTTGGGAACTAATAGTTTTCATTTTCTGGCAACATCTAAAATGAGTACTTTAGTTGTCAATTTATCTCGATCGGATTCGATTTTCGTAAGAATTTTGGTTTTTGTGTGATATTTCTGAGTGTGGACAGAAAAACAGTGGCAAATCATGAATAAGGTAATTCGTGGAGGTGCCCGTGATATAGTTTACAATCGAAAGAATCGTGCAACACGGCATTGAAAACGGTGGGAAATTCTCAACACCAGCTAAACACATGAAGGGTCGTCCCATGGTGCAGACAGCAGTGACGATGAGAGTGGTTCAGAAATCAGTGACGAATCAATACCAGAGCTTAAAATAGACTACACGAACTTAAGTGATCCCATGGAAGGTGTTGAGTATTTAGATTTTGATTTATTAGATTAGTTTATTTTATTAATTTTAGTTTATATCTGAGTTTATATGGAAAGCAATTGATTATTAAAAGTACTTATTTTCTGTGAAATTGTTGTTTTATTACTACTACATATTAAATATTTAATAAATATACTTATTTAATATATTTACTCATTTTTTATACCCAATAAATAAATAATACTATTCAAGTATCAAGATCAGCTGGGTCGTACTAACTGGGTTGCTATCTGAGCGATTGTGGCGCCCTCATTTAATTTCTACTCTTTTATGTTGCACTGTACATGCAAATTTCACTTACTTAGATAAATGTGTTAGTGTTATTTTTTATTTATTTATCAATTACTTTTTTATTGAAGACACTTATGCCATGATAACATTCAATTTACAGTTCAACATTGTTTTCGTTTCACTTAATGCTATACTAAATGAAGTATAATAGTACTGTCTACACTCCGTTTCATTGTGTGGTCACACTACTCTCTCTATTTTCATAGGATTAAAAAACAATATTATCTCTGCTAAGAGGTAAGAAATACACAGTTTTAGATAACTATTATTTAGTAGAAACTTTCTACTAAAAGTTAAGTACACTAGTCTTTCTGATATTACTCTCGTCTAGCAGCTAGTACATGCACATATGTCAGTGGATGTGAGGATTGAGGGACCAGTTTTAATAATCGCTGTCTTCAAATTGCGTTGATGATTTTTTTCCATTTCTTTTTTACAGAATGTTTCTGGTCTCTTATTAAAACTTTATGTAAAAAAAGAAAGATTTTGTTTATTTGATTCGGTAATATTCACTAAAATATTTATCTTTCATGTGTGAACTGAGGGACCACAGTTTAGTCGTTATATATTTTATATCTTTGATGCTTTGTGGTTTGTTTTTAAGTAAATATCTTTACAAATTCTTTACTAAAAGTCTGTAGTCACAATATCTTAATTTTTCAGATACTTTCCGAGATCTGGCTGATGGTCTGTGAGGATTGAGGGACCACACTTTAAGGGCAGTAGTTTTTAATATATTTGTTTACAAATTCCCAGATTTGTTCTACAATTGTTTTAAGTGTACTACTAAATCCTACGATTTTTATTTTGCGAAATACCAGTGTGGTCCCTCAGTTCACACGCACATAAATTGTCAAGTACCTTGTAAATTGTCATTTTCATTTCAAACGGTTATTTTCACCGAACTTCTGTGTATTGATTAAGTTTATTAGTACGAATGTCACGATGAATGACCGACTGTATTTTGTTATTTGTATTTTAAATAAAAATAGTTAAAATACTGTATTTTACATTTTAAATACACGACTTAAAAATATTTCGTATTTTAAATACATGCGAGATATTATTTTGTAATTTGTATTTTAATTAAAGCAAAGCATGGTTTTTGCCCAGCAATCGTGTTTCTTATGGTGTTCACCAAGTATCGATATCGATATTGAACATGGACTTTTTATCAACACTTTTTTAACTAACACATGGACAAATTCCCTAACAAATAGATTTTAATATTTTTGATTTCGTTTTCCATCTGACTCTGTGTATCTTGTACATACTATATCTATGGGTGCACCTTATGTGAGAGTGAGTGCTGCCGCTGTTCAGCTTTTTTTCTCTTGTTCCTTGGCATTTTAAGTGAAAAAGGACGTAGAGGAGAAGGAAGTAAGATGAGGTCCCACGCTTGCAACCTACAGACACGCGCCGATAGGACGCCATCATTGGGGGACTGGTCTGGAGACTGCGGGGACGCCCGAGCCCCCCCAGGAATGTCCATCGGGCACTCTCGTCTGGTCGCCAACCAGCACGATGGCGCATTCCGGGATTTTTCGACAGTTGGCGGGGCAGCCTTTCATGTGTGGCTGGCACACTACTTGGGCCCCCAACTACCTGCGGTCGGCCAGCGGCGCACCGTGCCCTGGATCCCGCTACCCTCCGCGACCAGTCTCCCGATACGTCCATAACAGCGCGAGTCAGGCCGGCCTGCTTGCAGTGGAGCAACTATCGCGACCCAACTCCTCTAGTGGCTGCACCGAGCATCCTACCGGAACTCGACTAGGCCGCTTGGGGGTACGTCTTTGCCCGGTGGGTGGTCGCAAGCCTTCGACGGAAGCCTACCACCAGTTTGTCACCTGATTTGCACCACCCGGGGACCACGTGTAGGGAATCGAATGGGGTACACTCCTACGGACGTGGGTGACTCAGCCCCCAAAAAAAAAATTTTGAACTTTCGTCATGGGTGTCATTTTCACGGTTGTTGGGGTCGCTAAATGCTAATTTGGAGTCAAAATGTAATTCCAAGATGGCGCCGATCGAAATTTTTGTCACTTTTGTCATGGGTGTCATTTTCATAATTTTTGGGGTCGCTAAATGCTAATTTGGAGTCAAAATGTAATTCCAAGATGGCGCCGAAGGATATTTTTGACACTTTCGTCATGGGTGCCATTTTCATGGTTTTAATTTGGAGTCAAAATGTAATTCCAAGATGGCGCCGATCGAAATTTTTGTCACTTTTGTCATGGGTGTCATTTTCATGATTTTTGGGGTCGCTAAATGCTAATATGGGGTCAAAATGAAAATACTCCAAATTCTTATCTAGCGACCCCAAAAACCATGAAAATGACACCCATGACGAAAGTTTTAAAGAATTTCGGTCGACGCCATCTTGGAATTACATTTTGACTCAAAATTAGCATTGAGCGACCCCAAAAACATTTACAATACAAAAGACAAGACCAATATATGAGCGTTTAATCTTAGATCGATTTTGGGAATACCAATTTTAAGAGTAAGATTTTAATGGCCATATTTTATTTTAAATTTTTAATTGTAATAATGAATTACAAAAACTGGAAAACTAACGAAAACTGGTGGCTACAGGAGGAAAGTTTTTAAGAAGTACAACGACATGTTAAAAAGAAAAACAAATATACCGCTGCCAGAACAAGATAGTGTTAAGAAAAATATCAGTGAGGGTTCTGCAGGTTTTGCTTCCGTACAAGATAATTTAACGAACGAAATTTAGTCTGGACCTTAAATGATTTCAATGAAGATGAATCAAGGGAATTAGGTTTATTCTTCATGACCTTGTTGTAGTGGCTACATCAGTGACATTTTTGACTCAACAAGAAGTGTGTTTCTTTCCAAGGCTATGCTAAATGTTTTAGCATACGGAAGTCTTTCTTGACCAGATAACGGTCTATATCCATATCATCACATCATCAGCCTATTAATGTTCCCACTGCTGGGACACAGGCCTCCTCTCTGTGAGAGGGTATGGGCCGTAATCCACCACGCGGGCCCAGTGCGGGTTGGTGGATGTCACATGTCTTCGAATTTTTGGTTCTAGGACATGCCGGTTTCCTCACGATGTTTTCCTTTACCGTTTTGAGAGCAGTGGTGATGAAATAATTTACACAAAGTAAATCGCCTGCCTGGGCTCGAACCCACGACCTACAACAAAGTCACGGCCGATACCACTGGGCCACCACTGCTCCATATAAACAACCTTTTTACATCACAAACATTGTACTTTGAATTAAAAAGTAATTTACTAAGCATAATGGTAATGTAAGTGTTCGGGTACAGTTTTTTTTTCTCCCTGGCGATTTAAAGTTTTATGTTAAATTGCGAGGAACCCTAATTTATTTAAATATGGAGTTACCTTTAGTATTCCAAATGCTAAAATTAGAGTAAACAATCTTATAATAGTCTAATAGTGCGCTTATAAAATGCAGCTTTACTAATGGCGACACTATCAATAAAAATTAACGAAAGAAATAATTAACGAGAACTGGAAATACCATATTTAATAAGGCGTATGAAGTTTGAAGCGTAAAATGAGGTCTATTTAACAGTAAATAATATTTTCCAATGCGAATGACATCATCATCATCAGCCTATTAATGTTCCGACTGCTGGGACCCAGGCCTCCTCTCTGTGAGAGGGAATGGGCCGTAATCCACCACGCGGGCCCAGTGCGGGTTGGTGGATGTCACATGTCTTCGAATTTTAAGTTCTAGGACATGCCGGTTTCCTCACGATGTTTTCCTTCACCGTTTTGAGAGCAGTGGTGATGAAATAATGTACACAAAGTAAAGCGCCTGCC
Source organism: Orthosia incerta (assembly GCA_948252205.1). Lineage (NCBI taxonomy): Eukaryota > Metazoa > Arthropoda > Insecta > Lepidoptera > Noctuidae > Orthosia > Orthosia incerta. Next base: position 14,123,785 of record OX411754.1, read on the forward strand.
TGGGCTCAAACCCACGACCTACAACTTGTAAGTCGCGGCTGATACCACTGGGCCACCACTGCTCTCCTCCAATGCGAATATTTACCGTAAAATTTATATATACGCACTAAAATTACGGCACATTAGTATAACAATTAACTTCACAGCAAATTTAATTGCAAATGTTATATTTTCTTCCGTTGTAAAACTTTGAAACCATAAGTATCGCAGCACTCCACGAACTTAAGTAAGTTTGATCTGACGTAAAATCAAAATGAGCTTGCTTTAGCTCAAAAGTTGCTAACGTTAGACCAATATAAGCCTATGCAGGCTTATAACATACTTACGTAAAAGCAATATTAGTCTAAGTCGGCTTGAATTAATTTTAGCTAGATTACTGTAAGTATAAACAGCATTCAATTAGACTGATATTAGAACGATATTACACTAAATATGCTTATAAATGGTGCCCAAATCCAGGCTTAAACAGGCTTATATAGGAGTGATGTAAGAGCGAGAAAATTGTAGTCTTGAGATTGTTGTAAGCATTGTTTTTGCTGGTTGGGCTGAAAATGCATTTGTTGACTACACTACTACTGCAAACACATTTTGTAACGATTTTTATATTTAGCAACGAATGTTAGTCACGTAGGTAGTCATTAATTCTTCTTATCAATAGGAGTATGTGCAGCGATAGCATCGGATTCCTTTGTAGAATTTCTGCATTAAAACTAGAGAATGCGAGATTCGAGTCATGATGTCATAATTTTATTAGGAACGAGATTTGTTACTCATGTGTAATGTAGATGATTATTACGTGCTTGTGCATGATGTATTCAAATCGGTCAAGCATTTTTTGGGTTTTAGCGAGACTAACGAACAGCAATTGATTTTATATAGATAGGAAAAGAAGTGTTGGCGACTGGCTGGTGCAGCCTTTTTGTTTATTTATATTTAACCTTTTAGCTATTTTTGTACTGACAATGTTATTGGGATGTTTTATGTGTCAGGCTTTGGTGCCAGTCGATATATGTTTTTTTTTTTTTTTTTTTTTATTTGTGATGGGTTTGCTCTTGACTCTAGTCTAGGTCAAAGGTGACAGAGACAGAGTCTACGATGGAGTGAGCTTACCCAGAAGAAGCCTGTTCACTCTAACTTTGAAGAGATTCGGGTTGAATGCGTTCGGAAACACTGACGCAGGTAGCGAGTTCCATTCATTCGCTGTGCGCATTATGAAGGATGTTTGGAAGCGTTTGGTGCGAATTGGTGGAATGGCAACAAGGTAAGGATGATAACTTGCAGTACGTCTAGATGTCCGATGGTAGAAGGGGGCTGGTGGGATGAGGTCGTGGAGTTCTTCAGCACACTCACATATGTGATTTAAGTTTGCAACTATTATAAAATTAACAACGAGTAACTATCTGAAGTGTTTTCATTTTACATTATTATACAGTCCACCAATCGTCCGTAACAAGAAGGTTATATAAAAACCAGTCCCTACCGACCCTACCCTTATCAGATAAAATAAAGAAAACGCATGCTTTTGAAAGGTAGGAAGAAATCTCGTTTTGGAAAACAAGATCTCACCAGATTGGTGGGCGAATGGCCAACGACGACCTCGACTCGACATTGCATTCGCAGTTCCCTACTTATTGGCCTTACAATGCTGAGTGCTGACGATTTCAAAGACAGAATAAATAGTAGTACTTCAGCCTTAGTAGTGGGAGTTACTGGGAAATACCAATATCATAGCACAGTGGTTTTCAGATTGTAATTAATAATATAATACCTTCCTATAATTACTGCTGCAGTTATACTCTTGTCAATCGAGACTTTTTATCAAGATCTTGATGTCGTAGGTTCGGAAATCAACCCGCGACGACCGCGGTAAGCTTAGCTCTACCTTGTAGATCTATCAGCGATCGTCCGACAGATTTGTTGCGTAGCAGCGAACTGTTACGGGGTGGTTCTTAAAATGGTTTTTAAAAAAAACAATTAATTAAGCACTGGAATAGAATTTTAATTGACTTTCAGTAAATACAATAAAAGTACGTATCCGCGACGACGTTCAAATCCACACTGCCTATCCGGCTCTAGAAAACTAGCGATGTGTCGTAAATGCCGACAACGCAAAGATGGTTCCACGTGTAACGACCAGCGTGGTCATCATTATTATTTTATATGCATTCGCGTGTATTTTAAGATATAACAGCCCCCCGAATAAAATGGAGCATCTGAGATGAGAGATGCGAAATTTAAGATTTGAAGCGGATTGGATTTGGACGTCGTTGGAGATTTACAGATTGTTACTTATAAACTAAGCACATTATGATACTATTTTAGTAAAACATAACGAGATTTAGTAACGAGATTAATTTTGTTTATTGGTTACCAAAATGTTTCTTTTCAATGATGTTGGCCTTGATGTTGACAGATCAGGGTCAACAGTTTCTTCAAACACAGATAGTTCAATAGCTTGTTGAGGATGACTGTGATTATCTACTTTCTTGGTATTATTACATTGGTTGAATATTTGTATGCAGCATGGAGCTTTTGAATTTGGGCATATTAATTTTCGACCTCTGTAGAGTAGGTATAATAAGAATATGATAAAAAATGTGTAGCTTAAGGACATATAATGAACTCCATATTTTTGGAAGTGGGTCGGATCTTCAATGTTATTTAATTCTTGCTCAAACGAGTTTAGGTGCATACTGGCTTGTAGTAAAGAGTCTAGATTATTAACATTGTTTAATTTTAGGTATGGTAAACGTGAAAGTGTATTGTTGACCCTACTCCTTTCACAACAGTCATCTTCAACTAGGTTGAAATTAGAAACAACATGTGAGCTTACATTTACGAAAATATTTGATGATGGCACAAATTGTAAAGTTTTATAAAAGGCTTTGCAATTTTTGGTTAAAGATAATATTCCTGTACCGAATAAAGTTTCATCAAAGCTACTGCCATCATTTTCACAAGATACATGACATTTGCCTGGTTCAGATAGAACAAATATCCATCTATTATTACTAATTTTATGAAACACTTGAATAGAGCCTTTTAACAATTTAGTCTCGCAAGAGTTAGGTAGCTTACTGACTAATTCCGTAATTAAAATAGTTTCACAGATTGGGTTCACGACACTTGAGTATACACTTTCTAATTCACATATGTAAAACTTTTCACGAATCACTTTGCACTTGTCTACACTGTGCAACGGTGAGTAAAACATATGATCGATTGTTATTGCAAGGTAAGGTCGACTGGGAGCGATAAGTGCGAAATTGTCTGGTTGCGCAACGTCATAGGGAACAGGCATTGGGATTATATGGTATAAGTTGTATATTTGAGGTAGGACGAGCGGGATTCTAATAACTACGATTATTTTGTTATTATGAAAATAAGATATAAGTCTCGAAATATCAATAAGATCGTGAATATTTTGTAATGACAAAGATAAAGGGAGTTCGTAATACCTTGGCATATTATTCATATTCCGTTCAAGTTCGTTATAGAGTTGATAAGGACTAAGTACAGTCGGATGTAGAATATTGACCTTACTAAATAGAATCGCGTTATTAATATCCTCAATGTCGAACGACAAGGAAATAATGATGCTTTCAATAGCGTTGAGGAATGTATTTATATTAGATTTGACATCCAACTTATCATTAGAATTAGTTAGTTGCTGAAAAGCTTGATCGATTATTTCAAGGTTTTTGTTAAGCCGTTTTTCATTTTCATTTAGTTTAGATATTGAGCTATTAAACGTTGTAATGGTTGATTTGATTATATGTATATTATCTCTCATCAAATGTGCTAACTGTTTTTCGTCCGTCTGTACTTGGTCTATAGCGTTTGAGAATTTGATTGCATCATCTGAATCTAATGTGCCGAAAAAGGTTTTCAAAAGGGATCCACCGGCATCGATCAAACCGCGTTTGGACCGTTTATTGCTTACGATATAAGAAACTGACGAATATTTTTTAATATTGTTATCATGCTGACTCTGCAACGCTGTTAACGCATTTAGGCAGTCAATCTGGATTTTGGATGAACTATAGTTTTTACAATAAGAGCCAACTTTAGCGAAAAGAGATTCAACTATATCTAGGTGCGATTGTATTTTACTAATATCTAAATACGTAACTACATTCCAATTATCGTTGGTAAACTTAACGTTGATCATTTTATCGAAGTATAAACCGGAACTGCTTGTTATCGGTGTGACGACCTGATGACACCTACATTCTGCAGCAAGGTGCCTGAAATAGATCAAGTTATTGCAACGTCAGACGCCAACTTAATTTCGTCATAGTGATGACGTACATGTTTACGGTTTATGAGGAGGGTCACGGTGTGGTTCCCGTTGATTTTAACGATTTTATATGGACCTTTCCAAACTGGAGACAGAGCTTTGTTTTGCTTGTGGTGACACTTGAGATATACTGAGTCACCGACATCGTAAGTGATAGGTTTAGCGTGAGAATCGTAATAACGTTTAGACCTCTCTTTGGAATTTTGAATGTTTTGTAGTGCTTTCTGCCTACTATAATACAACCTATGATTCAATACTCTGACGTAATCCGTGTATGTGTTATTTTCTAACGTGTCGATGGATTTGGGAATGTATGGTTTAAAACCTAGTAGTAATTCGAATGGAGAGTAGTTGGTGGTTGAATGGACGTTAGAATTGTATGAAAACATGGCCGTGTTTAAGTACAAGTCCCATGTATGTGCGTTTTCATTGACAAAGGGTCGCAAATATTCCTTTAAAGTTGAGTGGCTCCTTTCCAAAGCACCGCAGGTTTGTGGGTGATAAGGCGTTGCTAGAATATGTTTAATGCCAAATAACTTGCTAAGTTGTTTAAGAACTTCGGAAGTAAAGTTAGTGCCTTGATCGGTGACTATCATTTTAGGGATACCGAGATGAGAGATAAAATGAACTAACTTTTTAGCAGTTTCGTCTGCTGAACATGTCTGTAGTGGATAGCCTTGTGAATATTTGGTGAGGTCGTCTTGAATTGTGAGGATGAATTTGTATTTAAATTCGTAAGTTTCCGGAAGGGGACCTACTATATCCAAAAATAACTTTTCGAGGGGTTTTGTTGCGGTGGAATTTATAATCATAGGAGCGCGGTTAGTTTGACGTAAAGGTTTGTTAATTTGGCAAGATTTGCAGTTTTTTACATAATCTTCAATGTCTTGCCGCATATTTTTCCACCAGTACATGGATTTTATTCTTTCCGCCATTCGTGTGATGCCGGGGTGACCGGCAGAAGGCAAGTCGTGATTATCCCGAAGAATTTTCCTAACCTCTTCAGGTGTAGGGAATAGTATGGCATTTTTATAGATGTTAACTTTAAGCCCAGTATTGTGGAAGACGTAAGCTATAATATTATAGACTTTTGTATAAGAAAGTTTTGTGAATGGGTCAGAAAAATCGGATATAGCAATTTCTTTCTCTTCCATGTACCAAAATTTTATCATGTCCCTATATTCAACTAATAACTTAAAAATGTCCTTATACGACATTTCGTCGTAATGGTGGACTCGCACGAATAAGTGAGTGAACAAATGGTTGTCATTTGATGTGTTGTAAAAAGTGTTTAGTTCGCGTTCTATGTCACGAATGTTAGGTTGACTTGTGGATGATTCTATAATTTCTTTGCAATAAGGTACAGAATCGTCTAAATCGATTGATGTAGGATAGACGATTAGTTTGCATTTAGCCTTAAGTAGGGATTCTTTGAATTCTCGAATGACCGTGTCGAATGTAAAATTCGACTGTTTAATAAGTTTTAGATACTTTTCGTAAGTGTCTGTTGTGGACGGCGAAGGACAGTCGTAGGGCGAATTTGAAGGATTTGGAGAGTTGCTATCGTCGACGGCGCATACGGGACGATTTGAGTCGTTGTTATCTTGAGGCGGGAAACGCGACAGAGCATCGGCGTTGCAATTTAATTTACCCTGTTTATGCACTATCTCGTAGTTATATTCCTCCAATTTTAGACGCCAGCGAATTAATTTAGAGCCGGGGTCCTTAACATTAAATAACCAAACTAAAGGTTTATGATCGGTGACGATTTTAAACCGATGGCCAAAAAGATAGGGACGGAAAGTTTGTACGCCGAATACAATGGCTAAAAGTTCTTTTTCTGTAGTGGAGTAATTGCCTTCGGCTTTATTAAGCGTCCGTGACGCATATGCGATAGGCTTGTCCTTGCTTATCTCACCTTGCGATAGTATTGCACCTACAGCGTAGTTGGAGGCATCAGTTGTCAACACAAAAGGTTGACTGAAATCGGGATATTGTAAAAGAGGCGCTGTGGTTAGTTTTTGTTTTAAAATAGTAAAAGCGTGTTCTTGTTCTCCCGACCAATTAAATGGGACGTCCTTTTTTAAAAGGGAAGTAAGGGGTTTGGATATCTTAGAGAAATTTTCAATGAATCGCCTGTAGTAGCCGACTAAACCCAGGAAAGATTTGATGTCTTTAGGACATTTAGGAGTTGGAAACCGAGTGACGGCCTGGATTTTATCTGGATTGGGACAGACACCTTTGTCGGTGATTATGTGTCCTAAATACGCAACTTCATGTCGTAAGAACTCGCATTTTGCGGGTTGTAGTTTTAGATTAAATTCACGGAATCTGTCGAACACTAATTTTAGCTTTTCTATGTGAGATTGAAGGTTTTGGCTATAAATAATACAATCATCTAAATAAATATAGCAGTGAAGACCTTGAAGACCAGATAGGACAGTATTCATAAGTTTTTGGAATGTAGCAGGGGCATTTTTTAGTCCAAAAGGCATTCTTGTAAATTCGTAGTGCCCAGAAATTTCGTTTCCTACTACCGTAAAGCCAGTTTTAGGCGCGTCCTTAGGATTTAAATTTATTTGGTGGAAACTGCTTACAAGGTCAAGCGTAGTAAAATATTTCGAATGACCTAGTTGGTCTAGAATATCCGTAATTAAAGGAATAGGATAAACTTCGGTAACAGTCACATCATTGAGTTTCCTATAATCAATGACTATCCTCCACTTTTGCTTACCCGATGAGTCTATCTTTTTGGGCACTACCCAAATAGGGGCGCTCCATGGTGATTTTGAAGGACGGATAATGTTCTGATCGAGCATTTTCTTTATTTGACTTTCGACTTCACTTTTGTGGCACTCGGGGAAACGATAAGATTTTGCGTGAATTGGGGCAGCATCACCAGTACTGATCGAATGCTCAATAGCATTAGTGCAAGTTAAGGGCTTGCCCTCAAGGTAAAAGATGTCTGTGTAATTAGAGCAACATTCTAAAAGGATCTTTGTTTCTTCAGGGTTTAGATGTTCTGTTCGGATGAGGTCTAGTACTTGTTGTGATCTATGTAAGGACACGTCATCGAGATTATTAATAAATTGAACATTATCTTGATTGCACGATTGGGAGGACAGTGATACGTTTTTGAAGGGAATCAAATGGACACAATAATCTTTGAATACGACTTTAGACTCAGTGGTATTCAGTATTGAGATATTAATGCGATTATTAGGTTTAACTGAAACAATACAATTTGCTAAGTAGACTCCTTCGGCATACATATGATCAAGAACTAGACCTTCTTTCATGGATTTTAACTCTTCTAAGGAGTTTGACACAGAACATTCAACTATCACCTCGGAGCGAGGCGGGATGGTATAGACAGGCTTACTGAAGTTTAGCGGTATGAGATGACCATCAATGAGCAATGAGTTTTGAGAATACCTAACGTCACACCCAAGTTTTTGTAAGAAATCATTACCTAATATGCCATCGTAATTAAGCCGTACTTTATCACTGACGGCGTGGAAAGTGTGACTAAAACAGACTTTAGGATTTGGAGGGAGAATATATTCGAAATCGATGGTGAATGACCCTAAAGTTTCGTAGCAGGAGTCGTCTTCACTCAGACCCTTGAGTTTAATTTTATCACTGGATAAGGATGGTGTAGAATTAAAATTTTGAAGCTTAACAATACTAACACTAGCTCCAGTGTCGATAAGAAAACACAGAGGTTTGTTTGAAAAATTGGTATTGAGAAATACGTGGGGTAGAGAGATTTTGTGAGATTTAATTTCATGAATTGGAGTGACGGACTCCTGGTTTTGTAGGGCATTAGGACTCAACGAGACAGAGGTTCCTGACGGAATATGTTGAGATTTGTTTGAGGTGTGTGTGCTTTCGGTTTGGGACTGGTTACCCTGTCGCATGGCAACACGAGATTTTGAGTGGCCTTCGGTTCGGGACTGGTTACCCTGTCGCATGGCAACACGAGATTTTGAGTAGCCTTCGGTTTGGGACTGGTTACCCTGTCGCATGGCAACACGAGATTTTGAGTAGCCTTCGGTTTGGGACTGGTTACCCTGTCGCATGGCAACACGAGATTTTAAGTGGCTTTCGGTTTGGGACTGGCTACCCTGTCGATTAGCCGGATGGGTTAGAAGTTGACCTTCAGTTTGGGGCTGGTTACCCGGTCGATTGGTCACAATTGATTTAAAAGATTTAGATTGATTATGATTTAAATGAAGTTGTGGGTTTGTAATGCGAGATTTTGTTGTGCCTTGAATACGGTCGGGCGTAGTGCGGCACGCTAGCGACACCCGACTGTTTAGTTTAAATCGTCAGCACATTCTTCAGTTTCTTCCTGCGATTCAACATGATCGGGTAAAGCCATAACGTTATGTTGAATCGAAGGGTTATTCTTTCTAGAATTGTTATATTTGCGCCTATAGCATTGAGAGATATCATGGCCCGGTTTCTTGCAATATTTACAGACTGCGTCTGTTGATTGACTCGGCTGAGAATTTTGTTGATATTGAGAGTTAGACGAGTTTGGAGGTTGTGACCGAAATCGGTTTTTTTTCAGGCACTCGTTTTCTAAGTGACCAGGTTTATTACAAAACTTACAAGTTTTAGCGATTTTTGGGGAGATTTTTAGAGAGAAATTTTGAATTTTTTCTTCTTCGATCGCGATGTTAATAGCATCATTCAGAGTTTTAGGGTTTCTACACCGCACCATATTACTGAGGTTAGGTTTTAAGCCAAAAATAAAAGTGTGGAGAGCTAGGTCTTCCGTCATTGCGATTCTACCTGACAGATCTTTCTTAGTAGTTTCGGAATTGTGAATTTCGGTCTGCATGTCGGTGAGACAGGTTTCTAAGCGCAAAGAGAATTGTGACACTGACTCATTTTGTTGTTGCCTACAAGATTGCAACTCGAAGAATAAATGGCTATAATGTTTCCTTTCACCAAAATTTTGGCGAAGGAATGACTGCAACGAATCAAAGCCATCGAAAACTTTGTTTGAGCAGGCTATTTGAGCTTTGCCTCGCAATTTGGATAGGATATATTTTAGGAGCAATTTTTTCTGACTCTCGGACGCTAGGTTTAGTGAATTTTGGCAATTAGTTAAAAATGCGGACAAGGTCTCACGATCTCCATTGTATGTATCAATAAAATCACAAAGAATTTTAATAGGATATTGTTCGCTTAGCGAGATTTCAGTTTTACTCATTTTGGTCATAAGTTGACTAACGATCAAAAGAAGGTAAATAAATATATTCGATAAAATAAGGATTTGTAAGGAAAACAAATAATATAGATACTATTTGGGACAAGGTTGAGCAATAACAAATTATCAAATGTTCGACTCACAGCAGCGCCGCGAGAAGGAGTGTGGACATCGTAGATTTTGAGTAGAGCAGGTATGTTGCACTCGCAGCTCAACAGGAACCAGGGCAGCAGCAGGACTTCGTCGGCAGCGGCAAAGTGAGCGGCGGCGGACACGTGTCGCACAGACAACGTGTATAGCAGCGGGGCCGACGGCGACGGCACCAGGTAAGTGCCTAGTTGAGTAGGATGGTGGCTGCGAGTCCTGACACCAACGTCAGATAAGAAGCACGAACAGGCTTAATCACGTTGTGAAGTCACACGGCGCAGACACGTGGCACCACGTGGTGGTGATAGGCCAGAGGGTGGCAGGCTTACGTGGTAAGACTTACTGTCGCAGTTCCTCGGAATTCGTAGAGTTTGTGATTTGCACACCAACTAATTTTGTAAGAGTTAGTAAGAGTTCGAAGGATTTTGAAAGAGTTTGTCTAGACGCACTCCGCGGATCGTATAACGGATACCAGCCAACGATTGCTGAGTATCCCACTTCTGACACCACTGTTACGGGGTGGTTCTTAAAATGGTTTTTAAAAAAAACAATTAATTAATCACTGGAATAGAATTTTAATTGACTTTCAGTAAATACAATAAAAGTACGTATCCGCGACGACGTTCAAATCCACACTGCCTATCCGGCTCTAGAAAACTAGCGATGTGTCGTAAATGCCGACAACGCAAAGATGGTTCCACGTGTAACGACCAGCGTGGTCATCATTATTATTTTATATGCATTCGCGTGTATTTTAAGATATAACAGAACCCTCCAACATCTAGATGTCTGGATAGTTTTTGCGCTATCTACCGGTGAGGTACCTAACCAGTGAACGTGCAGGTACGTATTAGGTGGTCATAAGCATGACTGCTGGATCGTTAAGTCAATTACGATGCTAAGGGAAAACTTTTAAATTTCGACTGCAATGATGCAAAAAAGACAAGCATAATAATAAGCATACTGTATACGTCATAATCTCAGGCATTATAGAGTGGATATCGTTTTCCTTTTTTAGCACATTTCAAAGTTCACTTTGGTCAATAGCAGTTTACACACAAAGCCTATGACTCCCTCCGCGTACGCCAACGAGAGATGAAGTACAGCAAATTTTCTGAAGACATTGAATTAAATAATGTTGCACATTTATGTAATAGATTGTAAGACACCTTTGTGGAAGAGAAATAAACATTTATGTTATGTTAATTACACTTTATTTTCAATGGTTTAAGGTTACACTAGTCGATAATTCTTCCATACAAACGTAGTCTAGGGAAAACGCCACTGTTTGACGATGAAAGTTCAAAAAAAAAATGATATCAATATGTCTCATCATTATCTAGCCCTGTATGGAGCCAAACAATTAAAAAATATATATTTGAAAGTTATGAGCGTCGAAAGTGCCACATTTCGACACTAATTTTAACGCATTTTTGGGCGCAAATAAATACCATAAGAAGACGGAAAATTGCAAAACGGCCACCATACAGGGATCGATAATTAGTTCAACAATGCAAATAATTTTTGTTTGAACAGATACGTTTAGTCGTTTTTTCATGATACCCAGACTCCCAAAGGTCTGTTTATAAAATTTCGCGCACTCGGTTTCCTCCTAAATCATTATTCATTTCGCTACAAATTTGCAAAAGTGTATATTCGTACGCGAACTAGCTTCCTACTGGTCATCACAGCATCTATCTCTTCCGCACGTGTTGTCAGTTGATATAAAATGCATTTCAACCCTGCGCACAAAATAGTTCGTTCCGTCGACTAGTGGACCCTTAAGATCTCCTACAAGTTCCACGAGCTAAAAACAGAAAACAGGTACTTTTCAGCGCAAATTTCTCAATAAATACAAGATAATTATATGATAAATCCTTTAATGCAAATTTTTGCGTCATATAGTTATCTAGTAAATGTACATTACATATTTTTGATAGAGTCTGGCAAACGAAAGTAGAGACTGCGAACTAAAAAGAATAACACTAATAACTATAAACAAGAAGAAAATCATGCTCTGCAGTCGGAGGATACATCTGGTTTAAGCCAGCAGCAAGCTCGCGCATATGTATACTCCGACTGCACAGCATGATTTTCTTCTTGTTTATGTCTTTTTAGTTCGCTTTTTTTAAATTTGACTTTTTCAGTCTCTACTTTCGTTTGCCTGACTCTAACTGCTCAATTTAAATTAGAAAAAATAAATTCCTATCACACGTTTTTACGTAATTCCGAAACACCAGGTTTTTCAATGGCTTTTTCAGCTTACTGGTGGCGAATAACAATCTGCAAAAAATGGTGTGGACTGGGCATAATTATAGTAAGTATACTAGTATAAAGCCACCACTTTGTTTTTTAAAGTTTATCGTATCTGTACTTAAAAAAAAAATTGTCCACGCGGAAAAAAAGGCAATTTTATCATGTGCGGTATATAATTTGAAATTTGAGGTGTTTATCAATCGAATCCAATTTTATATTTTATTTTTGAGAACTTATTTTATTTTAATAAATTGTCTAAATATTGCCTTATAAACCGTTGCGCTCGCGCGGAGGCATTCAGTTTCACTCGGTTTCACTCAAGGGCTTGTAGACGATGGACCTATGTCGTTTTATTTTTGTCATTATATTTTTTTATCATATATCTTGTAGTTATTGAGAAATTTGTCTCGTGAAACTTGTAGGGACTCTTAATGCGGCGTTCTCGCCATTCTGTCGATTGATGATGATTGATGTGTGTCATGTTCAACTTTAGATTATGAGGTTTGTTACTCGTATTTATCACAATTTCTTGCTATAGGCTGTGAAAACCTGACGCGGGGATTTTTCTCAGAAGCTGGCCTAGTCATTTTGAAAGTTATTAAGGGCTCATTCCACGGTGACGGGTGTGACATTTCTACTAATGTTTTGTGCTATAATTCTCATATTTGTTACAGGATATATCATCACCCTCAAGCGTTTTTCGGTCGGGAGGTTCAATCATGCTACTGTAGTTGCGTCAGTTGTTGCTTTATTAATGTATTAATAACTACTTTATATTGCTTGTGGCTTACTCTTTAAATTAGTAATAGCCCAAATTCCCAAAGGTATCTATTTATTTATTTATACTCCTTTGAAGCAGATACGTCACTCTGTGAGAACTTGTGTCTGTTTCGACGCGACTTTAATTAAAGTATTACAAATGTTCTTTCGTAAGCAGTTTCGTATAACTTATGTTTCAATAGTTACAAAAAGTTTTGTTTAATAAAATTTTTGGCCATTTATGTGATCGTAGAAGAGAGAAGTAATAAGATCAATCTCGCTGAGCCTTAATCTTCTTTAAAATCACAGTCTTTGCAAACAATATAAGTCTTTAATTGGACTTATTTTACCTAAGGTTTAAGCGTACGCAGCAGTCAATCAGTCTTATTTATTGAACTTAGGAACTAGAAATCAGGTTAATCATTGTGTTTATAGGAATACAATGAAATTATAAAAACAACTACCTTGTAAAATCAATGGTAAATTAGTACCTAATCAAAAAAATAAAAAAAGGTATAAAAAGGCATCTTAATTAATGAGAAAGTTATGTATAAAATGCCACATGCTTCGACAACTTAATGAGTGGGCTGTCCCCTGTTGTTAGTGACAAGGACAACAAATTACTATATTTTTCCATCGCAATTTTGTGTGGTTGGAAAGTCCTAATTCCTCTTTAAAGAAAGGAGTGACCTGCCTCCTAAGAGAACGAACGTGGAATCATTTCTGTGTGGCTACTGGCTAAAAAAATCTTTTGAGATATAATCTAATCTCTTCTTTACAGAAAATTCCATCATTTCTGTCCAGTTCAAGCATCGATCCTCATCGTTTTTACGAACAGATAGCATCCTACGATCGGCTGATATTGTTTTTAAATCAAGGAAATCGGAGTATGTAAGAACATTGACTTCGTACGGTTTTTTTTCCGTGCCAGTTAAAATATTGGTGGCAGCTAGCTCGGTACAAAATGTGACTTAATGCAATGGCAATAAGCTTCTTATTCGAAAGAAAACTTTTTGCTCTAAGCGACGTAAATGACAAATAATGTGTAAACATTGCAGACAAAAATTCTAACTAAGTGCCCTAAGTTCATACGTCAGGTAGTAAGAACATTTTTACCCTCCTTCTGCACATACGCAAAACAAAATACGCGATTATCTTCGTAGTGGTAAACGATACAACAACGACGATTAGAGAGAACTTGTTCGTTACAATGATGTGAACACGTAGGTAATGTCAGTGCAGATACGACAGTTTGTGAGATACGACAGTTAGCGGGGAGGGTGACGATATTTGAGGTTTAAAGTTATGGCTTAAAACGGTATATTTAACTATAAAAAATATTGTTAAAGTAACAAACGATTTTATATAGCCATTTTAGTCGGCGTGACATATGTGCCCAGCACGCAACCAAAATTCAGTACCTGGATAAGATTATCTATGCTTGTGTCTACCAGTCGCACAGCGGCGATCAGGAGACAACCGGGCCTACACAATACCTAAGTGAGGTGGCCGATGAGGCTCAGCAACGGTACCCTGCCGTCCAACTGGTGATACTGGGTGACTTTAATGCCCACCACCAGGAATGGCTCTTCCCGTTTCAGTTCACTGACCATGCTGGGCGAGAGACGCGAAAGCTTGCGCTAGCGTTAAATCTCACTCAGCTGGTCCAGGAGGCAACGAGGTTACCGGATGTTGATTCGCATACAGCCAATTGCTTGGACCTTCTGCTGACAACAGATCCAGACCGCTACTCGGTGTTGGTATTCCTTACCTTAGGGTTTTCCGACCACTGTCTGGTGAAGTCTGTATCCGTCTACTACCCGCCCAATACCAGCCCAGTATGGCGGTACAAGTCAGCGGATTGGGAAGGGAGGCAATCTTTACATACCACTCCAGCTATTTTCCTCATTCATCAGTTTCTCAGAGTAGTCCTTCCACCTATCATTAATTTTTACATCATCATCAATTTGTTTTCATCAATTGGTTGGCGCAGTGGTTGAGCGACTGACTGCTGCGCTGTGTGTCGCGGGTTCGATTCCCGCACGGAACAAATATTTGTATGACCTACAGATAGTTGTTCCGGCCCTGGGTGTGTTGTGTATGTAAGTTTATATGTTTATAAACGCACCCACGATACAGGAAGAAATTCCTAGTGTGGGGCAACGTTTTGCAAAAAAATAAATAAAAAAATAATAATAATAAATTTAATTACTAATATTTTTTTTTTTTTTTGTGATGGGTTTGCTCTTGACTCTAGTCTAGGTCAGAGGTGATAGAGACAGAGTCGACGATGGAGCGAGCTTACCCAAAAGAAGCCTGTTCACCCTAACTTTGAAGAGATTCGGGTTGAATGCTTTCGGAAACACAGACGCGAATGAATGGAACTCACTAAGTTCCATTCTTTCGCTGTGCGTATTATGAAGGATGTTTGGAAGCGCTTCGTGCGAATTGGTGGCATGGCAACAAGGTAACGATGGTAACTTGCAGTGCGTCTAGATGTCCGATGGTAGAAGTGGGCTGGCGGGATAAGGTCGTGGAGTTCTTGAGCACACTCACCGAAGTACAGTCTGTAGAAGACCGACAAGCAGGCAACTTTGCGGCGATGAGCCAAGCTGTGAAGCTTGGCATCCGCCAGGTCAACGTCGCCAATGAGCCTCTTGGCTCTGCGTTTCACCAAGTCAAGCGCGGCAAGCTGATACTTAGCTGAGCCATCCCAAAGGTGGCTGCAATACTCCATGCAGGATCGGACTTGCGCTTTGTAAAGGGTTAAAAGCTGTCCAGGCGTAAAGTATCGATTCACTCTATTTAGGATGCCCATGTTTTTTGGTCGCAATTTGGGCTTTGTACTCAATGGAGCCGCCGAAGTTGAGACTGGATGTCAACTCCATGTCTAATAGCTCGGGCCTATCAGTCACAGGAACAGACGCACCCCGAAAAGTAGGAGTTTGATCGAAAATACTCCTTTAAGCAGAAAAAAGACACGCCTGAGTTGGTGGCGTTAAAGGAGACCACATTGACATCACCCCACTTGGAGACAAAGCTTAAGGTCAAATCTGTCCGAAGGAACGAACTTCATCCACGCTGGTTTTTGCGCTGGACAAGTATCTCTCTGAAACAGTACTGTCATCTGCGTACCTAACAATACCAGGCTGAAGTTGGTCATTTATGTGCAGTAGGAAAAGAGTTGCAGAGAGAACAGACCCCTGAGGAACTCCGGCATCAATAGCCATAAAGTCAGAGGAGCAGCCGTCAATGACCACTTGGATCGACCGTTCACTGAAGGTGTCTGATATCCAGCTACAAAAACCAGCGGGGATGCCATAAGCAGGAAGCTTACTGAGTAGACTCGCGTGCCAGTCCCTGTCAAAGGCCTTCGAGATATCAAGCGAAACAGCAAGGGCTTCGCCGTGTCTCTCGATGGCTTCGCCCCAGCAGTGCGTGACATACACAAGAAGATCGCCAGTTGACCGTCCCCGGCGAAAGCCATATTGACGGTCACTGAGGAGATTGTTGACTTCAAGGTAGGTCAGCAACTTACTGTTCAGTACCCTTTCCATAACTTTGGACAAAATGGAGGTAATGGCGATCGGACGATAATGGGCAGGGTCTGCACAGTTGCCTTTTTTGGGCACTGGTTGCACATTTGCAAGCTGCCAGGATTTCGGCACCGTTCTTTTTACAAGAGAGAGGCGGAACAAGCGTGTCAACACATGAGATAGTTCTGGCGCACACTGCCTCAGCACTCTCGCTGGAATGCTGTCAGACCCGCTGGCCTTGTTCACGTCTAGGCTGCACAATACTCTCCGGACCTCTTTAGTGTGCACAGCGATCTCCGGCATCGAAGAGTCACAATGAGGTACAGTAGGTGGTTGCTTGGAGCCAGCGTGCAGACGTGAATTGCTAGCAAAGAGAGATGTAAATAAATTTGCTTTCTCACTCGCAGAGTGAGCCAGCGACCCATCAGGCGTCAGCATAGGCGGTAAAGTGGGCCGACAGAAATTCGTTTCACCGCTTTAGACCGGGACCAAAACTGTTTACTACCCGGAGGGTGCGATGCCAGCTTGCTCCAATACGTCCAATATGGTCAAAACGTGCCCGACGCAGAAACCGCTTGCAGAACTGGGCGGCAGAATTAAAGGCTCTTTTCTTCGCGCGAACCCTACGCGCTCTAACTTTGCGGTCGCGGGCCCCGACCCAGCCTTGGTAGGCAGACTCTTTTCGGGCCTCAGCTTGGGCGCATTCTGCATTATACCAAGGTCGGGATTTGTGACCGAGCGGAATATCGGCGAATGGAATGAAATACTCCAGTATTTAAATGCACATATTCTTAAATTAATTTCTTCTTTATTTGGTATCAATTAATGTAGAACGAGCCTATGCTGACACTTAAACAAAAAAATATGATGCTCTAAAAATGAAACCATTAAGCGCTTCGTTATCGATTTGAAGGCAAAGATTGAGATATGAGAACTTTACATCCCCAGTATCCATATGCAGTGCTACTTTGAAGAAAAATCAAAATAGCAGCAATGGGTGCTTAGGCCAAACTAAACTAAGTGCATTGAACCTAATTAGGTTCAATGCACTTAGAAAGTATTTATTTAAAGCAATGATTTGATAGCGTACCTTCAGTTTTTGTAGGTGTTCCAAAGTCAGATCCTTCACAGGTACTTCTAACATTTCTAATTGGTTAACTTCCTTCTTTCTCTTCAATGATATACATACATAAAAATCATGATAAATTACTGGTACCATATCTTTGCTTAGCTGAACATCAAATTCTAGCAAGTCTGCACCACTAGCAGCTGCCTTTTTAAGGGATGCTATGGTATTTTCACGAATAGCATCTCCACTGAAAACAATAATGATTATGTTTATTTTAAATACTCGTCCATCTTTGTCGTGTGAGGATTTGGCCTCTGGTATCAGAGTTAATTAAGCCATCTCTGGGAAACCCACAGGCCTCTGACTTGGCTATTTCAGACTTACATTACGTATATAAGTCCAGGTTTCCTCACGATGTTTTCCTTCACCGTTGTCTGTAAAATACTGCCAAAATCATTCATCTAATTAATTGGGTAAAACTACTACTGGAGCAGTGGTGGCCCGGTAGTAACGGCCGCGACTTAAAAATTGTAGGTTGTTGGTTCGAACCTAGGCAGGCGCTTTACTTTGTGTAAATTATTTCATCATCACTGCTCTTAAAATGGTGAAGGAAAACATCGTGAGAAAACCGGCATGTCTTAGAACCAAAAATTCGAAGACATGTGACATCCACCAACATGCACTGGGCCCGCGTAGTGGATTACGGCCCAATCCCTCGCACAGAGAGAAGGCCTGCACGCACAACGGACCAAATGCGAGTCTAAGTGCGGAAGAAGGTTCCATCTATCCTATCTTTATGGGTAAAGCTACTTACTCTTTGGTTTTAAAGCTGGCACCTAGTCCTCGATGTCCAACCTCCAGGCCAGTCCAGGATGGATTCCAATATTTTGCAAATGACTCCTTCAGGTTACATAGCTGCTCAGGCATAGGTTTGACAATTAAATATCCAATATTTACTGTTCCTAAAGGACGATGTTTCACGTTGCAAGTCACAGGCAGATCCATATTACCCTCAGAGGACTTAAACATATTTGGAAGCACATATGTATATCCTACATGGCATGGAGGGTCTTCAGATGTAGCACGGCTGCTGGAGCAATAGAAATCCACAAGATATGCAAGGGATTTGATATCTGGAGCCATAACATTTATCAGTAACACATCATCTGGTTTGTAATCTCTCCCAAACTGCTCCTGTGGCTTCATAACACAAACAGATGAATCATTGTTGAGTGTAGAAACATCAACAAGCACTCCCGATGCTACTCCACCAACATCCATGCTATGGGATGAATCATCAGCTTGCAATTCCGTCCCAAAAGATAATTTGACAGGTGTAACTTTTATACTCATAATTCTTTTAGCCAGACAACTCCTAAGTCTTAATGGATTGTTCATAAATTGGAACTGCAGCAATGTGGTTACTGTGAGCCAGCCAGATGATACCAACTCATTGCCATCATAATTACCATATGTATCAATATAAGGGTGCAGTACTGTTTCTCTAAGAATACGTGGCTGGTGATGTGTTTCCCATTCGTGAATGGTGATATCCTTAGGATTAGCCTCATTCAGCAGACATTTACCATAACGGTACAATATGTTACAAGTATTAGGAACTGTAATTGATTTCCACCACAAATTTGTACCTTCATCATGGTCGAGAAAAACTATCTTGTTATAGTTCCACTCACCAAGCTCTGGAATACTTCCTGTGATGAACATGATTTCTTTGGGCCTGACATCTGGCGCGCAAACCGTGAATTTCCATTCTTGAGATTTTACTACACCTACAGATTCAGGCTTTTTCTCTGCCATTTTTTTTGGTGCTTTGTATTTAGGTTTTTTCGGGTCTTCTAAAAAAAACCAGCGTTGCATCTTGTTATGATAGATATTTTTTTTTTGTTTTATTACATTGCAAAAAATAGATTTAAGCATAAATGAAAAATACACACCAGAATATTAAAACACTAAATAAACATTTTTTAATCTCTTTGGTTTATCTTACTTGGATCAAGAAGTCAACAAACAGCGACCGAACACGACCCAGCCAGCCAGTTTCAACCAATCAACCACAGATAACTATATACATTATACTAGTCAGAGCAATCAACTTCAGTCTTCGATTATTGTTCTCTTGTTCTCAATCTCAATCTCAAAATGTTCACTAACTCACTGACTTGGTCACTAGAGATGGGTCGTACTAGGTGAATTTTGGACTAGGTGCACCTAGTCCAAGTCCGTACAAATACTCGATCCAAATACCTGTTCCACTAGTCCATCTAGTCCATAAAATACGCATACTTTATAGATGTGACGGCGGGAGCGTGAGCGTAGCGACATCATGGACATCTTCGTCACTAGGTGTAGATTCCATGATGTAGGGGCACTCGGGAAAACCAGTAAAACTTATGTTGAAGCACAAATTACAGTATTGTTTATTTGGTGATATGAACAGTCAAAGAACAAAGGCTCGTGTTGTACGATGAACCGATAATCCCGGTCTTACGATCTCAAAAATCTGGCGTTCACTGCCGACCGATTTTATCCACGCATGGCGTCACATTTTAAGTGCCCTCCCGCGGTGTTCATCGAACAACCCGACCAACCAATCAGTGTAGAGTTTTACAGGTTGACAAACATTATGAAATCTACGAGTTAAATCTAAATCAAAAGTTGTAATGTTGCCATCTGGAATTGCTTGTGACGACACGGCCAAAGCTGACATTCACACGTCCCTGTGTGTATCTGTAACAAATTTCTCATTTAAAGCAACCTCTTGCTCGGCCTAACCTGACCATAAGGTAAACACAATAAAAGTTCGAAAGATACCTCACAAGTAAACATAATCAGAATAAACATCAGTTACTGAACAATACGCAAACACACAACACAACACTAATATGACCCGATTACTGGGTAGTGTGGTCTCATCGAGACCCAAAAAGTGGCCAACTGACCCAAACAGGGGTCAGCACACCCAAACAGTGGTCAAAAGACCCAAATAGTGGTCAAAAGACCCAAATAGTGGTCAAAAGACCCAAACAGTGGTCGACAGACCCAAACCCTACGTCTAGCCGCGCATTGCGCCCTGAACGACTCATAAAATCGCAGTTACAGACGACTAGATGTACAGTTTTTAAAGGAAAGGTAGATATAGTTACCTAGTCATTTTAGTGTGCGTCATATTCATACAATAGCGGAAGTGCTTTCACTTTCATTATCTGTAATGGATTCTATTCTATGTCAACAATAAGTTCAGATGGAACTTCACTTTGAGGCATCTTTCTAAGGCGATCGTGGGCATACTTATAAGTTCTGTTAATGGTAAATGATTTCAAAGTGTAACGATCACCTTCTAATACATCATTTATTTGAAACGGGCCTTTATATTTCGTATCTAATTTTGTTTGGTTTCGCTCTTCATTTTGAATAAGATCCATGTCACTGTTACTGTCAAAACGAGATTTATCGTTATGTGAACTTCGTTCGATGTTGTGGGCTGCATGCTCTCTCATTTCAGAAATATCTACTTCAACTTCAGTATCGTCAGCAGTCAAATGATTTAGTGGTCTTGCTACGCGACCGATCATAAGTTCTAGGGGGCTCGCCTTTATCACTCTATTTAGAGTGCAATATAACGCTAGCTGTACCTCGTCAAGAGCTTCCTGCCACGACCTATGCGATGTTTCTACAGCAGTTAGCATGCTCTTTAGTGTTCTCATTACGCGTTCTACTTGACTGTTTGCTCGGCTAGAACCTGTCGCGATTAAATGTAGGTGAATGCTATGCGAACTACAGTATTCTTTAAATTCTTTACTAGCAAAGCAACGGCCTTGGTCTGCTATTACGCGTGAGGGTGTACCAAAGACAGAGATACTAGATTTAAGCGCCTTAACGACACTCACGGTGTCGATACGAAGCGTATAGATAGAAGCACAAATTTTGTGAATGCGTCTATTAAAACTATCACATATTCCTTTTGATCGTTTTTTTTACCACTTAATTTTCCCGTAATATCGGCATGCACTGTATGCCAGGGGACAGTAATTTTGGGTATAGGGTGGAGATCTGCTTGAATACGTCCGGCATGAGATTTTGAAACCTTGCACGTAATGCAATTGTCTACGAATTTACGTACGTACTTAGTCATAAAATCAAACCAGTAATTTTCATACACCTTCTCTAATGTTTTATCCGCGCCAAGATGCATTATCGACTCATGTACGTTATTTATAACGGACCATCGAAAACTTCATAATCAAAATAAAATAAAAAAACATGCATTGCTGATCTATGCACGTACGGTTTGAAGTGCTTCTCACACATTATGCATTGGGAAAGGTTCTATCAACAAGCTCAATTAACCAGTCAGTTTTATTTGCTGAGATACATTTTATAGACAGTGTATACTTGACTCATAAATCACTCAGAAATACCTATCTATTAACCAACACAGACCAGAATCGTACGAACGATTGTTTTAACTTCTAATGAAATCTGCACACTACAGACCAGAGTCGCACTAACGACTACAAAATCAGTTACCACACATGAGGCACTCTGTGTATACTGGCTTCCAGCTAATAGGAAACTTATTCAGTACTTGCTTTGTACTAAGTATGTCTTAAACTGAGAAATAAGCATCGCTTCACAAGAGAACATTCGACTTTCTTGTCGAACGAATATGGAAGCGACTCACCGAGTTCTCCAATGCCTTGACCTCACAGAGGTTAGTTTGACGTTCGGCTACCGCCTGTGAACTGCTGATCGCAACTGGCGAACCGCTGACCGTAGCCTGCGAACCGCCGAGGCGCCCACTCAGCCCGCGCACTGTTGACCACAGCCCGTGAACCGCTGCCGTCGCGTCTGTCTTGACCTCTCAGATGTTGACGTGACGTTCGCATTCAGCATGTGAATCGCTAACCCGCTGCGCAACATGTTATCTGAAAACTTAAAAATACTACGAGAGTATATGTCCACTAGGCTACCATAACCATACACAGCTTTGATGGCAAATAACCGGTTCAGATTAAATTGCAAAATGCGAACGTGAGTGCGGTGTCCCTGTCCAAACCATGACAACACATTAGTATGCGTCCACTGCACTTGCACTATAAAGAACCCAATGAATACTACTGACAATGCTTATTCCACACTAGGATTTTTCCCGTATCACAAACAAACTCAAGTCGTTACCCGTTTCTATAATCAACTATGGTTTTAAGTCTTAAAACCATTGAACTAAAGATCAATTTCCTTTGACACTTAAATCGTTCCATTTGGTTGCGCCATGGCGCAATTTTAAGCTAACGCCATGAGCTGACGCAGTAAACTGCGCTCGAGTTACTGCCTGAACGTAAAGAATTTCGCTGAGTTTCTCATGTCTAACTGACATACACAAACAGCCAGAATCGGAACAACTATGTGTAGGCCATACAAATATTTGCGCCGTATGGGAATCGTACCATCATCGTCATCATCGAAACGCGACACGCAGCACAGCAGCCGATCGCTAAACCACTGCGCCATCCATGTTGTCTAATTAACTTGGAACTGTCATGACCCCATCTACTAGGCCCAAATTATCTAAAATAATCCTTTGGCATTATCATACTTTCCAGAATGAAGTGTGAGCTGTCAATACGTTTTTTTTTTTTTTGTGTAATATGTTTCTGTGGTTGTTACTATATCGCTTTAACGTACAAACAAAAATAGCCCTTTACAGACACTACATAGAGCGTATAATTCTACCAATGATGTTATAATCTAAGAGGACCCACTTACCAACATCTAATAGGAGCCACTTACCGAGAGTGGGCCTGTGTCAGTAATGTAAACAATAAAGGTCCTTAAGTAGTACTACATAGAGTCTATAATTCAACCAATGATAGTGAAAATGAGAATGTGACGTAATTAAAGTAAACAAAACAACAATTTTGAATAGTGAACACTTTTGTACCGGGTCATATCAAAATGAAAACGACTCACCAAATAACCATCACAACCAAGGACACATCTGCTCGCTTATTCTTGACCTGGCCAGCTGCTGTGTTTTTGGTTAGCCTCCTTGCTGCTCCGTTATCTGCGACAGCTATGTCACAGCTCGAGACGAACGCAGAGACGCGAAGCTGCAGATGCAAACGCAGAGACGCGAAGCCCTTCAGCGCCTTACTTATTGCCAAAACAAGCTGGCATACTTCTCAGATTACAGGCATACTTCAACTGCATTCTCGCTTAAACAATTCGACGGTGCCACAATATTTTCGGTAATTGAACTCTGGTTTTGAAATCCACGGTATTCACCGAGTTCTTTGTGCATGAACTTGTTGCATTTTAAAACGCACCACCACTGATTCTAATTATCACTTTCATCACATGTTTGCATTTGAAAAAGTAACTGGATCAAATTTTCACACACACAATATTGTTTTCGCGTCATACCAGTATGCAATACTTGAGAAAGCCGTAATTCAGCGCTTTCTTCCATGGGATGTTTTGCTAGGCAAATGTTCATCGTAGAGCTCCGAGAACGTGAATCGAAGTCTGGTAGACTCGGGTTAAAGCTGACGTCGACATTGGTCCGACTTGGTCCTTACATGGCATCTATCATGCGCATGGCAATTTGTTGCTCGAGAAGCAGCAGTCGCCAATACATATCGAAGGTAGGTACCCGAGTTGATCTCACTTCTGATGACGGCGGGAGCGTGAGCGTAGCGACATCATGGACATCTTCGTCACTAGGTGTAGATTCCATGATGTAGGGGCACTCGGGAAAACCAGTAAAACTTATGTTGAAGCACAAATTACAGTATTGTTTATTTGGTGATATGAACAGTCAAAGAACAAAGGCTCGTGTTGTACGATGAACCGATAATCCCGGTCTTACGATCTCAAAAATCTGGCGTTCACTGCCGACCGATTTTATCCACGCATGGCGTCACATTTTAAGTGCCCTCCCGCGGTGTTCATCGAACAACCCGACCAACCAATCAGTGTAGAGTTTTACAGGTTGACAAACATTATGAAATCTACGAGTTAAATCTAAATCAAAAGTTGTAATGTTGCCATCTGGAATTGCTTGTGACGACAGATGCTTAGTCTTGGCGTACCGCCGATACGTGTAGATACGTACGTACGCAGTAATGAATTGTAATCTTTCCTTCATACTTTATACAGGCTTAGGACTGTCAACGAAAAGATTTATCTACATTGAAGATTGTTGGCGTAATTAAAAGATTTCTATTAATACAGTATAGATTTGTTATTGTTTTTTTTAAATACTACTTCCTGTGGGAAACATTTTTTAAAACAATAAACACATGAATTAATGTCGTAATAAAAAATAGATATATTTTCTTTAACAATTTATCAAAATTTCATTACGAAAACCGATCACACTAAATAAGTCCGACAGTACGTGTTTGCGACGTCTAGTAAGTATCATTTCATTCATTCATTTATTTATTCATAAACAATATTCATTGTGTTTGAACATATTATCATTGAATTATTATTTATACAAATTAAATTTTACAACCAAAAATTACAACAAAATAAACAACATAGTTCACTACTTAAAATTTAATAAATTCAATGTCAAAAAAGGTATTCAAATTCAATATAATAAAGAAAGTCAAATAGTTATAAAAATTAAATGCCAACCTTACATTTATCTAATACAACAAACAAAAAGAAAACAACGAAAATCACTACATGTCATAAAAGTTAATAAATTCAATGTCACATTCTGCAAAATCAAGAGGTATCAA
Source organism: Orthosia incerta (assembly GCA_948252205.1). Lineage (NCBI taxonomy): Eukaryota > Metazoa > Arthropoda > Insecta > Lepidoptera > Noctuidae > Orthosia > Orthosia incerta. The sequence goes on from OX411754.1 coordinate 14,148,845, forward strand.
TACGTGAAGCGAGATCAACTTCGCAGGAGTCCGTACTTGATACTAGACTGCATCACATAGTCTTAATTCGCATCGAGTATTGTCAAAGTACCTATTCTATAAAGTCTGCCTAGTCCCGACTAGTCTCGAGTATTGTCAAAGTACCTATTCTATAAAGTCTGCATAGTCCCGACTAGTCTCGAGTATTGACAAATAGAATAGAATAGAATACTCTTTATTATGTACACCATATAAGTTACAGAAAGTATAGACGAAGAAAACATTGCACAGGGTGACACAATGGGCGGCCTTATCGCTAAAAGCGATCTTTTCAAGACAACCTTTGGATGGATTTAAAAAAACAAATGGAAGGAATGACAGTTCTGCAGGTAGTATTTGGTGTACTATTTATATATAAAATAAATAAAAAGAATACATACATATATATATAATAGACAAATATATACAGTAATAAGTATGGAACAAAAGCATAGATATCAAGAAATACAACTATTAAAGAGAGAGGTAGTGATTTTTTACCATTGTTTTAAAAATGGGCAGAGATTGAGCACGCCTTATTGACACGGGCAAAGCATTCCACAACCGCACCGCTTGAACCGTAAAAGATTTGTCGTAAAAGCTGGTGGAATGCATCGGCATCTCTAGTCTCGAGTTTTCCGATGACCTCAGATATCTATTATGTGTGTCATGAAGGAACTTGAAACGTTCTTTGAGATAAGAGGGGGTTGTAGGATTGTATAGAATACTGTAAAGCAGAAATAAAATATGAGAATCCCGGCGAAGACGTATGGGAAGCCACTTGAGCTTTGTCCGAAATTCAGAAATGTGATCATATTTGCGCAGGCCAAATATAAATCTTATACAAAGGTTTTGAAGACGCTCAAGTTTATCTAGTTGTGCCTGGGTGAGATCGAGATAACTGACATCAGCATAGTCAAGGATAGGAAGCAGAAGGGATTGTGCAAGCGCAATTTTAGTAGCAGTGGGAAGAAAGTTTCGCAATCGTCTAAGGGACCTGGCAGATGCAAAAATTTTGCGGCTTACGTCCTGAAGCTGCGGACCCCAAGAGAGATATCTGTCGATCCAAACCCCAAGGTTCTTAACCTTCTCACCTATTGGAATAGTAGTTCCGTTAAATTGTACAAGAGGAAGTTGTGTCCAATTTACTTTTGGAATCATCCTAGAGCTGCCAATAACAATGACCTGGGTTTTCGCCGGATTTACCTGAAGCCCGTTTGCCTCACTCCACTCACAAATTGTAGCCAAATCCTTATTTAATGCATTCATTGCATCAGCTAACTCTGCAAGGGCAGCTTGTTTGTAGATCTGTAAATCGTCTGCATAAAGGTGGTAGGAGGACAGAAGTTTTTTGGAGATAGCGTTTATAAATATTGCGAAGAGTAAAGGAGATAAAACGCCACCCTGAGGTACACCGGCAGTTGTATAACACCAAGAAGAGTTAGATTCTTCTATGCATATACGTTGCCGGCGGCCATACAGGTAACTACGAAACCAGTCAATCGCCGTTGGAGATATGTTAAGCGAGCGAAGTATGCCAAGCAGGATATCGAAATCGACAGTATTAAATGCATTACTAAAATCTAGCAAGCAAAGAACCGTCAGATGTCCTCGTTCCATGCCTAACCGTATGTCATCCGTAACGTTCACTAAGGCAGTAGCTGTGCTGTGACCAGGACGAAATCCGGATTGAAAAGGATTCAGCAAACTATTCTTACAAAGAAAAGCACTAAGCTGATTGTGGACAAGGCGTTCAAGGACTTTGGAGAGGAAAGGCAAGATGGAGATAGGACGGTATTCGGAAAAGGAAGTAGGATTCGTCTTTTTGGGTAAAGGAGTGATTTTGGCCTCTTTCCAAGCTGATGGAAAGACCCCATGGGATATTGAGTAATTAAGGATATGGCAAAGGACAGGAAGGATTTCGTCGAGGACAGGGAGTATCATTTTTCGACTGACACAATCACTACCAACTGCGTTAGAGGTAATTGAAACTATGCTCTTCTTAACATCACAATCAGAGAATTGACTAAAAATAAATGGGGAATGATCCGGAGTTGGAAGGTTTGAAAGATAGCTCAAAGTAGTTGCTTTCAAGGTCCCATTACATGAGGACGAAGACGAGAAGTGCTGATTTAGTTGATCAAGATTAAGGTCTTTAGGAATCGATTCTTGGCGAGATTTCCCAACTCCTATGGATTTAAGAAATTTCCAGACTTTAGCTGGGTCTCCATTTTCAACCGAGGTGTGGATATGGCGTCGTTGGGCGTCTCTACACACCTTATTGCAGCGATTACGTGCGTCCAAAAGTTTCACCCGGTTCGGCGACGAGGGACGACATTTAAATTTGGTTTTGGTAACAGCTTTTCTGTGGATTAATTCTTTAATGTCTGCTGTTAGCCATGGCGCCGGAAGATGTTTCATTTTTATTGCACGTATGGGAGCGTGGACATCATACAGCTCCAAAAGGCGGTCCGTCAACACGTTCACTTTGTCATCAATTGACTCCAGGCTGACCAGGGGTTCCCAGTCAATGCTGCCGGCATCCCTTCGGAGATCATCTGTATTCATTCCACTAAAATTGCGCTGCAGGAGAATTTTAGGTTTTGGCTTAGGAGGTCGAACTTTGTATGAGAGGAAAATGAGGTCATGATAGGAAAACATGTCAGCAGGGCACTGGCCGTGCTTGCTGACATGTTGTAAAGAGGAAACAATAACAAGGTCTAAGAGTGACGGGTTACAATTTGGAAAATGGTGTGTGGCACTTAAGGGAAGTAAGGATAGGTTCAAAGATTGTAGGATTGATTGAAGAGAAGAGGAGCGGGAATCATTCTTCAATAAGCAAGTATTGAAGTCCCCCATAATGATTGTATGACTGTAAGAAGGCAACAGGTTTTCTAGGATGGTTTCAAAAGAAGAGAAGAAATTAATTCGAGATGAAGGGCTGTAATAAACGCCTAGAAGGATTTTTGTAAGGTTCAGGGTGACTTCTAAAAAGAGATGCTCGCCCGCGCTTGACGACGGAGGCTGTGCTGACATATCAATAATTGAAAAAGGAATATGTGGGCGAAGGTAAATAGCAACACCACCTCCACCGCCACGCACACGGTCATTTCTTATCAGTTGAAACCCCGGCAAGGAATAGGATGTGGATGGGAGACATGGTTTTAGCCAAGACTCAGAGATAAGGATGGCGTGGATATTCTTACAGTCAAGGGAGGCTAGCATGTCAGAGTGGTGCGCCGGAATACTTTGGGCATTTATATGGACTACATTAAAATTCTTCGGAACATCGGAAAATTGGGATTCAAGTGTGTCAGCAAGGGTCGGAATGCTAACAAAACTGTCATCACTACTTGCAGTAACAAAGCTTTCGGCGTCACTGCTGTCATTATTGCTTGACATCGAAAATGTTTAAATAAATAATATATATATATATATGATAGAATAGCAAAAATATGAAAACTAAAATTACAAAAAAAAATGAATAAATAAAAAAGTAGGGCAATTAATATCCACCCGCCAGTTGTGTGTTAAGACATTAAAAAAAGCTTTACAACACAAATAAGCAACAAGCACAATAATCTCATCGCCCGGGTAAGCAGCAACATACTATAAAAACATAAAAGAAATAAAGCGAAGATTAAAGAAAAATAATAAATAGCCAAAACTACTATACAAAACTAATATACTGGGCGCACTGTCAACCTGTTTCTAAACGTAAATTATTCTAATGACAATGACAAGAAATTAAGAAATGTCAAGGTGACAGCTGCCAGTGCAATAAATAAACATTGAGAAATAAAGGAAAAAAAGAAGCGAATTAGATAAAGAAAAGGTGAAGGGTAGAAGAAATCAAGATGCAATAAAATTGGAGAGCGCTACTCACAACAAATGAAATGACTGCTACCCGGTATACCGATACAATTCATGAAAAGTTTGAGCAGAACCACGAATCACTTCTTCACAGCACGCCGGGCCTTCTTCGGTGCCGGAGTTGGTGATGGTGACGACAACGGGTTCGGCGATGCGACGGGGGATTCGGGTTTTTTCCTGGCTGGCTCGATTCCATTTAGGTCAGCAATGGAATTTATTCTATGCCGGTTGCCGTCGGAACCAAGAACATAGATGAGGCCCTGCTTGGTCCAGCAATTGGTCTCACCGAGCTTTTCCCTCGCCGACATGAAGAGCTGATGCCGAGATCTTGTCAGGAATTCTGATAGCGTAACACCAGTGCCTTTCAATTTAGTCTTTGCAAACCAGATACTATCCCGGTTGTTGATGTCCCACAGCTTGCAAAGAATAGGCCTGGGCTTGCTGGTACCTGTCGCTCTACCCATCCGATGGCAGCGTCTGATGTCAGCAACTTTAAAATCAGGCAGCTTGAGGTGGCAACGCACAACTTCGGCAACTACCTGCGCAGTATCCTCTTTGGCCTGTTCTGTTACACCATGCAATAGAACCATCTTCCGCCGACTCCGCATCTCAAGGTTGTCCAGCCCCCGTTCTAGTGCCTCCAACTGACGCTGGAGACAGCTTAACGCATCCAGGATGAAATTCTTGAACGATGTGTAGTCTGCAACCAGCCCGTCCGTGTCCCTAGATGAAGTGCTTGCAGGGTTTTTCTTAAGCTCAGCCTCAAAATTGGACATCCTGTTTTGGAACAGTGTCATCATATCGGACAATGAGACTTTCAGTGCTTCCATGATGTGCTTCTGAGTGTATTTTATTGTGTTTAGGATTAAAATATATTAGAGATAACACTAAACTGGTGGGTACTATATGTTAGCATGTGAATGCATACATTTAATAATTTAATTAAACTGTAATTATATTTTTAATTAAAATTTGAATTGGGAGCGATTTTATTTTCCACCGTATGTTACAACTACCCACATACGTCCGTTCAACAAAGACAAAGTACCTATTCTATAAAGTCTGCCTAGTCCCGACAAGTCTCGAGTCTCGAGTATTGACAGACAAGAATGGAAGGATTGCGGAATAGTGTAGTTAAAAAAGGACAGAATATATTCTAGCAAAACATAGTGCACGTCGCGTTACTTTTATGCAATTTAATTAGGGTTCAAATTCAAGTGACTGACACACGTATGATTTTGGCAAACATTAATGAGCTATGACCATGATGCTATCTCGCTTCGCCACGTCGTCGGTACTTTGACTCGCGCGGGCCGCGCGCGGGTGCCGTGCACTGCGTAGGCACAGTGAGAGTGTGAGACTAGGTGGATCGAGTATTATAAAAGTTAGAATAGGTGCAGCCTAGTCTCGTTAAATACCTAGTCCCTGGATCTGTTCTAGTATATACGCTTCATCTCTATTGGTCACGCCATGAGGGTATAGATAAGATGGAGACCACACTTCGAATACCTACTTGAAACAAAACCTATGTATCACTATCTCGCTCTCTGTGGGCAGACTAGAGAGTCAGACCCTTCTGTCTAAGCAGGATAACTTTCATTTTATTTTTCCCAGGACATCGCTATAATTGTTTATTTAGTGGTTTACAATAATATTAATACAATTACATAAAAGAGTAGAAATTAAATGAGGGCGCCACAATCGCTCAGATAGCAACCCAGTTAGTACGACCCAGCTGATCTTGATACTTGAATAGTATTATTTATTTATTGGGAATAAATAATGAGTAAATTTATAAAATAAGTGTGTTTATTAAATATGTAGTAGTAATAAAACAACAACTTCACAAAAAATAAGTATTTTTAATAATCAATTGCTTTCAATAATTATAAACAAAAATTTATAAAATAAACTAATCTAATAAATCAAAATCTAAATACTCTACACCTTCCATGGGATCACTTAAGTTCGTGTCGTCTATTTTAAGCTCTGGCATTGATTCGTCACTGATTTTTGAATCAGTCTCATCATCATTGCTGTCTGCACCACGGGACGACCCTTCCTGTGTTTAGCTGGTGTTGAGAATTTCCCACTGTTTTCAATGCCTTGTTGCACGATTCTGCTCACTGTGCTTACAGAAACACCTAAAACAAGCAAATAAAAGAATCACTGTCAGTTCGACGAAAGATGTTCCGCGGTAAATAAACGTGAATATATTTTAAAATTGTTTCTTTCCATTTAGTCGATTGCATCAACAAATATGGTATAGCAAAAAATATTTTCGTATCATTAATTGTGTCTATGTGCGACACTGTTGTGACAGGCAAGTTACATATAGTGTCGCACGTAAGAGACTACTGTAAGTTATGGAATGTGAATTTGAATTTATTTTAAGAGTTGATGTTGTATATATATTTTGTATTAATTTCTTTGTATTTATCTGTGTGATTTTGTATTTATTTTTGAATGATTTAAAAAATGTTGTCTAATATGGGTTTAGGCCCTGAAATAAATGTTTTTTTTTTTTTTTTAATTAATTAATTGTTTTTGCCTTACGATCAACATTGTTAAGTCGTGCTATAACTTCAACGGTATTTGTTTATCTTAGCATAACCTCAAAAATGGTAGACAAATGATTTGGAAATGATATGTGGTTCGAAAATTTAGCTCCTTGAATTTATTAATCGTTTTTAATTAACGTTTAGTGTAACTTTCAATAGTTACTTACCAGTAAAATCTGCTGTTCGATGGTAAACATCTTCTAAGCTGGATAGAAGCTCCTAGCTTGGAATTCGGCTATACACCGCATATAAACTTTGTAAACTATATCACGGGCTCCTCCTCGAATTACCTTATTCATGATTTGCCACTGTTTTTCGGTCCACACTAAGAAATATCTCAGAAAAACCAAAATTCTCACGAAAATCGAAACCGACCGAGAAGAATTGACAGCTCAAGTACTCATTTTAGATGTTGCCAGAAAATGAAAACTTTTAGTTCACAAATATTTAATTTCTACTCTTTTATGTCGCACTGTATCTACATCTCATTAATACTACGACCGAGCCCCTAAATTGTATAGATCATGATAATTATGCATGCGTATAATAAATTAATATGTGGCGACACTTGGGGGAGGCCTATGTCCAGCAGTGGACGTCTTTCGGCTGATATGATGATGATAATAAATTACGAAAGAAGCTGTTTGTTTAAGTGTGAAAGTTTGGATGTTTCCGACTTTGTAAATTTGGCTCTTTCTCATTTATCTAATCACGCAGAAAGTGTAGGGTCCACATGGACAGAATTTTTCGAAGAAATAGATCATGACCAGGACGTAGGTTTAATTACAGGGGCAATACGAAATGAATGACTGAGATCTGTGCGGGCACAAGAAAGAGGCATCATTATACACATCATTTTACAAAAACTGGTACTAAGGGACCCCAGAAATTGCGAAAAATAAATCAGATGTTTCATTAATTTTGCTGATAGCGAAACATAATGAACAGCTGTTTTTTTTTCAGATTCCTGGGTTAGTCAGTGTTAAGGAGCAAGAGTGGTAAGGAGGGTGTTCAGGTGCGCTATTTGAATATTACGTATATATATTATACGGGACTATAATAGGAACTGTAATATATTTAAACAAAAAAACCAAAAGGAAACAAAAACACTTGCCGAATTAAAATCATATATTTTATAACTTTTCTATTTATTATACATGATTAAATATTATTGTTCTGTGTAGTTTCTGTCTCTTACCACGTAAATCACTGAATTTTTATTCTCTATGACTCTTTAAGTGAGCATGTATACGCATGAAAAATAACCAATGAAGTCCGTGATGGGATGGTTAAACATTACCTGCAACAGAAAAGTAAAATATTGTGATACGACATTTTTTTTTTCTATGTTATTTTCTCTAAGTTGGCCCATCAATTTAGCTCGTTGATAAATTTTGTCCCAGATATATCCCCAATATGGTCACACTACTGCAGTACGACTTCATGTAAACAAAACAAATTAAATTTCACAAAATCAATGAAATTCAATGTAGATGTATTTGATCTTTATATAGTTATCATTTACAATTATTCTGAAAAGACTGGTTAATCGATTTAAGAGGAAATTATGTGAAAATACAAAGAAATATGTTTACAATGATTCAATGTCAGATATCACGATTTAAACACTTACGCTTGAAATCTTATATCATCTTTTGGACACCACGTACTATGGCAACCACTCACAACACAATTTTGCACCAGTTTTTGAATTATAACAATGTAAAATATCGAAAAATTTCAAACGAAGCTGTGAGTGTGAACCTTCCGTATTATTATATTACTCTTTGGTGTGAACCGAAAAGTAAACACTAAACAGCCGCCATATTGGCCTGATTTATTTTGGCTTATAGGGCCAATGTTGCCACAGCCACATTACCGAATCCTTAAGAAATGGGATTATATTTCGTTGTTTTGCCAACCCAGATATGCTGTGACCTCCAATTTTGGGATTTTCAATTATGGAACTGATCTTAGTTCAAGTATTTATTTATAGGTAAATTATTTGACAGTGTTTAACTTCTGGTTTGGCTAGTGTGGTTCTATTTCTTTTGTTGGTACTATTTCTAATAATTTTCTAGGAGATTTAAATAAGAAGATAGCAATACTATAGTCCACACTAGAAAGAGAGGTCGGCCCACAGAAAGCGAGATAGAGATACGGAGGTATTTGCCTCAAGATTTTGTTCCAAGTGTGGACTCCACCTTTACCTATAACTTCATGGGTCACGCAATGGTCACGCCACTGACCTCTATCATACAAGTACGCTGGACTAAATATATTAGATGAAATGACAGTTAATTTTTGTGCCGAATCAAAGCGCCCCACTCGTGGTTCTCAGGAACTAAAATTGACACATTTAGAGATAGGTTAATACCGATATTTCTAAAGATTAGGTAATACTAATATATTCGCCTGGAAATATTATATTATTTTAACTAATACGAGTATATGAGTATTAGTAATATTTTTAAATTACACTAATATCAAAATAGTAGACTTGGCAAGGCGTATCACTCATCTACTGTATTGACTTCTCATAATATGTTGCAACTAAATATCTCATATTGGTATTAGTGATGAATGTTATATGAATGCCTAATAAACAGTAATAAATGATAAAAAGCAATGTGTAATACTAAATTCTGGAATCATCATCATGATCATCCACAGTCCGACTTCGCCCACTGCTGAGCACAGGTCTCTCTCTTCTTGTATCAATCACCTCGTTCCTGTCTGGAATTAATTCTGGAATAATATCATGATAATTATAATTGTATTAACAAATGTTTTTAAGTCAAACAATTTAAACTGATATAAGTCTTCACGTCGCTGGAATGCGATGTCACTCTTATTTGCACCTTCAAACTACAGAGACAGGATCTCAGCGATGAGAGCGAGAACTATGTCCTTTGTAAATTATTATCCATCTCATTCGTACGCAAATATTTGTATGAATGATGTTCCAACCGAGTGAATCCAAACTATTGTAAATGTAAGTATTAACTAACTAGTATACTTGAGCGAGCAGATACTTGCTCAAATATACTAGTTTTAAGGATAAGTTGTTAGCCTATCCCCATATTTAAATCTCACTGATCTGACAGTAATGCGCTATAACTTTAGTAGCACGCTATACACTAGTTTATAGCTTGCAATCTGATTGAAAGTATTTTTCAGTTAACCTTTACAGCAAGTTTTCTATTACTTAGGAATGAATCTCAAGATTTTCTTTTTCTCTTACGTATTAAATTATTCTCACGTATTTTTATACCGAAGGCTATGTCCCATCTCTAATATTAGTTCCATGGAATCTCACGTTAAGTCACGTTGCTATCAGCGCCAAAATGGCGAAAAACAAATGTCTTAATTTTGTCATCGATAATATGAAGTCCAGCGTACTTGTATATTAGAGGTCAGTGGGTCACGCACAGATATGATTTTGACGTCACTCAAAAGTGTTGCCAAAGGTTGCCAAGTTTAGTCCTTGACAAACATTTAGATGTCTCTCTTTTCATATGCAGCTCTTGGTTAGTTAAAAAGAGACAAAACGCTTTTTGACATGCGTGTGTCGATATTATAGATATTTGTATAAATATTCTTCATATAGTAGAATATGCCGTATTCTATTATATCTCCATAGTTTTCCTACCTCATTGACTTAACTAACAACTAGTCACAAACTCGCAATTTCACAAAAACAAATGTCCTGTTTTTTTATTTTCTTTATTTGTACTTGCCTGGATTCAAGTCCGTTTGGCCGCGTCTTCATTTAAATATCAATTTTATATACACTTCAACTGGTCATCAACAGTGTTGCCAGGGCCCTTAAATCAAAAGTTACGTATCATTTCCACAAATGTTAAATTGTTGCTGCAAAAGTTACATTGTTTTGTTTTTGTAGTCGGCAAAATGGCGGAATATAAAGGAATCTATGATGTCTAATGGCGTATTTATTTAATCTTATGATAGAGTCTGGCAAACGTAAGTAGAGACTGAAAAAGCGCGGCAAATTTAAAAAAATATCAGCATGGCAACCCCAAGAACTAGTATGAAATACCTAGAATAACCTAATTTGATACTTTGGAATTATTTAAATATTATTTCATGTGAATAAAAATACTATAGGTGCATTTAGGTAGGTAATACTTTAGATATATCAATCTGAATAAAAAAAAGCAATAGTACCGTAAACGCGGGTTACTTTAGCTCTGGGGGGGAACTTTGGCTCAAAACGGAAAAAAGTTTGAACCTCTCGCCTATCGGTAAAATGACAGCAAACGCCCTAGTTCGAGTCACAAATACTGGATGGCAACAGAGATAACTGTTTCTGATTGGTCAAGCAAACTTCAAGCAAGTTTTAACCTATCAGTTGAATTCGGAACTACCTGCTTAAAAACGTGCATATTTTACGGCTGCAAACTTTGTAGTGTTACCGTGAGTTTCGGTAAGTTTCCTTTATTATATGAAATTGTTTGTCTCAGAAATGTGTTTGAAAGTAAAGTCACTGTAAAAATGATACTTTTTTTACGAGCCTAAGTACCAAACTCATAAAAATAAAATGTGGCTTTACTTTATCTCATACTTTTGGGTAACTTTGGCTCATGAGCCAAAGTAAGCCGAAACCTTAGCCATATACCGAACCTGATTTCATTTCGAGAAAATACTGGTGTTCCTTGATTTTCAGCCATCACTATGCCGTCAAAATATCAGCGGTAGCCTGGCAGCCGTCTATATATAGATTACACGGAGGCACAATTAGAAGAATGTTTGAATGCTGTGAAGTCCAAACTCCTTACCCAACGTGCTGCTTCGGAGCAGTACGAAATTCCCTGGAGCACTATAAAAAATAAATTTACTAATAAATTTATTAATAAACCAGGCCGACCAACAGTATTTACAGAAACTTAGGAAAAATCGTTTGTCGCTCATATAAAAGCTTTTTCTGAATTTGGCTTTCCTGTGACCGATTTTGACTTAAAATGGTAATAAAAGACTAGCTCGTAGCACAAGGTACAATAGAAATGCGTTGTATAATAGAAATGCGCCACAATTCAAAGATAATATGCCTATATTTTTTTTTTTTTTTTTTGTGTGGGATATCATCCGATGACTTCTCCCGCTCTGGGTGAAGCGGGAGGGCATGTCAGACTTTTACTGACTAAAACCCACCCATGTTCCTTCAGTTGCTTGTGCCAGGGCCGCGGTAACTCTCTTTCAAATTTATCCGCGACCCAGACAGGCATCGGCCCTATCGGGCCCCGTCACTTTGCTGACATCTCTTTGAGGCGCGCGTGGAACACTACGCGCCGTAAACTCGGGCTTGGTCCTTATCGGACGGCGAGCTACCCATTACTCTCCGTCCGCAATCCCGCGCCTACGGTGGCCGGCAATCGGCTCGCGACTCCCGACGCCCGGGGCGTCTCCTGCAGTGCCTAGGGGCGTGAGGGCGTCACCTTTGCGTCTCCCTCACGCGTTCCGCCTCCTCCTTTGCGAGCATTACTGCTTCGCAGAAGGAGAAGACAGCTTCCCATGCCCTCTCGCTCCGTACCATGGCCTGGACCAGGGCCGGACGCGAGAGGTCGCCATCGCCGATCGAAAGATAATATGCCTGGCATTATGTTAACGTTCCTGATAATGTGACTGTTATGATTAGTTTTAGACTGTTGATTATCCTACGTTATTTCTTAATAGTATATTGAAGCATTTTTGATATTTTGTTAACATTTTGTTATTTTCCATAAAAAAATATAACTTTTTTTTCTGAAAATTATCCTCAGATTTTTTGGTACAACATTGGTATTTCTATTGTATAGGGCTTAGATTGCCTCAATTCTGTCATAAATATCGTTTTTGGGTCAATAAAATCTGCAGGACAATAACCCTCTTCAAAGAACAACATTGAATAAAAATTAAAAATTAAAAAAAAAAAAAACCCCAAAATGTATGTGTAATTTTTACACATACATTTTGGGGAAAATAAGATTGTTACGTATTAGCTACTATCCACACCTATGAATCAAATCCATTAAAATGCTAAGAAATCCACCATAATCCCTACTATCAAATAATTTCTAAACAAAGATGGAAAAAGTAGCTAAAGTAACCCGCGTTTACGGTATTCTATAATAATTTTGGTTTATTCACTATCAATCAAAATCAGAATCTAAGACTTCCATGTGAAAAGATTCATATGAGTCACAGGAATCATTGTTTTCTACATTATTAATGAAACTGTTTAAATTATTAAAATATAGTGAAAATGTTTTTACAAAAAGATAAATAGTGATTACAAATTAAAACAAAGTATCAACTTAGTAGCGTCCTATGTAAAATTGGGGTTGACATTAGTATAGCATTGCCATATAAAAAATTAGCAAATAATTCGAGTGTCTACTTTCGTTTGCCTGACTCTTAGAGTGCGCGCTTACCATCAGGTGAGATGGTGGTCAAGCGCGAGCCTATATAAGATAAAAAAAAAAAAAAAAAAAATAAGTCTGCGCGCGATTGGTGGCGTGCTTAATGTTGGCAGCATAACTGATCTTTTTGCCTTCATTTAATTAATAGTAATTTTTCATTACTCGAAACTTACAAGTAATTTAAGATAATTAATTACTAGCTTTTTCTACTTGCATAGAATATGATAAAAAAGCTTCATGAAATTATTGTAAATCTTTTATTGAATACTTAGTAGTATCTACTGTTAAATTTGGTCTAACAATGGTCCTGCAGTGGCTAATACCGTCCATTTCAATTGCAATTATTTTTTAATTTCTTCTTCAACAATTTTTGAAGAAGCTGCTGCCACATAACTCTCTTTATTTATTTAGGTGACGGTGTGTTCAGAAACGCCTAAAACAAAATAACAATGATGCATTATTTATGCACCACCCAAAAAGCAATACTGACAGGCACCGGTAGTACAAAAATTTAGGGAAATTTTAGTATAATGGTATCCCTACAAGTTACCTGTCAAATAAGCAACGCGGGCTGTATCTTTGTTAAACGGTACCGTAGGCCCGTTATTGTCTTGTTCACTTCAAGAAAACATCCGTACCAGCACTTTAAATTACTTTTGGCATAATGATGGCGATTATTTACTTCGGAAACAAATAAAAACACGGAATACAACACATTCTCTTAACACCTGACATAAATGACAAACGATTGGTTGGTTCCGATTTTGGCCGCGCGCAGACTTATCTTGCTCGCACTCTACCAACAAATCACCAAAAAATGATATTGACATTAGTAAAGCATTGACATATAAAAAGATTGCAAATAATTCGAGTGTCTACTTTCGTTTGCCAGACTCTAAAACTGACTATTATAGTTTCATTTGTTCGCAGCGCCATCTTCACAGTTGTTACTATCCTATTAGTTTGAACCAAATCCACGAGAGGTGGTGCATCTGTTAGTTTTACACTGAACTAACTACTAATATTCGTTAAGTATAGAACCACAGAACAAAAAAAACCCTGTCTTCTCTGTTCTGTGTATAGAACTCTCTTAAGGTCAAACCACACTACGCGTCAGCGGAGCGACGCGACGCGACATGACCAAATATACTTTGTATGATATTGTATGAGATAAACCGCACTAAGCGGCAGTGGAACTACGCGACGCGACACTTTATCTCATGCAATGTATTTTGTCGCGTCGCCCCGCTGACGCGCAGTTACGCCTAGTGAGTTTTACCTTAAGTTATTAAGAGGGCTGTTAATAAAGGGCAAAATCGCCTAAATGCAAAAAAAAAACCTACATTATCGACGATAACAAAACGTAAGAATTGATAACTCGCGAAATAAAAAATATTACAAAGGGAAATTTGGAAAGGAAAAGGAGATTATTTCTAATAAAAATAATAACTTTTAACAAATTTAACAGTATAATAGGGAAATATAATACAACAGCAAACTGTCACCAGGTGACCCGATAAAAGGGCCGACTCGTTGCGTATAGCGGTCTTTATACTAAACTAAAAACTATTTAATAAATTATGTTAGCTAGCTAGCTAGCTATATCATTATTTAGAAGAAAAAGTGCTATGGTTTTATATATATCTAAATTAAAATAAAATAAAATACATTAGATAGAAGTGGGAAAAGGAACTCGGAGGGAAACAAGGCTTTGGAAAAGTGAGGAGTGGTCATAAAGAGGGCAGGCAAACATAAAGTGGTTCAGATCTCCCACCTCAGCGCTACATTCACACTCAGGGCTCTGCACAAGCCAAGCCTGGCAAGATGAGCTGGAGTGCACTGACCCAATCGCATACGTATGAATATGGTTGAAATCTTTTTGCTTAGCTCGTACTACCTAAACCAAGGTTTTACAGGAATGGATAGTACGATAAAATTTCCCTTTCACTGATTTCCCTGACCAAAGCTGACCCCAGCAGAATTCCTGTAGATAAACCCTGGGCAGAGCAGCCAGATCTTGGGAGTTATTTTTGTAGGAAAAACGTCTCCACATAATACAGCATCATTACCTAACTGGTCTGCTCTCTCATTACCTAAAATGCAACAATGTGAGGGTATCCACGCAAAATGCACTGAATATCCCTTAATAGAACATCTGTAAAGGAGTTCACGTGTTTCAAATATAATAAAAGAATAATGAGAATAGAAAGGAAATCTGGCCAAAGATTGTATGTAAGGCACTCCTTGCATCAGTTAAAATGAGTGAATTCCGTAATCCCATAAGGAGTATATATTCGACAGCTTTGAATAGACCGTAACATTCTCCCGTAAATACAGATGATTCGGGCGGGGGCTTTATTTTTTGGACGACATTATACTGGGTAGAGTCTGGCAAACGAAAGTAGACACTGAAAAAGCGCGTCAAAGTCAAAAACATCTGGTTTTGGCCAGCAAGCTCTCGCATTTGTATCCTCCGACTGCACAGCATGATTTTCTTCTTGTTTATGTCTTTTTAGTTCGCTTTTTTTAAATTTGACGCGCTTTTTCAATCTCTACTTTCGTTTGCCGGACTCTATACACCTACTCCCACACATGCGTTTCTTCCATGTTTCGAAGCATCTGTAAACAGGAATTGACCACCCTTAAAGTCCATAGTAAAGTAGAAGTTAATGTTATGACTAGACTGGTATATAAAATAGTAGTCTATGTACATTACATTAATACCTCAATGTCTATGTATGGCAGGTTATGACATACAACGTTGTACGTCATCTCGGTAAATTTTAAGTTTATAATGAATGTTTGGTGGCATAATTATAGTGCGCGCGGAACTAGTTGGCCGCGCCTTAGGTATGAGAGCGGTGGGACGGAGAGGCGGGGGCGCCAGTAAAACCCGGGATAACCCATTGACATTGTCATTGTCCATCGTCCTAACCCGCCCACTCACCCCTGTCGCCAACTAAGGTGCGGCCATTGACCTAGGAAAAATATGGAGGCGCCGCGATGTTCTATACATACATTAGCTTATACAAATATGAGTGAAATACGATACAGAATGTGAAACATCGTTTTGTTTCTTTCTTTCTAATGTAGTAATCGTATTTGACAAAAGAGACAACAATATTTCAGTTGTTGCTCATTATGGTAACATTTTGTTATGACGTAGTGACTGTAGTAGGTACTTGCCATATTCGCCATATTATGTGACGGATTTTGTGGTTGTATTCGTGGTAGTCATGCTGTCAAAAGGTTGTTTACTTTTTGTATTATTAATGTGTGTGTGTTCCGTGATTAACACAACCATAGCATCGGCAGCCATTTTAAGGTTTAGGTAGGCACGTTTTTTTGTAGGTATTTCCAGTCCATACTATAATAAGTCTATGGGCGCGGCCAACTAGTTCCGCGCGCACTATAATGGACTGTAATTACAATGATATTATACAGGGTGTTTGGAAGGGAGCTGTACATACGCCTAGGGTAGAAACTAGGGATAGTCTGCTACCTACCCCCGCCCATTATATTGACCTTGGCCTCAAGGTTTTTTTTTAATTTATTTTTATTTTTTATTTGACTTTTTTGTGATTTTTTGACTAAAACTACCTGTAGCTCAAAATCTATCCATGGGACCGGTCGGCTAATGGTCTTGTTTTAATCGTTAGAGTCTTAGGGTCCTGCAAAAAATTATTTTACACCAGAAAATTGTGGAGAAGAAAAGTTATGGGGACTGAAGTACCGTAGTAAGGTAAAGAAATAATTTTAAGGGCAACTTTCTATGGGGTTTAAAAAAAAACTAACAGGGTTGGAGTTCTTCTGATTTTTTTAAAACATCCTCAGTCCATGCCCTTTCTAACGATATGCTAAAAGTGTAATTATCACTTTTAGTTTTAAAGAAAAAAATTATTTCTTTACCTTACTATGGTACTTCAGGCCCCATAACTTTTCTTCTCCACAATTTTCTGGTGTAAAATAATTTTTTGCAGGACCCTAAGACTCTAACGATTAAAACAAGACCATTAGCCGACCGGTCCCATGGATAGATTTTGAGCTACAGGTAGTTTTAGTCAAAAAATCACAAAAAAGTCAAATAAAAAATAAAAATAAATTAAAAAAAAACCTTGAGGCCAAGGTCAATATAATGGGCGGGGGTAGGTAGCAGACTATCCCTAGTTTCTACCCTAGGCGTATGTACAGCTCCCTTCCAAACACCCTGTATATATACTCGCGTCACCACCGTATTATTCACCGTAGTACCTAGTACCTACAAGTTACTATTGTTACTCACTTTTTCGAGTTGATGAATATTTTTTAAATTATTTTAAAATAAAAACATCGTTATTTTTTTACTTTAACTCTATGCTTCGAAAGTACTCCTAAAGGCAAGTCGTTCTGCCGCGGGAAAACAACCACTTAAATTTCACGGTGTATAGGAAGAAATTGAGATTTGTGGCAAGGAGCTTCAATTTAAATGTATTTTCCATTGATATTCTAGTAAACAGATACGTTATACACTCACAAAACAACCGAAAAAAGTGTTCCGCACAGCAGCGGCAGCACACATACACACTTTTCATTAATCTGACATTTCACTACACGTCATGTTTATATTGCAACACCAATGACGCTGTCAGGGAACTCTCACAAAAATGGCTAAGCGAACAGATCGATAAAAATGTATTGAAATTAATAAAACCTATGAACCTGTCAAATGGTGGTTTTGATAATCTAAATATCCACCACATGCGTGTCGGACCACGCGCAGTAGGGTTCCGAAGTTGCATAATAATGCGGACTAAGAAGAGGGTTTTGTTGCTGTTACATGAACATTAAAACGGTTTCAGCGGCACACAATATCTAAAAACGGGCCCATATAGGATGATGTTTTTTTTTAATCTATATGTTTAGTCCACAAACGCCAAACAGAGAGGCAGGTTGTACTCTTCAGTCTTCTGTATAACCTGCCGCAGCGTATGTATGTGGTCTACGGTGCTAAAGCCTTTACGAAATCCGGCTTGTTCGGGAGGCTGGAAATCGTCAAACCTGCGCGCGAGGCATGTTTTTAGGTTACTGGTTTTTTCTATTGGTTGGTTCAAAGCCCGGGAATGCATTTGGAACATGAGCAGGGGGCAAATCCGCTACCTGCTTGGGGCCTTTACTGGGCACTTTGGAACCAACGACATGCTCATGAAGATGGGTCTAACCGCGACACCTATGTGCAGGTTGTGTGGGGAACATACGGAACGCATGGAGCACCTACTGTGCACATGCGATGCACTGGCTGGTAAGCGAATGAGTCTCCTAGGGATTGGGTATCCAAAACCAGAAGACTACAGGCTCATATCGCCAAATCTCGTTGTAAAGCTCATGAAAACGGTTTTTAACGAGATTGGGGAGGAGTAAGTTATCGAGGGGACCACAATAGATCCCAATGGGTCGAAGTGTCCGAGTTATTTATCGGCCCCTCCATAAGATAAGATAAGATACATTATTCTGGGAGAAAGTTTCCCACCTCAGTTCAGGTGCAATTGGGTCGGTCGGAAAATCCCTCCTATCAAAATCATACATGTTCCAAGGCTGGTCCGTCGCACTTGGGTCAAAGTCGAAAGGCACGTCGACGTCCTCGGCTTCCTCAGCAGGCGCAGTGTCGGCGGCGTTACCTGGGGGGACCTCACCGTCATCGTCGTCATCTTGTTCTACCCAGGGCATCGGCACCAAGGTCCTGACTGCCCTGGGTATCACAGGAATCGGCAGCCTCGCAAACCCCTCCTCATCATCGCTTGCGTCAGAGTCATCGTCTGCGTCACTACCTGCAGACAATGATAAAGTCCCATACGAAAACAACTTACGCAGCTAGCGAAGGCACAAAGTATGGTGATGCCATACTTGCCACCACCGCCGGTACTGCGCTGGCTGGCTGCGGTGCGGTATCCCTGGAACAAAACCAGTGTTATCGTACCTATTCCTTTAGAAATGAAATGTAAAGGAAAGACCGCCAGCGACTTACATAGCAGAGCTGGATGGGCCCGCTTCGGCACCTTCACGCGCACCTACGCGATAACCACCAAGTTCCTCCCCGCCTACCATTTCCCCATTCTCCACCATGTGGTGGTGATGGCAATGGGAGTGGTGGTGTGATAGGAACTGGTGGTGGTGATGGCAATGGGAGTGGTGGTGTGATAGGAACTGGTGGTGGTGATGGCAATGGGAGTGGTGGTATGACAGGAACTGGTGGTTGTGTCACTGGAGCTGGTGGTGGTGGTCTAGCCGCCGAAAGTGATCTAAATGGATATTTAAAAAAAGTTAAAACCCATAGTATTAGAACTAACATGCAGCACAAGTAGAACAACTTACGGTTGCCACGCGCGATCCCTCTTCACGTGGGTCGGTGTCTCCAGGACACGCCCTTTGGGCATGTCCTCTATGTTCCGGATAACGAGGCTAAAATTCTAAACATGCAATTGTAATACTCGAAATGAGTTTGAGATAGTGAAAAGAAAGGATTAGTGAAAAATAAAAAAACGTTATAAAGCATAGGTACTCTTCAAAGCTGTGGAGTCCCGGGCGGTATTGTCCCAAGCCAATTCGGCCAGGAGCAATACGGCGTGCGCGCCCGCCGCCTGCTCGTTCGACAGTAGTATCACACGAGGTGATACTGAACGAGCTGTTGGAGCTGACGGCGAAAATGGCGGCGTGGATGGCGGAGAGAAGGATGGATCTGGCGAGGCGCGCTCGCGCGCAGGCGAAGTTTGCGGCGAAGCTGGCGGTGGCGGAGCAGGCGAGGCGCGCCCGTGCCCGCGCACAGGCGAAGATGGCGGAGAAGCTGGCGGTGGCGGTGGCGAGGCGGGCCCGCGCTTGCGACCGCGCCCGCGCCCACGCACTAGTGAAGACGGCGGGGATGCTGGCGGTGGCGCATCAGCCGAGGCGCGTCCGCGCCTGCGACCGCGCACAAGCGAAGAAGCTGGCGATGGCGGGGAAGCTGGCGGTGGCGGGTCAGGCGAAGCGCGCCCTCGCCCGTGCCCGCGCACAGGTGAAGTTGAGGGAGACCACCTAGCAGGTGGCGCTCGAGGGCGTTTATTAGCACTGAACGCCATGCAAAAAAAAAATGCAAAATGCGCACAGAACCAGGCAAACCAATAGAAAAAACCAGTCACCTAAAAACATGCCTCGCGCGCAGGTTTGACGATTTCCAGCCTCCCGAACAAGCCGGATTTCGTAAAGGCTTTAGCACCGTAGACCACATACATACGCTGCGGCAGGTTATACAGAAGACTGAAGAGTACAACCTGCCTCTCTGTTTGGCGTTTGTGGACTACGAGAAAGCCTTCGATTCGATCGAGACTTGGGCTGTACTACAGTCTCTACAACGGTGCCAAATTGACTACAGGTACATCGAAGTGTTGAAGTGTTTGTACAAAAACGCCACCATGTCAGTTCGACTTCAGGATCAGACCTCGGAACCAGTCCGTCTGCAGCGAGGTGTGAGATAGGGAGACGTCATATCTCCGAAGCTGTTTACCGCTGCACTGGAGGATGTCTTTAAGGTTCTGGACTGGAGAGGGCTAGGCATCAACGTCAATGGCGAGTACATCACTCACCTTCGGTTTGCCGACGATATAGTGGTTATGGCTGAGACCATGGAGGACCTCAGTACAATGCTTGATGACCTTAGTAGAGCTTCCGAAAGAGTGGGTCTTAGGATGAACATGGACAAAACCAAGGTGATGTTGAATGCCCATGTTACACCCACTCCTATCAAGGTCGGAGACTCTACACTCGAAGTTGTGGGCGACTATGTCTACCTGGGACAAACGATCCAGTTGGGTAGGGCCAACTTCGAGAAAGAGGTCAACCGTCGAATCCGACTCGGCTGGGCAGCGTTCGGGAAGTTGCGCGGTATCTTCTCGTCCAACTTACCACAGTGTCTCAAGACGAAAGTCTATGACCAGTGTGTGTTGCCAGTGATGACATATGGCTCTGAGACGTGGTCGCTTACAATGGGCCTCATCAGAAAGCTTAAAGTCACCCAAAGGGCAATGGAGAGGGCTATGCTCGGAGTTTCCTTGCGTGATCGAATCAGAAATTTAGAGATCCGCAAGAGAACCAGGGTAACCGACATAGCCCGAAGAATTGCCAAACTTAAGTGGCAGTGGGCAGGGCACATTGCTCGCAGAACGGATGGCCGATGGGGCAGAAAGGTTCTGGAGTGGCGACCGCGAACCGGAAGACGTTGCGTTGGAAGGCCTCCCACCAGGTGGACCGATGACCTGGTGAAGGTTGCGGGGATCCGCTGGTTGCGGGACGCACGAGACCGGTCAATGTGGCGACGCTTGGGGGAGGCCTATGTCCAGCAGTGGACGTCTTTCGGCTGATATGATGATGATGATGATGAAAAACATGCCAGACAAATGCAGTTGAAAGAAGCATACAAAAAAAAAAACAAAAAAAGCAAATCTAAAAGTAGTAAGAAATCAAAAAGAAACGACCCACAACAAAAATACAGTCACCTAAAAATATTACATGTACTAAAATCCGTATGCCACATCCAGAGTTTCAATGTCGCAGAAAAACCGTTTGTGACGTCACGATTCCCGGTGACTTTTTAAAAAACGGTCAACGGCCGGGCGCGGCGAATTCAATGGAGGGCTATTTTCGTTGAAATACATTTTTCTGATGGAATTAAGGTCAAACACACAATGCCGCTGGTAAAAACTGTTCATCACTTACCGTTCCATGGTATTCCCTGGCCACCACACTCACTCACAATATAAATTTGTAATAGATTGGCACCAGAACAGGGCTCCACGCACGCTTAGCAGCGGTTCAGACGGGTACTGACAGGCCGCGACTTTGAAAAATCTTCAAAGAGCGAAGATCGGTGTTACTGCGTTCGGAATGAATTTACGTCATCCATATTTATGTCCGCGACGCCTAGACACCTATACGCGCGATAAAGCACCTTCTTGACGATATATAACGGCCAAAACGAAAGCGCGGGAGAGACGACTTAATAAGTCGTCTCAACCGACTAAGGGAAGTTTACGAGTAATAGTCGACCAACTGATAAAATGTACTTGGCACAGTAAAATTTTTGAACAAATGCCATTGAAGTATTACTTAAATAACGTCGTTAGCTGTGTAAAACAGATAGTAAATAATATGCTTATGAACCATGTAAAAATGTACAAAAACAAAATCATAACATCCTTAATAATAATGATTTCTAAATGAATAATGTTTTTAAGCTCGAATAACGCATTGGAGTGGCCGGAGTCGTTTGCAGTACCGGTCCGTAGTCCAAACGGCGCATGCGCGCGAGAGTGTCTATTTTGTGTTAGTGCAGAAGTATTTTCGACGTTTTGTAATCTAAATTCAAATTAGATTCGATTGTCAAGCAAATTACTTATTTTCTTTTGTCGATATCCATCTATAAAGTCAATATTCGACCCGACTACATCACTAATTGAGTAGCATAAATCTTTACAGAACGAAATAGTGAATACCGCAGATTAGAGGTGAATACATACGAATTTTTTCAAATTCCGAAAGAGAAATAAACAAGGAGCGTGCGCGCAAGGATCCAGGAATGAACCATATCATTCCCCGTGGCTCTAACGCGCGCTCGTATCGGCTCCGTTCGCAATTCGCACCCGCGGTGGTACTCAAATAGATAATATTTTTCTAATTTCAGTTGCGAAGTTGGATTTTATAACTTCTTCTTCAGGTACCAGTTAGTCCTTCTTCAGTTTAAGTCAAGAGCGAATAGGTTACTTCTAGGCAAGCGTGCTTCACCGTAGACCACATCATCGCTTACCATCAGGCGAGATAGAGTATTAGTTTAGAATCATTTCAAGTCATGAGTGCAAGTACGCACAGTTCGAGTTCAGGTGCGCACAGTACTGGGTGCCGCATCCATGTTACCGTAGATCTTAGTACGTGTTTTTTCGTTTGGCCTATCTCCTCCCGTTTCCGAGATACAATTTTATTTCTTAAACTAGCTGACCCCCGCGGCTTCGCTCCCGTCAACTGGCTACCTAACTACCTCCTACCTACCTACCCAAATTTTATTATTTCCCATAACTACCCTACCCACCTACCCTATCTACCCTTCCCTATCTACCCTACCCTACTCTACCCTACCTACCCTTACTACTATACGAATGTAACCTGTAAACTTTTGTTTCTACCGGCGGCGGCGATCTAATTAAAATTTAGAACATAAAAGCTGCTATTGTGAGTCAATCTTAAAAGATAGACGAATGCTGTCGCGGACTTTTTTTTAGAACTTTTAACGAAGCACAATGCCATCATACATTATATTTGCGTAACTTAAACCGCAGCGCACGCAACAAAAGCTCTCAAAAAGGAATATTTTTGCCCGTTTTTGCAACATTTTTCATTTATGTTCGGCTCCTATTGGTTGCAGCGTGATGTTAACCTTCCTCGATTCATCGATTGGGGTGAGGGGAGGAGGGGTTTATTGCACGATTTTATAGACTTTTCATATTGATATTTTAGAATGGGGCAAAAAAATGCGGGGGGAAAGGTGAACAGTTAAGGGGGGGGGGAGGTTATCCTATCTTGTTCTCCGGCCAGAAGCGACTGAGGGCAGAGGGGCAAATTTTTACTCAGAATTGAGCTAGCTCCAACCTTTTCCGAGATATGGAGGTTTTTAGGTTTTCTGATTTGATCGTCGGTTCGTTATTAGTGGCGGCTCGGGGTCGGTTTTCGAGTAGTGTCGTCTCGAGTCGGCCTGTGGTGGAGGGTTTTGTACGTCTGGCGTTAAGAAACTAAATATATACATACATATACACACATATATATATATATACATATAAATATATATATATATGTATGACACAACAGCGTATAGGTTAGAACACGCACCAAACACGCGCACGCCGCACGGCGTACATCTATAGCAAAAAGTGTCGTTACAACTTTTCGTGAGATATTTTTCCGTCTAGCCCCCTTTCGCAACGCGCGATAAGGAACTTCGTTTCAAAAAGAATTAGCGAAATCGGTTCAGGGGTTCTCGAGATTTGCGCTTAGCAACACATTTAGCGTTTCATTTTTAGGGTTCCGAAGTCAACAAGGAACCCTTATAGTTTCGCTCTGTCCGTCCGCAACTTAGCTCAGAGACTCTAAGTACTAGAAATCTATAATTTGGCATGGATATAAATAAATAAATAAAATAAGCCTTTATTCAGACACAGATGTTTTACATATTCATACTGAAACTTAACCAAACGCCTCTGGCGAGTCGGTGACACCGACAACCCGGTCTGTATTTTTTTTTTTTAAATTGCCCCACACTAGGAATTTCTTCCTGTATCGTGGGTGCGTTTACAAACCCAACTTTGGCAAAGGCCTCCTCCATTTCCTTCCACTCGGTTCTGCTTAGCGCTTTCCTAGTCCATGTTTTCCCTGCTATAGTCTTCATTTCGTCTTCCCACCTTCGAAACTGTCTACCTCTTTTTCTACTTCTTGGGTACCAATACACTAATTTTTTGTTCCACTTTTCGATGCCTCTTATTATATGGCCAGTCCATTTCCACTTCAGTTTTCTAATTCTCATTATAACATCTTAAATTTTTGTACGTTTTCTGATGGTTTTGTTATTTATTCTAACGGATTTCCTTATGTTCAGCATGCTTCTTTCCATTGCTGTCTGGCATGAATATACATATTAATAATTCCGACAAAGTGATATAATAAAATCATGAAAAAATATTTTTTTTTGGGGTTCTTCATAGAGACGTAAAGTGGGGATGTTTTTTTTTTCTTTTCTATACCTTGGTGTGGGGTATCGTTGAATAGGTCATTCAAAAATATTACAGGTTAAAACCATTTTTCGATTCACATATCTGTTTGCGTAAAATTAAGCTTTAAATTGCTTTATGTTAGAGTCAAGTGCCCCCCCCCCCCCTACTAGCGAAATGGTTGGTCTTGGCTATGTGAAAAAATTCACGGCGGTAGTAAATAAAAACGAAATTAAAAGGAAAACTATCACAGTTAAGTAGGCTTTACAAGTTTACGAGTAATAGTCGACCAACTTATAAAATGTAGGTACCGTACCGTGTAGGGACCGTAAAAATTTTGTACAAATGCCTTTGAAAATTACTTAAATAACGTTGTTAGCTGTGTGAAACAGAGTAAATATATGCTTACAATCCATGTAAAAATATACAATAATAAAATCATAACAGGCTTTACAAGTTTACGAGTAATAGTCGACCAACTTATAAAATGTACTTAAACAGTAAAATTGTTGTACAAATGCCATAGAAAAATTACAATAACGTCGTTAGCTGTGTAAAACAGATAGTAAATGCTTATGAACCATGTAAAAATGTACAAAAACAAAATCACAACATCCTTAATAATAATGATTTCTAAATGAATAATGTTTTTAAGCTCGAATAACGCATTGGAGTGGCCGGAGTCGTTGGCAGTACCGGTCCGTAGTCCATACGGTGTATGCGCGCGAGGGCGTATATTTTGTGTTAGTGCAGAAGTATTTTCAATGTTTTTTAATCTAAAGTCAAATTAGATTGCCGATTGCCAAGCAAATTACTTGTTTTATTTTGTCGATATCTATTTATTCGACTCGACTACATCACTAATTGAGTAACGTAAAACTTTCCAGAACGAAATAATATGAATACTGCAGGTTAGAGCTGAATACATACGAAATTTTTCCCTGTGGTTCTAACGCGCACTCGTATCGGCTCCTTTCGCAATTCGCACCCGCGGTGGCACTCAAATAGATCATATTTTTCAAACTTCAGTTGCGAAGTTGGATTTTATAACTCCTTCTTCAGTTACCAGTTAGTCCTTCTTTAGTTTAAGTCAAGAGTGAATAGGTTTACGTCTAGGCAAGCGTACTTCCCCCCCGGTGGGTGCCCGCTATGTCGAGGCGGGGGGGCTCAGTAACCGTGGCTTGGTCACCCACGGTGAAGCGAAGAGGAACCCGAGGAGGGGCCGGTCGTCAGGGCTTTTGCCGATTAAGCCGACGACGTAGCGGCCAACTAGTAGGTTGCGGTGCCGCTTGGTAACAGGCGACATCGCAACTGAGGTGATGTCTTATGGAGATTCCCAGGTCCCATACGATATCGCGGCTGAGGGTTGGAGGACGCGGTGGGAGAGGAGTGCCGGTATTGCGGTGCGCCGCTCTCCCTACCTTCCGCGGCCTAGACGGGGTCGCCACCGTCTGATGGCGGACGCGGTGGGGCCGCAGGGGAATAGGAGTGTCGGTATAGCGTTAGCCGCTCTCCCTATCCCCTGCGGCCGCAAAATGGTAGGTGGCGGGGCCATTGACCTCGACCCGTCACAGTGGGACCAAAGGTGCCATACACGGGGTCGCCTGGCACCCATGTGCTGATTTGGTCCCTGGGGTGGTCACGGCGTGCAGTGTGTTCTTGTGCGCCAGTGATGGGGGGTACTCCCCCGAGGAGGGTCCGGTGACGGACAGCCGCGGTGAGTGCTAACGCGTGCCCGTATTCCCGCCATAAGCGGCACTGGAGGACACCGTGGAGTTTTAGTGGGTTAGAGTCCCACATAACTGCACTATCTCCCCGTGGTAGTGCAGTATGCATGAGCATTTCTAAACGCAAAAAAAAAAAAAAAAAGGCAATTGTACTTCACCGTAGACCACAACATCGCTTACCATCAGGCGAGATAGTGGTCAATCGCGAGCATATAGTTTACAAAAAAACATCATCCTATGAGGGCCCGTTTTTAGACGTTGTGTGCCGCTGAGACCGTTTTAGTGTTCATGTAACAACAACAAAACCTTCTTCTTAGTCCGCATTATTATGCAACTTCGAAACCCTATTCCTGCGCGTGGCCCGACACGCACTTGGCCGCGTTTTTATTATATTATAGATAGATAGATTAAACTTATGCTGACACTTGAGAAGTTGTAAAAACCGGCCAAGTGCGAGTTTGCCTCGCTCACGAAGGGTTCCGTAACGTTATCGAAAAAGACGGCAGAAAATCACGTTTGTTGTATGGGAGCCCCACTTAAATATTTATTTTATTCTGTTTTTAGTATTTGTTGTTATAGCGGCAACAGAAATACATCATCTGTGAAAATTTCAACTGTCTAGCTATCACGGTTCTTGAGATACAGCCTGGTAACAAACGGACAGACAGACGGACCGCGGAGTCTTAGTAATAGGGTCCCGTTTTTACCCTTTGGGTACGGAACCTTAAAAATGAAACCTCGATCGCGCTTTATCGAAATAATATGAAATTCACAGAGAATTAAATTTGCAACGACGATTTATCATATTTTACCAGTAACTAATCAGACGATTTAAAAACAAACAAACAAACTATCTGTTGAAATGAAAATCACTGTAGTCTCTCTCTTTCGGGGTAACTTTGTAGGTGCATGGTATTTCAGCAGCATTATTGCGTAAGTGAGTTCGGCAGGGCAAAAGGAACAACTTCATGAAAGAGTAGGTTACCTTTGACACATTTTCTTTCAATATTTTCGGTACTTATTGCGTAAATAATTTAGAAAAAAAAAGTATGAGCATCGAAGTGCCACACTAATTTTAACGTATCTTTGTGCGGAAATAAGTACCATAAGGAAAATTGCAAAACAGCCACCATACAGGGATAGATTAGTAGATCAACAATGCATTAGCATAGCATTGTTAAGTTATCGCCAGACTACGTTTGTATAGAAGAATGATCGACAACGATAGTCAACGGCACGAACTATTTTGTGCGCGGGGTTAAAATGCATTTTATATTAACCGACAACACGTGCGGTGCGGAAGAGATAGATGCTGTGATGAGCAGTAGGAAGCTAGTTCACGTACGAATACACACTTTTGAAAATTTGTAGCGAAATGGATAATGATTTAGGACGAAACCGAGCCCGCGAAATTTTATAAACAGACCTTTGGGAGTCTGGATATCATGAAAAAACGATAAACGTATCTGTTCAAAATCAAATTATTTGCATTGTTGAACTACTAATCTATCCCTGTATGGAGGCCGTTTTGCAATTTTCCTTCTTCTTATGGTATTTATTCGCGCCCAAAAATGCGTTAAAATTAGTGTCGAAATGTGGAACTTTCGACGCTCATAACTTCCAAATATTTACTTTTTTGTTTCAATACAGGGCTAACTAATGATGAGACAAATTGATATAATTTTTATTTTGAACGTACATCGTCAAACAGTGGAGTAATCCCTAGATTACGTTTGTATGGAAGAATTATCGACTAGTGTAAAAAAGAAAAATATTTGAAAGTTATGAGCGTCGAAAGTTCCTTATTTCAACACTAATTTTAACACATCTTTGGGCGGCAATAAATACCATAAGAAGAATGAAAATTGCAAAACGGCCACCATACAGGGATAGATTAGTAGTTCAACAATGCAAATAAGTTTTTTTAGAAATTACACATTTAGTCGTTTTTTCATGATATCTAGACTCTCCCAAAGGTCTGTTTATAAAATTTCGCGCGCTCGTTTTCGTCCAAAATCATCATCCATTTCGCTACAAACTTGCAAAAGTGCTAATTCGTACGCGAACTAGCTTCTTACTGCTCATCACAGCATCTATCTCTTTCGCACGAGTTATCGGATGAGATAGCAGGCATTTTAACCCCGCGCACAAAATAGTTCGAGCCGTCGACTAGTGTAACCTTAAAGATGTAACGGTGGAACCTTTGATCACTAATAAAATAGTTATTGCAAGGGCAAATGATAGAGCGGTAATGAATTTATTTTCTTGTGTCAAATGGAATCAAACAAAATATTCTCAAATTAATAAATTTGTATTTCATATAAACGCTTAAAAGTATTTTTACAAATATATACATGTTTTAAACAACTTAGTTTTAGATACTTAATTACCAGTCTTTTTGAGTGTCTAACTCTATACAAAGGATGTGCTTACATGCACACAGCGGCGCAGTGGCAAGAATAAAGTCGCTACACTCGCTGCTGTCGCATAAACACAGCCCAGAATCTATGATAATGACTCATTTTTTGTTTACAACAAACCTTAAGCCATTGTATGTACCTACAATGTACCTACATGTACTTATTCTTAAAATGGACAATTGACGCCGGGATGTAAAAATGTACAATTGTCACCTTGTCGACAAGATCCTTTGCGCTGGAAATATATACAAACTGCTTTACGACCACCACGAGTACCACCTCTACCCCGTGGAGGGCCATCCCAGCTTCCAGCATTTTTACCACGCCAATGTCCGCCAGCGCCACGACCTCGCATAGGTCCTCGGAAATTTGCCATACCAGGGAAACCATCGGGGCCGGGCGGAGGCCCTTGGGGTCCCGCCATGTTGAAATCCATTGGAAACATATTTTGCTGCATATTAAAACCATCTGGTGGTCCAGGAAACATCGGATTCGGACCACCAAACATTTCTGGAGTCATCATCATTCCTTCTGGAGGCATCATCATCCCCGGGGGTAAGTTTCCGGGAGGGATGGCTCCAGGCGCCATGGGACCAGGCATACCGTTGCCCATCAAATGTGGCGGGACCCCGCTTGGCCATTCTGCGGGTACCATATTACCACCTTGGAACCCAGGTACGCCAGGGAATTGTGGGTTAGGAAAACCATTAGGAAATTGATTCATGTTTGGTGGGAACATATTAGGAACATTCATGGTAGCTGATGCTGGAGGCGCGTTGCCTTTAGGTTCAGGCCAAGGCATATTTCTGAAATCGCTTATATTATCCTGGTTGCCGGTGACATCTTCTAAAGGTATAGTTGTCGGTTCAGTATAAGGATGCGTTTCAGGATCAGGTTCAAATGCTGAGTCGGGTATCATTGATTTTGAGAAATAAAGAGGTTGTAATGTTCCCTTTTGACGTATTGCTTGAATGTCCTTTTCTTTGCTGTTTTTACCATACTCTACCACCACTTGTCCTTCGGCGTCAACAAGGATTAGTGGCCGCCAATTAGTCTTTTCTTCCATGACGTCATCATTACTGATATTCCTTCCTTTCTGGAATGCATCTCTTTCGTGGATCCTTTCCAAATATTTCATATCAGTAAATGTCTTAGTCACATTAACTCTTTCAGTTTCATCAAGTTCAAAGTACTGAATTACCTCCAGTTCATGGTCTGGTTTCCATTTAATACTTTTTTTAGGTCCTTTTCGTTTGTGGTAGCATAAAACTCCTTTAAGACCATTAATTGTTAAAGTATGAGGTTCGGATACATCCATTTTCTCTTCAATATCTTTCTTCGTATCTTTTTCTTCAGCGACTTCATTGGTCTCGGTATCTTTTTCTGGTACCTTTTCTTTGTTTTCTTCTGTTTCAAGAGTGTCCTGGTAAAACCTCGGTGGCACTGATTTGCTTTCACTACTTGGACTGCTCATGTTCGTGGGAGTGTGTGGCGGAGAAGCGTCATTTCCAGAATTTCCATCTTTAGATCCACTCGTTCGCCGTTTTCTTTTCTTTGGATCTCTTTTGTTAGTAGCCGAAGCATTCAACGCATCCATGAACATGTCACTTTCCAACAAAAGTATTGCTGTAACAAAAAAAAAGCTTTGTTAGATACTTAAATAACAAAGTCATCTTTTGTAGGATACCTGTAATAGACAAAATTATAAAACATAATTGATAATAGTTTCAAGTGGTAAGGATAAAATGTATATAACGGGTTCTCATCATTTGAAAAATACAATTCGCAGGTACAATTATATAGATAGGCACCTAAAGATTGAGCAGCAACTTACTAGTTACCTAGTTATATCACCAATAATTAAGATATCTACCTATTACACTTTTACTACACTATTAGTTGAAGTGCGAAAACAGAGAACTATAAAGTCAATTCAAACAAAGAATCTTATTTTATCAGCAGGCCTATTCCAAAAATAGAATATATCTGATGACTCCGTAGCCATCGGTTCACCGTTCTAAGACCGTACTAATACCGCAAAATAGTTAAAAAAATTACTCATCCGGAAATATTAATCAAAAATCATACAAGTTTAAAGAAATTTGCCGTAGAAGACCTACACCTAATGTGCATGTCTTAATAACGAGTCGTTTGTAATTAGAGTAGGTACCTACAAGCCGTGCATGAGAATCCTACTATGTAAGGGGACTATCCTCAGATCAATTAAAAAAACCGGCCAAGTACGTGTCGGACTTAGCACATTTAGGGCTCCGTACCAATTTATTAGTATTTTTTAGTAAAATAACGTATACAATATCACTAAATTTCAAGTTCATAGGTCAATGGGAAGATAACAAATTCTTCGGAACAAAATATGTGACAGACGACGGACACGTGAGTGACAGCAATACAGACAGGGCTTCGTTTGGACCCTTCGGGTACGGAACACCAAAAAGATACTACTCTACCTAAGCAATACAATAACATAGCCTACTACCTAAATAACGCGATCAATTTCTTAAGCAGTAAAATATTTTATGATTTTGTCCGTTAATGATATACAACCCGTCCAGTTAACTGGGGGGTCACCCCCCAGTTAACTGGACGGACAGTTAAATTTGAGATCGAATATGGGACAGATGTATCTGACTTGTATACATCTGACACTTACTCGATATCAAATTGATACCGCTCTAAGAGCTTGTGGTCACCCCCCTGATCTTTTGGAGGATCTTGTATCTATTTTATAATCAAAGGTTTTGTTTTGATTAACGTTATCGTTTATTTCCGCAGGAAATATAATAGAGGACATAATAGGTACCTACGTTCAAAGTAAGGTAAAATACGTTTGCACTAACGGGCTACTCATAATGCGCTACATAATTCAGAAAAATATTCTATGCTACTTTTAAATATTACGGTAAAACTAATAATAAGACTTTCGTTGCTGACTACCTAACTCGTGATATTACCCTGCAAATTCGTTTTTGGTTTTTAGTAGGTCTTACTCATATTAATAAGGATTTGGTACCTACTTAGGTACGAATTTTAGAAAAGCTCTCAATTTAAATGCAAATTAAAATGTTGTTTGTATTTAGTTAGTCTTGTTCAATTTTATCTAAGTATAACTAAGTAATGCAGTTTCTTGGATAATATTGGTTAAACATATTAGACACAGTCAGTATGATGATTATTTAACCTAGATCTAGTCACCCCTTCACTATTTAGGTAGGTATATATTTATACTCAAACGACACTTTATTAAACAAAAAACATTCATAGGTGCTGAATGTCGGCGACTCAGCGTGTAACTTTCACTTTTTTCGCACCGACTGCGGCGATGCCCAAAAGTAGGTTAATGTAATGCTGACTTGTTTGCCTGTGGCGTTCTCTTCACGATGACAAAATCCTATAACGTCATTACATACGATTTTATAGACCGGTACCCCTAAGTTACACCGATCGCAGTCACCCGTTGATTTGTAGATAAGATTATCATTCAAGGCTCATTTGACATTGCCAATTTATACGGAAATGAAAGAACTGTGTCCGACCGCACAGACTCCGATGACATCGTCTTGTCGGACTAAGTTGCTATTCACAATTATTTTTATGCAGCCACAAAGCAACTTTAGACGCCCGAACCCGAAACCTGTCGGTTACGGCCAGCTTGGGTTTTGAAAATAGCTGTCTGAAATAGTAGGTTTGCACTATTTCTATAGCTTGACTTGTTCACCAATGCTAGTCTGTAAAAATAAAACACCTGTGAAAACATAGGCAAAGTATGTACCTACGTGTGCAATTCCCATTAGGTATGTATTGTTATTTGAATGGGTGCAGCATAAGAATATTATACTAGTCTTTTAAAGATATTTTGTTGTAATAATAGTTCGTATTTTGTTGTACATATTATAGATGGACAGACATGCGAGTGGCAGTGTCGCTAAAAGCCGTGCAAAAACGACAGCAGTGATGACGCGGAAGGACTTGGCAACGCTGCGAGCTGCAATCACGCTACTGCTGCGTGTGGGTGAAACAAAGATAGGAGGGACCGACGGCGACGCGATAACGACATCAGAAAACACAGCTTCTTCGATGCATCAAATATTTATTTTACTTCCTAGAACGCGTGTTTTGAATTTTTTTCTAATTCAGTTTCTGTGTAGATCGGAACTTATTGCAGAATTAATTATTAAATAGTCAAACGCGCGTTAGCTGCTGTGATTGGTAAAATGAATTTCAGCAGCCAATCCGATCATTAGACTACTTGGTTTAATTATTTAAACGGGTCACAGCCGCCGATAACTGCTTTGCCAAATATCTGGACCAAAAAATATTCCTAGAAAAAGTAATATTTTTGGTCCAGATATTCAGGAAAGCCGTTAACTTTAAAACCCCGTAAAAAGTTTACGGCTTTCACGAGTAAATGTTTGTGGAAGGCAGGATATGTATCATGGACGGTGGCGCAGTGGTTGAGCGACCGCTCTAATGCTGCTGCATTGTCAACCGTCCATGGCTGCTGCGATGCGCGTCGCGGGTACGATTCCCGCACGGTATAAATATTTGTATGGCCTACATATAGTTGTTCCGCAGCCGAATTGCGTAAGTATATTATCCAAAGCAAAAGAATCGATTCTTTCCCAAAACCGATGCATATTGATACGAAAAGTCGTTTTTGGGAAGGAATCGATTCTTTTGCTTTGGATAATATACTTACGCAATTCGGCTGCTGGTCTGGTTGTTTGTGTATGGAGTTTATATGTTTGTAAATGCACCCACAATATAGGGGGGAAAAACCAAGTCAGGAGCAAAAAAAAAATAACCATCCACTAAATTATTACTGGATGATTTCTTTGCATGCAAGGGCAAGAACTTGTTAACGACAAACTTAACAAATCTATATAGATGTTTTAATAATTCCGTTTAATTTTGGAAGCATGCAGACGAATTGCGCAAGTGAATACGGCAACGCAATCACACAAGACGGAAATTCACATCGTCATTCATCTCGCCTGTGATTGGGCGATTTGATAGCGGTCAAACCCTTCGCCTTGCTGAATTCACTTGCGCAATTCGTCTGCAGGCTTCCAAAATTAAACGGAATTATTAAAAAATCTAATAGATTTGTTAAGTTTGTACGGCTGCTGGGTTGTAGGATTTCGAATCAGATAATATAAAACGATAAATTTTACATCGTTAGTCGGTCAACCACACATCAGTGGTATCAATATATATACACCGCGCCTATCATATCTTAGCACAGTAGTAATCGTTTCGCTTTCCAATGTGCGGTTGATTTTACCTAAGGGGGTGGTCCCATCGAAAACTTAATTTGGTAGGTACACCGCAACTAGATCTACAAGTTTCGACAGATATGGCAAAATAATAACAAAATAGTTCACTAGTTTAGAAAAAGGGAAAACTAGCTAATAGCTATCGACGGGACTGCGCCCTACTGGAAATTTCGACAAACCTGAACGTAAAATGATATTGATCTTCATAAAAAAAAAACAAAGACGACCTAACGATGATTGTAATATGTAGGTATACCTATGTAAAACTAGTATGTACCTATCGATGGAGCCACATACAGTAATATTCACTTTATTTCGCAGATATGGGATGCTTTTTTTTAGTTCGAGGGTTAGGTACAGTAGGTACGCGCCACGGCTTTTTATTATTTAAATTAGCCGCAAATAATTTTTTCTGATTTCTTTAATATGGATATTAAGAAGAGGGATTAAGCATCTATGTAACTATTTATACCATTCTCATCAAGAATTTCCAGATTTATGCAGACCGACAGACCGTGGCTCGTACCTAGGTTACTTAGCTAGAGCTTTGACTTTAACATGTTCTCGTTCTACTCTGTCCCAAGAGTGGCAGAAAAAACGCTAAGCCAAAGTACATGCTAAGTAACGATTATTCATCTCAGCCTAGGCTCAAGACCCAGGCACGAGACGTGCTGAGAGGAGCGGTGGCCGTGCGAGGCGATGGCGACGGTACAAATTATTCGTCGTAACCGCTATTCGCCACTTATTTCGTGTCCGCAGGCAGACCTATGACGGGCAGTTGGTATATTTTGCTATTTATAAATGGCTTGACCATCGGAAGACACGGCGGCGGATTACTACCATTATACAGTAAATATTTCTGACTAGCACAATGATCTGACAGATTTGTATTTTTTTGTTTTGTTCACCGAAAAAAAGGAAGTTAAAAAAATATAGAAAAAAAAAAATTAAAAAATATTTGAATTTTGAATCTGCTATGCAGTTGCTAAACAGCGTCGATTTTTTTAGGAAAAAGGCCCATTTTTTCAAGTATCTGGTCCATCTAAGATAGTAGTCTTTATTATTATATGGAATATGTGCCTGCGTCAAGCGCATATCTCCAAAATCGAGTTGGGAGTTTTGCACCCTCCCAAATCCTGGCAGACTTTCGTTATTTAACACTTATTCATTACATTACGAACAATTTTCGATAAGATCTCACTAGAGCTGGTGACCAGCTCTAACTTTTATTAATTACCTACTAATTAAGCGTAAAAATATTATATAAGTAATAAAAAGTTAACAATATTCTAGAGCAAAGCATAAAGATGTGAGTTATTAGTATGTAACTATGTAGGAGAGTATTAGTTAATTGGCCGCCGTCGGTCTTTGGAACAAAGTATCAAGTAAGCGCACGTTGAACGTACTTAGGTACATTCTAACACTAGTCAATCCCACACATTTTGTTAAAGAGAAAATAAGTACCTACTTAACGTCTGGAGGCTGTGTGATCTTGCTCTAAACATAAATGGCATTACATATTTCAGTTAATTAACACATTTGCGCTTATCTACCCATAGGTAACATGCAATTTATTATGAAAGTTAAAATACACGTAATATCAATCTCGTAATCGTGTCCTATCACGTATACGGACCTAAGTATCACTACTAGCAAACGAAGTGTGCGCCAAATTTGTGTTAGGGACACAAATTTCACAATATTGATGCGTTATTAATCAAGTCGCTACGAATCTCATATGGAACTATTTACTTAAAAAGAAAAGTTCCTTGCCATTGGTCAAGTCCATGTACAGTTAATGAAAACATGCGAATTGAATTCACAAAAATTACTTATAGGTACTTAAAAAAGGAAAAGTCGCCTTCTGCAGGTTTCTATTTACTTCATTAAAATGTAGTAAATAGTAATTGAGGATTCTGAGGTTTAATTTGTTTCGATTGTATCCTTTGGATAAGGAGGTATCCTTTGAATCTCTAGGCGGAAAATGCTGGCTAAATAGAATAGCATATTATGCCGTCATTCAAGCACCAATGTTATTTCCATATTTTTTTGCCTCTAGCCTAATAAATCTCAGCAAACCTATGAGAGAGTATTATCGGTTTTGCGTTCTCAATTCAAGCTTGATGTGAATTTTCAAAAATGTGATTTCGAAATGGCAATAATTAACGCTGCTAAAAATCGTTAGACTAACCAAAAACCTAGCGTTACTGCCCTATCAGTATGTTCCTGAAGGATGGTTAGCATACTTGATGCCAGAAAATGATAGTAGGGCGGAAAATTTTCAATATTTTACTGAGCAATGGCAATAAAGGATTTCTCAGGACATGTGTGCAAATAAACGCCATCGTACCACCAACGCAGTAGAGGCTTGGCATCAGAGATTAGGGACAAAAGTATAAGAAAGTACATAAGCATTTTAAAAAGGAAGCGGAATATTGTTTAAATTAAAAAAGAATATGAGAAGCAGAGGAAAACTCCCAAACCCCAAATGTTACCGAACTCTTTTAACACAAAATCAGTGGAATTGAGTAGTGTTACAATGTACTTGGAACGTACTCGTACTTGCTATAACATAATAAAAGATGCCAAAATTGAAAAAATAATAAAAAAATATTGAGTGGAAAATTAGATGCATTAAAGTGTTTTAAATAATTGTTTACGGTATGTTTTCTATGTAAATAAATATGAATTGAATAAATTAGTTAATAAAAAAATATCATGAGGTACTTTCATTTTTACAGTTGATTGTACTTAAATTACTTGACCAATGGCGTATTTGGAAAATTTCATAGTACAAACAGACGATTTGACGAACTAGGTACAGTTTTGACCAACGTCGTTCAACCCGTCTTGGCCACTCCCCTCTCCTTAATCTTTTTTAATGTTTTTTTTTAATAAATTTAAAAAAATATTAATTTCCTAAATTATGGAGTTTTCGAGATTCTTCATACCTAGTTGTAGAGAACTGTTGTGATATTATTAAGTGTAGATATTTTAAAATTTATTTTTAATGGACATGTCTTGCACTCATAAAACCCTATTAATTTAATCGTATTTTCTGGCGACCAGGCACGTGTTTGTCGTTGACTCGTTTTTATTTAGCAAAAGCAAATCAGACCAGCCGCGAGTGCGAGAGATACGAAGCTCAGCAAGATCGGTCGCGAATACTCGCGAATTGATGTGAACATGTTTAGACTTACAACTACTCGCATGATACGCTTGACTATCGCGAGAGCACTTGCAACGTACTTACGTACCTAGTTTACACCTTCAAGCTGCTTTCTAACAGATTATCTGACATTTCTTGTAGGTGGAAACGCGGCCAGATTTCATGGTAATAATTATAGCAGAAATACATAAAAAACAGAACCAAAAAGCAAAATAATAGGTAACTAATTTTTATAAAGGAATAACATGCCTTAAATATAAAATTTATGTGAACTAATAATGCCAAGTCATAGTTCA
Source organism: Orthosia incerta (assembly GCA_948252205.1). Taxonomy (NCBI): domain Eukaryota; kingdom Metazoa; phylum Arthropoda; class Insecta; order Lepidoptera; family Noctuidae; genus Orthosia; species Orthosia incerta. The sequence goes on from OX411754.1 coordinate 14,186,378, forward strand.
AAGTGATCCATTTCACAAAACGGTAATTACATAGGTAAACGCCCAAACCTAGAGGTACCTTCTAGGTAGGTACCTATCGTTCGTTACTTGAGCTGCTAAATTGATGCCTAAACGCGAGTGATAAATCACCTAAAATATGTTTTTATTAATTATACGTACGGCCAGTAACATAAGTCCATTAACACAATACAGTTAATATTATCTAAAGTTATACAAATTTTCATTAGTACAATAAATTGTACAAAGTCTTACGGAATTTCATGTGCCCGAGCTAAATTGATACTACTTTTATTTTTACATTAGTTCACATTTTTTTAAGAATAGTTTGCTCCATGCCGAAATTTTAATCGACTTTTGCCGCTGACCGTACCTTATCAACAATGAAAAAGGATAGAGTTATGAGAATACAATAAAATATATATTAAATACGCAAGATTCGGGCCACCCACTGGAGCATGGAGGAGTGAAGTGCAATAGGAACTCTACTGTTATCACATGTAGGTAATTAAGTGGGCATTCTATTGGTAAATTTTGGGCATTCTCGGCTCCAATGATTACGCAGCTTATCATAAGTATCTATGTTACCAAAAAATATCGCACAAATGGGTTGTGGATTTTTTATTTATTGACTACTTTATCCACTATATATATCCACAGTGTAAAACATATTTTTTTCTATTTTGACAGATTTTAATATTCTAAGGACAAATATAGTACCTATCTACCTAAAAATAAAGTAATATCATGCATTTATAATAAATATATTATTATTTAGTGAAAACTACATTTGTCCGTATAATACGCAAATCAAAATGTCCTACTATTAAAAACACCAACACACAAGGTACAAAATAAACAAAAAACATAATAATTTTGGGAGGTATATCAGTACCTACATATCTATAAGTATCTTCTCGTATCCATATCTGTATCTTGGTTTTTTAATAAAAATGAAGCCTTTGTAACAACAGAAATAATAAAAAATAAGTCATCAAGATAATAATTTATTTCAATTACCTAACTAGATTTCTTTGAATAGTGTTAACTATCAGTGGCAAAAGAAATCCATGCCATTTTAAATTCGGTTGGCAGGTAGGTACTTACTTGTGATTGGGTTGGAACCTACTGATTGCCTTATTCAATTTTATTTACGTACCAATCGTTCGATGGATAAGAAGTAATATCGTAATCAATTATTGGGGTAGTTACCTACCTAAGTAAACTTGTTTTGAAAAATCCTATTCTATCTAATGGAACCTATATGCTTCAGGTTTTATCGAAATGGGTTAGTAAGTAGGTAGGTACCTACATACGTAACCTTAAAACCGCAATCTAGTGAGAGAATGTTATTAGGTGGGTTAATTATTTGATACAGGTACCCCTCAACAGAACTTTAATTAGGTACTTTCCCTTATTACCTACCTACTACAATGTGAAACATTAGTTGAATAGACCAGATTTATATTTGTTGCATACATAGTTACATTAACTTATGTACCTACCTATCTTATTGCAATCATATTAATAGGTAGGTAAATTATTTTATTTCAAATTTTATATCAAACTGGCAAATATCGTACCTATTGATTTATTTATTTCCTACGATATGTGTCTATCTACACGCATCAAATGTAATATTAACCATATCGCTTTCAGTTCAGCTGGACATAGGCAGCTCTCATACTTTGTACCTACACGTTTAAATACAATTAACCCGCAGAAGTACCTACCATTCGCTTTAGTATTGATCACTAGGTTTTGAATATAGTTTCATTTCATTTCGATTCATGTCAGCAGGTACATTGCTACTTTATATTATGATGGAATTGTTACTTTAAAAAATATTAAATGTAACATACCTATACAGGGCCACACGCACGGTGGCTTTATTAGGTACAGGAAGATAGGTACCTACAGCTTAACAGATTTGAATACCGAGTACAGATATTCTGCCTTTTACCTTCCTACCAGCAGATAGGTAAGTAATTATCTACGTGCTTTTCAGAGTATTTCCGAGCAACCTGGTCTATTGGGTAGGCAGATAGGTAAATTAGTAATTTTCAGACACCTTTTCTATACTTACTAAAATACAGATTAAAACTGTACCTACCTACCTAATCTATTATTTCTCGTACAAAGGGGACTGGACAAAACTGGTCTATGAACCAATAGAATGTGGTTTAAAATCAGTTAGTTTTCGTGAAAATCTCTACCATGTATAAATATTTTACCTACTTGTATACCATGTATAGAAACTAGGTGTAGGTACACACTTTTGCTATGTACCGAACCTTTTTTTGCAGGTTTTGATAATTAGAACAAACACGTGTCGATCTAATCTGGGGGCACAGGTAAAAAGGGCGGTAAGATTCCTTTTTTGGAAAATCTGCGGGTTCGATTACCTATTTAATAATCCAGAATGTTGCTGCACCAAATGGCTAAAATGCTGATGAAAATAATATCAAACCCGAAAACAGATGAAGGAATTAAAAAAAATCCATATAGAGAATACAATTCGTTGAAGAAACTAATCTTGTTTGTTTATTCGTCGGTAGGATTCAGATTTTAATGACGTCCATGATAATGAAACTCAAGTAAGTCGTCGCAATGAAAAGTGATACGACTCAGGTAATGATTAATATCCACATTTCTATTGGTTTATAGACCATTTAAAGGTTTGCAGTGTTCGTTATCCCCAGCATAATCAAGCCTGTCGTCGAGGAATGCAGGGTTAGTAGGTGTAGGAAGGCGTATTTCGGTGCACCTCTGCCCAACCTTCGGGGAATACAGGCGACATGTTATGTGTTGTGTACCATCTTTATACTCTATGTAGGTACTTAGGATGTAGGTAGATTAGGTATTCACTTATATCCAGCGTGTAGTAAAATGTAGCAATGTCCTTATCCTACCTCAAATAAATAACTAGCAGAAACAAAAAATTAAGTAGATACAAATAGGTAGGTACCTACTATTTTTCAATTCAGTGTTACTTATGGCAAGGTTAATCGGACAATTGCGTATATACATACAGCTTTACACTACATAGAAGTGATATTTTCTCAATACCTCGATTTATACTTTTGATAAGTAGGTACCTACTGTTCTCCCAAAATAGTTCTTTGTAGTGGTCTCTGCAGTATGCTGTGCAGATGCAAGCTGGTTGGCCACTTACGGTATGATGAAGTTTTGCTGCCTACTGCTGTATCGCGTCTTTCAAGTATTTGCTGTTGTTATCAGTATTAGAAAAAAATATGATCTTTCGTAATTGGACTTGAATCTTAAAATATACGATATGATACTGACTTATTATTGCAGTCTGTTTATATTACATTCACGATTGGAAACATGATTATTGTCAAATTTCAACTTTTTAATCTTATGATCTAACCAGGCAATCTATTACTTAGTTTGTGCATTTCTTGAAACTGATTTCTAGAAATTGGAAATATATATAATAGAAACATAGTAGGCAATGGCTTTGCTAAATCTAAGACTTAGCAGACTTCAGCTGAGAACGTCTTAGAAAATCACGAGACGTTTATTGAAATGTCTGTTAGTATTTGGAATTACATTTGACTTTTAGGTAATCACTTCATAAGGCGTTAAGTTCTAAGCCCTTCCTAACTTAGTACCTACGGTACATTAAATATTTAATGAAAATCTAAAAGCTTACTGCAATCTTAGAACTGCCTACAGTTATAAGATTTCTATGGAAAATAAGTTAACTGGTCTGTTTAACTAATGCAACAAGGTTCTTAGTGCCTTGGCGTAGCAGCTCATCTTAATTCGTACCTATGTTATATATTTTGTTGAACATTTATAGGAATATTGCTAGTATACTGTAGTAAAATAATCTCACACAGTCGTTTTTATAGTAGGTAATTGTTTGGTTGGTCTTTCATGTAGAAATATTGAGTCATTTGGATTACATGGATTGCTGAAGAATCACTCCTGGAGCACCAGTCGTTTTCATCAGCTCTGCGGCGAGTCCACGGTCGGATCCAGTAAATGGGCGCTGGTATTTTCACCTCACGATTAACTAAACAAATTTAGGTTATTAAATTTGAACTAAGCAGTAAACGGAAAGAGTCATGTATATTGCTTTTCAATATTTATTTGAAAATAATACTTTACAGGTGGTAAAAACACTTTAGAACCCGTTAAGTTATACATTTTAGACTTACCACTGAAGACAATGGAACCTAAACAATTCAAAACACTTGGTGACATTAATGGAAGGACTTGCCACGACCAACGTATATCTGGAAAAAAAGAAAATATTAAAAATATGTCACAAATTGTATAAATAGGAGAATACTTACGTTTAGGTTTAGGAGGAATTAATTTGATTGCACCCGGTTTTTCAACAGGTTCAACTACAGTTTTAGGCTTTTTTTCTGGAGGTGGTTCATTATGTACTGGAGACGGTCTTTTTGGTATTGATACTGTAGGTGGCATTACAGGTGTAGATTTTTTTGTCAATACTGCTGCACGAGATGGTGGTGGTTTCACTTCCTCCTCTAGTCCATGTTTTCTAAACTTAGAATTGAAAGTTTTAACAGTTTTTGGTTTTGGTTCATCTGGTTTCCTGACTTCAATGGAGATTGAAGGTTTCTCTTTTTTGGCATCACTCAATTTCGGTATTTTGCCTAATTTATGAACTGACGGCCTTTTATCATCAGACTTCTCAGAAGTAGATTTGTTTAAAGAGGCATCCTTATTCTTTTCACTTGCATCTTCATTTCCTTTATCTTTACTCTTATCTTTTTCGGTGGATGACCGTGAACTCCGGTCCTCTTTAGATTTACTACTAGATGACGATAATTTATCGCTAGACTTTCTGCTACTTTCACTTTTTGATCTAGAACTATGAGAAGAATGTCGATCCTTATCTTTTGACCTATCTTTACTACTATTATGACGGCTAGAACTGCTTTTGTGACTTCTATGTTTTTCACTGGAAGAATGTGACCTACTTGAATGTTTTGATGAACTACTTGATTTTGATCCACTACTACTAGTTTTATCGTCTGATTTATCTTTACTTCTAGTTTTTGCTTTATCTTTAGATTTTTCTGAATCGGATAATCCTTCAGAAGTTTTACTTTCATTATCATCGTCAACTTGAGATAGGACCTGTTTCCCATCTTTTAAACTGATTTTTAATACCGGCAAAGTTTCGGGTTCGTCGTCAACTTCTTCTTTTTTTATTTTCATATCGCTATCAATGTCGACATTGTTAGAAATGACTTTCTCCGATTTCAGACGATCTTCACTTATTGTTTTAATTTCAGGATTATTGTCGATATTTTTATTTTCAACAGTAGATTCTGATTTTATTAAGATATCTAAATCAGATTGCGCTTCCGATATAATTTGAGATATTTCTGAAATCTGGACAGGAACTACCTGTTCACCTTTTACGGTTTTCAACCATTGTTCAACTAACTTGGATGCTAGGGCTCTGATAGCTGTAATGAAAGAAATTAAATATGCATTAATTCACAATAACAATGGTATTTTTTATCATCCTGATAAATGAGTTCAAACTTAAATTTGAGTTCCTAGAAAAAATTAGCAAATATGTGATTATCTTACCAAAATGGTTATCATCCTTTGACAACTCCTTCACAAGTTTCGGGCAGTTATTGGTTTTCAAACGCTCTATATCAACAGGACACAATAATAGCAGCTCCAATAACTCTTTTACTAGAGGCCAATTTTTGGCAACTATACTTTCGGTCAGCCACATGTGGACTAATACCCATCCCCCAGAACCCATAAATAACCCAAGTAATTCAGTTTCTGTACATTTCAGTATCTGTATGTAAATACATTTAGAGACCAATTTCTTCGAAAATTTAGTCATGAGGCTGAAAGGAAAAGGTAATATTTTACAAAAATGTCAATATGACATAGTTCGCTCCTATAATTAATCTAAGGTTGGCTCAAAGGCGTATTGTAGTGCGGCGCTCAAGGATAGTGTGTATGTAAAGAAAAAGTTTTAGACAGACGTTTGTTTGAGCATCGTATTAGAATAGGGTCAATAACTTAATATTTGACAAAATCGGTGATGTGGTTCACTAGTAGTGTGCACAATAAATAAAAACAATCTAGTGGAAATAATAAATCGTAAGTAAATTAATATCAGATTCTTTGATTACCACAGTTATAAAAATAGGTAATCAAGTGTTATGTTTTAATAACACAACGTGACTATGAGTAGGTACAAAACACTTTCCTTTTCGCGCCCCTCCTATAGTCAGCCATAGTAGTTGTCCAATACTGAATGAAAAGCTAAGAACTGCTAACTTTTAAAACTTACCTAGCCAGCCTCTGAACTTCATCCCTGCTTTTTATCCCGCCATTTGGTGACAGAAGCACGCTCAGGCAGTTAAGTAATTGAATTGGATCTATACGCGGCTGCAACAAACAAAGAAAAAGTTAGTACTTGCAAAAATAGTACCTATGTTTTAATTCAATTGGTTTTCAAATTGCCTACGCATCGATTTTAGACCATCGATTTAAAAGAGGCGTTGCAGTTGCAAGACTTTTTTAAGTGTCAATCAGAGGGTTTGTGATGCGACTTTTTGAGACAGAGTCATGAGCTAAATTCTCGGAATGATAAATGAGGATGTTTTAAAGTCGGGATCGTTATAATTATTATAACGAGCCTGACTTTCAACAATTAACGAAGCGATTAAATTACATAGCACACATTGATTTGAATAAAAATTCGCGCAAATTTTTTAGTACTATTTGAGCGCGAATTTTTTTCTGCAGTGCATGCAGCTTCATATATCCATAGGTCACAGAATGTGCGGAAAAAAAATCGCAGTGCGTGCTATGCCTAATGAATTCGGCAAAGCAAAGAGAATCGACCAATCACATGCGAGATGAAAGTCGCGATGTGGGTTTCAGTCTATGTGATTGGTCGATTGTTGTGCCGAATCCATTACGCAATAAGGCTGCAGGACTCTTTTGCTCTGCCTTTCGCAATTATTCAAATGTCGGATAAGTTTGTTTAGTGGAAAGGGAAGGCTTTTGATTTTTTTCTGGTTTGGACAATTAATCAATCTTAGAATGCCTAGCAAACTTCCTAAAGTGCGTTGAACGAACGCTTAGTACGATGACTCGTCCGCTTCGTTATTGCACCACTGTCAGAACAGCGTGTTTATAAAAAGAAACGACGCGCAAAACAATACGTGAAGCTGTATTTGTAGTAGTCATGTTCAATGTGGACTGATGAAAATAACATAATATACGACCAATAAAACCTTTAATGACTACAAGCTATGCGATAATAATCGAATCAGTTATCAGGGTGAAGGTGAACTAAACACCGCAAATAGTTTTAGCTCAATTATTTACAAGTCGATATGGAAGAGAGAGAGAGAAGAAGGATAAAATTTCCTTTATGGGCCGCTGATTTGGAAGTCCATTTTTTTTTATAGATAGTACTCATAAATAGAAAGCTTTTTCCAAAGTGTCTAAACTCGGAGCATCACGGTTTTCGAGAATTTTTTTTTTTAAATTCCCATACATATATTGTTTTGTGCAAATTTTAAGGTTAGATAAATTGTCATGGTAAACGTCAAAGTTCACATTTCACGTTCCGTTGACGTAGAGTAGTGTATTTTATTAAATTTGAAGTCATATTTTTTATTTAAATATAATTTTATTTTCACTTACTCACATATTTTATTTGGTGTGTAATTAATGTGCACAATAACCATGGTGTATTATGCAATTACATTGACATTTTTACACAAAAAATACCGAATTTTGTTTACACTGTGGAACGGAACGTGAAGCAACGCCACGCTTCTTTGTTTGTGTTAACTGTCAGTGTTAGTCATCGTGTTTTATTTACTATGTGAATATCCGAAATACCCAAAACCGAATCAGAGCACCCACTTTCCATGTGGTCTTTATGAATTAGTCCAAGAGCGAGCGAAGCGAGCTCGGGAACTTAGGGCACCCCGACACGGACAGGTTAGGTTCGAAAAGATGACGGCAGCTGAAGTGAGCGAGCAAAGCGAGCGAATTCAGCTCAGCTCAACAACTATTCATTTAAATCGATGGAAATCGATGCGAATGGTAATTAAGTATAGTTCTCGTCAAACTTCGTGGCTGCCCTAAAATTGGTTACGGCTGCGCAGTAGTAAATCTCATACAAAAACAGCACGGTTTCGTGCCTTGCGCATCGGAAAGCCAACTTCAGGGCGTCCCAGAAGTTTGGCGAGCACTAAGGCTTAGCACGCACTGCGATTTTAATTCGCGCGAATTTTTTAGTACTATTTGTACGCTATTTTTTTTCCGCAGTGCGTGCAGCTTCATCCATAGGTCACAGAATGGGCGGAAAAAATTCGCGCGAATAAAAATCGCAGTGCGTGCTATGTCTAAACTATTCGTGTTCGGTATACGAGACGCGTAGTTACGTTGGACCAAAACTGTTCGAACAAAAAAGAGGTCAAGGGTTCATTTAGCTATAAACATCACTTGTCTAATATTGGAATAAAAGTGTGGCTCCCTAGATGACTAAGGTCGCTTAAAAACACAAATACAAAATTATGTTAAACGAATTCGATTAAAATCGTTCGCTTTCGACCAACATGGGCCAAAAACGTTTTGACCGAAGTCGAAGCAAATGCCGAAATCGAACGAATTGGTACGATACGAATGCGCAAGATCGCGATGGCAGAGGCCACGGGTAGAGGTCACCCGTGGCACCGGTTAGTCGCCATCGCCGGAAATTAGGCACATAAAATAAAATTGCCAATCTTGTATTGAATTTCTAAGGGTTATTCCACTTTCGGCTGCGGCCAAAAGTTATAGCGCTAGTCGATTAATCAGTTTCGACTGGGAATCGACCTTCGGTCGGGAACTAATGGTATCTGAACGACATTGTCTGTCGCAGAGCTTGAGGCTTTAGAACAATCAATTACTAACTACCTATAAATATATTCGAAGACGGGAAAACCGACCAGTCATCTTAGGGTGTATATTAACATAATATAAATATTGTATAGCATTTTATGTTAACCCATTCGTGGCGGATAACGATTATTGACGTGTAAAAATACGTCAAGAAGTATTTACCGCAGCGAATGGGTTCATAGTCAATAGCGGGGACCGACGATCAAGTTAGCATAACGCACTATCTTCAGCTCCTAAGGCATCTGCCACGTAAAAAGGGACTAGCTTATAGAGTTGTACGCAGGTTGTATGACAATTCATTACAATGGGGATCGAACCCATGACACCAGAGATTAAAATCACATAAATCTTTCATTTTCTAGTAAAAAGAATAACTGTATTATTATTGTCCGAACTAAAAATACTCTGAAACCAAACGGATTCTGGCACCGAACGATGTGTACCTACTACGCTTGTTTCATATTCTATTATCAGGTACGGTTGAGTTTTCAACGTTAATTATCTGTCAATTTTACATCCTGGTCCAAATTACATCGTAGCCATAGATACTAATCGTAGATTGAAACCTCGTGATGAAGTGTGGTATTTTAGCAATAGTTAGTCATAGAATCGGGTCATGCAAGCAAGATGAAACGCTTACGTCACGACTACACAAATACACATCACGTGATATTGTTCTAGAAGCATTGTAATTTATTCACATTCCGATACAGGTATATCGTGTTTTGACTTTTCGTTGATAAAGGGTTTCATACCAATCATTGATAAGACTCGCATGAAATAATATTCTTAATCTAAGATGATAATAAGTACGTACCTAACGTAATATCTGCTGATGGACAAGATATTTATACGTATTAACTAAGTTAAATATTAAAGTAGATATGGATTATATTTTAAGGACAAAACTTACCATTATAATATTCTATATTACTTCAAAAATAACACGACACCCGATTGCACAATGGTAAGCCATGCCACGCCTTATGCTCCAGATACAACATGGCGTCTTATCATTGTTTAACTATTGAATATTCTTGCACAGAGGAACACTTATTTTCTAGTTATTACGTCCATTAACAATGTAATTACACTATTTTAAACATATATTACAAAATTGTCTGTAGTCACAGTAGTGACAAATATATTAATTTCGTAGTAATTATGGTGTAGGTAAGTATTACGATATTTATATCATTTCCTATTCATATATCTGATAAATTATTTCAATAACATCCTTGTAGAAAGGGATTTGATTAATTTTGTAGGATACTACAACACTTTCTAATTCAGTGAGTTGGCAGAACTCCAAGCCAAGGCCAGCTAAGACGTTCGATCCGAGTAAACGGCTGGCAAGCGGAGAGATTGCTTGAAGAATGAAATTAAATTCGTTCAATAAAAATAGCAATTGTGGAATGGAATCGAATGGATGAACGGGCAGAGCGGAAAAGGAAACCGAATAATAGACAACAAATTGAACGAATGATCAAAAAATTTTAAGCTATGTTGCCATCATAATAATGTTTAATTTGAAATGTTAAATTTAGTCGATTTATCAAATGAAGTGGATGATTTTTTTTTTTCAGAACAGATGAGTGAGCGCCACTGTCGTACTGTGTTGACCAAAAAGAGGCGTTGACGTGTATAGTGCTCGCCAAACTTCTGGGCCGCCCTGAAGTTGGCTTTCCGATGCGCAAGGCACGAATCTGCGCTGTTTTTGTATGAGATTTACTACTGCGCAGCCATTATAGCCAACTTCAGGGCAGCCAAGAAGTTTGGCGGTAACTATAAATAATATGGATCAAGTGATTATTCATTATTCATAATGCCTAGCCAATTTGAAAAATGCCTAATTTGAGTAGGCAACATGATAAAACTAATTAAATTGACCGGGCTTTCTGAATATTGCCTATCATTCATTGGGCAGGGTGATTAAAAGATGTGTGCTAATTCATTGACTATAACTATCGAATTGCCCAACCGTTATGTAGCAATACAATATTCATAATTACCAGACAATGTGATAAATATAGAAGTTTAAGTCAGTATTCATTACATTGACTTGACTATTCATAATGCCCGGGCATAATGTATTATGCACGTAAAGTGACCAAAAAGAAGCTTATTTTTTGTTCACTGGTCATAATTCGCAACACACCAGTTCTACACACTAAGTACACACATATACAAAAAAATTAACTCACAAATAAATATTATAAATCTAAACGTACACAAACTTAAAGCCGTAGTAACAGAGTGGCTATTACAAAAGGACTATGCCTACACAGAGTCTTTACTCACATACATTGTCTAATAACATAAGTACTCATTCTCTAACACACACTAACAACTAAAGGACACACACGCCTATTTTCCCTAACCGTCAGCACATACTCGCACTACACTTCATCTATCACACACATACGCACACAAACACACACACACATTCACGCTCACACACAATGTACTCACCTCCTATCACATACACATAATTATACACACTTCACTATCACACTTCACACAAAAAATCTACAACACAAATCCTAATTTACTTGTACCGTCCAACTATTGTAATAAATTATGTTTAAGGAACTGCTCGGCCGAACACTGTCTCTTAAAATACAGGTGATCCTAGTTTAAGAGGCAAGGTTATATAAATTATTGTAATGATTTTGCAACATTTGTATTGTTATATGTATATCTGTAGCTTCTGTTGGTTAATAAACAATTTTATTATTATTTTATTAATATTAATTACACCACACGGTATTCAGGGCCCTAAACCTTAATTTAGGATGGTGTAATGAATGCTAGGGAGTTACTAGACCCCAAAATAGTGACCGTAACATTCAGGAACACGGTATTTACGGATCTGAATACCGTGTAATGTAAGCGCTTCGCTTAATCACTTGGTCCATGACATAGACATAATCACAGACTACCTTTAGGACATAATAATTTCAGGTACAAGGTTTCCACTTTATAGTTGCATAAAAATTGTGTAGTATTATAGTGTTAACACACGTTCGAATTTGCTGCGGCCGGACCACGGATTTGTGGGCAGGGTTAGTCCGGCCCAGACCATATCCGAAAGTGTGTAGAGTGGTCCGCGGACATTATTATTATTAAATTGATTCCGTCTCGGTCCAAACAAGCGTGTGTAAACGAGAAAGTATTTGTGGGCGGAGTCGGTCCGGCCGTACCAAATCCGAACGTGTGTTAGCACTATTAGGTACTTACCTATGAAATTAGCGTTTTGTCGTACTGGCCACTTTGATCTCAAATATTATCTCCTCTTTGGTTTGGAATTCCAATTTTATGCCTGCTCTACACTGCTCGCGAAGTTGAACGAACTTAGACGAATACGATAGTGTAGAGAGGCACTTCGGCTTACCTCGTCAAACCTCGCCTCGGGCAACTTCCATTATTTTGCTGTCGGTTTTTGCGCCCGAGTCAAAAGGCCCGAAGTTGCCCCAGGTGCGCACACGAAGTGACTCTATACTACTCGGTTGACTTCAGTTCGCGTCGTGACGTCGTTGTGCAAATATGCACGTAGTTAGAATACACGAAGGTGCACATTGCAACGGCAACTGCTACTAATTGAGCGTCCATTACAAACGTAGGCGTTTTTTTTTAACACGCTTTTATTAGCTTGGTATGTATGTATCTATGTATCTATGTATCAATGTACCTATGTATCAATGTAACAATGTATCAATGTAACGGAATCTTTGAACGTGATTTTCACCCACTTCAAAACGTTGGATTGATTTGAAACTTTGCACACTTATCAAGGACCGATGACAATGCAATAATTTAAACAGTTTGTCCCATTATCCTTACCATTAAAGCGTGTTTTTTAGTTTTTAGAACTACAATTTATTTGTTCTGTGGGCACCACAGAGTGAATGAGCTCATAGCGAAGTTGAACGAGTGTGTAGTGTCGCACTTCGGACTTTAGCCAAAGTTTCTAGAGTACTTCGCCGAGGAACTTCGCGAGCAGTGTAGAGGAGGCATCATGCTTTTGTGTTTGAAAAACCGTAATTCATTTGTTTTTTCCTCTTTTGGTTTTTCTTTGCGCCAGTCAGTTTACAAAATGGAAAACTTTAAATATCGCGTTATTTACGAGTACGAGTTCCATCGTGGCACCAGTGCTGCAGAAACGGCTCGAAGGATTAATAAAGTATTAGAAAGGACTTTATTTATCTCGACATCAAAATACAGTGACTATCAAAATACGTAACCTTGTATGGAGAAGGGTGTCTGAGATAGGTAAGGCCCTGTGTTACAAATCACCCATTTTACATAAACCATGAAATAATTTGTGTGTAGTATACTCTTTACAAAATCAAAATTTAGGTTTAAAGTAGAATACAATTAAATTAAATTTAAAGAGAATTAAAATCAAAATCAAAGAGAAATTAAATATAAAAATTCAGCGAAAAATATACAAAAGAAGTATCTTATTCACTAAAAAGTATGTATCTACAAACAATAAGTACCTATGTACCTAACTATAAAAAATTATTAAAACAAAAATGAGAATGGAGAAGGATGTGTGCATGAGTGATTGAATAAGTGTAATGTGAGAGTGTAAATGTGTGAGTGTGTAAGAGTGTGAGTGTAAGAGTGTGAGTGTAAATGTGCGTGTATGAGTTTAAGACACTGGTTTTAATATATTTTCCGTGGAATTGTAGTCAAGGTTTAACAGCCAATTCCTTAATTTCCTTTTACAAACCTCTTTTGTATGCGTGTTTATAGATAGTTTACAATCAGTACAGTTTTCTCAGTACAATGCATCGAGCATTGTACTGAGAAAACTGTACTGATTCCTGACCTCATGACCTCAGTAGAGCTTCCGAAAGAGTGGGTCTTAGGATGAACATGGACAAAACCAAGGTGATGTTGAATGCCCATATTACACCCACTCCTATCAAGGTCGGAGACTCTACACTCGAAGTTGTGGACGACTATGTCTACCTGGGACAAACGATCCAGTCGGGTAGGGACAACTTCGAGAAAGAGGTCAACCGTCGAATCCGACTCGGCTGGGCAGCGTTCGGGAAGTTGCGCGGTATCTTCTCGTCCAACTTACCACAGTGTCTCAAGACGAAAGTCTATGACCAGTGTGTGTTGCCAGTGATGACATATGGCTCTGAGACGTGGTCGCTTACAATGGGCCTCATCAGAAAGCTTAAAGTCACCCAAAGGGCAATGGAGAGGGCTATGCTCGGAGTTTCCTTGCGTGATCGAATCAGAAATTTAGAGATCCGCAAGAGAACCAGGGTAACTGACATAGCCCGAAGAATTGCCAAACTTAAGTGGCAGTGGGCAGGGCACATTGCTCGCAGAACGGATGGCCGATGGGGCAGAAAGGTTCTGGAGTGGCGACCGCGAACCGGAAGACGTTGCCTTGGAAGGCCTCCCACCAGGTGGACCGATGACCTGGTGAAGGTTGCGGGGATCCGCTGGGTGCGGGACGCACGAGACCGGTCAATGTGGCGACGCTTGGGGGAGGCCTATGTCCAGCAGTGGACGTCTTTCGGCTGATATGATGATGATGATGAGATAGTTTATTATTAATAGAGTTATACAGAAAAGTACCAAGAAAGCAGAAAAACCTTTGAGAGAAACTTGTGTTGTAACGGATGATTGGATAAATATTGGTTGATCTTCTGTTTTGTGTTAGGAGATCGGGATCTAGGGGTAGTTCAGCGTGTTTTTTTAATACCGTCATGATAATGAATAATTGTCGGACTGTAAGTACTTGGCAGTGTTGATAAAGTTCAGAAGTTGGGTATAGGATTGGGAAAAAGCAACTAACTTTTAATACCACTCTTTGGGCTCTTTCTAGATTGATCATGTATGATTTAGAGGAACCGCCCCATGTGGTAATACAATATGAAATAAGTGATTGGCATAATGCGAAGTAAACTTTCTTAAGAACTGATGCAATGGAAATATGTCGTTTGTGTATGGGGACGGTGTCGCAAAAGAAAACACAGTGCGTTTTTGGTTCCAACGTTTTCGTTCTGGAAATTTCGACCTGCAGAACAAGCCCCGTGGACGGCCGGAGACCAACGTTGATAATGAAGAATTGACGGCTATTGTGGAAGCGGATCCATCGCAAACCACGTCCGAGTTAGCTGCAGGCTGCGGTGTTAGTGATAAAACTGTTTTAATCCACTTGAAGCAAATTGGGAAGGTGAAAAAGCTTGAAAGGTAGGTAGGTACCTCATGAATTGAGAGCAGCAAACCGACAAACGCGCGTCGACTGCTGCGTTACATTACTCAACCGGCACAATAATGAAGGGATTTTAAATCGAATCATTACCTGTGATGTAAAGTGGATCCTGTACAATAATCGCAAACGCTCATCACAATGGCTGAACCCTGGCGAACCAGCCAAATCCTGCCCCAAGCGAAAATTGACAAAAAAATAATACTTATGAGCGTTTGGTGGACTAGTGCCGGTGTTGTTCACTACAGCTTTCTTAAATCTGGCCAGAAGATTACGGCGGATGTCTATTGTCATCAACTGCAAACCACGATGGAAAAGCTATCTGCTAAACAGCCGAGGCTGGTCAATCGCTCTAGGCCACTGCTGCTTCAGGACAACGCTAGACCACACACTGCACAACAGACGGCTACCAAATTAGAGGAGCTTTAATTGGAATGTCTAAGACATCCACCGTACTCCGCGGACCTTGCTCCAACAGATTACCATTTTTTTCGAAATTTGGATAACTTTTTGCAAGGGAAAAAATTCAACTCCGATGGGGCAGTCCAAAGCGCTTTCAAAGATTTTATTGATTCCCGTCCGAATTTTTTTTAGTAAAGGGATCAATGAAATACTTATGAGATGGCAAAAGTGCATAGATAGCAATGGTACATACTTTGATTAAATAAATATAGTATATTAAAAAAAAATACCGGCCAAGTGCGTGTCGGGCCACGCGCAGTAATAGGGTTCCGAAGTTCCGAAATGATCTGGTCTACGGTGAAGCACGCTTGCCTAGAAGTAACCTATTCACTCTTGACTTAAACTAAAGAAGGACTAGCTGGTAACTGAGGAAGGAGTTATAAAATCCAACTTTGCAACTGAAGTTAGAAAAATATTATCGATATGAGTACCACCGCGGGTGCGAATTGCGAAAGGAGCCGATACGAGCGCGCGTTAAAGCCACTGGGAATGGTCGGTTCGTTCCTGGATCCTTGCGCGCAAGCTCCTTGTTTATTTCTTTAATCTGCGGTATTCACTATTTCGTTCTGGATAGTTTTACGCTACTCAATTAGTGATGCAGACGGGTCGGATACCGACATAAGAAAATAAGTAATTTGCTTGGAAATCGAATCTTATTTGACTTTAGATCATAGAGCAACACGGACCACCGGCGGACCAGAGGCACTCAGTTCCAGTCACACCTCTTCCGAGCCGTTGCTACCATGGTTGGTGCGCACCA
The DNA here is from genome assembly GCA_948252205.1 of Orthosia incerta. NCBI lineage: Eukaryota > Metazoa > Arthropoda > Insecta > Lepidoptera > Noctuidae > Orthosia > Orthosia incerta. The sequence continues at coordinate 14,202,781 of OX411754.1, forward strand.
CTACAGCACAACCGCCTACCACCCCGCTGCAAATGGCATGGTGGAACGTCTACACCGGCACATGAAAGCAGCCATCATGTTTCACTCTACTCCGCAATGGACCGAAGTTCTTCCACTAGTACTTCTAGGGATACGAAGTGCATGGAAGCTGGACATCGAAGCATCACCAGCAGAGTTGGTCTACGGTGAACAACTACGACTACCAGGGCAATTCATCGCACCAACAGAAGACTACAAGACATCTGACGTCACTGACCTTGCAACGAGCTTACGAAGTCGTAAGGCCAGCATCCTGTCACAAAAAAGGTCCATTCTACTTACCACATAGTCTCAGCGAATCATCACATGTGTTCTTGCGGCAGGACTTTGATCGAAGACCGCTAGAACCACCGTACAAGGTCATACAGCGCCAACCTAAGTATTATAAGCTCGACGTACGTGGTAAACAAGTTACCGTCAGTGTTGATCGGCTGAAGCCGGCCTACGTCATGCAGGAAGCAGACGATCAGCCACCACTGGTTCCTGAGCCACCAGTACCAGCACCAGCTCCACTCCCTGTTCCAGCGAAAGAAGAAGAGAGGAAGACGAGGTCCGGACGACAGGTGCACTTCCCAGATTATTACCGCCCGCAGTAGCGGTCTAAGCGGGGGAGTAATGTGGCACCGTCCGTGGTCAGAGGACGCATCTGTTTGGAGCGCAGGTAGCTCGCACCATCGCCGACCGCGCGATGTGTTTACCTCGCCGCCTGCGTCCGCGCACCTGAGACGCCCGCGCGCCCCACGCCAGCGCTGGGTAAATAAACCGCGACCGCTCGGTCATCAGTAATTCAGTCAGTACCTCAGTACCAGACCCAGTCGCCAGCCTACTCCGACTGACTCCGAAGTCCGACGACGAACGCACGCGCTAATTGTTTTAAAATATAATTACGTTTCGCAACCTAGCATATCTAATATCACAGTTTCCTTCTAATTCTTGATTCGTTACCTTCCTAGTGCTTGTTCTTTCTTATATTTCTGCCTTTAAACCTATTCTATTACAACTTCTATTTTCAACTTGAAATCGCCTGTCATTTCTTCACACACCCTCCGAGCAGCTACAATGTTATGATTTTATTTTTGTATATTTTTACATGGTTCATAAGCATATATTTACTATCTGTTTTACACAGCTAACAACGTTATTTAAGTAATTTATCAATGGCATTTGTACAAAAATTTTACTGAGGCAAGTACATTTTATAACTTGGTCGACTATTACTCGTAAACTTGTAAGGCCTACTTATCCGTGATAGTTTTCCTTTTAATTTCGTTATATTTACTACTGCTGTGATTTTTTCACATAGCCAAGAGCAACCTCTCTTCGTTCGCAACGTCTTTTTTGTATACATTTTAACATAAGACTTCGTTTATAATACTCACAACGGATCTTTGTGTCTGAATTGGCTGCAAGACCCTGCGCTGTAGCTATTTTTGTGTCAATGTTGAAGGTGAAGATAGTATTGTATAACTGTCTCTTTCACTCGCTAACGTTTTCGCATCGTTCTATCTCGCTTACTCTATGCAGTATACTCGATCACAAACTGTTTCTTGCGCAATGGTTGGCAGAGCCAACTTCAGAGACACAAAGATCCGTCGTGAGTATTATACGTTAACACGAGTGAGTACGTTAAAAACTCAGAATAAACACACTGATGCCCTCTGACATTCACTCATAGCTCTTAAAGAGTTCATACGTCCACAATGGTTTCCCATGAATCATCCGACTCTGATTCAGAATATGAAGAAGATATTTAATATTCTTATTAAAATATAATATTCTTACAATATTATATTTTAAGAAAATATTATATATTTTAAAAATAAAATATTCGTCTACCAAATAAAAAATCACAATATAGTTGTAGTTGCTTAGTAATTCCATTCCTATGGTTTTCGACTCATGAAGGCGGAACCACAATTACGTGTCGTGGCGTGGCGTGGCGCGGGATCCACCAATCAAACGACTCTGTTTCAGTCAACGTCATAACACAACGAGTTTTGTAGCCAATCAACTGCGTCAGAAGGCGCCACGCCACGCCACGATGTGTAAGTGTGGTTCCATCTTTACGTCCCTTACGTCCAGATAACGTCAGCCGGGCGAGCATGGCCTACTGTGACAGGCTTGAGTCACACATTTTTATCGCAGTTAGAGAGCAAAAACCGTGATAAAATGCGTGACTCAAGCCGCCAGCCGGTCGGTCGAGTGTAGAGTTGCCACCCGTTTTTTTGCAGTTAAAGTACATTGGTCATTATGGGTAAAAAAAAAGTACACGGTATCAAAATAAAGTACAATTTATTTTTCTTATTAAAATTATGATTAAAACATATTTTTATGGCTTTTTGCAGTTTGTATCAAATTAGTATATCTACTTCACAATTGCACAACATCTTTACAGTCTATATTTATATTAAATTAAATAAGTAATTAATTTTTTATTAAATTCAGAGACGCTTTGTTTCTTTTGTCTCGCCATTTGCTATTCATCTCAGAAAAAAACTCTTTCTGTGAATACTGACGTGGCGGGAATAGACAATAAAAATGAAATTACTATAAAGTTTGAAAAATTATCATCACTCTTTTTAAATACTTGCTGCCATGTTTATACAGTTAATAGTTCTGCAAAACCCTTAGAAGTACATATCTGATTATAATGTTGGTTTAATAAACCGATTTCTCCATTAAGATCATTTCAATTATGTTAACATTATTATCAAATTCTATATTGCTTTTGAAATATAAATAACCAGTTTGTGTTGTTAAAATCAAAACAGTACTCTAGGGCTATGTCAATAAATAATAAAAAAATCCTGTGAATTTTCCTAATCAGTTCCGGTGAAGATATCAGTTTCATTTTTTTGCCAGTTTCATAGCCAGCGAGTGGCGACATCGATTCAGCACCAATCGATTAATTTGGTTTAACGAAAAAAATACTTACGACTAAGCTTTTCAAAATCCAAAAGAAATCAAATCATGCGAAATGAAGTATTATTAGTACTTTATTGTTCTCATAAAGTATAGAGTACAATTACCTGAAATAACGTACAATAGTTTATTATAAAGTACGGGTGGCAACCCTAGTCGAGTCGTCGAGTTGGTTCAAGGTTGTCATTTTGACACTGTTTTGACACTTTGATGAATCCAAGAATCTGACAGATTCAAAAATTAATTCAGAATTCTCTATATTTTTATCTGTGTCTAATCCGGGGTACAATCGCTAGAGTAAAAAATTTCTGTGGGTGCAATCTGAAAATTTTACAGAAAAAATATACTGATTAGTGATTTTTAGATAACACGGGCTTGTCGGAAATAGTATCCGGATCCCGTATCGGATTTAGTAACCTCAGTGTTTAACATAACAAAGTTGCTTCTGTGAAAGTGTGAACTTGCGTCAAACATGTGGAGTGATTCTCTGCTCATCGTATTTATTTCAATATGTACTGCATTTTTAGGCGAAGGTAAGAGTCTTGTTTCAGGGCTAGCGGTAAAGTATTACTATGGTTCCTTCTAGTAGTAATATATGGGTGAATTTTTTTTTGTACTCATAATTCGCTTCTGAACACCTTAATTTAGCTTAGGACTGCATTCTAATAGTTCTTTTTTTCTGGTTGTAGGTCTAACATGGATATTGGTATATAGAACAGAAAAGTACCAAAAACTGAAAGTCGAGGTGGAACGTCAAAGTAAAAAACGTAAGTTTATGAAATCAAAAACATACTTTTTACGTCAATCTTAAAAACCTATAAATATATCCCTTTAAAGTAAATCTACTAATGTTACTGAAAGGAGGCTGGGTGCATGTATGTAACCTGTCCAATCTACAACCTCTAAGGGAGGATAAAGTAATGCTCAATCACCATCAGTGCCTTTTCAACTTAGCAATAAATGAGTGAAATACCAGTATAATAAGTGTTCTGTTTCTTCTTTATCCCTGCTAAATAGTTGATAACACTAACTATTGTTATATACTTGCAGTAGAGAAACGAAAAGAAGCTCATGGAGACTCACTGGACAAACAACATAAGAAGAAAATTGAGAGGGAAGAAGAGAGACTAAAAAACAACAATAGAGACCTTTCTTTAGTCAAGATGAAATCAATGTTTGCTATTGGATTTGCATTCACAGCCTTACTCAGCATGTTCAACAGCATGTAAGTATTAATTTTATTCTCAACAGAATTAACAAAAATATTGACTTGGTACAAATTTAATTTATTGTTATCCAAAAAATGTAAGTCAAGATTATAAGAAGCAATTTAACAGGCTGAACAAAGGTTGTGAAATGGTTTTAGTTTTACCACAATTGATAAACTAATTTATAATCACTAGATTCATTTCATACTATATTACAATGTATTTACAGATTTGATGGCAGGGTAGTGGCTAAACTTCCATTCTACCCTATATCATGGATTCAAGGTCTCAGTCACAGGAACTTGCCTGGGGATGATTATACAGACTGCTCTTTTATTTTCTTGTACATACTGTGTACAATGAGCATAAGGTAATTAATCAAATGATATTTTTAACTTGTGCATTTGTTCACTTTCCATTATGATCTTATATAAACCTAAACATATATACATAAACCTTGTCGAACCGGTGTGATGTAAAAACCACGTCTTGTCCAGATTAAAGGGTTAATATCGAAAATAAATATACAATGCTGCAGCACCCTTATTGGGCTAACTCTACACCAAACAAGCGGTTCACATTTGCTTTATACAATCAAGCAAAATTATTTTAGAGCTCTGCAATTTCAAGGGTACATTACTAGTACTATGAAAATAATGGGCAAATGTTTGAAAAAATAATCATCAAAATCTGATAACCTAGTAAAAAGTTCTGAGGTATCACAAAAAAAAAACTGTCTAATTTAGAACCTCCTCCTTTTTGAAGTCGTTTAAAATATAAATATAAGTATTTGTAACAAAACTTTAATAAATTGTATATTTTGTTGAACTTGCATACATACTTCCACATTAAATACACACAAGTAAGCAAGCCTTTGCTTAGATTACATTACAGTCAAAAAAAATACCAAGACTTTCTTAGTAGCAGGTCTTTTTAGTTTCTCATACAGAAAACTTTTTTTTTCTAGGCAAAACATCCAGAAGCTTTTAGGATTTGCTCCATCTCGCGCTGCATCAAAACAAGGTGGAGCATTGTTTGGAGCACCTCCAGCTCAGTTTAAGTGAAATGTAGATTTTAAATGTAATGAATTTAATTTATGTGTTGAAATGAATTATTTAATATATTAACTAGACAGATATTATTTCTTTTCTTTGAAATAAATAAACATCACTAACTAATTTCTTAAATTTCAATACTCATATATAGGAAACTATATAATTTAAAGCTAATTCTCTAATAGTGAATAAAACAATTGCAAAATGGTAAAATAAACAACAGTTAACCAATTTACAACAGTTAACCAAGTTCAGTATACATTGAAATCAACAATTCGCTCTTCAAGTAAAAATCTATCAAAACCAAATCTTGTTAAATCCACAGCTGTGTATTGACTGTCAATAACCAGTTCAGCGATCGCCCTTCCAATGCCTGGAGCATGCTGACATCCTGTAGACAAAAATCTCAGTGTCAAAAGTACTCATCATAATTTTTCACTATTAATAACTTGTCTATAATTAATAGGTATTTCATATTCTTGAGTATAGCTGAGAGACAAAAGCTATGCAAACAAGGTAACCTTACCTTGTTTGCATAGCTTTTACTAGTAAATACTCGGCCGTCTGAACATTTCCTTATATGCAAATGTTCACTCAAGAAAAAATATTTAATTGCCTGTGCACACAGCCACTCACGAAGGTAGCTGACCGTGTAGCTATTTGCTTTGATCTAGTATGACCAAATTGTGTCATCAGAAAAACTTGTGGTCCTTACTATATAAATCAATTCTTGTTTGTGCAAAAGTAAAGAAAATTCATTTAAACAAACCCAGTTTCCCAAATCCAGCTGCAATGTACAAGTTATTGTGGTAGGGATGAGGTCCTAAGACACCTGTGTTGTCAAATACATTGCAGTCATATGCTTCAGTAGTAAACTTTTCTATCTGAAATAATAAAAAAATATAAGCCTACCTAATAACATTTTTCAAGGATTTTATTTCTACTGCTACTCAATATTATTAGCTTAAATATTAAAAAAAGTTTTTATAAAACCAGCTTTTATATTAGAAACTGCATGTTTATGAGTCCAAAGTACCAAAGTCAATACTTTGAATAATGGGACTAAGACATCCGTCTTTTTAAATTGGTTAAAATATACTCACTTTTGTATTATTACAGCTTGGAACACGGTTTAAAAGTGATGGCTCAATAACATTTTTAAAATAGTCACTTTTAGAAATATTTTTTGTGTCATCCTTTTGAAGTGGTAGATTTCCACATAAGAGATTACTTTCTAAACCATTTCTCATCAACCACAGGCCAGTAGTATCCATAACAAGTGGAGTGTTGAGGCCAAATTCTGAAGCTTTTTCTTGAATGGAATATATATCAGATTCCCTAAAAGGATTAAAAATTGTAACAGTTTTGATTATACAAACTAAGTTTTCAGCATAGAAAGAGATTATTATATAATCTAACTCACTGTAAAAAAATATAAGTGTCATTTAAAACCAAAACCTATCAACCTAAAAGGCTTTTAAGTAAGTTTATAACTGTTTTGAGTGATTTATATATTCATTTATCCATGCACTGGAACGCCTTGCATGCAGAAATTACATCAATGGTGCACAAACTTATAATAACTGACTATAATTTGAGGTTGCCTCACAATGTTTACCTGCACTTTCATCAGTGATGTCCAAGATAAACATTTGGAAAATACATATGAATTGAAAAAGTGAACCCACAACCTCAAGTACAGAAGGCGTGAACTTGAGCCATTGGGCCACCACAACATAACTACATAAATTATAGGGCCTTCAAAAATTCATGAACAGAATGTAAACATCCTGATACAAGGACCTGTGCGCAATTACCTATTTATGTTTAAAACGCCTGTTAGCTATAACAATAGCATTTGAATGATGAAAAAAGTTTTAAAATAACATTGTAGTTATTTTAATACTTTTTTGCTTTCGTTGTGTGAGATGCTTACCTTCGTTCTATTGGCAGTGGAATACTTAAAATCCCATCGCCTGTTCCTACTTTAGCCAACCTAGCTATTTGACTAGAATTATCACCAGCTGCTAAAATGCAAATAGCAAACTTGACTGCATATTCTTCTTGATCTTTTGTTTTGTAAACAATCCTTTGTAACCGTTCATATCCTCCAGGGGTAACACCTTCCATAAGCAAATCCCTTTGTTTTTCTATTTCAAACCCTGTTACTTCAGCATTTACATAATTTGTTCCAAGTTCTATGGATTTCCTTATTAATCCTTGTAATAAAGCTGATGAACTAAATGTTCCTTCACCTTCTAACGCCATGCATCCTAATCAACACAACAGTAAGTTATGCACATTATTGACAAGGATCACATCAGAAAAAGTTATGAAAAAGATTAACAGGTTTAAATTCATACCCAGTTTGACATCCTCTGTGTTCATCCATGGGTATTTGCTCTTTATTTCGGATGCTGTTAAAAGGTTATTTTTCACTCCTAGTTCATTTAATAGAGTGACATTCTGTTCTAGTCTTTGAGCATATTGCTCACTTGCTAAAATAAGAGAACCTGTAGGACTATATTGAATGTCGACATCGTTTCCCAAGTTCTGTTTGATATTCCTCAAAAAATCAATAGAGTATTGAGACAGATAAACATTTTCAGGCAGGGAGAAATGCTGGTTCAATGTACCTAATGATACATTATTTTGAGAATCTTTATACTGAAAGAAACAAGACAAATTAAATGTTTTCTGCCGATTATAGAATTGATTGTAAGTAAATACTACTTACTGTGAAGTCCTTCTCTAGGACTACTACTGTTAGACCTTCACCAGTTCTTTTTTTTAACCAATAGGCAATTGCTGATCCTATGAAACCACCTCCTATAATAACTATATCAGCATGTTCTGGATATGCCGTAGATTTATCTTTTGAACTAAGAAATGAGGGCATGTCGTTTGCTAGAACACTCAACGTTTTTTCAAAGGGGTTCTGGTGTTTTGCATATTGGCGAGTGCCGTATATTCTTTGACTGCGGGATAGTCTCTGGAATAGTTTGGCAATCATAATTATTATTCAAACTTTTATTCGTGAATGTTTTGAATTTGCCAGTGTCGTCCAAGGCATATAAGTTTCTCTGTGGTCCAACTAAGGCAAGGCTTGCGGGTTGAGCTTGACGTTGACAGTCCAGCCAGCAGAGCTGTCACTGTCATCAAAGTTATATGTCAAACCCAATGAGGTAGGAAAACTATGGAGACGGCATATTCTACTATATGAAGAATAGTTATACAAATATCTGTAATATAGACACACGCATGTCAAAAAGCGTTTTTAACTAACCAAGAGCTGCATATGAAAAGAGAGACATCTAAATGTTTGTCAAGGACTAAACTTGGTAACACTTTTGAGTGACGTCAAAATCATGTCTATGCGTGACCGGTCGCCATGTTGATTGCCGAGTAAAATTGGTAGTTGTGTGCCGTATATGTACGTTTATCTGTGTAGTTGTGCTGTCAAACATTTGCAAATGGCCTACCTCATTGGCAAATGGGCAGCCATCTTAATTGCCCGATTTATGTAGGTAAGCACGCTAATTTCGTAGGTATGGCAAGTCCATAGGTTTATAAGTCAGTGGTCAAACCAATAAGGTAGTGTCAAACTTATATCATCCGTCATCAGATGAAACGAAAACGAAAATCCGATGCCCAGTGGGGAAGACTCGGCGATCAAATAATTTCTCAAAAATGTTAATGTAAGTTTTCTAATAAATGTTTTTAAGAAAAACATTGTCGACGGTTTCAACTTTTTGCGATATAACAATATTTTAGTGATAATGTGAGTAGGTACGGCTTAAAAGCCTCATTTCCCTATATTATCATTTGCGAATCCTTTTAGTTTTAGTAAATAAAAAAATGGGTACTTTTACAGACACAATTTAGAATCGCAATAGCTCCGGCGCTGCGGGATGTGCAGCCTCTACGCCATTGCGTGACCACGTAGTGGTTATATTCTCTGTGATTGCGTGACAATCCATGGGCTGCCCTCCCTCCGCACCTCCGAATTTGCAAAAACCAATGAGGTAGGAAAACTATGGAGACGGCATATTCTACTATATGAAGAATAGTTATACAAATATCTATAATATCGACACACGCATGTCAAAAAGCGTTTTGTCTCTTTTTTACTAACCAAGAGCTGCTTATGAAAAAAGAGACATCTAAATGTTTGTCAAGGACTAAACTTGGTAACACTTTTGAGTGACGTCAAAATCATGTCTATGCGTGACCGGTCGCCATGTTGATTGCCGAAAAAATTGGTAGTTGTGTGCCGTATATATACGTTTATCTGTGTAGTTGTGCTGTCAAACAGTTGCAAATGGGCCAATGAGGTTATAAGTCAGTGCAAATGGGCAGCCATCTTAATTGCCGATTTTTTGTAGGTATGCACGCTAATTTCGTAGGTATGGCAAGTCCATAGGTTTATAAGTCAGTGGCAAAAACACTAGGGGTGTGACAGACAAGACTGCTTGAAGTCGGGGTCAGCAGATTCGGATCTGTGACAGACTTTTGAACCTAAACTATTAGAATTCGGGTTCAGCAGATTCGGTTCTGTGATAAACTACTGATTCTAACCTTTTAAATTCTTATCTTAAGGGTACACTAGTCGACGGCACGAACTATTTTGTGCGCGGGGTTAAAATGCATTTTATATCAACCGACAACACGTGCGGAAGAGATTGATGCTGTGATGAGCAGTAGGAAGCTAGTTCGCGTACGAATACACACATTTGCAAATTGGTAGCGAAATGGATAATGATTTAGGACGAAACCGAGTGCGCGAAATTTTATAAACAGACCTTTGGGAGTCTGGATATCATGCAAAAACTACTAAACGTATCTGTTTAAAATAAAATTATTTGCATTGTTGAACTACTAATCTATCCCTGTATAGTGGCCGTTTTGCAATTTCCCGTCTTCTTATGGTATTTATTTGCGCCCAAAATGCGTTAAAATTAGTGTCGAAATGTGGAACTTTTGACGCTCATAACTTTCAAATATATTTATTATTCGTTTCCATTTTTTTTTTATTTGTTATGGGTTTGCTCTTGACTCTAGTCTAGGTCAGAGGTGACAGAGACAGAGTCGACGATGGAGTGAGCTTACCCAGAAGAAGCCTGTTCACTCTAACTTTGAAGAGATTCGGGTTGAATGCGTTCGGAAACACAGACGCAGGTAGTGAGTTCCATTCATTCGCTGTGCGCATTATGAAGGATGTTTGGAAGCGCTTGGTGCGAATTGGTGGAATGGCAACAAGGTAAGGATGATAACTTGCAGTGCGTGTAGATGTCCGATGGTAGAAAGGGGCTGGTGGGATGAGGTCGTGGAGTTCTTGAGCGCACTCACCGAAGTAGTCTGTAGAAGACCGACAATCAGGCAACCTTGCGGCCATGAGTCAAGCTGTGAAGCTTGGCATCCGCCAGCTAAACGTCGCCAATGAGCCTCTTGGCTCTGCGTTCCACCGAGTCAAGCGCGGCAAGCTGATACTTAGCTGAGCCATCCCAAAGGTGGCTGCAATACTCCATGCAGGATCGGACTTGCGCTTTGTACAGGGCTAAAAGGTATCCAGGCGTAAAGTATCGCTTCACTTTATTTAGGATGCCCAGTTTTTTGGTCTCAATTAGGGCTTTGTACTCAATGGAGGCGCCGAAGTTGAGACTGGATGTCAACTCCATGCCTAGGAGCTCAAGCCGATCAGTCACAAGAACGTCTGTTCTTGTGACTGATCGGCCCCCGAAAAGTAGGAGTTTGATCGAAAATACTCCTTTTTGAGGTAAAAAGCCACGCCTGTGTTTTGGTGGCGTTAAAGGAGACCAGATTGTCGTCACCCCACTGGGAGACAAGGCTTAAGGTCAAATCTGTCCACTCTACCATAGCCACTCTCAAGGAACGAACTTCATCCACGCTGGTTTTTGCGCTGGACAAGTATCTCTCTGAAACAGTACTGTCATCTGCATACCCAACAATAACAGGCTGAAGTAGGTCATTGATGTGCAGCAGGCAAAGAGTTGCAGAGAGAATAGACCCCTGAGGAACTCCGGAATCAATAGCCATGAAGTCAGAGGAGCAGCCGTCAATGACTATTCGGATCGACCGTTCACTGAGGAAGTCTGATATCCAGCTACAAAAACCAGCGGGGATGCCATAAGCAGGAAGCTTACTGAGTAGACTCGCGTGCCAGACCCTGTCAAAGGCATGCGAGATATCAAGCGAAACAGCAAGTGCCTCTCGATGGCTTCGCCCCAGCAGTGCGTGATAATAAATAAATAAATTTTTATTTCTCAAAAATCTTAATAATATTTTACAAAAAAATAGTTTGGCTATATTTATTTCTAGTAAATGGATGTAGTCACTGCAACCGAACTAGGCAATGCCTGTATTTCGGTTTAAAGTGCCTTTTCCCTCGTTATTTCAACAGTAAAATGCCAACAAAGCAAATAGTTTGATTGTTCTAATAATACATTTAGAGTGACTTATAACTAACTTATATGTCAACTTTGTATACGGTGATATAAGTGGAGTATGAGTGATGTGTTTGCGTGTGAGTTTTGGTATATGAGGGTGTGCGAGGGTGAATGTGTGTAGGGGTGAGTGTGTGTGATTGTAAATTCATGGTCATGGTTTTGACTAAGATAGAGATATATTTTATTTTGATTTTAATTTAACTAATTTATACCTAAACATACTACTTACTGTACAACATATAGTAATAACTCCGTTTCTTCATAATTTAGCTGTTGCAAATATTCACTTACTATTTGTTTACATTTAGATTTGGTAAGAGGGTAAATATTTAATTTATTATTTATTCTGCTATAAAGAAACGGACCAAGAAATTCAATAAATCTTTCGCTAAATTTAGTTTTTCTAGTGGTCCGTTCCATACGAACTCTTTTATTTCGACATTTTTGCGCGAGTGGGTCATAAGGCAGTTTTATATGCTGTTTCAGAATAATATTGAGGATGAAAAGTTGTCTTACGGCCAGAACTCCACAAATCTGATATAGAGAAATAGTAGGAAAGAGGATGGGTTTAAAAATACACACCTTTAGAATTGCGCGCTGAGCGATTTCAATGGACTTCATAGTGGTTTTACAAGTACCCCCCCAGAATGAAATGCAATAATTTAATAATGACTGACCTAGGGCATAATCAATTTGTTTTAGGAGACAAGGCTCAGCAGCGTGCCGCAAATTTTTAAAGACATACATGAGTTTGCACACTCGTGCACCAAGCAGCTTGATATGCTCTTTGAAATTGAGATTTCTGTCTATAGTAACACCTAAGTACGTGACGGTGTGAACACGTTCCAAAGATGAACACGTGCAGTCGGCTTTCAGGGTACACTCGTGAGAGATAATTTTGTGGCTGTTTCTGAGACTTGAATAATTTTTGATGCTGAAAGAAATATATTTTGTTTTTTCCACATTCAAAGTCAGAATGTTCGCCTGAAGCCAGCTTCTAGTGATATTATAGCCCTGCTGAGCATCATCAAATACCTCATCCCAAGTATTGGCGGCAAAAATTAAAGCAGTGTCTTCTGCGAAGGAGATGATTTCGCCATGAGTGAGCTTAAGACTCGTAAGTCCGTTAATGTACACAAGGAATAAGGTCGGTCCCAAGATGCTGCCCTGTGGTACACCATGTGTAACTAGAAGGTAGGTACTTTTGTACTTGCTCACAGGGACACATTGCTTTCGCCCAGACAAATAACTTTCAAAGAGTTTTAACCATAGATTTAGATTTTTTTTTTGCTACTATATCTATGGTTTTAACTGAGTACCTCTAATTCCCAATTTCTCGAGTTTAGTCAATAAGAGGGCAACAGAAATCAATGCCTTGGCGAGATCGAGAAATATTGAAAGACATTATTTACCTTTGTCCAAATTTCTGCTTATAAAGCTGGTGAGTTTGTTCACTGCTTGTTCGGTGGACTTACCATGCCGAAAACCATACTGATTTTTAGACAGTAAATTATTATTTTCCAGGTAATTCACTAAGCGTATATTTATTATTGTTTCTAATATCTTCGATATTGATTTGATTTCTGTCCCCGCTCTTATGGTTTGGGCACACTTCCGACCTTTTCAGGGAATCAGGGAAATAGCCTGACCTTAAGCTGTCATTAATAATTTTCGTAATAGGTGGAAAGTGATATACACAAGTAGATCGCCAGTTGACCGTCCCTGGCGAAAGCCATATTGACGGTCACTGAGGCGATTGTTGTCTTCAAGGTAGGTCAGCAACTTACTGTTCAGTACCCTTTCCATAACTTCGGACAAATTGTAGGTAATGGCGATCGGACGGTAATTGGCAGTGTCTGCACGGTTGCCTTTTTTGGGCACTGGTTGCACATTTGCAAGCTTCCAGGATTTCGGCACTGTTCTTTTTACAAGAGTGAGGCGGAACAAGCCAGTCAACACACACTGCCTCAGCACTCTCGCCGGAATGCCGTCAGGCCCGCTGGCCTTGTTCACGTCTAGACTGCACAATACTCTCCGGACCTCTTTAGCGTGCACAGCGATCTCCGGCATCGAAGAGTCACAATGAGGTACAGTAGGGGGTTGCTTGGAGCCAGCGTCTAGACGTGAATTGCTAGCATAAAGAGATGCAAATAAATATGCTTTGTCACTCGCAGAGTGAGCCAGCGACCCATCAGGCTTCAGCATAGGGGGTAAAGCAGGCCGACATAAATTCGTTTCAACCGCTTTAGACAGGGACCAAAACTGTTTACTACCCGGAGGGTGCGATGCCAGCTTGGCCCCAATACGTCCAATATGGTCAAAACGTGCCCGACGCAGAACCCACTTGCGTAACTTGGTGGCAGAATTAAAGGCTCTTTTCTTCGCGCGAACCCTACGCGCTCTAACTTTGCGGTCGCGGGCCCCGACCCAGGTTTGGTAGGCAGACTCTTTTCGGGCCTCAGCGTGGGCGCATTCTGCATTATACCAAGGTCGGTATTTGTGACCGAGCGGAATGTCGGCGAATGGAATGAAATATTCCATTCCCTGCCGAATCACATCCGCAACCGCGTCCGCACAGCTCGAGGGGTCACCCGAGGAGAAGCACACATGCCGTCAAGGATAAGACGCAAAAAAGTGCCGCATCTCGTCCCAGTCTGCTGACTCGTATCGCCATACTCGCCTCGTGCCTCGAGGGCTCTCATCTGGAGGAGAGCAAGTCGAAACGGATTTCACCAGACAGTGGTCAGACGTTCCCAGCGGGGCTGAGACCGACACCGAATAACTGTCCGGATCAGTTGTCAGGAGAAGATCTAAGCAATTGGGTGTATGGCCGTCAACATCCGGTACCCGCGTTGCCACATTCACCAGCTGGGTTAGATCTAGCGATGGAGAAAACTTGCGCGCCTCTAACCCGGCATGGTCAGTCTTCCGGTATGGGTACAACCACTCTTTATGATGGGCGTTAAAGTCCCCCAGAAAATTAAGCTTCGCTGTTGGGTACCGTTGCTGGGCTATGTCAGCGGACTCCACGAGGCAATTAAAAAGCGCTGTCGTCTCCTGGTCACCGGGGTGCGATCGGTAGACGAAAAAAACTACAACAAATGTCATCGCGGACGTACACACAGACCCCAGCTTGCTTCTTGAACTTGTGCTCAAGAGAGTTACCCGGGTAGTTGAGGTACGCTACGTCCGACGGGGTTGTTATCTTCGTCTCCGTTAGGAAAAACAGGTGCGGCTTCTCGGTCTCGAGGTAGTGGTGGACCGGATCGAGATTAGAGTGCAGCCCCCTGATGTTAGTGAGGTGCACTTTTAGAGTGCAGCCGTTGTTTCACCTTATTCTTCTTTTCTTTGGTCATTTTTTGTGTTAGAGTTTGCTGGGGAAGAAGTCGAACTGTCGAGGCGCTGCTCAGAGAACCAAGTGGAACACTGGAGCTAACCCAACCTATGGGGAACTCATTTGGAGACTGCGGGGACGCCCGAACCCATATCCATATCCGGGGATATGGCCTCCGGGTCCTCCCATCCAGTCGCCAGCTGGCACGGTGGAGCATACCGGGATTTTTCGCGAGTTGGCGGGGCACCCTTTGGCACGTGGCTGGCGTGCTACTTGGGCCCCCTACTGACTGCGGTCGGCCTACGGCTGGCACCGTGCTTCGGATCCCGCTACCCTCCAAAATGAGTTACCCGGCCAGTTTTGCCCAGAGACCAAGACCGGTTCTGAACAGCGCAACTGACATCCTCCTTCTCCCCCAAAGGCACTGGCAGTCCCACACACCGACGGAACACAGCAAGCTGCTTGGCGCCGGACTCCGGTGGGATGGTAGTCACGAGCCAGGCGGCCCCTTGCGGAGCCTATCACCGCTTAAGTGGGATCGTTCAGCCGTACCACAGGCAAGCCTGTGGTGCCGTTGCCCGGGATGGACCGCTAGGAGGTAGATCCCATACCCACCCCAAACCATACCTACAGGGCTAGATAATGATGAGACAAATTGATATCATTTTTTATTTTGAACGTACATCGTCAAACAGTGGAGTAATCGCCAGACTACGATTGTGCGGAAGAACGTTTGACTAGTGTAACCTTAAAATAGAATTTGGCTTGTATGTAGTGCTGCCTCACAGAAAAATGAAATATTGTGCTGTCTAAAGATGGAAACATACTATTGAAACCCGAACGACGCCACCCGACCCGCGTGCTGAATTGGTCCCTGGGGTGGTCACGGCGTACAATGTGTTCTGGTGCGCCGGTGATGGGGGTACTTCCCCGAGGAGGATCCGGTGACGGACAGCCGCGGCGGGTTCGCGGTGAGTGCTAACGCGTGCCCGTGTTCCCGCCATAAGCGGCACTGGAGGACACCGTGGAGTTTTAGTGCGTTAGAGTCCCACATAACTGCACTATCTCCCCGTGGTAGTGCAGTATACATGAGCATTTCACCACGCAAAAAAAAAAAAAAAAAAAAAATGGCTTACTCGTATTATGTATATTTTGCAAGATCAAAACGATAGCGATTTTTGCGCAATAATTGCTCTTCCATACAGAACTTTTAGAGTTGTTGGCGGTTTTTTTTAAATAAGTGCTTTTACAAACAGCGTAAACGATAGTGTAGGACCTACCATACCTACACTGCAGAAAAATCCAACTTTTATGACATAAAGCGTTTGATCGCTATCGTTTTGCTTTTTCAAATGATACGTAATAAACCTGCCGAACCGTGCACATATACAACATCCCACGTGATACTACAACACGTCGCTTCGTTAGTATAGGGTTGCCATCTATCCGGGATTCCCCGGATTTGTGCTAATCTAGGAGGCGGGCTGGCGGGTTTTTATTTGTAGTCCGGGTCTTCAAATCACCAACAGCAATTTTTCACCGACTTCTCCGTCAATTGTGTGACATTTCTTTAGTGTTTGTTGTATGACATTTCTGCTTGGCTGTGATTGGCTGTCGCAGGTGCCTGTCGGCCGCCATTTGTTTCTGTATCATTTGAATTTTGATATGACATTACAGGTAGTATCTCTAAGTAGTCTGTGTGTGGATTTGTACTTCATTCAACGCGTCAGAAGGCGTCGGGTGGCGTGTTGTCAGGTCGGAATTTAATAGTATGTTTCTACCTCTCTGTGACTCTGTGGAAATTGTCCGAACGAAATACGAATCCAGGAATCTGTCAAGTGTCAACGTGGTGTCAACTCAACTGTCGAATGCAGTGGAATGTGTTGAGTGTTCGAAAATAAAAACAAGAAGAGAAGATGGGATGAGATTTAATGGCACGTGTTTTGGATGTTATAACCAATTTTATTAAATAAGCTGTGTATAACATGGACATTATAATTAAGTGATTTGCTAACAATGGTGTGTTAATGCGATCAGAAGAGTGTCATTGCACGTGTTTTTGTGGGCAGTTTCACGGAAGTTTATCAAGTAAGGATTTTTTTTACCTTATTTACCAAAAGTAGCATGAATTATTTTGCATGTAAAAAATTGCAGAGAGGCTTGTGTTCATCTAGCAGTAATAAAAAATTGCGACAGGTTGTGTTGTTTGAATACGCTTCATTTTGTGAGACACTGTCTGTGTACTCCATGGGCCGATGTCGCGATATTGGTTTAACAAATTACTACAATAGCTTGCCAGATAAAAATCTATTCTATTCTAAATATTCTATATTATCTTTTAACGCTGTCTATCAGTCCATTCGAGCCTTTACAGCCTTATAACTCTGTGACTAATTGCACTATAACAATTAAATTAAGTACAAAAATTACATAAAATACTGGTATCACTGAGTACGGTGTTAGGGGTAAAAAGGGATCTGAGGCAGAATGTCCCATTCGCAAAATGTCACCTTGAAAAAGAAAGTCATATTCGCAAAAAGTTCCATTGTCAAAAGGTCCCGTTCTCAAACAGTCCCATTCTCAGAAGGCCCCATTCTCAAAAGGTCCTAATTGTATAAACTGGTATATTAAGTCAAATCCCAATGCCCGATACAAACCAGATGTCCGATGACGACCGATTGCTGTAGTTGGTAGTGACCCTGCCTTTGAAACCAATGGTTCCAAGTTCAAATCTCGTTAGGGGGATATGTGTAATGGACGGTCAGGATGCGAACCCAAAAAGTTATGTGAATAAAGGACGCTCTAAACTCATTTAATCAATTTACAATTGTTACGGCACTAAAGATGCAAAAAAAATGGTATAAACAGGTTGGGCTGCAAATCAGGGATCAAACGAAACAGACAATATTTGCTGTGTGTATGCCCAAGGATATTATATTATTATAGCTTTGAAGCGAACTTTTTTTATTTATAAATTTTTTGTTAACATTTAATTTTTCTAATTAGGTACATTAAAACATATAATTGTTACAAATTTTTGAAATCACCTCTTAAAACCTTAAAACTTTATTTTGATATCCCACACGATGGATATGAAACAAAAATAAAATTTGAGCCCAAACTATGGCGCCCAACAGCCGCCATTTTTCTATTTTCCAATTTGAATGTAGCCACTGACACTCTCAAGGTTAAGACGAATCGAGAGGGGCGCCAGTCATATCGCGAAAAACTGGTGTCTTAAATAGGACATTGTGTGAATGGGAGATTCTATGAATGGGACATTGTATGAATGGCACATTGTGCGATTGGGACATTATGTGAATGAGACATTCTGCGAATGGGACATTCTGCACCAACGGGACTTTTTGCAAATGGGACATTCTGCAACAGATCCATAAAATCATTTTGTTGTTTGTCAATGTTTTCTAATATAAGTCAATATTTGGTGAGGCTAATTTATTTTGTTGCCACATTTTGTATTTTTTTTTTAATCTATTTTTTTTGAGGCTTCAGTGCACTCTGGGTGATTATGCCAGCCTCATAGGAGCAAACAAAAGTAGTGTAACTAATACTACGCGCGCGCTGCACAGCGATTCCGCCAGCAGCCGGTACACTACCAGTATCTACTCACAATTCTTTTCTCTCAATCCTTCCTTTCCCTCTCTCATTCCTTTCTTTCCCTCTCACATTCCTTTCTTTCACACATAATTTCAAAAAGGTATAAATACTCATGCATTCTTTAGACAAAGGTCGGCCTAACGTCGCATTGATTCCCCCATTAAAAATATCAATATTCAACAATAACTTCCGTCTCAGGTCACAATATCAATCACATTCCAGCAAAACATGCATAATATCCTCCGGCTTGTGGCACTGGTCGCAGAATGGCGATGATCTCACGCCCATAAGAAAATAAAACCTGTTCAGCGGAACATGACCAGCCCGTGACCGGAGGGCCAAAACCAATGTCTCCCTAGAGAGGGTGGCACACTCGAACCAGGCCACTGAGCTTGGTGCATCTTGCATGGTGTAGTACCAAGCGCCCTTAGTCTACGAGGACTCCTTAAAAGCCTATGCCCACTTTCCTTTACACAGACCTTAAGCATATGGAATTATTTCACTAGGTAGTGATAGTGGTAGGGACTCCCTTTACCGCACTTAGACTCCCATTTGGTCCGTTGTGCGTGGGGGCTGTACTGGCTAGCATAGCCAGCCTAGCTCCGCCCAAAAGCACAGAAGCTTCCTGGGACCTTCACAGGCTTCTCGGAGCGACCTCACTGTTCCGAGGATTTCTTCGCGTTGAGATGCCTGGTTGCTTCGCATTCCAGGATTATGTGGGCGGCTGATTCTTCGGCGTTAAAACAGCCCCTGCAAAGTGGGCTGTCCGTGGCGCCTATGTTGAATAAATGTTTTTTAAGAAGGGTGTAGCCCGTTATTGTCCCTATAATTATTTTGAGGTCATTTCTACTCAGGCTGAGGAGTTTTTTAGTTAGATGCGGGTGTACATTTGGAAAAGCCATTTTCGACTGTCTACAGTCTGTTGCCCGTGACCATCTGTTATTGTGTAGCTCTGTTGATCTTTGGCGAATCCACGCACGAAATTGCGAGAAGGAAAAGGGGATAAGCGGGTACGGGCCTAGCACTACCATCTCGGAGCCCCTATTCGCAAGCTCGTCTGCGGCATCATTGCCTAGGGATCCACTATGCCCCCTGATCCACTGGAGGGTGATTCGATTGGATTTCGATATACTCTCCAGGGCGAGGTGGCATTCAAAGATAAGTTTATTGTTGGTAAGTTTATTTTCTAAAGCCTTGAGCACGGCCAGACTATCAGATAGGAAACTGATACCGTAGTTCTGGATGCCTAAGCGCTTTACGGTTTTTGCAGCTTGTGTTAAGGCGACACATTCACATTGAAATATCGAACTGTGTGTGCCGAGCGGTATGTTTCACTACCATAGGGCCAGTTCAAATCATCCACACCATCGTCTGCTGCGTTGCCAGCCAGCTGATCTATCACCTCATTACATTACGGTATCCACTGAAACTCGACACAGACATTTTGATTTTGTAGCCTGTGCAATAGTCCCAGCGCATCATAGGCTATCGGCATACCTCGGATACCCGAGACACACCGAGCCAAATGCTGTAGGGCACTTTTCGAGTCTTATAAAATTACTATTTTTTGCTCCCCAACAGAACTTGCATAAGATAATGCCTCCGTGATCGCCGTTAACTCGGGTCTCATCACAGAGACATCCTCATGCAACCTGAGCTGCATCTGTTCATCCAATTGTGGGTCCAGGAATGCAGCCCCAACCGCCCGCGGGCCCCTTGAGCCATCCGTGAAAAGTTTATAGAATCCTCTATATCTGTGTCGAATCTCAGTCATAACCCTTTGTCTAAGATCTAAAACATTATATCCCCGCTTAGGCTTATCCATGCTGTCACAAGAGTCGTGAATGTTGGATTTGACATTAATATTTGAGATCCATGTATCCAAGGCAAACATCTCCAATTGGGGACTCTTATATATAACCTTATTAACTAATGCCTTGTTAGCCTTAGAGACGTGGAAGATCGACCTTCACCCATCAGATAACTGGATGAGACATATTTATCAAATATAATTTATTAACAAACATGCTTATGATAACTTGAACGAAAAGTTTTCATAGCTATTTTTAATTGAATTAATTGAAATCAATTTCTTTTCATCACCTTCACTCATTTGATAACCGAATGAATTTCATCTCAACTGATAGTTTTTCACACACAGAATATGCCTAGGTAGGCTTGCCTACTTATTTCTGTTCATGGCTACCTGGTAAGCAGATGTGAACAGGTAAGTCAATATAGGTAACTACACCGATCTGACAATCGAAATGGATATCATAAGTAAGATATTTTAATTACAAAACCAATCGTATATGCTTGCCTGCAAAAAATCATACATGAAATATTATTGACAAGCTATAAAGTTTTAGAATTGGAGCTATTTGATAGTTGTGAGAGAGAATGTAGAGCGTCCTAGGTCCGCGTGATAGAACAGGATACAACATAGCAGATGCACTCTACCTAACCGTTGAATGTATCTGAGTGCGCATGCTCGTGTACAGTCGTAATATTCGAATTATAAACTTCAAAACGAGTTTATATTGACATACTTTATAAACACAACACCCAAATTTAAAAATAGAATTGAAAATTGAATAGATTTTTTGTTGTGCACATTGATGTACTATCCTCATATGAATATTTCTTTACGCAACTGAGGTTTGCTGTTTGAGAACCCAACTATGGGTTAAGCTCGCCTTTGTACATAAACTTTCTTTTTGTATTTGTATGTTTTTATTTTTTGTGTACAATAAAGAATAAGAAAATTTGATTTATTTATTTATAATCAATATAAGTAACATTTTTACAGATTATTAACTTTAAAACTTTCGCGTTTCATAATTGAAAAAACTATATATCACGGGAATTTAAAGTGATGATTTCTATTATTAATTTACCTATTTCACCCGACGCACATAATAAAGGGTATTTGACTCAAAAATACGGACAAAATTATTTTGGGGTCTTAAATTACATAAAAGCTCAAAACAGTAATATGTATAATAAAATTGTTTTTTCACTTAATGGGGTTTGGAAAATGGCAAAGAGTGAAACGTATTTAAGCTGAAATAGCTTAAATACGTTTCACTCACAGGAAAAAGTGTAATAAAACATTAAAATACTTGATAAAATGGTTTATATACAAGATATAATGACTCAGCGGATGAGTCCCACTCGTCTCCATAAATAGAATTATGAGTTTCATCGATATATTCAGTAATTTCAACTTCTTCATTTGATGCCTCAACTTTACTCGGAATAACATTTCCATGGATGCTGCGCTAAATGGCCTTGATATTTTCGGTAGTTTCGGCCTTATGCTACTCATGAAGGGATCTGACGTTAGGAGCAACTTGTTTAGAACGTCTTGGTTGCATTGGCAACGCCACTTCTATTCAAGAACTGTTCGTGAAGCGATTGAAATTAAAAAACACAAAACGTTCAATCGGTATGATGGTTACAAATTATCCACGGCGTGGAATCCAGTGATTCAAAAAACACTACCTCGTTTTGTGCAGTCGGCGAACTTACAGAATAAGGAAACGGTCAGTGTTGTGTGTAGAAATGTTAGGGTAGAGGAAGAATTTTCTGCCCCAACGGAGCCAGTACATGAGTAACCCCGAGTCAGATACCAGTCTACCCGGGACCACGGTCGTTGCAACACGGCCGAAACGTCGGGTGAAATAGGTAAATAAATAATCGAAAACATCGCGTTAAATTCCCGTGATGTATTGTTTTTTCAATTATGAAACGCGAAAGTTTTAAAGTTTATAATTGGTGATTATAAATTAATAAAACAATTTTTCAATTCTATTTTTAAATTTGGGTGTTGTGTTTATAAAGTATGTCAATATAAACTCGTTTTGAAGTATATAATTAGAATATTACGACTGTACACGAGCATGCGCACTCGGATACATTCAACGCTTAGGTAGAGTGCATCTGCTAATTTGTATTGTATTTACATCTATAGAAATATTGTATTTCTACCTTGTTTTATTAAACATACACAACTTGGTCTTAGATTCTGATATAATTAGTCCCACATTTCCAAAAGCAATCCTACCATGATCTGTAAGGACTCTCTAAAACACCTTATAACATCCTCCGAATTCCTAGCCTCTATAGACTTATATAAAACAAAATCATCGGCATATTGGGATATATTGACATTTGTAATGTTTTTACATATATTCATAGTGACAATGTTAAACAACAAAGGTGACAAAGGATGGGCTGGATGGCCTGGGCTAATCCCCTATTTGTATGCCTAGATAATACACCATTGTTCTCACCCAACAGAATTTGACAGATTCTATCTGATAAAAAATTCCACAAACATAATTATATTAATTTTGTGGCTTACACCAATATTATTCAAAATTCTAACTAAAGCGGGCAAACTAACATTGTTGTAGGCGCTGTCTATATCAATAAAACAAGCAAGTGTGGGTGTGCCTCTAGTAAACCCTATTTGTATATATGTAACAAGCACTTCTTCTTTTTCCACATTACTGTAGAAGATGCCTCCGTGTCCATGCTTGTACAGAATTCTGACCAACTCTTACGCCGGGAATTCTGAATTACCTTTTTGGCACGAATTACTTCGTCCTTGTACTTGTTATAGTTATCTGGGGTTGGGTTACGTCGTAAATGTGAAAGGGCTAATCGCCGACTTGCAACAGCTTTAGAGACCTCTGAATTCCAGTATGGTTTGGGAGTAAATTTAGCGCATGGATCCTGACACATTTTTATCCATGGAATAGTTTGATCAGCCACTTGATTTAACTTGTTTTCGAACATATTATAGTTGGATTGAACATCACCCATAGGTACTACAAATGAGAATTCTTCAGTTTTCTGTCGAAACGCCATCCAGTTAGCCTCCCTGTAATTTCTTTTCTTTTCCTGTAAATTTGATTTATAATAGCCAAACATTATGTTAACAACATGATCACTTCCCAAGGCTTCATTCAAAAGATTCCAAGTTATCTGGACAACTATATAACATGTAGCAAATGTTATATCCGGAGCAGATTACTGTAATTGTCTATCAACCATTCTAATTCTTGTAGGTCTGCCATCATTTATACACATATAGTCATTTTCAAACATGGCTTTATAGACCTTTTCACCTCTTGTGTCCGTTTTATAGGACCACCGCACCTGTTTTTCCTAACGGAGACGAAGATAACAACCCCGTCGGACGTGGCGTACCTCAACTACCCGGGTTACTCTCTTGAACACAAGTTCAAGAAGCAAGCTGGGGTCTGTGTGTACGTCCGCGATGACATTTGTTGTCGTCGTCTCCGTTGCTTTGAGAGATCGGGCTTTTCTGCCATATGGCTACTTGTGGACACTGGCGTGGAGAAGTCTCTACATCGGCGTCTACCGATCGCACTCCGGTGACGAGGAGACGACAGCTCTTTTTAATTGCCTCGTGGAATCGGCTGACATAGCCCAGCAACGCTACCCAACAGCGAAGCTTAATTTTCTGGGGGACTTTAACGCCCATCATAAAGAGTGGTTGTACCCATACCGGAAAACTGACCATGCCGGGTTGGAGGCGCGCAAGTTTTCTCTTTCGCTAGATCTAACCCAGCTGGTGAATGTGGCAACGCGGGTACCGGACGTTGACGGCCATACACCCAATTGCCTAGATCTTCTCCTGACAACTGATCCGGACAGTCATTCGGTGTCGGTCTCAGCCCCGCTGGGAACGTCTGACCACTGTCTAGTGAAATCCGTTTCGACTTGCTCTCCTCCAGATGAGAGCCCTAGAGGCACGAGGCGAGTATGGCGATATGAGTCAGCAGACTGGGACGAGATGCGGCACTTTTTTGCGTCTTATCCTTGGCGGCATGTGTGTTTCTCCTCGGGTGACCCCTCGAGCTGTGCGGACGCGGTTGCGGATGTGATTCGGCAGGGAATGGAATATTTCATTCCATTCTCCGACATTCCGCTCGGTCCCAAATCCCGACCTTGGTATAATGCTGAATGCGCCCTCGCTGAGGCCCGAAAAGAGTTTGCCTACCAAGCCTGGGTCGGGGCCCGCGACCGCAAAGTTAGAGCGCGTAGGGTTCGCGCGAAAAAAAGAGCCTTGAATTCTGCCGCCAAGTTCTGCAAGCGGGTTCTGCGTCGGGCACGTTTTGACCATATTGGACGTATTGGGGCCAAGCTGGCATCGCACCCTCCGGGTAGTAAACAGTTTTGGTCCCTGTCTAAAGCGGTCGAAACGAATTTCTGCCGGCCCACTTTACCTCCGATGCTGAAACCTGATGGCTCGCTGGCTCACTCTGCGAGAGACAAAGCAAATTTATTTTCATCTCTTTTTGCTGGCAATTCACGTCTGGACGCTGGCTCCAAGCAACCACCTACTGTACCTCACTGTGACTCTTCCATGCCGGAGATCGCTGTGCACGCTAAAGATGTCCGGAGAGTATTGTGCAGTCTAGACGTGAACAAAGCCAGCGGGCCTGACGGCATCCCAGCGAGAGTGCTGAGGCAGTGTGCGCCAGAACTGTCTCCTGCGTTGACTCGTTTGTTCCGCCTCTCTCTTGTAAAAAGAACGGTACCGAAATCCTGGAAGCTTGCAAATGTGCAACCAGTGCCCCAAAAAAGGCAACCGTGCAGACCCTGCCAATTATCGTCCGATCGCCATTACCTCCATTTTGTCCAAAGTTATGGAAAGGGTACTGAACAGTAAGTTGCTGACCTACCTTGAAGACAACAATCTCCTCAGTGGCCGTCAATATGGCTTTCGCCGGGGACGGTCAACTGGCGATCTTCTTGTGTATGTCGTGCACTGCTGGGGCGAAGCCATTGAGAGACACGGCGAAGCACTTGCTGTTTCGCTTGATATCTCGAAGGCCTTTGATAGGGTCTGGCACGCGAGTCTACTCAGTAAGCTTCCTGCTTATGGCATCCCCGCTGGTTTTTGTAGCTGGATATCAGACTTCCTCAATGAACGGTCGATCCAAGTGGTCATTGACGGCTGCTCCTCTGACTTCATGGCTATTGATGCCGGAGTACCTCAGGGGTCTGTTCTCTCTGCAACTCTTTTCCTGCTACACATCAATGACCTACTTCAGCCTGGTATTATTGGGTACGCAGATGACAGTACTGTTGCAGAGAGATACTTGTCCAGCGCAAGAACCAGCGTGGATGAAGTTCGTTCCTTGAGAGAGGCTATGGTGGAAAGGACAGATTTGACCTTAAGCCTTGTCTCCCAGTGGGGTGATGACAATCTGGTCTCCTTTAACGCCACCAAAACACAGGCGTGTCTTTTTACCGCAAAAAGGAGTATCTTCGATCAAACTCCTACTTTTCGGGGTGCGTCTGTTCCTGTGACTGATCGGCTCGAGCTCCTGGGCATGGAGTTGACATCCAGCCTCAACTTCGGCGCCTCCATTGAGTACAAAGCTCAAATTGCAGCCAAAAAGCTGGGCATCCTAAATAGAGTGAAGCGATACTTTACGCCTGGACAGCTTTTAACCCTTTACAAAGCGCAAGTCCGATCCTGCATGGAGTATTGCAGCCACCTTTGGGATAGCTCAGCTAAGTATCAGCTTGCCGCGCTTGACTCGGTGGAACGCAGAGCCAAGAGGCTCATTGGCGACGTTGAGCTGGCGGATGCCAAGCTATACAGCTTGGCTCATCGCCGCAAGGTTGCCTGCTTGTCGGTCTTTTACAGACTGTACTTCGGTGAGTGTGCTCAAGAACTCCACGACCTCATCCCACCAGCCTCCTTCTACAATCGGACATCTAGACGCACTGCAAGTTACCATCCTTACCTTGTTGCCATTCCACCAATACGCACCAAGCGCTTCCAAACATCCTTCATAATGCACACAGCGAATAAGTGGAACTCACTACCTGCGTCTGTGTTTCCGAACGCATTCAACCCGAATCTGTTCAAAGTTAGAGTGAACAGGCTTCTTCTGGGTAAGCTCGCTCCATCGTCGACTCTGTCTCTGTCACCTTTGACCTAGACTAGAGTCAAGAGCAAACCCATCACAAATAAAAAAAAAATATAAAAAGACCACAGTGTATGGTGTGCGTTAAAATCCCCAGGCAATATGGTTCTTGAATTGCATAAATTAAAAAGCTGGTCCCAGTCTGATTTTCTTGTACTAACAGCAGGTGGGCAAAATAGGTAAATGATGTGGGATAAACCTGGCACATTGACTTCTGTGCTTATGATTTCTATAACGTTATTTGCAATTGTGTATTTCCTTTGCACTATTTTAATTGTCTTATGAAAAAAAAAATACATACACCTCCATATCCATCTTCTCTATCTGACCTAATAATGTTATAATCGCTCATCCTCACTATATCTTCTTCTGATAGCCAAGTTACACTCACTAGTGCTATATTTATTTTCTCCTGCTGAAGTAATATTTCTAATTCCCTAATTTTATTCGTTAAACGGTTAGCATTCCATTGTGCAATATTGATGGTACTTTTCTTTTGCTCCATTATAGTTGTAGACCGCCTAGCAGCTTCCACACAAATTCTATGGTAAATTGCTCTTTAAACCAATACACAATCTCTCCAACTATGTACTCCAATGCTGCTGTAAACTTATTTTCTTACTCCATATTTGAAAGTGCAATCTCCTTTTATCTAGATATAAATACTCGTATTTACAACCTTTTTCCCTTTTTGTTACTATCCTCTTTTTGGGTATTATTACTCTTACATTCAAAACTTAAGATCCATTCATACGACTCTCCTTCAAGGTCGGTAAGGTGTGTCTTGTTATAAACATTTTACCCCTATCCTTTGTTTTTTGAATATTAAGCTCGCCTGTATTAAGAACTTCTATAATATTTTTACTCTTCTGCCCTGTTTTTGCATTTGCTTTGACCACTCCTGCATAACTAATACACCCAGTTTCTTGTGTGTTTCCTACATTGATCTCATTTATTCCTGACTCCAATGGTTGTGGTGTTTCCTGTGTTATCAAATTGCTTATCTCCCGATAGCTCCTATCCCTCGTCTGTATAATTAATTTCTTTTAGTGCCATTTTGTATGTACAGTTCTTTTTTGAAATAATTTCTCTAATGCTCTTCTCTTTTCTGAAAGCCGGACAAAGACTTATTACTAGTGACGTATGGTTTCCCTTGCAATTGATACAATTAATTTTGGTCGTTTCGCAATTTTCATGTTCGCCCCCACATTTAGGACATATTTGAGTTTTCCTTGAACAATAATTCCTCATATGTCCATACCGCCAGCATTTAGAGCATTGTGTCACTGGAAAAATAAAAGGCTCCACCTTCATCCTACATCCATATGCCATTACATATGGCGGGCAGGCAGGAGCCTTAAAACATATGCGAACAGTCTCACTATTTATAAAATTACCTCCCTCATCTTTTTTCTGTAATCTTTTAACACTTATTATCTCCAACTGCTTTCTAGTATCTTAACAATATTCTCGTCAGTCAACTCCATTTCTATATCTGTCACCATTCCATATGAGTATGTTACCTCTCCTATTCTTCTACAGGTCCAGCCTCTCTCTTTTATACTCTGAGTCTCCATAAGCGCTACTGAATTTTCATAATTGCTGAATCGCAACAAAACTTTGTAAGGGCTCCCATAAGTAACTTTCAAAATCCCTTTAATACCGGTTTCCTTAAGGACTTTAGCCATACCAATTTGTTTTGGCAGATTTTCTTTATGTGAAATCATAACCTCACATAGCTCCCCCTGCTCAAGGCTATCAGAAGTTCTACTATTTCGTATTTTCCCCATTGTGACTGTAGTCCACTCCTCTGCCTCTCCTTCGTTGGATGGAGCCCTTTTACGCCCTTTTACGAACAATCCCTTCACCTTCATCTTTATTGTACTCAACTTGTATTGTATTGTCAAAGACTTCATCTTCAACATCCGACCCCAAAATTACATGGTTTACTTCAGCCTGTGTCATTATTTCCGTATTTATAAAATTCTCCCTCTCGTTATCACCACCATCACAATCATCACTACTCATCATAAGCATAATAAAAACTTTTCAACTAATACCGTTTTCAGGTTATGTTTTAGAGTTCATGACCACACTTTAATCACACAACTGTTTCATTATAAAGCCACTAATAGTTTAAGTATATCGTAAATTCCTTCACTATTAGTACATAACTTGATAATTTACACAATTAATAATAACTTGAACTGTTATATTAGATAAACAAGCGTCAATACTGCCGAAACACAACCATACGCTACGATAGTGCGGCCATATTGCACATTTATTTATTTAAGGTTTTGGATTCGAATTGCATGCTATACGGTTTTATTTATTAACCTTTTACTGTGAATCGTGGGGTTTCAGAAGCTCTCATAAGTCATTTATTCATTTGTTTGTCTAGACTGTTTATTTTTCTAAAACGCCACTTCCCGGTGCCCCCTGACACAACTACTTAATATCTTTCAGTTTAGTGGCAAAACAATAATAGACGAAGTGGTTGATTTGCTAGCTTTAAAACATGAGTAAGGATAGGATAGATGGACCCCCTTTTCTGCACTTAGACTCTCATTTGGTCCGTTGCGCGTGCAGGCCTTCTCTTTGTGACAGGCCAAAATCCACCACGTGGGCCCAGTGCAAGTTGTTGGATGTCATAATTCTTAGAATTTTTGGTTCTAAGATATGCCGAGTTCCTCCTGCTGGATGTTTTCCTTCACCGTTAAACACATGAGTTTTTTGCTTTTATAATTTCGCAGGGGCCTGTGAGACCCCATGTCCATGTTTCCCATACAAAGTATTTCAAAGGGTGTCTGTGTTTTGTTGTTTTTTTTTATAAAAACTGGGAAAAAGGAGTTGGAATCGCCAAGTTTTTTCGTTCCCTATAATAAATTGAATTGAAAATTGAAAAAAAAAATTGTCAACTGTGCAAGTCAAACCACGTGGTGTCAAGTGATGAAGTGAGTCTCATCTTTCATGGCAGGCACTGTACCTAACCCTCCATCAAATCCTCCCCATCCTCCTCCTTCCTTTGTTTTTGTTTATGGTATGCATCGGTGCAAGTAACGTTTTTTTTTCTTTCTTTCTTTTTTACATAAAAATTTTGGTTTCACAAATTTTAAAGATAATGACTGTAAGTATTTATTTTTACTGTGTTTTATAATTTTGTCTGCCTTTGTCAATTGTTGTAATTTACTGCGTAAGAAGTAAATATCAATTTTTGTTTACTTTTATAGTTTTTTTTTAAAGAGAAATCCATTTTTTTTGTTTCCAAACAGAAAACTCTTTACCTATATCTGATCTTGTGGCGCCAAAGACAAAAAATTAACACACAATTCGTTAATTCGTAATATTAAATAAAATTTCATGAACGATTATTGTTTTCATTTTTCCCAAATAGTAATTTTTAACCATGAAATACAGGGGCCTGTGAGACCCCACGTCTAAGGTAGTGTTATGCAAAAATGACGTCCACAGTTAAAGGTTAATCTAGCATCGAGTTTATGTGTTAATAATATTGATGTTATGTTTTCTACAATCTTCTTATCAAGGATACCCTACAAGCATGGATTCAAAATATTCTTCTGTTGGTGTGAAATCAAATGGCCTTAAAAGAAAACATGCAGTGGAAAACATAAAAGTGAAGAAGATAAAGTTATGTAACGATAATCAGTCAAACATTAAAGCAAATAATATTAAAGTTGAAACAAATGGACATGATAATACTAAAGAAAACAAGGATGCTAATCAAACTGTACAGGATTTGCAAGAAGCAAGAAGGCAGTTACCAGTGTATATGGTTAGAAATAGGTATGTGTGCTAAGAAGTTTTTCTTGATTTAATTGTGATCGGCAACATTGTATTAACCCTCTGCATACCTAGTAGGTTCTGCCAAACCCACAGGTTTAGCATAACTGTTTTATATCATTCAAATGTGAATTTTATGTGGAACTGCTCACAGCTGACTGTTAGACATTTTCTGGATGCCAAGCTGCTACCTCAGTCTGGAGCGTGTTCCTGTAGTGAAAGTACATCCTTTATTAAGTTTTCTTTACAAATGTTCAATCTTCATCATCATCATATCAGCCGAAAGGCCTCCCTCAAGCGTCGCCACATTGACCGGTCTCGTGCGTCCCGCAACCAGCGGATCCCCGCAACCTTCACCAGGTCATCGGTCCATCTGGTGGAGGGCCTTCCAACGCAACGTCTTCCGATTCGCGGTCGCCACTCCAGAACCTTTCTGCCCCATCGGCCATCCATTCTGCGAGCAATGTGCTCTGCCCACTGCCACTTAAGTTTGGCAATTCTTCGGGCTATGTTGGTAACCCTGGTTCTCTTGCGGATCTCTAAATTTCTGATTCGATCACGCAAGGAAACTCCGAGCATAGCCCTCTCCATTGCCCTTTGGGTGACTTTAAGCTTTCTGATGAGGCCCATAGTAAGCGACCACGTCTCAGAGCCATATGTCATCACTGGCAACACACACTGGTCATAGACTTTCGTCTTGAGACACTGTGGTAATTTGGACGAGAAGATACTGCGCAACTTCCCGAACGCTGCCCAGCCGAGTCGGATTCGACGGTTGACCTCTTTCTCGAAGTTGGCCCTACCCAACTGGATCGTTTGTCCCAGGTAGACATAGTCGTCCTCAACTTCGAGTGTAGTCTCCGACCTTGATTGGAGTGGGTGTAACATGGGCATTCAACATCACCTTGGTTTTGTCCATGTTCATCCTAAGACCCACTCTTTCGGAAGCTCTACTGAGGTCATCGAGCATTGTACTGAGGTCCTCCATGGTCTCAGCCATAACCACTATATCGTCAGCAAATCGAAGGTGAGTGATGTACTCGCCATTGACGTTGATGCCTAGCCCGCTCCAGTCCAGAACCTTGAAGACATCCTCCAGTGCAGTGGTAAACAGCTTCGGAGATATGACGTCTCCCTGTCTCACACCTCGCTGCAGAAGAACTGGTTCCGAGGTCTGATTCTGAAGTCGAACTGACATGGTGGCGTTTTTGTACAAACACTTCAACACTTCTATGTACCTGTAGTCAATTTGGCACTGTTGTAGAGACTGTAGTACAGCCCAAGTCTCGACCGAATCGAAGGCTTTCTCGTAGTCCACAAACGCTAAACAGAGAGGCAGGTTGTACTCTTCAGTCTTCTGTATAACCTGCCGCAGCGTATGTATGTGGTCTAATCTGTTCAATCTGTGGTTCAATCTTAACTTTATGTAAACACAATCTGTGTTTTATAAGAAATTTCCATAATAAAAATTGTAATGCTGACTTGTTTAAAAATCATAAATTTTGTAAGAACTTTCATTATAAACATTTAATTTTATTATTTATCACAAGTGATCTTCATTACAGTGATTTAGCAATCTGGGTTTTACAGACCTACCAGGCACACAGTGTAACTTTTTACTACCAGGCATGCTGAAGGATAACAACAAGTTACAAAGTTGATTCTCACCGATCAATGAAGATTGCATTTGTTGAAATTACTTTAACAAGTTCACACCACTAAAGTTTAAATAAAAAAATTCATCTGTATTTCAGACTTCTAGAAGAGATAAAAAAGAATGAGACTATGATATTGATAGGTGAGACAGGCAGTGGCAAAACAACACAGATACCCCAATTGATCCATGAGCAACGCCTTGAGGGTGCTGGGGCCATCGCAGTGACCCAGCCCCGTAGGGTAGCTGCCATCACAATAGCTATGAGAGTAGCGGCTGAAATGAACACAGAAATAGGATCTATTGTTGGGTAAGGGATGCAACTAATTAATAATGTATTTAATAAATTCATACTCAGATACTTTGTGTGTAATTTTTTTCTTACTAAACAATTTAAATGTATATTTGCAGCTATTCAGTAAGATTTGAAGATGTAACCAGTCCAAGAACTAAGGTGAAGTACTTGACAGATGGTATGTTGCTCAGAGAGGCAATACTGGACCCTCTGCTCAAAAAATATTCTATAATAGTATTGGATGAAGCTCATGAGCGCACTGTGAGCACAGATGTACTGTTTGGTATTGTCAAACTGGCACAGAAAGATAGAGCTGAAAAGAAATTAAATCCTCTGAAGGTATTATATAAAATTGATTGGTAATGGTACCTACTGTATTTGTCCTGCATCAACCTAATATTCATGGTTACGATAGGTCCTAACATAGGTGTAGTGTGAAACTCATATTTTTCTTTAATTTATACCAATCATCTATCCATTTTCATAGAATAAAAGACTGGAAAAAAGATTCTAAATTACACTTTTTAGGGTTCCATATCCGAAAGGTCCAAACGGAACCCTATTGTTGTCATTCACGTGTCCGTCTGTCTGTCCGCCTGTCCGTCGTCTGTCACACGGGGTTTATGGCCAAACGGTTGGAGCCAGTCTTTAAATTTTCGCAGTATAAGCATCTTGTTGACCAAAAGCCATGTAAATTGAGTTTTTTTTTATATTTTCGAGGATCCCATACAGAAAATGGGCGACCGAAAAAAAGAGATTCGACTTGTCCCATCTAGTGAGGTATAGTCATCGGCACGTAACTTGGCAAGAGTCGTTAGATGCGCAGAAGACGTTTCTTAGGTCTCCTTGGTAGTGAAGCGGGACGCGGGGTACAAGGTAGCGCCGATCCGAGCGCGTGATTGGTGGCTCAGTCGACCCTTGCCTCCCGCACCGCGTCTTCTTTCCGTTCGCTCCCAATTACACTCGCTTGTTCGCTTACGTGCAGGAAAGTTGTACCCTTTGTTTTTGTTGAGTTTTTGTTTAGACTTTGTAAAGAGTAGTTCTTATTGTTTTAAATTTAGCTTTTTTTATGAGTGTTACTGTTTTAATTTGATTACAATGCCAGGATCAAATACTGTTTTACGCAAACATGCCAATTTAACTTTTCATTTTAACTGTACATATTTTATTTATAACACCAAATAAACTTCACGAATTCCTCTCCTTTATTTAACTTTCTTCTAAACATACATGATTAAAAATAAATGATGGCCATAACCATTGAAAAATGACAAGAAATAAAAATTACCACTTTTTTTGTGGCAGTAAGTGTACGATACGCGAACTTACACTACGCCAAAACCTTGCCAAGTTACGTGCCGATGACTATATCGTTGTTTAGAGCTCGTAGATTAGATAAATACTGTATGTTTAGTTTAAAAAAAAATTGGAAAACAAAGGAAAGAGAAGCCACCAAAGTTAGCATTCTTTTTAACACGCTTTTATTAGCTTGGTATGTATGTATCTATGTATCTATGTATCAATGTAACAATGTATCAATGTATCAATGTATCAATGTATCAATGTAACGGAATCTTTGAACGTGATTTTCACCCACTTCAAAACGCAATAATTTAAACAGTTTGTCCCATTATCCTTACCATTAAAGCGTGTTTTTTAGTTTTTAGAACTACAATTTATTACAATTTTTTTTCCGATTTTTTTTAACTCCCCATTGACCTATGAACTTGAAATTTGGTGATAATGTTTATTGTTACGTATATTTTACTAACAAATACCAATATATTGATAAATCAGATTTTTCTTTGAAATTCTCTCATGTTTCCTATTACAACCAACTTAATATTAGTTTGGTACGAAACCCTAAATGTGCGAAGTCCGACACGCATTTTACCAATTTTGTTTTGTTTCATCATTGCTATTTTTGTTGCTGATGGTATTTCAATTGATTTGTAAGTGCTTCTTCTTTCAGATAATAATAATGTCTGCCACAATGGACGTTGATTCCTTTAGAAAATACTTCCATAACTGCCCAGTGATATATTTGGAAGGGAGAACATATCCTGTTACCATTTACCATACAAAAATGAAACAAGACGATTATCAGTATGCTGCAGTTTGTACAATATTTCAACTTCATGCTACTACTCCTGCAAAGTAAGCAATAATTATTATTTACAAATGTTTATGCTCATAATATGGCTTCTATATATTTTTATACCAATTATACTACTGAAGAGATACATTTTACCTCATGTAATGTTTTGTTGTTTCTGTTTTTAAAATTGTCTTTACATTTTCAGCCACGATTTCCTCGTGTTTTTAACGGGACAAGAAGAAATTGAGACAGTTATGTACAATATCAAGCAGATAGCAAAGGTAATCAATCAATACATATAATAAATCTGTACATAACTTTTATATACATAGAAATTGGGTTGTGATGTCAACTCGTCAGACTAGCTGTCTCGTCGCTATCTCTAATAGGTCTCTTTCAATAATACGTCACTTTGTACATGTAGTCTCTTTCCCAACTCGTCCGACGGTTCGTTCTATCAAAGTAGGTAGGGTACGTAGCAAGGCTAGTAGGGTAGGTAGATAGGTAAGTAGGGAAGGTAGGTTAATAGGGTAGGTACGTAAGTTGGGTAGGTAAGTAGGGTAGCGTAGACAGTTGACGGGAGCGAAGCCGCGGGCACAGCTAGTATTGTAATAGCTAAATGAATTATCTGTCTCGATTATTGTGACATTATAACAGTACTACCGGGTACCGTATGGTGACGGACGTAAAGAATTTCACCATCCTATATCTTCCCGTGGGTGTCGTAAGAAGCGACTAAGGGACACACCAGAAAATGGGCAGCAGCGTTCTCTGTGCATTTTAACAACAAACTGCGATCGCCAACCCGGTCTGCCAAGCGTGGCGATTATGGCAAACCCCCCCAAACCTAATGAATAGCACACATAAAAAACAGCCCCGAGTGCTCGGCAGCCCGTCCACCCGGTAGCGGTCGAGGCGATGGCGTGGTCCCGGCTACCCCAATAAACACCGACGACTGGAGCTGGGAACATATAACATGCGAACGCTCCGGACCGACGAGAAGATAGCCGAACTCGAGGAAGAATTGAACAGGTTACGATGGAGTATTATTGGGTTATCTGAAGTCCGAAGAGAGGGGGAGGACTCGATAATCCTCAAATCCGGTAACCTGCTCTATTCCCGAGAGGGTGACCGGCAGTCCCAGGGTGGTGTCGGGTTTATCGTCCACAAGTCCCTTGTGAACAACGTGGTGAAGATCGAGAGTGTGTCGACCAGGGTGGCGTACCTTATACTCAGAATATCCGCAAGGCACATCCCAACGACGAGGTAGAGGCCATGTTTGAGGATATCTCTAGAGCCATGCATGGTTTCAAAACTCACTTCACCGTTCTCATGGGGGACTTCAACGCAAAACTGGGCAAACGAGACGAGGATGAGCTGCAAGTGGGGCAATTTGGAGTTGGACGTCGGAACCACCGGGGTCACCTACTGGCCAGTTTTATGGAGAAGGAGAGCCTCTACATGATGAACTCCTTCTTCAGAAAGCGTGAGCACAGGAAGTGGACCTGGAAAAGCCCCGTTGGTGCAACTAAAAACGAGATCGACTTCATCATGTCAACCAAGAAGCAAATGTTCAATGATGTCTCTGTGATCAATTCGGTGAAAACCGGGAGCGATCACTGCATGGTAAGAGGCACATTGAACATTAATGTTAAGCTTAAAAGGTCTCGACTGATGAAGTCCACGCTCCGTCCAGCACAAATCCAGGTCCAAAACCCCGAGATCTTTCAGCTCGAGCTCCAAAATCGTTTCGAGTGCCTAGGGAGCTCCGTGGACGATTACAGCGATGGGTTCGTGGAAGCTGTCCATACGGTCGGCGCTAAGTTTTTCAACACCCGCCGTACAGATAGGCACAAAAACTGATCCTACTCTCAAGCTCATGAATGACAGGCGTGACATGATCTTGTCTCAGACGTTGTCGAAGTTTTCAGACGATGCGTTGAAATACCGGCAGCTAAATAGAAAAGGCGACCTCCGCCGCTATAATACCGAGCGTATTATAGACGCGTTTGAGCGGAACAAGGGCTCCAAGGCATTTGCAAGAGATCTGTCTATTGTGCAAAGCCAGCTCACGAAAGTGAAGACGATGATGGCAGGATCGTGTCCACCAAACCGGAGCTTCTAAGGGAGATCGAGATATTCTATGGGCAGTTGTACACGTCAACCAGTAAACCCGTCGCGAATCTAGCGAATGACCCTGGAGCTAGATTGACCCGACACAATACTGAAGACATTCCGGACGTCAGCCCGTATGAGATTAGGATGGCTCTGAAACAGCTCAAAAACAAGAAGACACCGGGTGATGACGGAATTACGGCCGAACTCCTGAAGGCGGGTGGAAAACCAGTACTTAAGGCCCTTCAGAAGCTGTTTGATTCCGTCATACTCGAGGGGAAAACGCCACAGGCATGGTGCAGGGATGTGGTGGTACTCTTCTTCAAGAAGGGTGACAATGCCCTACTGAAGAACTATAGGCCCATCTCACTTCTTAGCCTTGTCTACAAGCTGTTTTCTAAAGTCATCACGAATCGTCTCGCGCGCAGGTTTGACGATTTCCAGCCCCGAACACGCCGGATTCCGTAAAGGCTTCAGCACCGTAGACCACATACATACGCTGCGGCAGGTCATACAGAAGACCGAAGAGTACAACCTGCCTCTCTGTTTAGCGTTTGTGGACTACGAGAAAGCCTTCGATTCGATCGAGACTTGGGTTGTACTGCAGTCTCTCCAACGGTGCCAAATTGACTACCGGTACTTCGAAGTGTTGAAGTGTTTATACAAAAACGCCACCATGTCTGTTTAACTTCAGGATCAGACCTCGGAACCCGTCCTTCTGCAGCAAGGTATAAGACAGGGAGACGTAATATCTCCGAAGCTGTTTACCGCTGCACTGGAGGATGTCTTCAAGGTTCTGGACTGGAGAGGGCTAGGCATCAACGTCAATGGCGAGTACATCACTCACCTTCGGTTTGCCGACGATATAGTGATTATGGCTGAGACCATGGAGGACCTCAGTACAATGCTCGATGATCTCAGTAGAGCTTCCGAAAGAGTGGGTCTTAGGATGAACATGGACATAACCAAGGTGATGTTGAATGCTCATGTTACACCCACTCCTATCAAGGTCGGAGACTCTACACTCGAAGTTGTGGGCGACTATGTCTACCTGGGACAAACGATCCAATTGGGTAGAGCCAACTTCGAGAAAGAGGTCAACCGTCAAATACGACTCGGCTGGGCAGCGTTCGGGAAGTTG
The DNA here is from genome assembly GCA_948252205.1 of Orthosia incerta. Lineage (NCBI taxonomy): Eukaryota > Metazoa > Arthropoda > Insecta > Lepidoptera > Noctuidae > Orthosia > Orthosia incerta. The sequence continues at coordinate 14,240,507 of OX411754.1, forward strand.
CGCGGTATATTCTCGTCCAACTTATCACAGTGTCTCAAGACGAAAGTCTATGACCAGTGTGTGTTGCCAGTGATGACATATGGCTTTGAGACGTGGTCGCTTACAATGGGCCTTATCAGAAAGCTTACAGTCACTCAAAGGGAAATGAAAAGGGCTATGCTCGGAGTTTCCTTGCGTGCTCGAATCAGAAATGTAGAGATCCGCCAGAGAACCAGGGTTACCGACATAGCCCGAAGAATTGCCAAACTTAATTGGCAGTGGGCAGGGCACATTGCTCGCAGAACGGATGGCCGATCGGGCAGAAATGTTCTGGAGTGGCATCCGCGAACCGGAAGACGTTGCGTTGGAAGGCCTCCCACCAGGTGGACCGATGACCTGGTGAACGTTGCGGGGATCCGCTGGTTGCGAGACGCACGGGACCGGTCAATGTCGCGACGCTTGGGGGAGGCCTATTTCCAGCAGTGGACGTCTTTCGGCAGATATGATGATGATGATGATAACAGTACTAGCTGTTGCCTGCGACTTCGTCTGCGTTGCATTAGTACTTTGAATAGGCTATTTTTATATCGCGTCATAATAGGTTAGGTGTGTGCGCCTTACTAGAGAAATTATTAGTTCACCATACAAACTTCTACCCCCTGTCCACCCCCTAAAGGATGATTTCCGGGATAAAACTATCCTATGTCCTTTCCAGGATCTCAAACTATCTCCATACTAAATTTCATCTAAATCGGTTTAGTGGTTTAAGCGTAAAAAGGTAACAGTCATACAGACAGACACAGTTACTTTCGCATTTATAATAATATACTAGCTTCTGCCAGCGGCTTCGCCCGCGTGAATGTCGAAAATTATCCCAAGGGCACATATATCCGGGATAAAAAGTATCCTATGTGCTATTCCAGACTATAATCTATCTCTGTGCCAATTTCATCCAGATCCGTCCAGCCGTTTGAGCGTGAAGAAGTAACAAACCCACAGAAAGTCTGCCTTTATAATATTAATAGTGTGATGATTACCATTGTATTTGCTTTTATGCTAGATAAAATATTCCAGGAAGCCACAGGTCCACCTATCAGGGTATGTCCGCTGTACGCGGGGCTGCCGGCCGCGAAGCAGCTGCAGGTTTGGCGGGAGGCGCCACCCGGCACCAGGAAGATCATACTTGCCACCAACATAGCGGAGGCCTCCGTCACTATCCCTCGCATCAAGTGCGTCATCGACACTGGCGTTGTGAAAGAAAGGTGCGTTAACTAGTGAGTGCCTTGCAGACTAATGATTAAAATAGTTGAAAAATTTACTCTGTGATAAACTGTCAAGATGAAACGGAACGTATTTATCAATTTAAAAGTAAAATATCATGCCGGCTGTACAATCTCGCGCGAGAACCCGCGAGGATGATGTAGTTTGCTCTCAGTAATGAGTTCAATCAGGAAGTATTTTGTTTAAAAACTCAATGTACAGCGCTTCCTCGGGGTCTCGCGCGACACAACCACACAATCCTAAAAATTAAACATTAAAAACAGCGCGATTCAAAATAGGAATGACGATTAAAAAAATCTATTTAGTCCGTCAACATCATCAAAAAACTTGTGCGGTGAAATTCGAGAGGACCAATCACATGCGAGATGAATGACGCGATGCCCTTTGCTCTTTCTGAATTCATTACGCAATATGGCTGCTGAACTTTAATGCGCTTCGCGAATCTTTGTTAGTTTTTATTAGGGTTCCGTACCCAAAGGGTAAAAACGGGACCCTATTACTAAGACTCCGCGATCCGTCTGTCTGTCTGCCCGTCTGTCACCAGGCTGTATCTCATGAATCGTGGTAGCTAGACAGTTGAAATTTTCACAGATGATTTATTTCTGTTGCCGCTATAGCAAGAAATACTAAAACAGAATAAAATAAATATTTAAGTGGGGCTCCCATACAACAAACGTCATTTTTTGTCGGTCAGCCAGTTTTTTATTGATCCGATAAAGCAAAACCTACGTGTCCAATAATTTCCTGACGGACTAAATATTGTTATAATATTTTTACCCTGGAATCATCTTCAGTGTCCATAGTATTCCATCAACGATAACCAACGAGATGAGCTGTTATTTACCGACACGTAACATCCGGCATGTAACTTGGCAAGGTTTTGGCGTAGTGGGGGTAAGTTGGCGCATATTTCGCAAACTGACCAACCACCATATAGAGCGAACGGAACGTGCACGCGACGAGTTTGGTCAGTCAATCCTTGTGTCAACTGAACCACCAATCGCGCGCTCGGAATTGTGCTAAACGTGCCCGCGCCCCGCTTCACTACCAGACCTCTAAAAAACGACTTCTGCGCATTTAACGACTCTTGCCAACTTACGTGTCGAGTATTATATTGTTGATCGAAGGAAATAGTGGGTAAAACAGACAGTGGTTGTGCTGCAGGACGTGGTCGGGTGGCACAGGCGCGGAGCGGCTGGCGGTGCGCGCAGGCTCGCAGGCGGCAGGCTGGCAGCGCGCCGGCCGCGCGGGCCGCACTACGCCCGGCGCCGCCTACCGCCTCTTCACCGCCGACGACTTCCGCTCGCGCCCGCTGCACCACACGCCCGAGATACTCAGGTAACCTCTATTTGTATCAGCGTCATCCAAAGTTTGACTGCTAGTAAATGCGTATCGGATTAAGTGCACATGGGCGCCGCCCTCGGGAGGCGGCTGCAACGGGGGGTGCTGCTTCTCACAACTTATTATTCAATTAGGATTTTTTTGCCATGGGACCATCTTCTGATTGCTCATCAGACACCATGGTTATTAACCTTTAAACTTGAACTGCTTGGTAAAGAGAAAAAGCTTAATTTGTGACCATAAAATAAATACTGGAGGCTTTTATAACCATTTGAATTGGGTTGATTTTTTGTCTGCGTCATCTGTAAATAAAGTCATTTGCGATTGCCTAACTCATAACATAGTGTAGATTAGTAACATATACCTCTCAACTACAGGTGTCCACTGGCATCGACGCTGCTGCTGTTGATAGCGGCGGGAGCAGAGCCCAGCACGTTTCCGCTGATCGACACGCCCCCGCCCGATTCTGTCAAAGCTTCACTCAGTTTACTCAAGGAATTAGGTAACTTAAACTCATAATATCATTTAAATTGTCAAGTTGAAGACGAAGCTAATTGCACATTCGCAAGTTAGTAGATTTATATGGAAAAGAACGTGCAAGAAAGACCATGGACACTCTTTTCAATAAGTAAATATTGGGTCTTTATCTATGAAATTTTATGAAACGTTTTAAAAAGCACGCAATAACAATTAAAAGTGAATTGAAAGTTGTACCTCACAAATCAACCTTCTCTGGACGGCTATGGGATAATATTCTATTGTTAAAACTTGTGAGTACTCTGATTGGAATATAGTCATCGGCAGGTAACTTGGCAAGATTCGTTAGATGCGCAGAAGTATTTTTTAGGTCTCCTTGGTAGTGAAGCGGGACGCGGGGTACAAGGTAGCGCCGATCCGAGCGCGCGATTGGTGGCTCAGTCGACCCTTGCCTCCCGCACCGCGTCCTCTTTCCTTTCGCTCCCGATTACACTTGCGTGCACGAAAGTTGTACCCTTTGTTTTTGTTGAGTTTTTGTTAAGTTTTTGTTAGGAGTGGTTGTAATAACACAACAACAAAACAATAGTTTTAAACATTTGTTTTAAATTTAGTTTTGTTACGAGTGTTACTGTTTTAATTTGATTACAATGCCAGGATCAAATACTGATTTACTTTTCATTGGACCCTGATCACATCCGGCAAAGTACCGCTCATCACATCCAATCAAAATCGAGTATTTTGACATAAGAAAAATAAAGTTTTGTCAATCGAATAAAATCGAACTGAGATTGAATCGTAGGCTAAATGTTGCCAATTAAACAAAACTGAATTAATAAGTTAACAAGCGATATTTCTTTGTTCCTGATTATTAATACTATCTATTTAATCTAATTATTTCTGTTATGTCTTCTGGTTCCCAATTGTATGTAAATAAATAACGTTACACTTATTTTATCATAGAGGGTGATAAAATGTAGAGTGTCCACCTCGGGAGCATCACTATTTTAAGCTCGAATTACGTACTTTGAATCCCTCGCTGCGCTCTGGATTAAAAAAAACACTCTTGCCTTTAAGATAAACAATCTAGATAAATAATCTACTATTGTTTCTTTCTATTACAGGTGCCATTGACAGTGAAGTCAATCCGAAACTGACAGTAATTGGGAAAAAGATGTCGACTTTCCCAATAGAGCCGAAATATTCCAAAGTTCTATTGAGTGCTCCGGAATATAACTGCCTAGATGAAGTAAGTACATTCCATAATTTATGTTAATAGGGAATATGCATGTAATTTTTTATTTGCTAAATGAAATACTTAATAACTATAGTAAACAAGAGCAGCGGTGGCCCAGAGGTAAAGGCCGCAACTTATAGGTCGTGGTTGTCGCGTTGTAGGTCATGTGTTCGACCCAGGCAGGCGCTTTACTTTGTGTAAATTATTTCGTCATGGTGACGGTGACGTTTACGTCTCAAAACGGTGATTGAAAACATCGTGAAGAAACCGGCATGTCCCAAAAAATCGAAGACATGTGACATCCACCAACCCGCACTGGGCCCGCGTGGTAGATTACGGCCCATTCCCTCTCACAGAGAGGTGGCCTGTGTCCCAGTAGTGGGAACATTAAGAAGCTGATGATTATAGTAAAAAAATATTAGGTCCTTACCTATAAAATTGGCGCTTTGTCGTACTGGCCACTTTGATCTCAAATATCTCTTCTTTGGTTTGGAATTCCAATTTTAAAGAATCATGTCCAGCATTGACCTGAAAATTTTCTAACGCTTCTAGTGATGTAAAATATCTAAAAAAATTGCATTCTTTTTGCTCATTTCGTATCGCTTAATTGAATTTTCAAATAAGGCCAGGAAAAAATACAATGTTAATATGTTTCACATTTAGAGTTTTGAAAACGGAACGTGTTTTACACACGTTTCGTTTCACAGAATACGAAAGACTTGTTCGTTCGTCTTGTGGTTAATAAATGTTCAACATAACCAATTGCTACTTTTTTTATTTTACTTATTAATTTAGCTTGATCTCTGCGACAGCTGTTAGTATCAATACAGTAACAATAGCGCTTGACAGGCTAACAATAACGTATACGTTAGTTTGACATATGTCACAGAGATCAAGCTATCTGGGGGGTGACCATAAGCTCTTAGAGTAAGGTTATTTTGAGTGTGTGTAAGGGACAGATGTATATGACTTGTATACATCTGCCACTTACCATCCCCAACTTTTTTGCAGCCAACTGAGCCTTCACCTCAATGAATGGACCAAAATTGAGGGTCGATGTTAACGTAACACCGAGATGGTCCGTTATCGGCACGGTTACACCACGGAAAGATGGAGCCGGGTGGAATAGGCGGATTTTACGGAAACAAAACACGTCTGGGTCTTACAGGATTAAAACTGACTAGATTGGCATCGTCCCATTCAGAGACAGCCTCCAAAGACAGATTCAAGCGCCCAACCACGGCCTCCCGGAGGGACCGGATCTGAGGCCCAGTACCCCATGCGCTGGACACGTATCTATCAGCAATCGTGCCGAGCCGTCGTCTGCGTACCCAAAGTTGCCGGGTTTTAGCAGTTCATTAATGTGCAGCAAAAACAGTGTAGCCAAGAGCACCGAACCCTGAGGGCCTTCGGCGTTAATACCTAACTGACCGGACGAGCAGCCATCCATCCTCTCGGATGGACCGATCCCTCAGGCAGTCAGCAATCCAGTCACACAGACCACTAGGCAGATCGAAGGAAGCAAGCTTACCACTCGTGCCAGACTCTATCGAAAGCGTTCGAGATGTCAAGGGAGACAGCAAGCGCTTCCCCGTGCCTCTCAATGGCCTCACTCCAGACGTGATTGGCATACACTAGAAGATTCCCAGTTGACCGATTATGGCGGCAGCCGTATTAGCGATCACTGAGGATGTCGTTGTCTTCTAGTTATGTCAGGAGCATATTGGTCAGCACACGTTCCATACTCTTACAGAGGATAGACGTTACCGAGATTGGTCTGTAGTTGCCGGGTCAGCTCGACTACCCTTCTTGGGCACGGGCTGAAAGTGAGGTTGCTTCCAAGCCTTCGGCACTTTTCCAGTAACTATCGAAAGGCGATATAAGCGTGCCAGGATTGAAGAGAGAAGAGATGACGAAGTTATAAAGCGTCAAAGTCGAGAATTAGCAAGAGAAGTCCGACGTGCCACATGCCGTCAGATGGCACGATGCACGCCCGAATTTTTCGAATGTTTCACTATTAGTATTCTAGTTTAGTCTTTTTTATCGCTAAACTGGTCAAATAACAAATATTGTTTTCACGCATATTCCCTGTTGACGATGCTCGACTGCTCAGTTCCAGGAGCGAATAAATTAAATACGTGTGGACTATAACAATATGGTGTAATTACATGAATGCAAGTTCAAACAAAACTGTACTATCGGACTAACAGAGTGAAGGAAGTGGGCTTGAACAAATATTATTATGGTCATGTAACATTGTTTTTGCAATAAAATTAAGAAATGCAATCTTATTTATTTTTATTTTGACGATACGGTTGGCGTAGTGGTCGAGCAATCGGCTGCTGCGATGCGTTGCTGTTGCAAATATTTGAATGGCCTACAGATAGTTGTTGCGGATCTGGGTTGTCTTGTGTATGTTAGTTTAAATGTTTGTAAACGTACCTACGATACAGGCACGTACTTTTTGTTTTTTTTTAATGAAAATAAATGTTTTCGGTTCCAGGCTTTAAGTATAGTAGCAGTGTTATCCAGTGAAAGCTTGTTCCATACACCGATGCACAAAAGAGAAGAAGCCATACAAGTGAAACAGAAGTTCTTGTCACCTCTAGGAGATCACATAACTCTTCTCAATGTGTTCAAAGCTTTTTGCAAAGCGCCATTAAAGAAGGTCAGTTTCTAGTAACAGATTTATTCTGTAGTCTAACATAATTACAATTACATATACAGTGCGAGCCACGAATGATGAGACTTGACACACCACGTGGTTACCTGGGTACCTGGGTTTTGATCACCTTCTGTTGCTTTTGATTTCTATATTCTCTGAGTAAGTCTACTGAATATCTTCGGTGATACTGCAAATCAAGCAATGTCATCATGAGCTGAATTTACAGCATACAGATAGAATTGATATGCGTGTCGTGTTATATCGTAACTTATACCTATAGAATTGAATACATACATAATACATAGGACAATTTGCAGGTACGTTCGGATACACGGACACTATTATTTTTTATAAAAATTGTTTATTTTTTGAGATTTAACGTTTTGCAGTGTCACTGACGATTTATAATATAATAGAAGTCGGGACAGGGTGTATAATCCTCCGATAAGACGGGTGTTGCCTAATCTGCTCAGTGGGGCAGTGTGCTGGGCTGTATTATATGTTCAAATCAGGGATGTTGTGGATGTATATTTTTTCACATCCGCTGTTGCGAATGCGGATATTTGACGGTTCACATCGGATGCGGATCTTAAGGTTCCCCTAGTCGACGGCACGAACAATTTTGTGCGCGAGGTTAAATTGCATACTATCTCATCGGACAACACGTGAGAAAGATATAGACGCTGTGATGTGCAGTAAGAAGTTATTTCGCGTACGGATTAGCACTTTTGCAAATATGTATCGAAATTAATGATGATTTAGGACGAAAACGAGCTCGCGAAATTTTATAAACAGACCATTGGCAGTCTAGATATCATGAAAAAACTGGCCAAGTGCGTGTCGGGCCACGCGCAGTAAGGCAGGGTTCCGAAGTTACATAATAATGCGGACTAAGAAGAGGGTTTTGTTGTTACATAAACATTAAAACGGTTTCAGCGGGACAAAACGTCTGAAAACGGGTCCACACAGGTGATGTTTTTTTTTAATCTGGGTGGTGTTTAGGTAATCTAGGGGTCTTTAAGTGAAGTGTGAATGGTTTTTTCTGGGCAAGCGTGCTTCACCGTCGACCACATCATCGCTTACCATCAGGTGAGATAATGGTCAAACGCAAGCCTATATACAACTTAAAAAAAAAGGTATACGCTCGCGTTTGATCACTATCTCGCCCTCGCCTGATGTTAAGTGATGATGTGGTCTACGGTGAAGCACGCTTGTAGAAGTAACCTATTCACTCTTGATTTAAACTAAAGAAGGACTAACTGGTAACAGAAGAAGGAGTTATAAAATCCAACTTCGCAACTGAAGTTCGAAAAATATTATCTATTTGAGTACAACCGCGGGTGCGAATTGCGGAAGGAGCCGTAACGAGCGCTTTAGCCACAGGGAATGGTATGGTTCGTTCCTGGATACCTGCGCACACGCTCCTTGTTTATTTCTCTTCAGGAATTAAAAAAAAATCGTATGAATTCACCTCTAATTTGAGGTATTCACTATTTCGTTCTGGAAAGTTTTACGCTACTCAATTAGTGATGTTGTCGGGTCGAATATTGACTTTATAGATGGATATCGACAAAAGAAAATAATTTGCTTGGCAATCGAAAATAATTAAATAATTATTTTATTATTATTTTTTCTTAATTTGACTTTAGATTACAAAACGTCACTACACACGCACTAACACAAAATAGCCTTCCCCGCGCGCATGCGCCGTATGGACTACGGACCGGTACTGCCAACGACTCCGGCCACTCCGATGCGTCATTCGAGCTTAAACTTTATTAATTTAGAATTGATTATTATTAAGGATGTTATGATTTTATTTTTGTATATTTTTACATGGTTCATTAGCATATAAAAATATACAAAAGCTGTTTTACACAGCTAACAACGTTATTTCAGTAATTTTTCAATGGCATTTGTACAAACATTTTACTGTGCCAAGTACATTTTATAAGTTGGTCGACTATTACTCGTAAACTTGTAAAGCCTGTTATGATTTTATTTTATTTATATTTTTACATGGTTAATAAGCATATATTTACTCTGTTTTACACAGCTAACAACAATATTTAAGTAATTTTTCAATGGCATTTGTACAAAATTTTTACTGTACCAAGTACATTTTATAAGTTGGTCGTCATACTCGTAAACTTGTAAAGCCTACTTATCTGTGATAGTTTTCCTTTTAATTTCGTTATATTTACTACTGCCGTGAATTTTTTCACATAGCCAAGAGCAACCATTTCGCTGGCAGGGAGGGGGACACACTTAACTCTAACATAAATTTGCAATTTAAAGCTTAATTTTACGCAAACGGATCTCTGAATCGAAAAATGGTTTAAACAAACCCATTAGTACATATAGCAAACTCGTGTCATTAAAAACCCTCGCCTTCGGCTCGGGCTTGTTAATGACAGCTCGTTTGCAATAACCTACACACCCGTGTATCACACGACGTTTTTCAATACAGTTGTGAGAAACAGTAAAAACAAATCAAAGAATTAGATTTGTTTATTCACAAAAAATAAAATTTTCAATATGGCGCGTTTTTGCAACTGGACATATTTTTTACAAAGAAAACAGCCTATACAGCCTATTCGATTTTTGACAAACGTTGATGTGAAAATAATTAACTTAAAACTGGTAATTAAACATAATAAACAACTTTTTTTTTTTTTATTGAGATTTCAATGCTAAAACGTACGGAATCATTAATTTTTCCTCGTATAAAATCGTATCCCATTTTATTCTATGTATGAAAACTCCTTGCTACTAATCTTTTTTAAATTGACTTATGGCGCGTTTTTGCAACTGGACTTATTTTTACAACGTTAACAGCCTATACAGCTATACAGCCTATTCGATTTTTGACAAATGTTGATGTGAAAATAATTAAATTAAAACTGGTAAAATTAAAACTGGTTAAATATATTAAACAACCATTTATAAGACTTTTGAGAATTCAATGCTAAAACGTACGAAATCATTCATTTTTCCTCGTAGAAAATCTATCCCATTTTATTCTATGTTTGAAAACTCCTTGCTCCTAAACTTTTTTAAATTGACTTATAAATTTAAAACTAAACTGCAAACATAATGATCGAGCTCGTAAACAAAAGTCACGACCACGTAACAGAAAGATGCCTATGCGTAAGATTTAACTTTCGAATCATAATTATAGCCTCTGAAAGTACGCCATGTTTAACAACTGTATTGAAAAATATTTTTGAATCGCCTATCCAACCATACCCCACACCATGGGATAGACGGAAAAAAAAAACCTCTTTACGTCTATAGGAGGAACCTCAAGAATAGTACATTATTGCAAAGGCCGGGAAATAGACAATTGCAGGTCGAGTATGAGTTTGAAGGCCGAGCCGTAGGCGAGGACTTCACTAATACGAGACAGGCAATGGCCATTTCCGCCGAGGCATATATAATGCTTTTCTCAAAAGAATGCAGGGAAATAAAAAAGTAGTTAAATTTCCTAAATTTTTAAGTTATTGCCATTTTTAACATGAACTGTACATTTCAGCATGGAATAAATTGCACATAATGTAGATGGCTTTTTAGTTTTAGAAATCTCATTAAAATACGCCAAAAATACTGTTTCGGAGACAATTTTAATTTTTTTATAGTTTTTCCCGTTTTTCCAAATCATAAAATGTTCATATAGGTACCTACTTTCATTTATTTTTCTTTTGACTTCGCTGGAAGCAGGTTTTCCATTGCCAATTTGGCTTCTGATCTTAAATCTGATGGACCGTGAACCGTTGGAACTGATTTTAGTTATTAAATTTATATTTATTAAATATTTAAATAACAAATCAAGACGAATTTTCAGCTTTGCCGCACATTTTTGTATTGCTTTCTATCTGTGCCGAAAGGCAAACGCATTTATAGCTATACAGCCACGTGAACGCAATTCGTACTAAGCAAAGAGACTTACTTTCCAAGAATGATAAAAGAGATCCAATCAAAGAGTATCTAATAACCCCAGCACGCCGTTTCATACAACATTGCTGGAGCGTTGAAATGTTCCAAATTCAAAAAACGCTCCAGCAATGGATTTGATTTTCATTTTCCGTAAATTCGGTACTTCGCGTGTTCTTTTTTCTAAAATAATGACAATATTTCCATGCATGTTTGAGAAAAATATTTTTTACTTGATTTTATTTTACCACTTAGCCGGAATTATTAATATTATGTATATCCATGCCAAATTATAGCTTTCTAGTACTTAGATTCTCTGAGCTAGGCTGCGGACAGACAGACGGACAGAGCGAAACTATAAGGGTTCCTTGTTGATTTCGGAACCCTAAAAACGACTAAATGTATAGTTTTGAAATAATTTATTTGCATTGTTGAATTACTAATCTATCCCTGTATGGAGGCCGTTTTGCAATTTTCCTTCTTCTTATGGTATTTATTTCCGCCCAAAGATACGTTAAAATTAGTGTTGAAATATGGAACTTTCGACGCTCATAACTTTTTTGTTTCCTTACAGGGCTAGGTAATGATGAGACAAATTGATATCATTTTTTATTTTGAACGTATATCGTCAAACAGTGGAGTAATCGTAACCAGACTACGTTTGTATGGAAGAATGATCGACTAGTGCAACCTTAAGATATTTTATTAGAAACTATATGGGTGGAGAAATAAAATAATAAGATAATAAATTAATATTATTATATATAATAATATATAATAATATTGATCGACTAGTGCAACCTTAAGATATTTTATTAGAAACTATATGGGTGGAGAAATAAAATAATAAGATAATAAATTAATATTATTATATATTATTATTATTTATTATTATTATTATATTATTATTATTTAATATTCTTATTAAATTGGTGCATTATATTAAAAAAAAAAAAAAATTGCCGCCGTTTCGGTGTCAAGTCTGTGAAGCCGAGGCTCAATTAAACCCCCGCTGCTAAACAATTGTCCGATAGGAGAAACACTGGCTGCTGGTATCGATAAAAAAACTAAAAAAAATATTATCAATTAGACAATAACAAAAACGTCGGATCTTGACACCGGACGAAATATTCGCACCTGTTGGTGATGGATGGATGGATGGACACGTGTGTACGGCACGTGTCAGTCGCCGGCCTCGCCTATTTTCTTTCTTGTCGTGACCAGGATAGAAGTCAGATACATCTGTCCCTTATTCGATCTCAAATTGATACCGCTTTAAGAGCTTATGGTCACCCCCCTGAGCAACTTCCGCATGCGCAATAAATTATTTATTAATTTTCGTAGTTCATCTTTGACGTTATAGATGCGGCTATAATAACCCCATAATAACCGCATTATGTATATTTTTTCTAGCAATGGTGTAAAGAAAATTATCTCAATCACAAGAATTTGACGTATGCATGCGAGGTCCGACAACAGCTGCTTGCAATCTGCCTGAAACTGAATATGACGGTCTCTAGTTGTGGACAGGCGTATGATCAGGTATATTATTATGTTATTCATAAGCTTTTAACTTTTAGGTAATAACCAGAGATCAGAATAGGTAGAGTATATTTACCTAAAGTTCGAGGAAGTAAGTAACGTAAAGTTGATAATACCACCTTTAAAATCCCGGAATCATAAACGTGACGATTAAATCCCGGGATTTAAGAAATTGCTAATTGTAGTGCGCGGCACGTCTAACATTTTATTGAAATTAAACGTGTGCCTATTGCCCTTTTTTGTTCTGTCTCCTGCTTGATATGGAGAGAAGTGGTTTTTTTTTCCTGCTCCTCCTTTATTCTTTTCTGATTAATTTCATTGCGGATCCAAGACAGTTAAATTTATTCTCCGGGGCTTCTTCGAGCTTCATTGCCTCGGCGCTCTTCTGGTGATCGCCACTGTTGATTCTGGCTTTCAGGTGTTGCAGTGGTTTGGGAATAGTGCGGTGGGATTGTCCAAAGAAAAAAAAAGATGTAGCGCCCACAGATAATTGTTGCAATGAAAGATAAAATTCTATTTTTTTTAAACTTAAAACGCACTAGCAGCTTGCTTAGTGCCTAGAGCCTAGCTAGTCGCCTAGCGAGAAGTGAAGTAGAACTAATATTCTAAAATGTTAACCGGTAGCACTGCGTGCTTGGCGCCTAAGCTAAACAAGCCGCCTGCCAATGTGTTTTCGGCCTTAAATTTATATGTGTCACCGGATTATTGAAGACTTCGTAAGATTGTTATTTTAAACTAGCTGTGCCCGCGGCTTCGCTCCCGTCGTCTGCCTGCCAACCCTACCCTGCTTACGTTCCTGCCTACCCTACATACCATTTTTTTTGTAGTGTCATTCTTTCGCGTAGAATCTTAACACCACGATTCAGAAAATGACTTTAAATGCACAACGCCATCTATCGAATAGCAAGTTCAACTGTCCGAGTAACTGAATTGCGTGTGCTGTGATAAATTTACCTCTTGAACACTTTAAATTCATCTAACTTTTGATAGAGTGAACCGATTGCGATGAAAAAAAAACTAAGTAATTCTTCAATTTACGCACAATTTTTATGTATAAAAGTTATCTACATTGGTTTCATACATTTCACGTGAAGCGTGCACAAATAAACAGACAAACAGACAAAAATTCCAAAAATGCTGGCTTTCCAAAAATTTTTTTCGATGTACAAAAATTATTTTTCTACAGATTTATTATATGTATTGATTTTGCGAGTTTATAAATTCTTGCTATATTGTGAACAGCACCCTAATTGTGTAAGTTCAAAGAATAGCGCTCGGTATGCTTTTTCTGCATTCATTGCTTCATATGTTCAAAAATCCGTTTACTCGACAGCGTAAAACACGCAGTTGAGTTATCAAAATGAAAGGGAAAGAGTTTGCTTCATATGGTAAAAATAGATACGCAATTAGGGTTTAGGTTATTTTAAATACAATAAAACCCATCCAAAAGAGAAAATCTGAGATAAAAAGCTCGGCTTATATAATATTATTTTTATTATTGTTGTTAAGCTCGCGTTTGAACACTCACGTGTTATAAGCGATTATATGATCGATGTTAAAGCACATTTGCCTAAAAGTAACCTGTTCACACTTGACACAAAGTCCCCCAGGTTGTAGCTATCAGGAATCACAGACTCCGTATGGGAGTTCCGCTCCATAACTGTACGTACGATGAAAGTATACCCAATTAGTGCATATGAGACGTCTATCATAGTCCGATGATGGAACGTTTTGTTAACAAAAACATGACTCGACGTTCGTTTCAGGTTCTAAAATGCTTGCTGTGCGGTCTATTCACAAACTGCGCGTGGCAGCGCATGGGCGCGGGCGTGGCGGCGCGCTACGTGACGGCGGCGGGCGCGGCGGCGGCGCTGCACCCGGCCTCGGCGCTGCACGCCGTGCGGCCGGCGCCGGCTGTCCTCCTGTACACCGAGCTACTGTCCACCAGCCGCACCTACATGCTCACCGTGTCCGCCATCCAGCCGCAGTGGCTGCACCAGGTGGCGCCGGAGTACGCGCGCCGCTGCCGAGCCAACCGGTGACGACGGCTTCCGCGACGACGGCTTGATGTAACGGTGATTCTTTTCTCTTTAATCCGACTGAAAAAAAAATACGCAGAAGACTAAGCGACACATTGGCTGATTTTAACACAATTTTCGTGCTTTGAGAGTGAAGAGTTATCGTTATCCGCGTTTATATGTACAGAACAGATAATTAAGAATTATTATGCATTTGTTTAATACCTTGTTGTTTTTTATAGTGTAAGTTTAACCATCGTTTTGGTTATAAATAGAGCAATTATTTTTAAAAGGACGTCATGTTTAGCTCTACTTATGTGTGTGATAAAATTAAGTAAGTGTTATTGGAATTATTTTAATGTTTTAAAACACAATGTTAATTATGAAATATTAAGATATACCAGTAATTCCATAATTCAAAGTTATTTGTATAGTAAGTATAGATGTATGCTAAGACACCATGTGTATGTTTGTCCAATAATAAATATGTAAATAGTACAACCAGGACCATTTTTACTAGTTATGTAATGATTGTTAATTGTTATGATATAACACTGTTTGTTATTCATTGAATTTACTGTCTCTCCGGCTATTGCGTGTCCAAGTTTTACAGAACACAGGACTAATGAATGCAAACTACTTGCATATTGGGCACAAGAATGAATTATCACGTCTCGCGAAGAATGGCGTAAAGAGCCAACCCAAATAATTGGATAAGGCTCAAAAGGACCGGTTGTTGTGCTCTACATTTGGTTGTAATCATCGATATATAATATGTACTGGGCACTAGATTTTTCGATGCGAACACTCATTCTGTTCGACTGAACTGTTCTGCAATCCTTACACCTTGTTGTTACACTATGTACTATGTTAAACGAAACGCATGAATTTTATGGTTTTATAAGAGATACAAGTTTATTGACAGCTCTTAAAGATGAAGCATAAGAGGCACTTTAGAACCAATTATGTCAATTATGTCACTTTGTTTATTTTCAGCGTAGGATTATTTTTTTGATTAATCACTTAAGGATATTTGACACTCGAGGATTCTACTCTAACGTTATATATTAATATATCTAAGCGTTATTCTAATGAAAAGACCATGTCCGAATAAATGGCTTCATCGCCAGTAAACTAATCTATAAGCGATTTAGCGCTGCATGTTTTAATAGTTTGATTAGATAACAGAAATAATGTTTAGCGCTGCAGCGAATTTTAGTTCTTAATCGCCAACCGAACAAATGGTTTTCATGTACGTTCTTGTATAAGTAGAATATAATAAGTCAATAATAATACTGGTACTATCTCACTTTTATTTGAAACAGCACTTTTGTTGTTGTTGATATTTTAGTTTTGTTTCTCAGATCAAACTGGGTTAGGCACTTATCCTTAAGTCCCATGTACTAGGGGGCGAGCTTATTGCCATCATCCAGGTACAAGTCCTGACTCCGGGCTGCAACAGAATAATTCCAGATTATTAAACCCAATATCACTTTGCCCGATCAGTTAATCAAACGAATCACGCTTAGCTGTAGCGCTTGTAACCCATAGAGTCTAGTGGTTGCTGGGACTCGCGTGCGAGAGTTGGTCTAGTCACTAGAATGAGCATTATTCTGAGCGATGCCTGTTTTGCGTGGTCGTGTTTCCTTATTAAAATTTGTACTTAAGTTTTTCTTTGTTGCTGTTTATTTTTTTGTGGTATGCGTCATACCTAACGTGACCAGACGTCCCGTTTTAAATCCGACTGTCCCTTTTTATAATTATGAGTCCCGGTGTCCCAGAAATGAACTCTGGGATACAAAATTGTTCCGTTTTCTGAAACCGCGCGAATTTTGAGTATTCGAGCCGGCCGGACGGCCGCCGCATGTGTTAACGAAATTACAATCATCTTAGAAAAAGCCATTAATAGGTATTGGATGTAAAGCCCATGTAATTAATTCACAATGCAACAAAATCTGCTGCAGACGCTACACTTACATTACGAAAGCATTATTGTGAAGATATATTTATTTTTTTATATTTACCCCATTTGAGTTGAAGCTCTAAAGAAGTTTTGGCCGAAACTAAAACGAAATATCAACAAATACTCGGCTATAGCAAAACAAGATGGCTTGGATAGGCCTTCGGATTATATGCCTGCCTTGGATAGGGTTTTAAAAATGTATCATCCATTAAAAATATACTTTTTGAATATTGAAACCATTTCAATATTCCATGTCATTAAAAAAACTTTTTTGAAGATCCTACATCCGAATAGTGGTCAATGTCCCGTTTTGAGTCAAAGAGTTTTGAGTCAATAAATGGTCACGTTAGTCATACCTGGCGCAAATAAACTGTTATTCATTCTTTCTTTTTCTCAACAAATTCAAATTCACGAGTACTGTATTCTGTCAAAGTGTACAGTTGATAGTCGGGCACTCGGTATAATAACATCGGCTTCAGTTTTATTGTTTACCATTTTCATGGTGCAATTTCTTGGTTGTGGCATGCAATGAAATTGTAGCAAGTTGAGATAATTCATGTTTCATTATTCAACTTATGGTATGCGGGCCGTACCATGTAAATCAGGTTATGTTTTAATCAGATTATCACCTGGTGCTAAATAAGAGGTCTAGATTATAGGAACTTGACGTTTAAACATTTTTATTGTAAATATGTAATTGTAACATATTAAATAAAAGTTTATCAAAATGAACTGTTTAATTTAGAGTGGTTGTTATGACTAGATTAATAAAGCTTTTTAGCCACATGCATTTTAATCATAATAAACATATCTGTATACCCTGTTTTTAAGGCTAGCCAAACTCTGAACCTAACCTAACCCAACAGCCTAAAAAGCCGAATATAGCAACATTCACTGCTGAAAGCCCTCTCTAAGGACCACCACCACAACATGTTGAAGTGCGCCCTTAAGACAGTGATACAATACAAAACTTTGTTTATTACCTAAATATGTAGGTACATATATCAATGACACATTCGAATACGAGAAATACCTATTATTTTAACTCTTTATACAATTAGTTTAAGATTGACCCAGGAATAATTTAATTTGTTATTTGAAAAACTTGAGCTGCTGAAAATACAGGTGAAAACGATAACAGTGAACGAATGATTATATCGAACATTTCGTGTCGAGCATAAAATATAGAGATTTTATCACTAGCGATGTAGCTAAATTCGAAAGTTACATGCAAGTGTTAAAATAGAACCTTTTTATGCGAGACACGAACGATTCTTTTGCCACTACCTGATAAGCTTACATAATTAAATGCAAATAAGTACCAACAACAATTTATTAGAAACGTTCAGACTAAAACCACTACCTATATATACACAAACAACGCGCGCTTTTTCGAGTGGTAACAGTTCAGTATCATTCTGCCAATATTGAACCATACAAAAGTCTTTTCGTAACTGTTATTAGGTAATTTTGATTTTTATTAATTTTTATTTTATAATCTTGTGTCTCACAAATGTTCATATTTCGAAAAGAATTTCTTACGCAATGTGTTACATAATCGACAAGGTAGTGGAAAAAGAACCATACCTAATGTACTAACTAACCCTGGGTATCGAAACTTCGAATACTACGACGCATTTTGTCCAATCGCTGGTGTTTTTGTTTTTCGCAATGGCGGTATTTTTTCGCAACTGTTTTTTAAACTGCAGCTAGCTACAAAATGTGCGCGGTCAGGCTATGGCTCGGGCTGGTCCGGCTGGCGGAGTGGACCGGTCTGCGACACAGCCTGATCGGCCCGCGGAGCGATCCGGAGCCGGACTCCAGCTCCATTTTCCCTTCATTTTTATATCTTTAAATATTTTGGGACCAGTAGGTTGCCACACCATTTGCGGCGTCAGTGGTGAGCATAAGGTTTTCCAAAGTGCAGGTGTATGGGTGGGGCACTTGGGACACTCCAGCATGAGTGTCGTAGTCTGCAAAGGGGCACCGCACTCACGCTAGGTATCAGGTCTATAAAACCCCATTTCACCAAATTGTCCCTAGCTGTGTGCGATTGCTGCTCTACGGGTGCGAAATGTGGAAGTTCACAAAGGACATCTAACTGCAAATGCAAGTTTTCGTCAACCGCTGTCTTCGTCGCATTCTCGGAATTTACTGATCCGCGAACATTTTAACGTATCGTTTTTAGAGAAGAGCCCGATCGACCGCTGTATCAAGCATCACAAGTGGAGATGGATTGGCTACACGCTCCAAAGGGATCTCGATCACATACCCAGACCATCTTTGAACTGGAATCCTCAAGGGAAAAGAAAGCGTGCCGTCCCCGTCCAACCTGGCGTCGCACCGTATTGGCAGAAGCGGCAAGCATCGGATTGACGTGGAGCGAGGTGAAGCGTAAAGCTCAAGACCTATCGCGATGGTGAACATCTGTGGACGCCCTCTGCCCTATTATTTTTTTTAACGTGCGAAATCTTAAGAAGGCGCCTGGACTGGGGAAGAGACCGGCAGCCTTATTGTGCAAGTGAATTCGGCAAGGCGAAGGATTTGAACGCCATCAATCGACCAATCACATAGACGGAAATCCACATCGCGTCATTCATCTGGCATGTTATTGGTCGATTGATGGCCTTGCCGAATTCACTTGCGCAATTAGTGCTGATGGTGGCCACTGGGGTGGCCCTGTGACCTCTTAAAAGAACACCGCGGGACCCTCTCTGCGCAACGCCTGTTAGGAAACATTCCTGGGGAGAATTAAAGACCGTCTCCCCCGAGCCTCGCTGTGCTCGGTAGCACGTGATTGCTGTGCCACTGTCTTTCCTGGAGTCACTTGGTAGGCGGATTCCCCAGTCTGAGCGCCTTTGACCCCGGAGTCCCGCCCGCTTATGATGTAGGCGGGGTGGTTTCCCCCCCGGCGCTTCCTTTTCCGAGTGGTATAGGCCATCTCACGATCCCGCTCGGTGGCCTTCTTCTGTTCCATCATGGTTTCACAGAAGGAGGCCATTTCCCTCCAGTTTTTTGTCTCTGTCAACATGGCCCTCACAACCGCTAGCAAAGACAGGTCTCGCCCGATCCTGACGACCAAGAACTGCCACTCATAGGGTCACACAGGGCACTCCTCCAGCGTGTACTGTGCAGAGTCAAGGTCGCCTCCGCAGTGGTGCCATTTGCCGTAGTCTCTCGCTCAATCCTATTTAGGTACTCACCGAAGCAACCGTGCTCCAGTCAGTACCTGAGTGAACCTGTAGGAGATGCGCTCCTTCCTTTTTAGCCAGACTTCGCAGTGCGGCAGGAAGGCTGCTGTTGCCGCTCATGCCACCGCTCGAGCGCGTGTCGCCATTCCTGCCGCCTCAGCCTTGCTACAGCAATTCCTGGCACGCTATCACCATTCTGGCGGATGTCGCGAATTCGGTTATAAACCCTGGCGTCCATGTCCGCCAGAATATGCAGTGGAGGGAATCGTGTCAGAAGAGTTGCCGCCTCAAAGGATACCGTTCGATAAATTCGTGCGATACGAATGGCAATTTTCCACTGCGGGCTATTAAATTTAGTCCTGCAGCGTCGTACACCTGATTGTCTGCTTGACCAAAGAGGCGGGCGCCTGGTGCCATAAAGGATCAACGATTGCACGACACCCGCATAGAGGCGGCGATCTTGTTACCCCGGTCCCCCGAGGTTTGGCAGCAGTCTATGCAAAGCACCCACTGCCTTTACAATGTGGGGGACCATGCGTTCGAAGTGCTCTTCGAAGCCCCCACCGACCGTCCAGGGTTAGGCCAAGATACTTACTGTATCGATCGGACTTGCGAATCTCCAACTGCCACTGACGAACTGTGTGGCTCTCTGCTCTGCTCCTCGGCAGTTTATGGAACCATAGCGCCTCAGTTTTACAAGGCGCTATCTCCAAACCACCACCCCACGCCACCACTTTTGCCACCGGCTCGGAAAGCTGGATGGTCTCGTCGAAGGTGTCCCCGCCAGCTAACATCAGGGTGTCGTCTACGAAACAAAACGATATTAACGCCGACGAGGAGTCGTTTCATGTAAAACACTGGTATACATACAGCTGCATCCGGTTAGACTGAAAGCCGATCAGGCCGACCTCAACATTAGTTAGTTGTTGCAAAAATCTAAGCAGATTGATTGATTTCATTCCATGTCAGTAAAGTGTCACTAAACATAGCTTCCGATAATTATTACATTCGCCCAACTATACACTGTGATACGTTTTACCGACGTCTGCGCGGCAATACAAGCACAAGTTGACCAGCTTGAGTGAACTCAGTCCGTCCTGCGTCTGGCCGCGACACGAACGTACGTTTGAACAGTATGTTTATCTCTTTCTGTCAACGCGGTCCTATTTATATTTCTGTGACCTTTAAACCTACTCAGTGATAGAATAAAGTTCCAAGTTCCATAGGTCCTCTGTTTTTATTTCTTTATAGTAAGACGTCTCTATTGAAAAAATCTCATTGCATTTGGCATTCACCCCATTTTTTTTTGCCTAGTTAGGGCCGCAGTTAAGAAAAAAGTACCGGTAGTTTTTTTGGACCCAGTCCGTCCGACCCATTTTGTAGGATGTTTGGGTAAATAATAATGTGTTTAATAGGTAATATTATACAATTCCGTGGCAGTGAGAGGGCAATCGCTTTAGTATTTCCCTTACCTAGTTATTTCAGAATGTTATATAAATTATACTCTTTGGTAAGTAAGTAAGTAAACGTTTATTTGCAAAGAGTATTAAATAAAAACGTTTATTTGGCAAGAGTATATTTATTTATAACTAGCTGACCCCCGCGGCTTCGCTCCCGTCTACTGGCTACCTACCTACACAATTTTTTTTATTTCCCATAACTACCCTACCCACTTACCCTATCTACCCTACCTACTCTACTCTACCTACCCTACCCTACCTACCCTAGCCTATCTACCCTACCCTACCTACCCTTACTACTATACGAATGTAACCTGTAAACTTTTGTTTCTACCGGCGGCGGCGATCTAATTAAAATTTAGAACATAAAAGCTGCTATTGTGAGTCAATCTTAAAAGATAGACATTTTTTTTTAGAACATATAAAGAAGAACAATTCCATCATACATTATATGTTATTTGCGTAACTTAAACCGTTTACGCAGCGCACGCAACAAAAGCTCTCAAAAGATATATTTTTGCCCGTATTTGCAACATTTTTCATTTATGCTCGACTCCTATTGGTTGTAGCGTGATGTTATATAGCCTATAACCTTCCTCGATAAATGGACTATCAAACACAAAAAAAAAATCAATTACAACCAGTAGTTCCTGAGATTAGCGGGTTCAAACAAGCAAACAAACAAACTCTTCAGCTTTATAATATTAATATAATACATATATAATATATAGTATAGATAAGCGACTTTGACGTGTATCAACAAATCGTCTCAAAAGCAAGCTTTTTTTAGACTTGTATACTAGTTTTTGCCTATCATTAATTGAAAGTAAGTAATTCATTTATATCTACTGCACTATAATATTCTTATCTACCAGCAAGGAATAGGTACACTTAGACATAAACTGTATTGTTTATTCATTTACTCCATTTTAATATTATATCAAATACAAATTACAATAGTGATTTATACATACAGCCACTACTTGTCACTTGGCAGAATAAGTGTAAAATGACAAAGTTGACGAAAAAAAATGTTGATTCAAAAAGAAAATCATGCTGTGAAGTCGGAGGATACATTTGGTTTTGGTCAGCCAGCTCGCGATTACGTATCCTCCGACTGCACATGATTTTCTTCTTGTTTACGGCTTTTTAGTTCGCTTTTTAAGCAGTCGGGTTTTTTGATGTTTTGAATTACCTTTTTTTTATGTATAACTTTTTAGTTTATATTTTTGAAATCACCTCTTAAAACCCTTTATTTTGATACCCCACACGATGGGTGTGAAAGAAAAAAAAATTTGTCCTCCACAATATGGCGCCCAAAATCCGCCATTTTTCAATTTTAATGTAGCCAGTGACACACGCAGGGTTAAGACGAATCGATTGAGGTATAAATCATCAAAATCAGCCAACGCGTTTCGTCTCTAGAACGCCACATAGGAACAAACATACATGCATGCATACTTACATAGACTGATAAACACATTACCCTCCTTCGGCAGTCGGGTAAAAATTAAATAACTTTCTTTTATTATTTATATTTATATATACTTTATTGTACACCAAGATAAAAATTACATACGGAAACCTTAAAAATAACAACAAACATACAACAGGCGGCCTTATCGCATTCTGCGATCTCTTCCAGGCAACCCAGAATGGAGAGAGATAGCCTGGACACAACATGGGGTTGCACTTGGTGCAATTTTAAAATTAAATAATAAGTAACAAACATAGGAAGAACCAAATATAAAATACTAAAATAGATACATAAATATATACATACATTTATAAATATACAGTCAAGAAAACAATACAGCTCCAACAAGAATAAGATCACAGTGACAGGTAGTGCTCCTTTACCAGTCTTTTAAAGATCGGTAGTGATTGCGCGCGTTTTATTGTCACAGGCAATGCATTCCATAGACGAGTGGCCTGAACAGTAAAAGATGGTGGAATGCATTGGCATTTTAAGTTTCATGTTATCCGATGACCTAAGAACCTTCGTGTGCGAGTCACATAAAAACTGAAATCGGTTTTTGAGGTAAAGAGGGGTAGTCGGGAAAAATAGTATATTATAGAGGAGGGAAAGAATATGAGCATTCCGGCGTATTGGCAACCACTTCAGTTTTTCGCGAAATTCAGAAACATGGTCATATTTGCGCAAACCGAATATGAACCTTATACAAACATTTTGAAGTCGCTCAAGTTTATCAAGTTGTACTTCAGTGAGGACAAGATAGCTGGCATCAGCATAATCAAGGATGGGTAGAAGTAGAGATTGTGCAAGCACAATCTTGGTGGCAGTTGGCAGAAAATTACGCAGTCTTCTCAGAGATCCAGCAGATGCGAATAGCTTGCGGCTAACTTCCTGTAGCTGGACAGTCCAAGAGAAGTTCCTGTCAATAAATATCCCCAAGTTCTTCACCTTTTCGCTAAAGGGTACAACAGAGTTGTCGAAACAAACTTGGGGAAGAGTCGTCCAGTCGATCCTTGAGACCAACCTTGAACTGCCCACCACCAAAACTTGCGTCTTTATAGGGTTCACCGTAAGTCCGTGCCTCTTGCTCCAGTCGCATATACGGGCCAGATCACTATTTATAGTCAAGATAGCCTCAGATAGATTACCAAGAGGAGATCGTGTGTAAATTTGAAGATCATGAACTGCTTACCACCAAAACTTGCGTCTTTATAGGGTTTACCGTAAGTCCGTGCCTCTTGCTCCAGTCGCATATACGGGCCAGATCACTATTTATAGTCAAGATAGCCTCAGATAGATTACCAAGAGGAGATCGCGTGTAAATTTGAAGATCATCTGCATAAAGGTGGTACGAAGAAATTAATTCGTTGGATATTGAGTTAATAAAAACTGCGAAAAGTAAGGGAGATAGAACGCCGCCCTGAGGTACCCCGGCAGAAGTACTACACCAGGAAGACAATGTCTCCCCGATGCAAATACGTTGTCGGCGACCAAACAGGTAACTACGAAACCAGTCAACAACCGATGGAGATATGTTAAGAGAGCAAAGGACGCCAAGTAAAACATCGAATTCCACGGTATTAAAGGCATTACTGAAATCCAGTAGAGCCAGAACCGTTAGATTGCCCATCTCCATGGTAGACCTTATATCGTCCGTAATATTCAGAATCGCTGTAGTTGTGCTATGACCAGAGCGGAAGCCGGACTGGAAGGGGTTAAGGAGATTATTAATGTTTTTTGTATTACAATTCATGGAATTTCTTTCGTATAATAACCCACTTCTTCTATGGACATCGACTACGACCTACAAGCGCGGGGTTTAGAGGACTAAGGAGGTGCAGGAGCCCAGAAGAAACGACCGAGGAAGAGGCGAAACGCTACTGCCTCGATGCACAGCGCACACAGGCGCAAAAGTCGCCTACTTTCGCCAACGCAGTACGTCGCTCGCCGTCGCCGAACGTTACCACCGACGATAGGCGCCCAATCAGAGACACCACAAGGGTAAGGACGTCTCCCACTTGGGGTAGCCCAACTACCAACGCATCCCTTGACCCGGCCACCACCACTAATAACCCGGCGGATACCGGCTGTGGTGTGTCACGTACGTCACGTTTAGATCTTAGTTTAAGTTAAGGTAGATAAGCTATGTCCATAGTTATTTGGTGACGGCACTTTGGCGATGGGTCGCAGGTTGATGGAAATAATAATGACTCCAAGTTGTGGTAAATAAAAAAGGGCTTTATTTTTAGTTGCACACACTTAAATACTATTTTACACTTATACTCTAACCAATGGAAATACAGAAACAAGTTTACAAATATAAAAGTAAAATCTAAACCAATAGGGTTGCTTGATTATTTGGGACCAATCGGGTTGTAGCATAGTTTGGTGTTTGTTCCGTTAGTGTCGCCACAATCGACGCACGTGGTCGTTTTGGCGCGCATTCTACGAGGCGTTCTGCGCGTTGAAGTTATAAATATAGGTGGCGCGTAGATTCGGCCTTTTTCTTCGGGCGGCCGTTGCGCAAGACAGACGTGTCCGGCGCGATGGCTGCTCGTGTCCTGTTTCTTTACAAATGAGTTCCTTCGGGATCTCAGATGAGTTCTTTTCAGAACTGGGAATAGTCAAAACGTAAACGTACTGTAAATAGTTCTTTTGAGGACTGCTTGCTTCAATGTTTCTGGTAACAGAGTGTCAAAATTTCCATTTGTAGCGGCGTCGTAGGTTGAAATCGAGAGATAACGTTTTCTCGCCATACGTAGCTATTGTTGTGTTGTTAGCTGCGTATAATTGAAATGGTAACGGCGTTGTTACTTGACCCTTTCTTCTTGGTAGCACGGATATGTTAGCTCCAGTGTCGACTAAGAATGATAGTTTCGAGTTTCTATCGGTGATGTATAGGCGGTGAGAATTATGTTGAACGCCAGTGTCCGCCTCTGCCAACGTCCTGTTTAGTTTTCCGCATTTTGTTTTACGAATGAGCAAGGCGACGTGCAGCGTCTAGCTTGCTCTTTGAATCGTCTGTGATAATAACAGAATGGTGATGGCGATTCTGTTCGATTGCGTGATCTTGAAGGGTAGCGGTGTCGAGAAGGGTAGCGGCTGCGGCGATAATTGTCCGTATATTGCGGTCTTGCTTTGAGCTCAGCTATTTCTAGCGATAACTTTCTTAACTCATTTATGATATATATGTTATCTGCTAGCGGTGCTGATGGTGTAGGTACAGCGGTTGACTGCACGGATGCTACTTCTGTTGATGTTGTCTGCTCCATCATTTTGTCAGCGAGTAGCGCCAGCTCTTCGAGTGCCGTCTTTGTGCTGAATTGTTCACTTACTGCGAGGACTGAGCGGACGTGTGGTGGAAGGTGGTTTGTCCACATGAGACGCAGCGTGGAATCGGGAACTTTGTCTCTGGCAAGATTTCGCATGCGGCGGAGTAGTTGGGTGGGCTTCTGATCGCCGAGTTCCATCTCGGACAACAGTTTTTGAAATTGGCGGCTGTCAGATTCTTCATAGGCAGATATTAGCCTTTCTTTGATGGCTTTGTACTGGTCCGTCTCTGGTGGATTATAGAGTAAATCTGTGATCTGCTCGATGTCTTGTCGCTCCAGCTGTGCTATGACCATCTGGGCGAGTTGTGACTGGTTTTTCTTGAGGTCATTCGTTGCGGCTTCGAAGCTAATAAACCAGAGTCGTGGTCGATCACGCCAGAATGGTGGTATGCGCATGGTGAGAGAGATACCAGCAGCTTCAGCCTTTGTGATGGTGTGTGATGTCGCTGAGCTTGTTTGTTCTTCTGTTGGGCAGGTATCCGGCATCTTGAAATGGGTACGCAGTCGAGGTTCTTCGCCAAAATATTCTTCAGGTATGTTCTGGTTCGAGTGTGTTCTGGTCCAGGTGTGCTCGTTTCGGGTGTGTTCTGTCCGGGGTCACCACTTTGGTGACGGCACTTTGGCGATGGGTCGCAGGTTGATGGAAATAATAATGACTCCAAGTTGTGGTAAATAAAAAAGGGCTTTATTTTTAGTTGCACACACTTAAATACTATTTTACACTTATACTCTAACCAATGGAAATACAGAAACAAGTTTACAAATATAAAAGTAAAATCTAAACCAATAGGGTTGCTTGATTATTTGGGACCAATCGGGTTGTAGCATAGTTTGGTATTTGTTCCGTTAGTGTCGCCACAATCGACGCACGTGGTCGTTTTGGCGCGCATTCTACGAGGCGTTCTGCGCGCTGAAGTTATAAATATAGGTGGCGCGTAGATTCGGCCTTTTTCTTCGGGCGGCCGTTGCGCAAGACAGACGTGTCCTTTTTTTTTTTTTTTTTTTTTTTTTTTTTTTGCGTGGAGAAATGCTCATGCATACTGCACTACCACGGGGAGATAGTGCAGTTATGTGGGACTCTAACCCACTAAAACTCCACGGTGTCCTCCAGTGCCGCTTATGGCGGGAACACGGGCACGCGTTAGCACTCACCGCGAACCCGCCGCGGCTGTCCGTCATCGGACCCTCCTCGGGGGAGTACCCCCCATCACCGGCGCACAAGAACACACTGCACGCCGTGACCACCCCAGGGACCAAATCAGCACATGGGTGCCAGACGACCCCGTGTATGGCACCCTTGGTCCCACTGTGACGGGTCGAGGTCAATGGCCCCGCCACCTACCATTTTGCGGCCGCAGGGGATAGGGAGAGCGGCTAACGCTATACCGACACTCCTCTTCCCCTGCGGCCCCACCGCGTCCGCCATCAGACGGTGGCGACCCCGTCTAGGCCGCGGAAGGTAGGGAGAGCGGCGCACCGCAATACCGGCACTCCTCTCCCGCCGCGGCCTCCAACCCCCAGCCGCGATATCGTATGGGACCTGGAAATCTCCATAAGACATCGCGGCCCGCCTCAGTTGCGATGTCGCCTGTTACCAAGCGGCACCGCAACCTACTAGTTGGCCGCTACGTCGTCGGCTTAATCGGCAAAAGCCCTGACGAGCGGCCCCTCCTCGGGTTCCTCTTCGCTTCACCGTGGGTGACCAAGCCACGGTTACTGAGCCCCCCCGCCTCGACAAAGCGGAAACCCACCGGGGGGGAAGACAGACGTGTCCGGCGCGATGGCTGCTCGTGTCCTGTTTCTTTACAAATGAGTTCCTTCGGGATCTCAGATGAGTTCTTTTCAGAACTGGGAATAGTCAAAACGTAAACGTACTGTAAATAGTTCTTTTGAGGACTGCTTGCTTCAATGTTTCTGGTAACAGAGTGTCAAAACGTACTGTGATCAAAAGTCCTTTTAAGGGCTACTTGTTTCAATGTTTCTAATAAAGAGTGTCAAAAACGTGGATTGATGATGGTGGCTACAGTTATATTATAATATATGTCACGCACGGACTAGGTATATATTACACTAATAAAGGGAGTCTGGGGTCTTCAGTCTCCAGTTGACTCATGGACAAGTACACGACATGGTATTTACTTAACCCCTCCTTCCCTCCACATCGCATGGCGACCCTGCCAGTCGACTGGACGGCGTTATAGTTGCCCGACCGGGATCTCGTCGGAGTCACTTCAGTCAGTTTCTCGACAGTTGGTTAGTCACAGGCCATGGGGAGCACGTCATCCAAGGAAGAGGTTATTATAGCCCAGACAGCAGCGGGTGGTTCAAATACTGCGACAGTAACACAAGAGCAGATATCCACCATCAACGCGATGCTGTTGTTTATCGCCGTGTGTTTGGCGATTGTCATCATTGGCGTGGCAGTCCGGCTGTACAGGAGGTGTCATCAGAATTGGATCGAAGAGAAGATCAATCAGCGTGAGGTGCAGCGAGCTGTGCAGATGGCCTGACCGGGAGCTGGCGGAGCGACAAGAGGAGTAAGTGATGTGATTTGAACTTAAGTGTAGTGACGAGTATTTTCGGTCATCTATCAGTTAGAGACATTAATTTTAAATGGAAGTGGAGTTAACGTCACTGTTTGTACAGCTTAAGTTATTGAGGGAATCAATTGTCAAGTTAGGTCCCAGTAGGCGGAAAGGCAAAAATTTTGATGGAAAGATAAGCGAGGTAAAAGCCCTGTATTGTAAATTTAAGTGTGTAGTTTCTAAGTGTAGCAAATTTTCGGAGGAATTAGCACAGCTAGTGAGTAAAATAGAAAATTTGTATGTAGACACTATTAAGTTTGAAAACGGTACCGGAACCGATACAGAGATGGCGTTGGAAAGGTTTTCATTGAAAACGGCGGTTAGCTTACTCCCGAAAATGAATGGGGATGAGCAGGTAACCCAAGATTTGATTGATGCCATAGATTTATACAGCTCTATGTTAGAAGCGGCTGATAGTGCTCATTTAATTAGATTCGTGCTAACTACACGACTTACCCAGGGGGCTAAGATGCGATTGTCCTCTACTTATACGACTGTAGACAGTCTTTTAACGGACATGAAGAAGCATTTGTTGACGGTTAAGTCAGACGTTGCAGTGCAAGCCAAATTTGCTCGCGCTAGGCAAAATGATAGGTCGATCACGGATTTCGGGGCAGAGATAGAGAAGTTAATGGTAGATTTGACTATTTCTCAAGCCGGGGAAAATTCGGAAGCTTATAAAATTTTGCGGCCTTTAAATGAGAAGTATGCGGTTAAAAAGTTTGCTGACGGACTTCGTAATCAGCGTCTTGGTACAATTATTACGGCACGGAACTTGACTTGTTTGAAAGATGCTATCAGGGTAGCGGAAGACGAAAATTGTGCTTCGTCGGGTCAAGTCATGACGTTCCAGCGGTGGTCCGCGGGTGGTAGTTTTTCTACGGGAAATAGGGGTCGTGGAAATAACTATAGGCGGCACGCTGTAGGTAATGGATACGCGCAGCAAAAAACAGCTGTTGGGCGTACGTACCAAAATGGAAACGTAAGGTATAGTAGTGGAATGCGCGGTCGTAGCAATAGTACTCATCGTGGACGGCAGACTCAGCAAGGTCGACAGCGCGTAGCGTGTCTAGAGCACGTGCGGGGCGATGCTGACTCAAGTGCAGTGTCAATGTCACGAAGTAGCGAAGGCAGACAATTGAATGAAACGCAGTTTTTTCGAGGCTAAGCATATTTTAGCTTGCAATAGTGTTAACTGGGTGAATTTTCTAGCAAATAATGTGGATTCGGAATGGTTAGTCGATACGGGTGCGTCGATATCGGCAATAAAAAGTAATTTCTTGAGGAATAATGCTTTGTGCTGTAAAGTAGTTAAGGAAGAATTAGTGATTAATGGTGTAGGGGGTAGTTTACGGGCTATAGGTTATGTATATTTGACGTTGGAATACGAACAATGTTCGTTCGTGCATAAGTTTTATATATTCAATGATTTGCCATGTAGGTCAGTTGGCATATTAGGCCAGGATTTCTTGCAGACGTATAGTGGTATTATAGACTTTTCGGGGAACAGGTTATCTCTAAAGAACCGTGAGCAGCAGACGGTTTCGATGCCACTTAAATCCTATAATTATTCTTTAACTATTTCTCCGCGTTGTGAAATGGTTAAGTATTTGCCCGTTAATAGAGCAGAAGATTGTGTAGTGTTTAGGAAAGAGTTGCGCGAAGGGGTTTTCTTAGCAAATGTAGTAGCTAGACCTAAGAATGGGATGATGCCCATTAGGATTTTAAACACAACCACGGAGGAAGTTGTGTGTAGTATGTCCGATGTAGAAGTCTATCCGTTAAGTGATTTTAATTGTTGTAGTTTTGCGGAAACAGAAGTAAGTGTTGAACGTGTTAAGAAAATATTTTCTTTGCTTAATCTTGATTATTATGCCGAGGAACGGTTGTCAGTTGAGCAAATATGTGCAAAATATCCAGATATTTTTTATATTCCGGGAGATAAATTGGATGTCACGAATGTATATGCGCAGTCAATACGTTTGAAAGATAATGTTACTCCAGTTTACAGGAAACAGTATAGAATACCTTATGTACAGAAAAAGGAGGTTGATAGGCAAGTGCAGGAGATGCTGGATAGTAATATTATTGAGGAGGCGGTTAGTGAGTGGTCTAGTCCTGTTTTGGTTGTACCCAAGAAGGCAGATCGTAATGGGGAGAAAAAATGGCGTGTAGTAATAGACTACAGGCAGTTAAATGAAAAGATACAGGATGATAAATTCCCTTTGCCAAATATTAATGAAATCTTGGATTCATTGTCGGGTGCAGTTTACTTTAGCCACTGTGATCTATCACAATCATATTATCAGTGTGCTTTAGATGAAAGTAGTAGGAAATACACAGCTTTCACGACAGATAAAGGGCAATATCAGATGTGTAGATTACCAATGGGGTTAAAGATAAGTCCAAGTTCTTTTAGCAGGTTAATGACTGTAGCCATGTCAGGATTAAATTATGACAAATGTTTGATATATTTGGATGATTTAATTATTTTCGGGCGGAATTTGGATGAGCACAACCGAAACCTTATGTCAGTGTTTTCTCGCCTGAGAAAGGTCAATCTTAAACTGAATCCATCCAAATGTGAATTTATGAAAAAACAAATACTTTATTTAGGACACGTAATTTCAGCGGAAGGTATTTCACCAGATCCTGAAAAGGTAGAAGCCATAAAGAAATATCCGCGTCCATCGGCAGTTGATGAAGTAAAGCGGTTTGTGGCGTTTGCAAATTATTATAGGAAATTCATACCAAATTTTGCTAGTATAGTGATACCTATGAATAAGCTATGTAAGAGGGATGTAGTGTTTAGTTTGACCGATGAATGTGAGAGGTCGTTTTTGTTGCTTAAGGAAGCGTTAATGAATCCACCAGTGTTGGATTATCCAAATTTTTCTGAAGACAACACGTTTATATTGCAAACCGATAGTTCGGGTTATGCGGTAGGAAGTGTTTTGTGTAATGGGAACGGTAAACCCGTTGCATACGCTAGTAGGTCTTTGGGGAAAAGTGAGTTAAATTATCCTATTATAGAGAAGGAGTTATTGGCTATAGTATGGTCAGTTAAATATTTTAGACCGTATTTGTATGGACGGAGGTTCGTTGTAAAAACGGATCACCGGCCACTATTATACTTGTTTAACATGACAGATCCATCAAGTAGGTTAACTAAGTTTCGTTTATGTTTAGAAGAGTATGACTTTGAGGTCGAGTATATTAAGGGGAAAGAAAATGTATTAGCTGATGCACTTTCTAGGATAGTAATTTCAAGTGAAGATTTGAAAACCATGCGTGAAAAAACTATATCCGTAATGACGAGAGCGCAGTACAAACAGTTGGAAGAACCAAATGTTTGTGATACGGACTCTGTGGTATCTAGGACTGATCACCCTAGGATCGTGGAAGTTCTTAAAAAACAAGGAAATGACATTGAGATATGTTTGAATGAGTGGGAGAAGATGTTACGTAACACTAATGTTGAAAAAATATTTTCAAAGTCGCGCAATTTAATGTATATGCCAGAAAACTCGAGTATTTACGTAAACTATGAATCTTTATCGGCATCATCGCGAGACGAGTTGTCGAGAGACATAGTCACTTTTTGTATTGAAAAGGGCATAAAAGAAGTTATTATTTTGAAAAATCGTTATAACGTTAATTTTATTACAAAAATGGCCAAATATTTGAAGGAAAATAGTAATTCGATATGTGGAGATTTTAGAATATGTGTAGTGAAGGGTGTACGGAAAATAGAAGGGGCAGATGAGAAGAGAATTGTTTTAAATGATTTTCATATTTTACCTACGAGTGGTCATTCAGGAATACGCAGGATGGTGAATAATATAAAGAAATATTATTATTGGCCGTCAATTGAGAAAGATGTAGCGGAGTACGTTGGTAAATGTGATAAGTGTAAAAAACAAAAGTTTTCCAAACATACTAAAGAACCGATGACAGTTACTACCACTGCATCTTCATCTTTTGAAAAGATTTATTTAGATATAGTGGGGCCACTTGATAGGGACGAAAATGGTAATGTTTACATATTAACTCTTCAATGTGAACTTACGAAGTTTGTGGAGGCTACCGGGAACAATTGCTACGGATAGGGGTTCTGAGTTCATTTCGGAAGTAATGGTAGAGCTATGTAATGTCTTGGGCATCAATAAAATCTTATCAACGTCATATCATCATGAAAGTATAGGGTCTTTGGAAAACGTTCATAAAACTTTAGGTGCTTATTTAAGGATACAAACAGATAATAATCCATCATCGTGGAGTTCTTGGATTCCATATTGGTGTTTTTCTTATAACACAACAGTTAATACTGTGACTAAGTATACGCCTTATGAATTAGTTTATGGTAAAATTTGTAGGTTACCAAGTAGTCTGAACACCATCCTGTGCTCGTCGTCCTATCGGACATGCCGACCCGGATAAAACCTCAAGCGCCACGTCGGTTTATTGATTGGACTAAATTCACAGAAAGGATTGAAGCCACAACTCCGACTCGGCCTATTGTAGTGTGTGTAACATATCCTCCCTATATAATTGTACTTAGCATGTAAGTTGAAGCATTAAACGTTGGTACTTCGAGTAAGACACTTCTTTCATTTGGTCTCCCGAACACCGAACAGTACATGGCGACCCTGCCTGTAACTGGAGCCGGATCGACCGCGACCACCAACCGCGATTTAATTCGGAAAATATAAACAATAGTGTGACGATGTGTGTTTTATGTGTGGTCAAAACGGACGATTTCCTGTAAAATATGTGCCAGTCAACGCAAAGCAAGGAGGAGGTTTTTCTTAACCAAAATGCAGCGGGTGCAAATTACGGAGAGGCGCAGCAAAACCTTAGCTGGCATCTGGGTATGAACAGCATAATTTTAACAATCTTGACTGCTATTGGCCTGATTGTATTACTATACATGGCATATAAATGCTATGAGAAATGCCATAAAAAGTGGATAAGGCAAGAAATGTTACGTTCCGGAGTTTCCGAGCCTCATCGGGACACAGGACACCTCTACCGGTTGCTGCTGAGCGTACTGCGGGTGCATCTGAGTCTTCAGGAAAGTGAGTGCGTAAAGAAATTATAACCAAAATGTGATAGTGCGACAGTATATTGTGTTTGGTGTTTTAAAAATAAAATGCATTAAAGAGTGCATAGTGTTTGGTGTAATTATGGAGAGGAGATAATTCAGGACTTTTACTTATAATTTTAATTTTATAATTAATACCTCGATTTTATAATTAAACTAAATGTTTTAAATGTTTAAAGGACATGTATGTCAAGCTAGAATTATTTTTTATTATAAGAATATGTTGCTATATATCTTCTGGTAATTAAATATAAACACGTGTTATGGCTGATGAGCTTACTGATATATTAACGCAATTAAAATATATTAAAGAATATCTCACGAAGTATGGACCAGCCAGAAGATTGGTACAAGATTTAAGTGGTAAATATAACCAAGCTAACGATTTATTCAATAAGTTTAATGATATATGTACGAAAATAGAGTATAAGGTATCAAGTGGAGAAGTAAAATCTTCAGATCTAAAAGTTTTAGAAGATTTGTACGAAAAGATAAAAAATACATTCTATAACATAAAATCACTTTGTTCTGTTGTAGAGTCGGAAAACATCAACTCCAATATGGAAAAATTTAATTTGAAAACGGCAATTACATTGCTACCAGTTATGACTGGTGACGAAAATGTAACCAAACAATTAATCGCCAACATAGAAATGTATGAGGCTATGTTGGACAGCAATGATAAAAAATTATTAATTAATTTTATTTTAAAATCAAGGTTGTCAGAAAATGCGAAATTGCGCATGTCTCAAAATTATTCTTCAATTGCAGATTTAATAAAGGATATGAAATGTTTCCTACTGTCGAAAAAGTCAGATACTGCGATACAAAGCCAATTACAGCGGGCAAAGCAAGGTGGAAAGACATTACAAGATTTCGGTAAGGATATCGAGACTATGTTTGTCGACTTGACAATTTCACAGGCCGACGGGGATTCTCAGAAATACGAAATTTTAAAATCAATTAACGAGAAAAATGCGATTAAAAGATTCTCAGACGGCCTTAGAAATAGTCGTGTCAGTACTATTGTAGCAGCGCGAAATTATTGCACGCTAAAAGATGCTATCAGGGGAGCAATGGATGAAGAGCTGTCATCGCAACCAGAAAGTTCAGTCATGCATTTCGGGCACGCGAGAGGTAAGTTTAATCATTTTAATAATCACGGATATGGTCAGCAGAAACAAGTTAATTATATAAGGAGGCCTATGGCGCAGCCGATACGTGGAAGAGGTGCACGTACGGGAAATAATTTTACAAACTACCATACAAACAGCCGAGGTAAGCCTAATTACTATTATAATCGTGGTAGCCGCGGATATCAAAATACATATTATACTCTAGGAAATAGGTTCCAAAATAATAGAAATAGTAATAATCAGATCAATATGGCTAGACCAACAACTGAAAATTCGCAGGAAAACCAGCAGAAAAGTTCGGAAAATATTGAGACTGTGCATAGTTTTTTTCGTGCATAATGCAATAAATACAATATGTGACAGTATAAATTTCGTTCCCATGAGTGTATCTGGCGTTACTCGGAATTGGTTAGTAGACACCGGTGCATCATTGTCCGCCGTGAAGTACGAGAAATTAGTTTCGCAAGACATTCCATTTCAATTAGAGCGAATTTGCGTCAGAGGTATTGGTGGGAACATTTATTCCGATGGTTATGTATATTTGAACTTACAAGTAAATAATACCGAGCTGATTCATAAGTTTTACGTATTTAAAAACTTACCTTGTCGAACAGATGGTATCTTAGGTCAGGATTTTTTAACTAAATTCAATTGCAACTTGAACTTTGAATTAAATACATTATCTGTTCAAACAACTTCAGGAATAATTGTTTTAGATTTACATATGGGAAAAATTGGTTTAAATAACTTTATAGTAGTACCACCACGGTGTGAAACTATACATTACGTAGATACAAATATAGATCAAGATTATGTCATATTTCCGCAAGAACTTTGTGAAGGAATTTTTTTAGCGAGCACGATAGTTTCACCGAAGTCAGGGAAGATACCTTTAAAGATTTTAAATACTAGGGACGATTCTGTGAAATTGAGTTATTTCTCACCAAAGATGGATTATTTAAGTAATTATAATATTTGTAATTTTGAAACGAATCCAGTTAATGCAGAAAGAGTAAAAAAGTTATTAGGACTATTACGTTTAGATCATTTAAACACGGCAGAGAGAAAAACTATTGAGAATATATGTGCGAAGTATGCGGATGTTTTTTATATGGAAGAAGATAAGTTAGGGGTAACTAATGTTTATCAACAGACTATACATTTAAAAGAATATGCAGTACCAGTTTATACTAAACCGTATAGGATACCTAAATCACTACAACCAGAAATAGAAAGACAAATTGGTAAGATGTTGGAAGAAGAGATCATAGAAGAATGTCAGAGTGAATGGTCTAGCCCAATACTTATGGTACCAAAAAAGAATGATAATTCGGGTGAGAAAAAATGGCGCGTTGTGATAGATTACCGAAAGTTAAATGAAATAGTGAAAGACGACAAATTTCCATTGCCAAATATAAATGACATATTAGATTCTCTGTCAGGTTCTGTCTATTTTAGTCATCTGGATTTAACCCAATCATATTATCAACTAGAACTTTGTCCGGAAAGTAGAAAATATACAGCATTCACCACAAATAAGCAATATCAATTAAAAGATTGCCAATGGGTTTAAAAATTAGCCCCAGTGCGTTTAGCCGCGCTATGACAATAGCTATGTCGGGATTAAACTATGATAAGTGTCTTATTTATTTAGACGATCTAGTTTGCTTCGGCCGTAATATGAATCAACATAATAAGAATTTAGTAGATATTTTCGAAAGATTGCGAAAAGTCAACCTCAAAGTTAACCCTCGTAAGTGTAATTTTATGAAAAAGGAATTATTGTACTTAGGACATGTGGTCTCGGCCAATGGAGTTAGCCCAGACCCGGAAAAAACCAAGGCCATTCAAAATTATCCTAGGCCATGTAATAGTGACGAGATCAAACGATTTGTGGCGTTTACCAATTATTATCGGAAATTTATTCCTAATTTTGCCCAAATCACTATCCCACTAAATAAATTGTGTCGAAAAGGGGTTCAATTCAAATGGACCGAGGAATGTGAGAACACATTTAAGCACCTAAAACAATCTCTCATTTCACCACCAATATTGCAATATCCCGATTTTTCACAAGACAATGAATTTATTTTACATACTGACGCATCAGGTATTGCGATTGGTTCTATCTTATGCAATAAAAATAATTTACCAATAGCGTATGCAAGTCGCACATTAAATAAATCGGAAGTAAATTATCCAACGATAGAAAAAGAGTTGTTAGCAATAGTGTGGTCAGTGCGTTATTTTCGGCCTTATATATTTGGAAAAACATTTACTATTAAAACGGATCATAGACCACTAGTATATTTATTTACTATAAAGAGTCCAAGTACTCGGTTAATAAAGTTTAGACAAAATTTAGAGGTATATGACTTTAAGATTGAGTATGTAAAAGGGGTGAATAATGTGGCTGCAGACGCATTATCTCGCATAGTATTGACATCGGATGAATTAAAACAGATGGATAGACAATTAATTAATGTTATGACTAGGAGAATGAAGAGAATGCAAGATGATGTGCAAATAAATCCAGATTCGGTTGTTAACAATTCTAACGATTGCAAGGCTGATCACCCAAATGTCGTAGAAATGCTTAAAAAACCGAATACAGGAGTCGAACTGAGATATGGAATTACACACGATAAGAATTGTGAAGAGATAAGTGTACAGTATAAAACTTTCTCGTATTTACCATCAAGGTACATAATTTACACTGAAATCGATACTCGATCATGTTCTGCGCGAGCCGCGTTCATGAGAGGAATAGAATCCTTTTGTAATAAAATGAATATTCAAGAATATAATGAAGAATAAAAAGAATATATTATTACTTAAATGGTTAACCAATGAAATAAAAAATAATTCAAAGTGGTCCGGACCACGACTTTGTGTTATTAAAGGATTAACAAGAATAGACAATGTCGATGATAGAAGAGTCATATTAAATGATTTTCATTTACTGCCCACGAGTGGACATGCAGGCGTTAGGCGCATGCTAAATAATATTAAGCGATACTACTTTTGGCCGAATATTTGTGAGGACGTTAAGAAGTTCGTGAAGAGATGTGATAGCTGTCAGAAGCAAAAGCACTCTTTACCAACTAAACAGCCCATGGAGATCACATCCACGGCACAAGGAGCTTTTGATAAGGTATATTTAGATATTGTAGGGCCCTTAGAAATAGATTATCATAATTATTCATATATATTAACAATTCAGTGCGAACTAAGTAAATATGTGGAGGCCTACCCTTTAGAAACTAAAGATAGTAGTAGTGTAGCTAGAGCATTTGTAGAAAATTTCATTCTTAGGTACGGGATCCCACGCGAAATAGGAAGTGATAGAGGATCAGAGTTTATATCGAGTACAATGACCGAAGTATGTAAGTTGTTAGAAATAAAGCATATTTCGTCAACAGCATATCACCATGAATCATTAGGATCCTTAGAAAACACTCATAAATCTCTAAACTCATTTCTAAGAATTCAAACTGATAACAATTCTAGGTTTTGGAGTAATTGGTTACAATATTGGTGTTTTTCATACAACACAACGGTACATAGTGAAACAAAGTATAGTCCATTTGAACTTGTATTCGGGAAAAAATGTAATTTGCCAAGTAATTTAAATACAACTATAGTAGAACCATTATATAATACAGACAGTTATCCATTAGAACTAAAATACCGTTTGCAAAAAACACAGTATGATGCAAGACAAAATTTAATTACAAGTAAAGAACTTGAAAATGCAACTTTGATCAATATGTAAATCCAGTAACTTATAAGAAAGATGATTTGATATTAGTAAAGAACGAGACAGGTAATAAATTAACATAACCAGTGTATTCAGGTCCTTATAAAGTTTTACAAGATTTATCTCCAAATGTAAAAATACAAATTAAAGGAAAAGAGGACATTATACACAAAAATCGTACAAAATTATACCATAAATCAATATAAGTATGTAATAGTTGTAAGTCGATAAAATTTAAGGAGTTCTATAGCAATGGCTATGTAAAGCCAATTAAGCTCGAATTAAATAGCACGTAATATTTTAGACATTAATATAATAATAAACAAGTAGTACCTACATATCATATATCATATGTAAGAAAAAAAAAAAAAAACATTTTTTTATTTTTTCTAAAAATAACGGGGGAGGTGTAGTGTGTGTAACATATCCTCCCTATATAATTGTACTTAGCATGTAAGTTGAAGCATTAAACGTTGGTACTTCGAGTAAGACACTTCTTTCATTTGGTCTCCCAAACACCGAACAGTACACTATCACTTCAGCTGAAAACGTCGACGCGCTAGCGAATGAAGTCACTGCTTGCGTAAAACAAGCACTAGAAGATGCAACAATGACGCAGCAGCAGGGGAGAGTGCTTCAGCCGCCCCTGCCTGCCCGCATACAAAATCTCATCACACAGAAAAGGCGCCCACGCAAGCAGTGGCAACAGTTACGCTGCCCAACATTGAAGACCCAACTCAACAAACTAACAGTAAAAGTGAAGGCCGAGCTCGGCGCTCTGAGATCCGTGTGCTGGGAGGAACGAATAGACGCCGCGGAGGGCGACTGGTTCTCCGCCCACAGGCTGTGCCGCCAATTAAATAACACCCCAGCTCCGGTAAGACCACTCCAGAGCAGCGACGGGGCCCTGAAGAACATAGCCGAAGACCGGGCAGAGGTCTTTGCGGAGCACCTGGAGCGTCAATTCCAGCCGAACCCGACCACCGAGCACGAGCATGTCGCGGCGGTTGAGAAACACCTTGGGGAATACTTCGCTACGCCGATAGCTCCCGATGAAGACGCCATCATTTTCTCGCCAGGGGCGGTCAGACGCGCCATTTTGCGAACGAAGCCCCGGAAGGCCCCAGGTGTCGACGGGATCACCAACACAGCGCTGCGCCACCTGCCGTACCGCATGGTTGCGGCCTAGGCGCGCCTGTTCACAGGGATCCTACGCACGGGCTCCTTCCCGGCCTCGTGGAAAGAAGGGCGCATCATAATGCTGCCCAAGGCGAGGAAAAACATCCTGAAGCCGAAAAGCTATCGGCCAATCACGCTGCTATCCAACATCTACAAGGTGTTCGAGTCGCTCCTGCTGCGACATCTCACACCGCACATCACACCACGAGAGGAGCAATTCGGCAGCCTAATTGCATAAGTGAATTCTCCAAAGCAAACGAGTCGATTCCTTCAAAGAATCAGAATCATTTCTTTCAACTTTTTCGGTATTGCGAAACTAATTTGGAAAAAGTACAAACATCCTCCTTTGAGTTGAAATTCATCTACTGCGTTATGTTTCATCAAACTCGAACATTACACAATACCAATAGTGAAGTTTTATCTCGATTCTTCCGCTTTCGTTAATTCTTTACAATAAATTCTACATCAAAATATAGGTAATGTAAAGGAGCATAACCTTTCCGTTTCAGAGTGTAATATGCAATACGTAATGTCGTTTTTGGGAAAGAATCAACTTGTTTGCTTTGGAGAATTCTCTTACGCAATTAGGCTGCGGGTTCCGTGCTGAGCACAGCACGACGCTCCTGCTGTCGAGAGAACTGCACCTGCTGTCATCTACAATGAACAAAAAGGAATACGCGGTAGCAGTACTCTTCGACATGGAAAAGGCCTTTGACCGTGTCTGGCATGACGGGCTAAACACGAAACTAAACACGAACTCGAGAGTACCTCGCACGCTATTGGTTCATGAGTGGTGTAACCATAGAAATATAAAATACAAGAGAAGTGGCAAGGGGGCGTGTCGGTGTCCGCGCGACGTGGTCTGACTGAGCATGTCATAGACAAATGGCCGTCACCGCGAACTAGTGCGCTGTCGACCGTGATCGTGAAAAGTGATGAACAAATATAAGTCTATGGTTATAAGAATGCCGTGTTGTTTAGTGGTTTCTTGTAAAAACCGAAGCCTAAATGAAAACTTTGTAAATCATGGAATTACTTACCATATGTAATTACAAGTATTTTATTATATTTGTCTTTAAAATCATGAAAAACAACAAATCGTAAAATATTTCTTGCTTCTACAATGTTATTTTTGGTTTCAAATAGCACAGCGACTGTACTATCTTTGCATTAAATACATTGCTTCTTAACCACTACCTAAGTTTGTCGCTGAGTAACTGAACAAGCAATGTAAAAATCACAAAACGATACTTTATTAAGCGGAAGCATCGCGTAGTACGGCCGCTGCTTCTTGCGACGAGTTAATGCTGTGCTTATGCAGATCCACTAACGTAGGCTATCGACAACAACGTCGATTGACGAATGACTTGCTTTTATAGTTTATTTTTCAATTTGTCAACTGTTTTAACCCGGTTGGAAGTTTGATGTGAAATAATGTTTATTACTTTTTTTGATTATTTTACAGCGTGGTTAGTTCATTTTGACAAAAAAATGCCACCCCAGTAATACCAAAGTGTCAAGTGATGCACAAATACCTCCACTTATCTTATCTTATGGAGGGGCCGAGAAATACCTCGGACACTTCGACCCATTGGGATCTTTTGTGGTCCCCTAGATAACTTACTCCTCCTCATTCTCGTTGAAAACCGTTTTCATGAGTTTTACAACGAGACTAGGAGATATGAGCCTATAATCTTCTGGTTTTGGGTTTCCAACCCCTAGGAGACTCATTCGCTTACCAGCCAGTGCATCGCATGTGCACAGTAGGTGCTCCATGCGTTCCGTATGTTCCCCACACAACCTGCACATGGGTGTCGCGGTTAGACCCATCTTCATGAGCATGTCGTTGGTTCCAAAGTGCCCAGTAAAGGCCCCAAGCAGGTAGCGGATTTGCCCCCTGCTCATGTTCCAAATGCAATCCCGGGCTTTGAAAGTGGAGCCCAGGAACCTCTTGGAGTGTTGTAGACCGGTAGTAGACAGCCAACAAGTTCGTTGTCTGTGATCTGCAAACTCCCTAAATGCGGCTTTTACGAGACACGTCGAGATGCCTACACATGGTTCTGGACCCACAAAATCATTCGCTGAGCCCTCCCTTGCCAGTTCATCAGCCACTTCGTTACCATGGAATCCTTTGTGCCCAGGGACCCACATCAGTCTTACCCTGTTGTGCTTCCCAAGCCTGTTTAGGGTTTGGATAGCATCCAGAATAAGTCCGGAGTCCACTTTGTAGGATGCCATGGCTTTGATTGCAGCCTGACTGTCACTAAGAATATATATGGATTTACCTTTGGTCCCTCTATCTATATTCTCTTGAGCACAGGTTATAATGGCATATGTTTCCGCTTGGAATACAGTTGCCATCTTCCCTAAGCTTTTGCTACATTTGTAGCCTTTTGCGTATATTCCCGCTCCTGTACCTGATTCCATTTTGGATCCATCAGTGTACCACACCAGACTATCTTGTTCTGGTGGATCAAGTCCCTTCGTCCAGTCCTCTATTGTAGGGATTTGGACCTTGAAAGACCTCTCAAACACAAACATAGTTTGCATTTTATCGGATAACATGCTTGTTACCCGATCCAGGTCTTCATTCTCATCGAACTTTGTATGGTTAGTCTTTGGCTTAGAGGCATCCCATAGTCCAGCGACAGCGAGACGATGTAATGTCTTCCTTGCCTCGAATTCAACCATCATATGCAGAGGAGGGATATTGAGGTATCTCTCAATCGCTGCCGTAGGTGTTGTCCTGAAAGCACCCGTGATGCCGAGACACACTGTTCTTTGTAACCTGGTGAGTGGCGCTTTGCACGAGGCAAGCTTTGTTCTTGGCCACCACACTATGCTGCCGTATGTGATAATAGGTATTATCATTGTTCGGTACAGCCATCGTATCACTTTGGGCTTTAGCCCCCAAGTTTTACCGTAGGTAGAACGACACATGCCGAACACTCGTAAGGCCTTTGTCGTAATATTTTCCACATGAGTTTTCCACCTGAGTTCTTTATCAAGCGTTACACCCAGATATTTAACTTCGGTGAACCAGGGCAGTTTTATTCCATTGAGGGAGAGCTCTCCTAGGTTTCCTAGTTGTCTCTTCCTCGTGAATGGAATAATGACTGCTTTGCTTGGGTTGATAGAGAGGTGGTTCACTGTACACCATTCCTCTGTCATCCTCAATGCCTGTTGTAATAATCCAGACACTATGTTCGGGAATTTACCATTGACCATTATAGCTATGTCATCCGCATAGCCTACTGTGTAGAATGGTCCCGTATTGAGTTTGGTTAGTAGCGAGTCTACTACCAAGCACCACAATAATGGTGACAGCACTCCGCCTTGCGGACAACCTCTTGTTGTTTTTGCACTAAGTCTGTCTCCCATTAGTTCCGATCTGACTGTTCTGCTTCTCAGCATATAGTCAATCCAGTTGCACGTGGTATCATTCATGCCATGTTCCTTTGCAGCAGTGCGTATGGACTCAAATGTTGTCTTGTCAAAGGCTCCCTCTATGTCGAGGAAAGCCCCGACACATATTTCTTGTCCCTCTAGCGCAGCCTCGGCTCGACTCGCAACATAGTGCAATGCCGTTTCCGTAGATTTGCCGGGGCTGTAGGCGCATTGTAGTTTATGTAGGGGGAATACTTTCAGAGGACCCTCTCTTAAGTACCGGTCTACCAGTTTCTCCAGAGTTTTCAAGAGAAAGGATGATAGACTAATGGGCCTGTAAGCTTTAGCTTCTTCATAAGTCGGTCTACCCACCTTCGGTATAAAG
Source organism: Orthosia incerta (assembly GCA_948252205.1). NCBI lineage: Eukaryota > Metazoa > Arthropoda > Insecta > Lepidoptera > Noctuidae > Orthosia > Orthosia incerta. The sequence continues at coordinate 14,283,936 of OX411754.1, forward strand.
GTGACTTTGACCTCCCTCCATGCTTTGGGTACGTACCCAAAGGCTATGCAGGCTCTGTAGAGCTTACTCAAATGGGGTATCAAAACAGATCCCCCTTCTTGCAATAGTATTGGGTAGATGCCATCTGGACCAGGGGATTTGAGTGGCTGGAAGCCCGCTATGGCCAGCTTCAGTTTATTTTCATCTACCACTTTCTTTGCCGTGAGCCAGTTATTTTTGGACGTGTGCCTTGTAAGCTCGTCCCTTGTGACTGGTTCCTCTTCATCGCTATCGCGCAGTATACATTCTGGGAAGTGGGTCCTAAACATCACGCCCAGAGTGTCCTGTCCAGTTTCCGTGAGTTGCCCATTCTCATCCCTTACAGATGCTAGTGGGTTTGTCTTGGTCATGGACATTGCTTTGCACAACCTCATCCCATTTGGCAGAGTTTCGATGGAAGTGCAATGCTGCCGCCAATTAGTTCTTCTGGCCTTGCGTACCGCCGTGTTATACCTTGTTAGCATGCTATGATAGCCAGAAAAATCATTCCTGGCTTTTGCTTCATTAAAGGCCTGTCGTGTTTCCTGACGTATTTTGGCTATTTCAGGAGTCCACCATGGTACCTTTTTGCCAAAGGCCTTCTTCTCTGGGCAGTTATCTTCCCATGCACCGATGATGCCTGCCTTGATTCTGTCCGCTTCAAATTCTATATCCAGTATGGAATTGAGCTTACCTTTAGGGCTCCCCAAATTTACTTTGAGGTCCCTCCTGTATGAGTCCCAATTTGTATACCTTGGGTTTCTCCTTCGTCTAGTTTCGGTTTCTCCCGCCGTCCTAAACCTAAAGCATATATAATTATGGTCAGACAAAGAGATTTCGTCCGATACATGCCAATTTTCAATATGAGCGCTGGCCCTGTTTGAAGCCAGCGTAAGGTCAATAACTTCAGTCCTCGCAGAAGTCCTAAAAGTAGGTTTATTGCCTACGTTAAGGATTTGTAAAGAAGAGCTTACCACAAAGTCCAACAAATCCTCCCCTCGTTTGTTGACATCCGAGCTGCCCCAAACGACGTGGTGTGCGTTCGCATCGCAACCAAGTATCAGGTCAAGGTTCTTTTGGTTGCCGTAATCAACCAATCTTCTGATTAGTGGTGTTACTGGTTCTTTTTGTTCATATGGGAGATAGGCAGAGGCAAGGATGATTCTCCTTTTCTCTGTTCCCGTCCCCACTTGGATCAAGGTTGTTGTGAGATCCCTGTAACAGAAAGTACGTAAGGGCATTGCCTCTATACCGCCCCTGATATAGATGCAAGTCCTCGCGTCATTAGTTGGACAGTCATAGAGCACCATGCCTCCTGTCCCACCTAAGCCTTTTATAGTCCCCTTATACAGATAAGGTTCCTGTATCAAGGCAACGTCGTATGTGTTAAGCTTCAGTTGCCGAGCCAGAAGGGCAGTAGCGGCTCTGCAATGATGCAAATTAATTTGTACACACCTTAGTCCCTCCATCTTGGATGATTTTGATGGGTCTGTGTTGATATGGGAGGGCCTTAGTCTTGAGGCCCCTCCTCCATCGCCTGGCTCTCCTCGAGAGCAGTCGGTGACTCGATTCCCAGGGTGTCGAAGTCCCCGAGGATGTCATCCTCGTGGTCTGTCTCCGACGCTCTGGTCCCAATCTCTGTTGCCTGCGCTGCGCCGTCAGCAGAGATTTCTTCAATGGCCTCCCCATGTTGTGGTGGTCCATCCTCGGAGGGCTCCACTTCTGCTTTCGCAGCAGGCGCCTCTCCCTTGTCTTCTTCCAGGAGCTTGAACGAGTATCGTTCAATCCCTCCTGGAAGAGAGTAGCCCGCGGCCTTGATGACCCCAGCGGACACCCCGTCCATGAGGACGATACGACGGATGCCGGTCTGCTCAGTGAGCGTATTCACGACCTTCCAGTCGCTCGTCCTCAAGGTAGGGTTGAGTCGCTGGAGCAATCGAATGGCCCGGGCAGAGTCTTGCAACGCCAAGTTGCGACTCTTCCATGCCATTTTGACTGGCTTTGGAAGGTCCCTGGCGTCAACAACCTTGAGTTTCAGGGCACCAAGTTCCACATTGTGGATGGCACCCCGAAACCAGTTGGCTGCATCAGAGTTGTCGCAGGATACATGAATTGCACCTGCGACGACTCCGGGAGCAACCGTTAGGACAGGCAGAGGATCCGGCGCCACTTCCAGTTTCTCAATTATGAGCTCCTGGATCGGCACCAAGTCCTCCTCCGGGTACTTGACTGTCACGACAGCGAGTTTCACAGCCGCCACCGCATCCCTAAAGGATCCGGTTGAGGATGATTGCCCTTGGGTCTTCATCCTCTTGGCCGCCATGTCCCCGCTGTCCCCGCTGAGAGCAGCACGCGGTCTCTTTGATGGGCTCTCCGTAGGAGTCCCCTCCAGAGCCGCCTACTGTCTCAGCTTTTGGCGCTTTTTCCTGCGCGCCCCAGATCGTCCAACCGGAAGCCAGCCTGATTCATGCTGGCCGCCGGGAGACGACGAGGTGCTGTCTTTGCCGGTCGCGTCCGGGGCCGCAAGGTCCGAGGTCATACGATCTCTAACGCAAGCGTCCCGTATCGCGCCAGCTTTGGCAGTACCCTTATGCCCGGTGGGCTGGTTTGCAGTTCCGCCCTTCGGTGGTCCCGCAGCAGTGCCGGCCCTCGACAGTGCCGCGACAGTCCCGCCACAGCCCCGCCTTGAGACGATCCCACTGCAGTATCACCTCTGGACGTTCCTGCGGAAGATGCAGTCCCGGCTTGCGCCGGTCCGCCGTCTGGTGTGCAGTCCCAGCTTTCGCCGGTCCTTTCGCCTTGTGGTTTTTTTTAGATATATTATCCATTAAATCCCGATTTTGTATTTCATCCCTCGACTATCCCCACCCGCCATGGAGTGCTCAAGTGGCGATGCTACGGTAGCACCAGGGATTAGTCGAGGGATATAGCCCCCCCCCCATTAGTTGCCCACGAGACTGCACGACACCAACTCACACCGCTACCACTAGCGATGCGAGCGAGCGCCGCCGTCTGCAAGCCCCTAATGGGAGTGAACTCGCCTGGGGGCCGTCTGACCGGACCCCGCAGCCGATTGACCGTAGCTGGCTAGGCTACGGCCACCCGTGTGAGAAGAAATCCGGGCCAAAGTGGAGTGTTGCCTCAGAGACGTTAAACCGCCTACGCTCATCGGCTCAGCCACCAGGATCCCATCATCCTTCCGTACGGGTCCCTGCGCACGGCACAAACACGCAGGAGGTCATTACTATCCATCATCTGATTTTTTTTCCGATGGTGGACACCCAGGGGCATGACCTCGCCACCCCTGTGATAGGGCGCCCGGTGATTTCTGTTACGTCTATTTCATAGGGAATTAGAACAAAAACAGGGCGGCAACCACGAGAAGGAAAATCACCGAACTTGCCTTGAGGATCATCACGACCGTGCGCTCTCCCTCAAGACCACGCCACCTTGCCGTCTCTGAAGGAGTCAGACAAGGTAGGACTGCATCGACAAAGCCAAGCCCCATAGGGCTTGTCGCTGAGGGCTCAAAGCGCAAGTTTGTTAAAACAGCCCAGCCCCAAAATACCTCCACTTTATAGGTCATTGGGTAAACACCATAGCAGGGTTCAACAATACCTCCTGTTTCAATACGCTATGACAGCCTGAACCAACGTAACCATCTTTGACTGTTTGAATTTTTCGATTTACTTAATAATATATATTTTTAGGTACATATTGTTTATTTTTATTATAATATTTTCTGGGCATGCTGTTTTTTATGTATTTTATTTACAGGACTACAAAAAAATATGTATAATATAGTAAATGGGAGAATCGATAACTTTCCGATTTAGTCAATCACTAGCGTAAATGTAAAATAAATTTCTTTTGCACAGCACATTATAGCGACCGTTGTTTTTGTGTGGGTAAGTTGTACGGTGCATGGTAAATACACGCTGTGTTGATGAGATAAAGTTTATAATTGACTGTGTAGTACGTTCTGATTTAAGAAATGCGGGTGTGTGCGCGACTGCGTATTGTTACCGTCCTCCGACCTTGGATATACCAGCCTGACTTAATTCTACAATACATCTACAGTTCATCTTTTATTTTGAATGTTAATCTAATATATTCATAATTAAGTATTCCGAATGATTAAAACCTCTTAGGACAACATCCGCTTGTCATCTTTCTTTGTATCAAATAAATAATAAACTTAATTATTACGCATGATTCTTTGATAAATATTACTAATACAGTTATTTCATATTAGTTATTTTATTAAGTAATTCAATTTGATTATTACATGAATAGAAGTTTATTGGAAAAATATAAAAAGTGGCGGTGACCGCCATTGTTGACTTTACGAATTGTAAGACAAACGCTAGTCAGATTGTATTTTTGCAAATAACTGAGAATAAACACTTTGTAAATTGTATGAGTGCCCTTTCTGTTCTGTGACCAGCCTATCCTGACCACTGGTTCACATTCAGAAGTGGGATAATAAAATCTGGCCCATATATTGGTGGCGTTCGCGCCAAAAGAAAAAAAATAGTTTTTTTTTCTTCTACATCTGATCTCGATGAAACAAACAGAAGAAAGATACCATCAACGCAAAAGGCACCATTTTACCCAAATCGATGCTGAAGTAATTGCGAATCGAAGCGATCTAGCCGTTTGAAAAATCAAGCAACGTCAATGGCATCGAGTTATTAATGTGCATGGTCAATGGTCGCCAGTTCATCATGCAAATTCGTCTTCGTGGATCCGCTCGAGATTGCAAGTGGAAGCTAGCAACTTGAAGGAAGTAAAAGCAAGCAACCCCAGGCAGCCGATTTAAACATGGAAGAGAAGGGGGAATATTTATCTTGTTTCAAAGTAAAACGAAATACTGTTCAAGAAACGCTACAACTGCAGACATCAAGGGCACGAGGCAAAAGATTGCAGGGTTCCATGCTGTGAGGTGTGTCATCGTCCAGGTCACAATACCGCAGGATGCTGGTTGGCAGCCAGCTCTTCACAGTAGCAACCACAAAAGGTTAGTTACGTACTATTGTTTTGTTCATGACACTGTCTTCGGTCTTCTGTATAACCTGCCGCAGCGTATGTATGTGGTCTACGGTGCTAAAGCCTTTTCGGAATCCAGCTTGTTTGGGAGGCTGGAAATTGTCAAACCTGCGCGCGAGACGATTCGTGATGACTCTTGAAAACAACTTGTAGACATGGCTAAGAAGTGAGATGGGCCTATAGTTCTACAGCCGGGCATTGTCGCCCTTCTTGAAAAAGATTACCACCACACCCCTGCACGTTGCCTGTGGCGTTTTGCCCTCGAGTATGACGTAATCAAACAGCTTCTGAAGGGCTTTAAGGACCGGTTTCCCACCCGCCTTCAGGAGTTCGGCCGTGATTGTTGTTTTTAAGCTGTTTCAGAGCTATCCTAATCTCGTACAGGCTGAAGTCCGGGATGTCTTCGGTATAGTGTCGGGTCAATCCAGCTCTTGGGTCGTTTGCTAGACTCGCAACGGGCTTGCTGATTGATGTGTACAACTGCTCATAAAATGTCTCGATCTACCTCAGAAGCTCCGGTTTGGCGGATACGATCCTGCCATCGTCGTTCTTCAGTTTCGTGAGCTGGCTCTGCCCAATAGCCAGATCCCTTGAAAACACCTTGGGGCTTTTATTTCACCAAATCGCGTATTTAATATGCTCGGTATTAAAGCGGTGGAGGTCTCTTTTCAAGGATTTAGATATCTGTCTATTGAGCTGCCGGTATTTGCACGCCTCATCTGAAGACTGCAGGATCATCTCACGCCTCTCCTTCATAATCTTGAGAGTAGGATCAGAGAGCTTTTTGATTCTATCTGTACGACGCGTCTTGAAAAACTTAGACCCGACCATCTGGACAGCTTCACAAACCCATCGCTGTATTCGTCCACGGAGCTCCCTCGGCACTCGAAACAATTCTGGAGTTCGAGCTGAAAGCTCTCGTGGTTTTGGACTTGGATCTGTGCTGGACGGAGCATGGACTTCATCAGTCGAGATCTTTCAAGCTTAATATTAATGTTCAATGTGCCTCTTACCATTCGGTGATCGCTCCCGGTTTTCACCGAATTGATCACAGAGACATCATTGAACATTTGCTTCCTGGTTGACATGATGAAGTCGATCTAATTTTTTGTTGCACCATCGGGGCTCTGCCAGGTCCACTTCCTGTGTTCACGCTTTATGAAGAAGGAGTTCATCATAAAGAGGCCCTCCTTCTCCATAAAACTGGCCAGTAGGTGACCCCAGTGGTTTCGTCGTCCAACTCCAAATTGCCCCACTTGCAACTCATCACTTGGAATTTACATCTTTTTAGTAAAAACGGCGACAGACATAATTATGTTACTAGAAATAGGGACCAATTAGTTCAACCAGGTTTCAGACTGGCTAAAGTAGCCTCATCTTTCATGGGGTACTGTACAAAATGTTACAATAAAATTCCTCCCCACATTCTTGAACTGAATGAGACGAAATTTAAAACTTGTATAAAACGCACACTATGCAGGCTGGCATATTATAAGTTGGGGGATTACATCAATGATAAAAATGCTTGGCTAAATGCTAGTCCTGCTCCACAGCCACTAGGGCGCAAAAACAAGTGATATGCAGAACATTATTGTTTTGAATTATTGTTGGACCTTCTGAAGACTGTATAAAAATATTTGCATTGTATAAACTCAATTTCATTCATCAAGGTATGTAGTTATGTACATAAATATTGTAAAAAGTTTTTTTTTTTTAAAAGAGTAAGTATGGCGTTTCTTGTGCATTCTTCTCCATTACAAGCTACTTTCCGAATGCACGGTAGAATCAACTATTATTATTTGTAAAATGTAACGTTCAAAAGTGCCGCTTGGTGGCCTACTTGAAATAAAATATCTTTTCAATACAGTTGTTAAACATGGCGTACTTCCAGAGGCTATAATTATGATTCGAAAGTTAAATCTTACGCATAAGCATCTTTCTATTACGCGGTCGTGACTTTTGTTTACGAGCTCGATCATTATGTTTGCAGTTTAGTTTTAAATTTATAAGTCAATTTAAAAAAGTTAAGTAGCAAGGAGTTTTCAAACATAGAATAAAATGGGATAGATTTTCTACGAGGAAAAATGAATGATTCCGTACGTTTTAGCATTGAATTCTCAAAAGTCTATTAAATGGTTGTTTAATATATTTAATTACTAGTTTAAATTTAATTATTTTCACATCAACATTTGTCAAAAATCGAATAGGCTGTATAGGCTGTTTTCGTTGAAAAAAAAAAATATGTCCAGTTGCAAAAACGCGCTATAAGTCAATTTAAAAAAGTTTAGTAGCAAGGAGTTTTCATACATAGAATAAAATGGGATACGATTTTATACGAGGAAAAATTAATGATTCCGTACGTTTTTGCATTGAATTCTCAAATTTTTTTTAAATAGTTGTTTAATATATTTAATTACCAGTTTTAAGTTAATTATTTTCACATCAACGTTTGTCAAAAATCGAATAGGCTGTATAGGCTGTTTTCTTTGTAAAAAAATATGTCCAGTTGCAAAAACGCGCCATATTGAAAATTTTATTTTTTGTGAATAAACAAATCTAATTCTATGATTTGTTTTTACTGTTTCTCACAACTGTATTGAAAAACGTCGTGTGCTACACGGGTGTGTAGGTTATTGCAAACTCGTGTCATTAAAAACCCTCGCCTTCGGCTCGGGCTTGTTAATGACAGCTCGTTTGCAATAACCAACTTCCCACCCTTGTATCACAATGTACTATTTCATTACTCATACTCTGAAAGTAGGTCTGAAGTTGCTTGAGGAGCGGGTTGAAAGTAATACTTTTCAGCCCTAGGGAGAATCGCTTTCAACTGACAGCTGTCAAATTATTTAAAAAAAAACTAGTTCCTTTTCACATATCTATTGAACCATGTTCCAACTTTCTATACAACCACGAAGTAAAATTGAAATAACTTAAAGTTAAGTATTGATTAAAGAATATATATTTTTTTCAACACACTTGCTCATAAAGTGGCTATAATTTCACCGCAATTAGGTATATAATGATACCTGTAATCAAACTGTGACTTTTTCATTGCTATTATTCACAAGTGAGTTATAGTTTTTTTTTAAATGGTTTCCTGCCTTCATTATAAATACTTTTAAATTAAACTAATTTTAAAAGTGTCACAAATCAATCCAATGAAAATTAATAAAATAAGTCATTAATTCTAATCCGGTTAAAATTGAAGTATTTTCAATGTAATAAAATGTAACACTGTTAATCAATTTAAAGTGTCCCATTCGACATTAATCCCTTTCTATTCCTGTCATGGAAGTAGTACTTACTCTATCCATAACATGATATGGGTAGTAATTACTATTTCCATGATATCCATTAAATACATAAAATGTGGCATAGCTTCTAGTCAAACAATTCAGCAAAATGCTAGTACCTAACATATTGCTTGCTCATTTCATGCAACGTACGTGTTTAATAAATAAAACTTGCCCTCAAATATAACTTTTGTTTCTCTGAAATAAAGAAAACTTGAAATGCCCGATTTTGTACGTGGCTAAAACGCTATCCGCGAAAAGCTAAAAAAAAAAAACTAACCTCATTGCTTTAGTCTATGGCCGATCGCCATTGTTAGATGCGCGCGCATAGGAAAACTGAATAATTTACCCCGCCATTGCGAAAAATTTTTCACAACTCGTTTTCCCTGTTGAAAATGATTTTTCAATACAGTTGTTAAACATGGCGTACTTTCAGAGGCTATAATTATGATTCGAAAATTAAATCTTACGCACAGGCATCTTTCTATTACGCGGTCGTGACTTTTGTTTACGGGCTCGATCATTAGTTTTGCAGTTGAGATTTAAATTTATAAGTCAACTAGCTGACCCGCGGGGCTTCGCTCCCGTCAACTGGCTACCCTGCCTATCCAGTCTACCCTGCCTACCCAGCCTATCCAGGTATACCTACTCTACCTGCTCTACCTACTCTACCTATTCTACCTACTCTACCTACTTTACCTAATCTACCTCCTCTACCTACTACACCTACTCTACCTACTCTACCTACTCTACCTACTCTACCTACTCTACCTACTCTACCTACTCTACCTACTCTACCTACTCTACCTACTCTACCTACTCTACCTACTCTACCTACTCTACCTACTCTACCTACTCTACCTACTCTACCTACTCTACCTACTCTACCTACTCTACCTACTCTACCTACTCTACCTACTCTACCTACTCTACCTACTCTACCTACTCTACCTACTCTACCTACTCTACCTACTCTACCTACTCTACCTACTCTACCTACTCTACCTACTCTACCTACTCTACCTACTCTACCTACTCTACCTACTCTACCTACTCTACCTACTCTACCTACTCTACCTACTCTACCTACTCTACCTACTCTACCTACTCTACCTACTCTACCTACTCTACCTACTCTACCTACTCTACCTACTCTACCTACTCTACCTACTCTACCTACTCTACCTACTCTACCTACTCTACCTACTCTACCTACTCTACCTACTCTACCTACTCTACCTACTCTACCTACTCTACCTACTCTACCTACTCTACCTACTCTACCTACTCTACCTACTCTACCTACTCTACCTACTCTACCTACTCTACCTACTCTACCTACTCTACCTACTCTACCTACTCTACCTACTCTACCTACTCTACCTACTCTACCTACTCTACCTACTCTACCTACTCTACCTACTCTACCTACTCTACCTACTCTACCTACTCTACCTACTCTACCTACTCTACCTACTCTACCTACTCTACCTACTCTACCTACTCTACCTACTCTACCTACTCTACCTACTCTACCTACTCTACCTACTCTACCTACTCTACCTACTCTACCTACTCTACCTACTCTACCTACTCTACCTACTCTACCTACTCTACCTACTCTACCTACTCTACCTACTCTACCTACTCTACCTACTCTACCTACTCTACCTACTCTACCTACTCTACCTACTCTACCTACTCTACCTACTCAACCTACTCTACCTACTCAACCTACTCTACCTACTCTACCTACTCTACCTACTCTACCTACTCTACCTACTCTACCTACTCTACCTACTCTACCTACTCTACCTACTCTACCTACTCTACCTACTCTACCTACTCTACCTACTCTACCTACTCTACCTACTCTACCTACTCTACCTACTCTACCTACTCAACCTACTCTAACTATTCTACCTACTCTACCTACTCTAGCTACTCTACCTATTCTACCTACTCTGCCTAATCTACCTACTCTACCTACTCTACCTGCTCTACCTAATCTACCTACTCTACCCACTCTACTTACTCTACGTACTCTTCCTACTCTACCTACTCTACCCACTCTGCCTACTCTACCTACCATACCTACTCTACTTACTCTACCTACTCTACCTACTCTACCTACTCTGCCCATTCAACCTACTCTACCCACTCAACCTAATCTACCTACTCTACATACTCTACCTACTCTACCTACTCTATCTACTCTACCTACTCTACCTAAACTACCTACTCTACCTACTCTACCTACTCTGCCTACTCTGCCTACTCTGCCTACTCTGCCCACTCAACCTACTCTACCAACTCTACCTACTCTACCTACCTACCTAATAATTTTCTATCTATCATCAATAGTTTTCTCAGCGCACGCCAATGAATGAATTTTATTAAGCAACATTTTGCTAACTTGTTTTCTTTGTAAAAAAAAATATGTCCAGTTGCAAAGACGCGCCATTTTCTGAAAATTTTATTTTTTGTGAATAAAAAAATCTAATTCTTTGATTTGTTTTTACTACTTCCCACAACTGTATTGAAAAACGTCGTGTGATACACGGGTGTCAAGGTTATTGCAAACTCGTGTCATTAAAAACCCTCGCCTTCGGCTCGGGCTTGTTAATAACAGCTCGTTTGCAATAACCTACTTTTCACCCTTGTATCACAATGTACTATTTCAGTATTATTTTCTTCACAAGTGTGTTGAAAAACGTCGTATGATACACGTGTGTATTGATGATTACCGTCCTCGGCTCTCTTAAGACCCTCACCTACGGCTCGGGTCTCAATGGCGCCTCAGCGGTAATCACCAACATTGCACACTTGTACCATAATGTACTATTAAATAACTTTATTATAATTTAGTTTCAACAATTTCTTTAAAATAACTTAGATTTGCGCAAAATATTTACCATTTTTTCAATGATGAAAATAAAAAATAATGGCTGAATAGCAGGCCGGCCACAGAAAAAAAACAAACAAAATAGGCGGGAAAGCGGCAATCATTTTTTCTTTAGCTAATTCATGTTTTTATTTTTATTTCCTTGTATTTGTAAAGAAAAGCACAGTGTTTACCTCGGGTTGAAGACTTATTTAGTCCCTCGAACTATTGGCGCCCTCACTTCGTTCCGGGTGCCAAACCCCGTCTCGGGACTAAATAAGTTACTTTCACCCCTAGGATAACAATGTACTATTGTCTTTGTCTTTGTCATCGTCTCGTTTGACCAGTTTCGCGTTGAAGTTCCCCATGACAACGGTGAAGTGAGTTTTGAAACCATGCATGGCTCTAGAAATATCCTCATACATGGTCTCCACCTCGTCGTCGGGGTGTGCCGAGGTCGGGGCGTAGACCTATATGACCTTTAGCGAATATCTCAAAGATATTCTGAGTATAAGGTACGCCACCCTGGTCGACACACACTCGATCTTCACCACGTTATTCACAAGGGACTTGTGGACAATAAACCCGACACCACCCTGGGACTGCCGGTCACCCTCTCGGAAATAGAGTAAGTTACCAGATTTGAGGATTATCGAGTCCTCCCCCTCTCTTCGGACTTCAGATAACCCTAGAATACTCCATCGTAACCTGCTCAATTCCTCTTCCAGTTCGGTGGTCTCGTCGGTCCGAAGTGTGCGCGTGTTGTATGTTGCCTGGTCCAGTCATCGCACAGTATACGATTTGACTAATCGAGGTGGACAAAACTCAGTAACTAAAAAAATGCTTCGTTTATTACATTTAAAAGAATAATATGATAAAAAAGGCCAAATGGAATGTAAACAATATTATTTTAATATTTTAACAAAATAAGTACATCTTTGTCTTGTCTCGATGTACTGTTTTCTTGGAAGTTTTCCGTAATAGCGTGATGTAGGGGTCTGAAGATATCAGTAAATGCTTTATTAAATCATAATTGGTTCTGTATCTTGAGGTTTTCATTGTATGGCCTAATCTGGCCTTCCTAATTTCTTTATTCTTGGCTTCAGAAGCCTCTTCAGACATTTGGGCGTCTATGAAGGAAAATGATAAATATATTATAATCGCAAAAAATCGCAAGTAATGACTACTATATCATCAAAGTATAATAAACACGTAATCTATTAAGACTATTATCACAGCTTGACTGCGTTTGACTACCAAGTATAACTCTAAGTCAAAATTAAGTAGAGGAAAAAATACGAAATCTTCTATGTATTTTTAAACAAACGGCACACATTCGTCAAAGTAGAATATTGATTATTTTAATATCTTAATATACAAATAATTATCTCTATTTGACGACTCCATGAAAAAAACTACTCGAAGTTGCTCAAAACACAAAAAAAACATGTACACTCTTTAGCGTTAACGGTCACACTGAGGGGGTCGGCCGACTAGCTGCAGGGTTTGAGTACTTTCGCCCTTTGTTATAACCAGTTTCACGCGGTCTAGGGATAAGTTACTGTTATTGTCAGTTAAGTAATATATTCAAGGATGTAAGGAGATCAGTAAATCGTTATTTTAAGTATTATATTTAAATACCTATTGTCCAGCTAGATTGGTCAAATCGTATACTGTGCGTCGGTGTTTGTTGGAGTAGCCGGATCTCGTCCGAAGATTTTTAGCACCCCTTGCCATGCCGTAACCTCGACCGCTACCGTAGTCGAGGGTAAACAGGCTGCCGGGCACCAGGAGCCATTTTTTATTTGTGCTTTTCTTGGGGGAGGGGGGGGGTTTGCCATAATCGTCACGCTTGGCAGGCGGGTTGGCGATTGCAGTATGGTTGTTATACAAGGTGGGCCAAAAGAAATCACCCTTTTGGAAGATGCTCTCATTTTTGCAAATGGCCGCCAATGTCAAATCTGTTTTGTCATTTTGTGGACTAGACAGATGAAGTATGAATACAAGTGAACAAGCCATGAAACGATACACTACCCACGAACGCGGAATAATCCTGCTATTTTTTTGCGTAACAATTCGTCTGTGGTGTTGGCGCAGCGCGAATTCCGTCGCCAATTCCCCGGCCGTCCGACACCGACTGCGCAAACACTGCGCCGTTTGGCCACCAACCTTGAAGAGTACGGGACCACACGAGACGTTGCCAAGAGTGGCCGGCCCCGGAGCGCCCGTTCTGCCGAGAATATCGCCGCTGTTGCCGAGGATGTCGAGCTGTCGCCGGAAAAATCGACCAGACGCCGTGCCATGCAATTAGCCATCAGCCGGACGTCCCTAAGGCGAATTTTGGTCACAAAAACCTGCGCATGTTCCCGTACAAAGTCCAGTCCGTGCATCAGATGGTGCCTGCCGACCGCCAAACGCGCGTAACCTACGCCCAAGCCATCCTCAATCTCGAGGAAGAAGTGGACGATTTTTCGACCAAAATCATAATGAGCGATGAGGCTCATTTCTATCTCAGCGAGTACGTGAACAAGCAAAACTATCGCTTCTGGGGCACCGAAAATCCACGAGTGATGCACGAGGAGCCATTACACCCGCCCAAAGTGACTGCATGATGCGCTGTTCACGCTGGAGGCTCCTCCAGCGTGAACAGCGCACCATGCAGTCACTTTCATCGGGCAGTTTTTTTTCGAGAATGCCTCTGGCCAAACGACAACAGTGGACGGTGCGCGCTATAGGGCCATGTTGACCATCAAAAAAATTCTAAATCTATGATGTTGACCGAGTTTTTTCGGCCGCAATTGGATGAATTAGGACATGTGGTTCCAACAGAATGGAGCAACGGCACACACCGCGCGAGCCACAACCGATATTCTGAAGGCAGCGTTCCCGGGTCGCCTCATCTCTCGTTTTGGCGATTTTCACTGGCCCGCAAGACCGCCCGATTTAAGCGTTCCAGGCTTTTTTTGTGGGGTTTTTTGAAGTCCCGTGTTTACGTGAACAAGCCCGAGACTCTGGAAGCCCTCAGGGACAACATTCGACACGAGTGCGAGAATCTGTCGCCCGAAGTTCTCGCCGAAGTGATGAAATTTGCCATAAAACGAGCCCGTATGGCAATCAATTGTGACGGCGCCCATTTGGCCGATTTAATCTTCTCGAATTGTCCAATAAAATTCTAATGGTTCAAATAAACATAATCAAAAAACAGAACCGAAGTTTTTCATTTAGAAAAAAAAAGAGCCAAAAAACATCGGATGATTTCTTTTGGCCCACCTTGTAGACGCACAGAGAACGCTGCGGCCCATACTCTGGTTTGTCCCTTAGTCGCCTCTTACGACACCCACAGGAAGACATGGGATGATGGAGAAATTCTTTACGTCCAGCTCCATACGGTGCTGGTATACTGAATCCTAATTTGGAAGACCAATGCACCACTTTTTTAATTAGGTAAGGAGCCTGTCGTTCCTAACCAGACACTGCGTTTCATTGTTAGTAAGTTCATATTACATTGGAATTGGCTGCTCCATATTGTAGATCTGATTTACATACTATCAGATCAAAATGTTGCAGTCACATTGCAATGAGATCCTAAAGGGGATTACTTTGATAGCTTCAATTCCATATTCTTGAATGCTGTGTAAAAAGTTTCCATTCCAGCTTCTAATTAAAATAGCGCCCTGCCAAATTTAATTTCCTTGCGCACTTCTTTAAAATTTATTCTGTAATAAGCAGCAATGGAAGTCGTAAAAAAAGGATCCAAGAGAGAACTGACGACATTCCCCTCATTAAAATGATTCCAGCTGGAAGCGGAACAATGTTAATTCGATAATTATGCAAATTCCCAGAAATAATTCATTAGAATTTATGACGTACAGGAGGTGCTTACTAAACGGAATCGGCTGTACCTCAAGATACCTATTTATTTCATGGAATTTCTGACAATTAGTTTGAGGCGAAAACATAAAAGAATACTAGGAAAACAGGTTTAAAGTCCCTATAAGTAATTCATTTACTACGTAGGCATAACATAGGCATACGTAGGAAAATCTTTCTACATTTTTATTTATAAAAAATCATAAAAGGTGGGCAAAGACAATGCCCACCTTTTATTCGGATTCGAATTCGGATCCAATAAAAAACCAATTCCAATTCGGATTTCCATTTTTATTCAACTATTGTGAGTTGCACAGCCTTTTGCCATTATCGTCCGTAGAGAAAGCTATAGAACGGCATTAAAATCTGCAGCCTAATTGCGTAAGTGAATTCAGCAAGGCAAAGGGTTTGGCCCCATGAAAGAGTATGACAAATACTCTTTAATTAATAAGGTATTGCTAAAAGTTATTGGACTCTTTCGAAGAGTATCTTCACCAATGAAAGCGTCCAATATCTTTTGGCAATGCTGCACTGCACGGCAATACTATATTAGCTGTGTCATTCAAAGAACCAATATTTTATATCATAAGTGGGAATTGTATAACAATATAGCCCGATGGCACTTACTATTTACTCAGTAGCCCCGTTCCTCAGCAGCGCCAGCAAATTATTCAATATTCTGTTCAGCCACCTTCTTCATATAGGCACCATTATAATTTTGCAAGTCAAAATGTGACACACGGATTCTCATGAGAAACAGGGTTTCCACATTTCATTCGTGTAACGCCAATGGTATAACCCTCACGCCACCTACACATAAATATAATTTATGTATTTCATTTATTATACTCGAATAAATTGTAGTTCTAAAAACTAAAAAACACGCTTTAATGGTAAATTGAACTAAAACGTCGCTAATCCTGAAGATCTTGGTAAGGCTAATGGGACAAACAATTTAAACGCGCACGGTAGAATCAACTTTTATTAGTTGTAAATTTTAATTTTTGTTTGTCTTTCAAAAGTCTTTGACTTTGACTAAATTATTGCATTGTCATCGGTACTTGATAGGTGTGCAAAGTTTAAAATCAATCCGACGTTTTCAAGGGGGTGAAAATCACGTTCAAAGATTCCGTTACATTGATACATAGATACAGAGTTACATAGATACATACCAAGCTAATAAAAGCGTGTTAAATAATAAATTGTAGTTCTAAAAACTAAAAAAACACGCTTTAATGGTAAATTGAACTAAAAAGTCGCTAATCCTGAAGGTCTTGGTAAGGCTAATGGGACAACTATTTAAACGCGCACGGTAGAATCAACTTTCATTACTTGTAAATTTGAACCAAGTTGAATAAACATATTTGACTTTGACTTTGGCTTTGACTTTGACTTTGACTAAATTATTGCATTGTCATCGGTCCTTTAAAAAGTGTGCAAAGTTTCAAATCAATCCCACGTTTTGAAGGGGGTGAAAATCACATTGATACATACTCGTAGATACATACCAAGCTAATAAAAGCGTGTTAAAAAGCTGCTTAACTCAACAATTAGTTTTTCCGAAAATATTTGAGTAGCTGGTTGACGTTCCAGGTGAAATATTATTACCAAAAGAAAAATTAATACGCTGTTTTCACTTTTTATTTTTTAAAGCGTGGAGTACCTCCTTCCTGCAGTTATTTAACTTAAACAATGGGCTTAAAATAAGCCACAGATTTCGCATCAGGCTCTCTATTTGTTTTATTATGACTAAAAAATAAATTGTAATTGAGCGATGTCTGGTGCATAAGGGGTACACTACATAAATACGAAAAACTTTATTCCGTCAGTCTCAAATACGAATTTCAAAATACCGATTTTCATAATTCCGAATGGTTAAAAGTTCCGAATATAAAAACTCCGACTTATCATTACTCCTATTTTTATAATTCCTTAATTTCAACATTCCTAACGTTTATAATAACTGGGGGGTGACCATAAGCTCTTAGAGCGGTATCAATTTGATATCAAGTAAGTGACAGATGTATCTGACGTGTATACATCTGTCCCTTATTCGATATCAAATTGATACCGCTCTAAGAGCTTATGGTCACCCCCCTGTTCTCAAAATATCATATATAAATTTCAATAGATCGAATAACAAAAAGTCCGACTTAATGATAATTCGAAACATCAAAAATACGATTATTAAAATACCGATTAATACAATCCCGAAATAAAAACGCCTTGTAAAACTGAATAACCTAACCGAAGTGATTCATCAATAATACAGGGGATTTGCAGCTTGCGAGCAAGCACGCAGCATGCAAGGAGGCATGCAGCGTGCAAGCAGATACGCAGCATGCAAGCAGGCAAGCAGCAAGCAAGCAGGCAAGCAGCAAGCAAGCAGGTATGCAACATGCACCAAGCATTGTTTCTGTCACGGCTCCGGCGCTGCGGGGTTTGGGCAGTCCCACGCTGTCGCAGATGGTTTTAACGCTCACCACCGCAGCTGCGGCTTGCTGGCTGGCTTAGCTGGCCAGCGTCAGCCGCGGCGGCGGGCTTTCAAACCACCTTCTCCTCAACTCGCGTGTCGCCCCACCGCTCCGCGGCTTCGCGGGCTTAAATTACACACTAGGGTAGGGAAGACAAGACTGCGTGAAGTCGGTTTTGCAGCGATTCGTTTCTTTCCCTAAATTTTATTTTAGTTTATTCGAAGTATTGAAAATCGGAATGTCGTTTTTCGGACCGAGAACTCTTCGAGCATTTGATTCTTCGAACGTATGAATATCGGAAAACTAACAAATCGCATTTACGACTTTCGGAAAATAAATTTCGTGATTTTTCATAATAGACATAATTATTAGGTATTATGAAATTCTAGCGTAAACAAGGAGATAGGAATCTCCTTGTTTGTATCGGCTAATTTTTGTCTACACCACAGATAATATAATATTGGTTTACTTACACATGCTAGAATTATATTATCTGTGCTTACACTAACAAAATTATAACAGCTTGGGCATCATGTTCCTGTTCACGTGCACGAAGCCGCGGGCACAGCTAGGGATCAAATAAAAAAGAGAGAATTGGTATTCCAGGTGGCTTGCACTTCCCTCTATTATGAAAGCAAAACTTTGTACTCGGTTACCTTTTATTAGAACTCATCATGAAACTTTGTAAGAAAACATGGCTTATATCAAAAAAGATTTTATGTTACTCGGAAAGTTTGACTTTTAAAACTTCATAAGATTTTCAGTGACCGTTTAGCCGACTCGCTGGGTGAAACTAACATGCCTGGAGGATAATGATGTATTCGACCTTATTATGCAGATGTACCGTATTGTTTCACTCCCGGGAGTTTCACGTCGTTTGTGAATTTATTATAGCAATACGAATTAACTAAATTAAAATATAGTTTGCACAGCGTTGTTTGTATTTTAAATTTCAGCTATTATTATTTACGAATATCACGTAAGTATTTTTCTTGCAAACCAACTAAATAAGCATGCTACAATACCTATGAAGTATCTAAAAGCATATACACAATTACATATAGATTTGTACTCACCATTTGTAGGTGCAAACGATGCGGTCCCATGCCCGCTGCGGCTAATGGGACTTTGGAATGGATGCCGTCGTCGATAACGTTCTCCCTCGTGTCTGGTTTTTGTGTTTTTAGCGCTAATTGCCCAACTTTCTTGTAATAAATTACTTGGCTTTGATACGCCATCAATTACCACGGCCTGTTGTAATGAAACCGCCCTTGTTATACCTATACCTACAAAATCATTTTAGGATTTGACTCTTGTTTGTACCGATTTTGTGTTTACTGATTCCTTTATTCAGTTGTCTTTCCCTCCCTTACTTTTCTTTTATTGCTATGTATTTATAAAAATAGATGACTTGATACCTATTTACGAATAAAAAAATAAATAACGAACTAATCTTCAACAGGTTAGCAGCTTGATAGGCTGCTTGTTAGGTGGAGATGATAATAGAATATGAGATGAGTGCGCGGCGACATACTCGCGTCTATGTCGGCACTCGTGCGTACAAGTGGAAATTGTATAAAAGCTTTGGCGAGCAAATGGAGTAGGTATAAATAGTTCCACAATGGTTACCTCTCGCAAGGGTCCGGTGTCTCGAGGGGCCGAGTTAGACCGCGCTGCTCCACAAGGATCTCGTTACGTGTATCGTTCCAATATATCCATATCTACAGGCCTACTTTGTTGTTACAGTAGCTTCACATTTATACAGAGTTTTTGGAGTAAAATCATACATCCAATAAAGGGTTGTCGACGGTTTAGAGTGCCTACTAAATTTATTGTTAGGTAATTCCTGGGATGTGATGTTTTCCTGTTATCTGTTTTCCTCTAAAATTGTCTCTTCAATTTAATAAAGGTTTGACGTTGCCTCGTTCCAAAATATGGGTTCCATTTAAGTTTTGAGGACCCGAGAGTAAATTGAGTAATATATACCTACATCATTATTTTTTTCTGAAATCACAGTCGGGAAGATCTCTTGAAAATTTCGGTATATACCTAATATAGCAATAATAGGCTTAACACTTTTATAAAAGGTGATAATTGCTCAATGATAATGGATCAGAACATCCTCGATGTTATAATTGTTTGTAGCTCGACACTGACTGCCCGACCATCTGATGCATTTATCATCAAAAGACTACTTACCACCAGTCCACGCGGCCCAGTACATGTTGGTGGATCTCATATGTCTTCGAATTTTTGTTCTAAGAAATATGCCGGATTCCTCATGATGTTTTCCTTTATCGATGCATTACATACATTTAAGAAACGGGCTGACACAATATGTCGTATTTTGAATAAAGATTATTTTAGAACGATCTGGGAGAGAGAGACGGAGCTGTACAAGACAAATAGCTCTGTCCCTCTTTCACAGTCGCACCATGATGGTTTTGACACGTCATGGTAAGGCCCCTGTTTAATTGGAATTGGCCAAAATAAGGATTAACATCTAATTAAGCCATAACAACTGAATATGTGACTTTTTTGGTGGTTTGCTTCAACCAATCTCTGGACAAGCTCGTGAGCTTGTTACTGGCTTCGTAAATATACAGTGAAAACCATTTATAGCGACTGACTTCGCTTAAAACGACGTACTGGGACGGAATGTAAAGGTCCTGTTACAAGGACCTTGTGCGATTATTTGTTTATAAGACTACGTTTCAAACGGTTTTGATTGTATTACCTACTAGCTGTCCCACGAGGCTTCGCAAGGCCCGCTAATCTTCTACCCTACCTACCCTACCCTACCTACCCTACTTACCTTACCCTACCTACCCTACCCTCCCTACCCTATCTACCCTACCCTACCTACCCTACCCTACCCTACCCTACCTAATGATGAAAAAGAGCCTACTCAACCCTGAGAACTCCGAAAATATACGATATTTAAAAAACATCTAGAAAAGGACTAGTAGCTTATTTTCACGAGTAAAATTATGAATTCAACTGCACCGCTCATTCTCGTACGTTTACCAGTAAAACATGCGGTACGTAGATTAACGAACAGTACGTGCATTAAAATGCAGATGTAAGTAAATAATGGGGTTTGTTTTTCAGTGCGGTTCCGTCAGCAGCAGCTTTAATTCGAGTTTAATTAAAATTTGCCCGCTATAAATTACCTTCTTCCGGACAAGTTGCGTTTCACAATACGCAAGTATACACGAGCATATGCCATCATTTGTATTGACTGTGGTCTAATTTACGGGTTGCCATAGTAGGTACTCAATAATTCATTCATTCTAACTGAACTAATATTGTAGTCTAAACGCACATTATAAAGGGGATCAGAACTTTGAGTCATAAAGAAACAAACTTATATGTTTAGGTATAGAGTCTGGCAAACGAAAGTAGACACTCGAATTATTTGCAAACTTTTTATATGGCAGTGCTATACTAATGTCAACCGCAATTTTCCGTATGTCGCTACTAAGTTGATACTTTTTTTTCATTCGTAATCACTATTTATCTTTTTGTAAAAAACATTTTCTCTATTTAAAAAAGTTTCATTATTAATGTAGAAAAAAATGGTTCCGGTGACTCTTATGAATCTTTTCACATGGGAGTCTTAGATTCAGATTTTGATTGATAGTGAATAAACCAAAATTATTATAGAATGTACCTATAGTATTTTTATTCAAACGAAGTAATATAAATAATTCTAAAGTATCAAATTAGGTTATTCCAGGTATTGCATACTAGTTTTTGGGGGTTGCTATGCTGATATTTTTTAAATTTGCCGCGCTTTTTCAGTCTACTTTCGTTTGCCAGACTCTTTCTTGCGTTTTTCTCAGCAAAAACATCTCGCGGTTTCTTCGGGGTAGTCTACGGGAGCGAAGCCGCGGGAAAAAGTCAGCATATAATATGCACAAAGCGTAATGGCACGCACTACATCCGATCCCTGTGTGTGAAATTTCGGTTCTAAGGGGCTGAAGTGGAACAGTTGACAATCGACATCTGAGGTTCTAAGCCACGCCCACTGACATCGATAGCTTAGGGGTAAACTTTAAATTGGAGCGAAAAGTATTTGAAAATTAAATACACCCTTGTGTATTTAACTGACCACAGAGGCCCACATCATAAACGGACTCTTCCGATGGTTTTTACAAAAATATTACCGCGCAAGTTCTTATTTTAAACTGGCGGCTAGCTTCTGACATCAGATCGTTCATTGTTATTTTGCCTATGAATGCAACCTTATTGCTACGAAAATAAAGATCACTAAATTAGGTAATCTGGCTAGTGTCATACGAGACTTTGCCGTGCAAATTGAATCTATCTATATATATAATAAATTGCAGTTCTAAATACTAAAAAACACTCTTTAATGGTAAATTTAACTAAAAAAGTCGCTAATCCTCAAGATCCCGGTAAGGATAATGGGACAAACTATTTAAACTATTGCATTGTCATCGGTCCTTGATAAGTGTGAAAAGTTTCAAATCAATCCGACGTTTCGAAGAGGGTGAAAATCACTTTCAAAGATTCCGTTACATTGATACATAGATACATACATACCAAGCTACTTTGTAGTTCTAATAAAAAATAAAAAACACGCTTTAATGGTAAATTGAACTAAAAAGTCGCTAATCCTGAAGGTCTTGGTAAGGTTAATGGGACAAACTATTTAATCAACATAGCATATGTGGTGCTTACCTGTAAAAAATTGTGACACTTAACTATAGTTTCAAGTGAATAATTACTGTAATATTCTTAGTGTTAACAATTGTTGGTGAGCCTTGTAAATAAATATATAAATAAATAAACGCGCACGGTAGAATCAACTTTCATTACTTGTAAATTTGAACCAAGTTGAATAAACATATTTGACTTTGGCTTTGACTTTAACTAAATTATTGCATTGTCATCGGTCCTTGATAAGTGTGCAAAGTTTCAAATCAATCCCACGTTTTGAAGGGGGTGAAAATCACGTTCAAAGATTCCGTTACATTGATACATAGATACTCGTACATAGATACATACCAAGCTAATAAAAGCGTGTTAATGAATCCCTATTGCCCTTGGTCACGGCATCACTTGTGAATGGCTGGACCGATTTCGCTTATTATTTCTTTGTTGTTTGTTATTGTTATGAGAAGGTTCTTATGAAAAAAAAAAGAAGAAAAAAAGATGGTATTTCACCTACGTAGGTAGGGTAGGTATGTAGGTAGGGTTTTTTTTTTCTTAGCGCTTATCTCCCCAACAAAATAATTGGCGCCTATTATTTGCAAACTCATTCATTCCGTTCAATCTTTCTTTCCTCTCGCACTTTTATTCCTCATATTATTTGTTCATTGTGCATTCATCTTCTTGTATATGAGTTTGTTTAATTAACTATGGGCATAATTTATTTATTCATCAAAAAAGTAAAAAGTTCAAAATACAATTTCTCACAGTTAAATTTTTTAAATATATAAAAGTTGAAATTAAATACAACGAAATTGTGCGAATAGTGCTATCATAACAAAATACAAAATAAAAAAGGTTCCATTTATAACAACTGAGCAAAAAGTGATGTTTATCACAGAATATAAAGAGGGTTTATCACAGAAAAAGGTGCAAACACAATAATGCAGTCTATCACACAATTACCACAAAAAATACAGCAATAACAAACTTAGGTACTAACTTAAAATACTGCCGACTATACATATCCCGGCTGCATTCCGTGCTCACAAAATACTAATGAAGCACGGTGCGCCTCAGGTTTTGTTTCGATGTATAACCGCAGTGGCTACTCTAATGCAGTATTCTAAAAACTTTTCCCTTGTCCTTTTGTCCATGAGCCCATGCAGGCTCTCCCTCGTTATTTTCCTGTTCAGCTCACATTCAAGTTGGTAGCGTTCCCTGATAAATCGTGCAATGACGGTGGAAGCCCCTGGAACTTTTTCCTGTGTTGCTTACTCATGAGCCAATGCAGGCTCTCCTTCGTCAGTCTCCTGTCCAGCTCACATTCGAGTTGGTAGTGTTCCCTGATAATTAACGGGCAATCTACAAGTATGTGCTGGACTGTCTCTGCCACGCCTGGATCGTAGACGCACGATGGGCTCTCCTTACATGAAGCGATCCAAGTATTCTGAGAACCCGCCGTGCCCCGTCAAAGCCTGCGTGAGAACGCCTGTGGGCCGCACCTGTTTTATAATACGGAAAGCCGCTATGGCATCCGGAAGAAACATTCTCGTCACAGAGGCCGTCTCGCCTGACACATATCTTCGGTTTCATTCATCAAGCGATTCCAAACGGATCTGTCGCTTGATAAATGACACCGGACATTGGTCGTAGTCCGGCTTCCTCCGTAACGACAATGCTGCCTTCTTTGCCAACTCGTCCGCTCGCTCATTCCCCGGCAGGCCCGCGTGGGCCTTGATCCAGAACAAAGACACAGCTTTGCTCTGGCCCAGGGCTTCAGCCAAATTGGCACGCGCGTGAACCGCCAAGGGATGGCGAGAGCCATGGCTTGCAAGCGTCTGCAATGCTGATATTGAGTCACTGTACAAACCATAGCTCGTCTCTTGCCGCGTGAGGATCACGTCCGTCGCTTTGCAGATAGCCAGGAGTTCCGCCTGGAAGACTGTGCAGTACGCGGCAAGGCTAAGGTTCCGGACTTTATTACGTACGTTATTATGGGCTCAATCATAGCAGTGTAGATTGTGTGTATGATCTGTGCGTCCAAACCATAACTCACTTTAGCGGCACGGGACAGCTGCTTATAAATGTTAGCTGCCCTCCTGCAGACGTTCGCGGTGTGCTCGTTGAAGGTGAGCTTCTCGTCTATGGTTAGACCCAACAACTTCATATTCTTAACCATATCAATGTCGACCCCGGCCATGCTCAGCCTTGGGGTATCATACTTGCGCTTGTTTGTTACGACCATCGAACAGGTTTTATGCGGTGCGAACCGCAGCTTGTTTCTGACGCCCCAACTCTGAGCATGGGCGAGGGCTGCATTGGCAGATGTTGAAACTTCGGTCGCTGAGTCCCAATCAGAACCAAGACGATGTCGTCGGCGAACGCCTGCCCGAAGATTCCGCGCTGTTCCAATTCCTGCAATAGTGGGTCTAGAATGAGATTCCACAGGATAGGACCACCTATTGACCCTTGAACACAGCCCTTGCTAGTCACTCGCGTGCATTCCTCCCCAGCGTAACGAACCTTGACTTTCCTACTGTCGAGGTAGCTGTCTAGCAGCCTTCTTATGTTCACCGGGCACTTTTCCTCAGCCAGTCTGACCTTGATGGCTGGCCACCAAGCACTATCGAAGGCCCCCTCTATATCCAGCGACACCAGGACAATTAGCTTTTTCAGTCTCAACTTGTCCTGTACGTGCTTCACTAGATTTTAGAGGGCGTCCTCTGTGCTTCTCTGGGGCATAAAGCCAAACTGGCGAGTACTAAATCGCGGTACAAGCTGCCATTTTAAAAGCGCTACTACCATCCTCTTCAGGACCTGCCCCAGAACCGGCAGTAGACCTATTGGTCTGTATGCCTTGTAGCTTAGGGGACCCCGACACGGACAGGTTAGGTTCGAAGATCTCCTTCGTGTTAGGTTACTTTAGACCCTTCAGACAGAAATAGGAGCCCCGCACAGCGGGGCTCCGTCGACTTTGTTGCTTGAACCATGGATATCTCCATATACATGGGGTTTCGTGGGGTGGGGATGGTGCAGGGGGGTAGCCCCCTACCACACTTCCCCTCCATCCCTCCCCGCCCCTTAAAACGATGGACATTTACTAAATTTTTTAGTCTAACCTGAAAACTTTAACCATGGATATCTCCATAACCATGGGGCTCCGAGTGGTGGGGATCGTACTGGGGGGTAGAAAACCACTCCCCCCTCCCCCAACCCTCCCCGCGCCAAAAATCAGCGGCCCATAAAGGAAAGTTTATCCTTATCATTAGATCTAATACAATCATTTTGTATCACCAGCGCGGTGGATACGACCATTCTATGTTCTGTGTTTTTTCCTTCTACGAGTATTGTTTCTAAGAAGGTTGAATCATATTCGAATTCACCCATATTTTAATTATTTTTTTAATTCAAATTGATATAACATTAGTTGTATTTATAAAGAGGTTTAAATACTTTTTAGTTATGGACTTAGTAAGAAAACTAAACGACATGAGTCGTTATAATACACCAAAAATGTAGATGCTAGTGACAGCGGTAGTGCCAGAGAATAAAAAGAATACATACTTTGACAATATTCCTTGTGATTTCGTTAGTTCCAATTAAAGCTACCAGGCTACATGATGCGGTTTTATCACTGACCTCTAACATACAAGGTATATTAGAGGTCAGTGGGTTTTATATACCTAATATATTTTTTGACAGATTGAATTGACGAGAAATAAATCGAATATATTTTTGCATTTTGCGAAAAAAAGCGACATACGTCCATCTAGCAACGCCGCAAAGCGGTCACTGTCGAATTGCACTGGATAGAAAGAGAAGCACGATGGAATAAATAAATAAATAATAATATGAATTCCTTAATAGTAGATTATTGCATCGAGCACAAAGTAATTTATTATTGCACCGAGTGCCTGATTTAGAGCCCGAGCGTCAGCGAGGGCTCTAATCTAACAGGCACGAGGCCTCTACATCATAACATCGGCAATAGCTGCAGAAAAAATGGCCCAAAATCTAAAGGAAATCCAACAAACCCTCATCAACACGCTGACAAACATGTACCAGGGTCATATGGACGTACACTTACTATCACCAACTCAAATGCAAAGCGAATTAGATAGAGTAGCTAGACAGCTACCTCGCGACGCCACGCTTCCGGAAGTCCAGCATGATGTTAGGGATATCTACAGACTCTTCAGAATACATGCACGCATTACACAGCAATATTTACTGATGGAAGTAAAAATACCTATTCTGAATGATGCCCTATACGAGCTGAATAAACTCATTAGCATACCTCAACGCATCGGCATTAATCGGGTGATGTACGTCATCCCAAATTCTGAACTAATAGCATTTAACCCCAACCAATACTCGTTCATACCCCTCGAACAATCTGATGTTCAAGAATGCCAAAAGATCCAGGACAAAACATTAATGTGCAAAATAAACCACCCTATCTATCGCACCGGGGACCGACGCAAGTCAATTTGCGATGTACAGCTGATCCGAGACAATGAAAAACACAGTGTGTACTGTCACACGGAAATAAAGGAATGCGCTGACAAGTGGGTAAAACTACACCAGCAAAACACATGGTTTTATTATTGTTGTGGCACGTGCGAAGTGCAATTAGTTTGCGGCGCTCAAATGACATCGGAGTCGTTACATCACTCGGGTCTGATTACACTTAAACGAGGATGTAACTTGCAGGGTGACTCATTCATGTTGCACGCATACATAGAACATAAAAGTGACGTTATAGTCAATGAACCATTCGCCATGAACATACCCACGATCTCTCCTATTAACAACATCCTCAATACGTCGATCCGTAACTCGTCATTGCCTATCGAAACGCACGAAGAAATGTTCCAGAAGATTGACACACAACTGCGCTCGATTAAAGAGCAATCAAACCTGGAAACCCTATCCACCCACGACATTCACCACTACACCGCAATCTATGTTTTAATAACGATTAGCGTTGCATTGTCTGCCACATCGGTGTACTTCTGGAGAAAGACGAGCACCAAAAGACAGGGGGAGGGTTCGCGAGATGCGATATACAGAAGTGGACGAGAAGAAGAAGATGACATCGAGGACGGGTGCAGCAAAGTCAACAAACGGGATTCCAAAGTGAACGAAGTGATAAGTGTTGACCGCGCCTTAAGTGAAGTGAAATTTGACACTGAAAAACATAGTGACGTCTGTGATTAGGGAATGACAATTATATTTATGGATTTTAAGTGTACATTTACATAAAATTTTACATTAGTCATATACACATTATATCTATTAGTACATCAGTGCTCTGCGTCTTATTTTTTTTATTATATTAATGTTTACTTCAAGTAGTTGTTATCATTCTTTGTGGTGGCAATATGTACGGTGCACGTACATGAGTGTTAAGATTGTGCAATGAGTAGGCTCGCACCTTTGCACTTACACGTGCGACCTGCTTTAGATATTATGATGATCATGCAGCAGCAGCAAGCAGAGCATTGATGATACATTTGTACCAATATTTAATTTTAGTGTTCTAATAGACGCGGTTTGGATCGGACAACTTGCATTTTCATTTCTTGATTCCAGCCCGTTGGCACTCATTGACATTTTTCCATTACACTGACATTTGCATTGCATTTACAATAGCTAATGCTAGGGTGTATTTGCATTTGCACCCTACAGGCAATATAAATTACTTAAGGCGAGGTGCATAAACTGCTTTTCTTTCAATTAAAAATATTGTCAAGCAAAATTAACAAAGTTCCCGCCAAATCACTTTTTTAAATTTCTTTCATTTTTAAATCAGAGTTAGCAGCAATCATTTTTTAAATTTAGAACAAGTAGGATAGAAACGAATAATACGTACGTAAAAAAAAGTATTGATATCGGCTGGCTGAATAGAGCTAATCCATTGAGATTGGCACCTTTTGGTGCTACTAAAAAAAAAACTGTGCAATAATGAGATTTCATACATTTTTATTGCTCTAGAGCATTAAAGACTCGCTTTGTACTGAGTTTTTAGTGTGATTGTGATGAAATTAAAGCATAGTTGGAAGAAAAAATAATGAATGTAACTTCAAAATATACGAAACTGAAGTTTTGCGTCCTGTCAGTATGATACGTTATTGTTGTTAATTGTACCAATGTACGCTGGTCAGAGTTACCGGAAAAAAATTTTGAAGGTCACGGTAAGAGGTTACTTTGCTGTTCAATTGTACCGAGGTTTTTGTGCTTAAACGTGTACAGGCCACTAAGAAGTTTTCAGAAATATGACCAAGATTATCATATCTTTTTTCCGCTACCACATCTTCAATGGATTTGGCAAAAAAAATATATAAAAGAAAGCCTATTTAGAGTGTTCAGCCCCGTACTTCTTGTAGAGAAGCTTACGCACTTCATCCGAACTCTATTCAAATTACCGGTACCGGTTACCGGTAATTACCGGTTTACCGGTTTTACTACTGACACTTTTAATTTCTCTGGAAAAATACCATGTTCTATACACAAGTTGATAATATAACTTAAAGGAGCAGCAATTAAAGTTGCTACATCCTTAACGACCTTAGTGGTAATACCGTCATAACCTGCGCTATTTGTGTTCCGCAAAGAACTTATAATTTTTAGAATGTCTGGGGGAATTGATGGAGGCATAAATATTGATTTAGTGTTAAATGTCAAGTTAGAAGAATAAGGTCGTATTGAGTCAGAATAAATTGAATTATTAGTATTTTTAACAATGTCAGCAAAATAATCATTAAAGGTATTTGCCATAGTATTTGGATCAGTAATTACCTCGTCATTATTATTATTTTCTCAATGCCCTCATTAGGATAATTATATTTATAGTTAGCGTCATTAATAACTTTCCACGTTGCTTTAGATTTATTAACGGCATTGTCTATAAAATAATTGTTCTGAGACCTTTTTGTCAGTGAAATTATTGTTTTGTATTTTTTAGCATAAGCTTTAATATCTCTATCCGTCCTAATCTGTCATAATTCAGAAAATTATGAACTTGAACTCAAATCAAGGACACGGACGATTAGTGTGTAACCGCCATAACCAGTACTTTTGAATATTTTGCATCGAGACACAAATATTTATTATTAGAACATTTATATATTATTCGAACATTTATTTATTATTCGGCCATTTATTTAGAAGACTGTAAAACGTCAGTATCGCGGCATAATATGACACAGGCCCAGGGGAAATAACGAAACAATTTACAATGGAATGGTAAACGTACGTACGTAAGTGCCAACAAAATTTTATTGAAAGACACTTTTCAAATCTAGTCGCGATGTGCGTCTCTCCACTCTCTCCAGTCAGCACGCTCGTTCGAATAGTAAAGAAATTCGTTTACAAGCTAAAAGCTTTCCATTTTGTGAATAGAACGCCGAAGAACGCTGAACGCTGAACGTTGGTGGAGTGAGGTGTCACCCTGTTCAGCCGAAATATTTCTTGACATTTATTACTATTAAGGTGCTCCCTCATTTGGAGCATTCGCATGTAATTTAACGTTACAGAATGGAGCATTACATCAGTGAGGGAAAAGAACGGTACATTACAGTGCGCAAATTGATGACACAATGTGTAATATTTTGATAGAACTTGTAACATCATCGACCGCCTTGTCTGACATTGTGGAATCAAGTAAATGCTCAAAATCGAATCTGAATTGTTACAAAAAACATAGAAAAATGGCGGATTTTGGGCGCCATATTGTGGGATTCCAAGTTATTTTTATCTTCCAAACCTATCGGGTATCAAAATAAAGGGTTTTAAGAGGAGATTTCAAAAATAACTAAGAAGTTATAAATAAAAAAAGCTTTAAAAATTAATCCAAAAATCAAAAACAAACAAGAAGAAAATCATGCAGTGCAGTCGGAGGATACATATTCGCGAGCTGGCTGCATTGAGGTATTAATGTACTACGCACGCTGGCTGACCAAAAACGGCGGTATCCTCCGACTGCACAGCATGATTTTCTTCTTGTTTACGTCTATTTAGTTCGCCCTTTAAGCAGTCGGGTTTTTGATTTAATGCGGATATGACTCTCTATTAATGTTACGATATCTTGAGTTGGATTACTACCATAGGCTATGAAGCGTCATGCATGTCAACGTAGGTACAACACACAAATTTGTACTATGAATGCAATTAAGAAAATACGATAAATCTGATTATAACAATGAATAGATGTATAACAATGGTTCTTACAACCAAAAATGCCAATAACGAAGTAACTACCTAAAAATTAACTAAAGTGCGCTTCTGAATAAGTAGTTATTAACAAAAACGAAAAAAAAATACCCGCATCTTTATTTATTTTATCAATTTCCCGAAATGCTCGTTATTTTACGTTGCCTGCTAACCATCTTAGCATTAATTTCTTTCTTCTCTGGAATTCTATTGTTTATAAATTCTCATTACAATTTGTTGTAAGATAGTCCCCGCGGGTACGCTACAGCGCAAAGTAATCAAATCGTTACACATTTATATAGATGTTTAAGATATCTTTAACCAATGATGCGAAAAACGCGCCGCCAGGCGCTTAGGTAGAGATCCTCGTGAAAGTGCTTATTTGCAACAAGATGAGAGAGAATGAGGAAAAATGAAGTGTTGAAAATGAAGTGACCCGAATTATTAATTTAATTGCGAATTCATTAAAGCATACATTTTCTTTTAGTGAAGAAAGTATTGATTTGAAGATGCCTCGCCATTCGACTTTTCGTGCCTGCTGCTGGCTTCACCAATATTTTTGGACATATTTTAATACATTATCTGCCTAGCCTTTTTCCCAACTATATTGGGGTCGGCTTCCAGTCTTACCGGATTCAGCTAAGTACCAGTGTTTTACATGGAGCGACTGCCTATCTGACCTCCACAACCCAGTAACTGGGTAACACGGTACCCCTTGGCAAGACTGGTGTCAGATCTCAAGCTTCTGACTACTCGTAACGACTGTCAAAGATCTTGAAATGACAGCCGGGACCAACGGCTTAACGTGCTTTCCGAGGCACGGAGGAAACTCGATATGTTAAAAATGGTCACCCATCCACGGACCAACCTCGTCAAGCGTTGCTTAACCTTGATGATCGACCCGTGCGGCTGTTATTATTTAGCGACGAGCTCCTATTATCGACATATTTTAATACAACAGTTGCTTATAACCTAATTACAACATCTAATAATTTCACATATAATCAACCATTATGGTATAAGTCAGGCCATAACGTTTAACTAAAAATCTTGAACTCGACCTGGCAGAAAATAGTGTTACACACAACTACAAAGAAAAGCACATTCAATAAACTTCTATTAATGGCTGTCATTATCAGATACACTTTATTGCAGGCTCCTTCAATATCAATTGTGAGGAGTCAGGAAGCGCCAGTTTCTCACAGTGGTATGTCTGTTCCAGTAAATCAGCGAGTCTCCTCCGGTACACGGCACAGGCGTGCACTGCCGGCTCGCTGATTGGGCGCTTCCTACCTCCGAAGGCGCCGTCACAACCACACACCGCTATACTACACCAGCTGCCCATACCCGCTTTGTTGTGAATACAACTTACTAACATTTTGTTAGCTTTTAGAAAACAAAAAAATTTGACTTTTAGCTCTATATCGAGAATGTATGTTTTACAATCTAGTTCAACGTTCAAACTTCAAAGAAAACTAATAATGCTTTGTTTACTTGTAACTATATTCGATAAATCAAAGTGAAAGAATCTGTTTTAGGGAAAAGCTCTTAGGGAATTCCCAAGCTCATAGATATAGTCCGGTCTCTTACTGTGCTAACCGCAAAGAGGCGTAACCTATCCATCTTAGTAGACAATGGGTTTATCTCTGTCGATCTGGATTTACTATTATACCGACTCGGTAGAGTCCGTCAGGCTACGGGGAAGACTACCATAAGCTCAAGCTATGTTGGAGTCGTCAATCGAAATGTGTCGACGCGCTCCTGGATTCAGATTACCTTCTACATTCGGTGTGACAGTGTTGTGTTTGTAATATATAGTGTGTTACATACTTATGTAACGTAGGATGAACTAGTGATGTTGAGCTAAACCTGTGAGTAATCGCCGTAACAGCAGGAGGTTCACTTGGCAGCTTACCAGACTCAGCTCCATGCGCTCCGGCTAGATCAGAGGTCATTACTATTGGAACTGCACGTGTAATCGAGATTGGATTGAGAACCTTCAAGTATTTATTCTCAAAAAACAAACCACTCCAAATGAATAATTTTGGTTTTGTTTTTGTTACAACCTATAGTAAAACCTAGCGCAGTTATCTAGTGGAGCAAACTAGCGGTGTAATGGATATCTACTGCAGTTTCCACACGTTTGGGTGAATAGCAAAAAGTTTTCAGCACGTTGTTTTGTGTTTAGTATTTATTATTCTGTAGCACGGAAGTGCAATTCACATATCGTGGAAACACTGTGAGCACTGAGCACGAGAGAGCGGTCATAAATGGAGGCAGTTCGCCTCACGTTACATTTACATCGCGTCAGACCCGAAGAATGTTTACACTTTAATAAAAATGTATAAGAATTTTTACTCTCAAATTGCGGTACTTCTATTGAATTATCGCACCCCAAGGAACAAGTAGGTAATTTACGCGTACATTACCGTTATATAATGGCATAAACGGATTTACTCGCAGGTGAAGGCGGACGGAGGTATTTGTCGCGCCGCGTGCGGGCGCTGCGGGACTGAGAGGCGCGGCGCGGCTGTGCGGCGGACGCAGGGTGCGGCGCGAGGAGACAATCTCGGCGATGGCTCATTCACTGCTGCAACGAGCCGAGCAGAGAATTGAATTGGAAGCAAATGTGCCGTACGGATACTGCCGTAGAATATAAACTGAACCACCCCCGAGTAAGCGGCTCTGATCATGTAATAAAGAAAGCTTCCGAAATAAATTTTCTAAATGCCGACCGATTTTAAATTGGATAATAAATATTGGAAGAGATCTTGGCGACTCAACTTAATTATCACCACATAGGAAATGAATGACTAGCTATGTTATTATTTATGCTGGGTAGACAGCCGGAGGAAAGGTATGTAATAAGAGGAGGGTGACTCAGGGGGCTGTCACTCCGGCCTGTCAGCGCGCTGACTCGGCTTCATAATAAGATATCGCTTGTTTAAAGATGCCGTTGCAAAATAAGCAATTGACGATGCGGTAATAGAAAAAATAAGAGCTTATGTACCGTAACATTTAGGTAGGTACTTTACTTTTCTTTTGGTGCAGCAACATTCTATCATGATTCTGTTTAATGTAAACTTTCTACATTGAAACCGTTCTCGTCAGCTTTAATAGAAAAATACCATCTATAAATACTCACTACACTGCACTATTGTTTGTTCGACCGCTTATTATTTACATGTTCGGGACAGGAGGAGCGGTGGTGGCGTGTTCCGGAGTGAGCTTTAACAAACGGCTGCGTGCAGACCAGCCGAGGAAGCGTTTGTGGGCGGCTTCATTTCCGTGCGTGCGTCCGCGGCAAAGGCCCTATTTCCTCTTCGCTGATAGTCCGTTTCTTCGCGACTGCTTCTGCATTTGTTTCAAACCTTATGTGCAATGTTAGAAACAATACAGTTTCATGGGCAGTCAATGTTTTAGATTTTTGCGAGATTGCTGCTTAATGGGGGCCATTATTCTAGAATTAAACACGATTGGTTTGATTAGATACTGTTTTTTTAAAACTCCATGTCATGTCATCCAACTCGAATAATTGAATCAACTGTAATAGTTCTATCTAAATCTATGTACATCGATAAGTATTTTTCATCTGTTCAAACTGCCCTGGAATTAGGTCCATATGTACGTTAAACAATGGTTTTCGCAATAGCAATTGTAGCAATTCTATTGTCTAGTTTATTTTCGCTATTCACTGGTTCCACCGCACTCGAAATAACAAAATATATACATAGGTATGTATACTTAATTTAAACCTTAAATTCACTGATAGACAATGCCTAGCCAAAACCGGTCCACACTGGGTTAGTGTTTGGGATGAGTCAAGGATACCGCATTATATCAGGTTGTCAGCCCAGTTTTTTATCCTTAGTTATCAAAACCAAAGGTTAAATAAACTAACCAGTGGTTTTATTGACCATTTTTTGGACAAAAAATGGTCAAATAATTAACTCTACAACTCATTTAACTATTTGTGAGGCTAACGATTGATTAAAAAACGCATGGTTAGCATATTTAACCATTGGTTGAGTTAACTATAGATCACAAAACTAGGTCTAAATGGAATAATGAATATTTGTACAAAAGTTTTGAATACAACGAAAGTGAGCAAGGATTTTAGTAAATTCACCATGTAAAGTAGTGAAAGTTTGTATAAGAGTACATCATTTCTGTTGATGAGGCATTCTATCGGGATCACGGCTTGTAGGTATGCATGATCTACATAATGTCGTCACAAAAGTAGATTGATATATATATAGGACTTGAACCAGTGGTGGATTTACCAGCAGGCTGAGTAGGCTGGAGCCTAGGGCGGCAGATTTTAGGGGGCGGCAAATTTCGATCAATTTTTTTTTGTCTAACAGAAATAAAAATAAAACATGATTAAATACCTAAATGTTATTAGGTCCACTCAAACAATTCAATCAATGTGTAATATGTGAATACGAAGCGGTGGGAAAACTTTTGAATTTGGAAAAACTAGAAAAGGGTGTAATATGGAATGTTTTTTAAAGCGGGTGAAAAACTATCTACGATCTACTTTAAGTCAAGAAAAGCTTCACGCCTTAGTTCTTTCGTGGATAGAGTCTGAACAAGATTTCATACGACGATATAGTTGAAGATGTTGCGGATATTAAATAAAATCGCGCAAATAG
This sequence comes from Orthosia incerta, assembly GCA_948252205.1. Lineage (NCBI taxonomy): Eukaryota > Metazoa > Arthropoda > Insecta > Lepidoptera > Noctuidae > Orthosia > Orthosia incerta. The sequence goes on from OX411754.1 coordinate 14,319,073, forward strand.
GTAATGTAAATCTATATCTTAATTGATTTCATTGTCATCATCAACCGAATTACTAACAGATAATTAATGGGGATATGTTTTGAAACTGTTAGTGCAATAAAAATATTAAACAACGTTTACCGAGTGTACATTATGTTGTGTAAGCTGTGTTCATATTGTGTAATTAGCATAATGTATACCTTACCCCACCTTATAAGTAGTACAAGATCGAGCTTTTCTTAGCTCACCCCTAAAACTATTTCTTGTTTAATCTTCACTAAATCGTGGGTTGTGAACTGACACATTGATACTCTAGTTCACAAAACAATCATATTAAAATGGGAAAAAGCTGATGTAACGAGGACGATTTAGTGCACCAATCATAAAGTTGGAATTTCATCGATAAAAATATGTGATAAATATGAATGTGAACTAAGGTATCGAATTGTAGAGGTCAGTAGGGGCGGCAAAATTTGAATAGCCTACTTGTGGCAAATGTGTAAATCCGCCACTGACTTGAACGACATTTCAAATAATATGTAAGTATTGAATTCCAAGTCAAGGAAAGCCATTGAATCCGAATAATACCTATTTCAATATTCGTTCGTCTCCGATTTGCTCTATCTCATATAATCCAGTGTGGATTCCTATGAAGCTCTGATATTTCATGACAAATGAACTCATATTTGAAATAAATTTGAATAAGAATATCCAATTGGAAATATGCAAAGGAATATTATGCACAATAGTAGGTTATATTATTTGCTAACTTCATTGATATTAAAATCTATGTCTAAGTAGGTACACTTATAATCTCAGATCAAATAAAAAGTCAAGATGGAACGTTGCAAACAACAAGGGTCACCTTGTTGCCGGTAAAATCACGCCTTGCCGTATACATACACAATTACACGCACACACGTACAACCAAACTACGCCTTAGCTTGTCAGTCGAGCTCTCAGATCAAATAAAAATCTAGTAGGTTTCATAAATATTTTTTGAACAATATTTATCAAAACTCGTATTTTGATGTACGATACATTGACCATTCAACTCAGAGGTTACACACGATCGAAACGACAGTATGCTGCCATAGTTATACGAGTACCTTTCGGAATGGGGACTAATGACAATGGCGGTCATTCGCTTCATCCCCATAATGAGCCCGTAAACGTTCATAGTCCGTTCTGAAAAGTAACTAGTAAGAGTTCATTCTAGGGATCTATATAAGCCCCCTCATATTGTCTAAATCACTGTAATTAGCAAACGGAATGTTGATCGCAATGGACGTTGTTTTTCTTTTAAGAAAGATGCTGGTGAACGTCTAAAAATAGAACCGGTCGCCATTACGGCACCCATGGGGGTTGGTGGCCAGTCCTTTGCCGGGTCTATAGATTATTTGGCCTTGGATATATGGCAAAAGTTTAGTGATTATTTTTGCCTTTCCTTCCCAAAAATTGAATTTTTGAACTGGTTCTTTTATCATAATTGTCACCATTCTCCTCTACCGACATATTGTGTACTGTTAATGGACATCTCTTTGATTTATCATCGTGCAGGGAGGGAGCCTCATTACACCGCAGCATCATTACAGACCCGCGGCAGGCCCTTGTATCTCAATGGCTCCGTGCTTGGGGTTACAGATAACGGTCGCGCCCTCGATACGTGATTTGCAACCCTTCTTATTACATACAACATTATTATATACAATTTTATGTAGACATGTGTTTTATCCATTATCAAATCGTTTATTTGGAAACACGGATTATGAGATTTTGATTTTAAGGCATTATATAGAGTAATAAACACAAAAAGGCAGCGTTATTTGAATAACGGAATGTTTTGTCAATCTTATTCGTTACATTTAAGTAGGTACATTGTATGATTACGAGATAACATATCCGTTATTACCTAATTTAATTATTGCTAATAGATATAAGAAAGAACGTACCGGTTGTACTTGCTCATTTTAGAGTATTCTCTTTATCTTTTGAAAATATAAATGCTGCCAAATGTTGTCATGTGCTCGATAAGTAAGAACAAATTGGTTTGTATCTGGATGGGTGAGCACTCACTGCTTTTGATAAACACTCATTTTTTATTCAGATCGTTAGACTTGTTCGTATAGAGAATACAATCCACGTAGGTATGTGTATTGGTGGTTATGACGTATGGATCACATTAGAATAGTTATATTCTGTTACTAGCTGTGCCCGCGGCTTCGCTCCCGTCATCTGCCTGCCAACCCTACCATAGTTACCAGGCACCAGCCTGCCTGCTTACTCCACATACTCAACATTTCAACAATATACATACTACATACCAATTTTTTTTCTAGTGTAATTCTTTCGCGTAAAATCTTAACACCGCGATTCAGAAAATGACTTTAAATGCACAACGCCATCTATCGAATAGCGAGTTCAACTGTCCGAGTAACTGAATTGCGTGAGCTGTGATAATTTTACTTCCTGAACACTTTAAATTCATCTAACTTTTGATAGAGTGAACCGATTGCGATGAAACAAAAACTAAGTAATTCTTCAAGATACGCACAATTTTTATGTATAAAAGTTGGTTTCGTACATTTCCCGTGATGCGTGCACAAATAAACAGACAAAAATTCCAAAAATGCTAGAAATGGGTTCTGTTGGTTATCCTTTAACACCCTGGCTATTTATTTTGGAATTTTTTTCGATGTACAAAAAATATTTTTCTACAGATTTATTATATGTATTGATGATTGACGTTTTTGAATACCTTTTTATTAAATTTTTACTATTGTTTCGTAAATAAGGTGTAAGTAGTTACTACCAAATTGAAAATGTAGCCAAGCTAGGGTAAAAGCGTAAAAGCGAGCAAGAATGTTCACTTACGTCGCGGTCAGCAAATATACATATAAATGAGTTCACTTACCCGGTTCATCTTATCGGTCCGCTGTCGCCGCGACTTCACATGAATCTCTACGAATGGCTAGATATTTCAAATCATTATAGGGATTTCTCCTGTATGTAACAAAACAACAAAAAACTGTGAGTTAAAATGAAGGCTTTGAGGTTTCGAAGGCTTGTGAAAATTGTATGTAGTCCTAAACCGGGAAAAATCGAAGCTGTGACAGTTCTGTAATCATGTAGGAAGCGGACCAGATTCAGTATTCGGATAAAATAAAAGAAAGAAATTCGTCGAGGACGGCACAAAACACGCCCCGCAGCTATATTTTTGGACGAGTAGAGCACTAAGGCTCCGATAGCGCTAGACAAAAGAATACTTACATACAATAAAGAAGTCAATGTAGAGATCTAAAGCGGACAACGGTTTGTTGAAAACCGCCTTTCCTTTGTGAACGGCTCTCTTTTATGCAAGTTACTATACCGTCTTCCGTTTAAGCAATGCCATTACCTCTCGATCGAATGTGAAGTATTCGCTTTAATGAATCCACTCGACTCGAGGAATTCTCCAGTCGGTCCCTATTTGCAAGAAAAGAGTGCATTACCATCGTAAGCACAATAATGGTTCGTTAGATGGCCTACTTTTTGAAGGATCAATGGGTGCGGGCGTACTCGCATTTGTTTGATAAAGTTTATACAATTTTATCTTCGCATAAAGTGCTATATTAAGTTTACATAACGGAGCAGTTTATTGAAAAAGTTTTGAGTAATAAAGTTGTCTATACTACATGGAATGTGGTTTTGCATGAATAAATGACGTGCTTTATTACGCATTGTCTAAACAATTGATAAACTCAGATTTCAAATCATATTGCTTTTTATTAGCTAGATGGCCAACAGACAGTGTATTTGCATGGCGCAAAAATTAAAGAAACGTTACATCAGCTATTGTAAGCTGCGCTGATCCAGTGAAATATGAAACATGTAGGGGAGTTGGCGGCCCGCCAACTGCTTGCATCACACTATAACAAAGGGTTTCATATCAGGAAATTGTTCCTAGAACAATAGCAGAAAATATAAGCCTGCTTGTATTACAAGCTCGAATATCTCGCACTTGAAAATATTATCGAAGACATCCAGTGTTGTGCATACGTTTATGAAAAGCATTATTTATGAAAGGTGAAAGTTTCGTCATAATTCCCTGCTAATAAATGGAATTCTTGTTTGTTTTATTTTTCATTATTCGTGCAAAATATCTCACAAAAGAATACCTGCACCTTTGATTATTAAAAATACACGCCAAAAACAAGATATTTTTAGACGCTGAATATCAGCGTCCAAAAATATCTATGCATTTCATTTTCAAGCTTTGATGTATTTACTTTGAAAGTCCCCGTACTTCATGCACAGTTATTAATACTGTTTTGTTTTTGTTCTATGTGTACAGTAAGTAATTGGTATTAATATTCTTTTGTGTTTATATTGCTTTGGATATAAAATAAACAAATGTACTGAAACGTTGGTTTTCCCTCGGGCGAATAGCACGAAGCAACTGACGAAAACGGCTTTTATTTGAGCTGTTAGGCGAAGAAATAACAAATAGTCAACACTTGTGCACTATTGCAATCTTTTAAGCTCAGTACATATTGCTATAATGGTAGTAACCTGTACTCTACGAAACAACAGACGTCTTGTGCTGATATTGCTTACCAAATAAAGAGCGCGCAGAGATACTTACAGGAACACATGCCTCTATACGTAGGTACTTAGTCTTTTGTTCATAGCAAGATAGCGACGATTAATTACGTTAGAGTGCAACTTGCAACGGAACCTTAATAAGAAAGAGCTAATTTAAGTTTAACGATGTAAATGTAGTAGTGGAATTAGTGTAGGTCATAGCGCGCCGTTTGTATTGAGTTAAGAGTGTCGCAATCCCGACGAAGCCGCCAGTTGGCCAGGGGCCATCCTGCCGATCGGATCTGTTTATTGCTTTTTACAGTACAACAACAAAATATCTGTTGAGGTCGTTATGTACTGGAAAATGTTCACTTTGGACACGAATCATTTAATGCACAAGGACATTGTGTTTTCAGTTTAAAAAAAAATGGCAAATGTTTAGTTTAGAAAACTTTTGTCACCTTTAATATTTTACTTGATTGAATTCAATAAAAACTAAGCTTTATATTTCTTGAGATATCAGTCTTAGTATTAAAGTAATATTTCTGATTTGGACAGCGAGCTCGTTTGTATGTACCGTAGCATCTTGCGCTTTCTTGCTACGGCGTAGTCAAGTGCACGAGATGCTACGACAGCAGCGTAGCACTCGTAACAGACAGCTTGTTTGCACAATTTATTGCTCCCCCGACTGGGATATGTTTGACTGGTTGTTCCTGAGACAGCGCCAGATGAAGAGAGCTTTCATACAGCAAAGCCAACTTAGCTGTAAGTAGTGATCTTTTGTGAGCTGTTCGGAGATGTTGTATTTCATGACCTACGAAGAGGTAGGTTTGTATGACATATACAGGACATATAGGTATAAGACTTAATATTTGCCGTTAAGATTATTCTATAGTTCACCAACAGAATTACAGCAATTCTGGATAGTAAATGTAACTTTTATTTAAGTTATTACATCGGTTAAATATATACATCAGTTTATTTTCAAACACTGAACAGATTTCTACACTCTGCAATGTAGACGAAGCGTATTCGAGTATAGCGATGAACGTTTATGATAACATATCTGATTGCCAAGTCTCATGAACCAAGTCTGGCTGCAGCTCGAATAAAATTGAATAACAAGATGAACACTTTATTTGCGAATAAAAAGGTTTTACAAAACAAAACATTCTAAAATTATTTTTTTTTTTTTTTTTTTTTTTTTTTTTGTTGTTGGGGGCTGAGTCACCCACGTCCGTAGGAGTGTACCCCATTCGATTCCCTACACGTGGTCCCCGGGTGGTGCAAATCAGGTGACAAACTGGTGGTAGGCTTCGGCCGAAGGCTTGCGACCACCCACCGGGCAAAGACGTACCGCCAAGCGGCCTAGTCGTGTTCCGGTATGATGCTCGGTGCAGCCACTAGAGGGGTTGGGTCGCGATAGTTGCTCCACTGCAAGCAGGCCGGCCTGACTCGCGCTGTTATGAACGTATCGGGAGACTGGTCGCGGAGGGTAGCGGGATCCGAGGCACGGTGCGCCGCTGGCCGACCGCAGGTAGTTGGGGGCCCAAGTAGTGTGCCAGCCACACATGAAAGGCTGCCCCGCCAACTGTCGAAAAATCCCGGAATGCGCCATCGTGCTGGTTGGCGACCAGACGAGAGTGCCCGATGGACATTCCTGGGGGAGCTCGGGCGTCCCCGCAGTCTCCAGACCAGTCCCCCAATGATGGCGTCCTATCGGCGCGTGTCTGTAGGTTGCAAGCGTGGGACCTCATCTTACTTCCTTCTCCTCTCCCTCCTTTTTCACTTAAAATGCCAAGGAACAAGAGAAAAAAAGCTGAACAGCGGCAGCACTCACTCTCACATAAAGTGCACCTCAGCAACATCCGAGGTCTGCACTCTAACCTTGTCGCAGTCCATCACCACCTCGAGACTGAGAAACCAGCACTTTTGTTCCTTACGGAGACGCAGATCGGATGCCCGTCAGACGTGGCGTACCTATCCTACCCAGGGTATACCCTGGAGCACATGTTCAAGCCACGCGCTGGTGTATGCATGTACGCCCGGGACGACATCTGCTATCGGCGTCTCCGTGACCTTGAAGACTCAAATTACTCTGTGCTATGGGTCTTGGTGGACACAGGTCTGGATAAGATCATCTATGCCTGTGTCTACCGATCGCATAGCGGTGATCTGGAGACAACCAGGCTCACACAGTACTTGAGTGAGGCGGCTGATGTGGCTCAGCTACGATACCCCTCCGCCCAACTAGTGTTACTGGGGGACTTTAATGCCCACCACCAGGAGTGGCTCTTCCCATACCAGTGCACTGACCACGCTGGACGAGAGATGCGAAATCTTTCGATTGCGTTAAATCTCACCCAGCTGGTCCAAGGGGCTACGAGGGTGCCGGATGTTGATTCACATACAGCCAATTGCTTGGACCTTCTGCTGACAACTGATCCAGACCGATACTCAGTGTCGGTATCATCACCTTTGGGTAGTTCCGACCACTGTCTGGTGAAGTCTGTATCCGTCTACTCCCCGCCCGATCCAAGCCCAAGGGGCACCCGGCGGGTTTGGCGGTACAAGTCAGCAGATTGGGATGGTATGCGATCTTTCTTCGCATGCTATCCTTGGCGGCCCACTTGCTTCTCTTCGGATGACCCATCGTCATGCGCTGACGCAGTGACCGATGTGTTGCGTCAGGGGATGGAGTATTACATTCCGTTCTCTGACGTAACTGTGTCCAGCGTTGACCGTCCATGGTTTGGTGCCGAGTGTGACCGCGCAAACGTGATTAAACACAAGGCGTACCTAGCATGGGTCGACGCCCGTATGCGCAAGGCAAGGGACGTGAGTCAGAAGAAGAGAGCCTTCAACAGGGCTGCCAAGTCCTGCAAAAAGGCGATGCGAAGGGCACGGTTTGACCACATTAGCAGGATCGGGGACAAACTTGCTTCACACCCCGCAGGTAGCAAGGCGTTTTGGTCCCTGGCTAAATCGGTTGAATCAAACTTCTGTCGCCCCTCACTACCACCACTGCTGAGACCCGACGGGTCGCTGGCCCACTCCGCTGAGGACAAGGCAAACTTGTTTGCCTCCCTCTTTGCGGAATCTTCGCGTCTGAATACTGATGGCGCGCGGCCCCCTCCTTCTGCTGTTCGATGTGAGACGAGTATGTCGGACATTCGCATCCATCAGAGGGAGGTCTGTAGGGTGCTGCGTAACCTTGACGTGAACAAGGCTAGTGGCCCGGACGGGATACCAGCAATTGTACTTAAAACTTGTGCGCCTGAATTGTCTCCTATCATGACACGCCTATATCGCCTTTCGATGGTGACTGGAAAAGTACCGAAGGCTTGGAAGCAAGCTAACGTTCAGCCCGTGCCCAAGAAGGGCAGTCGAGCTGACCCAGCCAACTACAGACCCATATCAGTAACGTCCATCCTCTGTAAGAGTATGGAACGTGTATTAAATAATAAGCTCCTGGCATACCTAGAAGACACCGACCTCCTTAGTGACCGCCAATACGGCTTCCGCCGAAACCGGTCAACTGGGGATCTTCTAGCGTATGCCATTCACATCTAGAGTGAGGCCATCGAGAAACACGGGGAGGCGCTTGCTGTCTCCCTTGACATATCGAAGGCCTTTGATAGGGTCTGGCACGAGAGCCTTATTGGTAAGCTTCCTTCCTTCGGTCTGCCTAGTGGCCTGTGTGACTGGATTGCAGACTTCCTGAGGGATCGGTCCATCCGAGTGGTAATTGATGGCTGCTCGTCCGCTCAGTTAGGTATTAATGCCGGAGTCCCTCAGGGGTCAGTGCTCTCGGCAACATTGTTCTTGCTGCACATTAATGACCTGCTAAAACCCGGAACCTTTGGGTATGCAGACGACAGCACTGTTGCTGAGAGATATGTGTCTAGCGCACGGGCTACCGGGCCTCAAATTCGGTCTCTTCGGGAGGCCATGGTTGAGCGCTTGAACCTGTCTTTGGAGGCAGTCTCCGAATGGGGCAATGCCAATCTAGTCAGTTTCAATGCTGCTAAGACCCAGGCGTGTCTTTTTTCCGCAAAAAAGAGCCAATTCCACCCGGCTCCATCCTTCCGTGGTGTAACCGTGCCGATAACGGACCACCTCGACCTTCTTGGTGTTACGTTGACATCGACCCTCAATTTTGGTCCTTTCATTGAGGCAAAGGCTCAATTGGCTGCAAAAAAGTTGGGGATCCTTGCGAAGGTGAGACGGTACTTCACGCCTGAACAGCTGCTCAACTTGTATAAAGCGCAAGTTCGGTCATGCATGGAGTACTGCTCTCACCTCTGGGACGGATCTGCCAGGTACCAACTAGATGCACTTGAGTCGATTGACAGACGGGCCAAGAGACTTATCGGCAACGATGCGCTGGTCAACTCAAAGCTCCAGAGCCTTGAACACCGACGACGAGGTGCCAGCCTGTCGGTATTCTATCGGTTACATTTCGGAGAGTGTGCGATGGAACTGCACAATTTGATTCCGTCTAGCCCTTTCCATCATCGGACTACAAGACGTACGACAATGCGCCATCAGTACATGGTGGATATCCCACCCATACGCACAAAGCGTTTTGAAAATACTTTCATTGTGCGTACAGCTAAGGAGTGGAATTCCCTACCGGCGTCTTTGTTTCCTGATAGCTACAACCTAGGGGTCTTCAAGTCAAGAGTGAATAGGTTACTTCTAGGCAAGCGTGCTTCACCTTCGACCACATCATCACTTAACATCAGGCGAGATAGTGGTCAAACGCGAGCCTATAACAAATAAAAAAAAAAAAAAAAAAACTAAAATAATATTATAAAGACGTAAAATTGTTCGTTTGTTTGTAGCGGGTAATCTCTGGAAGTACCTACCTACCTACTGATCCGCTTTTACTGCTGCAAGCATATATATATTTTTTAATTTATATTTTATTAGTAATTGAAGAAAAACATTAGAATCTGGTTACTTTTCTTATAAATGTGGAGCGGTTATAAACGTGTAAGCTCTCGAGAAACGCTAGAATATTGTAATAATTAATTAAATAGGTTTATTAACAATTTTTGTAGTGGAAAATTTATTCGATATCATTATTTCGTAGTAATTGACTGTTGTGAAGGTTAATCAAATAGTAAACATTAAGTGACGACGATACAATGTGTTGAAATATCGTGTGACGTCACATCGCTAGACTTTATACTGACCATCAACGACACAAGCTCCCACTCCTGAACTTTGATGCACTTTATCTTTTTCTTTTTACGGTCCGTTGCTTAGAGTCGGGGGCAATGCATCCGTCTTGCATCCGTCTTGCGACCCAAGAGAACTCAAATAGGAACAATTGCTCACCTTCCCCTATAGGATTCAGCACGTTAAAAAAGATTTGGCACTGAAAAAAACACAAATCAAATTAAACAAAACTGCAACTATTCGACCACAATTTTGGATAAAAAATTACAACCATTTACAAACCTTTCACAGAAAGACATATGTTTTAAGGTGGAATCCAAACTAGGTGAATGTGACATAAGGAGTGCAGCCAGGCTACTATTCATCAGTGATGTGGTGGCACCCTACTCTCCAGTAACAATATCTGCCTTGAAGAGTAAACATCCAGCGCCTGCGGATGTCCTTACCTCTCCCGACCCCCCCGAAACACCTCATCCTGATTCAACTCCTTTCAATATTTCAGCCACCCAATTGATTGCTGCCGTTCCAACGGCGGTCTCGCGGGCCCGACTCCGCAACACTTAAAGGATCTTTTAAGTTCAGATGCCGGGGAAGCTGGTGAGTCGCTTTTAAAAGCTCCGTAGCGGCACTAGTCAACTAAATGCTCTTCGGAGGCGGTGTGAACGATGCCGTCGTCAATGTCTTGTACGGGGCCAACTTATGTGCCCTGCGCAAGAAAGACGGTGGCATTCATCCTATTGCCGTCGGGTGCACCTACAGGCGTATGGCAGCCAAAAATTTGTAAACTTAACGGCCAAAGACTTACAAACAGATTCCAGCCCCTAAATCTAGGCTTTGGCACTAGGGGAAGCTGTGAGGCTGCCGTACATGCCCTTTCTAACTTCTCTAATGCTGGCCAGGGTGAGGACATCCTCAAGTTGGACATTAAAAAATTATTCAATTTTTTTTTTTTTTTTTTTTTTCCGGGGTGGAAAATCCTCATTGGATGTCCTCCACCCTGGGGTGGCGGAGGGGTCTGTCAGACTCCTACTGACTAAAAACCACCCCGGTGTTCCATCTCACACCTACGCTGGGGGTCGCGGGAACAACGATACTTCCGCAACCCCCGGCTAGTGCCGGCCCGCCTTTGCGGGCCTCGATCTCGGGTTGGGGGGGAAGTGAGGTGTTAGACTCCCCCCACGACGTCTTAGAGGGGCGCGCGTGGAACACAACGCGCCGCCACCTCAGGTCCTGATGTGTGGTGGGGCGACGGACGTCCCCGAGTCCGTCACCCGTGGACTCATTTAGGGGGGCTGGAAGAGGGCGTTGTCCGCCCTCCGCCAACGCCCAGCGCGTCTGCTGCGGATCGGGTTAGCGGATGATATCTCCCTCTCCCTCTCCGCAGCCTTTCGCAGAAGGATACCACCGCGTCCCAGGACTCCTCGCTGCCGACCATAGACTCGACTACGGCTGGCAGCGACAGGTCACTGCCTACTTCTGAGATGAGGGCACGGCGTGGCTCCTCCCAAGCGGCACACTCTGCCAGCGTATGCCACGCCGTGTCCTCCCGGCAGTCGACGCAGTGGTGACACCGGGCGTCCGGCTCCCTGTTTATGCGACACAGGTACTTCCCGAAGCAACCATGCCTCGAGAGCACCTGCGTCACCCGAAACGACAGAGAGCCGTGCCTCCTCCCGAGCCAGCGCTCGAGCACTGGCCGAACCGCCTCGATGGTAATGAGGCCGGCGGTAGGGCGTGAAAGCCTGTCCCGCCATTCCGCCACCAGGACCTCGCGAAGCTGAGACTGACGCAACTCCATTTGTCGCTGCATCAGCCCTTCGCCCCGCGCCCGCGCTTCCTCGCGCCACCGATACAGTGACGCGAGTACCTTTGCCTCCAGGTCCCAGGGCGGGGATCCGGCCAATGCACAAGCCGCCTCGTAGGAGATCGTGCGATACCCCCTGATGACTCTGACGGCCATCGCTCTCTGCGGCTTTCGAAGAACAGCGATGCTGCCGGCCGTCAGGTCAGCCGCCCAGATCGGGGCCCCATACAGGGCCATCGATCGCACGATCCCCACGTAGAGCCGCCTACAGGCGGCGCTCGGTCCCCCCAGATTGGGAAGCAGCGTTGACAGCGCCCCAGCCGCGCCCAACAACTTGGGCGCCAGCCGCCGGAAGTGGGGGCCGAAATCCCATCGGCTGTCGAGCACCAATCCTAGGTACTTCATGGTAGACTCGACAGCGATTCGAGCCCCCCCGACGACGATATGGGAATCGGGCGGTAGCGCCCGCCGGGGGCCATGAAAGACCATGGCCTCCGACTTGTTGAGGGGCCTAACCTAACCTAACCTAACCCATCAAAATTATTGTATAAAGAAAATATTTTGCAATCTTCAGTTGGTTGCCAACAAGGTGGCCCTCTCGGGCCAGTCATTTTTATAGCACACTTTTACTTTTTAATTTATTGGCGGATTTTCAGTCTGGCTATTCATCCCATTATTCAAAAACTAAATTCAAATATTAAATGAATAAATTCAAAATTTTACCTTATGGTTTTTGGATGATGGAACCCTAGGAGGTAACGTAGACACCGTTTTAGCAGATTGCCCATTCCTGAAAGAACCGTTCAAATCCATCGGCCTAGACCTCAACCACTCGAAAAATGTGAAATTTTTCTTTAAAATTTTAGATAAAAGTTCACTGCACCTCTTAGGTTCCCCAATTTTGGACAACAGTTTTTCTTCATCCATTGATGGCAAAATTAACTATTTTAATAATATTTCGGATAGACTCTCCAAAATTAACCTTCATTCGGCTTTTATTCTAATTAGGTATTTCTTGCTGTTTTGGACAAAATTTTATGTATTTTCGCCGCTCTGCCCCTTAATGGAAGCAGCCACATTTCTTAACCACAAAAAATGTCCCTGTCACTGGTTCAACTGTGAAGTGCCATGCTCGACTGATGCAGTGTGCGCTTGGAAAGTGGCTTGCCCGAATACGGCGTAAATAGTATGGTTGGCTGATACAACAGATAAACAATTTAAAAAAAGCAACCGACTTCCAAATAAAAACACTAGAAAGTAAAAATAACATCGATTTCGGCAGTCGGTGTTCCCGTTTTCGTTTCTTCGTTTTTGACACCGACTGCCGAAATTGAAGTTATTTTGCGCTTTCTTGTGTTTTTATTTGGAGGTCGGTTGTTTCTTTTTAATTTTTCACTTTTTTGTTGTGGTACATAATGGACAAGTACCATAGTAAGGCACCTATAATGCCCAAAGTGATGCCAGAATAGATTACCCGAATAACATGAAACTTGAACATAACCGGTGGAATGAGAGTGCACCAAGTTGAACTGTACACATCTGCGTACCCCTTTAGAGCGTACCGGCGTGATGTTATTTTATGAAATGGTATAAACAATAAACAGTCATGCGATTATAGCATCCTAAAAGAGTTCTGTTATACATATATCTCCGAAGTCCTTCATCAGGTCTTCACCAAATTCGAGAACATTCTCGTTCAAACAAAAACACAATTTTTAAAATCTGGCCACAATGGGGATGTAAACTGCCATTTTTTCACTATAGGCGCTTCATCGCTATGGCTATTGAAAGCTGTCAAGTCCATACATTTTGTAACCTAACATTCAGTAAATTTTAATTTCCTCGAAATATGCCTCTGTGTGCTGTACCAGGATGTACCAACCCCGGTGTTCATTTGTTGTCCAAAGAAACAAGGCAAAAAAAAGTGGGAAATGGCTATACATATTTATAGGTTATGTTATGTATCTGTCAAAGTAACTCTGATTATATTGCTTGGTAATCTTCTGCGGTATAGTGGAGCTATTAACGTATTGATAAAGTTCTACAGCAGGAATGTCATTTGCTCGGCCTTCAGAAGCTTGAGGGCTTTGATTGCCAAAAATAAAATAATACTTCTAACCTATATTAAAGTAATGTTCACTCTTATTTTTTGTAAATTTTCCTACCATGAGTCATGTAAGAAATAACTCGTTACAACTAAAAAATAGCCAAACCTAGAACATATCACCGATGAAAAATATTTATTACATAAAAGTCTGCCTCTCAATAAGATCTGCTTTCTTTCCAGTTATCCTTGCTCCTTTTTTTCAATAAATAATAATAACGATAGTAGACTGGTTTAAACACAAAAAATAACAAAAACGTGATGTAAGCAAAGCAAAAATGTTTTGGCTGCAGCCATTGCGCCGTCACCGACGTCTGCGCTCAGCTTTGCGTTCACATCCCCATTGACGGAGAAATCGGTGAACATACACAAAAAAAAACATAAGCCGCAAGTATACAAAACCTTTTTGGCAAGTCGGTTAAAAAGGCCGGTAGCAGAAGTTTGATTGTAGATATATTGTGTTAAATGCCAGTCTAAAATCATTAATTGGGTTTCGCCTTCTTCTTTGTTTGGATATAGTTAAAACCATCCAACACTTTTTTTACTTTCTTCCTTCTTTCTTTCTTCTTCTTTATTTTTTTTCCTATGTTGTCCTATCTGGGCAAAGGCTTCCTTTATCTGCCTACTCCACCAATCTGCCAGAAACGACTTTAAAATAAATTCTTCCCAAAAATAATAAACATACAATAAATTCATTCACACGTAGTTTGCACATAATATAACATGGTAGTAAGGAATTGAACACCATATTATTTCCCATAGCTGCTGTAAAGCGTGCACTTCAGGGATTATACAGGTTGGAGGCGCCGCCTTGCTCCGTAATTTAAACATTACACTCCGATTAGCAACATATTACAACTAGTAAGCGAGTAGATTATTATAATCTTCCACATAAACGTTTGCTCATCAGTGGGGCGCCTGATATGCGCTCCAGTGATTGTTACTTATCACCCTGTATTGTTAAGACTGGTTCGCACAATGTCATTAAATGTTGATTTTGCTTGAAATTTCGGTTTCTCAATTTGAACGTACCTATATAAATATATTTTTCTTTATGTTTGTTCACGGATAACTTCGTCATTTATGAGACGATTCTGATGATTATTTTTTTGTTAGAAAGGAGATATCCCAAAGATGGTACCATGATAAGGAAACCAGGATCTGATGGCATCCCAGAGAAATCGAGGGAACTCCTCAAACATTATTAAAAATTCCAAAATCGCTATATGTATGCCATAGCGATTTTGGAATTTTTATCAACAATGCAATCATTTACACTCAAATGACACTTGTCATTTGGTGAAATGGAACTGACGAAGAAGACCACAGATGGCCACTGAAACTCCTTAATGCTAAGTATGTCACGGGTAGGTATATCGAATAGCTAACCGACTATGATAAAGCAAATACTTATAAAATAAAAGGTACTGATGAAAATGGTACCATCGAACTGATCTGATGATGAAGCCGGGAGGTAGGCACTGGAACTCTGAAATAAAACAATGGGGTGTTTGGGCTTATTAATATCGTCATAACATTTACTTTGGCGAGATAAGAGATAAATAAAAAAAATTCAAGAAAAAATCAAACCGACTTCCAAAACAAAACACTACAAAGCAAAAAAAACTTACTTAGTCGATGTCGAAAAACGGAAAACAATAGGTACCAAAGACACCGACTTCGGAAAAGAAAGTTATTTTTCGCTTTGTAGTGTTTTGTTTTGAAAGTCGGTTTGATATTTTTAGGGTTCCGTACCCAAAGGGTAAAAAACTACGTACCTAACAACAAGTGAACTAAGCGCAGCGCGCATTAGTATCATAATCCAAGCGCAGCGATTGCAGTTCAATTCTGAATACAAACAAATCGTTAACAACGAAACAGTATCAAAGAAAAGCGCAATTTGCAAACTGAATCCTTATGTAAACAAAGCGGGCATCATCTGTGTCGGAGGTCGTCTTAAACACCCAAGATTAACTGGGGATATGAAGAATCCAATAATCGTACCACATAAAGGAAGATTTACACAACTTCTTATAGAACAAGCACATTCAGCCACATTACATGGAGGAGCTCGGCTAACGCTGACTTATATTAGACAGCGTTACTGGATCGTTGGCGGCAACCGGGCTGTCAAGAACCAACTTCGAAGATGTGTACGCTGCCATCGCTTCAACAAGACAGATAGCTATCAACTGATGGGTGACCTACCACCGCAAAGGATCACTCCGTGCCGCCCTTTCACGCACACAGGAGTAGACTTTACCGGTCATGTGGATGTTAAACACAACAAGGGTAGAGGCGTAAAAACTTCAAAGGGATACATAGCCATATTTATATGTATGGCGACGAAAGCTGTTCATATTGAACTCGTGTCAGACCTTAGCACAGAAACGTTTATGGCGGCCTTCCAAAGACTATGTGCGAGACGCGGCACCCCGAAACACATGTACTCTGACTGTGGTACAAACTTTATCGGCGCTGCAAAGGTGCTTCGTCAGGAATTCGAAGAGTTCAAACAACTACTGAAACCAGATGTTTTCAACGAACTGGCCAAATTGGAGGTGGAGTGGCATTTCAACGCCCCCGCCTGGCCAACTGCTGGCGGTCTGTGGGAAGCTGCCGTCAAGTCTATGAAGCACCATCTGCGACGAGTACTGGGGGACCAAAAACTAACGTACGAGGAGTTCATAACGATTTTAGCAAAAATAGAAGCCTGCATGAATTCAAGACCTCTGTGCCCGCTAACTGAAGATCCAGAAGAGTTCTACAACTGCCTAACTCCTGGACATTTCCTTACAGGAAGCCCAATATTGTCCATGCCACTCTCGGATTACAGTGACGTAAAAAACATTGATTAACGCCGTAGATGGCAGCTTACCGAGCATATGTTTCAACAATATTGGAAAAGCTGGTCAAACGATTACCTTACCACTCTACAAACACGTAGTAAGTGGAACAAGCCTTCTAGAAACGTTAAAGAAGGCGATGTAGTACTGGTGAAAGAAAACAATCTACCGCCGGGAAAATGGGCCCTAGGTCGGATTCTGGAAACACATCCAGGATCTGATGGATATGTTCGAGTAACTACTGTTAAAACTCAAGCAGGAATCATAAAGCGCCCAATAACAAAACTGTCGCCATTACCATTGAACTCTGAAACTGAGGAAACCAAAGAAAACGAAATGAAAAATAAGCCTCCACAGAAATCGAAAAACGAACGGCGGAAGAAGTCAAAGAATCTTATCTCAACGTTACTAATAACAATGTTATCATTGTTTACATTTGTAACGGGATCTTATACCGCCACCGATGGCACGCGCGGAGCGCCGGCGGCGACCACTCAGATTACAAGTCTGGAACGCGAGCGGCCCATATACTATGACACCGTCGGCAAAATGCAAGTAGTGCACGATGAATGGATACTAATGATGTACTACAACCTAACAAACTATTGGGATGGGACTCGTCGTACTCAAACTTACTTCGAGAATATTCACAACTTATGCCAAAAAACGAATCTACAACACTGCAGATCAACCATGGAACAATTAAATCATGAACTAGAACTTCTAAACTACTACAACTCTATACTTATAAATCCCCACAAACACCTGAGCAACAGGAAGAAACGGGGTCTAGTCGACGGAGTCGGCTACATAGCTAACAGTCTGTTTGGGATATTGGACCAACAATTCGCTAAGAAATATCAAAACGATATTCAATCTCTGCAAACCAATGAGAACTACTTACTTGAGTTATTAAAAAATCAAACAACGATTGTGGAGCTTGAGAATCAAGTATTGAAACAAACTGAAGACAATATTCAGCGTCAATTCAACTCCATTGATAACTTTATCAATCAGACCAATAAAAATATAGCATCCATCGAAACGGAAATGGAAATACTTTCGGCTACTACCTACCTCAACTCTGCTTCGTTAACGACGTACCTATTGATCAACAGCTTGAGGACGTTCCAGGAGATGCTGTTTAATACTCTAACTAACGTCTACCAAGGTCATGTAGATGTCCATCTGATAAGTCCGGTTCGTCTGATTCAAAAATTAACGGAAATATCCGGAAGCCTTCCGAAATCTTTATCGCTACCAGTTGAGAACTACAAAGAAAACATTAAAGATATCTACAAGCTGATCAATGTGAAAGCACGAGTTACTGAAAATTACTTTCTTTTCGAAGCACATATTCCACTTGTAGCTAACGAAGATTTCGTAATATACCAAGCGATACCTTTACCGGTTAACAATGCTAAGGAAACTACATATGTGCAGTTATCAAACGAGTACATCGCTGTCAACTTCAAGAAGAACATTTACGTGTCTATGTCCAAAGATGACTTGAAACACTGCATGCAACAAAAATCGCAGAATTTCTTATGCAAGAAAAACCTGCCATCATTTGACCTACACAGCAAAAACGCTCCTTGTGAGGCAAAACTGCTATCGCATCAAAACAATGAACCTTGTGACGTCGAACGCGCGTCATGCAAAGACACTTGGATAGAGTTACAAACTCAAAACAGCTGGCTGGCGATTTGCTGCGAAACGTGTGCATTACGAATCATATGTAGCAACGACGTCACATCACAAACCATTGCATTATCGAGCATAGTGACATTATCTCAGGGATGCGTACTGCAATCCAACGACTTAACCATCTACGCTCAACGCCGATACAGCAGTCATATGAAGATGGATTATGAGTTTACAGCTCCAACATTTGATACATCTATTAACAAGATAGTGAACTTAACATATCGTTATGCTCCAAATATCCTTCAGTCAAAGGCTACGGATCAGGAAATTGTAACAATTGCTCAGAAAATTGCAACTCAACGGCAAAATGAAGCTTCACTACCAACACTAACAAGTCACGACATTCATCAATATGCCATAAGTTACTCTTTGCTGGCGATCGCCATCATAGTCGTACTTGTCGTGGTTGGGAGAAATCGTTGTCCACACTATTGCACACACAACGCTAAGAACAAAACTTCGAGTCAACCTGAAGATATTGAACTTCAAGTTTTCCGCAAAACAGAGTGCCAGCAGCATGAAACCGTCGCAGCACAAACAACAAAGGACTTGCGGCGGGAGCCTCAACCTGGGAACAGGAACATCGCCTTTCTATTTGATTGATTAATTACTTAACTAACTTTGTGATGACTTTTCCTTTCTCTTCTCGTTGGTTTCTTCTTGTTGGGTTGCCAAGATGTACAGTCTAAAACTGTACATATTTTGCTGACGCGGTGCCGTGCACCATACGTGCGTCATTCCAATAATATTATAAATACACATGAAACACTTTAAATTGATGAGTACGATAACTGCTACGCGGTGACTAACATTAGAGAAAGGAATCGTCAACAGTATTACGTGTAAACACAAAAATACGTAATAAATCTAACGAAAACTGAGTGATCTTTTCTCTTCGTGCTTCAACTTCAACAACAACAACTCTGCAAGTGTACGAACCGTACATTTTTTGGTCCTTCGAGCCGGATGTTTGGTGCCACTGTGTCTCTTTACGGTAGCGAATCGGTTTAGCTGGTCTCCCAGAAGCGGGTCGCCCCAGCTAGATTGAGAAGTCGCATAATATCGTGACAGAGGTGCAAGGGTGCTGAGTTCCACTGACCATTTCAAATCAAGTAAGTCAACGATTTCAAGATTTGAAACGGAGAAGACTACAAGCAACGCAGTAGCCTTCGCAATACAACGCAACGCTCTCCTGCCACAGTCAACGACGTGTCAGCAAGCATCAACATGGATATGCTAGAATTGCAGTCAACGTGCTTCGATAACATCAAAGCATTATGTGTCAACTATCGCAAGGATTCATCATCACGAAAATCTGTGGAATACCTGAAGAAACGCTTGTCGTCGCTAGAAAACCAATGGCAAGACTTCGAAGGCAGGCATGCCCAACTGTTGCTCGAACTAGAAGATAAGAACATAGCATATTTCAAGGACGACATCTACGGAAAAACTAAAGAAATGTTCTTATCAACTAAAACAGACATAACTAGCAAACTGACGACTTTGAGCAAACAAAACGTGAAGTTCGACCTAGGTGGGACTTCAGAAGATGACGACAGCAACATACAACTCTTGCTTAACAAGCAAGAATGCAATTTCAACGCGATTCACCGTGTCATCTCCAAGATTGACTTAATCACTATATCGGAAAGATGGGAACTGGAAGACCACTTCGCAACCTTGAAATCGAAATGGGAACCCATCGATAAACTTCATTGGGAAATAGACTTTCAACTGAAAGGATCCAACGAACATTACTACAAAATGTTCACGGACATTGAACAACAATATGATGAGCTAAAGAGGAACATCCATGCCAAAATCTGGTCCACCGTCCACTACCAGAAATCGACACCTAAGATCGAAATCCCTGAGTTCTCCGGCAACTACAGTCAGTGGATCTCCTTCAAAGACCTATTTCTGGAAGCTATTCACAAAAACCCTATGATCAACAACGCGCAGAAAATGCAACACTTAAAGACCAAGCTGCGAGGAGAAGCTGAACGCTTAGTGCAGCATCTGACCATTAGCACTGAAAACTATAACTCATGCTGGGATATATTAATTCAGCGCTACGACAATCGTCGCCTCCAGTTTACTTCATTTATGAACAACATGCTAAATCTGCCGATCATACAACATGCAGACTCATACAATTTGAAGAAGATGCATGACGTCATTACCGAATGCCTGAACGGCATCTCTAACATCGGTATTGATACTTCAACTTGGGACCCGATCATTGTGCACATCATGTCACAAAAACTGGACTCCAGTACTTTGAGTGACTACATGAAAGAACTTCAAGATCACAGAGAACTACAGAACCTCCACGACTTCCTGTATTTCCTCGAAACACAGTTCATGGCATACGAAACGATGAAATCAGCTAAAAGGGCGAATCCTACAGCCACAGAAAAATCATCCAACTGGAAAACATTCAACAAGCAAACCCAGATGAAGAAACATAACTATAACTTCAATCAAAATAAAACAAACAACTATCATGCTATTTACGGTAAATGCCCATTCTGCAACGGAAGTCACGTTCTGCGCCAATGTGACAAATTCCTACAAATGGACTTTGGCAAGCGAAATGACACCGTGTCGAAACTGCAGCTGTGTAAAAACTGTTTATTCAGCCACGGAAATGACGAGTGCAAATCCACGAAAATGTGCAAAGAATGTAACTTGAAACACAACACACTATTGCACAATCCGGACAACCAAACCATAACGTCAGCGACTAGAAAAAACAATGTTGAACAACGCCCTTCATCTCAACAACCAACATCTAACCATTTGTCTAAAGACAACATGGAAGTTCTACTGACTACGGTCCAGCTGAGAATAAAATCTGCAGATGGGATTTATGTAACACTACGTGCGTTGCTCGATCAAGGCTCACAGGTGAACTTGATAACAGAAAACGCTGCACAAATATTACGTCTTCCTCGGCGCGGGATCAACGCATCAGTATCGGGAATCGGCTCTGTTTCCAGAGAATGCAGGGGAAAACTGAAACTTACCTGTCAATCGATTCACTCCGATTATAACTTTGAAACTCAAGCACTTATTATGACGAAGCTAACAAACAACCTACCTATGAAAACGTTCGAGAAAGGTGCATGGAGTCACTTGAAAAACTTGAAACTTGCAGATCCTGACTTCAACGTATCTCGGCAAATCGACCTATTACTAGGAGCCGACGTATACTCCGAAATTATCCTAGGAGGTGTATTGAAGGGCAATAACAGCTCCCCAGTTGCACAACAAACGCAAATTGGGTGGATTTTATGCGGAAAGATGAAACAAACGTTTAACTGCCACGTTACTGTAGTCAACTTAGAGGATTTAACAAAATTTTGGGAGAATGAAGAAATTCAAAAAACTAAAGATATCCCCAAAGATGACCAGTGTGAACAATTTTATAACGAAACTGTAAGAAGATCATTTGACGGAAAGTACATCGTCAAAATGCCTCTAGTTCCAGACTACGAAGAGAAACTAGGCAAGTCTAGAACAATTGCGGTTTCGCAGTTTCTACAGTTGGAAAAACGGCTAGAGAAGCACGAAGAGAAAAGATCACTCAGTTTTCGTTAGATTTATTACGTATTTTTGTGTTTACACGTAATACTGTTGACGATTCCTTTCTCTAATGTTAGTCACCGCGTAGCAGTTATCGTACTCATCAATTTAAAGTGTTTCATGTGTATTTATAATATTATTGGAATGACGCACGTATGGTGCACGGCACCGCGTCAGCAAAATATGTACAGTTTTAGACTGTACACGGACCCTATTACTAAGACTCCACGATCCGTCTGTCTGTCTGTCTGTCTCTCCGTCTGTCACCAGGTTGTATCTCATGAACCGTGATAGCTAGACAGCTGAAATTTTCACTGATGATGTATTTTTGTTGCCGCTATAACAACAAATACTAAAAACAGAATAAAATAAATATTTAAGTGGGGCTCGTACGCTGTACGGAACCCTACGTGCGCGAGTGCGACTCTCACTTGGCCGGTGTTTTGTTTAAATGTTTTCGTTATCAGACAGGCAGCCGCTCCCTGTAAAATACTAAGCCGCATTCGGTGAGACTGGAAGCCTACCCCAACATATTTCGGATAAAGCTAGGCAGCTTGTTTTTTAAACCGACTTAAAAAAGGACGAGGTTCTCAATTCAACTGTAATTTTTAAAATATGTTTAAAAATATAAAATTTAAGCTTAAACAATATTATTTAAGTACTATTTAGATAATGCAGAGATGTTTGTTTTGATCTGAGTATTGTTGTTTGGGTCTTTAACCAACTACTGGTTAAAGACCTAAATAATAGTATTTAAGTATTTAACTAGTAAGAGATGTTATTAATTGTTATCGAGAATAACGTTTATTATTGTATAGTTTCCGTTATCTCTCTTGCTTAGGGAATGCTGTAACGATAGTATGTAGTTTGCTATTAGCGATTTTTGTATATAGCACATACATAAACATATTGATAGACTCATGATAGCACAAGTTTAAGCCTTAGTGGTTTTTGGTTGCTATTTAATACGATATAATCCTGTACTGTTTTGTAAAATTGATAAATAAAATAATAAAAAAACCTCAAAACTTTTTACTAGGTGGACTAGGTGAACCTACTTGGTGATTTTTATTTGACAGCTGTAGCACCTCATGTGGCCCCATTTATAGTTTGGTGAAGATCTGATGAAGAACTTTGGAGATATACACCATAACTCTTCAATAGAATCGCATGTTTGTTTATTGTTTACGCTATTTCATAACTTAACATCACGCCCGTACGCTCTAAAGAGGTACGCAGATGTGTACTGTTCAGTCTGGTACACTCTCATTTCACCGGTTAAGTTCAAGTTGTAAGTTATTCAGGTAATCTATTTTGGCATAACGTTGGGCATTATTGGTACCTTACTATAGAACTTGCTTATACCACAACTTAAAAGTCAAAAAACGAAGAAACTGAAACAGGAACAACGACTGCCGAAATTGAAGTTGTTTTTCACTTTGTTGTGTTTTTATTTGTAAAAAACGTTTTGTTGTTAATGAACGTTGAACTACTTATTTTATAGTTAGGTATTTAAATTATATAATAAGTTATTTATTGTCCTGAAATTAAATTCATTTAACAATATTTTTTATGTAAGTCCCTACAATTTAATAATGCGGTTATTGTGCTGATGAATAAAAAAAAATGGAGTACGTAACCGCAATAATAGATCGAATAGAGTATCAAATGGAACACTATGTACAATTCGACATTACTTTTTCAGACTTGCTACATTATTAAAGAAGTGAAACCATTTCATCTGCCAACATTTTTATTTAATATAGTACAGTTAATATTTTTGCTTCGTCACCGAGGATATTATAGTCCTTTCCTCCTACGACACAATAAAGAAATACTATAATATGAGCTTCACTGATTGTGGAACAAAAACAATTGTTTTATATGATAGAACAGCGGAAACAAATAAGATGAAAATTGTGTTGTGATCATTGTATTTTTTAAATCTATTTATAAGTCGCCGCGGATAAAATGTTTTCAATTTTCGGTTTATGATGTTTTTATGGCGAACATTGTGATGATGTATAAACTTTTATGATTAATATTTTCAAAACAACGCGTTCGTTATGGACCGTCAAGAATAAAGACCATCGGATTATAATTACTTCATAGTTTTCATTCTACTCCTAAAATAGTTTAATATTAATGTTTACACAAAATTGTATCGTAAGACTTTCTGAAAACTCATTCATTTTCTTTGTGTTCTCAGCTGTCTGTGGTATTTAGTTTAATTAAACTTTAACGTCTATGCTCCTAATGACGTCTGATAGTAGAAGTGACGTTATCTCTTCATAACTTTAGAGTTCGCGTGCATTTGGATTGCAAATGAGTTGATTTTGAATCAGAATGATTAAAATGTGCAAATATAAACTGTCCGTTGCCTTTTTAATGAAAATAAAGTTGATGTCTAACTTTAACAGATAAACGATGTAGATATTAAAATGAAAATCGTAAAATCTTTGCTCAAATAGAATACGTACAGAAAAGCGTTGTTAGCCAAATATATAGAACTCATCTAGCGGAATGAGAGCTGAAGGACAAAAGGACTTTGGGTAGTAACACGATCTGCTTGTTTGAGATTAAACTAACCCGAAACTGGATGTGCGTTAATGTTTCTAATGTACGTGTGTGTGTGTGTGTGTTCGTGGCGCACTGTGTGTGTGATATTAGCTTAAGTGGTTAGAGGAAAACAAACTACTGGGTATCGGTACCGTAAATACGTGGTAAGAAAACTATTATAAGGAAAAGGCGTTCTGTATTTATCAATACGGATAATACACTTTCAAATTTTCATACAGATCTAGAAGATTCACTGCAAAGCCATAGCTCCGGCGACCTAATACGGTTTTCCAATAACATTTATACTCGGGTATGTAATAATAAAATGAAATGGAAATCAGTAACATACTGACCTCTTTGAAGGGGATTGGAACCAATTTTCCCCGAGGAAAGATCGTGGAAGGTCAAGAAGTCGATTATATTATTGTCATACCGCGTCAGACTGATATGTATGGTTGACTACTGCAATAAGAACAGAGAATGAATAGTTAATATGTCTCCAAGTCGATTCTTTATATTTATATAATTAGGTAGGACTTGTCAAAGCACTGAAAGACTTTAGGTTTGTATTTTCCAGTTATCTGTACCGTTCATGCTATGCTCACTGAACCTGAAAAGCTGAAATAAAATAAAAAACTAAGAACAATTATATTTTACTAGATGAAAGGAGTCTTGCCTCGTGCTTGTTGTGTCGTGTGTATGAACCTCCAGTTTATTCCTGTCCGCGTAGATATATAAGGGCGTTAGTCGTAATAAATGGTGACGTAAAGATTTAGCACGCGCGCCATAGTCGTTCATGTTGCGAAAAGATACAGGAACTAATGGTATTTAAAGATAGTATTGTGCGAAGTTTGTTGCCGATACTATTCTGTGATTAACGTTTTTAAAGTTAGTTATGTTTTATATATAAATATATATTTCATTATTTTTATTTTTAATTTAATTCTTTATTGCATTTCACATGTGTATAACAATATCGAAGAATGTTAGAAGCTTAATTTGGTTTTAGCTTTGGTTTTGGTTTCTTTTTCGTGAGCTGTAGTTTGTATAGGATGGTTAATTGATACAATTTGCCCGTTTTATAAATTATTTACTATAACTCACATGAATGCGTGGTGGTCACAGACCACAGGAAAGAGGAAGAACATACGACAAGGGGGTGACCATAAGCTCTTAGAGTAAGGTTATTTTGAGATCGCGTAAGTGAAAGATGTATACAAGTCATATAAATCTGTTCCTTTCACACACTCAAAATAACCTTACTCTAAGAGCTTACGGTCACCCCTCAGTTCTTTACAACAGAGCACAAATCATCATAGATAATATAGAAATAATAAAAACACTGTGTTGCCATCAACATACTGCCGCCCCAGTCTGATAAACAGTACATCAACTGTCACTCTAGTTACAATACATCTACAATACAGTTAAATTTAATTTAAACCAAAAAACTATCTCTGAGAAGCCTTACATAACAGGTGTTCAAACCCAAATCCAAACGTAAAACACTAAGTTGGAATTCACAATAATTGTACAAGTTAGTCCGTGAAAGGAAATCACATAAAATCATCAACTCAATACAAACAATGAATTTTACTAGACTAACTCGCATCTCGCTCTTTTTACATATGAACATAGGCATTATTAAAATGTTGTAATGCTTTGGTAGCGATAGATCAAAAATAGAATTGAAGTGCCACTTAAACATAAGAATGACGGTAGCATCATCTTAAGCGATAATAGAAAACACTTTCGATTGTATCGTAATGTGTACATCGTAAAAAACGTTTATATTTTCGGTAATGCCGAGGTGATTGTTAATATTAGTAAAAGTAATTTACTAGGCTATTCACGCCCAGCACAATGTCATTTCAGACTGACCTCTCTACCAGCGTGTCTACTTTTATGACCCACATAAAACTTTATAGGTTCTTACACCCACTTTATTATGTGTTAAATATATAAACTCAATTTTACTATTAGGTCGTATCCATTTTTTTGATAATCAAATCGTCCAAACGGCTATCTTGATATTTAAATATCTCCTCATTAAATTGTGATTACAAGTAGAAATATTGTAATTGGCTTCCCAGTAAAAGTGATTGGCTGTTTTTCTGGGTCAGATTATACAGAATTTTTAAAAGTTGGCGAGATCGTTACTTGGCCCTTGTGTAATTAAACGAGTCAACATAAATCTGAGCAAACGAGACGCGGAAGAGTCCCCGGCCAGCCGTAACTTTGTTAGCGGAGCACACGCCGTCGCGCCGCAGCAGCCACGCGCCGTACCCGCTGCGCACGCCGCGCAAACCGCCATCATCGCCTTCATCCCTCCACGCAACGAAATAATTCTCAATAAAATCTTTCCACTTCGACGTAATATTTCTCTCGGATCTTCCCTTAAAAGGAAAGTAAGATGAGGGATTTTATTTAAGTTCTTTCTTTTTTATGCAGTCCCGGTATAATGGAAATGTATAAGTAGTTTAGTAAGGGTTGGTTGTAAAAGTAGAATTTACTACAGCGTGTGCATTATTTTTAGTTAGTGCGATGCTCACATCAGCGGGGAAAGTTAAAAGAAGACGGTTAGCAATAAATTTTAGTGTTGCGACGTAGAACAGATTACAATCACTGTTTTTTTACCTTTGTAGCTTGTGTTAAGATTTAGAATGGTTGTTGTGCAGACAAGTAGGTGTTAAAGTGGCTCGTGGGGCGCGGTGTCTGACTCTGCACGAGATTACCCGCGGGAACGGTTACCAGCGCCAGTTTATCTGTGCAAACCTTTGCGCTTCGCCAGCTCTTCCCTTAATGCATACAGCTGGCTACATTTGTCAAGCAACAGAAAATAAGCAAAAACATTTGAAACAAAACAAGATAACCTGTACTTGTTTCAGTAGGAATAATGATGAGAAAGATAGCAAATAAATTGAAAGAAACGAGTGCTAATGAGCTTCTTGTGCAGGACGGAACACCGTGTTTTAAAACCGGGCGCAGTGCGATATTCTCTGCGTCCAAGAAACTCACAGAGACAACAATCAACCTAGGCCGCAAATACCTGGACTTACACTAGTTGCTGAAATCCCGCACCCTAAAAACGGTAGCGCCATTTTCACAAAACCTAACGTCACACTAGTCTCCACATCCTGCAACTCCGAAAATTCCATCGAAATAATAACTATAGATACCGGAAGCTGCACAGTCAGCTCTATCTATAAACCGCCTAATCAACCATTCCAACTATGCCACACAACCAATTTCCACGACCGAGACAGTCGCATAGTAATTGGAGATTTTAATAGTCACAGTACTTCCTGGGGATACCAGAACACAAATGACGATGGAGTGGCTGTTGAAGAATGGGCAGAAGTGTAAAACCTATCTTTACTGCATGATGCTAATTAGCCCGCATCTTTCAGCAGCGGCCGATGGAAACGTGAATATAACCCCGATCTTATTTTTGTGAGTTCGAACATAAGTCACTTATGTTTTAAAACTGTGGAAACCCTGATACCTCGTACGCAACATCGCCCAATATCATGTAAGGTGTAAGCTGCCGTTTAACCAACTACACTGCCATTCGTGAAAGCTGACTGTAAGCAGTACGCAGAAAATTTAGATCAAAAATTATACTCCCTCGATCCAGCGCCTCATAGCTATGACATATTTGTCAATGCTGTGTGCACTGCTTCCCGAAAATATATTCCCAGAGGGTGCCGCTTTCAATACATTCCTGGTCTGAACCCCGAGTCTTCTAGACTACTAGAAACCTACAAACATCTGTATGCAAATGACCCTTTTGCAGAAGAGACTATCATAGTGGGGGAAGAACTCTTAACTAAAGTCAGAGAAAGTCGCAAGGAAAAGTGGATGAACACCGTAGACAAAATAGATATGACCAAAAATTAAAAAAAAGCGTGGTCCACTCTCCGAAAGCTCACTGGCGACCCTCCTGATCCTACACCTTCGAATCTAGTAACAGCCAATCAGATAGCGCATCAACTCCTTTTAAACGGAAAACCCCCGAACAAACTTCCTAAAACTCCCAAAACCACATTTGCATCAACCGGTAGCACGCAGCATCAGCAAGCCCTTCACGCTATCCGACATAATACCAGCAATTAAAGCCCTTAAGAATGTTAAAGCAGCCGGGGTGGATGATATATGCGCGGAACAACTAAAGAACATGGGTCCAGTAGCTGTTTCATGGTTGCTTGGTCTCTTCAACTCATGCTTGAAATACCCAAAGCTACCCAAACAATGGAGGAAAGCTTGGGTGATAGCGCTTCTCAAACCTGGTAAACCCGCAACGGATCCTAAAAACTACCACCCAATTTCATTAACTATGCTACACATTTAAACTATTTGAAAGGCTAATCCTAGGTCGCCTCCAGCCCATGGTCGACCCTGGTTTGATCCCAGAACATGCTGGTTTCCGCCCTGGAAAATCATGTACTGGACAAATCCTCCGACTTACGATTCCAACCAAGTAACCGGAGTCGTCCTCGTTGATCTGTCAGCGGCTTACGAAACGGTCAATATTAAAAGATTGGTGTTCAAATTAGCAGCCCTAATAGATGAACGAGCATTCATAAGTATTTTGGGTGAAATGTTGCGTAACCGGCGGTTTATAGTTCATATTAACTCAGATAAAAGCAGATGGCGTATCTAAAAAAATGGCCTGCCCCAAGGCAGTGTTCTCTCCATTTTATTTAATATCTAAACGACGACCAGCCCAAAACTACGAACACGGAACGTTTCCTCTACGCTGACTTGGCACTAGCCACGAGGACAACAAACTTTAAGGATGCTGAAGCAAATCTGGAAAAGGCTCTGATGGATCGTAGTGGATACTACGAAAATAATGCATTAAGGCCTGATCCATCTAAAACTCAGTCATGCTCATTCCACCTGAGAAACCGCCAGGCCACTAGAAAACTGAACATCAAGTGGCGGGGTGCCGACATAGACCACAATGATAACCCTGTGTACTTGGGTGCCACCTTGGACCGATCAAAGACATACAAGAAGCACTTTATTAAAACTAAATTTAAAGTCAGCACCCGCAATAATCTGCTTCGCCGTCTGACATCTACTGCCTGGGGTGCCGCCCCACATGTACTTCGTACATCGGGCTTAGCACTCTGGTTCTCGGCTGGCGAATTTGCATGCCCAGTGTGGCACCGGTCCGTCATGGCCGACAAGTTGATGTAGCCCTCAATGAGACATGCAGGATAATTATGGCCCACCTGGAAATCTTTAAACCGACTCCGAAGCCAAGTGAAATCAAAAATCAAAAACAATTTTTTTTATTTTACATAGGCCTACATGGGCACTTATAAAACGTAGAAAAAAGGTGCACGGTTCGGGTTAGTCGTTTCCTATGGAGAAGAACCGGCAAGAAACTCCATGGTTACTTTTTTAAAATGGTTTGGTTTTACAATGTTTCCATGTTACAGCATTAGTACTTGGATATGGGGGGACAACGTAGGCCCGACAATAAGTCGCAGTGGGTCTCTGCAAGCACAACTTAGTTAGATGGGGGTCTCCAATGACCCGCAGTGCGATTGCGGAGCTGCGTCCCAAACAATGCCTAACCTCCTATCGTGCTCTCTGTGTAACAACACCTGCACCCTGAAGGACTTTTGTGCGGCAAATGAAAACGCTATTGCCGTGGCTGAATTCTGGCCAAACGTATATAATTGAGGAATCATCGATACGACGAAGAAGAAGAATAAAAACCGGGCAATAAATTATTCGAGAAATTGCAGCGAAACAGTGCCTAATTTTAACGTTTATAAACTCGTTTATAGTAAAAATTTATTTCGAAAACGCCTTTGTTTTATTTTAATTTTATTGCCACGTACTACCAAAGCGTAACGTTCCGAAAAGCCGGAGATACACAGAAAGAATACTCAAAAAATACACTCGATTTAAGAAGCTCTTTCTTTTTGAAGTCTTCTATAAATAGGTATTAAAATCTCTTTGTTTATCAAAAGTATTCATGCTGAAGTTTTTGATTCAAGAAAAATAGGATTTGACTGAATTAATTTGCGAGGATACACTTGAGTCGTAATGGCTGTTCACCCTCTTTCCAATGACTCGTTAGAAGTCAATACAAATGAAATGTCATGAATAACGAATGAGATGATCAAAAGTGGCAGGGAAAGTGTATCAATACGAAATCAAAACGGGATCGTCACATTTTTCAACAGATATTTTGTCAATTTATCTTTACTTTACTAGAAATTGGGGCAGTAATCTGAATCTTTTAGGTTTTCTATCCATTCACCTAATAATATCTATTAGAAAAGGTATTTTATTTCCCTTTAAAACATTTTTGTCACTGGTATAGTCCCGAGTATGTTTCAATAGGTAAACGTATATTCTGATCTTCGTCACGCATATCATCATCAGACTTTTAATGTTCCCACTGCTGGGACACAGGCCTCCTCTCTGTGAGAGAGAGAATGGGCCGTAAACGACCACGCTGGCCCAGTGCGGGTTGGTGGATGTCACATGTCTTCGAATTTTTGAGAGCAGTGGTGATGAAATAATTTACACAATGTAAAGCGCCTGCCAGGGCTCGAACCCACGACCTACAACTTGTAATACACGGCCGATACCACTGGGCCACCACTGCTCTCACGTCACGCATATACATATGTGTGCTTACTCCGAGTTATTTAACGTACTCACTCGTGATAACGTAAACGATCTGTTATGTCAAAATGTATACAAAAAAAGAGGTTTCTCCTTACCGTCCTTTTACTCACGCTCAATCGCGTTAACGTAAACATCAATTTGTATTGATACTGGATAAGCGCCGTTTGGGGACGGTAAGGAGAAACCTCTTATTTTGTATACATTTTGGCATAAGGGATCGCTTACGTTATCACGAGTGAGTACGTTAAAAAACTCGGCATAAGCACACTGATCATATAAAGCTAAGCTAAGCTACTTATTCACATTAGCGGCTGTTCTAGCGTCGCTACATCTTCCTCTCCGTGTGTCACAGGCACGTGTTTTCTCTATTCATCTTACTTACAGATCATCGCACTCTTTTCTTCGACGGAATGAGCAAATGTGAATATTGCAGCTTAATGTGATGGAAACTAGCATACTTCAGTAAATCTATACTATTAATATTATAAAGAGGAAATATTTTTTTGTTTGTTTGTTTGTGCCGAAAAGGCCCCGAAAACTTGGACCGATTTGTTTTTATTTCTTAAAATTCTTTCACCAATAGAAAGCTACATTATTCCTGAGTGACATAGACTATTTTTTAATCCCGAAAATGAGTCCACGGGAGCGAAGCCGCGGGCAACAGCTAGTTTTGAATAAACATATTTGATTAGTTTGTTTATTTCACCGGCTATTCGTATATTTTTCAAAATTTGTATCACTTAAGAACAATGAAGCCCTTCTTACTTCGACGACTGTGTAATGGAAACATCGTAACCCAAAAGGTTTTAATTTTAACAAACGTCCGGAATAAAATGCAAAAAAGGTACTAAGCCAAAGCTAATAATAATTTTAGAATCCAATGTTGGTATACCGGTGCTGAAGCAGCGCAGATTACTGGGACTTATATTTACGATAAGCTAACTTGGATATTAGAATTATGCCATTGTTTATTTAGGTCGTATTGTAACCTATTTTCCAAATTTCCATTGAACCCTACCCGAACGCTCCAGAGGTAAAATTGTTCGGATAGCCCTAAATAGGAGGAAGGTAATGAAATTTTGCTTTAATAATATTTTAAGGTTTAAATAAACGATAATAATAAAATATCAGGGTAACTTTTCGATATGTGTGCATGTTGGTAATAATACCAAAGTACTTGGAGTAAATTCTGGTGTTATTGACGAGTCGGATCAACTTTTACTATTCAATTTTGTAAAAGATGTTTTCTATTAGTGACCTACTGAGAAACAGGCAGTGATTGGTTTAAACTTTTCATAAGAAAACAATCCAAGACAAGAATCGTCCAAATAATCAATCTAAATCGTATGAAGATCCCTCTGACTCGGTCCTTTGTGGTCCCAATCGGCAGTGTAGCTTATCTGTAGCGTTTTCTTTCAATGACCATTGGACATGGCACAGGCAGAAGGACTAATGTAAAGGCGCGGAATGACAAAAATGTATCCCTCGCTGTCGGACCTGCGTCACTCAAGATTTTCCCTCAGACCCTTTATTCGGGCCAACTTACAGAAAACACGCAAATCATCTTGGGGCACGTAGAGTTGTAATATATTGCAGAGATTGCGTAAATATTTCATCGCCATTAAAACATTTAACAAAACAGCGGTTTGTCGTCTGACTGATGTTTTTACAAATTGGTTAATTAACCTGTTTTATTTAAATATTCTTTGTATGATGCTTTGATTCATGTAATTTTAGGTTACGCTAATAAAAACAATTTCATTTTTGTGTAATATTAGTAGATATTAAATTGATATTAACAAGTGTGCCAATTAGTTGCAGTTAATTTCCAACGTGCTGTATCGGCGGTGGGCGAGTTCGGCTAAGTTCAATAATTGTCAGCGCCGGGCAATGATATAAAGTCGGAGAGCCATTCGCATCACGTAGAGATTATATGAGACGTCGCCCGTTCCAC
The DNA here is from genome assembly GCA_948252205.1 of Orthosia incerta. Taxonomy (NCBI): domain Eukaryota; kingdom Metazoa; phylum Arthropoda; class Insecta; order Lepidoptera; family Noctuidae; genus Orthosia; species Orthosia incerta. Next base: position 14,352,021 of record OX411754.1, read on the forward strand.
CGCAAATTAAGAAGTTCGCCGCACGTCGATGGAACATGGCTGTTTCTATTTCTGGAAATTTATCCAATCAAGACGGAGTTGGTCATTAGTTTAGTTTCGGTCTGACAGCAGACGAGTTTATTACCGCCCCGCTCAGCTAAGTCTATAGGTTAGGATGCCTTCACTGTGCAAGTTATTGCAGGCTATTATTGGAAATACTGGCGCTTGACTTTAGAAGCGCTGTGTCAGCAGGTGTTTGTTGATGTAATGTACCATTTTTTCCCCAAAAGTAACTGCTGGTAGTTTCTCGAGGGTAAAGAAAAATAAGTTAAATACAAACTTTATCTTCAACTAGAGACCCGCTCCGGCTTCGCACGGCTAGTAAAGCATAATTGTTATACCCACATGTTTTTTCTGTCGTAGGGTCCCATCATCGGTGTGAGACCCACGCTTAATTTATTTTTGCGCGCGTATTTTGCGATAACTCCTAAGATATTCATTTAAATTATATGTTGTACAGGATTATCATAATGTGCATAAAATGCTTGGACAATCCCATCGCACTATTCCCAAACCACTGCAACTCCTTAAAGCCAGAATCAACAGTGGCGACCACAAGAAAAGCGTCGAGGCAATGAAGCTCGACGAAGTTCCGGAGATAGTACATTACTGCAGAATCCAGTAAGTAAGCCTTCCTGGACAAGTATGAGTTAACCGGACCGAACCGCAGGTGAGGTCCGGTTATATACGAGGCCAGGATGGCTTTCTTACTGGTTGAGGCTTATTGTATAATGCTTTTCTCAAAAATGAAAGAAAGTTTAACAACAAATTCGTTTAATTAATATTGAAGGTTACATTAATATTAGGGCAATTACTGATAGATATTGTGATCGATTTACCGGGGGCATTTATATTTGTTTGTTGTACGTCTTGATTAACGGACTCAAAAATGTATCTATCTCATAAAATGTCATACCAAAAAGAGAGATAGATATATATTTAGAGCCTCCCTTCTATAACCATGTTATAATGGCTAAACTTTAATCTGTGTCTGGCTGGTACTATGTTTTTTTTCTAAGCAGATCTGAAGAGGATGACCTACTGTGTAGAGATGGGTGTTTTTAGTTTTATGCACAAACGGTTATGTAACCGATATACAGTTTTCATATCGAAATCGAAAACGGTTTTAAGATATCTATATCATTTAGTACAGTTTGCATAAGTTAAAATGTTATTTAGATGAGCAAACTAACAAAGAACGCGAAATAATACTTAGAAAGAGAGGTAGCGCATATGGTTCCTATCGTTTGTGAAGTTTGCGTTTTGTTCGTAGTTCGTACGTTTCCGCATTGTTACGGTTTTAAGTTTTGAATTATTCGTTCTCGCTCGCTAGTAAGGTTTTTATTAGATACAGTTTTTGTAATATCGGTTATTTTGAAATAGATATCGATATGATATGATATCTAACACATATCCGATATAAGTTACGTTTTGATATATCGGACCAATCCCTACTACTGCCCAGTAAGTAAATTACATACTTACTTACTGGACAGTAGGAGATTTCAAATTTAAAATCTCGCTTCTTACTGGACAGTTGTGAATAAGTCTCCGGTAGAGTTCACTTTCTGGATACTTTTTAGAGATGTTATGACAACATTATATACCATTTTTGAGAAAATGATTTTTACTGTCTTGGATCCCGCAACGAAATTAATCAGAAAATAATAATATATAAAATAAGTAGGAAAAATTACAAATTTCCACTTCCCCCATGTCAAGCAGGAGCCAGAACAAACAAGGCCAATAGGCACAAAGGGTCGTTTACAACTAGGATAAGCCCAGTTGCCTAGCACCACAGATATAACTTAGCATTAATATTAATGGGTCCTCACATTGTGAGCTGTTATATTTGATTCCAATAATAGGTGTGGAAAAAACGCTTGAACGCACGGAAATTTGTTCTAGTTGCCACAAGGTCCGTATAGTAAACAACTCCTGATGCAGCCTGTACATTATTCAACATAGTATTGCTTTCATTTTGCCAAAGAATACACTCCCATAAGATATGATATGCAGATTGTACATATTCACAATCAGCATGTAATTCTTAAGGTAACTAACGTATTTAAGTTGATATTGCTTAATATTATATCCGTCTAAATAGCTTACTTTCCAATTACCACATAGTACGTGACCATTTTTTTTGAAGTGAGAATGGGTATAGTAAGCGATCATAAAATATAGACATTTGCCATCGCGGACTTTTCTGTTGAACTATAAAAGAGGAAAATTTCCACCATACATTGTTTTGTTATATCTGAAAGGGACTTGGCAACGTTTTCGATTAAAGCTCCCAGGAGCCTTGAACTTTTCTGATATTTTCAACAATTATCGTCATATACCAACCAATTTACACAAAACCTTAACAAATCATACACTTAAATCTGCCTCATGAATCACTCTGTCTATTGGTGAAAACCGCATGAAAAGCCGTTCAGTAGCTTTTGAGTTTATCGCGAACAGACAGTCTGACGCGATGGGGGACTTTGTTTTTTATATAATATATATATAGTGATAGTGATATATATTATTCAACCGGATTTTTAAAGAACAGCCTGAAAAACGATCCCTTTTTTATACTGGTTAATATGAAATGGTAATGGTGGCTCGCGTCTCGCAGGTTGCAGAGAGCACTACGAACAGATTTATAAAACCGAGTGATTTGTGGAGCCATTGTTGAACCTGTGTTCGCCAGTGAACTGCAAACGGCAAGCGAATGCAGATGGAACATATTTATCAAGTGCACCACTGTCTGCGATTTCATAAGCTATTGGGGAAATGGATTTGTGTCAGAGACATCTTAAACTACTTTTGATTATACTGAATAACCATTACCTTTTAAAATCGGATCTTCAATTTTACATCAATAAAATTCAGTGGTTTTTTATTTGGACACAATATATATTGGGATGGTTGTTTGCCAAGCAAATAAAACGTTCAGGTAAAATACGAATGAATAATTCGAGCTGTGTCAGCAATTGGTAAGCGATAGAGTGTGGCGATATGGGGGCGATCCGGAAAGAGGTCGGATGTCCATATTGAGAGAGCATGCCGCCTGCGGCCTACGGGTGGTTAATCAGTTCCTGTAGGGACTGTCTTAGTAACATGTTACCATATTAATAGATATACTTAAAATATTAATACTAAGAAGATTTTATTGAGGGTTCACTATATAGTGAATATTATTTTTCATCGATGATGGGTGAGTAGTTCATGTTATTTTGAGGGCTGTGACGATAGCGACACTTCCCTATCGATATATCGCGGGCGCCCGGGGCTGTGTCACGGAGTGCAAAGTGGAATAGGATATGATGTATCTACATGCTAATCTCCGCGCTACAGTCTCCGCTTTGATGTGTGAAAACCACTTTGATATTATCTTCAATATCAAATCACTGCAAAAGGGCCCCTTATCATATATTTTTGAGAGAATATATGTGTTATTTTCCTACATAAAGTACCTAAAAATTGCTCGTATAAAATCTAATAGATTCTACATGAAAAATAGTGTTTCATTATAAGAACAAACAATCATAGCAACAAACACGTAATTATATTACTAAATTTCCGTTTTCCGATATCTATGACGCAACAAGTTTTCCTGCTAAATTCTAAATACATTAGCGTTAATTACAGCATCAGGCGCAGAACATCATGCGTTGGCAAATATGAACGCAATAGGTAGGTACATTCATAACCATGAAACCGGGTCGGCGGCGTGGGGATGCCGGTCGCGTGACACGCATAGCGCTAGCACTCCCCGGGCATAATCAGGCGGGCACCGAATCATTTGCGTGGCACTCACTTCATTTACTCGTAATGACCGACATTGCCTCTCGATTGCTTCCCCAATATATTATCCGAATATTTCCAATCGAACTGCGGATATAACCACGGTAATGTACGTTTGAATCAACGAAAATAAGTAGAATAACGTACCGTCTAATTCTAGGACGAAGAATAACTTTCATATTTGGGCAAAAGAAAACAATCAGTTCTTACTTATTATTATTAATGAACGATATGTCGTTTCGTATACCAAAACGTTAGCAAATACAGATCAAATAATTTTCTCGTATTTCTGTCTGTCGGCATCGGACTCGACGACAATAAATGGAAAAAATTCGGGATGGATTGATTCCGGGTTGTGCGCGTTCCGTTTGTCACGCTATTTCATCGCCACAAGGAAGTCCTTGTTCCTGTTTTTTGTTGTGTCTCTGTAGATACAGTTTTATTGCTGAATTTATCGGAATTATTATTTGTATTCATTATGTGTGGCATAAAGGGTTCTGAAGAAAAAATATCGCTCAATACGAAAACCTCTTCCCTAGTGTTTATATGGTGATTTATAGACATTTAATATATTTGTTTTACTTATCAATATTATCTACCGAATAAAACGAGAGCCGTCACCGTATTATCATCTTTAATTCGATTCGTAATTAAGATCCCATTTAAGTATTTTATGGTTATTCGAACAATCCACAGAGTTTGAAGGAGGTAAGCTCATAATGAAATTTAATGATCCGGAAAAAAGGGAACCTATCTGTGGACTTTTCTCTTTGTGTTGTCATCAAGAACTCAATTGGATTACACTTTGAATAAATACAAATAAAGCTAAGAAAGTCAAGTAGTGAAATCATAATGAAACAGTTTAACTAAAATAAATATAACACGATTGTTTTAAGAGTTCCTGAGTTTGTGTTTCTTTCTAAAGTTCAAAGTTTAAACTAGCTCTAAGTACACGTACTATACGATGTATTACATAGTTTCTGAAACCCGTGTATAGTACGAAGTCAATCTTTCCACTTTAGAGTTAGTTCGGCGCTCAAGTTTCAGCACTTGAGTTTTATGCGTAGGTTCGCGAGGGTTACCGCCGGCGGCGAGGACGCGCTTGTAAAAAGATCGAATGGCGTCGTGCCTACGTATAATTACGCAATTACGTGACATCATGAGATATACCTACCTACCTACAAGCTAACGACAAAGTGTCGCGCTGGTGGAAACCGCTTGAGACAAGTAATTAAAAGCCTGTTGTTTTAGAATGACAACCTGATGGCACATTTGTTCATTACTTAACTTTCTGTCGATGCTCGCATTAATTTTTAGTTAGTGTTTATACTTACACCGTGCTTGCAAATGTATTCCATGATAAAAAATACGTGGACAAAAATATGAAGTCGGTGTATTATTTTGATGAACATAATTTCCGGAAAGTTGAAATATTCTGTTGTCTATCAACGTGGTGTATTGAATATAAATATTAAATGTATCCATGGCACAATTTTAACTAATAACTATATATATTCGTATTGTAAGCCATCTATTCCGGTGGGATTCCAACTTATAAAGTCTCAATGCGGCCTTCCATCACGTTGGTTACAGAACTGTCTATCTAAAAAAAGTTTTGTCTCCAAGATGAGGAAAAAGCCTTACTACAGAACCGAAGTAGTTCCGAACATCGTTTTCCATTTAGTTTCATAATATTTAAATCATTCCACCGCTATAACCATGTATGAACGAGGAAATACGTACATGTATCTAAGTATAATGGAGCTACAAACAAGGCAAGTTTCCTCGGTATTTAATCTATCTAGTGGCGCCATATATCGAGTTATTGGCGTATTTGTAACTTGTAAACGTGGCTTCTTAGCGATGTTGCTGCAAGCTGATTGTATAGATTGTAAGCTCTGTATGTATTCGTCTTACTCATCATCATCAGCCTTTTAATGTACCCACTACCCACTGCTGGGACACAGGCCTCCTCTCTGTGAGAGGGAACGGGCCGTAGTCCAACACGCCTGCCCACTGCGGCTTGGTGAATGTCTTATGTTCTGCATTTTATGTTCTAGGAAATGCCGGTTTCCTAACGATGTTTTGCTTTACCGTTTTGAGAGCTGTGGTGATGAAATAATTTACAAAAAGTAAAGCGCCTGCCTGGGTTCGAACCCACGACCTACAACTCGTAAATCGCGGCCGGTACCTCTGGGCCACCACTGCTCTGCTCGTCTGACTAAGTCATGAATATTTTGATTTAAAACAGGATTTTAGAAAAAACACTTTAGTAAGAAAACTGTCAGTTTCTCGCAAGCAAGAACGAAAAAAAAAAAAAAAAAAAAAAAAAAACCACCAATAACTGAATAAACACGTAATGATATTATAAATTAGAATAATAGAAATGTCACAAAACACACAGATGTCGCAATTTTCAGCGAAGGTATAACACTTGGAGCTATCCCGCCACTTCTCGCCGTGTCGAGATGTAATGAGAATGAGACAGATGATAATAAAAACTGCGAGGTTATGGCTACAGTCTAGACGGCTATTTATACAAATAAGTTTCTGCGGAGGTGTATGTGAACAATGTGAATATGGGATTAGTTTACTCGCCCAGCAAAAAAATATAAATGACTAGGTGGGGAATTCGTACTTATGTTTATTTTAGGAGGCAATAATAGCGTAGCTGGCATGGTTTCAGCTTAGGTCGCGGGCTCACTGCATCGTAAATTATGCCAGCGTGCAATGAATACAATGAACTATTCGAGACTGTTACGGCAACAGGTACTAAAAGGTATCTACTTAATGTACAACAGCTTAAAATATTTATTGTGATCTTGATGTATGCACGGCTTTAACTACGCGACTAAAAGGATTGAGTCGCGAGAATTATTTTATTATAAAACGTGGCAACATATGGACGTATTGTAGCATGTGTGCTCGTGGTCTTTCGTGAATGAATAGTATGACGATTCAAACACATAATTCGACGCTAAACTGTTCCGCAAAATTAAATCTTTGTTTATTTGTGGACACCAGTGTGGTAGGTTAGTCAGGACTGTGCTTATTACAGCCACAATTATTGCTCATTACAATTTAAATTATTTACAGATTAATCTTTCGATTGATTTAGTTATCACTTGTTTATTTAACTCATAGCTTCTTGTAATTCAATTAAGCTGAGAACTAACAAAATTAATGTCGTAATTGGAGTCGTCTTCTCGTTTTGCATTAATTGGACGTTACTCGGCAAGGATTAAATGATAACTTGTTTTACTCAGTGTAAAAATAACTGTTCATTATGAACTGTTGATATTTTGTCAACGATGAAGCACTAAATACCCACTTTATCAGCTTTGATTATAGTTTGAAACCTTTATTGGCGAAGTAAAATTTATAATCTGGTTATATGTTTAATTGATCACTATAACGTAACATTAAAACTATCTGTTAGTGGTAGTGCCCGAGTGTCAGTAATTAATTGAATATAAGATAATTCAATTGGCAGAGTTAATGCTGAAAATTGTCAAAGTAGCCGAGCGTGCCGTTTGAAATTCAAGAAATTATGAGAAGCGGCGGCGTTTAATCGAAAAGTACTCTCCTTTGATCTTTGTCGAGTTGCCGTCTGCGACGACGCCTCCGCCTGGCGTGTTCGTGCTCGAATGAATAGTGGCTTGGAATAAGCTCTAGCAAAAGAGACGGCAGGCGCCTGTGCACAGACCTGCCAGTAAATTACTCCGCTATGCAAGATTAGCGACTCGATACGAGCGCGACTTCACTGAATACAATAAATGTCATGTCTAATTAACGTTCCTCAAAACTTCAAACCCTTTATTGATTAAATTCATATGTTAAAGTTAGTATTCACAAAATATGTGCCCTCATTAAAATGTATGAATTACGATTTTGTCTGGGGTTTCGCGCGAACTTTGTGAATTATATCAGTAAATTTATGCGTATATCAAAAATTACGAGTAACGTCAGGTACATAGACAAATAAATCAGCGCAATAAATAAAGTTTTATCTGAATTATGAAAATATGAAACCTTCGGGAGAAGGGATTTATGAGTTTTTTTTTAAAACTCTCTTGTTGGTCTTGTGGAGTAGAGCTATTTAGTTGATGTAATACTGTTTGTTTACACTGTGTTATACCTAAGTATATGAACTGTGGTCGACTGAAGCCATAGGCATAGTATACTGCAGTGATTTCAAATTGATTGATTACTAATTGTACGTCGAACATCCCCAGGCATCACAATAATTGGTTCCTAGACCAGAATACCACGGGCTAATAGGCAGTGACAATTTGACGTAATAATTACCGATGAATTACCTAACATTATCCTGAGTACTATCAGTGAATATCTCGTCTTTTTTTTCTTACATAACTACAGTAAATAGCACATCAGAATACTTGCACTATGAAAATCGCGCCTACTGCAAATACATAAAGTCTCTGGCAATGTTTAACTGTTATTATAAAGATACGGAGCCTGGACGGCCCGGAGCCCGCAAGACCATGACCTTGATATGTGTGTACAAACCCTTAGCTTGCAACTGTTTGCCGAAGCTGAATTACTGGAAGGGAATAATTTTAAATGACTAATGATAGTGTCACCTTATTTAATACTAACTCTTTGTCAGATCAGTTCCCAAAATGTCGTTAATCTGGCCTTTTATCTACACTACTTTTCGTCTAGAAGGCATGACGCTTGCTCAAACCAAGCCCAATCCCATCAAAAATAAAACCCGGAATCGCCAATTATAAGTCTAGATCACGATGTTTTCATTCATCAATGTCAGTGATTGCCATGGCAAACTTATCTGTCATACATTTTTTTTTAATCTGTCGGACGAACATACCATATTCTTCGTTAAATTAACAAGTCTTTTGAAAATTATTAGGTATTAAAATAGGCATTTAATGAGGTTGTGTGAGTTCTGTGTTCTTTAAGTACTTGCGAATGTTCGAAAATTCGCCGCGGTCGTTAAACACCGGTTGTGTTTGATCTTATTGGTGTTGCCGACTCAGCTGTCTTACTAAACACTACTATTTTTACTTGGGTTATTCTTTAATTTAAATGTTAGTTTTTTTGTGAGGAATAGATTTGAATAGCTGGTGACCAGCTCGAAGTATTTGTGTCCGACTGTATCTAAAACATCAGAAATTCCCAGTAATGTATGACTTTTCTGTCATGCAAAGTGCATGACAGAAAAGTCATACATTATATTCTTTAATAGTTTTTTTGCACTACCTTGTCTATTATGTAACACATTGCCTAAGAAATTCGTTTCGAAATATGAACATTTAGACACAAGATTATAAAATAAAAATTAAAAACAACAAAATTACATAATAACAGTAACGAAATTACTTTTATACTGGATCATTATGTAACTGGCAGAATGATACTGATACCTCTCGAAAGAGCGCGCGTTGATTGTGTGTATATTGTATGTGGTTTTTAGTCTGAACGTTTCTAATAAATTATTGTTGGAACTTATTTGCATTTAATTATGTAAGCTTATCAGGTAGTGGAAAAAGAATCGTTCGTGTCTCGCATAAAAAGGCTTTATTTTAACACTCGCATGTACCCTGGTGCTGCCGACTATCTCCTGCAGGGTACCTGGGTCGCCAAAGTATTTGGCCCTGTAGCCAGCGATTACAGGGCAGCTTAGGAGTAGGTGTACTGCAGTCTCTTCCTCCACCATGCAAGCTCTGCAGAGTAGGCTGTCCGTGATTCCTATGACAAAGAGGTGCTTATTAAAGGTCCCATGTCCATTAGTTACGGCAGTGGCTTTGTTAGTCGTAGGACCTTTTTCGTGAAGCGGCCTTCAATGAGGGGTATGGCCTCCTTGGCCTGCCTACATTCGCTATGATCAGTCCATAGCTTGCTGTGTTGCTGTGGTGATGTGTTTTAGACTTAAGTTTTTTTATTAATGTATTTTATGGTGTACAATAAAGCGTATAATAAATAAATAAATACCCGAAAGGTAAAGGCACTTTGGGCTCCGGGCCCACCAGTGCCATATTAGAGCCCCTTCGGGCGACCTCATCCACAGCGTCGTTCCCTCGGGAGTCGCTGTGTCTTTTGATCCATTGAATGGTTACTTTATTATGCATACCGACTTGGTTCAGGCGCTGATGACACTCCTAAATCAGCCCTGAGTTGACCGTGTGGCTGTTTAGTGCTTGCAGGACGGCCATGCTGTCCGAAAGTATACGTATAGGGAAGTCCTTTACCTCCCTAGCCAGGACCGCAGAGGCCGCCATGGAAATGCCCAAGCATTCGACCTGGAACACCGTATTGTGGATCCCCAGTGGTGTGGCTAAGCGGATATTTAGGTCCTCCGAGAAGACTCCTGCACCCGTGCCTGTACCTGTTTTGGATCCGTCCGTGAAGATCCGCAGTTCATCGGGGCGCCTCGCAGCGGTTATCCTCGTGTAACTGGATTCTGTATTTTTATGTTATATCATTTAAACTGTTTAGATTAGGTTTATGGTAATATTTTATTATAAAACAACTAGGTGGTACCCGGTGCATTGCTGCCGCAGAATAAATAATTATTTATTTATGTATTATATGCTTTATTGTACACCTCAAAATACATTAATAAGAAGAAACTTAAAACTAATACACATACAATGGGCGGCCTTATCGCATTTTGCGATCTCTTCCAGGCAACCTGGTATGGACAGTAATTGCCTGGACATGAAGTGGGAATTGTGATTGAAAGAAAGAAAGAAAAAGTATTTATTTGTGACCCGCACAGGAGACACGAGATAAACAAAACACAAACAATAATAAAATATAAAAAACCCCGTGCGAGACCAAAAAGGCTCCTATCTCAGCATGTGCAACGATATTAAAAAGAAAATATCACTGCGCTGATATTCTGATAGGGCCCACTGTTAATGCCACGGACACACTCACGGAACGAAACATACAATATATTAGGAATACAATAGAATAAAACAAATAACAAAATAGTACAAACACAGAAGGTGAGTTACAGTATGTTTGTGTATAATTTATAAAACAAATAAGTAAATAAAACACAATAAATATATGACCAAAAACCCGACGGCTCAATAGTCATTTGTCGAAACCGTAGACAAACGAGAGAGCGCGCCAATCTGTGGTTGACGTCGGCTGTCAAAATGAGAAAAAAAAAATTTTTGATTGCTTGCACTTACGTGAAGGTGATTGGCGTTGCACAATTAATTTAGCCTTAAATTAGACCAATTAATAGGAAGGCTTTAGAAGCCTATAGCCTTCCTATTGCCTTCGCGCAAGAGCAAGCATCGCAATCGAATGAACTGTATAGCAGCACATGAAATAAGAACGATCGAACAACCAATGATTTTCATTTTTTTATTTTATTAATTTGGGACAAAAAACAGTTATACAGTACAGCAATAGAAAAAGTAGTTACAATACAGTCGAGAAAACGTATAACCCACACTATTGTCCACACGAAGTGACATCGGAGTATGACAACGAACGCATGTTAAATGAGTAAAAAAAATAAAAATATTTAGCAGTATAACACTGCATACACGAATCGAAGGAAGCGGATGACAAGAGCCTACATTTTATGGGCGACTTGCAAGAAATTGAGAAACCATTCTTTTAAATTTAGATAGTGATAGCGCGAAAATGTCAAAATCAGAAAAATGTGAGTTATATGTTTCTAAAAGTGGCGGAGAGGGGCCCGCACCCCAGCATTCGTTCTACATCGCGTAGTGTAGAATAGCAGATAAACAATACTATAACTCGTATTAAGGTTAATGAAATAATAACATTCTTATTAGGCTTAACTTATTAATGTTATTAGTATTACGCTGTAATTCTTAGTAAAACAGGTGCTTAGCTACCAATCCCAAGTATTATAAAAATATAACTTAGCTTAGTTCCAAGTAGTTCCTTTTATCTATACTAATACTATAAAGAGGTAAGATTTTTTTGTTTGTTTGTTTGTACCGAATAGGCTCCGAAACTACTGGACCGATTTGAAAAGTTCTTTCACCAATAGAAAGCTACATTATTCCTGAGTGACATAGGCTATTTTAAATCCCGAAAATGTGTCCTGTGGGGTGGTCCACGGGAACGAAAGCCGCGGGCAACAGCTAGATAAATATATGTTTTAACAGCCTAACAAACGATACATTTTATTTTCCTTAAAATTCACATACTCGTAACATATTTGAATCCTAATCTACACAAAAATGAATACCAAAATCCAATTTCTACATCACTCCATCCAATATGTAATCGGTTAAAGAGGGTCAAACCGTTATCTTAATTTGAAAGAAATCACATTTATTATCTGTACGACCATAAAAAGATAAATCGGAGGTATGAGGCGAAGGCAAAGGCGATGGTATCAGTGTAATGCTGTCAACAAACAGTTGTCCGCTATCGCGCACACATCTGTGTCGGCCGCCCGGAGATTTATAGAGGCGAACAAACACTATAAAACTTACTTTATTATTCCATCAAATATGCCGCTGACTTGAACACTTTCAGATTTCATATATCCTAACATGAGGCCTCATATTTAACACGGCAACTTTTATTTTATTTTTATGATACGAAAAAAATATTGATTGTTCTTCCGCGCATAAAATACAAACACTGGCATATAAAATCTTGTATAGCAACACATAATAATTATCTTTATTTGTATCTTCACTTAATTATCTTCAAAAAGCTAAAACACCGCTTGTTTATTCACCTAATAATGTTTTGCTGGGTGCGGACGGTCTCGTAGCCGTATCGTATCGTAGCGGCGGCGGCGGCGTAGCGGTGCTACGGTCAGTGTTGACGTAGCAAACATTTAGCGCTACGAGCCACGGCTCCGCTACGCGGCCAGCCCCAAGCTCGGGCCGCGGTCATTATTTATACTTGCTACCTGATTTTATTTAAAAAAGTAAACTTTGTTTAATTTTCTACTTTGTGAATGGATTGTGGAAAGCGTTAGCTTTAATAATGAAGTATTTTATTCTCAATTCGCTAATGTATCGGGAAAAGATACATATTTCCTCAATATCTAAAAAATACAAATGTTTTCTTCGATAAGTGTTTGGGAAAAGTATCTAACAAAAGGTAAAATCAATACGATGGATTTATCGTTATTGGCAGGTACCGAGAAGCTATTATATTAATACGCAGTAAAAGCGTGAGCGGCAAGACGAGTGTGGCTTTACTCCATTAATATTCATGGAGAAATTATTCCTTTCATTGTCTCCCACCTAACGAATTGAGATCCAGAAAGTAAAATAAACGTGTCGCGGTGAAATACTGTCAATTGTGTTGTGTCGGCTCAAGAGCTTTACCATCGAGCGGTGCAGTGCAAATATTGTAATTACCGCACCGCGAGTGACTGTTTGCCTTACACATGTATATAGTGTAAACTCTCCACAGTGCGATTTATTTTTGCCCACAATACTCAAGTTTATCTTCGGAACGTTTTCTAAAACAGTGTTCTATAAAAAGCGTGAACGAAAAGTTTTGCGCGTAACTTTTGTGTTCAGTTTTACATAAATGTATGTAGTTAGCCGTAGGTGAGTTAGCTGTACGGTGAAAGCAACCTACATTTTAAGTTGGTTAACTGTTTACCAGAGACGGGAAGTTTGAGGGATTAATTATGTATTCACGTTGTACCTGGTTATCACGGCGCTGCACGGAGCCATCCACACTTTGTGAACCACACAATACATGTCACGGAGATATATACCGCTAAGGCTTTGAAGATCACGGTGGAGTACCTACATAATGATCAGAGGCCTTATAGTGAGAGTTTTTAATCACGCTCAATCGGGTTAATGTAAACATAAATTTGTATTGAAATTGGATAAGCGCCATCTGGGGACGGTAAGTAGAAACCTCTTTTTTTTGTATCCATTTTGACATCAGTGTGCTTAGTGCGAGTTTTTTAACGTACTCACTCGTGATAACTTAAAACGATCTCTTATGCCAAAATGTATACAAAAAAAAAACTTTTTAGTCGGTAGTATTTTTTTGCAAAAAAAAATTTTAATTTTCACTTTTTAGTTGTACCTACCTAATAGGCAAGTTGTTTAGTAACATATAACGCCAGAATAGATTAACTTGAATATCATGAAACTTGAACATGACCGGTGAAATAAGAGATCTGCGTACTCGCGATTGCAGCAATCACGAGAGATTTGCCGTTATTTATTGAAGAGTTCTGTTGTATATCTCCGAAGTTCTTCATCAAATCTTCACCAAATTAAAATGGGACCAATTTCGGAACATACTCTCTCAAACAAAAAAAGAATTTTTTAAATCAGTTCACAATTGACGGAGATATCGGTGAACATACACAAAACATACATAATGTCGAACATAGAACCTCCTCCTTTTTGGTAAGTCGGTTAAAAAGAGGTTTTGCCTTGCCGTCACCAGACGGCGCTTATCCAGTTTCAATACAAATTGGAGTTAACGTTTACGCGATTGAACGTGAGTAAAAACTCGCACTTAGAGATCGTTTACGTTATCACGAGTGAGTACGTTAGAAAACTCGAAATAAGCACACAGATGTCGATATACGTTGTTATCGGTATATGTTTGAGTATCTATTATATGTTTTAATAGTATGTATGTATAGCTTTGTATTTGAATAAACCTACCTTAGGTATCGTGTTTAACTTTAAATATTGCACCTACCACTATTTGTCTCTGCATCACCCAAAGGTCGACTGGTAGAAAATGCCTAAGGCATTAAGTCCGCCTCTGTACGTTTGTGTGCATGAAGTATTAAATAAATAAATAAATATACGATATGCGTAATGGACTTATATGAATTGAAGCTCTTTTGATCACTCGATGCAATAGTTGTTTGTATTTTATTTAGAAAGCCGCCTTTATCACATATCACCGATAAACAAAAAAACGCGCATGACAGTAACAAATTAAAGGAACAAAACCTTTAACTGGGGATATGATGAAACATAAATGTAATCAAAACAAAAAGTGGTTGATGGGAAAATGAAAAATGAATACCGCCATCGTTTGCCGCTTAGCAGGAATATTGATGATGTCAAGTGGGCCTGTTTGGTCGGCGGAACAACAGCAAAATAATTCGAAACATCGAAACTGTTGTTGTGTAGAAGTGTTTAATCAATCTGCCTAACTTTTGCCCACAACCCAGTAACTGGGTAACATTGGCAAGACTTCTGACTACCCGCAACGACTGTCAAAATTGTACAATTGATAGCCGGGACCAATAGGCACCGAGAAGTCTTGATAAGTGATGGATGGTCACCCATCCATAGACCAACCTCGACAAGCGTTGCTTACCCTTGCAGATCGACCTTTTCTTAGTTATTATTTAGTCACGAGCTGTTGTGTTTGTAAAATAAACGCGTGAGACGAGGCATGAGGCCGCGCGCGTCGCATTCCTGCGCTTGTGTCGATTCGTTTACATTTTTCCGCAGATTGCTTACAAACATTACGCGCGCACGTAAACATTCCGCTTGAGATGAGGCTGATTATTTCCAAAGGCATCACATTGTCTATCGCAGAAAGGAATAACAAACATGTTTTTAATAACAAACGTTTGCGGGCTGTGATGTGGTGAACACTCATATTTATTTGATACTAGCTGTGCCCGCGGCTTCGCTCCCGTCATCTGCCTGCCAACCCTACCATACTTACCAGCCTGCCTGCCTACTCCACATACTCAAAAAAACTTTTTACAAAAAAATACTACCGTCTTCCAAATAAAACTACAAAGTGAAAAATTACTTTATTTTTGGAAGTCGGTGTCTTTCGTAGGTACCAATTTATTGCGTTATGGACACCGAATTCCAAAAATATAGTTATTTTTAACTTTGTAGTTTTATTTGGAAGTCGGTAGTATTTTTTTGTAAAAAGTTTTTTTATTTTTCACTTTTTAGATGTACCTACCTAGGTTAGGTTAGGTTAGGTTAAAACGGGCTGTTTTCCGCAACTCCACGACTAAGCGCGTATTTTGCTTATTGTACCTACCTAATAGGCAAGTTGTTTAGTAAGTTACCTACTCGTATAACGCCAGAATATATTACCCAAATATCATGAAACTTGAACATAACCGGTGAAATGACAGATCTGCGTACCCCTTAAGAGCGTACTGGCGTGATGTTATGTTATGAAATGGTATAAACAACAAACAGACATGCGATTGCAGCAATTCCGAGAGATTTGCCGTTATTTATTGAAGAGTTCTGTTGTATATCTTCGAATTGCTTCGTCAGTCCTACACCAAATTAAAATGGGACCAATTTCGGAACATACTCTTTCAAACAAAAAAAGATTTTTTGAATTCGGTCCACAATTGACGGAGATATCGGTGAACATACACAAAAAAAAAAAAAAACATACATAATGTCGAACATGTAACCTCCTCCTTTTTGGGAAGTCGGTTAAAAAAATATACATACTACATACAATTTTTTTTTTCTAGGGTCATTCTTTCGCGTAAAATCTTAACACCGCGATTCAGAAAATGACTTTAAATGCACAACGCCATCTATCGAATAGCGAGTTCAACTGTTCGAGTATCTGAATTGCGTGAGCTGTGATAATTTTACTTCTTGAACACTTTAAATTCATCTAACTTTTGATAGAGTGAACCGATTGCGATGAAACAAAAACTAAGTATTTCTTAAAGATTCGCACAATTTTTATGTATAAAAGTTATCTACATTGGTTTCGTACATTTCACGTGATGCGTGCACAAATAAACAGACAAACAGACAAACAGATAAACAGACAAACAGACAAACAGACAAAAATTCCAAAAATGCTAGAAATGGGTTCTGTTGGTTATCCTTTAACACCCTGGCTATTTTTTTTGGAATTTTTTTCGATGTACAAAAAATATTTTTCTACAGATTTATTATATGTATTGATTTTCTTCACAATTTGTGAGTTAGGTCTCAAGATAATTAGCAACAACATACCTAAAGGTACAGGTGCCTTACCATGAACTGTTTAAAACTATCATGGTACCACTGTGAGAGAGAGTCGTAGGTATACAAGACAAATAACTCTGTCCCTTTTTCACAGTCGCACCATGATAAATTTTACAAGTCCCAAGATTATGTATTACAACCAGCTTGTAACCATTATAATTCAGAAATCATATCTAACTGACTTTCATTACTATAAGATAATAATGTGGCGGCAAGATATAGGTTAGCTATATGTATTATTCCTGCCAAAAACCCTCACTAGCAAGATATTTGGTATTTATTTTAATTTTAAAATCAGCATGACAATGGCGATGGTCCTGTTCAAGTTATTCTGAAACTCGCTACAAGGCAGCGCAGGACAACATACCGAGTTGTTGCCAAAAACTTTAATATTTTGTTATTTCATTTCGTATGCGGTCACAAGTCTCGCGCTATGTTGCTTAAGAATATAATTTTAAAGCTAGACTTTATTGAATAAATAAGACTTGATGCAATCTTAGATAAAGATTGTATAATATTATATGTTAAATAGTTTTGGGGATCGTGCACCCACATTTCGTCACTTATATTTACGTACCATGTAATGGGGATGAGCCTATAGCTATTTTTGAATTAATTTCTTGAAAATTGTGATTTAAACTTTTGAATGGATCAATGTTATTTTAGATTTGTAAAGTCAGGTATTTATTTCAATGGAACTCAAAATTAGATTTAGATTTTTTAGTAGGTGTATTATAATTTCATTCCCAGTGGCTAAGAACTCGCCTTTTGTAATTGAGATTATGGGTTCAAATTCGGACCGGTACCAATGTAACTTTTTTAATTCATATTGTTCTTTCTAAGTTTATCTTGGACAACGCTGATGTCGGTGAGGGAATAGATTGTGAGGAAACCTAGACTTATAGTTCTTATAAGTTTGAAGTCGCCAACCCGTCGTAAGCAAGCGTGGTGATCAATGCTCGTGACTTCCCTGTACGAGAATAGACGTTTTCCCAGCATGGGATATTTACAGGCTGGTATTATTATAATAATATTGTAGGTGTAATCCAACATCATAGATTATTTTATTGGTATTTTTTAGGGTTCCGTACCCACAAAGGGTAAAAACGGGTCCCTATTACTAAGACTTCACGATCCGTCTGTCTGTCTGTCCGTCTGTCACCAGGCTGTATCTAACAACAAATACTAAAAACAGAATAAAATTAATATTTAAGGGGGGCTCCCATACAACAAACGTGTTTTTTTTGCCGTTTATTGCTCGATATTAATAAGGGCAACAGGTAGACGCTTGAAATATTCACAGAATATTTAGTTGTATATTCACTTCAAAAATAATAATTATTAAATTAAAATAAAATAAATTAAGGGGGGCCCCAATACAACAAACGTGATTTTTTTGCCGTGTTTTGCGATAATGGTGCGGAACCCTTCGTGCGCGAGCCCGACTCGCACTTGGCCAGTTATATATATATACTTTGCATTGGTAATTTTTCTATTTTATCGCTAATGTAATGGACGGATAGATGGCTCATGTAACACAGGAATTGCCAGGCATGAGTGGTCATTGATCGTGTATTTTGAACCTCACCAATTGTATTCTAAGTTGAGTTGAATAATAATAAATTTTAACTATTACTATAGTCATGACAAATTAATATTACGCGATACGATTTGTGCTCTGTTTATCTAATTAGTACGTAATTATATTGTATATCGTATCATAAGGGATTCAGAAAATGTAACGAGTCGTCATCATCGTGTATGTTTGTTATACCTAGTAAAGTGTAGACACCACACAAACTAAGTAAAAACAATACCAGACTCTTATATTCCCACTGGTAATTTTATGTATTTGAAGCAAATTTGTTTCTGTTTTATTTTGTAACTAACTTTAAAGTTGTGGAACTAAAAGTGTCATAATTAAAATGAAAAAACCACTTAGCACAAAACTTTACTAGTAAACTATATTAAGACAGAATGAAAAGCCACTTTTCAGTCTAATACAGTACAAGGGTGATTTTAGAAAGACACAGATACTCTATACCTACCCGAAATAGAAGTGAGTGGAATTCTTTGTCGCTAAGTAGCGCGACAGGTGATAGCCTGATGGTTAGCGCTCGCGGGGGGTAGAGAGCGGGGAGGGTCGGAGCCAGGAGTGTTTGTCTGGCAAACAGCGCGCGGCTCGAGCACGCGGCAAATATCGCCCCAGCACTCGCAACGTTACAGTTATGCTTACAGCGACTACGCAAATATTATACCTGTAAACTCATCTATACGACATTCAAACTCCTTTTATAGTGAAGTTCGAAATTAAAACTCCATGTATAGTGAAACGTCAAGATTTTTGAGAATTTTCACCTTGTTTTTCTAGAACCAGCATCTGAACGATGTGTCTTATAGGAAAAACTTTAAGGTGTTCCAGAAATATATGGAGCCTGGGCCAGCACTATACACACACACACACAAAACACACACACACACTATATGTAAAAATCGCTATATAATATAGTCACTGTTTTTTATTATGAATTATCTTTAATATCACTTCGTTTCAATGTAAACTCAAATTAAATTTGTCAAGTAGAGCAATACAATATACGATTAAACATGGTGGATCAAATCAGCAGTATTGACATTTTTTTTTACAATAATTAGTTTTGACAATGACATTTGATTGACGTGTCATCGTATTATCTGCGTTAAAAAAAGCAAATCACGAATTCAATTGCAACCGATAAGCAATCAATCAATGTCCGTAGTAGTAAAGTGGGTTGCAAAACAAAAACAATCACTAAAAACGCCGAAACTTATCCAATTCAAAGTCAAAGCAAAGAAAAACTCAAAGACGTCACTTCTTAAAACGGTCAATCTCGTCAAACGTCAAGTCAAACAACTGTCATGGCTACCCTAAAAATAGGGTTATCTTATTTAAAAAAATATCAAATGATCATTTTTGTACGTGTAATTAATTTGTTAGTATTTTAATGGAATTACCCTATTTTTTTCTATTTATCTATGTAGTGTAAATAGTGTTGGCCCAAAATCAAACATCTCCTTAATAACGGGTGATTTTTTTGCTGGTATCTTTTTGGCAACACTGTTTTTGACAGATAACGCGTGAATCGTGTCTTGTGTCATTGTCAAACTTGTTCAGTTTGGTCTATAATTTAACCATGAATCGACTTACGAACGAACAACGCTTGCAAATTATTGAATTTTACTATCAAAATGCATGCTCTGCAATGGCCGAAACGTTACTGTGAATGGCGAGCGCTACCGTGTGATGATTGGAGATTTTTTTTTGCCCAAAATGGAAGAATTGGACATGCCTGACATGTGGTTTCAACAAGACGGTGCCACATGCCACACGGCACGCGAAACAATGGCCCAATTGAGAGCCGCCTTCGGTGAACAGTTTATCTCACGTTTTGGGCCCGTCAATTGGCCGCCTAGATCGTGTGATCTAACGCCTTTGGACTATTTCTTGTGGGGCCATGTTAAGGCTCATGTCTACAGGGATAAACCAGCAACGATTGACGCACTGGGAGCCAATATTGAAGCATTTATTCATGATATACCGGCTGATATGTTGGAGAGAGTGTGCTGAAATTGGGCCTTGCGAATGGGTCATCTAAACCGGAGCCGCGGCCAGCATTTGCATGAAATCATCTTCAAACATTAAATTATATTGATCGTTCTATCGATTCCAGTAAAGATTTCATCAAATTTTTCAAATTTTTTGTGTTTTTTTTGAAAATCAAATCCTATACCTCTTAAAAAATCACCCTTTATATACTATCAAATAGAACAAACAAAGGCTTCTTCTAAACAGAATCGCATGAAAAGAAAATACATGCCAAATGGACTGAAAAATGAATGATGTTCGTGGACACTGAAATAGAGTCAGTGATGTGTGACGGTAGCAAACGTGCATCGCTCGCGCGCCGCTAGTTAATATCCCAATGCTGTTTATTGATCTGCAGCTGCCTGATGTGGCTTTTGTTATCTACTAAGCCGTGGACCTATTGAAACTGTGCTACAAATGTATATTCAAAGTTTAGCCATTTATTGCCAAGAGCTAATCACATTTCATTCGAAACAAAAATATTTTTGTATATTCCTAAACTGTGGCACCTTACGAAAGAATACACACAGTTTTATTGCGTCTGCATATAAACGTAATTGTTTTTACTGGTGAAAAACATACCACGTGGTATCCATTACTTGGATTGGTTCCATAGATTGATATATCATGCGCATTGCAAGTATACATATAGGTATCCTGGCGAAGTGTTAAAGCTTTTATATATATTTACCGATTCCTATCTGTTTCTCTAATGATCTGCGAAATGCTTCAATCCCATCTAGCTGAAAATGACTACCGTCAGTTGTTCTTTATATAATAAAAAAACCGGCCAAGTGCGAGTCGGACTCACGCTCAAAGGGTTACGTACAAACAGCTAAATTCACCAAAAGAAATAGGTAACCTTGTAAACGTTCATAAACAATGAAAGCACCAAACATTGCTCTAACAATGGGACTAAATTAACTTTTCCGTTTGAAAACTGTTGTCCCATACAACATTTTTCTTTTCCAAGTACATTTTAAAAGTTGGTCGACTCTTACTCGTAAAGGTTACGAGTAAAGCCTACTTAGCTGTGATAGTTTTCCTTTTAATTTTCGTTATATATACTACTTCACATATCCAAAAGCAAACATTTAGCTGGCAGGGAAAGGGGACACTTGACTCTAACAAAAATTAGCCACTTAAAGCTTAATTTTATGCAAATGGATCCTTAAATCGAAAAATGGTTTTCACAGACCGGCAGGCTTATCACGTATCTTTTGCAAGAGCAAAACGATAGCGATCAAACGCTTTATGTCACAAAAGTCGGAATTACCTGCAGTGTAGGTATGGTAGGTCCTACACAATCGTTTGCTAATCGCTCGCTGTTTGTCAAATGCAATTATTAATAAAAAAACCGCTTACAACAGAACTCTAAAACTTCTGTATGGAAGATCAATTATTGCGCGAATATCGCTATCATCTTGCTCTTGCAAAAGATACGTAATAAGCCTGCCGTAATATTTTTGACTGGCTTATCCATATAATGGCCTATCTATGTTCATACACCTTGGGATAGACAAGAAAAAAAACATCTCATCTTTACGTGTACAGGAGGTACCATAAATAACATATTTTTCATTTTATTTTACCACTTGGTCGGCGTGATTAATTTGTATATCCATGCCAAATTATAGATTTCTAGTACTAAAAGTCTCTGAGCTAAGCTGCGGATGGACGGACAGAGGGACGTGGCGAAACTATAAGGGTTCCTTGTTGACTACGGAACCTTAAAAAGGAATTTTATAATATTCAACATTTTGTTTGTCCATCTTATAAATCAAGAGACGATTTTCCGACCCGTAAACGTAGATGAAAATGGAAGGCAATTTCTGTCGTTAAGGTTTTTACGGTTATTTTCTTTTATGAGTTTACCGACGAAAGTCACGTCATTTTAAAAATAGGCGGATAAATTAATTACTCTCTCATCTAGTTGGTCTTCCCGTTTTATAAAGCTACAGGTGTGAAATAAGGCACAATTTAGTTATTTTTCTCGCTGAGGCTTTTAGGCGGTTGCTTTTTATGAAGGCGCCGTTCTTTTCAAGATAAAATATTATTTATTTATTGGCTTTAATCCTATTAGAGGCAATCTCTAAAGACATTGTATGCCACTGAATACTGAAGCAAAATATGTTTAAGGCCGAAAGAATGGAATAAGTAAACAGTAAAAGAAAACCAATAAAAGTTGTTTTATTGGCCGCCCACTGAAACACCTGCCACATAATGAGATTTTAGTTATTCCAGGGTCTCATTGATTAAATTCGATAAACATTTTTATGCGAATCGAATTTGGGATGTAAAATGTCAATGTGAACTAAGCGATTGGAAACTTTAATGGAATATACATACCCATGTGAGAATACCTTGCTTATCTTAATCGTGTTTTATCTACCAACATGATTCTGGATGACTGATGAAGTAGAGACCGAATGGCTCTGTCGTTACTATTCGTGCATGAGTTGTGGTGTTGTGTGTGTTGTGCTCCTTTCAGTTCTCCTTGCAGTGGTTTTCAGTATCTGACAGGGTGCACTTTGCTTAAAGGGTTGTGGAGCAAGCCTATATCAGAATCAGTGGGCCTTATCGCGTTATTTTCTTTTTAATATCGTTACACATGCTGAGATAGGAGCCTTTTTGGTCTCGCATGGGATTATTTATTTTTATTTTTATTATTGTTTGTGTTTTCTTATCTCGTGTCTCCTGTGCGGGTCACAAATCAATATTTTTCATTCTTACTATATAATCTTTGCAAGTGACGAGAAAGCCCATAAAAAGCACGTGGCTTCAGCCATTATAAGTTAAACCAATAAAAAATTAAAAATCATTCAAAAAATAGATCTCCAGAGTGTTACAACTCGTCAGAGTACATATTTTATTCTCAAAACAAATACATTATTTATGATGTTGCACGCATTTGCGATAAACATGAAAATCGAAAACGTGAAAGAAGTGCTATCATTTTACGATTTCTATTTTTTCTGGTCGCATTGGAAAATACAAAGATGATGTTTAGCATCTCACCTTGTACACTCTAGTGATCTGTTTTTACAACTCGTCAGAGTACATATTTTATTCTCAAAACAAAATACATTATTTATGATGTTGCACGCATTTGCGATAAACATGAAACTCGAAAACGTGAAAGAAGTGCTATCATTTTACGATTTCTATTTTTTCTGGTCGCATTGGTAAATACAAAGATGATGTTTAGCATCTCACCTTGTAAGTTGAGCCAGATGTTACATGTGTCCTCGGAGGCTGTGTATCTAGTGACCCTGGTCACGTCCGCACCGATGTTTGGGATAATGTTTGAACTTTGTATATTCTATTTTAAACACCTTTAGGTTGATATTTTTGTTTACAGATTGAGATAAAAAAGAAAAATTTACAATTACTCTGCCCATTATCCTTATATAAGTTACTGTATTATAATTGTTCATCATTTACCAGTCTCTGAGGTAAATCCTAAGATTAACCGTGAGATTGCTGATAAAAGCCCGAAATTTGCGATTATCATATATCATTTCGGAGTTTTACCAGTGACACTAAGTACGGTCGACAAAGTTTATACATAAGGTAAATTTTCTACAGACATTCTAATACAATTAGGTCGTTTTTTAATTTATTTATTTAATTTACACACACTATCTTACAGGTTGAACCCAATACAATAGAGTGGTTTGCTTAAATATATATTTCCTTATCAACACACTTGTTATCGATTTTAAGACAGTGACAATTAGTTTACCCATCTTTCTATAATTTCAATGACGTGCCACCATTTTAATATCTACTTGAAGTTTTATTATTTAGCATTTATCCATGAATTTAAAAATAAGCTTCTGTTATCGAAATAGTTCGTGTATGTTTTTGAAATAAAATTCTTCCATGTTTCTTCCTCTATCCCTAAAATGCTGGACGACAGTTAATTCCAAATTCAAAACTTAATTTCTGATTTATCAAAAAAAATAACAACCAAAAGGTCTAATATATCTCTTGGTCCAAAATTCATCAACATTAGTTCTGCGGTTTGGGCGTGAAAACACAACAAACAAACAGACACACAGAATTATTTTCGCATTTACAATATTATAAAGTAATGTAGTTACCTACTTTATTTTATAGCCACATACTTGAATAAGATATTATCATTCAAAAATATGTAAGTATGTATAATTCATACGACATAAACTTTTTACTGCTTAGAAGATTGCTAATATAGAAAATGGCATGTTACTTTTTATAAATAGAATTTTTTATTCGTTCGTTTATTCGACATCGTAAAATTTAAACAAAGTAGCATCGCTGCAAAAACATAAAAATGCGTCACTCATGTGACAGTCACTCTTTCTGGTATAATGAGAATTAAATTATTTTCTAGCACATAAATATTCCTATATATTTTGACGCTACCATATCCTCCTTTGTTAAGGGTTAAAATAGCTATTTAATGAGTCAACAGTCGACGAACGGCGTGTCTAAATTAAATGACAATTGTGCCTTGTTTGTGCGCAGGTAGGTAACAGGTGTTCTGTGTAGCCGTATGAAAAATGAGCTCCATGATATTTCTCTAATTCAGTATTTTATTTAAACATTATGACAGAATTTCGGGCGAGTTATGAGTTTGAAACTGTTTAACATGTCTACATGTTGACTCGTTACGAAACGTATTAAAAGGACGTCATGCGAGTAAAGGATGTTTATTCTACTCGATCGTTCGTGACTGATAGACGTTTTTTTACTAAAAGGTCCAAATATCTATACTTACTTACTTACTATATTATAAAGCTGAAGAGTTTGTTTGAACGCGCTAATCTCAGGCACTACTGGTTGGAATTGAAAAAATATTTTTGTGTTGGATAGTCCATTTATCGAGGAAGGTTATAGGCTATATGACATCACGCTACGACCAATAGGAAAGGAGCATAAATGAAAAATGTTGCAAAAACGGGCAAAAATATTCCTTATAGTGAGCTTCCGTTGCGTGCGCTGCGTAAGCGGTTAAAGTTACGCAACATTCATGTATGTAGGCTAGGTAGGGTAGAGTAGGTAGGTTGCCAGTTGACGGGAGCGAAGCCGCGTGGGACAGCTAGTATAATATAAATTCAGTTCAATTAGTTAGGTAAGTCAATCAAATTCTCTATTATCGTAAACGTCTTCGCCAAGTTTGGATACAAATAAAAACAAACAAAATAAATAGTTTAATGAATAAAACATAGAAAATGTAATTAATTAAAATGTCTTCCAAAGCAAATTGTTGTAAATGTCAGTCACCCTATCTGTGGTCTTAGACAAATAACTTACAAGTAGACTGATTCTTGTAGCAAAGCTTAATTACTTCCTTAAATTGTAAAATAAACTCTTCTATAAAGTTCGGTGCTTCTCAATTAATAACAAGGGTCGGCATGTCTGTCCGGTCTGAGAAACTGTATAAAAGATTATCGGACGGAAGAAAAACAGTGTTCATATTGCTGCGGCTCCAGGGTGTCCTTTCATCACGTTTTATGTACTCCTCAGGCAGTTGAATGGAAGTTTTTTCTGGTTTAGTGGAGGTTTTTGTCGGAGTAATGCGGAGGGCCGCGCCTCCCGCGTGCCCCTCACAGCCCCGATGAATATTTTGTGATTTTTACGGGACAGCTGGCTGGGTTATTTATTTGGTCAAAACTTCTTGATTAGGAATGTTTCCTACGAGTGCGATGTGTTACGATAACGTATTGATACTTCGCCTCGCATGAATGCGGCGTCTTGAACTTTTTATGGAGTCAATCGCATTTCTTTTATATGTCATGTGTAACAGTTATTGAGTGCTTGTATTTCAGAGTAAGTGTCAACTGGATGACACAATTAAATTTTGTTGAAATGTGTTTATGATGTATTTATTTGGAGTAGGTATAAATAAGGCTTTGTGAGAGAGCAGTGTGCAGGTGTGCAGAGAGCTGTGGTGGCTCAGTGGTAACAGCCCCGACTTATATTTCGTGGGTCGTGGTTTCGAACCCAGGCAAGCGCTTTACTTTGTGTAAATTATTTATTCACCACTGTTCTAAAACAGTGAAGGAAAACATGGTGAGGAAACCGGCATATACTAGAACCAAAAATTTGAAGACTGGAGATTCGAGATTGTGGTGGATTACGGCCCATTCCCTCTCTCACAGAGAGGAGGCCTGTGTCCCAGCAGTGAGTGCATTAAAGGCTGATCATGATAAGACTTTGTAGAGAAAGTTACGCTTAAAGAACTATTTGGGAATAATTGATATGGGGCATAGTTTACGCCGTACCGTAAACGTTAAGCTTACGCAAAACAACAACGTCATCCGATATCTGCATTGTTATTTGTTACTGACCTACGACGTCCCCCCGCCTGACAGATATTGGGGATACCCATCAAACTAACCCGTATCGGCTTAAATAACCGAGGTTAGTGACAGCCGTCGCTTCAGGGGTGCACCGTGGCTATCGACTTATTTGATAGCGTAGTGAAATAGAGTCCACGAGTAGCGATACTTTGCACCTATTGCATGTAGAGGCTCTAGCTAAGGGAGATTATATCAAGGAAAGCGCTGCCACAGCAGTTGTAGAAAAAGCTAATTCAATAAATCAAAAATCCCGACTGCTTATGAAGCGAAGTAAAAAGACGTAAACAAGAAGAAAATCATGCTGTGCTGCCGGAGGATACATATTCGCGAGCTGGCTGACCAAAACCAGATGTATCGTGACTCCGACTGAACAGCATGATTTTCTTACGTCTTTTTAGTTCGCTTCAGTTGTCGAATTACGTACATTCAAACATATAAGTGTTACATATTTTTGAAATCACCTCTTAAAACCCTTTATTTTGTACCCCACACGATAGGATCGGAAGAAAAATTGGGCCCCCACAATGTGGCGCCCAAATGCCGCCATTTTTTTATTTTCCTATTTTAACGTAGCCTATGACGTAAGAATCATCAAAATCGGCAAACGCGTTTGTTCTCTAGAACGCCACATAGAAACAAACATACATAAATAGACTGATAAATACATTACCATCCTTCGGCAGTCGGGTAAAAAGTCGAGAAGTATGGGGATGCCAAGCGCTATCTAAATGACACGTGAACAATCATTTACATTTTGCTATTTTAATCAGCGCTATCACTGATACAATGACTTTGTCTAGAGCCTCAGAGTAAACTGACTACTCAGCCCTGCTACCTTGTTGATCAGCTAATGATTTCAACCCGATGGAAAAAGAGGAATGTTACGTGTGTATCTGCATGTTTGTGTATCTGTATGTGGCATCATAGCGCCTAAACGGATGAACCGACTTTGATTTCGTTTTTTTTTGTTTGAAAGGTGAATTTATCGAAAGTGTTCTTGAAAGAGAGGAGAAAGAAAGAGCTATGTTTGATGACAATTTTTTCAGCCGTTCAAAAGTTATGGGCGTTTTACTGTTTGAATCGGGGTTCGCAAGATATCGTGTCATAATTACATGTTCAATAGATCGAAGCGTGTCTACTACTAGATAAATTATGTAGCATGAAATAAAAATGTGTCAAGTGATTTTACAAGCTTTTTATTAACTTACAATGTATGTATGTATGTGTGTTCGGGTAAAATCTTGCAACTGAATTTTAAAGCAGTTATACTCAACCGATTAAGATAAAATTTTGCATACACGTTTGGTTTGGACGACAATGAACGGTAAGCTAAAAATCTACTGTAAAAAAAAGTTTTTTAAGTGCAAAATCTTATTTAAATTTTACTTGATACACCAAATTCTTTACACATTTGATTAAATTACGTAGGTGGCCTATCTGCAACGTCTAGTGTATATTTTGCTAATAGAATCTTGAGATTCAATCCAGTATTTGATCGCTAAACGAAATCTATGGAAAGCGAAGCTTCACGAGACTGATTTCTTGCTATCCGATTTAGTGTAACGCTGTATCGGTGGTGGGAGCGGTTATCGGGAGCTGATTGAGCGCGCAATAAATTCAGATTGCTTTCCTACGTGTACACCACCCCTATGACTCGCGGAACGCACTAATACATAAATAACTATTAGTCTGTTACATTTACTTTACCAATACTGACGTTATACCGAGATAGTCCTAA
Organism: Orthosia incerta; assembly: GCA_948252205.1. Lineage (NCBI taxonomy): Eukaryota > Metazoa > Arthropoda > Insecta > Lepidoptera > Noctuidae > Orthosia > Orthosia incerta. The sequence continues at coordinate 14,380,536 of OX411754.1, forward strand.
GTCATGGTGTATGAATAAATAACGGACATAACTGTAACGTAATAAGTTATCGTTATAGAAGCGAGACGCGCGGCCGAGCTTTTTGTGGCCCTGGAAATTGATAGTGACACTTAGTACTCGTACTACGGCCGATGGAACATTACAGTGTATGTAATTTTTTCATTATTGAATCACAACTATCGCTTGTTATTAAGTACCCTATAGTATTTTAATAGCATTACGTAAGCCTTGCTTTGAGAAGAGCGTAAATAAATTAAGCCAATTACCAACTTAAACATGAAAATGTAAGCGCGTGTTTGTTTCATGTAGTCAGTTCCTGCAAGTGGTGCGAGTCGCACGAGATTACGAGGTATCTATATTACCTACCTACGAGGCGCACATAAAAGAAAATGGTAACCAGCAGAAAGGTGGTAATGGAATTAACCGAGGTTGGGCCCGAGACTACGTTTAGTATATATAAATATGATCGCCAACGTTTGTTGTTGTTTATTCTTTCAGAGTTCTCCTTATTTGTGACAGCAATTACGGTTCTTGTCATCCCATCTAAGCTCACTTTACCCGACCATTTGGAAAATAAAATACAGCAGTAACCTGCGTGGTAAATATTCAGGACACACATGGTGGTGCTCATCAATGTTATATGTATTTGGTACATAGTAAACCAATATGTTTATGACGCAGATAAAGTAAAGGATATAATATCGTGCAGTCGACAAGTCGATCCGTCTGGTGGTGTACCGTGTAAGTAGCACGACGGGCTTGTCGCTAACGCTTTGAGCACAAATGTTAAAGAATATTATAGATTGTATAGAATAGAATATTTATTTGATGGTCAGAAACATGGTGTTTACAAAGGTGTTCATTTCATAACATTGGATAGTGCTATATGTCTCACCGTTTTAATGGCATGTAAAATTAATTTCCAATTAAATAAAATTCTTACATACATTTTAAATTTACATTACTTACATTACATTAGAGCAGTAGAGCAATAGTGGCCCAGTGGTATTGGCCGCGACTTACAAGTTGTAGGTCATGGGTTCGAACCCAGGCAGGCGCTTTAATTTGTGTAAATTATTTCATCACCACTGCTCTCAAAAACGGTGAAGGAAACATCGTGAGGAAACCGGCATGTCCTAGAACCAAAAATTCGAAGACATGTGGCTCCACCAACTCGCACTGGGCCCGCGTGGTGGATTACGGCCCATCCCCTCTCGCAGAGAGGAGGCCTGTGTCCCAGCAGCGGGTACATTAATAGGCTGATGATGATGATGACATTACATTAATATTAAAATTTTAATATTATTTCAATCATATTTATATATCTATAATTATACTACACTCTTCCATTTTTACCATATCATTAAATAAAACAATACATTTAACTTATTATCACTTAACTTAAATAATTACTTAAACCTGTATTTTGATGCCAAATCAAGATAAAAAGATTTTCAGGGCCATTTTACAAAAAAATCGTGAATTTAGTAAAACATTCCTGCAACAAGCACTTCCGTAGTGCAGAAAAAAATATTTTGTAAGGTAGTTGGGTAATTTCGGCAAAGCATAATAAATTAGGATAGCCATGTTGATATAACTCTTTCGGAAGAGTTGCAACTTAGGAACAGGTATCTCGAAATCCAAATGCTTTACTCTTATTTGTATTATCCCTTCATTCAATATAATGCAAGATTGGATCTCAGAAACTTGGCAATTTCAAAGATAATTGTAAGTGAAAAATGTATGCAGGTTACAGTCAAAAGATAATATGACTGTAATATTGTTTCGAAATATTGTCATTTAAATAAGTATTCTTTCGTGTTCCTTGCTTGAAAACTTGTAAGTCGACATATAGGCTGAACTTAATTTAACCCAAATTCATAAGATTTTGTCAAAATATCTCAAGGACAAGTTGGCAATAACCTAATGAAATATACAATTTAAGAAAAAAAAACAATATTCATGATTATTTAATTGGTTTGTAAAGTTTTTGAAAGGCTGCTGTTTATATTATCTCAAAGTTTTAGTTTGCACTCGACTAAGAGGTGACTGTGGAGGAGACTCAAAAAATCAAGGCACGCGGTAGAGTGTGCGTGCGTGGTGACGAGGCTGGTGCGTGGTGTGGGAGCGGGCGGGCCCGGCGGGCGCGGCGGTGGACTGGGTCGGGGGTATCGATCCCCGCGGGGCGCGTGCGCCGAGCGCGAGCGGGCCGAGTGCGAGCCAGCCGCGCAGTCCGCAGCCGGCCGCCAGCAGCGACCGCCGACCCGCGGGACCCGCGCCTCTAGAACCGACTCGAGCTACGTTTGACATTCAGCGCGCGACAACACTCGCACAACCTCAAATCGCCCCGCTCACAGGAATTGCTCTAGTGTTAACACTTCGAAACTATTGAAAACTTCTAGTTACGGCTACGTTTACTTATTGACTTGACTTTGAATTGACACATTTCAAAAAGTGATAAACTTTATTTATTTACATACTTTAATAAATGTGCAAATTAAAACTTAAAACCAGTATTTTCAGAGGATGTCTGAAAGCTAATTCAAAGTTGGTGTTGTGGTGCAAAGTATAAAAAGCGGTGCCTGATAATCTTTTGAAGTGATCGTGTTTGTGACTCAAAAAAATAAAACAGACGCTGGAGCGTTGCTCACAAGTTCACGGGTCGTTAATTCGGTGGAAGAGAGAATCTGAAAAAAGAGGTCTCGCTTACGTCCGCTCATCGGAGTGATAAAATTTATGACAAACGGTAAGGAGCGTGTAGTGATAAGGGTTGGGTGCGTTATCTGTGCGGCGGCGCGTGTGTCAGCTCGGACTAGCGCGCGGTAATTACTGCTCGGCTCAGGAGCAGCCAGCGTCTCCATTCATTACTCTTATCACACTACAATTACATATTGCCGCCGTAACTGTCCACTGATAACCAACCCTCCTGTAATTTAGTGTAAGTAGCACCATTCGATAGAGTTTCTACTTTATTGGCACTTTAGCTTGGCAGATTATCTACTTTATTTCAGGCACACCGGACAAAAGGCTTTTATTGGATAAGAACTCGTTATATAATTATTGGAGCATCACTAAGTAACATAATCTTTTTTGAGGTACTAGTTTCCCGCCCGCCCAACAATTTTTTTTGCAAAACTTGTTGTCTGCTCATTTTTTCGCACATTTTCCTTCCTTATTCTACAAAGATTATACTGTCGTTTATCTCAGTAGAGGTTTTTTGGAGGTTGAGTAACTAATTGGACTATAACTGTGAAAAATATTTTATGATTTATAGTAAATTGAATCCTTAGACTTTAATATTTGTATCAGTTTTCCTCTAATCCTATTCTACTATTGAATTCTATCCTATGATTGGCTATGATCTTTTCCTTTACTTTCCTTTTCCTACTTAAATGTATGCATAAAAAGATACAAAAAAAGACTTAAATGTATGCTGGTACCCAATTATCACTAGGGAGGCTTCCGTAAGCCATGTTACAAGAAAATAGCAACACCGATTTATCATGTCAGTAAATTACACAGATATACAAACACATTCAGAAGTAGTTGTAAGTGCGGCCATTTGTCACTTGTTAAGTATTACCCAGCACATTTATTATAAACATATAGCTACAATAATTCTGCTCCATTTAGTCTAGCGTTATAGAGGAAATAAGAATTACCACTGGACACTTTGTTTTAGTATTGTGACCAAAAAGGGACTTATTTCAATAACACACTCGTTAGTCTAAAAATATTTGTGTTTAATTCGCGTGAAAATTTATGCGAGTGTCGTATGTCTTAGAGAAGTGTCTCGATGGCGGTGTGGGTGTCCGACGCGGGCACTGGGCTCGGATTACACGCGCGGTGTTACAACCCGCCCATGCTTCAACCGACCTTTTTAGACGTTACCTCTTTGTACGTGTCGTTCAGATTAATCGTGTTATGTTCGGTTTCTAAAATTAACGGTTCAACCTTTTCTGTTGAAATAATTAGATCAGTTGTTTTTGCCATGCCATCATTAACCATGGTCCTAAATAAAATGGTTCTTTTACATCAGGATACGAACAGTAAAATCACATAAAAGCCTTTGATTCAGCTTTCAGCTAAGTTAAACCCAACGCCACTAAATGAAAAGACACACAATTAGGCGCAGTATTGGAAAGTATTGAGAACCATTCATGTGTAGTAAGTTACTACTATCGAGCGATGACTCACCCTCGGGAGCAGCAAAAAAGACAAATTGCCAAGTCTGCCGTCTGTACGTTCACGTTATTGATAGATAAATGGTCTTTAAAGCTACTAAAAGTCTAGGGATTTCACTAGAAAATCTGTATGTAACCGGGCTTGCTATTCTCTATATGTTTAGGGATCGGTATTTGTAATAAACACAATAAACCTTTAAGACATTCGGACAAAAAATCTATTTGAGAATCCCGTTTCGGTTGGAAAACTTCGAACAATAGAAGGCACCAGCTATAGACATAAAATACCTCATTACTTTTTATAACTTGGAGAAATAAAAGAGAGGTTGGCCTGGGGAGCGGCAGGTTTTCATCAGTCGTGTTACTGAACAGTATCTGTTTGAAGACGTTCTTATCTTCAGACGAGACCCCGAGCATGTCCACAAAATAAATCGTGCGATGACACCCGCGGTTCAATTTTGTGTGAAAATTACGAGTTTAGGTACGTATCTTCAGAAAATTTGGTCGAACAAATAGATAGCAGGCCGAGGCTGGCCGAGATTCGCGTCACGTCGCCCGCGACCACAGGGTACTTTAAAAATTCGTTTCCCGACCTTCCGACAAGATCGTATGCTGTGGTGGCGACCTTTTCTCAAAGTGCTATGACCCTACCGTGTGGTGAAACAAATTATGGGCTTTATTTTTAATGCATTTCATTCATGTTTGCTATACAAGATTATTGCAAAAATAGATATAAACCTGAAACTGAAGATTCATTCTTTATTAGAAGAAGAAGTGGAGGAAAGTGGTCAAAAAGCTCACGTTATTATAGATGCCATAAAATTAATCATATTGCAAATAGATTATTCCTTGGATTGCAATTCAATACGCAGAAATACGAAATACGCCCATGGACTCTTGTGCGATTAAATTGGTTGATAATGTGAAGCGGTTGCCAATCAGCCTGCCCACTATGATTATTATGGAAATATTGACCTCTGTCCCTTTCTTGTATAAGGGCACTTCGTGAAGGGCACTGAGGTCTAAGAGCCAAGAACGATGGTAATTGAGTTTTGATTAAGATTTGTACATAAGTGCATAAGATATTTCACTAAGCGCGTAGTATATAGGTACATGTAGATTAATAGCACTCGGAACGAAATGCGGTGGTAATTAATTTGGGAACTGAAGAAAATTAAAAGGCTCTTAAAATAAAGCTGAAGCCCGTCTGCCAGTTTCGTTGTTAACTTAATTATTACAAAATCCGTGTCCGCTTTTAAAGTCCCTATCAGTATTACGAGCTCGTCGTGTTGAGCATTCAATCTTCTCTCATGAGGCTTCGGTTCGTTATTTTATTCAGGTCGTGAATCGAACCGTAAGAAGGTGTTAAAGAGTGAATTGGCAAAAGGAGCGAATGAATGGAATATGCGAACAGGTCGACGCGTTGGTTCCGATCGCCACTCGAAGCTGAATAATGAATGCGTCAGGGACGATAATACTCACCGTGGCCCACAGCCACCGCTGCCGCCCCTGCGACAGTCTTATTACCTACGTACACTTGATTCACTTCAATAGACCCATTCTACTGATACAATACACCACTCAACTCTACACTATACACATACACTATATAAATAATAAAAAAAAAACTCATTTTAAACAGATAGGTATGATCGCTCAGTTATTTTATAGAAAGAAAGAAAGAAAAATATTTATTTGTGACCCGCACAGGAGGCACGAGATAAGCAAAACATAAACAAAAATAAAAAATAAATAACCCCCTGCGAGACCAAAAATGCTCCTATGTATCTCAGCATGTGCAACGATATTTAAAAGAAAATAACGCTGCGCTGATATTGATGATATTTATACGTGATTATGGTAATATACGTAAATTGGAAACAAATCTGGTGTTACGTATAAAAATTATGTATGAATATTAAAATTATGTAAATTAATCTGTAAGCCGAAGATCTTCGTAAATACCTTCTATTGTTGATTCTAGGACAAAAGCGTCTTGAGTCTATGAGCGAAGAAAACTGCTGGAATTATTGGCCACAATACTAACAGTAACTGATAAGATGAATTTTACGCTTCACTACTTCAGAAACTACTTAGATCTAAACTATAATCTTAGTTTTTGAAACTGCACTCAAGTCCCATTACATGCGATGTTCTCTGTCATAAAATGTTATGTTCTAGATATCATTTTAATGGCCAGTAGTGTAAACAGGAATGAGTAAAATTGCTCAATATCTGTCGTATATATCGGTAAACATACATACGTACATAATATGCATGTAAAACCACATCATTTAAAAAATTTTTTTTTTTACAAAAACATGCAACCGACTTTCAAATAAAAACACTACTAAGTGAAAAATAACTTCAATTTTGGAAGTCAGTGTTCCTGTTTTCGTTTCTTCGTTTTTTGACACTGATTTCCGAAATTGAAGATCATTTTAACTTTGTAGTGTTTTAATTTCGAAGGCGGTTGTATTTTTTTACGCTGTTTGATGGATTTAGGGCACAAGAAGAACTGACTTCTAGGATTATACTAGATTTTAATCTTCAAGAGCGCAGATACATACATTCACACCGATGGCTAATTGCAGAGAGATCAACACGAAATTTCTAACTCAAACTGACGTTTTACTTGACATTGACGTATAAGTGTCTCATCATTGTATTCGTTTACAAAGAACATTCCAATAATTTTTAGTTGTGGATATAATGGCGAACATCATCAATGTAGTCGAAGTCAATTAAATACGCATTGTTAAGGGTAACTCAAAAAGTACTAGTCAGATCTTGATCAAATATATTACATGGGTTTAAATGGGAACACACGAGAATTACGTTTTCAAATAAAAAAAAAAACATCGAAATCGGTTCACCTAGTAAAAAGTTTTAAGGTAACAAATAACATAATAAAGTAAACGGTCGAATTGAGAACCTCCTCTTTTTTGAAGTCTGTTAAAAAAGTCTTAGAGAAAGGGCAATGAAACGCTATTGCTATGCTAAAACGAAAAAAAATGTAGAGGCACGTTTGCATTTAGGTAAGTACAGTGAACCTCAAGTATTTTATACTCGAAGGTATATAAAAACAGAATGGAACAAAGAACGCAAGCGATATTGCGAGCAGTGAGGCGGGAATCGTCTCACCTGTCGACATTTATGTCTCATGATATACAGCATCGACAACAGACATGCCAGATTTTCGTTTTATTAAAGTACCTGTTGTCGACATTTTGTTTTGCGGTTTTGTCACTGATGAAGTTAAAGTCCCATAGTCTCAGACTAAAATTGCTGTGAAATATCCAAAGAGACTGACGAAATGAAAAAGATTACGTTTTTGCAATTTTGCTTTGGAACCATAAATATAATTCTAGAATTAATCCAAAACTAGTAGATGATTATAGTTTTATAACCTCTTTACTCTATGTCATCAATCTACTGGATACGTTTCGCATACAATGTTAATTATTAGTTCTAAAGCACATTCCTTGCATTGAACTAAGCGTACTGAATTAAATGTATGAGTATTGCCGGTTTTGTAGTAACTTTTTAATGTTTAACGATGTAGAACTTTCAATGTACTCTAAATGGCAATTGTAAAGCAAAAGTAAGATAGAGGTTTTGAGTTTTTCGCTAACGTTCCTTTGTGTCCAAGTCCATTGAGTATTTACAGCGCTGTCCTTTGTAAAGGTCATGTATAAAAAGATCTTAAAACTGGGAGAAATGTACAGAAAGAATTCTTTTGTACCTTTCTTTGACGATTTCCTCAATGATCCTTGTACCGAAATCATTTCGGTGCAAAATATGATTATGTATAAACTTGCACACATGTACAAGTTCATAACTTCTACAAAATTTTCCTGTTTTTAGGTCAAACAAAGCATCTTATGCGAAGGTATCGTATTGAATAAAATATAAATATTTTTGGTACGTAAAACTTTCACAGTATCTCGTCCTTGTGAATATTATGTAGCTATTCATTCAAGTCACGCGTGCTTCTGCTGTTTATTCACATTCGCATTGGCGTACGTAAATAATGGGGTAACTTTGCCGAGTTGCGACTCGTGTAAGACATGCTTCAATAACCTATTTACTTTAAATCATATTTTCATAAGTTACTCGACTGCAGCTAATTCATTGTGAGGGCACGGAAAATGTGCCATATTTTATGGTTATTTCGAAAAATATTGGACATAAATCAATGCTCATAAATAATGTCAACAAAGGAGTATGAATAAAATCTTAGGCTTTGTCAGTATTCGTATCAGTATTTATGTACGTAGGAAGCGTGTTTTACTCACTCATAATACAACCGCGGCTGGTATCCGAATACCTTAAAATTGTGTCCATAAAGATAAGAATTTTTGCGACTTCGTTTCGCTAGGCTCGAGGTTCCCTAAAAATTTATGATCACATTTCATGACTTCGTAAGAGTTCTGTTGGTTTTTCTAAAAAAAAATGTGATATCCGATGTCCTCATTCAAAGGAAGCTTTATAAATTGTCCGTAAGGTTGAACCAGAGCCGTTAAATTCTGCTACGACTGCTACGAGTTTTCGTAGCAAATGCGTAGCTGCGTAGGCCGCAATATAAACTTATAATTTGGAACGAGAAGGTTCCAGCCGTGAATTTATGTTGTTTACCTATACCATTGTATTATAATTTTGTTGACGTGCCTACTTTTACGCAAACATAAAACTGCATTATTCATTGTCCTCAGAAATTATTCGTGGAGATTTTTGGTGAACAATAGAATTATGAAAATTTTCGTGAACCGTGGTTTTGTTAATGGGCCACTAAAAAGGGACGGGTTCTAATTGCTTTGAATAATGTAAGTATATACGTGGGTATAGGTAGGTACATCGGTACCTCAAATGGAGCTGACAACTCGGTCAGCTAGCCTTTTGTTGCTTCGAATTGAAAGTTTGTTAATAAAGAACTTACGGACACAGGTCCAAATAATGAAAATATTTTTAAAAACCACAGACTAATAATGAGTGAAGTGGCGTTCAGGGTGAACGTGCATGTAGGAAGTCTTGAGTATACAACGAGAGAGAGCTCTTTGGGTCGTCTTATGAATTATGGGTGGCATGCAGCGTCGCGACGCGCGCTAATTGATTCCTTAATTTAACCCTCGCGTAACCTCGTTACTCCAAGTGAATGTGAAAGATGTCAGTTCATTCTCACAGTAATGGCACTGTTCCTTTATTTTCGTTCATATGAGCTAGCAAAGTGAATTTCCTTGGCGTTTTTCTTTGTAAGAAATGTAATTTTCACTCTAATCCGCCTTCTCGTAAAAGAAGCCACTTGACACCCGTCCTTTAATAGATTTCGTTAAAAACAATTGGAATTGGACGCTACCAAGGTTAAGTAATGCGACAATCTGTGATTTATAAAGTCACATTAACATTCAACCTTGAGAGGGCGTTTGGAAAGTCAGTAGAGACCGAGAAGTTGAATCAAAATGGTCGTCTTTTATTGGCAGTGTTTACAAGTCGTGTTTTAGATGTCTTTCGGCAATTTTATTGTTACTTCTTACTTGTAATACTAATTTAACTATGAAATGATTTCTCTCATTCGCGGTATTTTTTTTAATTACTTGTACATAGTAGGAACAGCTTGTTAATGAGAGCGACTGTAATCATTTTTAGTCACTAAAACACCTGGAAGCCTCTTATCACGCTGTATTATGATAACCTAACCATTTTAGTATAAAATCAAAATCAATATCAAATAGTTTATTTCAAATGAACCTTAGAGGTACTTTTGAAAGGTCAAAAAAAAAACAAGAAACTCCATAGACACTCTCTTCCATCATGTTTAATTACAAGTATTTGGTTACATCATTCTTGTTGAAATATACATATATGTGAGAACGATGTAAAAAGACGTGCACGTTAAAGCGTTTAGAGTAATTAACAATAAAAAAATACAATAACGGGCCGAAGCAGCTAAATTATGACCAACCCCAACTGATAGCGCCCTTTCACGAACATGACGCGTGGATCGGCACATCTCAGCTCAACCATCATGAAGGGAACCGAATGATTCAATACATGTGCCACATCAGATAGACATTAGAGAGAGCATGACACACTCAACTGCCAGGGCACACAGAAGTCAACGAACGACATAAAGGTACAGTAAAAGGTAGATTTACAGGTGGAATTTATAATAACAACAGAATAGATTCACGATTGGGACAATAACAAATCTACCATCAATTATAAACATTAGTGTAAAGGCCAGTTTACTTATATGATAACATTTTAATATTTTGTATAAACACGTCTCTTTATTCTCAAAATTCATTGCACGTCGCTAAGATAGTGCGATGCTAATCACGAAGCGCGGATCTGCATAGTAACAGCACACACAATACACCGGCTGTGACAAAGTCTGAAGCGAAGTTGCTCCATTCAGTTTAAAATCCGAACGTGTCGCATAACTAAGACGACACGTTGAAGCAAACTGGCACACTGGCGTCACCAACCAGCAAACTCGTGCGAGTAAACGCGTTTCTATAGAAATCACGGAAAAGTTGGTAAACATGGAGTGATGCTACGAGCATACAATCATACTTTGAATTTCAGAGGTGTTCAGGGAGACAGCAATGTCTATGATTTGATGACTACCACGTCGCGTTATTCGCCTTGTTTCCCTGATCATGAAAATAAACAATATTTTGCGTATGATGTCTGTTTCAGAGGCTACTACACATTTTTACTTAATTTCCTACTACTTCCTTGTATAATATCACAACAGTAGTAAACACAACTCTATTTTAGTAGTCGATTATCCGATGCTTGTGTAGTGTTCTCTTGCCTAAGGAGCTCTACACAGCAGCGCGGCGCGACTCTGCGATTATATCTATGTTTCTCTAATATTAACTAAACCAATTTAGTGGCTATTTGTATCAAAGATCGTACAGCAAACAAGACAAAACACGGTGTTAGAACCGCGCTGCAGCGGAACCATCCGCTGTGCGGGACCTCCTTTGTGAAATCTCTCGTTTGCTCAGCTTTAAGACCTCGGTCTATTAAATCCATAGCAGAACTGAGTCACTTGAAGTGTTATGATTATTGCATCCGTACACATTATCCCATGAGGGGGAGCGACGCTGCTTTAAAACATGAACCCTTGTTTTTGTGACGAGCACATTCACTTGAAGCGGCAACCATTTTGTTCTGAGAAAATTCAGTAATTTCTATTTACTCAGCGGTTTTCCCGTTGTTTTTCCTTAATTTTGTCATAGCTTTATCATTTTTACGAAAAAATATATCTTTATTTAACGATCCGTAGCGGGTGTGTTTTATTAAAATGGTTTATGGCAAACCATTTTATGGTCCTGTGATTGCTTTGATCTTAGTAACTTAACGGACTTTTTACTGTAATCAGATTATTAAAAATGTGATTTTAATAAACATGGCTTAATTAGACTGTTGACGAGGTAAATTTGCATTAAAATAAACTCAAAGTACCTACATAATATCATAGCGTATGTGTGTGAAGTAAAGTACGTATGTAAAGTACATACATAATATCCATTCCACCCCGTACGCAAAATACTCGCTTGAGTTGCGGAAAACAGCCCGTTTTAACCTTTTAACCTATTGTATTCCACTCCCATATTGTCACTGTAGTATGTTCGTTTTAGTTTATTATTATATTTTTGAATATGAAGCATGATTATTTCCACTTTACAGCCGCCGGCAGTCGGGCAACCAGCTTGTTACATGTGTGTGTGTGAGCCTTTACATGTGTCTTTTGCCAGCTACCGAGATTCAAATTATAAAAAAAAAGTTAATTAATAAAATCCAAAAACCCGACTGCATAGCATGATTTTCTTCTTGTTTACGTCTTTTTAGTTTGCTTTTTAAGCAGTCGGGTTTTTGGATTTTATTATTTGACTTTTTTTTTATTTACTTTTTTATTTATAACTTTTTAGTTATTTTTTTTACAATTAGATACATTTAAACATATAAATGTTGTATATTTTTGGAATCACCTCTTAAAACCCTTTATTGTGATAGCCAATATGATGGATTTGGAACAAAAAAAATTTGGTCGCCCACAATATGGCGTCCAAAATCCGCCATTTTTTTATTTTACAATTTGAATGTAGCCAGTGACACTCGCAGGTTTAAGTCGAATAGATTGACGTAAGAATCTTTAAAATCGGTCAACGCGTTTGATCTCTAGAACGCCACATAGGAACAAACAAACATACATACATACATAGACTGATAAACACATTACCCTCCTTAGGCAGTCGGGTAACAACAAGAAAACGTAATTGTGTTATATTCAAGCAACCGAATACCTACGTAAACGTAAGAAGGTAATTGTTTATAAGGTATTAGAAGGTAATATAATGTATATTGTTACGTTTTCTCCAGTGTTGCCAAGTTCAGTTCACGCAGTTTATGAGTTGGTGAACTATATTCATGACAAAGCTAACTTTACTATGAATCTATGCCATGAATGGAACATTAGAAACTTTTGAAAAGCGACGTTATCTGTTGTCAAGCGTTTGCTGCATAAACTGCGAATAGACTTCTAAGATACCATAATATGATGACGATTCTCAACAACAAGAGATTACACCAAAACACGAAAACAATGCAGTATGTCACTAAAATATAGTTATTCACAAATTAGTGTGCGAAGCGAGCAATTTAATTTGCGTTTCCCGGGGACTGTTGCCTTCGTCATAGTTTGATAAAGTTCTTCGAGAATTCTACTTAAGTAGGCCAATTGATAATCAAGTTTTATTTGTTATGAGAGTCATTAGGAGAGGAAATCTTGTTAGAACAAATTTCGAGCGAAGTTTGTTTGGAAGCCTATGTGCGGGCTCGGGTAATTACTGACGACGATGTTCATCTTTTACCTTTACCGCCTCTTTTAACGCTTCGAAAATTGATAATTGTTTATACTGTTTACACAATACACGTACACACCTTGTGACTTCAAAGAGGTACTATTCTAAGAACAAAAGGGTTCGCTGAAGTAAGTATTGTATGTGAGGGGTTTATTTGTGTTTACTGCTCTTAAAAGCATTTTTGGTAAAGGGACAAGCGTTGTTCTGTTTTAACAAGTAGAAAATATTACAAGTACGCGTATTTATGTTTTGGGCCTGCGGTCCCTATCCGCACTAAACGAGAGCTCCTGTTTATTGCTCATAAAGTAACGTTTCATTCTAGAACGTCCGTATATACTTTATTGGTCGTTGTAACTGATCGAGCACATCACTTTTCCACGTTTACCTGTTTTGTACGGTGACATAATCATGGTAAAATTTTTGAAAGCGCCATAAATTCTTTAATGTGCTTCATAAAGTTCGGGCATTCGTGTCAATTGTTTTATAGTTCTATTTTAAAGGTTTCATAAAGATTGGTATTACTGAGCTGTTTTCTTTCTGTTGCCAAGTGGATATGAAATTCACTGTAGAATATGAATTGGGAGTCTATATCTTGATTGGTAGTCGATGTGGGTATGAATATGTGGTTTATATGACTAAATATTGGAGTGGTCGTGTTGTGGCGTGTCGTATGAGTCAATATGTATGCCGAGCAGTCGTACGGCGGTGTAGAGCAAGCACATAAATGTTATGGGTACGTAACGTACGACGTGCGCGGGCGGGCGGGGCCGCGGCGCGTTCCTGTAATGCGGTTTACTTTTGCAGCCGCACGTCCACGAGACGTTAAGTGATGAGTACCGCTGTGCCGCACATGTACATCTACTCGCTACGTGTAACCAAACCATACGATAATATGACTTCATATTGGCATCATATTATACAAATATTCATCGATGAAGTTGTAATTTTACTTTTAAAACTTATGGAGGTATTAATAATCATAGTTTTAAAGCAGGATGTGAAACCAAAAGCTATTTTAAATCAAGAGAAGTCAAAAAAAGTTTGAAGTCAAGAGCATTTCAAAACCGGTTATTTGTGAACTAGTTTAAGCTTTTGATGAATGATCGAGTCATGTTTCAAATGTGTATTTACAATATTGATACCGAGCCATTTATCTATTGAACGAGTGTACATATTTAGAAACAATCAAATTCAATTTTACTAATATTTCTAAAAAGCGTTAAAATAAATTAACTTGCAAAATTCTGAAGACTTGATGGGTATCGATATTGTATATTATATATATAACGAAAAACCTAAAATATTTTAAATTCATGTAACTACAATTACAGCGGCCGCTGGCTTGTGTTATTCTGAAAGTTTAGATTTTTACACCCTATTTCATGAACCCTGTTTTTCGGGTAATTTCTAAATCTGTGTAAAATAGAGGCACGCAATTTCGTAGAAAGGTTAAAAAAAAATTAAACTTCATGTTCAATGCTAGAACATGCTTTTGAACTTGTTTTTTTCAGTATAGTATTTATTTATTTAAACTTCATGCAACATACAGATACATAGGCCGACTTAATGCCTGAGGCATTTTCTACCAGTCAACCAAGGGTGGTGGAGAGGTAACATGGCAGGTGCATAAAAAGAAAAAAGAAATAATTACTAAAGTAAAATGTGTACACAAATATTTATATATACATAGATAACATAGACATACATATAAACTAACCACAATAAATACATAAATACCTATAAATATATATATTAAGTAAAAGAAATGAGCTTTATTGAGACGACTTTGCTATTGGTGTAGAAAATAATTCCGCAAATTCCGCTTAAATGCATATTGGCTGGTGGCCGTCCTGATATCGAGAGCAAGCGCATTCCAGAGAAGAATGGACTGAAAGTGAAAGAGAGAATTAATAAATTCAGAAGTATGAGAAGGACAAAGCAAGAGAAGATTGTGAGACGAACGCAGACCTTCACATATTTCCATATGATCGATAATGTTGCTGAAAGAATATAGACGGAAATCTTCTTCGCCTACTTGTATCTAATTCTCAGGATGGAAGTTTTCACCCTATATTCCTATCTCTAAAACTTGTCGTGTATCTGAAACTTGTTCCTTATATATTATTACATAATATATTTGGCTACTGGCGCGCTGCTAACATATATATTAAGAGCGTCATAGTTGCGAACAATCTTCAAGCAGCTTGTTGAGGAGGCTGGAGTGTCCTGTACTTTAGTAATTTAACTTGAATGTAATTAATGAATTGACCGTCTGCGGCCCACCACTTCTCGGTCATTAGTCAAGTGCTTACTCATTAGCTCACGAACGTTAACATTCAGATACTATAAATAATTTGCCCCTTTATAATTCACTGGACGCCTCGCTTACTGTAGTTTTATAAAACAAAATACTAACATTACCAACTCCTATCGCGAATTTGTGACACTAACCGACTAAACAAATTATGCAAAACATAGTTTTTATGTACAATGTAGGTATAATTCTATTTTATGACCTATAAAAGTGACTAATTTTACATATAGACGGGAAATTGTAGGAGCGGGTTGTAGTCGCTTTGTTGGAGCCAGTAAACATCGGTTTCGTTGCTAATTTATGGCAGTCGTTCGACAATAGCTTCAGCGGATTTGAAAAAATAGGTCTTTAAATTTTAACAAAGGCAGACGTAGTGTGAATATAATTACAAATACTTGCTTACTCGAATAATTAGTTAAATGAATAATAGTTTAAAAACACGCTTTAATAGAAAACCAAACTAAAAAGTAGATAATAATTTTCAATAAATGAAGAATAGAATGATTAACAAAAAAATATGTTATCGTAAAAAAGCGTAGGGTGCTCTTTAAGATATTTTCGAAACTCTACTTTTACCAATATTTGTCAATTTAATATTATAACAATTGACATCAAGCACCGCACGCTTTTTTACAATAAAACATTTTTTTTTTGTTAATCATATATCTCTTTTCAAAATCTATTCTTAATTTAAATTTATTGAACATTATTTTCTGCTTTTTAGTTTGGTTTTCTATTAAAGCCTGTTTTTTAGTTATTTTAAAATATTATTTATTTTTACTTTTTAGTTCAATCGCTAATCCTGAAGATCCTGGTAAGGATAATGGGTCAAACTATTTAAATTATTGCATTGTCATCGGTCCTTGATAAGTAAGCCAAGTTTCAAATGAATCTGACTTTTTTAAGGGGGTGAAATTCACGTTCAAAGATTTCGTTATATAGATACATACATACCAAGCAAATAAAACCGTGTTAATATCTAATCATAATTTCAGAGAAGTAGTTGTCGTCACAGTAAACGTCAACTCTAAATTAGTGTATGAACCACATGAAAGCGGCACAGAACATAGCTGTTGCGGTTTGTATACGTGTAGTACTAATTATGTTCCAAAATTATTATTACAATTACCGTCTTGTTAGGTATAGCCAGTCTAGCGTTCAAATTAGTGATTCATTTGGTGATACCACAGCTCACTTTAGTGTGTGTTACATTCACCTACCTAGCCTTATTCCAACAGATAATATTTGGGTCGTATTTAAATCTAACTCTATTCTGCTGAATATCAGTATTTTACATGGAAAAAAAGAAAGAAAAACATATCAGTGACCCGCTCAGAAGACACGAGAAATAAGCAAAAACAAAAAATTCAACAATACTCTCAGCATGTGCAGCGATATCCAAAAGGGAAATAACGCTGCGCTGATATTCTGATAAGGCCCGCTGTTGATAGCACGGACGGAACGATGGCTTATCTGACTTCCAGAATCCTGTTACTGGGTTAACCGATACTCTTTGCCAAGGCTGTTTACAGACTTAGGACTTCTGATTACCAACACTTAACATGCATAACGACTCTCAAAGTTCTACGTAAGCTGGTATCCCAGATCTCAGTGTGTAATAATTAATTTATGGTTACCTATCCAC
Organism: Orthosia incerta; assembly: GCA_948252205.1. Taxonomy (NCBI): domain Eukaryota; kingdom Metazoa; phylum Arthropoda; class Insecta; order Lepidoptera; family Noctuidae; genus Orthosia; species Orthosia incerta. The sequence goes on from OX411754.1 coordinate 14,397,555, forward strand.
AGACCGAGTATTGCTTGACTCGTGCGGTTGTAATGGTCTAGCCACGAGCCCTCCCTTAGTGTGCGTAAAGGCCACTATCAATTTTGTGCGAATAAACATTTTATTACAGGCTCGGACGGAGCACGTGAACCGCAAAATCACTGTTACGGCGTTGTTATACGGATAATTTGCAAATATTATCGTAAAACCGGCAATGATGCCTGTTACAAATCACAACGGTAATATATTGTTATAAAGCCGTGCATTTAATATCGGTGCGCTGTTCAACAATGTCCTGTTAACTACGTTTGATAATATATATTTCATTTGGACATGTGTTTTCATTTCAATGGTCCTGTTTAAGAATAGAATAGAATAGAATAATGATTTATTTGCACAGAAAGTAGGTACAAGATACAGATGTTATAATATTAAGTGATCCTTATACTTTCTACCTTAACTAAGGCATGCAAAACAGTTTTATAAACATAATCAAAGTTAATTAAAACAATTCAGGCATAACACAAGCATAGTACAAGCAAAATCTCAAAATAACTTGAAATTAAATTTATAAATATACAATTATTAGGAAGAATTCTAGTCGATAGCCATATCATTTCAAGTCAGTCATTATCATAGTCATAAAGTATGAATATTCAGATAGATAATAAGCTCTATAGAAACACAACATCAATTTAGTACAATAGGATAGTTATGCCACTTTAGTATGTATTAGCGTATCTAGCGAGTTTGAAGCACGTTAGTAGATATTCAAATAGCTCGTAGTGAACTGCAAGCTGTGCTGATATCGGCACGCCCAATAGAACATTAATTTTGATTGTTTGTACAGTAGTGAGATGATAATATTATGCGGTATTGGTCATCGGCGGTGTGGTTGGGGTCGGCTCAGTGAGTCTTCTGGTGGATGGTGCGTGGTGGAGCAATTATGATAACGCGTCGATCGCGGGACGCACGTGCGCTGCCGAGGTGGTGCGACAGTTATTTGGTCGCCGTCTACAAACCAGATTAATTACTACGTTTGTTTATGAAAAAACTCCCTGAATTTACTTACTACTGCATTTTACTCATATTTATAAACGTGGCATTCTGTTCGTTTGGATGTTCAGATATTTGTATATTGTATAGTCATGCTACAACAGCTAAACGGATCAGAACGGGCTCACAGGCAGATTATAACCTGGATTAGGACATAGAATATTTTATCCCAGGGGGGTAACCATAATCTCTTTGAGCGGTATCAATTTGATATCGAATAAGGGACAGATGTATTTGACTTGTTTACATTTGTCACTTACTCGATCTCAAATTGATACCGCTCTAAGAGCTTATGGTCACCCCCCTGTAGTACGTTCCCGTATATGGTATAACTAGCTTCTGCCAGTGGCTTTGCCCGCATGAAAAGTGTTTTCTTATCCCAAGGGGATATTATACCGGGATGAAAAGTATCCTATGTGCTATTCCAAACTATAATCTATCTCTGTGCCAAATTTCATCTAGATCTGTTGAGCCGTTCTGGCATGATTGAGTAACAAACATCCATCCATCCAAACTTTCACATTTATATAATATTAGTAAGATTATCGACTATAAAGCAGGCGAAGCTGCTGGCAATAACTAGACAAATAAATAAAACTGCTTATAAAACTATTATTAGACAGAATAAAGTCTCGTTGCGCCCAAAATATCACTTTTCCGTACACGTTGCTGATATTATTTTCTTATTGAAGTGTTTTAATTAAAGTAGGTGTGTGTGTAAATGGAACCAGTTCAACAAAGACAAGAAAAGTAACACGAAGTATTAATAATTAATTTTTAACTTTGTCACACACTTTGTTTATTAAATTACCGACAAAGGTTAAGTTATTTTTCGCACAACGGCGAACCTCTTGTACAAATTGGTGGTTACTAATTAACGACTTCCAACGGAAATATCAAACAGGAAGAAAATATACTGCTTGTACTTTGATTAATTTCTCCATTTTCCTGTTCTTCATGAATTAATAATATTAAGTTAACTTACTTTGACCAATGTATTCCATAGGGAAAGTCATTGCTTTCCTTCTGGGGTACTCAGGTAAAATAAGACCTGTATTTCGCTTTTATTAAGTTGAAACATGATATAAAACGACTTCTAACGAGAAAACGACTTTAAATTCTAAGCATTCCAAAAAGCACTTTTTTTTACTTTATCAGCTAATATGACTAGTTATAACATCACAAACACAGAAGTTATTAGTTGTGGTGATAACCCAAATACACACACATCACATCATCAGCTTATTAATGTTCCCACTGCTGGGACACAGGCCTCCTCTCTGTGAGAGTGGATGGGCCGTAATCCACCACGCGGGCCCAGTGCGGATTGGTGGATGTCACATCGTCTTCGAATTTTGGTTCTAGGACATGCCGGTTTCCTCACGATGTTTTCCTTCACAGTTTTTGAGAGCAGTGGCGATGAAATCATTTACACAAAGTAAAGCACCTGCCTGGGTTCGAACTCACGACCTACAACTTGTAAGTCGTAGCCAATACCACTGGGCCACCACTGCTCTCTCAACCCAAATACAGTTACGCCAAATCTCGAATAAGTAAGTCATCGGTCAAATATACTCGTAACACAGTAACTTAATAAATTAATTACTGGAATACGTCTTAGCAGGCGACAATGTGTCACCTGTCAGCTCAGCTTCGCATCGAATGACGTGCAATGGATATTCTGACGCGAGCGAGCATGATCTCTGCCAACACAGCCGTGATATATACGTGATTTGAATAAGTTTCGTCTATACATATATCAAAATATGAAGCTATATTGTTATTGTAGCTGCATTAGTGATTTGCCAGCGACTTAATCACCCTATATTCCCCTCTCCCGTAGGAACTTCGACAAATCTCAATTAATCAATCAATATCTTTATTGTGGATCATAGGTAGGTACATAATACAGTTCTTAAATAATTAAATTGAGATCAGCTATGTCCCGCCCTTCGGGCATACAATAGTTACATGGTAATTAAAGTAAATTTACATTATTGTTACAAAAGATTAAAATTACACATAAAAACCGCAAAATAAAACGGAACGAATTTAGGTAGGTACAATTTCAATATCAGCGCAGCGTTATTTCATATTTTTGGATATCGCTGCACATGCTGAGATAGGAGCCTTTTTGGTCTCGCACGGGGTTTTTATTTTTAATTTTGTTTAATTTTTAGCTGATTTCTCGTGTCTCCTGTGCGGGTCACAAATAGATAAAAACCTTTTCTTTCTTTCTTTCTTTCTTTCTTTTAATTTGCGGGTCACTATCATATAGTTTATCTAGGATCATACATAGGATCCTATCTTTAATTCTAAATATATGACCTCTAGAATCATATCTGTGTATAACATTATTAGTTGCAATGGAGGACAAGTTGGTTGTTTAAACTACTATTGCTTCGGCAGTGGGTACGTCAGTGTTCCCAACAATAATTTTAGAATTCCACATTCACTAAGCATATTGTGAACTTTCGCGAAAATTTCTTTGTACTTACTTTATTCCGTCAGTAAAACCGTCACAATAATTAATTGCCTTAGAAATTAGAATACGGCAGTAGCAAAACTGAAAAGGCAAAATCACATAATTTTATGGACGGATTTTGTATCAGGCAATAATGAAAATAAATTTGATTATACAATATAGCAAGAATCCATATGGCAAGACCAGGGGCCTTATACAATGTCGTGTTAAAACTGCCATAGTGCGACGGTGAAAAAGGGACAGAGCTATTTGTCTTGTATATCTCTGTCTTGCTTTATGCATCTATGATTCTATCTAACAAAAAATGTGAAAAATCTGTTATCAAAGACAATATGATTCATATGTTTACATAACACTATCACCTAAATATGACTCATAGATCCTAGATATATGATAGTGTCAGTGGTGTCTCATCCCATACAAAGAAACTGTCCCGACGTACTGTACTGATTATTCTGATTATTTGATTTATCTATCGATATCTATCGCCGTGGAACGGAACCGAACGCGATCGATTTACAAAAAATAATCGGTATAATCAGATGAAAAACGCTAGTTACGTAGGACGGTTTCTTTGTATGGGATGAGGTATCTGTATGCCAGTATTATATTATCTGTGATAGTGTAATACTCCCCTTATACATGTTAACATGCTATCAGCACTATCAACTGTCGAAAAATCAAAATGAAAGGGATTGACCAAGTGACATTTATCTTTAGCTCATGTCAATCCCAAAGACTTGACTTCTTGACAATTAATAGCAGAATGTCAGTTTGTCTCATCACCTTTCTGCCCTTGTCCCATGTTACTTGGGGTCGGCGCAACACGTTGTCCTTGTTTAGATCGAAAGGAAACCTCTGTGCTAAATTTTAGTTTCGTAGTTCTAAGGAGTTTGGCTAGACGCTGATGATTCAGTCAGTGAGCGATTCAGGACTTTTCTTTTATATGTATTGAAAATACTTGATGTAGGTATAATGTATTATAATTTTCTATCGATATCAGTTATGTTATGACTGATGTATTACTCGAAAAAAGGCGTTCTAAAGTTAGTTTTTCCTTTCATTACCTATAAAGCCTTTGTAGCGCTTGCCAAATGTGTCTGTTACTTTTTTTCTCTAAAGCCCATCGATTTTCTAGTGACTTTGTAAATACAAGGAAAAGCCTATTGTAGGTTTTTTTATTGATTTACCATTAATTCTCGTTGACTGAAACTCTTCACTTCCACTTGAATAGTTTGTTTATCATAATTCTGATCTTTTTTATTTGTTTCGGATACAATACATTTCTTTGTATACTCGGTTGGGTGAACAATTCACGTTGAAATTATGGGATTCACCTATTTTATATCATAAAGATTTTGTGACTAGTCATTTTAATACGAGTTACTATTAAAATACTAATATGTTTGTTACTCTTTCAAGCAATAACTGCTCAACGGATCTGGATGTAATTTGGCACAGAGATAGATTATGGTCTGGAATAGCACATAGGGTACTTATTAAACCCGGGAATAAGTTCCTCTGGGATAATCTTCGACAATCACGCGGGCCATGCCGCTGGCAGAAGCTAGTTTTTTTATACTTTTTACAAATGGTTACATCTTTAAAATTCATTCGATTCATTTTTTTTTTTATACCACAGTATATATTTTTACTTGTCTTAAAAGTTGTTGTATCCATTAAAATTCTATAATGTTTCATTTTATGTTCGAGAATAGTTTGAGTTCTCATAAACCGTTCGTTTACGATATCTACATACCAGTTAATTCTAGGAACTCTTTCAGTGCGATGTTGATGTGATATTTGATTCCCCTGAATTTTTGCTTTCATACAGCCTCCGATGATTTGATTATATGCCCGATATTAGAATACATTTTGATTTGTGATTTTCATAAAATATTACAGTATTCGCCGAAATAAGATCCGCAGATATTTTTGATTAATTCTTTACTTCGTTATTTCTAAATATAAAAAATATTTTTGGAAATGTAAGAAATACTTGTACTGCGATGGGTTCACGAAATGTCACGTTGTTATTGTTGTTCTGAAATGACAAATAAGATAATTAATTTCATACGTTTCGGAGGGCCACGGAATTAAATGGACCGTTCTAGTATTACTTGGCACAAGTTAAGGATGAATAAATAAAAAAGTATGAACTATGAACTGTAGTAATTTTATTACAGTAATAAAATAAAGAAATTTTCTCTGAGAACATCGTAAATTTTTATATTCCTAGGGTTTACGAGTGTGTGTCACCAGTTTCTACAAGCCATTATTAAATTTCCAATTACTCGAATTTTAGTCGTACTCTTGTCTTCTTATAGCCCCATTTTGCCATGTATGACCTCATTCAGAAATGTCCTATGAATAATAGATCAGCAAGATTTTAAGAACGTTTTTATTTTCATTAAGGCTTAAATCTTCGATCGGTTACTGCTTTTCTTTAAAAAAAATCTTAATCTAAAAATGTTAAATATCTAATTGTTTTTAGTCATTTATTTATAGACGCACAAAGACGCAAAAGCAAAAGCATTCACAAATCAACTAAAAAAAAAGAACTTGAACTTACGTAGTAATTTGCTTCTCGGCTATGAAAGATCAGCTACGCCGAGCTGCTACGGCGTAGCAATGTAATCTACGGCGTAGCAACAACTAAGTTCTGCTTCAGAGCGCCAAATTCAGCAGAATAAGCTGAATTGGCGATAGGCGGTATCAATACAGATGAATACTACTGCTCAGTGACCCTTGGGAAATAATGGGTCGGTCTATCGCAGCTGAAGCCAGATGGCATCTCTAGAATAGAAAGTACCTCATTTGTGAAAATCTAGTAATGCATTAAGTACTAGTAATGTATTATTATTGTGGCGACTGAAACTTGGCTGAACGACAACATTAACGATGGAGAGGTTTTCAGCGCCGCATACAACATCTATCGAAGGGACAGAGCCTCTAGTGCCTTGGGATGCAAAGAGGGGGGAGGAGTCCTAATCGCGGTGTCCAAAAGGCTTGACTCTGTTCGGGCTTGTCAGTGGGAATCCATGGCGGAGGACCTTTGGGTTAGCCTGAAATCAGAAAACGGGAAGAAAATCAACATCTGTGCTGTATATCTGCCTCCACCGGTGAATCAAATAAAGCTTGACTCGTTCCTGAATGCTGCATCGAGAGTCATCGAAGCAACTGGAGAGGAAGTAGTTATACTGGGCGACTTCAACCTTAGTTTCATTAACTGGGAATTGAAACCCAATGTCTCTAATGTAACAACAACTGTTCCCTCTAACTATAACAATAGTCTAGGATTTTCGCTTATCGACTTCATATCACTAAACTCACTACAGCAGGCCAACTTTGTTAAAAACTCTAGAGGTAAAGTTCTGGACCTGGTACTTTTCTCAAATGTTTTGAGTGGTGTGGTGAATAGGTGTAAAACACCAATATGTAAAGTAGATGAATATCATCCTCCATTGGAAATTGACTTCGAATTTGTAAAGGTCGCTACCCTAAAACCTAAGCAAACAATTTCTCTTAACTTCCGCGGTGCTGACTACGGATCCATCAATAAAAAATTGTGCAATGTTGATTGGAGGCTGTTGCTTGAGCCGCTGTCTCATGTTGACCTTATGGTGTCATCTTTCTATGACCATTTGAACGACATCATTAATGAGCTGGTTCCTAAAAGGAGGCGTCTCAATAGCAAATATCCGCAGTGGTACACTAGATCCCTAGTCAATATTTTGACCGACAAAGAAAAGTTGAGGAAGCGTTTCAAAAAGTATGGTAACCCTCGTGATGAAATGGAATACAGAATCCTTGATGATAGGGCTCGGACACATATCAAAGAATGTTACAAAAAATATGTGAATAGGATGGAAAGCAACATTCGTTACAACCCTAAGGCATTTTGGTCGTTTGTAAAATCTAAAAACTCTCAATCATCTCAAATCCCTTCCGTTATTAAGCTGAGCAACATCGTTGCCACTAATGGCAACGATATTTGTGACCTTTTTGCCTCGCAATTCTCATCCTCGTTCACCTTAAGTGATTGTAACAGTGGCCTACCTGCTACAAGCTCTCACGTGCTTCCCCAACATGCACTAAACAGGCTTTCCCTCACTGAAAGAGACGTTTTCAGGGCTCTCCATAAACTTGATATAACCAAAGGTGCCGGACCCGATGGTTTACCCCCTATCTTCATAAAAAAGTGTGCCCGCCATCTTGCCCTCCCACTTGCCATAATATTTAATAAATCCCTAACTACAGCAGTTTTCCCACGCGAATGGAAAATAGCAAATGTTGTCCCTGTTTACAAGAAGGGTGATAGAGCTGACGCGGCTAACTATCGACCCATCTCGATGCTTTCTATATTCTCGAAAGTGTTTGAATCCATGGTGTGTCCCGTACTAACTGCTCACATACAACCACAAATAGTACCCCAGCAACATGGATTCTGTAACAACAAATCCACTGTTACGAACCTGGTGTCCTATGTGAATGATCTATCAGCTTCCGTGGACGCTGGCGCGCAGGTCGATGCCATCTACACAGACTTCAGTAGTGCCTTCGACAAAGTTGACCACCAAATGTTATTGTTAAAACTTGAAAGTCATGGCGTACACGGCAGTCTCTTAGAGTGGTTCGGGTCATACCTGGATCAACGGAGGCAGAGAGTGGTGGTGGCAGGCTACTGCTCCTCGGAATATACCGCTACATCGGGGGTGCCTCAGGGGTCGCACGCGGGTCCAATTTTATTTATTATTTTCGTCAATGATCTACCTGACTGCATTCGCCACAGCCAATGTTCTCTGTTCGCGGATGATCTAAAAATTTATCGCAGTATTGTCACCCCCGCAGATGCCGAACTACTTCAATGCGACCTTAATGCTCTGCAGTCCTGGTGCGATAAAAATAGAATGGTCCTAAACGTAAAAAAATGTCACCACATCTGCTTCACTCGCAAAAAACAAACAATACCATCAAGTTACTCAATTGCGGGCACTACACTGCAGAAAGTGGAGACAATCCGCGACCTCGGCGTACTGCTGAGTAGTGACCTCTCGTTCGGCTCCCACATCGACAACATCGTTGCAAAGGCAGCCAAGACGTCCGGTTTCATCAAGAGAACTTGTAGGGAATTTAAAAACGTGCTTGCCATTAAAATTCTCTACAACTGTCTTGTAAGAAGCTCGCTGGAATACGCGTCCCCGGTCTGGAACCCAACGTACAACGTTCACACGAGCCGAATCGAAAGGGTTCAGCGAACTTTTACGCGGTATCTGCGATTCAAGGATCATACTTGTCCCAACAGAGCTGACTATGGACAGCGTATGCGCCACTTCAAATTGTCCTCGTTACAAGACCGTAGAACCTCAGCAGACATGATTTTTCTGTATAAAATTGTAAACAACAAGACATGCACACCCGAACTGCTCAAACAAATAAGTCTTGACGTTCCACGACGGAGCCATGTTAGGTCGGCGAGAATTCGCAGAACATTCGCAACCATAACTTCTCGTACCAATCTCGGGCGTTCCGCTCCTCTAAATAGGTTGATGAGTGCGTATAATGGGATCAGTACTAGCAACGATGAATTAGACATCTTCTTTGACTCTATGTCTCGGTTTAGGTCAAGGATCACACAGATGGATCCGTAGTCTCACCTGCCCTATTTTCTTTTAAACTGTTTCCTTCTGTTGTTATTATGTAATCAATTTTGATATAATTTTTATTTGCAATGTACTTAATATTTTAATTTTGTTTTATCGCTGACTCACTGGTATTTTAATAATAATAATAATAATATATTAATAATAATAGATTTTGTTTTTTATATAATATTTTATCTTAATTTGTATTTTGTAATCTAATTTAAATTGTATTATTGCACAATTTTAATTCAATTCCTTTAACCTGTAGATTATAATTTTTTTGACAAATTTTGTATTCGAACACAAGACTGTGAGCGATGTGCACGCCTGTAACTGACCTGTTTGCACAGGACCATTTTCTAATTTAATGTTAACCCTGTAAATGAAATTGCAAATATGTTGTTGGTGTGCCTTACTTAAATAAATAAATAAATGAATAAATAAGTACTCGGAATATTTATACAATAAGTAAATAATATCTCGGAATAATTGAAAATTATAACTTATCTAGGGTTGGTTACGTGAAAGGAAAAAGATATTGGAGAAAGTGTATATCATCTGGGTCCAATTAACTAACTGTACCGTCGGACAGTTTATTTCGCCTCGTTATTTTAGGATTGTTCGGCTCCATGTAATTTTTCGTGGCTAGATAAGCAAGCGTGTCACGTACGATAGACTCGGAGAAACTATAGAGGTGTCTAATTGGGTTGCGCCGACGGCAACCGAGTGCGGAGGCGGGACAACCCCGGTACCGCACGGGCCCCAAATCGAAACCTTTCGATACCAGCCTCTAATCGATCACCAGCACGCTCCCATTCAAACTTATCCTTTGTTATCGATAGAGAAAAGGCTTTTGAAATGAGATTCTAATCTCATTATGCGTAGATAGGTAGGTTATCCAATAAAATTTGAAGTATCCACTTGAAAAGATCGTTTCGTTTAAAAATATACGGTTTAAGCCACTTTACTTGAAGATTTAGAGGCTTAGGGTTTTAATTAACGCGCGGTTTTAATGGAAAGTTTACTTGTCTGGCGAGGTTATGTGGTCTGTGCTTACGAAATTTCATAGGTACACTTTATTTTACTACGTACTTTTTAAAGTCTCAGTTTTAAAATGAATATTAATTCGCATTGTAGATAGAATTTTAATTTTACGCATCATCTATCTGTGTTATTTAATATTTTTAACCGACTTTCGAAAAAGGAGGAGGTTCTATGTTCGACTTCTTGTATGTTTTTTTTTTTGTTTTTTGTATGTTCACCGATATATCCGTCAATTGTGGACCGATTTAAAAAATTCTTGTTTTGTTTGAAAGAGTATGTTTCGAAATTGGTCCAATTTTAATTTGGTGAAGTTCTGATGAAGAACTTCGAAGATATACAACATAACTCTTAAATAAATCTCTCGGGATTGCTGCAATCGCATGTCTGTTTATTGTTTATACCATTTCATAACATAACATCACGCCAGTACGCTCTTAAGAGGTAAGCAGATCTCTCATTTGATCGGTTTTGTTCAAGTTTCATGATATTCGGGTAATCTATTCTGGCGTTATATGAAACTTACTAAACAACTTGCCTATTAGAAAAGAACAACTAAAAAGGGAAAAATAAAAATACTTTTTTTTTTTTTTTTTGAAAAAAAGTTTTTGTAAATCAAAATGCTTACCGCTTAGTAATATAATAACTAGCTTTTGGCAGGGGCTTCGCTTGCAGGCAAGTTGATAATTATCCTACCGGAACGTACTACCGGAAGAAATAGTATCCTATGTGTTCTAATCCAGACCAAGGTCTGCCTGTGTTCCAATTTCACACTAAGCCGTTGAGGTGTGTTTGATTAACAAACATTCAAACAAATAACCTATTTTATTAACCGACTTTCGAAAAAAGAGGAGGTTCTATGTTCGACTTCTTGTATGTTTTTTTTATGTATGTTGACCGATATCTCAGTCAATTGTGGACCGATTTTGAAAATTCTTTTTTTGTTTGAAAGAGATGTTCCAAAATTGGTCCCATTTTAATTATAACATAACATCACGCCAGTACGCTCTTAAGCGGTAAGCAGATCTCTCATTTGATCGGTTTTGTTCAAGTTTCATGATATTCGGGTAATCTATTCTGGCGTTATAGGAAACTTACTAAACAACTTGCCTATTAGGTAGGTACAACTAAAAAGTGAAAAATAAAAAAAACTTTTTACAAAAAAATACTACCGACTTCCAAATAAGAAAACTACAAAGTGAAAAATAACTTTATTTTTGGAAGTCGGTGTCCATTACGCAAAAAAATGGTACCTACGAAAGACACCGACATCCAAAAATAAAGTTATTTTTCTGTTTGTATTTTTCTTATTTGGAAGTCGGTAGTATTTTTTTGCAAAAAAGTTTTCTGTATTTATATAGTAAGAGACTTAATGTAGACCGGGTGAGAAATAATTGTTAGTGAAAAGCTTTTCCAGTTAAATAGATGTTCATCCTTGTATACGGTCGCAAAACGAAACAAACCACCCAATTGACTGGGCGGCGGAATGGTGACCGTGATAAAAATAATTAACGGAGTTATTATTGGAAAATACTTCATAACGACTGCAATTGAAGCGATTGATGTTAATTAACAACCCATATTTTTAGCTTTAAGTGTTTTATATGAAATATATCGTCTTTATCTTACTATCACACTAATATTGTAAAGGCGAAAGCTTGTGAGTGTGTATGTGTATGTTTGTTACTTCTTCACGCTCAAACGGCTAGACGGATCTGGATGAAATTTGGCACAGAGATAGATTATAGTCTGGAATAGCACATATAATACTTTATATCCCGGTATAATGTTTCCTCGGGATAATTTTCGACTTTTACGCGGGCAGAGCCGCTGGCAGAAGCTAGTACGATTAGAAACGTGAAAGAAAGAGGATAAATGGATGTTTGTTACTCTTTCACGCAAAAAACAACTGAACAGATTTTGATGAAACTTTACAGAAATATAGTTTAAACATCAGAATAACACAAAGGTTATAATTTATAAAGATATTGGGCGAAGTACTAATAACACGCGAAATTAACGGCAAAGTTGTATGGGGTATAATCTATGAACCAAAGAGAAATATGCGAGTAGTAAGATGGGATTAGATAAATGCATGGTAAATAAAAATCTGATTACGTTTCTGTTTGAATAATCCCGTACGTACACAGGCTTTATATTCGTTTTATGCCGAAACTGACGCGTAAAATAAAGTTATTTGAGTAAGTGAACAGTGACCACATAGGATTCGTTAGGGCTAATATCAAAAAGACTTTTACTGCGAGTAAATTATTTAACACTGTTTTAAGTGTAATATTTTGTTTGTAGTCGAACTATCAATAAAACAGTTGTCTCTATCATTTTTCTCCGCAGTTTTAAGGTTTTACGTTCATTCGAAAAAAATCAGTCGAGCAGTTTTAAGGTCGATCCACTTCAACGGCAATGAAGGCTCATTAAGAAAGAAATCGTTTTGATATTCACCTTAACTTAAAGTACCTGCGCACTTAACGTATTTTATCTTTTCACCTTATTTTTTAAGACTATGAATAAATCACCTAGAAATTGCTTACGCAACTGTGATTTCTATCTTCTAAAACGATCCTATCTCTAATTGGAATGATTGAATTACTAAAGTTAAAAGCGTAAAGGAAATGTGCCCTTGGGTACAATTTTAGAAATTCTTGTTATAAAAATGTACAAAAAAAGCTTGTATAAACTTTAATGTTTGTTAAGTCTGATCATCATCATCATCCTTTTAATGTTCCCACTGCTGGGACACAAGCCTCATCTCTGTGAGAGGGGGAATGGGACTTAATCCACCACGCGGTCCTACACACGCACATGTCTTCGATTTTTTGGTTCTAGGACATGCTGGTATCCTCACGATGTTTTCCTTTACCGTATTTAGAGCAGTGGTATTGAAATAATTTAAAAAAAGTAAAGCGCCTGCCCGGGTTTGAACCCACGACCTACGACACGTAAGTCGGGGCCATTACCACTGGAGCACCACTGCTCAAGTCTGTTAAGTCTGATACGCAGGGATAGCTTTTATTGAACTTTAAATTTATTTTAGTATAAGTGGCATGCAGTCATAAATGCACTGCGAATAGTTTTTTTATTTCCGATCAAAGTATACAATGTAATAAAAAACCTATCAACTTTAGTAAATCATCATCATGTCAACCGAAAGATTTCCACTGCTGGACATAGGCCCCCGCCCAAGCGTCGCCACGCTGATCGATCCTGTGAGTTTCGCACCCACCAGACTCCCGCAGGCTTGACCAGGTCGTCGCTCCACCTAGATGGAGACACCTTTCAACGCTGCTTCTTCCGAAACGTGGTCGCCACTCCAGAACTTTTCGGCCCCAATGGCCATCCGTTCTGCGAGCAATGTGTCCTGCCCACTGCCACTTAAGTTTGACAATTCTTCGGGCTATTTCGGTAACCTTGGTTCTCTTGCAGATGTCTTCATTTCTGATTCGATCACGCAAGGAAACGCCAAGCATAGATCTCTCTATTGCCCTTTGGGTGACTTTAAGCCTTTTAAGGCCCATTGTCAGCGACCACGTCTCTGTCCCGTAAGTAATCACTGGTAACACCATAGATTTAGTCTATTTTCGCTACGTAGTATATTGCTAGAAACAATTTTATTGCTGTCCGATCTTTCGACTTTCAGTCGCAATATTAAAAAAGGTAGTTTGAATAACACGCTTTGAACTTTATGGGGCTTAAAAAACTATTCGTGACGATTGATATTCGTACGACAGATGTAAACGACAGCTCAACTTGCTAACAAACAATGGGCCACAAAGTAACAACAGCGCTCCAGTGTATAAAAAGAGATCACACATGCAAAACTCGACAGCAGCAGATAGCTCCCGAATTCAGAATATAAAAAAATACCTAGAAAGATAGACACAAAAAACAAAAATTGGTGCTCGAATCGAGTGCAAACACATAAAATAATGGAGATAAGAACGGAATTAACGCTGAGCGAATTAAAAACAATGAGATTTTTAAAACGAGTTGCCGGGCGAACCGGAAAAACTGTGGATCCGTGATCCCACTGTCAGTTTCACGTTGAATAACGATAAGTCATATTGTAGAGCGTGCAATCGAGCATTATCAATTTGTGGGGATACGAGGCTGACAGCAGCGGCCGGCGACGGTACATTTGTCAGCGAGATTAAATGACGTCACACACACTACACCCACACGCTGAATGTTTTTACAAGCTTTTTATTAACTTACAATGTATGTCTGTATGTAGGTATGTATTTTCGGTTAAAATCTTCCAACTGAATTTTAAAGCAGTTATTCTCAACCGATTAATATGACATTTTGCATACAAGTTTTGTTTGGATGACAATGCACGGTAATTAAGCTAGTTAAATTTTTATTGGACAAATATATTTAAATGACAAAATCATTCCGACAAAACGTTTAACAAAAGTCAGAACTTACACCACTCATCTCTCTTTTACGCACTGAAAAGTTGAAGCCCACCGAATTATTTCTGAGTCTGTATGACTATGTCTAGAACGAATGTATTTAAGTTGTTCAAAATAAATTATAACTATCAGGTGTTTCATTTGTTGCTAGTTTTCTAAAGAAATAGAAGCAATTCATTTTTTTTTGTATTGTATTGATGATGAGATTTGATCTGCAAAAGATGATATTCTATTTATAGTCCCGTATGCTAAAACCATTTGATGTATCCAGCCATTGTGTGGAGGGGCGGTCCACAAAGTTTAAAAGTACTTGCTGCGAGAAATAGTTATCGAACTAACTCAATACTTGGACAGGTTTCTCGCTGAGTAAGACGGATAGATTAATGGTTTCACATATCTCTTATGTTATTCACAATAGACACAGAGTTTCTTACACAAATTCATATACAGAGATATTTTCGCAATCACTCGTTTCTCACTCCGGTTTCCTGACCTCAATTCACTTCAACCAAAAGTTAAATATTTTCTGGTCCGCACTGAATACAAACAGCTACTCAATTCCGCTAATAAGGTATCTGAGTCGTAGTGGGAACGTAGCGGTTAGGCGTAATTCCTTCAATATTGGTAAGGGCTGCCAGATGCCTTTTTGGGAAAGCCAAACCTGGCGAGTTTTTGCTTCAAAGCATTGAGAATTAGCTATTCAGACTGACATTGATATTAAATGCAATAAGGTTAAATGTGAGACTAGTCATACATATTAAATGCGATAAGGTTAAAATGTGAGACTAATCATAAATATTAAATGAGATAAGGTTAAATATGAGACTAATCATAAATATGAAATGCGATAAGGTTAAATGTGAGACAAGTCTATGCTATTTTGAGTATCATTTTGGAAATCTTGCAAACATAAGCTACCTTTGAGTATTAAAGTGAAGATAAGAATAGAGAATCATCTAACGTAAGCCTGTAACAAAAGATAATATTAATAAAGCCAGGCAGAAGAACTCCTAGAAGCTACCAGTGAAGGATATGTCATTTTCCATCCGAGAAATATTAGAGTATGTTCGCATTAACCGCTTGAAATATTAAATATGTACCTGACTATTTACATAACTCCTTTACATAAATAAGCTCTCACCTTCCAACGTACGTCCTAGCTTGACAAAAATGTAAAATAACGCACTTGCCTTAACATATTATAATTTTGATCATAATAAAATTATATTATAAGGTGACACGTACAGCGAGCCCACAGTTTATTACTTTGAACAAACAAAATTAATAAGGATCTCCCGAAATCCGTAACTGAATGTTGATAGACACGAAGAACAATTCCGTTTAGAATTTCAATTAAGAAGTTAGAGTCCTATTAAAATTCAGGAGAGCGTTGTGGACGCGAGAGCGCAGCGAGAATGCGATTGTACAGAAATAAACGTTAGTGTTTGGTAAACGAGTTTGAGGGGCTATTAATGAGAGCGGCCTCTTTTACTCTTTAACATTGGCTCGCCGTGATTTACCGAGATGAGATTAAATGTGTTTCAGACTCAATTGTACGTGTTCCTTACACATTTCGCTTCCGCGCCTTTGTTTTTCTTCAGATACTTTGTTTTACTAACATTTAGAATTTATTTGCTGTTTTCTCAGTTGTTTCGTGAGGCAGCTTTTTATACGTAGCGAGGCAGTTATTTATTCCTTGTCCCACGAGTGAGGCGACCTAGACTTTACGGCTCACTGTTCACATCGGGTAATGATTTCTTACGCAAAATCCGATGTTGGGAACTGGATCCGCGTCTCGTGGGAGTCGGCAACCCTTTTCAGAGGTCGTTACTTTTTAGCTGCGGGTAAGTCACAACTCTTTGGGGAGAACATTTACATTTGTTTAAAATGCTGGTACGGTGGCATCATTTAATTTCGTGACGCGACGAGGTATACCTATTAATTTTTTGCTCGTCCTTCTGTGATGAATCTTATCAGTTTTATAAGCATTACTTTTTTGTGTCGTTTAAATGATACGTCGACGTAATTAATCTTTTTATTAAATAATTTTCCTTTCTTTTCTGAACTATTACTCGTAATTAAAATAAGAAGCCAGGTAAAGTACCTAGTTATTGTCTACACCTTTTATAATCGTGTTTTTTGCTTTTGAATATTTTATCCTTCGACGCACACTGTCTCATTCAATATGTAGTGATATTTCCAGGCACGCAAACCACCTACTAAATTATCTTGGTGCTAACTTTTTTAACGTTTGTAATATTTTATGAGCATAAATCTCGGTACGTTCATAAATGTTTATGACTTCATGCAAATAAGAAAATGTCTGGGAAAAGTGATACTACCTACTTACCATTAATATTATTGTGTTGTGAAACATAAAATAGTTGTCAACTCAGTTACTATGTACGAATAGGCAATAAAAAAGTTAGCTGGAGAGATGAACAAGAATAGTAAACATTTGAGATTAATTGGTATCATGTATGATATAAATATCTTGTATAAATAAAATAGAGTTTGCGAGAGGGTCGGACAAAGAAAAAGTTTTTTTTTTTTTTTTTTCAATCTCGGGATCCTAGGATCCCGGTCCTTTGAAAGGCGTGCGAGGAGCCGAAGCCAAATCGCAGAGGCCCGGTTAGGCATGTATCAGGAAATGTGACACCAACCGACGATTATCCTTGTATGCATTATGCAACTGCACCCAAGGACTATCCCCGGTTGGTGCAGGACAATTTTTTTTTATTGGGACTATCCCACCGTACTATTCCCAAACCACTGCAACTCCTGAAAGCCAGAATCAACAGTGGCGACCACCAGAAAAGCGCCGAGGCAATGAAGCTCGACGAAGTCCCGGAGAATGAATTTAACTGTCTTGGATCCCGCAACTAAATTAATCAGAAAATAATAATAGAGGAGGAGTAGGAAAATGTACAAATTTCCACTTCCCTCCATATCAAGCAGGAGACAGAACAGAACAAACAAGGCCAATAGGCACAAAGGGTCGTTTACAACTGGGATAAGCCCAGTTACCTAGCACCACGGATAAAAATTTGCATTAATATTAATGGGTCCTACATTGTGAGCTGCTATATTTGTTTCCAATAATGGGTATGGCAAAAATGCTTGAGCGCACGGAAATTTGTTCTAGTTTCCACAAGGTCCTTGTAGTAAACAACTCAAGGCCAGGACTATTGCAAAATATGGAGAAAAAATGTATTGGGCTATGGATTTGGTAGGTTTAGTGGATCGAATGCCCAAAACTATAGGAGGACTACCGGCCCCTGTCCGACCACTGTTGAACTTCACGGCTATAAAATGGCAGGTGTCCTTTATTCAATTTGTATATTTCAAATATAGTCAATTTATGTACATACTTTTTCCATTTTAAATATTAGCTTATAAAAAATAAATTTAATAAAAACATTAAAAAATATAAAAAAAACAGCAAACAAACACAAACAATTATTAGCGTAGGTACTATTGGGATAAAAAGTACCCAATGTCCTTAATTAAACCATACTTAGAAAACAAAATAAGGTTGTCAAATGTTTTCATTATGCAAAATATTTAATAACTAGGAACGCTAGAACCTTATCGCCGTCAAAGACGATATAGGCTGGTCTTAAGAAAAAAAAACACAAGAAAAATTCATTAGCAAGACAAATGGCAGAAAGTTATTTAGGATATTCCGTTTCTGCTGAAGAAATTTTCATTTTCTGTTTCATTAGTAAAATTTAATCTTATTACGAGGGAGGGGAGAAGCTACGTCTTGAAGGAATCCTTGTAACGAGTGCGGGGAAATGTTTCTTGTTTTCTGAGCTATAAATTTTGAGTGCGAGTTACGGCTGAAATTGAAACACTTTGCCAAACTTCTGATCAGGATGCCCAAGGTAAACGTGTGCCAACTAATATACGAGATTATCAATTATCAACCTCAAGGGAAAACATTTCTTTAGAGTAGGTTAAGTCAAGGTTAAGCAACGCTTTCCGAGGACGTTCCGTGGATGGGTAATCATAAAAACTTGAGAGGTGTCAAGGGACACCCGGATGGAACGACGTTCCTTTAGTATATATACATGTGTATACATATATATACACATATATATAAAATAATATACTATATTTATTACATATTTATAGTATATTCTAATCTGTTGTCAGATTTGGCCTATCTCCTTCCGTTTCCGAGATACAATTTTATTTCTTAAATTATTGTTTTTTTAATTCCAGCTGATGGCGACAGATGGCGCTAGATGACGGTTAACAAATGTGGATTTTACAATTTGAATAGTTGGTTCGGTCGTTCGTATATTTTCGATCTCACTTAAAAATGTTTTAAAATTATTTTATGAAAAGGATTTCGAGTAAATGTGAGCGGGTGAGGGGAGGAGGGGTGAGGGGGAGGGGTGAGGGGGGAGGGGTTTGTTGCACGATTTTATAGACTAAATATATATACATACATATATATACACACACATATATACACCGTGAAATTTAAGTGGTTGTTTTCCCGCGGCAGAACGACTTGCCTTAAGGAGTACTTTCGAAGCATAGAGTTAAAGTAAAAAAATAACGATGTTCTTGTTTTAAAATAATTAAAAAAAAAAAACCTAAACTCGAAAAAGTGAGTAACAATAGTAACTTGTAGGTACTAGGTACTACGGTGAATAATACGGTGGTGACGCGAGTAGTACCTATTACCTACTAGTTACTATTGTTACTTACTTTTTCGAGGTGATGAATATTTTTTAAATTATTTTAAAATAAAAACATCGTTATTTTTTTACTTTAACTCTATGCTTCGAAAGTACTCCTAAAGGCAAGTCGTTCTGCCGCGGGAAAACAACCACTTAAATTTCACGGTGTATATATAATATATGTATATATACTCTCTCGACTTCGTAAACACAACAGCGTATAGGTTAGAACACGCACGAAACACGCGCACGCCGCACGCTCACAACTATAGCAAAAAGTGTCGTTACAACTTTTCGTGAGATTTTTTCCGTCTGGCCCCCTTTCGCAACGCGCGATAAGGAACTTCGTTCCAATAATAATATGTATTTGTAAAAGTATGTATATATAATAAATAAACGGAATAATAATTATAATAAAAGTAATCATCCTCCATGCCTCGTAAAGCACTTTATGCCGTTAGTTCCGCCTGTCATTTATAGATCTTTGATAGTCAGGGCTCAGAAGCAAGTGCTAGAGCTGTGGTGACCCGGTGGTAACGGCTGCGACCTACGTGTCGAAAGTCGTGGATTTGGACCCAGGCAGGCGCTTTACTTTGTGTAAATTATTTCGTCACCACTGCTCTCAAAACAGAGAAAAAATACATCGTGAGGCAACCGGCATGACCTAGAACCAAAAATTCGAAGTCATGTGACCTCCACCAACCCGCACTGGGACCGTGTGGTGGGTTACGGCCCATTCCCTTTCACAGAGAGGAGGCCTGTGTCCCAGCAGTGGGAACATTAAAAGGCTGATGATGGTGGTCAGAAAACAGAAAAAAAATACCTTAGTCTTGCCCAGGGGTATCGTGTTATCCAGTTACTGGGTTGTGGAGTTCAGATACACCGAGCTGCATTCGGTAAGACTGGAAACCGACAGAGACGTAGTTGGGGAAAGGCTAGGCAGATTTATTCATATTCAGAAACTTTTCATGTAAGATTTGCTTCTACAGAGATCAAAGGTCATTCTGTCCTGGCCTGTCTGCTAAGCGAATTTCACCAATGAATCCGAACGCGATCAGCACATCTGAACCGCGTTCAAGAGCTTTCAAAGTCATACACAGAGTTGTCTATACAATTTGTCCGGACTAATAACAGAACTTTAAGGTCGTAATATATAGTTAATTTTGTCGATAAAACACATCACAAAAGGGATGAAATCACCACACCCCCAAAGATAGACCAATTTCAGTATTTGGACTTTGGACCTGGGTCTCACAGAAGCATACATTTAATGTTATTTTTACGGCCATAGCAAGGAGAATCTAAAAAAATATTCATCAAACACTCTAAAGATAACATATTTTGTATTGAGCCATAAAATACAAAAGTTAAACGCAATTTCGCAAGTTTTTATTGCATTTCCTAAACATTTTTTTTTTATGAAACTTATTTAAGTTTTTTTTTTTTTTTTTGTTAGTCTTTGAGTTGGTGTACACACTGACAAAAGAATCACAGCTCGAAGCCAATTATAGTCCTCGCCAAACTTCTTGGCCGCCCTGAAGTTGGTTTACCGGATGCGCGAGGCACGAAACGGTGCTGTTTTTGTATGAAATTTTCTATTGCGCAGCCATTGTTGCCAACTTCAGGGCGGCCAAGAAGTTTGGCGAGGACTATAGTTTTAATTCTATTATTGCTTAAAAAGAACGCCTGCACATTTTTGCTTAATTAGGGAAATTCAATATAAAAATATGCGGATAGACCCTTTATGTGGGGTGTTTATTACTGATAAAATTAAGTGTATTTTATAGCCTTAAAGTTTTATTACAAGTCCGGAAACATTGTATAATCACGTGTCAGTGTTGTTATGGAATATGACATTGACGGCTCTTGAACACTGTTTAGATTTGGTTTAGATGTGCTGATCTCGTTTAGTTTTATCGGTGAAATCCATATACCGTCAGTAAAGTTCTAACACTGCTTAAGACAAAAAAGTCTACTTTACAGGAGAGAGAAATAACTGTGTAAAATTATACATTTTTTCTACACACGGTTGAAGTATACATATTTGGAATAAGTATTTCAAATTAACTTATTCAGCTAGATCTTTCTTCATCGATTGGAGTAAAAAACCACCAAAAAGTACTATGACTTTTGATTCACAAAATAACTTATTGCTCTATTCTGCAATGATCTCATGGTAGTTATGTTCCTACACAGTAAGAGAGTAGTAATTTGATCGTCGACAAGCTAAACGAGGTGGTTGTAGAGATATCTCGCAGTACATAGAGATATGTCGGAGAACGTTTGCCGCTGCCGCTGTCTAATGCGCGGTTAGGTTGGCCAACAGCTAAATTACTAGTTATTTACCTAATGCCCGGCCTTAGCTATCTGATACGACAGATATACTGTTACGTATCTTGGTCTTGGGTCACTCGGTCTGGGAAATTCTATGACAGTAGTGAATGAAGATTAAATCCAGTTTAAAGGAGCAAGAAAAAATGCTATAAGCTTAGTTTGCATTCCTGAGGTAATTTTTCATAGTAAGGTGCTTATTAGCTTAGATTGCAGAGTTTGCTGTATGCACACAAGTATATAAAATTATCTCTGCCACTGATAACAATATTATGAATAAGAATAATTTATTTCGCATAAAATGAAGAGATACATAGTTTAATGTTACATTACTAGAATATTATGGCATATTTCTGCTCAATATTGTGAATATTGGCCCCGATGCTAGGAAAATCTTGTGTTATAGGGGCCAACCATTCGTCCGTAATGGTTATATTAGAAACATTGTAAACAAAAACGTGTAACATTATCAATAATATGTGGGTAAGCGCGTGCGCAAAGTGTGTGCTTGTGATGTTGTGTAGTGGAGAGATGACCGTTAGTGTGAGGTGTGTGTTTTTACCCGGCTGCAAGGAAAGGGTTATGTTTTTCGCGCGTGTCTTGTATGTTTGTATGAATTTTTTTGTGTTATGTGGGAGTGTTGATGTCGTGTATTTGTAAGGAGTGTGAGGGCGATTTGCGGTGTCTGTAGTTGTGTAAGTGTAAGTGATACTAGTAATTATTTATTGGCATGGCGGTTTAATCAGTGCTTCTGTTTCATCATAATCTAGGGTAAGGAGGTATTCTTTAGTTATTTTTTTACTTTTGTGTTTGTTTTGTGTATGTATATTAAATTGTTGATTTATTTTGTTATATATAAGGGCACTTAGGTAGGGGTAGTGGCGTCTAGCAAATGTAGTTTTTATGATACTAGCATACAGATGCCTCATCCCTTAGACGAAAGTACCGGTTCTGTAACTAGCGTTTTTTGACGGCCTAAACGGCTTTTTTACTAAAAGTACATCGACTACGTTCAGTTCTGTCCCACGGCAGTCGCCGTCTAACTCGATGGTGAAAAAAAAACAATAATAAAAAAAAAACCCGTGCGAAACCAAAAAGGCTCCTAGCTCAGCATGTGCAGCGACCATTTGTCGAAGCCATAGACAAACGAGAGAGCACAGACATAAATCTATGTTCAGCTGTCAATTTTTTTTAAAAGGGAATAAAATGTATTTGGCTACATAAAGAGTGGTGTGAGTGTTACTGTGTGTAACGGAACCGACAGTGGAGTTAGCATTTAATTGCAAGTAAAAGGGTTTACTTGGTTCGGGAATATTTATGTATAATTCTTTTTCTTAAAATACAGTGACGATTTCTTATATAGTACTTTTTTGCACATTTTACAGTTTTATTGTACCAAAATGTGTTACAATACAAATTTAAATCACACATCACATCACATCATCAGCCTATTAATGTTCCCACTGCTGGGACACAGGCCTCCTCTCTGTGAGAGGGAATGGGCCGTAATCCACCACGCGGGCCTAGTGCGGGTTGGTGGAGGAAATTTAAATAATCAAATACAAAACCTCGAAAATTTAACACAGCGCATCTATCGGAACAGATATTAAATGAACCATTCAAATAATCTTTGAAATGTGAAAAGAATTTTGTGTTTAGGAGAGTTGATTAAACAAGAAATTACAATATTTGTCATAAATTCTAGAAAATCTTTTTGTTTTTTTTTTTTTCCTTGTCTATAGGCTTGCGCTTGACCACTATCTCACCTGATGTTAAGCGATGATGTGGACACCGGTGAAGCACGCTTGCCTAGAAAAAACCCATTCACTCTTGACATAAAGACACCTAGATTGTAGCTATCGGGAAACACAGACTCGGGCAACGAATTCGACTCCTTAGCTGTGCGCATAATAATAGTGTCCCCAAAACGTTTTGTGCAAACATCGCCGTACGTGTGGTAGTCCGATGATGGAACGGGCTGGGCGGAATCAAATCATGCAATTATACATGAGTTCAATTTTACATTAAATTCAATAATAAATCGATGCTTATCTATACGTCGTCGTCGTCGTCGTCTAATAAATATTTGAACCAGCGAGCTATATGCTTAAACTACCTAAGCACTGAGTCTGCTACAGACTTTATATTGTGTCGCAAACGTTGAACCTGAATAGCTCCATATTTTGGTTAAATCATATTTTTTTAAACATTCCGACTCGGCTTTCTGGCAAATTCACAATCAAAACATGCTTTAAAACAAAAACAGATAATCTAGAGATAAAAACTGTAAATTCAAAATTGTTATTTTTTTATCAAATTTTTCATTTCGGATTAGGTACTTTTAAACATATAAATGTAAAAAAAATATATAATAGTTATATATATAACTATTATATATTTTTGAAATCACCACTTAAATCCCTTTATTTTGATACCCCACACAATGGGTATAGAAGAAACGAAAATTGGGCATTATAGCGCCTAAAAGCCGCCATTTTCTTTTTTTGAATTTTAATGTAGCCAGTGACACTCGCAAGGTTAAGATGAATCGATTTTCGTAAGAATCATCAATTATCAGTTTGGTCTCTAGATCGCCACATAGGAACAAACATACATACAAACATACATAGTCAGATAAACATATTACTCTCCTTTCCGTCGCGCAGTCCGGTAAAAATATCCATCTATTGTGATTGGTGGATTTTAATGAGCTACATCGGCGCATAGATCAGGTGCGAGCTCGGAGGGATAATCGGGTTTATTCGAAGGGTTTTAATGAAAGCCATCAGTCACGCGACCGACGCCACGGGTACTTTCCGGCTACCATGTCCCGCTAAGCTTGGTACAGGGTCTCCTAGAAACCAATCTATATATACTAAAGAACATTCGACTTAATGAGCGTTGTCGACATGGACCGGCCGCATCAGTATTGAATAAGCCCGGATAGTCCAATCTTATCAGCATTATCTTAGATAGTATTGGTTAGCCAATACCCATTTGTTGTTTTTTGATTCGATTCGGTTTAATGAGTATAATTATTAAGTAAATTAATAAAGAAAAGCTTATCATGTTAGCCTATGTTAGGTAGAGGTGTCTTATTGTAGGTATAACTTTAGGTATAATTTTAAAATAGCAAACATTGTAATAGCAGAAAAGGCAAGAAATTGTGTTTTTATATTTATTTTAGAATGTTTTATGTTCTTGTAAAGAAATTTCAGGATACATGATGAACTTGGCACCCATTTAGATCTCAATTCTTTTTCGGCGTAGCCAAAAACCGCGCGTATTCTTAGTATTGTACTTGGCGCCCTTTTTCACATTTATGTTTTTGATGGGATATCATTACTTTTTGTAAAGAAATTATTAGCAGTTATTTATTCATTATATGATTGTAATACCAGATGGTATTTGTTAATCTACTGTATTTTCCTACGTTTACGGGGTATAATTAACTTTTTTGTGCTATTTTCTTGTACTTCAGGATAAAAAAATAATGACGGTGGCATTCCACTCGTTATATATTAATGTGAAGACCTTAAAATCCACATATAGAACGGCTGTCATCAATTTTGATTGTTGATTCTTACATTACAGGTACTATAAGTAAGTTTTCCTAATAGAATTTCAATTTTCAATTAATTGAAAAATTATAATAAAATGATAAAAATGTATTAGTTTCTGAATTATTCCATAACCCAACTATCTATCTGGATGCCAAATTATAATAAGATAAAAATGACTTTTTGGACGTTAATATCTAAATAACTGTTTGAGGTGTGTCTATGAAATTTGGAGCACATAATGTATCTCGCAAGTTTCAATATATGAGCCAAATTTGATATGTTTATGAGGGGGTCAAAAGTGGCTCCAAATGGTTTGTTTAATATTACACACGGTACCGCTCGCCATTCTGTTAGCTTGAACTTGGCTTGACACGCTGCCGCGTGTCTAGATAATGCTTTATACGATAAGAAATTAGATTGCATTGTTATTTGTGTTGTATTAACCTGTTTTCTCTCATTGGTTACTGAAGTTCTCTCTGATCTTCCTATCTGATATCAAGTCAAAGTAAGTAAGCTCAGACGACAAGGTCCATTCAATTCTGTGTTGTGTTTGGCACCTACACATTGTACACAGGTAGGTACAACGTATGTCACTGTGGATTTCATACCTATTCGTTTTGTTTTATTAATACAAGCGCGATATAAAACAATACGTATTGTTTTATAAGACCATAAAATAAGTTTCAAAAGTCATATTTTTAACTCCCGACGGAAAAAGAGGGGTGTTATAAATTTGACGTGTGTTGCTGTGTATCTGTGTGTCTGTCTGTGGCTTCATAGCTCCTAAACGGATTAACCAATTTTGATTTAGATTTTTTGTTTGAAAGGTGACTTTGTCGAGAATGTTCTTAGCTATGTTCAAAAGTAATCCACATTTGACTTTTGAATCTGGGTTTTTTTGCAAGATATCATGTCATAATTACGTCTTTTGATAGATTGTCGATTGAAGCGTGTCTACTACTAGGTATTATTATAAAAAGTTTAAAAAGCATTAAATAAAAATTTAATTTATTTAAAAAAAAACCCCGATTTAAAAACCTCTAAAAAGCGAAGAATAAATCTCGTACAATTTTTTTTTATGGTTACCTATCATAACTTCGAAAAACGTTTGACCGAATTTCATTTCCTCTAAAACTTTTCAACTGTTATCGTTTCGTTGTTTTTTACTTCATCGAAGTCACGTCTGCCACTGTCTCAGTTGACCTATTTTCAATTCAATTTTCTACGTTACTCCGATGTTTCATTTGGTCGAAAAACTTTTTACCGAAGTTACACTTAGCCGAAATAACATTTGTTCGAAGTATTTATTTTTATATGCATATCAAAATACTAAGTAAGAGAGAAACAGTGGACGAATACAAATGTTTAAAAAAGCGACTTCAAAAAAAATTGTCGACGGAGCCCCGCTTTGCGGTTGTCTGCAGGGCCTAACCTAAACTTTTTTTTTTTTTTTTTGGTTTCCCTTGGCAAAATGCATTACGCATCATCCTCCCTCCAGGGGAAGGGAGGGGTATATGGGACTCCCCGGTCTGCTTCCGGTATACCCACTAAAAAACCCAACGGCACTCCCGCATCGTCTTAGTGGAGGAGGACTGGGAAACCGGCAGAGCCTTTATCTCCATTCCCCCGCCGACGATTGCCCGCTGTCTCACAGCGGGCCCCTCTTGCCCCTCTCAACGAAGGGGCCCGGGAATGACCGCGAGTGCTCGGCCATTCCCTCCCGCGGGTGGTGATGTGCAATGTGGGCGAAGGGGCCCCCGCACCTGTCGCCTGCGTATCACCACCTTCGCCTCCTTTTGCGATTTACCACCCTCGCAAAAGGAGGCGACCGCTGCCCAGACCCGTCGCTATCCAGCATGGCGCTACCCACGCCAGGAAGCGAGGGGTCCAGGCCCTCCGTCGCGCCGCAGTCATGGCACGCCGGAGCTCCCCCTGTGACAGGTCCGGTCTGTGGCCACGTCACCTACCACCTTTCGGCCGCAGGGGACAGGGACAGCGGCAACGAAACACCGACAGTCCTCTTCCCCCGCGGCCCCACCGCGTCCGCCATCTGACGGTGGCGGCCCCGTTGAGGCCGCAGAAGGTAAGGGAGAATGGCCGAAGCCACACCGACACTCCTCAAGGCGGGAACCAATTCGGGGGGGGCCTAACTTAACCTAACCTAACACGAAGGAGATGACGGGAGCTGAGTTTGCTCGCTTTGCTCGCTCACTTCAGCTTCCGTCATCCCCTTCAAACCGACCCTATCCGTGTCGGGGTGCCCTAAAATCCCAAGCTCGCTTAGCTCGCTCTTGGACTAATTCTTTGAAATAATTAATTAATAAAAATGTCTGATGCATGACAGCTATTAATAAATAATTTGCATGAAAATACGTAAACACAGAAAAGACTGCGTGAAGTCGGTTTTGCAGCGATTCGTTTCTTTCACAAAATTTTGTAGCACAATAATATTGACTTTTCATGACACTATTTAAATTTTAAATTGTAAATGCTACCAAGTAACCGGCTATATATTTGTTACCAAATAATATTCCGGAAAATGTTGTTTCGGTTTGGAGAAAATATGGCAAATGAAAAAAGTTCAAAAGAGGCTTCGGCCAAAACCAAAATGTTATTTTGTAAATCGGCGAAATGTAGTTCAGTAAAATAATACATATGCTACATGATACTTCGATGAAATGAAAATATGTCAATTAATGCATATGGCAAAAAAGACGTCAGTCAATAGTTTTCGGTAAAATGAAATTCGAACAAAAAAAAAATCGGATTAGTGATCGGTTTCCTTTTTTATATATCTCATTCAAGGACAAAAGCCGTCAGATCTTCCGACAGCAGTAATCAACACTCAGTATTCGGATCACGCCGCATATTAATCTTCTAATAGAAAGAATATCGTGTCAAAGACAATAGAGGATCATGACCGAACATAATAGAGGAAGTATAATTCACAGGCGGAGACAGCCCCATTTTCCTGTGACCAAACAAACTTCGACACTATTGTGGATAAAACAGTTACACTTCGTGTGGCCTCAGGGCATTTCATCCCAAAAATATTTTTCCTTATGTTAGGCGTTAAATGGGCTCCAAATATATCGCTATTGTTTTGTCTGCTACAATATACTGACGAGAATAAGTTTCGTTATTTGTATTTTGAGCTGTGGTGGCCCAGTGGTATCGGCCGCGACTTACAAGTTGTAGGTCGTGGGTTCGAGCCCAGGCAGGCGCTTTACTTTGTGTAAATTATTTCATCACCACTGCTCTCAAAACGGTGAAGGAAAACATCGTGAGGAAACCGGCATGTCCTAGAAGCAAAAATTCGAAGACATGTGACATCCACCAACCCGCATTGGGCCCGCGTGGTGTATTATGGCCCATTCCCTCTCACAGAGAGGAGGCCTGTGTCCCAGCAGTGGGAACATTAATAGGCTGATGATGTGAAGTGATGTGAAGTGATTTGTATTTTAGAATAAGCTCAGAATTTATAATAAATCACTTTTAAGAATTTTTCTATTCTTAATTAAAATTGCATCTTCCAGACTAACAATAATTTATTCACGACGTTAATTCTGCTTACAACAATAATTGTTCTGCGCTGTTCGGTTGAATCTTTTAATAAGTTCTCAATTATCTTTGATGTTACGACCCTTTTTACCTTTGACCCGCGCGTATTCAAAGGTCCTTTGCTGTCCGGCGACTTCAAAGCGAACTATCTCTAAGCTAGCTTACCCTTTGTGCGACTAGCTGGTAATCCGGACATTGTCTGCCTCAAATTCCTATTTGACAGATGTTTTTTGGTCGCGTCAAGTATTTTGTCGTACCGTACTTAACCTAATTGGTCTCATGCCGAAGACTTGCATGACGTAACTCATACTTCACGGTGATATTTCACTAACAGACATGAAATGTATTTGGCCTCGGACCTGCTGGAGGGCTTTTGAGTGTACCTACCACGCTTTTCTTGGAATCAAGTTGTTCGTACAAACATAATATTAATCAGTTCCTTCATTAGGGTTCCGTACCCAAGGGGTAAAAACGGGACCCTATTACTAAGACTTCGCGATCCGTCTGTCTGTCTGTCCGTCTGTCACCAAGATGTATCTCATGAACCGTGATGGCTAGACAGTTGAAATTTTCACTTATTATGTATTTCTGTTGCCGCTATAACAACAAATACTAAAAACAGAATAAATTAAACATTTTAGTGGGGCTCCCATACAACAAACGTGATGTTTTTTTCCGTTTTTTGCGATAATGGCACGGAAGTCCAACTCGCAGTCGCACCTTCGTGCGCGAGTCCAACTCGCACTTGGCCGGTATTTTTTATCTCCACAAATATGGTCTTTAAATTTGCTCTATTAATGTTATCGTTCACATCAATATAGATCGGTAAATGTTCGAAAAAGTTAAATCGAGGGACCAAATCGTTTGAAGCAAGCGAAGCTTTGGTTAAATTACCCAATCAACATATAAAGTGGCTACTCAGTAAATGGCGCTTGAATCCAGTCACTAGAGATAAATGAATGTCACTGATTAGATACTAAAAGCTCAGTAATC
This sequence comes from Orthosia incerta, assembly GCA_948252205.1. NCBI lineage: Eukaryota > Metazoa > Arthropoda > Insecta > Lepidoptera > Noctuidae > Orthosia > Orthosia incerta. Next base: position 14,427,333 of record OX411754.1, read on the forward strand.
GATTCGGCTGTTTGCTGGCCAGAGCTAATTTTAACAGTGTGATGACAAAGTATCACGCTTGCCTATCAGAATGTGCGGTGAGTGCCAATTAACCAGAAAACACACCGAGCACATTAAATGTTACTATATACTACCTGTAGTATATCAACATGTGTAGCTATGCCAACACAAGTAAGAACCAACAATCTGAGCATGAAACTGAAAGTAATTCAATATCGATAGCGGCCATAAAAAAAATTTCTTTGGAAAAATAAGTAAAGAAAATCCAACAAAAATATGACCGTGATACCGAAAACCGAACTGTTTTCCCCATTACGCTTTCCACAACAATGACAATAAACTATGTCGCGATGGCTCCATTTCGAGTGTTTTTATTTTTTTCGGGCTAAACTTACATGCGTGGTCGATATTATTTCTACAAAGCGGTATGCGATAGTTTCGAGAAAATGTCGCAAAACCCACAAGTACATTTGGTTTTCACAGTTACTACTAAATTTCGTTGATTTGTGTCAGTGGAAGTCATCAGTGCGGCACGGTACATTAGGCAATTGAATCGCTGTCAAAGCAATCACACGGTTTTGGTAGCATTTGGCTGATACCAACTCATTATGTTGCTCAGTCGTGCGACTGAATAAACAGTGGCGCGTCGTCGACGCCCGCCGCGTGCCAGGCGGAGCCGCACGGAGCCGCGCGGCCGCGGTCCTATCGACGCGGAAAACGGCCGCCAGTAATTACCCTCCCGGATTTTATTTCCATAGATAACATCGACAATGTATGGGAAACATTGGCGACTCTCAATTTATTCAAATTAAGCGATTATTGAAACTTGCTTCGTTCATCAAACTTTCATAAGGTCGTAGTTGCAAACAATTAAGTAGGAAGTTACTATAATTTAAATGATGTTGTATGTATTTGAATTTCTTACCGCGTACGCTAAGGATTATACCGTTTGGATGTCAAGGTTCTACAATCTCAAGTCCAAGCGTGTTGATTACAGTATTATCCCCACAAGATTGCTCATTAACATTGTAAAGGTCCATGGATATAGACCATGTTTTGTGGTGGACGCATACGTACACTCAACTACTAATTAATATAAGTAGGTATGTAAAGCTGTTTCCAAGGGTAAAATTATTAGTAATTATATTAACACCTAATTACACGAAATTGCGCAACAAAAGGCGTCTTACTACAAGGTTTATAGTACCGCAAGAAGTAATTGGCTAATTTAAGATAAGAATTTGTTTTCCAAAGTACTTGTAACACAAAGAAGGTGGGTAGAGTGTTAACTTATGTACCTACCTAAATAAACATGTTGGTGTATGGCGCTGTAATTAGTTGGCGCCCTGACATTAACTTACTGCGTACCTACTTACACTAGCGGATTTACTCGTATTGGATGGGTATCTTTACAAATTAGCTGCTGCAGTCTGTTGTTCTACACGAGCTGTAATTAACGCAAAGTTTAAGAAAGGGTATCATGGTTCTTAGTGAAGATGTTCATTTGTAATCAGAAAATGTACCAGACGTTTGGCATTGATCGATATGGCAATAACGATATGCAAATCAAGCTATACTGAAGACAAATAACAATATACAACTACTCGAGCGGTGACCCAGTTAGACAAGGACTTGATCATAGCATCTTAACTTCCCACGCACAGTTCATTAACACGACTCCACCATGTAAAATAAACCTAAGTATGCAACAACAATACTAGAGTAACATTCAACAAATTAATAGTAATGCAAGCGTAATTAAATATAATATAACAATTAGCAGTGAGCGTCAGACGCTACCAACTTATCCGGTAAAATTTGTACTGCCATTTGCACTGTATCTACACACATTGCTGCGGTAACATGTGCTGGAAAATGTTATTTCCTAATTTGAATCTCAAGCTTTGAGCAAAATTTAATTCATTTACAACTATGGAGATGGAAATGCAAGAAGCTAACAAAGAAAATATATCAATATACTCTTATTGGCTTTAGTAACCGCGCTCACGGCACCAGGTGGAAGTTTTTTTTTATTTTTCACTTGTTTTAGCAAAACTCTTCGCTCTGAATGAATGAACGGTAAACGTTGAAAAAGTTACCAATTCAATATTTCAACATAGTCTGCGGAAACTATGAAAGTACAATGTTCATTTTTCTCGTATTCAGTTTGTGAGGAGCTGAAAAGTTTTTGTGCTATTATTCTTTCGTGCTTCGATTCTATAAATAAGGATATAATTTAAATTTTTGTTTTGTACACCTACCACTGTTGTGTCCTTTTAACCCAAAGTTTAACTGGTAGAGAATGCTTTGCTGTATTAAGGCCGCCTATGTATCACCATTGTACATCAAGTTGAAATAAACATTTTTTTTTTCATTTTAAACAAGCTTTTTTTCGTATTCTTCTCAGCAAACCCTTTTATTTGATACCCATATCATGGCAGTACACAAAAAATAACTAGCCCGCCATCTTAGGCCGTCCGCCATATTGGGTTTAGAATGACGTCACTTAGTTAACCATGCATTGTCATCCAAACTAAACGTGTATGCAAAATCTCATCTTAAACGGTTGAGGGCTTTAAAATTTAGTTACAAGATTTGACCCGAACACACTTACATACATACATACATTGCAAGTTAAATAAAGGTTTGTAATAAATATAAAGTCACTGATTTAAAAATAATACATATCCACGCGGCGGAAAATTAATGAAAAGTTGTAAGAGTATTCAATTTAAGCCGCAACTTTGTTGTAAACTTGTTCTTTATGTTTGCCAATAGGGCCCAATTTTGCGCGAAGTTAAATATACATTTGGAAATCGCAGCAACAAGCCACAGAACAGCGTGGGCGTGCTGTTGTTTTGATATTTATCGCCATTGTGTGGCCTCCTCCCTCCGCAACATATTCAGCTGCAAATACAATGATAAGGTTTGCTGAATTGCGATACAGTTTCATGTGGGACGCTAAATCTGTGGATTAGTTTAGTTCTAGGTCAGCAATTTCATAAGGATACATTGTTGAAATTAAGTTATACGTGGTAAAGTAAAACATAACATTACTTCCTTGATTTGCTATGCAATTTAGTTTCTCCGTTCTCAAGTTAGGAAACTAGTAGATAAACCCAATGTACGAGCAACCATAGCTGCACATGCAATGAAGCTGTTTCAGTTTGTGCCGTGTTGTTACTCCGTGCCCCGGGCACGTAGGACATAGTTTCTCTGGTGATGTCGCCTAATTTAGACAGCTGTCCTAAAGTCCAGCATCCTAATTTAGCAATATACCGTTCCGGAACATGACTGAGTTCCTAATTGACTTAACGGAATCCCTAGAGACTGGATAAAGGATAGCAAGTTCCTTATTGCCTCACTTCTTGTCCTTTTAGGCGCCTCCTGCCTGAATAAACTCTGATTGTATGCTAGCAACCAATTGTTAACCCAAAAATAAAGGCCTCCTTTCTCTGGTAAAGGCATTGTTAATGGTACGAATATACAATCGGAACTCAATCATGAATAAGACCCTTTTTTGAGCAGTTACTTGTTGTGTAAAAGTTTAAGATGTAAATGTAGGAACTACGGTTTGTGGGTATAAACAATGAGATTTTACCAATAGAGACGACATAATCATTCAATCAATCTGCCTAGCCTTTTCCCAACTATATTGGGGTCGGATTCCAGTCTAACCAGATTCAGCTGAGTACCAGTGTATTACATGGAGCGACTGCCTATCAGACCTCCACAACCCAGTAACTGGGTAACACGATACCTCTTAGCAAGACTGGTGTCTGATCTCAAGCTTCTGACTACCCGTAACGACTGTCAAAGATCTTCAAATGACAGCCGGGACCAACGGCTTAACGTGCTTTCCGTGGCACGGAGGAAACTCGGTATGTTGAAACGGTCACCCATCCACGGACCGACCTCGTAAAGCGTTGCTTAACCTTGATGATCGACCCGTGCGGCTGTTATTATTTAGCCACAAGCTCCTCCAATAATCATTATATAAAGAAATAAAAACAAGGCGATATTTTATTGTAGCTACTTACATAGTATCTATGGAACTTGGAACTCCATTTCTATCACTGTTAAAAGGTCACAGAGATATAAATAAGACCCCGTTTCAAACGTACGTTCGTGTCGCGGCCAGACGCAGGACGGACTGAGTTCACTCAAGCTAGTCAGCTTGTGTTTGTATTGCCGCGCAGACGTCGGTGAAACGTATCTATTTAAGTATATATATAACATCATTGGGTATAAACGTTTAATTAAGTAGTGCGGGTTATGAATATGTACGAGTTACCCTTGTTGGTTTTAAATGTGATTGTTAGGACTAAAACTTTTGCATATATACGTAACCCAGGTACGCAAAAGATTTTGATATACTTTAGTTTAATAGATACCTATGTATGTTATGTTTATTAATATATTCTAGACGAGATAACATAAGTAATTTCGCGATATAATAAACGTGAAGTTTGTAATATTAAAAGAAATTGGTTCTCTAATAAGTTATTTATAAATGTTTCTGAGCAGAGAGCGTCTGGGATCAAAACGTTGTACACAATATTTATTTTGAGAAGGTCTTTTTATTTTCCTAAGGATGATTTAATGGACAATTTAAGCGCTAAAAGACGACGCACGTATAATGGAATTTACAATGTCAGACTGTCTCCAAGGATGATTTAAGAAGATACAGTTTCATATAAGTTAAGGTTGACCTTGCCTAGATTTCGCTTCACATTTAGTTTAAGTTATTTCGTAAGGATTGCCCGGGATTTAGAAGTTTTATTTTCTCCGTTTATCCGACGACAAAGAAACTGGATTACATGAAGCAGGTAGGTACTTAGTTTCAGTCATAAGGATTTGTGCAAACTTCTGCTGTTTTGTAACTATGTTATTTATCTAGGATTTGTTCGAGTTACTTATGACTAGGTTTTAGTCGTAAGCTGTACTTGATTCAAAATGATGCTTACGTATTTAATTAAAACTGTATAACAACTAGAAGCATTGGCAATGATGTTTTGAAAAAACCAGCCAAATGCGAGTCCGACTCGCGTACGAAGGGTTCCGTACTATTATCGCAAAAAGCACTTTAGTTGTATGGAAGCCTCACTTAAATATTTGTTTTATTCTGTTTTTAGTATTTGTTGTTATGAAGAAATGCATCATTAGTGAAAATTTCAAATATCTAGCTATCACGGTTCATGAAATAGCATAGAATAGTGACAGACAGACGGACAGTGAAGTCTTAGTAAAAGGGTCCTGTTTTTACCTTTTGGGTACGGAATCCTAAAAATATCTTATAGTAAGCAAGTGGTTATTATGTAAGGTTGTAGGTAGGTACACAGCTCTCTGAATAACAAAAACATATTACAGTTTCATTATAAGAACCGATTTATTTCATAACAACAAACACTTAAGTTGTGTCTTGCCAAAACAGTTTGTTTGTACGAGTAAGTACTCGTATATTGGTATAATTTTAGGACCAGATTTATCTTATAAGTGGTCCGACGGTCCTTTGCGATATACCTATTCGTATAACAAAAGTATCTCGGATAACATTACTTGAATTTCCATGCATTTTTCAGTTATACTTCCCTACTTGATTATTGCGAAAACATTACTTGCATTAGGGTTACACTAGTCGATTTTTTTTCCATACAAACGTAGTCTAGGGATTATTCCACTGTTTGACGATGTACGTTCAAAATAAAAAGCGATATCAATTTGTCTCATCATTATCTAGCCCTGTATGGAAGCGAAAAAGTAAAAAAAGAAAATATTTGAAATTTATGAGCGTCGAAAGTTCCACATTTCGACACTAATTTTAACGCATTTTTGCCCAAAAATGCGTTAAAATTAGTGTCGAATTGTGTGTTGGAATTTTCCGTCTTCCTATGGTATTAATACCATAAAAAGACGGAAAATTGCAAAACGGCCTCCATACATGGATAGATTAGTAGTTCAACAATACGTATAATTTTATTTAGAACAGATAGATTTAGTCGTTTTTTCATGATATCTAGACTGCCAGAGGTCTGTTTATAAAATTTCGCGCGCTCGGTTTCGTCCTAAATCATTATTCATTCCGCTACAAATTTGCAAAAGTGTGTATTCGTACGCGAACTAGCTTCCAACTGCTCATCACAGCATCTATCTTTTCCGCACGTGTGTGTCGGTTGATATAAAATGCATTTTAACCCCGCGCACAAAATAGTGCGTGCCGTCGACTAGTGTACCCTTAAAACTGCTACACAAGCTATGTTAAGCAATGGGCTTAAACCAAATAGATTCAAAACTTATATTTTTCAAAAATTTATAACAAGCAGAGAATTTTCTCGAAACAAAATACATATTTTTAAGATGATATTCTTACCGTACCGTGTTATATCGAAAAACTCTTCGGATTTTTTAAATATAAAACTCCATTTTATTCCGTTGGCTGTGCTATAAGTAGCAGAAATAATACGCGGTGACTGGTTTGAGTTTTGCCAGACACTAAGACTTGAGCTATGCTGCTGCAATGATTTTTAGGAACTGATATTTAGGATTAATAATTCCGGAAACGTTGGGAACTGCCTGTTTTATTTGGAGTTAGTGTCTGCAGTGCTAATACCTAGTCTAGTACTCATGACGTACTAAATGTCAGATTTGGCGAAGCTATGTGTTTTCTAGCAATGCATATATGTATGTCACTGGATTATTGCAAACGCCACACGGCTTAATCTCAGAATACCAGATTCTCAATATACCAGATTCTCACAATACCAGATTATCTAAACACCAGATTCTCAATATATCAGATTTCGAACAGTCGAAATCAAAATATTAATACCCTACTTTTGCAGCAAATAGTTTGCATATTGCACATAGTAGGGTAGTTAATATTTTAATTATATTAACTACCGTACTATGTACACCGTAAGTTTGTATCCAATAAATCTTGCGAGGTTATAAAGTCTCGATATATTCATCATCATCATCATCATATCAGCCGAAAGACGTCCACTGCTGGGCATAGGCCTCCCCCAAGCGTGACTCATTTTGACCGGTTCCGTGCGCCGCGCAACCATCGGATCCCCGCAACCTTCACCAGGTCATCGGTCCACATGGTGGGAGGCCTTCAAACGCAAGGACTTTCGGTTCGCGGTCGCCTTTCCAGAACCTTTCTGACCCATCGGCCATCCGTTCTGCGAACAATGTGCCTTGCCCACTGCCACATAAGTTTGGCATATAAGTACGTATGTCACTCGATATATTGTGAACAGATAATTTAAAATACAGTAAACTCCATCCAAATTCAATAGATTATTTGTGATCTTTTGTGGAGAGTGAAATAAAAAACATTGTCATTATAGTATATCCGTGCCTTATTGAGAAGAAAGACACACAACACGACACAGCACGACACGATTATAAACTAACGGTGTTTGAGCAGTAACTTGTTGTCATACATTCATGATTATTTAAACCGAACAAAAATTTTGTTGAAGCAGGTAAGCATGTGCCCCAAAATTTCGCGACGAAAAACACTAGCCTATAAAGATTTATACATGAGCAGCTCAAATGAAATTTATTTGAAGATAAATTCAGGTACGTAAGCAAGCTTTAAGCAAGATAAATCTGTCGGTACCATTTACAGACGTTGTAGACCCTTAGTAATTTCTACGAAAAGGTGTGCGCGGCCTTTTGTGTCACACGAGATAAAACTTAGTTTGCGTGGAGATAGCACAAACTGCGATCACCAGGTCAATGTGCTCTAGCGAACTGTGGCTGCGATAAAATCTTTTAATAATAAAAAAAAGTTAAAAGGGGACTATTTGTCACATTTTATGATGTCGGTAAGATGCAATGCAACGCTATTTATAGCCTACATAAAAAATGTCGTGATAAATGTATGTCGGAATGATTAGACAGAAGCGACAATGACAAATGGCATTGTAAGGACGCTGAACATCTGTTATTCTCAAGAATAAGATAAATACGGAATGTTTTTGTTACATGAAGCTCGCCACTTTAGGGACTCATTGGACAGATAACGGTTGCCATGTATTGTTTGCGATCGTGTACGGTATATGTATGTAGTTTTATGTAAAAACTAATATCAAAACGGTTCGAGGTCGAACGACCTTTAAATGTTTTTCCACTATGTAAAGCAAACAAGATTTGATCATAAAGTTATTACAGTGTAGCAGAACGGTATTGATTCGACAGTTGTTTAATATTGACGCAGGACAGATTTACTTAATCGTGTTTAACTCGACGCTATTGTCTTCCTTTGTCGCAGTTCCAAATACATTACTCATCTCGCGAACAGAAAACCAAAAGATTTCTAACTTGTTTCATTATTTTATGAGTTTTTTAAGTTTCGTGTAAAACTTGTCCCACTGGAACTTGGATTGGTCCACACAAAAAAAAATACAATAGACGTGATTAAGAAAGTACTACAGTAAAACAAAACTTTGCTGAGCGATGTTATTGTTTTAAGAATTCTAAAAACAATAGCATTGTGCCAAGTATTTCGTTAAGTTATATGTTTTATATGGAAATGAAAGTGTTAATAGGCTGCGCAAACAGGGTCTGAACTTGCTTGCTCTAGATCTTATGACAGGGTCCCAAGTACGATGATGCTACAATTCGAAAATCCACTAAGATGCGTCAACTCGTCTTTGGTAATTTTATAGGTTTTATTTATACTGTAGTATGCGAAAGTTTTTATGGGGGCAAAGTTCAGTTGATATTTCTTTGACAGGCCCATATTCCGAATGCTCAAAAATCTAAATTGGCCACACCTACCAATCAACTGCCAACCTGCCAACCAATCACAACTCTCGAGTTTGGCATATGATTCTTCAGCTTGACATATGCGTACTCAATAGAGCAAGAGCCCAGACGCCCCAGACCTTACTGAATTCTATCTAGACAAAATGAAAAGTAAGAAGAAGAAGATGATAAGTATTGAATGAAAATAAAATTTCAATGTAGCAAGTAAGAATACGTTCCAAGTACATGCTAACGCTACTGAATTCCACTGGTTTTTTGTTAAAAGTATTCAGTAATGTCTGGGGCGTCTAGGATATGTACTTGAGCACGTTAATGTAAGAAAAAAAACCGGCCAAGTGTGAGTCAGACTCGCGCGCTAAGGGTTCCGTACTAATATCGCAAAAAAAAACATCGTTTGTTTTATGGGAGCCCCACTTAAATATTTATTTTATTCTGCTTTTAGTATTTTTGTTATAGTGGCAACAGAAATACATAATCTGTGAAAATTTCAACTGTCTAGCTATCACGGTTCATGAGATAAAGCCTGGTGACAGACGGACAGACCGACAATCAGACAGTTTTTACCCTTTGTTACGGAACCCTAAAAAAAAAGTTATCCAATCACAACATTCCATTTCCAGTTTGAGATGAGTTGAGTCTGCATTTGGCTTGTGGAGTCTTTTTTTCGAATTCGATTTACCATACTTATACCTACTCGACAAGATAAAATTATAAGAATTTTGTTAAACCTCAAAAAAGCCTGCAAAATGAAAGAGCACTCTTTTTCTTTCCCCTCGAATCACACAGACAGGCCGGTACATACATATGCATTGTTGTCAAACTTTATGGAAATTTCTGATAAACTTGGATTATTATCATTCAAATGTCCTTCCGAAATGTAAGAACAGTCTTTTTCACTTTTCGTATTTACCTACTTCTTGTTTCAAATACTGAAGTTTGTCTTACATTTTACAGGAGTGTGAAAAAGGACTGTGATCCACGGGATAGTAAATATGTGTTAAGTAATTCTTTGGTTAACAAGCTTTTTCACCTGAAAGGTACTAAAAGTAATATGTCAATAGAAATCCAATACAAACCCAGGCTCGTATTGGATTTGTATAAATCATTTCATCACCACTGCTCTCAAAACGGTGAAGGAAAACATCGTGAGGAAACCGGCATGTCCTAGAACCAAAAATTCGAAGACATGTGACATCCACCAACCCGCACTGGGCCCGCGTGGCGGATGACTGCCCAATCCCTCTCACAGAGAGGAGGCCTGTGTCCCAGCAGTGGGAATATTAATAGGCTGATGATGTGAGATGTGATGTGAAATCCAATAAACTCAAATATGATGGTGCTATCTTAAGCTAGACCCACCGACCACCGCACCGTACCGCGATGTCAGCGGAGGCGATAGTCGAAATGTCAAAATATAAGAGATTGATCACGTGATTTTTAGATATCGCTTGTCAATCACATACAATTTTGACATTCGCGATCGCCAAACAATTCTCAATTATCCATAGCCCAGTTGGTATTTGGACGATGGAAACATGTAATGGACGTCGGTCTACATAGGTCTACCTACATTTTAATATGTTTTATATTTGTATAATACTTACACATACTCTGACCCACCTTCTGTGTTTATTTTATTTTGTTTGTTATTTATATATTCTATTTTATTGTGTTATTTAAGTATTTTCCGTTTCCGTAAGTGTGTCCGTGGCATCAACAGTTGGTTTTATCAGAATATCAGCGCAGCGTTATTTCCTTTTTTGGATATCGCTGCACATGCTGAGATAGGAGCCTTTTTGGTCTCGCACGGGGTTTTTATTTTTAATTTTGTTTAATTTTAAGCTGATTTCTCGTGTCTCCTGTGCGGGTCACAAATAAATACATTTTCTTCCTTTCTTTTAATTTTCCCCATAAACCAACTGGTCAAATTTCAATTGGTCCATGGAGCACCGACGACGCTTTCGATGAACGTTCTTCGGGGCTCTTGTCTGGTTAAGGTCTATGGCCACATTCCGTCGCCATCATTAAACCAGCTACATAAGTATCATATTAATTAAATTTTTTCAAAGTTACTTAACTACGGCAAGTTTCAGCTTATTCAGAAGCCAAGAAGTGCTTGAAAAATGGGTTATTAGTTACCGAATACACATACGATTGAAGCATATATAGTAATATAAAACTTGAAATAATAAAAATAAACTAAGGCTTTGTTAAAAATCTTAGATAAAAACATTTAAAGTAAGTAATTTATCGAGACAAATTTTGCATCCTTATTATCAATTCTTAGCTCGGTGAACGCAAAACCTCTAGTTTTCTTATTAAAACAAAGGCGTGTGGGTGTCCTCGTTAACAAAGCGGTCTAATAATGAAACTTGAAAAAGAACCTGCATTACCCGATATTGTCCGGGCTATTCACAAGAATATTCTTATGCAATATTTTTGCTCTACTTTGTAAAATATTCCCTCGATAAATGAGTATATTTATAGGAAAAACGGCTATTGGAGCAACTTTTGTAAATAGTTATCGTTTCAACATGAGTTATGCAAATAAGATGCAGGAGCATTAATTTAAATTAAATTGAACCTACCTGCCCCCGTACCCTGACGTGCCAAAACTATCATAGATCGTCTGTAATATTATACACATATACATCATGTCCTTTCTTTGGTATTGTTTGTCGAATCGTTGAGCTCCATAAATTCTGTGTTGAGCTGCTCGGTTATCGACAAATGCGTGACAGGTCCACTCAATCTTGCTGGTGCTTTCCTCAAAAGACCATTCCAGACATCGATCTACATGGTCTTCACATGTAACCAAGATTTTTGTCTGGACTTTAAAAGTGACTGTGACCTCTGAGTTTTTTTCGGCCTTTCTTCTCAGAGTAGTCAGATAGGAAACGCCGACCTCATCTAATTTTAAAAATATGATCGACATGTAAAAGTGTTTGTACAAACCAACTTACAGAAATAAAATCATTTATCATCTGTCCCTTACGCACTCTCAAAATAACCTTACTCTAAAAGCTTATGGTCACCCCCCTGGATACAAACGGCATCGACTGACCAATATATATGGCGTAGTTTATAACCTACCTATGTGTACTTATGTGTTAACACTTATTTAACTTTTGTACATCCCCTTTTAATATAAATCACGCCTTCCTGTGTGCCCTTCAGTGGCACTTCCATTATGTATACAATTCATTACTAAATTATAAAATAACGTCCGTCGTTCGATTAAAAGCCCCTTCTCATAAAACACCTGCAACTTCGCATTAATATTCGTCACGTTGATCTTATTATCAGCCATTAATTTTCATTTGTATCTATCCACGGCGTAAACTTGCTTCACGAACTGAACCCCATAAATAGCCGCGTCGATACTCATTGATTTTGCACATCGCGGCATCTATTTCCATGTCACCGCTGATATAGAATCTATTATAAATCTACAGAAAAAAACCATTTGTTGAACAAATTGCGCGACACGCTAGAACACGTCGTAACATAGATTACCATAGTAAGTACCTACCGGGGAAGAATTTTTTTATTCTATTGTTCCTGAAAGGCGGGCGAGTAATAGTTTTTCCATTAGGAGAATTGCGACGCTGATTGACTAGAGATGTGATCGCCGAGACTCCAATCTTTTAGCCAATTTTGTATTATTAAAAAGCTGTTCCTTTTATAAATGAATTCGTGTCGGGGAAAGTGAAAAATTTGATAAATTATAATAATATTAGGGAGATGATTCTACATAAATCTCTCTATTTTCGTAACGTAGTTGTGATTAAACAGCCGCTGTCGTCATCCATTTTCTTGCACTTGACCCATTACTAAATGTGATGTCTAAATTTCTTTCTCCACCAAAAAATACTACTACTTGTGTGGTAATCATAACCATTAATAGAAATTGAAACAAAAGTATCTATAATGAAAAGCCGATTTAATTGTGGGACCAGAGACAATAGTTAGTGGAGTGTGAGCCGCAGCGGTGAAGGGTTGACACCCAATGTGTCCAGTTTGTGCCGCGGTTAGTTCCAACGTGACACACGTCGGTACTATCGCCGGTCGCTCTGAACTGAGCATTACACACGCTCCCGTTTATGTGCTTTTATTATTAAAAGAATGAGTGGGTTTCTTCCAGCTGTTTACTCGTACATTCCCGTTTAAAGTTGCTCGTAAAGCTAGAAATGAATTCTTAAAAACATTCTCTGCCCTGGCATTTTAACCATTGTTTTGCTAACAGTTCATCTTGCTATAATAAATCTAGTAAATTCTAACTTTAACTTAACATAAGGTCAATTTATTAAAAGGTTCACATAAACAGTCCATAAACTTCTATCTACCGGTTCATTTATAACCTCTAAAGTAACCTAGAGTCATTAAGTGCGGGCAGAATCACGGCACAACTTGTTCTTAATAATTCAAACATAAGTTACGGCTCCTGAAGACGTCATTGGCGTCTTGGGCACGATTACTTAGACTACTTAAGTCTACGCTGGCATTTAAAGGGTTAGTAGTAATTACAGCTTTTAATTGTTTTTCCTCATCAAGTTGAATAAAGTTTGTTTTTTATCCGTCTGCTCCGCTTAATGGATGTTTTGGTAGAGGAATGGTTTTATCAATTGAAGGTCTGGCAATTGACTTCTCGTAAACTTTAAAGGCCAAAGTGTTAATTGGCCTGTGTCGAATTACAGGGCTAAAAGAAATGGAAACTGTATTTTCGTGCAATGGATTTCAGTTTTTATTTCTTCGTAAATGAACAAGAAATAGAAACAATGGCTTCGTTACCACGCCGTGTATCTGTCTGTTACATCCCAGTTTTTTGGAGGTCCTCTTATGTTTTGGTCGAAATCGCAAAATGGAAAGGTTTTATTCTCTTATTTTGACTTTTCTAGTATTACAAACACTGTTCACCAAGGTTTGACTTTGAGACCATTCTTGGTCATTGACTATTGGGTAACAACGTCGTGACGTCGTGACGTTGTTACCCATAGTAATAAATCAGCCCCTATCTCTTTTGATTTACCTCCAAACGTACATATCTCTCATTCATTTAAATGAAGAATATTATCCGCTCGGTGAATTGAAAACTTTTTGACCGTATTACACCTACCTAAGTTATAGAACAAAAGTCAATGATATTAAATATGGTCTTTACCTATGAAATTGCCGTTTTTTGAATTAAGCTAACGTATTTTTTTTCTATATTTTTTATTTCTATTAATCGAAATAATCACCCATGCAATCAAAGCATCGTTGCCAACTCAGTGACAGTTTATTGATGCCCTTCTTGAAGAAATTAGCTAGACAAATTCTTCAAAGGCATTTTGTACTGCGTCTCGGGTATTGTTTTTTTTCCGCCAAGAAGTTATCCAAATTCTGGGAAAAGTAGAAGTATGTAGGCGCAAAATCTGGTGAGTATAGGGGATGACGGAGGGCTTCCAACCCCGACTCTTGTAACTTGGAGACCGTCTGCTGTGCAGTATAAGGTCACACGTTGTTGTGAAGGAGCAGTACAGCTGGTTGGAGACGTGCTAGCTTCTCCATCATTGTGTTCAGTTCTTCACACTACACATCTGCAGTAATGCTCATCCCGTTTGGTAAAAAGCTGTGATGAATCACACCGGCCCTAGACAACCAAACAGTGCTAACCATCACTTTTCTAGGGGTAAGTTATCGTATAGGGCATTTTTTAGGTGCTAAACCAGAATCCAACCAACATGCAAAATGGATTCTTGTCAAACAGAATCCATTTTTTGTCGCAGATAACAATGCGGTTCAAAATTCCTTCGTTTGTGTGCCTGTTGAGCATGCAAGGCACGTCTCGACGTGTACTTCACGCTGGCGATCATCGAGTTAGTGGGGCACCCATTTGTCAATCTTCTTTACCTTGCCATTTTGACACAAATGGAACAATATTGTTTTGATGCTAACGTCGAAAGCTGCTGCTAATTCAGCCGTAGATTGAGTATCATCAGCTTCCACAATCGCCTTTAATTCGTCATTGTCGACCAAAGTTTTTAGACAAACACGGGGTTAATTTTTTAGGTCGAAATTTATAGTATTGCAGAGCGGCCATTTCATAGGTTATTATTAAATCTAATAAAAATGCTATAATTATACTCTCGACGTATCAGATGGCACTATCTATCCTTTTATTATTTACAAAAGTCGAGACAGTAATATTATTTCCAAACAGATATATATTATTTTCATATCTATGCAAATATTTAGGTACGTTCCGAGAACGAAGAAAAACCCGGTGTCAGAGAATAGCGTACGACACACAAGGGATTCGTAACTTATCAATTAGTATAAATTCTCCGTAAGACTGAGAAAACAAACAATGTCAGGGAAAATAAGAAACAAAACAAATTGCAAAAAATATTTGGCTGTACGATGAATTACGTAGTCTAATTTAATGTGACATTTTAGACAAAAGTTATGTTTTTGGCGGGATCTTATTATTTTGTTTGTTCAACCATTTAATATATTTGTTTATTTTAGTTAAAGTTTTTATAACGTACATATGAAGCAGAAATACAACAGGTATTTGTCATTTAAAAATAACGTAATAATTTAATAAGCGCACATAAATAATTTGAAAAGATCATAAACAGCGTTTTTCTTTCGTTGTTATCGGCTATCGAAATTATTATTTTAGAAGCCAGAAAATTAAATGTTGTGGGCTGAAAAAGCCGTTCCAAGCTTGAATAAACCATGCCATTTTCACATTACGAAACAGGAAACCGAAAAAAGTAAGTTCAGTGACTCTTATTGATTTTATTTGATTGATTGATGCTTATTGAGTGAAGAATGCAAGGTCTTGGAACGCTGGAAGAGATATTTTGAAAGTTTATTTAGCTGTAAGGATAGTGTGCAAGGACTGGGTAACTGGGTAGAAGCCAGTTGTCAAGATCCAAACTCAGACGAAGAGCAAAAGAATGAGAATGAAATAGAAATGGATGTGATTATGAGCGGGATGAAGATTGGTAACGCTGCAGGGAATTACCGAGTATCTGCTGAACTGAAATGCTGAAGGGCGGTGACAGGGTGGTAGCAAGCCTATTGTGTTGGAGATATGGCTGCGTGCCGGATGACTGTTGCAAGGCTGTAATCGTACCACTATATAAGGGAAAAGGCTCACAGCAGGAGTGTAAAAACTACCGCGGCATTAAAAAGACTAATCTTTTGAGTATGGTCGGCAAATTATAATCGATAGTTATAATAAATAGAGCAGTAAAAGTGACGGATGACCAATTATGGGACGTGTAAGCAGGATTTAGAGAGGGAATGGGCTATATGGATCAGAACTTCTCCTTGAGGTGCAAAGGCGAAAAACATCTGGCAAAGCACAAAAATGTCTACTGTGATTTCGTTGACTTGGAGAAGGCCGACGCTATCCGGTGTATGGTGTGGACTGGCGCTTGGTACGGACACTGAAATCTATCTATATAGGGATTCCAGTGCTTGTGTTAGGATTAATGAGGCGTATACGGACTGGTTTTCCATCTCAGGGGTGTTAGACAGGGCTGTGTAGCGTCACCGTGGCTGTTCAACGGATGGATAGTTGTCTGGTAGGTTTGAAAGAGCATGAGTGCGAATTGAGGATGAATGAGTTGCCTGTCAAATGCCTTATCAACGCAGATGATCAAGTTCTACTTGCATCGTCAGCAGAACCGTTGCAAGACAGGGTGACTGTGATGAATGAAGCTTTTAAGTTAAAAGGGATGAGTATAAAATGTGAACAAGACTAAGGTTACAGTGTTTGAAAGAGAAGACGATGTATAGGAGTGTGAAGTGAAAATAAATGATAAGAGTGGAGCAAGTGAACGAGTTTCTATATTTGGGAAGTATGTTCACAAGGGATGAAAAAAATTAAGAGGATGTGAAAATGAGAGTGAATGCTGACAATAAAGTGAATGGTGCTATACATGCGGTTGTGACCAGCCAGTAAATGTCTCAGGAGGCTCGACTCGCCGTTCACAACAGTGTGCTGGTGCCTATACGCTTATGTATGGACTTGAAAGTAAAAAATGGATAAAAATATATGAAAGTAGGATTAATGAAGTAGAAATGCGTTCCTTGCGAAGTATGTGTGGTGTAACTTTAAATGATAGAATGAGTATGATGATGTAATGTTATTATATGCTTTATTGTACACCTTAAAATACATTAATAAAATAAACTGAAAACGAATACACATTCAAGGGGCGGCCTTATTGCTTCCGCGATCTTTTCCAGGCAAACTGGTATGGACAGTATTAAAATTTGCCTGGACATGAAGGAGGGTTATCATTGGTGTGACTATAACAGAATTAAAATACTATATTATAAAAGATACACAGATAAATACACATGCGATGTAATATATACATAAATAAATACATACTAAATATAATATACTGAAAATGATTATTTTCAAATACCTAACGGATAAAAAGCGGTTTTACAAGCAAGGCGAGATAGATTCTATTGGGTAGACAGCCGTAGGTGTTTGTGAATAAGCGTGGAAGGGTCAGTGCGGCTCAAAGTGGCTTTGTTAAATTGATTTTACGTGTATTGCGGACTTTGTTGGTCCGCCCGCTCTTGTGTCGGTCTCACGACTGCCGACTGCCCCGGGAATCTAACAACTACTTCGGATTTACTAAGCAACGTTTTGTTTTTCCCATTTATTTATAGTTTGTTTTATCCGCTTACAGATAAAATGCACTCCACTTTCGAGGAAAACACATCAATGTTTGCTTTTAGATATTTGTTATGTTTTATAACGTTTGTAGACAACAATCTATACTAATATTATAAAGAGGAAAGATTTTTTTGTTTATTTATACCGAATAGGCTCCGAATCCACTGGGCTGATTTTAAAAATTCTTTCACCAATAGAAAGCTACATTATTCCTGAGTGACACTATTTTTTTATCCCGAAAATAGGTCCTGTGGGGTGGTCCACGGGAGCGAAGCTGGCAACCACGGGCAACAGCTAGTTATAGTATAAAGTGCTCTTTGAAAACCCGTGTGTTGGTTCACTAGGAGTTTAGATAAAATGAAAAGGGTCAGTGACACGGTATACATTTGATTTTCATTAAAACTTTGGGTAACCTAATCCTTTTACTTTGTCCTTTAGTAAATACCTTTTAGCCTCAAGCTGTTACTTTTGTAGATAGGTATTTACGTAGAAGCGGAACCAGCATGTTAAAATAAAGAGTTTATTAATAGCACTCTCAGGTTCGAGAACTTTACTTAGACCACTCGGAAATAAAATCGTGTATTGATGTAAGCATGGACATCTTTTACTGTAGCAGGTTATATTTACCTCTTAAATATTATATTTCAGATCTGATTCGTATTTATTTTGCAGTTACAAAAAGTAATTTGTATAAGGTTGGTATTTTATTATCTACGTTTCATAAGGCGAGAGGCTTCGCAATAATGTGACAAACTTGCTTTTAGAAAATGTGACAACTTGTATTACGTAGATAATGTTAGGCGCACTAAACAATATAAAGGTTTAGATTACGTTACCAAGAAGATCTTTCACCTTCAAGCATATTTCGCATAAAATTGAATTAAGATCTTACCTTCTAATATCGTTAACTCAACTTGCACACGAGTTTCCATTCAATTTTATGATATACTCTGTATAATATAGTAATTCCGGACATAGGGTCTTTAAGATGAGGTCGCCTAGTTAATCTAGTTTGTGCGGTGAGGCGGCCGCTCGGAGGGTACTCGACGCGAGAACAGGCCTATCACAAAATATAGCCTCACATTTCTTCCCGCAACCACTTGTGCCGACGGCCAATATCGACCGAGCCTTTTCACCTTTTAGAGACAAGCATCGAATACCTGTGTCATGTCCGTCTAAAATTGAACGAGTCAAATTAAGGACTTGCACACGCGCTATTTTTTTATTTATCAAAAAATGCAATTTGCACGAGCTGCAATGAAGTGTCAATATCAGTTAACGTCTCTGTTTATGTGTAAATTATTTAATAAAGCTTCCAAAAAGGCATAATTTAAGCGATAAGCTTGTCTATCCTACATGTCTATTCATACGGCGTCAAGGATTACGTCTACAATGGACGGTCTGCGCGGCCGGCGCGCCTCGGTTGCTGGAATTATGTAAACGGCCGTTGCCGTTGGTTTTGAGATTTGATTAATGGTACTTCATTTAGAACAGCTATTTCGCGGCATTCTAATGATATAGAAACTGGTAAGCGCAGAAATTTGAGAATAAATTGTATTAAATTATCTGTGGAGGCACAGCTTAATACAATTTGTATCCCAATTTCATATTACATTTAGTCTTACAAGGCAGGCTACGCAATGAAATTCTGTTGTTTAAATATAAATTAAGTCAATTAGAAACGTTTGATAACTAAGTATGGTGCCTGGGTTGAGTGCCAAGTTAATGGATTATATTGCACAATTTCAGAAGCCAATCAAATGTATGAAAAGTTTATTTCGTAGCAAATAATAAAAGTTGTGTCAAAGAAGGAAAGATTTATGGGCTCTCGATGACTGAACGTTTATTATTTCATGAGAATTTAGTAAAAGTTTCTTGTTTATGTGGAACATTTTGTAACCACTAACGCTAGAATTTTAAACGGAGCGAACTTTGTTGTAACGCATTCTTTTAATATATTGATTAGTTCGACGAAGAATTTCTATCTAAGCTAAACTGAGCTAAGAAGTATACTCCATTGAGTAAAGTTAAGAATCTCTTTGTTGAAGATTGCACAGCATACCAGTCATTTATAGGAATCCTAGTCTTTAGACCTATTAATAATAGAATAACAAAGCAGAAGCATGTGCCAGCATATTAGTAACATTGTCCGTCGTAAGGGTTGTCAAAAACCGCAAACATAACGGGGCTGCTATACGGTGGCGTTGTGTTGTGTACATACAGCTCTTTAAACATAATTACCCGTTCATGTATGGCTACGTCAAGCCGTAACCGATGTGGTTGTTGCGGAAAGCTTAAAGCCGCCGAGGTTTAGCGCTTTGGTGGCCATTAAGATTCCGTCGACAGTTAAAGTTAAACTCAGAGACGCTTTGAATTTTCATCCAAATTTGCAATGCAAATGTGGGCAGTAATTGTCGTAGATTTTTAAAATGTTATATTTCTCCTCATAACTTTATGATGGTCTCAAAGGTATATAAAGATTTCACTGCTTTTTCAATTCGTATTCAGATTCGTGCCTGGAATTTTGATGGCATAGCTTGTAATTATTTTGGATGTTTTGTCTGAAATACTGTGATTATATATTTCAATTACTTTTAATTGGTATCAAGGTTCCATCAGCGTAGTCACGTAATTATAAAATAAGAAAGATCGACTTAACGGTCGCCATTTAAGCTATCCATCGGCTAAATTTTATGACGTTACTCGGTAGTTAGTCGAAATGTTCGGCTGCGGAAGTAATCGACGTGAAGTTGATCAGAGGAGCGTGTCGGGGGTGGAAGACGAGCGTGTGCCCATTAAAGCTCTGCGTCGGACGGCTGGCCGGCGCTGGCTGACACTGGCCGACGCTGGTCGTGATTGATGACGCCAATTCGCCACTTGTCCAGCCACGGCCAGTGCACGCCACTCTCGCTTCACCGTCCTCGTCGTTATGCGACTTGGCACGCTCCATTCCATCTAATTGGACATTTTTTACTTGAAATTCTGTGGGTTAGTGAATTTTGATAGTTTTAACTAGGGAATTAGGTGGTTGACATATTTGATTCAATTTCATATCAGTAATGAATGCATTTTTATAGTTTCTTTTACTAAATTATGGATTAAACTTACGTGATTATAGGATGCAGTTTGGTCTAATGCGTAACTGCAACAGGTTTTGTATTATAATTTGTTAATCCTTTACCCCATCATCTGCCTAGCCTTTTTACCAACTAAACACATCAACACGGTCTAGGGATATTTCATACTCAATTAAATAACTCGAAAAGTACTGGCCGCATTGGAATCTTTTATACACCGATTTGTTTGTAATTTATCTCAGACTAATTCCAAATTAAAATTTTTGAAAATTCTTTTTCATTACTCATACTCTGAAAGTTGGTCTGAAGTTGCCTGAGGAGCGGGATGAAAGTAATACTTTTCATCCCTAGGGAGAATCGCTTTCAACTGACAGCTGTGAAATTATTAAAAATAAAACTAGTTCTTTTTCACATATCTATTGAACCATGTTCCAACTTTCAATACAGCCACGATGTAAAATTGAAATAACTTAAATTTAAGTATTGATTAAAGAATATATATTTTTTTAATAACTTTATTATAATTTAGTTTCAACAATTTCTTTAAAATAACTTAGATTTGGGCAAAATATTTACCATTATTTCAATCACAGTTTTTTTTGTTCTGTGATTTCAATGATGAAAATAAAAAATAATGGCTGAATAGCTGGCCGGCCACAGAAAAAAAAAAACAAACAAAATAGGCGGGAAAGCGGCAACTCGATCTTCATTTATTTTTTCGATTTGAAGACTTTTGTTTATACGTATAGCAGAGATTTGTACCTATAAAATGAGTTCATCTGATTCTGATATGAATTTAACGCCTGATTTTATAAGAGAAGAGGCTAATACCATAAACTTTTAATAAAATTATCTCATCAAAGTTGTTGTTAAATGTAATAATAAAATTTACTCATTTTTTCTTTAGCTAATTCATGTTTTTATTTTTACTCTCCTTGTATTTGTAATGAAAAGCACAGTGTTTACCTCGGGTTGAAGACTTATTTAGTCCCTCGAACTATTGGCGCCCTCACTTCGTTCCGGGCGCCAAACCCCGTCTCGGGACTAAATAAGTTACTTTCACCCCTAGGGTAACAATGTACTATTGTTTCGGTGGCATAAAAATGTCTTGATGTGTAGGAGAGGGAATTTTCATTTGTGCGAAATTTAGAAAACAATACGAATTACGTTTAGTTACAGTTTTTTTTCATTTTTAAACGAAAGATAAAGTTAAAATTGAGGTATTGTAGCCATGCAACGCCAACATTTGACGAGGGCGGATATGTTACGAGCTGTGGGAATGCTGGAAGCTGGGTCTGTTCAGCGGTTCTGTTTGCAAATTACTGTGCGAGCTCAACCAAATGCAACGGCGACTCAATTGGTCCAAAGGCTGCGAGTGGAACACCAAGTGCTTGGGAGTGACCAAACTGTAAGAAGGCGACTGCATGAAAGCAATCTACGCTCTCGTAGACCACTCCGGGTCCCACCTTTACGGAGAGGCAATCGTGGACGACGATTAGAATGGGTTCGGAACCACGTGGACTGGGGCTGTGAGCAATGGTCCAATGTGCTGTTCACGGATGAATCCAGGTTCGGCTTCCATCCAGATTCACGAAGGACGCATGTTTGGCGAGTTCCTGGACGATGGAGCCGTCTTCAGAACCCTCAGGAAGTTCACCCATACCAAGGAGGAACAATTATGGTTTGGGCAGGAATTTGTCTTGGAGGACGGACGGATCTCGTTTGGGTGCGGGGCAATATGACAGCAGAACGATACGTCCAACAGGTGCTGAGGCCCGTAATCTTGCCCCACAGAACACAAATGGGGCAAGATTTCCTGCTCATGCACGACAATGCCCGGGCACACACGGTGAGAACGGTAGCAGCTTGGTTACATACACACAATGTTAGGGCCTTAGACTGGCCTGCTCAATCGCCAGATCTAAATCCCATTGAGCATGCGTGGGATAGGCTGCAAAGAAGAGCTCTGAAGGAAGTTCCTGAAAATCTGGCTACAGAAGATCAACTTTTTGCGCACCTCAGAAGGACATGGGAAAATATTCCGCAGCAAGACATAGACAACCTTGTTCTGAGCATGCCGAATCGTTGCCGATGTGTTATGAACATCATGGGCGCTTTCTCAGACTACTAACTTCAAGTTTATAAACACAAATTAAATGATTTTTCTATTTTTTTCAGTTTTTACTCATAAATTAAAAGTTAATTCATATACAGTTTCCGTCTATGCTTCATTTTTTTTCCATAAAATCCTGAAATTTTAATCGAAGTACCTCAACCATTATTAAAAAAACTGGCCAAGTGCGAGTCGGACTCGCGCACGAAGGGTTCCGCACCATTATAGCAAAAAACGGCAAAAAAAACACGTTTGTTGTATGGGAGCCCCCCTTAATTTATTTTATTTTAATTTAATGATTATTATTTTTTGAAGTGAATATACTACTAAATATACTGTGAATATTTCAAGCATCTACCTGTTGCCGTTATTAATATCGAGCAAAAAACAACAAAAAAATCACGTTTGTTGTATGGGAGCCCCCCTTAAATATTAATTTTATACTGTTTTTAGTATTTGTTGTTATAGCGGCAATAAAAATACATCATATGTGAAAATTTCAACTGTCTAGCTATCACGGTTCTTGAGATACAGCCTGGTGACAGACGGACAGACAGACAGACAGACAGACAGACGGATCGTGAAGTCTCAGTAATAGGGTCCCGTTTTTACCCTTTGGGTACGGAACCCTAAAAATGGTAGAATAATTAATAACGTATCTTTTAAATATATACATGTCATATAAATAATTAACACATTGATAGTAATTCGCTTTTTTAAAAATATCCCTAGACCGTGTTGATGTGTGTATATCGGGGTCGGCTTCCAGTCTTACCGGATTTAGCTGAGTACCAGTGTTTTATATGGAGCGACTGCCTATCTAACCTTCACAACCCAGTAAATGGGTAACACAGTACCCCTTGGCAAGACTGGTGTCAGATCTCAAGCTTCTGACTACCCGTAACGACTTTTTTTTTTTGTCACAATCCCACCGCACTATTCCCAAACCACTGCACCTCTTGAAAGCCAGAATCAACAGTGGCGACCACCAGAAAAGCCCCGAGGCAATGAAGCTCGACGAAGTCCTGGAGAAAGAATTTAACTGTCTTGGATCCCGCAACGAAATTAATCAGAAAAGAATAACGGAGGAGTAGGAAAAAATAATATAAATTTCCACTTCCCTCCATATCAAGCAGGAGACAGAACAAACAAGGCCAATAGGCACAAAGGGTCGTTTACAACTGGGATAAGCTCAGTTGCCTAGCACCACGGATAAAAATTAGCATTAATATTAATGTGTCCTAACATTGGGAGCTATTATATTTCATTCCAATAATAGGTATGGCAAAAACGCTTGAACGCACGGAAATTTGTTCTAGTTTCCACAAGGTCCGTATAGTAAACAACTCCTGATGCAGCCTGTACATTATTCAACATAATATTGCGTTCATTCTGCCAAAGAATACACTTCCATAAGATATTATGTGCAGATTGTACATATTCGCAGTCAGATGTAGAACACTGACATAAAGGCGAGGCAACGAGCTTGAAGGAAAATAATTTACTTTTAAGGTTACCATGACCTGTGAGAAGTTTGGCAACACAGTGATCCACCTCCAGCCACGTCCTGGCCAGCCGCACGCGAACGGATGAAAAGCCCGTAACGACTGTCAAAGATCTTCAAATGACAGCCGGGAACAACGGCTTAACGTGCTTTCCGAGGCACGGAGGAAACTCGGTATGTTGAAATGGTCACCCATCCACGGACCGACCTCGTCAAGCGTTGCTTAATCTTGATGATCGACCGTGCGGCTGTTATTATTTAACCACGAGCTCCTCTGTTAATCCTTTACCCCGTGGTAGGTTTTTCAATCTATAATATTAACACTGAAATAACAATTTCTATAAAAACGCAAAGTCTAATCTATATTTTTTTTTTAAGTATGAAACATTTCATCAAGTAGCAGCAGCAACTCATTAATTTAATTGATTACGGAGTCACAAAGAGTTCACCGTTTGTTAATAAAGTGTGCTTTCAGTGTTTTATCAATGTAATAACGTAACACAAAACAACCTCCATATATAAATTAATTAACACTTTGTGAACACCTGCGCGACGAGTTAGATAATCCAACTTTGCGCATTGAAACTTTCTCAAATAAATTGGGGCACCAATTACAAATGTGTGTTAAGAGATCGCACCACGTACTCTCGTTACACTTTAAAGTACTTTACTAAGCTCTGGGTTACAGGGAATTAACAAATGGTTTCAATAAACCAACGGGTAACAACGATAACAAGGAGTAATATAGTACGTAGGTATAATCTGTCTAAGCTTAAAACAAGAGGGAAGAACATTATCCATTCCCGATATTTATCACCATTCAAAACCGATATAATAAAAAGAAAACCATTTTTCTTCAACACCGCGAGCCTTTCCCACATAATTCCCTAAAGTAACTGTAATATTTTTGATACCGCTTATAACGTTTATGCATCGCTTGAGTAGGCAGGCGATCGATCACAAGTGATCCCGGGGCGCGCGCTAGGTAATCGGCGTGTTATCTTTAGCGCAGCGTGGCACCCAGGGCTCGATCACGCTTAAAAAGATTAACATATTACCCGCAGATTGATGCCGACACTTTCCAAAATAGAACGTCGAGATTTTAGAGCTCCACAATATGCAATTAATAACAGTATATCAGCTTTCCAATAAGAGAGCTCGTTCGGTCTTTAAAATTGGCTATTACAAAAATGAAGTAAGCACGTCCTTCGTTCAAGATAGCTTGTAAAAAAGTTTAATAAGCTTTTATGAACGTTGCGTTGGCAACATTGATACCTGGAAAACAACTTTACTGTGCTGTTCATTTCATACCTTACTTCTTTGTTGTCAGTCATATTTATTACGTTTCAAAATTAAAGTTCCCTGATTTTCATTAACGTTATTAGCCGAATATAATGAAATTAAATATCCATTAATTTATATGTTTTAATTCATAACATAAGCTCTGATATTTTTGGTATAATATTATACATTTATACGAGTACCAAACCTAATTTTTTTATTATGGGGTGTTCTCATCCGCTTCTTCTTCTTCTTTCGCCTGTCAGAGTTGATTAAGCCGCCTCTGGGATCCCCACAGGCCTCTGACTAATTGGCTATTTCAGGCTTACATTAACTATGTAAGTGCAGGTTATTTGTATCTCAACCGCTATTATTTTTGTATGAAAGTCCGTCGCGTAAGCTGTTATTCCCGGGGATTATAGGCATCATTTAAAAGATTTAATCGAGTCATTTTCACCATTTCTATAACAACGTATTGCGTCTGTTGATTAAAACATTCGCAATGGTTTTGTTAATGCTGGCGACTTCTAAAAGATTCATAACGGGACTGCTAATGTCTATGGTATAGCTGGCATGAATTTTAAATGTTTGAGGCATTACAGAGGATGACTTTATTATGCAATTTTGGCTTAAATGGTGTTAACAAAACAGTGACATATATTAAATTTGGAGCATTGGAAGGTCAGCGTTGACATGGTATCAATAGGCGTGCAACAAAATGCGGGTCGCTCACAAAGCTTGTGCACGTCACGTGCGTGATTGATGGTGTCCTGTCCCCTCACTAGCCGCTCTTTGTGCCCTCAGCAACCAAATGCGTCCGTAAATACCACCGCTGTGTCTGCAATAAACGTCTGCTTTTATATAATTGATGTTCGTCGTGTAGCCTTCGTGCAGAGTGACACTGATGCGACGTAGGACTGCAAGTTTCTTTTCAAATAAGATTTATATGGATCTCTGCTCCGGATGTGTCAGCTGGACAAATGTAGCTGTTCAATTTTAGAATTCTGCTGTCATTTGGTAACATATTATGATATCTAAACTACTAATATAATATTTCAAATATGTATCATCGCTTATGAAACCTTAAAATACTAATACAGATATAACTGTAAAATGTATGTTTAATGCATTACATAATATAAACATAAAGAAGCACATATCCAAAATACATGAATTTTAAACACA
Organism: Orthosia incerta; assembly: GCA_948252205.1. Lineage (NCBI taxonomy): Eukaryota > Metazoa > Arthropoda > Insecta > Lepidoptera > Noctuidae > Orthosia > Orthosia incerta. Next base: position 14,453,963 of record OX411754.1, read on the forward strand.
CTTAGCAAATACATTTACGCCAATAATGGGTAAATACGAATAGAGAAAATATAATAAGAGAAAACAATAAAATTTGCTGTCTTACAAACACTAATGAATTAAACGATTCAACACAGTATATTTATATGTACCACGTAAACACTGGAGCTTGTCCTTACAAGCTCCAGTGTACATTTAATTGCAATGAAAATATGTCTTTGGTTATATAAATGAAGGGGAAGTAAATGTCGGCAGGGTCCCGCGAAGCGCGCCGTGCGCGGTGCGGCTGAGCGGAGGAGCCGCCGCGGAAACGGCAAATTTCGTACAGAAATGCGACGTTGTTGTCGTGTTTGTGTTACATTAAATTACAAACGTCGGGTTAGGTCTGTTAGGTAAACATTTTCCGTTACCTACTCCATTGTCCGCGGCCCGGCTTACTCCGCTCATATTTGATTAAAATGGAGATTTCGTGAAAATTTGCGTTTGCTATATTATAGTCGTGTGCTAAGTACCCTTAAACAAAATTATTTTGTTTTACCGCTGCGTACCCACCATTAACGAAGCGTTTTATTGTTTCAGGTTGTGCAAATGTTTAAAGTTTGCAAATATATTGGTAGTGCAACAAAACGATGATTCGGGTGAGTGTTTTTAGACTTTTAGTAGTGAAACAGTGGTTTACCAAGAGAGTGTGTAACAGTATGTAATGTCAGTGTGGGTGGGCTGGTGAGTCGGGTGTGTGATGGTGAGGCGGAGGGGCCGCGCGTGATGCGCGGCGCGCGCCTCGCCGGCGGCGCGTGGCCCGCGCCCGCGCACGCCGCGCCCGCGTGATGCGCGCTGCCCGCGCCGCGCTGCTGGCGTGGCTGGCGTGCTGCGCGGCCGCGCTGTCTTCGCATAAGTACAGCACCAGAGTCGTGCGTACCAAGTACGGGCCGCTGCGCGGAATCGTCGTGCACTCGCATCCGCAGGTCGAGGCCTACCTCGGAGTGCCGTATGCTACACCGCCGCTAGGTAGCCTCAGGTAATTCATTTTTCCTTTTTATTTTCGAACCAAATAAAATAAACGTGGGTGATCGTGGGCGTAGACGTATTGATTATGCATTACTTGCTCCCACATATAGATCTGCAAAAATATCATGCCTTGGCTTGCCAAAACATAGCATGCCTTTATAAATACCTTTTATTTTTATAGGGCAGGACACTTTTTCAGAAATTATTTTGAATCGTTATGGATGACTCATTTTGCTGAAACATGCAATGAATGAAGTTTTAAATTGTATTTTTTTTGTATTGTAAATTTAAAAGCAATGAGGATTAGTGCAACAAACCCCAAACCCATCTACTGTTTTAAACAAATTGTAGTCTGACCCAAACAGGTTAACCTGTTTCGAATAGTATGTATTATTTTCTGTTTTACTCAGACTATGTGGAAAGGCCGTAAGACTAACTTTGCTTACTAACTTTTTTCGAATACTTGCTTCGTAATCATCTGTTGAATAGGCACTAAGTTCGGAACTATTTAAGCAATCTCAAAACATGCACACGAGCGAAATTGTTACAAGTCATAAACATGAATTTGTCTCACTGGGAATCTACCTAACACCTAGTATACGTATGTTGATTTGCAATGCGTAAAGCTTAATTCACACAAGCATATCCCCAGCGTATTATGCGTCGTTCAAACTGACTGAGAAATTAATGACTCTTGAATTTAAGTTGACTAATTTTGCATCGAGTCTGACGATAACCGCAACATTGTTTGAAACCGCATATAACGTAATTATGATGACTCACTTTGAGATGCTTAAGGTTCTTTCCTCGTAAAAAACAAGGGATAGGCTATTTATATAACTTATACAACTTTTGTTGTTCCCTGATTGTAGAAAAATAGGTACGTGCAGTAACCGCGTGCCAGGTACCACCTCTGTAGGTTCCATTCTTGCACTTCTCACCACAACTCACACAGAGTACTTTTCTGGACTCACCGTCAACGGATTTCTATCCAATCAATGCCAAGATAATTAAATCTCCACGGCACACAGATACAAGTCGCCGGGTGTGGTGACGCCGTCACAGTGGCGCACGACGCGGCTGGCAGACGCTTCGGACCCGGCATATCCGCAGGTGCACCCTGCCGCCGCGTCGCGCGATTACGCCTTGTTGCTGCACCCGCGCGCCAGGATACGGCAACTGCAGCGACTGTTGCCGTATTACCGCGCACGGGTTCGGCAACAACCGTTTCAGGCAGCTATATGAAACCGAATTCATCATAATTTTGCTGATTCACTTTGAGATGCTTAGATTATTAATTCATACAAAGAGAGGTACCTACTCCCGTCGTCAATAACAGACGAGTATTTAGTGATAAATACATTTCTTTAATCCTTAATTGACGTGATATACGTGCAATAACCACATACCGTGTATCAACTATGTAGGTACCATTCTAGAGACAAAAACTAAACTCTAGGCTACTCATCTGCCCTCCCTGGTGGGTTCCCGCATTGTCGAGGCGGTAGGGCTCAGTAGCCGTAGTTTGGTCACCAGGGACCCTTGGACTTTGGTCGAGGCGGGGCCGCTCGTCAGGGCTTTTGCCGATAAGGCGACGACGTAGCAGGCAATAATTGCGGTGCCGCCTGGGCATCATGGCAACTGAGGTGGGATGCGATGTCGTATGTGGCCTCCCATACCCATGTGGTAGTGCAGTATGCAAAAAAATTACTCCACGCAAAAAAAAATAAGTCTACTCATCTGGACTCACTATCAACTGGTTTTTATCCATTTAAAGCTTAGGTTAAACCGTCTTCACGGCACAGATACATGCCGCCGGTGACACCGTCGCAGTGGCGCACGACGCGGCTGGCGGACGCATCGGGGCCAGCATGCCCACAGGTGCCGCCCGCCGCCGCGCCGCGCGACGACGCCTTGTTGCTGCACCCGCGCGCGAGGATACGGCAGCTGGAGAGACTACTGCCTGTACTTGCCAACCAGAGCGAGGACTGTCTTTACGTCAACCTCTATGTGCCTGTTAATGGTAAGTTTTTCTGTACCTTTTGTCAACTTCTGTTTAACTTCTATACTTGTCTATGTATTATCTGGATAATAAACAATTTATATTTTTAGGGTTCCGTACCCAAAGGGTAAAAACGGGACCCTATTACTATGACTCCGCGATCCGTCTGTCTGTCTGTCCGTCTGTCACCAGGCTGTATCTCATGAACCGTGATAGCTAGACAGTTGAAATTTTCACAGATGATGTATTTCTGTTGCCGCTATAACAACAAATACTAAAAACAGAATAAAATAAATATTTAAGGGGGGCTCCCATACAACAAACGTGATTATTTTGCGATAATGGTACGGAACCCTTCGTGCGCGAGTCCGACTCGCACTTGGCCGGTTTTTTATTCTATCTATCTGAATTTAGATTTGATGCTTTTGATTTTTGACTCGTGCGTTAATTCGAGTAAACGGTCTGTTCCAGTAATTAAAAACGGGCAAAATCTATTCTTGATCTCATCTTTGCGATATTCAATGTTCATATTCTAATAATCACGGAAATTGCATAAACACATACTATTTCCATAAGGAATTTGTCATTACAGTAACTAATAAAATTTTATTGAACAAGTAATCCAGTTTTAAACTATGGATGCAATTCAACACTGGTTTGCCATCATAACTACCTGTTAACTGACTGATCTTTTTGCAGTTTTTAAACAATTTGATTACTACATTGTACAGATAGTACCTTTTATAAGCGCAATGAATATTACTACTACTACGTGACTATCTTCTTGATACACTTCTCTTAATGTGCGACACCCATGACAAGAAAGCGGGTAGTCTCTTCCAAAACTAGAGGATTAAGCCACGAGAATGTTTATGAGAATTACAGTTAGGAAATTCTCAAATACAGTCTCGCGGTTGGCAACGTGCCCGCTAACGGCGATACCTTTGCCCTCATCGTATACACTCTCATATCGCAGTCGGCGAACTGTGAGTGTACGGAATACCTCTGCCTAATCCCGCGGGATTACTGGCGCGACAGTTATGTATGTGTATAATGTGTAGCACGCAGTCTTTGTTTCCTCTTTTTTCTTGTGTCGCACTTTTCTAATAGAGCAGAACAATGGTATCAACATAATAGAGTTCCACGAGACGAGGGCTCGCTGCTCATTAATCCTTGCCAGCGGTTTATTCATCTAATTTATTCACGTCATTTCCCAGTTAATTCACTGTCCGTTAAACATGTCGCTTTAAAAATGTATCAAGGTAGATACTTTGTATGATACGTTTTCAGTACCGTGTGCGGGATTTAATTTTGCCTCTGAGTTTTATTAGCTTGCTAATTTGACTTTATAATTTGCTATTTTGACTGCGATAGAAGCACTTATATTTTCATGTAGAACGACCTATTCAGTATTACAATATATATTGTTTAACTATCAAGATTATTCCTCGTAGCTTATCTACGCCGTCGTAGCACTCGTAGCATCGTAGTACCCCCGTAGCACTCCCGTAGCCAGCGGTGTGTTTAACATGTTTGCTATTTACGAAACTGGCCCGTATTCCAGATGCTCATACTCGACTCAAACTCAAGATTGGCCACACCTACCAATCAACTGCCAACCAATCACAACTCTCGAGTTTGGCATAATATGATTCTTTAGCTATGTGTACTCAATAGAGGTCTGCAAGAGACCAGACGCTCCAGACGTTACTGAATTCTTTCTGAACAAAATGTGTGGTAGGTATTGAATAAAAATGAAAATCCAAGTTAGTAAGTGCCAAAGAAATGCTAATAATACTCAATTCCACTGATTTTGTGTTGGAAAGAGTTCGGTAACGTTTGGGGCGTCTAGGATTTTGGACTTGAGTACGTTAATGTCAAAAAAAAAAACAACCCAACCAATCACAACTGTCCATTTCCAGTTTGAGTTGAGTTGAGTTGAGCATGAGCTTCTGTAATACCAACCTTAAGTTACATTTCTGGTACACATAAGATGAAGTATAAAGCGTTTCTACAAACATGTAATAATGAAACAAGGACGAACAGATGCGCTTGGCAGTCGCTCTTATTTAGTTTTGTAACAGTCCAAATTGCATCATCTAACCAGGGTTAGCAACACAATGTAGCTAAGAGTTATGTGCTAACCTATTAGCTGCACAAAGCTGAACTTTATGATAGCCATACTTTACGTTGAATATACTTTATACGTGGGACGTCGTGGACGCTCGACTACAGATGCGGGTGTTGCTTTGTTGAAGCACATATTTGACGCATGGGAGAAGTCGCGAAATGCAATTGGTGTTTTCTGCGATCTTTCTAAAGCCTTCGATTGCGTTCACCATGATACGCTTTTGCGTAAACTACGTCATTACGGTGTTCAAAACGAAGCCCTAAATGTAATTGAGTCATATTTACTTAATAGATACCAATGCGTAGACTTTAATGGCGCTAAATCTTCCAGGTTACCTGTTGAGCTGGGTGTACCTCAAGGCTCAATACTAGGTCCGTTTTTATTCCTGGTTTATATTAACGATCTGCCATTCTATTTAAAGGATATTTGCGACGTTGTACTGTTTGCAGATGATACTTCTCTGATCTTTAAAGTAGATAGGAATAGACAAGTTTTTGATGACGTGAATAACGCACTATCAATGGTCACAGATTGGTTCACAACAAATAATCTTGTTCTTAATGCCAAAAAGACTAAATGCATAAAGTTCGCTTTGCCCAATGTTAGAAATCTGGGTCCCAACATTGTGCTCGGCAATGAGAAGCTCGAAACTGTTGATTCAGCTGTGTTTCTGGGTATAACAGTAGACTCAAAAATTCAATGGGGGCCACATATATCAAGCCTAGCGGGTAGGCTTAGCTCGGCCGCCTACGCCGTCAGAAAGGTTAGACAATACACTGACGTTGATACAGCAAGGTTGGTCTACTTTAGTTATTTTCACAGTATCATGTCCTACGGTATTCTACTGTGGGGCAGAGCCGCTGATATTCAAAATATATTTGTGCTTCAAAAACGAGCTGTTCGTGCCATTTACCAATTAGGTGCGCGTGTTTCTCTAAGAGATTTTTTTAAAGAGATTGGTATTCTCACAGCGGCTTCACAGTACATATTCGCCAACATTTTATATATTAGGCAGAACATTCATTTGTACAGTAACAATAGTGATATTCACAACTTTAACACCAGAAATAAGGACAAATTACGAGCTCCCTTTCATCGACTTCATAAGGTGCATAGTTCATTCGTTGGGGTTGGTATAACTTTTTACAACAAGTTACCGTCTTCTTTTCTAGAATTGCCATTTAACGCATTTAAAGCAAAAGTAAAAGCTAATCTCTGTTCTAAGGCATACTATTCTATTAATGATTATCTAAATGATAAGCATAGTTGGTCGCTGTGTTGAACTCAAGACAATGTTCGTGTTCTTTTACCAAAATTAGCTTGCTGTCAGGTTAAATATTATTATTTTTTAATTTCGTTTTTATGTGTATTTTTTTAATTTTATTTTTTGGTAAGACTGTCGTAGGTATCGTTTACTGTTATTGTCGGAGCTGATGAAGATTGCTTATAGAGTCAATCTTTCTAGTATTATATAGCAGCATAGCCAGCATTGTGTGAGTACCATGTACTTCAGAGCTATCATTGTCTAGATACCTACGTCTTCTATTGACTTGAATGACTCCGGTGGTTGAGAGTATGTCATGCTCACTCAAATGTCTCGCCGATGGTGGCGCGTGTGTCGGATCATTTAGCTCCCTTCAAAATGGTTGAGCTGAATGGTGCTGATACATGTGTCATGTTCGTGAACGGGCGCTGTCGGTTGGGACTGGTCATCTCTTAGCTGCCATGGTTTATTTTAATTGATTCTAATTTTATTTCTGAATTGTCTTTTTATATTTACTATGGACACTTTTAACTTTCTACATCGTTCTCACATAATGTGTAATCTCAACATGAATGATGTAACAAATGATTTGTAATAATTACCTAATTGAAAAAGAGTGTCCATGGAGTTTCTTGCCCGTTCTTCTCCATAGAGATCTACGCCTTGGAATGGGCATCTACGGTACTTTCACAGTTATTATGTCTTGTGACTGGGACTGTAGCACCATAATTTTGTAATATTTTATTTTGTCTTTTGACAATTCAAAAGTGCCTGTAACTGGCCTACTTGAAATAAAGTGCTTTGACTTTTGACTTTTGGACGATACCCAGCTAAAAAAATATCATTGACTTAGGTACGCAATTTGAACAGATTTTTGTTCTAAACTTAAATTAATTCAGAAACTTTTCTTTATAATTTATTTAGAGGATTGAGAATGTGTGCGTGCTTATTAAAACTTTAATATTTTTTTTACCGTCGAAAAAGTTTCCTAAAATTCAAAAAACGGGGTGCCATTTCTAAGTAAACTATATTTATTATATTATTGAAGCACCTTTTTCGGTAGTCATGTGGACAGCACTTGTATATATTTGTCCACTCAGTTAGTTAAAGCTGAAAGAGGACATAAATGGCTTTAGTAAAGTTAAATGAAGAACCGTTGCGTTTAAGGGTACACTAGTCGAAAATTCTTCCATACGAACGTAGTCTACGGATTATTCCACTGTTTGACAATGTACGTTCAAAATAAAAAGTGATATCAATTTGTCTCATCATTATCTAGCCCTGTATGGAAGCAAAAAAGTAAAATAAGAAAACATTTGAAAGTTATGAGCGTCGAAAGTTCCACATTTCGACACTAAAAATAACGCATTTTTGGGCGCAAATAAATGCCATAAGGACGGAATATTGAAAAACGGCCACCATACAGGGATAGATTAGTAGTTCAACAATGCAAATAATTTAATTTTGAACAGATACGTTTAGTCGTTTTTTCATGATATCCAGACTCCCAAAGGTCTGATTATAAAATTTCGCGCCATTTCGTTACAAATTTGCAAAAGTGTGTATTCGTACGCGAACTAGCTTCCTACTACTCATCACAGCATCTATCTCTTCCGCATGTGTTGTCGGTTGATATAAAATACATTTTGACCCCGCGCGCAAAATAGTTCGTGCCGTCGACTAGTGTAACCTTAAGCGTAGCACAATAATGTTGAATCATTCCTCATAAATTTGGGCAGACCATTTCTACTGTGTAAAATACAATGTAGTAGTTTTACATGATTGGAAAAGGAAAGCTTAGAGTTTCTATTCCTTTTGTGAAACATTTTACCAACTTTGTATATAATGTGGATCTTTGTTCGAATTTTGGCCTTCTTTACCATAGTAAGCTATAATCCATACATTATTACCTCACTTTCAATATTTATGTACTTCACACGCTAGGAATCTGCGTTCATCCAACAATCTTCTCTTGCTTTGTCCGTCTCATACTTCTGATTTTATTCAGTCTTCCTATCATATTCAGTCCATTCTTCTCTGGAATGCGCTACCGCTCGATATCAGGACGGCCACCAGTCATTATGCATTTAAGCGGAAGTTACGACATTACTTTCTACACCAATAGCAGAGTCGTCTCAATCACCTTTCTATTACTTTTATACCTATATATATATATGTATTTATTATAGGAAATATATATTTATGTTTATTTTAACTATATATATATTCTTTCATTTTTACATTAATAATTATTTCTATTTTTGATGCACCTGCCATGTTATCTCTTCACCATCCTTGGTTGACTGGTAGAGAATGCCTCAGGCATTAAGTCCGCCTATGTACCTGTATGTTGCATGAAGTTTTAATAAATAAATAAATTATTCTGTATAAGTTCGCATCACACATTATCTATTAAAAAAATCACTAGTTCTACGTTTCCTAATGGCAACAACACTAAAATATTGATGTGCAAACCAAAATTTCGACCGAACCCATTTTAAGGGGTTACTTTGAATAGTTACCTCCATCTAAACTTGACATGGCTATAATTTATGCACGGCCGGTTCAGCTGCAGAGCACTTAAGGCTTCAGGAGTTATAAGTAAATACGTACGGCTGCGAGAAATGAAAGCAAGCACTTACGGCACATAAGATGACACAGAAGATGCATCGGGGAGAGGAAGCGGGTCCCACTCGGCGCGGGTGTCGAGGCCTCAATTCCGTAGTGCATTGCAGTGCATTTTGCCCCCTGCAAGCAATGCGGAAGTGAGGCTAAGGCACCCCATATCTACGGGGCGACGACGGCGACGGCGCTGTTCTGTCATCAATAACGTGAGTATAATATGTGTGGAAACTGTTATTGTTATTGTGAAGGATTGTTATGTGTGCTCTCTAATGTTTGTGTTATGTTTACTGTGTGTGTTAAATAATTATGGTTATGGGAATAATATTTGAACGAGTAACTTGGTTGACTGGTAGAGAATGCTTCAGGTATTAAGTCCGCGTATGTACTTTTATGTTGCATGAAGTTTTAATAAATACATAAATAATTGTTGTGTTTGTAAGATGTCTTTACAAAAATTGAAGTTGTACATACAATACAAATTTTGTTCAACTGTATGTGCGATATGACATGAACCCTTAAACAAAATGACATTCATAGCCATAGCGATTTTCAGAATGCCAAAATATTTGGGATTGACCGCGTGACATTTACGTCAATCCCTTTCGTTTTGGATTTGTCGTGAACCGTTATCGCCGATAGAGAGTCACATTTGTTTTAGGCCACTGCGAGAAGCTAGTATCTATTTGTAATATTAAAGGATTACAAAATGAATTAAATGTATTTTTGTATTTAAACAGTTTCTGGAAGCTTTGGTAATTTTTTAATCTTGTTACGAAAATATTTTTAGTTATTGTTACAACGATTTTCCTCGCGTAGGTAGGTACTGATATTATGAAAGCTTTATATTGTTAACATTACTTATTATGCTAATTAGGAAGCACTCTCTGATAATATAATCGTTAATTAACAGTATCAGATACCACTTCGTAATTTATAAGCTGCCAGGAGAAGCCTCCATCGAGATGTTAATCTAGAGTTTTTATAGGTACTCGCAATTAACATCGAAGACGATGTATATTTACGATTTCTGGTTTGAATATTGTGTAAACTGGTATTGTGGCTCTAGACCTAGACAAAATGTCATAAAATGTTAAAGTGATAAATGATGAAATGTTTTGATTTTTGTTGTGGAGGTCAGATAGGCAGTCGCTCCATGTAAAACACTGGTACTCAGCTGAATCCGGTAAGACTGGAAGCCGACCCCAATATAGTTGGGAAAAGGCTAGGCATAGGCATAGGATGAAATGTTTTGATCATGTGGTATTTCGATAGCGCTTGAAAAATCTTGTATAGGGTGTTTGTCATTAACATGCTTTTATTAGCTTGATAAGTATGTATCTATGAATCAATGTAACGGAATCTTTAAACGTGATTTTCACCTCCTTCAAAACGTGGGTTCGGTTTGAAACTTTGCACACTTATCAAGGACCGATGACAATGCAATAATTTAGTCAAAGTCAAATATATTTATTCAACTAGGCCTCCTGTCACCTGCTATTTAGCAGACACAATAGAAATTTCCATTGTCTTGCGCCGTTTAACGTCAAACAAAAATTAAAATTTACAAGTAATAAAAGTTGATACTACCGTGTGCTTTTAAATAGTTTGTCCCATTAGCCTTACCAAGATCTTCAGGATTAGCGACTTTTTAGTTTAATTTACAATTAAAGCGTGTTTTTTACACTATCATATATCTAGTATCGTACATAGGATACTATCAAAGTGACACAAAATTTTCAAAGACGAAATTGTTCATATGTTTATATTACAACCTTACATAGTATAAAATAAATAAATAAATTGTAGTTCTAAAAACTAAAAAACACGCTTTAATGGTAAATTGAACTAAAAAGTCGCTAATCCTGAAGATCTTGGTAAGGCTAATGGGACAAACTATTTAAACGCGCACGGTAGAATCAACTTTTATTACTTATTAATTTTAATTTTTGTTTGACGTTCAAAAGTGCCGCTCATTGGCCTGACTTTGACTAAATTATTGCATTGTCATCGGTCCTTGATAAGTGTGCAAAGTTTCAAATCAATCCCACGTTTTGAAGGGGGTGAAAATCACGTTCAAAGATTCCGTTACATTGATACATAGATACATACATACCAAGCTAATAAAAGCGTGTTAACAAAGCCGCTTCCCGCTGTCTGTCTATCCCTATGTATGCTTAGATCTTTAAAACTACGCAACGGATTTTGATGCGGTTTTTTTAATATATAGAGTGATTCAAGAGGGAGGTTTATATGTATAATCTACGCGGACGAAGCCGCTGGCAGAAGCTAGTTATCATATAAATATGACTCATAGATCTATGATCCTAGATATATAATGATAGTGTAATACCCCCTTTGGCCTCAGAGCTTCAGAGGCTCTAGCCAAGTGACAATTTATTAGCGTTATCGTTTGTCAAATAGGCCAAAATGAATGGGATTGACAAGCACTTTCTAAATATCACGTAGATTTTTCTTTTGACAATTAATCGCTATCAATGACAAGCCGCCGCTTTGTCTACACTTGTCACATTCACACACACATTCTATTGAATCTTTCATTCGTAGGGGGGTTACGTCCTTAACTCTGAGGCTCGGCCTCTACCTCTTTTAAAGCTGGAAACAGAATATTTAGTTTTGGAATATTAATCATATTTGGAACGCTAAGTATATTTGAAGATGGTTTTGTTTCGTTTTGCATCTCACTTCTGTAAAAGCCACTACCAATTATGAAAATATAAATTTTCATAATTGGTATTTAAAAGCAATTTTCCTCTTTAATTGAACCCTGCAAGCTATGGCCCCCACAGTACTACTAACTGGCCTAGTAGTTCAAGGTCAAAGTGCTGCCACCGACGGCGACGTGTGTTGTATTGTAAAGGAGGTTAAGAGATTTGTGATCTGACGCTTTATTTTTCATGTTGAAATAGATTACACTTGATTTTGTCTGATTCCAAGATTTAACTGAAATTTAATTCAACTTTTGCTTCATTCGGTGTTTGTACAAATCTTCTATTTCTATGCTCAGTATTTACTTTACTTGTACATTGTACAAGTCTTAAGAAACCATAACCACATAGTTATTTTAGTTAATTTCCTGACTACGTATCACAGCATTATAACAAAATTTGTAATTAATAAGCCAACAGTTTCCATTGCGATAATATCTAGAGTTGTCAGAGTGTAATGTCACAGAATAGTACAGAAGGTCGGGTTCATACAACCAACGAAAACACACGCATCAAGGAAAGAGCAAGTGCATTCACGACTGGCATTCAACCGAGATCGAATCGAAAAAGATACACTGTATCAGCGATTGCCAAAACGTTCTAGATGTTTAGTGTTATCAAGCGCTACCGAAATGTCACATGGTTATTCCCATACATTTTGAATTTTCGACAATCGTTATCTCTGAAATAATGTAACTTGTTCTCGATCGCATAGATACGTACGGTCTCTTAAGGTTACACTAGTCGACGGCACGAACTATTTTGTGCGCGGGTTTAAGACAAAGACAAAGATATTTTATTTCAAGTAGGCCACCAAGCGGCACTTTTGAACGTTACATTTTACAAATAATAATAGATCAACTATTATTATTTGTAAAATACCTCTACCGTTAAAATGCCTGCTATCTCATCCGACAACACGTGCGAAAGATATTGATGCTGTGATGAGCAGTATGAAGCTAGATTGCGTACGAATTAGTTTTTTGCAAGTTTGTAGCGAAATGGATGATGAAGACCTTTGGGAGTCTAGATATCATGAAAAAAAACGACTACATGTATATTTTCAAAATAAAATTATTTGCATTATTGTTGAACTACTAATCTATCCCTGTATGGTGGCCGTTTTACAATTTCTTTCTTCTTATGGTATTTATTTCCGCCCAAAATGCGTAAAAATTTGTGTTCAAATATGGAACTTTCGACGCCCATAACTTTTTTTACTTTTTTGTTTCCATACAGGGCTAGATAATGATGAGACAAATTGATATCAGTTTTTATTTTGAACGTACTTCGTCAAAAAAAGGAGTAATCTCCAGACTACGTTTGTATGGAAGAATGATCGACTAGTGTTACCTTAATTGCCAGTCGCATTTGCACTCACTAGACGTGAAGAATGTCTATGTGTGCGTACGTTGGCAGTTGTAGGTATACAGTCGGCCTTCTGTATGTTTTTGTTCTGTAGTGTGTGTTCACAAACATTTGTGTGCGCAGGGGGTGAGGAGGGCGAGGGCGGAGGGCTGCCGTGCCTGGTGTTCGTGCATGGAGAGTCTTATGAATGGAGTTCCGGCAACGCGTACGACGGGACCACGCTGGCGGCAAACGGCAATATCGTCGTAGTGACCATCAATTTTAGGTTAGGTGTATTGGGTAAGTCCTTAATACTTTTCACCATGGCCTTTTCGAGACAAGTGGCAATTTTGTTGGCAAAGGGTAGTTGGTATCTACCAAAACTTAGGGCGGTTACGCACTACATCCGATACGTGTCCGTAATTTGACTTCCGAGTTCAAAATGTTCTGAATTATGACTTAGATTTCGGATGTAGTATGTATGTAAGCTTCCCTACAAGAAGTACTACGACTAATGCAGAATTGAAATTTCTCGGCTTTGAATCGGATGTAGTGCGTAATTCCCGCACTTAGACATGATAATTTCTAGATTTTATACAAAAATAAAGCAGCTTGAAAAGCTCATAGGCTACGGATATTTTTTTTATACCAGCCTGCCTATTTTGGGCTAAATTACCAACTGAAGTAGCTAAAGGAAAAACAATTCTTATATCAATAGGTAATGGTCATCACATCGGTGTCTCATCGCATGGTCGAGTCGCGCCTATTTCTTAATGTGTTTAAGTATTTGAGGTTAGAACGAATTGAGTATTTGTCAATTGTCAAACTATCTAACCTAACCTGCCAACGTTTGGCACGTTTTTAACCTTAAAAGCGGTTTATTTCAGTATTTAATTACAGTCTTGTTTTAAAACGTCTATTATAGTAGAGCTCTATCATTGTCTGTGTTCTTGTTAACGACCACAGTAATTATAACCAGTTTATTTCAAGATTACCCTTTCACTATCTTTGTTGGGTAATGGGCGGCTTCCTTCATTATATGTCTCAAGTCTTGTAATAAATGTATTAATTAATTTCCAAGAAACGTTAAACAAGTTTTAGCTTATAGTGGAAGAGAACTATTAATAAATAAATCGTTAATTACTAGGTACGTCAATATATATCGTAATCCAAAATAATATGATAAAGAGGTGATTTTGCAATTTAATTACTGTCTCTAAAAGTACCTACTGCATATCTGACACTATCGTTGAGTGTCATAATGGGTATTTTTTTTCTCGAATAAAGGTAGCAGTCTTACATAAAAATGCCCAAAAAATTATAGTTGGTTCTCAAATAACGGGTTATGATTACACTCGGTACTAATATTTCCTATTTTATAAAAGAGCTGCTGCGTGAACCTACAAACAGTACAAACTTTATTAAGCGCTTAAAATATTGTACTTTTATACAATAGGTAATAAACCCGAAAAATCTTATGAACGTATTTTAATAGGGGTCCACCTATTCTCGTATTTTTATATTTTACAGTTGCGAGCGACATTTGATGCAGCTGTAAAATGACGATTTCGAAAATAATAAAACGGAATTTATTCTGCGTTTCTCAGTAATGAGTATCATTTTCCTCAATCTCATTTTTTTAAAGCCCTTTACTGATGGTTATTGATTTCATCTGAAGGAAAAATCAACTCAATTTAAAAAAATACTGCTATTCGATATTTAAATATGGTGATTTATAGGTATGATACATGTGTCATCATCATCATACATAGGTAAATCATCATTCATCACCATCATTTCAGCCGAAAGACGACCACTGCTGGACATAGGCCTCCCCCAAGCGTCGCCACACTGATCGGTCCTGTGCGTTTCGCATCCACCGGACGCCCGCAGCCTTGACCAGGTTGTCGCTCCACCTAGAGGGAGGCCTTCCAACGCTACGTCTTCCGGTACGCGGTCGCCACTCCAGAACTTTTCAGCCATAACGGCCATCCGTTCTGCGAGCAATGTACCCTGCCCACTGCCACTTAAGTTTGACAATTCTTCGGGCTATATCGGTAACCTTGGTTCTCTTGCGGATGTCTTCATTTCTGATTCGATCACGCAAGGAAACTCCGAGTATAGCCCTCTCCATTGCCCATAGGTAAATAGAGTGATAAAATATGATTTAATTTGATACCCTTACCGTAATTACTTTTGTAAAACTTTTCAAATATATAAGAAAGTAAGCACTGTAAAGCTATAATTTTCATTGAAAATATTAAAACGAGAAAGAACGCCGAATATAAACTGACTGTTGATATGTTCTCAACAGCCTTGTATTATAGGTAGCTACAAGTCCATACGCACAGTGGACCCCTATTGTTTCTATAAATACAGTCGTTTGGCCGCAAAATTGTACTTGTTTCCACTTCTTTCTGTTTGTTGTGCTTATGTAATCTGAAAGTATTCAAGAATGCTTTTAACGTTTCGACAACTTAAATACGTTGACGTATTCTTTGACTTACCCTCGCAAACAACTTGTAAAAATGCGCTGAAGTGAAAAGTTTACGCAAAACCTATTTTTAGATGTGTTTTATTTTAAATCCTAACTTTAAAGTAAAACGTATGTACTTGATAAATGCGAAATAAGAAATTATAATGGATTATTTATGTACCTAACTAGTTTTAGTCATACCTACGTGCCAATAACGAGAAAATTTTGTATTTTCGGTTAAGTGTCATAAGAAAAGTATCGAAACGATACACAGCCCCTACACAATTCCAAATATTTGTTTTCGAAGTCACTACTCGAAATTGATGTGATAGAAAATATTGATTCACTTGTGAACAATTTTCGTGAGAGGAAACTTTGAATAACGATGACACATCTAGGGATTGTATGAAATGTGTAAGTTTTCGTATTTACATAAGTGTCGCTATCCACTGGAGTGTATCTCCTAGACAGACGTGTTCGTGTGGTGCGCAAAAAAATACATTATGTCATAATTTATTGAAGACGCTCCATGCCGGGCTGTTGTTCCACAAGCGACAGTGAAATATTTTGCATTATGAGCCACTATTTCTCAGCTGCAAGGCATAGTCGTATTCGTAATGTGTATTTATGTGTACATTTTATACTTCGAAATGGTTTATATTCGTGGGCGATTAACGTTTATTTAGGTCACTTTATGTTATTTTAACTTTGAAGTTGTTTCTTGGTAGGTTTTTTAAAGACTGGTGCTAAGGGGTCGGCGCAGGGTAACTTCGGTCTGATGGACCTGGTGGCGGGGCTGCACTGGCTGCGGGAGAACCTACCGGCTTTCGGGGGCGACCCGGAGCGGGTCACGCTCATGGGACACGGCACGGGGGCTGCGCTCGCCAACTTCCTTGCCGTCTCTCCTGTAGCTAGAGGTATGGAAGATAAGTTGGTGACATTCTTATTAAGTTACGATGGATATACCTATATAGCTATTTGCAATCGTATTCATTCATAATTGAGAAAAATCCTGTAGATTTTTTGCAAGTCGAGTGCGATGTTATCATTGTTTTCTATCATTTAGTCTCGACAAGACCAAATTAGCCCGAACTGACACGAAAATAATATTAATTAGGGATATGTTTTTATGATCTGTCAGCTGGTAAAGGAAGGCCCTCTGTGTGCTCGAGGTAGCGCGGGGCGTGTGGCAGCCGCTCACGTGCAAGAGTACGCGCGTGGGACAGGCATTGTGCGCAATTATACCGCTCCGGGCAGATTTAATTATTTCGTGTCACCATCCCGTTTAGATCCTCCGTCACTTAATGCGATTAAGGTCACATCAGACATGCACAAGAGGACAGCTTCCTCTATGTAATTTAAAAATAAGAACAACATCACACTCGAGACTATTTCTGAAAAGTTTATTATTAAAGAATACGAGAAACGGAGGGCGAAATAAAAATGTTTTTCTTTAGAAGAGATTTCATTATCTGGGTGATCCTTGTTCAAAATGACAAAATTAAATTAGGTTATCTGTTTCAGAACTACTGAAGCGCGTCATCTTGTTAAGTGGGTCGGGGCTGAGTTCATGGGCGCTGCAGAGGGAACCGCTCACGATAAAAAGAAAGGTAGCTTTACATTTAATAATATCGGGTGTGGGCTTCGTGTTAAACAGGCGAGAGGACATTGTTTAGAAAAAATAAGGGAAACCTAAATTGGAGACACGGAAAGTTTTCTTGCATTCGACTTATCCAATTTGCGTGCGAAAAAAGTGGAATCTTTTTATTGTTTTTTTATTTTCACTTAACATTGCCGTTTTTCTCACAAAATAATGTTTACAAGTCATCAAATCTCGATCAACATTGAGGAAAAATAACTTTTAGAGTAGATTTTGCCGGCGATGTGAGTATCAAGATGACGGATATTGAGATTTGATGAAGGAAGGAACTTTTAAGAGCTTAATAAGTATTGTATGTTAAGGTGGCTGAACAGACGGGGTGCCACGGAGACTTGTTGGAAGATGACCTGGCGCCATGTCTGAGGAACAAGCCTCTGGCAGAGCTGCTGGCGGTGCGACTGGACCCGCCGCGGTTTCTGCCGGGGTTCGCGCCCTTCGTCGACGGCACTGTCATCGTCAACCCTTCCGTGAGTTTGAAGTGTTAGACTTAGATGTTTCTTAGAGAATAGTACACTCTTAGATTTAGATGTTTCTTAAAGAACACACACACGGAAACCCCGATAAGAGTCAATGCGGTCGAAGACATCCGACTGAATTTCTTAAACAAAAAGTCATAATTCTAGGTTTGGCCCACGCCTATTTCCTCCTCCGATATAGAATCAATTTAAAAAATATTCCATAAACTGAAAAAGAAAGATATATACTGTGCCCCAATGTTTTACTTTTTAACACGCTTTTATATTAGCTTTTTTTTTTTTTGGGACAATCCCACCGCACTATTCCCAAACCACTGCAACTCCTGAAAGCCAGAATCAACAGTGGCGACCACCAGAAAAGCGCCGAGGCAATGAAGCTCGACGAAGTCCCGGAGAATGAATTTAACTGTCTTGGATCCCGCAACGAAATTAATCAGAAAATAATAACGGAGGAATAGGAAAAAGTTCAAATTTCCACTTCCCTCCATATCAAGCAGGAGACAGAACAAACAAGGCCAATAGGCACAAAGGGTCGTTTACAACTGGGATAAGCCCAGTTGCCTAGCACCACGGATAAAAATTTGCATTAATATTAAGGGGTCCTACATTGTGAACTGCTATATTTGTTTCCAATAATAGGTATGACAAAAATGCTTGAACGCACGGAAATTTGTTCTAGTTTCCACAAGGTCCGTATAGTAAACAACTCCAGATGCAGCCTGTACATTATTTAACATAAAATTGCGCTCATTCTGCCAAAGAATACACTCCCATAAGATATGATGTGCAGATTGTACATATTCGCAGTCAGATGTAGAACACTGACATAAAGGTGAGGCAACGAGCTTGAAGGAAAATAATTTACTTTTAAAGTTACCATGCCCTGTGAGAAATTGGGCAACACAGTGATCCACCTCCAGCCACGTTCTGGCGAGCCGCACGCGAACGGATGGAAAGAATTGGTGGAGGTGTCGGCCCTTGATGGAATTATCCCACCTACATTGCCATTCGGATAAAAGTTCCTCCCAGACGTCAATATGTGGTTTAAATAACCTAGAGATTTTCTCACGGTCACACCGAGTTAAAAAGTCCGCGTCCATGGTCTCTCGTGCGGAATAGTACATTGCAGCGCGTCGCTGCACTTCAAGGTCGACCGGAAGTACGCCAGCAAGTACCGGTAAGGCTTCAGTACTAACCGTCCTGTATGCTTTGCATAAGAATATCAAAGCCAAACGCTGGCTTTGAAGTAATTTACGTCGTACCGCCCCTATTGTGGCCCTATCAGCCCAAACAGGCGCACCATAGCACATACAACCCAAGTAAGTAGCCCCATAAATAGTCTTTAAGGTTAAAAAAGACAGACCCCACGTAGATTTAGATATTCTCGTTAAGGCATAGAAGTTCTTTTTTGCTTTTTCACCGACTATTTTAATATGATCTATAAATGCAAAATTCCTCTCTAACACTAGACCAAGATAGCACACGGACTGCTTCCTTTTTACGGGAACGTTATTAAATTTTATAGTAGGACACGATTTGAGATTACCTTTCAAAATGAGTTGATAAGTTTTGTGCGGAGCAAAGGTCAGGCGGTTTCGATCACCCCACTGAGATATTAATCGTAGGCAAGTGTCAGCCAAGTTCTCGAGTCCAGCTCGAGTACTTGATTGAATGAGCAGAAGACCGTCGTCCGCGTAACCGGTTAATGAACAGCCGCTTGGAAGCGGAATCGCGAGGAAATCATCAAAGCCTAAGTTCCATAAAGGTGGACCAATAACCGAACCCTGAGGACATCCCATGGTTAGAGACTTCGACATGGAATGATGACCGAGTTTAAGTTTCGCGGAACCATTTAAAAAGTAAGAGTAAACTAAATTGTATATATTTCTATAGCAGCCCCGAGTTTTCATTTTAAGTAATAGCATTGGCCACCATGCGTTATCAAAGGCCCCAGAAATATCTAGAAAAATCCCAATTACGTACTTATGTTCAGATGTATTAACAATTTTCCTAACAGTAAGGGCCGCGTCTACGGTAGATTTTCCCATAGTGAAACCGAATTGATTGTTATGAAACTTTGGTCCGTCCGGTAGCAAACGTGGAACGATAAGGCGCTCCAGGAGTTTGCCCAAAGATGGAAGTAATGTTATGGGCCGGTATGACTTTGGGTCGTCCGGGGGTTTGTCGCCACTTTTCGGGATGATTCGTATAAATCCACGTCGCCAAATACGAGGAAATACGCCCTCTGCAATACAACGGTTGTAAACGGTTAAAATCGCATCACCGGCTGTTTTACACGCTTCTATAATCATCCGATTAGATATTTTATCTTCACCTGACGACTTGTTGAGTGGTAACCTCTTGACAACGTTAATAAATTCGTTAGTGGATGGAAGGTCTGACGCTGGTGATTCAGGTGGTACAGCTGCCCACGCTCTGATCTCTTGATGGTAGTCGTTGTCATTAGAAAGTAAGTCATCAGGTATAAGAGTGTTCAGCAAAGCTTCAGTTGTCTCCTCAATACCGGCGGTGTGTTTATTATTTACTTTAATGTTCTGAACAAACGCGAGGTCGACTGATCGATTGGCTTTAAACTCATGATATAAAGGAGACCACGGACCCTCCTTATCTAATTTTTCTACTATTTTACGTAATAAATTACCCTTAGATTTTTCCACCGATGCTCTGTAGCGGGACCTGGCAACTCTAAAAGCATTCAACGCAATGGAAAGAGGGTCACCGGTGACCTTACGTTTTTTAAGCTTGTTAAGATGTTTACGCGCTCGGCGATAACCCTTACGCTGTTCAGTTAGGTAGTCACACCACCAATCGCATCTACGTACATTGGTCATAGATCCACGACCAATGGCAATGTCAGCACAGTAAGTAAAGGTGTCTGACATAATTTCAGCACTTTCCTCAGCTGACAGCCCATCACGAGTGAAATCTTTGGCGTGAGACGCAAGAAGCGAGCTAAAGAATTCCCAATTCGCACCCTTACATTTATACCTAAAGTTACCAATTGCATGTGTCGTACCCTGAGTAAAAACCGGAACAAATTCGTACACGATCAAGCGATGATCACTACAAGACGCGTCCGGTAGGACACGCCACCTATCCAAGCGTACGTCTGCACTAGACAGTGTGACGTCAATACAAGATTCGCCCATTTGGCTGCAAAAAGTTGGTGGTGCGTCAGGGGTATTATGAATAGTCAGATTCATTTCAGCAATGAAATCTTCAACAGCGCAGCGTCGTTCATAATCCGTAGACCGAACTTTGCCATACCATAAAATCGAAGACGCATTAACATCAGCGCCAACGATAACTTTGCAGCCCGCGAGCGACTGCAAGACGTGACGGAGATTATGTATATGAGGACCAACAGGGTCTGAATATTGAAAGTAGCAGCTCACAACGTAAACTTTAAAAGAAGACGATGAGACCTCCACAACGGCACAATGGGGTGTCATAAGGTTACGCAAAGACGTTACTGTGAAGTTAGAAGAACGGGCCACGTAAATTCCGGCTCGTGCTTTGCCATCCAACTGTACTACTTTGTGACGTAAACACGCGTTTTGTTATTGTTCTTGAACAAGCACTATATCCAAGTTATAATCGATAATAAGTTTGTCTAGTTCAGAAGTCGCCACCCTATCGTTGTGGAGATTTAATTGTCCTATGGTTAATCTATCCATTATTTTAGTAGTTGGTGTTGAGGATAAGTTGTTCGAGCTTAAGTTTATAAGTTGCACACTCGTGTGATCCACAGCGATGGTCATATGATTTCTTGGAACGTTTACAAGCAACGCAAGACGGTGTATAATTTAAATTGTCCTTATGCGGGCAGTCTTTGGTTTCATGTGCCTCAGAGCAATTAGCGCAGGTAGGTGATTTAATAGTGCAGTGTTTCTTAACATGACCGAACTGTTGACAATGTGCACAACGTACTATCTCGACATCATCAATGAAACGGCAAGTCGCCCAATCAATAAACAGTTTATCCTTAGTCGAGACTAAATGTTTCCGGACCGCGGACTCGAGTTCAATGCCTATCCATTTCCGACCGTTGTCTAGCGAACGCCTACGTATAATTTTTGTTGATTTAATAAAGTCGGCTTCATTTAATGGCAACTCGTCTTTAATGTTTTGACAGTACAATGCATGCAAAAAGGCAGTGTCTTCCATTGACGACGGGATGTCTTTAACCAAAATACGAGGCCTACGGCCTTTCGGTTTCTCAAGTCGTAAGCCAGCGGACCTAATGGCATCGACCGATTGCAATTTTTTGATTTGGTAATCGTTTGCGACACGTAACACGACGCCAGATTTCGCAGCTTTTTTGACACCTACAATTTGAAAGCCATCACTAGGATTTATAGCTTTCATGAGCGCTTGTTTAGTCGCGGAAGACGTTCCGTAATCAGTTGATCGCTCATCAGTGGGGTAGGCCACAAGACACGGAAGTTTGGCGCGTGACTCCACCACGGGTACGACTTTAGGTAAACGAAGTTTTAATTTATCAGCATATGACATATTATTGACATCAGACTTGGCAATATCGACACCGGAATTATGTTTCATTTTATCCAATTCGCGTTCAGTATTGGCCAACTTAGTCTCGTTAGCGGATGATTTTATGGCTAGCAATGAGACAATAGCCGTTACGCGCTGAGTCATATCCATAATAGCGGATTTGTTAGCAACATTCATCCGGGACCCTTGGTCATTGACAAGGTCGTTAATTTTGGTCAGATACGCAGACGCCTGAGAAACCAAATCACAATAGTCGTCATTGCATGCGTTAGTGACATTTAATATCGGCGAGCTTAAAATTGACTCTGATGTCTGCATTCGCTTTGATCTGTCTTCGGGTGAAATATATGAAGGAGACATTTCACTAAATAAACGTTTTGCATTAGCGGAGGTCGTCGGCGACCTTGGTTTATTATTTCGGCGGAATAATATTTCTCCACCACGATCAGGTGGGTCATCATTATTAGACAACATAATTAAATATGGAAATTAAACGAACAAGCGTGAAAAAAAAGAAAGAATAACGGACGATACAATTATTTCGATATACCCGCACGTCAAGAAAAGCAAATGTACTCACCGATAGCTGACTAAATTTACTGATTACAAGTAAAAAACGGATGTATACGTTTAAAAACTTACGATATCAGCACTTATCACAACACAAAACAATTTTTTAAGCAACTCACAAGCCGGAAATAAATTTCGGAACACAAAAATCGCAATTTCAAACAGAGAGCGAACAGCTCACCGCCAACCAAAGCGAGCGCGCGGAGGGAAGTTTATATTAGCTTGGTATGTATGTATCTATGTATCAATGTATCAATGTAACAATGTATCAATGTAACGGAATCTTTGAACGTGATTTTCACCCACTTCAAAACGTTGGATTGATTTGAAACTTTGCACACTTATCAAGGACCGATGACAATGCAATAATTTAAACAGTTTGTCCCATTATCCTTACCAATAAAGCGTGTTTTTTAGTTTTTAGAACTACAATTTATTTCATTTATAATTGTCAAATTTGTACACTAGGTCTCTGTTGGCAGCGCAATTTTGAGCATCTTTTGAGGGTTCTAGTGCTTCTGAAGATGACGTGTCATCAAAAAGGAAAGTATGGGGGCACAGTATATATCTTTCTTTTTCAGTTTATGGATAATCTTTTAATATTGGAGAGGAAAATATGCGAAAGCCGGCGGGTGTGTGCAACCGCATTTTTAGTCTGTTACAGTCGTTTCAGGTAACCTGAGAGTCTTGCCAAGAGGTATATATTACCCAGTAACTGGATTAAAGAGGCCGGATAGGCAATTATTATCATCACCATCATTTCAGTCGAAAGATGTCCACTGCCCCGGGCGTCGCCACATTGACCGATCCCGTGCGTCTCGCATCCAGCGCATTCCCGCAATCTTAAACAGGTCATCGGTCCACCGAGTGGGTCATCGTCTTCTGGTTCGCGGTCACCATTCTAGAACTTTTCGGCCCCATCAGCCATCCGTTTTGCGAGCAATGTGCCCAGCCCACTGCCACTTAAGTTTCGCAATTCTTCGGGCTATGGCGGTAAATTTGGTTCTCCTTCGGATATCCTCATTTCTGATGCGATCACGCAAGGAAACTCTGAGCATAGCCCTCTCCATTGCCCTTTGACAATCAGAGGCAATCCCTTTAGACCTAACATAGTTGGGGATAAGGCAGATAGATTGACCAAGCTATGCAGAAAAATAATTGAAATAGTTATTTATGCTACAAGTGCTGAAAGTAGGTGATTTCCGATGAGTGGTATTTTTATTCATGAGCGAGTGAAGCGAGTGAGTGGATAAATCGACACGAGTCGGAAATCATCTTACGCACGTGTATCATACAACATTTAACTATGCATTGTGCGAGGAAATAAAAAAACATATCTGAACCAAGCAAGAAATTAATAAAATGGCGCTTATTCAAGGGCGCTCAGCATATCCACAGATTAACTAATAGTTCATAGTTCCTCGGGCATATCTACTGCGCATGTGTAAATAGCTGTCATGTCGTAACGCAAAAAGGCACAAGCAAAATATTCATTCTGACAAACATATTTAATGAATATTTAAAATTAATTTATTGATCAAAATCGAAATCTAGAGTAATTAAAAACGCCTTTAATGAAGTATTAGTTTTGTTTTACCTTTTATATGAATGATAATCTGTACTTAACTAATTTTTAAAACTTTTCTCAAATAATAAAACTCTATGCGGCAGGCTGACGTTGGAGTTAAAAATTAAAAAAGTACAGGAAAATAAAAAGCACTAGTAAAAAAAAGTGACACTTTCCGTACAGTTTGGCTGCTTGGAAAACGCTCTTTTCGAGGACATGCATTGTAAACATATTTTTAGTCGTAGAGACTGATCGAAAATATATTACAAGTACTTTTTGTCCTTGAAACCGATGCGAAGACATTTGTCTAATGATATCGTCTGTAACTCATAGTAGCTTTGTACTTGCTGCGTCAATTCCTAAATGATAACTTTGAAGAGAGAAGACGTCCCATTTTCGCCTTTTCCACAGAATTTACGTTATGCTCGTTTATTTCCTCTTATTTTAGCTTAGCCTAGTTTATTAAAGCTGGGGTTTGTTACTCATATCGCTCTTTTGTTCGTCAGCTATGCTAGCTCAACTTTCTAGAAATTTGTACATCGTTCGCTTTCCTTTTGCACCTCGTTCGCAAAATCGCTAATTAATGTACCGGCTCCGGACGAACAACCCCTTTGACGAAATTAACAGGATGTTTTCGCTAACAAATTGTCGTCCCACCTGCGTCACACTCAATGTTGCGGAAAATATTGCTTGATCGTATATTTACTCTTTATTTGTGTTCCTTTTAAGTAACACACATGAGGGTGTGATTTTATACAAGTTCCGATTTATCTTTTAAATGTCAGTGATAATTGGATTGTGTAGGAAGTATGGTCAGGAATATATACAGATTGTTGAGAATTGCATGTGTATTGAATAAATGAATGGTCTTTTTATTTATCGCACACTATTTTCGTCGTTTGATGTTGGGTTTAATTATCATATTATGCTACAGGCTGACTTTTTTGAGGAGCTCGTGGCTAAATAATAACAGCCGCACGGGTTGATCATCAAGGTTAAGCAACGCTTGACGAGGTCGGTCCATGGATGGGTGACCATTCCAACATACCGAGTTTCCTCCGTGCTTCGGAAAGCACGTTAAGCCGTTGGTCCCGGCTGTTATTTGAAGATCTTTGACAGTCGTTTCGGGTAGTCAGAAGCTTGAGATCTGACACCAGTCTTGCCAAGGGGTACCGTGTTACCCAGTAACTGGGTTGTGGAGGTCAGATAGGCAGTCGCTCCATGTAAAACACTGGCACTTAGCTAAATCCGGTAAGACTGGCAGCCGACCCCAATATAGTTGGGAAAAGGCTAGGCAGATGATGATGCTACAGGCTGACTTTTATAAACATAACATCCTGAGCCAATAAAATGAAACGAAGCCAATTTGACTCCCCCGTAACGACCACGCAATTGTTGATTTATATTTGAAGCAGCCAGATATCGGGAACCAATTAAAATATAGAAGCGTCTAGAATTCCCCGTGATTGCCGCAGTTTGTAGGTTACAGCCTAATAACGGCCTACCTGAATAACATTTGATGCATAAATGTCGGCCTTCGAATACCAATTTGGGTCCTGTATAATATGTATCAATTAATGCTAGAGTAGGGTACCTAGAGGATAGGTGTCCTATCTTAATTTTATGGGAATATATAGAGGTTGAGTTTAGTGTCTGACCAAATTTCAACTCTGACCCTGTCTCTGAGGTAAGTTATTTAACTATTGGTAGTTAGTACCAGGGTGGTACCTATCTACACATCTCAATATTGGCCTAAATTAACTTTCGAGGCAATTGCCATACTAAGATACTTTGATTCCGCCTAGCCCTTTCCATCACCGAACAACAAGACGTACGGCAATGCGCCACCGGTACATGGTGGACATCCCACCCATACGTACAAAGCGTTTTGCGAATACTTTCATTGTACGCACAGCTAAGGAGTGGCATTCCCTGCCGGAGTCTTTGTTTCCTGATAGCTACAACCTTGGGGTGTTCAAGTCAAGAGTGAATAGGTTACTTCTAGGCAAGCGTGCTTCACCGTCGACCACATCATCGCTTACCATCAGGCGAGATAGTGGTCAAACGCGAGCCTATAGATAAAAAAAAAAAAAGTACTTGTCGAAATGCTGCTAGTTTTGTATTTATTTACCCATAGAAACAGTGATTTTTTTCGACCAAAAATAAGGTACTTTCGCCAATCGTGAATCGCGACTACGTCTGCCTGCCCTATTCCTTATTTAAATTAAAAACGCTAACAATATTCTTTTTCTTTTATACTATTATCGTTAAGTGTTATTTTTACTCCGCAAGAAAAAGCTTTTCATTCCTGACTCTTATTAAACAAAATTAAATTATATGTTGAGCATTGTTTCAATTAGCAAGTTCATTGAAAGTGCTGTTTGTTTGTATATCGTTGTTCTACTTTTACGCCTTGCGTTTTTGCTTAGAAGTGTATGGTTATTTTCTTTATGAAAATGGTTTTTCATTAAACTTATTCAATAAACATAGATGGCCGGGATGCCTGCTTATGTTTTCTTTCTCAACCATGTTTTGATCGAAGGCAGTATATGTAGGAGTGCGTATCACAATAAAACTTCGTAAGAGCAACCGTCTTAAGTGAGTTGAATAATTTGTTCTTTAATAATCATCGAAAGATGTAGGCACCTACTTAAAATGAAATAAACTAATCACCAAGTCTTCTTCTATAATATTATTGTATTGTGACTTACGCTGAATCGTGGTTGGTTAAAATTTGTATCAATCTTTTTTAATACGTACAATAATTTTCGTTTAACTAACACCAAACGACACATCAATGAAAACAAAGAGCCTACTGTCGGATTTTCAACGCTCAGCTTACCACCGAGACTTGAAAATCCATCGGCGGGTAGTGAAAACAGGAATAAAAGTGTTATGTGTTGTCAGGCGCCACCACCAACAGACAGCTCACGGCTCGGCGCGGGCGCAGCGGCCGTCGCCAACGCAGCTGGACACGAACTGGCCGACTTCTCGCACCGAGAGTTGCTGTTTGGACTCACCACCACCGGTAACAACACTAATCCGCAACAAACGTTTAGCAATCATATATTGTGGAAGTGAAAAACAAAATCATTGAACCGTTGCAAGCTCCACATGTCTCATGGAGTTCCCGGAGTATTTGAAATAATAACTACCTAAATCACAATAGCAAATGAAAATGGATAGGACAAAAACTGTTTCTTTCCTCACCTCATCACAATTTAGATAAGAAGACCAAAATTAGGTAACAATAGGTACGGCTGCCTGTCGTAAAAAGTAACAGTCACCCTTTATAATCATTAAGTATGTCAAGTCCCGTTTGTATTACTCTCCTCCTTACTTGTACGCGAGGTATTTCTTGTCGTGCAAATAAACAGCCGTAATATACGGTGTTAATATCTGTCTTAATTACGTCTCCATTTAAATTTATGATTTAGACTATTTATTTCAATCCTCACTTTATGTGAGCCGTGAAACAGAACGACATATAGAGCTCGTGTTTTATGGTACCAAGTATTCAAGTTGTAATTCACATACCGTTAACATACTTCAGAATAAATTGAATAAAGCTTCCGAAGCGAATGATAAATACATGCAAATGAGACGCATGCCTTCCTTGCAGAATCTTACCTGGAATTTAACGCCCAAGACTTGGAGTTTGGCTTCAACGAGAGCCGCCGGGACCGCATTCTCCGCACATTCGTCCGCAACGCATACTACTACCACCTCAACGAGATCTACTCGACCTTGAAGAACGAGTACACGGACTGGGACAAGCCCGTGCAGAACCCGCTCAGTGTGCGCGACGCCACGCTCGAGGTGAGTCACACACCGCGCCGACGCCAACGCCTCTGTTTATACCACACATTGTGGATATATTAAGTTGTAATGTGCCGTAATTTGTCTGAGCGCGAAGTCTACCTTGACTTCCACGTGTAACTGAAATAATATATATCTACATAAGTTAATCCCTTTGATAGCCCCGTTTAAAGATCATTATCTTCGCGAACTAAGATGTTATTACAAGCGACGCCAGTGTTATTAAAAATAAAGGGGATTTGGGAATACAGCAACACTTAAACGCATTTGTTCCCAAAACGCCTCATTCACAGACGAAAATACTTGAAATGTCATTAGGATTGTAACTGAGCAGATGTTATAATATTGCAAATACAAATAGAAATAACAGCATGATATTAGCCTTGTACACTGGTGTTCTTGAATATAAGATCAGCAGTAATGGAGGACGATTCTCTGAATATAAATAGCTAAGAGTATCCTCTTTTGTTTTTGTACTTTGAATAAGGAACGAAACACGATTGGAATCATCGATTTTTTTTATTTATCGAAAGGCTTTTGACCAGTATTTCACCTGATGGTAAGTGAAGCTGAGTCTACGGTGAAGCACGCTTGCCAAGAAGTAACCTATTCACTCTTTAACTTAAAAGACCCCAAGGTTGTATCTATCAGGAAACCAAGACTCTGGCAGGGAATTCCACTCCTTAGCTGTGCGCACAATGAAAGTATTTGCAAAACGCTTTGTGCGTATGGGTGGGATGTCTAATATGCACCGATGGCACATTGCCAAAACTGCTGAAAGTTGATAACTGTCGGCTGAGTTGACATAAGTCGAGCGCGCGGTGTGGGTCGGCACGGGGTCGCTGTCGGCTTCGCAGACGATCTTAATTCAAGCCTGAAGTGGTTTCGCTCCTCACCGAAGGCTCCTTGGTCGTACAAAGGGAGTTAATGACGCCCGCGCACCCTGAATACACGATGGCCGCGTTGAAACGCTTTATTGGAAAATACTTACATGGCGTAATAACACGTCGAAATTGTTGTGATTCAGATGGTGGGTAACTAATCGTAGCTTGTGTTTTAGCTCTGTTTAAAATTACGGATGTGTAAATTTTGATCGATATTAACTGATAATAACCATATATGTACAAAAAATATTGAGATATTAAAGCCTCCTTTTAAGCAACAGATGCCTGTATTAATGACGAGCTTAGTGGGTCATAATGATGAAAATAGCTGCGCTATACCAGAATTGTAAGGAACAATTACTCACTCCTGTAGGAGTTCCGTTTTTTTATTCTGTCATACGTACGGAACACTACAAATTATTAAAATAAAAACTTTTTACAAAAAATAAACCGACTTTTAAAGCAAAACACTAAAAAGAACAAAAATAACTTTCGTTTCGGTAGTCGGTGTCTTTGGTATCTCTTATTTTTTTTTTCGTTTTGTGACACCGACTTCCGTAATGAAAATGATTTTTAGTGTTTTGCTTTAGACGTTGGTTTATTTTTTGTAAAAAGTTATTATGTTTCTCTTTTTAGTTTTGGTACACCATCCCTAAGAAGTGAGCAAGTTCTATAGTAAGGTACCTAAAGGATTGTCAAATACATGTAATAACTCAATTTACAAATTCAAAGTGCTGTTTGTCGCTTAGGAGTTCGGTTGTACGAGTATGTTCCATATCTTGAAAACTGCTGAACCGATTTGGATGAAACTTGCACTATTCCCTAAGTTGACAGATACATAATTCAATAAAAAAGAATGGTCATGATCCGATAAGAAGTTTCGGAAAAATGTGAGGACCAACATACATACGTAAAAGCATACAAACAAGAAATATACATACACTTATGAAATTTGGCACACATGTTTAGAAACCCAATTAGAATAACATATGTGAATATTGGGCAGTTCCAACAATATTACATACATGCGTGTCGAATAGATAAAAATTTCTTTTAAGTCTGTAAAAATGCTTGAAGTATCTAAAAAAAATATAACATTATTGTTTTATGTAGTTGCCTCAATTCACAGTAAATTATTACAAATATGCAAGTGTTTTTCATACATAAATAAAGAATGCTGCTTTTAAAGTAAATCTGCATTTCATGAAATTCAAACAAAACTTGTATGTTAGCAAAGCTTTGCCAACTTTTTATCAATTCTTGTTTTCTGATAAGACTTTGTACCGTACTACAACATGTTACTTCTACAAAACGTTTTACATTTTTTCTTGAAAGGCTAATTTAATTCAGGTGCTAAGTGATGGACGGACAGCGGCTCCTCTCATCAGACTGGGCTATCTCCACGCTCTTAGAGGAGGCACCACTTACTTTACTCATTTCCATCATCTGTCACAAGACAAGGATTATCCACAGGTAAATTAAATATATAAAATTGTCATCAAATCCTTTATTATATAATTAAGAACGACTTCTTACGGAATTTCGGTCGCACACTTTGCCTTTAGGATTTGGGTCACTAAAATGTCATGTCTTATTCATAAGAGTTGGCAAAATATGTACAAATGCAGAAAATAATATCATCTTTGCCCAAAAAACCTATATGAAACTGCCTCATGTAGATATATTAGCTAGTCAGTATGTATATCGGTGACATGCACACTCAACATAACGGGATCTTGGCAAAGGCTTATCATCTGGGATGGTGGCGTAGCGCTTTTCTTCTCAAGTTGTTAATCTTCGTTTATGTCGGCCATAAACTCTGTTTGAAATAGATTCCGTAAACTGAATGGACAAACAAACAGCTATATTTTGGAAAGTTTCTTTCCTAAGTAAACAGACTAAAGTTCTTCTGATTGAAGGGAATGTCAGTAAGTTTTCCACTGACTCAAGTATTAATGCTTTGGTCACAGTTTTTAGCTAAAAGTGCCTTTGACTCGAATCCTTCATTAAAAGCACTTTGGATCAAAAATATTCAGTTGACCATTTACAGTGCTGAATATGTCAAAATTCTAATAAATTAAACGTTGACTAGAATTTATGTCAGACTGTGACATGATTTAAACACGGCCCCTTTATTGTACAGTTTGTGTAACACCCCTCAAAATATGAACCTGGAAATCCTGAAGCTCGCCAATATGACATGCACTAAGTTGTTATACTCGTAACAGCGGTTGACAGGGCTGCGGTTGTCAAAACGTGTCGACGCACGTGATCGTGCGGTTGGTCGATGTCTCTATACACCTGTTTGTTATTTCGACAACCCTAGTGGAACACTTGAATGGACTTGTTAATAGGCAGTGCGGGCTTTTGGTTTAGATTGGGTTCAAGTTTGACGGTTAGTGCTAAGTGTAACTGTGGTGTACGTCTTGGCCGTTGTGAATGTTACTACGAATCTCATCATACTACACTAGATTCGGCGTAGCTTTGAGCGTCCAGAACTCAATGCTGTAATGTACAATTGTATCCATAGTGGAAAACCAGCTCGGGTTGTTTGTTACTATTCGAGGTTATTCTAAGCTTTAAGGTGCAAGCAGTCAGGTGTGGCGCAACAATGTGTAATTTTTCTAAACAAAGATTTCTGTAAATAAGCGTGGTCGCATCGTACCTTTCTGTAGAAGCCTTTAAACTTAGCTAAGTAGGACTATTGACCGGAATTAACCTGTATGTATATATAAATATTGTTGTTGTGCAGAGGCCAGGTTCGGTGCACGGCGAGGAACTTCCATACTATTTAGGGGTGCCAGTCTCCCTGACGCATCATCAACAAAACTTCACGCAACAGGAGCAACGCGTGTCCAAACTGTGCATCCATTACATCTCCAACTTCGTCAGATATGGGTAAGAGAGTAAAACGAGTATTGTAAACAGCGTTACAAGCAGTTGGGGTACAGTTTTTCAATTTTATTAGCATTACTAGCTGTTCCGCGCGGCTTCGCTCCCGTGGAACAACCCACAGGACCCGTTTTCGGCATAAAAAAATTGCCTATGTCACTCAGGAATAGTTAAGCTTTCTACTGGAGAAAAATAATTTTGAATCGGTCCAGTAGTTTCGGAGCCTATTCGGTACAAACAAACAAACAAAAAAATCTTTCCGCTTTATAATATTGGTATAGATAATCGTTATACACAAAGGCTTAAGTTGATAGGCCTGTTGCCATCGCAATTTTTATTTTATTTTTCTAATAATATTTTAAATTCTAAAAATCGATAAATATCGTTTATAGAGCATGGTTTCGACACAAGGAAAATCAGCTTAAAAACATAAATTTGAAAGTAAACATACATTTTCGTTGCATTACAACTATGGGAATATCTAGTTAGTCGCAGATGGCTTTTCTAATTCAACTTCAACAGCGGAGATGGCTCTTAGCTAAGTAACAGCTGAGGGTGCCCCATGGCGGGCCTCAAGTCTCGGGATAAGGATAAGATGGAGTTTCAATCCGGTTTAGTATGATGGAAAATAATGAACGAATGTAATGGCAAATTGAATGAAAACTTACCGTTACGGACATGAATGAAAGATTTGTTTTTTTTTTATGGGTTTCTAGTTAGTTTCAGCTTGTGCTTGAACTTTGACTTAAATGTTTTTATTATCGTTTAATCGACTTTCTGAATGATATATATTGTTTGTTCTGAATACACCCTTAAAGGCCATGAAACAATTTTATATAAAAACGATGCCGGGGTAATATCGTGTTTTCGAAAAAGGGGCCTCAGTAATATGTAAAGAACATTCTTGTGCGTGGGTTTGCAGATTAACCTCACGTACCTACAGATCAATCGGTATTGAGCCGCAAACCTCAAGTAAGTAAATATGTCTACGTAAAAGGTTTACCTTTACCTAGAAGACGCACAACTATTTTAGTGGAATAAGTCAAGAATTTTGCGGTAATGGAAGGTATTCCAAATTAAATTTGTTGCGAAACAAGATCTTCCAATGAGGGTTTAATTACGTACATTCTGCAGCGAAATATTTGATTAAGAATTGACTTAGAAACTTCATAATGATTATGTGGTTGGATAAACACAACCAATTTTCCTAACTCATCAATTGTTTTTCTTTAGGAATCCAAATGATCCATCGGCAACGCCCCCTCCAAGTCCAATGCTGGGTGAGACTCCCCGTCTGGGCCCCGACCAGACGCCTTACTGGGACACCTACGACACGATCAACCAGCTCTACATGGAGATCAGTGCGTAACTCCCCCCTTATTTATTTTATGTCGCAGCCGATGAAATCTTCCTGATTAGTTTAAACGAATACATATGTTAAGGATACCCAGTTTATGGATTTTGCCGATTTTCCTTTATAGCTCAACTATGATATCATAGTAATACAGTAAAATAAATGAAACTCTGTAAGTTTCGTAGCCGAGTAGTTGTGAAACATACAAATACAATTAGTATGGATTTCAGCATTGTGTCTCTAGGAATTTGGAGTCGGTTATTTAAAACTTTACGGACCCCTCGTGACCGCTGCGGTCACGGTTCGGGCTCATTTATTTCAATTGTGTGATGCGCGGCGCACAGGTGGCAAGCCGGAGATGCGCAGCCACTACCGCGGACACAAGATGTCGCTGTGGCTGTCGCTCATCCCGCAGCTGCACCGGCCCGGCTCCGAGCTGCCCGACGCCGCCATGCGCCACCACCACTTCCAGGAGGACAACGCCAACTATTACGAAGGTATGTTATCTCATGTCCCTCAGCTACTCGACACATTGATACTTTGGACCCAGTTGATGTAGTTTATTAATGGATGTTCATGGTGCAGGAGCGGTGCGGGCGCAGTCGATGTCGCGCGCGCACGTGCCGCACGTGGTGGAACTGGAGGGGGGCGCGCGTGCGGGCGCGCGCAGCACCGTGGCACCACGCGCTGCGCCCCCGCGCCCCTCTCCCGCCGCCCCCCCCTCCACCGAGTGCCCACCCAACGCCACTGCGCCAACCGTGCACCCCGACGACGCGCTGCTGCGCCGCCTCGCCTCCTCGCACTACCAGTCCTACACGGCGGCGCTCACCGTCACCATCGCCGTGGGCTGCTTCCTCCTGCTGCTCAACGTGCTCATCTTCGCCGGCATCTATCACCAGCGCGGCTCGCGCCCGCGGCGCTCCAAAGACGACCTGGCCGAGGCAGGTAGCTCCTCGTCCTCAGACAACTATGACGGAAAACTCGACTACGAAGTGCGTGCGTTTGACGGCAAAGGGTTCGGGTTTGAGTGCAAATCGGCCCATGTGCCGCGCGGTGTTGGCTCTAAATTCGACCTGCGGACGTTGTCGGACTGCGGTGAGCCCACGTTCGGCGAGTACAGCTGCTATGATGAGAAGCACCGCGCGGCGCGCAGCTCCATGCCCGACGTGAGCGTGGGCAGCGCCATCGAGGCGGGCAGTGTGGTGTGCATCGACACGCAGAAGCCCGACATCCAGAAGCTGGACCCGGCGCGTGCCGGCGGCACCAGCACGTTCGAGCCGCGCGTGGTGGACAGCTCCACGCAGGTGAAGTTCGGGCCGGACGGCGCGGAGGGGGCGGGCGACGCGGGCGCGGAGGGAGAGGGGGGCGGCATACTGCGCGCGCCCCCGCCGCCCGCCGCGCCCGCGCCGCCCGGCATCATGAAGAAGCGCGTGCAGATACAGGAGATATCTGTATGAGGGTTCCTGGACGCCGCCGCCGAGGTCGTGGTCAACAAGCGGACTAAGTTGTGATGTGTGATGTTGTGCGAACGTGTACATAGGACTGTGAATGTACTCATCTCGAGTGCGTGTAAATATAAATGTATGTAATAATAATGATTTGTGAGTGCGCGCTACATAGAACCAAGGCCGTGTGGTAGCTCCGTTCAATCCTGCGGTACAGTGCTGTGACGTAGTGCGACCACGTCTTCATATTCCGCTCTATTTCCCGTTGGATTGAGAATGTTAGAATATTAAAAGCGGGTAAAGTGAGCGTCGATGTAATGTGATTCATAATGGAGGAACGTTTTCACGTTATGCCATGAATAGATAGCGCCAGGTGTTACCTACACGAATAATTTTCAGCTGAATGCAAAAACACGTGCTACACTATGTGAAAGGCATTTAACTGAAAAATATTATTATAATTTAATTGCCTGGGATACCTTCAAACATTCGATATGGCCTACTTACTTAATGATTGGATATATGATAATGGTGTGAACGGGATCTTGTCTGGTTCACTGTGAAAGGCAAACTTGGCGCGAGTCCTACTATCTAATCTTTGTCTTGTTTGTATGACTCGACAGAGATATTATATACATGCAAGTTGCCTTTTATGGTAATAATATGCCAGTTATAACTTATTTCTATTGTCGGATATAGAACGAAGGAATTGTAGGCTCTTGTGAATATATACGTATTTAATAAATGTGAATATAACAATAAATTAGTGACAAAAGACTTAACAACAAACCGGCACTAGCTGTACATACTTATATCAAACGAAGTGGTTCAGATATGTAGGTGTAAAATAACTAATTAATAAAACATTGTTTAAAAAACATCGCATATGTTGTAATTTTTTGTAAAGTTACTTTTAAGTGAGGTGTATTGATTTTGAGTAGTTTTTGATAAGTAAATATTGAAAACTTATTACTTAGTGGACGAGTACACAGAGAGCTCTAACACATTAGTCCATGCTTCACAATAATGTCTCAAAAAGGTAATCAGGGTAATAGACGACACAGTCCTCCAAAATAAGCCCCATTGAGTATTTCTCCAGAGATTCATATAAAAGATAAGAATAAGTGTTCTTCGTATCGCAAGGGTTCCTTTTTATAAACTTAATCATTTTCTTCAAATCTTCAGCAAATCACCAATTAGTCCCTCATGTGAGTGAAATAAGACTCTTTTATATTACTCTGTTACCAGCGATCGCGCTTTATCTTCGTAAAATATATCTATTGAAACTTACTGAAATGTCAGTCGATGTTCTCTTATGGCGACATCTTCAAGAAAATTGATAAAAAAAGCGCTGATTCTTTGCAAATGTCAGGTATTATACTCTCATCTCGATCCACAGTAGATAAATTCCTAGTACTCGTCCATATTTTTATCTTCACAGGAATTGATGACGATATTAACTAATGGTGAGTAATATATTTACACCATTTTCCGCATTGTGACAAAATGTGTACTGTAATAAATTAAATTTATTTACCATATTGTTGTACTTATAATGAATTATTATTGATGAAATGTAAAACAATTTAATATGTAGGTAAACTGGAATTGACTATTAGTGTAGACGACTGTTTATTAAATTGCATTATCTACTTTATAAATTTAATTTCTACCTGTCTTAAATATAATTTATTTACTATATATATTAATGTAATAAATGCCAAAACTTTTCCACGTGCCAAACTATGTATAGCATATTTAACAATACTTTATTTGGGACTTTCGAGTGGAAGAGTCAATTTTAAAGAAATGCCAAACAGGGTTCTTATTAAACCACACGGCACTGTATTCAAATAAATGGAATTATACTGAAATTAAATATTTAGTTAATTTGTCAAGAAATTTTGTAAGATATTTATATCAATTCGACATTTTATTAGCAGACAACGTTAATTACTTCAAACAAAAAGTATTTTGTGGGAGAGAGCTTGCCATGTTATAAGAAGCTCTATAAAAAGTAATGATTTTGTTGCATCCTTAATGGTGCAGAGTACCCGCATAATACTCATAAGTAGTATATTATTGAGTTTACATCGATAAATGAAAATATTTATAAAAAAACAATGACATATAATGATATCATTTGACATCCTTTGAGGAATTGTATAATTAAGTTGTTACAAATTACTGATATGTTTATTATCGTTACAATATAATTTTATGGATATATTAACTCGATTTAAAGAAAAATTATTTTAAAAAAAAACTATATGCTGAACATCAACATTTTGTTACAATCTGGTGTTTAATGGAATGCATAAATATGGTGTCGAATAAAGAATTGAAATTTAAATGTTTTTGATTTCAATAATCCCGAGCACTTCTGCGAACACAAACAAAAATATTGCTGACATTTAATAACTCTTGTGTTTTTCCTGAAATTAAAATAAACCATAAAACTAGCACAATATTCAAAGTGTATTTTAATTATTTTGATTAAGCTCTTGCGGTACGTTCTCGAATGAAACGAAATATTCGCCCCTGAGTAAACATAAGCCGGTAGTTGAATTTATATCAAAACTCCAGTTTTAAGTACTTCATTTTGAGCTAAACCCACGCGGCTTGCTTTCACGCAATCCACAAGGATTAATAATAAATTGAACTAGGAATTAATGAAAATGCCGAGAGTACAAGGTAGAAAGTTAATGAAAGTGCTGATTCCCGAGCCACCGCCGCGTGATAATTCATTTAGTTCGTTCCGTTACTTTGCGACAAATCGAGGTACTGTGTTTGGACTTCAGCGGTCTAATTTGACTCGGCACACCCACAGTGATTAATTCATGATGAACTAAATCCATGCCCACTATTCAGAGATATGTATGACGAGGGGAATCAGAGGTCATTAATTCTGGACGCACCATCACTTGTTGCTTATTCAAACACATAAATTATCCCCTGGATTAAAAAATATCCGCACGCGCTTCAGATGGATACCTAATATTAATAAATTAGTTAATCTTATGGAAACTCCGTGCAGTCCCTCGTTGCTTGGATGTTCTCGGATTAGACGCACATGTAAGCTTGTTATGTTCGCAATATTGGAAAAGTTTACCGAAGAATACAGGATTAGAAAAGTTCTAGACGGCACTGAGACGACGGAACATCAACTTATAACTTTGTAGGTATCTAATACTAGCCTATATCTCTCTTTTAAGTTTGTCAATGCTTATTCTATTGTGGCATGAATCCAATAGGATTTAGGTATTTATGGCACGGAGCCGCTCGAGGATCACGGATGGATTTATCGCTATTATGCTAATTCAAGTTATGAGGGTAATATTTAAATTCATAGAAGTACTCATCAATTTTCAGCTTGAGCAATCTTGAATTTATGCTGAAAAGTTTCGTGAATCTGAAGAAGAGAAAACTTCGTCTAGTAGTTATTTCAACTTCAAATTCTTCTAGCGATAGTACCCACCACAATGCCGCTTTATTTTAGGAGCTCGTTTAGTTTGTTTTGTTGTTCGAGTTTCTATAACACGGTGTTTTAAGACAATGAGCAGTGACGTATACTTTACGTTAGTTTAATTGAATTAGGGGGTGTGATTAATTAACAAAACAGACACACACACACTTATAAAGTAATGTCTTTAAAACTATTTAAAGAATGAATAGAATGAATTGAGTCTGCGGTCTTGTCCAAAGATGCCCATTTGGTAAAACATTGTTTATTTTTAATCTCAGAATTTTGCAACTCTTTCTCAACATAAAGTGAAAAAAAATAGAACCCGAAAGTGTTTTACATTACGTTTAGCTATTAAGTAGTTTATAAAACCTGGAATTTACGAGACCATAAATATTTTAACAAAGAGTAGACAACACGTGCGGAAGAGATAGATGCTGTGATGAGCAGTAGGAAGCTAGTTCGCGTACGAATACATACTCTTTCAAATTTGTAGCGAAATGGATAATGATTTAGGACGAAACCGAGCGCGCGAAATTTTATAAACAGATCCTTGGCAGTCTAGATATCATGAAAAAACTACTATATCTATCTGTTCAAAATAAAATTATTTGCATTGTTGAACTACTAATCTATCCCTGTATGGAGGCCGTTTTGCAATTTTCCGTCTTCTTATGGTATTTATTTGCGCCCAAAAATGCGTTAAAATTAGTGTCGAAATATGGAACTTTCGACGCTCATAACTTTCAAATGTATATTTTTTTTACTTTTTTGCTTCCATACAGGACTAGATAATGATGAGACAAATTGATATCACTTTTTATTTTGAACGTACATCAAACAGTGGAATAATCCCTAGACTACGTTTGTATGGAAGAATTTTCGACTAGTGTAACCTTAATGAAGTATCACATAAACACATACTGGCTGTACACATACGTACACACAGAGGTATGTTAGGATTTTAATCTCTCAATTGATTCCGCTATAAACAAGCCAACTTCCATTATAAAACAAGCAGTGTGCCGGCGGCGATAAACATTTAAACATACCAAGTTACGGCAAAATAATTGCGTTTCCATTTGGATATGTGAGCGAGTCCAGCTTGTAACGAACGGGGAGAGCGAATGAAGCGGACCGCGAAACCTTCAAATTGAATTTTAAGCATCCAATTTGTTTGCGCGGTGGTGCCGCCTGTACCGGGTTATATCAACGCGGCATCGCGCTATCCGCTACCCGGCTACCCGGCCACCCGTGCCTCCCACGAGTTCCCACACTCGTAAAGCGATTTTTGCCAGCCACACTGTGACCTCGAATGGGATTTCGATGAATTATTTATGTACCTACTGCGTGCATGTATTAAAATAAAAACTGCGATTCCATGACAAAATATGAGCCTTCATCGGATTCAGTCTAAGCTGTAATTATTTTATTTGCCCTCGTATCCTATTAACGGGAATTTGGGATGGGCTTTCGGATCTTGGGATATCAGTGTCCTACCTCTAGCTAAGCTTAATTGCGCGGTATCCTTTAGAGATAACGGTAATTTCTAACGATTTACTTAATTCCTGGGGCATCAAATTCCTCCATGTACGCAACTAAGTAGGTCGCTGAGGTGAGCTTGGTATTTTATATTTCGTGGAACTATTTCACACCCTCTTGGCATTTCGCTCCAATATCAGTTATCTCCAATTCTCAAAATTCTCCACACAGTCGGGTGCGAACAAATTTTTCGAATGTAGATCGAACTTAAACGAGTTTTGCACATATTTTATAATGTAATTTAATATAATTGATTTAGGTACGAACAAATTGTTTCTGTTAGTTCTATTTTAAGTACTGACTTATTTTTAATTAATGAAAATGAAGAACGCATAAGTTAATAAAAAAATTCGGTAGTTCTGATATATGTCTTCACATGATCAATCTACATGGTCTTCACATGATCTAACCAAGATTTTTGTCTGCACTTTATAAGAGACTGTGACCTCTGAGTTTGTTTCGGCCTTTCTTCTCAAAGTAGTCAGATAGGAAACGCCGACCTCATCTAGTTTTAAAAATATGATCGACATGTAAAAGTGTTTGTACAAACCAACTTACAGAAATAATAGTAGTTTATGATACTGTTGCATAATAAGGGGTATTAAAACATGAGTGTGTGTAATAGTATTCACACGAATGTTTTAATACCTAGTTATGTGCAGTTTCATACACTACTTTATCTACACTCATACATTTTGGGATTGAACCTACTTAATGTTTCTTTTTTTGCATTTCCATGCCATAAAGTCGTGATAAATGCATCATATAATAATCTCGACTTTGCTGGTAAGAGATTATGAGTAATTTCCTTCGCCGCATATAAAATGTTTGGCGGAGTCAAATTTTCTTCACATTCACTAATATCAGACATTTTAAGCAAGAATTTTAAAAACTTTTGAAATTCAGTACAGCGAAACCTGCAAAACGTATGAATGGCGCTAAAACCCAGCACATCACCGCATTATCTGCGCATGCGCTAAGGCTTAGCACACGCACTGCAATATTTATTCGCGCGAATATTTTGAGCTCTATGAACAGGTAGAAAGAGACAAAATTCGCGCGAATAAAAATCGCAGTGCGTGCTAAGCCTAAAGCGGCCATTGTCACAGACAATTTAAAATTGGATTCAAATATTTTTATAATAGGTACTAAAATGGCATTACAAAAAAAATATTGATGGAAACTCCTTAGTGATTAACTTCTTGGATTTGTCCTGTATCGTAATAGAAAAAAAAATGTTTACAGCATTGTTTTATAACAGTATCATAAACTACTATTATCATTATGTTTGGGAAAACAGTGCCTAGATATGTAACAGTTAATAAACGGATTCTACGGAGACATATTTACTTAGGTTATCTGCAGTAGCTGGGTTTAACTTAAATAAATAATCATATATCTAAGCTTTGAACTCTAAAGATTGTTTATCGGCAGATTTGTTATCCCGACGTTACCCCTTTCATGAAATACAAGAAGGCGAAATATATTTTGAAATGTAAAGGTTTGATAGATGATTTCCATCGTTTCCGATTTGATAGGTGAAGGAAAGAAAATAATAGTTTGTATTTTCCTCTTTCCTTTCCACTATTTGTAAAAAAACATTGTGAAAGGAAAATCTATTTTTATTTGCTCAGTATTTTTGTATTAATAATTGAAGCAGTACATACACACATAACGATGCCTTGGAGTGAAAATCTAGTAACTTTTTAGGAGGACGAAAAACTGCGTGCTGCAATATTTTTTTAGGGCGTCTTTTATGTTTTTACCCGACTGCCGAAGGACGGTAATGTATTTTTCTCAAAAATGGTATGTAATGTTGTCACAACATCTCTAAAAAGTATCCAGAAAGTAAACTCTACCGGAGACTTAATCACAACTGTCCAGTAAGAAGCGAGATTTTAAATTTGGAATCTCGTACTGTCCAGTAAGTAAGTATGTAATTTACTTACTGGACAGTAGTAGGGATTGGTCCGATATTATTATTTTTTATTTTTTTTTATTTGGGACAATCCCACCGCACTATTCCCAAACCACTGCAACTCCTGAAAGCCAGAATCAACAGTGGCGACCACCAGAAAAGCGCCGAGGCAATGAAGCTCCGATATATCCGATATATTGGTCCGATATATCAAGAATATATATCATTAAAAGAGTAACCATGGAGTTTCTTGCCGGTTCTTCTCCATAGGAAACGACTAACCCGAACCGTGCACCTATTGTCGACGTTTTATAAGTGCCCATGTAGGCCTATGTAAAATAAAAATATTTGATTTTTTTGATATCAAAACGTAACTTATATCGGATATGTGTCAGATATCATATCATATCGATATCTATATCAAAATAACCGATATTACAAAAACCGTATCTAATACAAACCTTACTAGCGTGTGAGAACGAATAAGTCAAAACTTAAAACTGTAACAATTCGGAAACGTACGAACTACGAACAAAGCTCAAAGTTCACAAACGATAGGAACCATAATTATGCGCTACCTCTCTTTCTAAGTATTATTTCGCGTTCGTTGTTAGTTTGCTCATCTAAATAACATTTTAACTTATGCAAACTGTACTAAATGATATCGATATCTGAAAACCGTTTTCGATATAGATATGAAATCTGTATATCGGTTACATACCCGTCTGTGCAAAAAACAGAAAACACCCATCTCTAGACAGTAGGTCATCCTCTTCAGATCTGCTTAGAAAAAAAACATACTACCAGCCAGACACATATTAGAGTTTAGCCATTATAACATGGTTATAGGAGGGAGGCTCCAAATATATATCTATCTATCTTTTTGGTAAGACATTTTATGAGATAGATATATTTTTGAGTCCTTTAATCAAGACGTTCAACAAACAAATATAAATGCCCCCGGTAAATCGATCATAATATCTATCAGTAATTGCCCTAATATGAATGTAACATTCAATATTAATTAAACGAATTTGTTGTTAAACTTTCTTTCATTTTTGAGAAAAGCATTATACAAGCCTCAACCAGTAAGAAAGCCATCCTGGCCTCGTATATAACTGGACCTCACCTGCGGTTCCGTCCGGTTAACTCATACTTGGCCAGGAAGGCTTAAGTAAGCCTGGATTCTGCAGTAATGTACTATATCAGTCTATGTATGTATGTTTGTTCCTATGTGGCGTTCTAGAGACCAAACGCGTTGGCTGATTTTGATGTTTCTTACGTCAATCGATTCGTCTTAACTCTGCGAGTATCACTGGCTACATTAAAATTGGAAAAGCAAAAAAATGGCGGGTTTTGGGCGCCATTTTGTGGGAGATCTTTTTTTTCTTCCGTACCCATCGTGTGGGGTATCAAAATAAAGGGTTATAAGAGGTGATTTCAAAAATATATAACAATTATATGTTTAAATGTACCTAATTCTAAAAATAAAAAAATAACTAAAAAGTTGCAAATAAAAAAGTTAATTAAAAAATCAAAAAACCCGATTGCTTAAAAAGCGAACTAAGTAGACGTAAACAAGAAGAAATTCATGCTGTGCAGTCGGAGGATACATCTGGTTTTGGTCAGCCATCTCGCGAATAAACGACTTTTTAGTTCGCTTTTTATGCAGTCGGGTTTTTTTTTTCTTAATTAATATGGATATTTAACCCGCTTTTATATCTATAACTGTTAACAGTCAGACCAGGATGTCCGTTGCGAAGTTTTCTTCCTAGAAACGCAATCAAATAAATTTGAGCAAAAATACATTCCCGAGGTTTTCACTCTAAGGCGACGATACGGAAAGCTTATTTTGTTAAACAGGGAAGAAAAGCAGAAAAATCATAGACTGAATCTGATACTGTCTTTGGATACAGACCTGCCTTTTAGAGAATGATAACATGAAAACCTACATTTAAAAAGCAAATTGAAATACAAATTGAAGCTGTACTTATACAAAACGCTGGAACGAACGGTCACAATAAGATAAAATGGTAGTGAAGTGCTTCCCAACTACGCTCAAGACCGTCAACGCGCTGAAATAAAGTTCTAAAGACTAGGTGACGCATTAGAATTTCAAAAAAGCTTTGCTTTCCAAAGTGTCTAAAGACTTTTGCTTCCTGGCCGGTACAGTTCTACTGCTTTAGATTCTTTAGCAATTACTTAAGATAAAATAAATTCTGTGGTTTTTGCTTTGTATATCTAGGTAAAGGTACATTACAAAATTGTTGAAGAAACATCTTATGAAAATATCTCTTGAAGATATTCTGTTCAATTCAGTTCAGCACCTATGAACTTGAAATTTGGTAAAAATGTTTATTATTACGTATATTTTACTAACAAATACCAACATATTGATAAATCTGATATTTTCATTGAAATGCCCTCATTTTTCCTATAACAACCAATTTAATTTTGCGGTTTGGTACGGAACCCTAGACGTGCGAAGTCCGACACGAACTTGGCCGGTTTTTTATCTTATGCATTAAAAGCCCACATGATTATACTTCATTGAGTGAAGTACCTAGCATTTTCACACGTAGAACCTACCTACACAATTTCGTTTGTTTGTTCTTTTGATCCTGATAATTTGTATAATTTCATACCTCTTTTTTTTGCGTGGAGATATGCTCATGCATACTACACTACCACGGGGCGATAGTGCAGTTATGTGGGACTCTAACCCACTAAAACTCCACGGTGTCCTCCAGTGCCGCTTATGGCGGGAACACAGGCACGCATTAGCACTCACCGCGAACATAATTTCCTACCTAAGAAAAGGCTAAATCAAAAGCCGCAACTAGTCATTTGCTCACATCCGAGCAAATAAGTCCTGTGTGCA
This sequence comes from Orthosia incerta, assembly GCA_948252205.1. Classification (NCBI taxonomy): domain Eukaryota; kingdom Metazoa; phylum Arthropoda; class Insecta; order Lepidoptera; family Noctuidae; genus Orthosia; species Orthosia incerta. The sequence continues at coordinate 14,498,528 of OX411754.1, forward strand.
AGTAAGACAACGAGACGGCGACCGTACGATCGTGCGCGTTACATAATTCACGCCTCTTCAAACACTCACTTTTATTTTACAGTTTACGTGCTCGCGAATTTGTGCGAGATTTGTTTACAAAGCGCGCGAGACTGTTATTGCATTAGCATTGTGTGCTTTTGTTTAACGCTGTCAACTGGGAGTCGCTCGTGCAGCCGCTGAGAGATAACGCGCACGAGCAACTTCTGTCTCCGCAACTAATTTGTCTCTCACCTTAAAACTATGGGTTAAATGAAAAGTCTTCCAGCTGGAAGACTCTTCTTCTCTTCTCTTCTTAGAAACCCGTAGACTTGAGTAGCAAAACAACACACTTTACTCCGAACAAATATTGACAAATTGTTAGTTTACTCCGTGTGATGGATTAAGTTAATCCATTCTTTAGTTTATTCTTTGAACGAGTTCTGCGATAATTCATTAACACGCGCAATTTTTTAGTAAGTCCGCCTTTATTTATAATCCTAGTAATTGGACCAAAAATCTTAGAAGTTGCTGTCATATTTAAAGCTAAATGTAACAATTTCAAGAGATTTCAGGCTCTGAAAGAGCTTACTTATTATTTAGGTAATTATAAACTTTATGTCCACATAAAATAACTGATGAACCCCGATCGGATGTCTAACAAGTGAGGCTGAATCGAAATTCAATTTTGAAATAAGCTCTATAATCCATGTTCTTGTGCATTTTGTTCCAAACAACGCAATCAGTATGGATATCAATACGGTTAGCTATTAAACCTCGGCATAAAGAGGAAAGATTGTTTTGTTTGTTTGTATCGAATAGGCTCCGAAACTACTGGACCGATTTAAAAAATTATTTCATCAATAGAAAGCTACATTATTCCTGAGTAACATAGGCTATTTTTTAACCCCGAAAACGGGTCCTGTGGGGTGGTCCACGGGAGCGAAGCCGCGGGCAACAGCTAGTCTTCTTATAAACCCATAGACTTGATGTGAGAGAAAAATTTGTTGCGAAGAAAAAAGTTGTTTGTGTGCGCTGTCTCTAAACTGCAACACAACGACCTCATCTAAAATCACATTTTTTACGACGTAAAAGTTTCACAACTTGTTTATTTTTTCAGCTCGTAATCAAATTACAACAACGGTTCAAGTATCATCGTTACAAAGGTTATTCGTACAAATTGAATAAATAAACGGCTAAGTAGGTAGAATATAAGAAAACTTTTAAAAAGGTTTCTTTCTTAAAAGCTCGGAGAGCCTTGTCTACAGGTAGCAACATTTCTGTAAAAGGTATGAATTAATAACAATATCCTTTCTTAGATTAATTACATCAAAGACGAGACATTTTAAGTTCATTACAAAATATTTAGTAAGGAATATACTTCTATATTGAGAGCTCGTGGCTAAATAATAACAGCCGCACGGGTCGATCATCAAGGTTAAGCAACGCTTGACGAGTTCGGTCCGTGGATGGGTGACCATTTCAACATACCGAGTTTCCTCCGTGCCTCGGAAAGCAGGTTAAGCCGTTGGTCCCAGCTGTCATTTGAAGATCTTTGACAGTCGTTACGGGTAGTCAGAAGCTTGAGATCTGACACCAGTCTTGCCAAGGGGTACCGTGATACCCAGTTACTGGGTTGTGGAGGTCAGATAGGCAGTCACTCCATGTAAAACACTGGTATTTAGCTGAATCCGGTAAGACTGGAAGCCGACCCCAATATAGTTGGGAAAAGGCTAGGCAGATGATACTTCTATATTGAATCAGGTTAATCTACATCAACTTGTTGAGCAAGAACAATTTGATAAAATGATTTAACAAATCTTTTTTTAGCAATTTCACCGCGAAAATGGGCACTTCTATTGCCTGTGTCGTAGTAAGGAGGAAAAAAAAATGGACGTCTAGGAAATAAAATTCTTCAGTAGATAGTTTAGGTTGTTAATTTACTCACGTAATATCAATATTTCTGTGGATTAGTATGCGAGCAGTGACTGCAGGTGCGCTGAAAACTGATCGCGGCATACGACCCTACGTGATGCGCTTTCGACGGCCTCACAGCCTGTGAGGAGCCATGAGGAGCCAAATGACCGCTTCATCGCCTCACTGAATTTCTTATCGATAATCTGAAAATGAAGGAGAAAATCGTGGTTTATTGGCGAACACGCTGAACAATCGTTCTACAAGATTTAGCAGTTGCAAAGTCCGCGTAACGCCGAGGTTTAATAGCTAACTGGATTGATATCCATACTGATTGCGCTGTTTGGAACAAGAATATGGATTACAGAGCTTATTGCAACTTTGAATTTTGATTAAGCCTCACTTAGACAGGGGCATCCCGATCGGGGTTGTTGAAGTACATAAGTAGCGATGCAGAATCAGTCACACGTTAAACTTATATCAGTTATTTTATGTGGACATAAAGTCCATAATTACCTAAATAATAATTAAGCCACTTTAGAGCCTGACAACTCTTGAACTAGTGAAAACATATTATCTTTAAATATGACAGCAACTTCCAAGATTTTTGACCCTATTGTTAGGATTATAAATAAAGGCGGATTTACTGAAAAATTGTGTGTTTTAATGAATTATCGCAGAACTCGTTTAAAGAATAACCTAATGAAAGGATTTACTTATTCCATCACACGGAGTAAATTAACAATTTGTCAATATTTGTACGGAGTAAAGTGTGTTGTTTTGCTACTCAAGAATACAAATGTAAATATGTTGCAGTAAAAGCCAGACCTACAGTCTAGCCAAGGATTTACCAGTTAAACCGAAGATTACTGGTATTTACCAGTAGAACTAGTACAGTTTGTACAAATAGATGCATGGGTAATACCACAGAACTTTTTATAGAGGCTTTATTCAATGGGCACAGATGGAAAGCTATTGGTGGCGCCATTCCTCACTATACACCTAAAACTTAAAGCTTGAGCTAAGCAGACAATCATCATTAGATACAATATAAGACTGTCTATTTTACACACAATGTCAACGGAATCCGTAGACTGGCGGAGTAAAGGTCTATCCACACATATCAGGGTCGTGCCCGGGACGTGACTGGGCTGGGCCCAGGCATTGAAGCTCCGTCACTGGCCCGTGCACGGACATGTGCAAATGTACACACCGATATTTTTATGAGCCCCTGACGGGCCACGGTCCGTCCACGTCCCGGGCACGGCCATGATATTTGTGCATAGACCTTAAGCCTTGCTAATCGTATGTTGTAGGTTCGATCCCCAGCTTTTATAATTAACAAACTTTTTTGTTTTTCATACCTTTCTAATATTTCCAAATAATAGTAATTACTGCATACTTTTTATGTTTATTAAAATTCCTATGGAAAAGTAATGCAGTGAATATTATATTATTTAGTATGACAATAAATTCTTGCCCTGCTAGGATATCCAGATCTGACAGCTCGAAAATTTGCCAAGAAGTAATTTTTTTTTAGGCCTAAAGATAATCTGGGTGCCTTAACTTAGAGTTTAATGTTAGAATAAAATAGTCGCTTGCTCACTAAAGCTGTAGTGAATTGAAACCTATTTTCAATTTAGTCGGTTAACGTCATCAAGCGACATCTATATTTACAAACAAGCAACAAATGATCTTTTAATACGTTATAATTAAAAAGGCATTATGAGAAGGACCTGTTGCTACATTACATTACCATTTCCATTTGGTATCATTATTTTCCCCTACTTGCATCGTAAAATGCTACAAGATTGTACAGCCTGGGCAATAGGTACCTTTAGAGCTCACTACAAACTAATAATAGTTGGATAAGCTAATTATTTATTTTTCACATCATTTGGTTTAGTAAAGGTGTCAGATAGATATGTGGGAGGCGTTGGAATAATAGACATAAATAGGTTTGTTCATTATATTCAGAAACAAAATAACACAGAAATCAATAACACATTATTTATAGTTTTAACATAATAATGGTTAAAATAAAACATGAAAGAAATAAAAAGTCAACAATAATATTATAAGAAAACTCACCCGACAGTTCCGAGCACTGTTGTGCTGTGTCCACAATCGAACAACTTCTGATCTGTCGATTTTTTTTTTCTGCGTGTCGTCTCGCAGTTCAGTCAAAGTGACCGACTACTGCTTAATCGGGCTTCCCTGTGGAGACTAAGCTATAAAGCCTCCAGTCAGGCACAAGTTCTGTCGAAAGACAGTGTTCCCCTTTTATAGCAACACTCGCTCACAAAGTGGGGGAAAAGTAGTCGGTTACAATACTATTATTGACCGGAGTTAGTACAAAATAAAATGTGAAATTTCTTAAAAAAAAAAAAAATCTCTTACAGATATAATAATTTTATATATATTTACGTGTCTCTGAGGTAAATCCTAAGATTTACTAAGTAACTGATATTTACTAGCGACTATATTATCATAGAAATAACCGGAATTTCTCCAGTAGGACTTGTTACATCTATCGTTTAACTGGGAAATTCTAAAATGAACCGTAGTTCGAACTTTTACAGTAACAACACCATATAAATTACGTATTTTACTCACATGGATTATTTTTGCATACACACAATACTCATGATACGTTTCTGTAATATTTATTCATTAGAAAATATCTATCGGGACCGCATTACGTATCCAACTAATAAAAACTTTATTGTTACGAGTTTTATTCTCTCCGGAAGAGAAAATATTAATCATGCTGTGGTTTAGAATAAATAACAGTTCGTTATTATTATTGTTCAGGAGTTTTCTTGAAGTTTTGTTGTTATTTTATTTCATCATCATCATCATTTCACTCAAAAGGCGTCCACTGCTGAACATAAACCTAGTATCGTCACATCGAACGGTAAATATCCATGTAAATATACACAGTGAGATAAGATAAGATAAGATAAAATATGATAAGATATATTTATTTTGTAAAACATGAGTACAGTATGAAGGACTTATATTAATATGAGGTAGCTACATGTTTTGCCATTTATCGCGTACAAAATTTGTTGCACTAGACAAACAATACAAAAAAAATACAATATCAAAATTTAAATTAAATTTAAATTACAATGTCAAGATTGATTTTTATTGAGTTTATCAATAAAAAATCACTATGTCACTATTTGAATTCAATAAAAAATCCATATGTCACAATTTAAAATTCAATTAAAAACAAAAGTGTACAAATACTTAAAGAATTATAGCTAAATATACAAAAACTACTTAGGCCCGCTTGGGTTATCTTACTAACTCTGAGTTAGTTAAAACGGCCAATTAAGTTCAACCTTGTGTTAGCAACTAACTCTGAGTTAAGTTTTTGGCACAAGTAGGCTTTATTAACTAAGCCTACAAATAATCTAAACTAAAATATGGCGTCGAAAAACTCGCCTGCATAGCTGTCTACTAGTATTGTCTCCAAAATACTGGCAGCATTGCCCCGGTGTATGGCAATGTTTAACCTCTGACAAAAAGTAAAAGCCAGCCCTTGGGTCACGAGAAGTGTCAACTAAGAGTTTGGAAAGTTATCGATTCTGAAAGTAACAAAGTTGAGAGGGAAACGTTTGTCTTGGTATGGACATGTGATGAGGAAGGATTTAATGCTTGTGACTAAAAGATTAATATAAATGTAAATGAATACAGAGGGTGAAAGAAGCTTAAGAAAGGATGGATGGTTTGTGTGAATTATATGAAAGAAAAGACAGTGAAAAGTGAGATTAGACAAGAACAGGAAAATGTTTCATTTATTAAATTTTACATTTTTACCATCATAGGGTAGTTAGGCACCTACGGAATTATACAGCGAAATAAAATAAACAAAAAACTAACACGAAACGTACAAGTTTACAAATTAAAATATATCTATATCAAAATCTAAAAACATGATGATGATGGTGAAATTATTCTGAAAGACAGACAGCTAAGGTAAATTAAGCTAATATGTCCTAACATGGTCCTATAATTTTTGTCTCATTTCTAATAATAATATCTGGAAACACCAAATTTAGGTATTCGAAGGTAAAAGCTTGTGTCCAAACAAATGGTCCCCAGCGCAGGCCAGGCGTATAAAGATATATAAAGACTTCACGTTTTTGCTGAAATATACTTAGTTTTGGTTGAAAAAGTAAAGTAATTTCGAGAAAACACTTGTAAAATTTTGAACAGACAACTTACCTACAGATACAAATTCTGCAGGCACTGTAACAATTACTTGTATTCGTATACATTCCACATCCTTCTTTGACAAATCGTTCACAGAACAAGCAGCTCGGTTGTGGAATGCATTTCCTATTGCAATAAGGCGTGCCCAAACATTAGCAACATTTAAAAAAATGGTAAAGGAGCATTTCCTTCCACTGTAATTATTCTTCTCCTTTCTGTTATAATATTTTTTAAACATTGCCAGAATTCACTTCACGCGTATTAATTTACACGATTATAAGTATTCAGACTACGTCAAATAATTAAATTTCATTTAATTAACTCAAATCAACCTTAGAATGTAAATTTCCATAGATGCCCGTTTTTTTGCAAGAGTTTATTTGATATTTATTAGTTCATTATGTTGTATTGTAGGTATGTATGTATTTTATGTTATTATCTATAAGTTATATTATTTTAGATGTTTTGTACACTAGAGGAGGAGTAGACTTTCCATCCAAAGGTTGTCTGTTAGAGATTGCCCTGTGCGATAATACCGCCCTTTGTACACATACCTTTATAAATATTTGTCCTGTAATGTTTATATAAAGTATTACAATAAAGTATATAATAAATAAATAAATAACAGCTGTATACCCATTTTTATATCATAATTTGTGCACCTTGATTTGTATTGATGTTATTTTACCACCAGATTTGGTATACCAGATCAAAATAAAAAAAAATCCAAATGTTTTTATTTTATCTCACTAGTGACCCGCCCCGGCGTTTCCCGTGATAAATTATGTACAAAAACCTTCCTCATTTCTCATTGTTTCTATTGGTGAAAACCGCATGAAAATCTACTCATTAGTTTTTGAGTTTTTCGAGTACAGATGCGGCGGGAGACTTTGTGTTATAAGTTTGACATGTGTACCTGTGTGTTTGTGTATTTGTATAATATTGTATCTGTCTGTGGCATCATAGCTCCTAAACGGATCAACCGATTTTGATAATTACGTGTTCAATAGATTGTCGATCGAAGCGGGTCTACTTCTAGATAAATTATATAGAATAAAATAAAAATGTGTCGGGGTATTTCAATTTTACTTGTACAATAATTATTTTATTTTTATATGTTTTATTTTTTACGTTATGTATTATGTAGCAATAGTGATACATTATAATGCATAATAGAGGTATTCTGCATAGAAGTCCTAGTTTATAATTTCTTGTGTCTTCTTATTTTATTGCTCGCTGCATTAGTATCATGGTCAGGACCACGACTGCTGAGCGTGGCGTCTTGGGCTACAAGGTCGGGCAAGGTGTTTTTGAGTTTTTCCATTGAATTTTGAATTTGGTACTACACGAGTACCTACTTATTTAATCATTCTACTAATATGTGTTAAATAACGTATGGGCGCACGGTTGGCGCAGTGGTTGAGCGATTGACTGCTGCGCTGCGTGTCGCGGATTCGATTCCCGCACGGAGCAAATATTTGTATGACCTACAGATAGTTGTTCCGGCTCTGGGTGTTGTGTATGTTAGTTTATATGTTTGTAAACGCACCCACGATACAGGAAGAAATTTCTAGTGTGGGACAACGTTTCTTATAAAAAAAAAACTATGGTCAATAATAAAATGGTGGAAATATTCGAAAATCACACAATAAAACACGGTACAGAGTTAATATCATTGTTATGTTATAAATCGCATCAAGAGCTAAACAATAATTACGGCTATCGAAATTGCATGCACGGGATATTCAATTTAGTTCTAGTTTCAGTCGAATATACAGACAATAGCGCATAGTTACACAAAATGTTATTGCATATATAAATATTTGAACGTTGATTTTGAATTTGCAAACAATATGAATATTGCAAATATTAGCAGTCATAATAGATAATTTAAAACATCATGAGGAAACCGGCATGTCCTAGAACCAACAATTCGAAGAAATGTGACATCCACCAACCCGCACAGGGCCTTCGTGATGGATTACGGCCCATTCCCTCTCACCGAGAGGAGGCCTGTGTCCCAGCAGTGGGAATATTAAAAGGCTGATGATGATGTTGATGATAGATAACTAGATAGACTAGCTGTCTACTATTAAGTTAACGTTTCGATAAGTTACTCTATTAAAGGTTTTGCTACGTATATGGTTTGATATATTGTTTTACGAGTACGTCGCGTTTACAAGCAAGAAAACGAGCTTCAAAATTGTGCACAGGTAAAATGAGAATATGCAACAAATATGTTAAAGGTAAATAGTTACAAGAAGGTAGGTACATACTTTGTTCTACCAGCCGCTGGTGTCGCCGTGTTCGGGTAATAGCTGTATCGTTTGGTTCGGCTGAGTGCATAATTTATTAGGTCTCACATCAAATTTATGTTTTAAACATGGGACATGTGTGTTTTCACAGAAAACACAGTCCTTTATAAACGAACCTTTATAAATTTTACTACATTAAAGGCTTACTGCTTACATTTCTCTATAAAAACGGGCCCAAATAATCTTAACACAAAAAACTGATAAACAAGAATATTATTTTTTATGAAAAAGAAAAAGTCCATGAGAGAGGATCGCGAACAAGCCAGAGCCCCCGTGATTAATGATGAACACGACACCATTCAATTTAATTCCAGAAATTCCTGTCCAATAAGATAAAAAGAGAAAGTTTTATGCCTTTTTATTTATTTTTAATGAAATCCCCACTTTGTCGTGTCGAAAGGTACGTCGCTTCAATTAAGATTTTAGTATTAATGATGGGGCCGCCGCTGGACAAATTTTTCAAAAAGAATTTTTGAAATCATAACAATTTCCTTTATCGGCCCGCTTAATTTATGCATTAAAAGTTGGGAAAAGGAATTATTTAATAATGGGGAAAATTAATACAAAACTAAATCCTCTGCCTCATTGCTTTAACACATTAGATACTGCCTTGCAGAGCTCGAGGCCCTTTGTAAATAGCCTTTGTGATAAAAAATACTTGCAATAAGTGTAGTTTTCTTTTATTTTGTTACACTTATGATTGGCCGTGAAAATGTAAAATGGTGATAGATTTTATAATTAATTTGAACAAAATGTTAATTACTTAACATGAAAATAAACGACATCATCAAACCTAGGACGGTCTTAACCACCCAAAGCATTCAGTGTCCAAACCACGTACAATACGTATTCACGGATCTGGAAATCTAATCTACACATTTTCAAGACAAAATAATCGGGTCTCCGCCCAAGATAATCCGACCACGTAGATACGTAAGCAGGGCACATAATTACGTGTAGGCAATACTACCCATCCCTGTCCTTATAAATGGAGCCTGTGACTCAGCTATCTGGCTTCATCAAGTCTACATCAATCTTTTTGTAGGCGCAGGTTGTTTTTTTACTATCATGAAGTTCTTTGGCAGTTCTAACGAAGTAGACATAAAAATATATTAGACTATCTATTGTAGTCTTAATTCTTTAATTATGCACAATTTGCGATGCTTATATATGTTTGCAATTTGGGATGGCAGGTGGAGTAAAAACGTGATTAGGCCAATCATTAACAAAAAAATCAAACCAACTTCCAAGAAAAGACACTTCAAACCGAAAAATAACTTTTGTTTTCCGAAATCGGTGTCCTTGGTATCTATTGTTTTACGTTTCTCGACACCAACTTTTACTATGACTTAAAAAAAAGGAGAAGGTTCTCAATTCGTCGGAATATTTTTTTTTTATGTATGTTCCCCGATTACTCAAAGACGCCTAGACCGATTTCAAAAATTCTTCTTTTATTTTGAAGGGTATACTTTCTAGTTGGTCCCATAGTCATCAGATCAGGATCTTTTGATGGGATCCTAGAGAAATCAAGGGAACTCCTCAAATATTGTACGCATACATATAGCGATTTTGGTATTTTCATCAACAATGCAATCATTTGCACTCAGAAAGTATCATTTGGTGAAGTGGAACTGATGAAGAAGACCACAGATGGCCACTGGAACTTCTATGCTAAGTGTGTCACGGGTATTAGATATCTCGAATGGTTACCCGACGATGATAAAGCAAATACTTATAAGTAAATGGTACTGATGAAAATGGCACCATCGAACTGATCTGATGATAAAGTTGGAAGGTAGGCACTGGACCTCTGATATAAAAAAAACAATGTATCCTAGTCGTGTTTGGGTTTATTGATATCGTCATGATATGTACTTTGGCTATAAATAATTATTATCTTAATTGGAGATACCTACCAAAATTAAAAAGAGAAAAATATTAGAACTTTTTAACAAAAAATAACTTTCTTTTCCGAAGTCGGTGTCTTTTGTACCCATTGTTTTCCGTTTTTCGACAACGACTTCGGAAAAGAAAGTTATTTATTGCTTTGTAGTTTTTTGTTTTGGAAGTCGGTTTAATTTTTTCTTAAAAAGTTTTTTTTAACAAACTTCAAAAAGGAGGAAATTATCAATCCGACTGTATTTTTTTATGTGTGTGGTTAACTTTTTACTAGGTGAACTGATTTTGGGGATTCTTTTTGAAAGCTGGTGCTTTTCATGTGGTCCCATTTAAATTTGGTGAAGACATGATGAAGAACTTCAGAGATATACAACATTAAGGATTGCTGCAAACGCATTGTCTGGTTATTGTTTAGCCATTTCATAAAATAACATCACGCCAGTACGCTCTAAAGGGGTACGCATATGTGTACAGTATTAGTTCACCCTGATACATTCTCATTTCACCAGTTATGTAAAAAAAATATGTTATTGGGGTAATTATAGGTACCTATATATAGGTACAGAACTTGCCCATTAGGTACCTACCACAACTAAAAAGTGAAAAATAAGAACGTTTTTACAAAAAAATATAACCGACTTCCAAAATAAACACAACAATTTCGGAAGTCGGTGTCAAAAACGAAGAAATAAAACAGGAACACCGACTGCCGAAATTGAAGTTATTTTTCACTTTGAAGTTTTTATTTTGGAAGTCGGTTGTATGTTTTTTGTAAATAGGTACGTTTTTATTGAGACTGAAGTATGAAATGTCTAAAAATACATTATTTCCAACCTAAATCGATCCGTAGTCGATCGGTATCGATTATAACACAACTCCAATTTTATTTTGAAATAGAAACTCTTCCATTTTGTTTTCCAATAAACAGTCGCTCTATTGAAGCGTTTTCATATCAAAGTGTCATTTTTTGTATCGTTCACCGTCATTTGGACACAAAGATAATGCGAACGAATGCGTGGGCTCGGGTTCTTGGAACCTTTTACAATAAATGTGGAAAAGGCTTCGGTAACCGCTGAACTAAAACTCTGCTAGATGATGTAGAATTATGAATAAAAAATATTATTAAAATGAGTTCGAAAATACTGGATTGGTTTTCTTCAACGGAGGATAAATTATTCATACTCTTCTAAAAACTTTGTATAAAGTCAAAATTAAGCATTTTAATTCGTTGAAGTACTGGTCTAGTCGCGAACTCGTTAATTTAATTTAGCTCCTGTTTAGGATGGAATCTATCGGGTTTATAGTACATAATAAATAATACTTTGTATTTCTGCTACTTTCATATTACTTGAATGCGTTCGGAAGAGTTTTAGCTTAACTTGAAACACATCTTTACGGTCGTCGCTGTAACATTTTATGGACGTCGATTTCATTTGTCAATTGTGTAATAAACTCCCGTCTTGTGCCTTCCATCCCTATTTGATTTAAGCTCACTCCCTACGAAATTGTCTCCTACTTATTTTATTTTATTGCTTCATACTTAAAATAGTACTTTGAAGCGCGGATTCTCGTTTCGAACGGAAATGTATGCATATGAATGATAATTATATACATGAATGTTGAAACTGCTAAGAACGGTTCTATCATTTTGAATTGTAACATGTTCTTTTAATCTACTCCGGGGATAATTACCATTTCAAATGCGAATACCACAGCCATATAAATGAAATATGTTGTTTACTTAGCAACGTAGTAAAGTGCGACGTAGCAAAACATTGCGATTAATCTAATTACATACGAATGTATCTAATAAACAAGATTAATACCATTTCCCAAAACTTATCCACTAACAAGTAACAGAAGTTGGTGAACTTTTATGTAAGGACTAAATATGGTCGTCTTAAGTTTCTTTTTAGAATCTATTAGACACCGAAGTTATAATATCGGATCCCGGGGCAGAGCGTCGTTTACTATCACTTAACTCATTTTTATATTCGCCATTTTGGCTTGCTCGCTGTCCCAGATTCGCTATGAATACAGAGTGGAGCCACCCATAATACGATACATGGCCTACTTTGAGAGGGATCCTCGGAGCCGTGCAACTTGTTTACATTGAACTTACGTGTCTTGTGCGTTTGTTGTGAGACGCGCCTCGTCTCTGATATTTGTGTTGTGTTATGATCGACACGTAATAATTGAATTCTTGATATTTGTCGAGTGTATCAAATTTGAAACTGTCTGTAAAATATAGACGTAGATAAGTAAACCAAAAAAAACCTTCGACAAGGGGTTTATATACATTTCGATATCTATGCGACGTATATAGCGTTAGAATGTTCAGTTTTGGTTTACCGCATGCCCGTAACCCGTTTCCTGTTTCCCTTACTTACATCGAGACCCAACAGTTTACTATATCTACGTATATATTACATAGTTATAGCAAAGGGCACGCAACTCAATCATGGGTTTTGTAAATAAAAATTAAGCATTTCGATGTCGGAACTATTTTTCAGAACATAATGAAGAACTGCTGACAAAAATTTATTATTTCACCGTTATATAAATGTACGTTGAATAAAATACTTAATTAACAATAACTATCTATATATACACTAAAATAAAAAAAATACTACGAACGCGTATAAAACGGGCAGAAGCGTCAAAAAATTCGTCCACATCGTTGTCAACGTGAAAAGTGTCCAGAACTCTGACAGTATTGCCACGTTGGATGGCAATGTTGATTCTCTGGCTGAGGAAAAGCCCAGCCCTCTGGTCACGTGAAGAGTCGACTAACCATTTGATTATATTTCGAAATATTAGATGAGCACTCGGACCCCATGGACCTAATGTTTCAACCCAGAACGGCTCAAATATGTAGCTTCCAATAAGTTTATTATATTTGCATGGGTTGAGGTTTCCTGCCCAGCAGCAGCTGCCCCAGCACAGCCCGCCGTGCTAATGATGATGGCGCAAGGGTGTCGACACATGTTGTATCCCACACCAAAGGTCTACCAATCGTCGCGTACCAAGCCATTGGGTTCTAAAACAGCTGGCACCCTGGTGACAAGAGCCCGACGTATGATGTCATTAATGCTGGCGTGCCGTGCTATCCGACCAGCAGGATACACCTACTGCAGGATATGGCATGATTTCCGAGGCGGTCGACTGCTTTACCTCATTGACAACGATGTGGAGCTCCGCTAGGAGCACCCAAACACAGATATGTAGCGATCCGAAAGGTGTTGTCACTCAACATAGTACCTATGTTGGGTGACGGGAGTGTCTGTAGCTGAAATAAACTGCTTAAATAAATTAAATTAATAATTTAATTAAATTAATAATTCAAGTAAATAAAATTAATAATTAAATAAAATTAATAATTTAATCAAATTAAATTAATAATTAAATTAAATTTAATTAATAATTTAATTTAATTAATAATTTAATTTAATTGTGCAGTTCTTCTTAGCTAAATAATAAAAGCCGCACGGGTAGAGTTTCTTCAAGTTTAATCAACGCTTGCCGAGGTTGGCCCGTGGATACCCATCCACAGCCATCCATACTTATCGAAACACGTCCGTGCTTCGGAATGCACGTTATGCTATTGGTCCCATCTGTCATATTATTTTGGAGCTCTTTTAAAGTCGGTACCGATAGTCAGAAGTCAGAAAATCTACCAAAGTTTATACCAATCTTGCCAATGGGGATTGTGTTACCCAGTTGCTGGGTCGTTCTATGTAAAATACTGGTATTCAGCTGCATCCGGTTACACTCGAAACAGCTGTTGATCCAACAGAAGCAGCTGTTGATCAAACGAAACGTGGTTGATCGAACGGAAGCAGCTGTTGATCAAACGGAACGTGGTTGATCGAACGAAAGCAGCTGTTGATCTAACGGAAGCAGTTGTTGATCAAACGGAACATGGTTGATCGAACGGAAAAAGCTGTTGATCTAACGGAAGCAGCTGTTAATCAAACGAAACGTGGTTGATCGAACGGAAGCAGCTGTTGATCAAACGGAACGTGGTTGATCGAACGATAGCAGCTGTTGATCTAACGGAAGCAGTTGTTGATCAAACGGAACGTGGTTGATCGAACGAAAGCAGCTGTTGATCTAACGGAAGCAGTTGTTGATCAAACGGAACGTGGTTGATCGAACGGAAAAAGCTGTTGATCTAACGGAAGCAGCTGTTGATCAAACGGAACCTGGTTGCCCGAACGGAAGCAGCTGTTGATCGAATGGAACGTGGTTGATCGAATGGAAGCAGCTGTTGATCGAACGCAACGTGGATGAGATAAGGCTAGGCAGATTGATTGATTTTGAATGATTGATTGATTTTGAATGATTAAGAAATTTAGTAATCACACTAATATTATCACACTAATATTATATGGTGAAAGTTTGTGAGTGTGTGTGTGTGTTTGTATGTTTGCTACTTCTTCACGCTCAAAGGGCTGGATGGATCTAGATAAAATTGGGCACAGAAATAGTTATATATAGATTATAATCAGCAATAATACATAGGATAGTTATCCCGGGAATATCTTCCCTCGGGATAATTTTCGACATTCATGCGGGCGAAGCCGTTGGCAGAAGCTAGTATTAAACAATAATAATTATACCTAGAACTTTTGACTTTATATGTAGCATAAGTAATTAGCTACATTTTCTACGTCGACACGACACAGATATAAAATATTCATTTGAGTAACACTGAAGTTGTTTCGTTTTAGCATAGTAATGGCGGTCATTGCCCTTTCTCTAATATATCTCCGTAGGAAATCAAACAATAAACTTTGTAACGTTTTTCATTTGGGTCAATGATCGATATGACAAGATAAAACGAAAAAAATATATGTAGATATGAGGCTCACATCAAATCTTGAACATGTAATTAAATAATAATTTACCCTACAGGCAAATAAACCTATTTATAGGTACCGACAGATACCTCGCGAAATCGGAAAATATTATAAGCTGGAGAGAACCAGAGAACACGTCTCCGCTTATAAGATTTATCAGTTGCCACAGATTCCTATAACCAAGAAACTTTGGAGGTACTTTCTAGTATTGCCGAAAAGTAATATTTCGGGGATAACGAATGTCTAGTTTGAAGTTGAACAAGATTGCACCAAACCAATTTAATGTAATAATGATCGTTAATATTCAGAATGGTTGTAAAGCAGGGTAAGTGGTGTGACCTCTCTAAATCCTTATAGTTTATAGGAGCAGTTTATTGAATAGTGAATATCTGGAATCCGGTCGGGCGAGTGGGCGAGCGGGTAAGCGGGCGAGTCGACCACAAGCAGAGCAATAAGGCGCGTGAAGCGGTCGGGCCTTGTCTTAATTGTCAATAACCGTGAGTCCCGCGCGCCCGCCGCCGCCGCCGCCCGAGCCGCTCCCGCCGAATAATTAACGAACTTCCGCGATTTTCGAGTTTGTAAATTGCCTCATGGTCTCGTCGACCCGCGTCCTGGTTTGCTGATATAAATTATGTGCGCACAAAATTAATCTTAGTGATTTAAGAACACCCTTTATTCTCAGGCTTCCATTTAAATCTTATTCTTACGAAGTTCTCTAATGGCAAGTTTCTGCATTACGGAAAGTGCCTTTTTGCTATAGCTCAGTATACAGATGAGTGTAGGCGTTATTGTGAAACGAAGTCGGCATTTATCGGTAATGTCACCTCTCGTTGATTTTCCTGAGAGATTTTCGAAATAAATCCTGATAAAAGGTAACGGAACTCGACATTTCGTGTATTATTTCGGTTTTCGGGAAAATTATAATAAGACTTAACACCGCTCGCGTCGCTCGGCTCCCGTTGTGTTTGTGCGGAAGTGTTTTCAATAATTACGTTATTGGAGGAGGTGCGTCGTTTCTGTTTATGCTACTCAATAAATACGGGCGTGTTTATTGTATTAAATTACGGAGACATACATGACGTAACTTTATCACAGAGTGCGAGTCTCGACGAGGAGAGTTGTGGGCACCGGCGCGAATGCGAGCATAAACAGAGAATTTACAAGCCCACGCGTTTCATTAAAATGTAAACAAGCTTCCATATAATTCGTGGTACGTAAATACATCAGTGGGGATCACAAGGGTGGGTGCACACCACCTAACTGCGGCAATGTTTTACGGTCAACATTAACCGCAATACGGTTGACCCTGAGAGCTCATCTTCCCGAGACTAAATGCACTTAAACCAGCGTTTTAATACTTTAGGGTGTGCGTATGTGATATTTGTTATGAACAAGCTTTATAATTCTGCTGCCTAACCAATGTTTTGCTATCAACTTTACAATAGTTTGTCAGCAGATTTTAACAGCGTCGTTTCAGCTTTAAGTGTCAGCAATATAAAACCTTCATAAATCGCAAACTACAGAGTTAAGCAATACGTGGTTAATTCTCGTGGTCTACTTTCACTAAACCGTCTATTTGTGTTACATATTTTGCGAGTTATTTTACTAGAACTACAATAACAAGTAGGTAAAAAATAATTTGATTTATGATAATAATTAATTGTATTTTATAATTGGATAGCTGAAATGTTTCTAGCTGTTTCTATGTTATTATTAAATTCATTTAGATCCATAACGTCTAAAACTGGGCGACGCAAACATTTTGAGCGAAGATTGTAGGAAATAAATTATTGATTAAAATTGATTAATTATTGAAACAATAATTGATTAAAATAGCTATTATTTTAGTACCTAGTGGGTAAGGTCGCGATGTCGTGAGTTTTAAAGTAAAAGAGTCAAATTGAAGAGTTATGGTAAGACCTTTAATACACCAACGGTAGACTGAAAATAATTTGTCGAGCGCAAGTGCGTTTCCCAGAGCTGTCAGAGAATTTGTTTAGTTTAGTAGATTTGCGGATCTACTATATATTCTGTCTTCGCTGGTGTTAAGGGACTTTACACTGGAAGCACTAATTTTATTGCTATGAAAAATTGACTTTTAAAAGAATCTCAACGATCTTATGACATAATCTTTTTTCCTGAAATTTTCTGGTTTCGGATTGACAGGTTTCCCCCAGTTTCAACTTTGTCTTGAAGATTGCCACACCATCCATCGAAAAAGTTCTTGATGCCAGGTGGAGCTCGAATCCGGGCTGTAAAAGTTTGCAGATTGGCTCAATCGTAACCTCCTCACACTAAACGCCTCCAAGTCTAACTACATATGCTTCACCAAGTATGCACACACTCATATACCACTCGAATTTCAAATAAAGATCCACTGCTGTGACAACCCCCCAATTCCAGACTGCTCTTGTAAAAATATTGACAGGTTACAATATACTAAATACCTGGGCATCATGATTGACCAGCACCTGTCCTGGCACATGCGTACTGAACTGATCATGAAAAGGGTTAGAAAATTAATATGGACTTTTAAAAAGTTGCGACAAAGAATGTTTTGCAGACAGTCTACTGGCTGGCCCAATTAATTCTTACGTACTGTTTGCCATGCTGGGGTGGGACAGCAAAAATTAAATTATTAGGACTTGAGAGGGCGCAGCGATCTCTGCTTAAGGTTACGCTCTTCAAACCTGGTTCCCAACCCAAAATCTTTACCTAACCTCTGACCTTCTTTCTGTAAGGAAACTTTACCTACTCCATCTTATCCTAAGAAAACACTAATCCCCTCCGTATGATCCCATAAAGCCGAGTATGAGTAGCAGAAGACCATACTTTGCCGCTCCAACTGTCCCAGTTAGATGAGTTTTTGCTGAGAGGCATTATGCAAGGCAATCTTCACACTTATAAAAACTATTGAATAAAGAACTGTACCTCTGAAACTCCGTGATTGTAAATTAGTTGTGACTGAATGATTTAAGATTAAAACCTATGACGACATTGAGGCCATGGTAACATCGCTTCCGTAATTTGTCCAGTAATAAATAGGTCCGCAGTAACGAAATCGTTAGTGGAGGAAGCTGTTCCTAGCTTCCTCCGATCCTAAGACATTTTCGCAGGGCTAACCTAACTGAAACCTAAACTTAAATATCTATATGCAGGCATACGAATTTAACTCATACACAATGTACTATTATAGACTCTCACGCACACATACACTCACACTATTACACACACACTCAAAACCAACTTTATTTTGTTATTGTTGTCAATTGCATACTCTGTATAATGTTATGTGGAAGAGCGGAGTCACCTAACAAAAGCATCTTCTTGCTTAAAAGGTGATATCCAAATCACGTAATAGGTAATCCTTTATCTAATTGGAATATACATTTATATTATTTACTAGCTGTGCCCGCGGCTTCGCTCCCGTCGTCTGCCTGCCAACCCTACCCTACCTACCTTCCTGCCTACCCTATATAAAACAACATACCAATTTTTTTTGTAGTGTCATTCTTTCGCGTAGAATCTTAACACCGCCATTCAGAAAATGACTTTAAATGCACAACGCCATCTATCGAATAGCTAGTTCAATTGTCCGAGTAACTGAATTGCGTGTGCTGTGATAATTTTACTTCTTGAACACTTTAAATTCATCTAACTTTTGACAGAGTGAACCGATTGCGATGAAGCAAAAACTAAGTAATTCTTCAAATTACGCACAATTTTTATGTATAAAAGTTATCTACATTGGTTTCGAACATTTCACGTGATGCGTGCACAAATAAACAGACAAAAATTCCAAAAATGCTGGAAATGGGTTCTGTTGGTTATCATTTAACACCCTGGCAAATTTTTTTGGATTTTTTTTCGATGTACAATAATTATTTTTCTACAGATTTATTATATGTATTGATTGATTTTATTATTGTAGGTCTCAAGCAAGTCATCTTCTTCCCCGGTGGGTTCCCGCATTGTTGAGGTGGGGGGTCCTCAATAGTCGTGGCTTGGACACCCACGGTGAAGCAAAGAGGAACCCGAGGAAGGGCTGCTCGTCAGGGCTTTTGCAGCCAAGCCGAAGACGCGACGTAGCGGCCGACATTTTGTGGTGCCGCTTGGGCGACATCGCAATCGTCAGAGGAAAGTCCGGTGACGGACAGCCGCGGCGGATTCGCAGTGAGTGCTAACGAGTGCCTGTGTTCCCGCCATAAGCGGCACAGGAGGACACCGTGGCGTTTTAGTGGGTTGCAGTCCCATATAACTGCGCTATCATCCCGTGGTAGCGCAGTATACATGAGCAAATATACAAGCAAAAACAAAAAGGTCACAAGTCACCTTCAATTAGCCGCATAATACCTACGAAGTTTCAGCATATAATGTGAGGCCAGCTTATAATGGTTTTTTATCGCTGGTATGCAGCCTATTGTATCTTTGCGCAACGACATAAAAGCAATATTAGAAAACTATTATATACTACTATTATTTTTCCTAGAAACTCAAGGATGAATTGTATTTATTTATTTATCTTGGCCAGCACTTCAACCAAGAAAAACTTCTTTAAGTGATATGAGCGGAAGTTGTAGCAGAACTGAGGAGTAACTCGACCGACGTTTAATCTTCATTGAAAGTTGTTTGTATTGTCCGTTGCAAAGGTGGGAGAACTTATAATGTGATAAAATAACGTGAAGCAAGCCTTGCTACAACAAAGTTTCAAGAGCTATGTTATATAGAGATGAGGATTAAGAAACCCAACTGGGAGTCGGGGAAGCAAAGTTTACATTGTAACAAAGATCGAAAAATTGCCTGAATAATTTTAATAGTTCGTGCTGGGCAGTGGGCACATTGCTAGCAAAAAGGATCGTTGATGGGGACGAAAGGTTCTGAAGTGGCAACCGCATACCGGCAGACGCAGTCTAGCGGCAGGGGAAATTATGTCCAGCAGAGTTCTTCGGCTAAAATAGTGTTAGAATTCATAACATTTGATGTTTGTCTCGATTTTTTTATATTAGCCAAGTGTCGTAGTGGCCCAATGGCTAAAAACCTCGTCTCTCGTCGTCGGCCATGGCTTAAATGTGGCATTTTCAAATTCGTAAGTACTTTCTAAATTTATCTTGGGCATCGCTGACAATGGTGAAGGAAAACATCGTGGGGATTGTTAATATAAGTCGGATATCGCCTGCAAGGCAAAGACCTCTTCTCATACAGAGAGGTTTCCCTGTATGAGAAGAGGTCTTTGTCTTGCAGTGGGTCAGTAACAGGCTGGAATTATTATAATGGTTAACAAAACTATACTTATGTTTAATGTTAGATAATATGAGTCTATGCTCACATAAAAGACCTTAATAAAACTTATTTCTACCTACTTAATTATATAAAAGTGAAAGGTAGCATGGATGAATTTTTGTAACTGTTTCACGCAAAAACTACTGAACGTATTTTGATGAAACTGTACAGTAATATAGCTTATTATATACATCAGTATAACACAAAGGCTATCTATTATACCAATATTATAAAAGAGTAAAGATTTTGTTTGTTTGTACCGAATAGGCTCCGAAACTATAGGACCGATTTAAAAAATTCTTTCTCCTATGGAAAGCTACATTATTCCCAAATAACATAAATACAAGTTATTTTCAAAAATCCTTATGATAATTGCAATAATGTAACCCAAAGTAGCAACATTTTGCCCATAAAATTCATTATTTGGCGTGCGTTGAGAAAACTATTGATGATAAATAAAAATTATTTACTACATGATTAAAGTACTCATTATTAACTACAAAAAATACTGCGAGAGAATATATCTCACTATCATAGTTAAGTCACAGTACCAGCTTTTGTGTTCTAAAATTTAATTAGATCGCTGGTAGAAACAAAAGTTGGTTAAATTCGTAATGTAGAATTATTCTTATTCAAATAAATAGTTTTACAAATTGGTAGGTAGGGTAGGGTAGGTAGGGTAGGTAGGTGGGTAGGTAGATAGGTAGGTGATAGGTAGGTAGATAGCCAGTTGACAGGAACGAAGCCGCGGGGGTCAGCTAGTAATTTATAAAAGTACGAGTAGAAGAAAAATTCCAATCGGGCGGAGCCGCCGCGGTCGGCAGATAGTGTACACACTTAGAATAGTAACGCATATTCTAAGTATACACATAATTTCAACATAGTGTTACTTTCTGTAGCCTTTAATTCATTCCAGGAACATAGCGCCAGTATCGAACTATTCAGTCAACTACGCAGGTATTTAATTAATTCACAATATTCTCAGTATCCTGTAAATGTATATGAGGTATTACAGGATCGCGAGCTCTAGATACCTTCAATAATTAATTACTTAATTATATTAGAGCAGGAGCTGCAAGATGCATGACTGTGCAGCTCTCTTCGTCGGAGGAAGATATTGAATTATATAGGGTGGAAGGTAAGTAAAATTAGAGCGATATCATAAAATAGAAAGTATACAGAAGGACCACTCCCGACAATTGTCAACTCGGGAGTGGTTCATTTTATTATTTCGGTTAAAGATATACAACCGATGTGTTTTTTTTTTAAATCTGGCACAGATTTTACAAATTATTACTTAACTAAAATATTTTCGTCTATCGCGACTGAACTCTGTCCTATATTGCGCGAGAATCCCTGTAAAATCGTAATGTCAATGTGTGCGTGCATAAATGGCTCTTTGTTCGTAGTGGCCTCTGTCTGCGGTGCGCCGCCGCTTACATACTCCGTGGCGATATGCAGTGTGTTTAGTAAAGTTATGTAAACTCACACATTCACAAACGTCACTATATATATCACACCAGTACTTCTCGTATCCAGCGAGCACGCGTGACCTACACAAGGATTTCGGCCCGCCGTGTGAGACACCTGAAACAACGTTGCGCCTTCCAGTACGTGGTTGCCGCTCTGGAACCTTTCGACTCCATCAACCATCCGTCAGACACGACCTGCCACTTAAGTTTCCCAGTTCTTTGGCATAAATTGGTTCTCCGACGGATCTTTTCATTTTAGATAAGTTCATCGCTGTTGTCACAGTTTTTTAGTGATTATATCTAATGGATATCTACTATCTGTGACCTAGTGACGATAAAAAAGAAGAACGGCTTAGGATGCTTCGCATGAGTAGTAGAGCATAATATTGAGCCTACATGTTTTTCTTAAAATAAGTACTACTAAACAAAAAACAAAAATGCTAAGACTGCGAGGGGCGCGGTGCGGGCATGGTCGCATCAATCGAGTCCCGTCATCGGTGTGAGACCCGCGATTGAATTTATTTTCGCACGCGTTATTTTTTATTTTGCGATAACTCCTAAGATATTCAATTTAAAATATGGTGTAAAGAATTATGATAAATTGCATTAAATGCTTATGGTAACTAACGTATTTAAGTTGATAAGTATTAATACTGCATCCGTCTAAACAGCTTTCCAATTACTGCATTGTACGTGACCATTTGTCTAGAAGTTAGAATGGGTATAGTAAGCTATCCTTAAAATATAGATATATGCCATCGCACAATTTTCTGTAGACCTATAAAAGAGGAATATCCCACCATACATTGTTTTGTTATAATTTCTCAAAGGACAAGTTCCCAGGCGGATTGACTTTTAAGGACATTTTCAACAATTATCGTCATATTTCAACCAATTTACACAAAGCCTTAACAAATTATTATTCCTTTCTCTATTGGTTAAAACCGCATGAAAATCTGTTCAGTAGTTTTTGAGTTTATCGCGAAAAGACAGACAGACGCGGCGGGGGACTTTGTTTCATAATATGTAGCGAAATTACAAATCCGGAAACGTTTATTTTCATTTTTCAATACAATACAGTACAATTGTATGAAGACTGTTTTTCATTAGCATGGTAATGATGCCTCATAGAGTGACGTCATAGCTTATACGCATACTCACCACAAATATCGAGACCGTCCCTCGTTGGGTTGACCGCGGTAACACAGCATTTTACAACCTCATTTATTCTGCTTCTTCCATTTATTAAATTATTCATACCTACGCTAGTTATATGAAATTAATACCTTGTAATTCATAATAAAGTGTCGGTCGCTTTATAAAATGACTTGTAAACTTAAGGTTTATTACATGTGGTTCAAGTTTTCATTACAGAGTTAACCTTTAATTGTACCTTAGCTTGACTGTTTATGATGAAGACGGGTAGCAGGTGTCTTGATAATGTCTTATCGTTTATTGTAGAGGTCAATGTTCAGGAGTAAACATTTAATGGTAGATATAGTAGAGACAGATATAAATCTAACTAGATGCTCGATTGTAAGTACTTCGCGTACCAAATAACTGAGTAAAATTACGATCAATAATCTTAATTTGAACTTTTGACAGTCGTTACGGGTAGTCAGAAGCTTGAGATCTGACACCAGTCTTGCCAAGGGGTACCGTGTTACTCAGTTACTGGGTTGTGGAGGTCAGATAGGCAGTCGCTCCATGTAAAATACTGGTACTTAGCTGAATCCGGTAAGACTGGAAGCCGACCCCAATATAGTTGGGAAAAGGCTAGGCAGATGATGATGATGAATCTTAATTTGAACTTTTTATTTAGCTTATCGCACCGGAAATCCACAAAATTCTTGAAAAATGCCTTTTTATGTCATATTGAGCTGTAAGGACTGTTTAGAAAAAGTTGGCCGAGGCATTGCAAATATTTTCTTTCATTGGTAAGTAAACTTGTTTTTAAATTGTGTGTGAAAAGTGGCACACTTGGTTTTCATTTATGTCTGTTTTGCCAGCCGAATAGAACCATAGAGCATATGTGCTGGCAGATAAATAGTTCTAGCTGGATTTGAACAACCATTCGCATTTAGAAACGATCATTGTGATTATGCTGACTGGTGATTTCACAATAATCCAACTGTCAGTGTCTCTAATGATCATTAGAGCACGCAGTGGAAAGCGCAAGTTCGGCAGCAAACGTTCCCTTTCAGTAACAATGAGCGAATTGAGAACTTCCAAACAAAACACAATTTCAAATTAAGAACTGTTAACAAGCATAACAAACAAGATTATTTTTAATTTTATTACAACTAAAACTTGGGCCATGAACTAATAGAATTAACGATGAACTAAAGTAATCACGTAATTAATGGGTTTATCGAAGGAATTGTCTGGTATAGTCACGTTTACTATAATCGGTGGTACGTACTAGATTACAATTAATCATAAGATAAAGGCTCCAGTTATTATAAGAGATAGTTACAGAGGTAAGTTGAAACACTACGTGATTTGTTATTTAATTTATCAAAAGAAATACTCAGAAACAAGATAAAATTACAGCACACCTGTAGCTTGTATTCTCCACAGAATTAAGCAGACGTGTTTGTGTACTACACGGAATTCTCATGTAATAAGTGGCCAGCTTTATTCCCATCAAACAGACACGAATTCAGACACCAGGCTAAAAAAAAAAGTTTTTACCTACTTATCTATACTATATTTTTTATACCGAAAACGGGTCCTATGGGTTGGCCCACGGGAGCGAAGCCGCGGGGAACAGCTAGTACTTCATAAAATATAGCTTGATCTCTGCGACAGCTGTGAGTATCAATACAGTAACAATAGCGCTTGACAGACTAACAATAACGTATACGTTAGATTGACATATGTCGCAGAGATCAAGCTATAATTTATGAAGTATAGTAATTTCTAGTGAAAAATCAAAAGAAAAAAAAAATGAAATAAGTAGTAGACTTAGTAATTGCTAGTGAAAAATCCAATAATACTTTACCTGGCCCGGGTATCGAACTAGGACCTCATTATGATTACAATAGCACTTCCGTGCACAAGACTAACGAGCCACTCACTGATGAAAAGAAATAATCAGAAAACTCCTGCTAATTGCTGTTCATGTTCAATCAAAGTACCTATGTGCTAGTAGCTCGGCTATCGGTTTGCTAATCGAGACATCGCGAGTTTGAAAACCAGTGATTGCACTAGCTAAGTACTAGTGATCCCACTTCAAGCGAAGACACGATTAGGTTAAATAGGAAAACATTCAGGGTTTCAGATTTGATTTAAGATCATTAAAAATATACAGTATACTTTTATACTATAGAATATATATATACTAGCTGTTGCCCGCGGCTTCGTTCCCGTGGACCACCCCACAGGAACCGTTTTCGGGATTACAAAATAGCCTATGTTACTCAGGAATAATGTAGCTTTCTATTGGTGAATGAATTTTTCAAATCGGTCCAGTAGTTCCGAAGCCTATTCGGTACAAACAAACAAACAAAAAAATCTTTCCTCTTTATAATATTAGTACGATCTGATGACCTATTGGTTTTTAAAATAGTATAAATTATTGTAGTTACGTACATTTCGACTATTTAGTAAAAGCTCAAGTTTTAGAATCCAAGCCCAACTGCCAACAACAGTAGTAATTAGTTTTGTTGGAGACATCACGAAATTCTGCCAGCCTCGACACAAAAATTTATTAAAGAAAATACGGGTAAAGCTAAAAGCATAAATTAAGCCCGAAATATCTGTTACGCAAATGTTTGTATACTTGGGTTGTTTGTCTTTGTAGACGCGGTAATTTGTTAGGAAGACAATCAAAGCACGTATTGGGTATCGCGTCGTTCACTCGACTATTCTTTTTCCAAATATTTTTTTCTTCAAGGCACTATTATATCGGGTTCCGTATTGTGTGTTTGACCCGCATGGCAGTGCCGGGTCCCACTAGATACTGATAACGTAATAATGAGGGTCAGTTTCGCAGTCCACTGACTCTATGACGCGAGTTATAACTACTCCATTGTCCTCAAGACTCCGACCCGGAGTAGCGTCGGGTGAAAAGAATTCCGAAAATATTTCTTCGTTGTACACGTGACAACAAAGACATCTGTTAAAAGGGTGTGTCTCGGATTTATTCCGTGAGTTTCACCTTCGTCCTAATAGTTTAGAGTCCGGTGCACACTGTGCAGTAAATCGCATTGTGTTTAGTCGGATGTGTAGCCGCGCGAGAGGAGCGATGCGCCTCTGAACGCGAACATCGCCCAACTGAACTTTGTATTTACGTGTGTAACACATTTACAGTAGCCTCACTACTTGAAGAGTTTGTAGCTCGTATGTATGTATGGATGAATCATATCATCGTTAGGTTGTGAATTTGCAAATGTTAATGAAGTGTAAACACCATTAGAACGCATTAAACCATTCCACTTCGCAAAGCGTCATCGGCAAAGTGACGCGAAAAACGCGCTGAGATAAAACCGGAACACAAATTACACTTCATTGCATTCGATTTTCTTTATATTTTAATTTGTTCTAGTAAAAGTCGTTGTTAACTTAACACACACGCTTCGTAGTTCGTACAATATACATAGAGCCTTAAAGCTTAATGTTGGCTCGTAGGTGAATAAAACGAACTTATTTTAGAATTCATTCTTTACATTTTTGGCTGAATATTCCTTTACTGTTTTAGGTTTATTCGTAGTTGGCTAGATATTTTGTTACCTATCACCACGTTTATATTTGTAATACTTAAGGTCGCTTTTTCTATGATTGAAGATATTTCTTGAATTTAGATGTTTGGGCATTTCATTAATTATTTTGTTTACGTGTATTGAAACGAAAACTGAACAAAGAACTACCAAATAAAGTCGTTCGTTTGTATTAATCGGTTAATTTGGTTATCTACTGAACTATGTTTGTGGCATTGCCTTTGTGTATTACTGAGGTAGAGCACTTTGGAGGGCGGTAGAGTGAATACATATTGACAAGTTACATAGGCACGTTTATATTATATTTAACCGAGAGTTTCGTGCACGTAGAACTTTAGCGAGAAATTGTAATTTATGTACGAATTGTGGTTCTGATATAACTTTTCATTCGGTAGGTATTTATTAGCGTTCGGATTCAACAAGCTATCCCGCTTTTAGTTCACTGTATCTATATTTTGTATCATTATAGCTTTGAAACTGATATCATTGGAGCCTTTCGAGAACGACATTTATACGCTTGAGTCTGGTTATTTTAGTATCACGGTGCGCCTGTGAAAATTAAAGTTGTGGTTTATAGTTGAGGTTTATACAGAAGAGATTTGATAATATTTAGTTAGTTTAGGATTTCATATACGAGATAATATAGTGGTTTAAAATAATATTAAAAAATATAAAGATACGCCGTCTTCACACTAAACAGTAACAGTTTAATTAGTTTTATTGTACCCACACAAAATTCTTCAAAGTAACGTCTTCCAAATTAACTCACTCGGCAAATTGTTTCACACACTTGTCGACCCTCGTCAGCCAACAATAAACTGTATCTACTCGTAACTTTCATTTCGTATCGACACACTCGAAATCGGACGACCTCGAATCAATACATCACGCAAAATTGCTTCCCTGACGATTACCTGCCTAAATGGAATTGATTTCGTAATTCGCATTACCCGGTATACCGATTGCATTATTGTTCCAGATTTACGAGGATCAAGAGGGATATACGGGTGATTCTCACGTACATATTTCAATGTTCATATTTGTATATGCAAAATCAATATACACATTACTTGACTTTCCTTTTGTTTGCTTCCTTCAACATGTTTGTATAGGAAAAGAATGAACCATTTTTACTCAACTACGGCGAATCAAAAGGGAGGGTTATGTTTTTGACCGGTATGTATGTATATTCATCTGTTCCCTCATATCTTCTAAACTACTTATTATAATTTGCCAAATGAGTTTTTTTGGAAGCGTCTTGTTTGTCCGCTGGTTATAGGCTATGCGAAATCACATTAAATTGAATATGGCGCCCACTAGGGGGACCGAAATCAAGAACAAAAAAGAATTCAACCTAACCCACCATCTGTGGTATCATTGAACAGGTATTTTAAAATGAAGGTAGGGTTTGTTACATCATATTTTTGTCAAGCGTAACGTTTGCGAGACATATCCCGTCAAAGTCATGAAAATTAATTTTTACCCGACTACGGCGCGTCGACGCAAAGTGTAAATTTACGGGCATATTTGTTTCATACTTTTTGGAGCGTTATTTTTCAGTATTCGGCTTTTAGTTTTTGATCTTATTTTTTATTATATTTACATTAGGCGGGGCATATCGTTTACTTCTGAACACAAGAAGACTATTACATAATCAAACAGGTACTGATCAGAAACAACTTAATCATAATAGCCTCATGAATGCACTGTTCAAGAGTCTACACGTAGCCAATTGCTACAACGGCGTAGCTGATCGCTACGGCGTAGCAAACATACGATAATTTAAAAACTATTTTTTTAGTACTTGTTCGCGACGAAGCGTCATCAACCATACTAAATGGTTCATAGAAATTGAAGTTTGTATGTGTAGACATGTCTGCTTACCACGGCGCGCCACCTGATACTAAAATGAATTTTAGAGGCACGTTTATATTTATACTAAAATTTTACCTACATTTTTTGAGATAGTAGTATAATGTTTTTAGTGTTTGTCAGTATGTTATAGGGTTCAATAGTTCACCCTTAACAGAGTAAAATCATTAGAAAGCATACTGATAAGAGTTATCATAGTAAAAAACATAAATTTCTGTCATACGATACGTCTGTGCTCGGCGACGGATTAGTTCCGAATGAACCGTGAGAGGGAACCACACGTTATTTATAGTTTTGGTGGTTTTTGAAAATATTATAGTAATTAAAATCATGTTTTTAAGGGCTTATCCTATGTACTGGACATGAAATCGGTACATAATGATGAAACTATGTGAAGACCACATAGTTTCTGCTATGTAAATAGGAATATTGACTTGATATCTCAAACACCAAATATATGGTTTTAGGTCATTTTAGGGTATATGGGGGACCTAGACCGGGACAGGAAGCCTATATACACCTCATAGTTAGCGTAGTCTTTTATATAAAGCCCATTTACTTGAGATATCAAGTCAGTATATAATAGAAAAACTGCTGTTTATCTGGTTTTTGGCAATCGCTTACGGTTTTAGGTGCCCTAAGTACCTAGAAACATATAGGTGTACTGGTAAAAGTACTACCATTGGAAAGCCTGCTAAAAGGGCTTCCAGGCGGTTTCTAGATGGGAAGAATCGCTTGGATAGTCAACGAGATAAGCAGTCGTGAAAAATGTAAACAACGTAAAACGTTGAAATTTGTAGACCCTTCAGGTGGAATAACTCCATGAAGGGAATAGATGTACTCATGGTGTAAGTACTTTCGGATGGCTTGCTGGACTAGCTACCAAGCCATCACTTTGGAGCGAAAATCGCTCAAGTAGTTTAAGTACAATTCCAGAAAATAGGTTTCTGGAAATGTAATTTTTAGTCAGTTTTTGGCACTCCCCGGGACTATACACCCCTGGGAATTCCGAAAATAAGGAATTTTTGGGGACCTCCCGATGGCCCGTTAAACGCACCATCGTGTTGTCCCAATCTTATTAGTGTTTATATCTAATTGCTCTGATAGCTGGGCGCAAAGAAAGTGACCAGCTATCAAATTTGTACATATCAAGGCACCTTATGTGCATATGACCTAGATAGACTTACATAAACACTAGAAATGTAAAGTGTGGTCTATTGGCTACCAGAATCCCCATAATAGGCGGTGATTGTCTGGTTAGCCTAAGTAGGAAGTCCTAAAGTCGGTGAAATGACTTAGGAATTTATAGATTCGTTACATAAGGGATGATATCCCATAGAAGATTCCCGAAAATAAGCTTTTTCTAGACGTCAACAGACAGCCTGCTATTGGCACCAGCAGGTCAACCCAACCTATAGATATCCTTAGACTAGGTTAAAAGCTATTAAGGTTTTAACTGGGAAATAAAGGGAATTGTCCTTTCATTTCATGGAAATAGTCTAGGGAAGCTATCAATACCTGGAAATTAGGTATATTGATTAGATACATAGATAGGGGGCGTTACTGTGTTACAGTACGAAGGAATCCAGCTATTGATAGCACCATGGAAGGGGTGCGGTAACCCTATTTACCAAATATGTATAAGGGTTTTTTACATAAATAAAAATTATTTTCGGCGAGAATTTGCGGGGCTCTCAATAATGGCACGATGCGAGGGTATAAAGAACCCCCGGGCCCAAAATAGAATTTGTAGTCATCCAAAGCTAGTCGCTTGTACTTGTCTTAGTAAATAAGAAGTAATTCTTATATAGAATCAAGTCTCAGAAATTGTTGAGAGCCCTAGAATCGTGCCGTGTACTGAATAACTTAGTGTTTCATTTAATTCATCGACTTCAACCCTTATGAAGACATCCCTTTTCGATCCTGTCGAGCTGAACCTCGGAACCTGGACACCAGGAGTGCTGATCCAGAAGTAGGCAACCCGGAATCTGGAAATAACTCAAGTACAGCCAACACATCGTTGAATCGTTAGAGTCGATTTGCAACCCTACGTCACTGCTGCAGCTAGGCATCCAAGAACCTTTGTTTTCGTTGATGTGGATGGGGCGTTCAGCGGCAATGGCCAGAAGGTTTACGCCCTTCTTTTCTCGGGGCCAATGAACACGCTACGTCCTGCACATTTAATGGTCCTATCGAGCCGAATTTTGGAGCCTGGAGAGCCCCAGGACGTCGGGAACAGTAGATCCAGAAAAAACAACTGGGTGCCTGCATATTAAGTCGGCTACGTGCAACACAACGTTGACCCGTTCGAGCCGAAATTCGAAGTCTGGAGCGCCCCAGGACGTCAGGAAGAAACAGTGGTGGAATTAATTTTTCGAATTTTGGAGAAATTAATTTCACAAATAAACAAAAAATCGACGTGCACTGCAGGGAACAAGTCCTACGTGCCCTATTTACCGCTGGATCCAAGAGGTAAAATTCTGGAGGCAGTTATTGAAAATACCCTATTTTTTCAATAATTGTAAGAAAATAGAAGAAATTTTCTGTGAGCCGCAAAATGCTGTATGAAGACAGATGCGCATCCTTGAAGCCCCAAGAATAGTTCCTGAAGACTTATCGCTGAAAACTACCCTATGTTATCAGTGATTTGTTCTAGAACTGAACGCTTGTTTATTCAACCAAGAATACTCGTTCAGAAGATTGGATTACGTCTTTGACGCGGAAGAATAGTTCCTGAAGACTTATCGCTGAAAACTACCCTTATGTTTTTAGCGATTTGTTTAAAAAACGAGCGCCCGTCAGAAAAATACAAGACGTGCGTTTAGAAGGCTGATGTGCATCCTTGATGATTGAAGAATAATTCCTGAAGCCTTATGACTGAAAACAACCCCTATGTTTTCAGGAAAATTTTGAAGACTGAATTTTCGTCAGTGAATGGAAGAAACGTACTCTGAAGACTTAGATACGTTTCGGATGTACTGACTAAGCGGTTCCTGAAGCACTATCACTGAAAATAACTTTGACGTTTCGGTGATTTATTTGAAGATTGAATTTTCTTCAATCAAGCAAGATACGTGCTCGGAAGATTGATGCACGGCTCTGATGCTTTGGACAAGCAGTTCATGAAGCATCACCACCGAAAAGTAACCTTGACTTTTCGGTGATTTAGAATTTGATTGAATTATAGTCAATCAAATAGAACATACACGTTTATGGGAAAAATAAACTTGTATAGCAAATGCCTGAAGTTTCCTGAAGACTTATCACTGACCGTAAGTTTTTAGTGATTTTTTATTTGAAGATTGAATTATAGTCAATCGAAGTGGAGGTTAACTTCTGGAGATCGTCGGTTTGAACGCTGAAGCCCGGAACTGGGACTTATCTTTGAAAACTAACTTCGAGTTTTCAAAAGAAAATATTTCAACAACAATGCCGATAACCAGATCCAAAGGCAAGACGCCGGAGGCATGGACCGTGGAGTTGGATCAGCCAGCTGGCATCAGACATGAGCTGCCGCCGTGTTCACCTTCCACAACCGAAGGGACCGAGCCGTCGGACGAGCAGCGCCATCTAGCGCCTCAAACTGAAAGCACTCCGACGCATCAACCAATAGAAACTGATCAAGCGGTTTCTACCAGAGTAACCAGATTAGAAGGAGCTTCAGACACAACATTGAAACCTTCTCAGAAAGAGAAGATTTCCGAAGAAGACAGACGTACAGCGATGCCGATGACTACCCGGGGTGACGCCCGTATCGAACATAGCCGTCCGCCGTCAACTAGAGTGACTCGGTCACGAAAAAACATAGACAAAGCTCGCGAAGACTTACTCAAAATTAAGTTGGAGCTTGCACAACTGGCACTTCAGAGAGCGGAGGAAGAGGGTTCCGAAGCTGAATACCTGGATGACAGAAACTCGAATGACGAGTACGTGCGTTCATGGCTAGAAGAGGCACCAGAACCTCAGCCTGAGAAGGAGGATAACGTCGTTGAAGGGGGAACCAGAAATTCTATGCATAGACCCCTGACTGCGGCCGCCACCAAATCGCAAATAGAAGGTCAGCATCCTAAGGAGAGAGAAGTGCGAAAGCCTCCAGTTGCAGCGTCAGCTGAGTGTACAGGAGGTCAGAGGGATAGTCTCCGTCCATTCTTGACGGAGTTGACGTCCGCTATAGCGTCGCTAGCCGACAGGAAAATAGAACAGCGGGACCAAACGAACCCCTCTGCGTCGAAATTCGTCATGACATTGCCGAATTTCAATGGTTCTCATACTGAATGGCTATCATTTCGGGCCATATATGAGACAACTCGAGCGTATTTTACGGACATCGAGAATACAGCGAGGCTGAGGAGAAGCTTACATGGACGTGCAATGGAAACCGTCAGCTCAGAACTCATCGGACATGCCAGGCCCGATGACATCATGAAGGAACTCGAGCTGCAGTTCGGCCGTCCAGACTCCATAGCGCAAGCTGAAACAGATAGATTACGCGGACTGCCGCGCTGCAGTGAGTCACCAAGAGACATCTGCGCGTTTGCAAGTCGCGTAAGAGGTGCTGTAGTCACGCTCCGCGCGTTAAAAAAGGGTCATTACCTTATGAACGCGGAGCTTATGCGATTGTTAACAGAGAAGTTACCCAATTCGCTACGAGCACAATGGTACCGATCATATTCGGAGAAGTACCAATCGGTGCCAGATATTTCATTGTTCAGTAATTTCATATCTGAACAGGCACACTTCTGTAGTCCATTCGCCCCACCCGAAGGCATCGCTTCGGCCGAGGCGAACACCAACAGACGCGTCACACAAAGGACGCATATAGCTACGGACCAACCGGTAGGAAAATGCCGTGTTTGCGACGTGGGACATCACTACGCCACTGGATGTGCACAATTCAGGGGCGTAGCTGTCGAGAAAAGATGGGAGCTAGCGAAAAAACACAATCTATGTTATCGCTGCCTTCAACATCGACGAGGCAACCACACTTGTAAGAGAAAACAGTGTGGCCAAGACGGGTGCAGAGATACGCACCATCGGCTTCTTCATAGGAAGAAGCAACAGCAGAGGGAAGCCAACAAGAAGCCCGATGATCCTGAATCCCGCAAGGATCCTCAGGAAACGGTGGCCAGTTTCGGGTCACCATCGAGCCAGGCGTACCTCAAGATAGTGCCGGTCCGGGTAATCGGACCGGCGGGAGAGGTAGCAACATACGCTCTCCTAGACGATGGGTCCACCGTTTCGCTGATGGATGAAGACATCGCGAGGCAAGTCGGGGCAGAGGGCCCTGTGGACCCGCTCAAGATCGGTGCGATAGGCAACACCATGCTCACCACCCCATGCTCAAGAAGAGTCAAGGTGACGCTGGTTAGCCCGCAAGAGAGAAGGGTACAATTTAAAGCACGTACTATACCTAAACTCAGCTTGGCAAAACAAACAGTGAGCGATAGGGTTGTCGCACGCTGCAAGCATTTAACCGACTTGAGAAAAGAGTTGATGTACAACAATGGCGTGCCAAAAATACTCGTCGGCCAAGACAACTGGCATTTGTTATTGGCCAGCGAGATTCGCAGAGGTCCAAGACACCAACCAATTGCGTCACTTACAGCGATGGGTTGGACACTACATGGCGCGCACAGTAGTTTACTACGACAACAAGTACATCATGTCAATAGAATAACAACTGATGACAATTTGGATCATCAGTTACGCGAACATTTCGCCATAGAATCGTTGTGCGTAAACCCACAGCGACCTGCCTCTGACCCAGCAAGAAGGGCAGAGGACATTTTGAATCGATCAACTGTCCAATTAGAGAATGGACACATCGAAACCGCCATGCTTTGGCGTAATGAGCATGCTGAGATGCCAGATAGCTTTGAGACAGCTCTGAAGAGGCTCGTCTCAACAGAAAAGAAGCTGGACAAGAACCAGGAACTTCTAAGAAGATACTCAGACCAGATGGACTCGCTAATAGCGAAAGGGTACGCTGAAAGGGCACCCGCAATTAGCACGCCGGGCAAAACTTGGTACCTCCCACACTTCGATGTCTTCAACCCAATGAAGCCAGACAAACTTCGCATCGTACATGACGCTGCCGCCAAATCGAGAGGAATGTCACTGAATGACTTCCTGTTAACTGGGCCCGACCTATTACAGTCGCTGCCAGGCGTAATGATGCGGTTTCGCCGCCACTGCGTCGCAATAACCGGTGACATAGCGGAGATGTTCATGCAAGTGAAGGTGCGGAGCCAAGACCGAGACGCGCTTCGCTACCTGTGGAGGGGAAACCGCAGAGAAGGAGCGCCAGAAGAATATAGAATGACGTCCATCATTTTCGGCGCAGCCAGTTCGCCTTGCACAGCAATTTTTGCAAAGAACTGGAACGCAAACAAATATATAGAGAAGCACCCTGAAGCTGTGGATGCTATACTACGTAGTCATTATATGGATGACTACCTAGATAGTTATAGAACTATCGAGAAGGCGGCAGAAGTCGCTAGTATGGTGCGAAAAATACACCTACAGGCGAGGTTTGAACTCAAGAAATGGGTTTCAAATAGCTTGCAGCTCCTAGAAAAAATGGACCCATCGCACATACAAACTGAGATGGTATCCATTGGAGATATAGATACGTCGGAAAAGATACTCGGCCTCATATGGAGGCCAGGCGAAGACACGCTGGGTTTCAACCTCACACTCGCGCGTCTGCCTGAGGGTATCTTGGACCGAGAGGCGCCCACCAAGCGAGAGGCGCTCAGAATAGTAGCGTCGCTATACGACCCACTCGGACTCGCCTCGCCAGTAACCATCAAGGCGAAGCAAATATTGCAAGAAGCATGGCGGCGAGGCGTCGACTGGGATCAGAGGCTAGATGTTGACCTAGCATTACAATGGAAAATTTGGGTACAACATTTACGCCAACTAAAAAACGTTAGCGTACCAAGATGCTATCCTGGATATAGCGACGCTATAGAAATGCAGGTGCATGTGTTCACTGATGCAAGCGAGATGGCATATGCTACCGCTATATACTGGCGGGCCACGACCGTGGAAGGCAAGCACTTAATAAGCCTTGTTATGGCGAAAGCGCGGGTGGCCCCACTGAAACTGCTTTCGATACCGAGACTCGAACTTCAGGCCGCGGTATTGGGAACCCGCGTAGCCGCAGCAGTGATGAGTGAACACGACTGCAAGCCCACGTCAGTAACGTATTGGTCAGATAGCAAGACCGTACTGACCTGGATTAGAAGAGGAGCGAGAGTATACAAACCTTTCGTTGCTCACCGAATAGCTGCTATTGAAGACAATAGCAAAGTCGAAGATTGGCGATGGATACCCACCAAGATGAACATCGCTGATGCAGCAACCCGTGACGTGCCACTGCGGTTCAACTCGGACCACGAGTGGTACTGCGGGCCGAGTTTTTTGTCTCTTGGGCCCGAATTATGGCCCACAGAGAAACCTCCGACTACAAACGACACGGGAGAAGAAAAAACTTTCGTTGTCACAGAAGGGGACAAGAAGAGCTTCATAGAAGCCGTTCCAGAGCCAAGCAGATTCTCCAGATGGGAGCGACTGCTTCGTGCGACCGCCACAGTTCTGCGTTTTATATCTCTTTGCAAAAATAGAACAGAGAT
The DNA here is from genome assembly GCA_948252205.1 of Orthosia incerta. Taxonomy (NCBI): domain Eukaryota; kingdom Metazoa; phylum Arthropoda; class Insecta; order Lepidoptera; family Noctuidae; genus Orthosia; species Orthosia incerta. The sequence goes on from OX411754.1 coordinate 14,534,721, forward strand.
AACGTCCTATAAACGGACGAGAAAAAACGCTGAAAAGGACCCAGACTGGCGCAAGAAGCCCGCTGTACCTGCACAGAAGCAGAAGCAGGCATGCAGAGCACCAACCCAGGTCAACAGACAAATCATAGAAGCAGAATTTCTCCAAGAAGCTGAGAAAATACTTGTCCAGGTCGCACAACAACAATCGTTCGCTTCAGAGTTAGCGAATGTTGAAGAAATAAATAAAAATAGCTCGCTGCGACCTTTACAAATTCAGGTCGTCGACGGCGTGCTGCGACTAAGAAGTCGCATAGCAGCTACGCAAGAGGTAGCTGAAGAAGTGATGCGCCCGCCTATATTACATGGCGACCATCACATAACGCAGTTGTACATAGACTGGACACATCGCAGTCTACAACATAGTGGCACCGAACTCACAATTAATGAGGTACGGCAGCACTACTGGGTCGTGAAGATGCGACCAACAGCGAAGAAGGTGATAGCAAGATGCCTGCATTGCCGTATACGCAAGGCACAGCCACCAGTACCTGCGACCGGCGACCATCCGAAAACGCGCCTCGCTCACCATAAGAGGCCGTTTACATATACCGGGCTCGACTATTTCGGCCCGCTATCCGTCACCGTCGGTCGGCAGCATCAGAAGAGATACGTAGCACTATTTACGTGTCTCACATCAAGGGCGGTGCACCTTGAAATCGCCGCCAGCCTTAGCGCAGACTCCGCCATATTGGCGCTGCGCCGATTCGCCGCACGCAGAGGATGCCCAGCTGAGATACACTCAGACAATGGCACCAACATGCACGGCGCCGACAGAGAGCTGCGAGACGCCTTCAAAACAGAGGCAAGTTGTAGAGGCATCGTATGGCGCTTCATAACGCCATCAGCGCCATTCATGGGAGGCGCCTGGGAGCGCCTAGTTCGTTGTGTAAAAAACACACTATACAATGTACTTACAGAAAAACACCCCACCGAAGAGGTGTTGTCCACACTGATTTGTGAGGCAGAGTACATTGTAAATAGCCGACCATTGACACACGTGTCGGTAGATGGTGATGATGATGAATCCATCACACCGAATCACCTCTTGCTCGGTGGGTCAGCCAGACTACCTACACCTGGCACGGTCACCGAGCAAGATATAGACAGCAGGAAAATATGGCGACGATCACAGATCCTCGCTGATATGTTCTGGAGTCGCTGGGTCAGAGAGTACCTGCCGGAGCTCCAAAACCGGCGGGAGCCACATAGTAGTGGGCCCAGATTTAAAGTGGGTGACCCTGTCCTGATAGCCGACGGCCAGCTACCCCGCAATACGTGGCCGCGAGGCCGCATTGTGGCCGTGTATCCAGGAATCGACGGAGAAATCCGGACCGCTGAGGTACGCACGCTTGGCGGTACCTTGAAGCGTCCGGTGAAGAAACTCGTCCCACTGCCCCAGTAACCAGAGATGCCGGATTGGCGACCGTCCTCTCGGTGGGCCTGGCCGGCAGCCGAGAAATGCCGTCCGTCGCTCACCGAAGGAATGCAGCGCCGCGCCGACAACACTTCGAGTCGACACAGCGAGTCGACACAGCACTGCACGGCGGGAGATATGTTCGCGACGAAGCGTCATCAACCATACTAAATGGTTCATAGAAATTGAAGTTTGTATGTGTAGACATGTCTGCTTACCACGGCGCGCCACCTGATACTAAAATGAATTTTAGAGGCACGTTTATATTTATACTAAAATTTTACCTACATTTTTTGAGATAGTAGTATAATGTTTTTAGTGTTTGTCAGTATGTTATAGGGTTCAATAGTTCACCCTTAACAGAGTAAAATCATTAGAAAGCATACTGATAAGAGTTATCATAGTAAAAAACATAAATTTCTGTCATACGATACGTCTGTGCTCGGCGACGGATTAGTTCCGAATGAACCGTGAGAGGGAACCACACGTTATTTATAGTTTTGGTGGTTTTTGAAAATATTATAGTAATTAAAATCATGTTTTTAAGGGCTTATCCTATGTACTGGACATGAAATCGGTACATAATGATGAAACTATGTGAAGACCACATAGTTTCTGCTATGTAAATAGGAATATTGACTTGATATCTCAAACACCAAATATATGGTTTTAGGTCATTTTAGGGTATATGGGGGACCTAGACCGGGACAGGAAGCCTATATACACCTCATAGTTAGCGTAGTCTTTTATATAAAGCCCATTTACTTGAGATATCAAGTCAGTATATAATAGAAAAACTGCTGTTTATCTGGTTTTTGGCAATCGCTTACGGTTTTAGGTGCCCTAAGTACCTAGAAACATATAGGTGTACTGGTAAAAGTACTACCATTGGAAAGCCTGCTAAAAGGGCTTCCAGGCGGTTTCTAGATGGGAAGAATCGCTTGGATAGTCAACGAGATAAGCAGTCGTGAAAAATGTAAACAACGTAAAACGTTGAAATTTGTAGACCCTTCAGGTGGAATAACTCCATGAAGGGAATAGATGTACTCATGGTGTAAGTACTTTCGGATGGCTTGCTGGACTAGCTACCAAGCCATCACTTTGGAGCGAAAATCGCTCAAGTAGTTTAAGTACAATTCCAGAAAATAGGTTTCTGGAAATGTAATTTTTAGTCAGTTTTTGGCACTCCCCGGGACTATACACCCCTGGGAATTCCGAAAATAAGGAATTTTTGGGGACCTCCCGATGGCCCGTTAAACGCACCATCGTGTTGTCCCAATCTTATTAGTGTTTATATCTAATTGCTCTGATAGCTGGGCGCAAAGAAAGTGACCAGCTATCAAATTTGTACATATCAAGGCACCTTATGTGCATATGACCTAGATAGACTTACATAAACACTAGAAATGTAAAGTGTGGTCTATTGGCTACCAGAATCCCCATAATAGGCGGTGATTGTCTGGTTAGCCTAAGTAGGAAGTCCTAAAGTCGGTGAAATGACTTAGGAATTTATAGATTCGTTACATAAGGGATGATATCCCATAGAAGATTCCCGAAAATAAGCTTTTTCTAGACGTCAACAGACAGCCTGCTATTGGCACCAGCAGGTCAACCCAACCTATAGATATCCTTAGACTAGGTTAAAAGCTATTAAGGTTTTAACTGGGAAATAAAGGGAATTGTCCTTTCATTTCATGGAAATAGTCTAGGGAAGCTATCAATACCTGGAAATTAGGTATATTGATTAGATACATAGATAGGGGGCGTTACTGTGTTACAGTACGAAGGAATCCAGCTATTGATAGCACCATGGAAGGGGTGCGGTAACCCTATTTACCAAATATGTATAAGGGTTTTTTACATAAATAAAAATTATTTTCGGCGAGAATTTGCGGGGCTCTCAATAATGGCACGATGCGAGGGTATAAAGAACCCCCGGGCCCAAAATAGAATTTGTAGTCATCCAAAGCTAGTCGCTTGTACTTGTCTTAGTAAATAAGAAGTAATTCTTATATAGAATCAAGTCTCAGAAATTGTTGAGAGCCCTAGAATCGTGCCGTGTACTGAATAACTTAGTGTTTCATTTAATTCATCGACTTCAACCCTTATGAAGACATCCCTTTTCGATCCTGTCGAGCTGAACCTCGGAACCTGGACACCAGGAGTGCTGATCCAGAAGTAGGCAACCCGGAATCTGGAAATAACTCAAGTACAGCCAACACATCGTTGAATCGTTAGAGTCGATTTGCAACCCTACGTCACTGCTGCAGCTAGGCATCCAAGAACCTTTGTTTTCGTTGATGTGGATGGGGCGTTCAGCGGCAATGGCCAGAAGGTTTACGCCCTTCTTTTCTCGGGGCCAATGAACACGCTACGTCCTGCACAGTACTCATTTTTAGAAAACATATAGATTTAATATATAAGAAAACATATTGGTTCTTACCTCAAATATCTACTCAACATAATTTCAATATTACATTTTAATCAGCTTTGTCAGTCCATCGCCCGCGGAGAGATGGAGCCTCATCAAAGTCAATCCAGTGATTGAGGTGAAATACAAAGGCTAATTTGACTATATCAAATAAAAGGTTAACTTTGGAGTTCTGTTAAGTTTGTTGGTAATGATTTTAATTGTCTTGATTGTTAAACAGTTTTTGGAGAAATTTACAGAACAAAATGTATCGGAAAATAAATGGTGTTAAACTCAGCTTTTGTGTATGAGAAGCCGCTTAACACGAGTGCAGATTGTAAATATTACACGGTATTTAGAGAGCATAGTAAATATGAAAATTCCATTTGGATATTGTGATAAATGCAATTCGAGCGCAGCACAAAGAGGTCTTTATGTTTAAATTCGCGTGTGGTTTGGCCTGAGTCGGTTAATCTGGCGCGGCTTAGTGCCTGTACTCGCTGTTACTCACTATAAATTATTGTCTTTGTGCCTCACTTGTATGAGAGAGGATAAACTTACTACTTTCACGTTTTGTGAGCCCCTCGGAGCTTGAGTGGCTAATAATACCACTATTTTAGTGCGCTCGTTTGAGAACTACAGTTGTTTGACGGTGTACTGTTTACTTGCGCAAGTACTTGTGGTATGTTACTGGAATATAAATACCCACATTTATGAGTGTTAGAGCAGTGGTGGCCCAGTGGTATCGGCCGCGACTTACAAGTTGTAGGTCGTGGGTTCGAGCCCAGGCAGGCGTTTTACTTTGTGTAGATTATTTCATCACCACTGCTCTCAAAACGGTGAAGGAAAACATCGTGAGGAAACCGGCATGTCCTAGAACTAAAAAAAGCTGGCGACGAAAACATTTTATTTTAACCAAAAAAGAAGTTAACAAAAGTAGGTATGTGCACCTTCTGGCAACTTTACCTTTTTCTTTGTTAGCCATATAACAAAGCGTATAAGTTAAAAGTCAATAAAGGATGAGTAGAAAAGCCGTAAAATCTATCTTTATCTTGCGAACAAAGACACAAGTGGGCACTACTAGCTAGTTACAAACAGTTAACTTGAGGAGTTTAACGTGATCTAATATTTACCACCTTAGACTCATAAGAGCGAACGGCAGGAGTTCGCTATGTTATCATGATTAATTCATATAGTAAAGCCTCACAAGTCGCTTGCGTCGGACGGTTTAAGTGTTTGAATTGTTAGTCAAGTAAGACCACCAGAGAATGATGTACGATTTGGTTGAGACTCAAAATTCGTCAAGACTAAAGTACACGCCACTTAGGAAATATGAGAAGGCCATAACTCCAGTAAATGAAGGACGGACGGATCAGAACGACCCCCGCCTCGGAAACGTAATGGAAGTGACAAGGGTTTCTCAAAATGATGGAAGAAATTCTAAGGGTTGCGTTGAAGAGGTGCGTTTTATGAGTTCCCACTGACGATATGTATCAGCCGACTGCTCACATCGACATCTGCAATGTTTATATCCATCAGAATGAGCTACGAGATGAGCGATCACAATCGCTTTGAATCCCGCTCCTTAGTAATCTTTACGACTCATCTGACTAAGCTTGTTCTACATTTTAGGTATCTGACACTTACTTAACTCCCGTGAACACCCATAAAATGGACTATACATACATTTATTTTAGAGGCATGTTTGTACCGAGCAATAGGCACGCTGTATTTTAGCTCTAAAGCTAAAAGGGATGAAACCATAAGCGCCACTTCCAGCTGACAGGCAATCGCAGTGTTTTGTAATTGTGTGAAAGGAAAACGTTACTGCCTATCCCAAGGCACCATCACTGCTCAATTTGAAACCATAATAGCTTCAAGTTACTCTATTCCATTAAAACTTAACCCAAGACAAGAAAACAGATTTACAGTACTTTGTATTCCGTCGCTACAAAATAAATACCTACTTATTGCAGTCCACGAAAAGTAATTATTTCGTTGTTCAACCCGTTAATCCTATAGCCGTAGTTTGTGTCTACGCCTACGGGAAGGAATAAATGAGCCCATTGTCCCAGGCTCGAGCCCAACCCATTTAAAGATAGACAATACCCATTGTCGTACAGTCAAATAATCCTAAATTTGTTGGGATGTCTTTCTCCGCTTCAAAGTTTCCAGACAAACCGAGCAATGAACAATTCAACGCACATCCTCACGAGTTTATGATTTGATGATTGATGCTCGAAATATTAATGAAGACATTATTAACGAATTTCATTACGGTAGTACCTATTTATTAAACTGAAGGCCTGAATAAAAGTGTTCGTCTGATATGACCTGAAATGCCACATCAAAAAGTGACATAAAAAGTGTGAATTGTGTGAGATCGTTGTTACACTATGAACTTACTCGTATAGATGATTTTTTTATAGCGCAGCTGAAACTGCGCTCGTAAACTTGAAAAGACGCGCACTACACGACGCCTAAGTGAATGTTTGGGGGTCAAACCTCGTTCCAAATACTAAACTTTAACTTCCAGTTAATAACATGAGCGCTGTTTGATCTGAATTTCAAATGAGTTGTATTAAAAATTCGTTTCGGCGACAAAGAAAAAACACACAACAAATAGCTAGGAGGAAAGTTTTACGTGCGTCTTCAAGCCGACGACGTTCTCATTTCAGAAAGTAAGCAGCAGATTGGACGTCAACTTTGTCTCTTTTTTCTCTCGCGACAGACAGTAGGTAAAAACAAAGAACTCGCATCTTCCAATGAACAGAACTTTACCCATCTACCTTGCGGCTTCAATATTAAAATTGTACTTACATTGATAAAGCTAGTTTAAGGTTACACTAGTCGAAAATTCTTCCATACAAATGTAGTCTAGGGATTATTCCATTGTTTGACGATTTACATTCAAAATAAAAAGTGATATTAATTTGTCTCATCATTATCTAGCCATGTATGGAAGCAAAAAAGTAAAAAAAGAAAATATTTGAAAGATATGAGCGTCGAAAGTTCCACATTTCAACATTAATTTTAACGCATTTTTGGGCGCGAATAAATACCATAAGAAGACGGAAAATTGCAAAACGGACTCCATACAGGGATAGATTAGTAGTTCAACAATGCAAATAATTTTATTTTGAACAGATAGATTTAGTCGTTTTTTCGTTTATAAAAATTCGCGCGCTCGGTTTCGTCCTAAATCATTATCCATTTCGCAAAAAAATTGCAAAAGTGTGCTGTGAGCTTCCTACTGCTCATCACAGCATCTATCTCCTCCGCACGTGTTGTCGGTTGATATAAAATGCATTTGAACCCCACGCACAAAATAGTTCGTGCCGTCGACTAGTGTACCCTTAAGAGTATGTAGATCTGACTTAAATATGTTTCTATAGCTACTTGCTATTTGTTTCACAATGTGTTTACTTTATCTAAAATAGATGAATCCTCTTAATGTGATTGGACTGGCTGCTGCACCGATCCGAAAGGAGATATACTACCTTACTATGCGCTGTTAATTGATTACCCTGTCTGTAGTTATTTGTGGAGTTCCGAGCATAAACGTATGTACCTATGTGCTCAGATGTTCGGTTATCTGTAGGTAAGCAATAAGCATCAGTGAACTGCGACTGCGTAGGTACAGCAGTAAGATTAAATTACACCCTTCACTGAATTGCCAATAAAACGGAGATGAAATGTACTAGTGATGTTCATTTTGCGACAATTTGATCACGGGCGGTCATTTACCATAATGGATTGCGCCAATTTTCAACACTGTTAAATTTTAATGGTGGTATTATTGCTTGAATTTGTGCTATTACATTCATTTCGTATTAATGACAGTTTGTAGTGTTGAAAAAGCTTTTGGCATAAAATGGCAAATGAATTTCCAGCAGCTCGCGGGAATTGATTTCGACGTCATGTTACGTCATGTCCAGAAGATTCGCCCGAGGCATTGCGATGCAGCGGTGCTGAATTCTTTGCACCCGTCGCAGACATAGATTTAAAATGAATGTCTCATTGATATCTAATGTTTTAAAGATTGATTTTATATGGACTTCGTATGAAATGTTATTAGAATTCACGAGTTCGTTCCTCAAGTTTTATGGTTAGGTAAGTTTGGACAAGCACCTATATACCTACAGAATTGTCCGTAGTATCTAGAGATGGAGAAAACCCAGGGTCTTCTCGAATTTAGTTGAAAATCTTCATAGTGGACTATAGTAAAGATAAAAATACTATTATCGACTATAAGAGCTTTAAACTAAATTTTCTTTAGAAGAAGACAGCAATAGCTTGATAAAACTTAAAAGTCTGCTGGGTAACAGCAAAAAATAAAAATGTCATTTGAAACAGGTAAACGTAACACCAAGAACTATAAACTTGACAACAATGCCTCTCTTAGGATTAAACTTCATCCGAGCCTGGCAGGCGACAAATTATTGACAAGTGAATTTTGTGGAAAGTGGTGATGTGGAGACTTAAAGACGCGGTGGTGGCGCGCGGTCTCGAGGCGCCGCAAGAACGCGCGTGCGGCGGCATAAGCCTCCGCACGTCGGTCGCCACTCGCCGACACTCCACACGATGTCTACGTGACCGCGCAGACAGCTACACTAATCTCGTTCCCGACATATGTAAGAGCCGTGCTAAAAACGGTTATAGTCCCGAATACGACCTACATTTTGATAAAACACAGATTTTTCTTCATCCTACACAAAAAAACATAAAACCCTAGTCCAAGTGTTTGCAAACGTGATGTGTGAATATTATTCGGAAGTTACGCGACCGTTTTATTTCTAACAACCCAAACATATAGGCTCAAATACTAAATTTGTAAAAGGTCGGCCTTTTAGAAAGCATTTTTTTTGGTAAACGAATTTCGCCCCTGGTCACGTTCGAAAACACACTAATGCACGAGTTCAACTTTTTCAGTGCCCCTATATCGATGACAAAAACACCAGCCAATGTGAGAAATAAATGGTGTCGGAATGTCGAGGAGAGCAATTTTTTTCTTCAAACTTCGTCACTAAATCAAGAACTAGTTTTTGTACAGCCAACTTGAAGATATGTGAGTCATCATTAGTTTCGTTTAATAGGATAATTCTACCGCAAGTTTTATTCCAAAGGTAGTAAAATATTTGCGCAGAAGCTGGCGCATTTATTGAGTCGGGCGCGGCTTCCGGGTGATGAATGATAAATATACAATCATATTCTGTATGAAGGATTGAGCCCTTATTTGTGTTGACGAGCTGCTAATATAAAATGTACATACTCCTCGAGACCGTATTCCGTATCGTGAATATGTGTACATCTGTACATACACCTTCATTCATTTGTCTCCTCTGCCTCGCCTTGTAATCAGTCTCGAAATAATTTCACGGATCAAACTGTCACTGTACCAAAGAAGCAATATTTACCTTGTTAACTAAAGTTTCAACAGTTAGTAAAAGTAATGGCGTGCCAAGTTTAAGTAAACCAACTAGATGAATTAGGTTACCCTTAATTAAATTGCTCTGTGCTAATAGTGATTATGACTTGAACAAGTCTCAAAATTGGATGTGAGGGAAAACTTGTCGTAATTTGTTTTGATGCTTGAAATCTAAAACAATATTATGTAGGGCGGAGAGTTCTACAAATTAAATAGATTTTCTTAAAAGAGTGAGTTATGTTTTCTTGTATTTGTTTACTGTCTGTTTTCCTTTGTTATCTGTCTATTTTGATTCGATGTTTTAACTTTTCGTCTTATAGAAGATAGCTTATAATTATAAATAAATTCTGAAATTAAAAAGGTTTACCGTAGCAGTCAGACCTTATAGCAGTAATAGTAAAAGTAAAAACTTTAAATGTGACTTTTTTGTGACTTAAATGTACTGCATTCGATGTATAATATTATGTTGTGTGTCTTTTAGTCTGTGCTATATAGATTTATTTTCTATCTTTCTTTCTTTCTTACCAAACTTTTTAAATGGCACCTGATTCGATCGCATACTTTACGATAGCCGGCACCAGCCGCACCGCACCTTCAATAATAACGTCATTTAATCTCTATGACAATATAAAATATGCGATGGCTGAAAAAAAAAAGCGTATTCCATTGTCTTCAGGATTTATAGCACACGGACCGAGCCTCCGAGGTGTATTCTTTTTATATTAGAACGTCTTAAACTCACGGGTCGCACGCAATCTGATTTTAAGTAACAAAAAGTATTTCTACTCAGTCCCACAAATTCCGAGCTTAATGTTTCCGAGGGCGTCCTAGGAGGCGACTTAAAGATTTTATCGCTTCGGTGGGCAACAAAATTTGGGAACTGATAAAAATAAAATTGCCTGATTGTTCTAGTTAAGCAAGTATGCCTGCCAAATGTCGCGGCGTCTGATTTATTTTAGGGTTGGATAACAATTAGGTTTTTTAGCAGTAGAATTTGGGAAAGCCTAGCTGACTTTTAGCTTTAGTAAAAACGGTATCGAATATTTACACGCGGAACGAGAGACTTGTATCTGAGCTCTGCTCTCCCCTTTGATGGCGAAGAAAAAAGTAGGTATAGCTAAACATAGAAATGGAATGGCATTTTTAATTAAGCGACTAGTTCCTAGCTCTTTATTAGAATTAAAATCGTGTATATCCGAGTCAAAGGCCTTTCTTTCAATTGAGGGCTTTGTGCAATCACCTCACCTCACTTTCGAAGAAGGAATTTTATCATCGAACAAGAAAAAAGTGTTTGAATATTAATATGAGAGGCGAGGGAATTTAATATTTGACGTAGGACAAGAATACAAGAGGGAATTTCGCATCTGAATTTCATGTGTATTATGAATTGTGTTGCGGTGCATGGAGAGAGGGGTAAACGCTAGCAATTCTTTATGAGCACCAAGATAGCTACTTGACGATATGGCGGTACATTAAGTTAATAGACATATAACTTGCTTATAAGATAAGATAAGATAATAGAAGAATAGAGATTTGTTAAATTTTAAGCTGATTTCTCGTGTCTCCTGTGCGGGTCACAAATAAATACTTTTTCTTTCTTTCTAGAACAGAATATTCCCGAAAAATGCCAAGCGGTGGTAGGTCCAGGGGGGTGACCATAAGCTCTTAGAGCGGTATCAATTTGAGATCGAGTAAGTGACAGATGTATACAAGTCAAATACATCTGTCCCTTATTCGATATCAAATTGATACCGCTCCAAGAGCTTATGGTCACCCCCCAGGTCCCCGTTAAGTATATTCAGAACAAAAATACAATATTTATACATTTGCGCTTCACAATAAAGACAATAAATTTATATGTTGTAAGTTGTGGGAGGGCGTTATTGTAGCTCTCAAGACAACAGGTGAGGCTCTTCTTTACTCAAGTATCTACTCACAGTAAGTAACCTTTTACGTGGCCACCATTCGTTCTTATTACACTTCGCCATACGTTTGCCCGTCCGCGCGAACTTTAAAATTCTATACGTATATGTGGAGTTTGAAACCGAAACACAACTTCGTTGATATGAAACAGAGGGAATGTGTCGAGAAGTTGGCGAGTGCTCGCTTTACAACGTAAGATATCATATTAATTTCACGTTTTCAACTTTGTTAGGAATGTAAACAGAACTGGTGCCCAAAGACTCCGACAACAAACCATTAGTGCGCTCGTTTCTCATGGCAAAGTGCGGAGGACATTAACTGGTGAGTGTAAGTGGTAATGTTGGTGCGTCTCAACCGAATCGCTCGCTTTCTAATTTACGTGCCAACTTCGGTGACACGTGTGTTCTATTGATTTAGTCTACTCGCTCCGGAGTCGGGTTAAGTGCGTAGCTTTATGATTGTCATCCAATTTCGGACGTGATCTCTAAAATACTATGCTTTAACTTCGAAGATACGCTTTGCTTGAGGTCATTTGTACGTTATCATTCGTAGTTCTATTTTATCGAATATCTATAAAAGTTTGTCAAACAGTTTTCTTTTAATGTGTCTTTTATTTTATGTATATAAATCTGCGCTAGGTACTTCATCTCTTTGTTGCCTTGCCATTTATTTCATGAAGTTCTCGGAAGGAGTCGTGTTACGGTCGTTCCAAGAACACTGAGTGGTTGACATATTTTGGTGAAAGGTTTATCTTTCATTTTGACAACTTATTTCTGCAAGCAGTATGATAAAATGTCTTGCTAGGTAATTTTATACTCTTTGAATTCAAAGGAAAATGCTTTTCACGCTTTAATTATTGCCTAATAAGTTTTTTATATTAATATAATGTTGGACACCGGACAAAAAATAACCTAGCAGCCTGATCCCGATAGTGCATTTACAATGCGTTTATGTATTTACGAGTATAATGAGCTATCGAGATGTCTATCAGAATGACAGTTGGGTTTAGATATGGCCGCTGCGTGTGACTGAAATCAAACTGACCTTAAGGTCGTTTGTTCACGAGGCACCGCACGACACGATTTGCGGTAATGATTTTAACACACACTGCAGACAAGATTCTGCAACGACACTGCAGTGCACTTGTATTAATCTATAAGCGCGTGAGTGAAGAACCACGCGTGGGGTTTGCCGTATCGTCAACAAGCTCATTGTTTTGTGCAGCCTCTAAGGCATAGCACGCACTGCGATTTTTATTCGCTCGAATATTTTTTTCCGCCCATTCTGTGACCTATGGAAATGTATGAAGCTGCTGCTTTTTTTTTCGCATTGCGAAAAAAAAATCGCGCTCAAATAGTACAAAAAAATCGCAATGCGTGTTTAGCCTAAATCGTCACTGCAAAAAACCGCGACGACATAGCGGCATCGACGACATAGCCGAAATACCTTTTGTGAATCGTGTCATATTCATCGTGAATATCACAAAAAGGACCTTTGTGATATTCACGTCAGCGAAGCTGTTGAAAAAACTAGTCATTTTATATTTTTGAAACACGTTTATTGAAATATCAAATAAGTAAGTGCTGAACATCACTGCACATGAATTACATAAGTGCTACTCCATTTAACATTATACAGAAACTAATTACGTTGCTGACCCCATCCAGTAAGTTAGGTGTCGTGCAGGCAATGAATTGCCACTGGGAGCAGAAAAACCGTAGGTATCGGAGAGCCAGCATCCAATCAACATGGAGTACTTTTAGCTACAGACTCAGAAATTTAATGGCTCCCCTGTGTGCGTTTTAATTATGAGTAATTAGTTAAGTAGGTAGGTAAACTGTGAGTATCTCAGTTGCCTTTGAAGACGTTTGCTTGCTTGTTATTTGTAAAACGTGTCTCTTTATACAAGATTGTGTTAGATGATATCATTATACTTGAGAAAAAGAAAGTTGATGAATGAAGTTGCACACTACCTATTTGAATTACGAAAAAAAAAAAACATCTCATCCCTGTTTCTAATAATTTAGAGCGGTACCAAGAGGTTTTTACCCGACTGCCGAAAGAGGTTAATTTTTTATCTGTCTATGTATATGTCGGGTTTAGTCAATAGTATGGACGTAAAGTCAAATCACAAGCACGCCCCTAGCGGCAATCAAGAGCAACTGCGCATTGGCGCGCTTTTATAAGCACTAGCGTGGTGCAGAATAGAGCAGTTGAGTCAGTTTAGTACTGACAGCCGTAGAGCTAAGACGTCGTAGAATCAGTGTCGATCCGTAATATTAGTAAGCAAGAATGTAACTTGTGTCTATTTGAATAAACCCAGTGTATCGAATAACTTATGTGATTTCATTTGCACGATTGTACCCACCGACCTGCCCACACACGATGTCTTAACCTAAGGGAATATATCCTGACTTCCCGATGGTTTACATCTATCGGCCAGCCTTGATGCGACATCAGAATTGGGATTCAGTCGTGCTAATGAGATCACACGTAAAAACAATGCTAGTGATAACGGTTACATTCTTGCAAAAAAATATCGCGCTGTCAGTTGCGACTACCCTCGAAAACAAAATAATGAAAAAACCAGTCCGTAACGGAGCAGCAAGGAAGCTAGCAACAACCAAGGAGCTGGACAGGTCAAGGAGGAGCGTGTGGACGTGTGGAAAGATCCATAGACACGGATCTTAATGCCAATCTGGTGAGTCGTTTTCATTTTGTTGTGACTATGGCAAAGAGTGTTCATTATTCAAAATTCTGATTTTGTTTACGGTATGGCGGTCAGTGGGGTATCGTTGGGGTGGCCCGTGTCAGTTCATAATTTCACTTAAGTTACAATCGATGGTCAAGTTTTGGTGTTGTTGAGAAGTTATTATTCTACTATCACTGGCAATAACCCTTGACTCGCCTTGGCTATCATGGCTATCATTGTTTGGAAGTTGGAAAGATATGGTGACAGTGACGTACCTACCTTACATTTCAGTCTGGAAATTATGATAATTCTAAATGAAATATTTTGTTTAGTTTTGTAGTGTGATAGTTTCATGTAAAGTTTAAGAAGAAGCATAGTATTCTTCTTTTGTGGTCGGCAACTATTTAAAAGGTGGTAAACCCTACCAGACCTCGTTAATTGCGACTTAAAATGCTATGGCATTCATTGGATTCTCTAAAGCCCATATACCTACCAGGACACTTAGGACCCTGTAATGTGTGGTTCATGTCCACAATAACCCATTTTGCTGTGCCAGTTTAGTTTACTACACCGCTGCACTGGTTAATTTCCGTCAAAGCTGTGTATAGTTAAGATAACTGTGAACATATACTCTCGTAATGTTTTTCACGTTTCAGATACCATATTGCGTCGAAGTGGAGCCTCTGCTGGTCATGCAGGCTAGCGGTTCAAATGCTGAATGCGAAGGTCGACTGTCAACATCTGAGAGGTTAAGAGGAACGGCAGGCTAGCAGTTCGCAGATGGTAGCCGAACGCTTTGACAACAGCTGTGAGGTCAAGAGCGCGCAAGTTTGGAATGAAATACTCGGTGAGTCGCTTCTATTTTATTTCGATAGTGAGGTCGAATGTTCTCTAGTGAAGAGATGCTATTTCAAAATTTAAGAGTGTTCATGTTTGACCACAGAGTTGGTCGTGGTTATATCTAGCACTATCACTAGCTAATTAAGACACACTAAAAAGCAAGTAGTTAATGAGTTTCCTATTGGCGGAATAGTTTCAACATTTGATTCAGTACGTACTTTAGGATTAAATATCCCATAAGAAGATGAGCTCGTGGCTAAATAATAACAGCCGCACGGGTCGATCATCAAGGTTAAGCAACGCTTGACGAGGTCGGTCCGTGGATGGGTGACCATTTCAACATACCGAGTTTCCTCCGTGCCTCGGAAAGCACGTTAAGCCGTTGGTCCCGGCTGTCATTTGAAGATCTTTGACAGTCGTTACGGGTGGTCAGAAGCTTGAGATCTGACAGCAGTCTTGCCAAGGGGTACCGTGTTACCCAGTTACTGTGTTGTGGAGGTCAGATAGGCAGTCGCTCCATGTAAAACACTGGCACTTAGCTGAATCCGGTAAGACTGGAAGCCGACCCCAGTATAGTTGGGCAAAGGCTAGGCAGATGATGAAGAAGATGATCTATCCAAATTGACTTAACAACTAGTCATTTTCAGTGGCAAAGCGAGTTAGTAAAGTCGTTGGGCGAAGGCAATTGTATCGAGTTAGTAACGGTACTGGTCATTTGCGTGTATTCGGAACAGATCTTATGTTGCGTAACGATTTACAACCACCGTCTTTAGATCTGAATGCACTTGCTTACTTTCAAAGTAATATTATGATAGTGGTAGATCTCGCGATCGTTTTCCTTACATAAAGACTGAGTTAGAGAACGATAGTAAAGGGTTACTGTTAATGAGATTTTGAGAATATTGATCTGAATTAATTCGTAAAGCTCCTTCACACGAGCTATTAAGACGCAAACAATATCGGGCTTAATTGTTTCCTTCATATTAAACAGTCGGTATGTTCCAAAATCTTTGGGTAAAAACCGCGAATCGTGTGGGAAGGATCCCCGATCACCAAGTTCCTTGAGAATTAGACGTCATAGTCGATGACAGTGGTAGTGAGACAAAATATGATGGCTTGTAGACTCATACTCAGAACTTTGGACTGCACCTCATGAGTAACATGTGGCGATGGGTCAACGAAGAAGTTTCATGAGTTGAGTATGCATTGCCTATGAATTGTAACAAACCGTAACAGCATTGTTACAATTACTTTGTTTAGTTGTTGAGCTTGTTGACCGTCGGACCTTTTTCTAATGAATAGTGTTGTGTGGGAAACTCTAATACGAAAACTAAATAGGCCCTGTATTAAGTCCGCGATAGGTGATTATGACAGGACGGTGATCGTTATACACCGAAAGCTTTAAATAAGTACGCTTAGAACCTACAAGTAGGTACACTGTAGGTTTATAAAGATGCCAGCGGGTCATGTACCAGTCGATGTTGATGTCAAAAGGATTTGATGATGATGAGCAAGCTTAAGGTGTCGAGTAATTCAGTCTATCGAACGTATTATGTTTGACCGTACCAGTGGATTCTGGTGGAGGTCGGGGTCTAGAGAGAGACCGAGAGACCATTGTGAGAGCAATATAATTGCTGGTCGGCTAGGGAGCCGTGGCGTTGGAGGTTTTACTCGAGGGTTTCTGTAAGCTTGGCAGTTTTTGCTGCAGAATAAGTTTTAAACTTTGTTTGGAGCGACTAGTGGTACATGGCCCAGGGTAATGATTTAGTTAAAGAGTAGAGTGCTCAAATTTCCCTATTTTCATGAACCCATTAATCTAGTTAGGTCAGGAGTAGCCGAGCGTTGTGTGGCAGCTGTGAGCCTAGATGGCAACTAAACTTAGGTGGCAACTGTAAGTCTAGGTGGCAACTGTAAGCCTAGGTGGCAACTTCGAGCCTAAGTGGCAACTGTTGGCCTGTGTGGCAACTGTTGGCCTGTGTGGCAGCTGTTGGCCTGTATGGCAACTGAAGGTATTTATGGAAAGTATAGGCCTGTATGAAAACTGTAGTCCTTTATGGCAACTATAGGCCTGTATGGCAACTGGAAGTCTGTGTGACACTGTCTGGTGTGAAAATTCATGTTTGTGTTAGGAACCTTACAGAAAGTTCCTATTGAGTTATGAGGTTAAAAGAAAGTAAACTCGCAGTCACGCGTGTGGTGAGGACACCATGTTAACGTTGATGACGTTCGAATCGTCAAGCCCTCATTACCAAAATTTAAATAGTGTTTGTTATTCTCATTTTGATTACTATGCGCTGATCGTGTTAGTAAGACACTCAAATTTCAAGTACCAATTGAGATTGTAGATGAAGTAGTAAGTAGTAAATCTCTGTGTGAACAAGTTCTGAGTTCAGAGTAGAGTTGACTCGACATCATGGAGATGTGCGAGTAGAGCAATTGAGATAGCTAAGAGAGCTATGAAATAGCTAGTAGAGCAATGTGATTGCTAAAGATCGTGAAAAAGATACCTGGTGTCTTGTTTCTTTAGTTTCATTTAATGTGGCATTAATGACTATCAGTGGTACTTGAACTTTGTAATCACGAAAATTGGGTGCTTTTAGGTACCAAATCGATGATTAGGTTGATTTTCTTTAAATTGGAAATAGATTTACTCGTTCCTTGCAATAGTGAACAGAGAGATTTGAATGATCATGTTTGATTGTTTCAAAATGTTTCCTCACTCTAGTGTATGAGTCAGGATTGGACGAGCAAATACTGTTTGAAAATTTTGTATGTTTCAGAAAAACATCCCTTGTATGATGGGAGATTGCCAGGATGGAGTGGACTATGACGATTTGTAGTGCAACACGAGGTGACCATGAGATGGCATAGAGCGAGGACAAGATGATGAAGCCTGCGGGTGATAGATTTGGGGATCTGTCACCTGAGAGAGGCCCGAGAAGGCGACGTGTGTGTTCCACGCTCGCCTTTCAAGAGGAATTACGGCCTAGAGAACACCATGCATGTGGTTTTAGTCAGTAGGAGTCTGACAGACCCCTCAGCTTTCCCCAAGGGCTGAGGACATCCATTGAGGATTGCCACATGATTCGATACACTGTTAAAACCTGACAATGAGGAACAGACGAGGACGCCTGTCTCGCAGGATGGCCGTGTCGGGTTTAGTCAATAGTATGGACGTAAAGTCAAATCACAAGCACGCCCCTAGCGGCAATCAAGAGCATCTGCGCATTGGCGCGCTTTTATAAGCACTAGCGTGGTGCAGAATAGAGCAGTTGAGTCAGTTTAGTACTGACAGCCGTAGAGCTAAGACGTCGTAGAATCAGTGTCGATCCGTAATATTAGTAAGCAAGAATGTAACTTGTGTCTATTTGAATAAACCCAGTGTATCGAATAACTTATGTGATTTCATTTGCACGATTGTACCCACCGACCTGCCCACACACGATGTCTTAACCTAAGGGAATATATCCTGACTTCCCGATGGTTTACATCTATCGGCCAGCCTTGATGCGACATATATATGTATGTTTGTTTCTATGTGGCGTTCTAGAGATCAATCGCGTTGGCCAATTTTGATAATTATTTCGTCAATCGATTCGTCTTATCCTTGCGTGTGTCACTGGCTACATTAAAATTGTAAAATAGAAAATTGCGGCTTTTGGGGGTCCTTTTTTTCTGTCAACCCAATTGTGTGAGGTATCAAAATAGAGGGTTTCAAGAGTTGATTTCAAAAATATAAATATCACATATGTTTAAATGTTCCGGATCCGAGAAAAATTATGTTAATTAAAAGTTATAAATAAAAAGGTAATTCAATATTCAAAAAACCCGAATGCTTGAGAAGCGAAATAAAAAGAAGTAAACATCTTTTTCTTGAATTACATTTTTTTTTTAATCGTAATAGCTAATAGGTGTGTCTATTATTTTTAACTTAAAAATATCTGCTACGTTACATCCAGTAAAAGAAGCAAGTATCCTAATTATAACAAACTAAAAAAATCGGGTTGTAGCTGTGTCGTGGATTACGTGCAAGTAACGGACCTTCGGTTTTCCATGTTTTATTATTTAATGAATAATTCTTTGATTCTTTAGCTACCGAGTTGTGTAAAGCCATTGTGTATGTGGATGATAAATAATTATGGAGCTGCAACACCAATCTCCTTCCCCCTATATTATAAGTAAGCAAATTTTTCAAAGCAGAAGTAGAGGTCGGCCCAGGAAAAGGTGGGCAGACATATTTTGGGAGAAAGGTGGACCTGGTTGGAAGACTAAAGCTAGGGACAGGAATCAGTGAAAGGAAATGGGGGAGGCCTACGCCAAAGAGGCGACTACTGCTTAATAGCGTGATATACACTCGTACAAACATTTAAATTAATTTAAACATTTATATTAATTAATAAAGGCTTTTTTTTATTTTATTTTATTTAAGCAAATTTTTCACGAGTTCATGTCAAAAAATGTAGGAAGTTATCCGGCAGTATACTTACGGAGATAACCAGCCTTTCAATTTGGCATAATCCTTCATGAGTATAACCCCACACCCTGCACCGCATACCGGTATCCACGAATACCTCGTGCAAATATGTTTGCATTTTATTCGTAGGAAATTAAGATTCGCGGCGGTGCGCTCTCATGCACCCGTTACCTCAACAACGCGGGGCAATTTCCATCCGCTGCAGATAAGCAAAGCAATATTTCACATTACATATGACGTTATTTCCCGAGATAAACTGTACAAGCTTCTGTACGTTCTGTAAATGATCATTAACTATATTTATTGTTGGTTCGTTTATGTACCTACTAGTTTTCGATATTATATAGTTTTTGATATTATATATCTTGTTCTATCTTTATTTCTTAAATATGATCCGTTTCCGTGAATGTGTCCGTGGCATCAACAGTGGGCCCTATCAGAATATCAGTGCAGCGTTATTTTCTTTTTGATATCGTTGCACATGCTGAGATAGGAGCCTTTTTGGTCTCGCACGAGGTTATTTATTTTTTATTATTGTTTGTGTTTTTCTTATCTCGTGTCTCCTGTGCGGGTCACAAATAAATATTTTTCTTTCTTTCTTTCTTTCATATAAAGTGATGTCTTCTTTTTAGGGTTTTTGATGTCAAATACAAAAGTTTGAATAGGTGCAAATATTATGGTTGGTCCAAAATTCAGCGACGAAACATCCACGAGCTGACGCGGTTTTATGCTCCGGTGTCTGCTTGACCGATATTCCTAGGACACTGTAAAAAAAACCGATTGCTTATAAAGCTAACTAAAAGATTGTAAACAAAAAAAAATCATGCTGTGCAGTCGGATAATACGTACATATTCACGAGCTGATGCCTACCAAAACCATTATGTATCCTCCGGCTGCACAGCATGATTTTCTTCTTGTTTACTTCTTTTTAGTTCGCATCATAAGCAGCCGGGTTTTATGTTTTTTTATTTAGAACTTTTCAGTTATCTTTTTTTTTTCAAAAGACAATTATGCCTTGCAGCCGGAGGATACATAGCAATTTATGGTTTTGGTCAGTCAGCTCTCAATTTTAATGAATCCTCCAACTGCAAATGAAAATTTTTTTCTTGTTTACTTACGTCTTTTTAGTTCACTTCTTAAGCAGTTAGTTTTTTTTTATTGTAATAGCAACCGATATTGTTTTTATCATATAAAACTAATCCATTTTACAGCCCTAGATTATTGATCAAAAACCTGATTTTGTCAAAAACGTGCGACAAATACATACAAACATACATACAAGATACGCGCGAAAAACATATCCTTTCCTTGCAGTCGGGTAATAAGGAACTAAATGTGGCAGTACTGTATTTCACATAAAGTCGACACTAGCTTTTAGAAACAGTGCAGCCATTAACAGCCGAGAGTCTATATCTGCACACTATAAACTATTTCCTCGGCGAATGTCGTCAGTTCTCGCGCACGACCGCTGCTCTAATACAAAAGACAATCAGTTGTGGTATCTGTTCCGTGTCAGGAGGAAATAAAAAAAACATAAAATTGTTGTCACCTCTCTTGAATTTAAGCGGAAAAGATGTTTGTCGTCTTTATTGTTATGAGAAACAGTTTACTTTTCATTTAACAAAAACTTATTATACTTTAGGTTCTGAGATGAATTGGATTCCACATTAAGGCGTCGAGTCGAAAAATACTGCGCCTCGATATTATGGAATAGTACGTCCCACCATCCTTGGATTTCGTAATCCAAGGATAGTGTGAATTCATGATAAATAGGTTCATCCTTGCTACGAATACTAATTATACTAAATCAACTTCAAAGGTGATACAACGGAATTATCTATAGGTACTTCTAAACTCATATATTATTTATAAACAGTAAAGATTTTTTTGTTTGTTTGTTTGTACCGAATAGGCTTCGAAACTACTGGACCGATTTAAAAAATTCTTTCACCAATAGTAAGCTATATTATTCCTAAGTGACATAGGATATTTTTTAATCCCGAAAACGGGTCCTGTGGGGTGGTCCACGGGAGCGAAGCCGCGGGCAACAGCTAGTTTAGATATAAAGTCAACACAACCGCTTTTTTATGCTCTGCTGGTGTTAAAGCCTAATATTGGGTTTTGGATTACGTGCTGATGTCCTCTTTGAAAGAATTAAAAGTTACCATAAGAATGATCTAAGTAAGTTCTAGTCGGTCTTGTAAATAAATAGAAAAAATAACGGTTTAAAATAGTAGACAGATAACTTCAGGTAAGCGACTCCGAAAGATAGTCATGAATAAACAATTTATGAAGTGTGAACGATACTGTACGTGCTCGTATTTTATAGTTTAGGTACGTATCATCGATCACTGCTAATTTAATTCAGACCCTCTCTACGTGAAACTTAAGGCCTATTTCAAGAAAACAAAAATATATGAGCTACGTATACCTGTATCGAAACCGAGCACTCGTTAAAAAGATAAACAGTCTTGCGGTTTTATCCCGAAATGTTAACAAACAACTACTGTGAAAATAGATGAGATTCCAAAATAAGTACTCAAGTTTGGCGTGATTAAAACAATTTAGGTAAAGTTTCGAGTTCTATCATGGAATTCAGGAGCAAATTCTAAGAAAAACCGCTTGAACGCCCAACTACTTTTTGTTTAATCAACTGTGGGGTCACCTTTCTTCGTTAACTTATTGTTATCACTAGTTTTCTATTAAATGTTCTGAGTTTAAATATACAGCACCAAATTACTAACTTTGTTATGTAAATTAAAATTCAGGGTTGTTATAATAGGATCGGTACTATAAATGTTCGTATTAAATTAACCTTAAGAATGAATGTAAGAACCAAATGATAGTTATACTTTCATCAACTATCCACAGAATAAACAAATCTTATCGAAATAGATTTTAGGTAATCACTACATTGTTAAGCATACAGAGACAGCAAACAATTTTAGTTGTACAAATATCGTGGCTCATACAAATAATAGGCCATGCTATTTTAAACCATTTCGTCCGTCATTCAGTTCGCATGTTATGTGTATTATGAGCAGAGTGTGTAAAAAATGCAAGAGCGAGTGCTGTTAGCTACAAAATTGAAGAATCTCATTTAGGTTGGTTACGATTTCTTTGAAGAGCGAGCGATCCGTGTTTAAAACTATGTAGCTTCTTGACTAGGACAGTCTAGGACGTCATAGAAGAGCGAGCGAAGCTAGCTCCAAAGTTGAACATTTTGGCAAGTTAAGTCTTCATTGAAGAGCGAGAAAAGTAGCGAAACTCGGACATTGGATCATAAAAGACTTAGGTCAAGTTTTTATTAAAACTAGCTGTGCCCGCGGCTTCGCTTTCATCAAATGCCTATCCTACCTTACTTACCTACCTTCCCAATTTACCTTCCTTCCAACCTGCCTACTCTACTTACCTTCCTACCTACTTACCAATTGTTTTTCTAGGATAATTTTTTCGCAGAACCTAACACCGTCATTCAGAAATTGACGTCATATGCACAACGCCATCTATAGAATATGGAGTTCAACTGTCTGAGTATCTGAATTGCGTGTTATGTGATATTTTACTTCTTGAACACTTTATATTCATTTAACTTTTGATAGAGTGAACCGATTGCGATGTAGAAAAGTCAGTAATATTTCATTTTTTTTCTTACATTGTATTCGTACAATTTACATGATGCGTGCACGACTAAACAGAAAAACAGAAAAACTTAAAAAAGCGTGCGAAATTTTATAAACAGACCTTTGGGAGTCTAGATATCATGAAAAAACGACTAAATGTTTATTTTCAAAATAAAATTATTTGCATTGTTGAATTTTGAATCTATCCCTGTTTGGAGGCCATTTTCCATACAAGGCTAGATAATGATGAGACAAATTGATATATTTTTTTTATTTTGAACGTACATCGTCAAACAGTGGAGTAATCCCTAGACTACGTTTGTATGGAAGAATTATCGACTAGTGTAACCTTAAGTATTGATTTATTAAAAGAAAATAAAAAAAAACTATATGCATTTCAGTAAGAAGGTTCACCAGCATGTTTGTAAGTCCATAATTGTTTTTGTTTGTTGAATATAACACATTTATAAAATTTACCAGTGCATGTACAATGCGGATTAATGCTGCGTCAATTACACAAGAGCCGGTGGCAATACGAAATGTGAAAAATTATTGGTTAATGGGGCGCAATCACGGAGTATGAATTTGTTTCACTTCGCGATGGTAATTCACGAACACATTACTGTGGAACTAGCAGTCAACACCAGGGATTGTTCTTATATTTATCAAGACGTAAACTTGTTTGTTTGTTTATATGTTTGAAAAAGGTAATCTCTGAAAGAACTAATAGCCTAGGGTAGAATTAAGTTCATTTTGCTAGTAGTAAGTGAAAAATTCATAAAAATTCCATCAGAGGAAAATTTTATGGGCTGTCAGAGGGCCCAAAAATCAGTTTTTTGCTTAATTCTCATAAAGTTTTGATTTTACTGCAATTGGTGCAAGGGAATTTTATTTCTTAGTCAATTTGTGTACTCAAAAGGCCCACATAAGATTCGCTAATGTTCATTAGTTTTCGAGATATGAGCCAAATTAATACATTTTTGTGTTTCTGTGCGGTAATTTAACCTAGTAATTTCGTTTTTTATTCTATAGGCTCGCGTTGGCCACCATTTCACCTTATGGCAAGCTATGAAATGGTCGAATGGTATAAGTTTTTTTTTTTTTTGTTTTCGCTGGGTAAAATGCATTACGCATACCTGCCCATTGGGGGAATGGGGGGCTATGTGGGACTCCCCGGGATGACCCGGTATACGTACCCACTAAAATAATCCAGCGGCACTCCCGCATAGTCTGTATGGAGGAGGACTGGGAAACTGGCACAGCCTTTACATCCAGTCCTCCGCCGACGACCGTTCGGCAAACTCGCCTACGGGGCTTCTGCGTGCCCCGCTGGCGTTGCTCCGCAACGGAGCCCTCCTCTGCGGGGCGAAGCTAAGTCCCGCCAAGACTCACCATCTCCTCCTAGCACTGAGGCGCCCTGGCGCGTGGGCGTCCCAGTGCGTGGGACCTTTGTGTGGAAACCAAACCTTTTTTTTTTTTAACTTAACCAAACCTAACCTATTCACTCTTGACTTAAAGACCCCTTGTAGATTGTAGCTGTCGGGAAATACAGACTCCGGCAGGGAATGCCACTATACCTATACCGATGGCGCATCGCCGTACGTCTGGTAGTCCGATGATGAAACGGGCTAGGTGGAATTAGATCGTGCAATTTCATCGCACACTCCCCAAAAAGTAACCGATAAAAAATCGACAAGCTGAGTTATGTTCAAGACTCTGGAGCTTACCAGTGCCTCATTGCCCTTGAGCCTCTTGGCCCGCTCTTAAATCGACTCTAGTGCATCAAGCTGGTATTTGACAGATCCGTCCTAGACATAAGTCTTATCTCGGAAAGTTAGAGGCGGGTGGAATTGACTCTTTTAGCGGAAAAAAGACACGCCTGGGTCTTAGCAGCATTAAACCTGATCAGTTTGGCATAGCCCCATTCGGAGACTGCCTGCAAGGACAGGCTTAAATGCTCCACCATGGCCTCGGAGAGACCGGATCTGCGACCCGATAGCCCGTGCGTTGGACAAGTATCTCTCAGTAACAGTACTGTCGTCTGCATACCCAAAGGTATGATGATCGTTCAGTGATGATCGTTAATGTACAGCAAGAATAATGTTGCTGAGAGCACCGACCCCTGAAGGACCCTGGCATTGGCTGGCATTAATATCACCTTTACTACTTTTAAACCGAAAAAATTCACGGGTCCTGTGGGATAGGTCACGGCAGCCAAGCCGGGGAGAAAAGGTAATCATCATCATCATCATATCAGCCGAAAGACGTCCACTGCTGGACATAGGCCTCCCCCAAGCGTCGCTACATTGACCGGTCCCGTGCGTTCCGCAACCAGCGGATCCCCGCAACCTTCACCAGGTCATCGGTCCACCTGGTGGGAGGCCTTCCAACGCAATGTCTTCCGGTTCGCGGTCGCCACCCCAAAACCTTTCTGCCCCATCAGCCATTCGTTTTGCGAGCAATGTGCTCTGCCCACTGCCACTTAAGTTTGGCAGTTCTTCGGGCTATGTCGGTAACGCTTGTTCTCTTGCGGATCCCTACATTTCTGATTCGATCACGCAAGGAAACGTTGAGCATAGCCCTCTCCATTGCGATAGGATAATACTCGTAAATTATCTATAGTGCGCCTAATACACGTACCTAGTAGGTCCCTACATTATGATTTTATGAGAATCAGTTCCGCAATATGGATATTTGTGTGAGTTGAGGACAATAATGGACACAAACCTGATTTAGAACTATGTACATGTCCGTAGTTCTGTTGCATGTCCACGACGATATCAAAACGACTATGCATAGAATGTCAAAACGAACGGGCATATCGCTGAAATGCTGTCGGAAACTGACTGTAATTGCCTTCGTTTATGTTTGCGGTCTCATTTAGTTAACGTCACAGCAACTGTTTAATGAATGGTAATTTGTGACATGGATAAGATAGTTTTGAAAGTAGAAAATAATAGTTTCAAAATAAGTTTCAATAGTAAAATCTAACAGCTTGTAGCCGTAACAGCGTATTGGTTCTCTGGATTAAGTTCAGATACATTGAAAGTGTCTGAACTTAATCCAGGGAACCAATTTGAGCGTCGTAGTGGCAAAAAAAATCTTTCTTCTGTTTATTTGCCTTGAATACGGTTATAAGTGCAATTACTGATGATTACCTATTTTCGTCAGTTGAATAATAGCAATCAACGGGTGAATGAATGAATAAATTTATGTACCCCTATTTTATACGACGCAATAATAATAAAATTGAAATCTAATTACATTAATCTGGATAAGGCCTGTTTGTTTTCGATACCTTCAGAAAATTTAGTGTCGACCATAAACTAGAGTAGTTAATGAATGAATAAGATATAGTTTTATTATTCTAGGGCAGACCGTAACTCCTTAGCGATAACGAGACCTCTGTCTCATCGCTATGTTATTTACGCACTTGATTGATAGTGATGAATATTCAGACGCGGCGGTGCGTCGACAAATCCCGTTGTTTTGTCTGTAGTGCCCTGTTTTACTCACACCTTCTGGGATTGCCACATAAATCTTTGTCGAAAATGGATACTTTGCTTCGCATCATTGCCCTTGTAGTCATAAATAATACCCTGTAACAGTATTACGCTGGCCGGATTAATCATTAATCTCCCGCCTTAGTGATCCCGGCCTGGACAGATGGCGCTGCTGTTTAATTGTATTTTGGAATTGCCAATATACGAAGTCAACCACTTTTTATTTCGATTTATTAGCGTCGTTTATTAAACTGATTTGTTATTCTTTTATTTAGATGTTAATCTGGGAATTGAAGAAAAACAAATGGGCAATCATGATTGCTTTCGATTTGGCATGTCAGATGTTCGGAGTTTGGACACAGGCCGAGTGTCGGTTGTGTGTGACGTGTAAAGCTGTCGGTACACAATGATGCTACTTGTACAATGTCTATCGATGAACTACACTGATGGGACTCTTGTTTGAGTCGTGCGATGGACGTAATTCGAGCACCATTGCGCTCCATCCTGCACCATTGCGCGCCAATATGTGGAGGCAGCGTCACGTAATTTAGCATGTAATGCACTGCAAATTGTTCGCTTGCACGGCGATAAGGGCCGTACATTTAATGTTTGCGCCAAACTTGCGCTCATCATCAGCTGGTTGTTGTGGGTTCACATTGGCGAACGTACAACACATTTAAACAGCTTAAGACTGAGAGAGCCAAAATAAATGCAGCCCATAAAATTGGCAAGTACCTTTATTTTGTCTCCCTCAGTATATGTAATTGTAATTCAGCTTAAAATTATGCATTAGTTATCAAAATGTAGGTATTATTTTAATAGGTAATAAAAGGATAAAAATAATTCCGATTCGAGTCATGTTTCACATTTATGACCAAACAATTAATGTCTTTGATAAAAATGCGCGTGTTCAACTGTACGGGTGAAGTTGAATTACTTCTAAAATAAACCTAGGTACCTACACTCGATTATGGCACATAGGTACAGTCAAAAGTCACTATCATCTCGCACTATATCCTCGGCGTTTAGTTCACCGTCAGGCCGAGCTCATAAATCCCCCCTAGAAAGACTAGAGAACGTTGGCAAGGACTCCACTTGGAATCCTACCAAATTTAAATATCCTTTTCCAAATCATAAAGATTACATTACGTATGACAAAGAGTACTGCATCGTCTACTTTACTTTAGACTAACGACTCATTACCAAAAAAGCATCATAGTAATTATAAACAACTTGTTAGTAAACAACATTTGTATTACAGAATGAAGGAAGCAAGCTCACCCTTGACAACATCGTTGCATGTATATTTTATGTGTCCACAGTAAGTTACCGAGCCGAGTTTCGAAAATATTCTCAGTAAATAAGTTGAATGGTCATTCAGTGCAGAGAATACCGTGTCTTGGGACCCCAAACTCGGTTTAGAAGTACACTCCAGATGCAAAATACGGCAACAAGAGATTGGAGGCAGCCTTTGCGGTTTAAGGCGTTTTCTCATAACGTTTTATGTCGACAATTTACCGAGGTTTAGCCGGAGGGATCTGCACAACAATTTGTTTGAACTCCCGCTTTCTGGGCATCGTAAATAAGACCCAACATAGAACAACGCAAAACTATCTAACACGTACATTCGGTGCAGCATTGCTGTAATAAAATATTTTATTAGAATTTTATATTCAGTTGGTATTACAGTGCCTAGTAAAGCAACTTTCTCATTAGGTAGTATTTTTGTGTTCCACGAACGTGGCGGGTGAATACAAAAAGGAATGCCTAGTTTTATGTCTATCATAAAATATCTCATCGAGAGCGTTGGTGTATTTTACTTTTGCATGGTTTCACCTGATTCGTTGCTTAACTATCCACCTACTCGTCTAGACAAAGCAGATGTTTACCTATTTGTAATTAGAACGTGTAAGCAATAATGTGAGGGCGTTAATGAGCTTTCTTGGTAATAGTTGATAACATGTGTTCCGTGTTGTCGCCACCCGACACTTCGGCCGCCCCAAATGCACCGTGGGGAGCGGCTCGGCGGCGCGGGCTGTGAGCTTCGGGCGTATATTTCTATCTTGCGAAGTCAATCCAATTTGCGGTGACAGCTGAGTGGCCGCTACATCGGCTTGATTTGTTCAACGTGTTTCTCCCCGAGCGAACCAAGAGAGCCAATATTGCCAACTTTCCACCCATATCTGAAGCAATTTAACGCTACAAGTTATCACGTTACCGTGATATGTTGCTATATGTTACGCCACAGACGAATAAATGTCTCAAATTGTTGCCCAAGTTGGAACAAATTACGATAGCTGTCGACTTGAAAACCATAAAATTAGAAGTCGTGCTTGTAACT
The DNA here is from genome assembly GCA_948252205.1 of Orthosia incerta. Classification (NCBI taxonomy): domain Eukaryota; kingdom Metazoa; phylum Arthropoda; class Insecta; order Lepidoptera; family Noctuidae; genus Orthosia; species Orthosia incerta. The sequence continues at coordinate 14,563,409 of OX411754.1, forward strand.
CCAATGAATGATAGGCACCTAGCGAGTTTCATTACAATCCCTTGTATTTTCATTAACTTTATGAAGAAACGCTGCTGGTGTTTGCCTTTGTGAATTTTGTTTTGTCTTTATAAAGTTTGGATCTTTCTCTAGTTATTTGAAAAGACAAATTAAACACGAGTATAATTTTGAATTTAATAATGATAAATCCTTGTTTGAATGCTAAATAGATGTACTAAAATTGTTCACGTTGCTTTGAGAATTGTTTTTTTTTTTTTTTGTAATGGTTTTGCTCTTGACTCTAGTCTAGGTCATAGGTGACAGAGACAGAGTCGACGATGGAGTGAGCTTACCCAGAAGAAGCCTGTTCACTCTAACTTTGAAGAGATTCGGGTTGAATGCGTTCGGAAAAGTCATTGTAAAATTCCTTATGCAATTTACGTCAATTGCTTTATTATAGGTTTCTTGGTAAACTACATGAAATCTGTTTTCAACTAGGATTACTTAATTAATATTCTAATCAACGCGAGCTCGTTTAGTCTGATAAAAGCCCGATACCACCATCCTATTTACTTACCTAATTGTATGTGTGCGCAGCCTATTGGATACTGAATTGTATATAAAAAATTATGTTGGATTTTACAACTAATTAAACTTTATAATGTTTACCCTTGCGAACAGAACATTACAAAAAAATAAGAAAATGTTTTTCCTTGTAAAAGATAACAGTAAATAAAGATAATAAACTCATATTTTTAAATTAAATCTTGATCTTGGCGTAGTGAAGGTAGTTAAAAAGTTTTATCTTGAAAAGTAAAGAGTCCAGGATCGTCTCCTGCTGGCTCGGTGGCTGGTTGCGTCTCTAGGGTCCGTTTTCAGCTCGGCGGCACTTCTGAAAGCTATCCGAACAAAATTGCACTTGTGTAGTTGATACATTTAAACTGTACGTTAACGTAGCGGTTATGACTTTTGTTCATAATGTATAACATCGCTCCGCAGTGTAGCAGGTTCATAGATCGATGCCGTTGGAACGGAAAACGGGCCGCCATGCCCCCGAGCTAATGAAGTGACAAAATCTTCCAAGTTGTCTTAGAAAATTGTCTGCTCCGCGCGGTTATACGTTGTTAGAACTTATTAACTTTCTTTTCATGTTCGGATAGGTTTCTGCGGTCCGCGTCTGGCTCTAACCTTTCTTATATAAAAGCCTATCTCGGCCTATGAATATACTCTAGCTTCTATTGAATGAAAAATCGATTTCTATCAACATTACAGATTCTCATTCTATTCACAAGGGAGAAAGTCAAGTCGGCGTATTACAGAAATATTTTCAATCCAGATAACTTGTATAAGATAGGTCAAAGATCAATCACACAGAGCCCTAACAATTATATAGAGAAGCCCTTTTGTTTTTTACCGACTTTAAATAGGTGGAGGTTATTAATTCGAATGTAATTTATTTTTTTATGTCTTTTTTATTTGAAAGTTGGTGCTTCTCATGTGAACCCATTTAAATTTGGTGAAGATCCGATGAAGAACTTTGGTAATACGAGTATACAACAGGACTCTTCAATAACCAACGGCAAATCTCTTTGGATTGCTGCAATCGCATGTCTATTTATTGTTTACGCCATTTCATAACATGACGCCGATACCCTTAAAAGGGGTACGCAGATGTGTACAGTTCACCCTGGTACACTCTCATTTCACCGGTTATATGATTGAAGATGATGTTATTTGGGTAATCTATTCTGGCATAACTTTCTTCTTAATATAGAACTTGCTCAATAGGTACCATAAAAAAAAAAAAAACTTTTTTACTTAAATTACAACCGACTTGCAAGAAACAAAAATAGGAACACCAACTTCCGAGATTGAAGTTATATTTCACTTGGTAGTGTATTTTTTGGAAGTCGGTTGTATTTTTTTGTATAATTTTTTTTTTGTCTCATTTTTTCCATTACGACCTTACTGTGCTGTGGATGTCAGATTCGATAGGCCGACGGTCCATGTAAAATACTGCTAGGTATTCGGCTGCATCCGTTTGCAGAATCTGACGGTGATGATGACCACAATTTTGTTAAAAAGCTTTACTCTTTATTTAGAGAATTATATATGTGTCATCGCAACCAATTACATCACCTACGTAGCCACTTACAAGTTTACCAGAAAACGTTTAATTAAAATTTGACGCTGGAATCGTAAATTCATAATTATCGTTTTCATTAATTTGTATTCAGAAAGCGAATAATCAAGAGCAGTCCCGCTGTTCCAATTATTACAATAATCACGTACGGAACCCAGTCACGCCAGGGTTCTGTGACGAACCGTTATCAAAATTTCAGACAGAACTATTGACATTGGTTTCTATAAAATAATAATCGTCTATTCATGTTCTAATGACATGCTATGCGCAGCTTCGAGTTTATTGGTCTTCGAGGTATGCATAAACTGTTTTGATTACTGTAGCTATTACCAGTTTAATAGATTTTAAACTATGTTTATTACTACATGGTACGGTTTTGTGCAATATATGTGCTAATAAAACTTAATTTTTGGTTACGTAACAGACCGCACCAACTTACGAGCTACTTAGCTGGAGGAAGGCAGTGTAAAAAAAAACTTTTCCTCAAACAAATAACCTTACTTCAAAAGCTTTTTAGTTTGTACTCACCTTCACTAAAAAGTGAGCAAGTACTATAGTGAGGCACATTTTTTTTTTTTTGGGTGGGAAATCATCCAATGACTTCGCCCGCTCTGGGTGATGCGGAAGGGCATGGCAGACTTTTACTGACAAAAACCCACCCGTGTTCCTTCAGTTGCTTGTGCCAGGGCCGCGGTAACTCTCTTTCAAATTTATCCGCGACCATAGTAAGGCACCTAAGGGATTGATAAAATACCTATAGTAATTCAATTTACACAATGTTCCAAAACTTGAAAACTGCTAAACCGATTTTGATGAAATTTGCACTGCTCCCTAATTTGAGAGATACTTAATCCTATAAAGAATGATTACGATCTGATAATTACATATATAAACTTATGAAATTAGGCAAACATGTTTAGAAGCCCACCAGAAGTCCACATATTATGTGAATATTGTGCAATTCCAAGTCGGTAAAACGAAGAAAAGGAAATGTTAAAAAAATTGGCCTCGTGACGTTACGTTATCGAAATAATTAATATCAATTACATCTGTATACCTATCGTGACTTTATCATAATAATTAAACAACAAACTATTTAATAATAAAACATTAAAATGCTAATGGGCCTCATCAGAAGGCTTAAATTCACCCAAAGAGCAATGGAGAGAGCTAGGCTCGGAGTTGCCTTGCGTGATCGAATCAGAAATGAAAACATCTGCAAGAGAACCAAGGTTACGGACATAGCCCGAAGAATCGCCAAACTTAAGTGGCAGTGGGCAGGGCACATTGCTCGCAGAACGGATGGCCGTTGAGGCCGAAAAGTTCTAACCGCGAACTGAAAGACGTTGCGTTTGAAGGCCTCCCACTTGGTGGAGCGACGACCTGCCGTCACACATTTTATCACAGTTTGCGGGCAAAAACCGTGATAAAATGCGTGACTCAAGCCTATCGTAGAGGCCGTGTTCGCCCGGCTGGTCAAGGCTGCGGGAGTCCGGTGGATGCGAAACGCCTATGTCCAGCAGTGGACGTATTCTGGCTGAAATGACGATGATGATGATGAAGAAAATGTGAAAGTCTGTCTGTTTGTCTGTCTAATTATTACTTTTTTCACGCATTGAAGCTGCGCGCGCTGATAAGATTGGCACTTGGGTAGACCATGTCCTGGTTTAGGACATGGGATATTTTTAATGATACAGGCTGTTTGTTCCATTCGGTTAATTTTCACGCGGATAATGTTACGGGAAGAAGCTAGCCACCTATAAGATTGTTGATCAAACCTATTCAAAGACAGGACAATAAAATTAAGCTGTATGCATTGTTAATTTGGTTAACACCTATTAATCTTCATTACAGTTTAGTTTGCCATGAACACATAATAAAACATTATCAATAATTCAGGCTTCATTTGCATAATCCTTACTAATAATATTATCAATGTGAAAATTATTATCACAGTTTCATAGCTTATCTAGTGAATTATTTCTGTATTTTGATGGATATTGGATAGGCCGCCAAGTTCGATGTTGCGAAATTGAAAGTAGAAGTTCAGTCGGTGCCTTGAATTTTTTGGTTACATAAAACCATCTTTACGATGTTATTCAAGGGTTTGAAACGCATTTTATATAATTTTATTACTGTGGGCTTAGCCTGGATTCCAGGATTAAGTTCAATAAATGACCGAGCTTAAATACCGTCTTTAGCAAATAATAGCTTTGCTATAACAATACGCCTAAGACATCCCATCAGCGATAATGTTTGTCACAGGGGGTATTCATCATCATCATCATCCTATCAGCCGAAAGACGTCCACTGCTGGACATAGGCCTTCCCCAAGCATCACCACATTGACCGGTCCCGTTCGTCTCGCATCCAGCGGATCCCCGCAACCTTCACCAGGTCATCGGTCTACCTGATGGGAGGCCATCCAACGCAACGTCTTCCGGTTCGCGGTCGCCACTCCAGAACCTTTCTGCCCCATCAGCTATACATTTTGCGAGCAATGTGCCCTGCCCACTGCCACTTCAGTTTGGCTATTCTTCGGGCTACGTCGGTAACCCTGGTTCTCTTGAGGATCTTAACATTTCTGATTCGATCAAGCAAGGAAACTCTGATCATAGTCCTCTACGTTGCCCTTTGGGTGACTGTGAGCTTTTTGATGAGGCCCATTGTGAGCTGGGGTATTACAGGCGTTTTTTTTGTTCTGTGGGTATTACACTATAATAAATCTAGGATCACAGATAGTCATGTTTACGTGAAAGTGTAATATAAACATATAATGAAACTATTCGTATTTAAAAAGAAAAAAGCTGGTAGGATCCTATGCATGATCCTAGATTTATGAAAGTGTAATACCCCCCATAGGCATTGTTGATAGAATGTATGTCACTTTGTCTAGGGCAGCCCCTCTCGGTCAAACATTTCGGAATATATTTATAATTTGCATATCTATCATATAAAACTGATGGTATGGAAGGCAAAACAGTTTATTCATTGAACAGGACCAGGACATAAAGAAAATCGTTTTCACCGCATAAAGGGTCGTTAAGGTGCTTTAAAAATACTGACGTAAGGAGGAGGGTCTGGGGGCCAGATGGCATACCGCATAGGGGCCATAATGTCAATATTACACGAGAGCCTTATTACTTGGGATATTGAAGTACTGCTTAAGGTACCTGTTACGTCGTTATACTTACGCAGCGATTGATATTAGAAAGGTTGGTCATTTTAAAAGTAGGTTTATAAAGTATCTAAAACCATTTCTTTGTTTCTATGGCCACTTCTTTTGAGAAAGAATAATCTGCTATCATGAATCCATCAGGTATATTGCCTACTTATTGCATCTGCTATTGGGGCATTTACTGTCCACCAGTGGTTCTCTTGCTGTTTTTAATTCACTTAAACCTATGTTTTCTGCATTTTAAAGCCTGTTTACATAGAGAGTTAGAATGCAGAAAAAACAGACAAGATGACAATCAAAGGAATTCAATTGAGTTATATGTTTTACGTCAGCCACAAAAACGACAGCCTTTTGTTTCCATTTTTACGATTTCATTTTTATATCATTCCATTTCTACGGGCTTGTCATTGATAGTTAGGTCCCTTTGTGAATGAATTGGAGGGACATTTGTGCCAGTATTGATTCCGTAAGATAGAGTTACGACAAAAGATCTGGGTAGCGGAGTACAGATTTAGATATCAATCAAATTATTTGCCCTACTTGGATCTACGAACTACAACCGGTATTATTTGCTGAAACTATTAATGGTATCCTTACTCGTCTTTCAATTGAATTTACCTGAGTGTTGGCATTTTGAGATATTGCGTAACAGGCAGCACATGTACACAAACAAACGCTGAAATTATTACGGTCCGGGCCCCCGATTTCCATAAAGTTACCTTAATACATTGTATACGATGGGCACCTGAATAATTCCATATTTGCATGGGGCTCTAATTCCTATTCCGATTGAATCTGTTGAGAATGAAATATTGTTTTTGTGTTTTAATCCAAAGTTAGTTACAAAAAATCCAATTTCTGTATTTGTGTTCAATTGTCAATACCAAAATCCTTGCGTTTTCGACTAACAAATCACAACAGTATTCAATATGGAAGTTAAATAGTTAAATAACACTCTGAACTTTGAAACTACCGTTTGTTCCCAAATATTGGTAACCCCTGCTAACTGAAACTACATGAACAAGGGAAGCATTTATGATCTGAAATCTCGATTAAAACTTATGTTAAAGTTTTATGATATGCTTTCTTTGCCATACTTTAATAACATATCTACATAATTATGTTTGTATATATTATAAACATTTTAAAATTTTGTATCGCGTTTCAAAATTGATACTGAAGAGCTCGTGGCTAAATAATAACAGCCGCACGGGTCGATCATCAAGGTTAAGCAACGCTTGACGAGGTCGGTCCGGGGATGGGTGACCATTACAACATACCGAGTTTCCTCCGTGCCTCGGAAAGCACGTTAAGCCGTTGGTCCCGGCTGTCATTTGAAGATCTTTGACAGTCGTTACGGGTAGTCAGAAGCTTGAGATCTGACACCAGTCTTGCCAGAGGTACCGTGTTACCCAGTTACTGGGTTGTGGAGGTCAGATAGGCAGTCGCTCCATGTAAAACACTGGTACTTAGCTGAATCCGGTAAGACTGGAAGCCGACCCCAATATAGTTGGGAAAAGGCTAGGCAGATGATGATGTTTCAAAATTGATATTCTATCGATAATTTCATTGCGTGTAAATATATCATTATTCTCAACAACAAGCAAAAAGTTTAAAAACTAACCCGACTACGGATTTTTTTGTAGTCTATGTTACCCGGGCCATAATAACATTGGCTATTATTTATCAAAATTGGATATATAGTGTAGGCGCTACGGAGGAACTTACGTAAATACAAAAAAGTTTGCTAAAATCATAACCCTTCCTTTTAGCTCGGGTAAAAAGAAGGCTCTACTCTCAGTAACATTCACAGGCGATAACGACATATTCGCCACCATGGACTGAGGGTCGTTATGGTGCGGAATGGTCACTTTTATGAGCGTATAAAATAAAGAAAATCTTCTCATACTTCAACCAGATCCCTCATGACACTAATAAGAAATGATAACGATGGTGGTGTGATCCATCGCAGACTTCGTATGGAAACTGTTAGTAAAACTAAAATCGCGTGAATTGACCCATAATGACGTAAGTAATATTAATTCTTTATTGTACACAAAAAACAAACAAATATAATATGGCAGTTTATATACAAAGGCGAGCTGGGTTCGCTAACAGCAAACCTCAGTTGCGTAGAGAAATATGCATATGAGGATCACATCATCATCAACCTATTAATGTTCCCACTGCTGGGACACAGGCCTCCTCTCGTGAGAGGGAAAGGGCCGCAATCCACCACGCGGGCCCAGTGCGGGTTGGTGGATATCACATGTCTTCGAATTTTTGGTTCTAGGACATGCCGGTTTCCTCACGATGTTTTCCTTCACCGTTTTGAGAGCAGTGGTGATGAAATAATTTACACAAAGTAAAGCGCCTACATGGGCTCGAACCCACGACCTACAACTTGTAGGTCGCGGCCGATACCACTGGACCACCCCTGCGCTCAAAAAAAAATATTTTTTCATTCAGTCACATGTTAAGACAACGCACAGTCTAAACCGCTGGATATAAAAGCATAAAATTAGATACTCCACCGTCGACCACATCGTCGCTTACCATCCTAACATCATAACAAGCTACTTTTCCGATGCACGGTAGAATCAGTTTTTATTACTTGTAAATTTTAATTCCTATATGTATGAAGTTCAAAAGTGCCGTTTACTGGCCTAATTGAAATAAATATATTTGACTTTGACTGTTGACATCCGGTGAAATAGTGGTCAAGCGCGTGGAAGCGCGTGGAATTTTAATTCTTATATGTATGACGTTCAAAAGTGCCGTTTACTGGCCTAATTGAAATAAATATATCTGACTTTGACTGTTGACATCCGGTGAGATAGTGGTCAAGCGCGTGGAATTTTAATTCATATATGTATGACGTTCAAAAGTGCCGTTTACTGGCCTAATTGAAATAAATATATTTGACTTTGACTGTTGACATCCGGTGAGATAGTGGTCAAACGCGAGGCTATATACAATAAATAAGCTACAGTAGCTGGGTGATGAAAGTTTGCAAAGAAATTCGTCACTTTTACCGATGAGAAAACCCATATTGGGTACACGCGTTCAAACTGACTTATGTTCAAATTCATTACATAGGTAGGTACGGTTGTAAAATTACCTAACACTTATTTTTAGTATCTAAAAGCCTTTTATTACATGATAATATTGTACCTTAAACCCTGTTTTCATAATTATCTACATGTTATAAAATAATGTTGGTTCGAGAGCGAGGCCGGCCGACATCATAGTTTTATTTTACACAAAAAGGAACAATATGGAATTAGGAGTTCAGCGAATCTCGCAGGCTCCGCTAAAAAGAACCGCTCTGATAACAATACCGTGTTGTTTTATGATGGTCATAATGACAATGCTTGGCAAGAAATATTAAATACTTGGTAGAATGAGTATACTTTATCGTACAGCAATAGGAAAAAACAACAAGATTTTCACTATTTTGGTCAGTACATTATAGGCCGTCTTTTAATTTGTCATCCTGATATTTATTTCTTAACAGATGTACCTAAGTTCGTATTAGTTAAGTAAGACGTTGGCATAATTGTATAAGTTGTGTTTTTAGCATGTACTATACTTTAATTTTTTAAACTGGTCTAAAGTGGTAAAAAATACCTACATTGTCTGAAACCACAGTATATAATTTGCTAGTTTAAGCCAGCGGCTCCGCCCGCGTGGATGTCGAAAATTAACCCAAGGGAACATATTCCCGAAATAAAAAGTATCTATGTGCTATTTCAGACTATAATCTATCTCTGTGCAAAATTTGATCCAGATCCGTTCAGTAGTTTTTGCGTGAAAGAGTAACAAATATACAAATACACTTACACACACACAAACATAAAGGCGAAAGCTTTATAATATTAGTGTGATGATGACTAGTGTGATTACATTAATAATGCCTTAGAAATGTCTTCTACGAAAGTCATCGACCACAATGATCACAGCTTTTACATGCTGTAGGTAAATAGGGGTTTTAGCTAAGTCTATTTACATAATATTTTATAAATCATTTTGATAACACAACTTTTAATTGGTTGGTTGAATGCCCATGTTACACCCACTCCTATCAAGGTCGGAGACTCTACACTCGAAGTTGTAGACGACTATGTCTACCTGGGACAAACGATCCAGTTGGGTAGGGCCAACTTCGAGAAAGAGCTCAACCGTCGAATCCGACTCGGCTGGGCAGCGTTCGGGAAGTTGCGCGGTATCTTCTCGTCCAACTTACCAGTGTCTCAAGACGAAAGTCTATGACCAGTGTGTGTTGCCAGTCATGACATATGGCTCTGAGACGTGGTCGCTTACAATGGGCCTCATCAGAAAGCTTAAAGTCAGCCAAAGGGCAATGGAGAGGGCTATGCTCGGAGTTTCCTTGCGTGATCGAATCAGAAATTTAGAGATCCGCAAGAGAACCAGGGTAACCGACATAGCCCGAAGAATTGCCAAACTTAAGTGGCAGTGGGCAGGGCACATTGCTCGCAGAACGGATGGCCGATGGGGCAGAAAGGTTCTGGAGTGGCGACCGCGATTTGGAAGACGTTGCGTTGGAAGGCCTCCCACCAGGTGGACCGATGACCTGGTGAAGGTTGCGGGGATCCGCTGGTTGCGGGACGCACGAGACCGGTCAATGTGGCGACGCTTGGGGTAGGCCTTTGTCCAGCAGTGGACGTCTTTCGGCTGATATGATGATGATGAACTTTTAATTCGCACGCGAGTGCATAAGAAGCAAGTCTTAAACCCGGCTAAAGAGATTGCTTATTTACAACACAAGAAAAGAATAATCCACACTTTGCCTTTGCAAATAAATTATTTTGATTAACAAAGCCCTTGTTGTATTTAATTATAAAAGGGGTGTAGTTTGCAAGGTAAATCTAGTCTACCGCAGACGGGATACGGTCTAGCTTTAATATATTTATGCTCCACCGTATTTACATTTACTTACTTAAAAATATGTAGTTAAAAAGAGTGAAGTTGATTGGTGGGTCTAGTAATGGCAAATGCGGCTACTTTGTGTCAGGTTCTGGGTTCCGATCCTGGGTCAGGCAAGGTGTTATTGGGTTTTTTGTTCAGGAAATACGTGCCCAAAAATTAAATACGGGGTTTGTCTGACACTGACGCTAAAAAAATACCATGGATACAGTACATGATTCTGGACTTCTGGATTAGGATTATCCCCTAGTGTTCGTTTTTTTGTAGGCTTTTTCCTATTTAAGAAATTTCAATAATTGCCTTTTTTTTACAAAAACCAGCAATGAAAATAAAATTAAAAAGCGCTACCTATCTGATATCCTAAAGTTCACTATAGTGGCCAACGCCGCCGGCTAGTACCTACACGCGCCTCGCCGCACTTTTTCTCTTTGTCGGCTCGCCGACAAAGGAGAAAACATTATTAAAAATTTAATTGAGCTAGATAGGAATAACGATTTGGAATTAATTACAGATTTTTGTTCAATAATTAGCAGAAAACCGAAACGAAAAATACCAACACCAGGGGTTCAGAATCATGCACTGACTCCATTGTATATTTTTCGCGTTGGGGTTATACACATCCTGTAAATTGGCACACCATCATTCTCTTAGCTTTATCGCAATAAATTGAGGTTGGCACAACATGTCTGCTTCTTCCATTCACCTATTAGTCGTAATCTGAGTAGTTTTTCTAGAATTTTTGACACACTATATCCATCGATCCATCCTTATTTATGCGGTACATGGTGGACATCCTACCTACCCATACGCACTAAACGTTTTGGAAATACTTTCATTAAGCGTACAGCTAAGGAGTGGAATTCCCTGCCGGTCTGTGTTTCCCGATAGCTACAACCCCGGGAACTTTAAGTCAAGCGTGAATTGGTTACTTCTAGGCTAGTGTACTACACCGTCGAACAAATCATCTCTTGCCATCAGGTGATATAGTGGTCAAGCGCGAGCCTATCTATCTATACTAATATTATAAAGAGGAAAAAAAATTTTGTTTGTACCGAGAGGCTCCGAAACTTCTGGACCGATTTGAAAAATTCTTTCACCAATAGAAAGCTACATTATTCCTGAGTGACATAGGCTATTTTTTAATCCCGAAATTGGATCCCTGTGGGTGGTCCACGGGAGCGAAGCCGCGGGCAACAGAGTCTATAGTAAAATGCTCCATACTTTCTTAACGAATTTTTCCCCTTGTTCCATGGGATTATGTATGTAGGTAAATAAGGAAATGAGGCTAAGTAATACCTTGTACTTAAAAGCAGCTGCTGAATGTTTTTGTTCCAAGAGCCACCAAATGTGGGCCACATGAGCTTTGCATAATACGCCGAAAATGTCCGCGGTTTGCTCACAAGGAAGTTTACAAAATTGGGAAAGTTATCTCATTTGTACGAATAGGTCCTGTAGGTATACCTATCAAAGATTTTTTCATTAGTATTATTATTAGTAACATTCAGTAGTCTTACGTCTAAACCGCTGAATGGATTGTAATGAAACCTGGCACATGGATAGATTTACCATGAGCTCTTAGAGCGCTTACGCAATAAGCGATTAGGCCGCGGCGGCCACGCGCATTTTCGTAGTGACTGCTAAGTACGGTCGATAACAAGCTTGCTTTGCTTTCATATCCCAGAAATCATGCGTTATTGCTCTTAGAGTAAGGTTGTTTCCATTTGTTTTTGTGACAGATGTATATTGTAACGGTATGTCTAATATAAATTGTTATTATAGGTGAGGGTGTTTGGATTAAATAGTGTTTAACCAAACTGCGTGTGTTTCACTACAACACTCGTACATGGAAAAAAATGTTTATTGTGCTTCGAATTTTACAGTTACTTATTTATTTGAGGCAGCCCCGGTAAGTTATTAAGAATTCTTGTGTTGGACCTGACTCGCTCCTTCCCTCATTTAAACATAACAGCAATTTCGAATAAAACATTTGAATAAAATAAACAAACTTATGAAAGTAATAAAAAATAAATAAAAAGAAGCAAACAAAGTTAACAAATTAAATGCTATCCAGTAATTAATATTACATATTTGCCAGTAGGACATTAACTTTCTGTGTGTGTGAGTAAGTGTTGCGTGTGCGGATATGTGTTGCGTGTGTAAGTTAGTGTTGCGTGTGCGAGTGTGTGTAGCGTGTGTGAGTGTATATTGCGGTTGCGTGTGTACATTTACTTGTGCCAATCTAAAATAAGGAAGTGTTTTGATAACTTTTTAATATTTCATTTAGCTAATTCTGTCTAAGATTTCCTCAGTTTCCACATATGTTAATGATTTCAGCCACTCAGTTATAGCTCTTTTGCAATCCCGCAGTACCTCAGGATGGAACTTTTCTTTTGAATTAATCTTATTATAGATGTAGGCTGATTGAGTTGCATACTGACGCATTGCAAAAGCGTTATGGACCCTTGGGGAGTGAGCGACGATGTCGTTGCGTCTTTTTTCTTGATGAGCTGCATTAAATGGTATAGATTTATGAAGATATAAGGTGGCATTTAAAAGATACAACTTTCTCACTGTTAATAAATCGCTATTTTTATATAACTCAACTGTGGGGCATCTATTGGCTTAAAATACATAACTTTGATAATCGACCTTAGTGCTCTTTCCAGCTAAAGTAATTTCGTTTGGTAGCACCCCCCATACAGGTATGCAGTATCCTAAAATTGATTGTGCTAGCGCATCGTAGATTATTTTTCATACAGGTATGCAGTATCCTATATCTGATTGTGCTAGCGCAACGGAGATATTTTTCATACAGGTATGCAGTATCCTATATCTGATTGTGCTAGCGCAACGGAGATATTTTTGCATACAGGTATGCAGTATCCTATAACTGATTGTGCAAGCGCAACGTAGATATTTTTGCATACAGTTATGCAGTATCCTATAACTGATTGTGCTAGCGCAACGTAGATATTTTTGCGTACAGGTATGCAGTATCCTATAACTGATTGTGCTAGCGCAACGTAGATATTTTTGCATACAGGTATGCAGTATCCTATAACTGATTGTGCTAGCGCAACGTAGATATTTTTGCATACAGGTATGCAGTATCCTATAACTGATTGTGCTAGCGCAACATAGATATTTTTGCACACAGGTATGCAGTATCCTATAACTGATTGTGCTAGCGCAACGTAGATATTTTTGAGGATCTTCGGAGACATCAAATTTTAATAGCGTAGAGTTTTAAATATCCAAATCAGCTTTCTTACACGAGACATAACAACCTCGATATGCGAGTGCCAGGATAAGCTACTGTCAATAGTAATGCCCAAGTATTTTATAGAGGTAACCTGTTCGACAGCTAGACAATCACAATTATGGTTCTTAGGGTTTGCACACTCATGGATTCTAATTCCAAAATTAGAACCCGGTTGCGATCTCTGACTTGGGGCGAAAGAAATGTAGTTTGTCTTCGAAATGTTAAGGGTTAGGAGATTAACTATTAGCCAGCTATAATCATTATCATTAGATACCGCATTATATGCAACATAAAATGCTTGAAATATGCATGAAAAAAGCGCAAAATGTGCATGAATATGTGTAAAATATGCAATATTAAAGTTTAAGAAAACTATAAAAAGGAAAAATGTGGTAGGTTTTCATTATTTTATTTCTAAATCAGCATACAATTGGTGAATTATTCAAGCATAAATTGTCAATACCAAAATGTAACAACTTTGTAGACGATAACAATGCACTAAAACGAAAAATTATTTAACATTTTTGTAAACGTAAACAATCAGGTAGTAAGTTGTTCTAAATGTATCTGTCTTCAATCAATCAAAATATTATATAAGTGAAAATTGTTAGTGTATAGGGCGAAATGTTGGTTAAAGAGTTTATTATTACACTTATTAATAGGGTAACCTACCGAAAAGTATAATAAATATAGCGAAAATATGCATCATCACTAGATATTAGATATAATATGCAATTTCCGCTGTGAATGGGGTAAATATACAATTTCATATACAAATATGCAAATGCATATAATCCGGTCTCTCATCATCATCATCATTTCATCCGAAAGACGTCCACTGCTGGACATAGGCCTCCCCTAAGCGTCGCCACACTGATCGGTCCTGTGCGTTTCGCATCCACCGGACGCCCGCAGCCTTGACCAGGTCGTCGCTCCACCTAGAGGGAGGCCTTCCAACGCCAGCTATCTATGACGTTTAAACCCGCCTCAGCATTACGACCTACGGAATCCCAAGTATCCCCGGAGAAGACAATAGCTGTGTCATCCGCATAAGAAAATATCCTCCCACCGATGATCTTTAGGTCGCAGAGTTCATTGTTGTACACCAAGAACAGCGGTGGACCGAGCACGCTTCCCTGCGGAACCCCGAAGACTACATTTTCCTCATCACTAAACGAATTACAGTAATTAAGTACATGGTGGCAGCAGTTTGTCTTTTTAACGTGTATTACAAATTAAAATAGACTTGAGCCTGCAAAGGATTGTGTAAAAATGTACCAATAATATCTTGTTTGTACGGAACTACTTCAATGGAGCACGCACGTCCTCCAGCGGCATTATCGCTCGACTGTGGCGGTCCAGCCGCGCGGTCCAATGCGTGGCAGAAATGGCGGAAGCTGTTCGAAATGTTTCTCAAACTCTTAAAGCATCTTTAGTGAGCAAAGAGTCAAAAAAAGTGCAGGCTAGTTTGTTGTTTAACCTCGTTAGATTAACTGGTTATGAGGCTTATACAACTTTCAAGTTCAAAGATGGCGAAAGTGAGAACGAAATAAAGAGTGTTTAAAAAAAATACGAATATTTCGAACCAAAAACAAATATCGCAATGCGCAAACCACAATCAAGAAGATGGAGAAAACATCGAATTTATACAAAATCACTCAGAGAGTGTGTATGTGTGACTTTTATTTTATACATTCGTAGCTTACATCTATCCCTGGTAGATTAGGCATAGGATGCTTTTTAGCCCTGTAGTAAGTTCCCTTGGGATAATATAACACAAACGCGCGGTCAGAAGCTATTCTAAATATTTGTATAGTGAAAAAAACCTTGATTTTTAATTTAAAACACGTCAGCAGAACCTTTGGCCCACAAACAATGGCGTATACGTAGGCGTGTCGGTGGTATTGTGATAAATATTCGGGAAGCACTGCCTTCCTCAAAATCAATTTATCTTCCGCTTATTAAGCTGCCAATCTTTTCGCTTGACAAACACATTATTAGCCGTTTATCTCATGCGTGCTTTAAGCGTTTTTCCATTCAGTTATGAGGTGTATAAAAATTTGGTGATGCGGATTGTTTTATGATAACTTGCCCTATGTAAATATTATTGAATTTCTAAAATAACTAAAAATTATTTAGAAGAAGAAATAAGAAGCATTTTAAATTGTTTTAAAATCCTACTATATTTTGAGGTATGCGGAACAGGGTGTAAAGTCCTGCAAACCTCCAAAGAAAAGGGAGGATCCTCCGACCAGACGGGTGTTGTGTCTGGTCCGGACAACTGCCTAACGATTGTTGTCGGACTGCTGTATATGTTCAAATCGCGCCGAAAACTTTGCTTGCACGATGCACGATTTGTGTGACGTCATGTCATTAGTTCGTAAGGGCGGCGTTGACGCCGCTACATATACACAGATCAAAAGTGTCTAGGGATCATGTATATTTTTAACTATAAAAAAATATCGTGTTACGACTCATGCCGTGTGTGAACGTGCATTAGTCGAAACTAATCACCCAACCGGTGTCGCAAAGGGATGATTATGTCTGAAACAATCCTCTCCGCATAAATCTGAGCATTGAGGTTGCCCTTGATCCAAATGAGATTCTTCAACGGATCCAAATACCAAACCCAAATCCCAAACCATTGTTGTTCCCCCTCCATATGAATGAACTTCCTGACAAAATTTCTTGAAGTCCAAACTCGAGTACGTCTGATCTCATACCGAAACGAGATTGATCGGAAAAGCAAAAGCAAACTCAACGCCAGTCTTCTTCCTCCCAACTTCAATGTTCGCGAGCCTATTGTAAACGGGCCCTACGATTACGGGGTGCTATGGGTGAAACTCTCAGCTGCCTTCGTGAACGCAGAGCCAATTCACGTCAATGATTTCGTATGATTTGGTCACTTAACAGCAAGCCTGAAGAGCTGTGGAGCCTCGTAGCCAACATCATGGCGGTCATGGTTCGATTGCGTTGAGCAGTATTTTGGATGTACCGGCCCTGTCTGCGAGTGGTGATGCGAGATCGTCCTCCATGTCGCTCGGCTACGCTGCCTGTGGAACGATAGCGTATCCAGAGGCGGCTTATTACGCTCTGTGTAGTGCCAAGAGCGACAGCCACCAGTGCGTTGCCTGGAACCAGCTTGCAACATTCCGACGGCTCTCATCATCTCTTCTCATGTCAAATGATGTCGTCACTCCATATCGATGTTTTTTTTTTCTGTTCCTATGCAGAAATTGTAATGGTTTTATAAAAACGTTATTACATATTTTTATAGGAATCCTGATAGATGAATTTAAATTTTTAATCATAATTTAAAGAAAATTCTTTGTTCAAATAGTGAAGTTCACTAAAAATAATCTATAAGCCTACGGCATAAGGGGTAACATATTAAACCTTATTGAGTCGTACCTGACAAACAGAAAACAGTATACAGAAATAGCTACCATCAATATTAAGACTAAGACAGAAGAAATTTACAGATCTAACGAACTCACACCTACATACGGTGTACCCCAAGGCAGCGTATTGGGAGTTTTGTTTTTTATCATCTACATTAATGACTTACCTAGTGCAATTGAACACCCCATGACGCTCTTTGCCGACGACAGTACAATGACGATAACATGCGACAATAAAGACCTCTATGAAAGTGACATAAATCAATCTTTGACATTAATAATATCATGGCAAACTTAGATAAGACAAGCATTATGCATTTTAGACAACGGGCCCGTTGTTGCAGGCGAAAGATGACATTAGAGCTATGTACAATGACACATTAATTAATAAAGTTGACAACACAAAATTTCTTGGCATTATGATAGACGCAAAGCTAGACTGGAAGGTACACATAGAATACCTTAGTAAAAGGCTGAGTTCTTTATATAAGGCATACGCCTTATATAAACTAGCCCCAGAACTTAACCTAGATGCATTGGTAACTGCATACCATGGGCTAGTTGCATCGTTGCTACGCTATGGTATTATATTTTGGGGAAACTCCACCGACAAAGAAACAGCGTTTAAAGCCCAAAAAAGGTGCATCCGAGCTATGTTCAATCTAAATGTAACAGACAGCTGTAGGCCATATTTTAAAAAACATAACATAATGACCCTTCCATCGCTTTACATTTTTGAAATTGTAACATTTGTCAAACTAAATCCCAGACTATTTCCACGTCTAGCTGATTCCTTCCCTAGGAATAGACGCGACAATGGCCAACTTTGCTTGCACTCATCAAAGACTGCTTTAATGGGAATTTTTTTTTTTGTATGGCTCCCAAAATCTACAATAAAATACCACAGTCCTATAAAGATTTGCCGGTAAATTTATTTAAAAAAAGATGCGAAATTTTCTAACAGACAAGTGCTATTATCATATAGGTGACTTCTTGAGCGATGATATTATTTGACGCTATTTTCTTTCATCAATCCCGATTTATTTGATTTAATTAAGATGACATCCAGCAGGATATTGTGTTTTTTTATTTTTTAAATCTGACATTATTTATTTTATCTTTTTGACATAATTTTTAATCAATCATATTGTTATTTTTTTTTTAAATATGACATTATTTATTTTATCTTTTTGACATAATTTTTAATCAATGAAATTGTTATTTTTTTTGACATTTTATTATTTTTTTACATCTGACATATTTTTATATTTTATTTTTACTTTTCTGACATTTTATTATTTAATCAATTTTGACATTATTTTTACGTTGTTGGCATTCTTTTAAAATATGAAATTGTTTTTTTTTTTTAAAGCCATGTGTATTGTTTTTTTTTTGGTTTTTCGTTTGACATTGGTTTATTTTATTAATTTGGTATGATATTTTATGATTTATGTTTTATATCTGACATTTGTTTTTTACTTACCTGACATTTTATGATTCCTGACTTATTTTTTGTACGTTCTGACATTATTTTAATATATGTATCTGGTTTTTTTATGATCCATTGTGCTTTTTTTGCTAAATTGTATTTTTATTTTAATTTGGTTTTATTACCATTTTGTGCTTTAATTTATAAATATTGTAGAATATATTTGTACGCATACTAGGCGAAACATGTCAGTACAAAAAATAGTTAAAAATAGAACATCCTGCATGCCTACTGTATGTGAACTCATGTTTGGACAAATAAATTATCTTTATCTTTATAACGATCCAAAAAAGTTTAAATAATTGTCCTCACTTGCGGTGATACTTTAAAACATGCTTGATCCCTAGACACTTTTGATGTGTGCATATAGGCACCTAAACCTGACTAGCCAACTAAATAGACTAGTCATATAAAATGAACCAAACAGATTGGTAGATAAATGAAGTGCTATTCTGTAAACATCTCCCTGTGAAAATTTATATTTTCACAGGGAGATAGCTTCGGGTGGAATGACAGTTCACTAAACACTCATTTCACCTGTGAAATTTTGATAGAATAGCATGGGCTGACAATTGGTATACATTGATATTCACTGCTTCTGTTTTTGAGAACTAACATGGGAAAATTAAAGTTCAATCTTAACCACAAGTCATTGTGTAGCGAATTATAATTGACTCCAAGAATAAAGTCACAAAACATTCCAATATTAAGTAGGCAAACATGTACATATTTATTTTCGCTTTGTGTCAAAATAAAGGCATCCAAAGAATGCTGGCATCGGTTACCCGTGCGAATGTGACCCGGTTAGCACTGTCCCAATTGACGAGGATTCCCGGAAAGAAACCGGTTTACTGACCGGGCTTGGCAAGCTTCTCTAGTCCGTACTTATTGCACCCGGCCGAATTAACGACACCACCCATTATACCGAGAAATGGCTTTTAAACATTGTGTTGTAGTTAAAATGAAAAGAAAATGTATAGCAGGTATTGTGTAGAAGAGCACTTATGCTACCAAGTGAATTGCTAAGTTATATAAAATACATATCATAATTATAATGACGACAAAGGCAAGCCAATACCCAAAAAAAAACATGCAGGTCAACATATCATATTAGATTATTTACAAATATTTTGTATACAAAATTTGGTACTTAGATACAAACGCGACGTTAAAAATAAGTAGACAAACAGCCCTTTGACTAGCAGTAGGACAGTAGATGGGGTGCCGACGACGCTCTCGGAAGTGTTGGAAAGTTCTTAAGCCTTTAAATCATTTAATGCAAATGGGTAATTTTGTTTTTCGTTATTATAAGCCGAAGGTGAATCTCATTACGGTACTTAGATTAATATGATGGTCGGCCTGTCCCAACTTTGTCTGTTAGTTAACTCTCACTGGGTAAAATTAATTGAGAAAATTTTCACTAAATTCGTGTAGGCGAAACGTGATAAATTTGTGAAAGTTTGGAGCACCTGTTTTGGACAAATATTCAACTACCTGTCGGTAAGCGGAGATATATGTGCCCGATTTATCTAAAGACCACGTTACGGACGCTGTAATGGGTAAAAATCTATGGAGTGTAATATTAGATCGTTTGTTCGCAATCCGGATACTCAAGGATTCGACAATATCCGATAACATCGCTCAGTGCTTTCGTAGTTTTGCTCATTGACGTGACCTCAGTGTGCCTCGTACGTGCCTCAAGTGTAGTCTCACCTCGATGTAAAAACATTTGATTATTATCATTAAGTTTGGCGAGGTCGTACAACTCGCTCGAAAGTCGGATAGTCCGTTAACCAGCTCTTTTCTCGTTGTTAATTAGTTTATAAAGTCAATCAAAACATTTTCGCCGGGCCTGTAGCAGTTTTAGACAGTGTAATTACTGAGCTGATTATAATAAAACGCCAGTGTTTATTAATTATCGGCTATTCTTGGTTTAATTGATTTGCCTGCCTGCCTTGTCAAGGTTTCAGTATTTGGTTAAATAGAATATTCTTTAAAATGCTGTTAACTTAATTATTCACTGTCAACAATCAACTCACACGGTTCAAATTAGGGCACCCTTCAAATTTGCAATGAAATGGGTACAATTACGTATGTAACGAAAACAGATAAACCCTGAATATTTAAGTCAATTTCAATCTGTTCGACGAGAATCCGATTGATCGGATTTAAGCGTTTAGGAATAGATTCGAAGATTTCCACGTGAGTTGAGAGCGAGGTTGGAATACGTCGCCTTGTGTCCTTGCAGGTGCTACCCCGTAACTAGGACTGTCACGACCCGAGTGCGACCTTTACAAACCACGGTGTTTTGTTGACACGTTCATGGTTGCGTTTCGAAATACACAAATATGTACCCAAATTCGTCATTCCATTTAGATCGTGATCTTTGCCATGCGTGCCAATCTACGGCAGTGATTTTACTATCTATGATATTATTTGCACAGAAAGTACACAAAATTGTGTAAATTCAGGAGAAGATTTTCTCACAGAAATAATCAATCAATACATATAATAAATCTGTAGAAAATAAATTTTTGTACATCGAAAATATTTTCAAAAAATATAGCCAGGGAGTTAAAGGATAACCAACAGAACCTTTATCCGGTATTTTTGGAATTTTTGTCTGTTTATTTGTGCACGCATCACGTGAAATGTACGAAACCAATGTTAATAATTTTTATTCAAAAAAATTGTGCATAACTTGAGGAATTACTTAGTTCTTGTTTTTATTGCAATCGGTTCACTCTATCAAAAGTTAGATGAATTTAAAGTGTTCAAGAAGTAAAATTATCACAGCACACGCAATTCAGATACTCGGACAGTTGAACTCGATATTCGATAGATGGCGTTGTGCATTTGAAGTCATTTTCTGATTGGCGGTGTTAAGATTATCCGAGAAAGAATGATGACTATAGAAACAAAAATGGTAGGTAGGTAAGTAGGGTAGGCAGGCAGGTAAGTAGGGTAGGGTTGGCAGACAGATGACATGAGCGAAGCCGCGGGCACAGCTAGTAATGAATAAAAACTCAGTTGCATAAATAACGCTCATTAGTTTAAATTTACGGACTGTTTGTTCTGAATAATGTAATATCTGCTTGATGCACTTCTTGAAATACATCCTTAATTTAACAAGTTGATTAGATTTATTCACACATTGTAAACTGTGCTCAACAAAAAGCTAAGCTAACTCAGTTTTTACTTTTTTAGCTTTGTTGTTCTTTTCTCTGATGTTAATTGTGATTGTTGCTGTTATGTTAATATGTCCGTGTTGAATAAATACGTTCTATTTTTCTTTTCTTTTTATACGAAATAAACTTTGCTCACCAGCTGCTCGACAATGTCCAATTACATATCATGCAATCACAGCGTAAAGTAAAGCATTGCCTCATAAGGGAGGTAAGGTTGTATGTAATGCCCAAGGGATTGTGATTTAAATTTGGAACGTCAAATTCGTGTGGAAACTCGTGGAAGAGACTAAGTAAAAAAATGCCCTTATGGCATTTTGTAAGGAGGTTTATTTGAAAATCGAACTGGCCACCATAAGCAGATTCAAAATAAAATAAAGAAAAAAGGCGCGATTTCAAAGAATGTGAAACAAAAGACGGTGTTTGATATTTTCTACACCTTTGTGTACTGAATTAAACTCCACCACAACTTCCATAAATGTACCGAACAGTAACGTTACTCTATCCTTCCATAACTGGACGAATGTTTTCAACATCAATATTAACTTTTATGTTCTAGGAATTACAAAAAAAAATAAAGCGACTTCCAAAACAAAACACTACAAAACGAAAAATAACTTTTCAACACACTTGCTCATAAAGTGGCCCTAATTTCACCGGAATTAGGCACATAATGATACCTGTTATCAAACTGTGACTTTTTCATTGCTATTATTCACAGGAGAGTTGAGTTCTTTTTTATTTATTTTTTTATTAAATTGCTTTGTTCTTAAAAAAGTTTCGATACAAAAGAGATCGTGCTCAATCAATAGTACAAATAAATTAATGTACCTATTGCTTGCTCATTTCATGCAACTTCATATTCAAATAGATCATTTCGGCTTGTACGTGCTTAATAAATAAAACTTTCACTCAAATATAAATTTTATTTGCTCTGTAATAAAGAAAAAATTAAATGCCCTATTTTGTACGTGGCTAAAACACTATCCACGAAAAGCCAAAAAAAAAGTTACCTCATTCTTTTAGTCTATGGCCGATCGCCATTGTTAAATGCGCGCATAGGAAAACTGATTAATTTTGCCCGCCATTGCGAAAAAATTTTCACAACTCGTTTTTACTGTTGAAAATGATATTTTTGTATTATTTTCTTCACAATTGTGTTGAAAAACTTCGTATGATAGGTACACGTGTGTATTGATGATTACCGTCCTCGGCTCTCTTAAGACCCTCACCTACGGCTTGGGTCTCAATGGCGCCTCAGCGGTAATCACCAACATTGCACACTTGTACCATAATGTACTATTATACCAATAAGCTTTTTAGAGGGGGAATCCCCTCTAAAAAGCTTATTTTATTCACTGAAAACAGTGAATAAAAAGCACTTTTACTCACTGTTTTGGTGTTTGAATTTAGAACACACCAATATATATTCGACGTCCATCTCAATGCTATACAACCTCCTTGCGCATCAAATACTCGATACAAACTCCTTGTGCAAAGAATATTCGAGTTTCAAACTTCATCATCGATTTAATTTTCCGTTTGTTAATATATCGGCTTTCAATAATGATTTTCATGATTTTCATTTTAGTCTGGGATGTTTAGTGAATACTTATTTGGGTTGTAATTCTAATATTAATTGCATTGGTGTTCAATTAATTATAATTATGTAACGTAACGAAAGTGGTCACTGGCCCCTGAAACACAGATGCTGTTACCTAGCTCAGCTTCAATCAAAAACTCAGGGTTTCACATTTTTTGTAAATTTTGAAGGTAATAAAACATTCATTTATTATAACTCCTTGTGCTTTTCGCTTAAATCTTTCTTCTCGTAGTCATGGTATAAAATATAGTATGCAACTCTTGAATAAAACGGATTTATATCGAGGGCCATGAATCACTCGCGTCGCTCAGGATTCTAACACTTGAATCACTCGCTATGCTCGTGATTCAATCATCATGAATCACTCCCTACGGTCGTGATTCAGTTGTTAGAATCCTTCACTTGCTCGTGGTTATCTATGGCCCTCGCTTTAAAACCGTCCTTTATTCACTAGTTGCATATAATAAATAATAATAATAATATATATAATATATTATTTTTTTCGGAAGCCGGCGTCTTTGGTGCCATTTTTTTTTGTTTTTGACTCTGACTTGAGTAAAGAAAGTTATTTTACGCTTTGTAGTTTTGTTTTGGAAGTCGGTTTATATTTATTGTTAAAAAGTTTTTTGTTTTCTCTTTTTGTTACTTTATATCCATACCATGAAAATTATTTAAAGCCAGAGCGCTTCTCACAATAATTCCAACAAGCCTAAACACGACTGGGATATATTGTTTTATTACGGCGATCCGGTGCCTATCTTCAGGTTTTATCACCAGATCAATTCGATGGTACCATTAGCATTAGAACCATTTATTTAAATTTGCTTTATCACAGTCATTTAACTGTTCGAGATCGCTTATACCTACAACATAATTATCATCGAGAAATTCCAGTGACCATCTGTGGTCTTTTTCGTCAGTTCCACTTCACTAATTGATGCTTTCTGAAAGCAAATGCTTGCCGTGTTGATGAAAACACCAAAATCACTATATTACATTATATTACTAGATTTCCATGGGATCCCCTCAACAGATCCTAACTCGGCGACAGTGGGACCACCTCGAGAGCATACCCTTTAAAAAAAAGTTTTATTTAAATCTCTTCACAATTGACGGAGAAATCGGTGTAAATAAACAAAAAAAAACATACATACAGCCGAACATAGAACCTCCTCCTTTTTGGAAAGTCGGTTAAAAAAATAATTAAATTTATGAAGCCCTTGCTTTTTATTGTCTCGCAAAAGGTATGAAAAGTAGAGTATGCTCCTTTGTGATAAAGCCTGTCTTCATCTTGGGTAGCTGCAACCCCTCGCTTCACTCAGGACTCTCGTAGCTCCCTCGTTAAGCTCAGGGTTCAATATGCCGCCCGTGACGTAAGTCACTGCTTTATCCCCTTGGTGCATAATCTACTGTTGTTTCTTTACCTACTTATTTCTTTTTAATCGCTGATTTGATAGAATTTTCATCTACATATAACATCACGCCTGCATTCGCTGACAGGTTAAGCAGAGGTGACTCTATAGTACACCTGTATTTCGGTAGTAATGTTTTTAAGTCCACTGTGGGCGCAAATCCAAACTCCGGGAAATTCCAGGTGGAAAATCCCAATTATATCTACTTGCCGGAGCCGAGCATCGAACCCAGGACCACATAATCACTTGTAGCGCTTCCGACCACTAAACCAACAAGGCAACAATCCCACAGGCACTATTCTCAAACCACTACAACTCCTGAAAACCCGAATCAACAGTGGTGACCACCAGAAAAGCAAGAAGGCAGTTATGTATTTTCAGAGTTTTATATATTCGGTTAGAATTTTATTGTGTTTGCTAATAATATGTATCACAGCATTGAAGTATTATGTTCCCATGCAAAGTACCGATGACTGATCTAACTTGATTTAACAGTATTTTGGCCCGAAATTTGAACGGAAAATGTAGATAAGTAATCGCTTGCGTTACTGCACATACCTACAAGTAGGTAGGTATAGCTCACTCCAGCTTTCAACATTACTTTTGAATACAAATCCGAAAACTCGTCAAAGTAATCTCTACGTTAATCTTGGAAGCGTGACAAAAAATGGCCTACAAGGATTTTCTTACCTCAAAAAATAAAAGCAAAATAAGTAAGTAATTTTTAAAGCAATTACTCAAAAGCATTCAAATAAATACAAATGCCGACTATGTAGGTACATAAAAAGCTTAACGTCCCAACAAATATGTAATTCCAGAGGAATAATGTTATCCGTCGGGCAAAAGCACATAGCCGCTAAAACTTCTTATATTAAAAGGTTTTTTTAATCTATTCAGAGAGAATTTAGAGGGCCGTTAGTGTCAAAGCTTGCCTTCACTCCTTACAAGTATTTTCTTGTGATGCCGAGAATGTTATCGGTTTTTTTTGGGTATCACCATATTTCATGCGTGATAACAATCACTTTATACAAGTATTTTGTACTAGGAGCGATATTAAATTTTCATAGGTTATATTGTAAACGTAAATCATCTTTATAGCGGTTGGATAGCGTAGATAAGCGACGAAAAAAATAACATTGTGTTCATGAATGTGTTTGAATTAAGAATTCAAGAGACAATCTGGTTGAAATTTGGCTCAAAGATAGATTACAGTCAGGAATAGCACATTTTTATCCCGAAAATATGTTCCCTCTGGATATTTGGCGACTTTCACGCGGGCGAAGCCACTGGCAGAAGCTAGTACAATATATATTCTACTCTTATTATTACAATAATATTATTATAAAGGCGAATGTTTGGATGTTTGTTTGTTACTAAATCATGCCAGAACGGCTGAACGGATCTGGATGAAATTTAGCACAGAGATAGATTGTAGTCTGGAATAGGATATAGGCTACTTTTCATCCCGGGATAATGTTCCTTTGGGATAGAAAAACACTTTTCACGCGGGCGAAGCCGCCGTCAGAAGCTAGTAAAAAGAAAATAAAAACGTCACATGTGTGCCGGAAATTAACGTTTTCATACAAGTGTGGTCAGAGAAATAAAAGGTATCTATGAATAGAAAACAGATTTATTCTTACAAGAACATTGGCCACGCTCCTAACATGCTTGGACTACTAAAATTTAAGAGGCCCTCAGTACAATGCTCGATGACCTCAGTAGAGCTATATTAACTTTAAAACTTTCGCGCTTCATAATTGAAAATTCTTCCTCTACCCTCACTTTTCTGCCCCAACGGAGTCAGCACACCGAGACACCAGTCTACCCGGGACCACGGTCGTTGCAACACGGCCGAAACGTCAGGTGAAATAGGTAAATAAATAATCGAAACCATCGCGTTAAATTCCGTGATATATTGTTTCTCAGTTGAGCATCCGAAAGAGAGAGTCTTAAGGCACTTCCCCGAGCAAAACGCCGCGCTAGTCGTTTTTGTGCAGTTTTTAAGAGCTATCTACTCTTTATTTAAAGAGAAGAAATATCAATTAATAAAAATACATTGAATTTCTACATAATGTTTATTCTAAAATGGTAGAACACTTTAGGCAAATTAAACAACTTATGTTTCATCATGGGACGTTTTATTAAATTTTAGTAGTCCAAGCATGTTAGGAGCGTGGCCAATGTTCTTGTAAGAATAAATCTGTTTTCTATTCATAGATACCTTTTATTTCTCTGACCACACTTGTATGAAAACGTTAATTTCCGGCACACATGTGACGTTTTTATTTTGTTTTTATTAGCTTCTGACGGCGTCTTCGCCCGCGTGAAAAGTGTTTTTCTATCCCAAAGGAACATTATCCCGGGATGAAAAGTAGCCTATATCCTATTCCAGACTATAATCTATCTCTGTGCTAAATTTCATCCAGATCCGTTCAGCCGTTCTGGCATGATTTAGTAACAAACAAACATCCAAACATTCGCCTTTATAATAATATTATTGTAATAATAAGAGTAGAATATATATTGTACTAGCTTCTGCCAGTGGCTTCGCCCGCGTGAAAGTCGCCAAATATCCAGAGGGAACATATTTTCGGGATAAAAATGTGCTATTCCTGACTGTAATCTATCTCTGAGCCAAATTTCAACCAGATCGTCTCTTCAATTCTTAATTCAAACACATTCATGAACACAATGTTATTTTTTTCGTCGCTTATCTACGCTATCCAACCGCTATAAAGATGATTTACGTTTACAATATAACCTATGAAAATTTAATATCGCTCCTAGTACAAAATACTTGTATAAAGTGATTGTTATCACGCATGAAATGTGGTGATACCCAAAAAAATCCGATAACATTCTCGGCATCACAAGAAAAGACTTGTAAGGAGTGAAGGCAAGCTTTGACACTAACGGCCCTCTAAATTCTCTCTGAATAGATTAAAAAAACCTTTTAATATAAGAAGTTTTAGCGGCTATGTGCTTTTGCCCGACGGATAACATTTTTCCTCTGGAATTACATATTTGTTGGGACGTTAAGCTTTTTATGTACCTACATAGTCGGCATTTGTATTTATTTGAATGCTTTTGAGTAATTGCTTTAATAATTACTTACTTGTTTTGCTTTTATTTTTTGAGGTAAGAAAATCCTTGTAGGCCATTTTTTGTCACGCTTCCGAGATTAACGTAGAGATTACTTTGACGAGTTTTCGGATTTGTATTCAAAAGTAATGTTGAAAGCTGGAGTGAGCTATACCTACCTACTTGTAGGTATGTGCAGTAACGCAAGCGATTACTTATCTACATTTTCCGTTCAAATCTTGGGCCAAAATACTGTTAAATCAAATTAGATCAATCATCGGTACTTTGCATGGGAGCATAATACTTCAATGCTGTGATACATATTACTAGCAAACACACAATAAAATTCTAACCGAATATATAAATAGCTGCAATCGCATGTCTGTATATTGTTTACACCATTTTATAACATAACATCACACTGGTACGCTTTAAAGGGTTACGCAGGTGTGAACAGTTCATCCTGGTATACTCTCATTCCACCGGTTTTGTTTATTTAAGTTTCATGTTATTGGGTTAATCTATTCTGGCTTGACTTTGGGCGTTATAGGTACCTAGCCTATAGAACTGGTCCATTAAGTAACACAACTAAAAATTGAAAAATAAAAATCATTTTTACAAAAATTACAACCCGACTTCCAAACAAAAACACTACAAAGTGAAAAATAACTTCAATTTCGGCAGTCGGTGTCAAAAAACGAAGAAATGAAAACAGGAACACCGACTGCCGAAATTGAAGTTATTTTTCACTTTGTAGTGTTTTTGTTTGGAAATCGGTTGTAATTTTTGTAAAAAAGATTTTTTTTGTTTATATGACTTTTCAAAAAAATAAGTTCAAAAACCGGCCAAGTGCGAGTCGGGCACGCGCACGTAGGGTTTCGTACCATAATCGCAAAAAACGGCAAAAAAATCACGTTGGGTGCCCTACTTAAATTTTTATTTTATTCTGTTTTTAGTATTTGTTGTTATAGCGGCAATAGAAATACATCATCTGTGAATTTCAACCGAGTAGCTATCACGGTTCATGAGATACAGCCTGGTGACAGACGGACAGACAAACAGACATACGGATCGTGGAGTCTTAATAATAGGTAGGGTCCCGTTCTTACTCTTTGGGTACCGAACCCTAAAAACTAAAACTTGACTACTGAAAAATCACGGTCGAAAAAGTAAGAAACATGAAAATATTCTCATCTGGAATTTTTATGCATACTATTCGATATGTATCGGGTATTATATAAACAGTCTACATGTTTTATTGTATTTCATATATATTCATAGTTATGTTCAGAGGATAACCGTGGTCGTATGCCACCTACAATACATTCTGCAAAGTAGGGTTTGTTGTTTTACATGTATCTAGATAATACATAAGTAACAAGAGTGGACTCTAGATAACATATAACAGTAACGTAGTTGATATTACTAGATGGTTGCATCGAGTGCAAAGTGAGTTATTGAAGCATGAGTGTTATGTTGGTAACTAAATTAACACGAGTGCATTCATTACTCGCTTTAGCGAGGTGCGTAATCTACTTTTCTTTCAACTACCAATGTACCTCTCATCTATTTCCATTTTTTAATACTTTTCTTGCTAAATATGAAGTTTAAAAAAAAAGTTTTACAATGGTACAAATTAGGGCATTTTTTAAATTAATTGGTTAAAAATTGGTTTAATTAATTCATTCAGCATCATATTAGTCCACGTCTTCTACTGAAAACAGTACTCATTCTGTATCACATGAGGCATTCTTGAGCAAAATTATAGGTATTTAATTCTTTTGTAAAACTTGTGAACTTATTTCACCATAGAATATCTTCTTAGCTTATCGTAAAACATCAAGTAGGCAAATGTATACAAATGCAACTACGAGTAAAGCCTTACGAGGATGACATTGTCTTTCATACCAAAATGTATAAACCCTGTATACTGTAGCGTGTGTGCCTAGCTAATAAACTTTAAGAAGTGGGTACGTAAAGAATGAGACGAGTGTGGATTTAATTAAACTAATAAATGACCACAGTCCGTGTGGAAGCACTTATCTATCTGCAGCGCGCTGGTCCGCAAAGTGAATCCTCTTAATTGCACCCTGAAGTAATTGGAAATCTTCGCCACATAATGCCGAACTGCCCTCTCTAAGAAACTAACCATGATCCGTTCATTAAGATTTCAACTTTCGATTAAATTAAAAGATGTTTAAACTTTTCGACTCAGTTTTTTCCATTCTTGTTAAAGAAGTGTCTTCGCTGCTCAAGAAATAATTCTTCTATCGATTTTTTTCTTTCATGAAAAGCGATCAAGTCGAAAATCAATTTTGCAACTTGTTAGTAACTTACTTTGAAAACACTTTTCTGTCAGCAAAACGCTCTCATCTATACTGTAATATAATAATAATAAATGAATGTTTATGTTTTTTTTTTAATTTATTTTATAAAGATATTTAAAAATGTAATTAATAAGAAATGTAATGAATAAAGGACATAATAATAATATTATAAACAGGAAAGATTTTTTTGTTTGTTTGTACCGAATAGGCTCCGAAACTACTGGGTCGATTTAAAAAAATATTTCATTAATTAATAGAGCTACATTATTCATGAGTAACATAGGCTATTTTTTAATCCCGAAAATGGGTCCTGTGGGGTGGTCCACGGTTGCGAAGACGCGGGCAACAGCTAGTGTAAAATACAAATTAAAACATTAAGAATGAAATCTTTTTCGCCGTCAAAAGAAGGTCAGTCAATGATATTCGCAGCTCCCAACAGTTTAAAATAGGGTATCATTTATTTCGATGGCCAACAGTTCCTAGAGATGGTGTAGCCGGTTATCGGCTTATAAATCAGGCGATGTGCATCCGGGCGCGGAGAGTCGGTAAAGGCAGGGCGCGGTGCGGTGCGGGCGAGCCGCCAGCCGCGCGTCCGACACGCTACCTGCAAGCTCACCAACTGTTTGCAGCTGCACCGGAACTGCTGCTACAATATTTTGTATGCGTTTACAAAATAAAAGCGATGCAAACATATCGCCAAGTTTGCGATCCCTTTTCGCATTCTGTAGCAGATTGAAGGACGCATTCAGTGCGCCAAAAAATGAAACCATATTTACCCGACTGCGGGTGGGTGTTGAATGTTATTCGAGCGTATGTATGTATGTCCATTTCTATAGCATGGTCTACAGCCCAAACGGCTTGACGGATTTAAAATATGAGGTGTCGTTGGATTTATCTCAATTGTGGTAGTGAAAAAAGGGGATCGTACAATTTTTATTCTGTACTAGCTGTGCCCGCGGATTCGCTCCCGTCATCTGACTGCCTACCTTACCCTACTTACCTTCCGACCAATTTTTTTTCTAGATTTCGTCATTTTAAAATCACTATAAATGCACAACGCCATCTATTGAATATCGAGTTCAACGGTCCGAGTATCTGAATTGCGTGTTTTGTGATAATTTTACTTCTTGAACACATTAAATTCATCTAACTTTTGATAGAGTGAACCGATTGCGATGAAACAAACACTAAGTAAAACTTAAAGCTACGCACATTTTTTTTTGTCTAAAAGTTTACCACCTTAGTTTCGTACATTTCAGGTGATGCGTGCACAAATAAACAAACAAACAGATAAACAGACAAAAATTCCAATAATGCTGGAAATTGGTTCTGTTGGTTATCCTTTAACAACCTGGCTAGTTTTTTTTTAAATATTTTCGATGTACTAAAACGACTTTTCTACAGATTTATTATTTGTATTGATTATAACTATATGGGAAAAAGGCGTGAGTTTATGTATGTATGTATAACTATATGGGTATCAAATGAAAGCTACTAAATAAACCATTCCAAAAATATATAATTATATCGTAAAGCTTTTATGTGCCTATTTTGGCACAAATTCAAGATAAGCGTAACTTTAATAGCAAAATAAATAATCTTTTGAACTCGTTTTTGAATTAATTTTAAATTAGAAAAAACACTCGAATTAACTTAAAAGAGAAAACAAGTAAAAAATATAAATTATAATGTATGGTGATATATCATTATGAGTATATATATATCTCATTATGACATATATATCATTATGAGGTACTGCAGACACACACAAAAATTATAGAAAATCCTACCAAAACTTCGTTTGTGCTGGCAGCACCTCATAATTAATGTATAAATTATACCTATTAGTACTTGTTTTTCTCTTATCAGTTAATTAATTGGTAGCTGTCGGGTTTTTTGTTTTTTATAATAATTAGTTTTTTTTATAATTTAGCTAAGATATTAATAAAATTGCTTTGTGTTCATCATGATAATATTATTTGAATCTGTTGTTATTGAACATAAAATGGTCAACAGCCAACCGAAATGGTCGGATCCAAATTATAACTGTGTAAAGTTAACAGACAGAATTTTTCATTTCGAACTGATGGGTTCTGAATAGACCTTATAAATAAGGTTTACATTGTGTTCAGTTAAATGCTAATTAGACATTGTTTTCAATTAGTATGCCATATTGAGATGCCCGAACAAGAATTCATTCAAAAGAAAAATATGTAATTAAAAGGGCACAATACAATGCAATTTACTACATAGCTAGTTTGATAAAACATAACCCGAACAAATAATGGATGGCTTCATATGTTGAGCGACGATGGTGAGTGAAGAATGAAAAATAAGTTAACAAAGAAAAGCGAGCACCATGAAATATGCAGACGTGCGCAACACAAATTGTGCTAACTTGAGAATGAAATGCAAAACTTGAACGTTGGGGAGGCCAAGCGTGAGTCAAGTGTGCGCTCTGTAAATAGGACGGACAGACTTGGGCGAGTGCGCGCTAACTCGTCTACAATATTATTGTGTGCTGCTAACTAACTTGTTTGTCATTTCAGACACAGGCACGACTAGTGTGCCTCGGTCCGCACGGAATGCCTCGAGGAGCTATCCGCTCGGTTTACCCGTGGAGTCGTGGCCGCCGTCCTTGCGGAATACAATGTAAATCACTTTGATTTATGTGCTCTAAGCGATAGTGCGACGGTTAGAGTTGTATCTTTTCTTTGTTGTCGTATGTCTTGCATTTACTTCATTTGTGTGAAACGTATTGTCACTCTGCGCCGAGGGGTTAGCGCTCAGGGGATACTGTAGCGAAGTCTCTTGACGTCAATTCCTAGCAGCTAAGATAAAATTTACTCGCTTCCGTATTTCTCACCTTATATTATCTTCTTACTAAGACCAAATATTGCTAAAACACTCATACTCATATTTTTACTCATGTTCATATTTTTTTTTTTACTCCTACCACTGTTCTGTCCTTTTTAACCCAAAGGTTGACTGGTAGAGAATGATTTTGCTGCATTAAGTCCGTCTATGTATCACCATTGTACATGAAGTTTAAATAAATAAATAAATAATACTCTTTCGACTTCAAATTATAAAAGCCAGCTCTCAAAAAGCGCCACCCCAACGGATACGGACGGATACAGACACATAATTGCAAAGTTCAAACATTTCATATCTCTCAGCCGTCGTCGGTCATATTTCACCAATCTTGTTGTTCATTGCAGTGCAAGTAAATCTTTTTAGAAGCGGGCGTGTCCCACTTTTTTAACGTTGTAGTAATGGCGTTGACTTGAAAGACTTTTATTCGAGTCCATTCGGTAAGGATTTAGGAGCTGTTAGCGTCATATAACGTTCCGAGTGCCGTCACCGCAATGTTTTCAAATAATGATAAAATTACCACATTTCATGTGTTATGAGTATCTCCCACCAACTTATTGACAGAGAATTTAGTGTATCCGTTCAGAACTCGATTCTCTTTTTTTTTTGATATTTCAAAGGGTTTCTAATAACTGCTAATAAATAGAACCAAGCCCGTGGCGTTTCGTCAGGTCATCCAATGAATTTCTTTGAACTCAGTTCTATGTCAGCTGCAAATTGAGTTTTGGAACTGTCACTGCAGATATATGTCACATAGGTGACATAGTCGAATTTATAAAAAATAGCCCGACAAAACCGGTGAAGGTAATCCTGGGGTGAGTGAACGTCAAAAATATGTGCATGTCAAATTCAGTGCCGCGGAGTTTTCTATTTCGCCGCCTACCGGTACATTTTGCCGGTATATTTTATTATGCTAGGGCCCAAGATAAAATATAGTATCTATCTTAACAATATCACCGTCGTCACCTTAACTTTAAGCCATGTTATCCTAAATGGAATAGTAAGGCTTTGTTAATAAGAAGCCCGATGTCTCTACAATAGAGATCATTAGAAGTCTACGAAGAAACGGATGTAATTTAATATCTACTCAGATAATAAATCAGAATCCTTACAACGGCACCTTTGATGCATTATCTTGAACCAGCCGCTCCTTCAAGTTCCCAGTTAATTAAAAAATCCTGCATCTCATTTAAAATGCGGTCTATTTCATCTGGTACCCTGGGGTGTAGAATACTAATATATTATATATACATATATATATATATATATAATGGTTTAGATGTACATGTATCTTGTCACGCAGCGGTTCATCAACGCAGGTTTGAAGATGCAGAAGCTCTCCGCGACATTATCCAAGCATCATATTCGCATTGTGACGTAACCCGCCCCCCGTGAAATCTCGCCGTCGCCGCCGCACCGCCGCGCCGCCGTGCCGCTCATTGTACCCGTCCCACTTTTTAATCTGGAGACGTCGAATAAAAGCACAATACTAAGATACATCTTCCTCGGTATTTGTTCCCCTTTTAATCAGCGAGTATTAAAATTTTTATTTCATAATATATTACATTACTTTGTGTCATTTATCCGGGCCTCTATTCGATTGTCATTGCCGATACATATCTAGTGGGGAGCAAATAATAAATGACGTCTCGGGAAAGAAAAACTGCACGTCCGATATTAGCGGCGCAATATTAATCTAAGGACGCTGGCAGCGTCGTGACAACAACACGTCTTCTGGTGTAGGATTGTCTGCGACGGCGACGGGGGGATAAATCTTGGCTATATTACTAAGTCAGTATGTGGCGGCTCGTAATATATCAAGAGATATAATGGAACAGACTCGCCAAGTGCTGCTGGAGCTACCTCGCCTACAGTCGCGTGAGGGAAATGCGCTGCTGTCGCGAGCCACCGCCACCACTCGGACAATTGAGATGAATGTTGTAGGAGCCACTGAGCGTATCCACACATTTCTTCTATATTTCATTTCGTATTCTCACATTGTTGGTACAGTCACAGCCTCCCGTTTCCACAAACGTCGATCGCAACCATTCCACAATGACAAACATCTGAGTTATTATTATTATACATACATGTAAGAGGAACTGCGACGAGACAAAGTTTTTGCAAAACCATCTGTATGTGAGCGAGCGCTTTGTATTAGCAACAAAGCCACACCGGGACTTGCATCGCTGGAGCTTTTAGGCGGAAAGTTATCGTACCTGCCACAAATGCGAATTTACGCTTTGCATTTTGAAAAATTAAAAGCGACATTTTCAATGCAATTGCGAGCGTTCTTTCCGCAGTCGGCGCGGGTAATGGCCACTCCAATCCAAAATTGCGAGGTCTTTTTTGTTGCCGACGCTTTCGTAAACACTCATTTGTACCTACTATTTACAGAACTCTTTACTGTTACTTAATCACAAGTAAATCACTCCATTTTCAAACGATTTTCATCAATCACGGAATAATGGGCGAATCGGCTGTGATTGTTTGTCATTTCAAAAACAGTTTCAAGTCGTAAGTACTTACTTCTTCTTCCTCGTATCGATGATTCCAAAATTACATATATTTTGACCAGAATTCAGCCACGCCAACAACGTTGTCAACAAAAGTCTTTTAAGGTGCAGGTGTTTTTGCACAGAGAGCAAGACAAAATGTGAGGCATTGTTTGGGACGTGGCTCCGCAACTGTGGGTCATTGGAGTACCCCCATCTAACTAGGTTGTGCCTGCAGCGACCCACCTGGCTTCGTAGTCGGTTTAGAGATTTCCAGGTGGGCCAAGGCAGTTGGTGGCCCGCAGGCAGCTTTTCTGCAGGGTCAATATAGTCAGCTGGAGAGGGGTGTCTGAGGAGCCATAGATTTTTCTTTGTTTCCCTTAACTCGTTGCCGTCAATTGATTTAATGAAGACAAGAAGCTGTTTCGACTTTTTAATCTACCCCTTGGCTTCTCCACGTTATATAAAGGATGTCGTTATTGTGTGTATGTTACTTATTTATAGTGTTGGTCAAAGCAACTTTTTGTTACTTCATTAAAATTATGTTAACACGTACCTACTCAGTACGCACAATATGGTAGACAGACACCTATATACCGTTTATATAACGAACATAACTAACAGACAGAATATCCAGTTTTGAAGATTGAAAGAATAACTACAAATATCAAAACCAACGAGCGGTTGTTATTGCCCAAAGAGTAATTCAAAACAGTTACAGACTTAAATTAGTATTCAACATAACGTAAACAGAACTAACATCGATTTATAACCGCTATTTTCGTCATAAAATTAAAGTACAATCTATTTTGAGGCACCCTTTCCAAAGCAACAGTGTAATGATGGCAATCAGCTTAAATACTCAATTTAAAATAGCCAGATGTTGGATGGGGCTGTTAGTGCGTCGTCGGGTGCCGGGCAGCTGGGGCACTGGGCTCTCAACCACCGCGCCGTGCCGCTCCACTCCACGTGCGACTGCCGCCGAGAGCTACAGCCTCCTTAATAGCCACTAATAATAAAAGCAAACGAGTGAACGACTTCTAACAAATTGCATTATCTGCTCAAATGGCCCTCGGAAAGCATTCATGTCGCCGCTCCGTAATGTTAACTCTTTTCCGTTTTGATCATCGCAAAATTGAGTTTAGAAAAGCGGATCGCGCCGCTGTGTTTCTAAGAAAATTAAGTAGATTCATCTTGTTACTTATTGGATTAACATTTCTGAAGGACTTTCCGCTACGCACACTAAAGTTAATTTACACAAATGCTATATTAGCGCCAATTAAGTGAAATAATATATTTAAGCGTATACGCGGTAAATAAAATAAAAAAAACGCGGTAAATAGTCGACTATATTTCCGCTTATGACAATTAAAAACTACTCAGCTCTTTTTATAATGGTACATTAAATTTATCTTCTTAATTTTTTGCAAAGTAGAAACCTTCAGTGGGGCAAGAGATTAAATAAAAAAATGGTATAAAAAGTTGACTTTCCGGGCGAGGCTGCATTGCAACGACATTAATTCAAAAGTCGCCGCCTAGAGCAAATTGTCAAGCTGAGTGCAGACACACTGCGCCTCATTCCCAGCCAAGTTTAGAAAGCTATATAATGTTGATGGCAGTCTGAACCTTATTTCAAAGTTAGTATAAATGTGAAGCAATAAACTAGCATAATATCTGGTACGGAGTTGAGGACTCAAATAATAGTACGCTATGCGGTTTAGGTATGCTTCTATTATAGGAGTGTAAATTCGGTAGTTTAATTTGTAGTGGCACAAATAAGAAGTTATAGAGCTATAAATGAAGGTCCCAATGTATCGACATTCGGTTCATTATTACCGCTGCACGTTCCAACTTGGCAAATACCTGCTTCATGATGTCGTGCAGTGCGACGATAAATGTTTTGTTACAAATGCTTTTCTCTTGCAAGCGGATTGAAGTTCGCTGACCCGTGAAGATAGTGGTTAGATAAAATAGAAAGTACCCAGCTACAACAAGAACATGACATATTGCATTAAATTAAAAATTATGCAATTATATTTTGTGGTGGTACGTTCTTACAAAGGTGTTTTACCAACGCCGCCACATACAAACTAATGACATGTCGTCACATAAATCTTGCATCGCGAAAGCAAAATTTCGGCGCGACTTGAACACATACAGCAGTCCGACAATAACCGTTGGGCAGTTGCCTGGACCAGACACAATACCCGACTGGTCGGAGAATACTCCCTATGTAAGTTTGTGGGACTTTACACCCTGTTCCGCATACATCCAAAAAGGTATTATGACGATATTTATAAGGCGCACGCATTATCATTATCATATCAGTGGAAAGACTGCTGGACATAGGCCTCCCCCAAGCGTCGCCACATTGACCGGTCCCGTGCGTATCGCATCCAGCGGACTCACGCCACCGCAACCTAGCGCACGCATAGGGACTTCAAAACAGGTTCGTGATTAATTTCAAGTATTTTTTACACATCACTAGATAAAAGTTCTACCTGAAAATCATTTATGGAACTTTTTATTTATTTGACTAATTTTACATTCACTCATCCAAGTAAAATGAATAGGTTAGTGAAAAAACTCTAAACCTTCGGAAAAACCCTTGAAATATTTTGTCTTCTGATCCTTTATTTATATTAGAAATAAATATATTATCAAATATTCCACAGCTGAGATAACCCTCTTTGAACCGATGCTCATCCTTCTGGCTACAATTTTTAACATCTAAAATTTTATAAGCAGTGGGATCAGTCATAAAGTGGGGAGAAGTGGCACTCTGTTCTCTTTGATAACTGCAAGTTCATGGTTTGAATGTAACTTATCTTTTATGTTTTCAATGACAAAAATAAAATGCGGATTCTTTGCAAAGTGAACCTTACAGAAGTATTCTTTTTATTTTTTAATCAGTGAAGAACCTTCGCTGTCAAAGTTCAGTCAGAATTCTTAGATGACTTGTTGCCGGCAGCTTCTCAAAATTGTTTCTTGGAAGTGAGTGGGGGAACGAGGGTTCGTCCTTTTGTGTTTTTATTGTTATTGTTGCAGTGAGAATTTTAAAAATTATCTTAGAGATAGGGCACTGAGTAGATTTGATAATACCATGAGTTGTAGAGCTAATGCACAAGCAAGGTATTACTATATCTAGCTTGCAAACACAACTAAAATACAGGAGAAATCTAATATAAACTTTTAACTTCCAGTATAAATCGTTATGTAAAAGCCTAACTAACAACCAGATTTAATTTGCCACAGAAAGTCGTGGAATTTCCTCAGGTTAGATAACTTGGTTTATTCCTACATTCTAAAGTCAGGGAAGTAAAGCACAAACATTCCCGGTGCTTATCAGGAAATCTAGTTATTGTCGCGCTCCAACGCCATGTTCTATAACTGTATTGTATGTTTTTCTATTTCTTTTGCACATAACTTGTAGTTTTGTGTTAGTATTTGTTTTTTGCATGAAACATATAAATAACTAGCTGACCCGCGCGGCTTCGCTCCCGTCAACTGGCTACTTATCTACCTTACACCTACCTACCTACTCTACCCTACCCTACCTACCTACCTATCAATTTGTTAAACTATTGATATGAATAAGAATGAATACGAATGTAAACAAATTTTGTTTTGTACCGGCGATCTAATGAAAATTTAGAACATAAAAGTTGCTATTTGTGACTTAACTATGATATATTCTATCCTAGTTTTTTTAGATAATATTAAGTATTGTAATCGTGTAGCACATTTTTTTTATGTATCATCAATAGTTTTCTCAGCGCACGCCAGAGAATGAATCTTATAGGCAAAATTTTGCTACTTTGGGTTACATTATTACAATTTTCATAAGGATCTCTAAGTTTTTTTTAAATATTTTATAACCTATGTCACTCAGGAATAATGTAGCTTTCTACCTGTGAAAGAATTCCCAAAACTATTGAGTAGATCCAGAGATTACCCACTATAACCTCACAAACTTTACCTCTTTATAATATTAGTATAGAATACTGGAGAGTCCATATGTTCAAAGATTTTTTCTTACTACAAACTCAATATCCAACAAAATAACCAATAACCTACGTGAAATAGTTGCACTGTGACCTGTTTGCAGCCTACGGCTCTTTTCACGCGGATTTTTTCATAAGGTTCAAATTTCAAAATAAAAAACAAGAGAGAATGTGTGTCCGATACAATGCGCGGTAACTAACTCTAAAAACAAAAAATATTGCTAAAAGCGTGTGAAATCCGCGGGTGCTGGTTAGTTTCATTTGGGGAAGTTTTCGTCGCGTGTAGCATATAGCCGTAGTCCGTAGGAATACTCGTAAGGTGTAATTTTTAGGCTTTCGTACCCGAAGGTTCCAAACGGAACCCTATTACTGCCACTCACGTGTCCGTTTGTCTGCCCGCCTGACTGTCCGTCGTTTGTCACAAAATTTTGTACAGAATTATTTTTTTAAATTATCATCATCTGCCTAGCCTTTTTCCCAACTGTATTGGGGTCGGCTTCCAGTCTAACCGGATTCAGCTAAGTACCAGTGTTTTATATGGACCGACTGCCTATCTGACCTCCACAACCCAGCAACTGGGTAACACGGCACCCCTTGGCAAGACTGGTGTCAAATCTCAAGCTTCTGACTACCCGTAACGACTGTCAAAGATCTTCAAATGATAGCTGGGACCAACGGCTTAACGTGCTTGCCGAGGCACGGAGGAAACTCGGTATGTTGAAATGGTCACCCATCCACGGACCGACCTCGTCAAGCGTTGCTTAACCTTGATGATCGACCCGTGCGGCTGTTATTATTTAGCCACGAGCTCTTTTTTTAATTTACCATTAACCTATAAACTTATTTGATGATATTGTTTATTATTACGTATATTTTACTAAGAAATACCAACATATACTAAATTTGGTACGGAACCCTAAATGTGCAAAGTCCGAAAAGCACTTCGACGGTTTTTGTGCTTTTATTAAAAAAATAGGATGCTCTATTTAATGTCTTACTTTTTTATTCTGATATTTTCATCACTATCAATGCTGTAGCTGTTATACAATCCTAAAAACATAAATCTCCTCATGCTAAATCTAATATCCTCCCCAACCATATAAAGAATAATTCAGTAATAAGCGGACTCGTATATCTCCGCATTATTGTGGGTGAATCCCGACGAATGCCCCCTGCCATAGTGGTACGCTGCACAGAAGCACAGATCAGCTTTGCACCGCAACGGGCCACAAGAAGTACCCCCTTAGCTGTAAGCCGCTGTAAACTTTGCGGACAACGATCCGGATTAAAATCAAAATTCATGATAGTGTTTTGTTTTGCAATATGTGTAATTGCCCTTGAACCTTTCATTGAAATTGTCGCATCATTTAATGCTTATATAAAGGGTCTGAAAATCAATTCTCGTACTTTAAAAGGTTCTAATTCAAGTCTAAATACTCTATGACAAAATCTTAACAAAACGTAGCAAAATTACCGGTATTTTTGACGGATTGCGACTGAAATTTGAATGCGAACTTTCTTTAAACATACGGGAATTGAAAAGTAGGAAACAGTTTGTAATTAGATTTGAAAAGTAGGCAACTTATAGAAAAAGGGTGAAATAAAGTCCTTTAATCTTTGGAAAACCAAAAGAAAGAATTTTAATGCAGTTGAAAACTATGGCTATGATCAAATTAATCCTGAAGCGATTTCAATCCTGCAGAAGCTTCAATATTACGAATATCTTCGTCCTACTTGTAATAGATCCGCCATCGGGTAGGATAGTTGATATTCACTTGAAATGTCGATACCTACTTCACTAATTAACAGAACAGTTGCAACAGGATAGGATACAAAAAAAAACTATAACTTAATTAGAGACATGAAAATGTTGTGTGTGATTGTAGGAGGTAACATCTCTGAATTCTCAAATTCTCATACGATTACAAAAATTCTTTAACTCTTAATAAGTTAAACTATTTCTGAGTGCCACAGCT
Organism: Orthosia incerta; assembly: GCA_948252205.1. NCBI lineage: Eukaryota > Metazoa > Arthropoda > Insecta > Lepidoptera > Noctuidae > Orthosia > Orthosia incerta. Next base: position 14,604,765 of record OX411754.1, read on the forward strand.
GGTAACAAAAAGAGAGAGTAAATTAAATTAAAAATAATATATGTACGAATATATATTTGTGTGCTTTGTTTAAATAACTTGTTGTTTGAATCAATTCATAATTTCTATTTATATTATAATGAACTATGTATTTGATTATTTAATGTGGCTATGTGTGTATGAATGTTTAATTTAATGATTCTGTGAAACTTGAAATAAATAATTATGTTCTATATTATATTTAATTTCAGTCTATTTATTTCCACATTCATTCTTAAAATTCTTACATAATAAATGACGGTTAATCTTTTTGAGGCAAAATTATGTACGCTAAATAAGATTAAGGGTACACTTGTCAACGGCACGAACTATTTTGTGCGCGGGGTCAAAATGCATTTTATATCAACCGACAACACGTGCGGAAAAGATAGATGCTGTGATAAGCAGTAGGAAGCTAGTTCGGGTACGAATACACACTATTGCGAATTTGTAGCGAAATGGATAATGATTTAGGACGAAACCGAGCGCGCGAAATTTTATGAACAGACCTTTGGCAGTCTAGATATCATAAAAAAACGACTAAATCTATCTGTTCAAAATAAAATTATATGCATTGTTGAACTACTAATCTATCCCTGTATGGAGGCCGTTTTGCAATTTTCCATCTTCTTATGGTATTTATTTGCGCCCAAAAATGCGTTAAAATTAGTGTCGAAATGTGGAACTTTAGACGCTCATAACTTTCAAATATTTTCTTTTTTTTACTTTTTCGCTTCCATACAGGGCTAGATAATGATGAGACAAATTGATATCACTTTTTATTTTGAACGTACATCGTCAAACAGTGGAATTATCCCTAGACTACGTTTGTATGGAAAAAAAATCGACTAGTGTAACCTTAAGTACAGATGCATGTCTGTAGTATTATATTATCTATGGGCATCTCTATTACGTTTGTTGTTACACTCTTATTTTCCTATATTACTCAGGTTGTACAAATAAAAGTAGGTATCTAAATGCAGATCATAAGCCTATAAAACGTTCTTTGATCAGGACTTTAATTTTTTGAGGAGATTCCAAATGCTTACAGTCCTGATTTTCTGACGATATCAACCTTTACCGTGAGCTATGAATTCTCATTTAATTTGATAACAAACTCATTTTAAAGTAACTATAAAGCGAACAAACTCGGCATTACACTGCATTGTAAAATTATTATCACCACTTAATTATGAACAGTATAATGTATAATTGTAAATCAGAAGGCTGGTGAGTTGTGATGATGCAATGATGATTGGACGTGTCATCGCGCAGTCAGGCACGGGTTTGCGGATAAAGCAATGAACGCGATGCCGTAATTACTTAATTAATTAGCACTTTCGGTAATGTAATTGCTTAATTTATTAGCACTTTCGGTAATGTATAGCCCGTTTGTTGTATATTAACGATCATGGATCACATAGACAGTTTAGATTAGTTCTTCGATCTTTGAGGATTATCTGGCTTTATCAAAATTTTTGTCATGGTTTTCCATTAGCAATTTGATTGAGCAATGATATTTTTCGAAATTATTTAAGAAATGTTGATAAGCGTACTTACCACATTTAAGTTATTATAGCTATTTATATCTAAGTTTAAAAAAATAATAAAGTATTCTTACTAACTTAACCTAAAAACAAACTAAAATATAGGATAGTTTTCACTCAATCTAGGTAATTAATAAACTGATACGTACATAATTTTATGTATATGTCGCATCCAGGCTGGCTGATAGATGCAAATCATCGGGCAGTCAGGTTGTATTCCCTTAGGCTAAGACATCGTGTGTGGGCAGGTAGGTGGGTACAATCGTGAAATGAAATCACACAAATTATTCGATACACTGAGTACGAGTATATTCAAATAGACACAAGTTACAGTTACAATCTTGCTTACTAATATTACGGATCGACAGTAATTCTACGACGTCTAAACTCTAAGGCTCAACTCCCTGTTCCACGCAAGCGGTTAGAAAAAGCGCGCCAATGCGTAGTTGTTCTTGCTTTGCCGCCAGATGGCGTGCTTGCGATTTGTTTCGACGTCCGTACTATTGACTAAACCCGACATAAGTTATACATGGTTCAAATTAATCTTATTTTTTCCTTAATAAAACAGCAAGTACGAGAGAATAAATGAGTTTTAAAACAAAGAAATAAAATGGCTTCCGCCTTTCAGTTATAAAACTGCTAAACGCTGTTATGATAAAGTATGTTACTCCGCGTAGCAATAAATTAATTTGGCAGAGATCCAACTCGGATTAACTGAACTTCCTATAATAGCAAATTCTATTTTAATTCGAATTTGACTTCAAATATAAAGTATATGTTAAATATTGCACGTGAAATCAGAAAGCAGTTATTCGATTCTTTGAGTGACTAGGGGCTGACCTTTTTTTTTTGGCCAAAGAATCAGCATTGCCATACGCGTTGTTCCAATGCTTCCAGTGTTCTGCTCCCCTTTTTATGCCGCTCGTAGAAAATTGTTTGTCTATCGATGTTATCATACTATCACATTAATATTATAAAGACGAAAGTTTGAAAGTGTGTGTGTTTGTATGTTTGTAATTTCTTCACGCCAGAACGGCTGGACGGATCTGGATGAAATTTGGCACAGAGATCGATTATAGTCAAAATTCAAAAATTGAAAATTCAAAAGTCATTTATTCAAACTAGGCTGAGAATCAGCACTTTCCGAACGTCAAAATTACATAAGACAGTCCCCCAAAAAAGCCCACCCTGTCTGAAATAGCACATAGGATACTTTTTGTCATCGAAATATGTTCCCTTGGGATAAGTTGCAACATTCACGCGGGCGAAGCTGCTGGCAGAAGCTAGTTGTCTGTATATCATCATCATCAATCAATACATATAATAAATCTGTAGAAACGTAATTTTTGTACATAGAAAACATTTCCAAAAAAATTGCCAGGGTGTTAAAGGATAACCAACAGAACCCATTTCCAGCATTTTTGGAATTTTTGTCTGTTTATCTGTTTGTCTGTTTATTTGTGCACGCATCACGTGATATGTACGAAACCAATGTAAACAACTTTTATACATAAACATTGTGCGTAACTTGAAGAATTACTTAGTTTGTGTTTCATCGCAATCGGTTCACTCTATCAAAAGTTAGAAGAATTTAAAGTGTTCAAGAAGTAAAACTATCACAACACACGCATTTCAGATACTCGGACAGTTAAACTCGATATTCGATAGATGGCGATGTTAAAATTCTCCGCGAAAGAATGATCACTATAAAAAAAAATGGTAGGTAGGTAAGTAGGGTATGCAGGAAGGTAAGTAGGGTAGGGTTGGCAGACAGATGACGGGAGCGAAGCCGCAGGCACAGCTAGTCTGTAAATAAAAATCTGATCATACTCTAACTGAGAATGATTCAATTTTTTTATGGTGTCTCTGACTACTTGTAATTTTGCCTTCTATTAAGCCTTTTCATAAACAAAAGCACTAAACATTAGCTAAGTTTGCTATTGTGTGTTTGCGATTTACGATCAGAAGTCTGTGGTATTTTAGATGATAGGTCAATATCCCACAAAATGGTAAAAATACTACTTTTATTTGAAAATTATAAGATATTTTATTTAATATATCTGGTACAATTGGTTACGCAGGGTAATTGAAACCGTATGTTATTAGATAAAGAATCTTTTATCCATTCTCCGCTTTGTCATTTGCGGTGTAATTCTCGAACAGTAAGCCAATAGAAAAGATCTCACGACAAAATTAAATTCCATACTTGTCGGCAGCATTCAGCTGCACCATCTGAATCGCTTTTGGCGCGCATAAATCTCTAATAAAAACATTCTCATTCCACGTCGCATTGCAAGAGAAATATTCAAGTATTAAGAAATATTAGAATTACATTTTAGGTTTTTTTGCCTCAAACATCAATATCTCATTACCAACATTTTAATGTATTGAACGTCAGCGAAGTTATTCACTAGGTAAGTAGTTAATCTCTTAAAGGTCTTTGGAACTTTAACATTTTATTAGCAATTTTCCAAGAATGTCTTTATAAATATGTGCTGCCGAAAAGAACTTTCGTGATATATTTATACATTACGATTAGGTATACGATTACGATAGATATTTCAACATTTATATCATATCAATTAAATTGCACGGTGAATGTAATTCGTTTTATTAAGCGTTCGCATATCAATTTTTCACAGTCGCGTACACTGACAAATAGAGATAAAACTAAATTAGATATAAATTTTAATGTGAAATCAAACGGGAATATTTGGCTGCTCAATGCATTATTCGGTAAGTTAAATTTAAAATGGCAGCCATTTGTCCCAAACCCTCGTTAGTAGTAAATTAGACTAATTAACCCCAGTGAGAGTAATAACTGTTTACCAACTCCAATTACAGCATTCGGTTGAAATTATTGAATCGGTAACATATTTATTAAACGAAACACAATTGTTTTGATCGTTTACTTGAACGAGCGCCGCGATTCGTATCCTAATCATGCTAATAGCACAGCTCCGGGTATAATCCATTTCATTGAAACATCACCGATGTGTTACAAAAAATGGAAAGGTTCCACTAAAAGCACTTAGATCATCTGAAGCTAGCAAGATTTAGAATCTGGCTGGGCTGTTACCTAAATTTATAAGAATAATATCTCTTATTTTTGTAAGGCTCTGATTTCTGTATTGGTTTAACATTATCTAAGTATGCGTAAGAGGTCGTCACTTATCGAGGGGAGGAAGAAAGAAGGTATCTGTTGATATTGCTTTTAAATAATACAAAAAATTATACTGCGTTAGGCGCGAGACCATTAGTCAGTTAAATGTTTCTGTTTTTAGTATTTTATATTGTAACATTCTGTTGACAGCTAATAAGGATTTAGTTTGACCTTTTCCTTTCTTATGATTTAAATGTTGCGATATTCGGTTCAATTTATATTATTCTTTAATTTGATCAAATCCTTTATTTTATGTTTTTAAATGATGGGATATCCAGTTGACATTTTACAAGGATTTAATTTGAGTTTCTCCTTTTTATTTCTTTACAATATTATAACATCCGGTTTAGTTTAAATAAAAATTTAATTTGACAACATCCGTTCTATTTATTTGTTTTAAATATTTCTTTACCGTCGGAGTACTTCCTTTCTGATGTTTCGCGCCTTTTATGTTTACCCGCTTAATTTAAAAAAAAATACATCCTCTGTCAACTTTATGCTTGTTATTTTCTGTGTATAAAAATCGATGTTATTGTGGTGAAAGACCATTTGTTTATTAGTGAGCTGGTAATGTTGGACTTAACACACATGTGTGAACACTAATAGGGTTGAAATTGAAAAAAAAAACAAATTGTTTCCCGATCGAAGCTGGTATTTGTTTTCTAAGTTCATTCGAGTACAACTAAATCGCGGTAACGAAACCATAGCGAGATCTTATTTCACGCCAACGCCATCTATCGAGCTTGAGGTCAAACTTTTGAACTTTTACAAATTATCACTACGGTTTCTGCATACTGCACCACTCTTTTAATACCCATGGATTAAACACCATATACTGAGCTTAAGTATTCCTTTATTCGCCATTTCCTCTACCTGTGAACTGTTACTGTGTATAAATGTTGGTGCAAACCAATATTATGTGTGAATTCAACGACGATGGCGACCACGCGCCGACACGTAGGTACTATCCTCAATTTTTAACCAACTTCAAAAAAAGGAGGTTTTCCTTTTCTTTTTTTTTAATTATGTTCCCCGATTACTCAAAGACGCCTGGACCGATTTGGAAAATTCTTATTTTTTCACAGGTAGTCCCATGGTCATCATGTTAGTATCTAATGATGGGATCCTAGAGAAATCGAGCGAACTCTTAAAATATTATAGGCATACATATAGCAATTTTGGTATTTTCATCAATAAATGATTGCAATCATTTTCATTCAGAAAGTATTATTTGGTGAAGTGGAACTGATGAAGAATACCACAGATGGCCAATGGAACTCCTTAATGCTAAGTATCACACGGGTAGATATCTCGAATAGTTAACCGACTAAGATGAAGCAAATACTAATAAATAGTACTGATGAAAATGGTACTATCGAACTGATCTGATGATGAAGCCGGAAGGTAGGCACTGGAACTCCGAAATAAAACAATGTATCCTAGTCATGTTTGGGCTTATGATTTTCATGTTAATTGGAGGCACTTAATAAAACTAAAAAGAGAAAAATACAAAACTTTTTGACAAAAAATCAAACCGACTTCCAAAACAAAACACTGCAAAGATAAAAATAACTTTCTTTTCCGAAGAATGTTTTCATGTTTTGGAAGTCACGTTTGATTTTTTGTTATAAAGGTTTTTTGTACTAATAATCATTAAGGAAAGGCATAGATACTTTTAAATATGTTATAAAAGAATGATATGTACCTATATGTTGGTAAAAGATTATCGAATTTTTCGTAACGATCGTAAAAAAATATTATTACAAGTCTCGTAAAACTTAGATCAGAGACAATTTCTAAATGTAAAGCAGTTTGGATTTCTTTGTTAAGATTCAGCGAAATATAAATATACCCTTACGTATTTATTTATTTTAAACATACTTCGAAAAACTTTTCAGAGAAATACTATTTATTTTCTGTTCAATTGAATTCATGACGCATGTGCTTCATATACCTACACTCACAGTATCCCTCCGTTATCCCTATGACGAAATATTTTAGGAAATTAATTTATTATTCTACTGATTTTCAGACTCGTCTTTACTTCAAAAGTCTAAGCAATAATATTACTCAATAGATTCGCCATTTTTGCTTAGTGCATAAATGGTGAATACATTGAGTACTATTTTATTTAAAGCTACGTAAAAAGTAATATGAATATCATTTGCTTTTCCAAAACTGAATGTGGTAAGCTTTTAAATAAGGATTAACAAACGTTTTGCGTATTCATAAAAAAAAATGCTCCCTCTAAAAATATTTCAGAGTGAGTGACGTCAATCACGGGTGGACAGGGGGGTGACCATAAGCTCTTAGAGTGGTATCAATTTGAGATCGAGTAAGTGACTATACAAGTCATATACATCTGTCCCTTATTCGATCTCAAATTGATACCGCTCTAAGAGCTTTTGGTCACCCCCCAGGTCTAAAATACTCGATGAAACAGTGAGATTAATTGAATTCTATTGCCGCTAAAATATCTACCAACCTATAAAAATATTCAGTTAGATTTTTGACTGACCGAACCAACGTGATGTTGAAAATACGGTGAAGCATTTTTGACATAGTTTTCGTATTATTTTACCTAAATGATGAAATCGTACAAATATTTGACGAAAGTTTGCCATAGCCGTAATTAGATTACCTAGCCTGAATTAGCATTTATACGAGGTTTTGTATTTGGGTAAAGTATGTACATTCATAGATACAAAGCTAACGACAGTTCTGTGTTAGTGACAAAACATCCGCGAACCCCCCTGTACTTAGGTCTTCTGTTATAAAATTTAATTTGCATTACCATAGGCACCATAATAACCTGTTTTGCTCGGTGACGTCACAAAGAAGTTGACTAATTACTTTATAGTTTAATGTGAATTGTGACGTTACTTACTGAAGAGCTCTAGTTATTCATGAATATTACAGTTATTTTGCTTGAACACTTAAAGTGTAATTGGTAAAGTTTTGTAAGCAAAAAGACTTTTCGTGGCTTCATGAATCGGCCTGTAAAGACTAGATGGAAAACAAATACGTTTGAAGTTTCTGAATTTAGTTCGAATATATTTATTTCTATTCTCGGAAAAATCTTAAATGTATTTGTTTCAGAATCATCGGTAAATACAGATGTTAATCCAGGGATAACTAAAGGAATGGTCAGGTTCTTATCTTTGGCGAACATGCCAACATCCGTCACACTTAGCCTGAACTATGATTAAGATAGATTGGTCGCAGCCGGAGGGAAGTACTTCTGATTGATACGGGACAAGGGTGCGAGACTTCATAAAAGTCACGTTCGACTGACCATTTCACCATTACAAATACATATTCTTTAGAGGTTCTTTTCTTTTGAAAGGTGACCACTACCTGGGCGTCGTTGCCGATGCTGTTGGGTTACTACATGTTTTCATATTTATTTATAGAAATTTAATTGTAACCCGTGACCCCAAGTAACATGGGATAAGAGCAGGAAGATGAAGACGATAAAATAAAATATAAATGGCTCGTACGTATGTAAAAGATATATAAATCTGTGTAAGCGAATCCTGATAAACCTTCCTTTTTTCTTGCGTTTTGATATAATATGCGTCCCTACTTTACATTAAACGGACAATGGACATGTAGATGTATCCGCCGTTTTCCTTCCGTTTTTGTTTTTCCACAAGAAGGAATGAAGGCAGTTAGGGATCGCCTTCGGCCTTCGGCATTGTCTGTCTGCAGTGAAAGAAATATGGCGGCCAGATTTTTGTGTAAGTCAAGAATGGATGTTTTTATTAGTTAGATTGGATTTATCATTAAAATAAAGATTGTTTGACATATTTATCGCTCTTCAAGAATATTATTAACATACAAATTTTTTGTTGAAAACATATTTAGGCTAATTAATATTTTACTTTCAATAAGAAAAAGTTACTTCTAGTAGTTCTAGTCTGAAAATTTTCCGTCATATAAGCAGCACAAATGAATTGGATAATGCTCAACTCAAATGGCTGCCAAATCGTGATATTATGTCACCAAGAGGTTTTAATAGCGTTATAAAAACGGATTTCAGCACCAGACCCAATTGAATTAAGCATACGGCTGATTAAAAGATCCTGGAGATTATCCAGACGATAGCCAAAAGCGGGTTTATTAATATTAGGCCCATTTTACACATGAAAGGGCTTTTGTATAGAACGATCTAGTTGGCTATCTTGTGGAGCAAAATGGTTTACTTCGCGCCCCTATTGAAGAGGATCCTGGAGGCAACATCTTTACAAATTTCGTGTCGTATCGCCGAGGGACGGAACAGTTCTCGATGTAGCCGGTCGGGCTTTCCGAATACAAAACGGCAACGTACGGTTATCAACGTAAGTAAATAACATTTTTTACCCATCTATCAGGTTTATTTCGTTATTGAATCGTTTTTGGAATCAAATTCAAGCGAATTTCACTTTTACACAAGTAAACAAAAACGGTTTTGGTTTAGTATTTTTATTATAAACTAATAGTAAAACTACAATTACTCAAATGAAATTCTCCCTTAATCCAATTTGTATTAAAATTCTAATCAAGCAGTCTTATCTAGATAACTTATGTTAATGAATGTACTACCTAGGTTACTACACCATAGGATAAGATATACACACAGCATTCATTCGTGTTGAAACTCAGCTATATGTTAAAACAGGAACATCTTATCTTCCTGACTGGTTGATTTAGAGGTACCGTGTTTGACCGATGCGTTGAACGCTTGGAAAATGGCTTGTCCCACTAAGGATTTGCCTGACAACCTGTCCTCCCAGAGATGATAGGATGTGCCGCTCTGCAGTATTATACAGAATAATCTTATAAATACATCGTCTAGTACTGCTGAGCGTGCGCGTCTGCTGACTGTGGGCACCCGTCATCCACCATAGGCACTATGATGGATGACTCATCGTTTCGGCTCGCAACCTATCTACGCTTAGGCGCACCTTGTGTTGCTCCACATCGGTGCCAATGTGATGAAACTGTCGGCAGCTTTGGGCACCATGGCCTGTCTTTTTGCAAGAGCGCAAGACGCATAGCACGGCACGCCAGCATCAATGACATTATTCGTCGAACCCTTATCACCGCCGGCGTACCAGTTGTATTGGAACCTAGTGGCTTGGTACGTGATGATGGGAAGAGACCAGATGGCATGACATTGGTGCCGTGGAAGGTGGGTAGGCCTCTGGTGTGGGACGCAACCTGTGTCGACACCCTTGCGCCATCTCATGTTCTTAGTTCGGCGGGCTGTGCTGGCAATGTTGCTGTGGCTGCTGAGGCCCTCAAGCGGCGCAAATACTGTAACCTTATTGGTTATTACAGTTTTAAGCCGTTTGGGGTCGAAACGCTTGGGTCAATCATCAAAAAATCATGGGGCCCGAGTGCACGTCTAATTTTTAAGGAGATCTCTCGCCGACTGATCGACACTGAGCGTGACCAGAGGGCTGGCTCTTTCTTTGCGCAAAGACTCAGCATTGCCATTCAACGTGGTAATGCTGCCAGTCTTCTGGGCACGTTCCCGGATGACAGCGATGTGGAGAAGTACTTCGACGCCTAAGTGTACCTTTCTTTTGTATATAGCGTAAGTAGTTAGTTTAAGTATAATTTTGTAGAGTTAACTTTTGTGTAGTGTTTAAGTATGTACATATTTTGTACATAAATGACAAGCTATATGTTTACATTAGAAATAGCTATATAAGGCTAATAGGTTCCTATTCCTACGTTATCATAGAACTTTGAGAATAACTATGAATTAAACTTGTACCTTCGTATACTTAGTATCAAGGTTGCTGGCCAGCGAACCCGCTATCGCCTCGTACGCACAAATAGTTGGTAATTATAACTTCTGAACTTGCGATTAAACTCAAGTAATTATCTCTAATTTGTGTTTAAACGGTGTACCATTGTCGATGGAAAAGTTATATACAGACGAGTATATTAAACATAGAGGTGCAATCTTTAGGTCGGTAGTTGTTTGTAGCTAAGGAAATAATTAAAGAAAAAGTCTTAAGTATTATACCCATAATAAAGGTTACAAACAAAATAAACAAATTTCCGAGGAAACGATTTTAAAATAAAAATTGCAACTACCATCTATAAAACTTGCGTCAACACAAAATATGAAAATGAAAATCTGGTAGAAATAGAACTTAGGTATGTCATGTTCATTCAATGAATTACACATTCGTTTAGCTGGTTTCGAAAATCCACTGGGTGAGCTAGCCACGCAGCCAATGCTATAAAAACTTTTACAATGCATGTCCTCGAAAAGAGCGTTTTCCAAGCAGCCAAACTGTGCGGAAAGTGTCACTTTTTTTTACTAGTGCTTTTTACTTTCCTGTACTTTTTTAATTTTTAACTCCAACGTCAGCCCGCCGCATAGAGTTATTATTATTTGAGAAAAGTTTTAAAATTAGTTAAGTACAGATTATCATTCATATAAAAAGTAAAACAAAACTAATACGTCATTTAAGGCGTTTTTAATTACTCTAGATTTAGATTTTGATCAATAAATTAATTTTAATTATTCATTAAATATGTTTGGCAGAATTAATATTTTGCTCGTGCCTTTTTGCGTTATGACGTGACAGCTATTGCACATGCGCAGTAGAACTATGAACTATTAGTTAATCTGTGGATATGCTGAGCGCCCTTGAATAAGCGCCATTTTATTAATTTCTTGCTTGGTTCAGATATATTTTTTTATTTCCTCGCACAATGCATAGTAAAATGTATGATACACGTGCGTAAGATGATTTCCGACTCGTGTCGATTTATCCACTCACTCGCTTCGCTCGCTCGTGAATAAAAATGCCACTCATCGGAAATCACCTACTTCCCGCACTTGTAGCATAAATAACTATTATCTACACTCACAACGTAAAGTTCCAATTATGAATTCAAAAAATATTGCATAAACCCGTACTTTATATTCGTGGATAGGAAAAATTAAAAAAAAAAACCATTATAGTTCAACATTTTCCTTCGATTTTCAAACAACTGCATCATAAAATAACTTTTTCAATACAGTTGTTAAACATGGCGTACTTTCAGAGGGTATAATTATGATTCGAAAGTTAAATGTTACGCATAGGCATCTTTCTGTTACGCGGTCGTGACTTTTGTTTACGAGCTCGATCATTATGTTTGCAGTTTAGTTTTAAATTTATAAGTCAATTTAAAAAAGTTTAGTAGCAAGGAGTTTGCAAACATAGAATAAAATAGGATAGATTTTCTACGAGGAAAAATGAATGATTCCGTACGTTTTAGCATTGAATTCTCAAAAGTCTTATAAATGGTTGTTTAATATATTTAATTACCAGTTTTAATTTAATTATTTTCACATCAACATTTGTCAAAAATCGAATAGGCTGTATAGGCTATTTCGTTGAAAAAAAAAATGTCCAGTTGTAAAAACGCGCCATAAGTCAGAGTAAAAAAGTTTAGTAGCAAGGAGTTTTCATACATAGAATAAAATGGGATACGATTTTATACGAGGAAAAATTAATGATTCCTTACGTTTTAGCATTGAATTCTCATTTTTTTTTTAATAGTTGTTTAGTATGTTTAATTACCAGTTTTAAGTTAATTATTTTCACATCAACGTTTGTCAAAAATCTAATAGGCTGTTTTCTTTGTAAAAAAATATGTCCAGGTCCAAAAACGCGCCATATTGAAAATTTTATTTTTTGTGAACAAACAAATCTAATTCTTTGATTTGTTTGTACTGTTTCTCACAACTGTATTGAAAAACGTCGTGTGATACACGGGTGTGTAGGTTATTGCAAACTCGTGTCATTAAAAACCCTCGCCTTCGGCTCGGGCTTGTTAATGACAGCTCGTTTGCAATAACCTACTTTCCACCCTTGTATCACAATGTACTATTTTTCTATTATGATACAGGACAAATCCAAGAAGTTAATCACTAAGGAGATTCCATCAATTATTTATATTTTTTGAAATGCCATTTTTATAGTAACTGATAAAAAAAAAAAAAAAAACAATTTGAACTTGTCTGTAACAATGACCGCTTTAGGCTTATTACGCACTGCCATTTTTATTTGCGCGAACTTTTGTCTCTTTCCAACTGTTCATAGAGCTCAAAATATTCGCGCGAATTATATTCGCGCTGCGATGCGGTGGATTCTGTTGCAAAACACGGATTTCATGCGGTATTAGTGCCGCACGATTTTTTTACCGCAATTTAATGCGGTGATGTGCTGGGTTTTGGCGCCATTCATACGTTTTGCAGGTTTCGTTGTACTGAATTTCATGACTTTTTAAAGTTCTTGCTAAAAATGTCTGATATTAGTGAATGTGAAGAAAAATTGACGCCGCCAAATATTTATATGCGGCGAAGGAAATTACTCATAATCTCTTACCAGCAAAGTCGAGATTATTATATGATGCATTTATCACGACTTTATGGCATGGAAAATGCAAAAAATAAGATTGAGTAGGTTCAATCCCAAAATGTATGAGTGTAGATAAAGTAGTGTATGAAACTGCACATAACTAGGTATTAAAACATTCGTGTGAATACTATTAAAAACCTCGCCTACGGCTCGGTTTTTAAACTCACACTCATGTTTTAATACCCCTTATTATGCAACAGTATCATAAACTACTATTGCGATTGATGTTTTGAGTTCATCTGAAAAATAATTCCATGGTAAAATTTCATTCAATTATTTTATCAAAACGGCTGGAATATTTTAGTGAAAAATATTGGACTAGTTTAAGATTTTTTTGCGATCGTACAATATTGTTCTAACCGATGAAGTTTCATTAATCCATTCAGTATCATATTATTCCACGTCTTCTGATGACAACAAGTACAGTTCAGTACTCATTCAAAACAAGCAAAATAATAGGTACCTAGTATTTAATTCTTTTGTAAAACTTGCTATCCTATTTCACCATAGAATATCGTCTTAATTTATCTTAAGATATGAAGTAGGGAATCATCAATACCTATAAAAAATCGGTAGAAAAGTCGTTTTTGTACATCGATAATTTTTCCAAAAAACCCAATTCCAGCATTTAAGGAATTTTTATCTGTATGTCTGGTTAATTGTGCACGAATCACGTAAAATATAGAAAACCATTAAAATGTCACAACACACAACACACAGTTGAACACTATATTCTCTCTATATCTTAGCCGATCTGTCGGTTTTAGTCGAACAGTCGGTCTTAGCCGGACAGTCGGCCCTGACCGAACATATAGTCTTGGCAGAACAGTCAGACCTAGCGGAACGGATAGGCCTAGCAAAACGGATAGCCCCAGGTGAACGCCTCCTGCCGGAGGAACGAAATCCAGCCAGATGGGTTGGCCCAAAGTCAACTCCAAGCCACACTGTTCTTGAAGAAAAAATAGCCCAGCGTGGGAACACAGTCCACGCCCGGATAACACCACAACAGCAACAAACAGCGCGTCTGTCCGACAGACCCTGAGTGGCCCGCGGTGGGCGCTGTAACATCTGGACCTCCTCCTGGAAGCCTCGGTCGTGCAGGCGTGGGTGTCATCACCGGATAGGCCTGCTGACATCAACGACGAGGTGGAGTGGTTAAGGGAGGCCATGTCCGAGATATGTGACTTGGCAATGCCCCGGGTCCAGCCAGGACGCGCCCGGCGCCAGGTGTACCAGTGGTCGCCGTAACATACGACTCTGCGCCAGGCGTACGTTGCTGGGCGACGCTGGTACACCAGGCACCGCAGGCTCCGTAACCGTCCTCCAGATACGGAAGCCATTGAGGTGGAGCTGTACAAGGGGTACAGAGCGGCGAGGACTGCCTTCCGAGCAGAGATCAAGCGGGCCAAGGGCTTGGCTCGCGAGGAGTCGCTGGGTACTCTGAACAGGGATCCGTGGGAGCGCCAATGGTGCGGGATAAACTCCGCCTATGGGCGCCCCCTCTGACGCAGAGTCTCCAGCCGCAGCTCGTGGAGGGCGTGGTGAGCACTCTGTTCCCTTCGCAAGGGGAACATACTCCCCCACCCATGGCTCCACCTCTTGCCCGATGCGGATCACACCACCGACGGCGACGACGATGCTCCAGAGTTGCTCGAGAGTGGCGGTACGTAGGCTGAATGCCAAATATACAGCCCCAGGACCCGACGGCTTACCTGGGAAAGCCTGGGCTCTGGCCTTGGAGGCTCTCGGGCCTCGACTAAGAGGGCTCCTTAGCGGCCAGTTCCCGCTTCGCTGGAAGACGGGGAAACTGGTCCTCATTAAGAAGCCGGGGCGCCCAGCGGACCCTCCGCCCACTTACCGGCCCATTGTGCTTCTCGATAAGGTGGGCAAGCTCTTTGAAAGAGTTATTGCAGACCGCCTCGTTGGGCAGCTGGTGCGGGTGGGGCCGGATCTGGCGGAGAGCCAGTTTGGCTTCCGCAGGGAGCGCTCTACGGTGGACGCCATCATGTGCGTGCGAGCCCTCACGACGGGGGATGCAGTGGCCCGGGGTGGTGTCGTCTTGGCTGTGTCTCAAGACATCGCCAATGCTTTCAACACCCTGCCCTGGAGTTGCATCAGGGAAGCGCTCCGGTATCACTGGATGCCGCCCTACCTCTGTTGCGTGGTCGAGGCCTTTTTGACGGACAGGGCCGTCATCTACCCGGGTCACCAGGGAGAGTGGAACCGGCGAGAGATGTCGTGCGGTGTCGCACAGGGATCGGTCTTGGGGCCGCATCTGTGAGACATCGGGTACGACTGGGTGCTGCGCGCCGACCTCCCTAGCGGCGTCAGCGAAATTGGTTACGCTGGTCCTGGCGCAGGGGAGGTCGCACCAGGCGGTGGCTCAATTAGCGATTTGCGGTGTTGCGACAGTCGTTGAGAGGATCCGGCATTTGAGACTCGAGGTGGACCTGCACAAGTCCGAGGCCATGTGTTTTCATAGTCCTCGGAACGGGCCACCGCCGGGTTCCCAAATAAAGGTAGGAGGGGTTCACATCGGCGTTGGGTCGACGATGAAGTACCTGGGACCCGACCTCAACAGTCGGTGGAATTTCGTGGAGCATTTCCGACGTTTGGCTCCCAGACTGTAGCGGGTCGGGGCTGCCCTCAAGCGGCTCCTGCCCAATCTAAGGGGTCCAAACGCCTTCTGCCGGAGTCTCTACGCGGGGTTCGTGCGGTCCATGGCCCTTTATGGGGCACCGGTGTGGGCACGTACCTTGAGGCGGCAGCGGCGACCAGTCCGCCACCCGGTTGAACGCGTCACAAAGGGTCATGGCCATTCGGCTGGTCCGGGGAAACCACACGGTCTCTGGTGAGGAGGCGAGCCTACTTGCCGGATTGCCGCCATGGGATCTGGAAGCAAAAGTCCTCGCGCAAATTTGGGAATGGCGCGAGGAGGCGAAACGCTGGGGCGAAACTCCGTGGCCGCGACAAATTGCGGCTCGGCGGACAGAGCTCCGGCAAGATCTCATGGCGAAATGGAGAGAGCGACTGTCGCAACCCAACGCTGGGCACACCACAATTGCGGTGATAAGGCCCCTCTTTGAGGAGTGGCTTGAGAGGCGCCACAGCGCCCTCACCTTCCGCCTTACGCAGGTCCTCACCGGACGCGGCTGTTTCGGGAGCTTTCTGTTCAGGATTAGGCGGCAGGCAACGCCCGGGTGTCACCATTGTGTGGATCGCCTGGAGGACACGGTGGAGCATACGGTGGAAATCTGCCCCGCTTGGGCTGGGCACCGCCGTGTCCTCGTGGAGGCGATCGGCGGTGGAAACCGGTAACCTCTCACGTCCGGCCCTGGTTCAGGCCATGTTACGGAGCGAGAGGGTATGGGAAGCTGTCTCCTCCTTCTGCGAAGCAGTAATGCTCGCGAAGGAGGAGGCGGCACGCATGAGGGAGACGCCCTCACGCCCCTAGTCACCGCAGGAGACGCCCTAGGCGTCGGGTGTCCGAAGCGGATTCCCGGCCACTGTAGGCGCGGGCTTGCGGACGGCGAGTAATGGGTAGCTCGCCTTTCGATAAGGACCAGGCCCGAGTCGACAGCGCGTTGTGTTCCACGGGCGCCTCAAATAGGTGTCAGCAGAATTGACGGGGTCCGCAAGGGCCGATGCCTGTCTGGGTCGCAGATAGATTGGAAAAATTGTTACCGCGGCTCTGACTCAAGCAACTGAAGGAACACGGGTTGGTTTTAGTCAGTAAAAGTCTGTCACGCCCTCCCGCCTCACCCAGACTGGGAGAAGTAATTGGAAGATTTCATGATGAAAAAAAAAGTTCGTGACACACGGAACACGTGGACCAAGCGACTCTGATCACACCAAACATAAGCACACAAGCAGCCCTTTAGGTCGCCGGGACGCACTCACGCGTCCCAAAGCAAAACCGGCCACTCTCAACAGCAACAATTAGCCCTTAGTACATCTCCTTTGTCAGGGCTTCGCCCCAAAAAACACGTGGCTAGCCGGCGACCGTGCACCCAGTCACCCGCGGCCAAGAAGAAAAAAAAAGACACAGCCTCTCAACATAGGCAAAACGTCAAGTTGTATTTAGCACACATAGCATAAAAATTAAAACAAGATTACTAATTTCAAATAACCATTTCAAGAATTTTATTTTATTTTTTAAATAACCCTTCAGTGTAATACACCATCCTGGGTCCTAATCCCATCCATCAAAGTATTTAAGTTCAATTTATAATTAAATTCTATAAAATAAATTGTAGTTCTAAAAACTAAAAAACACGCTTTAATGGTAAGGATAATGGGACAAACTGTTTAAATTATTGCATTGTCATCGGTCCTTGATAAGTGTGCAAAGTTTCAAATCAATCCAACGTTTTGAAGTGGGTGAAAATCACGTTCAAAGATTCCGTTACATTGATACATAGATACATACATACCAAGCTAATAAAAGCGTGTTAAAAAAACATATCCACACTATATCATCAATGGTGGCTTCTTGGTGTTACGTTGACATCGACTCACAATTTTGGGCCATACATTGAGGCAAAGGCTCAGCTGGCTGCCAAAAAGTTGGGGATCCTTGCGAAGGTGAGAAGGTACTTCACGCCGGAACAGCTGCTCAACTTGCATCAAGCGCAAGTTCGATCGTGCATGGAGTACTGTTCTCATCTCTGGGACGGATCTGCCAAATACCAGCTTGATGCACTAGAGTCGATCGAAAAGCGGGCCAAGAAACTCATCGGCAATGAGGCACTGGTAAAGTCAAAGCTCCAGAGCCTTGAACATCGTCGCCGAGTTGCCAGTTTGTCGGTATTTTATGGGTTACATTTCGGGGAGTGTGCGATGGAATTACATGATTTAATTCCTTCCAGCCCGTTCCATCATCGGACTACCAGACGTACGGCGATGCGTCATCGGTACATGGTGGGCATCCCACCCATACGCACAAAACGTTTTGGGGACACTTTTATTATGCGTACAGCTAAAGAGTGGAATTCCCTGCCGGAATCTCTATATAAGAATATCTTTCCCGATAGCTACAATCTAGGGGTCTTTAAGTCAAGAGTGAATGGGTTTCTTCTAGGCAAGCGTGCTCCATCGTCGACCACATCATCGCTTACCATCAGGTGAGATAGTGGTCAAGCGCAAGCCTATAGACAATAAAAATAAAAAAAAACATCATCGGCGGAGGGACGAAACGCACTCGCCGCGGCATTTCACAATTCCAACTCCAATTTGTTGACCTCTCTAGCAAACGTCAGCTGTCAAACGTCAAAACAATAAGACATAAATTTTAGAGAACTTTTTTTTAATATATATTTTGGCTTCGCACGGTTTGTGCATTTCATCAGCTTTAGAGGATTTAACAGGAAATATGCTAAGTGATGTCAAGATATTTTAGTTAAATGAATGAATCCCAGGTCGGATAAAAAAGGTGTTACAGTATCCCCTCACTCGCTAGAATTTTGCAAAGGAACGAGCAAAATTCAAGCTGGTCCCCAGCTTAATTAGAAAAAAACCATATAGACATGTTACAAATCACCAACACATTTTAAACAAAACCATAGTTGTAAAACCTTAATAACAAAGCTAATGCAATGACCTACTAATATGTCACCCCTTACAAGGTAAGCAAAGATTGCCTTAAACATTACATAATAGTTACTATATCTACTTACTACATAATACTACTAATCCGTACCTACTTATAACTAACACTAACAAAAACAACAAAATTTAACAGTATAAGTAAAGAAGCTATACAATGCAATCCATACTTATAACTATTTACTAACACTAACAATAACAATCATATACAAATACAAGTAAAGTCTTACGAAGTGTTATCCTCGTAAGACTTTAGTTGTAGGTATTTTATTCAGAAAATGTATAAAAACCTGTATACTGTAGCGTGTTTGCCTACATAATAAACTTAAAGAAGTGGGTACGTAAAGAATGAGACGAGTGTGGATTTAATTAAACTAATAAATGACTACAGTCCGTGTGGAAGCACTTATCTATCTGCAGCGCACTGGTCCGCAAAGTGAATCCTCTTAATTGCACCCTGAAGTAATTGGAAATCTTCGCCACATAATACCGAACTGCCCTCTGAAAGAAACTAACCATGATCCGTTCATTAAGATTTCAACTTCTGATTAAATTAAAAGATTTTTTAAACTTTCCGACTCATATTTTTTCCATTCTTGTTAAAGAAGTGTCTTCGCTGCTCGAGAAATAATTCAATTTATCGATTTTTTTTCTTTTATGAAAAGCTTGAACAAGCCGAAAATCAATTTTGCAACTTGTTAATAACTAACTTTAAAAACACTTTTCTGTCATATAAAATACAAATTAAAACATTAAAAATGAAATGTATTTCACCGTCAAAAGAAAGTCAGTCAATGATATTCGCAGATCCCAATATTTTAAAATTTGGTATAATTTATTTCAATGGCCAACAGTTCCTAGAGATGGTGTAGCCGGTTATCGGCTTATAAATCAGACGATGTGCATCCGGGCGCGGAGAGACGGTAAAGGCACGGGCGGCGCGGCGCGGTGCGGTGCGGGCGAGCCGCCAGCCGCGCGTCCGACACGCTACCTACAAGCTCACCAACTGTTTGTAGCTGCACCGGAACTGCTGCTACAAAATTTTGTATGCGTTTACAAAATAAAAACGGTGCATACATATCGCCAAGTTTGCGATCCCTTTTCGCATCTTGAAGCGGATTGAAGGACACATTCAATGCGGCAAAAAATGAAACCATTTTTACCCGTCGAGCGTATGTTTGTATGTATCTCCATTTCTATAGCACTTTCTACAGCCCAAACAGCTTGACGGATTTAACGTATGAGGTGACGTTGGATTTGTCGCAATTGTGGGAGTGACATAGGCTATGTAAAAACGGGGGTGGTATAATTTTTTTTTCGGTATCATAACTATATGGGTATCAAATGAAAACTACTAAATAGACCATTCCAATAGTACATTGTGATACAAGGTTGGAAAGTAGGTTATTGCAAACGAGTTGTCATTAACAAGCCCGAGCCGAAGGCGAGGGTTTTTAATGACACGAGTTTGCAATAACCTACACACCCGTGTATCACACGACGTTTTTCAATACAGTTGTGAGAAACAGTAAAAACAAATCAAAGAATTAGATTTGTTTATTCACAAAAAAATAAAAATTTTAATATGGCGCGTTTTTGCAACTGGACATATTTGTTTACAAAGAAAACAGCCTATACAGCCTATTCGATTTTTGACAAACGTTGATGTGAAAATAATTAACTTAAAACTGGTAATTAAATATACTAAACAAGTCGCAATAGAGAGATATGTGCTATTCCACACAAGACTGCATTATACTCAAAGAGCTTTTTAGGAATGGCACCCAAGTTATTATACAATAAGTTGCCCATTACAATAAGAGATCTTGACAGCATAAACCACTTCAAAAAAGCTCTTCTTGATCTATTGGGCGAAAAAGCTTAATATACAGTCAATGAGTACCTGGAAGACAAATTGTAATCTTATGACATGTTATTTATTAATTTTGAATGTATTATTATTTCTTACCAATTATTTATTAAAAATTATAATTAGAATATTTGTACGCCGTTGATGGCAAGACATAGCGTTCATTTTGGGAAATAATTAACCGAGCGAAAAATATACTGAATGGGCGACTATTATACTTAGTAAGCGACTATTTATCCGATTTGAGTAATACCTTTTAGGAGATTTTTGTGAGCTGCGGTAATAATGTTGTTACATACTTTAATTGTATTTGGGTTTCTATTTTTTCTATTTTAGAATATTATTATTTTGAAAATAGCTGAACAACTATCGAGGCGACATCACTGTGCAGTGCGGGAGTTCGGATTTATTCGTGTCCAAGAGCGAGCGAAGCGAGCTCGGGAACTTAGGGCACCCCGACACGGATAGGTTAGGTTCGAAGGGGATGACGGGAGCTGAAGTGAGCGAGCAAAGCGAGCGAACTTAGCTCCCGTCATCTCCTTCATGTTAGGTTACTTTAGACCCTGCAGACAGAAAAAGGAGCCCTGTCGACAAACTTATATTTTCAAGTCGCTGTTTTAAACATTTGTATTCGCCCACTGTTTGTCGCCCACTTAGTATTTCAGTAAGCCATATTCAGTATTTTTTACACCTTTAATTTGATTTTTTTTCGCTCGTTTAAATACTAGCCGTTCATTTTTATTAACATTGTCAACTGTACCTTTTATTTACCTATGTTCTACAAATAAAAATATTTGAATTTGAACTATTTAAAAAAAAATAAGAATTCAATGCTAAAACGTACGGAATCATTAATTTTTCCTCGTATAAAATCGTATCCCATTTTATTCTATGTATGAAAACTCCTTGCTAATAAACTTTTTTAAATTGACTTATGGCGCGTTTTTGCAACTGGACATTTTTTTTCAACGAAAACAGCCTATACAGCCTATTCGATTTTTGACAAATGTTGATGTGAAAATAATTAAATTAAAACTGGTAATTAAATATATTAAACAACCATTTAAAAGACTTTTGAGAATTCAATGCTAAAACGTACGGAATCATTCATTTTTCCTCGTAGAAAATCTATCCCATTTAATTCTATGTTTGAAAACTCCTTGCTACTAAACTTTTTTAAATTGACTTATAAATTTAAAACTAAACTGCAAACATAATGATCGAGCTCGTAAACAAAAGTCACGACCGCGTAACAGAAAGATGCCTATGCGTAAGATTTAACTTTCGAATCATAATAATAGCCTCTGAAAGTACGCCATGTTTAACAACTGTATTGAAAAAATATATATATCGTAACCCTTTTATGTTCCTATTGTGTTATAACTTTGATAGCAAAATAAATAATCTTTTGAATTCGTTCATTAATATAACTAAAAAGTCTGAAATAAAACAAATTAATAAAAAAACAAAAAACCTGACTGCTATGAATAATTCACTGAATAGAGAAAAACAAGTACTAAAAAAAGTATAATTTATACATTAAATATTAAGAGGTACTGCAGGCAGGGATAAAAAAAAATATAGAAAAACCGACCAAAACTTCGTTTGTCTAGGCTGACAGCCCCTCATAATATTGAATGTATAAATTATACCTAGTATTTGTTTTTCTCTTTTCATTTTATTATTTTTTTGCAGTTGGGTTGCTTGTTTTTTATAATAATTTGTTTTGTTTTTAATAATTAGCAAAGACTATAATGAAATTGCTTTGTGTTCATCATGATAATATTATTTAAATCTGTTACTATTCAAAATGGTCGGCTTCAAATTATAATTGTGTAAAGGTAACAGACAGAATTGTTCATTTCGAACTGATGGCTTCTATTTCAATAGACCTTTTAAATGAGCTTCACATTGTGTTCAGTTAAATGCTAATTAGACCCTGTTTTCAATTCATATGCTCTATAGAGATGCCCGAACAAAAAATAATTCAATGGAAAAATATGTAATTAAAAAGGGCACAATAAAATGAAATTTACTACATAGCTAGTTTGATAAAACAGAACCAGAACAAATAATGGATACGGCTTCATATGTTGAGCGACGATGGTTAGTGAAGAATGTAAAATAAGTTAACAAAGAAAAGAGAGCGCCATGAAATATGCAGACGTGCGCAACACAAATTGCGCTAACTTGAGAATGAAATGCAAAACTTGAACGTTGGGGAGGCCAAGCGTGAGTCAAGTGTGCGCTCTGTAAATAGGACGGACAGACTTGGGCGAGTGCGCGCTAACTCGCCTACAATATTATTGTGTGCTGCTAACTAACTTGTTTGTCATTTCAGATACAGGCACGACTAGTGTGCCTCGGTCCGCACGGAATGCCTCGAGGAGCTATCCGCTCGGTTTATCCGTGGAATCGTGGCCGCCGTCCTTGCGGAATACAATGTAAATCACTTTGATTTATGTGCTCTAAGCGATAGTGCGACGGTAAGAGTTGAATCTTTTCTTTGTTGTGGTATGTCTTGCATTTACTTCATTTGTGTTAAACGTATTGTCACTCTGCGGCCGAGGGGATAGCGCTCAAGGGATACTGTATCGAAGTCTCTTGACGGCAATTCCTAGCAGCTAAGATAAAACTTACTCGCTTCCGTATTTCTGACCTTATATTATCATCTTACTAAAACTAGGTATTGCTAAAACCACTCATACTCTTTGGACTTCAAATTATAAAAGCCAGCTCTCTAAAAGCGCCAGCCCCAACGGATACGAACGGATACAGACACATAATTGCGAAGTTCAAATATTTCATATCTCTCAGCCGTCGTCGGTCATATTTCACCAATCTTGTTGTTCGTTGCAGTGCAAGTAAATCTTTTCAGAAGCGGGCGTGTACCACTTTTTTAACGTTGAAGTAATGGCGTTGACTTGAAAGACTTTTATTCGAGTCCATTCGGTAAGGATTTAGGGGCTGTTAGCGTCATATAACAGCAATTTTGCCGTTTCGAGTGCCGTCACCGCAATGTTTTCAAATAATGTTAAAATTACCACATTTCATGTGTTATGCGAGTCTCTCTCGCCACCTTATTGTCAGAGAGTTTAGTGTATCTGTTCTGAACTCAATTCTCTTTTTTTTTGATATTTCAAAAGGCTTTTAGTAACTGCTAATAAATAGAACCGAGCCCGTGGTGTTTCGTCGGGCAGCCAATGAAACTCTTTGCCAATATCTTATATATTAGGCAAAATATACACTTTTACACTAAAAACAGTGATATTCACAATATTAACACCAGAAATAAGGACAAATTACGAGCTCCTTTTCACCGGCTTCATAGGGTTCATAACTCATTTGTTGGGCTTGGTATAACCTTTTATAACAAGCTACCCTCTGCTCTTCTAGATTTGCCTTTTAATGCGTTTAAAGTTAAAGTAAAATCAAACCTTTGTTCAAAGGCATACTATTCTATTAACGACTACTTAAACGATAAAAATAGTTGGTCGCTGTGATTAACTCAAGACAATGTTTGTGTTCTTTCTCCAGAATTAGCTTACCTACTGACAGGTTTTTTAAATCAAAATCAAAAATTCATTTATTTGCGTAAATAAGGTACAGAAGGTTAGTAAAATGTACAAAATTGTTCTCTTACTCTCCCTTTAATTTCGGCGTGCAAACATAAAATAGAGTTAAATGATCATAATCATGCAGTCATCAAACAGATAAGCCCATTAAAATTGTATTAGTGAATTAAATAAATGTCAATATACTATGAAAAATTAATAAAGATAATATTCACAAATGTCAATAATGGGCGAGATTCACCACACAATAGTAATAACCAAATACAAAATAATAACAATCATAATTAAAAATAAAAATTAATAATAATAAAGATAATAATCAAAATTGTCAATAACAATCATGTCAATAATTGGCGAAACACGCCAGACAATAACAAAATCCAATGACAAAAAAATAACAATAATAATTTAAAAAATAATAAAGATAATAATCATAAATGTCAATAATATTCATGTCAATAATGGGCGAAATTTGCTACACAATAATAAAAACCAATGACAAAACAATAACAATCATAATTTAAAATTACCGTGGAATTTACAAAAAACTTACAATTTATACTCCAAAAACTCATGTACACTATAAAAGCATTTTTCAATTAGAAACCTCGTCAAATTATTTTTAAATCTAGAAAACGGTAGCATTTTTATGAAATTTGGTATTTTGTTATACAATTTTATGCACATAATGTAGCTGTTGTTACTCGTTAATGTGAGATTCGTCCTCGGTTGAAATAACTTATTAGTATACATAGATCGCGGGGCATAGTAGTTCGTCGCCTGCTGAAAAAGTTTCTTATGTTTGAAAACAAATATACAGGATTCTAATATATAAATACATGGAAGAGTTAATATTTTATATTTCCTAAAGAATGGACGACATGACTCTATTTGTTTCAACCCAAATATAGCTCTTAGACACTTTTTCTGCATAACGAATGCTTGATCAATCTCCACACAACGACCCCACAGGATAATACCATACCTTAGAGTGGAGGTTATATAGCCATGGAAAGCCGTTATTGCGGCACTTCTAGATACCTCGCAGCTAATACGCCTCAAAGGGTATATGAATTTATTTATTTTAACACAAATGTCATTTATATGATTTTTCCATGAGCAAAATTTATCTAAATTTATTCCAAGAAACTTAACAGAGTCAGTTTCTGCCAGGGCAACCCCTTTATAAGATATATTTAGGTCCAAGGGTTTTGATCGATAAGTGTGAAATTGCATAAATTTTGTTTTATTAATATTAACTTTTAAATTATTAGTCTCTAGCCACTCTATAGTTTTTTGAAGAGCAATATTTATTTCTTGTTCGTACGAACTTTTATCATGTCCTTTGATTATGATTGTAGTATCGTCGGCAAACAGTACACATTTATGATTTATAATTTCTGGGAAATCGTTTATGTAGAGTAAAAACATTGGCGGTCCCAAAATACTGCCCTGTGGCACGCCATATCTGTTAAACATAAACGAAGATTGGGATGATTCCAAAGTTTTTGTTTGGTCATTATAATTCGTTATTTCCACAGATTGTATTCTGTCAGACAAATATGATTCCATCCAGTTATATGCCGTTCCTCTGATTCCATATCTGGAAATCTTTTCCAATAATCGTTCATGAGAAACGTGATCAAACGCTTTACTCATATCCATGAATAAAACTGTAACCGGTATTTTCTTGTCAATACAGTCTGTTATTTCTTTTATTAATTGAAAGGCTGCCAAAGACGTACTTCTATTTTTACGAAACCCATTTTGTTCGTCCTTAATAATTTTGTGCTTTTCAATGAAGTTTGCTAATTTGTTATGAAAAGCTTTTTCAAAAATTTTTGAAAAAATAGGTATTAAAGTCACGGGTCTGTAATTGTCCATTTGAGTGCTATCACCTTTTTTAAATACTGGTTTCACCAAAGATTTCTTTAGTAAATCGGGAAATATTCCTTGCTCTAAAGAGAGGTTAACAACATGTAGAAGTGGCTCTAGAATTATATTGACTGACAGTTTTATGATGTCAGTGCGAATATTATCATAACCAGTAGCTTTGGAATCATTTAGAGACATCACTATTTTTTTAAGGTCACTACCATCCAGTGGGTACAAAAATATTGAATTACTGATTGAATTAATATGATCCATTTGCTTCAATCTTGTATCTTCTTTATTGCCATGGCTACCATTGGTAACCGAGTTAATGAAAAAATCATTGAAATGATTTGCAATAGAATCAGGACTTACACAGTCAATGTTGTCCATAGTAATTTTTGGAATACAGGAGCGTTTTAAATCTGTGCCGGTGTGCTTTTTTATTACATTCCACGCTGCCTTACACTTATTTTGAGCTTTATTTATGTATTTGGTATTATTATTTTTCCGAGACGTTAAAATGCATTTTTTCAGTAAATTACAATAGCTTTTGTACTTGTTTTTGTGGGATTCATTATTTTTATATTTTAATTTATAGTGTAATTTACTTTTATTCTTACAGCTTATTTTTATTCCTTTAGAAAGCCAGTTTAACTTATTTAATGCTTTATTTGTAACTTTTATGCGAATCGTAGGAAAACATAAATTATAAAATAGCAGAAATGTATCAATAAATTTTTGGAATGCTTCGTTGGCTGAGTTTTCCTCAAATACGTCACCAAAAGATAGACATGAGATTGAGTTTAAAAATGTTTCCTTATTGTCATTACTGTAGTCTCGTTTAACTTGATACCACCATTTTAAAACTGGTTGATGTATTTTTGTAACAGCCCAAGAGTATGATTGGGCTGTATGATCCGATAAACCTAAATTATGTATTTTTGCACACCCTTTTTCTATGCTGGTTATGATGTGATCTATGCAAGTTTGTGTCTTTTCTGTTACTCTAGTAGGTGCCAAGATAGCATGTTTTATGTTGTAACTATTTAGCAAGTAATTATATTCCCTACTTTCCTTTGACTGTTTCAAAATATCGATATTTGTATCCCCACATATAATAATTTTCTTTCTTGTATTACGACACAACGTCCTCAATAGACTCTCGAGTTTATCAAGAAAGATCGTTACCTTTGACGAAGGGGTTCTATATACACATATTAATAATATACCGTATTTAGTAAGTTCTAATCCACAACACTCAAATACACATGTTTCGCTTATTTTTTGTATTTCCTGTATTATTTTAAATTCAATTTCGTTTTTTATAAGAATGATAACGCCCCCTCTTTTTGAAGTTTTCCTTGAATAGTAAGCTGCAGTCGTAAAACCTTTTAGGCGAAAGTTTTTTTCCGTACCTTCAAGCAAGAATGTTTCAGTAAGACACAGTACATCTACGCTGATCTCGTTATTTAGCAAATCTAACGTGGCAAATGAAATTTCGTCACGTTTGTTTAAGGCACCGGCTATATTTTGGTGTAGAATTGTTAAGCGTGGCTCATTTTTTGTCACGAAAAAAGCCATCTGGGTTTTGAGTTATTATATTAATATTATCTGTTTGTACACTAATATCGTTCAAACTACAGGTCTGTACAGCAACATCCTTGGTGCATTTTTGACTATTCTGAATAATTAAGTTTTCGGTATGTTTTTGAAAATTATTCTTATAATTTACACACAAAATTTGCCTGTGGATTAACCTACAAGTATTCAACCTTGTGATATATTTTATTGAAATATTAAAATCATTATGGAACTGTACAAAAGAAGAATTCTTACAATTATAACACACAAATCTTAATAAATTATTTAATTTTTTTTCATTTAGGGTCTTATTTTTGTAATTTTGCCCGACTAACACATTGGTGAATTTTAGCTGGCATAATGTATGGTGTAAATACGTTTGAATGTCCATAGGGTTTGTGTCATTTGAACCTGCCATTATAATTACAAAATCAGTTTTGTTAAAATCCTTACACATATTTGCGCAGTTTTTTAATACTTCTCCAATGGTTGCATTCGGTTTTACGAATGACGTCACAGCAAATTTCTCCCCAAGATAGAACTGCAGAATGTTTCGGACACCATATCCAGATTGGTCGGCAAAGATCATAACTCTCTGGGTATCATTTGACTGAGGTTGGTGTTTTAGTGTTTCCTGCCCGTCGTTAGATGTTTGTATATTACCTATTTCCAACTTCTTCTCCGAGGTCAAAGATGTCTGTTTAGTTAGCTCGTTGTCGTCGGCATCGTTGTCAATTCGACCCATACAGGTGCTGGAATTTTGAACGTCATTAATCGATAGCGTTTTTGCCTCGAGTATTCCATCAGTACCGCAGATCGATCCTGCTGTGTTTAACAAGCTGTCTCCCACCTCTGTCTCGGTCGCGACGCTGTCAGGTTGATGAGTCGTAGGTGAAGAACTCTTATTCGGGGTAGAAAAACAACTTGTTTTTAGAGTTTTCTTTTTCCGTGCAGAAATTGGCGAGAACTTTTTTGCATCAATTAAATTCACCTTTTTATAGGTTTCGATAATTTTCTGGTATTGGCCTATATCCATTTTTAAGCGAAAATTTTCGCTATTTAAGTTGTCGATCTCTAGATGAGCACTTTCCAATTCCATTGTTAGCTTTTTTATTTCATCTTTAAGGCTTGAATATTCGGTGTCATTTAGTGAAGCATTCGGTAAGCTCAACATTGTGGCGTCTAGTAACGTAGAGCTTGTGCTTAAATTATTATTTAAAATATTGTCCACTGACTTTGCTCTTGATGTTTTACGGACAGTAATATTTTCATTTTCAAAATTGTCCATTATGACAATAAAGATTTCGAAAGTATAATTCAAATAATATTTGACGCTTTTTTTTTGTTGAAATGGATGTACCAACAGTTTTTATTCCGCTTGTTTAAAAAGAAAAACAAAAAGTCATAAATACAAAAAGTGACTTTCGTGGGTTATATGAGTTATATAATTGTTTTTTTTTTTTAATGAGTTGTATTGCAATATGTAGTAAGCTAGCGACCTCGACAGTGGATCATATATTATTCTTGCCTAACTGTTGATTTATTTTTTACTTCGATGGTCCTAGTTTATCATAATTATGTGACTTCGAGTTACAGCTGTATTAGATATATGTAGGCGGGCACGCCCTTTATGCCTGGAGGCTTTGTAATTCGGGTACTAAGTTCCCGTTTGTTGGTATATTTGCGTGTGCTAGCTGTCATTATGGCAAATATATTCTATTTTAATTTTTTGTGTTGAGTAATGTAAATTATTTGCATACTATTGTATAGAATCAAGTTTTTGTTTTTTTCCTAACTGAACAGACAGCTGTGCTGCTGGGGAGTTTGTTGCGCCACTTCTTCTTCCCAGCAAAAGCACTAGGAAGTGGTGAAAGGCGGGCGTTTTTGGGGGACTGTCTTATGTAATTTTGACGTTCGGAAAGTGCTGATTCTCAGCCTAGTTTGAATAAATGACTTTTGAATTTTGTTTTTTTTTTTTTTTTTTTTGATCTCATGTCTATGTCAGCTGTAAATTGAGTTTTGGAACTGTCACTTCAGATATATGTCACATAGGTGAATTTATAAAAAATAGCCCGACAAAACCGATGTAGGTAATCCTGGGGTGAGTGAACGTCAAAAATATAAACGTAAACATATGTGCATGTCAAATTCAGTGCTGCGGAGTTTTCTATTTTGCCGCCTTAAATTTTACCGGTATATCTTATGATGCTAGTGCCCAAGATAAAATATAGTACCTATCTTAACAATATTACCGTCGTGCGTTTGTAAATCACCTTAATTTTAAGCCTTGTTATCCTAAATAGAATAGTAAGGCATTAATAACAAGAAGCCTGACGTCTTTACAATAAAGATCATTAGAAGTCTATGAAGGAACGGATGTAAGTTAATATCTACTTAGATAATAAATCAGAATCCTTACGACGGCACCTTTGTTGCATTATCTTGAACCAGCCGCTCCTTCAAGTTCCCAGTTAATAAAAAAAAACTGCATCTCATTTAAAATGCGGTCTATCTCATCCCGGGTGTAGAATATTATTATATTATGTATATAATGGTTTAGATGTACATGTATCTTGTCACACAGCGGTTCATTAACGCAGGTTTGAAGATGCAGAAGCTCTCCGCGACATTATCCAATCATCATATTCGCATTGTGATGTCACCCATCCCCCGTGAAATCTCACCGCCGCCGCCGCGACGTGCCGCTCATTGTACCCGTCCCACTTTTTAATCTGAAGACGTCGAATAAAAGCACAATACTAAAATACATCTCGCTCCGTATTTGTTCCCCTTTTAATCAGCGAGAATTAAATTTTTATTTCATAAAAATAACATAACTTTGTGTCATTTAGCCGGCCGTCTATTCCATTGTCATTGCCGATACATACCCAGTGGGGAGCACATAGAAAATGACGTCTCGGGAGAGAAAAACTACACGTCGGATATTAGCGGCGCAATATTAATCTAAGGACGCTGGCAGCCTCGTGATGACAACACGTCTTCTGGTGTAGGATTGTCTGCGACGGCGACGAGGGTATAAATCATGGCTATATTACCAAGTCAGTATGTACCGGCTCCTAATATATATATCAAGATACATAAAGGAACAGGCTCGCCATGTGCTGCTGGAGTTACCTCGGCTACAGTCGCGGGACGGGCAAGCGCTGCTGTCGCGAGCCACCGCCACTACTCAGACAATTGAGATGAATGTTGCAGCGACCCGGCCCGCCCGAGCCCCTGATTGTCTCCACATACTTCTTCTATATTTCATTTTGTATTCTCACATTGTTGGTACAGTCACAGCCTCCTGTATCCACAAACGTTGATTGCAGCCATTCCGCAATGACAAACATCTGAGTTATTATTATTATACATACATGTAAGAGGAACTGCGATGAGACAAAGTTTTTGCAAAACCATCTGTATATGAGCGAGCGCTTTGTATTAGCAACAAAGCCACACCGCGACTTGCATCGCTGGCGCTTTTAGGCGGGCAGTTATCGTGCCTGCCACAAATGCGAATTTACGCTTTGCATTTTGAAAAATTAAAAGCGACATTTTCAATGCAATTTTGAGCGTTCTTTCCGCAGTCGGCGCGGGTAATGGCCACTCCAATCCGAAATTGCGCGGTCTTTTTTGTTGCCGACGCTTTCGTAAACACTTATTTGTACCTACTATTTACAGAACTCTTCACTGTTACTTAATCACAAGTAAATCACTCCATTTTCAAACGATTTTCAACCAATCACGGAATAATGTCCGACTCGGCTGTGATTGCTTGTCATTTCAAATACAGTTTCAAGTCGTAACTACTTACTTATAGGGTTGGTCTAATCAACATTTTGTTACTTCATTAAAATTATGTTAACACGTACCTACTTAATACATAATATGGTAGACAGACACCTAGATACCGTTAATATATCGAACATAACAAACAGAAATGAAGAAAGAAAAAAACTAGTTTATTTGGCACAAACAGATACACACAATGTAGGTATAAATAGAATCAACAGACAGAATATCAAGTTTTTAAGATTGAAAGAATAAGCACAAATATCAAAACCAACGAGCCGTTGTTATTGCCCAAAGAGTAATTCAAAACAGTTACAGACTTAAATTATTAATCAACATAATGTAAACAGAACTTACATCGATTTTAACCGTTATTTTCGTCATAAAATGAAAGTACAATCCATTTTGAGGCACCCTTTCAAAAGCAACAGTGTAATGATGGCAATCAGCTTAATACTCAATTTAAATAGCCAGATGTTGGATGGGGCTGTTAGCGCGTTGGGTGCCGGGCAGCTGGGGTGCTGGGCTCTCCACCACCGTCTCGCGCCGCTCCGCTCCACGTGCGACTGCCGCCGAGAACTACAGCCTCCTTAATTGCCACTAATAATAAAATCAAACGAGAAAACGACTCTAACAAATTGCATTATTTGCTCAAATGGCCCTCGGAAAGCATTCATGTCGCCGATCCGTAATGTTAACACTTTTCCGTTTTGGTCATCACAAAATTGTGTTTGAAAAAACGGATCTCGCCGCTGTGTTTCTGAGAAAATTAAGTAGATTCATCTTGTTACTTATTGGATTAAAATTTCTGAAGGACTATCCGCTACGCACTAAAGTTAATTTACACAAATGCTGTATTAGCGCCAGTTAAGTGAGATAATATGTTTAAGCATATACGCGGTAAATAGTCTACTATTTTTCCGCTTGTGACAATTAAAAACTACTCAGCTCTTTTTATAGTGGGACATTAAATTTATCTTCTTAATTTTTTGCAAAGTGGAAACCTTCAGTGGGGCAAGAGATTAAATTACAAAATGGTATAAAAAGTTGACTTGCCGGGCGAGGCTGCATTGCAACGACATTAATTCAAAAGTCGCCGCCTAGAGCAAATTGTCAAGCTGAGTGCAGACACACTGCGCCTTATTCCCAGCCAAGTTTAGAAAGCTAGATAATGTAGATGGCAGTCTGAACCTTATTTCAAAGTTAGTATAAATGTGAAGCAATAAACTAGCATAATATCTGGTACGGAGTTAAGCACTCAAATAATAGTACGCTATGCGGTTTAGGTATGCTTCTATTATAGGGGTGTAAATTCGGTAGTTTAATGTGTAGTGGCACAAATAAGAAGTAATAGAGCTATAAATGAAGGTGCGAATGTATCGACATTCGGTTCATTATTACCGCTGCACGTTCCAACTTTGAAATACCTGCTTCATGATGTCGTGCAGTGCGACGATAAATGTTTTGTTACAAATACTTTTATCTTGCAAGCGGATTGCAGTTCGCTGACCCATGAAGATAGTGGTTAGATAAAATAGAGAGTGGTACCTACCTAGCTTAAACAACAACATGATATATTGCATTAAGGCCGTGCCCTGACCAAAAAATCAGTATGAGATATGAGCATTCCTATTGGCCTAGCGGCACTGGTGGCGCATGAATTACGGTAGTGAATACGCCCAGATTTTAGAATAAAATCTTTATAAAATCGAATATTGGTCTTTTGAAAAAAATAAAACTTACAAAATGGTCGTTATCAAATTGTCTATCCATTAGTGTTAGTATAAAC
This sequence comes from Orthosia incerta, assembly GCA_948252205.1. Taxonomy (NCBI): domain Eukaryota; kingdom Metazoa; phylum Arthropoda; class Insecta; order Lepidoptera; family Noctuidae; genus Orthosia; species Orthosia incerta. Next base: position 14,637,996 of record OX411754.1, read on the forward strand.
AATAATTAATGTACACTTTACGAGGAGATGCATGCTATCAATAATTATTTCACATTTTTATGGTTTAGTTGGCAGGAGATTAGTGAAATATAAAACTCTTTAAAAAAAAAGTGTACTACAATTTTAGAATCAACATTATGTAGGAATTTAATATATTTTATTAATTGATATTTCTTTTTAAATAAAGAGTAGATAGCTCTTAAAAACTGCACAAAAACGACTAGCGCGGCGTTTTGCTCGGGGAGGCGCCTTAAATTAAAAATTAGCTATGATACTTTGTGGTGATACGGTCTTAGAAAGGTATTATGACGAGCTTTATAAGGCGCGCGCATCATCATCATATCAGCCGGAAGACTGCTGGACATAGGCCTCCCCCATGCGTCGCCACATTGACCGGTCCCATGCGTCTCGCATCCAGCGAACTCTCGCCACCGCCACCAGGTGCACGCATACGGACATCAAAACAGGTTCGTGATTAATATCAAGTATTTTTTACGCATCACTAGATAAAATTTCTAACTGAAAATCATTTATGGACCTTTTTATTTATTTGACTAATTTTACAATCACTCATCCAAGTAAAATGACAAGGTTAGCGAAAAAACTCTAAACCTTCGGGAAAAGTCCTTGAAATATCTTGTCTTCTGATCCTTTATTTATATTAGAAGTAAATATATTATCAAATATTCCACAGCTGAGATAACCCGCTTTGATCCGATGCTCATCCTTCCGACTACAATTTTTAACATCTAAAATTTTATAAGCAGTGGGATCAGTCATAAAGTGGGGAGAAGTGGCACTCTGTTCTCTTTGAAAACTGCAAGTTCATGGTTTGAATGTAACGTATCTTTTATGTTTTTCAATGGCCAAAATAAAATGCGGATTCTTTGCAAAGTGAACCTTACAGAAGAATTATTTTTATATTTTGATCAGTGAAGAACCTTCACTGTCAAAGATCAGTCAGATTTCTTAGAAGACTTGTTGCCGGCAGCTTCTCAAAATTGTTCTCAAGTTGTTGTTGTTGTATATTATGCGTAAATATAATAAGCATAAACAAAATTATGCTATGTTATATTTTGTCTAAAGTTTTTATGCAAATGGATAGGGAACCGTTTTTTTATTTTTTCTGCATATAGTTTGTAGATTTGTATTTGTTTGTTCAAAGATGTTTTCTTGCTACAAACACAATATTCAACGAAATAACCAATAACCTACTTGAAATAGTTGCACTGTGACCTGTTTTACCTACGGAATTTTTCACACGAGCATAAGATTCAAATTTCTAAATAAAAAACAAGAGAGAATGTGTGTCCGATGCAATGCGCGGTAACAAAATCTAAAAACAATAAATATTGCTAAAAGCGTGTGAAATCCGCGGGTGCTGGTTAGTTTCATTTTGGGAAGTTTTCGTAGCCCGTAGCATAACCGTAGTCCGTAGCGCGTAGCATAACCGTAGTCCGTAGCAAACGCGTAGCAGTATATGGAGGGAAGTGGAAATTTATATTTTTTCCTACTCCTCCATTATTCTTTCCGATTAATTTTATTGCGGGATCCAAGACAGTTAAATTCATTCTCCGGGACTTCGTCGAGCTTCATTGCCTCGGCACTTTTCTGTTGGTCGCCACTGTTGATTCTGGCTTTCAGGAGTTGCAATGGTTTGGGAGTAGTGCGGTGGGATTGTCCCAATAAAAAAAAAAACGAGTAGCACTATAGCCATCGCAGATTTTATTTATCACGGGTTTTTAGAAATCTTTTAGGTATATTCGTAAGGTAACATTTTTTTTTTATTTTTTTTTATTTGTGATGGGTTTGCTCTTGACTCTAGTCTAGGTCAAAGGTGACAGAGACAGAGTCGACGATGGAGCGAGCTTACCCAGAAGAAGCCTGTTCACTCTAACTTTGAAGAGATTCGGGTTGAATGCGTTCGGAAACACAGACGCAGGTAGTGAGTTCCACTCATTCGCTGTGCGCATTATGAAGGATGTTTGGAAGCGCTTGGTGCGTATTGGTGGAATGGCAACAAGGTAAGGATGGTAACTTGCAATGCGTCTAGATGTCCGATGGTAGAAGGGGGCTGGTGGGATGAGGTCGTGGAGTTCTTGAGCACACTCACCGAAGTACAGTCTGTAGAAGACCGACAAGCAGGCAACCTTGCGGCGATGAGCCAAGCTGTGTAGCTTGGCATCCGCCAGCTCAACGTCGCCAATGAGCCTCTTGGCTCTGCGTTCCACCGAGTCAAGCGCGGCAAGCTGATACTTAGCTGAGCCATCCCAAAGGTGGCTGCAATACTCCATGCAGGATCGGACTTGCGCTTTGTAAAGGGTTAAAAGCTGTCCAGGCGTAAAGTATCGCTTCACTCTATTTAGGATGCCCAGCTTTTTGGCCGCAATTTGAGCTTTGTACTCAATGGAGGCGCCGAAGTTGAGGCTGGATGTCAACTCCATGCCCAGGAGCTCGAGCCGATCAGCCACAGGAACAGACGCACCCCGAAAAGTAGGAGTTTGATCGAAGATACTCCTTTTTGCGGTAAAAAGACACGCCTGTGTTTTGGTGCGTTAAAGGAGACCAGATTGTCATCACCCCACTGGGAGACAAGGCTTAAGGTCAAATCTGTCCTTTCCACCATAGCCTCTCTCAAGGAACGAACTTCATCCACGCTGGTTCTTGCGCTAGACAAGTATCTCTCTGCAACAGTACTGTCATCTGCGTACCCAATAATACCAGGCTGAAGTAGGTCATTGATGTGTAGCAGGAAAAGAGTTGCAGAGAGAACAGACCCCTGAGGTACTCCGGCATCAATAGCCATGAAGTCAGAGGAGCAGCCGTCAATGACCACTCGGATCGACCGTTCATTGAGGAAGTCTGATATCCAGCTACAAAAACCAGCGGGGATGCCATAAGCAGGAAGCTTACTGAGTATACTCGCGTGCCAGACCCTATCAAAGGCCTTCGAGATATCAAGCGAAACAGCAAGTGCTTCGCCGTGTCTCTCGATGGCTTCGCCCCAGCAGTGCGTGACATACACAAGAAGATCGCCAGTTGACCGTCCCCGGCGAAAGCCATATTGACGGTCACTGAGGAGATTGTTGTCTTCAAGGTAGGTCAGCAACTTACTGTTCAGTACCCTTTCCATAACTTTGGACAAAATGGAGGTAATGGCGATCGGACGGTAATTGGCAGGGTCTGCACGGTTGCCTTTTTTGGGCACTGGTTGCACATTTGCAAGCTTCCAGGATTTCGGTACCGTTCTTTTTACAAAAGAGAGGCGGAACAAACGAGTCAACACAGGAGACAGTTCTGGCGCACACTGCCTCAGCACTCTCGCTGGGATGCCGGCAGGCCCGCTGGCTTTGTTCACGTCTAGACTGCACAATACTCTCCGGACCTCTTTAGCGTGCACAGCGATCTCCGGCATGGAAGAGTCACAGTGAGGTACAGTAGGTGGTTGCTTGGAGCCAGCGTCCAGACGTGAATTGCCAGCAAAAAGAGATGCAAATAAATTTGCTTTGTCTCTCGCAGAGTGAGCCAGCGTCCCATCAGGTTTCAGCATCGGAGGTAAAGTGGGCCGACAGAAATTCGTTTCGACCGCTTTAGACAGGGACCAAAACTGTTTACTACCCGGAGGGTGCGATGCCAGCTTGGCCCCAATACGTCCAATATGGTCAAAACGTGCCTGACGCAGAACCCGCTTGCAGAACTTGGCGGCAGAATTAAAGGCTCTTTTTTTCGCGCGAACCCTACGTGCTCTAACTTTGCGGTCGCGGGCCCCGACCCAGGCTTGGTAGGCAAACTCTTTTCGGGCCTCAGCGAGGGCGCATTCAGCATTATACCAAGGTCGGGATTTGGGACCGAGCGCAATGTCGGAGAATGGTATGAAATATTCCATTCCCTGCCGAATCACATCCGCAACCGCGTCCGCACAGCTCGAGGGGTCACCCGAGGAGAAACACACATGCCGCCAAGGATAAGACGCAAAAAAGTGCCGCATCTCGTCCCAGTCTGCTGACTCGTATCGCCATACTCGCCTCGTGCCTCTAGGGCTCTCATCTGGAGGAGAGCAAGTCGAAACGGATTTCACTAGACAGTGGTCAGACGTTCCCAGCGGGGCTGAGACCGACACCGAATGACTGTCCGGATCAGTTTTAGTCATTTTTAGGGTTCCGTACCCGAAGGGTCCAAAAATAACCCTATTGCTGTCACTCACGTGTCCGTTTGTTTGCTTGTCTGTCTGTCCGTCGTCTGTCACAAAATTTTGTGACAAACGACGGTTTGTTCCGAAGAATTTTAAACATCCTATTGACCTAAGAATTTTTCTTCTTCCTATTGACCTAATATAAATACATATTGTAAAGAGGTTTTTTTTTGTTGGTTTTACCGAATAGGCTCCGAAACTACTAGACCGATTTAAAAATTCTTTCACCTATGGAAAGCTACATTATGCCGGAGTAACATAGGCTATAATTTATTTTTTTTAAATTACAGATCCTTATGAAAATTGCAATAATGTAACCCGAAGTAGCAAAATTTTGCCTATAAAATTAATTATTTGGCGCTTAGAAAACTATTGATGATACATAAAAATGATGTACTACGTGATTAAAGTACTCATTATTATACCTACAAAAAAGTCTGCGTGAGAATATATCTAACTATCATAGTTAAGTCACAATAGCAGCTTTTGTGTTCTATAATTTAATTAGATCGCCGCCGCCCGGTAGAAACAAAAGTTTTCGTATTGTAGTATTATTTCTTATTCAAATAAATAGTATCACAAATTGGTAGGCAGATGGATAGGATAAGGTTGCCAGTTGACGGGAGTGAAGCCGCGAGAGTCAGCTAGTTACATAATTTGTATTTATTGGTATTTCTTAGTAAAATTACTAAGAAATACCAATAAATACAAAATTTGGTACAGATCCCTACATGTGCTAAGTCCGACACGCACTTTTAGTAAAAATTGGACTGCTTCATTTAATGTCTAACTTTTTATATAATGAAATATTCATCACAATCAATGCTGTAGCTGTTATACAATCCTAAAAACATGAATCTGCTCATGCTAAATCTAATATCTTCCCCAACCATATCTAGAACATCGCCGCATTATTGTGGGTGAATCCCGACTAATGCCCTCTATCATAGTGGTACGCTGCACAGAAGCGCATATCAGCTTTACACCACATCGGGCCACAAGAAGTGGTTGCCGTACTTAGCAGCGTATTACATACCTACCCACTTAGCTGTAAGCCGCCGTAAACTTTGCGATCCGGATTAAAATAAAGATGTATGATAGTGTTTTGTTTTGTACTAGATAATGTGTAATTTCACCTTTTTGAACTGTTGCAATTTAATTCAATACAAGGTCTGAAAACCAATTCTCGTACTTTAAAAAGTTCAAATTCAAATCGAATTATCACCTTTATGACAAAATTTTATCAAAACCCGTTCACGAACATGACGCATGAATTGACACCACTCAGCTCAACCATCACGAAGGGAACCGAATGATCCAACTCATGTGCCACCATCAGAGAGACATTAGAGAGAGCATGTCACACTCAACTGCCAGGGCACACACAAGTCAACGAACGTCACAAACGTACTTGGCACAGTCATTAGGACCCGTACCCAAAGGGTAATGACGGGACCCTATTACTGAGACTCCGCGATCCGTCTGTCTGTCTGTCGGTCCGTCTGTCTGTCCGTCTGTCACCAGGCTGTATCTCATGAACCGTGATAGCTAGACAGTTGAAATTTTTACATATGATGTATTTCTGTTGCCGCTATAACAACAAATACTAAAAACAGAATAATATACATTTTTAAGTGGGGCTTCCATACAACAAACGTGATTTTTGGCCGTTTTTTGCGATAATGGTACGGAACCCTTAGTGCGCGAGTCAGACTCGCATTTGGCCGGTTTTTTTTAGGTACAAATGCCATTGAAAAATTACTTAAATACCGTTGTTAGCTGTGTAAAACAGATAGTAAATATATGCTTATGAACCATGTAAAAATCTACAAAAAATAAATCATAGCATCCATAATAATGATTATTTCTAAATGAATAATGTTTTTTTAAGCTCGAATAACGCAATGGAGTGGCCGGAGGCGTTGGCAGTACCGGTCCGTAGACCATACGGTGCATGCGCGTGGGGGTGTCTATTTTGTGTTAGTATAGAAGTATTTTCAACGTTTTGTAATCTGAAGTCAAATTAGATTCGATTGCCAAGCAAATTACTTATTTTCTTTTGTCGATATCCATCTATAAAGTCAATATTCGACCCGACAACATCACTAATTGAGTAGCGTAAAACTTTCCAGAACGAAATAATGAATACCGCAAATTAGAGGTGAATACATACGAATTTCTTTAATTCCTAAAGAGAAATAAACAAGGAGCGTGCGCTCAAGGATCCAGGAACGAACCATACCATTCCCCATGGCTCTAACGCGCGCTCGTATCAGCACCTTTCGCATTTCGCACCCGCGGTGGTACTCAAACATATAATATTTTTCTAACTTCAGTTGCGATGTTGGATTTTATAACTCCTTCTTCAGTTACCAGTTAGTCCTTCTTTAGTTTAAGTCAAGAGTGAATAGGTTACTTCTAGGCAAGCGTGCTTCACCGTAGACCACAAAATCGCTTACTGTCAGGCGAGATAGTGGTCAAACACGAGCATATAGATTAAAAAAAAATATCATCCTATGTGGGCCCGTTTTAAGACGTAGTGTGCCGCTGAAAAACCCTCTTCTTATCAACAACAAAACCCTCTTCTTAGTCCGCATTAATATGCAACTTCGGAACCCTAAAACTGCGCGTGGCCCGACACGCACTTGGTCGGTTTTTTCATTATTAGTAAAGGGATCAATGAACTTCCTATGAGATGACAAAAGGGCATAGATAGCAATGGTACATACTTTGATTAGATAAATATATTACATTAAAAAAACGACTTTATGGTCCTTCCTTACAAAACGCTAATGACCTAATATTATCTGTGGTCATGTATATTACCTTTGTTGGTACACTCTTATTTTTCTATATTACTAAGGTTGTACAAATAAAAGTTTCCAAATGCAGAGCATAAGCTTATAAAGTCCTTTGATCTGAACGTTCACTTTTTATGGAGATTCAAAATGCTTACAGTCCTGACTTTTCTGCCGATATCAACCTTGACCGTGAGCTAAGAATTCTAATTTTATTTGAAAACAAACAAATTTTAAAGTAACTATAAAGTGAACAAGCCAGACATTACACTGCAATGTAAAATTACTATCACTACTTAATTATGAACAGAGGTATAATGTATAATTGTAAGTCAATAGTCTGGTGAGTTGTAATGATTAGACGTGTCATCACGCAGTTAGATGATGTAATTGCTTAATTAATTAGCACTTTCGGTAATGTACATCTCGTTTGTTGTATATTGATTGTGATTTAATATAAGTTATTAAGATACATAAATGTAATTAAGTTATGGGAGAGCGGCCTCTCCTGGCACAGGTGTTTTCACACTTAAAAGGAGAAGTCAACCTCAATATTGTTAAACCAACTTTTGTTAACGAATAAAACATTTTATTACTTTTATTATTTTTTATTTAACGATCATGGATCAGATAGACAGTGTGATAAAAAATATAGAATAGTTTTCACACAATCTAGGTAATTAATAAACTGATACACACATTTATGTATAAGTTATACATAGATCAAATAAATCAAATGTCTTTGTTAAAAAAACATAACAAGTACGAGATACATCCGACACTATACAGAATAAGTTTTAAAACAAAGAAATAAAATGGCTTCCGCTTTTCAGTTTTAAAACTGCTAAACGATGTTATGATAAAGTATGTTACTCCGCGTAGCTATAAATTAATTTGGCAGAGATCTAACTGGGTTTATCTGAACTTCCTATAATAGCAAATTCTATTTTAATTCGAATATGACTTCAATTGTAAAGTAAATGTTAAATATTGCACGTGAAATCAGCAAGCAGTTAGTCGATTCTTTCAGTGACCAGGGGGCTGGCCTTTATTTTCGGCCTAAGAATCAGCATTGCCATACGGCGTTTCAATGCTACCAATGCTTTCCGTCCCTTTTTATGCAGCTCGTAGAAAATTGATTATTTAACGATATTATCACACTATCACACTAATATTATACAGGTGAAAGTTTGTGAGTTTATGTGTGTGTTTGTATGTTTGTTACTTCTTCACGCTCAAACAGCTCGACGGATCTGGATGAAATTCGGCACAGAGATAGATTATAGTCTGGAATAGCACATTTATGATACGTTTTATCCCAAGGATATGTTCTCTTGGGATAATTTTTGACATTCACGCGGGCGAAGCCGCTGGCAGAAGCTAGTTCTCTGTATATTTGTAAATAAAAAAATAGTCGTCAAAATATAGGTCAAAATCAGCTATCCTGAGGCAGTCGGACTTCCTCGTTCTATTAAAACCTCACCGGTACGATATAGGTGCATTCTTATGTATTAACAAGCTGTTCCCCGCGGCGTCGCTCCCGTGGACCACAGGACCCGTTTTCGAGATTAAAAAATAACCTATGTCACTTAAGAATAGTGTAGCTTTCTATTGGTGAAAGAATTTTTTAAATCGGTCCAGTAGTTTTGAAACCTATTCGGTACAAACAAACAAACAAAAAAATCTTTACTATTTATAATATTAGTTTAGAGTATAGATAAGACTCCTTTAAAGTTTCGGTACCGTGTTTTTCTTTTTCTGCTTAAAAAAGGCTTTTGTGTCAAACAGATCATACTCTAACTAAGAATGATTAAATTTTTGAATAGTGTCTCTAACTACTTGTAATTTTGCCTTCAATTAACCCTCTTCATAAACAAAAGTACTAAACATTACGCTTACTATTGTGTGTTGGCGATTTACGATCACAAGTTACTAAGATGATAGGTCAATAACCAATAATACTACTTTTATTTAAAAACAATAAGATTTTTTATTTTATAAATCTGATAGAATTGGTTATGCAGGGTTATTGAAACCTTATGTTATTACATAAAGAATCTTTTATCCACTCTCCGCTATGTCGATTGCGGTGTAATTCTCGAACAGTAAGCAAACAGAAAAGCTCTCACGACAAAATTAAATTCCATACTTGTCGCCAGCATTCAGCTGCACCATCTGAACCGCTTTCGGCGCGCATAAATCTCATAAATCTATACTAATAAGATTATAAAGAGGAAAGATATTTTTGTTTGTTTGTTTGTACCGAATAGGCTCCAAAACTACTGGACCGAAAGCTAGCTGGAAAGCTAAATTATTCCTGAGAAACAAAGGCTATTTTTTAATCCCGAAAACGGGTCCTGTGGGGTGGGCCATGAGAGCGAAGCCGCGGGTAACAGCTAGTCTCTAATAAAAACATTCAAAGTCGCATTCCAAGTCTCATTCCAAGTCGCATTGCAAGAGAAATATTCAAGTATTAAAAATATTAGAATTATATTTTAGGTTTTTTGTCCCAAACTTCAATATCTCAATACCAAAATTGTAATGTACTGAACGTCAGCCAAGTTATTTACTAAGTAGTTAAGCTCAAAAAACTCATAAAGTTCTTTGGAACTTTCATATTTTATAAGCAATTTTCCAAGAATGTCTTTCATTTTATTATATATGTGCTGCCGAAAAGAACTTTCGTCGATATTTCAACATTTACATCAAAGAAATTAAACTGCCCAGTGAATGTAATTCGATTTATCAAGCGTTCGTATATCAATTTGTCACAGTCGCGTACACTGACAAATAAAGATAAAACTGAATTAGATATAAATTTTAATGTGAAATCAAACGGGCATATTTGGCAGCTCAATGCATTATTCGGTAAGTTAAATTTAAAATGGCAACCATTTGTCCCAAACCCTCGTTAGTAGTAAATTAGACTAATTAACCCCAGTGAGAGTAATAACTGTTTACGAACTCCAATTACAGCATTCGGTTGAAATTATTGAATCGGTAACATATTTATTAAACGAAACACAATTGTTTTGATCGTTTACTTGAACGAGCGCCGCGATTCGTGTCCGAATCACGCTAATAGCTCCTAACCGTAACATTTCATTGAAACATCACCGATGTTTTACGAAAAATGGAAAGGTTCCACTAAAAGCACTTAGATCATCTGAAGCTAGCAAGATTTAGAATGTTGGTTCTACTAATAGAATCTGGCTAGGATGTTACCTGAATTCATAAGAATAACATCTTTTATTTTTGTAAGACTCTGATTTCTGTATTGGTTTAACATTATCTAAGTATGCGTAAGAGGTCGTCACTTATCGAGGGGAGGAAGAAAGAACGTATCTGTTGGTATTGCTTTTAAACACATATTTTTACCCGACTGCCGAAGGAGGGTAATAATTAAGGACAGTGTTTATCAGTCTATGTATATATGTTTGTTCCTATGCGGCGTGCCAGAGACCAAATGCGTTAGCCGATTTTGATGATTACTACCTCAATCGATTCGTCTTATCCTCGCGAGTGTAACTGGCTACATTAAAATTGGAAAATAGAAAAATGCCGGCTTTGTGGCGCCATATTGTGGGGTCCGAATTTTTTATTTACCTCCAAACCCATCGTTTATCAAAATAAAGTGTAAGGGTTTTAAGAGGTGATTTCAAAAATATATAACACTTATAATATGTTTAAATGTACATTATACGAAAAAAAAATAACTAAAAAGTTATTAATAAAAAAAGTTAATTCAAGAAATCAAAAAACCCGACTGCTTAGTAAGCGAACTAAAAAGACGTAAACAGGAAGAAAACCATGCTGTGCAGTCGGAGGATACATATTCGCGAGCTGGCTGACCAAAACCAGTCGGGTTTTTAGATTTTTTGAATTCACTTTTTTATTGAAAATAATGTAGATATATACTTTTAGATAGATAGATACTTTTAGATAGATACTTTTGAATATGTTAGAAAATAATGATACATAGGTACTAATTGTTGGTGAAAGATTATTTATGATATTAAATATAATGTAATGCTTGTAAAAATATATTTTTCAATACAGTTGTTAAACATGGCGTACTTTCAGACGCTATAATTATGATTCGAAAGTTAAATCTTACGCATAGGCATCTTTCTATTACGCGGTCGTGACTTTTGTTTACGAGCTCGATCATTATGTTTGCAGTTTAGTTTTAAATTTATAAGTCAATTTAAAAAAGTTTAGGAGCAAGGAGTTTTCAAACATAGAATAAAATGGGATAGATTTTCTAAGAGGAAAAATGAATGATTCCGTACGTTTTAGCATTGAATTCTCAAAAGTCTTATAAATGGTTGTTTAATATATTTAATTACCAGTTTTAATTTAATTATTTTCACATCAACATTTGTCAAAAATCGAATAGGCTGTATAGCTGTATAGGCTGATATCGTTGTAAAAAAATAAGTCCAGTTGCAAAAACGCACCATAAGTCAATTTAAAAAAGTTTAGTAGCAAGGAGTTTTCATACATAGAGTAAAATGGGATACGATTTTATACGAGGAAAAATTAATGATTCCGTACGTTTTTGCATTGAATTCTCATTTTTTTTTTAAAGTTGTTTAATATGTTTAATTAACAGTTTTAAGTTAATTATTTTCACATTAACGTTTGTCAAAAATCGAATAGGCTGTATAGGCTGTTTTCTTTGTAAAAAAATATGTCCAGTTGCAAAAACGCGCCATATTGAAAATTTTATTTTTTGTGAATAAACAAATCTAATTCTTTGATTTGTTTTTTCTGTTTCTCACAAATGTATTGAAAAACGTCGTGTGATACACGGGTGTGTAGGTTATTGCAAACTCGTGTCATTAAAAACCCTCGCCTTCGGCTCGGGCTTGTTAATGACAGCTCGTTTGCAATAACCTACTTCCCACCCTTGTATCACAATGTACTAATACAAGTCTCATAAAACTTTGCAGAGACAATTTCTAAATGTAAAGATTCGGCGAAATATAATATACCCTAACGTAATTATAATACATATTGGTATAGAGCGTATTATTTATTTGAAAAACAAATATGTACATACTTAACGCTAAACAAAAGTAAACTATACAAAATTATACTTAAACTAACTACTTACACTATACGAGTATACAAAAGAAAGGTACACTTAGTCACTAAGTACTTCTCCACATCGCTGTCATCCGGGAACGTGCCTAGAAGGCTGGCAGCATTGCCACGTTGAATGGAAATGCTGATTCTTTGCGCAAAGAAAGAGCCAGCCCCTCTGGTCACGCATAGTGTCGATCAGTCGGCGAGAGATCTCCTTATAAAGGAGACGTGCACTCGGGCCCCATGACCCAAGCGTTTCGACCCCAAACGGCTCAAAACTGTAATTACAATTTTGTATTTACAATTTTTGTACCAATTAGGTTACAGTATTTGCGCCGCTTGAGGGCCTCAACAGCCACAGCAGCAGCGTCAGCACAGCCCGCCGAATTAGGAACATGAGATGGCGCAAGGGTGTCGACACAGGTTGCGTCCCACACCAGAGGCCTACCCACCTTCCACGGCACCAATGTCATGCCATCTGGTCTCTTTCTTCTTCTCTTCTTACGTAATAAAAATATATCTGAACCAAGCAAGAAACTTAGACCAGAGACAATTTCGAAATATAATATACCCTTACGTATTGAAAATACTTTAAGTAACTTTTCTGAGAAATACTATTTATTGGCGTTTTTGTACAAACACTTCAACACTTCGATGTACCTGTAGTCAATTTGGCACCGTTGTAGAGACTGTAGTACAGCCCAAGTCTCGATCGAATCGAAGGCTTTCTCGTAGTCCACAAACGCTAAACAGAGAGGCAGGTTGTACTCTTCAGTCTTCTGTATAACCTGCCGCAGCGTATGTATGTGGTCTACGGTGCTGAAGCCTTTACGAAATCCGGCTTGTTCGGGAGGCTGGAAATCGTCAAACCTGCGCGCGAGACGATTCGTGACGACTCTTGAAAACAGCTTGTAGACATGGCTAAGAAGTGTGATGGGCCTATAGTTTTTCAGTAGGGCATTGTCACCCTTCTTGAAGAAGAGTACCACCACACCCCTGCACCATGCCTGTGGCGTTTTCCCTTCGAGTATGACGGAATTAAACAGCGTCTGAAGGGTATTGGTTTTCCACCCGCCTTCAGGAGTTCGGCCGTAATTCCGTCGTCACCCGGTGCCTTGTTGTTCTTAAGCTGTTTCAGAGCCATCCTAATCTCATACAGGCTGACGTCGGGAATGTCTTCGGTATAGTGTCGGGTCAATCTAGCTCTAGGGTCATTCGCTAGATTCGCGACGGGTTTACTGGTTGACGTGTACAACTGCCCATAGAATCTCTCGATCTCTCTCAGAAGCTCCGGTTAGGCGGAAACGATCCTGCCATCATCGGTCTTCAGTTTCGTGAGCTGGCTCTGCCCAATAGACAGATCCCTTGCAAAGACCTTGGAGCCCTTATTCCGCTCAATCGCTTCTTTAATACGCTCAGTATTTAAGCGGCGGAGGTCGTTTTTAAAGGACTTTGAGACCATGTCAGTTCGACTTCAGGATCAGACCTCGGAACCAGTCCTTCTGCAGCGAGGTGTGAGACAGGGAGACGTCATATCTCCGCAGCTGTTTACCGCTGCACTGGAGGATGTCTTCAAGGTTCTGGACTGGAGAGGGCTAGGCATCAAAGTCAATGGCGAGTACATCACTCACCTTCGGTTTGCCGGCGATATAGTGGTTATGGCTGAGACCATGGAGGGCCTCAGTACAATGCTCGATGACCTCAGTAGAGCTTCCGAAAGAGTGGGTCTTAGGATGAACATGGACAAAACCAAGGTGATGTTGAATGCCCATGTTACACCCACTCCTATCAAGGTCGGATACTCTATACTCGAAGTTGTAGACGACTATGTCTACCTGGGACAAACGATCCAGTTGGGTAGGGCCAACTTCGAGAAAGAGGTCAACCGTCGAATCCGACTCGGCTGAGCAGCGTTCGGGAAGTTGCGCGGTATCTTCTCGTCCAACTTACCACAGTGTCTCAAGACGAAAGTCTATGACCAGTGTGTGTTGCCAGTGATGACATATGGCTCTGAAACGTGGTCACTTACCAGAAAGCTTAAATTCACCCAAAGGGCAATGGAGAGGGCTATGCTCGGAGTTTCCTTGCGTGATCGAATCAGAAATTTAGAGATCCGCAAGAGAACCAGGGTTACCGACATAGCCCGAAGAATTGCCAAAATTAAGTGGCAGTGGGCAGGGCACATTACTCGCAGAACGGATGGCCGATGGGGCAGAAATGTTCTGGAGTGGCGACCGCGAACCGGAAGACGTTGCGTTGGAAGGCCTCCCACCAGGTGGACCGATGACCTGGTGAAGGTTGCGGGGATCCGCTGGTTGCGGGACGCACGAGACCGGTCAATGTGGCGACACTTGGGGGAGGCCTATGTCCAGCAGTGGACGTCTTTCGGCTGATATGATGATGATGATGATGACTATTTATTGTCTGTTCAATTTATGAGTTCTTGACGCATGTGCTTCAGATACCTACTAGAAATACCTACTAATATGTGTGTACTAGCACAGTATCCCTTCGTCAATGACGCAATGTTTTAGGAAATTAAATTATTGGTCTTTAAAAAAATAGGCTTATTTTTTTTACTGATTTTCAGAATACCTACTCGTGCTTGCTTCAAAAGTCTAAGCTAAAATATTACGGTTAGATTCGCCACTTTTGCTCGGTGTAAAAATGGTGAATCCATTGAGTACTATTTTATTTATAGCTACGTAAAAATTAAAATAAATATCATTTGCTTTGCCAAAACTGAATGTGGGGTAGCTTCTGAATAAGGATTAACAAACGTTTTGCGTATTCATAAAAAAAATGCTCGCTCGAAAAATATTTCAGAGTGAGTGACGTCAATCACGGGTGGACAGGTCTAAAATACTCGATGAAACAGTGAGATTAATTGAATTCTATTGCCGCTAAAAATATCTGCCAACCTATAAAAATATTCAGTTAGATTTTTGACTGACCGAACCCACCGGTGTTGAAAATAAGCATTTTACCTATGAATGCTTATTGTATTCATAGGTAAAATAATACAATAATGAAATCAAACAAATATGTGACGAAGGTTTGCCATAGCCGTAAATAGATTACCTAGCCTGAATTAGCATTTATAAGAAGTTTTCACATCACACACACATCATCAGCCTATTAATGTTCCCACTGCTGGGACACAGGCCTCCTCTCTATGAGAGGGGATGGGCCGTAATCCACCGAGCGGGCCCAGTGCGGGTTGGTGGATTACGATGTCACATGTCTTCGAATTTTTGGTTCTAGGACATGCCGGTTGCCTCACGATGTTTTCCTTCACCGTAAGAAGTTTTGTATTTGGGTAAAGTATGATATTCATACTTAAAAAGCTAACGACAGTTCAGTGTTAGTGACAAAACATACGCCATACTTAGGTCCTCTGTTATAAAATCTAATTTGCATTACCAAAGGCACCGTAACAACCTGTTTTTAGCCGTTTCGCTTGGTGACGTCACAAAGAAGTCGACTAATTACTTTATAGTTTTATGTGAATTGTGACGTTACTTACTGAAGAGCTCTAGTTACTCATGAATATTACAGTTATTTTGCTTGAACATTTAAAGTGTGATTTGTAAAGTTTTGTAAGCAAAAAGACTTTTCGTGGCTTCATGACACGGCCTGTAAAGTCTTAAATGTATTTGTTTCTGAATCATCGGTAAATACAGATGTTAATCCAGGGATAACTAAAGGAATGATCAGGTTCTTATCTTTGGCGAACATGCCAACATCCGTCACACTTAACCTGAACTATGATTAAGATAGATTGGTCGCAGCCGGAGGGAAGTACTTCTGATTGATACAGGACAAGTGTGCGAGACTTCATAAAAGTCACGTTCGACTGACCATTTCAACATTATATTGAATACAAATACATATTGCTCAGAGGTTCTTTTCTTTGGAAACGTGACCACTAACTGGGCGACGGTTCCGATGCTGTTGGGTTACTACTTACTTTCATTTTATTTTATTTTATTTATTGGGGAAAACAAACAATTACGCACTATATATTATTATGGTTAACAAATAATTGTACGAGTCTAAATTAAATATAGAAATTTAATTGTTACCCGTGACCCCAAGTAACATGGGATAAGAGCAGGAAGATAAAGTTGATAAAAAATATAAAAGGCTCGTACATATGAAAAAAATATATAAATCTGTGTAAGCGAATCCTGATAAACCTTCCTTTTTTCTTGCGTTTTGATATAATATGCGTCCCTACTTTGCATTAAACGGACAATGGACATGTAGATGTATCCGCCGTTTTCCTTCCGTTTTTGTTTTTCCACAAGAAGGAATGAAGGCAGTTAGGGATCGCCTTCGGCCTTCGGCATTGTCTGTCTTCCGTGAAAGAAATATGGCGGCCAGATTTTTGTGTAAGTTAAGAATGGATGTTTTTATTAGTTAGATTGGATTTCTCATTATAATAAAGATTGTTTGACATATTTTTCGCTCTTCAAGAATATTATTAACATACTAATTTTTTGTTGAAAACATATTTAGGCTAATTCATATTTTACTTTCAATAAGAAAAAGTTACTTCTAGTCTGAAAATTTTCCGTCATATAAGCAACACAAATGAATTGTATAATGCTCAACTCAAATGGCTGCCAAATCGTGATATTATGTCACCAAGAGGTTTTAATAGCGTTATAAAAACGGATTTCAGCACCAGACCCAATTGAATTAAGCATACGGCTGATTAAAAGATCCTGGAGATTATCCAGACGATAGCCAAAAGCGGGTTTATTAATATTAGGCCCATTTTACACATGAAAGGGGTTTTGTATAGAACGATCTAGTTGGCTATCTTGCGGAGCAAAATGGTTTACTTCGCGCCCCTATTGAAGAGGATCCTGGAGGCAACATCTTTACAAATTTCGTGTCGTATCGCCGAGGGACGGCACAGTTCTCGATGTAGCAGGTCGGGCTTTCCGAATACAAAACTCCAACTTGAATAGAATATCCAGTTTGTGAATATACGATAGACTTGACTAGCGGACGTACGCCGTATGTACGGTTATCGACGTAAGTCAATAACATTTTTATTTACCCATCTATCAGGTTTATTTCGTTATTGAATCGTTTTTGGAATCAAATTCAAGCGAATTTCACTTTTACACTAGTAAACAAAAACGGTTTTGGTTTAGTATTTTTATTATAAACTAATAGTAAAACTGCAATTACCTACTCAAATGAAATTCTCCCTTAATCCAATTTGTACTGAAATTCTAATCAAGCAGTCTTATCTAGATAACTTATGTCAATGAATGTAACTGTATGAGTACCTATGTAAAGTAGTCTACTACCTAGGTTACTACACCATAGGATAAGATATACACACAGCATTCATTCGTGTTGAAACTCAGCTATATGTTAAAACAGGAATATCTTATCTTCCTGACTGGTTGATTTTGAGGTACCGTGTTTGACCGATGCGTTGAACGCTTGGAAAATGGCTTGTCCCACTAAGGATTTGCCTGACAACCTGTCCTCCCAGAGACGATAGGATGTGCCGCTCTGCAGTATTATACAGAATAATCTTATAAATACATCGTCTAGTACTGCTGAGCGTGCGCGTCTGCTGGCTGTGGGCACCCGTCATCCACCATAGGCACTATGATGGATGACTCATCGTTTCGGCTCGCAACCTATCTACGCTTAGGCGCACCTTGTGTTGCTTCACATCGGTGCCAATGTGGTGAAACTGTCGGCAGCTTTGGGCACCATGGCCTGTCTTTTTGCAAGAGCGCAGGACGCATAGCACGGCACGCCAGCATCAATGACATTATTCGTCGAACCCTTATCACCGCCGGCGTACCAGTTGTATTGGAGCCTAGCGGCTTGGTACGTGATGATGGGAAGAGACCAGATGACATGACATTGGTGCCGTGGATGGTGGGTAGGCCTCTGGTGTGGGACGCAACCTGTGTCGACACCCTTGCGCCATCTCATGTTCTTAGTTCGGCGGGCTGTGCTGGCAATGTTGCTGCGGCTGCTGAGGCCCTCAAGCGGCGCAAATACTGTAACCTTATTGGTAATTACAGTTTTAAGCCGTTTGGGGTCGAAACGCTTGGGTCAATCATCAAAAAATCATGGGGCCCGAGTGCACGTCAAATTTTTAAGGAGATCTCTCGCCGACTGATCGACACTGAGCGTGACCAGAGGGCTGGCTCTTTCTTTGCGCAAAGAATCAGCATTGCCATTCAACGTGGTAATGCTGCCAGTCTTCTGGGCACGTTCCCGGATGACAGCGATGTGGAGGAGTACTTCGACGCCTAAGTGTACCTTTCTTTTGTATATAGCGTAAGTAGTTAGTTTAAGTATAATTTTGTAAAGTTTACTTTTGTTTAGTGTTTAAGTATGTACATATTTTGTACATAAATGACAAGCTATATGTTTACATAAGAAATAGCTATATAAGGCTAATAGGTTCCTATTCCTACGTTATCATAGAACTTTGAGAATAACTATGAATTAAACTTGTACCTTCGTATACTTAGTATCAAGGTTGCTGGCCAGCGAACCCGCTATCGCCTCGTACGCACAAATAGTTGGTAATTATAACTTCTGAACTTGCGATTACCCTCAAGTAATTATCTCTAATTTGTGTTTAAACGGTGTACCATTGTCGATGGAAAAGTTATATACAGACGAGTATATTAAACATAGAGGTGCAATCTTTAGGTCGGTAGTTGTTTATAGCTAAGGAAATAATTAAAGAAAAAGTCTTAAGTATTATACCCATAATAAAGGTTACAAACAAAATAAACTTATTTCCGAGGAAACATTTTAAAATAAAAGTTGCAGCTACCATCTATAAAACTTGCGTCAACACAAAATATGAAAATGAAAATCTGGTAGAAATAGAACTTAGGTATGTCATGTTCGTTCAATGAATTACACATTCGTTTAGCTGGTTTCGAAAATCCACTGGGTGAGCTAGCCACGCAGCCAGTGCTATAAAAACTTTTGCGATTGATGTTTTGAGTTCATCTGAAAAAGAATTCCATGGTAAAATTTCATTCAATTATTTTATCGAAACGGCTGGAATATTTTAGTGAAAAATATTGGACTAGTTTAAGTTTTTTTTGCGATCGTACAATATTGTTCTAACCGATGAAGTTTCATTAATCCATTCAGTATCATATTATTCCACGTCTTCTGATGATAACAGTACTCATTCAAAACAAGCAAAATAATAGGTACCTAGTATTTAATTCTTTTGTAAAACTTGCTATCCTATTTCACCATAGAATATCGTCTTAATTTATCTTAAGATATGAAGTAGGGAATCATCAATGCCTATAAAAAATCGGTAGAAAAGTCGTTTTTGTACATCGATTTTTTTTCCAAAAAACCCAATTCCAGCATTTAAGGAATTTTTATCTGTATGTCTGGTTAATTGTGCACGAATCACGTAAAATATAGAAAACCATTAAAATGTCACAACACACAACACACAGTTGAACTCTATATTCTCCTCATCTTAGCCGATCTGTCGGTTTTAGCCAAACAGTCGGTCTTAGCCGGACAGTCGGCCCTGACCGAACATATAGTCTTGGCAGAACAGTCAGCCCTAGCGGAACGGATAGCCCTAGCAAAACGGATAGCCCCAGGTGAACGCCTCCTGCCGGAGGAACGAAATCCAGCCAGATGGGTTGGCCCAAAGTCAACTCCAAGCCACGTTGTTCTTGTAGAAAAAATAGCCCAGCGTGGGAACACAGTCCACGCCCGGATAACACCACAACAGCAACAAACAGCACGTCTATCCGACAGACCCTGAGTGGCCCGCGGTGGGCGCTGTAACATCTGGACCTCCTCCTGGAAGCCTCGGTCGTGCAGGCGTGGGTGTCATCACCGGATAGGCCTGCTGACATCAACGAGGAGGCGGAGTGGTTAAGGGAGGCCATGTCCGAGATATGTGACTTGGCAATGCCCCGGGTCCAGCCAGGATGCGCCCGGCGCCAGGTGTACCAGTGGTCGCCGTAACTTACGACTCTGCGCCAGGCGTACGTTGCTGGGCGACGCTGGTACACCAGGCACCGCAGGCTCCGTAACCGTCCTCCGGATACGGAAGCCATTGAGGTGGAGCTGTACAAGGGGTACAGAGCGGCGAGGACTGCCTTCCGAGCAGAGATCAAGCGGGCCAAGGGCTTGGCTCGCAAGGAGTCGCTGGGTACTCTGAACAGGGATCCGTGGGAGCGCCAATGGTGCGGGATAAACTCCGCCTATGGGCGCCCCCTCTGACGCAGAGTCTCCAGCCGCAGCTCGTGGAGGGCGTGGTGAGCACTCTGTTCCCTTCGCAAGGGGAACATACTCCCCCACCCATGGCTCCACCTCTTGCTCGATGCGGATCACACCACCGACGGCGACGACGATGCTCCAGAGTTGACCGAGGTAGAACTGAGAGTGGCGGTACGTAGGCTGAATGCCAAATATACCGCCCCAGGACCCGACGGCTTACCTGGGAAAGCCTGGGCCCTGGCCTTGGAGGCTCTCGGGCCTCGACTAAGAGGGCTCCTTAGCGGCCAGTAACCGCTTCGCTGGCAGACGGGGAAACTGGTCCTCATTAAGAAGCCGGGGCGCCCAGCGGACCCTCCGCCCACTTACCGGCCCATTGTGCTGCTCGATAAGGTGGGCAAGCTTTTTGAAAGAGTTATTGCAGACCGCCTCGTTAGGCAGCTGGTGCGGGTGGGGCCGGATCTGGCGGAGAGCCAGTTTGGCTTCCGCAGGGAGCGCTACGGTGGACGCCATCATGCGCATGCGAGCCCTCACGACGGGGGATGCAGTGGCCCGGGGTGGTGTCGTCTTGGCTGTGTCTCTAGACATCGCCAATGCTTTCAACACCCTGCCCTGGAGTTGCATCGGGGAAGCGCTCCGGTATCACTGGATGCCGCCCTACCTCTGTCGCGTGGTCGAGGCCTATTTGACGGACAGGGCCGTCATCTAGCCGGGTCACCAGGGAGAGTGGAACCGGCGAGAGATGTCGTGCGGTGTCGCACAGGGATCGGTCTTGGGGCCGCATCTATGAGACATCGGCTACGACTGGGTGCTGCGCGCCGACCTCCCTAGCGGCGTCAGCGAAATTGGTTACACTGGTTCTGGCGCAGGGGAGGTCGCACCAGGCGGTGGCTCAATTAGCGATTTGCGGTGTTGCGACAGTCGTTAAGAGGATCTGGCATTTGAGACTCGAGGTGGACCTGCACAAGTCCGAGGCCATGTGTTTTCATAGTCCTCGGAACGGGCTACCGCCGGGTTCCCAAATAAAGGTAGGAGGGGTTCACATCGGCGTTGGGTCGACGATGAAGTACCTGGGACCCGACCTCAACAGTCGGTGGAATATCGTGGAGCATTTCCGACGTTTGGCTCCCAGACTGGAGCGGGTCGGGGCTGCCCTCAAGCGGCTCCTGCCCAATCTAAGGGGTCCAAACGCCTTCTGCCGGAGTCTCTACGCGGGGTTCGTGCGGTCCATGGCCCTTTATGGGGCACCGGTGTGGGCACGTACCTTGAGGCGGCAGCGGCAACCAGTCCGCCACCCGGTTGAACGCGTTCCAAAGGGTCATGGCCATTCGGCTGGTCCGGGGAAACCACGCGGTCTCTGGTGAGGAGGCGAGCCTACTTGCCGGATTGCCGCCATGGGATCTGGAGGCAAAAGTCCTCGCGCAAATTTGGGAATGGCGCGAGGAGGCGAAACGCTGTGGCAAAACTCCGTGGCCGCGACAAATTGCGGCTCGGCGGACAGAGCTCCGGCAAGATCTCATGGCGAAATGGAGAGAGCGACTGTCGCAACCCAACGCTGGGCACACCACAATTGCGGTGATAAGGCCCCTCTTTGAGGAGTGGCTTGAGAGGCGCCACAGCGCCCTCACCTTCCGCCTTACGCAGGTCCCCACCGGACGCGGCTGTTTCGGGAGCTTTCTGTTCAGGATTAGGCGGCAGGCAACGCCCGGGTGTCACCATTGTGTGGATCGCCTGGAGGACACGGTGGAGCATACGCTGGAAATCTGCCCCGCTTGGGCTGGGCACCGCCGTGTCCTCGTGGAGGCGATCGGCGGTGGAAACCGGTAACCACTCGCGTCCTGCCCTGGTTCAGGCCATGTTACGGAGCGAGAGGGTATGGGAAGCTGTCTCCTCCTTCTGCGAAGCAGTAATGCTCGCGAAGGAGGAGGCGGCACACGTGAGGGAGACGCAACGGAGACGCCCTCACGCCCCTAGTCACCGCAGGAGACGCCCTAGGCGTCGGGTGTCCGAAGCGGATTCCCGGCCACTGTAGGCGCGGGCTTGCGGACGGCGAGTAATGGGTAGCTCGCCTTTCGATAAGGACCAGGCCCGAGTCGACAGCGCGTTGTGTTCCACGGGCGCCTCAAAGAGGTGTCAGCAGAATTGACGGGGTCCGCAAGCGCCGATGCCTGTCTGGGTCGCAGATAGATTGGAAAAATTGTTACCGCGGCTCTGACTCAAGCAACTGAAGGAACACGGGTTGGTTTTAGTCAGTAAAAGTCTGTCACGCCCTCCCGCCTCACCCAGAGTGGGAGAAGTAATTGGAAGATTTCATGATGAAAAAAAAAGGTCGTCAGCACACGGAACACGTGGACCAAGCGACTCTGATCACACCAAACATAAGCACACAAGCAGCCCTTTTGGTCACCGGCCACTCTCAACAGCAACAATTAGCCCTTAGCACATCTCCTTTGTCAGGGCTTCGCCCCAAAAAAGACGTGGCTAGCCGGCGACCGTGCACCCAGTCACCCGCGGCCAAGAAGAAAAAAAAGACACAGCCTCTCAAGATAGGCAAAACGTCAAGTTGTATTTAGCACACATAGCATACAAATCAAAACAAGATTACTAATTTCAAATAACCATTTCAAGAATTTTATTTTATTTTTGAAATAAACCTTTAGTGTAATACACCATCCTGAGTCCTAATCCCATCCATCAAAGTATTTAAGTTCAATTTATAATTAAATTCTATAAAAAAACATATCCACACTATATCATCAATGGTGGATTCTTGGTGTTACGTTGACATCGACTCACAATTTTGGGCCATACATTGAGGCAAAGGCTCAGCTGGCTGCCAAAAAGTTGGGGATCCTTGCGAAGGTGAGAAGGTACTTCACGCCGGAACAGCTGCTCAACTTGCATCAAGCGCAAGTTCAATCGTGCATGGAGTACTGTTCTCATCTCTGGGACGGATCTGCCAAATACCAGCTTGATGCACTAGAGTCGATCGAAAAGCGGGCCAAGAAACTCATCGGCAATGAGGCACTGGTAAAGTCAAAGCTCCAGAGCCTTGAACATCGTCGCCGAGTTGCCAGTTTGTCGGTATTTTATGGGTTACATTTCGGGGAGTGTGCGATGGAATTACATGATTTAATTCCTTCCAGCCCGTTCCATCATCGGACTACCAGACGTACGGCGATGCGTAATCGGTACATGGTGGATATCCCACCCATACGCACAAAACGTTTTGGGGACACTTTTATTATGCGTACAGCTAAAGAGTGGAATTCCCTGCCGGAATCTATGTTTCCCGATAGCTACAATCTAGGGGTCTTTAAGTCAAGAGTGAATGGGTTTCTTCTAGGCAAGCGTGCTCCATCGTCGACCACATCATCGCTTACCATCCGGTGAGATAGTGGTCAAGCGCAAGCCTATAGACAATAAAAAAAAAACATCATCGGCGGAGGGACGAAACGCACTCACCGCGGCATTTCACAATTCCAACTCCAATTTGTTGACATCTCTAGCAAACGTCAGCTGTCAAACGTCAAAACAATTAGACTTAAATTTTAGAGAACTTTTTTTTAATATATATTTTGGCTTCGCACGCTTTGTGCATTTAGCTTTAGAGGATAAACAGGAAATATGCTAAGTGATGTCAAGATATTTTAGTTAAATGAATGAATCCCAGGTCGGATAAAAAAGGTGTTACAGTATCCCCTCACTCGCTAGAATTTTGCAAAGGAACGAGCAAAATTCAAGCTGGTCCCCAGCTTAATTAGAAAAAAACCATATTGACATGTTACAAATCATCAACACATTTTAAACAAAACCATAGTTGTAAAACCTTAATAACAAAGCTAATGCAATGACCCACTAATATATCACCTCTTACAAGTTAAGCAAAGATTGCCTTAAACATTACATAATAGTTACTATATCTACTAACTACATTATACTACTAATCCGTATCTATTTATAACTAACACTAACAAAAACAACAAAATTTAACCAGTTTATGTAAAGAAGCTATACAATGCAATCCATACTTATAAATATTTACTAACATTAACAATAACAATCATATACAAATACAACTAAAGTCTTACGAAGTGTTATCCTCGTAAGACTTTAGTTGTAGGTATTTTATTCAGAAAATGTATAAAAACCTGTATACTGTAGCGTGTTTGCCTACCTAATAAACTTTAAGAAGTGGGTATGTAAAGAATGAGACGAGTGTGGATTTAATTAAACTAATAAATGACTACAGTCCGTGTGGAAGCACTTATCTATCTGCAGCGCGCTGGTCCGCAAAGTGAATCCTCTTAATTGCACCCTGAAGTAATTGGAAATCTTCGCCACATAATGCCGAACTGCCCTCTCTAAGAAACTAACCATGATCCGTTCATTAAGATTTCAACTTCTGATTAAATTAAAAGATTTTTTAAACTTTCCGACTCATTTTTTTCCATTCTTGTTAAAGAAGTGTCTTCGCTGCTCGAGAAATAATTCAATCTATCTATTTATGAAAAGCTCGACCAAGCCGAAAATCAATTCTGCAACTTGTTTATAACTAAATTTGAAAACACTTTTCTGTCATGTAAAATACTAATTAAAACATTAAAAATGAAATCTATTTCGCCGTCAAAAGATATTCGCAGCTCCCAACAGTTTAAAATTTGGTATCATTAATTTCAATGGGTAACAGTTCCTAGAGATGGTGTAGCCGGTTATCGGCTTATAAATCAGGCGATGTGCATCCGGGCGCGGAGAGACGGTAAAGGCACGGGCGGCGCGGCGCGGTGCGGTGCGGGCGAGCCGCCAGCCGCGTGTCCGACACGCTACCTACAAGCTCACCAACTGTTTGTAGCTGCACCGGAACTGCTGCTACAAAATTTTGTATGCGTTTACAAAATAAAAACGGTGCATACATATCGCCAAGTTTGCGATCCCTTTTCGCATCTTGAAGCGGATTGAAGGACACATTCAATGCGGCAAAAAATGAAACCATTTTTACCCGTCGAGCGTATGTTTGTATGTATCTCCATTTCTATAGCACTTTCTACAGCCCAAACAGCTTGACGGATTTAACGTATGAGGTGACGTTGGATTTGTCGCAATTTTGGGAGTGACATAGGCTATATAAATTTTAAACATGGCCCTAAAAAAACGGGGGTGGTATAATTTTTTTTTCGGTATCATAACTATATGGGTATCAAATGAAAACTACTAAATAGACCATTCCAAAAATATATATATCGTAACCCTTTTATGTTCCTATTGTGTTATAACTTTGATAGCAAAATAAATAATCTTTTGAATTCTTTCATTAATATAACTAAAAAGTCTGAAATAAAACAAATTATTATAAAAACAAAAAACCTGACTGTTATGAATTAATTCACTGAATAGAGAAAAACAAGTACTAAAAAAAGTATAATTTATACATTAAATATTAAGAGGTACTGCAGGCAGGGATAAAAAAATATAGAAAAACCAACCAAAACTTCGTTTGTCTAGGCTGACAGCCCCTCATAATATTTAATGTATAAATTATACCTAGTATTTGTTTTTCTCTTTTCATTTTATTATTGTTTTGCAGTTGGGTTGCTTGTTTTTATAATAATTTGTTTTGTTTTTAATAATTAGCAAAGACTATAATGAAATTGCTTTGTGTTCATCATGATAATATTATTTAAATCTGTTACTATTCAAAATGGTCGGCTTCAAATTATAATTGTGTAAAGGTAACAGACAGAATTGTTCATTTCGAACTGATGGCTTCTATTTCAATAGACCTTTTAAATGAGCTTCACATTGTGTTCAGTTAAATGCTAATTAGACCCTGTTTTCAATTCATGTGCTCTATAGACATGCCCGAACAAAAAATAATTCAAAGGAAAAATATGTAATTAAAAAGGGCACAATAAAATGAAATTTACTACATAGCTAGTTTGATAAAACAGAACCAGAACAAATAATGGATACGGCTTCATATGTTGAGCGACGATGGTGAGTGAAGAATGTAAAATAAGTTAACAAAGAAAAGAGAGCTCCATGAAATATGCAGACGTGCACAACACAAATTGCGCTAACTTGAGAATGAAATGCAAAACTTGAACGTTGGGGAGGCCAAGCGTGAGTCAAGTGTGCGCTCTGTAAATAGGACGGACAGACTTGGGCGAGTGCGTTCTAACTCGCCTACAATATTATTGTGTGCTGCTAACTAACTTGTTTGTCATTTCAGACACAGGCACGACTAGTGTGTCTCGGTCCGCACGGAATGCCTCGAGGAGCTATCCGCTCGGTTTATCCGTGGAGTCGTGGCCGCCGTCCTTGCGGAATACAATGTAAATCACTTTGATTTATGTGCTCTAAGCGATAGTGCGACGGTAAGAGTTGAATCTTTTCTTTGTTGTGGTATGTCTTGCATTTACTTCATTTGTGTTAAACGTATTGTCACTCTGCGGCCGAGGGGATAGCGCTCAAGGGATACTGTATCGAAGTCTCTTGACGGCAATTCCTAGCAGCTAAGATAAAACTTACTCGCTTCCGTATTTCTGACCTTATATTATCATCTTACTAAAACTAGGTATTGCTAAAACAACTCATACTCTTTGGACTTCAAATTATAAAAGCCAGCTCTCTAAAAACGCCAGCCCCAACGGATACGAACGGATACAAACACATAATTGCGAAGTTCAAACATTTCATATCTCTCAGCCGTCGTCGGTCATATTTCACCAATCTTGTTGTTCGTTGCAGTGCAAGTAAATCTTTTCAGAAGCGGGCGTGTCCCACTTTTTTAACGTTGAAGTAATGGCGTTGACTTGAAAGACTTTTATTCGAGTCCATTCGGTAAGGATTTAGGGGCTGTTAGCGTCATATAACAGCAATTTTGCCGTTTCGAGTGCCGTCACCGCAATGTTTTCAAATAATGTTAAAATTACCACATTTCATGTGTTATGCGAGTCTCTCTCGCCACCTTATTGTCAGAGAGTTTAGTGTATCCGTTCTGAACTCAATTCTCTTTTTTTTGATATTTCAAAAGGCTTCTAGTAACTGCTAATAAATAGAACCGAGCCCGTGGTGTTTCGTCGGGCAGCCAATGAAACTCTTTGCCAATATCTTATATATTAGGCAAAATATACACCTTTACACTAAAAACAGTGATATTCACAATATTAACACCAGAAATAAGGACAAATTACGAGCTCCTTTTCACCGGCTTCATAGGGTTCATAACTCATTTGTTGGGCTTGGTATAACCTTTTATAACAAGCTACCCTCTGCTCTTCTAGATTTGCCTTTTAATGCGTTTAAAGTTAAAGTAAAATCAAACCTTTGTTCAAAGGCATACTATTCTATTAACGACTACTTAAACGATAAAAATAGTTGGTCGCTGTGATTAACTCAAGACAATGTTTGTGTTCTTTCTCCAGAATTAGCTTACCTTCTGACAGGTTATATGAGTTATATATTTTTTTTTTTTTTTAATGAGTTGTATTGCAATATGTAGTTAGCTAGCGACCTCGACAGTGGATCATATATTATTCTTGCCTAACTGTTGATTTATTTTTTACTTCGATGGTCCTAGTTTATCATAATTATGTGACTTCGAGTTACAGCTGTATTAGATATATGTAGGCGGGCACGCCCTTTATGCCTGGAGGCTTTATAATTCGGGTACTAAGTTCCGTTTACGTTTTTATTTTTAGTTTTTATTTTCGCTTGAGTTTAGATTTCGATGTTTTGTTGGTATATTTGCGTGTGCTAGCTGTCATTATGGCAAATATATTCTATTTTAATTTTTTGTGTTGAGTAATGTAAATTATTTGCATACTATTGTATAGAATCAAGTTTTTGTTTTTTTCCTAACTGAACAGACAGCTGTGCTGCTGGGGAGTTTGTTGCGCCACTTCTTCTTCCCAGCAAAAGCACTAGGAAGTGGTGAAAGGCGGGCGTTTTTGGGGGACTGTCTTATGTAATTTTGACGTTCGGAAAGTGCTGATTCTCAGCCTAGTTTGAATAAATGACTTTTGAATTTTGAATTTTTTATTTTTTTTGATCTCATGTCTATGTCAGCTGTAAATTGAGTTTTGGAACTGTCACTTCAGATATATGTCACGTAGGTGAATTTATAAAAAATAGCCCGAAAAAACCGATGTAGGTAATCCTGGGGTGAGTGAACGTCAAAAATATAAACGTAAACATATGTGCATGTCAAATTCAGTGCTGCGGAGTTTTCTATTTTGCCGCCTTAAATTTTACCGGTATATCTTATGATGCTAGTGCCCAAGATAAAATATAGTACCTATCTTAACAATATTACCGTCGTGCGTTTGTAAATCACCTTAATTTTAAGCCTTGTTATCCTAAATAGAATAGTAAGGCATTAATAACAAGAAGCCTGACGTCTTTACAATAAAGATCATTAGAAGTCTATGAAGGAACGGATGTAAGTTAATATCTACTTAGATAATAAATCAGAATCCTTACGACGGCACCTTTGTTGCATTATCTTGAACCAGACGCTCCTTCAAGTTCCCAGTTAATAAAAAAAAACTGCATCTCATTTAAAATGCGGTCTATCTCATCCCGGGTGTAGAATATTATTATATTATGTATATAATGGTTTAGATGTACATGTATCTTGTCACGCAGCGATTCATTAACGCAGGTTTGAAGATGCAGAAGCTCTCCGCGACATTATCCAATCATCATATTCGCATTGTGATGTCACCCATCCCCCGTGAAATCCCGCCGCCGCCGCCGCGACGTGCCGCTCATTGTACCCGTCCCACTTTTTAATCTGAAGACGTCGAATAAAAGCACAATACTAAAATACATCGCGCTCCGTATTTGTTCCCCTTTTAATCAGCGAGAATTAATTTTTTATTTCATAAAAATAACATAACTTTGTGTCATTTAGCCGGCCGTCTATTCCATTGTCATTGCCGATACATGCCCAGTGGGGAGCACATAGTAAATGACGTCTCGGGAGAGAAAAACTACACGTCGGATATTAGCGGCGCAATATTAATCTAAGGACGATGGCAGCGTCGTGATGACAACACGTCTTCTGGTGTAGGATTGTCTGCGACGGCGACGAGGGGATAAATCATGGCTATATTACCAAGTCAGTATGTACCGGCTCCTAATATATCAAGATACATAAAGGAACAGGCTCGCCATGTGCTGCTGGAGTTACCTCGGCTACAGTCGCGGGACGGGCAAGCGCTGCTGTCGCGAGCCACCGCCACTACTCAGACAATTGAGATGAATGTTGCAGCGACCCGGCCCGCCCGAGCCCCTGATTGTCTCCACATACTTCTTCTATATTTCATTTTGTATTCTCACATTGTTGGTACAGTCACAGCCTCCTGTATCCACAAACGTTGATTGCAGCCATTCCGCAATGACAAACATCTGAGTTATTATTATTATACATACATGTAAGAGGAACTGCGATGAGACAAAGTTTTTGCAAAACCATCTGTATATGAGCGAGCGCTTTGTATTAGCAACAAAGCCACACCGCGACTTGCATCGCTGGAGCTTTTAGGCGGGCAGTTATCGTGCCTGCCACAAATGCGAATTTACGCTTTGCATTTTGAAAAATTAAAAGCGACATTTTCAATGCAATTGCGAGCGTTCTTTCCGCAGTCGGCGCGGGTAATGGCCACTCAAATCCGAAATTGCGCGGTCTTTTTTGTTGCCGACGCTTTCGTAAACACTCATTTGTACCTACTATTTACAGAACTCTTCACTGTTACTTAATCACAAGTAAATCACTCCATTTTCAAACGATTTTCAACCAATCACGGAATAATGTCCGACTTGGCTGTGATTGCTTGTCATTTTTTCAAATACAGTTTCAAGTCGTAACTACTTACTTATTGGGTTGTTCTAATCAACATTTTGTTACTTCATTAAAATTATGTTAACACGTACCTACTTAATACATAATATGGTAGACAGACACCTAGATACCGTTAATATATCGAACATAACAAACAGAAATAAAGAAAGAAAAAAACTAGTTTATTTGGCACAAACAGATACACACAATGTAGGTATAAATAGAATCAACAGACAGAATATCAAGTTTTTAAGATTGAAAGAATAAGCACAAATATCAAAACCAACGAGCCGTTGTTATTGGCCAAAGAGTAATTCAAAACAGTTACAGACTTAAATTATTAATCAACATAATGTAAACAGAACTTACATCGATTTTAACCGTTATTTTCGTCATAAAATGAAAGTACAATCCATTTTGAGGCACCCTTTCAAAAGCAACAGTGTAATGATGGCAATCAGCTTAATATTCAATTTAAATAGCCTGATGTTGGATGGGGCTGTTAGCGCGTTGGATGGCGGGCAGCTGGGGCGCTGGGCTCTCCACAACCGTCTCGCGCCGCTCCGCTCCACGTGCGACTGCCGCCGAGAACTACAGCCTCCTTAATAGCCACTAATAATAAAATCAAACGAGAAAACGACTTCTAACAAATTGCATTATTTGCTCAAATGGCCCTCGGAAAGCATTCATGTCGCCGCTCTGTAATGTTAACTCTTTTCCGTTTTGGTCATCGCAAAATTGTATTTGATAAAACGGATCTCGCCGCTGTGTTTCTGAGAAAATTAAGTAGATTCATCTTGTTACTTATTGGATTAAAATTTCTGAAGGACACTCCGCTACGCACTAAAGTTAATTTACACAAATGCTGTATTAGCGCCAGTTAAGTGAGATAATATATTTAAGCATATACGCGGTAAATAGTCTACTATTTTTCCGCTTGTGACAATTAAAAACTACTCAGCTCTTTTTATAGTGGGACATTAAATTTATCTTCTTAATTTTTTGCAAAGTGGAAACCTTCAGTGGGGCAAGAGATTAAATTAAAAAATGCTATAAAAAGTTGACTTTCCGGGTGAGGCTGCATTGCAACGACATTAATTCAAAAGTCACCGCCTAGAGCAAATTGTCAAGCTGAGTGCAGACACACTGCGCCTTATTCCCAGCCAAGTTTAGAAAGCTAGATAATGTAGATGGCAGTCTGAACCTTATTTCAAAGTTAGTATAAA
The DNA here is from genome assembly GCA_948252205.1 of Orthosia incerta. NCBI lineage: Eukaryota > Metazoa > Arthropoda > Insecta > Lepidoptera > Noctuidae > Orthosia > Orthosia incerta. The sequence continues at coordinate 14,669,409 of OX411754.1, forward strand.
TGTGAAGCAATAAACTAGCATAATATCTGGTACGGAGTTGAGCACTCAAATAATAGTACGCTATGCGGTTTAGGTATGCTTCTATTATAGGGGTGTAAATTCGGTAGTTTAATGTGTAGTGGCACAAATAAGAAGTAATAGAGCTATAAATGAAGGTGCGAATGTATCGACATTCGGTTCATTATTACCGCTGCACGTTCCAACTTGGCAAATACCTGCTTCATGATGTCGTGCAGTGCGACGATAAATGTTTTGTTACAAATACTTTTATCTTGCAAGCGGATTGCAGTTCGCTGACCCATGAAGATAGTGGTTAGATAAAATAGAGAGTGGTACCTACCTAGCTTAAACAACAACATGATATATTGCGTTAAGGCCGTGCCCTGACCAAAAAATCAGTATGAGATATGAGCATTCCTATTGGCCTAGCGGCACTGGTGGCGCATGAATTACGGTAGTGAATACGCCCAGATTTTAGAATAAAATCTTTATAAAATCGAATATTGGTCTTTTGAAATAAATAAAACTTACAAAATGGTCGTTATCAAATTGCCTATCCATTAGTGTTAGTATAAACAATAATTAATGTACACTTTACGAGGAGATGCATGCTATCAATAATTATTTCTCATTTTTATGGTTTAGTTGGAAGGAGATTAGTGAAATATAAACCTCTTTAAAAAAAAAGTGTACTACAATTTTAGAATCAACATTATGTAGGAAAGTCAAAGTCAAAGTCAAAGTATTTATTCGTGTGTTTTTTGGTGATACAAAAGGTCTTATAATTAGGATATGGTAACTCAAAAAACTACCCATTAGGGCATACACTATTTTGCAATTTAAGAACATAAAATCGACATTACATACAAATTAACATAAAATTTCAATAGGTTCAATAGGTAATAGGTAAATACAATCTATTTTTATAATGACCATTCAGAATACAATTAATAAGTCCAAATTTTGTGAATTGTCAAGCATAAATACATAATTATCATTTAGTATATTACATTTTGTCAAAGAGGAATTCGTCAATGGTATAGTAGCATTTTTCAGTCAAGAAGTTATTTAGTCTCCGTTTAAATTGTGTCAAGTTAAGATCTTTAATGTCATTTGGTATTTTATTGAATATCTTCGGGGCCATACAGAGGATGCTTTTGTGCATAAGGGCGGTTTTTGAGGGCCTTAGACATAATTCATGACGATATTCTTGTCTTGTCGATCTATATCGTTGCTCTGAAGCTTTTTTGAACAGTTCACTATTTTTCTTGACAAATAATGCTGTCTCATAAATGTAAATATATGGTAATGTTAGTATTTTAAGTCGTTTGAAAGACGGTTTGCAACTTTCCGTTGATTTAAGACTGCATATTGATCGAATGCACCTCTTCTGTGCTTTAAAAATGTTCTCTTTTTCGCAGGAATTTTCCCAAAAAATTACTCCATAACGTAATATGGAATCTACATAGCCATAATACGCAGATACAACAGCTGCCTGATTAACTATTTTATTAAGTTTATATAGAGCAAAGGCGAACCTACTTAGTCTTGTTATAATAATTGATGCCTGTTGTTTCCAAGTCAGTTTTGAATCAATTGTCAAGCCTAGAAATTTTATATGTCCTACTTCTTCAATTATGTTATCGTCAAAAGTTATATTTATGTCAGGAGAGGTCAATCTTTGTCGAAATTGCATAATTTTAGTTTTATTTAAATTTAATTTTAAATTGTTATTTTCAAGCCAGTTAATTGATTGTTGCAATGCGTCTTTGATGTCACATTCATAGTTTCTATTTTTATTATTTCTTACTATTACCGTGCTATCATCAGCAAAAAGAACCATAGGAAAAGCGACGTGTTTTGGGAAGTCATTTATGTATGTTAAGAACATCGGCGGACCCAATACGCTGCCCTGTGGGACGCCAAAAGTGATTTTACGTTTTCCTGAAATATATTTAAGTTCTTTTTTATCCCTTTTAGAAATCCGTCTAATTTCTGTACATTGTGTTCTATTGTCTAAATAAGACTGTAAAAGAGAAAGTGCATTGCCCCTTATTCCATATGCATTAAGTTTATGTAGAACTATTTTATGATCAACTAGATCGAATGCTTTCGTCATATCCATAAATATGGCGCTAATAGGAATTCTGTCATCCATATCTGTCATAATAGTATTGAGAAAGTCATAGATAGCCAGATTTATGGATTTGTTTTTCCTAAAACCCTTCTGTTCCTTTACCAAGACATTGTGTTTCGTGAAAAAGGAACACATACGGTGATAGATAGCCTTCTCAAATATTTTTGATATTACTGGTATTAGGGCAATGGGTCTATAATTATTAATATCAGTTTTGTCATTTTTTTTGAACAAAGGCTTAATTATTGTTGGTTTTAGTTTATCAGGATAAATTCCAGAGCTGATACTAACATTAATGATATGGCAAATGGGGCCAGATATTACATCAGAGACAAATTTTAATACTCTTGTTGAGATGTCATCATACCCTACGCTAACTTTATTTTTTAAATCCTGTGTTATTCGATATACTTCATTTGGTGTAGTCGGGGCCAAGAACATTGACTCACAACATGTATTCGGTGTGTCATAGCTTGCAGATCTTGAAATCTTTGAGAGTAATTCTGCTTGATTCACAAAGTGATCGTTAAATGCGTTCGCTATATCACTGGGGTTTGTTATTGTGACCCCGTTATTCTGTATTTCTGTTATATGTTCAAAGGGAGGGCAATGTTTATTTTCATTTATGATTTTCCATGTATCTCTTGATTTATTTGTTGATGTCATTATCCTATGGTTATTTTTTGCCTTTTGCGTTAGTTTTATTATTTTCTTTAGTTTTTGTGAGTAATTTTTAAGTTTAGTTAAGTTATTGCTATTTGGTTTTGCTCGTTGTTGCCAAAGAAGTTGTCTTTTATTTTTGCTACAGCGTCTTATACCGGGTGTTAACCAATTCGGATTCCTTTTTAACTTTATATTTTTGTTGATCATGGGGAAACATAAGTCATAAAACAGCTGGAATAATTCCATAAAATTATTGTACGCTACATTAGGATCATCAGCTAGATAAACATCACAAAACGATATAGGACTTAAACATGATCTAAATTTCATAAGGTTATCGTGACTGTAATCACGCGCTGTAATATTCCAACTGTTGATTGTACAAGTCTTTTTAACTGGGATCTTCAAGATTTGGGCTGTGTGATCTGACATGTCAAGGTCAATTACTTGGTGGACACACTTTTGCATAAAATTGTGCGCAAAATTATCTATACATGTGTTGCTTTGTAACCTAGTGGGCTGGTCAATTTGCAATTTTAGATTATAGCTTAATAGGTAGTTGGTAAACTCAAGGGAAGTTCTATTTTTTTTCAATATATTAATGTTAAAGTCACCACATATAATGATATTTCCGCGCGCTTTGTAACAAATCTTGGGTAGGAGAATATTTAATTTTGAGTAAAACGTATCAAGATTATTTGATTTAGGTACTCTGTAAATACATACTACGATAATGTTATGCTGTGTTAATTCGATTGCGCAGCACTCGAAAACTCCCTGAATCGAAAGTTTCCTGATATCTTCAAGCTCTCTATATTGATGGCCGTTTTTTATTAATATGCACGCTCCTCCTCTTTTTGTATCTCTGGAGTAGCAAGCAGCCAAATTATAATTAGGTAAAGTGAGAAAGTCTTCAAATCCAGTTTCCATGAAGTGTTCGGTCACACAGATAACGTCTATGCTGCTTTGAAGATCAAGTGGGTGCAAGAGTAATTGGTCTGCCTTATTTATTAATCCTGCGATATTTTGATGCATTATTGACAGATAATTATAGAAAAAAATGGTTTGAAATGTCTTCAAATGTGTTCTTCGTGTCAATATTACTACTATTTTCCATTTGGATTTCACAAATAACCTTTTTGAGATTCATAAATACTTTTTTCATACCTGTATCGTTTAGGAGACCTTGACGACCCGAAAACATTGTATTATCATAACATAAGTCAGCGTTTGAGTCCAGTAGATAGGCATATTCATATGTTGTGTTATGCAGGTACAAAAGATTATTAAACATTTCAACTCGTGAGTTATATATTGTTGTGTAATCACCACATTGTCTATAGATTGGGAGACATATAATTACATTGGTATGGCTTAATTTTTCGATGGTTTCTTTGATATGGTAGATTAAATCGTGATAGTTTTTAGTTCTTAAGAAGTCTTTTTCTCCTATCAATATGACACAATAGTCGGTTTTATTATAACTTTTTATCTTATTGTCTATGCCCATTAGGAGTTGTTCAATGCTACCATTTGGATATGAGTAGTGGCAGAAGTCATAACCAGTTGCAAAATAATCTTCTATAATGCTACAAAGTCCATTTCTGTTGTTAGCGCTTATAATACATAGTTTGTTTTTTATTGTTTCTTCGGTCAGGTGTCGTTTGTCGATGAACTCCTCATGCATTGAGTGTTTCATTCCAGCGGTGTCACATTGAGTTGCCTTATTAACCATCTGGGGAATGGTTACCGGTGTTGTTTTATTAGCAATTTTGGGAGTAAGCTGCGTGACTTTCTTTGTCGACTTGGGAGTGATGCTGAGATCTATTGTAGGAACTGTTTGAGATATTTTTTTCTTTTTTGGAGTGATATTAGCAATGTCTGTTGTAAGTTTTTTGTATATATTATTTTCCTTTTTTGTTAAATTTTCGATGGTCTTTTTTAGGTTCGTGTTGTCCAAATTTAGAGATTCAACTTCGCGGTGTGCAGTCTCCAATTGCAGCGACAATTCTTTTATTTTGTTTTTTAATTGAAGAATTTCTTCGCAGTCTTCATCGTCTGATATATTTGGTAGACTGTTACTAGTAGTGCCATCTAGTTCACTAGTTGTTAAATTTAAATCTTCACTTTTCGTTTCGGAGACTCTTCGGTTGCGACGTTGTGTGATGTTGCCGAAGAAGTTCATGTTTTTTTATTTCAATTTGAAATTGAACTAATTCTCAACAGTAATTTTTATCGTTCCAAAAAGGCACGTTCGATACTGAGATTCGAACCCGAGTCGTATGACGTCCAGGTGTAGACGTTATATCAGATGAGCCACGCTGACAATTAAGTTACTGATTGAAATTAGTGATATGTTGCTGCTACTGAATAACAAAAATACGTGGTCCGTTACGATGACTGTGTCATTCAAATATTTTTTCCACCTACTGCCACTTCGATTTGTAAAATTGTTTTTGGTAATTTTTGAGACACTTATTGCTTATTTGCCCAGTTTCTTCACAAATTGCAGCTATTAATACTAATAAGGACTGTTAAAAACACTGTACAGTTGTTTTGACACTGATTTTAGTTCGTGTAAGAACGATATTGAAATGTTGTTTTTATTTCGTTTTTGGTGAATATTATGTCCAGATAACACTTTCACACACTAATTGCACTGGTTTCTTCACTTTTGTAGTAGATTAGTGACTAAATAGTTAAATATTATATTTTTGAGACAATTTAATATGGGAGCACAATGTTTACGTGACGACTACCCTAGGAATTTAATATATTTTATTAATTGATATTTCTTTTTAAATAAAGAGTAGATAGCTCTTAAAAACTGCACAAAAACGACTAGCGCGGCGTTTTACTCGGGGAGGCGCCTTAAATTAAAAATTAGCTATGATACTTTGTGGTGATACGGTCTTAGAAAGGTATTATGAGGAGCTTTATAAGGCGCGCGCATCATCATCATATCAGCCGGAAGACTGCTGGACATAGGCCTCCCCCATGCGTCGCCACATTGACCGGTCCCATGCGTCTCGCATCCAGCGAACTCTCGCCACCGCCACCAGGTGCACGCATACGGACATCAAAACAGGTTCGTGATTAATATCAAGTATTTTTTAAGCATCACTAGATAAAATTTCTAACTGAAAATCATTTATGGAACTTTTTATTTATTTGACTAATTTTACAATCACTCATCCAAGTAAAATGACAAGGTTAGCGAAAAAACTCTAAACCTTCGGGAAAAGTCCTTGAAATATCTTGTCTTCTGATCCTTTATTTATATTAGAAGTAAATATATTATCAAATATTCCACAGCTGAGATAACCCGCTTTGATCCGATGCTCATGCTTCGGACTACAATTTTTTACATCTAAAATTTTATAAGCAGTGGGATCAGTCATAAAGTGGGGAGAAGTGGCACTCTGTTCTCTTTGATAACTGCAAGTTCATGGTTTGAATGTAACGTATCTTTTATGTTTTTCAATGGCCAAAATAAAATGAGGATTCTTTGCAAAGTGAACCTTACAGAAGTATTCTTTTTATATTTTAATCGGTGAAGAACCTTCCCTGTCAAAGATCAGTCAGAATTCTTAGAAGACTTGTTGCCGGCAGCTTCTCATATTGTTTCTTGGAAGTGAGTGGGGGAACGTGGGTTCGTACCTTTGTTTTTTTATTGTTATTGTGCCAATGAGAATGTTAAAAATTATCTTAGAGATAGGGCGCTGAGTAGATTTGATGAACCATGAGTTGTAGAGCTAATGCACAAGCAACGTATTACTTTATCTAGCTTGCAAACACAACCAAAATACAGGAGAATTCTATTATAAACTTTTCACTTCCATTAAAAATCGTAATGTAAAAGCCTAACTAACAACCAGATTTATTTTACCAAAGACAGTCGTAGAATTTTCTCAGGTTAGATAACTCGGTTTACGCCTACATTCTAAAGGGAAGTAAAGCAAAAACATTCCCGGTGCTTATCAGGAAATCTAGTTATTGTCGCGCTCTAACGTCATGTTGTTTTTCTAGGGATCCTTTTTTTTGCATAACGTTCTTTTTCCTAATATACATTGGCATAACTGTTTTGGCATATTTTTTTTTGCCATAATAATTATTTGCCATATTTTTTTTGGCATACAGTTTATGTTGGCATAATTATCTTGAAGGCTAATTTGTTTTGGCATAATTTTAATTCGCATAATGTTACTAGCCCTAATGACTATAAGCATAATATTATTAAGGCATAAAACAAATTTGAGTTTTTTTTTTGTGATGGGTTTCCTCTTGACTCTAGTCTAGGTCAGAGGTGACAGAGACAAAGTCGATATAGTCAGTAATTTTATTTTTTTGTGACAGAAACGAATCGCTGCAAAACCGACTCCACGTAGTCTTTTTTTTGTCCTAATCATCATTTGTCCGAATGATAACTTATCCGAACTTTATATCACACGCCATAAAATTGAAATCCCTAAATATAATATGTTCTGAATCCGTTTGTCATAAATATTACAATCAATAATATACAAAAGATATAAAACCGTTTTCAATAAAAGTTATAAGTCCTAAATTCAAATTACATGATGTTTATTTATAATAATAATATTCTTAGAACAAATTTGAGATTTGAAATTTGATTTGAGAAAGCAAGCATGCAGCATGCAAGCAAGCACGCAGAATGCAGCATGCAAGCAAGCATGCAACATGCAGCAGGCATGGTTTCTGTCACGGCTCCGGCGCTGCGGGGCTCATGCGGTCCCACGCGAGTTTATCGTCGCAGATGGGTTTAACGCTCACCACCGCAGCTTCGGCTTGCTGGCCAGCCTCAGCCGCGGCGGCGACTGTTACAACCACCTGCTCCTCAACTCCTCGCGGCCGCCTCGCCCCTCCGCGCCTACGCGATTTTAAATTACACTCTAGGGGTAGAGCAGACAAGACTGCGTGGAGTCGGATTTACAGCGATTCGTTTCTGTAACTAAAATCTAATTTTTAGCAACTGTTTTAGGACTGAAAAAAATATTATAAATGAACTTTCAGAATTATACACATTATTTATTAACTAAAGATAATTATGTTAAACAAAATTTCGGGATTTTGATCATTATGGTTACTGAAGTTTATAACAAACGTGTTATGGATAATGATTTTCGGCATGACAATTTTAGGAGAAGAAAGAGAGTACCCTTGTCTGCCCTACCCCTAGAGTGTTATTTAAAATCGCGTAGGCGCGGAGGGGCGAGGCGGCCCGTGAGCTGAGGAGCAGGTGGTTTTAATCACATCTGCGACGAGCAGCTGGCGTGGGATCGCCGGAGCCCCGCAGCGCCGGAGCCGTGACAGAAACCATGCCTGCTGCATGTTGCATGCTGCATGCTTGCTTGCATGCTTGCTTGCATGCTTGCTTGCATGCTGCATGCCTGCTGCATGCATGGTGTATGCTTGTTTACATGTTTGCATGATGCATGCTTGCTGCATGTTTGCTTGCATGCTGCATGCTTGCTGCATGCATGGCGTATGCATGTTTTCATGCTTCTTACAGGAAATAAACCCAAAAATATTTTAGGAGTTAATTATTGTAGTATTTGTTATGCTTTAGAATGTTATGATTAAACATTATTATGATAAGAGGAGCTCGTGGCTAAATAATAACAGCCGCACGGGTCGATCATCAATGTTAAGCAACGCTTGACGAGGTCGGTCCGTGGATTGGTGACCATTTCAACATACCGAGTTTCCTCCGTGCCTCGGAAAGCACGTAAAGCCGTTGGTCCCGGCTGTTATTTGAAGATCTTTGACAGTCATTACGGGTAGTCAAAAGCTTGAGATCTGACACCAGTCTTGCAAAAGGGTACCGTGTTACCCAGTTACTGGGTTGTGGAGGAGATAGGCAGTCGCTCCATGTAAAACACTGGTACTTAGCTGAATCCGGTAAGACTGGAAGCCGACCCCAATATAGTTGGGAAAAGGCTAGGCAGATGATGATGATTAGAGTAATTATGCTAAAAAAAATATGCGTTAGCTGTTATGCGAAAATAATGTTATGCGTAAATATAATTAGGATAAACATAAAAAAATACTACCGAATTCCAAATAAGAAAACTACAAAGTGAAAAATAACTTTATTTTTGGAAGTCGGTGTCTTTCGTAGGTACCATTTTTTGCGTTATGGACACCGACTTCCAAAAATAAAGTTATTTTTCACTTTGTAGTTTTCTTATTTGGAAGTCGGTAGTATTTTTTTTTTAAAAGTTTTTTTATTATTACTTTTTAGTTGTACCTACCTAATACGCAAGTTGTTTAGTAAGTTTCCTATAACGCCAGAATAGATTACCCGAATATCATGAAACTTGAACAAAACCGATCAAATGAGAGATCTGCTTACCCCTTAAGAGCGTACTGGCGTGATGTTATGTTATGAAATGGTATAAACAATAAACAGACATGCGATTGCAGCAGTCCCGAGAGATTTGCCGTTATTTATTGAAGAGTTCTGTTGTATATCTTCGAAGTTCTTCATCAGATCTTCACCAAATTAAAATGGGACCAATTTCGGAACATACTCTTTCAAACAAAAAAATAATTTTCAAAATCGGTCCACAATTGACGGAGATATCGGTGAACATACATAAAAAAACATACAAGAAGTCGAACATAGAACCTCCTCCATTTTCGAAAGTCGGTTAAAAAGTATGCCATGTTATATTTTGTCTAAAGTATTTAAGCAAATGGATAGGGAACCGTTTTTCTATTTCTTCTGCACATAGCTTGTAGATTTGTATTTGTTTTTTGCCCATATGTTCAAAGACGTTTTCTTGCTACAAACCAAAATCAAAAATCAAAATCAATGTTTTTTTTATTTTACATAGGCCTACATGGGCACTTATAAAACGTCGACAAAAGGTGCACGGTTCGGGTTAGTCGTTTCCTATGGAGAAGAACCGGCAAGAAACTCCATGGTTACTCTTTTAAAAACAAAACAAACAAAAAACAAACAATACTCAACGAAATAACCAATAACCTACTTGAAATAGTTGCACTGTGACCTGTTTTACCCACGGCAATTTTCACACGAGCATAAGATTCAAATTTCTAAATAAAAAACAAGAAAGAATGTGTGTCCGATACAATGCGCGGTAATAAACTCTAAAAACAATAAATATTGCTAAAAGCGTGTGAAATCCGCGGGTGCTGGTTAGTTTCATTTTGGGAAGTTTTCGTAGCGCGTAGCATAACCGTAGTCCGTAGCGCGTAGCATAAACGTAGTCCGTAGCAAAATCGTAGCAGTATATGGAGGGAAGTGGAAATTTATATTTTTTCCTACTCCTCCATTATTCTTTCCGATTAATTTCATTGCGGGATCCAAGACAGTTAAATTCATTCTCCGGGACTTCGTCGAGCTTCATTGCCTCGGCACTTTTCTGTTGGTCGCCACTGTTGATTTTGGCTTTCAGGAGTTGCAATGGTTTGGGAATAGTGAGGTGGGATTGTCCCAATAAAAAAAAACGCGTAGCACTATAGCCATCGCAGATATTATATTTTTATCACGGGTTTTTAGAAATCCTTTAGGTATATTCGTAAGGTAACATTTTTAGGGTTCCGTACCCGAAGGGTTCAAACGGAACCCTATTGCTGTCACTCACGTGTCCGTTTGTTTGCTTGTCTGTTTGTCCGTCGTCTGTCACAAAATTTTGTGACAAACGACGGTTTGTTCCGAAGAATTTTAAACATCCTATTGACCTAAGAATATTTCTTCTTCCTATTGACCTATTATAATACATATTATAAAGAGGATTTTTTTGTTGGTTTTACCGAATAGGCTCCGAAACTACTGGACCGATTAAAAAATTCTTTCACCTATGGAAAGCTACATTATGCCGGAGTAACATAGGCTATAATTTATTTTCAAACAATTACAGATCCTTATGAAAATTGCAATAATGTGACCCAAAGTAGCAAAATTTTGCCTATAAAATTAATTATTTGGCGCTTAGAAAACTATTGATGATACATAAAAATGATATACTACATGATTAAAGTACTCATTATTTATAGAATATATCTAACTATCATACTTAAGTCACAATAGCAGCTTTTGTGTTCTGTAATTTAATTAGATCGCCGCCGCCCGGTAGAAACAAAAGTTTTCGTATTGTAGTATTATTTCTTATTCAAATAAATAGTATAACAAATTGGTAGGCAGATGGACAGGATAGGGTTGCCAGTTGACGGGAGTGAAGCCGCGAGAGTCAGCTAGTTACATATATTTTACTAAGAAATACCAATAAATACAAAATTTGGTACAGATACCTAAATGTGCTAAGTCCGACACGCACTTTTAGTAAAAATTGGCCTGCTTCATTTAATGTCTAACTTTTTATATAATGAAATATTCATCCCTATCAATGCTGTAGCTGTTATACAATCCTAAAAATATGAATCTGCTCATGCTAAATCTAATATCTTCCCCAACCATATCTAGAACATCGCCGCATTATTGTGGGTGAATCCCGACAAATTCCCTCTACCATAGTGGTACGCTGCACAGAAGCGCAGATCAGCATTACAACACATCGGGCCACAAGAAGTGGTTGCCGTACTTAGCAGCGTATTACCTACCCACTTAGCTGTAAGCCGCCGTAAACTTTGCTATCCGGATTAAAATGAAGATGTATGATAGTGTTTTGTTTTGTAATAGATTATGTGTAATTTCACCTTTTTGAACTGTTGCAATTTAATTCAATACAAGGTCTGAAAACCGATTCTCGTACTTTAAAAAGTTCAAATTCAAATCGAGATATCATCTTTATGACAAAATTTTATCAAAACCCGTTCACGAACATGACGCATGAATTGACACCACTCAGCTCAACCATCACGAAGGGAACCGAATGATGCAACACATGTGCCACCATCAGAGAGACATTAGAGAGAGCATGACATACTCAACTGCCAGGGCACACACAAGTCAACGAACGACACAAACGTACTTGGCACAGTAAATTTTTTGTATAAATGCTATTGAAAAATTACTTAAATAACGTTGTTAGCTGTGAAAAACAGATAGTAAATATATGCTTATGAACCATGTCTACTACTACTACAAAAAATAAATCATAGCATCCTTAATAATGATGATTTCTAAATGAATAATGTTTTTTTAAGCTCGAATAACGCATTGGAGTGGCCGGAGTTGTTGGCAGTACCGGTCCGTAGACCATACGGGGCATGCGCGTGGGGGTGTCTATTTGTGTTAGTACAGAAGTATTTTCAACGTTTTGTAATCTAAAGTCAAATTAGATTCGATTGCCAAGCAAATAACTTATTTTCTTTTGTCGATATCCATCTATAAAGTCAATATTCTACCCGACTACATCACTAATTGAGTAGCGTAAAACTTTCCAGAACGAAATAATGAATACCGCAAATTAGAAGTGAATACATACGAATTTCTTTAATTCCGAAAGAGAAATAAACAAGGAGCGTGCGCTCAAGGATCCAGGAATGAACCATACCATTCCCCGTGGCTCTAATGCGCGCTCGTATCAGCTCCTTTCGCATTTCGCACCCGTGGTGGTACTCAAACAGATGATATTTTTCTAACTTCAGTTGCGATGTTGGATTTTATAACTCCTTCTTCAGTTACCAGTTAGTCCTTCTTTAGTTTAAGTCAAGAGTGAATAGGTTACTTCTAGGCTAGCGTGCTGCACCGTAGACCACATAATCGCTTACCATCAGGCGAGATAGTGGTCAAACGCGAGCATATAGATTAAAAAAAAACATCATCCTATGAGGGCCCGTTTTAAGACGTAGTGTGCCGCTGAAACCGTTTTAATGTTCATGTAACAACAACAAAACCCTCTTCTTAGTCCACATTATTATGCAACTTCGGAACCCTAAAACTGCGCGTGGCCTAACACGCACTTGGCCGGTTTTTTTCATTATTAGTAAAGGGATCAATGAACTTCCTATGAGATGACAAAAGTGCATAGATAGCAATGGTACATACTTTGAGTAGATAAATATATTATATTTAAAAAAAAAAACGACTTTATGTTCCTTCCTTACAAAACGATAATGACCTAATATTATCTGTGGTCATGTATATTACCTTTGTTGGTACACTCTTATTTTCCTATATTACTAAGGTTGTACAAATAAAAGTTTCCAAATGCAGAGCATAAGCTTATAAAGTCCTTTGATCTGAACGTTCACTTTTATGGAGATTCAAAATGCTTACAGTCCTGACTTTTCTGCCGATATCAACCTTTACCGTGAGCTAAGAATTCTAATTTTATTTGAAAACAAACAAATTTTAAATTAACTATAAAGTGAACAAGCCAGACATTACACTGCAATGTAAAATTACTATCACTACTTAATTATGAACAGAGGTATAATGTATAATTGTAAGTCAATAGTCTGGTGAGTTGTAATGATTAGACGTGTCATCACGCAGTTAGATGATGTAATTTCTTAATTAATTAGCACTTTTGGTAATGTATATCTCGTTTGTTGTATATTGATTGTGATTTAATATAAGTTATTAAGATACATAAATGTAATTAAGTTATGGGAGAGCGGCCTCTCCTGGCACAGGTGTTTTCACACTTAAAAGGAGAAGTCAACCTCAATATTGTTAAACCAACTTTTGTTAACGAATAAAACATTTTATTATTTTTATTATTTTTTATTTAACGATCATGGATCAGATAGACAGTGTGATAAAAAATATAGAATAGTTTTCACACAATCTAGGTAATTAATAAACTGATACACACATTTATGTATAAGTTATACATAGATCAAATAAATCAAATGTCTTTGTTAAAAAAACATAACAAGTACGAGATACATCCGACACTATACAGAATAAGTTTTAAAACAAAGAAATAAAATGGCTTCCGCCTTTCAGTTTTAAAACTGCTAAACGATGTTATGATAAAGTATGTTACTCTGCGTAGCTATAAATTAATTTGGCAGAGATCCAACTGGGTTTATCTGAACTTCCTGTAGTAGGAAATTTTATTTTAATTCGAATGTGACTTCAAATGTAAAGTAACTGTTAAATATTGCACGTGAAATCAGCAAGCAGTTAGTCGATTCTTTGAGTGACCAGGGGGCTGGCCTTTTTTTTCGGCCAAAGAATCAGCATTGCCATACAGCGTTCCAATGCTTCCAGTGTTCTCCGTCCCTTTTTATGCAGCTCGTAGAAAATTGATTATATATCGATATTATCACACTATCACACTAATATAATAAAGGTGAAAGTTTATGAGTTTATGTGTGTGTTTGTATGTTTGTCACTTCTTCACGCTCAAACGGCTCGACGGATCTGGATGAAATTTGGCACAGAGATAGATTATAGTCTGGAATAGCAGATAGGATAATTTTATCCCGGGAATATGTTCTCTTGAGATAATTTTCGACATTCACGCGGGCGAAGCCGCTGGCAGAAGCTAGTTCTCTGTATATTTGTAAATAAAAAAATGCTCGCCAAAATATAGGTCAAAATCAGCTATCCTGAGGCAGTCGGACGTCCTCGTTCTATTAATACCTCACCGGTACGATATAGGTGCATTCTTATGTATTAACTAGCTGTTCCTCGCGGCGTCGCTCCCGTGGACCACAGGTTTCGGTACCGTGTTTTTCTGCTTAAAAAGGGCTTTTGTGTCAAACAGATCATACTCTAACTGAGAATGATTAAATTTTTTAATAGTGTCTCCAACCACTTGTAATTTTGCCTTCAATTAACCCTCTTCATAAACAAAAGCACTAAACATTACGCTTACTATTGTGTGTTGGCGATTTACGATCACAAGCTACTAAGATTATAGGTCAATAACCAATAATACTACTTTTGTTTAAAAACAATAAGATTTTTTATTTTATAAATCTGATAGAATTGGTTATGCAGGGTTATTGAAACCGTATGTTATTAGATAAAGAATCTTTTATCCACTCTCCGCTATGTCGATTGCGGTGTAAATCTCGAACAGGAAGCAAATAGAAAAGCTCTCACGACCAAAATTAAATTCCATACTTGTCGCCAGCATTCAGCTGCACCATCTTAACCGCTTTCGGCGCGCATAAATCTCATAAATCTCTAATAAAAACATTCTCATTCCAAGTCGCATTGCAAGAGAAATATTCAAGTATTAAAAAATATTAGAATTACATTTTAGGTTTTTTGCCCAAACTTCAATATCTCAATACGAAAATTGTAATGTACTGAACGTCAGCCAAGTTATTTACTAAGTAGTTAAGCTCAAAAAACTCATAAAGGTCTTTGGAACTTTCATATTTTATAAGCAATTTTCCAAGAATGTCTTTCTTTTTTTTATATATGTGCTGCCGAAAAGAACTTTCGTCGATAATTCAACATTTATATCAAAGAAATTAAACTGCCCAGTGAATGTAATTCGATTTATCAAGCGTTCGCATATCAATTTGTCACAGTCGCGTACACTGACAAATAGAGATAAAACTAAATTAGATATAAATTTTAATGTGAAATCAAACGGGAATATTTGGTAGCTCAATGCATTATTCGGTTAGTTAAATTTAAAATGGCAGCCATTTGTCCCAAACCCTCGTTAGTAGTAAATTAGACTAATTAACCCCAGTGAGAGTAATAACTGTTTACCAACTCCAATTACAGCATTCAGTTGAAATTATTGAATCGGTAACATATTTTTTAAACGAAACACAATTGTTTTGATCGTTTACTTGAACGAGCGCCGCGATTCGTGTCCGAATCATGCTAATAGCTTCTAACCGTAACATTTCATTGAAACATCACCGATGTTTTACGAAAAATGGAAAGGTTCCACTAAAAGCACTTAGATCATCTGAAGCTAGCAAGATTTAGAATGTTGGTTCTACTAATAGAATCTGGCTGGGATGTTACCTGAATTTATAAGAATAATATCTCTTATTTTTGTAAGACTCTGATTTCTGTATTGGTTTAACATTATCTAAGTATGCGTAAGAGGTCGTCACTTATCGAGGGGAGGAAGAAAGAACGTATCTGTTGGTATTGCTTTTAAATAACACAAAAAAAATATTGCGTACCGTCCTTAATTTTTACCCGACTGCCGAAGGAGGGTAATAATTAAGGACAGTGTTTATCAGTCTTTGTATATATGTTTATTCCTATGCGGCGTTCCGGTGCCATGGCCATGGCCGTACCAAATGCGTTAGCCGATTTTGATGATTACTACCTCAATAGATTCGTCTTATCCTCGCGAGTGTAACTGGCTACATAAAAATTGGAATATAGAAAAATGGCGGCTTTTAGGTGCCATATTGTGGGGTCCGAATTTTTATTTTTCTCCTAACTCATCGTTTGGTATAAGGGGTATCAAAAGAAGAAATGAGTTTTAAGAGGTGATTGCAAAAATATATAACACTTATAATATGTTTAAATGTACATTATACGAAAAAAAAATAACTAAAAAGTTATTAATAAAAAAAGTTAATTCAAGAAATCAAAAAACCCGACTGCTTGGTAAGCGAACTAAAAAGACGTAAACAAGAAGAAAACCATACTGTGCAGTCGGAGGATACATATTCGCGAGTTGGCTGACCAAAACCAGTCGGGTTTTTAGATTTTTTGAATTCACTTTTTTATTGAAAATATTGTATTTTAATATAGGTATAGATACTTTTGAATATGTTAGAAAATAAGAATACATAGGTACTAATTGTTGGTTCTTCTTCTTCTTCGTCGTATCGATGATCCCAAAATTAAATATACTTTGACCAGAATTCAGCCACGCCAACAGCATTGTCATTTGCCTCACAAAGGTCTTTTAAGGTGCAGGTGTTTTTGCACAGAGAGCAAGACAAAAGATGAGGCATTTTTGGTGAAATATTATTTATGATATTAAATATAATGTAATGCTTGTAAAAATATATTATACAAGTCTCATAAAACTTAGAGCAGAGACAATTTCTAAATGTAAAGATTCGGCAAAATATAATATACCCTAACGTAATTATAATACATATTGGTATAGAGCGTATTATTTATTTGTAAAACAAAGGTTTAAATATGTACATACTTAACGCTAAAAAAAAGTAAACTATACAAAATTATACTTAAACTAACTACTTACACTATACGAGTATACAAAAGAAAGGTACACTTAGGCGTCGAAGTACTTCTCCACATCGCTGTCATCCTGGAACGTGCCTAGAAAAATAGCAGCATTGCCACGTTGAATGGCAATGCTGATTCTTTGCGCAAAGAAAGAGCCAGCCCTCTGGTCACGCACATTGTCGATCAGTCGGCGAGAGATCTCCTTAAAAAGGAGACGTGCACTCGGGCCCCATGACCCAAGCGTTTCGACCCCAAACGGCTCAAAACTGTAATTACAATTTTGTAATTACAATTTTTGTACCAATTAGATTTCAGTATTTGCGCCGCTTGAGGGCCTCAGCAGCCGCAGCAGCGCAGCAGCGCCAGAACTGCCCGCCGAACTAGGAACATGAGATGGCGCAAGGGTGTCGACACAGGTTGCGTCCCACACCAGAGGCCTACCCACCTTCCACGGCACCAATGTCATGCCATCTGGTCTCTTCCTTCTTCTCTTCTTACGTAATAATAATATATCTGAACCAAGCAAGAAACTTAGACCAGAGACAATTTCGAAATATAATATACCCTTACGTATTGAAAATACTTTTAAGAACTTTTCTGAGAAATACTATTTATTGTCTGTTCAATTTATGAGTTCTTGACGCATGTGCTTGAGATACCTACTAGAAATACCTACTAATATGTGTGTACTAGCACAGTATCCCTTCGTCATCCCTTTGACGCAATGTTTTAGGAAATTAAATTATTGGTCTTTAATAAAATAGGCTTATTTTTTTTACTGATTTTCAGAATACCTACTCGTCCTTGCTTCAAAAGTCTAAGCTAAAATATTACTCATTAGATTCGCCACTTTTGCTCGGTGTAAAAATGGTGAATCCATTGAGTACTATTTTATTTATAGCTACGTAAAAATTAAAATAAATATCATTTGCTTTTCCAAAACTGAATGTGGGGTAGCTTCTGAATAAGGATTAACAAACGTTTTGCGTATTCATAAAAAAAATGCTCGCTCGAAAAATATTTCAGAGTGAGTGACGTCAATCACGGGTGGACAGGTCTAAAATACTCGATCAAACAGTGAGTTTAATTGAATTCTATTGCCGCTAAAAATATCTGCCAACCTATAAAAAATATTCAGTTAGATTTTTGACTGACCGAACCCACCGGATGTTGAAAATAAGCATTTTACCTATGAATGCTTATTGTATTCATAGGTTAAATAATACAATAATGAAATCAAACAAATATGTGACGAAGGTTTGCCATAGCCGTAAATAGATTACCCAGCCTGAATTAGCATTTATAAGAAGTTTTCACATCACACACACATCATCAGCCTATTAATGTTCCCACTACTGGGACACAGGCCTCCTCTCTATGGTGGATTACGGCCCATCCCCTCAGGGATGGGCCGTAATCCACCACGCGGGCCCAGTGCGGGTTGGTGGATTACGATGTCACATGTCTTCGAATTTTTGGTTCTAGGACATGCCGGTTGCCTCACGATGTTTTCCTTCACCGTAAAAAGTTTTGTATTTGGGTAAAGTATGATATTCATACTTAATAAGCTAACGACAGTTCAGTGTTAGTGACAAAACATCCGCCAACAGTACTTAGGTCCTCTGTTATAAAATCTAATTTGCATTACCAAAGGCACCGTAACAACCTATTTTTAGCCGTTTCGCTTGGTGACGTCACTAATACTCGTCGACTAATTACTTTATAGTTTTATGTGAATTGTGACGTTACTTACTGAGGAGCTCTAGTTACTCATGAACATTACAGTTATTTTGCTTGAACATTTAAAGTGTGATTTGTAAAGTTTTGTAAGCAAAAAGACTTTTCGTGGCTTCATGAATCGGCCTGTAAAGACTAGATGGAATACAAGTACGTTTGAAGTTTCTGAATTTAGTTCGAATATTTTTATTTCTATTCTCGGAAAAATCATTAATGTATTTGTTTCTGAATCATCGGTAAATACAGATGTTAATCCAGGGATAACTAAAGGAATGATCAGGTTCTTATCTTTGGCGAACATGCCAACATCCGTCACACTTAACCTGAACTATGATTAAGATAGATTGGTCGCAGCCGGAGGGAAATACTTCTGATTGATACAGGACAAGTGTGCGAGACTTCATAAAAGTCACGTTCGACTGACCATTTCAACATTATATTGAATATAAATACATATTGCTCAGAGGTTCTTTTCTTTGGAAACGTGACCACTAACTGGGCGACGGTTCCGATGCTGTTGGGTTACTACTTACTTTCATTTTATTATATTTTATTTATTGGGGAAAAAAAACAATTACGCACTATATATGGTTAACAAATAATTGTACGAGTCTAAATTAAATATTGAAATTTCATTGTTACCCGTGACCCCAAGTAACATGGGATAAGAGCAGGAAGATAAAGACGATAAAAAAATATTAAAGGCTCGTACATATGAAAAAAATATATAAATCTGTGTAAGCGAATCCTGATAAACCTTCCTTTTTTCTTGCGTTTTGATATAATATGCGTCCCTACTTTGCATTAAACGGACAATGGACATGTAGATGTATCCGCCGTTTTCCTTCCGTTTTTGTTTTTCCACAAGAAGGAATGAAGGCAGTTAGGGATCGCCTTCGGCCTTCGGCATTGTCTGCCTTCCGTGAAAGAAATATGGCGGCCAGATTTTTGTGTAAGTCAAGAATGGATGTTTTTATTAGTTAGATTGGATTTCTCATTATAATAAAGATTGTTTGACATATTTATCGCTCTTCAAGAATATTATTAACATACAAATTTTTTGTTGAAAACATATTTAGGCTAATTAATATTTTACTTTCAATAAGAAAAAGTTACTTCTAGTCTGAAATTTTTCCGTCATATAAGCAGCACAAATGAATTGGATAATGCTCAACTCAAATGGCTGCCAAATCGTGATATTATGTCATCAAGAGGTTTTAATAGCGTTATAAAAACGGATTTCAGCACCAGACCCAATTGAATTTTGCATACGGCTGATTAAAAGATCCTGGAGATTATCCAGACGGTAGCCAAAAGCGGGTTTATTAATATTAGGCCCATTTTACACATGAAAGGGGTTTTGTATAGAACGATCTAGTTGGCTATCTTGCGGAGCAAAATGGTTTACTTCGCGCCCCTATTGAAGAGGATCCTGGAGGCAACATCTTTACAAATTTCGTGTCGTATCGCCGAGGGACGGAACAGTTCTCGATATAGCCGGCCGGGCATTCCAAATACGAAACTCCAACTTGAATAGAAGATCCAGTTTGTGAATATACGATAGACTTGACTAGCGGACGTACGCCGTATGTACGGTTCTCGACATAAGTCAATAACATTTTTTATTTACCCATCTACCAGGTTTATTTCGTGATTGAATCGTTTTTGGATTCAAATTCAAGCGAATTTCACTTTTCTACTAGTAAACACCAACGGTTTTGGTATAGTATTTTTTTTAGAAACTAATAGTATTAAGCAAACTACAATTACTGAAATGCAATTCTCCCTTAATCCAATTTAGATTGAAATTCTAATCAAGTAGTCCTAACTAGATAACTTTTGTTTATGAATATACCTATGTGTGTACCTAAATAGTCTACCACCTAGGTTACTACACCATAGGATAAGGTAGATGGATATTAAACAGACAGCATCAATTCGTGTTGAAACTCAGCTATATGTTTACACTAGCTGTCCCACGCGGCTTCGCTCCCGTCAACTGGCTACCTACCTACCTACCTACCCTACACTACCTACCCTACATACATGAATGATGCGTAACTTTAACCACTTACGCAGCGCACGCAACGGAAGCTCTCTAAAAGGATTTTATTCCCGTTTTTGCAACATTTTCATTTATGCTCCGCTACTATTGGTCGTAGCGTGATGTTATATCGCCTATAACCTTCCTCAATAAATGGACTATCAAACACAAAAAGATTTTTTCGATTCCGACCTGTGGTTCCTGAGATTAGCGCGTTCAAACAAACAAACAAACTCTTTAGCTTTATAATATTAATTAATAATAATAATATATAGTATAGATTAGAAAGAGCTATCTAAGGCTAATAGGTCCTACGTTATTATAGATCTTTGAGAATAATTATGAATTAAACTTGTACCTTCGTATACCTAGCATCAAGGTTGCTGACCAGCAAACCCGCTGTCGCCTCGTACGCACAAATAGTTGGTAATTATAACTTCTGAACTTGCGATTACACTTAAGTAGTTAAGTCTAATTTGTGTTTAAACGGTGTAACAATGTCGATGGAGAAATTACACACATATATAGGTCGATAGTTGTTTGTAGTCAAGGACATTAAGTAATTGCCTTTAAATCATAAAATATAGCTTAGTTATAATTTATTATAGCCATAATAAAGATTACAAAATAAACTTAATGCCGAGGAAACTTATTTTCATTTCCATATTTTGTGTTAACACAAAAAAAATATCTGGTACTAAAATATAGTTAGGTATGTCATGTTCATTCAATGATACATTCATTTGCTTTTTGTTAATTTAGCTGGTTTCGAAAATCCACTCGGTGAAAAACTTTGCGAGCTAGCCACGCAGCTAGTGCTATAAAAACTTTTGCGATTGATGTTTTGAGTTCATCTGAAAAGGAATTTCATGGAAAAATATCATTAAATTTTTTATCAAAAGGACTGGAATATTTTGTTGAAAAATATTGGTTTAGTTTATGATTAGTCTGCGTCGTACAATATTGTTCTAACCGACGAACTTTCATTAATATTCATCGTAAAAAGCGCAAATTTCATTTTTGACATTGATTTATGTGCGGTGCTGGCAATGCATGCACCACTGCGTCCGCATAATAGCCCTAACAGATCAAAATTGTTCTAAAAGTTACGCACATATTTAAGTATTCTTCGGTAGTGGTTGGTTGTAATAATACTGTGCTAATATTTTAAGAGTTATTGTATCATTAATCATCAACATTTCAGTTCATATCTAATATATACTACAATAAATATCATAGGGTAACAAATCGATAGCTAATTAAATTGGAAGTTCATATTGATAATATCACTGCACGGGTTAGAAAATTCATTTATGTTTTCAAGAAATTGAGACAGTCAGTTGACCACAATACCCTAACAGACAGATTACGCTCTGTGCCAGCCCATGCTTAAGTACTGTGGCACTGTATGGGTGCACTCACCCAATACTCATCTTATTCATCTTGAGAGGGCACAGAGGGATGTCTTGAAGATCATGTTCTTCAAACCCTTTAGATATCGTACAGTCAGTCTTTTTAGGGATTGTAAGGTTATTTCTGTTGTGCTTCATGTGGTTATGCGTAAACGCATCTCGCTTAAGTATGATGCCAGCTCTCGAGTTAGGCGCCAACGCTATAAAGTTTGCCCTACTCAAAGCTGCAGGACGGTACTGGCTCGCAGACATTTCTATGGTATCGGAAGACACCTTTATAATTAAAACCAACAACAATGGCTCCATTTATTTCACTACTTTTCAAGAATGTAAGAGAAGACAAAATAGAAGGAAATGCATATACATGACTGGTTGCAGATACGGAGCTATGATGAAACAGAAAGTATCGTAAAGTTAACTTTTCTCTTATACACGACCATACACGAATACTTCTCTAAAAGCTAACAAATACACAAACACAATTCCACATTCACCACTTTTACACATATGAAAGGGCTATTGTTTATTTTGCTTATTAAATCACTTCTCCAATTTGTGAGCCTCTGATGTAACGTTTGATGTGTAACACAAGTGTGAGGATCCTGGTAAATAATCCATCACATCACACATCACATCATCAGCCTATTAATGTTCCCACTGCTGGTACACAGGCCTCCTCTCTGTGAGAGAGGGAATGGGCTGTAATCCACCACGCGGGCCCAGTGCGGGTTGGTGTATGTCACATGTCTTCGAATTTTTTGGTTCTAGGACATGCCGGTTTCCTTACGATGTTTTCCTTCACCGTTTTGAGAGCAGTGGTGATGAAATAATTTACACAAAGTAAAGCGCCTGCCTGGGCTCGAACCCACGACCTACAACTTGTAAGTCGCAGCCGATACCACTGGGCCACCACTGCTCTATAAATAATCCATAACACAAGTTAAATCTTTCTTTGGGTGCCAGAATTCAATAAAAATACTACTGACTTACATTGTTACTCGCTAATGTGAATTTATTATTTATGCACGATGTTTGTTCGTAAGTGTTTGACAGTACAAATATTGTAATTCTAATAAACAATTTATTTATAAAGGTTGTCCCAAAATTAACGCAAAATCTGAATTCGCCGCCAATTGTGCAGTAAAGCGTTGGCAACCCTATATAAAAACAATTCGACAGTTGTTAGTTTAGGGTTAGTAAAAATGGAGCGTTACACGATGGAACAACGTGTTTAATTGGACCATACTTTTTTGAAATTAAGGCTGGTCAAGCAGTGACTGTTACTGGTGCTCGATATCGCGACATGATAACACAGTTCTTTTAACCGAAATTGGATGATATTTATGTGGCCAATATGTGGTTTCAACAAGACGGTGCCACATGCCGTACAGCCCGTGAACCAATTCAATTACTGCATGAGACATTTCTAAGTCGTGTACTCTCTCGTTTCGGTGATCAGAATTGGCCCCCTAGATCGTGTGATTTAACACAATTAGATTTCTTTTTATGGGGTTATTTGAAATCACAGGACTATATCAACAAGCCCACAATCACCCGTGCATTAAAGGAGGATATTCAACGCTGCATCAACTAAATTCAGACACATTTATGCAAAATGGTCATGGAAAATTTCGACAAAAGAGTGCGTATGTGTATGCAAAGCCTTGGAGGCCATTTGCCCGATGTGTTATTCGATAAATAACCCTATACTATAATAATAATAATAAATCTTTATTGAACAAACACCTTACATTATTTTGCTTAATATTTAGCGTGTTACACAATTTTTTTTTTCCTGGTTATTCAATATAAAAATAACAATCAAAAGACTAAAAACTGTATTGTCTATTTAATTCAAATCTTGCGTTAATTTTGGGACACCCGTTACTTTATTATGCGAGTAGCAAAACGTTTTTAAATAAAATGTAATTTGTGCTATGGTCTCTTATAATGTGTGTGGAAGTAATTACCCGTAACATTCATATCTTTGCCCTCTACAAATACAAACAATGCAGAATTTCTCGATACATTGGGGTTTTTATTGGAATATGCGTCGCTTTTTAGGGTTCCATACTAGAAGAGTCCAAACGGAGCCCTATTGCTATCACTCGCGTGTCTGTCTGTCCGTTGTCTGTCACACAGGTTTTACAACCAAACGGTTGGAGCTACTGTCTTCAAATTTTGCCAGTATAAGCATTTTGTTGACCCAAAGCCACAAAAATTGACAAATAATATTTTTAAATGTTTTTAGGGGGGGACTCCCATGGCTTGCGGATTTTGAAAGAGAGTTACCGCGGCTCTTACTCAAGCAACTGAAGGAACACGGGTGGCTTTTAGTCAGTAAAAATCTGACACGCCCTCCCGTTTCACCCTGGGCGGGAGAAGCCATTGGATCATTGCCTACCCCCAAAAAAAAGGCATCTCCTTTTTTTCAAAAAGGGGTGCGATTTTTTTTTTTACCTATGCCATCTAACGGGGTATCGTTGTTAAGAGCTTGATAAGTAGATAAATACTGTACTTTTTTACTATATAAAATATTGGAAAACAAAGGAATGAGAAGCTACCAAAGTCAGCTCTTTGAACAAAATTTTGTTCCGTAGAATATTTTATCTGCCCATTGACCAATGAACTTCAAATTTCGTTATAATGTTTATAATCTTACTAATATTATAAATGCGAAAGTTTGGATGGATGTGTGTATGTTTGTTACTCTTTCACGCAAAAACTACTGAACGGGTCTGGATGAAATTTGTTACAGAGATAGATTATAGTCAGGAATGACTTTTTAGCCCGGGAATATGCTCCCTCGGGATAATTTTCGACATACACGCGGGCGAAGCCGCTTTCAGAAACTAGTTAAGGTTACACTAGTCGAAAATTCTTCCATACAAACGTAGTGTAGGGATTATTCCACTGTTTGACGATGTACGTTCAAAATAAAAAGTGATATCAACTTGTCTCATCATTATCTAGCCCTGTATGGAAGCAAAAAAGTAAAAAAAGAAAACAGTTGAAAGTTATTATATAGTTTCGAAAGTTCCACATTTCGACACTAATTTTAACGCATTTTTGGGCGCAAATAAATACCATAAGAAGATGGAAAATTGCAAAACGGCCTCCATACAGGGATAGATTAGTAGTTCAACAATGCAAATAAATTTATTTTGAACAGATAGATTTAGTAGTTTTTTCATGATATCTAGACTGCCAAAGGTCTGTTTATAAATTTTCGCGCGCTCGGTTTCGTCCTAAATCATTGTCCATTTCGCAACAAATTTTCAAAAGTATGTATTCGTACGCGAACTAGCTTCCTACTGCTCATCACAGCATCTATCTCTTCCGCACGTGTTGTCCGTTGGTATAAAATGCATTTTAACCCCGCGCACAAAATAGTTAGTGCCGTCGACTAGTGTACCCTTAAGTATACTTTATTAAAAAATACCAATTTATATTGATAAATCAATTTTCTTCTTTGAAATTTCAGAACTTGATTTTGCGTTTTGGTACGGCGCCCTAAATGTGTGAAGTCCGTGTGCTCGGCCGGTTTTTTAATAGTTACGCGTCGACCGCTTCCTTATTTTGTGCTGGACATTTTATTGAATACGACCAGCAATATTATTATAAAGCAAATGAAAACTGCTTTATAATAATATTGCTGGTCGTAATCAGACGAAAATTGTTTTTATAGCTACAGCTTTTGACAAAGTTTTATAATACGCTTGGTAAGATATATTTTACAACAGAATGCATCTTGAAAATTATACACTAATAAATAACGTACCAATGTAGTATACAGTTTGAAGGCCGGTAAAACTGTACAAATAACTGAAAGTATTTTCTGTATGGTGCCCCAAGTTCAAGGTTCTTCGAAAGTGTCAAATTACACCAAACAATGTTACACATACTCGTACCTTACCCCATCGCTTTATAACTACTCCTAGCTATAAATCCAACTTAATTACCAAACTCTTTGCAGTAAATACAGTTGGCGATCAAGTTGAATTTAAGATTGTCGCTTGTAGTTAAACTAATGTAAATGATGTGCGTCTACGAAGTCAGGCAGGTAGCAAATTCTCCCGTATGCGACTTAAGAGTTACGCTTCCTTGAATGATTTGCCAAGTTACCCTATAAATACCTGTGCATGTCCCAATGGTACTCTGAACTTATGAAATATTGTTATACGTTTAAACTAAATATCGTGACATCGTGGTTGCTTTCAAGTTTTCCGACTAGCTAGGCATGTAATTGTGTACGTGCTTTAACTATTTGCTTTTGTTTTTAGGGTTCCGTACCGGAAGGGTCCATCTGAACCCCTTTTGCTGTCACTCGCGTGTCCGTCTGTGTGTCAGTTTGTCTGTTCGTCTGTCTATTCATCGTCTGTCACATAGGTTTTATAGCCAAACCGATGGAATTGCAGTTTTCAAATTATCACAGTTAAGCATCTTGTTAACCCAAAGCCATACAAATTCTAAAAAACTATTTTTAAATATTTTAAGAGGGGTTTCCATACAGACAAAGAAAATTGACCTACCCCAACAAATGGGTACAGTTGTTTAAAACTTGTTGTGTAGATAAATAATTCATTTTTTTCTTTGAAATGCGGTCTTTTTTCCTATTACTACCAACTTAATTTTGCGGTTTGGTACGGAACCCTAAATTTGCGAAGTCCAACACGCACTTGGGCGGTTTTAATATACTTCTGATTTTTTTCATTTTAAAACTTTTCTTACTTTCTTTTCTGTTAACTTCAGAGTATAAATATACTCTACTACTACAGTTCAGAAATTTATTGTTTTGGTGAATGTAGCGGTCGGAACCCTCGGTGCGCAAGTCCGATTCGAACTTGGCCGGTTATTGCCTATTACAACTAATTTGATTTTGCAGTTTGGTACAAAACCTAAATGTGCAAAATCCGACACGCACTTGGCCTGTTGACAGCGGGCAAAGTCATTCTTTTCCTTTCCCGCTGTGGAAGGTGAGGACGCTGTAGCGCCTCTGAAACCGCTCCTCATAGAGGGTCCTTATCACCGCAATAGGGAACATTACTGCCAATTGCTCCCGCCAGATGGCGCTTGACGGCTCAGAGTAAACAAAAACATAACAACATGGCGTCTACTACTGTTTGTGGTTACCGAACTATTTTTTACTGTTTTTAAGATAACTTGTGTTCAAAAACCAAATAATAATACTGGGGAAGTAGTAAGCTTCATTTTACTTTCACTATTAGTTTTATATAGTGAAAGTACGAACGTGGAACGAACGCCCAACAACAAACATCATTAGAGAAAGAACAGACATTAGTCAAAAAAGTGCGTGCACCACCGCCAATCATTATAGACGGAGTCAAGAGCTACCAAATGTTTTACGACTCACTGACTGAAACCCAACCAACTGAATCCTTCACCGCCAAAATGTTGAATGGAGACTGTGTGAAGATCAACGCTAAAACTGATGACTCTTATAGAGCGATTGCTAGGTTTTTGACAGAGAAAGACTATCATTGGCACACATATGAAAACAAACAGGCTAGGCCAATAAGAGTTGTAGTGAAAAAGTTACATTCCTCTTGCCAGCCAGACCGAATCAAAGATGATTTAATATCGCAAGGTCTTAAAATAGAAAAAGTTGACCACAAGTTGAGCTGGCAGAGTAAAGAACCGCTCAATATGTTCGTCCTTTCATTTTATAATGACGAAGATGTCAATAAAATATATGCAACAAAGTACATTTTAGGGTGTAAAATTGAAATTCACCCTCTCAAAAATCCGAAACTCATTCCACAGTGTAAGAGATGCCAGGCATATGGGCATACTCATAAATACTGTAAAAAAGAGCCAAGGTGTGTAAAATGCACAGCCGAATGTATTAAATCTCCGCAAAAGAAACCGAAATGTGTCCACTGTGGCTTACCCCACCCAGCCAACTACAGAGGGTGTGAAGTAGCCAAAGAGATGCAAATGATGACAAACAAAAACATAAAAAAGAAAATTGTTGTGCCAACAGCCCAACAGTTTTCTACAATAGGGAATCCTGACCAACACACACGGATAGAAGGTGTCCAGTCAACTGTTAAACCTGTTCAAGCCAACAAAAGTATTTCCTATGCTCAGGCTGCAAAACAAGGCACACAACTCTCAAATCTAGAAGATAAGATAAATCAGATTTTAAAATGTATTACTACATTTGACAAACGACTAGAGAAGTTAGAATCCAGCACCAAAACAGCTGCTCTTAATAATCATAAATGACTAATACACTAAAAATAATGGCGTGGAACTCCAATGGGCTCCTCAAACATCAGAATGAGTTGCAGGCAGTCCTAGACACAGAAAACATAGACGTGTGTTTAATCTCTGAAACACACTTCACTAAACAATCTTTTGTTAAATTTAAAGGATACAAGATATATAATTCGCTTCACCCTGACAACTCTGCCAGAGGAGGTAGTGCGGTTATAATTAAAGAAAACCTTAACCATTACGAGCACAGTAAATTTGAAGAACCAGACATCCAAGCTGTGGCAGTATCAGTCAAAACCAAATTTTGTCACGTTTCCATAGCAGCTGTTTACTGTCCTCCAAGGCATATGATAAGAAAAGAGCGATATTTGCAATTCTTTGAAGTTTTGGGTCAAAGATTCATCCTAGGCGGTGATTTTAATGCCAAACATACGTATTGGGGATCACGTCTGACTACAACAAAGGGAAGACAGCTCTTAAACGCAGTTAGAGACACACATTGTGAAGTTATGAGCACTGGCAAACCAACATACTGGCCAACTGATCATCAGAAAATACCGGATCTCATAGACTTTTTCATATGTAAAAACATATCCACCAATTATGTTAGTTTGGAGGAAGAGTTTCTTATGAATTCGGATCACTCGCCGATCATACTAAGACTTAGTCAAAAAATTCTATTAAGAGAATACCATCTAACTCTGGTTAACAAGTCTACAGACTGGGACAGCTTTGCCCTTGATCTAGATAAAATAATCGACCTAAAAACTACATTACAAAATCAGGATCAGCTTGACTCAGATGTAAACAAATATGTTGTTAACATTCAACAATGTGCTTGGAACAACACTCCACAATTAAAACGGAAATATAAAGGGCATATCTATCCCAAGAATATTGTGAATTTACTATCAGAGAAAAGAAAACAAAGAAAGCGCTGGCAGCAAACAAGGTGCCCGCGGGATAAAACACTATTAAACAACCTAACTAAACAATTAAAGAGAAAAATTATACAATTTGAGGATGAAACTCTGAACTCCAACCTTGTGCAGCTAACCAACGACCAATCAACGGATTACTCTCTTTGGAAAGCTACAAGAAAACTAAAAAGGCCGATTATGCAAATACGTCCCATCAGAAACAGCGATGGAAAATGGGCCATAAGCAATGAACAAAAAGCGGTAAGGTTTGCCCAATATTTAGAAGCTACTTTTCAACCCAATGAAAGTTCCATAGAAATATCTGAGAGTGAAAATATATCACAAAACCAAAGAATTCGGCTTGTAACTCCTAAAGAAGTTGTGAGAGAAATTAAAAACAACATAAGCTCGAAGAAATCCCCGGGTTATGACCTCATAACAGGAGAAATTCTAAAACACCTCCCACGCAAAGCCATAGTTAAGCTGACCAGACCTATAAACGCTGCATTTATGCTAAAACATGTACCTGGGCCATGGAAAGTTGCTGAAGTCATAATTATTGCGAAGCCTGGAAAACCACCCCATGAAGCATCATCTTATAGACCCATTTCCCTGCTGCCAGTATTATCGAAACTGTTTGAAAAGCTCTTATTAAAACGGTTAAAACCAATTATAGAAGAAAAAGAACTTATTCCGAACCCGTATCCATAGACCAGGTACACAGAATAACAAACATCATCGAAAAAACGCTCGAATACAAGCAAGTCTGCGCCACCGTATTTCTAGATGTCGCACAAGCTTTTGACAAAGTTTGGCATGAGGGTCTGATATACAAACTCAGACGCATGCTCCCCGAATTTTCAGATATTCTAGAGTCATATATAAGCAACAGAATGTTTAGGATAACGCAAGAGGACGCATATTCTGAGCTAAAAACAATTAAGGCCGGTGTACCACTAGGAAGTGTGTTAGGCCCAATCCTGTACTTGGTATACACATGTGATATCCCAGAGCTGGAAAACAACACCATAGCGACCTTTGCTGATGATACTGCTATTATGGCTATTGGTTCAAACCACAAAGAAGCAGTAGAAAAAGTCCAACTAGCTGTGAACAAAGTTTACGACTGGACACAAAAGTGGAAGATCAAACTGAATGAGTCAAAATCGATTCACATTGACTTCACTAATAAACACTGCGATTACCACCCCGTCTATATAAACGGCATGCAAGTGCCTTATGCGAATACAGCCAAATACCTTGGCATAACTCTTGACGCCAAGTTGCGTTGGAAACCTCACGTCAAAAAGAAAAGACAGGAACTCGATATACGGTACAAAAATATGTATTGGTTACTTGGAAGGAAATCCTATCTATAAATACACAATAAAATTATAATATACAAGCATATTCTTATGCCAATTTGGACGTATGGTATCCAACTATGGGGCTGTACTAAACATAGCAATGTTAAAATTATACAACAATTTCAAAATAAAGTACTCAGAGATGCTGTTAATGCACCATGGTACATCAGAAATGACGACCTTCACCGCGACCTTAAAACGAAACTCGTCACGACCGTTATTCAAAACTTTGCTGAAGCCCACGAACACAGACTTCATCGGCATGTGAATGTGGAAGCAATCCAGCTGCTAGATAACACGGACATAGTGCGTAGGCTAAAGAGAACTAAACCATTTGAGTTAGTATAGTGTATAATAAGTGAAAAAATAATAGCAAACAATACTGTGCTATACATGTAACACGTGAACTAAGTGTTTTTAACGTATCAGACTCTAAGAAAGTGCTACCGAACTGTATAAAAGTGCAAATTGGCACTATTCTTAGTCATAACATTATACAATATAATTATAAGTTAGAGTTAAATTGCTTATTAGTCTATTAAGGCTATATTGTAATTTATTATTAAGAACCTTCGTTTTTATTAAAATAGAAAAAAAAAAAAAATAGTTTTATATTTTGTATGCTTAGACTGCGAAATTTTGTCGCTCGACTTTGACAGTTTTTTTTTTTTTAGGGATGTGTCCGATAAATCAAAACGTAACTTATATCGGATATGTCTTAGATATCATATCATATCGATATCGATATCAAAATAACCGATATTACAAAAGCTGTATCTAATAAAAACCTTATTAGCGTGCGAGAACGAATAATTCAAAACTTAAAACCGGAACAATGCGAAAACGTACGAACTACGAACAAAACGCAAACTTCACAAACGTTAGGAACCATAAGCGCTACTTATCTTTCTAAGTATTATTTCGCGTTCGTTGTTAGTTTGCTCATCTAAATAAAATTTTAACTTTTGCAAACTGTACTACTGATATCGATATTTGAAAACCGTTTTCGATATCGATATGAAAACACATACATAACCGTTTGCGCAAAAAACCGAAAACGCCCTTCTCTAGTTTGTTTACGCTGAAACCTGTGGCGCCATCTGAGCGCAGCTTTGCGGATAGTTCCCTATTGTGGCGTGCCCAGAGCTGAGTTGCGACAGTCGCTCTCTTCATGTCGCGTGAGATCCTGCCGGAGCTCTGTCCGCCGAGCCGCGATTTGTCACTGCAACGGAGTTTCGCCCCGACGTTTCGCCGCCTCGCGCCACTCCCATATTTGCGCATTAAATATAGGAATATTAAATATTATTTTATTAGGAAAATTATGTTGCAATGAATATAATTATTTATTGGTTTCATTCGGTATCAATTTATATGTATGTCGCATCAAGGCTGGCCGATAGATGCAAACCATCGGGAAGACAGGATGTATTCCCTTAGGTTAAGACACATCGTGTGTGGGCAGGTAGGTGGGTCAATCGTGCAAATGAAATCACAAAAGTTATTCGATACACTGTGTATTTTCAAATAAGACTCAAGTTACATTCTTGCTTACTAATATTACGGATCGACACTGATTCTACGACGTCTTAGCTCTACGGCTGTTAGCACTCAACTACCATATTCCGCACCTCACAAGTGCTTATAAAAGCGCGCCAATGCGTAGTTGCTATTGACTGCCGCTAGGGGCTTGCTTGTGATTTGTTTTGACGTCCGTACTATTGACTAAACCCGACACGGCCATCCTGCGAGACAGGCGTCCTCGTCTGTTCCTCATTGTCAGGTTTTAACAGTGTATCGAATCATGTGGAAATCCTCAATGGATGTCCTCAGCCCTTGGGGAAAGCTGAGGGGTCTGTCAGACTCCTACTGACTAAAACCACATGGTGTTCTCTAGGCCGTAATTCCTCTTGAGAGGCGAGCGTGGAACACACACGTCGCCTTCTCGGGCCTCTCTCAGGTGACAGATCCCCAAATCTATCACCCGCAGGCATCATCTTCTTGTCCTTGCTCCATGCCATCTCATGGTCACCTCGTGTTGCACCACACGTCGACTTAGTCCACTCCATCCTGGCAATCTCCCATCATACAAGGGATGTTTTTCTGAAAAATACAAAATTTTCAAACAGTATTTGCTCGTCCAATCCTGACTCATACACTAGAGTGAGGAAACATTTTGAAACAATCAAACATGATCATTCAAATCTCTCTGTTCACTATTGCAAGGAACGAGTAAATCTATTTCCAATTTAAAGAAAATAGCAATTTAATCATCGAATTGGTACCTAAAAGCACCTAATCTTCGTGATTACAAAATTCAAGTACCACTGATAAGTCATAAATCTCAAATTAAATCAAACAAAAGAAACAATATACCATGTTACTTATTCACGATTTTTAACCATCACACAGCTCTACTAGCTATGTCATAGCTCTCTTAGCTATCTTAATTGCTCTACTCGCACATCTCCACGATGTCAAGTCAACTCGACTCTCTGAACTTAGACCTTGTTCACACAGAGATTTAGTACTTACTACTTTATCTACAATCTCAATTGGTACTTGAGCTTTGTGTGTCTTACCAACACGATCTACGCATAGTAAACAAAATTTGAAAACCAAAACTATTTCAATTTTCGTAACGAGGGCTTGACGATTCGAACGTCATTAACATTAACATGATCTCTTCTCACGCGTGACTGAGAGTTTACTTTCCTTCATGACTCAATAGGAACTTTCTGTAAGGTTCCTAACACAAACGTGAATTTTCACACTGGCCATAGTGTCACACATACTTCCAGTTGCCATACAGGCCTATAGTTGCCATAAAGGACTACAGTTATCATACAGGCCTATAGTTTCTATAAAGACCTTCACTTGCCATACAGGCCAACAGTTGCCACACAGGCCAACAGTTGCCACACAGGCCAACAGTTGCCACACAGCGCTCGGCTACTCCTGACCGAACTAGATTATTGGGTTCGTTAAAATCGGGAAATTTTAGAACCCTACTCTTTAACAAAATCATTACCCTGGGCCATGTACCACTAGTCGCTCCAAACAAAGTTTAAAACTTATTCTGCAGCAAAAACTGCCAAGCTTACAGAAACCCTCGAGTAAAACCTCCAACGCCACGGCTCCCTAGCCGACCAGCAATTATATTGCTCTCACAATGGTCTCTCGGTCTCTCTCTAGACCCCGACCTTCACCAGAATCCACTGGTACGGTCAAACGTAATACGTTCGATAGACTGAATTACTCGCTTGGCTTGCTCATTATTATCAAAATCCTTTTGACATCAACATCGACTGGTACATGACCCGCTGGCATCTGCCCTAACCTACCTTGTGCATACTTGTAGGTTCTAAGCGTACTTATTTAAAGCTTTCGGTGTTTAACGATCACCGTCCTGTCATAATCACCTATCGTGGACTTAATACAGGTCCTATTTAGTTTTCGTATCAGAGTTTCCCACAAAACACTCCATTATATAAAGGTCCGACGATCAACAAGTTCAACAACTAAACAAAGTACTTGTAACAATGCTGTTACGGTTTGTTACAATTCATAGGCAATGTGTACTCAACTCATGAAACTTTCACTGTGATTTGTGCACCAACACAAACCAGAATCGTATCTACCAACGATTCTTTACATATCTGCCGCCACATATGCTACAACACATGAGGGGCTCTGTGCACCAACACAGACAAGAATCGCACCAACGATTCTCAAAAATCTAGCGCAATATGTGCTACAACACATGAAGCGCTCTGTGCACCAACACAGACAGAAATCGTATAAACGATTCTCAAAAATCTAGCGCAAATGTGCTACAACACATAAGCGCTCTGTGCACCAACACGGACAGGAATCGCACCAACGATTCTCAGAAATCTAGCGAATATGTGCTACAACACATGAATCGCTCTGTGCACCAACACAGACAGAAATCGCACCAACGATTCCTGGTAGACCCATCGCCACATGTTACTCATGAGGTGCGGTCTAAAGTTTCGAGTATGAGTGTACAAGCCATGTTTCATTACCACTGTCATCAACTATGACGTCTAATTCTCAAGGAACTTGGTGATCGAGGATCCTTCTTACTAGATTCGCTCTTTTTACTCAAAGATATTGAAGCATACCGACTGTTAATATGAGGGTTACAATTAAGCCTCATAATATTTGCGTGTTAATAACTCGTGTGAAGGAGCTTCACGAATTAACTCAGATCAATATCGTTAAAATCAAATTATCAACAGTAACCCTTTACTATCGCACACTAACTCAGTTTTCATGTAAGGAAAACGATCGCGAGATCTACTGCTATCATAATATTACTTTGAAAGTAAGCAAGTGAATTCAGATCTAAAGACGGTGGTTGTAAATCGTTACGCAACCTAAGATCTGTTCCGAATACACGCAAATGACCAGTATCGTTACTAACTCGATACAATTGCCTTCGCCCAACGACTTTACTAACTCGCTTTGCCACTGAAGATGACTAATTGTTAAGTCACTTTGGATAGATCATCTTCTTCATCATCTGCCTAGCCTTTTCCCAACTATATTGGGGTCGGCTTCCAGTCTTACCGGATTCAGCTAAGTGCCAGTGTTTTACATGGAGCGACTGCCTATCTGACCTCCACAACCCAGTAACTGGGTAACACGGTACCCCTTGGCAAGACTGCTGTCAGATCTCAAGCTTCTGACCACCCGTAACGACTGTCAAAGATCTTCAAATGACAGCCGGGACCAATGGCTTAACGCGCTTTCCGAGGCACGGAGGAAACTCGGTATGTTGAAATGGTCACCCATCCACGGACCGACCTCGTCAAGCGTTGCTTAACCTTGATGATCGACCCGTGCGGCTGTTATTATTTAGCCACGAGCTCATCTTCTTATGGGATATTAAATCCTAAAGTTTGTACCGAA
The DNA here is from genome assembly GCA_948252205.1 of Orthosia incerta. Lineage (NCBI taxonomy): Eukaryota > Metazoa > Arthropoda > Insecta > Lepidoptera > Noctuidae > Orthosia > Orthosia incerta. The sequence goes on from OX411754.1 coordinate 14,704,959, forward strand.
CCAAATGTTGAAACTACCGCCAATAGGAAACTCATAAACTACTTGCTTACAAGTGTGTCTTAATTACCTAGTGAGCTAGATATAACCACGACCAACTCAGTGGTCAAACATGAACACTCTTAAAGCTCCGACTAGCATCTCTTCACTAGAGAACATTCATCCTCACTATCGAAATAAAATAGAAGCGACTCACCGAGTATTCCATTCCAAACTTGCGCGCGTTCGTAACGTTCGGCTACAAACTGCGAACTGCTAGACTGCCGTTCCTATTAACCTCTCGGATGTTGACAGTCGACCTTCGCATTCAGCATTTGATCCGCTAGCCTGCAGCAGAGGCTCCACTGCGACGCAATATGGTGTCTGAAACGTGAAAAACATTACGAGAGTATATGTTCACAGTTATCTTAACCATACACAACTTTGATAAATTAACCGGTGCAGCGGTGTAGTAAACTAAACCGGCACAGCAAAATGGGTTATTGTGGACACCAAATGTTAGTGCAGAGTCCCTGTCCAAAACATGAAACACATTACAGTGTCCAGGTAGGCATATGGGCTTTAGAAAATCCAATGCCATAGCGTCAGTGGCATTTCAAGTCTCAATTAACGATGCCACATACGAGTATTAGGCTCAAACTATCCAAAGACTTTATTTAACCTCAAGTTGAAAAGAAAAAGCATAGAAACCTCATAATCAAATTCCATTAACTCAAAACTAATAATTTCATTAGGAATTATAATAATTTCCAGAATGATGTATTTGGTACGGCAATGCTACTACATCGCTCTAAAGTCCGAATAATAATAACCTGCTTAGGACTATTAACAGTGATAGTTGAATAACAACTCTTCAGTAACATTAAAACTTGATCATCGAAATCTCACATGAAATTATGACCTGACACGGGCCACCCCGACGATCCACTGACCGCCATACCGTACACAAAATCAGAGTTTTGAATAATGAACACTCTCTTGGCCATTGTCATAACAAAATGAAAACGACTCACCAGATTGGCATAAAGATCCGTGTGTATGGATCTTTCCACAAGTCCACACGCTCCTCCTTGACCTGTCCAGCTCCTCGGTTGTTGCAAGCCTCCTTGCTGCTCCGTTACGGACTGGTTTTTCATTATTTTGTTTTCGAGGGTAGTCGCAACTGACACCGCGATATTTTTTTTTTTTTTTTGCAAGAATGTAACCGACATTTTCACTAGCTTTGTTTTTACGTGTGATCTCATTAGCACGACTGAATCCCAATTCTGATGTCGCATCAAGGCTGGCCGATAGATGTAAACCATCGGGAAGTCAGGCTGTATTCCCTTAGGTTAAGACATCGTGTGTGGGCAGGTCGGTGGGTATAATCGTGCAAATGAAATCACATAAGTTATTCGATACACTGGGTTTATTCAAATAGACACAAGTTACACTCTTGCTTACTAATATTACGGATCGACACTGATTCTACGACGTCTTAGCTCTACGGCTGTTAGCACTCAACTACCATATTCCGCACCTCACAAGTGCTTATAAAAGCGCGCCAATGCGTAGTTGCTATTGACTGCCGCTAGGGGCTTGCTTGTGATTTGTTTTGACGTCCGTACTATTGACTAAACCCGACATGTATAACATGTCGATATTCATAATATGTTAATCAAAATGATGTTTGATACATTATAAAACATATTTGTGTTTAGCAAATAAATTATTTTGGTTCCAACGAAGTTGCTATTATCTATAATAATAATGGTCATCTGTGACCTAGAATCGGCGATTATTGTCATTTAAAGTAAGTAAAGCAAACAAGTTTTTTTTTTAATTTTGGTTGCCTATGCATGTAGAAAATGTTTTATGTCATAAGTTGTAGATAAAAGTATATTTGACAAACTTCAGATGACAATGAAACGATGTTTCTTGTCAGAAATGGGTATTTTTTAAAGGCCTTGACCATAATATTCTTCTTCTACAGTATAACATTTATATAAATAAGTTGTACAAATAACATTAATTTAATTTTGAGTAGGTAAAACACTGCAGTGGCAGTAATTTCTGAAATGCAAATGTGCTCTAGTTCCAGGTTATCGGCGAACGCGACTCATTTCCACGTGCTGTTTGATGTTGTAAAAGAGTGCAAAAACTATTAGTAGCGAACAATCCACTATGGACCCTAGTCCAATAAGTGCTTCATGACGTGTGCCACTTTTTATTTTCGTTTATAATCATCTGATGTGAAATGTATACACCTGATACATTTCACATCAGATGAGATGTTTGCAGTTTTTTTTAACTGACTTCAAAAAAAGGAGGAGGATCTCAATTCGTAGGAATCTTTTTTTTTATGTTTGTTCCCCGATTACTCAAAGACGCCTGGACAGATTTCAAAAATTCTTCTTTTCTTTTAAAGGGTATACTTTCTAGTTGGTCCCATAGTCACCAGGTCAGCTATACACAGCATACGTATAGCAATTTTAATATTTTCATCGACATTGCAATCATTTGCACTCAGAAAGTATCATTTGGTGAAGTGGAACTGATGAAGAAGACCACAAATGGCCACTCGAACTCCTAAATGCTAAGTATGTCACGGGTATAAGATATCTCGAATAGTTAACCGACTATGATAAAGCAAATACTTAAAAATAAATGGTACTGATGAAAATGGCACCATCGAACTGATCTGATGATGAAGCCGGAAGGTAGGCACTGGAACTCTGAAATTAAATAATGTATCCTAGTCGTGTTTGGGCTTATTGGAATCGTCATGAGATGTACTTTGGCTATAGATGATTATCATTTTATTGGAGATACTTACCAAAACTAAAAAGAGAAAAATAAAAAACCTTTTAACAAAAAATCAAACCGACTTCCAGAATAAAAAATAACTTTCTTTTCCGAATTCGGTGTTGAAAAACGGAAAACAATGGGTACAAAAGACACTGACTTCGGAAAAGAAAGCTATTTTTTGTTTTGTAGTTTTTTGTTCTGGAAGTCGGTTTGATTTTTTGTTAAAAAGCTTTTTATTATGATTTGGAAACGGTACCATTAAACTAGCGGCCTGAATGATATTCAGAGAAGTAACTCTTATTACATCACCATGACGTTAAACATACATTCATATATATTATACATATAATAAATCTGTAGAAAAGTCGTTTTAGTACATCGAAAATATATATTTTTAATAAATACCTTGAATGTTAAAGGATAACCAACAGAACCCATTTCCAGCATTTTTCTTTATTTTTCTTTTTATCTGTTTGTCTGTTTATTTGTGCACGCATCACGTAAAATGTACGAAACCAATATAGTTAACCTTTATACATAAAAAATATGCGTAACTTGAAGTATTACTTAGATTTTGTTTCAGCGCAATTAGTACACTTTATCAAAACTTACATGAATTTAAAGTGTTCAAGTAGTAAATATCACAACACATGCAATCCAGATACTGGGACAGATGGCATTGTGCATTTGACGTCATTTTCTGAATGGCGGTGTTAATATTCTCCGCGGAAAAGGTAAGTAGCGTAGGCAGGTAGCTCCCATATTATTATTTTACTCTTTGGCAGGTAGGCAGGGGATGTCAACTATATACGACGTCGAATCAACTACATATCTTCACAGGGCTATTTTGGGTGTGGCTAGAGTGAAAATTCGGGACCTAATGCAGTGCATTAGACAAAAAACATCTGTTTGTGAGGTTTTAGTTCTCTAATCAAAATCTTACGTCAATGATGACGTTGACGTGTGTGCAATGTGATTCGTAATTTTGCGGCCGCTACTGCCCATCTGAATAGCCTAATGATAAAGGCGGTGTCCTTCTACGCCCAAGGTTCCGGGTTCGAGCCCAGCTGTGGGTAGGTATGTTTTTATGTTTTCGTTTCGGTGTGGTGTTCTGGAGTGCTACTAGTTCGCAGCTAAACTGTCTTTATTTTTTTTTTTGTATGAGGTCGATATTCTTCTCCCTAGAGAAAATAATATTCTGTGCAGGTAGGTAAGTTGGGTAGGTAGTTAAGTGAGTAGGGTAGAGCTATTAACCCTATTTAAGCCTTAGGTAAGGTTTAGGTAGGTTGGTAAGTAGGTTAGGATAGGCAGTTGACGGGAGCGAAGCCGCGGGCACAGCTAGTTATTCATATTTTTGCTAGCGGCTATTAGCTAGTGACAGAATTACACAGTTATTCCAAAGTTCTAAGTTTTCACTGTCGTGATCCTCTTGACTACTTTCTTTTTAAATACTATTCTGTCTGCAATAGCATCAAAAATCAGAAAAATAAAGAATCAATATTTCAAAGCAAATGAAAACTGAATAAGTTTCCTGGAAGGCATAAAATGGAAAAAAATAAAATGTCTCTATCTCTAACTCGTTTCCAGAGTTCCGCAATCTAAAAAGGAAAACGGTACTGTAATAAGATCACTCGTTTTTCTGTCATACTCGATTTTCTCTAGCTTGAGAAGGGTTGTTGCGCCGAAACGGTGGGGCACCTCCTCCTACATAGTTATAGAGATTGCTACCACATTTCAACAAGTTCGGGCAAGAAATATTATGCTGTAATTGGCTGTTGAGACCAGTAGACCTTATTGCTTGGAATAAGTGGTTAGTAGGTATGTCACAAATATTCTTGAATAGCCATGTTTTTGCAAGGTTTTTTTTACTTGCAATGTATTTATGTGTGTTCGGATCAAATCTCGCAACTGAATTTTAAAGCAGTTATCCTCAACCGATTAAGATGAAATTTTGCATACATATTTGGTTTGGATGGCAATGCACGGTAAGCTAAAAAGCTTGTTTAAAAAGTTTTTTTTTTTATCTAATAATTTTATCATTAAAGTTGTTTGTTTATGATATTAGGTGTGATTTAGAATAAATAAAACAATGATAACCTTCGATTTAATTATTTATTATTATTACAAGTTTTTATTTAATTAGCCTTGTTATTTGAGTTAAATCTTGCAACTGAATTTTAAAATAGTTGTCCCCATTCAATTAAATTGATATTTTGCTTTCATGTTTGGTTGACATGTCAATGCAAGTTAAGCTATAAAGCTTGTTTAACAAAAGTATTTTTTTTGTAATCGAAAATATTCTAAAACTCTGTGTGCAGTGCTCGTCTATTTAGAATACCATGGACAGCCCATCGCACAAACGTCTCGATCCTCAAACAACTTCAATAAGAGAAAGCGCAACAAATGTCTTCAGCCTACCTGCAATGCTTCGTGAGATACTTCAGTCAAATTGCCCGCAAAGGAACAAATAATATGGAACTTCTTATGATGACTGGCAAAATAGAGGAAAAATGACTTAGAGAGCGAAGCCCCAAACGGTGGTCAGATCAAATATATATCAGCATTTGGAGGTACCGATCAGCGCCGCACACTACCAGGCTGCAGATCGCAACAGATGGAGAAAAACTGTTGTCAGTCCGTCTGAGAGTCTGACCAGTGAGAAAGCGATTAAGAATATGAAGTGTGATCGCCGTCGACTGCTTGTAAGACGTCATTTTATTCCAAACACATTTAGTTATAGGATCAGGAGTTCTATAGACTATCTGCTACAGACAAACAACTTTACCTTTTCAAATTAAATTAGATTAAATTAATTAAATTAAATAAACATTTATTTCAGAATCACTTCCATATTTCTTAGTAACAATGTAAACTTATAAAATAGTGTTAGCAGTGGGGTTGCATCCCATACAAAAAAACCGTGCCGACGTTCTGTACTGATTATTCTGATTATTTTTTGTACATCGATCGCATTCGATTCCGTTCCGTTCCTTTCCACGGATATAGATGGTTATCTATCTATCGCCGTGGAACGAAACCGAACGCGATCGATTTACAAAAAATAATTGGTATAATCAGATGAAAAACGCTAGTTACGTCGGCACGGTTTCTTTGTATGGGATGAGGCATCTGTATCACATCATCAGCCTATTAATGTTCCCACAGCTGGGATACAGGCCTCCTCTCTGTGAGAGGGGATGGGCCGTAATCCACCATCGATCGGAAATCGATAGGCATCTGTATGTTAGTATTATATTATCTGTGGTGTTAGTAACATTTATTCTAAGCTGTGCGAGGCACGCCGATCCTGGGAAATGTCTATTTGACTGCGTGCAGCCGTATCCATCGCCCCAAGATCGGAGAGTCCCATCTATCAGCCAACGCTCTAAGAATGGTGTTGGAGCTGGCGCGAACACGGCGTAGTACAGTTTTACATGCTTTTATTTATTTCCTGACTCGATGTCTATTATGGCATCTTAAAATTATTTAAACATCTATGTTTTCCCCCTTAAACTCTTTTTTTAAACTGAATATTTAAAATTAAATACACCGATGAGACTCTCCTCGCACCTATCCAAATAATCAGTTGCATGTCTGTACACCACACAATTATGCAGTACGTAGTTGAATAATAATTCCCCACTTAGTTAATTTCATAGTCATGATTGCCAGACTCGCGTGTCAAACGCTGCACGCGTTTAGTTTAATTAAGGGCGTAACAACTTGCAAGTTATTTAAACTGTGGATACAGTTTAAATAACTTGCAAGTTCCTCCTACAGCTCTACTCCTTCTTTACAACTCTTTCAGCCTTCCAGCGATACTCTCTTTCCTCGAACGCTCAAGAAAACTGTTGCTATTTTAAAACTACACGAATACAAATATCTACTGCTTTTTTTTATCATACGTAGTTTTAGATAGTAACAAAAAAAAAATTTTGTACGTTGATACCCTTTTAGGTCTTGTTTTTAGGGTAAAAGCGATACCTTTGATTTCTTAAGTAAGCTTTGCTACTATATTTTCAAAGCCTTAATTTAATGATGTCTGCAATAAAATAATGATATCTTATTTCTATTTCGTGTCGTCAACGCTCGCTGACGGCTTTCAGCATATTATATTGTATATTTGTCGTACTACGGCGTAGCTCCACTTTGGCTAAGATTTCGTAGCGTTTCGTAGCGGCGTAGCGTGCTACGACGGGGTGTATTTTGAGCGTGTTAGAATTTGAAGTATGTGTGACGTCATTAAATCATGAATTTTCATTTTTCAAGTGACAATGGTTTGCTACATAATACATACCTGTCATATTTATTAAGCGCCTACCGACAAATGTTTAAGTACCGACCTAAATTATTATTGTGTTGTCAACTACCTACAACTGTATAAGAGTACCCACCTAAGTAAATATTGTTGTGTACAGGAAATAACTCTTAAACTTGTATTAAGCCACATTGATGTTATTACTATAAATTATTACTTAATTTGTAATGATTATTGTGATGTATCCTGGATTTTATATTGCTATAATAGTATTATAAGTCCTTTGAAACAATTAGTACAATACTGTCTGTTAGTATCAATATTCTTTCGAATTTTGATTAAGAATGACTAAAGAGATGTTATTAAATTCCTTAATTGTCTTGTTACGTTTTAAAATGGATTCATTACATGATAATTTATTATTGTTCCCCTAATTGTGAGATTATTTAAAGCAATATAGAAAATGGCGGGATACCGCGCCATTTTCTCATATTGGACGTATTGAGACGCTGATAGACCCGAGTTTATAAAATATTGTGTAATGGATAAGCTGACTTACTTTTCTGTGAACTACAAGCCAGTACAGGCGAGATATATTATTATATTTCCTTTATTATCAATAATTGGTGTAAGATCGACTACACAAGGCTAACGTAAGTTATTTGATATTATAACTTTATTATTGCTAATGGTTGTGTTGAAACTGTATTTATATCATATTAAGGCCTTTATTCCTAACATGTTATATTGATTTAAGGGCTAGTCTATGTCCTTTGAGTTATCCTTGTTATTTTGTTTATATAATATTGTAAATACTTTGTGGTTGTAAAAGATATCGATAAATACTATGAAAGAGCTTCCGTGGGGTTTCTTGCCCTTCTTCCACACGAGAACTAGGTCTAGCGAATGGGCAGTAAGCTCGATGAGCCTTCTAAATATAGATTAATTGACAAGCCTTATTTAAATAAATACCTAGTCTTGTCTTTCTGTGATTTTATTCATAAAACCCTTGCCTTACACACCGCATACATTGGAACCCTGATACACAGTAAATAATCAATAACCATCTTGACATTCAAAGCTTGCTATCTTGGTAGATATCAATACTTTTATATAGAGTTCCATTCATGATTCTAACATCAGAAGTGGGATTCAGCTCTAGCTCACACAAATTTCTAATGAATTCCATTTTGTCATTTTCATAAACAACGTGTCGACGAGTCGCCAAGTCCACTCGCACCAAGACGATGACTTCGCGATGCCGTCCCAGACGACGGCACTGCGAGCTGCATAGATTGCGGATCTAGAAGCTATACGATCATTGGAACTACGGTTCTTCATGCTACCTTACGAACAGTGGATCTGCGAGTCTGCAAACTATTGTCAGAGCATCGGAGTCGGACTATGGAAATCAATCTGACAGCTGCAGCACGAAGCAGCTAAAGGGGTGGTGAGAATTTGGTTTTATTTGTTTTACTAATGAATATATGTGAATTTCGAATATCTTGTGTTACATAGATATGTTTGAATAAGCGTAAAGCAATATTTTCTGAGGTTTTAAATTTATTTACCAGAAAATTGGTAATTATTACTTAATAAAATCGTAACATTTTGGTCTCGCCATAACTAAAGATCTCAAAATCGAGTTAAATGTATGAGATTTTAAAGAATTTTGTTTAGATTTTTTTATGAATATTTTGATTACCAGAGGGTATTTTTACAAAAGTGTACCCAACTTGGTAATAAAACAGTTAGTGACTACATTCTCACTTAAGAGGTACACAGGACTTGCAAAGAATCGTTACTAGAGAATAGTAGTTTTAACAATATTCTCACGTTTACAAGAAAATATTCTCTTCTCCGTTTTTCTCTTGGCTGTATTTTGGGTAAAATTAAAAAGGAATAGTGGTTACAGCAAAATTATTATTATTGAATAGTGGTTGTAGCGAAATTATTTTCCTACAATCAGTGTTAATTAATAAAATTAATGTTTGAATCTTCAGAAATATTAAAAGTAACAATCCAATTAATATTTTCATGACCATGCATTTTGATCGATCTGAAAATAAATGTAATAAGTTTTAGGGCTATTAGAGATTCAGATTTGAATATACAAATCGTGATCTAATGGTAGACAGCAAGAGAATTATAAAAAAATATGTCACTATTGGTCTGTTATTGGTCCAATGTTAGTGCAGTTTTCAGGTGAAAATTCTGTAGTAATTATCTTTTCTTTGCATTTCTTTTACCGTGAAAGTGCTTATTCTGTGGTCTTAGTCAAATAGCTAATGTTATTACGATGAAAAGTCAAGTACTGGTCAGAGTGCCCTTGACAAAATCCGTAAAAATATTACTGGTCAGAAGAAAATGTGTACAATCAGTACAATTTGCAACAATATTGTCAGGTTGACCGAGCGATGTATTATTGGTTGGTGAAATAATATTGAATTATTGATTTCCCATTTATTTTGACATTGATACCACTGAGCTATATTTTATAAAAATATAATAAGATCTTGCCGAGTTATATTTTATAAAAATATAACAAAAAATCTTACCGCAATTCAGTAAATGTAATAAATAAAGACCTTACTGCAATTCGGTAAATGTAATAAATAAAGATCTTACCGCAATCCGGTGAATGTAATAAAAGATCTTGCCGCAATTCGGTAAATGTAATCAGCATGTTTATGCTAAAACTTATTCGCTGCTAAGCCTTATAATTTGCGTCAATTGATCTCGCCAGCAGCGGGTGAAAGCTTTTGGCATGTCTATTTATATGGCTCAAGTATCCGTTACTAGGCCTTATATTTGGCGCCATTCAATCTCACTGGTAGCGGGTGAAAGCGTTTGGCGTGTCTATTTATTTGGCCCAACCATTCGTTAGTAAATCGTTAAATTGGTATCTGATAAATCTTACCGGCAGATGGTGAATGTGATTGACATGTCAAAGTATCTGGTAAATAATTTTGATGGTGTATCTCAGTAAGACTGAAAGTGACCACGATTTCTTAAAAGTAGTATTGTATGTTTACCTGAATGTAATTGGTTAAATACTTCATTATTTATTAATAATGATGTGATAAGTAAGATTTGGGTATAATAATCTTAAAACACTTATTCTATCTTGAGTCACTATTGTGATACAAGCTACAAAGTAAATTTAAAAGTCTTATGAAATTGACTATTGTTTTCATTGATATGCTATTATCAAATAAGCTATATAAAATCGTTCATATGTACTTCGTGGACGAAGTATTTGTCAGTATGGCCGTGTTAGAATTTGAAGTATGTGTGACGTCATTAAATCATGAATTTTCATTTTTCAAGTGACAATGGTTTGCTACATATTATAATACATACCTGTCATATTTATTAAGCGCCTACCGACAAATGTTTAAGTACCGACCTAAATTATTATTGTGTTGTCAACTACCTACAACTGTATAAGAGTACCCACCTAAGTAAATATTGTTGTGTACAGGAAATAACTCTTAAACTTGTATTAAGCCACATTGATGTTATTACTATAAATTATTACTTAATTTGTAATGATTATTGTGATGTATCCTGGATTTTATATTGCTATAATAGTATTATAAGTCCTTTGAAACAATTAGTACAATACTGTCTGTTAGTATCAATATTCTTTCGAATTTTGATTAAGAATGACTAAAGAGATGTTATTAAATTCCTTAATTGTCTTGTTACGTTTTAAAATGGATTCATTACATGATAATTTATTATTGTTCCCCTAATTGTGAGATTATTTAAAGCAATATAGAAAATGGCGGGATACCGCGCCATTTTCTCATATTGGACGTATTGAGACGCTGATAGACCCGAGTTTATAAAATATTGTGTAATGGATAAGCTGACTTACTTTTCTGTGAACTACAAGCCAGTACAGGCGAGATATATTATTATATTTCCTTTATTATCAATAATTGGTGTAAGATCGACTACACAAGGCTAACGTAAGTTATTTGATATTATAACTTTATTATTGCTAATGGTTGTGTTGAAACTGTATTTATATCATATTAAGGCCTTTATTCCTAACATGTTATATTGATTTAAGGGCTAGTCTATGTCCTTTGAGTTATCCTTGTTATTTTGTTTATATAATATTGTAAATACTTTGTGGTTGTAAAAGATATCGATAAATACTATGAAAGAGCTTCCGTGGGGTTTCTTGCCCTTCTTCCACACGAGAACTAGGTCTAGCGAATGGGCAGTAAGCTCGATGAGCCTTCTAAATATAGATTAATTGACAAGCCTTATTTAAATAAATACCTAGTCTTGTCTTTCTGTGATTTTATTCATAAAACCCTTGCCTTACACACCGCATACATTGGAACCCTGATACACAGTAAATAATCAATAACCATCTTGACATTCAAAGCTTGCTATCTTGGTAGATATCAATACTTTTATATAGAGTTCCATTCATGATTCTAACAAGCGCAGGAAAGCTTGGAACAAACATTTGTATGTTGTGTTGTACCTGTGTATGCGGCACTGTTTTAAAATAACAGGCTTTCCTGTCGTATTTACGTCCAATACAATGTTTTATAGCCAATAAAAAACCCACGATTATTTCAGATAAGAAATATCTAAATAATGGAATACACACCAATCTACTGTTGATATAAGAAAAATAAGAACATAAATAATAATAATGAAACTGGAACGAGAGATAAAACATAGTAGGTATATATTAGCTCGGCAATTTGTACGAGTCAACCGTGGTAAATGAATTACAGGGGTGCTCTTGTACGATGGTAAGTAACTATCTTCGACTTTACCAGTAACGGTTTATCGAGAATAAAAGCTTTGCATTTACTGGTTCCTTATTTTTTTTTGTCTTTTGTACAATGTGTTTTTTTAATATCAATGATGAAAAAGAGCACTAAGTATTTGAAGCATCTGTAGGTGAATTGACTTAAAGATTTCTTTGTGAAAAACATTCTTACTGTATCAGCTTTCCTATTAGCAGATAAATTGGAATAATAAAGACTTTTTTTGTCTTGTAACAATAAACGCGCGGAGAGCCAATTATTTCACAAAGCTAAAGTCTACAACGAATACAATTCATGTAGATATCAAACACGAGTATTATAAGACTCGTGTAAAATTAATATCCTATGCACAACCAATCACATAGACAAGCATCATTAGAACACAATAATGACGAACCCTTATGTAGACGTAGAACCAAGTAATAAGCTACCTACTAAATAAATTATTCGATTTGGTTTTACATTCCATCTCACTACTTTTTACCTGACTGTCGAAGGAGGGTATTGTGTTTATCAGTCTATGTTCAATGTTAACCTTTGAACATCGAATCAGCACTTGGCCCGGCGACGACTACACGAGCGGCCTAGTTAAAATAATGACTGAGTTGCATCTTACACGCATGAAACACATACAACTTTGTATAATAGTGTGTATTAAGTTAAATTAGTATATAAGCTGTACATCTTGTAAAATAAACCAGATTTGAATTTTATATTCTTGTCTCATTACCCCTCACTGTGGCCAAGACACCTTTAGCCATCTCTGATCAGTCTCGTGAGTCTGCGAGCTGGCAGTGAGTTTATCCTTCCCGAACCTGGACATCCTGTCTACTATCCGTCTGTGACCTTAGGTCGCATGGTGCAGACATCCTGAACTTATTTATATATTTATATATCACTACTAGGTATATGGTAGGTTAGGGCTGTAGGGCTTATAGGGATTATAGTCGTAGGGACTGTTAGGCTTATAGGTTCAGTAGGCGCGTGACGTATCATATCCCTACATGTACTAACGCACCCTCAACAGTATTGCGACCTCACGTGACATCTGTTTGGAGTGGTTAGACATTTTGGTCCTTCGAGCATTTGAAATTTCTTTCAATCACGCGGTCCCCTTATTACTGTAGGAATTGACTTTGACAGACTTGACTATTGAGTTAGGTAGATAGGGCCGTTAGAGAAGTGGGAAAGAAGAGCACTATGGAGATACAGGAAGTTAACGAACTAATCAGGAGCCAGGAAGCGGATTACAGTGAGATCAAAAGGATAGTCTCAAACCTGAAAAAGGACTCGCCCACAAGGAAAACGGAAAAATACCTCAACGAACGGGAGAAAATATTAGACCAGGTTTTCCAGCGAGTTCAAGAAAACCACTTGAAACTACAAGATCAAGAGATCTTGTCAACTCATAAGTACATTACTACAAACTACTTTGGTAACATTAAGAAATGTTACGACGAAGGAATCAACTACCTCAGAAAATGTGAGGAAAGACTACAACACGTACAAAGTATTTATGAACCACGACTTCTAGACGAAGATGAAGACAAGGGGGTTGTCAGTAGCCCAAAACTGTTTATACAACTGTTCCGAATGTCACAGATATCCAAGAAAATATCTCAGGCTAAGGAATCCATTACTCAGGATAAGCCAATATGGCATTTACAGACACTATTACAAACCTTACAAAAACAATGGCTAGAAATTGAAGAGACGCACATCGAATTACTGATGGCTGAAAGAACACTGGACAATAGCTATTTCAAGGATAATTGCTTCGAGAATACACAGACAGATTATGACATTATCATAAATTTGTTAGAAGCAAGAATAATCCAAAACTCGGGTGAAAAAGCTATGTCGACAAAATCGTCAGTAAAACTTCCACGAATAAATATTCCCATATTTGCGGGGAACTATGACTCTTGGTACACATTCCAAGATTTATTTAGAAAAATAATTCACGAAGATAACTCAATTTCTTCTACAGAGAAAATGCAGTATCTTAAAACACACGTAAAAGGCGACGCAGCAAGATTAATACGTCACTTAACAATTAGCGAAATAAATTACGAAACAGCTTGGAAATTGCTTGCGCAGAGATATGAAGACGAGCGCATGATTGCTACTAAGTTTATTGACAAATTATTAGATTTACCTAAAATGCAACGAGCAAACGCGGTAGAATTACGAGACATGCACGACACTATAAATGAATGTCTTGAGGCACTGAAAAATCAAGGCATAAATACACCATCTTGGGGCCCTCTATTGATAAGAATAGTCAGTAGAAAATGGGACGAGGAAACAAATACCAAGTATGAAGACCAATTACAAAACAGGAATAAATTACAATCCTTCGACGAGATGATGAAATTCATGGAAAACCGTTTCAGTTGTCTTAAGTCATTTGACGGGTCGTTATCACATACTAATGGTCAACAATCACGTAATAAACAAACATCGGAAAAATATAAACGCTGTTGGCATTGTCAAAGTATGGATCATAGTATTCATTCTTGCCCTAGTTTCAAAGAGTTATGCGTCAGCGACCGATACAAAGCCGTCACGGAAAAAAGAATGTGCAAGCGTTGCTTAAATCACGATGATCGGAAACAGTGTGTGAGTGCAGTTTACAAACAATGCGATATTTGTCAACATAAGGGGCACAACACATTATTACACCAATCTAAACCGTTTCAAAATAGTAATAACGCCAAAAAATACACAACAAAAAATGTAGGAATAGAGAAGCCTCAAAATATAACAACGTCGAATTTATCGGCAACAAATACCAACACTAAAAATACAACTTTACTCGCTACCGCTATAGTAAAAACTACCTCTTATGACGGGATGCCGCAGTTGTTGAGAGTGTTATGTGATCAAGGATCAGAAGCTTCATTTTGCACTGAAGAAGTGGCACAACTGCTGGCTTACCCACGTCAAAAAATCCGAGCCGAAATAAAAGGAATCGGAGATGAAAAACCAAAAACATCAAACCATACAATCAACATTACTTTACAACCAAGGTACTCTAGCGATTATAAACTGCCAGTAACGCTAATAATACTACCAAAACTAACAAGTTCATTACCAAGGCATGACTTAAAACAATTACAAGAAAAAATCTTGGATAATGCGCTGATAGCTGACCCAACTTATTATAAAAAGGGACCAATTGATATAATATTAGGTGCCCAAGACCATAGCAAAATACTACTACAGGGTTTCGAAAGACTGCGGGACGGAATTATCGCTCAAAACACACAGTTAGGGTGGATTTTATCCGGATTTTATCCCGATGACACGAATAGTGGAGCCAAAATACTGAGTATGGTGGCTTGCACTGAAGAGGTACGACAACTTACGAAATTTTGGGAATTAGAAGAAATTCCACAAAACTACAAACTCACACAGGACGACCAGGCCTGTGAAAACTACTATAAAGAAACAACGATAAGAAACCTAGATGGAACATACACGGTACGACTTCCGTTTAAGGATACAAACTTAAACTTAAACATAAACGGCGAATCGCGCAAAAAGGCCGCTGCTCGCCTCTTACAACTAGAACGACAGTTCGCAAAAAATGAAAATTTACGACACCAATACATTGAATTTATGAACGAATATTTACGTATGGGTCATATGAGAAAAGTAGATACAAAAAACTACAACTTAGGAAAATACTACATACCACATCAGGCAGTAATTAAGGAAGACTCACTTACTACAAAGTTACGCGTGGTTTTTGATGCGAGCAGCAAAAGCAGCACAAAAATAAGCCTTAACGACAATATGTATAAAGGTCCACGACTACAACAAGATTTATCCACTATACTGCTACGATGGCGAAAACATAAGTTTGCCTTCATGGCGGATATTATGAAAATGTACAGGTTCATAAAAATTAATGATTTAGACTTCGCACATCAAAGAATATTATGGAGACTTTCTCCCAAACAAGCAATTAGTGAATATGAACTTACAACAGTTACATACGGTACAACTAGCGCACCTTATCTTGCGGTACGAACACTACAACAACTTGCCATAGACGAAAAAGTTAATTACCCAATGGCGAGTCAAGCTACATTACAAGATTTCTACGTGGATGATATTTTGTCTGGAGATTCCCAGGAAAGCACAGCTAAAGAACTTCAAAGTCAGCTAATATCCATGTTAAACAAGGGTGGCTTTAAACTTAGAAAATGGTCGTCAAACAGTTCAGAGCTCCTCGAAAATATACCTGCGGAAGACAAAGACGATCAACTACTCAAGCTACCATTAGACGAGTCCAGGAAGTCATTAGGCATTTCATGGTCACCACGGGAAGACAGTTTTTATTTTCAAATAACTATAATGGAAAAAGAAAAACCAACAAAAAGATGGATTATGTCAGAAGTAGCGAAAATATTCGATCCCCTGGGTTGGTTAGCACCAATTATAATTAAATTGAAGCTGCTTATACAAGAACTGTGGACTAACGAGATAGGATGGGATCAACCTGTTGATAACATACTCCAGAAAAAATGGATTGAAGTACAAAAACACCTTAAAAGTATAGAAAAAATAAAAATTCCGCGGTGGTGTCACATAACTGATAGCACAGAGAATGAACTATATGGTTTCAGCGACGCGTCCGAGAAAGCTTACGGAGCGGTCGTATATAGCCGTGTAAAAA
Source organism: Orthosia incerta (assembly GCA_948252205.1). NCBI lineage: Eukaryota > Metazoa > Arthropoda > Insecta > Lepidoptera > Noctuidae > Orthosia > Orthosia incerta. Next base: position 14,721,490 of record OX411754.1, read on the forward strand.
TCAATAACAACTACTACATTACATTATTACAAGCAAAATCAAAAGTGGCACCGAAGAAACAAAAGACTACTCTACCTCGTCTCGAGTTATGTGCAGCACTCCTACTAGCCAGTTTGATCGAAAAAGTTAAAGAAGCGCTCAATTGTAAGAATATCACGATATCTTGTTGGACGGATTCCATGATCACCTTAGGCTGGATAAGAGGAGAGCCTGGACGCTGGCAAACTTTCGTAGCTAATCGGGTATCACAAATTAGACAACTTGTACCGAACGCAGAGTGGAACCATGTAATATCTGCTGATAACCCAGCTGATATCATTTCAAGAGGCCTTGAGCCGGAAAAACTTGTTAACTATTCCTTATGGTGGAATGGTCCACTATGGTTAAAAACCGATCAGATACCCACCACGAGACGTATGCCACAGCCGACTGAGGAAATCAAAAAGTGTCACACAGTTACAAGTGTTACAACTGAGATAGAAAAGAACGATCTCTGGAATAGATTTTCCAGTTTAAATAAAATGTTAAGGGTGTTATCTTACTGCTATAGATTTGCAAACAAGCAAACAATAAATAAACCAATTTCTTGCGTTGAATTAAAAAAGGTAACAAAACGAATAATTCTGAAAATACAACAACAGGAATTCGAAGAAGAATTGAAAACTATACAAAGAGGACAGCCTATGAAGAAAAATAAAAAGCTATCCACTTTAGATCCATTTATAGACGAGGATGGATTACTAAGAGTTGGAGGCAGGTTACAAAACTCTGGATTGCCTTACAACCAGAAACATCCAATACTGTTACCATACAACCATCATGTAACGTCACTATTTATACAAGACGCACATTTAAAAACGTTGCATGGAGGCAACAAATTAACATTAGCATATTTACGACAAACATACTGGATCATTAATGGAAAAAGAAAAGTGAAGAGCGTTATTAACAAATGTGTGAAGTGCATACGATACAAAGCAGACACAAACTCGCAAAAAATGGGAATCCTACCAAAAGTACGAGTGACGGAATCATATCCATTCAGTCATACTGGAGTGGATTATGCAGGTCCAATACAAACCAGAACTATGAAAGGAAGAGGTCACAAGTCTTACAAGTCATACATTGCTGTCTTTGTATGCCTAGCAACAAAAGCAATACACCTAGAATTGGTGGGAGATTTGACAACAGAAACATTTATCGCTGCACTACGCAGATTCATGGCACGTAGAGGTCATGTGTCACACATGTATAGTGACAATGCAACAAATTTCGTAGGTGCAGCCAACTTCTTACATCAAGAAATATTACAAATCACGCAATCGCCGCAATTCCAAAGCGCAATAACAAACATAGGAACTGAGTGGCATTTTATTCCTCCGTCATCTCCACATTTCGGTGGCATTTGGGAAGCTGGCGTAAAGTCAGTGAAACATCATTTACGACGAGTAATCGGAGATACGACTCTAACATACGAGGAAATGACCACCTTACTACACCAAATTGAAGCGTGTTTGAATTCAAGACCATTGTGTGCGCAAACCGAAGATGTTAATGACAACACTATACTAACTCCAAGTCATTTTCTTATTGGCCGAGAAGCAGTAGGAACACCAGATCCGATGGAAAACATTAATACTGACTTAATGAATAGATGGAAACAGATACAAAAGATGAAAAAAGATTTTTGGAACAGTTGGACAAAAGACTATCTACATCAACTTCAGCAAAGATACAAGTGGAAACAAGCACATGAAAATGCTAAAATTGGAACTGTAATACTAGTAAAAGATGACAATGTAAAACCAAGTAAATGGCCGTTGGCAAAAATCACAGAAGTCCACCCGGGAAATGATGGGGTAGTTAGAGTGGTAACAATTAAAAAATCAACAGGAGCTGAACAGAAGAGATCAATTCATACATTGATCCCGCTCCCTGTAAACGAAAACAAAGAAATTGGTACAACGAGTAAAGACATACAAACGGCTACACAATGTAACATATCAACAGCTACCACAAACAGAAGAGGTATACGATCACCGAAAAATTGGATAAAGGATTTACTATTACAAACAATACTTGTTTTATTAATTGGCACCGTATCAAGTACGCCTACATACACATTAAAAAATATAGATCCAGGATTGTATGTGGAAAAAATAGGAACTGCAACTATCAATCGAGGAATGTTTAGAATTGAAACAGACTACGAGAGAGAAAGTTTAGAACTAGACCAAGGAAAGATTGAAAAAATAACGTCACAATTCCAACAATTTTGCATAAATACGCAAAAAATCATGTACGAAACGCATTGCAACGAATTTTATCACCATTTAAACGAAGAAAAAATAAAGTTTAAGACAACAAAAGGATACCTAACAGAAATAAGAAATAATAGGAAGAAAAGAGGTGTATTAGGTCAACTCTTAACATCGGTGTTTGGAGTTAATGACGAAGTATACAGAGACATAGATACATTAAATAACAACCAGCAGAAACTTATTGATGCTGCCAACCATCAAACAAAAATAATGATATCTACAATCACAGCTGTAAACCAAACTGAAGAGCAAATCAAAAAAAAGCTAGATAAATTCCAAGCAAAACTAAATGAAGCAATATCATTTATGAATCAGAACAATGTTTGGTATAAAAAGATTGACAACAACCACGTTAAAATACAAGTAATGCAAGCCTATGAGTTAGCAAACAATTTCATCAATGAAATAATGGATTACTATACAGGTTTACTTGAAATTTATTTACAAAAAGCAAGTGTATATAGCATATTAACACCAACACATGTCAGCAACATAATAAAAACGGCTAATCAAAAGTTACCATCAAACTTAAAAATCATTCAGGATCAAATACTACAGACTGAGATGAATGTAAATACTACTCACATAAGAGTATATGCTCACTTTCCAATACACGACGTAACAAAGTATACACTCATACATGTCACGCCTATTCCAGAGAGGAAAACTGATGGATCGTTCGAGTGCTTCTCTATTCAGCAGACTTTCATGGGGTTCGACTACAACAACGAGCGTTACTTTGAACTGAGTCAAGAAGAATTTAAAGATTGTCTTCATAGCAATACAGAATTTGTCTGCTATCCTGTAGCTGTCAAGAACATGCAATTAAATAAAAATTGCATAGTTGATCAACTTTTTAGAACTGAGAACTACACACAAACTCAATGCACGTCAGAAATCTACAAAATGTCGACAGATATTGTATGGAAGCAATTATTCATGCAAAACACTTGGCTCTTCGTAACGACAAAACCAGTAGCCATATCGATTGTGTGTGACGGACAAAGACAAGAAATAACGATTCACGATGTTGGAGTTCTACATATCGCCGAGAATTGCGTTATTAAAACACTTAAAAACATACTTGCTGCAAAAAGAACAACGACTGTGACAGTGCTAGCTTCTTATTCTAAAACAACGAATTTCTCCATTAATACGCAGATTTTACAAACAAACATTAAAGATATATCGAAAGAAGAAGTAGTGTTAGACAGGACAAAAGGAATTTTTGACCATTTAGTCACATCTGAAACTAGCTTACAGACTCAACTAGATAACACAATTTGGAAACAGTTACAGTCTCATACATACATAGCTAGCATCAGTACTTCACTCATAATCATAACTTTAGCATTTGTTTTAATTTATTTTGGTCCACAGGTGTTGAATCGACTTAGAGCCGTCATTACTGCGAGAAGAAACACTGCGCCACCTACTGAATTGCCCTCGATCGTCAGCAACATACCACACACGCAACTAACAGAGCAGCCGTACGGCATACCACGCAGGGTGCCCACTCAAGCACAGCAAACTGGAGAAGGCCAGGCCAGACCATACGAAACCATTGAGCTGTACCAACTACGGTCCTGTCCCTGAGGAGTCGCCAGAATGTTCAATGTTAACCTTTGAACATCGAATCAGCACTTGGCCCGGCGACGACTACACGAGCGGCCTAGTTAAAATAATGACTGAGTTGCATCTTACACGCATGAAACACATACAACTTTGTATAATAGTGTGTATTAAGTTAAATTAGTATATAAGCTGTACATCTTGTAAAATAAACCAGATTTGAATTTTATATTCTTGTCTCATTACCCCTCACTGTGGCCAAGACACCTTTAGCCATCTCTGATCAGTCTCGTGAGTCTGCGAGCTGGCAGTGAGTTTATCCTTCCCGAACCTGGACATCCTGTCTACTATCCGTCTGTAACCTTAGGTCGCATGGTGCAGACATCCTGAACTTATTTATATATTTATATATCACTACTAGGTATATGGTAGGTTAGGGCTGTAGGGCTTATAGGGATTATAGTCGTAGGGACTGTTAGGCTTATAGGTTCAGTAGGCGCGTGACGTATCATATCCCTACATGTACTAACGCACCCTCAACAGTATTGCGACCTCACGTGACATCTGTTTGGAGTGGTTAGACAGTCTATTTATGTATGTATGTTTGTTCCTATGTGGAGTTCTAGAGACCAAACGCGTTTGATCTTGTAGCGATTCGTCTTAACCTTGCGAGTGTATTTGGGTGCCATATTGTGGGAGCCCAATTTTATTATTCTTCTTCTAAGCCCATCATGTGTGGTATCAACATAAAGGGTTTTAAGAGGTGATTTCAAAAATATATAACACTTATATGTTTAAGTATACCTCATTCGAAAAAAAATGTTAACTATAAAGTTATAAATAAATAAATTTCATTCAAAAAATCAAAAAACCCGACTGCTTAAAAATACGTAATCAAGAAGAAAATCATGCCGTGCAGTCGGAGGAGGCATCTGGTTTTGGTCAGCCAGCTCACTAATATGTATTTAGTTCGCTTCTCAAGCAGTCGGTTATTTTGATTTTTTGATTTACATGTTATGTTTTTGATGGGATAAGTATGTCTAGACCTCTCCAAACTATGTATGTTGAGGTTGGCTTCTAGCCTAATCAGATGCCGCTACCAGTATTTAACATGGAGAGACTGTCACTCCAACCTACATAACTCAGTAACAGGTTAACTCAAAACCGCTGAGCAAGACCGGTTCTCAGACTTTCAAGCCTTCCGACAACCTGTAACAATTGTACTTATAAAAATAAAATATCGAAACAAATTCGCCCAAAGCTTGTCTACTGAATGCATTTATGTGATGGCCCCTTTCCTAATGATGACACCGACTTCCAAAAATAAAGTTATTTTTCACTTTGTAGTTTTCTTATTTGGAAGTCGGTAGTATTTTTTTGTAAAAAAGTTTTTTATTTTCACTTTTAGTTGTACCTACCTAATAGGCAAGTTGTTTAGTAAGTTTCCTATAACGCCAGAATAGATTACTTATATGGTGTACATAATAAAGAGTATTCTATTCTATTCTATTCTATTACCCGAATATCATGAAACTTGAACAAAACCGATCAAATGAGAGATCTGCTTACCCCTTAGGAGCGTACTGGCGTGATGTTATTTTATGAAATGGTATAAACAATAAACAGACAAGCGATTGCAGCAGTCGAGAGATTTATTAAAGAGTTCTGTTGCATATCTTCGAAGTTCTTCATCAGATCTTCACTTTATTAAAATGGGACCAATTTCGAAACATACTCTTAAGTCTTTCTCTCTCTAATGATTAAGTCGTACATACAGGACAACTTAATTCCACGAGGCAGCCGTGTCTGTTTTAAGTACAAATTGAAGCTGCGAGTAATGCCCGCACCGAAGGCTTTTCCACGAACGCCATTAACAAACAGTCCAATATACTTCAAACTTACTCAAATTGCAGCAAATGAACAGAAACTGATTTCTCAATTATGCAAACAATTGTTCTCAATTATTTGTTAAAAGCAGTCTTTAAACTAATAATTTACTCAGTTTAATGCCCGCCAAGGTGAAACCATTAATCGCGCGAACCAGACTCCTTCAGTAAATCCTAAGATATTTTAACTGTGATACTAAAATTATAACTCAAGTTAATTATCAACGACTTGAGCTCGTTATCACCCCACCGTCGTTAATTTCTTATTCGATTTCGATCGTTAATAATGGAACTTAAAACATGCAAACTTCGCTTCAGAAACGTTCGCAGCGAATCGAAAAATCTATTATAAAACACTTAACGTTAGGAAGTAGTTGGTAGTTGCAGCACTACTCGCGATCACTTCACATTTATTTTAACGATTAAACTCCAATTATAAAACCTTTGTAAAACTCTTGTACAGCGTAGTGTTTGATTTTCACATTTAGTGGAGTTTTGGCGCGCATTCATTACACACGAAACGCCACAGGTAAACTTTAATCGCTAAAAAATTCAGTTAAACAATATTTCAGCTTTATGAATTACATTTTTCAATCTGTGCTTATGCGTGCCCGTTTGCGAAGCACTTAGCATTCAGCCGGCCCGGCTGGTTACTTTATAGACAAATATTTCACTCTAACATACGAGCAACGCAAATAAAGCCGAGCATTTTTTCTCCACATTTATATTTTGCTCTGTCCTTTGAACTTGGCACTTTATTTAATGCCGTTTTAGTTCTTATTTTTCCACTCGGTCTTATAATAGACACATTAGAGCTTCATACTATGCACTTTAAAATTAAATTATTGTCGGACGTGGCCACTTTTGAGCGTACATATATTTTTACACTTTCAACTCGACTCGTTTCGTTTTATTGGTTTAAGTAGTGGCATCCCTAGAAGACTAAATAAGACTTAAGCGCTCTTATAATAGACACCGCTATTTGTCTCAGCACTAAACAAGCACAATTTAGCGTTCGACTTACAACTTAGTCCGCGAGTTAATATTCTAACAAAAACAAAGACGTCATTTCCCCGTCTTTGACTGGCTGAGAACTTAAGTAAGACACAGTGTACCATCCATCTCTCGAAATACTGACACTCTATGAAAGGCATCAGAGTGAATAAAATTGAACTAATACATAACATAACCTTGTGCTTTTATTGTGAAATTTTCATGCTCCTTAAGGGAAGTGATATGCAGAGATGACGTTTTTAAATATTGATTATAATGCCAATATTCAGTCCCACGTTGATTTCGTGTTTGGGTCACAATTCTTTACTCCAAAAAACAGGATTAGTAGCAAAAATAACAATTTCCCTTGCATCCGCAGTTTTCAGTTTCAGCTTTGTAGAGTCTAAAAAAATACTGTACAGCCACAAATTATTACTAAACAACTATATCCCAACTAGAGATGACTACTTAAACTAGTGGATCTCGCAGAAGTGCGTTGTTATCGCTCATTATAAACACAATGATACGACAGCTATAATTATGAGCATCTGTCTATGAAGGATGATGTTATGTACTGTAGGGGGGTAGACAGAGGTGTACCGGCAATGAAACATATATTGGTTTTAATTATTATATTTTAGCTAATATGAGCCTGCCTTCAGGCGAACAATCTAGATCTATTCTAACATAATTTTTATATAAACATGACAAGCGTTCTTATTTTAACTACCTTGCAAAACTAGTTATCTACTGCCAGTCTTACTAAGGCAAATAGGTTGCCTTCTTAGGCAGAGTCCTCACATGAGCTACGCCCCTAAGAATAGACGCGCAGAGTCATACGAGGTGCTTCTATTCCAAGTTTTGAAAGGTAACATCAATCCTACCTTATACTAACCCGAGCATTTACCTAACTGGGGAATCACATTAACAATTGAGGTACGACCCTTAAAAGGGGAAGGCTTAAGTCATGACAAACGAGTTATCGGATGCTCCAATATGTGCTTTTAACTTCGGCTAACGTGCGCATACGCATTAACAAATCTACGCCGTCATGCTTGAACCTCCTTGCCCAAAACCCCAGGAAAAGGACCAAGGCGTCCTCCCGACACTAACAAAATGATGCGTCAACTCACATCGACCCGGATGGGGTTTAAATTTCTAAAAATTCAGATATGATACAATTTTTCGATCTCGTGCTTTTATCAGGCCAGAGAAGGAAAGGCTGGATCGCATCGAATTCAAATCCTATTCATAGAACTTGCACCAGGATTTAAATTGATAAATATATTTATATTTTTTAACTAAACAACAACCATCAACTGGACCAATGATGTCAACTCGACATCCTTTGCAAAGGCTATGCCCCGTTAGCAAAGTCGGTTTCAGTTATGACTAATACCTTAAGGAACCCACTGGGTTATACTATTATCCTGGTTCGAGCCTATGCAGCCCTAATTTCATAACAAATAATCACACATTTCTTCGATGCGTAGCTAATGTTGCCAGCCTCTTCTTCACCCAGCGGCATACAATCCATCAGCATATGCAAAAGATAAAATTTTATTAATTGGAGATAATATCGATACTATTTTGAAAAGTCGACAAACTATCGATACATATTCCTACTCCCCCATCCCTATTAGCTTTAGTGAATCAAATTGACAGTTGACATTCCTATTCCATCTTTTTTTTATTCCTATTCCTCGGAAACCTGAATAACCTTAACCTATTCTTATCTATTTAAACCTATCTCTTATTCTACTCTAACATTAAAAAGGTTTTAATCTATTTACATGTACTATCTCTCTAACTCGTCTACTATTTTTATTACATAATTTACATCAGATAATCTATCTATTCGATACGGGCCTTTATATACATTTTTTTATTAGACTTCTATTTATGGTTCGTCTAGGTGTATAGAGCAACACAAATTCTCTTGGCGTAAATATTCTCAATATAGCTTTTCTATCATGTCGCGTTTTCTGTTTAACCTGTGCCTTTTTATATTATCTATGGCACAACGTATCAAACTATTTCTATGCTTATGAGATTCTACATAATCAATCATGTCGATATTATTTCTTTTTATCTGGAATGGACCTTATAACTCCACATAACTATTCTGTATCTAAGGTCCGGCCTAACTAATCTGTGGCTATAGAGTATAAATAAAATTCTAATGTAATGAACACTGTGCTTTATTGTGTTGATTATAGCACTATGTGACGAACCAATTTTTTAATGACCACTAAGCTTTACTTTTGACAAGGTTTTGACACTTATGCTTTTTATATTATCTGTGGCACCATGTGTCAAACCATTTCCTAAAATGACAACTATACTCTTTATCATTTATTTCCCTTATGGGTTTATAAATAAATATTTCTTATTAATATTTTACTATTTCAGACTTAGTCCTTTTGGATTTGTATTTGGACTTTGTCTGCAATCTCAAAAGCTAATCCTATTTTGTAAATAAAGACAAGACCGAAGAGTATTTAATTTCACCAACACATATACAGATAAATCATTAAAATATTAAATTGCTTTAAGTTTCTATCGATGCCCAGCGCACATCGCATATTCCTTCAAGGTTGGATTCTATTCATTTGCTCGACATGAAAAGAAAACATTGGTTAATAAAGCACAAAATATAAGACATCACAACAGTCACATCATGTTTCCTAACAAATTATTTACACAATACCATAAAAAAAATATCACATTAATAATGAATTATTTACTATACTTTATACCTAATCTTCTTTCTATAAAATTTCCAAAACTTGCATTTTACGAGATCGATTTGTTTGATGTGATCATAAAGCAAATATTCTAATGCTAAATCACACCTAAAGCAAAACTGAATTGGATTTTTATTTACACCAATCATAGCAATTTTCTTTCTATGAAACCTTGCTCCCCAAAAAGTTTAATTATAAACTCTTTTGTATTTAACTCGGATCATAATCTTTTTAATGATCGCCTTCTTTGAATGTATGTCGGCGCAATAAGAAACCTTATTAAACACTCCTTTAAATTTCCTACGGTTCTCTTTCGGTCGAGAAAAGCTTTTCTTAAATGCTGTCAAATCATTTCTTTTCAAAATGACATTTATAATTTTCTGTTTTAAGTCAGATCGAGAAATTTCGATATTATTTTCGATAATATGGTTGAAATCAATGTGCATGTTAACATCTAAAACACCACTTTGGCATTCAGTTGGAACTGCAACTCGTTGTTCTGATGGAATCCGAACATGGTTCTCTGAAAGATAATCGGAATTATCGGAGCAAATTGGACTGGACCGATACAATACAATACCCTCGTCCGCACATACGCTGCTGGGTAGGGGCTCCAACACGTCGTCAGTTGGGCCGTCCGAGCGCTCGCCCTGGAGCGTAGACTCCACCTCAAACTTGTCATCGACGGGGCTGTCGTCTCTGCTGGACTGGTCAACATCGCTCACGAACAAGCAGCTCTCTCCGTCGGCGTGATCAACATCGTCAACAATTTCGTCGGCCTCTTCGTCAACGCTTTCTTCACTGCACTGAATATTGTTTTGTGTTTGATCGTCCTTTATCACGATACTAGAAAATAAATGTGTATTAACATCCTCACACAATACATTAAGTCGTTTTTCTTCGGCTTTTATTTCACAGATTATTATGCGCTGTTCGCAATAATGACATCTGCGGTGAAATTTTGTAAATTCACTCCTCAAGCAATCGCACAACACTGCGAAGTCCATATCATACTTAAAAATAGTACGATAATAATAATATGCGGCTCCGTGTAGAAATCCTCCTAAAATCAGGCTGTAGTCGCTCTTTCTCCATTCATTTGTTTCGGCCACCGACTTGAATTCGGTTAGGAATTCCTCCAGGCAGTAGCCGTCCGTGCCTGAATAATACTTATTCATCATGCTTGCTTTACGCTCAATTATATAAAAAAAAACAAAACCACTTAGCTTTTTTTCCTTCCATCCGCTTATGGGAGGCAACGAGAGGTTACAGCTCTCTCTATTATCACATATCTCGCTTTATGAACGCTGATAGGGCTTCGTGCACTGTATCGCCATGCACACGCGAACTATACCGTCTTCAATACACTTTTCTTCTAGGTTTTTTTCCTATACGTATACTGTACGCCGTATACACGCGAAATATATTATATTTTTTTTATTATTTCCCGGGATACTTTACCCGGCGCAACTACACCAAATGTAGGGGGGTAGACAGAGGTGTACCGGCAATGAAACATATATTGGTTTTAATTATTATATTTTAGCTAATATGAGCCTGCCTTCAGGCGAACAATCTAGATCTATTCTAACATAATTTTTATATAAACATGACAAGCGTTCTTATTTTAACTACCTTGCAAAACTAGTTATCTACTGCCAGTCTTACTAAGGCAAATAGGTTGCCTTCTTAGGCAGAGTCCTCACAGTACCGTGGAGTGGGTGCTCCACCGGATGCCGAGGGTCCTTCGCCCACAATTTACACAGAACATTATTCGGTGATGCTCAGACTACTTGTCTCGAACCACTTAGTACCAACCTCAATTGAGCGAAAGCGAAATCAAATGTATTTATCGCTCAATACTACCGCCTTTTAAGCGATAATTTGTGAAAAAAATGTTCAGTCAAAGCTCTAAACGATAGCTGTTACTTGCTTACCATTTAAGTGTATTTTGCTTTTCGAACTCATTCTGTACGAGTTTATTCCCGATTTAAAAAGCGCTGAATGAATCTGGGCGGTCTGAGAGGTAATCTTGTTTATATTTAAATACAGTTTTTAACACTACATTAATATATTTTTTACATCGCTAATTAAAAACAGGATTAGTTCATTCATAATATAAGTTGCAAGAATTATCAATTCATCGTTTTTAATATCTGTACTAAGCTCGGTTAGAACTCATTAAGTATGAATGAGAATCAGATGATGCAAATTGTATCGTTTAAAAGTAAATAAATTGAAAATAGATGTGAATGCAAGCAATTTTGCCACCCCTGCAGGCAGAGGTAGTCAATCCGTGACCGCAAGCATTGTAACGGCTCGGGAAATAAATACAAATAAAAGAGGAATAATGTTTTATTGCAGCGTTGACAGTGCATCCCCAACTATTTTGTTGGGTAAGTGATGGGGTGGTGTTCCGGGTTGCTGACCCGATGCGTTGAATTTTTACTATACCTGGTTTGGTTTGGTTGATCTCCACCATATTGTAATTATTACATATTATTATGTATGTATTTTTATCTTCTATATATTTAGTTAAGGTATATGTGTTATTTATACATAATTAGTTAAGTTATATAGTTGTATAGTTGTTATTCTATTTTAAGTTTCCTTTCTACACACTGTGTCTTCGTATATCATCCAACTGTCCTGTCACAGGTCTGCTGGAAGAAATTTCTATTGAAATAAGCAGTACCTTTGTGCTCTTCTATCTGTATTATTTCTTTTCTCTGTTAAGTGTTTTGTGTGTACATAAATAAATAAATAAAAATAACTTTCTTCCAGTCTTATCAAAGGGTATCATGTTAACCAGCTACTGGTTTGTGAAGATCAGATAGGCAAGTCACGCCGTGCAAAACTGAACCATCCAACTGCTTCTAGAAAGCTGAACCTAATATGGTTGGAAAAAGGCCATGCAGGTGACAATGAAAAAATTAATCGCTTAGAATCGTAAGCTACTTAACAGGTTCTCTGTCCACATATCAAAAACAATAGTTAATCCAATCACAAATGAGACTGTGAACCTTTTAATTTTATAACATTTTTAGTTGTACCATATAGGCAACTTGCCTTTAGTATGGTACCTATAATGCCAGAATAGATTACCCGAATACCATGAATCTTGAACATAACCGGTGAAATGAGAATGTACCAAGGTGCGCTGTACACATCTGCGTACCCCTTTAGAGCGTACTGGGGTGATGTTATGAAATGGTATAATCAATAAACAGACATGCGTTTGCAGCAATCCAGAGAGATTTGCCGTCATTTATTGAAGAGTTCTATTGTATACCTCCGAAGTTCTTCTTCAGATCTTCACCAAATTAAAATGGTACCAATTTAAATACATACACTTTCAACCAAAATAAGAGAATATTATAGATCGGTCCACAATTGACGAAGAAATCTATGAAAATACACAAAAAAAAAAACATAAAGTCGTACATAGAAACTCCTCCTTCTTGGTAAGTCGTTTAAAAAGAAATCTAGGTACTCATTTACTTTGTTTTTGATCTTCCACAGAACCTAAACTAAATCAAACAACACAGGATACTTATAAGAACAATTAACACACGTCAAGTGCTTTCTGGACAAGCAAAAATAGTTATAGCACAAATGACACAAAAACGAAACGTATGACTTCATAAGATTTCTATCCTCTCTTATACGAGGTGCTTACGCGTTGTTAACGAATGCTTGAGGCTCGTATTGAGGACACGCCTTTATGCCACTGCGGCCCAAGTGATACATGGCGCTCCCAGACACCGTAAATAATAGTAAGTGTTCGTATAAATATCCGCAATCATGAAGGACACTCGCAAAGATATTCTTAGGACTTCGCCATTAACCAAACAGGAAAATTTGCCGATGTACTTTGCAAATAGTTTTAATTTGTCTTTATCTTGCTCTTGGCGAGGGAACGATCAAATAACAAAGAAGAAAATAGGTTAGAAACATACAAACTGAAGCGGTTCGAATGAACAATTTGACGTATTAGCTTGTTGTTGTGAAGTTAATTGATTGAAACCGTACGTTTCTAACGGTGACGCTGTTAACAGATTAAATCATCATCATCATCAGCCTTTTTAATATTCTCACTGCTGGGACACAGGCCGCCTCTCTGTGAGAGGGAATGGGCCATAATCCACCACGCGGGCCCAATGCGGGTTGGTGGATGTCACATGTCTTCGAAGTTTTGTTTCTAGGACTGGCTGTTTTCCTTCACCGTTTTGAGAGCAGTGGTGGTGAAATAATGTACACAAAGTAAAGCGTCTGCCTGGGTTTGAACCCACGATCAACAACATAAAAAGTCGCGGCCGATACTACATAATCTTACAAATATTATAAATGCGAAAGTTTGGATGGCTGTATCTTTGTTACTCAATCACGCCATAACGGCTGAACGGATGTGAATGAAACTTGGCACAGATTAGAATATAGTCTGGCATTGCACATAGGCTACTTTTATCCCGATATAATGTTTCCTTGGGATGATAAAACACTTTTCACGCGGGCCAAGCTGCTGCCAGAAGCTAGTTATAATTAAATACCTAACAATGGCTTTTGGTACAAAAACATTTTTTTGGTAACACCATATTTCAAGGTCTAAGGACTATCTGAAAAGTATTGATTTTTAGTACAAATTCTATACTAAGGAACGGTATCTGCAAAGTACCCTAACTTTTTGAGTACAAAATCAAGGAACGGTTTAAGTAACCGTTAAATGTTTGTTTTACAAACTAAGGAACGGTTTAGGTAACCGTTAAATGTTTAATTGTTTTACATTTTAACCAAAATTATTTCCATTTATACCATAATTATAATACCAGGTCTATATCGACTCTATTTATGTTTCCCAAAACTGGTTTTAAAAGAGATACATAACACTTACAGAATATTAACCAAAACATAGTCATCAAAATCCGTTCAGCCGTTCGTGGGGGTGGGAACGAACAAACAATTTACAAGGCACTTTCTTTTATATCGCACGGCAGTCACGAAGAGGTTATCCTACCTACATATAAATAAAGAAATGGAATATACTTCGACCTTCTCTTTTATTATTTGTTGTGTGTTAATACGTTCGCTTTTTTATCCCTTTAACCCTTTAGTACCTACCCATTGCCGTCAGCCATAAAATAGTTTATGAACGTTGAACTAAGGAAAAACATCAAAAGGAATATTTTTTAAGCTGCTTTTCAGGTGGCTCTTAATTTAATGAAAGAAAATTAAAATTAAAATCTCCATTTTCAGACACGTAATGGGAAAACAAGATAATCCGCATTTAGCATTAAAAGCTTTTTAGTTTTCCAAAGAAAACTAAACTTGATAATTAGATTTCATTCATCCTTTGTGTAATTGGAAAAGTAAAGTAGTAGTAGTTTGTAGTTCACCTACGTATGTTTGCTTGCCCGTCGATGTTTCTTTATTTACGTGGCCTCCACCTTTTCTCACAACAGTGAAGTTCTTACAGACGAACGCTGATTTAATTAGTGTTGTTGGTACTGTTGGTAGTGCTTGCAAATAATCTGAGTTTATCTCCGAGAGGCGCCTCCAGACCACACCTTCTGCTCACAAG
The DNA here is from genome assembly GCA_948252205.1 of Orthosia incerta. Lineage (NCBI taxonomy): Eukaryota > Metazoa > Arthropoda > Insecta > Lepidoptera > Noctuidae > Orthosia > Orthosia incerta. The sequence goes on from OX411754.1 coordinate 14,736,587, forward strand.
CTCCTGCCTTTTTATCGACTTCATTATTTATACTTATAACACTCGTAAATGTTAACTCTTCACTTTAAGCTAGGCGTTAATTAATTATTAAGCACTGTACTGTGCAAACTTCTTTTGACTAATTAATTGGCTTTCCATTTTAAAGTCTGGAATAAAACGAAGTTTTGTTCTTAAATTGGATGGAATGTTTTCTGGGTTTCGGAGCCCTTGTTCAGGTTGGATAAAAGTTTGCAAACCAGTTAATAAGATTGTTAATTAAGAATCGTCTGTAAGGTATTCATTCTAATATGTTTCCGATATCTATGAGTAGGCATAATTCCATACAACTATCCCTCTCATAAACCACAAGTTTTCCTACTTAAAAGAGGCTTTACAACCCTTTCAAGCAGAAAACTTTCTTCATTGCACCCTGAATACAATAAGTATCGTAGCTCTCCCCTCGGTCTGAATTTAAAATACCTGATAACACAGCGGCTTTGAGAATAAAGTAACTTTATCGATAATAACCGCATTTCCTACTTTTACCTTGCAAGCCACTCTAGTTAAGTAGACATTTATGACAATGGCACGGCGTAATAGGAACTCCTCTGTCACATTACGGTTTCACTTTATGAAATATATCCGCAACCCTATCGCGGGCAACACAGTTCGACTTCTTTTCAAATGAAATTGAGCATTTATCTACTAGGCGCTCACTGAAAACAAAATAAATGTATTCAATTAATATCTCTATTAAAAAGATATAAAAGAAACGTAATTTAAATAATACGCTACGCTACCGAAAACATTTTCATTTGAGATTGAACATGACAACAAACCCAAAAACGAAGGCAAAAAAATCAGCAATTTTATTGTATTTTTTTCCATGGTTTATCTCGAAGACTATAACAGTGTTATCTTTGACATTTCTTGAATGACAAAGCGGGGCGGCTCAATAACCATCCAATTTGCATAACCTAATTTCTCGTGGCTGCGTCAAATTACTGACAGATCTCAGAGCCTCTACGATCATAATGGATGGGACGTCGATTCCGATAAGACCGTAAACTGACAAGAATATATCTGGTCATTAACGTACGCTCTGATGTTACTAGCCATATATCGGTTCCTACCCATATGAGCTTAAATAGGTACTTCATACGTACCTACGTATATCGCCATTTTGCAGAAATGCCGAAATAAAGCGAGCTTTATTTATTTAACTTGCATGTACAAAGGGGGCAAATATGTGGACTTAATGCCACCAGGCATTAAGCAGCAGCGTCTAATTATCTTATTGACGTATTTAAATTATTGACAAATGCAGCAAAATACTTTACTTGTAGCCAAGCAGACAACCTAGTCATTGTTGAGTGGTCTGCATACCTATCTCTTTTGACGACTGTACAAATTACTTTCTTTAAACAAATGCGAAATTGGGCCACTCGTAGTGACCACAGTATCTGACCACTCAACTTGTCCCGTCCCGCAGCCCGTCCTATTTACTGGCTGATGCGAACGGCAGATTGTTGTTATGGCTACATCTCGCTCTGTCCCGAATAATGTACAAAAACGTTAAGAATCTTTTTCATGTTAATGCTTATCTGTGTTTTTTTTCCTCTTGGGACATGATTTCTCGAAAAATTGGACGCTAGCCTTGTACGTTGTACAAGGCTACCGTCCAATTTATACCTAATTAATTAATTAAATACTTAATAATTACATTATGTGTTGTAACTTAATGAAAAACATCACGCCTGTATTCCCAGAAGGTAGAGGCACACCTCATGCTTGGCGGTACCAGTAGGCAGGGTTTGTATAATCTATAGATAGTGTCGTCTGTAGGTATCTTATCTTAGAGGAAATGTATAAAACAGGCATTGATATCCAGCCCGTTACGGGATAAAAGATGGCGCGCGGGGTATTGGGTATTCAATCGCTCGCGTGATCGTTGATTGTGTTCTTATTGAGGAGCTCGTGGCTAAATTATAACAGCCGCATGGGTCAATCTTCAAGGCTAATAACGCGGGTGTCGTCGGACAAACCAGAGAATGGGCAGCAGCGTTCTCTGTGCATTTGTATTAACCATACTGCTCTGTGATCAATTCGGTGAAAACCGGGAGCGATACCGCATGGTAAGAGGCACATTGAATATTAATATTAAGCGTGAAAGGTCTCGACTGATGAAATCCACGCTCTGTCCAGCACAGATACAGATCCAAAACTCCGAGAGTTTTCAGCTCGAACTCCAGAATCGTTTCGAGTGTCTAGGGAGCTCCGTGGTCGATTACAACGATGGCTTGGTGGAAAATTTCCATACGATTGGGTCTTAGTTCTTCAAGACCCGTCGTACAGATAGAAACAAAAAGCTCTCTGATCACACTCTCAAGCTTATGAAGGAGAGGTGTGAGATGATCCTGCTGGTGATCTTCAATTGAGGCGTGCCAATACCGGCAGCTTAATAGACGGATCTCTAAATTCTTGAAAAGAGACCTCTGCCGCTTTAATAACGAGCGTATTAAAGACGCGATCTGGCTATTGGGCAGAGCCAGCTAACGAAAAAAAACAAAAAAATAAAAAGTTGTACACATCAATCAGCAAACCCGTTGCGAATCTAGCAAACGACCGAAGAGCTTGATTGAATCACGGCCGAACTCCTGAAGGGGGTGGGAAACCGGTCCTTAAGGCCCTTCAGAAGCTGTTTGATTCCGTCATACTCGAGGGTAAAACGCCACAGGCATGGTGCAGTGGTGTGGTGGTACTCTTCTTCAAGAGGGGTTGAAGAACTATAGGCCTATCTCACTTCTTAGCCATTTCTACAAGTTGTTTTCAAGAGTCATCGCGGATCGTCTCGCGCGCATTTTCGACAATTTCCAGCCTCCCGAACAAGCCGGATTCCGAAAAAGCTTTAGCACCCACATACATACTCTGCGGCAAATTATACAGAAGACCGAAGAGTATATAACCTGCCTCTCTGTTTAGCGTTTGTAGACTACGAAAAAGCCTTCGATTCAATCAAGACTTGGGCTGTACTGCATTCTTACCAACGTCGTCATCGACTACCGGTACATTGAGGTGTTGAAGCGCGATGTGAGACAGGGAGACGTCAATTTCCGAAACTGTTCACTGCTGCGCTGGAGGATGTCTTCAAGGTTCTGGACTGGAGGGGGCTCGGCATCAACGTTAATGGCGAGTACATCACTCACCTTCGGTTTGCCGACGACATAGTGGTCATGGCTGAGACCATGGAGGGCCTCAGTACAATGCTCGATGACCTCAGTAGAGCTTCCGAAAGACTGGGTCTGAAAATGAACATGGACAAAACCAAGGTGATGTTGAATGCCCATGTCACACCCATTCCTATCAAGGTTGGAGACTCTACACTCGAAGTTGTGGACAACTATGTCTACCTGGGACAAACGATCCAGTTGGGTAGGGCCAATTTCGAGAAAGAGGTCAACCGTCGAATTCATTTATTATTTTATCAAACACTTTTCCTTGAACCATTTAGGAATTTTATACAAAACCTAGCCAGGCCCAGGAAATGTGTGTTAATTTTAGAATTATCATTTCCCAAATAAGCCTGGCATTCTATACAATTCCTGGTTTTCACAGATTGCCTATAGCATATACGGTACGGACGACAAAAAAGGTATACGTTAGTAGACTTATAAAACGTTTTTACAACAGAAAATCATCAAAATCAAGAAAATAACACCAACAAAGATCTTTATCAATACAACGTTTTTGTACCAAAACGTATAAGAATACTTCGACAATATGGTAATAGATAAAGCAAACAAAAATGCCCATTCCATTGTTTGCCAAATCACTCATGTGTTTTGTTTGATGTTTCGGGACAATGTGTGTAGCTTTATCTCTGTTTGTATCCCATGGGATATCGTTGGACAGAAGGCTCGATATGTGTCGCTGTCGGAATTGAAGGCCTGTGTTTAGCAGTAGACGGTTATGTGAGAGACAAGACTTGATAGTTAATCGGTGCAGCCTCTCGACATGATTGAGTTTAGTGTCAGTAATTGAGGTCAAGTGATTCTTGAAATACGTAGTGTACGTACATTTATGTCTAGGTATAGTGCACCTAACTTCAAGCGTTTCTAATAAAGCCCGAATTGGTTTATGAGAAATACAATATTTTTATTATGAATTTGGTGGTTAATTGTTTGTGAATTTATTTTTGATGACGCAGCCCATCATGCGGTGATTCTACGAAGCGTTATTTACAATTATCAAAGTCAACAGAAATTCAGGAAACGTGTTGGCTGAATTCGAAGCTGTTGAGGTAATCCCGATAAAATGTACTAGAGTAAAGTAGTTAACGACCCATAAATAATATGAATGTTGCTGACGAAACATATTATTCGGATATTAAGTAATTGTTCAAGTAGTTAGTTTGGAATTTACAGACTCTGCTTGGTTTTATTTATATTTTCAAGCGATTAGTGTAACCTGTACTATTTCTAGATACATACTTAAACCATTATGTTTAAATAGTAGGTACCCTAGCTAGCCAATTTTCTATGGGCTACGGGTCGTCTGTTGATTTGGTATTGTGTTCAATCAAAATAGAATACAATAATATCGACGACGCTATTTTTAGATTTAAATAAAAGTTACAAACGTTTTTTAATCCAACATTCCAAAATAAATACGATACGAAATAAAAGTTCATTCTCTTTTAGTTTTACATTTTGGAAACAAAATAATACTAAGAAGCTTTCTTTACAGTCTAGCACTATCGTGAAAAATCTATTTTCTTTAGATATATTCAGCTGAGAATGTTTCACAGCTCGTATCATGGAAGTAGGTGCAAGTCTCGAAAGGATTTAGTTTCGGAATGCAGTTTCTGTTCGAATCTTCATGTTTCAGCTTCGCTATTTGAAGGTAATTCCTAGCATCTACAAAATGCCCACTTAAATAATTTTGTTCCAGATCAGGATTCCGTTTCCTTGAAACACGTAAGAAATTAAGTTAAAATGAAACTTAACATTTCAGCTTCCGTTGAGTTGGGTTAGAGCTAAAACGTTGGAATAACAAAGTTGTAGTATTGGGCGGGCTGTAACTAACCGCGTACGATTGAATTAGGAATGGAGGTACGTATGTATTGCAGTCTTAAGCGCTGTTCACACGTTTCTGAGTTCCCGTCGCTGAATGAACACGGCAGAGACGGAGAATAATCGGCTACATACGATTTGTACGAACTTGTTCACATATCTCCGTATCAGGAGGATCCGGATCGTCAGTGTCACGGAACGCACGGACGCCCTAACTATCCGATGTTTATTTCCGTGGACGAACAACATTTTGTGCAAGAGCAAGTGCAACATGAACACAGAAAGGTTGTAACTTGTAAGACAGAATAACATACTTCACGATCTTTCTAATTCACATTATTTGAATCGGTTTGTGTGCGTATCAGTCACCGAAACAGACTACACTAATACCCATTTCCCAGATATGGGTGAACACGGGTGACGGATGGCTCGTTCCTGACGGGAACACTGAAACGAACAACTCAGAACTTGGATAGATCTGACCCGGAAATGTATGCACAGCGTTTTATTGTGTAACTTCCACCTTAGTGTATAGGTATAGGAATTGTTCCTCTACACACGTAAAACGGCCGCAATTTTGAACTTTAAGGCGGAAACATTCTTGCGTGTGGTGGCGTGGCTCCTTATGACGCATTTGATTGGCTACAAGACTCGTTGGGATATGGCGTAGGCTTGAACAAATTCGTATGATCGGTGTATCCCGCGCCACGACCCGCCACTACACGACACAGTAATATGTAGGCAGCGTCACAGGTCATGTTATGTGTTAGTATGTTTTGGATCACAACTTCGCAAAAATTTTTTAGTTAGACATTTCCGAAATATACCCACGAATAAAACTCATACATACTTGATTTTTCCGAGCCCCTGTTGGACGTTTACGACCCACAAAAATAGTTTAAAAGTATGTACTTTTTCTGAACTGAACAACTGCCCGGTGGTAACACTAACTATTCTGGCATTATGGAAAAGCGTTTAGTTTGAACATTGCGAGGTATTATCCGACATTTCAATAGTCAAAATTTGGCACAATGCGGTCGGACGCAACCCGGATTACACGCGGTGATTCTGCTCCCAAATGAAGCTATATCAATTGCTATTGATTTTGAACATTTCCTATCACGTACAAATGCCGGACATTTAAAAGCAGAATTGTCTGCAAACCATTAAATTCCTGTAAACGTATTAATATTGTATAGTCAAATGCGAGTTGAGTGTGGTAATAAAAAATACTTAACTATACATACATACATACATAAACTCACGCCTTTTTCCCATGGGGGTAGGCAGAAACTACAGAACGCCACCTGCTACGATCCTTACATACTTCTTTTGCTTCACTCACATTCATACATCTTGTCATACACACACGCCGGTTATGAGTACTGCGCACCTTGCCTTTCTGAAGAACATCACCTATAAGGTCTATGTATGTCTTCCTAAGGCGTCCCCTCCCGGCGTTTCCATTCACGTCTGCCTTGTAAATACCTTTCGTTAGTCGCCTATCATTCTATACTTAACTATATTTTGAGTAATTGGTTATTCCTACCGTAAGTAGTCAAATATTAAGAAAATCTATTTTAAAGCCAGGGTTAAAAACATCGAAAACAACACATCGAACAAAAACCAAGCACGATTTTTCCAAAATTGTTTTTGGAACAACCTTATGTTTTTCTATAGTTCAAGAAAAAAAGGGAACAGTGGTAGATAGCAGGCACTGTTGAATATCGTCCGACAAGAAATCTGTATTCATGTGTTAGCTAGCAGTAAATTGAATACGTCGTGAACCGCGGGCTCAGTCAGGAATCCGAGGGGAAAAATTAAATTCCTTCAGACGACTAGCGCGCCCACTGCGTGCACTCACGTGCTACGGACAGTGTCGCCACAGATAACGAATATAGAGATGAGGCAAGAATACCTAAAAAGTCATCTAATTCGAAAAAAATATGAAATAATACGACCTCGTCATTAAAATAACACACAACCCGAATCTCTTCAAAGTTAGAGTGAACAGGCTTCTTCTGGGTAAGCTCACTCCATCGTCGACTTAGTCTCTGTCACCTCTGACCTAGACTAGAGTCAAGAGCAAACCAAAAAAAAAATACAAATCTTCAGTTTTTCTTTCATAAAAAGAGTCACCATCAGAATATGACATTGTAAGCCCGTAGGCTAGCTTGATCGAAAGACAATTCCCAATTATATACCAAACAGAAAATAGTAACCATTACCCGAAACATAATTCAAAGAAAAAATCTCAAATTCAAGTAAACCGCAAAGCGCTTTACCATCAGGTCTATAACCAGCTTTCCAAGAAATATCGTATTAAGCTAAAAGGTAATCTATTAACTGGGCCTGTTTAAAATAAGGAGACAAAGAATTTAAAAGACTAAAATCTTCAGCAAAGTGAGCAATATGAGGAGAGGCTCAAGGCGACTCATTGTAATCCGGCTCCGTTGTGCAGACACTTCATAATATTCTTTTTGTAATGCAGTCAAAGTGGGGCGGCGGCTTAGCGTCCGCTGTAACTTGTAAGGCGCTGAACAAAATTAATGGCTTCCCAGCTACCCTGCTGGGTTCTTGCGCTTGCAGGCTTAATCCCGGCAACACGTGATGCAGTGCCCGCCGCCGCCTTCGATCACGGCGGAAAAAAAACCTTCCACAAGTTTTCCGTTAAGAACGCCCTGAACTTACAAGTTTTATGCGAAAAATGCAACGTCTTCGTCAGCGAAGTATTCAGTCTTTTTTTGATCGACGGCAGCGGAAGTGTTGTGCATCTTTTTAGTTTTGTGGCTTGTCTAAAAACGGAATAATGAATGGCCTATAAAATGGCATGATAAAATAATGAAAATGTTAAAATGTAAGTCACAATTCCTAAAGGCTCGGCTTTCTGTGCTACGCGTTGGTTTTAAGTTTGGAACACGACACACAGAATACAATTGCAGCTGTTTTCAAACCCGTATTTGGACTACCATGCTCTTGACTCATTTGGCAGGTTTCACATACTTTTAATGCTGGTTAATATTGTTATTCCTTTGTATCTCTGCTTTCTTTTGATTCGTATAAATTTTATTTTATTTTTAATGTGAATTTGATTTTATGTTATTTTTATTATGAATTTTGATTTTGTATTATTTTGAGTTAGTTTTATTGATTTAAATTAATTTAATTTTCTATTTTAATTGTAATTTTATTGATATATATTCTTTGATTTTTGATTTAATTTTGATTGTGGTTTGCTTTTGAAACTTTTTTTTTTTTTAAACTGACATAAATTTTCCTTTTAGAATTTAATTTGATTTGTAACTCTATTATTTTATGGGGCATGCGGTGCTAACCTTTAAAAAATTGTAATACTTACCTTAGACATAAAAATTCGAAATTTAAATGTAGGTATCAGTATATACAATTGTTGGTTGGATAAATAAACCTAAATCCTAAATTTCGTCTAATATTTTACTGGCAGAACACGTGCTTGCACTTCGCTGGCCAAGTTTTAATAGACCTTAGACGTATAAATCTATGCAGCCACATACATTACTCGGTCACGTTCACTAACTCTGCATTGGATTGTAACTGAACACGTAAACACTATCATTCATTTAATTTTAGATGCAACACATCTGTGAGACCTACATCCAAAGTTATAGTTATTAGACAATGTAGATAATGTCATACTTTTGAAAGTATGGGGATTGGACACCTTATGTGGGAGTTTTTATTGATAAAATTAAGTGTATTTAACGGCCTCGTTTTATAACTACATGTGCGGACACATTGTATATTTTTAGTTCGCATTTTGAAATTAAGAATAACACAAAAAATGTTACATTGATCAATACTGCTATACTAAAACAATACCTAGCAATATTTATTATTAATGAAAAACACAATGTTTATTGTATCAGTTCCTAGAAAGTGCAAACAATTATATCAACGTTCGATACTTTGTAAATATGCAATTACTAGAGAATAAAAACATGCGAAATTCATTATGTACCTATCGTTAACAACATTAAATCAATTCTGACCAGAGTTGCTCCCGGAATGTAACTGTTCGCGAATCATAAGCTCGTATTTATTTAAATTGATTAAATTGCAGCTGAATAATGAAACGAGTTACTTTCATTAATAATTGATTAATCGGATGCACAGATAATTCAGAATGATCAATTTATGTAATCGAATGAGCATTTCAGCCGGTTTGCTACGCGGCCTACGCATGCTACGCGATTACTGCTACGCGGCTACGCAACTACTACCCACTGTTTTTAAGACTAACCTAACCATCTTTTTCAGCGCAAAAAACCTTTTACCTAGGCGAGATTAAACACACCGAATCTCCTATACCAAATGCTAAGACTTAAGACCTGGCTGTTGTGTACCTGGTCGCTGGCCAAAAAACGGTTGGGAACCACTGATAGACGTTGCTTGGCGATGACGTTTGTAGAACTAGTGTTATTTCTTTTTTATTATTATTCCTGACCATAGATATAAGTCTTTCAGTCGGATACATAAATGGGTTTTAACCTTTTTTAGTATGCATTGGAATGCGGATGTAACAGATTCTAATGTTGTTTAGAGTATTTGGCAGCAAACTCTATCGAGTCAGCCTTCCCAGTAAGCTTTGCTCTTCTTATTCGTTGACTTCATTACTGAAGGTCGTGCCCGTCTTGGAAAGCTTTCACGTCATTGACGAGCTGCTTTCAAGCCACTCTGTCTTCGGCTCTTCTCAGGGCAGTGGTAACCGTGAGTCCCGTAATCGCCCTGATCTGGTCTGACCACCGAGTGGGTGAGCATCCGCGTGGCCTTTTCCCATCCACTTTTCCTATAACAACCAGTTTTTCCAGGTTATCTGGCTGTCTCCGGGCGATGTGACCAAAATGATTTAGGACTCTTTGGTAGCAAATCGTGTAGAGTCTGGTTTTGATGTTTAACTGGTTGAGAATAGACTTATTTGTCCATGATATGCGCAAAATTCTCCTCCAGCACCACATCTCGAAAGCCTCAATCTTTCTTCGATACACCGAGCGAATTGCCCAAGATTCGGAGCCGTAAAGGAAAATTGAGAATATCAGGGTTCTAACGAGTCTCTTCTTGGTGTTATTAGAAAGAATTTAAACCTAACTTTGCATCGATGAGTCCGACAGTGTCCCCACCCCAATTTTATTTCCCTCGTTAGTGTGTGCTAGTGCGCAGTCAGGACGGACGTGTGTCAAATCGCTGCATATTCCCGCCAATTACGTAAGTACGACATTTCAGTTACTTCCAAGCAATTATTTTATATTATCGGTGGTTGCATTTTTCTAGTGTAATGTGAAGTTTTATTACGATTGTTTGGTTCTAACAGACATAGTAAGTAAATTAGCATCATTATAGGTACTTGAATTTAGCCTAAATATTATACATTTTTCATAATTTTCAAAAAAGTCGATAATTTCTCACGTCGCTGTTCTCATATCGCTGTAATCGGTGGTCTTTTTTACCACCGATGTGATAATTTACACCGATGTGATAAGAAAAATCAATCGGTGTCTTAAATATCATATCGGTGTTTTGATTCATGATCGACGCATAGTTTTGTCACATCGGTGGATTGTTTTATCACATCGGTAGATCATATTATCACCTCGGTGTAATTTTATCATATTGGTAGACATAGTGTCATTTCATTAAAGTAAACAAAAAAACAATGGAGCATACCTACAACCATACATTATATACATACATATACACATATTATATTTTTTAACTTTCATAAATATTAACTTGTGTGCAGCTCGTGCACAAACACAATGATAATAAAAAAAAACATTATTTTTTATTCTAAGAAAATAATACCCTTAGTTCAGGTATTCAGTTCTTAGTCACTCCTTCAAAAATGTATAAGCCTACTATTTCTTTTTTGATGTTCAAAGGTGGATAGATTATCATATCGCTGTATATGTATATCACATCGGTGAATAAATTTATCATATCGGTGTACAGAAAAGATAATCGGTGCCGGATTGTCACATCGGTGGAAACCAGAATTCAAACTGAATTTTCTCCATAGTCTTAAAAGATACGTTGATGGTTACCAATAAGGGAGTATTTAGTATCCTAAATATTACATTAAACATGAAAAAAATAAAAAATAAATATAAATGAAAAAGTTCACCGATATGATAAGAAAAATGGCATTTGTTGAAATTCACCCTCGAGTGTAACTTGTGTCTATTTGAATATACTCAGTGTATCGAATAATTTGTGTGATTTCATTTTCACGATTCACCCACCGACCTGCCCACACACGATGTCTTAACCTAAGGGAATATTTCCCGACTTCCCGATGGTTTGAATCTATCGGCCAGCCTTGATGCGACATATAATTTAAATACCAAAAATAGTCAATATAACAATAAGATTATTAACGTGCATACGAATAAGATTATGATACAGATAACATTTGAGGCCCTGCCCAACGAGACATAGTTTTAAGCAGACAGAGGTAGCAACCAGTAAGTATAGATTATCCATTTGAATTTTAATTAGAGATGTTCCTATCTTGCCATACCCTCGACATCTTGCTCATAGCTGCTTTGGCCATCTGCGTACGTCTCCGAATTTCGCCACTGCAGCCCCCCTGATCGCTGATCATGGAGCCCAGGTACACAAACTCATTGACGAACTCTAGATCTACAAGTTCCCCCGTGCGTGCTACTTGCTCATAGCAGCTTTGGCCATCTGCGTACGTCTCCGAATTTCGCCACTGCAGCCCCCCTGATCGCTGATCATGGAGCCCAGGTACACAATCTCATTGACGAACTCTAGATCTACAAGTTCCCCCGTGCGTGCTATTAGTCCAGCTCTGTCGATGATCATGACTTTGGTCTTGGACTTGTTGATCGACAGTCCGACTATCTCGCTTTCACGCTCTATCCTCACAAATAGCTCAGCAAGTTTGCGCTCCGAAGATGCAAACAATGTGGTGTCATCCGCATATCGGAGATTGCTGATTTTATTGCCACCTACCGCTTACGCCTCCCTCCCACTCTTCTAAGGCTCTCCTCATGATGTATCCGCCATAGATGTTAAAAAGAAGAGGGGACAGGATACAGCCCTGGCGTACTCCTTTCTCTGGCTTAAAAGGGCCCGACACCACATTGTTACTTCTGACTAGCGACTCTCCATCCTCGTATAAGTTTGCGATCAATGCTGTCAAGTGCGAAGGTACTCCCATTTCCTCGAGTATTCTCCATAGGCAATCCCACCTCACACAATCAAACGCCTTGTAGTAGTCGATAAAACACAAGAGCATTGGAACATTAAACTCGCGGCTCTTTTCTATCATTTACCTTATATTCACAATTTGTTCTCTCGTGCCTCGACCCTTGACAAAACCAGCTTGCTCACTTGGTATTTGTCGCTTTAGATACGATTGGAGCCGTCCGTTAATTATATAGAGCATAATCTTGCTAGCATGGGATATGAGTGCCACTGTCCGATAGTTCTCGCATTTCTTAGTTGACCCCGTCTTGTGCAGCGGTATCAAGAGAGACTCCTTCCAGTCCTTAGGCCATCTACCCGTTCTCCAAAGCTGGTTACACAGCTCCCGTAAAAGCCTAACACCTATGTCTCCAAGACACTTCAAAGATAGTCAATATTACAATAAAATACTCCGCTCACTGGACAATATGTGAAATCATTGACAGAAGCGATCTCGGGATAACTATCCCGAGATCGCTTCTGTCAATTGAGGCACAAAACTACACCAATTTTATATCACAATATCCACTAGGAATAAAATTGAAAATAATTTTAACAGCCACTGAACTTCACTCGATAAAATCCCGCCAAAAACTCCAGTGTTACTAAGGCATGCACTTAGGGTCCCCAACGATAACTTTTACCTGCAACTATGTGGAGAGTCTTTATTCGTCTAAAAGATTTATAACGACTTTGTGTTGCACGTTTTGCACGCAATACCTACGGGTTGAGTTACTGTCGCAAGTGGCGTTATAAAACCGCCTGGTTGTGCGTGGGAGACAGTTGCGGAGTTGTGGTCTTACACTAATTACGCACACAGGCGGTGAACGTGACATTTTGTTTCTTTATACTTTGTATAAATAACGTAGGAAATTACGTTAAGAAATGTTGGGTCTAAAGTTGGTTTTGGGAAAAGCGAACCACCTTTTCTCTCATTATATTTTATATGCATGTAGGAATAAAGCACAAATAAAATATGTAGGTGCTAGTACAACACTAGTTCAGTAAGTGCAGGTAGATAATGGAGAGAGCAGCGAATTTCCCGTCATTTCCTTTTAGTGGAAAAAGTGCTGTGTAGCTTGAAAAAGGCGTTATCGTGCAAACGAATAAAATACTTCAAATTTTTGTGACAGACTTTTTCAAAAGAGGACTAATATAATATCATCCGTCAGTCTTCACAACCCTGAAAATTAATAGGTCACCATTTTTTTAAAGTAAAGTTGGGACACTGGGACCTTCCTAATGCGTCTTCAAAATGTCAAAAATCATAGTTTTTTGGCTTTAAACGCGAGTACAATACTTTTTTATTGTTGTAAATATTTGCTAAATATGGCAGATTACCAACCACTGCTTTAATAGAGTTTTATGTTGCCGAAAATATTGTCCTCCTTTTTTTCGATAAATAGGGGCTGCGCGAAACTGCGGCGGCATATTAAATTTTATACTTAATCGCACTTCTACTGCATTACAAATGATTTTAATTCAAACTGTTATTTCGTGCATGTAATTAACAACGTTTAACAGCTATTTTTAAGGACGTTACTCGCCAGTGGCGCCATATAGTGAGCACAGAAGCCCTCATTGAGTCAATAGGCGATATCGGTCGGATATCACGTACACGTATTTTCTATGAAAATTTCAAGTGTAAATCGGTAAAATTGCATTGCATTGAACATACTTGCAATTTAAGTCGCCTATCGATTAATCGAATCGCGTCGCGTCATCGGGAAGCTCACTAAAACCCGATTTCTGAATAAGTATTTGACGTTAAGTATTTGTCAATAACTACATATGCCTGAAAACCTGTCAAAATTTGCCATGTGATCATATTTTAAGTATAGTTTGGCACATTCTTAACTCCAAATAGGTACTCAAATACGTATACTCTCCGACAGCGCCTCAGTCCTCCAATCCCTACGGAAAAAATATATCACATCGAAATTAATACTAGAATGTCACAACGCACTGGAACAACTTACTGTATCTAGTCGGAACACGGTGACACTGCAATGGATAAAAGGACACAGCGGATCGTTAGGCAACGACGCGGCTGACAAGCATGCAAGACGAGGATCCAGCACGGAGGTCTATGGACCCGAACCTGTCTTACCCATCCCCTTCAACCAAATACGTAGGTGGCTGAAGGAATTCACCCAGATGCAGGCGGAAAACTGGTGGACTTCGGCACCGGGCTGTAGGCAGTCCAAAGAAGCTTTGCCATCTTTGGACGGTAGTCTTACCAGACGTCTGCTACGTCTGGACAGAAATAGCCTGCGCCTGGTGACGGGGACCATCACGGGACACTGCTCACTTAACAAACACTTTCACACAATAGGCATAACGGACAGTCCTCTGTGCAGGGCATGCATGGAGACTGAAGAAACCGTTGCGCACGTTCTCTTTGAATGCACAGAAGTCACACAGATAAGAACACAAACCCTCGGGTCACCCAGATCTTACACGGATGTTCTAAGGAAACCAGGAGCCCTAATAAGCTTCTGGAGGGAGGTGGGCTGGTTGGAATAATCCACCCAACGGCCGCCATGGCCCACGCATAATGGTCCACCTGAAGGACTAAGTGCGGAAACCAAACCCCATAACATAGAACATAGGTACTCAATTCTGAAATCGGCCATAAGAAAAAGCGTCAATCTATCAGATAAAGTGATTGTTGAAATGCCAAAAAAAATATGTCTTTAGGGATTCATCACATGCCGTTTTGATAGGATCTCATACATTATTAACTTTTTGGCAATCACTATCGCGTATAGAATGTCACTTAACTAGGAGCTCAGGCTCGTAACAACATTCTGTATGGCATACCAACAAAGATTAGTGTGGTAGGATTGGATAAATGGACCCCTTTGCCGCACTTAGACTCGCATTTGGTCCGTTGTGCGTGCAAGCCTCCTCTCTGTGAGAGAAAATGGGCCGTAATTCACCACGCGGACCCAGTGCATGTTGATGGATGTTACATGTCTTCGAATTTTAGGTTCTAAGACTTGCCGGTTTCCTCACGTTGATTTCCGTCACCGCCAACGTTTTGGGAGCAGAGGTGATGAAATAATTTACACAAAACGCGCCTGCTTTGGTTCGAACCCACGACCTAGAACTTGGTAAGTCGCGACCGTTACCACTGGACCACCACTGCTCTTGATTGGTTTGGTATTTAATAAATAAATTATCATCACACTTTGTTAGTACTTACGATCTATTACTATTAGATCGTGTAGACCGGCGGATATTTATTGCAGACTAGCTTCTTCCAGCGGCTTCGCACGTTTGAATGTCGAAAATTATCCCAAAGGAACATATGCTTGCGATAAAAAGTATCCTATGTGCTATTTTAGACTATAATCTATCTCTGTGCCCAATTTCATCCAGATCCGTCCAGCCGTTTGAACGTGAAGAAGTAACAAACATACAAACACACAAACACACACACTCACAGTGTGATTCTAATATGAAAAGAAACACGTACTGGCTCACTTGTAAGAATGAATGAGAAAAAAAAACTTTTCCAAAAAAAATACTACCGACTGCCAAATAAAACTACAAAGTGAAAAATAACTTTATTTTTGGAAGTCGGTGTCTTTCGTAGGTACCAATTTATTGCGTTATGGACACCGACTTCCAAAAATAAAGTTATTTTTCACTTTGTAGTTTTATTTGGAAGTCGGTAGTATTTTTTTGTAAAAAGTTTTGTTATTTTCACTTTTTAGTTGTACCTACCTAATAAGCAAGTTGTTTAGTAAGTTACCTACTCGTATAACGCCAGAATATATTACCAAAATATCATGAAACTTGAACATAACCGATGAAATGAGAGATCTGCGTACCCCTTAAGAGCGTACTGGCGTGATTTTATGTTATGAAATGGTATAAACAACAAACAGACATGCGATTGCAGCAATCCCGAGAGATTTGCCATTGTTTATTGAAGAGTTCTGTTGTATATCTTCGAATTTCTTTGTCAGTCCTTCACCAAATTAAAATGGGAATAATTTCGGAACATACTCTATCAAACAAAAAAAGAATTTTTGAAATCGGTCCACAATTGACGGAGATATCGGTGAACATACACAAAACATACATAATGTCGAGAACCTCCTCCTTTTTGGGAAGTCGGTTAAAAAGAATAACTATTTACAAATCATTCCACGCTGGGAAAAGTCATTCTGCCTTACCAACCAGTCTGCCTAGGTGAGGTGTACTCGAATTGTTAAATAACGAAAGGGGCTCTACATTTGCAGTGGATCATCATCATCAGCCTATAGCAGTCCACTGCTGGACATAGGCCAACCCAATTGCACGCCATTTTGTTCGATTTTCGGCAGCTGTCACCCAGCTGTTACCAGCCACCCTGTGACGATCGTCGCTCCACCTAGCCTGAGGGCATCCTACCTACAGTTTTCCAGTTGATGGTCTCCACTCAAGAACACGTTTACTCCAACAGTCATCAGATCTACGACTTATTTGGCCGGCCCATTGCCACTTCAGTTTACTTATTCTGTGAGCTATGTAGACAATTTTGGTTTTTTGCCGGATCACCTCGTTTCGGAATCGATCCCTTAGAAAGACTCCGTGCATAGCCCTTTCCATAGCTCGCTCAGCAACTTTGAACTGATGAACCAGCCGTGTTGTGAGTGACCACGTCTCGGCACCGTAGGTCATAAGTAGGACGCACTGGACTTTGGTCTTCAGGCTTTGTGGAACCGCGCCCAGCCAAGCTGTATTCTTCTGCTAGCGTCCTTCTCAACGTTGTTCTTACCAAACTGCAGAGTTAGGTGGATTGCAGTGGATCGCGGTGTTTAAATTAGGTGGAAAGGTCTTTGGTCTGCCATGTGAAGGGGCCAAAACCTTATTTAAATGTTGATTCGGATTCCCTCTGCTTGTTCTTGCGTCATGTCCCCAAAAGACTCGGTCATGACATTGACGCACAAGTCATTGTTTTTGTGCAACCTTCTTACTTAACCCAATTGGTGTAACAGAGTACTAGGGATTCTGCGCTCTTGGTAGATCCCCCATCAGTTTCTTTTTGTTTTGTGTTGTATCGTTCGTCACATTGTTGTATAGAAATAGATTACACCGCCAGGCATATCTACATAATTATGACTGTTAGACACAGGCATAGCTAAGTCAGATTCCAAAATACGATATCGAGTCGCAAGTTTCCATTTTAGCATTTTAGCTAAGCTCATATTTCAGACTGTGATAATTCTGAGAAGAAGCCGTTAAGTGAGTTATAAAGACTTGAAGGCACGAGTAAAGGGCACGAAAGATTAAAACTATGTTCCGATTAAAGGCCGTCTATTCTACCAGAGAATCTTAAGTTTTAAGAGATAATCTTTTCAATCTTTTAGAAATACGGCTGTTTGTCTAACCCGTGGGGAGCCCCTGGTTTTTTAGGATTAATAGTACATTATGGTACAAGTGTGCAATGTTGGTGATTACCACTGAGGCGCCATTGAGACCCGAGCCGTAGGTGAGGGTCTTAAGAGAGCCGAGGACGGTAATCATCAATACACATGTGTATCATACGACGTTTTTCAACACACTTGTGAAGAAAATAATACAAAAAATTCATTTTTTGTATTCAAAATTAATCAGTTTTTCTATGCGCGCGCATTTAACAATGGTGATCGGCCATAGACTAAAATAATGAGGTTTCTTTTTTTTTTTGGTTTTTCTTGGATAGTGTTTTGGCCACGTTCGAAATAGGGAATTTCAATTTTTCTTTATAACAGAGCCACTTTATGAGCAAGTGTGTTGAAAAAATAATTTTCAACACACTTGCTCATAAAGTGGCTCTAATTTCACCGCAATTAGGCACATAATGATACCTGTTATCAAACTGTGACTTTTTCATTGCTATTATTCACAAGTGAGTTATAGAGTTTTTTTTTTAAATTTACTTGTTGAGTTTCTTTGTTCTTAAAAAAGTTTCGATACAAAAAAGATCGTGCTTAATAGTACAAATAAATTAATGTGATACCTATTGCTTGCTCATTTCATGCAACTTTGTTTTTCAATAGATAATTTCAACTTGTACGTGCTTAATAAATAAAACTTTCACTCAAATATAAATTTTATTTGCTCTGTAATTAAGAAAAATTGAAATTCCCTATTTTGTACATGGCTAAAACACTATCCACGAAAAGCCATAAAAAAAGAAACCTCATTCTTTTAGTCTATGGCCGATCGCCATTGTTAATGAGGTAGGAAAACTATGGAGACGGCATATTCTACTATATGAAGAATAGTTATACAAATATCTATAATGTCGACACATGCATGTCAAAAAGCGTTTTGTCTCTTTTTAACTAAGCAAGAGCTGCATATGAAAAGAGAGACATCTAAATGTTTGTCATGGACTAAACTTGGTAACAATTTTGAGTGACGTCAAAATCATGTCTATGCGTGACTGGTCGCCATGTTGATTGCCGAAAAAATTGGTAGTTGTGTGCCGTATATACACGGTTATCACACAGATAAACGTATATATACGGCTTGTTATGCGTATAGTTGTGCTGTCAAACAGTTGCAAGTTGCAAATGGCCTACCTCATTGGCAAATGGGCAGCTATCTTAATTGCCCGATTTATGTTGGTATGCACGCTAATTTCGTAGGTATGGCAAGTCCATAGGTTTATAAGTCAGTGATGCGCGCGCATAGGAAAACTGATTAATATTGCCCGCCATTGTGAAAAATTTTCACAACTCGTTTTTACTGTTGAAAATGATTTTTTTGTATTATTTTCTTCACAAGTGTGTTGAAAAACGTCGTATGATACACGTGTGTATTGATGATTACCGTCCTCGGCTCTCTTAAGACCCTCACCTACGGCTCGGGACTCAATGGCGCCTCAGCGGTAATCACCAACATTGCACACTTGTACCATAATGTACTATTATCTACTCTCATATCGTAATATTCGACTTATGAACTTCAAAACGAGTTTATATTGACATACTTTATAAACACAATACCGAAATTTAAAAATAGAATCTCATTATAACACTATTTCTCTAACAAAATAATGCTATCAAACAATTTTTATACCATTCCCCCTCTAAAAAGCTTATTTTATTCACTGAAAACAATGAATAAAAAGCACTTTTACTCACTGTTTTGGTGTTTGAATTTAGAACACACCAATATATATTCGACGTCCATCTCAATGCTATACAACCTGCATGCGCATAAAATACTCTATACGAAGTCCTTGTGCAAAGAATATTCGACTTTCAAACTCCTTTATCGATTTGATTTTCAGTTTGTTAATGTTAAGGATTTTAATTATGATTTTGATTTAAGTCTGAGATGTTTAGTGAATACTTATTTGGATTGTAATTCTAATATTAATTGTATTGGTGTTAATTAATTATAATTATGTAACGTAGCGGAGGTGGTTACTGGCCCCTGAAACACAGTTGCTGTTACCTAGCTCTGCTTTAATTAAGAAAAAAATGTGAATTCCCTGAGTTTTCAATTTTTTTTAAAAGTTTTGAAGATAATAAAACTTTTATTTAGATTTTTTTTTTAGTATTTCCTTGCGATTTTCACTTAAATCTTTCTTTTTCTCGTAGTCATGGTATAAAATATAGTATGCAACTCTTGAATAAAACGGATTTATATCGAGGGCCATGAATCACTCGCGTCGCTCAGGATTCTAACACTTGAATCACTCGCTATGCTCGTGATTCAGTTGTTAGAATCCTTCACTTGCTCGTGGTTCATCTATGGCCCTCGCTTTAAAACCGTCCTTTATTCACTAGTTGCATAATATACTATTTTTCTATTACGATACAGGAAAAATCCAAGAAGTTAATCACTAAGGAGTTTCCATCATTTTTTTTTTTGTAATGCCATTTTAGTACCTATTATAAAAAGATTTGATTCCAATTTTAAATTGTCTGTGACAAGGTCCGCTTTAGGCTTAGCACGCACTACGATTTTTATTCGCGCGAATTTTGTCTCTTTCTACCTGTCAAAGAGCTCAAAATATTCGCGCGAATTAAATTTGCGCCGCGATGCGGTGGATTCTGTTGCAGAACACGGTTTTCATGCGGTATTATAGCCGCACGATTTTTTTACCACAATGCGAGCAGCTTCATACAATTCAGAATGGGCGGAAAAAAATTTCGCGAATAAATATCGCAGTGCGTGTGCTAAGCCTTAGCGCATGCGCGGATAATGCGACCAATCATACGTTTTGTTTTGCAGGTTTCGCTGTACTGAATTTCATGTTTTTTTTTAATTCTTGCTTAAAATGTCTGATATTAGTGAATGTGAAGAAAATTTGACCCCGCCAAATATTTTACATGCGGCGAAGGAAATTACTCATAATCTCTTACCAGCAAAGTCGAGATTATTATATGATGCATTTATGAAAAAAAAAGGTATTTAGTAGGTTCAATCCCAAAATGTTTGAGTGTAGATAAAGTAGTGTATGAAACTGCACATAACTAGGTATTAAAACATTCATGTGAATACTATTAAAAACCTCGCCTACGGCTCGGTTTTTAAACACACACTCATGTTTTAATACCCCTTATTATGCAACAGTATCATAAACTACTATTAAATATTAATGTTGCTTCAAAATTGTTTTACTTCATGATGCGGTAACAGACAAATAGTTTCAATTAGGAGAGTGAACCAATAAACTTTCAGAAAATAAATTATGTGGTCAAGTGGACTCGCGCGGGCCCAGTAGCGAGTGGGTCCAGCTGACTAAAGACCTCGGTGCCATCGTTGTTCCACTGCTGGCCATATCCCTCCCTAAACCTTGCCAGAAAGTTTTTAGCCACGCTGTCTTGACCCAGACCTCAAAATACGTGTTCAAATCATCGCACCACCTATTATTACATGGGCTGGCCTTAACAGTGCCTGACATTATTGCGCATGCGGCTGTCGTACTCGTCCAATCTCATCTTCCAAGTTACATACTACTCACTCCCTCTTGCTCTTGCAAACTCTCCTCACTTTCTCTTTTTCAGTATAAGTGAAAGTGAGGAGAGTTTCTTATAATAATCTCATTTTTTTACTATAACCAAATCCATACGATTCCTATCAGCATGAACAAAATCTACTATGATTGTTTCGAACCAAAACGTTCCTCGTTTTGTAATTTTTTTGCAACACTGTGTCAGTTCGCTGTCATTTAGATTGACAGCTTTGGTTGAGTTGACAGTTGACACTGGTTTGAAAATTGTAACCGACATGGCTAGACGTATTTCTTTGTTATCGCTAGATAATCCACCCATCGTTATTCGGAATTACGTCGCCATCCGCGCATTGGTATTGTGCTCCACCTGTTTATTTGTTTTTGTGTATATTTCGCGTGCAGCGAGGGCATTTTGGCGGAAGCGTGGCCAGGTGTCTGCAGGGAATCTTTGCCCCAGACCACGTCCCTTACCCTTTATTATATATATCTTCCTCTATAACCCTCGACCAGAGACGGGATTGACCAGGAGTCCATCGCGGGAACAAACGTGAGTATTATTTGTGAGTTGTACCGTCGTATGTCACCTTCCACCTGTCTCACAGGAACCAGTATCTCTAAGGAACAAACCCCTAGCGACCGCTGCCACGTTCCGTGGTTTCGCGGATATGGACCTGGTTGGATCCAAGAGTCGCAGCACTGCTATGGGCCCCAGCGTTTGCCTCTTGGCTTTATGATCCGTAGGCCTGTATTAAACTTTTTGGTAGCATAGCGTAGTTAGATTCCACCATCATAGTACACGGTAGGACACTCGTTCACAGTGAACGCTGTATTGTTTGTCGGTTTGTTCTTTTATTGGTGAGCATACTTTGGTTGGGCAGTGGTACATTTTTGAGTCATTCAGAGGTGGCTGTATCTTGTTGGGTTGCAAGCAACCCCCACAATTGTATTACAGTCTGTTGAATGAAATTAATGAAATGCACTGCTCACTAATTATGATTTGTCACTCCGAGATGAAAGGTTAATTTTTTTGTTATTTAATGTTCTTGTTTGTTGTAGGTAAACAATATAGGTTTGGTGAAGACTAAAATAGTCTCCCCTAATTGTATTTCATTGAGTTATAATTATTATTGGCTTATGGCCTCACTCAGATGTGAATGGCATACGCTAGAAGATCCCCAGTAGACCGATTTCGGTGGAAGCCATATTGGCGGTCACTTAAGATATCGTTTGCTTCTAGTTATGCCAGGAGCTTAATATTGAGTACACGGTCCATACTGTTACAGAGTATGAGGTAACAGATATGGGTCTGTAGTTGTCCAGGTCAGCTCGACCGCCCTTCTTGGGCACGGGCTGTACGTTAGCCTGCTTCCTAGCATTCGGCACTTTTACAGCCGCATACGAAAGGCGGATTAGGCGTGTCATGATCGGAGACAGTTCAGGCGCACAGGTTCTAAGAACAATTGCTGATATTCCGTCAGGGCCGCTAGCCTTGTTCACGTCGAAGTTGCGCAGCACCCTACGGACGTCCTTTTGATTGATACGAATGTCCGACATACTTGGCTAGCATCCATCAGGAGAAGAAGGGGGCCGCGCGTCACCAGGTTTCAGACGTGAAGATTCCGCAATAAGAAAGGCAAATAATTTTGCCTACTCCTCAGCGGAGTGGGCCAGCGACCCGTCGGGTTTCAGCAGTGGTGATAGTAAGGGACGGCAGAAGTTCGACTCGACCGACTTATCCAGAGACAAAAACGCTTAACTACCTGCTGGGTAAGAAGCAAGTTTGGTCCCTATTCGGCCAATGTGGTTGAACCGAGCCCTTCGACTTAGCAGCCATGTTGAAGGCCTTCTTCTTCTGACCCACGTCACTCGCCTTACGCGATCGAGCGTCGACCCAAGCCAGGTACGCACCATGTTTAAGTGCGTCTGCAGGGAATATTTGCCCCAGACCACGTCCCTTACCCTTTATTATATATATATCTTCCTCTATAACCCTCGACCGGACACGGGATTGACCAGGAGCCCATCGCGGGAACAAACGTGAGTATTATTTGTGAGTTGTGCCGTCGTGTGTCACCTTCCGCCTGTCTCACAGGAACCGGTATCTCTAAAGAACAAACCCCTAGCGACCGCTGCCACGTACCGTGGTTTCACGGGTATGGACCTGGTTGCATCCAAGGGTCGCAGCACTGCTTTGGGCCCCAGCGTTTGCCTCTTGGCTTTGTGATCCAAAGGCATGTATTAAACAATGATGAATGTTTCTTTTATTAGAATCACTTTATGAATAATCATTAAGTGTCAACATAAGTATATCTTCCATTGAGCATTATAAAACTGTGAGAAAACTGTTTATAAAAACAAGTGACCCACCTACTGTAATCTTGAGACGGACGACCTTAAAAAAGTGACTGGGATAAACTGGATGCAGAAGACGGAAGATACGCGGCGGTTGTTATGGCGCAGCTAGGAAGACGCATAAGTCGAACAGTGGACTGCGATAGGCTTTGATTGATAATATTTAGAAACCGGTACAAGTTTTACAGCTTATGGTAACAGTCTAATTCTGAAACTCAACTGAACTCGAAGTCGCCTCAGTTAAATGCCCCTTCAGAATTTGTTTTAGACCAGATAAGACGAACATGAGCGGCGTATAGCGCCATCTATCTCGAATTATATGAAGCACACGGGCGACACCCGGGTCAGGCCGTGACCACAGAGATTTAGATTCAATTAGAATATCTCCGTCTATTTTTTGGTCTATCCTGTTAGGGATTAGAGGGATAATGTTGGAGCTAACCTATTATTAGTAGAAATACGATAGTGGTATGTTTCTATTAAGGATCATACCAAAAGGTATTAGAATTAAACCGTATTACATAGTACCCATGAAATGTGCTTTATTATACACAGCTTCCTTAAGTTTTTTTCTCGGCAGCCGGCGTCGCGGATTGAATGATGAAATTGAATTAGATACCTATTATTTTAAATAGATCCCTTTCCTCTCCCAAGTGTAGTGTCACTACTCTATGACACGTTCCAAGAAATCAGTATACTTTTACATGATTTATAACAAAAATAGACACTTTGTATCTACGGGTACTTTTTGCGTCAAGTTCTTAAGGCCACGTACAACTGTAATGTATTGTGCAGGGTTAAAAGTCGTCGTCTTGCACGTCCGTACTACCCGTATTACCCTTTCTACCCGTACCACCCGACTTCACAACTTGCTACTCTATTACAAAATAAAACATGTTCCATCTTTTTCATGGAGGTATGAAACTAGTTATGTAAACTTAAAACCTTTCCAAGTATCCATTTTGAACATAATGAGAACGTAAACAGAGTTTTGAAGATTTCGAAAGTTCAAACATAAATTAGAAAGACTAAAATTGTATTTGAAATACTTCCATCACTAAAAATTCAGAGAACGAAGTTCAAATCTAATTCTTTTTCTTTTTATGTCCAACCGAAAGAGAGCCAACAACCAGAGCGTACGGACCACCCTAGATCTTTAACTTATTCGTAATGACACCAGTTATTTTAATAAATAAAACCGGCCAAATGCGTGTCAAACTTGGCACATTTAGGGTTCCGTAACAAACCGCAAAATCAAGTTGGTTGTAATAAGAAAAATGAGGGAATTGCAAAGAAAAATCTGATATATCAATTTATTGATTTTTGTTTGGTAAAATATAATAAACATTATCACGAAATTTGAAGTTCATAGGTCAATGGGAAGAACAAAATTTTGTTAAAAATGCTGAGTTTGTTTGCTTCTCATACCTCTCCTCCATTCCGTTTGGACCCTTCGGGTACGGAACCCTAGAAAACGAACTGCCTTAATACTTCCGGCTCGCCCGTCTCGCCTGCCACACTAGCGACCCCTAAGCCAATCTAAAAATCAAACATAAAATTTTCGAAATTAGGCAACCTACGATAAACGATCTTTTTCCCATCTACGAAACACGGAATTAAATCCATTCAGTATTGGCTCCGAGATTCAAGGGGGACGTCACTACGCCAAGGAGATTTGATTTATTACATCAGGAAATATAAAATGGCTCTCATTGTAATGTTAAAAAGCTTTTTCATCGCTGAAATGCGACACATAAATGCAGACATGGCTTCTCGAATCTTTTCTCCATAATTGATTCTGTCCTGAGATATATTTATTTTTATTCGACTACAGCAAAGCTCTAGGGAGCCGGTTTGTTTTCCTAGTTTTTGTTTTGCTACCAAACTTGTGTATATAGTTATAACAATAAATCAAATATACTGCGAGAATTATTGGGTGTAACTTGTTTAGGTGTTCCGTAACATTGCGAGTTTATTACAGTTTGGTTATTCTTATAATTAATTGAAGTTCGAAATGACTGAGTGGAAACCTTTCTATTGGATATTCTTTGATATTTAACTAACTTTGCGTTAACTGGATTATCATAACGACATCACCAGCAAGTATCTTTGTCTTAATCGTGGAAGCGTGGCAGTCGGTTATTATATCAAGATAATACATGCCCGAGACAAAAATGCATAAGTAACTGTTATATACTGGTAATTTCTGTAACGTTTCTTGAAGCGATTGTAGTCTTGACTCTGTTTCTTCGTATGGTAGAGTTTCTTGGGTGTTTACGTAGTTTACAAGCTTTGTGATTAAACCTCGCAATGACGCGCACCAAACCACCAGGATGGACATACTCCCTTTGGACTGATGTTCAGGGACTCAACTGCCCCGACAGCGTTTAGATCAGAGAACACACTGCCTCTCGTCAGAGCTTATTCCGTAGGTGATCGAGTGCAGGCCAGAGCATACGCCGACCAGAGACGAAGATGGGACCATAATGCGTCGTTTTGGCAATCTGCACTATGAAGTGCGAACTGACGGTGGCGTTGCGGAATGCGGTGGAGGACTGTTACATACTGGCCACCTAGAATCCAGACCTGTCACGTTGACGACGTGTGACATTCATCTTTCATTGTATAACATATTATATTATATAAAGCTGGATTACCACTCACTCACTGACATAATTGTTCTCCCAGATGGTGGAGGGGGAGGTGGGTATATTTTGACAGATTCGTAAACAAGTGACTCTCGCGAGTATGGGAAAAGTCCAAAACCTCCCCTTTTCCTCCCCCCTCCTCCCCCCCTCTATCGTATCTCGGAAACTAAGGTACCCGCAGTATGTTTTTTTTACGGATTCGTTTAGAGGAGGCTCGCAAAAGTAAAAACCATTATTCAAAGTTGACCCCCTCGCCCCCCTTCTCCCCCCCTTTAAGCGGATCTCGGAAGTTGAGAGACTTGGAACATTTCTTTTTTCATATTCATATAAAGGGGCAATGCTTTAGTCACAATAAAAACATTTTTCAAAGTTGTCCCCCTTGCCCCCCTTCTTCCCCCTCCCCCCCCGTTTTGGCGAATCTCTTTTTTTTCAGTTTTTTTTACGGATTCGTTTAGAGGAGGCTCGGAAAGCTAAAAACCATTTTTCAAAGTTGACCCCTTTCGCCCCTCTTCTTCCCCCCTTTAAGCGGATCTCGGAAACTGAGAGACTTGGAGCATTTCTTTTTTCAGATTCATATAAAGGGGCAATGCTTGAGTCGGAATCATTTTTCAAAACTCCCCACTCTCCCTCCCTTCATCCCTCCTCTCCCCAACCTCCCCTACCTAATATCGGTCATCGAAACCTGTCCGTTGGGAGTGGACCAGGCAGCGTAACGACCCCGAATGGAGCGAACCTACGAGACCGAGTGCAGCGCAGGGGGGAGGTGGCGAGCGAAGCGAGCCGGCGACCTCCGTAGCGTAACGAAGGTTGAGTGGGTGAAGCAAAACTCAGTGCCTGGCGACGAATGCAAACATTAGGGTTATGTTTTTTGGAAAAAAGTGTAGGGTAGGTGTAGGGTAGGTGCAGGGTAGGTGTAGGGTAGGTGTAGGGTAGGTGTAGGTTAGGTGTAGGGTAGGTGTAGGGTAGGTGTAGGGTAGGTGTAGGGTAGGTGTAGGTTAGGTGTAGGGTAGGTGTAGGGTAGGTGTAGGGTAGGTGTAGGGTAGGTGTAGGGTAGGTGTAGGGACAACAACACGCGAGCTGCTTGCAGCTCGCGCACCAAGCAAATACTAGTTAAATTATATATTTCTACATCGTGAAAATCTGTATTTAATAGTAATCTATTTCTATTCCAAAATTCATCAACATTGGTTCCGCGGTTAAGGCGTGACAGAGTTACTTATGCGTTTAAAATATAAGTATGGATATCTTTAAATCTGCTTATTTTGTAGTTGATGGGTACGTAGGCCGGTATGGCTGCAAAAAACTGATAAGTGGATACATACTCAACAAGTTTTTTAACAAACCTATACTAAAATACTCGTCACAAATTTAACGTTCACAAAATGATCAAGCAACAAATTATTACAATCCGTCGGTTCCTAATAGTGGCAAATACAAGTAAAGTAGTTCTAAGGCGTGCGGGCGCTAACAAAGTTCTGTCGCTAAGTTCTATTGGAACATTCGATTATTTAGTTGTGCTGGTTCTGGCTGTTTGAACTATGGCTTAGCAATGAAAGCTTTATAAAAAAAATGTTTTTGAAAATAGAAGGTTGTGGTATTCATTCCACATCCTTTATTCTACTTACGTTTTATAACACACTATACAAACCGCACCTTCATATTTTTTGACATTGTATCAACTCGTGTAACTAATTTTTATGTATTCTTTGTATTGTTATCATCTGAAAAGCATATTTTTAGTTATCTCTGATTGATTTAATATCTTCAACTTAATTTATATTGCTAATTTGTAAAAAAAAAAAAAAAACATACTGTGACATTTATCATCCGATCTGACATATGTCTGTCTATTTTTTATTCGTTCTGGTCTTGATTTCTTATAATTGAGATTTTGAATTTGAAATTTAGACGTAGCCTACGTACTTACCCGTTTGCCTGCCTAATCGTCCTGCTACCTATTTTACTGCCTACCTGCCCGATTGCCTGCCTTGACCATCAACCGTTGCTGCCTGCTCACCTGCCTACCTGCCCGATTGCCTGCTTGTCCATCGTGGTGCCTGTTCACCTGCCTACCTCGGGCATTCCACGTCTTCCTGCCCGTCTTGCTGCCTAACTCAAGAAACCCACGTCGTGCGAAGCCGGCCCATAGTTCCTGTATCCAATATCCTTTTTATTAATTTTAGTTCATAACTTTTTTAATTTTATTAACGTGGCTTACGTTTAGCTCCCCTTAGCTATATACGTAACGCTACAAGGTGTTGTGGAAAAGCTTGGTAACTGACCGTTCTGTGTTTGTGTGGTAGTTAATTGATGAATTGTACAGATGAGAACCTCGTTGTAGGCTATTCAGTAGGCTACTGTATGTTGCTAAGTGCACTGAGTAAAGGGTTTATTTTGTATGTTGAGGCCATTCTACTACATAGAGGTCTCTCTATAGATATACAGGTCTTTGTTAGGTATCTACATTTAAAGGAGCCAATCCAACTGGAAGGTCTAAAAAAATTATAAAAACTATTTTACTAATGGAAAACTACACTATTACTTAGGCGACTAAGGTATTTTTTGAAGCCAGAAAAATATTCTGTCCCAGTGGAATCGATAACAGATTCGAAGCCTGCGAAGATAAGCTAGTTACTTAGTAATAACTCTTTCACAATTTTCAGAGCGGTTAACACTAAGCTTATACCCAAGCCAGTTACAACTTAAATAAGGTGGGTGGAAATTTGATAAAAATTAATGCATCGAATATTTCATTTTATGACAAATCTGCGATATAAAGGGACCGAGGAAACCGCCGGCCGGGTCCCACCCACGCGTCCGAATTCGGTTCCCGTGGTATTTATGGGCGATGATAAATAAAACCGCTCAGAAATAATAACTACTTCACCAGTCCTGTATGAAACGACTTTTATTAATTTTGGAGCACGTATTTTTGGTAATTTCAACCACAATACCCGCATATCATGGATGTTTTGACCTAGTTTCAGCGATTCCTTAAATTATTTTGTGTTAATCGCACATGTTCAGTGACCGCAGTGCTATTTTGTTAATAGTTACTATCTATCAAAATTAATTAACGATCCGTTGCGAGCAGAGTTTCATAACTAACATTGGCAGCGTGAATATAGAAATTCGTTTTAAACTACGAAGCCTAGCAGATGTTTTTCAACAAATAACTAGAAAAGTCAAGCGCAAAGCCTAATGATAAATAAATAACCAGATCATGTAGGAGGTCCTACAATTCTGTGGCACATAAATTAAAAATAAAACATTGTAAGTACAAACAAACGTCACGTTTTGCTACATTTGTAAAATAGTGAGCTTGTACGTGAAGTGCGCGGAGTTTACGATGCGCCGCGACAGATCAGGGTATCCGTAAATTACCCGGGTTCGGGCAACGGACGTGCCCCTGCCGTGAGAATAATTTCGTGTGCTGCACCCCTGGTTAGCGAATAAGCCACTAAAGTTAAAGCCGTAAATGTTTCAGGAATGACCAACAAGGAACAATTTGATATTATTCTAGATAACAAAGTACCAGGCCAGACCTAGACATAGTCGCATTAAAGAATAACATGTTAACAATAAAAAAATATAACTATTAAGTATCCATGCGAAAACTACAAGTCTAATCGACTCTTTACAAAGTCATTTAACATTTCACCAACAAAATAAATACCTACCCACTGCAACTTGAAAACAGCTTTAAAAGTTTTGAAGTCTTAACAAAATTCAGAATGGAGTACTAAAATATTTTTGTATTTACATCGGCATTGTACATACAACGTAAAGCGTTTGAGAAAACTCTGCTAGCTGGATCTGCGTAGAAGTTTGCGAGAATAGGGCAACTCTTTCCTTCGTGTTATACGATTTCGTCCGCAGTTTTTGAACTCACTTTGATAAAGCAGTTCTGAAATTACAGTCGTAACTTTCATTTACACTGCTGAGAATAGGTACGGTCTTCAAATCGTGTAATGAAGACTAAATGAATGAAATGTAAAGATTATCTCGGCTTAGTCCGTATTTGAATTGTCTACCGAGGCAGATTTAATAAATTAATTCGGTACCCGGCCAGTAATTGTCTTTTGTATCAATTCAATTGGGAGATTAAATTTGAATATTATTGCAAAATAGTTTTAAGGGATAGCTGTTTGCAGGCACAGATAGATATGGAACGTGGATGTTTTGATTACATATTCTTAAAGAAGACATACGTTATAACAATGAGCAAAGATAAAAGAGTATTAGCAATTTATAAATAGATAGCATAAGTTCTTTCAATGCAAACTGTGGTAACAATAAAACAACATCGATCGCTTTAGCAGTGACTACAATTGCTGTAGAAGTTAGAGGAGGTAGTTAGACTAGTCGTTAAATTCACGCAAGTGCTTTGTTTCACGGAGAAAACTAAGTCTGACTTAGGGTTGTTTCTAGGTGCTTGACTGAGGCCTCAAATTTCCGAGTAAACTTGAGAGCTGCTTGAAAATGCCGCACTGCAGTGCCTTTATCACGTAAGCATGAGAACAGTTTATAAGATTAATATTTTATTACTTACATCTACAAAAAAACTGTGTTCCTTTTTTGCTCGGAACATTAAAAAGATGCGTAATGTCTTCGTAACGTTTCTGAAGACAGATTGTTTTATATGTAAAAGTTTCTTAGAAGTCACTCGGAGGTAACACGTTACACACGCGTCTTTGCTTTTTTATACATAACTAGCGGACGCCTCGCGGTTTCACCCGCGTAGTTCCGGTTCCCATGGGAATACAGGAATTAAAAACATAGCCTATGACACCCGGGGATA
This sequence comes from Orthosia incerta, assembly GCA_948252205.1. Lineage (NCBI taxonomy): Eukaryota > Metazoa > Arthropoda > Insecta > Lepidoptera > Noctuidae > Orthosia > Orthosia incerta. Next base: position 14,767,634 of record OX411754.1, read on the forward strand.
GTGTAGCTTCCCAACGGAAGAATTTTTGCAATTGGTCCAGTAATTTTTAAGTTTAATTCATTACAGACAAAAATACAAATCTTTCCTCTGTATAATATTAGTATAGATATAGATGAAGCAATTCTAGCATTCGAAGCGAACTAATGCAACCCACGAAAAAGTATACAAATTATTGCATTAGTGGTTGGTATTGAACAAACTAGTTAATTATATCTGTGTGTTTGTGCTAACGGGTGCACATCTGACGTCACACATTGCTTGTATGTAACTTGCCTTTCAGAAGTTGCGTGACAAACTGACCGCTAGTTGGTACTTATTTTATATGTTTATGTACACAAAGCTCGGCGGAGTGCCCAGTTTGTTTTAAACATTGACTTAGATTTATAACTGCAGTTATGTTGGTTTGACTGACTCCGTGTAAGTTCAAGTTTTATTTTTACGCAACTTTTGTGTATGAAAACTTTAATGAGGCATAAACAAATAACATGAAATGACATACTTATCTACTAATACTTATGTTACTACACTTATGTACTACACTTGTGTACACTTGTGTACTATACTTATGTTATTATTATTATATATTATCTATACTAATATTATAAAGAGGAAAGATTTTTTGTTTGTTTGTTTGTTTGTACCGAATAGGCCCCAAAACTACTTGACCGATTTAAACAATTCTGTCAGCAATAGAAAGCTACATTATTCCTGAGTGACATAGGCTATTTTTTAATCCCGAAAATGGATCCTGTGGGTGGTCCACGGGAGCGAAGCCGCGGGCAACTGCTAGTCTATTTATAAAAACACAAACACAAATAATGAAACTTACCGTTAAACACAGCCTGCTACTTTAAGGGTGCTTTTTCACCAGTGATATGTGAGTAGGGATCATCACCAATTAGTTCATTTTATTTTCCTAGCCTGGCTTAGCACAGCTCTGATGGAAAAGGCCCAGCAGAGTGTGTCAGAGGGATCAATGCTACACATTCTCACACCACTCAACTACACACAGTTTCGCTATGCATCCTCGCACAAGCTCCGCTCACAGCTTTGGTGGATACAATCACACATTTTCACAATGCTGCGTATTATTATTATTAGTATTATTATTTTTTCCATCTTCGTACCGCTTAGCTTCCTCGGACATCTCCATCTCCTAGAAATGCCCTTACCAGCTCAGTTTTTTCACAGCCTGAATTATTTTCCCATAGCTGTTTATTATTCGAGTGTAGCAATAGAGTACCACTGAATTAACAGTGGGTGGGTGAAGTGTTTAGCGTTTGGAAAATAAGTAGTTTTTCTTTTCACGAAAACCAATTTTCGCCATTTTATTTTTTACATAGAAGTGGTCTAAGATGAGGCCATCAATGACTTTCTATGACCAGCCTTTAATACAGGGGATTAACTCTTGTAATGTATAGTTCTCGCCAAACTTCTTGAACACCCTGAAGGTAGCTTTCCTATGCGCAAGGCAAGGATCGGTGCTGTTTTTGTGTGAGATTTACTAATGCGCAGCCATTGTAGCCAACTTCAAGCCAGCCAAGAAGTCTGTCTGCACAATATTCGTAACACATACCCCAATATTCCTGTCATGACATGTCCTACAACTCCTCCACCTCGAATCGTCAATTTGATGATTCAAAAGTTTAAAAGGGGTAAGTTTTTAAACAAAGCAGTCAAAGAAATCTTTTTCGCAATATTTCGGTCTCTAATCCATTCTCGTCAAAAACGTCGGCGGCAAATTATCTTAGTTTTAATTAGCAAGAAAGCAATCAAATTGTTCCCTCTCCTAACTAAATGAACTTGAATGTCGTTATGAAGGACTCTTTAGTTCTTTTATTACTTTAGATTGTATTATTATCTGATTTGGTTATTGTAAAAGTTCCTCTGACTGGAGATATTGTTTTTAATGGATGAATAACCCCATTTTTAATTAATGATGGAATTTGGTACTAAAATACTAATTAAACATCGTAAACTTTTAGCCACATTATTCGACTTTATAAAACCTACTTAAATGTATCACAAAATCTAGGTACTCAATTTAAATTCCCTACGAGGTTTCTACGAAATAGAAATAGCTAAAATGATTTTATTATAAATAAAATTAGTAACGATTTTCTTTTTAAATAATCCTTTTTCGTTATTATACTTATTATACCCATATCATGGCAGTGCACAAAAAATAACCGCCATCTTGAGCCGTCCACCATATTGGATTTTGAATAACGTCACTTAGCTATCCTTGCATTGTCATCCAAACTAAACCTGTACGTTAAATTTCATCTTAATCGGTGGAGGACTGCTTTATAATTCAGTTGCAAGATTTGACCCGAGCACACATACATACATTGCAAGTTAAATAAAAGCTTGTAAAAGACTCTCGGACGAATTTCTGTGAAACGGATCAAGATATAAATCTAAGCTGTTTGTAGTTCCAGTTTCCTTCGTCTTTCTACGATTCTGAGCGAACCTCGCATGACCCGACCCAAGGGTACTTAATATTTGGTGGCATTTCGAAATATAAACTAGAGGTCGGACTTGCCCAGTAACTGTGAACACATATAATTCGAAATAAAAATACTAACTTTGCAACGTTATTGCAAAATGTGTAATGTGTATGAGAACTAAATAATGAATTACTAAATACTGATACTAATGTTTATAGATCGTATTTGCGCCTGCAAATTGCAAAACAATATATCACGGGAATTTAACGGGATGATTTCGATTATTTATTTACCTATTTCACCCGACGTTTCGGCCGTGTTGCAACGACCGTGGTCCCAGGTAGACTCAATCGTTTTTCAATTATGAAACACGAAAATTTTACAGTTAATATTGGAAAATTGCAATTTTAGCTATTCAAAGACTGTATGATTTTCATCTTAACCTTCACGTGTAAAACATGTGGGTTTGCAGGCCAGGATAATAATCTTTTTTCTTGCATGTAAAAAAGAAAACAGTCAGAAAGATACTAATAAATCTTTTATTCGTAAGTTCGTGACTCTCTTAAAAGCAACTTTGATTTGGTGCCATTAAAGGGATTGATGGCGTAATGTACCGTGATTGTACGAGTATTAGCGAAACACATTTAGAAAAGAACAGAGGTACTTTAAAAAATCCTCTAGAACGTAATAGCTTTTATTTTTCTAGGCAATTTAAGTTCTTCAACAGTTGATACCAGTTTTTAGATAGAACGCGTTTTCTCTAGTTAGAACTAGTTTTTACTTAATGCCTTTGTTAGAACTAGAATTAACTCATGCTCTAAATTGAATATCAGTTAAATGCCCAATATGAGTAGACAATGTGATAAAAACTGTTATATTCTAATGTTGACATTGTTGACATTGTTAAGTATGATTATTATTTAAGCAACAAAGTCGAACAGACAACAGAAATAGGAGGCTCCTTTTTCTATCTGCAGGCTCTAAAGTACTCGTAACCTAACATATCCTTCGAACCTAAAGTATCCGTGTCGGGGTGCCCTAAACTCCCGAGCTCGCTTCGCTCGCTCTTGGACTAATTCATTGACCATAATTATCAAATTGCCAAACCGTTACGTAGCAATATTCATAATGACCAGACAATGTGATAAATACAGAAATTTAAATCAGTATTCATTACATTGCCCGATTTTACTTGAGTAGATTCATAATGTCCGGGCATAGTGGCTTTATTAATCACTAGATCCATGATTAGTTTCTTTAGTGCTAGTTTTAGCTAAAGCTCAGAGTGACAACTAGTTTTATCTGAAAATCAAATATATCAGTGGTAAATTGTAGTTTTGACTAGGTATTTCTAGTTTTAACAAAGTCATTTAGTAAAGAATAGTTTTAACGAGGGAAAACGAGTTCTAACGAAAAAGGAGTTGTAACTGCCGTAATTTTTTCACATATCCAAAAGGAACAATTTAGCTGGCAGGAAACATTTGGCGCAATAAATAGTTATTTGTGTTACAAGGGGACAAAGTAATATTTTGTTCTTCTAGGGCGTTATTTTGAATTCAGAGCTAAGCGAAGGATTCTAACGTAGAATCCTGAGTTTAGCGAGGAATTCAATATACGCCGCCCTAGAACAAAATATTTTGTGCTCGAATGATACACACTATTTTTCATCACTACCTAAGAGAAAAATAAAAAGGTACGAGTACCTACCTACTCGAAACTAGTATATACACGCGAGCGCCTCCAACCCAACTACGCAAATCTATCAGAAGCATGAAGCGGACCAATCCGAAGAGAGAAAGCTCAAACTCCTACGGGCGAAAAATTGGCTTTGGCTCCCGCTGGAGACAATTGTCGTTTTTCGAATAGGTGTGACGAAAAGAACATTATTTTATTTTACCACTCTGTCGGCGTAATTAATTTGTATATCCGAGCCAAATTATAGCTTTCTAGTACTAAAAGGACATGGCGAAACTATAAGGGTTCCTTGTTGACTACAGAACCATAAAAACTATCTTATGTACTAACTACTACTAAACAGCCGTTGAAAATCTGAATAACAAACACACAGACTTTGATATTTATAATATTAATAGAGAAATAGGATATAAAACTGCCTGTCCATTTGAGCGGAGTGAGGCAGCCGAACGGAGATGCGGAGCGGAGTTGCGGACCGTATCTGTTCATAGACGCGGAGATTGGTAGCGGAGAGGAGAGAGAAAGATATGCGGAGCGGAGTAGTGGACTGTGTTTTTTCATACACTTAGCTCGTTTGCATTCGTTTCTCCTCTCCGTTTCCCCGCTACGCTCCCTCGCTCCGCCTCACTGCTCAGTTTCTTATCTCCGCGGCCCCGCTCCGCTTAAATTATAATTATGAATTTTGAATTTAGTTTTCAAATACCTTTCCACTAAAGCGGAGCGGAGTTTTTATGCAATTCGATTGGTTGGCACCGCAGCTATTTTCTCCACACCGCGCGAAGTGGACAGGCATCTTATTACAGCCCACCTCCTTGACCCTCCCAAAATTTAACAATAACAGGGCCCGCTCTTGACCTCGTTCAATGGATGGGTAGTACTGAATGAAATCTACAATAGAATGAGCGAACCCAGAGAAATCCCATTCACTAACAAACACACGACAAATAAGTAGAAATTTTTAACGAACTGTCCCCGAGAAGTTTCTCCCTGCTAACATATTGCCATTGTTATTTCTTCTGTAGTGGAAACTAAACGAGTTGTATTGAATTTTGTGCAGTGTTGCAGTCACTAAAATCGATCAAGTTACGCTTGATAAATTATTCCATTATTTATTGCATTGTATTTTTAGAAACGAATTTAGTTTAGAATTTAGAGTCTAGATGCTTATGCTGCTATAAGTCGTTTTGTGCTTGGTAAAATCTCCAAAATGTGACGCATAATCTACAATTATATTAGATAGATTTATTGTTTGTTTATACTTAATTTGTAAAAGTTAACTTCTGCAAGTTTAGACTAGAATACAATTTTTTTTTCACTAATAGTACGCTACTCTATCGCTGAGTGTGTGGGTGGGCTACTAATAAAATTAAAAAAATAAAGAAATCCCCGATACATTTTTATTTCATGCTACATATTTTATTTAGTAGTAAACACGCTTCGATTGACAATCTATTGAACACGTAAATATGACACGATAATTATCTTGCGAAAACTCCCCGTTTCAAACAGTAAAACGACCATAACACTTAAACGGCTATACCGATTTTCATCAAACATGGCTAACAAGACTTTTCATAAAGTCACCTTACAAACAAAAATAACAAACTCAAAGTCGGTGCATCCGTTTAGGAGCTATGATGCCACAGACAGATACACAAATACGAAACACACAGGTAAACACGTCAAACTTTTAACACCCCTCATTTTCTGTCGCGAGTTATAATGTACAGGCCCTGTGAGATAGGCCATGGAAGCGAAACCGCGGGCAAAAGCTTGTATGTAAATAAGAAGGTAACTGTATATCTCGATAATCACAAGGGAACAATTTGTTGATTTCGGAATTACCATGAACCTACTGCAAAATATAGAGCATTGCCCAGTGGTAACGACCGCGACCTACTAGTTGTAGGTCGTGAGTTTGAACCCAGGCTGGCGCTTTTTTGTGTAAATTATTTAATCACCACTGCTCTCAAAACGGTGAAGAAAAACATCGTGAGGAAACCTGCATGTCCTAGAACCAAAAATACGAAGACATGTGACATCCACCAACTTGCACTGGGCCCGCGTGGTGGATTACGATCATAAATTAAAAATAAAACATTGTAAGTACAAACAAACGTCACGTTTTGCTACATTTGTAAAACAGTGAGCTTGTACGTGAAGTGCGCGGAGTTTACGATGCGCCGCGACAGATCAGGGCATCCGTAAATTACCCGGGTTCGGGGCAACGGACGTGCCCCTGCCGTGAGAATAATTGCGTGTGCTGCACCCCTGGTTAGCGAATAAGCCACTAAAAGTAAAGCCGTAAATGTTTCAGGAATGACCAACAATTAATAATTTGATATTATTATAGATAACAATGTACTAGGCGAGAGCTAGACATTGTCGCATTAAAGAATAACATGTTTTCAATAAAAAAATATAACTATTAAGTATCCATGCGAAAACTACAAGTCTAATCGACTCTTTACAAAGTCATTTAACATTTCACCAACAAAATAAATACCTACCCACTGCAACTTGAAAACAGCTTTAAAAGTTTTGAAGTCTTAACAAAATTCAGAATGGAGTACTAAAATATTTATGTGCGTGTGAACTGAGGGACCACACTGGTATTTCGCAAAATAAAAATCGTAGGATTTAGTAGTACACTTAAAACAATTGTAGAACAAATCTGGGAATTTGTAAACAAATATAGTAAAAACTACAGCCCTAAAAGTGTGGTCCCTCAATCCTCACAGACCATCAGCCAGATCTCGGAAAGTATCTGAAAAAATAAGATATTGTGACTACAGACATTTAGTAAAGAATTCGTAAAGATATTTACTTAAAAACGGACCACAAAGCATCAAAGAAAAAAAACAATATAACGACTAAACTGTGGTCCCTCAGTCCTCACAAGAAAGATAAATATTTTAGCTAATATTACCGAATCGAATAATTAAAACCTTTCTTTTTTTACATAAAGTTTTAATATGAGACTTGAAACATTTTGTAAAAAAGAAATGGAAATAAATATCATCGTAATTTAAAGATAGCGCTTATTAAAACTGGTCCCTCAATCCTCACATCCACAGACATACGTGCATGTAGTAGCTGCTAGACGAGAGTAATATCAGAAAGACTAGTGTACTAAACTTTTAGTAGAAAGTTTCTACTAAATAATAGTTATCTAAAACTGTGTATTTCTTACCTCTTAGCTGAGATAATATTGTTTTTTTATCCTATGAAAATAGATAGAGTAGTGTGACCACACAATGAAACAAAATGTAGACAGTACTATCATACTTCATTTTGTATAGCATTAAACGAAACGAAAACGTTTCTAGGGTTCCGTACCCAAAGAGTAAAAACGGGACCATATTACTAAGACTCCGCAATCCGTCTGTCTGTCTGTCTGTCCGTCGGTCTGTCCGTCTGTCAGTCTGTCTGTCTGTCTATCAGTCTGTCACCAGGCTGTATCTCATGAACCGTGATAGCTAGATAGTTGAAATTTGCACAGATGATGTATTTCTATTGTCGCTATAACAACAAATACTAAAAACAGAATAAAACATTTTTTTAAGTGGGCTCCCATACAACAAACGTGATTTTTAATGCCGTAATTTGCGATAATGGTACGGTACCCTTCGGGCGCGAGTCCGACTCGCACTTGGCCAGTTTATTTTTAAACGCGAAAAATGTTCAATCTTATATTACTACAGATATTTTAATGCGGATTCTATATTTTCTGATCAGCCCTCTTTTATTGAAAATTGGAGAGGAGAAGCTGAAATGGATAAAGAGAAAACAAATCATAATGTTTAATTGTTAAAAAGTTGTAACTTGTGTCGTTCGGTATTACTAAATGATAAATATGTCACTCATAAGAATGCTTGTGGTTTCGATTCTGTGATAACTCTTTGAGTGCAGGATTTAACGATCATCATCATCTGCCTAGCCTTTTCCCAACTATATTGGGGTCGGCTTCCAGTCTTACCGGATTCAGCTAAGTACCAGTGTTTTAACGATAATGAGAATATTCAACACGATATGGCCACTTTTGACAAAGATTTAATTCCACAATATATAAAGAACCTCTGCAACATTGAATCTAAAAACGATGACATTTATTTAATAAGGGCAAAAATTGCACATATGTATTTGAACACATATTTGAAACACATTTTTATAAAAGTTGCACTGAAAAAATATCTTAGAAGTATATTTCTAAGATATTTTTTCAGTGCAACTTTTACAAAAATGTGTTTGAATACTTTTTTTTTTTTTTTTTTATTTGTTATGGGTTTGCTCTTGACTCTAGTCTAGGTCAAAGGTGACAGAGACAGAGTCGACGATGGAGCGAGCTTACCCAGAAGAAGCCTGTTCACTCTAACTTTGAAGAGATTCGGGTTGAATGCGTTCGGAAACACAGACGCAGGTAGTGAGTTCCACTCATTCGCTGTGCGCATTATGAAGGATGTTTGGAAGCGCTTGGTGCGTATTGGTGGAATGGCAACAAGGTAAGGATGGTAACTTGCAGTGCGTCTAGATTTCCGATGGTAGAAGGGGGCTGGTGGGATGAGGGAAGAATACGTCCTGCCAATTAAACTTAATCAAAGAGACGTTGCGTTTTTGCCCTTAAATATAAATATTATTGAAATATTTGGCTTAGGTTTATTGTTTATTGTTTTGATACAGGAATAATTACAAGCCTAAACCACACAAAGATTTAGAAACATAGCAATATTTTCTCCATAAAGTGGTATGTAATATTATCATAACACAGTGTGAAAGTTCCAGTAATAATAATAATTACCATTTAAACATACTACATCATCATTAAGCTAAACCTTAAAATTAAATTTCACCATATGGTCAGATAAATCAACACAGTACAATTACAATAATGAAATTATCATTTTAGAAAGTTAATTTCCGTAAACATTTTCATCAGAAAGATACATATTTCGGAAGAGGCAATTAACATCGATGAAGGAAACAGGATCTGTACCACTTGTAATGACCAAGTTAGTTACAAGTACAAGTTTTCAAAAATAATATCATTCGATTTGAATGGCACTGAAAATAGTTATCTTACTAATGTTCCAGTTACCATAACAGTAAAGAACAAAAGCTACAAAATCATGGGCGCATCTGAATTTATTCCATCATTAATTCCAGGCTGTCTTGGTCCTTACCGATGCCACTTTTATATGAATGAGCGTTTCTTTTGCTATGATGATCAACATCTCAAAATTATAGAAAGTACTGACCAACAAATATTCTTACATTAATTATGCTACATGCAAATTTCACTTATTAATGTATTAGTGTTATTTTTTATTTTTGTCATTAACCTTTTTTATTAAATACACTATGCCATGTAATGTAACATTAAATTAACAGTTCAACATTGTTTTCATTTCATTGAATGCTATACTAAATGAAATATAATAGTACTGTCTACATTTTATTTAATTGTGTGGTCACACTACTCTATCTATTTTCATAGGATTAAAAAACAGTATTATCTCAGCTAAGAGGTTAGAAATACACAGTTTTAGATAACTATTATTTAGTAGAAACTTTCTACTAAAAGTTAAGTACACTAGTCTTTCTGATATTACTCTCGTCTAGCAGCTACTACATGCACGTATGTCTGTGGATGTGAGGATTGAGGGACCAGTTTTAATAATCGCTATCTTTAAATTGCGATGATATTTTTTTTCCATTTCTTTTTTACAAAATGTTTCAAGTTTCTTACTAAAACTTTATGTAAAAAAAGAAAGATTTTATTTATTCGATTCGGTAATATTCACTAAAATATTTATCTTTCTTGTGTGGACTGAGGGACCACAGTTTAGTCGTTATATTTTTTTTTTTCTTTGATGCTTTGTGGTCCGTTTTAAGTAAATATCTTTACTAATTCTTTACTAAATGTCTGTAGTCACAATATCTTAATTTTTCAGATACTTTCCGAGATCTGGCTGATGGTATGTGAGGATTGAGGGACCACACTTTTAGGGCTGTATTTTTGAATATATTTGTTTACAAATTCCCAGATTTGTTCTACAATTGTTTTAAGTGTACTACTAAATCCTACGATTTTTATTTTGCGAAATACCAGTGTGGTCCCTCAGTTCACACGCACATAAATATTTTTGTATTTACATCGGTATTGTACTTAAAACGTAAAGCGTTTGAGCAAACTCTGCTAGCTGGATCTGCGTAGAAGTTTGCGGGAATAGGGCAACTCTTTCCTTCGTGTTATAAGATTTCGTCCGCAGTTTTTGAACTCACTTTGATAAAGCAGTTCTGAAATTACAGTCGTAACTTTCATTTACACTGCTGAGAATAGGTACGGACTTCAAATCGTGTAATGATGACTAAATGAATGAAATGTAAAGATTATCTCGGCTTAGTCCGTATTTGAATTGTCTACCGAGGCAGATTTAATAAATTAATTCGGTACCCGGCCAGTAATTGTCTTTTGTATCAATTCAATTGGGAGATTAAATTTGAATATTATTGCAAAATAGTTCTAAGGGATAGCTGTTTGCAGGCACAGATAGATATGGAACGTGGATGTTTTGATTACATATTCATAAAGAAGACATACATATTAACAATGAGCAAAGATAAAAGAGTACTAGCAGTTTATAAATAGATAGCATAAGTTCTTTCATTGCAAACTGTGGTAACAATAAAACAACATCGATCGCTTTAGCAGTGACTACAATTGCTGTAGAAGTTAGAGGAGGTAGTTAGACTAGTCATTAAATTCATGCAAGTGCTTTGTTTCACGGAGAAAACTAAGTCTGACTTAGGGTTGTTTCTAGGAGCTTGACTGAGGCCTCAAATTTCCGAGTAAACTTGAGAGCTGCTTGAAAATGCCGCACTGCAGTGCCTTTATCACGTAAGCATGAGAACAGTTTATAAGATTAATATTTTATTACTTACATCTACAAAAAAACTGTGTTCCTTTTTTGCTCGGAACATTAAAAAGATGCGTAATGTCTTCGTAACGTTGCTGAAGACAGATTGTTTTATATGTAAAAGTTTCGTAGAAGTCACTCGAAGGTAACACGTTACACACGCGTCTTTGCTTTTTTATACATAACTAGCGGACGCCTCGCGGTTTCACCCGCGTAGTTCCGGTTCCCATGGGAATACAGGAAAAAAGAAGCCTATGTCATCCGGGGATAGTGTAGCTTCCCAACGGAAGAATTTTTGCAATCGGTCCAGTAATTTTTAAGTTTTATTCGTTACATACAAAAATACAAATCTTTCCTCTGTATAATATTAGTATAGATATAGATGAAGCAATTCTTGCATTCGAAGCGAACTAATGCAACCCACGAAAAAGTATACAAATTATTGCATAAGTGGTTGGTAGTGAACAAATTAATTAATTATATCTGTGTGTTTGTGCTAACGGGTGCACATCTGACGTCACACATTGCTTGTATGTAACTTGCCTTTCAGAAGTTGCGTGACAAACTGACCGCTAGTTGGTACTTATTTTATATGTTTATGTACACAAAGCTCGGCGGAGTGCCCAGTTTGTTTTAAACATTGACTTAGATTTATAACTGCAGTTATGTCGGTTTGACTAACTCCGTGTAAGTTCAAGTTTTATTTTTACGCAACTTTTGTGTATGAAAACTTTAATGAGGCATAAACAAATAACATGAAATGATATACTTATCTACTAATCTATACTTATACACTTATATTATTATTATTATATATTATCTATACTATAATAATATTATAAAGAGGAAAGATTTTTTGTTTGTTTGTTGGTATGTTTGTTTGTACCGAATAGGCCCCAAAACTACTTGACCGATTTAAACAATTCTGTCAGCAATAGAAAGCTACATTATTCCTGAGTGACATAGGCTATTTTTTAATCCCGTAAATGGGTCCTGTGGGGTGGTCCACGGGAGCGAAGCCGCGGGCAACTGCTAGTCTATTTATAAAAACACAAACACAAATAATGAAACTTACCTTTAAACACAGCCTGCTACTTTAAGGGTGCTTTTTCACCAGTGATATGTGAGTAGGGATCATCACCAATTAGTTCACTTTATTTTCCTAGCCTGGCTTAGCACAGCTCTGATGGAAAAGGCCCAGCAGAGTGTGTCAGAGGGATCAATGCTACACATTCTCACACCACTCAACTACACACAGTTTCGCTATGCATCCTCGCACAAGCTCCGCTCACAGCTTTGGTGGATACAATCACACATTTTCACAATGCTGCTACACATCTTCGTACCGCTTAGCTTCCTCGGACATCTCCATCTCCTAGAAATGCCCTTACCAGCTCAGTTTTTTCACAGCCTGAATTATTTTCCCATAGCTGTTTATTATTCGAGTGTAGCAGTAGAGTACCACTGAATTAAAAGTGGGTGTGTGAAGTGTTAAGCGTTTGGAAAATAAGTAGTTTTTCTTTTCACGAAAACTAATTTTCACCATTTTCTTTTTTACATTGAAGTTGTCTAAGATGAGGCCATCAATGGCTTTATATGACCAGCTCTTGATACAGGGTTAGGATTAACTCTTATAATGTATAGTTCTCGCCATACTTCTTGACCGCCCTGAAGTTAGCTTTCCGAGGCGCAAAGCAAGGATCGTTGCTGTTTATTGTGAGATTTACTAATGCGCAGCCATTGTAGCCAACTTCAGGCCGGCCAAGAAGTCTGCACTATACTCGTAACGCATACCCCAATATTCCTGTCATGACATGTCCTCGTCATTCCTCGAATCATCAATTTGATGATTCAAGGAATCAGTTTAAAAGGGGTAAGTTTTTAAACAAAGCAGTCAAAGGAATCTTTTTCGCAATATTTCGGTCTCTAATCCATTCTCGTCAAAAACGTCGGCGGCAAATTATCTTAGTTTTAATTAGCAAGAAAGCAATCAAATTGTTCCCTCTCCTAACTAAATGAACTTGAATGTCGTTATGAAGGACTCTTTAGTTCTTTTATTACTTTAGATTGTATTATTATCTGATTTGGTTATTGTAAAAGTTCCTCTGACTGGAGATATTGTTTTTAATGGATTTATAACCCCATTTTTAATTAATGATGGAATTTGGTCAATTTAAACTCCCTACGAGGTTTCTACGAAATAGAAATAGCTAAAATGATTTTATTATAAATAAAATTAGTAATTTTTTTTTTTTTAATTATCTTTTTTCGTTATTATCATGGCAGTGCACAAAAAATAACCGCCATCTTGAGCCATCCGCCATATTGGATTTAGAATAACGTCATTTAGCTAACCTTGCATTGTCATCCAAACTAAACCTGTATGTTAAATTTCATCTTATTCGGTGGAGGACTGCTTTATAATTCAGTTGCAAGATTTGACCCGAGCACACATACATACATTGCAAGTTAAATAAAAGCTTGTAAAAGACTCTCGGACGAATTTCTGTGAAACGGATCAAGATATAAATCTAAGCTGTTTGTAGTTCCAGTTTCCTTCGTCTTTCTACGATTCTGAGCGAACCTCGCATGACCCGACCCAAGGGAGCGGTACTTAATATTTGGTAGCATTTCGAAATATAAACTAGAGGTAACTAACTATTGCCCAGTAACTGTGAACACATATAATTCGAAACAAAAATACTAACTTTGCAACGTTATTGCAAAATGTGTAATGTGTATGAGAACTAAATTATTAATTACTAAATACTGATACTAATGTTTATAGATCGTATTTGCGCCTGCAAATTGCAAAACAATATATCACGGGAATTTAACGCGATGATTTCGATTATTTATTTACCTATTTCACCCGACGTTTCGGCCGTGTTGCAACGACCGTGGTCCCAGGTAGACTTAATCGTTTTTCAATTATGAAACACGAAAATTTTACAGTTAATATTGGAAAATTGCATTTTTAGCTATTTAAAGACTGTATGATTTTCATCTTAACCTTCACGTGTAAAACATGTGAGTTTGCAGGCCAGGATAATAATCTTTTTACTTTCATGTAAAAAAGAAAACAGTCAGAAAGATACTAATAAATCTTTTATTCGTAAGTTCGTGACTCTCTTAAAAGCAACTTTGATTTGGTGCCATTAAAGGGATTGATGGCGTAATGTACCGTGATTGTACGAGTATTAGCGAAACACATTTAGAAAAGAACAGAGGTACTTTAAAAAATCCTCTAGAACGTAATAGCTTTTATTTTTCTAGACAATTTAAGTTCTTCAACAGTTGATACCAGTTTTTAGATAGAACACGTTTTCCCTAGTTAGAACTAGTTTTTACTTAATGCCTTTGTTAGACTAGAATTAACTCATGCTCTAAATTGAATATCAGTTAAATGCCCAATATGAGTAGACAATGTGATAATAGTAGTTTATGATACTGTTGTATAATAAGGGGTATTAAAACATGAGTGTGAGTTTAAAAACCGAGCCGTAGGCGAGATTTTTAATAGTATTCACACGAATGTTTTAATACCTAGTTATGTGCAGTTTCATACACTACTTTATCTACACTCATACATTTTCGGATTGAACCTACTTAATCTTTTTTTTTACATTTTCCATGCCATAAAGTTGTGATAAATGCATCATATAATAATCTCGACTTTGCTGGTAAGAGATTTTGAGTAATTTCCTTCGCGGCATACCTATAACATATTTGGCGGCGTCAATTTTTCTCCACATTCACTAATATCAGACATTTTAAGCAAAAATTTAAAAATCCCTTGAAATTCAGTACAGCGAAACCTGCAAAACGTATGAATGGCGCCAAAACCCAGCACATCACCGCATTAAATTGCGGTAAAAAAATCGTACGGCAATAATACCGCATGAAATCCGTGTTTTTCAACAGAATCCACCGCATCGCAGCGCGAATATAATTCGCGCGAATATTTTGAGCTCCATGAACAGGTGGAAAGAGACAAAAGTTCGCGCAAATAAAAATGGCGGGGCGTAATATGCCTAAAGCGGGCATTGTTACAGATAAGTTAAAATTGGAATCAATTTTTTTTTATTAGGTGTAAGAATGGCATTTCAAAAAATTTAAATAATTGATGGAATCTCCTTAGTGATTAACTTCTTGGATTTGTCCTGTATCATAATAGAAAAAAAGTTATTTTATGATGCAGTTGTTTGAAAATCGAAGGAAAATGTTGAACTATAATGGTTTTTTTTTTTAATTTTACCTATCCACGAATATAAAGTACGTGTTTATGCAATATTTTTTGAATTCATAATTGGAACATTACGTTGTGAGTGTAGATAAAAACTGTTATATTCTAATGTTGACATTGGTTTGAATTTAGAATAGGTAAGTATGATTATTATTTAAGCAACAAAGTCGAACAGACAACAGAAATAGGAGGCTCCTTTTTCTGTCTGCAGGCTCTAAAGTAACCTAACATGAAGGAGATGACGGGAGCTGAGTTCGCTCGCTTTGCTCACTCACTTCCAGCTCCCGTCAAATCCTTCGAACCTAAAGTATCCGTGTCGGGGTGCCCTAAGCTCCCGAGCTCACTTCGCTCGCTCTTGGACTAATTCATTGACCATAATTATCAAATTGCCAAACCGTTACGTAGCAATATTCATAATGACCAGACAATGTGATAAATATAGACATTTAAATCAGTATTCATTACATTGCCCGATTTTACTTGACTAGATTCATAAAGTCCGAGCATAGTGGCTTTATTAATCACTTGATCCATGATTAGTTTCTTTAGTGCTAGTTTTAGCTAAAGCTCAGAGTGACAACTAGTTTTATCTGAAAATCAAATATATCACTGGTAAATTGTAGTTTTGACTAGGTATTTCTAGTTTTAACAAAGTCATTTACTAAAGAATAGTTTTAACGAGGGAAAACGAGTTCTAACGAAAAACGAGTTGTAACTGCCGTAATTTTTTCACATATCCAAAAGCAACAATTTAGCTGGCAGGAAACATTTGGCGCAATAAATAGTTATTTGTGTTACAAGGGGACAAAGTAATATTTTGTTCTTCTAGGGCGTTATTTTGAATTCAGAGCTAAGCGAAGGATTCTAACGTAAAATCCTGAGTTTAGCGAGGAATTCAATATACGCCGCCCTAGAACAAAATATTTTGTCCTCGAATGATACACACTATTTTTCATCACTACCTAAGAGAAAAATAAAAAGGTACGAGTACCTACCTACTCAAAACTAGTATATACACGCGAGCGCCTCCAACCCAACTACGCAAATCTATCAGAAGCATGAAGCGGACCAATCCGAAGAGAGAAAGCTCAAACTCCTACGGGCGAAAAATTGGATTTGGCTCCCGCTGGAGACAATTGTCGTTTTTCGAATAGGTGTGACGAAAAGAACATTATTTTATTTTACCACTCTGTCGGCGTAATTAATATGTATATCCGAGCCAAATTATAGCTTTCTAGTACTAAAAGGACATGGCGAAACTATAAGGGTTCCTTGTTGACTACAGAACCATAAAAACTATCTTATGTACTAACTACTACTAAACAGCCGTTGAAAATCTGAATAACAAACACACAGACTTTGACATTTATAATATTAATAGAGAAATAGGATATAAAACTGCCTGTCCATTTGAGCGGAGTGAGGCAGTCGAGCGGAGATGCGGAGCGGAGTTGCGGACCGTATCTGTTCATAGACGCGGAGATTGGTAGCGGAGAGGAGAGAAAAAGATATGCGGAGCGGAGTAGTGGACTGTGTTTTTTCATACGCTTAGCTCGTTTGCATTCGTTTCTCCTCTCCGTTTCCCCGCTACGCTCCCTCGCTCCGCCTCACTGCTCAGTTTCTTATCTCCGCGGCCCCGCTCCGCTTAAATTATAATTATGAATTTTGAATTTAGTTTTCAAATACCTTTCCACTAAAGCGGAGCGGAGTTTTTATGCAATTCGATTGGTTGGCTCCGCAGCTATTTTCTCCACACCGCGCGAAGTGGACAGGCATCTTATTACAGCCCACCTCCTTGACCCTCCCAAAATTTAACAATAACAGGGCCCGCTCTTGACCTCATTCAATGGATGGGTAGTACTGAATGAAATCTACAATAGAATGAGCGAACCCAGAGAAATCCCATTCACTAACAAACACACGACAAATAAGTAGAAATTTTTAACGAACTGTCCCCGAGAAGTTTCTCCCTGCTAACATATTGTCATTGTTATTTCTTCTGTAGTGGAAACTAAACGAGTTGTATTGAATTTTGTGCAGTGTTGCAGTCACTAAAATCGATCAAGTTACGCTTGATAAATTATTCCATTATTAATTGCATTGTATTTTCAGAAACGCCTTTAGTTTAGAATTTAGAGTCTAGATGCTTCCATAAGGTTACACTAGTCGAAATTTCTTCCATACAAACGTAGTTTAGAGATTATTCCACTGTTTGACGATGTACGTTCAAAATAAAATAAGAAAATAAGCCCTGTATGGAAGCGAAAAAGTAAAAAACTAAAATATTTGAAAGTTATGAGCGTCGAAAGTTCCACATTTCGACACTAATTTTAACGCATTTTTGGGCGCAAATAAATACCATAAAAATACGGAAAATTGCAAAACGGCCTCCATACAGGGATAGATAAGTAGTTCAACAATGCATATAATTTTATTTTGAACAGATAGATTTAGTAGTTTTATCATGATATCTAGACTGCCAAAGGTCCGTTTATAAAATTTCGCGCGCTCGGTTTCGTCCTAAATCATTATCCACTTCGCTACGCAAAAGTGTGTATTCGTACGCAAACTAGCTTCCTACTGCTCATCACAGCATCTATCTCTTCCGCACGTGTTGTCGGTTGATATAAAATGCATTTTAACCCCACGCACAAAATAGTTCGTGCCGTTGACTAGTGTACTTTGTGCTTGGTAAAATCTCCAAAATGTGATGCATAATCTACAATTATATTAGATAGATTTATTGTTTGTTTATACTAAGTTTATAAAAGCTAACTTCTGCAAGTTTAGACTTGAATAATTTTTTTCACTAATAGTACGCTACTCTATCGCTGAGTGTGTGGGTGGGCTACTATTAAAATTAAAAAAATAAAGAAATCCCCGATACATTTTTATTTCATGCTACATATTTTATTTAGTAGTAGACACGCTTCGATCGACAATCTATTGAACACGTAAATATGACACGATATCTTGCGAAAACTCCCCGTTTCAAACAGTAAAACGACCATAACACTTAAACAGCTATACCGATTTTCATCAAACATTGCTAACAAGACTTTTGATAAAGTCACCTTACAAACAAAAATAACAAACTCAAAATCGGTGCATCCGTTTAGGAGCTATGATGCCACAGACAGATACAAAAATACAAAACACACAGGTAAACTCGTCAAACTTTTAACACCCCTCATTTCCCGTCGCGAGTTTTAATGTACAGGCCCTGTGAGATAGGCAATGGAAGCGAAACCGCGGTCAAAACCTTGTATGTAAATAAGAAGGTAACTGTATATCTCGATAGTCACAAGGCAACAATTTGTTGATTTCGGAATTACCATGAACCTACTGCAAAATATAGAGCAGTGCCCAGTGGTAACGATCGCGACTTACTAGTTGTAGGTCGTGGGTTCGAACCCAGGCTGGCGCTTTTTTGTGTAAATTATTTAATCACCACTGCTCTCAAAACGGTGAAGGAAAACATCGTGAGGAAACCTGCATGTCCTAGAACCAAAAATTCGAAGACATGTGACATCCACCAACTTGCACTGGGCCCGCGTGGTGGATTACGGCCCATTAACGGACCAAATGGGAGTCTAAGTCCGGAAAAGGGGTATATCTGTTATATCCTATCCTACTGCAAAATCAACTACATACTAACAAATTAAAGAAGTCAAGACAGTTTTTACTAACAAACGAAAAATCCTGCCCTCTATATTGTCGTCTTTCTCTGTCACCCTAGGGTTTGCTGTAAGAGAACTCAACATTGAGTTAAGCTCGCCTTTGTACATGTACTTTAGTATCTCACTGTATGTAATGTTGTTTTTGGTGAACAATATATAAAAAACTACAAATGTAATACAGTTAACAAAGCTATGCTTGCATCGTGTAAGTCACCCACGGTTCGTTGTGCGCAAGCACAGCGGCATAATGATACGTAGTAATGCTCCCGAGATACAACGAACATCCGAACGTAGCTAAACGGGTAAGATGGAGACCAGGGTAAGCATTACGTCATGTTTGACTTTTACTGAACTTGTAGTGTGTGTCTGTAAGGACTGCAGGATAGATCAATTTATTTTCAGACATTTTATGAAGACAAGATAACATTGTCGATCTGCTTGCTTATGAGTCGTCCTAGAAGGATACTTAAAGAAAAGAAACAAATAAAGAAAATACATTTATTCAGTACAGACTAAAACACGCAATATACCAGATACATGTACAACAGATAAAAATATTCTAATAAAATAAAAGGTATAAAGAAATTAGAAGGCAAGATTGCCTCACGGCTGTGCCAAAAAAGCCCATATAAAATACGAATCTTATTGGTGACTAACTGTGCCCGCGGCTTCGCTCCCGTCAACTACCTGCCCTACCCTACTT
Source organism: Orthosia incerta (assembly GCA_948252205.1). Taxonomy (NCBI): domain Eukaryota; kingdom Metazoa; phylum Arthropoda; class Insecta; order Lepidoptera; family Noctuidae; genus Orthosia; species Orthosia incerta. Next base: position 14,787,325 of record OX411754.1, read on the forward strand.
ACCTAGACCTACCTACCTACCCTACTTACCTTCCTACTTAACTACCCTAATTACCTATCTATCTATCCTACTTACCTACCTACCAATTATCTTCCAACCGCCATTCAGAAAATGATGTTAAATTCACAACGCCATCTATCGAATATGGAGTTCAACTGTCCTAGTATCTGAATTGCGTGTGTTGTGAAATTTACTTCTTGAACACTTTAAATTCATCTAACTTTTGATACAGTGAACCGATTACGTAAAATTAAGTAATACTTCAAGTTATATTAAATTTATCTACATTGGTTTTGTACATTTTACGTGATGCACAAATAAACAGACAAAAGTTCCAAAAACGCTGGAAATGGGTTGTGTTGGTTATCCTTTAACAGCCTGGCTATATTTTTTGGAAATATTTTCGAAGTACAAAAACGACTTTTCTACAGATTTATTCTACGTATTGATTGATGATGATATTCTTCAGAATGGTCAAGTCTGCAATACTACATGACTAGTTGTATGAACGTAAGTGAAGCAAAAGAGCTAGGTATGTAAGGAGCCTAGTGTTCTATAATCTCTGTCTACCCCAACGGGAAGAGAGCGTGACTTTATGTATGTATATTATGTATGAATTTAAAAATTGAAGAAAGTCCTCTCCAAAAAGGGTAGGCAATGTACATATTATAATTCCCCTGGTAACTTAATAGGATCTTTGTGAAAGAGAGCTTGAAAAAATCCTCTAGATTTTTCTCCCATCATTTACTGTAACAGGTCCTGATTTTGTCTAAGATTTGCTATCGTAAGATCTAACGCTTTGTCTAGAGGACAATTGAATCACATTTGTCTCGGTCTCCTTAAATCCTAGATTTAGATAAACTATTTAAATTCCAAACAAAACTTTAGGATTTATAATAAAATTTGAAAATAAATTAGATTTGAAAGTTAAGTAAGGCTACCCATTGAATTGCACAGCGGGACGTGTATGCTATGAAAGGGTTAGAGAGAAGAAATATTTGCGAACCTCTGTCACCAGCCAACTCAACAGTGAAAGTATTTATACAATAGAATACAACATAGTATTTTCTGTACAGTTACACTACTAATAGTATTGAGCGATTAACAGTGTTGACAAAAACATTTGTACTAAAAGAGCCATAATAACTCCAACAATATTTAAGATATATTTGTCACCAGGCAACTCAACAGTGAAAGTATTTATACAATAGAATACAACATAGTATTTTCTGTACAGTTACACTATTAGTACTATTGAGCGATTAACAGTGTTGACAAAAACATTTGTACTAGAAAGAGCCATAATAACTCCAACAATATTTAAGATATATTTGTCACCAGGCAACTCAACAGTGAAAGTATTTATACAATAGAATACAACATAGTATTTTCTGTACAGTTACACTATTAGTAGTATTGAGCGATTAACAGTGTTGACAAAAACATTTGTACTAGAAAGAGCCATAATAACTCCAAGAATATTTAAGAAACGTACATTAAAAACACATTAACCTCATGAAATACTTAGGTACCAAGCCCACACCCTCTGCAGCAGATGACGTCACCATATGAAATCTACTTATGGTTCCATAGCACATTCAAGAAGACGTTCAATTTTATTCTCCTAATTCTGTGACAAAATTCGAATACATTTAACTTTACTATACACATTTGGACCGAGCACCGTCATCATAATAAAATGGCTGCCTTTTCATATATAAAACTTCACATTTCAACTCTTAAATTTTAATGTTTAAACCCTAAAGTTCAGATTTTATTACTATAACGCGAGAAATTAAAATATTTACTTTGTCATGATAGGTACAAAGCGGTGTTGGTCGCGCTTCCCTGGCGTCAGGTGGGCCTAAACAAAATGTAAATAGGCCTGATTATTCGCGCCCGACATTTTGTATTCGTTAAAGTCAGCGGAATAAAAGCGGCTAAGTACGTTTTACGCTTAATTTCAGTTCTTCGTGAGCAGTGGGACACTATGGTTGACAGCTGGGCTGTAGTATAAACAAAACTGATTTCACGCTAAACATAGGGAGGAGACAATACTTTCAATAACGTATTGAAAAGAGCTATTGTTATTATTAGGACTTATTATTTTACAAGTAAACTGGTCTATGATTCATGGTCAACTTTTGAATTCCTGAAAACAATCTTTGGTCAATGAATAATATAATGAAATTTAAACATCTATGGCTAAACCTGAAATATATCAGCTGGAATGCAGACCTCATCCCTGTGTGAGAGAGAGCGAGTGGGCCATAATCCAGCACAGGGTCCAGTGTAAATGCAAGTAATGTGTAATTTATTTCTTAGCCATGTCCTTGCATATCTACATTATATCGTTAGCACTAGGCCACCAATGTTGTGCGTCAGAACTAAGTTCTAAATCTAGCTCTGTATCAGAGATATCACCAAAACATTTAATAAAGCCGTAGAAAAGTCGTTTTTGTACATCGAGAATATTTCCAAAAAAAATAGTCAGAGTGTTAAAGGATAACCGACAGAATTTAAACCATTTCTAGCATTTTTTAAATTTTTATCTGTTTTGTTTGTGTTTGTTTGTTTCTGTTTGTCTGTTTAGTTGTGCACGCATCACGTAAAATGTACGAAACCAATGTATATAACTTTTATAGTTACAACAATGTTTTAATTGTGCGTAATTTGAAATATAAATAACTAATATTTTTAATTGCAATCGGTTCACTCTATCAAAAGTTAGATGAATCTAAAGTATTCAAGAAGAAAAATATCACGACACACGCAATTCAGATACTCGGACAGTTAAACTCCATATTCGATAGATGGCGTTGAGCATTTGACGAAAATTTCTGAATGGCGGTGTTAGGATTCTCCGCGGAAGAATGACACTAGAAAAAAATGGTAGGTAGGATAGACAGGTAAGTAGGGTAAGTAAGTAGGGTAGGTAGGTAAGTAGTAGGGTAAGTAGTTGATGGAAGCGAAGCCGCGGGCACAGCTAGTTAAAACTATTTGTATCTCCTAAAGAGAAGGAAAAAAATATAATAAAATAAAGACAAAAACTGTAATTTAAATTTGTATAGACCTTTATAGGTGTAATCACCGTTTCCTTTTTTATAGACCGTTATCAATTACATAAGTACATAAAAAACCCTATAACAATACCGTTATACTTGTATGTGTAATCATCTTTTCCTTTTTCCACCTCTGTTGGGAACTATCAGCTAGATTATATTGGATACTATTCTGAATAAATAAAGGTGAAATTATGTGCATAATTTATTAAGTTAGTTCTTAATAAAATTTGCATTATAAAAATACTGGAGGGGTTCAAAACAATATAGTTTATTTCAGGAATGAAAAATGCTTTGAGTTGAGAAGAAACGTAGAGATCTCAGTTACGTAGTCTTGAATTAATATTTACATAAGCCTGAAAAGCGTCTAGAGCTTCATAGAAATTCTAAATAAATTACTCCAATATTTTTAGGTCTAAAATGAACGGTCTAAGTTTTGCTACTATCATCTGCAAAGTTTGGGAAATTGATTGGTAATCGCTTTCAAACCGTAAACCTAAAAGAACCTTAAGAACTTTTTGTAATCCTTCTCATAAATATTGTTAATTAAATTTTCTCCTACCTGCAGAAGTAGCCAGCATAAATCTCTCTTAAGCTACTTGTTCCTTAATGCATTAGGGAAGTGTTGGCTTACACGGAATTAACGGCATGGCCTAATTTTGTACTTTATTCTTGAATCTGCTGCTAAGTAAGTAAGACCCAGTTTCACGACAAACTTAACTCACGAGTTAGTTGCTAACATGAAATTACATTGACACTTTGTCATACAATATTGTCAACTTAACTTCGTGTTAGCAATTAACTCTCAGTATTTTTTTCGTGCAAAGAGGCCTAAGAGATGAATCCATAAAATAAAATAACTTTTATGCTCATATCAATCTTGCAGTTTAATATGAGTCTTTTATCGACTGAACTTTCGAATTTGGAACAAGCTTTAAATGCGAAACTGACAAATAGCCTCTCATAAAAATAAAATATTATTTGAGCGCTTCTTGAGCTGGTTGGCCAGGTTTTATTTGTGCTGTGTGGCTTAGTATCGGTTCCGGGGTCGAATGCGGGTGAGGTTTAGCGCGATGAAACATCGGATGAACCGGTAGATGCACCTGTAATTGGCAGCTTCCGCGTCCGCACCGCCGAACCGGCGCCCGCATCCTGTGAATTATCAGCAAATAGCTTCACTGCATTTATTAAATAAACTTCTAAAAGCCCCTGCAATTATTTTAAAAGGACGTTCTGTAATCTCCGATCTAGTTTCTAAAAGATTGGCTTTCAGGTTTTACGCAACGTTTGTTGGTACAATGCAAGACGACTTTTAATATACGACAATAGGTAACGCATGTCGTAAGAGACATCAACGCAATCAAAATGACGTAAATAAATGAGGTTAGTGGATCCAAAAGCATTTTGGAAGTGCACCCTTATCAGTGATAATTATTGGTTAAATTCGTCATTTCAGTTCTGCCGGCCTAAATACTTCCATTACTAATCAATTAATCACACGGGTCATGTAAACCACAAGTAGTTATCATCAGTTCCATACATTTACTGACAACCAGTCTTGGCAAAGGGTATCGTGTTACTTAGTATTGAGTAGTGCAGGTTGAATAAGCACTTCATCTAAAGTTTTGGTCGCTAGTATCCTATCCTATAAAGATATAGGATAGGATACTAGCGACCAGAACTTTAGATGAGGCGCTTCATCTGCGGACTGGACAAAGTCAATAGTCCTCCCCTTGCACAAAAAGGGATTGACACGGAAGTGTGGAAACTACCGCAGTTGATCTCTTATATCACACGCCAGTAAGATTCTCCTCCCCATTCTAAACAGCCGAATCCGTTAATACCTGGATTGGCAGATCCCACAAGAGCAGGCTGGCTTCGTAAAAGGAAAGGGCACACGGGAGCAGATTCTCAATCTCCGCCAACTCATTGAGAAGGCTTACGAGTTTGATGTACCAGTCATCATTGTGTGGACTGGAATCGATTGTGGCGAGTTTTACGGGAAATGGCGGTGCCTGAACATCTTATTGCTCTGTTATAGGGACTATATTCAAACAGCCAAGGCATGGTGAGGGTGGGCAACACGTCCTCGAAGCTATTCCCTTTTGGCAAGGTAGTGCGCCAGGGCTGTATTTTGTCACCCATCCTGTTCAATATGTATGGGGAGTACATAATCCGTAAAACCTGCGAGGACTGCAACGGCAGGGGTGTTAACATAAAATCACCAATTTGCGCTACGCTGACGACACCATCTTGTTTGCAGCAGACTAAACCCAGATGAGCTCTCTCTTCCTAGAAGGAAGGAAAGATACAGTGGTGAGATGGGGCATTCCATAAACCGGTCCAAAACGAAGATCATGGTGGTGGACCGCACGTCTAAACTAGGGTACACTCATATTTCGAACGAGACAAAACTGTCACTTGTCAGCTCCCTTGTTTTCTCCATATTCTTGTACGAAGCAGAGACGTGGACTCTAAAAGCCGCTGATCGCAAATGCATCGAGGCTTTTGAAATGTGGTGTTACAGAAAGATGCTGCGTATCTCGTGGACGGCGCACAGGACGAACATCTCGATATTGCAGGACCTCAAAATTGAAAAAAGGCCTAGATTGTCGAATGTGTGCCTCCGCAAGATATTTGACTTCTATGGCCATATTGCCCCTGGCAAATGTCACTGACAAAGTGGAGGGTAAACGGCCTAGAGGCAGATGTCCTATACGCTGGTCAGACCAAATCCGAACCTCGCTGAACATCAAAGCCTCAGAAGCCGTGCACGTTGCTGAGAATAGGTGGAGAAACCTCATCAAATAGAAGGTTTTGAAACCATGATGTGGTCACGACCCCCAGCATTGGGGAATCGATGCGAGGAGGAGGAGGACCTAAACCTTCCTCGGAAGGCTGCAGTACGGTGGTGCCGGGTAGCCAGTTGTTGAGCACAACGCCTGGCCTTGCGCTGCCGGTGTTTATCCACGTATGCTTCGGGTACAGATATGGTGGACATTTATACTTGATGACACCGAAAAGTAGACAGGCCAAGGGCAATTTCTAACACGATTTCATTTCGAAAAATTTATCTAGCTAGTTCTCATACCTGGAAAAAATCGTTTTCTCTGGAAAAAAATGTTTTCTGTATTTTCACCTGAGCAGAGCTTGGTGTCTCAGGTACTATTATATTATCTGCGGTACTGGCATGGGGTTTGACTGGAAGCTGACCGTCGCTTAGTAAATGCTATGCAGATAATGAAGAACCATAACAAAGGTACAGTTGATGTAAATATTTAGTGATTTTTTTTAGGTAGCTATAAAACCTTTTTGATAATTCAGTTATTACATTGAGTGAGAAAGTTAAAAACTTGGGGATATTCATCAACAAAAACTTTTCATAGACTGCCCAACTGCAGGAAGTTAGCCGCAAGTTGTTTGCATCTGCTGCAGTTTTGAGGAGACTGCGTAATTTTCTTCCGACTGCCACCAAGATTGCGCTTGCACAATCTCTTCTTCTTCCCATCCTTGATTATGCTGATGCCAGCTATCTTGACCTTACTCAAGACAACTCGATAAACTTGAGCGACTTCAAAATGTTTGTATAAGGTTCATATTTGGTTTGCGCAAATATGTTATGTTATGTTTCCGAATTCCGTGTAAAGCTCAAGTAGTTACCAATTCGCCTTCGCCGGAATGCTCATATTCTTTCTGTTTTGTACAATGTGCTCTTTACTCCTTCCACGCCTCTTTACCTCAAGGATCGTTTTCAGTTTATCTGCGATTCCCACACGAAGTCTCTTAGGTCATCAGAAAACTTGCGACTTAAAATGCCTATGCATTCCACATTTTTTTTTGATAAAACATTCACTGTCCAGGCTGCTCGTTTGTGGAATGCATTGCCTGACCCAATAAAACGTGGTCAGTCGTTGCCTTTCTTTAAAAAAACTTATAAAGGAACATTACTTGTCTCTGTGATCCTGTCCTTGTTTAATCTGTATTTTTTTCCTGTTTGTGTAGTTAGATGTATGTATGTATTTATGTATCTATTTTTGTAGTTTGTTTTTAGTACCTAATTGTACTGAGTAATAATAATAATTTGAAATTTGCACCAAATGCAACCCCATATCGTGTCCAGGCTATCTCTATCCATTCAAGGTTGCCTGGAAGAGATCGCAGAACGCAATAAGGCCGCCTGTTGTATGTTTGTTTAATTTTAATGTCTCCTTTTGTATTTTTTTATCTTGGTGTACAATAAAGCATATATAAAATAAATAAATAAAACCGGCAAAAACCGTTTTACGTCCTAGGTTGACTACAATGGTTGAATTGCAGAATAGAAGACTATTATTTGACAGGCCTGTAAATAATTAAGTAAGTACCGATATATTTCCATTCCCATCAAACAAAGTGAGATTATCCTATGATGCATTGACGGCACCATCTGATTATCATAATGCCCCCAAATGTTATAGGCACCATACGAAGTGACCAAATCTCTAATTTATGGACCCCAATGTAATGTAGTAAGGCGGCATTATTATAACTTGTAATAGAAGTTATCAAAAGCTTTAGAAAAAGGTGTTATCCTATCAGCGATAGTGATTGTCGAAATGCCAAAATGTATGGGATAGATCACGTGACATTTCAATAGCGCTTGGCATCCCAAACAGTGCCGTAACTAGGGCGGTGCCAGGCACAGGGCGCATATCCTGGAGGGGCGCAGAAATGACCAGACCAGGAGCTGGTCTGCCCTCCAGAGCGGCGCCGCCCTGCGGTTAAAATGATTTTTATTCTATAAGGTTGCGAATCGAATCTTTCCGTGCCTCGGAAAGCACGTTAAGCCGTTGGTCCTGGCTGACATTTGAAGATCTTTGACAGTCGTTACGGGTAGTCAGAAGCTTGAGATCTGATACCAGCCTTGCCAAGGGGTACCGTGTTACCCATGTTTCTGGGTTGTGGAGGTCAGATAGGCAGTCGCTCCATGTAACATACTGGTACCCAGCCGAATCCGGTAAGACTGGAAGCCGAAACCAATATAGTTGGGAAAAGGCTAGGCAGATTGAAGGTTGCGAATCGAGTGGCGCGGATGGAAGCACCATCACCCGTTTTAGCCCTATTTCACATCTAACTTAAAATTAGAAATAATGGTGAAGAGTTCCGGGAGGTAGGACTTTTTGAGGGATATTTCTTGTTCTTTCAGGATCTTTTTGCAATTTCAAATAACTGGAATAGTTTTGAGATTGTTGCAAAAAACCAAACCTCTTTTTTTACTATTTTTCTTTTTATAACGTTTGCAACTATTCCGCCACTTAATTTTTTTCAAAATGTTTCTCGATGTCATTCCGAATCGAATAATCATTCAGTAAGCTCAAATTTTAAGACGTACCTGCACCCAACGGTGGGCCAAGAAAGATTGTCTGGCGTAGCGATTTTGTCGATTGAAAGCGACAGCACGGGCGCAGTTATAGCAGAAGCTCGCACCGGACGCATAAACGGCTAGTTACGGCACTGGACATTTTAGCAATCGCTATCGCGATGCTTTTGTTTATAGAATGTCACTTGCCTAGTTCACCTTCAGCATTAGGAAGCAATACCAAAGGGGTATTGCTTCCTAATGCTCAAGGTGATATTGGTAACAATGAAATTAGGCAACTTTACCTTCAAACCTTACCTTGCTGGCTAATGTCTTTTTTATAGCATGAACCATGTTTTAGTTCTAGTATTTACAGATAAGACGGAACACTGAATTAAATACATAAGCAACTATCAAATTGACAGCTGTCGCTTGTTGTTTATTCAAGGTTTTTTTATAGTTTTAATGGCGTTTCGTTTTAATTTTCATTGTAATGGCGATGGCATCTATTCAGATGCCTATAATATTAATAAAGCTGTTCCCCGCGGCTTCGCTCCCGTGGACCACCCCACAGGACCCGTTTTCGGGATAAAAAAATAGCCTATGTTACTCAGGAATAATGTAGTTTTCTATTGGTGAAAGAATTTTTTTAATCGGTCCAGTAGTTTCGAAGCCTATTCGGTTTTTGTTTGCTTGTACCGAACAAGCAAACAAAAAAATATTTCGTCTTTATAATATCTATTATTATTATTATTTATTTGTATTGGGTGAGTCAGTACACGTAACTTTAATTATCTTTGAGCACTCAACAAGGGACTTCGCAGAGAGCTCTTCAAATAACACAAATTATAATATACTTTCGACAGCTAATTACGCAAGCTTTGTCTCTGAGTTTATATTCATTAGGGTATTCTATCCCCTCCGTCCATTCTAGCGTCTGTCATCAACTCCTACATAAACTCGGTCACTCAACAGGACATTGAGAACAATGCTCCAACTTCCCCTAAGCAATAAAAACGCGGGAAGGAAAAAATTGGTAAAAGAACCGAAGTTACCGCCATAGCTCAAAGAATTAGTCAGGCCACATTGCTTGTAGAACCGATCACAGCTGGCAGGAAAGTTCTGCATGTCGACCACAAATCGGGCAATATTACGTACTTCTAGAACATGAATAAAAGGGCGAGGGCTATTAAGGATGATTCGATTATAAGCAAATATAACAGAAAATAAGGGTAAGTAGTGAATTTGTAGGTATAATCATTGTGGAGGTCAGATAGGCAGTCGCTCCATGTAAAACACTGGAACTTAGCTGATTCCGGTAAGACTGGAAGCCGACCCCATTATAGTTGGGAAAAGGCTAGGCAGATGATGATGAATCATTGCTTATTACAAATTAGCTGTCTTTGAAGTTTCCGTGCTCAATGATTTACCATTCACAATATTTTATCTAATAATAATATTATAAATGCGAAAGTTTTGATGAATGTTTATTACTATAAATAATAATAAATAAAAATAAAATAAAATAAAAACTATTTATTTTAGATTTACGGAATCCATAAAATGTTAGTACAGTAAACAAACCAAACAAATAGGGTTAGTAAATAAAATTAAAGAAAACAAAGAGACATTTATTTCATCATGTGGGCCGTGACCCAGTGTTGGACGTACCGTACTATTACACGCCAGAACGGCTGAACGGATCTGGTTGAAATTAGGCACAGAAATAGATTAAAGTCTGGAATAGCACAAAGGCTAACCTAACAGTCCATTCTTATGCAACGCCAAAAGCTAAAAGTGCTCGATGGTTAAAATGAAAAGCAGTTCAGTTCTCAATATTCCGTTGTGACAAGCTACAACAAAAACATCTCTAATTTAAAACCACTTTCAGAAGATAGGTATAACTTTTTCAATATTCATTGCAGACGAACATCCCAAGAAATAAAAATCAAGTAAGAATATATCAATTCATCTCGAATTGCAATCAGGAGATTGTGGAAACTTACAACATATTTCAAAACCGAGGCGGAGATACTATTTTCAAAATCAATAACTATTCATACGGGTCGCTCGGTGCCTATACAAACATTATTCGAGCGCTGAACTCTTTGATAAATAAGAATATTCTTCAAGTCGACGTCGCGATGTCTTTACGTAGGTACCGCAAGAAAATCTGTCGGAACAAACCGTAGCTCGACCGGGGTTTTATTATACAACCCTTGTAAAATGGTCGCTCAAACGTGCCGTTTACTTAAAAAAACTTACGAAGGGTCTAATCGAAATTATCTTATAAGAAGCTTACGTCATTATCCTATTGAAATAAACCTGACAGGTTAAAGATTCCTTGTGTAAGTAGCTTTAGCTTACCTATTTACCTATCTAGGGTTTAGGCACACCTTTATCATTTGTAGTTCACTTTGCCTAATAGAGGAGGAGCTCATAAGGATTTTGAGCAACCATATTCAGGGCGAAAAGTTTAGCTGAGTAGGCGAGGCCTGCTGAGAGAATACCGAGAATATATCTGAAAAGTTTCAGATAGGAGCCCTTTGGTCATGGGTCCATTTTCAGATTTCAATATGGTTGCTCAAAACCCTTATGAGCTCCTCCTCTATAATTTTATATGGTGTCTATGCATCTTGGCTTCATTTAATTTTGATATTAAGATAATGGCTCCACAAAAAAATCGCAGTTTCGCGACTTTTTTCGTCTTTGCAAAAAGATTACAAAACCTTAGTAGTTATTCATATAACACCTGCATATACGCGTACTCAATAAATACGGTTTTCTAAGCTTTTTCATCCGAGAAATGAATAGCAAACATGATAGACATTTCCTGTGGTTTTACTAAAGGCTATTCAGCGAGATGAGTTGAAAAATGTAAACAAGGTGTCTTTCAGAGGGTTTGGAGCGAACGAGAAGCATATGCATGTATGTCCACTTAAACTGAACGGCGGTTGATCTTTCAAAGTAGCTAAAGCTGAGGGCCGGTTGTAAACGATTTAAAAAATGTCTTACATGAGTGTTTTTGGAAACGTTTCCAATTTCTGTTTAAGAGTTTGATTTCTGACTGACTGCCTGGTTGTCTAACGATTGCAACGTAGTGACCGCCAGTCCTAGGTTGTATCTCTGCCTATCCATTCGGGAAACACAAGCATCATAGCTTTTCCAGCTGCTTTTTTCACTTAACCTTTAATACCACAGGAACCATGCATCCATTTAATAAAGCCTAGAGCCAGATATACAGTTTCGCAGAGTGTGATAGTGTAAATTTTGTGATCAGTGTAGTATTTCCAGAGATTTCCTTTTACAAACGTATAACCAACATTACCTGTCTATAATTTTATTTTACCTAGATGTGGCATATTAAACAATACCTGCGACTGAAGTCATGACAAGCATTTCCAGTAACAACTCATAGGTTACAATTTTCAACTGATCACTTTACAATAGTTTACAAGGAATCCTTTACTAGCACAAAGCATCTAGTAGTGTCCGACCGAAAGTTCGGTTTCGGTCGAGTATCGGCAAGAAAACGAGTTTCGGTTTAGTTTCAATTTCGGCGGCAAATCTGCCGAAACTACGACCGAAACCGAAACTGCATTCGGGAGTACTCGCGCTGTGAGCGGTCATGTTGAACACGTTAAATTCCATCCAAGCGAGTAAGCGACGAAGACATATTGCCACGTCCACGTGCCTAATCATGTCGTGACTGGCTTGTGTTTGCAGTTCGTTTTGTTTGTTGTGATTTATTTTGCATTCGGTAAGTTTTATTACGTGATATAGCATAAGAGTAGGTCATCATCAAAAAATAATTCATTATAACAAACTAATACTTATATTATAGTAGAATCAAGTTTAACCTAACTATTTAAATATTTTTTTGGTTGTTGTTTATCATACCAATAAGTGAAAATGTCGAAGACTGCATAGCTATGTGATTTAAAGATAAAAAAGTAAATACTGACTGATTATAATAACGTTTTATATATTTTTCCTTCAAAACATGATCCTTGTAAGGCAGTTTCGGTTTCGGTTTCGGCCGAAACTGAGACTGTTGTCGAAATTCGGTTCCGGTTGTTGTTTCGGTCGTAAAAACCAGTTTCGGTCCGACACTACACTAGGAATACCATTCCACCTCTCAAAGATTATGAAATGGATTGGATTGTGAGCTATGTAGAGCTGTTTATGGCAATGTGTAAGCTTTGGTTGCCTATAATTGGGTGTGCATTGCAGGAAAATATATTTTTAAAGATTTTTTATATTTTGTGTAAGATGCTATTGTTTTGTAACACTCATTGGTGATCCTTAAATTAATAATTATATTATCCATAGGCTTTGGCTGTGGACCAAACGTTTAAACTATAATCGTTAGTTATGCCACAAAACCCATATACAATGTTTATCCCACGCCATCATTTGGCATTACGTCGAACTCAATCGCAGAAGGCCTTAGGATTTTAATCCGTTCTGTGTAGGCCATATTTGTATAATATAATAATACGCCTTTTCATGGTGCAGGTTTTGCGGAAACGCCACAGCCCACAAGCCGTTTATTTTAGGCTTTCAATGAACCGCAGGTTTCTGTTTCTGGTCTATTCTTTGGTTTGGTTTTTATATAAAAGGCCTTTGGTCCATGACTGAAACGATTAATGTTTTACCGCAACTTTACTCTGAGACAAGATTTAGGAATAACATTTTTTTTTATGAGCCTTTTATGTCCCACTGCAGGGCAAAGGCCTCCCTTCCGTCTTTCCAGTTTTCCCTGTCTCTTGCTATTAACATTTATTTATTTATTAATAAAAAAACGTTGCCTCACACTAGGATTTTTTCCTGTATCGTGGTTGCATTTACAAACATTTAAACTCACGTACACAAGACGCCCAGATCCGCAACAACTATCTGTAGGCCATACAAATATTTGTTCCGTGCGGGCATCGAACCCGCGACACTCAGCGCTGCAGCCGATCGCTCAACCGCTGCGCCAACCATGTCGTTAAAATCATTAAAACATATTTTACTTTGGTCCTAAAAAACACCAGATATCTATCTTATGCACTTGCCTAAAGAGTCAGTCTTTACAACGGTCTAGCAAGTACAGCTTTACGACATTTAGAAAATACAAAAAAAAACGTACTTTAGTGACTCCTGTTCTAAACAGCGAAGAGATAAGTATTTTAAAGTCAATGGCAGCCCACAGTAAGTCGTCATTTGAAGATCTGATTAGCCGCGAGCTCTCCCGTGCGTCGGTAACGTGGGGAGCATTTGTAACCAAACAGTTCATACATGTTAAATATGCTAAGGAGGTCTACTATCGCCAAGATAACGATTCCCCGTCTTTCTTTTTCCTGAAAGGGGAATAAATTGTCAACCCATTTGCTGTATGAGATGGCCCTTAAATGTTTAAATAGTTATTTATGCTACAAGTGCGGGAAGTAGGTGATTTCCGATGAGTGGCATTTTTATTCACGAGCGAGCGAAGCGAGTGAGTGGATAAATCGACACGAGTCGGAAATCATCTTACGCACGTGTATCATACAACATTTTACTATGCATTGTGCGAGGAAATAAAAAAATATATCTGAACCAAGCAAGAATTAATAAAATGGCGCTTATTCAAGGGCGCTCAGCATATCCACAGATTAACTAATAGTTCATAGTTCTACTGCGCATGTGCAATAGCTGTCACGTCATAACGCAAAAAGGCACGAGCAAAATATTAATTCTGCCAAACATATTTAATGAATAATTAAAATTAATTTATTGATCAAAATCTAAATCTAGAGTAATTAAAAACGCCTTAAATGACGTATTAGTTTTGTTTTACTTTTTATATGAATGATAATCTGTACTTAACTAATTTTAAAACTTTTCTCAAATAATAATAACTCTATGCGGCGGGCTGACGTTGGAGTTAAAAATTAAAAAAGTACAGGAAAGTAAAAAGCACTAGTAAAAAAAAGTGACACTTTCCGCACAGTTTGGCTGCTTGGAAAACGCTCTTTTCGAGGACATGCATTGTAAAATATTTTTTGACAATTTGTATGGCTTTGGGTCAACATTTGTATACTGTGCAAATTTTAAGACTATAGTTTGGCTGTAAAAGTTATTGTGTGAAAGCACGTAAAAAAGTTGAACTCTACGTACGTCTGACCCAAATAAAAGTTTACTTATTTAGTGTGTTAAGTAAGAAAATAAACGTTACATGATGACAGTATGAAGTTTCCCTAAGGTTAAGTAAATACATTCGTTTCGCTTCAACAAATTTCTTTCTCCGCTACATAGCGACAGCAACTATTCACTAGTAAACCACCCTCTTTACATCATATAGAGACCTGTAGATTTCAAAGCGGTTTGCCCTCGGCCTGTCTTTCAAAACTTTACAACTCCTTTCATATCTCCGCTTCAATTTCGCAGCGCAATTTATATGCACTTTGTAGCGGTGGCCGTTCACAAGCACCTCACCGTGCCGTTTATTCCTGGAGAGTGCTACTGTTAAACGCCGTTTTTTCTGCTGAAGAAGAGTCGTTGATGACGGCGTTCATAGTTAATGAGCAGCTAGTATCCGGTGGGTGTTACCGCGCAAATTGCCCGCTCTTTACAGGTTGTCGTTTGCCAACTCGACGGAGCCAGTCTAGCGTGAAAGACGTTTCCGACCGTGCGTTATTGTTTACCGCCGAAATGACTTCCTTTGCTGGCGCACCTGACGAACAGATTGCAGGTGCAGCAACTGCACAAACATATCTCTTTTTGTGTGACACGTACAAAATATAGCCATCAATGCGGAGCTCTCCACGTTAATAGCACGTTTTGTGTGACCGAATAGCTTCAGGCTTTGAATACGTCACGTTTTGCCAATGTACACAATTTTTAACTTTACAAAAAGGAGGGAGGTTCTATGTTCGACTTCTTTTTTGTTTTTTCTCCGATTTCTCCGTCAATATTATTGTGAACGGATTTAGAAAAATCTTTTTTTTTATTATGTTCCTGTTTTGGTCCCATTTAAATTTGGTGAAGATCTATAATATATATGAAGAACTTCGGCGATATACAACAGAACTCTTCAATAAATGACGGCCAATCTTTCAGGCCGGTTTCATGTTATTCGTGTAATCTATTCTGGCTTCACTTTGGGCATTATGGTTATACAAAGCAAATCAGATAGGTTTGCAGGGCACACCAACATAGATATTGGTGTGCGTGAAATCAACGATTGTATTACTTCACCTATTGATTATTGTTTGCTTCACACTATAGAAGCATAAATTTCACTATGTAATTAACTGGTCCCGTAGCATAGGTGTATGCATTCGCCTGATAAATCAAATGTCAATGTAATTTTGTTGAAGTTTTATTTTTGTATTTTACTTGATAATAAGAATATTATTCGAGAAAAATATTAGGAAGTAAAAATTAAACAATTTGTAATGACAAATCAACAATATTTATTGACTAGGTATAATTACATATTATAAAGTTTTGTGCATGACAAATATTGTAAGTTGGACAAGAGTTAAAGCTATTTTTCATAATCAAGTGGGTAATTTATTTATTAGTGATATGAATAAACATGTTAGTTAGTAAGATATATATTAAGATACAGGTATCCTTAATTGTTATCTCATTAACAATAACATCACTTACATAAAATAAATTTAACTACCCTCTGATTCACAAATAAAAGCACAACACGCAGGTATAATATCTAAAAACGTAACGAAAGCCCGATAGTCAATAGCATTATGACGTGAACTTAAACTACTAACCTAAATATGATTGGCATTCTCAGAGGGTAGACAATTAATACATTTTCAAATATAAAGAAGCACTGAATTGAAGAAACAAATGTAAAATATTTAATTAAAACATACAAAAACATTGGCCGTCTGCAGTCGGATTCGATCATAAAGCCGTTAGAAATTTTATAATGCACGCTCGACTAATGCGCCACGGAGACAATTGTTATACTAGCTAAATTTATGCTTCATATTCCCCGCAACATTAAAGTGACAAGAAATTGCAAGTGTGTGCGTGGACAACGGATTATTGTGAAGCAAACACTAATAAATATACAAAGTAATACACCCGTTGATTCTTCGCACACGAAACATCTATGTTGTTGTGCCCTGCAAATCTATCTAATTTGCTTTGTGTACCTTACTAAAAAACTGGCCCATTATGCACTATAACAAAAAATTGAAAATAAGAAAGTACATGAAAAATAACTTCAATTTCTGAAGTCAGTGTTATAAAACCACCGACTTCCGAAATTGAAGTAATTTTTCACTTTATTATATATTTTTGTAAAAACAAAACAAAAAAAACTTGTCTAATCATTTGTTAGGGCGCATGGTTGGCAATTTATACGACACACTAAATTAAAGTTCTTTGTAATAATTATTTTATGTTTTAATAAAATTTCGTTCATAAATCTTGTCTGTAACGACTCGAATTAACTAAAAATAAAAGTCCATTGAATTTGTGCCAATGCCAAGTCGGTTGAACTAACATGGATGAGTATCTTTCTGTAACAAGGACGTTATTATCTATTTCAATATTACTGAAATTAAATAGTTAAGTATATTGGATACCTATTAGTTAGTTATTGAAAAATACAAAACAATTATACGAGGAAAGAGGCAGGTATCAATATCACTAATGTCTTTTTAAACAAGCTATATTGTATGAATATTTCATGATATTGTCGCACAAAGGGCGTGCAATGATGAATGGCCTTCAATTAATTATGTAACGTACTTGCTAAGACTATAATAGAACCGTAAAGTGGCAACCCAGTTTTAATTAATTGTCCGGCAAGTCGATTTTCTAGTAGCAATGTAAAAAAATCTACATTTCTAAAATATTTCGTAGCTGTTCATGAATACCAAAATTATCATTGCAAATTATTTATTTTTAAGTACCAAAATCCGTCAAATAATAGGTTTATAATAGTTTTCTTTTTTAGGGTTCCGTACCCAAAGGGTAAAAACGGGACCCTATTACTAAGACTCCGCGATCCGTCTGTCAGTCTGTCTGTCCGTCTGTCACCAGGCTGTATCTCATGAACCGTGATAGCTAGACAGCTGAAATTTTCACAGGTGATGTATTTCTGTTGCCGCTAACTAAAAACAGAATAAAGTTAATATTTAAGTGGGGCTCCCATACAACAAACGTGTTTTTTTTTGCCGTTTTTTGCGACAATGGTACAGAACCCTTCGTGTGCGATTCCGACGCGCACTTGGCCGGTTGTTTTCAATTAGGCACTTGTCCCATAGTAATTATTAATTTTGTTAGGTTAATTCTTCAATTTCTCATATTTACATTTAAATTCCGTCATAACACTATAAACAATTTCAAGGCAATTTTACAGAAATATTTATTTGAAGAGATAAGTCATATGACTTATGTTATTTTAAATTCTTCACTGGATCCTGCTCTCTATATTGTCATCTTACTCTGTGACCCTAGAATTTGCTGTAAGAGAACTGAACATTGAGTTGAGCTCGCCTTTGTACAAGTACGAACACTGTACCTATGTAATGTTGTTTTTGGTGTACAATAAAGAATTTAAGAGTTATGCCAAGTGATTTTGAACAGTTAAAAAAAGTTTTTTTATTTAATTATATTTATTATATTTATTTTATAAGTATTTAATATTAAATAGTTACAATTAATATGCACGCTTGCTGCAGATTATTCAATCTTCACAGTGGCAAAAGAAAAAAAATGTTATGAAAAAACAAAACTTTACCTATTAACTATTAAAATAAAACGGATTGCCATAAAAAAATAATAAATAACTTCCATTGTTACGAACCAAAGGATTGTGAAAATGGCTATTTTATTATTCAGTATGAAAACATAGAATGATGACGCTGAAGTTCGTCAGCGCGCCTGGCACACGTTTCTTGTTGAACAATTGTTAGTGGCTTATTTTCAAACTGTGGCGATTGTGTGGCACATACTTGTAGCATCGACATATTTCGAACCTCCAGTGATTAATGTATTTTCTATTATGGCAATTGGACGCAGTGCGCATGCGGCGGGTAGTATTATTAGAGAAACGGTAAACGAGATCACACGGCTTCCTCGCTCGCTTACCGACTCCCGAGTAATGTGTCCGCGGGACTTACAACCTATGTGCGTACGCTGAAGCTTTCGACCTGTGTTTGTTAATGCATAAAAGTATTAATTAAGTGAGAATAACTATTTGTTGAGTTGTGCTCAGTGACACGGGATGATGACCGCCAATAACTGTGATAGTGGTACGTCTATTTTTTTTGCATTTTCTATTTTTGTTGGCATTATTTCGTGAGAATCTTCCGCAAAAATATTTGGCTCAAGAATATTTTATTGTTACGAATTCTTCAATGTCCTTATTGACTGGTAAGAAGGAATTTATAAACCTAGCTCTATTTCCTGTTTCTTTTGGTAACAGGAAATAGAGCAAATTAATAACGATAATTATCATTATTATTATATTCATAATCACATTGAATTGTTCTCTGCTACTGTCGCTCAAGTTATTATATTCGCCCCATTCCGTCCAATGTTTTTGTTTTAATAGCCAGCAACAATGGCCCGTAGATCTGCCTACGAACGGTACTTAATTATTATAATTGAATTCAGCTCATACTGATTAAAAGTGGCTGTTTTCAGAGATTGGTTGGCATTATGGATGAAAAAAAGAATAAATCGTGTCCATCGAAAATTTTATTTTTTGCTGTTGTTTTTATGAAATTTATTATTTTGCCAAATCCAATAGTTGCTAAAGAACATTGTGTATAGTACAAAAAACATTTTTGCTTCTGTTGATAAGTCCGAGAGTTGATAAGCAGCTGGTATTTCCGTACTAAAATCTCAATGAATTGCTATAGTTTGGGCTATGAAGAAATAGTTACAAACTATTTTACATTTACTATAGAAATGGTGGAAAAAGACATACATAACATCACCTATAATTAGACCTTATAGGTGATGTTCTTCAGAAAGGTCAGGTGCGCAGACCTCATAACCAGCGTGTGTGTATGGCTAGATGTATGAATGTGAGTGAAGTAAAAGAAGTATGTAAGGATCGTAGCAGGTGACATTCTGTAGTTTCTGCCTACCCCCATGAAAAAAAGGCGTGTATGTATGTTCTATACATACATACATAAACTCATGGTTTAGCAACCTACAAAATTATTTACAGAATATCCATTCTGTTGATAAATATTACCAATTTTTTTAGGTAATATTTGTTTACATAATTCTCTACCTCTCTCTAATATTTTATTTCTGCAAAAGGAAAGCTTGTCAAACTTTTACTGACTAAAACCCATGCATGTTTTTTCAGTTGCTAGTACCAGGGCCGCGGTAACACTCTTTCAAAATTATCCGCGACCCATGAGTAACCCCGTTAGGTGATTAATTTTCAAAGAATAGGGTTTTATTGTTTACCCAAATCTGGTCTACTGGCAGTTTCAATCTGGCAGTCCGGTTGCACCAAGAATCGTCCCTCAGCCTTGTCCCCTTTCCTGATGATAATGGACGCTCTGACCTCGAACACACAAGAAAAGGCAGAGAGTGGCCTAGCGGTTCAGAGGAAATTGGAGTTGTGGTGGCAAAAACTGGAGAGTGCTGGCCTGAAATTGAGCAGAAACAAAACTAGATTTTTAGTTCTGCGATTTCGACTGTCTCTTGATTTCTATACAAATTGCTCTCGCCAGAATGCCCGTACCGACTTATTCCACCTTTCGGTACCTCGGGGCGCTTGCCCTAGGTGATGGCAAGGTAGACCAAGACGAAACGCGCTCGCGCACGCCCCGAAGTTAAAAATCAAAAGGACCGTAATAAAAACTGTCGTAAACATACATTACGACAGTTTTTATTACGGATCAGAATGTTGAATCTGGAAAAAGATGGATGAAAAGAGATTGTATGTAGTGAAGATAAGAATATTGACATGGATGGATTGAGTGAGGAGTAATATGAAAGAAAAGAGAGTTAGTGACAGCGTGATGGTTGACAGAATGAATTGGAAGAAGAAAACGTGTTACGCTGACCCCATGTAACTTGAGACAAGGGTTGGAAAATGATGAGGGAACAACGGCTTGTATCATAATTCGTCATTTTGCCGATGGGAAGGGGAATTCCCCTTGGGTACAGGCCTTCTCAAATAATAATCTATGATTGTCTCAGATTTTTCTAATTCAGTTAGTGATGTCAACGTAACTTAAACAATGCCTTTGTTAAATGTTTTACCCCGATTCAAGTGTCAATATCGATGAACAAAAGAATTCGATAAGTGGCGAATGATAACGAGAAGACTAGTTGGAATCATCCCACTTAAGAGCAAACGTGATGCGCTTAAGTATAACACACGCGTGATAAGGCTGACTGGTTGAAAATGACTAATGCATTAAATCCACCTCTGTAATTTGTGTGCGTAAATAAGAAAATAAACATTTAACTCAGATTTTCATCCATATTTAGGTACACATAAAGCAAACATTAAAACAAATACCCAAAAAATACACAGTTAGAGCCTTTCCTGATGATGCGACGATAGTCCGGTATGTGATTTCACTAAGCGAAATTGCAAGTAAGTTCACATGGATGCAATTCGACCCATACGCACTTGATTTATCTTATAAAATAAGTGCGCAATATAGCCTATCGATGCAACTTAAATTGCGTCGCGCCATATTCAGGAAAGGGCCTACAGGACTTAACATTAAACAAAAAGTACCTACACACATTACATTCATCAATGCGGATACTGTCCACTGTCCACAGTGCAGTGTGTTAGCGTATCCAGTGGCGCAGCAGTGAAGAGTCCCACATATCCACGATCATGCTCGGTTTGCTGTGGTTGCTGGACCTAACTCAGCAGTAAGTGCATCGCTGCTGAGTCGTGTACCAAACATGATCGTGGACATGTGGGACTCACTGCTGCTTACGCTATACGCTTACACACTGCACTGTGAACAGTGGACAGTATCCTCCTTGATGAATGTAATGTGTGTAGGTACTTTTTGTATAATTGTTAAGTCCTTATAAACTTCCTCCTTCCTCTATTGTTTCCTTATAAGAGCATGACATCCATTAAATAAATAACAACTCTGTCTTGCTGGTTTAATAACCACATGGCGAGATGGCCGTAGTTACTATTTTCCAATCCAATCCAACACGCCATTCGTGTTCGCCAACCTGACACATGAAATATGTATCAACTATAAATTGAACAAAGCACCTTTGGCATCATTACTTCCTGTCACACTAGGCAAAAAATATGTCGATTTACCATAAAAATACGCAAGGTAACACCGGCCTTAATAAATTAATTTCATCACTGATAAAATGCGATTGGCATTTGTCGAACATTATGCAAATGCAGTAAAACTATGTATAATAAAATACTAGTTACCTATGTAGGTATTTATGACTGTGCAAAGGTTATCAATGTATAAAATAGTTGGAAAATAATAATAAGCAATGAAAGTGACTGGGTTAAAAAATAAGCATTTGAGATCTTTTTCCGAAATAGATGGCTGGGTAGTTTGTACAAAATGTCATTTAATTTTGATTTCTTGTTTAAAATTCGTCTTTGCGTCATATCTGTTTTAATACAATGTCCTTCTCTGACCTATTTATGTTTTTTAATATTAAGCTGACAAATTAATACACCAGATGTTCAGACTCGCAACACTTTTAATGTTCAATTCAAATCCACAAAATTTTCGTACCTACTACAAAAATATATGGCACTCAATTTTTAACGGAAGTACAGAAAAGGTTGTTGGATGCAAAAAGATATGATCATACTGCAAACTGCGCGGTCGGGGGCCTTCGAGACGACACACTGGTCCTGTGCCAACTTTATTCTGATCCTTTGAAGAATACTATTCACCATTATACACTGCAATGTGTTTTGTCATGAAACTCTCATGTATGTATTATTTATGTTCCGAGGCTTCGCGCCAGTGGCCTATCCTACAGGAACTGCGCATTTTTCTGACTAAAAGGTAGACTATGAAACTTGGCGATAGTGTTGGCTTTCTACCAGTGACAATCTTATTGTAACTGCTCTAACAAATATGTAACCTCTTTATAATATTAGTTTAGAAAGCAAACTATCTGGCTTCGTACCATGACGTGTCAAAACTATAATGGTTCGACTGTGAAAAAGGCACAGATGTATACAAGTCATATACATATGTCCCTTACGCACACTGGAAATAACCTTGCCCTAAGAGGTTATGGCCATCCTCCTGTTTCCCGCAACTTACGCAGATCAAGGATCGAGTTTAGAGAATCTTGTATTTCTTATGGTACTGTGATTTAGTTTGTGCGTTGCTTGCAGTCAGTTAGTCAAAGGACTATTTTGATACAAGGTCGAATTAAATTAACAAAACTCGACATACATGATGTATCGATATCTAATGACAATAAAACGACAAAAAAAAGCCTTGACTCGAGTAACTACAGCTGATTACGAAGTCATCGACCGCCGATTGTATAGTAACTTGAAATTTTGAGATAAGAACAATAATGTTTCAACTGTGTTAGATATCGATATCCATAACGTCTACGGAGTTTTGCTAGTCGATTTAATTTGTCCTTGTAAACCTACATTGTATAAAGATGCAGATGCAGTGTATGGTCTGATATCGCTCACATGTGGCTCTACAATAACCGCTATTTTTTGTTGGTTTATTTGCCTCAAGTACATCATAGCACGTGTGTACCTACAGTTTGCCGACAAAGCAACATTTGTGTCATCTGTCCTTATGGTTACACCAGTGATAATTCTTCCATACAAACGTAGTCTAGAGATTACTCCACTGTTTGACGATGTACGTTCAAAATAAAAAAAGGATATCAATATGTCTCATCATTATCTAGCCCTGTATGGAGCCAAAAAATTTTAAAATATATATATTTGAAAGTTATGAGCGTCGAAAGTTCCACATTTCGACACTAATTTTAACGCATTTTTGGGCGCAAATAAATACCATGAGAAGACGGAAAATTGCAAAACGGCCACCATACAAGGATAGATTATTAGTTCAACAATGCAAATAATTTTATTTTGAACAGATACGTTTAGTCGTTTTTTCATGATATCCAGACTCCCAAAGGTCTGTTTATAAAATTTCGCGCACTCGGTTTCGTCCTAAATCATTATCCATTTCGCTTCAAATTTGCAAAAGTGTGTATTCGTACGCAAACTAGCTTCCTTCTGGTCATCACAGCATCTATCTTTTCCGCACGTGTTGTCGGTTGATATAAAATACATTTCAACCCCGCGCACAAAATATAGTTCGTGCCGTCGACTAGTGTACCCTTAATCCGATTAACAGACCAAATATCACAGTAGGTATAGCTGCAACCCAAGACTAAGTGTCGCCGCACACGGGCCACACGCGACAGCCACAAACACCGCCACGAGAAGCTAGAAGCGTGTAGCGTGTGGCGGCCACCGGCGTCAACCGTGTGCGGCGAGTCCATACAAAATGTATGAAAACTACAGGAAATATGCCAGTGGCGACGTTTTGTGGTTGTGGCCGGTGGCCCCGTGTGCGGGGACCCTAAAAGCTGCATACAAGCTTGCATTTATTATTTTAGTAGCGTCAAGACGTGTTCGTTACCAATTCCAATGATATTCTATTTTGATTATCTCCATTGTTCTTATTTCAATTGAGTGTCATAGAAGAGTGGGTTTATTTAAACACTGTATTATTTTTGTAGATTGTATTTGGTTATCAATTGTCTCTCTCTCTTGGAATAGTTGAAGTTGTCGATAATAAGGTAGTTATAATGAATATTACAGAAATAAGTCATGTAGTTTTCGCGTGAATAAATAAAGGTAGGGTAGATGAGAAAGGGCAAAAACAAATGAAGTTAAGTAATATCACAAAAACAAAAAATTAAACACAGCCAGTAACAATAGAGCAGGCATTTAATAGTTTCGTGTTCATTATGACGGCAGGCTATTCTCTTTTATGCGCGCTCATATTAAAGTCACTCATGATACACGATACCTACTCATAACCATAAATGCCATTCCCGTTTCAGTGTCATTTATTTAACAGCATCACAGCCTAAATAATGAAATACTCCATACAGATACACAATGTCTTGCGACCTTTAACATTAATTTTAAACTTTTCTCGTCGACACCTCGACAAAGTTAATAATACAATTTATAATGCTTTTAACTGAGCCCCTAGCACAAGTTTCTGACGTTTTCGTATCGTCATCGTGACGTTTTCACCAGACGTTAACGTACTCGATACTGCGTCAATTAACTTGGTAGCACGAGTTCAAAAAATGTCTTGCGACAACTCGGAAGTAGTAATTGAACGATGGTTAATTAAGGCCGAGAACCCAATAGCGTTTGGATTGGTTTGTAGTGAAAGAGCGTTCTGAAAATAGAAGACATAAAACGGGTAACTTTGTCTTAAATAATTTAGAGACTAAAACTGTTTTTTTTTTGTTATAAACAAATTTTATAACATATTTAACATTTTTATTAATTCTTTTTTTTAATAAGTCATTGAAAATTTCAGTTTATTGGAGTTTTCAGTTATGATAAATTGTTCGGTTTCGAACGGTCCCGTACATGACGTTTGACAATTGTCACTTAATGTTTGACGGTTTCCTTCAAATTACAAAATTATAAAACCATTAGCACACTGATACAAACGCGTGTAGATGCGAAATTCTGCCGACGAACTTTCCGAACTCATTCACGTCCACACCGAAACTTTAAATACTTTTTTATACTTAATTATTAATTCATTTATTTAAGTCAACAGGGCCCACAGAATAACTTAAGCTTAATACAGAATATTATATTCATAGTATTAGTAACAATATAAACTTATCAATATACTTGATTTCAACTAAACCATTTAAAGGCATTTTGAATAATCAAACAAAAGATGAATCTAGTTGCACATTTGCAAGCGTCAGTAATAGTAGGTCCCTATGGAGAAGAACGTGCAAGAAACTCCAAGGACACTCTTTTCCATGAATACAGTTCAATTACAAGTTACAAGGAAATTACATAGATATGTGAGAACGATGGAAAAAAACTTATACGTATGTTAGTAACACAATAACAAAAAACAACATTTATACACACAAACATTTAACACTTACACACAGGCAACCATCATTGCTTCAGTATTCCAGCTGAAATACTGGAGCAACGATTTTGTACATCACAGCCTGTCAGCAATCATGCCCGGAATGCTAGACATAATAAATATACCTAAATTATTGTTCACCAGAATTTTCCACTTAATCATTCACATTTTACGCATGAAATTAACATATGAATAAATAGATTGCAATAATGGCGGATTTGATCACTTATTTTTTTAATTTTAAATGCCGCGCGGTTGATAAGTACTATCGCATTGCTTCTCGGTGTGAGCAGACCCTAAGGTGTAAACGTCTATTGTTGTTTGTTGTCATTTCAAATAATTATTATAATTTACCAATTCAGACGAAAATAAATAACACAGAACCATCGTAGGTTCTGTGATTTTAGAATTAAGGAATCCAAAAAGAACTTGCTTCACTCAGTTCATCATCATGGTGAACTTCTTAAAAAAGCAAACAAGTAAGTTTATTGCACAGATTCATACAATTATGCAAAATTCGCTTAATCCCATGAGGTCTCATGTAGTAAGAGGCGGGCTTATTACCGTGCACAGCACACAGAGTAAGACTCCGGGTTGCCACTAAGAAATTCCTAATGGAAAAGTCCAAAAACACTGCACGACCAACAATGTTGTATTTAGTTTCAGAATCTTTGTATTTTGTTCTATATCAAGTTCTTTTACCAACAGGAGATGAATAGTAATATTCCGGGTACTAGCTAAAAGCCTTTGTCGTCACCGCAACAATATAAGCCAGTATTGCCACTAAGAGAAGACAAGCCATTCCGATCGATTGCACCACCGTCTACAAGACTGCAGCCATGATTTTTTTCAAAGCCCACGTCCAGCTATTCGACTCTTTGTGCAATAATGACATCTAACGAAGGAATTGGGGGAATATTTTGTAACTTACGACGTTAAAAAGTATCTACAAATTCACAACCGTTTAGGTACAAATGCTCTTTATGCTATTTCAAGCATTTGGAGCAGCTATGAGCTAAGGTTGAAATCATAGAAGCTCTGCCAATTCACTATGATTCGAATATGAAAGAACATTATGTAATACAAAGTTTTGTTAATTAAATCTGTATTTTATTTCATCAATGACTTATGTAGGTTCCTACCATCTACAACAGCTACATATTCTATAACTTATTCTTAATGCAGCTGTTGCATGATCAGCCCATAAAGTTTTTACTACTACACCTAGCGGTAGGAACGGCAAGCGTTTCCTTCCAGAGATTACCTTGTACAAATATAGTAAAAAACCATTTTAAAAAGTTAGTTTAGAATAGAAATTACCTATGTGTGGTGTAATTTTGAATGATAGATTGAAGAACGATGATGAGATGAGAGAGAAGAAGTAATAAGACAACGGTTTAAATAAAGATGTATCAACTAAAACTGAAAATAGTATGTATGCTTAGATGGTTTGACCATCTTGAGAAGATGAATGAAAGGAAACTAACAAAGGGGTATTTAAAAGGCAGAAGTGAGTGAAGACGCCCGCTGGAGACGCCCTAGAAGGACATACACGGATTTTGTCGGCGACGAAACCCTATCTGCAAGCTAAGTAGCAAGTACATAGGTAAAAATGGGATTCATGCAATACCCAAGTATCTGTAATTGTTAATGATTTCTAGTTAGATAGTTTCCAATTAGAAAATATTACGAGTATTAGTGTATTATATTTATTATAGTTATTGTAAGTCTGATAAAGCCAAGTCAGAGGTCTGTGCGGTTCCCAGAGGCAGGCTTAACTAACTCTGATACCAGAGGTGGCCACATCCTCACAAGAAAAGAAAAAGAAGAAGTGTTGTAATGTTATTTCGTTTCTAAGTAGCAAGAGAGTAGTTTTAATATTTTTTTTTAAGTAGATTCATATTAAAATCCTAGTGTTTAATGTAGTTTAATCATTGGTGAAGATACCTAGTTTTTAAAGAAATTTTGTTATGAGTTCATAGTGATCATAGTGATGATGATCTTGAAAACATGATTTTTATGTTTATGGAGATATTGCAACGATATTGAACCATTTTATCCGTTTGAAAAATGTTAATCGGTCCATACGTTTACGAGATTCGCTTATCCAATGTAATGAAGGTGTACCAAAATTTTAATGCTATTGTTCTACGAACTTTTTAATTGTTTTAAAATGTGTAATTATTATTGTCGTATGTCAATAAGGGGTGTAAAAATCTAAAATTGTAATGATTATATTTATGTTTAAAAGGTTAATAAGGCTCTTAAGATTTCGGCTAAGTATCTAAAAATGAACGCAAAAAAATAGCCTAAAACACGTGCAACAAGATTTTTCAAGTAAAAGCCCGATTTTTATTTCTTTAGTCAAAACGTGGGTCTTGTATGTTGGTCGTCCTCGTACCTACCATCCTACACTACATACGCATTCAGAGGTGCGTGGTGACGTGTGCCACCAGCAGAGTCGCCGGACTCAGAGCGTATGGAAAACACGTCAAACAACAGTGGGATACTGTCCCAGGGCGACCGTGGGTACTTACACCACCCTGATGCCTTCCGCAACAGATCTTATTGTGATGTTCTTCAGAAAGGCCAGCGTGCGTGTAGATGTATGAACGTGAATATAACGCAGCAGGTGGCATTTTGTAGTATCTTCCTACTCACACCCATCCGAAAAAAGCGTAAGTTTATGTATGTATGTCCAGATTAGGTAAATTAGGAAAAACATAGTTTCTGTTTATTTAGGTTTTTATTATCACATTATTAGCTTAGTTAGTTACTTAGTTAATTCACGGCTACTTTGTGTACATTTATGTACATGTTAGAAATGTAATAAACTAGCTTCTGCCAGCGGCTTCGCCCGCGTGTATTATACATAATGAACCTTCCTCTTGAATCACTCTATCTATTAAAAATAAACCGCACCAAAATCCGTTGCGTAGTTTTAAAAATCTAAGCATAGGTACAAGTAGGAATTTTAAATAAAAATAGCCAACAAGGCTTTCCATGTACGCATACGGAATGATATGACTTAGGATTCGATTAGTCCTATCACAGTCCACTCTCTGGATCGATTTCTCGTCTCATAAAGATTACTCTGGATTCTGGAACATTGGCTGTCAGGTGGCAATTACGATGGAATTCTCTTCTCTTTCTAATAGACTCTATAGTTAGTCTTTATAATAGAACGTTCGTCACGCTGCGGAGGGTTTCTATTTCATTTTTGTCCTAGTTCTCTCTTTCATTGTACATCTGTCTCTGTTTATCATCGACGGACTAGCTAGACTTGTAGAACGGCTTACGGTTTTTGCTACTTAAAATACTGCAACCATTGCCACAAGACCTGCTGAAGAACATGTTATATTAATACATTTTAGATTTGTATTTTTGGTAATCAGGTAGACAAGAACATTTTAGCTGCCGATAAATGAAAGGGCTTCAGTTGCCTAGAAGCAACTGCCAATGTTGTTTATCCCAAATTCTAACCCATATTCCCAAACTATCTTTGTAAACCGATATAAACCAGTTGCAAAATATATAGGCATACGTACATACTAGTATTATATTAGAGATAATCCCTCATTTATAAAGAATATCGCCGTTTACTTCGATTCTTGAATCTTCAAATGAGTCATGATAGTTATGGAGCACCGCAAGAAAAACGTAGAGTTGCGGCGAATAACACGCTAGAGACCGTACTTCATCACGGCTGGGAGACCGCTCTATGTGTGGCATCGACCGTACAGTGTGGTTAGCATCAATAACTTATAGAAATGATTTATTATAAGAAACTATTACTGTTTGTTTATAAAGAAAATGAAAATTTTACCTACCTCGTTTAACAGCTTCTCCTAGCCTCTTTATTAAAATAGGAGGTAAGATAATCAATAGACAGCATGCCTTCCCCTTTTATTCATGATTAAATAGCATATTATTGCAATAATTACCCAAATAAATACGGAAAATTATTTGACGTGAAATGTCACGCCAAGAAAATGTCAGTGAGATAGTTTTCGACGTGCTTTCGTCACACCTAGCGTAAAACTCGATACTACATGTCAAAATGAAAACTCGTGCTACCGATTCCCATACATTTGGAGCGTTAACGCACCGTAAATACGTCTACTCGATACGAAGGCAATTGTCAAAAACTTGTGCTACCGATTTTTTAGTTCCAAATACGGACACATGGCGCTGATTAATTTTGCATACAAAAATTGTCGAAGTCGATACGTTAACGTAGTCGAACCAATTACGCAGAAACTCGTGCTAGGGGCTCTGGTCATAACATTCGTCCCGCCTAACAGCTTTTGTTCTACGAGTTTTTCGAAATAAGTAAACAAAATTCGTTTGTTTGATGTTCTCATAGGTTACGTAATCAGGGCCTATTGTAATGGATATAAATTACTTAACTTTGCAGTAATTAAATACTAGTGATTGACCCCGGTGTCGTCCTTACTTTTATTTCTTTTTAACTGTACAGCGTAGTCGTAAAAGGTTTCCCTAGACAATAGGCTGTCTAAAATTTGTTTGGAGAGCTAATATTTAAATAATGTTTTCGAGGTTTGATTTTAGTTCCTTTTCTCTGTTTTTTTTTATTTATTCGTAGATGATGCAAAATATTTTGATTTGAATTTTTTTGGGGATTGGAAATAGGTATTGGCGGGGCTTTCCTTTCGCACCAATTATTTTCATTAAAATGCTGTCAAATCATCAAAGTCAAATCAAATAGAGAAAATTAAAATAAACATTTGAAAATCATCTTAAAAGTTTTTTCTAAAAAATATACAGAAAATATTAAGTACACTTGAAGTACACCTATTGTTTGCTCATAACAGAACCTTTTAATCAACTTCACATATGAATTATAGCTCTTGACTTGAAACTAAGAAAAATATTACTCTTTCCCATCTTTGTTTTCTATATCCACAATTATTTTTTGAGCAAAAAGGAAATAAACCTGTTGAAAAACATCCTCGAAAATCAAAACCTGTAGGTACCTCTGGAAGGAAATAATATATTTGCGAGCCGAAAAACGTGACCATAAGCATAAACCAGTCCATAAACCTGTACAGGTCCAGTTTGATTGTTTCTGAATGTTTTTTAATCGTATCAAGTTAAGTGGACAGTAAAAAACTACTAGTTTTTAGGGTTCCGTGTCCAAAGAGTGCCAGTCTTCGGGACTCTAAGAATACGGCGCTGTCTGTAAAACTCTTAGTCATCATAGGTTACGGGGCTATACCTAGTCGAAGAGAGTAAATTTAGCTGATATCATGGACAAATAATCTATTTAAAAACTTATAAATAATCTATATACTATATATATATGTTTGTTTGTTTGAACGCGCTAATATCAGAAACTACTGGTTGGAATTGAAAAAATCTTTTTGTGTTGGATAGTCCATTTATCGAGGAAGATTATAGGCGTCACGCTACGACCAATAGGAGCCGAGCATAAATAAAAAATGTTGCATAAACGGGCAAAATTATTCCTTTTTGACAGCTTCCGTTGAATGCGCTGCGTAAGCGGTTAAAGTTTCGCAACATTCATGTATGTAGGGTAGGTAGGTAGCCAGTTGACGGGAGGGAAGCTGCGTGGGACAGCTAGTAAATAATATAATCTATCCACATACTAGGCCTTGGGATCTCAAACACATTTAAGGAATTACATTTTTTCACACATTTGTATGTGGTTCCGACATATATGTGACACGCACTTGACCGGTCCACATTATTATTTCTTCCACATTGAGTTCATAATTGGCCACTTTATTATACAGTAAAAAGAAATAATAAGTCCTAATCCTTTGTTATGGAGAACAGACGTTAACTCATCAGCATTTAGAGGCAAATAATACCTAATTATATTAAGTATCCTTTGTTATCCGGTACTTTTGACAGAACTCGATATATATTGGTAGCAAACCATGGCTTATCATTATTTACCTGTCTCTCACAGTCGTCATTGGTACCTTTTTTAACGACATCTCAACTATTTTTATTAAAAAAAAAATGTTTAATAAGGTTTGATTTGCATCAGATTTGTGTGTTGCTACCTATTTAGTGGAATATAAATAAGATCGGCTTCTGAGTGCATACATTAGTGGATTTGTTATTGAATTAAAGACTAAAATGGTTTTCGATGTACAAGGAATGTTTTTTCGTTCGTTCTCGGCGGGTAAGTCGCAGTGTTTTACATAAAAATTACTTGAGATGTTAATTTTCTAAACATTATAGTGATTTTAGTTATTATAGTGATCGTGTATAAGTGCATAAGGTAGGAGAAATATGCTATTTTGTAATAAAATATTAAATACGTTGTAAAGTGTAAACGATTAATTTGTGGAAGATCACAATAGAACAATAGGAGAATACCTACCTATTATCTACAAAGAAACTAAGCTGAATACACAAATAGATCAATATTATGATGAGTAACTAACATGTAGGTGTCAGCCAGACATGTTAAAACTATGAAAATTAGCATAGTATAATAATAGTATGGTAAGTATACATTTTGCACTATCACTACTATTGGTGATAGTGCAAAACTCATACCAAGGGTGACGTCTTTTGCCTGACATAAGACGTTCACTCCAGGCAATGTATGACAATCACGGGTCATCAAAGCAACCAATATCGTTTTCAGAACCATAATCATTTTTAAAATCTACAGCTTTTCTTCTACTTTTATAAACAAAAAAAAATAAAAAACCAACCCTAGTCTTGTTAAATTGTCTTAGGTTTGCATAGATATAGACTATGATAAGGAGTTTCGACCCTCTGAAGTTAAAACGGAATCGAAATATACCAAAACTAAGTATTTTTTGCATGAGAAGGTACCTACTTTGTTTTCTTATAATTATAAACAAAATATAAATTAAAAGTAACATGAAACCATGTCATAAGACTTTGAAAAGTACCGAACTAAAAAATTCCTCATTATTTGCATTCATCTGTTTGGTGACTTTGTCTACAATCCACGCAAAAGTATTACCGTAGTTTTTAATTTTAATATAGGCTTTTTAATTCACACCCGTTTCGATAGATACATTTGACATCATTTCTAAACAGCACTGTAAAACGTATGTAAGAACTTGAAAAATAAAAAAAAACAAGAATATTTCTGTTTTTTCAGTCATATTATGATCCAATAATTTGTTTTTATGACAAATAAATTATTATTAAACTACTTCTTCATCTACGCTGAGCGGTCGTGGTGACAATGAAACACTACAAACGTCTAGACAGTGAAATACCAAGCTATGAAGTTTATATGATTGGGTATTCCACAAATCTATTTTCAAAACAGAAATACTATCTTAAAACAATAATGTTTAAGGGTACACTAGTCGACGGCACGAACTATTTTGTGCACAGGGTTAAACTGGATTTATATCAACCGACAACACGTGCGGAAGAGATAGATGCTGTGATGAGCAGTAGGAAGCTAGTTCGCGTACGAATACACACTTTTGCAAATTTGTGGAGAAATGGATAATGATTTAGGACGAAACCAAGAGCGCGAAATTTTATAAACAAACCTTTGGCAGTCTAGATATCATGAAAAAACAACTAAATGTATCTGTTCAAATAAAATTATATGCATTGTTGAACTACTAATCTATACCTGTATGGAAGCCGTTTTGCAATTTTCCGTCTTCTTATGGTATTTATTTGTGCCCAAAAATGCGATAAAATTAGTGTCGAAATGTGGAACTTTCGACGCTCATAACTTTCAAATATTTTATTTTTTTACTTTTTCGCTTCCATACAGGGCTAGATAATGATGAGACAAATTGATATCACTTTTTATTTTGAACGTACAACGTCAAACAGTGGAATAATCCCTAGACTACGTTTGTATCGAAATTTTTTCGACTAGTGTAACCTTAATTGTGTAAACTGGCCTTCCTGTATTAATATGAAATCATTCTATTTTCAGATAAAAATGACCACCATGTGACCACTTTAGATCTCGGTTCCGCCAAAACGTGAGTAAGTACTTGTATGTGTATATAATTTTCCATTCAATTACCTTCTTTAGCACATAGCTCGTCATTGTTATAAAATATAATATGGAACACCTTTTCAACATGCTGTTAACATTCTTAGTTGCAGTAATCATCCCGAGGAGAAAAAAGAAACATATAGATTCCTTGGAAAGTTTTGGGCGGCACTCCCGAACTTCGCCGAGTTAAAACAATACGTCGGAGTTTTTCTTTGTGGTAAGTATGAGAACAGCTATGATGACAACATCGTGCCAGACAATACACCTAAGCTGTATGTATGTGAACAATTAGAACCTCTCATAAAACAGTAGCTTTCTATCATTGAGACAGATGATACTCGTATAGTCTGATTGTAATAACAAAATATTATGTCGGAACACGATGAGAATGCTAAACAAAATACTTGAATCACACAAGAACTGATCAACAATTGATGAATGAACGTTTAATGATCGAACTTGAATGAATATTTGCACAATGAAAGTTAACTGACACTGACCAAATATTTTCGTAGCCGTTTGTTGTGATTAGGTACATTGTAGGCAATTAAAAGGTTCGCAGTCCACATAGCAAAAACGCTAGTTTAAACATTCACAAATGCTATGTGTGCGTCATGTCAAGTTTTTTAACAGACGTTTATATTTTTCATCTCGCACACGTATCTGCATTGTCTTGAAATATTTGTAGGGTTCTGTTCCGAAAAAGCAAAAAAGGAACCCTTATAAGATCACTTTGATGTCTGTCTTCCTGTCTGTCTACCGGCGACGACATACAGAGGTCCGTGTCTCAAGACGTTTTTCTTTGGAACGCCTGGAGGTGTTCCCTACTTGAAATCGAATGACGTGAGATCGAATAACACTTGCTCGAAACCGTTTACTCGATTGTACTTGAAAGCGCGAAGGTCCATTATCTTGAAACTTCATTTATCGACCGACTGATCGATCGATTTACAAATAGTTTTTAACCGAATTCCCAAAAAGGAGGATGTTCTATGTTCGACTGTATGTATTTATTTTTTGGAAGTTCACAAATTTCGCCGTCAATATTGGACGGATGTTGAAAATTCTTTTTGTTTTTGATACACCCGGGGTGGTTTCGACTTCCACGCGGGTGAAGCCGCTAGAAGTATATAAAATTCAGTAATATTGCCTAATTATTTTGGTGAATGTAGCTGTACGGAATCCTCGGTGCGCGAGTCCGACTCGTCCTTGGCCGGATTTTTATGTATATAGTTTTTCGAAATGTCAATATTTTGATTTAACTGTCTCTTCCGACCACGGTTGGTTGACCCACTAGTATTCGTTAAGTGATATCTCTATACCTAGTAAAAAAGTTACGGCCACTTCGTATGTTAGTTTCTATTTATAGCTTTTTTTCAAAGAACAACATGTGTGAGACGTGGGCATTAGGGGAATTAGTAGACGGACTTACCCGCATGTATGTTTGTGAGCCGTGTTCATGTTATGATATGACCTTGTTGCCGTAAGTCTGCCAGATGTCATTTAAATGTCTGAAAATTAAATATATAGACCTATACCAGCGAGGTCCGATGGACATGGCCCACAAGAATGCTCGCGG
This sequence comes from Orthosia incerta, assembly GCA_948252205.1. NCBI lineage: Eukaryota > Metazoa > Arthropoda > Insecta > Lepidoptera > Noctuidae > Orthosia > Orthosia incerta. The sequence continues at coordinate 14,822,444 of OX411754.1, forward strand.
ATAAACCCGTAAGTGTAACCCGCCTTACAGACCATTATAAAAACTGCGAGTAAAAGTTTCCTGCACGTGCATTTTGTCCGTTTCCTTGTATCCGAATACCCAAACTGATCTCTTTCATCAATGTAATAAAATGGATTTTATTGATCCGTGTTTGATCTCCGATGTACATATTTCACGTCAAGGGATGGGATGTCACCTCTGAGAAGCGGTTATGCCGGCTGAGCGGACAGTGGCACTCGCCTGTGATCTAATAACGTTATGGGAGATCACCAAGTTATCGGCCAAGCGTGTTGGTGTTAGGAAACATGTTTCATCGTTATTCATTTCATTCTCATATCCTTGTAATATGAGAATTGTAATAAAATTCATTCATATATTTATGATTTTACTTACACACATTCACGTGTATGTCTTGAAATGCACGACTATACCATTTGCATTTTAGCATGGCAATAGAGTTCATTGAACCACCTGCTAGGTACTTACATGAATTGGCAGATTCTAACATACATCATTATAGCCCTTAAACGTCCTTATTCAACATTTATTTTGATCTTCAACCTTTTTTACCGACTTCTAAAAAGGAGATTATCAATTCGATACGTATGTATGTAAGATCGTTGGAATTGCACAATATTCACATATGTTACGCTATGTAAGCTTCTAAACACTTGTGCGAAATTTCATAAGGGTATGTATGTTTGTTTGTATGTTTGTCGACGCATATCGCTGAAACTAGTTATTGGATCGTGATCATTCTTTTTGAATTGTATTAGGTTTCTCTCAACTTAGGAAACTGTACAAGTTTCATCAAAATCATTTTAACAGTTTTCAGAGATATGGAACATATATGCAAATTCTTTAGCGATAAACAGCACGAATGTGTAAACTATTTAAAGTGTTATTATGGGTATTTTATTTGGTAATTATTAAGTTACCTTACTTTTTAGTGATGGGGTACTAAAACTAAAACTTTTACACAAAAATAAATTGCGGTTCAAAAAAAAACTTTTTTGCAAATAAATACTACCGACTTCCAAATAAAAACTACAAAGTGAAAAATAACTTTATTTTTGGAAGTCGGTGTCTTTCGTAAGTACCATTTTTTGCGTTATGGACACCGACTTCCAAAAATAAAGTTATTTTTCAATTTGTAGTTTTTTATTTGGAAGTCGGTAGTATTTTTTTGCAAAGAACTTTTTTTTATTTTTCACTTTTTAGGTGTACCTACCTAATAGGCAAGTTGTTTAGTAACCTATAACGCCAGAATAGATTACCCAAATACCATGATACTTGAACGAAACCGGTGAAATGAGAGATCTGCGTATTAAGAGCGTACTGGCATGATGTTATGTTATGAAATGGTATAAAAAATGAACAGACATGCGATTGCAGCAATCCCGAAAGATTTGCCGACATTTATTGAAGAGTTCTGTTGTATATCGTCGAAGTTCTTCATCAGATCTTCACCAAATTAAAATGGGACCAATTTCAAGACATATTCTTTCAAATAAAAAAAAAAATTTCGAAATCGGTCCACAATTGACGGAGATATCGGTGAACATACACAGAAAAAATTAAAAACCTTCCATAATGTTGAACATAGAACCTCCTCCTTTTTGGTAAAGTCGGTTAAAAACTAAAAACACGCTTTAATGGTAAATTGAACTAAAAAGTCGCTAATCCTGAAGAGCCCGGTAGGGATAATGGGCCAAACTATTTAGATTATTACATTGTCATCGGTCCTTGATAAGTGTGAAAAGTTTCAAATCAATCCGACGTTTTGAAGGGGGTAAAAATCACTTTCAAAGATTCCGTTACATTGATACATAGATACATACATACCCAGCAATTAAAATCGTGTTAAAAATAAACCAACTTCTAAAGCCCAACACTAAAAAGTGCAAAAATAATTTTCGTTTCGGCAGTAGGTGTCGAAAAACGATAAAAAAAGAAGTTCAAAAGACACCGGCTTCCTACCTAATGAAACTACCTACACAAAACAAAATTACCAGGGAAATAGCAATAACAGATTTTGCACTGCTAAAACGCAACAACTATAGTTTCAGAGTTGAAATGAGCGTCTCCTTTTTAGCAACATAACAATCGGTGCGATCACAAGTCACTTCAAGTTGAATCATAGCAATTTTGAAACCATATATGTTTGTCCTAAATGATGCTCCAAACTGTTTTGACCTTCAACTAGGTTTGTAGATATAAGGAAGGTTCTCTTTTCAATTTCTAAAAAAAGGAAAAAAATAAAAGAATAATACAGTTAATATCTTTATTTTAACACTTAAAATAATTGTAATCATTGTCGTTATTGGCAAGGTTGCATGTTTAAAACATGCTTTGTATCAACTGGGTAAATTATTATTATCTCTTTCCTTTCGTATTAATTTGAATTATTTTGTTTGTAAGTAGAGTATCTACGTTTTGGCTTACTTACTAAGTATCACTTCCGTTTTATTCATGGACATTGCTAAATATTATGTAGCTACAAGTATTTCGTGCGGAAATACGGAGCTAAGATTTATTTATTTAGACTTCATGCACAAAGGTACAAAGGCGGACTTGATGTCTTAGGCATTATCTACCAGTCAACCAAGGGTGGTGAAGAGACAACATGGCAGGTGCATAGTTTAATAAAAAAAAGCTAGAGTCATTATACTAAAATAGGTAAAATACACGTAAATATATTGAATGTAATATATATCTATACATATTGTATATATTTATGAAGTAACAGAAAAGAAGAAAGTGAGATGACTCTGCTTATTTGTGTTGAAAATAAATCCGCAATTTCAGCTTAAATGCGTTCCGACTGGTGGCCGTCCTGATCTCACAAGGAGGCGCATTCCAAAAAACCGATCAAGTGCGAGTTGGACTCGCGCACGAAGTGTTCCTTACCATTATCGCAAAAAACGGCAAGAAAATCACATTTGTTGTACGGGAGCCCCACTTAAACATTTATTTTATTCTGTTTTTAGTATTTGTTGTTATAGCGGCAACAGAAATACATCATCTGTGAAAATTTCAGCTGTCTAGCTATCACGGTTCATGAGATACAGCCTGGTGACAGACGGACTGACAGACGGACAGACAGACAGACAGACAGACGGATCGCGGAGTCTTAGTAATAGGGTCCCGTTTTTACCCTTTGGATACGGAACCCTAAAAATAATGGTCTGGATATTAAAGGAATGGTGAACGAAGTAGTATGAGAAGAACGCAAATTGCGAGCGTTTGAAGAATCCAAGATCCAAGAGACAAGTTACTTTTCAGAATATCTCTAACTACTAGACTTTAACAAAGAATTTCTGCGCTGCACCAATTAAAAAGATACAACCTTGTACCATATCTGACAAGTATATTAATTAAGTCCCCCCTGGCGGCAAGCTCTCACCTGACTTTGAACATAACTACGCCACTGTAACTCCAAGCTTAGCTCACAAGATAAACTCAATTCCAAGTGGCGGCAAAGTTAGCTTTGAGCCCACATACGTACACTAACATCAGTTTAACTACGTAATAGCTACGTAGCAACCTCATGCTGCAACCTCATTATACAAAACGTTACTGTAACCGCACGCTGCAACGTTAAACAGGCAAACAGCGGTAACCGCTCTGTCACGTGTGATTGACGAGGAAATTCATAGGGTAAATAGAGTGACTTTTTAACGGCGTTTACACAATGTAGTTTTTTTTGTAAAAAAACGTCGGAGTAATAACATTTTATAACAAAAAATAACGAGCGATTATTAAGATTCTTCAGAAACGCCGGTAGATTACGGATAAACATGACTACAAGAAATTATTTATTAATATAATTTAGGTATATTTATTATCTTTTATTAAATTATAAATAAATAACATACGACAACTATTCCCACCAATGTAAAAATACTAGTTAGCTTATAACCTTCGCCAGCTTCGCGACAACAATAATTACTATTACGATATAATAAAGTGGGTGCTAAGAATTTGGCTCTCGGCAAAAAGGTCGTCCAACGAAGTACCTATTACCTTTCCTGTCGCCAAGCAACATTGCTGTGTCTCGAATTGTAGGGTATAAGGAGTTTCCGGTAAAATTAAAAGGTCATAAAGGGCCTTTGTTTGAATGAAGTGTTATCCACTGCCGGCCCCGTCAACATTTTCAACAGAGTAAAACAAAAGAAAAATTTATTAGTATCAGAACAATACACTGTTACACATGATTCAGTTCAGATAAACGAACAAGAGGTGTAAAGTCAATTGGTGACACTCGAGACAATTGCATCAATTAAACTGAGATACAGTAACTTTAAACTGATCTCGGTCACACTCACAGACAACTATCCATTGCCGTTTATATTGAAAATAATTAAAGTCTCGTGAGCGCGACATCATAGAGTGAAGTAGGTCCAATTTGACGATTAATAAGTTAATTGAAGCATAAGTACAAAGTCAGTTCAAAGACTTGAAAGACAATATCGAAAGCGTTCCGAGAACTTATATTTACCAAGTTTAAGTTTAACAGAGACCTTAGAAAAGGCTACTTCCTCATTTTTAATTACCTTTGAGCATAAACTTTGCAAATTGATTTAATATTCGCTGGAAATTGGCGACAGGAAATAGTTTATGCTCGACTTTTTATTCCGGGAAATGGTACCGTTTTCTTGCGGTGCGGTGTGGTGTTGTGAATGCGGTTCAATGGTAGTGAACTTCGTAGTAATTGATTTTTGATTTGAATATTCAAGAGCAAAAAATTAATAAATAAAAATTAATCACTTCTTTGGTATTGTTCGTCGAATCGTTGAGCTCCTTAAATTCTAAGTTGAACTGCTCGGTTATTGACAAATGCGTGCACTGACTGGACAGGTCCACTCAATCTGGCTGGTTCTTTCCTCAAAAGACTATTTCAGACACCAATCTATATGGTCTTCACACGCTCTAACCAATATATTGTCTGGACTTTAAAAGAGACTGTGATCTCTGAGTTTGTTTCGGCCTTTCTTCTCAGAGTAGTCAGATAGGAAACACCGACCTCACCTGGTTTTAAAAAATATGACCAACACAAGTGTTTGTACAAACCAACTTACAGAAAAAAAATCATTTATCATAAAATTATTGGTAAGGTATGTGATATAGTAGTAGTTTATGGAGCTGTTGCATAATAAAGGGTATTAAAACACGAGTAGTCTGTGTTTTTAATATTATCACACAAATGTTTTAATACCTAGTTATGTGCAGTTTCATACACTAATTTATCTACACTCATACATTGGAATTGAACCTACTAAATACCTTTTTTTTGCATTTTCCATGCCATAAAGTTGTAATAGCATTTGGTATATATGTTCGCGACGAAGCGTCATCAACCATACTAAATGGTTCATAGAAATTGAAGTTTGTATGTGTAGACATGTCTGCTTACCACGGCGCGCCACCTGATACTAAAATGAATTTTAGAGGCACGTTTATATTTATACTAAAATTTTACCTACATTTTTTGAGATAGTAGTATAATGTTTTTAGTGTTTGTCAGTATGTTATAGGGTTCAATAGTTCACCCTTAACAGAGTAAAATCATAAGAAAGCATACTGATAAGAGTTATCATAGTAAAAAACATAAATTTCTGTCATACGATACGTCTGTGCTCGACGACGGATTAGTTCCGAATGACCCGTGAGAGGGAACCACACGATATTTATAGTTTTGGTGGTTTTTGAAAATATTATAGTAATTAAAATCATGTTTTTAAGGGCTTATCCTATGTACTGGACATGAAATCAGTACATAATGATGAAACTATGTGAAGACCACATAGTTTCTGCTATGTAAATAGGAATATTGACTTGATATCTCAAACACCAAATATATGGTTTTAGGTCATTTTAGGGTATATGGGGGACCTAGACCGAGACAGGAAGCCTATATACACCTCATAGTTAGCGTAGTCTTTTATATAAAGCCCATTTACTTGAGATATCAAGTCAGTATATAATAGAAAAACTGCTGTTTATCTGGTTTTTGGCAATCGCTTACGGTTTTAGGTGCCCTAAGTACCTAGAAACATATAGGTGTACTGGTAAAAGTACTACCATTGGAAAGCTTGCTAAAAGGGCTTCCAGGCGGTTTCTAGATGGGAAGAATCGCTTGGATAGTCAACGAGATAAGCAGTCGTGAAAAATGTAAACAACGTAAAACGTTGAAATTTGTAGACCCTTCAGGTGGAATAACTCCATGAAGGGAATAGATGTACTCATGGTGTAAGTACTTTCGGATGGCTTGCTGGACTAGCTACCAAGCCATCACTTTGGAGCGAAAATCGCTCAAGTAGTTTAAGTACAATTCCAGAAAATAGGTTTCTGGAAATGTAATTTTAGTCAGTTTTTGGCATTCCCCGGGACTATACGCCCCTGGGAATTCCGAAAATAAGGAATTTTTGGGGACCTCCCGATGGCCCGTTAAACGCACCATCGTGTTGTCCCAATCTTATTAGTGTTTTTATATCTAATTTCTCTGATAGCTGGGCGCAAAGAAAGTGACCAGCTATCAAATTTGTACATATCAAGGCACCTTATGTGCATATGACCTAGATAGACTTACATAAACACTAGAAATGTAAAGTGTGGTCTATTGGCTACCAGAATCCCCATAATAGGCGGTGATTGTCTGGTTAGCCTAAGTAGGAAGTCCTAAAGTCGGTGAAATGACTTAGGAATTTATAGATTCGTTACATAAGGGATGATATCCCATAGAAGATTCCCGAAAATAAGCTTTTTCTAGACGTCAACAGACAGCCTGCTATTGGCACCAGCAGGTCAACCCAACCTATAGATATCCTTAGGCTAGGTTAAAAGCTATTAAGGTTTTAACTGGGAAATAAAGGGAATTGTCCTTTCATTTCATGGAAATAGTCTAAGGAAGCTATCAATACCTGGAAATTAGGTATATTGATTAGATACATAGATAGGGGGCGTTACTGTGTTACAGTACGAAGGAATCCAGCTATTGATAGCACCATGGAAGGGGTGCGGTAACCCTATTTACCAAATATGTATAAGGGTTTTTTACATAAATAAAAATTATTTTCGGCGAGAATTTGCGGGGCTCTCAATAATGGCACGATGCGAGGGTATATAGAACCCCCGGGCCCAAAATAGAATTTGTAGTCATCCAAAGCTAGTCGCTTGTACTTGTCTTAGTAAATAAGAAGTAATTCTTATATAGAATCACGTCTCAGAAATTGTTGAGAGCCCTAGAATCGTGCCGTGTACTGAATAACTTAGTGTTTCATTTAATTCATCAACTTCAACCCTTATGAAGACATCCCTTTTCGATCCTGTCGAGCTGAACCTCGGAACCTGGACACCAGGAGTGCTGATCCAGAAGTAGGCAACCCGGAATCTGGAAATAACTCAAGTACAGCCAACACATCGTTGAATCGTTAGAGTCGATTTGCAACCCTACGTCACTGCTGCAGCTAGGCATCCAAGAACCTTTGTTTTCGTTGATGTGGATGGGGCGTTCAGCGGCAATGGCCAGAAGGTTTACGCCCTTCTTTTCTCGGGGCCAATGAACACGCTACGTCCTGCACATTTAATGGTCCTTGCGAGCCAGATTTTGGAGCCTGGCGTCCCGGCAAATTCGACGACGGACACATTTAATGGTCCTATCGAGCCGAATTTTGGAGCCTGGAGAGCCCCAGGACGTCGGGAACAGCAGATCCAGAAAAAACAACTGGGTGCCTGCATATTAAGTCGGCTACGTGCAACACAACGTTGACCCGTTCGAGCCGAAATTCGAAGTCTGGAGCGCCCCAGGACGTCAGGAAGAAACAGTGGTGGAATTAATTTTTCGAATTTTGGAGAAATTAATTTCACAAATAAACCAAAAATCGACGTGCACTGCAGGGAACAAGTCCTACGTGCCCCATTTGCCGCTGGATCCAAGAGGTAAAATTCTGGAGACAGTTATTGAAAATACCCTATTTTTTCAATAATTGTAAGAAAATAGAAGAAATTTTCTGTGAGCCGCAAAATGCTGTATGAAGACAGATGCGCATCCTTGAAGCCCCAAGAATAGTTCCTGAAGACTTATCGCTGAAAACTACCCTATGTTATCAGTGATTTGTTCTAGAACTGAACGCTTGTTTATTCAACCAAGAATACTCGTTCAGAAGATTGGATTACGTCTTTGACGCGGAAGAATAGTTCCTGAAGACTTATCGCTGAAAACTACCCTTATGTTTTTAGCGATTTGTTTAAAAAACGAGCGCCCGTCAGAAAAATACAAGACGTGCGTTTAGAAGGCTGATGTGCATCCTTGATGATTGAAGAATAATTCCTGAAGCCTTATGACTGAAAACAACCCCTATGTTTTCAGGAAAATTTTGAAGACTGAATTTTCGTCAGTGAATGGAAGAAACGTACTCTGAAGACTTAGATACGTTTCGGATGTACTGACTATGCGGTTCCTGAAGCACTATCACTGAAAATAACTTTGACGTTTCGGTGATTTATTTGAGGATTGAGTTTTCTTCAATCAAGCAAGATACGTGCTCTGAAGATTGATGCACGGCTCTGATGCTTTGGACAAGCAGTTCATGAAGCATCACCACCGAAAAGTAACCTTGACTTTTCGGTGATTTAGAATTTGATTGAATTATAGTCAATCAAATGGAACATACACGTTTATGGGAAAAATAAACTTGTATAGCAAATGCCTGAAGTTTCCTGAAGACTTATCACTGACCGTAAGTTTTTAGTGATTTTTTATTTGAAGATTGAATTATAGTCAATCGAAGTGGAGGTTAACTTCTGGAGATCGTCGGTTTGAACGCTGAAGCCCGGAACTGGGACTTATCTTTGAAAACTAACTTCGAGTTTTCAAAAGAAAATATTTCAACAACAATGCCGATAACCAGATCCAAAGGCAAGACGCCGGAGGCATGGACCGTGGAGTTGGATCAGCCAGCTGGCATCAGACATGAGCTGCCGCCGTGTTCACCTTCCACAACCGAAGGGACCGAGCCGTCGGACGAGCAGCGCCATCTAGCGCCTCAAACTGAAAGCACTCCGACGCATCAACCAATAGAAACTGATCAAGCGGTTTCTACCAGAGTAACCAGATTAGAAGGAGCTTCAGACACAACATTGAAACCTTCTCAGAAAGAGAAGATTTTCGAAGAAGACAGACGTACAGCGATGCCGATGACTACCCGGGGTGACGCCCGTATCGAACATAGCCGTCCGCCGTCAACTAGAGTGACTCGGTCACGAAAAAACATAGACAAAGCTCGCGAAGACTTACTCAAAATTAAGTTGGAGCTTGCACAACTGGCACTTCAGAGAGCGGAGGAAGAGGGTTCCGAAGCTGAATACCTGGATGACAGAAACTCGAATGACGAGTACGTGCGTTCATGGCTAGAAGAGGCACCAGAACCTCAGCCTGAGAAGGAGGATAACGTCGTGGAAGGGGGAACCAGAAATTCTATGCATAGACCCCTGACTGCGACCGCCACCAAATCGCAAATAGAAGGTCAGCATCCTAAGGAAAAAGAAGTGCGAAAACCTCCAGTTGCAGCGTCAGCTGAGTGTACAGGAGGTCAGAGGGATAGTCTCCGTCCATTCCTGACGGAGTTGACGTCCGCTATAGCGTCGCTAGCCGACAGAAAAATAGAACAGCGGGACCAATCGAACCCCTCTGCGTCGAAATTCGTCATGACATTGCCGAATTTCAATGGTTCTCATACTGAATGGCTATCATTTCGGGCCATATATGAGACAACTCGAGCGTATTTTACGGACATCGAGAATACAGCGAGGCTGAGGAGAAGCTTACATGGACGTGCAATGGAAACCGTCAGCTCAGAACTCATCGGACATGCCAGGCCCGATGACATCATGAAGGAACTCGAGCTGCAGTTCGGCCGTCCAGACTCCATAGCGCAAGCTGAAACAGATAGATTACGCGGACTGCCGCGCTGCAGTGAGTCACCAAGAGACATCTGCGCGTTTGCAAGTCGCGTAAGAGGTGCTGTAGTCACGCTCCGCGCGTTAAAAAAGGGTCATTACCTTATGAACGCGGAGCTTATGCGATTGTTAACAGAGAAGTTACCCAATTCGCTACGAGCACAATGGTACCGATCATATTCGGAGAAGTACCAATCGGTGCCAGATATTTCATTGTTCAGTAATTTTATATCTGAACAGGCACACTTCTGTAGTCCATTCGCCCCACCCGAAGGCATCGCTTCGGCCGAGGCGAACACCAACAGACGCGTCACACAAAGGACGCATATAGCTACGGACCAACCGGTAGGAAAATGCCGTGTTTGCGACGTGGGACATCACTACGCCACTGGATGTGCACAATTCAGGGGCGTAGCTGTCGAGAAAAGATGGGAGCTAGCGAAAAAACACAATCTATGTTATCGCTGCCTTCAACATCGACGAGGCAACCACACTTGTAAGAGAAAACAGTGTGGCCAAGACGGGTGCAGAGATACGCACCATCGGCTTCTTCATAGGAAGAAGCAACAGCAGAGGGAAGCCAACAAGAAGCCCGATGTTCCTGAATCCCGCAAGGATCCTCAGGAAACGGTGGCCAGTTTCGGGTCACCATCGAGCCAGGCGTACCTCAAGATAGTGCCGGTCCGGGTAATCGGACCGGCGGGAGAGGTAGCAACATACGCTCTCCTAGACGATGGGTCCACCGTTTCGCTGATGGATGAAGACATCGCGAGGCAAGTCGGGGCAGAGGGCCCTGTGGACCCGCTCAAGATCGGTGCGATAGGCAACACCATGCTCACCACCCCATGCTCAAGAAGAGTCAAGGTGACGCTGGTTAGCCCGCAAGAGAGAAGGGTACAATTTAAAGCACGTACTATACCTAAACTCAGCTTGGCAAAACAAACAGTGAGCGATAGGGTTGTCGCACGCTGCAAGCATTTAACCGACTTGAGAAAAGAGTTGATGTACAACAATGGCGTGCCAAAAATACTCGTCGGCCAAGACAACTGGCATTTGTTATTGGCCAGCGAGATTCGCAGAGGTCCAAGACACCAACCAATTGCGTCACTTACAGCGATGGGTTGGACACTACATGGCGCGCATAGTAGTTTACTACGACAACAAGTACATCATGTCAATAGAATAACAACTGATGACAATTTGGATCATCAGTTGCGCGAATATTTCGCCATAGAATCGCTGTGCATAAACCCACAGCGACCCGCCTCTGACCCAGCAAGAAGGGCAGAGGACATTTTGAATCGATCAACTGTCCAATTAGAGAATGGACACATCGAAACCGCCATGCTTTGGCGTAATGAGCATGCTGAGATGCCAGATAGCTTTGAGACAGCTCTGAAGAGGCTCGTCTCAACAGAAAAGAAGCTGGACAAGAACCAGGAACTTCTAAGAAGATACTCAGACCAGATGGACTCGCTAATTGCGAAAGGGTACGCTGAAAGGGCACCCGCAATTAGCACGCCGGGCAAAACTTGGTACCTCCCACACTTCGATGTCTTCAACCCAATGAAGCCAGACAAACTTCGCATCGTACATGACGCTGCCGCCAAATCGAGAGGAATGTCACTGAATGACTTCCTGTTAACTGGGCCCGACCTATTACAGTCGCTGCCAGGCGTAATGATGCGGTTTCGCCGCCACTGCGTCGCAATAACCGGTGACATAGCGGAGATGTTCATGCAAGTGAAGGTGCGGAGCCAAGACCGAGACGCGCTTCGCTACCTGTGGAGGGGAAACCGCAGAGAAGGAGCGCCAGAAGAATATAGAATGACGTCCATCATTTTCGGCGCAGCCAGTTCGCCTTGCACAGCAATTTTTGCAAAGAACTGGAACGCAAACAAATATATAGAGAAGCACCCTGAAGCTGTGGATGCTATACTACGTAGTCATTATATGGATGACTACCTAGATAGTTATAGAACTATCGAGAAGGCGGCAGAAGTCGCTAGTATGGTGCGAAAAATACACCTACAGGCGAGGTTTGAACTCAAGAAATGGGTTTCAAATAGCTCGCAGCTCCTAGAAAAAATGGACCCATCGCATATACAAACTGAGATGGTATCCATTGGAGATATAGATACGTCGGAAAAGATACTCGGCCTCATATGGAGGCCAGGCGAAGACACGCTGGGTTTCAACCTCACACTCGCGCGTCTGCCTGAGGGTATCTTGGACCGAGAGGCGCCCACCAAGCGAGAGGCGCTCAGAATAGTAGCGTCGCTATACGACCCACTCGGACTCGCCTCACCAGTAACCATCAAGGCGAAGCAAATATTGCAAGAAGCATGGCGGCGAGGCGTCGACTGGGATCAGAGGCTAGATGTTGACCTAGCATTACAATGGAAAATTTGGGTACAACATTTACGCCAACTAAAAAACGTTAGCGTACCAAGATGCTATCCTGGATATAGCGACGCTATAGAAATGCAGGTGCATGTGTTCACTGATGCAAGCGAGATGGCATATGCTACCGCTATATACTGGCGGGCCACGACCGTGGAAGGCAAGCACTTAATAAGTCTTGTTATGGCGAAAGCGCGGGTGGCCCCACTGAAACTGCTTTCGATACCGAGACTCGAACTTCAGGCCGCGGTATTGGGAACCCGCGTAGCCGCAGCAGTGATGAGTGAACACGACTGCAAGCCCACGTCAGTAACGTATTGGTCAGATAGCAAGACCGTACTGACCTGGATTAGAAGAGGAGCGAGAGTATACAAACCTTTCGTTGCTCACCGAATAGCTGCTATTGAAGACAATAGCAAAGTCGAAGATTGGCGATGGATACCCACCAAGATGAACATCGCTGATGCAGCAACCCGTGACGTGCCACTGCGGTTCAACTCGGACCACGAGTGGTACTGCGGGCCGAGTTTTTTGTCTCTTGGGCCCGAATTATGGCCCACAGAGAAACCTCCGACTACAAACGACACGGGAGAAGAAAAAACTTTCGTTGTCACAGAAGGGGACAAGAAGAGCTTCATAGAAGCCGTTCCAGAGCCAAGCAGATTCTCCAGATGGGAGCGACTGCTTCGTGCGACCGCCACAGTTCTGCGTTTTATATCTCTTTGCAAAAATAGAACAGAGATAACGTCCTATAAACGGACGAGAAAAAACGCTAAAAAGGACCCAGACTGGCGCAAGAAGCCCGCTGTACCTGCACAGAAGCAGAAGCAGGCATGCAGAGCACCAACCCAGGTCAACAGACAAATCATAGAAGCAGAATTTCTCCAAGAAGCTGAGAAAATACTTGTCCAGGTCGCACAACAACAATCGTTCGCTTCAGAGTTAGCGAATGTTGAAGAAATAAATAAAAATAGCTCGCTGCGACCTTTACAAATTCAGGTCGTCGACGGCGTGCTGCGACTAAGAAGTCGCATAGCAGCTACGCAAGAGGTAGCTGAAGAAGTGATGCGCCCGCCTATATTACATGGCGACCATCACATAACGCAGTTGTACATAGACTGGACACATCGCAGTCTACAACATAGTGGCACCGAACTCACAATTAATGAGGTACGGCAGCACTACTGGGTCGTGAAGATGCGACCAACAGCGAAGAAGGTGATAGCAAGATGCCTGCATTGCCGTATACGCAAGGCACAGCCACCAGTACCTGCGACCGGCGACCACCCGAAAACGCGCCTCGCTCACCATAAGAGGCCGTTTACATATACCGGGCTCGACTATTTCGGCCCGCTATCCGTCACCGTCGGTCGGCAGCATCAGAAGAGATACGTAGCACTATTTACGTGTCTCACATCAAGGGCGGTGCACCTTGAAATCGCCGCCAGCCTTAGCGCAGACTCCGCCATATTGGCGCTGCGCCGATTCGCCGCACGCAGAGGATGCCCAGCTGAGATACACTCAGACAATGGCACCAACATGCACGGCGCCGACAGAGAGCTGCGAGACGCCTTCAAAACAGAGGCAAGTCGTAGAGGCATCGTATGGCGCTTCATAACGCCATCAGCGCCATTCATGGGAGGCGCCTGGGAGCGCCTAGTTCGTTGTGTAAAAAACACACTATACAATGTACTTACAGAAAAACACCCCACCGAAGAGGTGTTGTCCACACTGATTTGTGAGGCAGAGTACATTGTAAATAGCCGACCATTGACACACGTGTCGGTAGATGGTGATGATGATGAATCCATCACACCGAATCACCTTTTACTCGGTGGGTCAGCCAGACTACCTACACCTGGCACGTTCACCGAGCAAGATATAGACAGCAGGAAAATATGGCGACGATCACAGATCCTCGCTGATATGTTCTGGAGTCGCTGGGTCAGAGAGTACCTGCCGGAGCTCCAAAACCGGCGGGAGCCACATAGTAGTGGGCCCAGATTTAAAGTGGGTGACCCTGTCCTGATAGCCGACGGCCAGCTGCCCCGCAATACGTGGCCGCGAGGCCGCATTGTGGCCGTGTATCCAGGAATCGACGGAGAAATCCGGACCGCTGAGGTACGCACGCTTGGCGGTACCTTGAAGCGTCCGGTGAAGAAACTCGTCCCACTGCCCCAGTAACCAGAGATGCCGGAGCGGCGACCGTCCTCTCGGTGGGCCTGGCCGGCAGCCGAGAAATGCCGTCCGTCGCTCACCGAAGGAATGCAGCGCCGCGCCGACAACACTTCGAGTCGACACAGCGAGTCGACACAGCACTGCACGGCGGGAGATATGTTCGCGACGAAGCGTCATCAACCATACTAAATGGTTCATAGAAATTGAAGTTTGTATGTGTAGACATGTCTGCTTACCACGGCGCGCCACCTGATACTAAAATGAATTTTAGAGGCACGTTTATATTTATACTAAAATTTTACCTACATTTTTTGAGATAGTAGTATAATGTTTTTAGTGTTTGTCAGTATGTTATAGGGTTCAATAGTTCACCCTTAACAGAGTAAAATCATAAGAAAGCATACTGATAAGAGTTATCATAGTAAAAAACATAAATTTCTGTCATACGATACGTCTGTGCTCGACGACGGATTAGTTCCGAATGACCCGTGAGAGGGAACCACACGATATTTATAGTTTTGGTGGTTTTTGAAAATATTATAGTAATTAAAATCATGTTTTTAAGGGCTTATCCTATGTACTGGACATGAAATCAGTACATAATGATGAAACTATGTGAAGACCACATAGTTTCTGCTATGTAAATAGGAATATTGACTTGATATCTCAAACACCAAATATATGGTTTTAGGTCATTTTAGGGTATATGGGGGACCTAGACCGAGACAGGAAGCCTATATACACCTCATAGTTAGCGTAGTCTTTTATATAAAGCCCATTTACTTGAGATATCAAGTCAGTATATAATAGAAAAACTGCTGTTTATCTGGTTTTTGGCAATCGCTTACGGTTTTAGGTGCCCTAAGTACCTAGAAACATATAGGTGTACTGGTAAAAGTACTACCATTGGAAAGCTTGCTAAAAGGGCTTCCAGGCGGTTTCTAGATGGGAAGAATCGCTTGGATAGTCAACGAGATAAGCAGTCGTGAAAAATGTAAACAACGTAAAACGTTGAAATTTGTAGACCCTTCAGGTGGAATAACTCCATGAAGGGAATAGATGTACTCATGGTGTAAGTACTTTCGGATGGCTTGCTGGACTAGCTACCAAGCCATCACTTTGGAGCGAAAATCGCTCAAGTAGTTTAAGTACAATTCTAGAAAATAGGTTTCTGGAAATGTAATTTTAGTCAGTTTTTGGCATTCCCCGGGACTATACGCCCCTGGGAATTCCGAAAATAAGGAATTTTTGGGGACCTCCCGATGGCCCGTTAAACGCACCATCGTGTTGTCCCAATCTTATTAGTGTTTTTATATCTAATTTCTCTGATAGCTGGGCGCAAAGAAAGTGACCAGCTATCAAATTTGTACATATCAAGGCACCTTATGTGCATATGACCTAGATAGACTTACATAAACACTAGAAATGTAAAGTGTGGTCTATTGGCTACCAGAATCCCCATAATAGGCGGTGATTGTCTGGTTAGCCTAAGTAGGAAGTCCTAAAGTCGGTGAAATGACTTAGGAATTTATAGATTCGTTACATAAGGGATGATATCCCATAGAAGATTCCCGAAAATAAGCTTTTTCTAGACGTCAACAGACAGCCTGCTATTGGCACCAGCAGGTCAACCCAACCTATAGATATCCTTAGGCTAGGTTAAAAGCTATTAAGGTTTTAACTGGGAAATAAAGGGAATTGTCCTTTCATTTCATGGAAATAGTCTAAGGAAGCTATCAATACCTGGAAATTAGGTATATTGATTAGATACATAGATAGGGGGCGTTACTGTGTTACAGTACGAAGGAATCCAGCTATTGATAGCACCATGGAAGGGGTGCGGTAACCCTATTTACCAAATATGTATAAGGGTTTTTTACATAAATAAAAATTATTTTCGGCGAGAATTTGCGGGGCTCTCAATAATGGCACGATGCGAGGGTATATAGAACCCCCGGGCCCAAAATAGAATTTGTAGTCATCCAAAGCTAGTCGCTTGTACTTGTCTTAGTAAATAAGAAGTAATTCTTATATAGAATCACGTCTCAGAAATTGTTGAGAGCCCTAGAATCGTGCCGTGTACTGAATAACTTAGTGTTTCATTTAATTCATCAACTTCAACCCTTATGAAGACATCCCTTTTCGATCCTGTCGAGCTGAACCTCGGAACCTGGACACCAGGAGTGCTGATCCAGAAGTAGGCAACCCGGAATCTGGAAATAACTCAAGTACAGCCAACACATCGTTGAATCGTTAGAGTCGATTTGCAACCCTACGTCACTGCTGCAGCTAGGCATCCAAGAACCTTTGTTTTCGTTGATGTGGATGGGGCGTTCAGCGGCAATGGCCAGAAGGTTTACGCCCTTCTTTTCTCGGGGCCAATGAACACGCTACGTCCTGCACAATATAATTTTCTCGACTTTGTGGTAATAGATTATGAGTAATTTCCGTCGCCGTATCTAAAATATCGGGCGGAGTCAAATTTTCTTCACAGTGAATGAGAAGATATCAGACATTTTTAGCAAGAATTACAAGACTCATGAAATACAGTACAGCAAAACGTATGAAAGGCGCCAAAACTCAGCACATCTCCGCATAACCGCGCATGCGCTAAAGCGGGCGTTGCCACAGACAAATAAAAATTGGAATCAAAACTTTATAAAATGGGTACTATAAAAATGGTGCGCCCCGCATAAGCTATCCATTACAAAAAAAATAATTGATGGAAACTCCTTGGTGATATTAACTTCTTGGATTTGCCCTGTATCGTAATAGAAAAATAATGTTTTATAGCATTATTTTGTTAGCGAAAAAGTGTTATAATAAGATTCTATTTTTAAATTTCGGTATTGTTTTTATAAAGTATGTCAATGTAAACTCGTTTTGAGGTTTATGATTCGAATATTACGATATGAGACTAGATAATAAGTATTTATTTATTTAACTCTGGCAAAACAAGCCGTGACATACGTTTAAAATAACGAAAAAATCCATGACTGTTTTGTTTAACTGAACCTAATTTTAATTAGTCAAGTCAATTTAAAAACAAACATAAATTTTAAACCGGAATAAAGTTGTTTCAAGTTGGAAACAAAATCAAACAGTTTAAGGCGCAGCCCGAGGCGTTTCTAAGAACTGGTAGAGGATTAAAGAGTATCAGGAAGAAGAGAATTATGATTTATTAATATAACTGAGAGTTGAGGTCGGCTTTTTAATTATTTGGTGAACCTTCGCTCAAACTGTTTACCATTGACATAGATAAAGATATTTCTGCAAAAGTTGCTACCGCCTTTAATAGTATAGGTTTAAAAACATGGGTTGTAGGTATAATTTAATATTAGGCCCTTCGATACGATCCGAAAATTAACCAGTGACCTATAAACTTACAGATAGCTATCCAGAAATAGACAAGCTATCTGAACCGAATCAATTTGAATAACTGGATGTTACATTCGCCCCGGGCGCTATCACGCTGGCGTATGCAGAACGCAGGCGTTTGCCGTATATCGCTAGTACATACGCTCCGCAAACGCGACGAGTGTGTCCAAACCTAATATAGCACCATGTTCACACTGAAATCTCTTAGAAACAATAAAAAAAACTTTTTTTATCAATGTCCTATAGAATACCCACTTTTTCACCTCGTAGGAAATGGAAGCAAAAGTTATATTGTATAACAATTTGAATCAACAGACTTTTCGGGGAGGTAATTTTGAGAGCGCTTGGTAAAATAAGTGGTCAGCATTTCGGAATTTACCGGAAATGAAAATATAATTCTACCTAAAAGTGACTGAAAAAGAATAACGGCACGAGAATGCGTAATTATTAAACAGAATGAAAATGAATGTAGAATGCAAAAAAACGCTTGTAAAACGAACAATAATTGTTGAATCCTATAGAAGTCAATAGAACAATGTCGGTCAATGGTTTTTAACAATAGTGAATATGCATGTAATTGTTTTGTTTGCTAAATTAAATACTATTTCGCTTTTAAACAAATATGAAAGTTTTTTTAAAATCTCGATTTGAGATGAAGTTATAAATCGTCAAAGTTAAGAATTAAAAAGAGAAGTCCGACGTGCCACATGACGTCAGATGGCACAACGCTCATACAATAGCCATAGTAAACGGCGTTTTCGTAGAGAGAGACAGATATATTTCTTTAAATTGTTATAACTCTTAAGTTTTCCGATCAATTTTGATTCTGTTATCACTATTAGTATTCCATTTTTATTTTTATTCGACAAAATAAAAAATATTATTTTCATGCATATTCCCTATTGTGTGTACTATACTTCAATGGTCCATTTAACTTGGAATAGTCGCATCTGAGGTCATACATTGGGTTTAACTATCACTGCGTGTAACCAGATTGTTTAAACGTAATCGAAGCAAAACGAAAATGTAAGGATCGTAGCAGGTGGCGTTCTGTAGTTTCTGGCCACTCCTCATGGGAAAAAGGCTTGAGTCTATATAGTCCAATTAGTATAAGGTAGGATTGTAATGGCTTCAAGATGTACTATTAATTAAAAGTTGGTTTTCCCATTGACTGCTGCAACTGCAAAATACTCAACACATTGCCCACGTTATAATTAAAGGGCGTATGTATTCGTTCGCCACAGAAACAGTAGTATCAGTATCACAGAATACAGCACAACAGGTAATTAGCATTTGGCTTTATATACTTTTTTTTTTTTTCTGGTTGGGAAATCATCCAATGACTTCTCCGAAGGGCGTGTCAGACTTTTACTGACTAAAACCCACCCTTGTTGCTTGAGCCAGGGCCGCGGTAACTTTTTTCAAATTTATCCGCGACCCAGACAGGCATCGGCCCTAGCGGACCCCGTCAATGGCTTTATATACCTAGATTCCTAATTATGACGTCACTAGATCCGGAGCGTGCACTGTTAGAAACTAATGTATCAACGGGTAATGTTTAGGCTGGACACATTCTGAAATTCCTGTCTGAATTCAGATTCGGAATTCATAATCTGAATGCCGGCAAGAGTAAATCTTATTCTGAAAAAATCAGAATGTGTGTGGGCCATAGTGAAATTGTATGCGTTGCCGGGCTTTCTTATATGAATTCCGAGTCTGGCTTCAGAGAGCCTTAAAACACGATCGGTCGTGGATTCACTAGAACAGTAACAGTATAATCCTACTGTTCTATTCCTACTAATATTATAAATTTGAAAGTCTGTATGTATGAACGTTTGGATGTATGCTAAGAGAAAAGGCGGTCGCAGCAATCCGACTGAATTTCCTAAGTAAAAAGTCATAACTCCAATATTGGACCAATTTAAAAGGTATTCCATAATCCGAAATATAACGATTTATACTGTGCCCCTATGTTTTCTTTATTGATGATACTTATGAAGTTGATTATCTTAAGAAGCACTAGAACCCTCAAAAGATGCTCAAAAAACCCTCAAAATACCATAGTAGTGTGTGCGCCAAAAGGGTCAAATTAGCGACTTTTTAGTTCAATTTACCATTAAAGCGTGATTTTTAGTTTTTAGAACTACTATTTATTTAAGACGATTTTATTAGCTTGGTATGTATGTATTAATGTAACGGAATCCTTAAACGTGATTTTCACCACCTTCAAAACGTTGGATTGATTTGAAACTTTGCACACTTATCAAGGACCGATGACAATGCAATAATTTAGATAGTTTGTCCCATTATCCTTGCCAGGATCTTCAGGATTAGCGACTTTTTAGTTCAATTTACCATTAAAGTGTGTTTTTTAGTTTACAATTTATTTTATTTGTTATATTCTTAATTGTCAGGTTTTCAATTTTGGTTTTCCATTAAGAACATTTCCTATCAGCATGACACATTAATTTATGTATTCATAATTGTAATATTTTAGCTATATAGTCATATTATTATAGTATACTGCATGTATTATGTTTATGCATTGTGTGTTGTACACGTATTTGTTTTGTTTATTTAGTGAGTAAGAATTTAAAATTGTTAATGTCTTTTGTTGTGCACATAGATGTACTATCTTCATTGCATATTTTTAAATTGTTTTATTTTTTGTGTGTTCATGAATAAAAATGCACCCGTGCGAACTGCGAAGCCGTGGCAGATTGCTTGTTTTTAGTGATCATAACTGCTGCATCATCAAATATTAATCATCATCTGAGGTTTGTTTATGATGATTAGGTGTATGAACAGAGGCAAAACCTTAATCCCTGTCTAGAAAAACAAAATAAAAATATTTTTCTTCACAAACAAACACGAACAAAAAACATTTACGGCTGCTAATGAAAACTGATTGATCGCCAAAACGATTTCATTGCCAATTGGCCTTGTTGACATATTGTCCACGCATTGTTATAGTGTACGATTACACAACACTAGGTAGTAGATACGTCCGCATTGCTTTCATGTAATAATATTAGTAAATATAGTATACAGATAATACAGAACTGTCTCTACAAATGGTAACAACACCGTTAGGAATCTTACTAATGGCACGAAGCGATTCAGTTTATATTCCACCGATGATAAGCGATTTTTACTAAGCAAAATTACAAGTACGTTGATATGGACGTAATGCGATGAATTCAACCAATTTGCACTTGAAAGGAGATGGTCGATTTTGGGCCATCACTATGTACACTACATAGATAAATATGAAAAAAATAGGGGAATTCCATAAAAATACTAACAAAATAATTTGAGGAAGGGTACAGGAGTAACAAAAATGATCACTTAAAGTAAGCTAACCCTATTTTTAGGGCAGCCATGACAGTTGTGTTTGACATGACGCTTGAAGACTGACAGTTTTAAGAAGTTACGTCTTTGAGTATTTCTTTGATTTGACTTTGAATTGGATATGTTTCGGAGTTTTTAGTGATTGATTTAGTTTTGCAGCCCAGTTTATTACTACGGACAGTAATTGTTATCTCTCTGTTGCAATTGAATTCGTGTTGTTTTTTAGTGACGCATGTCATTACGATGACACGTCCAACAAATGTCATTGTCAAAATGACATTCTTCGCATACTGTCATTGTCAAAATTACATTCTCCGCATACTGCCGATCTGATCCACCATGTTTAATTTGAGTTTTTTTGCTCTACTTGACAAAGTTAATTTGAGTTTACATTGAAACGAAGTGAAATTAAAGAAATTTAACAATAAAAAACAGTTACTATATTATGAAGCGATTTTTACATATAGTGTAACATAGTGCTGGCCCAGGCTCCATACATTTCTGGAACATCTCCTTTCCTGCGTGATATCTCTTATCAACGCAAC
The DNA here is from genome assembly GCA_948252205.1 of Orthosia incerta. NCBI lineage: Eukaryota > Metazoa > Arthropoda > Insecta > Lepidoptera > Noctuidae > Orthosia > Orthosia incerta. The sequence continues at coordinate 14,844,259 of OX411754.1, forward strand.
TTAAATTCTTTCTTTCTTTCTTTAAAAAAAAACGTTGCCCCACTCTAGGAATTTCTTCCTGTATCGTGGGTGCGTTTACAAACATATAAACTCACATACACCCAGAGCCGGAACAACTATCTGTAGGTCATACAAATATTTGTTCCGTGCGGGAATCGAACGCGCGATACGCAGCGCAGCAGTCAATCGCTCAACCACTGTGCCAACCGTGCGCCCGATGGTGCGTCGCACCATCGGAAAGTTCCCTTATTCCATATTGTAGGTGATCGTGAAGACGGTTATGTACTACATCTGATCCGTGTCTGTGAATTTTCGGTTCCGAAGTAGCCTAAGTACTTCTTGTAGGGAAGCTTCCGCACTACATGCGAACTCTATCCGTCATAATCTGTCATAATTCAGAACATTTTGAACTCGGAACTCAAATCACGGACACGGACGTATAGTGCGTAACCACCCTAAGTCATAACACATAATGTGTTATGACTTAGGGCGGTACGACTCGCGTAATAAGAAACGTAGCGTATTTGAGCAATGGACCTAAGCAATTAGCTTTCAGGACTATGGGTCGCAGGATACAGACGGACTTCAAAATCGAACAGCTTACAAATACCTCTGTGACATAGTCTTCACACTAGTAGTGTTGAAGTGGCCAGAACGAAACGTTTATTTCCGTTCAAGTTACTGAGTAACAGCGAAAGACATTTTAAAGGAAAAACTTAAACGCAATGCAATCAAACTTTTTATTCAACGCATGTTTCTGTACTTCTTTATGTACAAGCTTTTGCCTGCGAATTCGCTGTTTTTTATTATACCTGTATGAAAAGTATCATATGGGTTAGTCCTGGAAATAAACTATCTGTGTGCAAAATTTCATCCAAATCCGTTCTGCCGTTTTTGTGTGAACATAAAGGTACAAACTATCAATTGAATAATTTTAGTAAACCTGCTAATATTATAAAATGCCGAAGTTCCGAATCCGTAGGAGTCTGTTGATGGACCATAATGATCAACATTGTATAATACTTATCTACATAGTTTTGATAAAAAGGACCCATAAAAGTATTAAAATACATCTTGTATGTCATCTACATATCACCTAAAACTCTGCAAAGTAATGGAAAAATCTTGAGCACCACATTCCCTACATTACTTTTATTATTTTTCGTCCCTATTTCATGAAATTGTCCTATTGCTGAAATATTCTTTCAGCTGAGAAATAGGCGCGGGTTATCACCAAGGACATAAAACGGGAACGTGGTTTTATTATACTGTTCCATTTTCAATACCTGCCAACATAGAATGTCTAGTTATATGTACTACACAATGTAAAACAGCTGTAAACGCTGTAAACAAGAAAAAATCATGCTGTGCAGTCGGAGGATCAGGGGGTCAGCCAGTTTACGAATATGTATCCTCCGACTGCACAGCATGATTTTTTCTTGTTTACAGCTTTTTAGTTCGCTTTTTAAGCAGGCGGGTTTTTGATTTTTAAATTAACTTTTTTTATTAACAACTATTTAGTTATCATTTTTTTTTCGAATGACATTTAAACATATAAGTAGTTTATATTTTTGTAATCTCCTCTAAAAAACCTTCATTTTGATACCCCACTCGATGAGTAGGAAAGAAAAAAAAAATTTCAACCCCCACAATATGGCGTCCAAAATCCGCCAATGTTCCTTTTTTTTAACGGCACTTAGCTAAGAACACTTGGGCGGTCAAGACCTATCTAATGATGTCGTAATTATAAAAATCCGCCAAGTAGTTTGAAAGATATGAGGTAATAAAGAATATTACATACATACAAACATACATACAAACATACAAGATACGCGCGAAAAACATAACCCTTTCCTTGCAGCCGGGTAAAAAGGAATATCAAAGGGTTGGGTAATTTGGATGTTTCAATCAGCCAATCAATCCAATTGCAGTGCTCTGTGACATAGTGTAACTGTTTGGATGTTTTTAATTCAATCGTGCCGACGCAGCCGAATGAGTTTATCAGGAAACTGTTTCAAAGTAAGCCCTAGGTTAACTGATAGCCTGAAGGCACGTTTATCGGGCGGTAAAAACTTTTAAGCTATTAACTTTTATACACGAGTTTGTATGTGATATGTTTTACAATTTTAACGTAGGTAACGTAAATGCCAATCACGATTTTCAAAATAACACCAAAACGTGAAACTAATATATATGTTACAGTCAAAAGCCTTAATCGGTCAAAATTACTTTTAACTGAAAAATCAGGCAAAAGTAATTTTGACTGAACACGTTGCTCTAAAGTAGTTTTGTCTGAAAATCTATAGTAAATAGTGATTTTAACTGACAATATGTGGTTAAAAGTGATTCGGACTTACTTACGTTCATAAGTACTTCTGTATCTATTTTTAACAAAATTAGTTCGTCAAAACTACTTTTAACCAGCTCCATTGGGCAAGTAATGTTGACTAACATTTCAGTCAAAAATACTATTGTCGAGAGCTTATAGCCAGCTTAACCAGTTAAAAGTAGTTTTGACTGGTTGTGAGTTTTGACTGCAACATATATAATTCTCTATTTCTAGGTTAAAATAGCCTTTATTAGTTGACACGTGTGTGAGTAAACTGGAAGTAGATAATATTTTTTTTAAAAGACTAGAAATCTCATTACCTTAGTCGATTGTACCGAAGAAGATAAGGCCTCCCACGCTCTACCTGCGGGTGTTATGAAGGGCAAATAACTTCCATTATCTTAAGCCTGATCAGTTATTCTGATGTTTTGTCAGATCTAATTTAAACCTCTGTGATTGGGTGACAGAAATAACAACAGCCAATCAATTCAAAGAGAAAATCAGTGAGATTTGATTAAATACTTTATCACAAATGAGGTGTAAGGGGATCATGTTAAAATTATTTTCTTCGTTCGCCGATCCATCTGTCAGATGATTATGGCAATTCCTCAAAGCAAACATTAAAAGGCCCATTTTCAACCGGGAACGATTACTGGCTGAGATTATGAACGCAGTTGGTAACTTCAGTCCATATTTTATTTGGGAGATTAATAATATTTCTTGGTTGTTTTCATGTCGCCATAAATTACTTTGCCGACGATAAATTTTGGAGTGTACAAATGGCATCAGACAACAGCTGTTTATTATGACCCACGCCTTTTAATCGTGATATTACTGAACCCTAATCTAAAATACTGAGCTTTATGGAATTACTTATTTTCTTATTAATATTATCCACTAGCTGTTGTCCGCGGCTTCGCTGCCGTGGACCAGCACACAGGACCCGTTTTCGGGATAAAAAAATAGCCTATGTCACTCAGGAATAGTGTAGCTTTCTATTGGTGAAAGATTTTTTTAAATCGGTCCTGTAGTTTCGGAGCCTATTCGGTACAAACAAACAAACAAAAAAATCTTTCCTTTTTATAATATTAGTAAAGATTGAGTAATGTTATCGGGAATGTTGTTGGTTTAAAACAGAAAGTCCCTTTTAAGGGCCTACATCCGCTTTAGTTCCGTAAAACAGTAACTTTCTAAAGCATACTCTTTAGTAACGGCTAGGTTAAAAGGTTTTAAAAAAATATATATTTATTATTGTTTCAAGTTTATTATTTTTAACACATGGTATTTTCGTATAACAAATAGTTTTGCTTTAAAAATAATAATTAACAACACGCTAGTTTTTCGCTACTTTTGGATACTCCTCCAAAACGACTTGGTTGTTTAAAAATATTTTTACACAGAAAAATTGATGGCTGGAATATCTTCATAACTAACATAGCATATAAATCTAAAACAAATTATATTTTGCGAACAAAACTGTTCAAAAAGAGGTTCAATATTGATATTTTGGCATCGAGCGGGCGCACGGCCAGTACTATATTAACATTGGGGTGTATACATCGCCTTAAATGTCCATCCAATTTAAAAGATGTTTGCTACATGTTCACATCCGCCCTGTCTATTTAATTAAATAAAGCTACAGAGGTGTATTTGCTCTATTTTAATAACTGTCTATTTGTTTACCTTTCCGGTTAACTTTGGTTTTAGAAAAACGGAAGTTATCTTTCATTTCATTTGCTAGTTTTAATTAAGTTAACCAACTGAGCACTCTAACCTGTGATTAAAAGTAAAACTATTATTTTACTTTTAATCTCAGGTTTCAATCATTAAGCGGGGACAAACAAAAATTATAGAAAAACCGACCAAAACTTCGTTTGCCATCATTGGCAGCACCTCATAATATTTAATGTATAATTATATCTAGTACTTGTTTTTCTCTTTTCAGTTAATACATTTTTAGCAGTCGGGTTTTTTGTTTTTATAATAATTTGTTTTATTTCAGACTTTTTCGTTTTAGTAATGAACGAGTTCTCCAAATAAGTTATGTGGTTATTTTGCTATCAAAGTTACGCTTATCTTGAATTTGTGCCAAAATAGGAACATAAAAGTGTTTAAATATATATATTTTTGGAATGGCCTATTTAGTAGCTTTAATTTGATAATACACATATTGTTAGGATAAAGAATTAAAAAAAAACACACCCTTTTGTTTAGAGGGGGCACTTTTTTAAATATTAAATAGCCTATTTCACTCCCACAGTTGAGACGAATCCAACGACACCTAATATGTCATAATCCGTTAAGCCGTTTGTGCTATAGAAATGGACATACATACATACGCTCGAGCAGTGGTGGCCTAGTGGTATCGGCCGCGACTTACAAGTTGTAGGTCGTGGGTTCGAGCCCCGGCAGGCGCTTTACTTTGCGTAAATTATTTCATAACCACTGCTCAAGGCTTCAAAAGGTGAAGGAAAACATCGTGAGGAAACCGGCATGTCCAAGAACCAAAATTCGAAGACATGTGACATCCACCAACCCGCACTGGGCCCGCGTTTAGGATGACGGCCCATTCCCTCTCACAGAGAGGGGGCCTGTGTCCCAGCAGTGGGAACATTAATAGGCTGATGATGTGATGATGATGATGACATACGGTCGAAAAACATTACCCTCCCGCAGTCGGGTAACAAGTTTGAAGGGATAAGATTTAAACCGGGTTTGATTTAAACCGGGTTTTATTCTAACCTAACTGCTGCGTTGCTTTAGTGGTGCGACTGGGTGCGATGCCCGGGTTGGGCAACGTGGGTATATCTTTATTTTGCAGTTTATGCAATATCTTTTAAAATGGTCCAATATTGAAGGAGTTCCAACGTTCCATGTAAAACACTGGTACTTAGCTGAATCCGGTAAGACTGGAAGCCGACCCCAATATAATTGGGAAAAGGCTAGGCAGATGATGATGATGGTCCAATATTGAAGGAGGAAATAGTAGAGAGCCAAACCTCGAATTATGACTTTTTACAAAGGAAATTCAGTTGGAGCTCTCTGCCCACATTTCCTCTTAACGCGTTCCCTGTGCATGACCCACATGTAAGAGATTTCGTGGTTTAGATGAGGCGTGAGTGTACCACATGTGGGTCACACCCCGTACAAAATTTTAGTCTTGGTAAATCTCGCACGTATGAGTTGAAGCATTCGAATTGCCTGACACGTGTGGGCTATGAATAAAGTGTTTTGCTTAATTCTCGCAAAGTTTCTGCCGGCGCGGCGTCTCTGTTTCCTGATAGTTACAACCTAGGGTCTTCAAGTCAAGAGTGAATAGGTTACTTCTAGGCACTTTCGACCACATCATCACTTAACATCAGGCGAAGGTCAAACGCGAGCCCATAACGAATAAAAATCAAAAGAAAATCAAAAAAAGTTTTGATTTTACTGCAATTTGTTCATCACATCATCAGCCTATTAATGTTCCCACTGCTGGGACACAGGCCTCCTCTCTGTGAGAGGGAATGGGCCGTAATTCATCACGCGGGCCCAGAGCAATAAGCAATTTGAGCAATATGTGCTCAGAGCAAGTTTATTTCTTGTTCAATTGTACACAAACAGTCCTACATAAGATTCACAAATTGCCATTAGTTTTCGAGATATGTGCCAAAATAATATTTGTTTATTTTTTTAACTAAATCAGTGCGTATGGTAATTTAAGCTAGTCAAATTTATGTATTTTATGCGCAAGAGAGCCGTTGAACATTTAAAATGACGGTTCCTGGTATATTTTCATGTTTTGACAGCAATATTATATATTTTGGGTACTTAAAATACGGAATTAGAGAAAGTTAACGATACTGAAATATTCCTAATAGCAGTGTTTTTCATCGACAGTTGTAAAAGAAGGAAATAGTTTTGAACATAATGGAATGTGAGAAATAATAAAAAGAAAATATCTGTAATTGGAGGCCAATCAGCGAATTTAAATTCCTGGTTCAGTATCTTCACCGGAATTATGTTGATTGTGCTAGTAATAATGTTGTCTGAAAAGTCCATTAAAATCGCATGAGTAAAAAATTATATTGACTGTCATCATCATCTGCCTGCCCTTGTGCCATGTTACTTGGTCTGCGCAACACGTTTTCTTCTACCATACCGTCCTGTCCCCCGTCACGCTCATCACCGACTCCCTTTTGTTTCATATCACTCCTCACACAGTCCACCCATCTTTTCTTCGGCCGTCCCTCCCTCCCTATCCATCCAAATATTGACTATCAAAGGACCTAAAAATCAGTTTTTAGGGTTCCGTACCCAAAGGGTAAAAACGGGACCCTATTACTAAGACTCCGCGATCCGTCTGTCTGTCTGTCCGTCTGTCTGTCTGTCTGTCTGTCCGTCTGTCACCAGGCTGTATCTCATGAACCGTGATAGCTAGACAGTTGAAATTTTCACAGATGATGTATTTCTGTTGCCGCTATAACAAAAAATACTAAAAACAGAATAAAATAAATATTGAAGTGGGGCTCCCATACAACAAACGTGATTTTTTTGCCGTTTTTTGCGATAATGGTACGGAACCCTTCGAGCGCGAGTCTGACTCGCACTTGGCCAGTTTTTTTGCTTAATTCTTTTTTTTTTTGTATTTATGTTAGTGTTTCCTCAATTATGCAAGAGCAAGTTTGCTCCTTATTACATTGTGCACAAAAGTCTCACATAGATTCGCTAATGCTGATTGGTTTTCGATATATAAGCCAAAAGAAAATTATAAAGAAAAGAACATACTAGTCATTATTATAAAAAATATAAAGAAAAGTACCTAGTATTGTCACTAAAGACTGATTTGTTACAACACTTGCAAATATATGTTGATTAAACAAATTTAAACTATTTTATTTCATATTCCTAGTAATAATTGCTTATCCTGTCAAATTCTCTATGATTTACTCCAATCCTAAAACAACTTAAAAAATTATCAGCCGGAACCGGGGGAATCACTTCACCCGGTCCTCAAAAACCTGGAACCGGATGCGGTTCTGCATGCCCTATAGCTATGAAGTTGTAAACAAAAACCTTAAAACACTATTTTATTTATTTATTTATGAGAAAAAATACATGCTTAAACTAATCTTACATTGCAACAATTACTTAAGAGGAAACGGGGGCAGAGAGTGCCGACTAAATTTCCTAAGTAAAAAGTCATAATTCGTAGTTTAGCTCTCGCCTATTTCCTCCTCCAATATTGAAACAATTTAAAAGGTATTCCATAATCTGAAAATTAAAGATAAATCTTATGTCCCTATGATTTTATTTTTAATGATACATTATCTTTAGAAGCACTTAGAAACACCCTCAAAAATTGCTCAAAATTGCGCTGTCAACAGATTAGTGTACAAATTTGACAAATATAAATAAAAAAGCCGGCCAAGTGCGTGTCGGGTCACGCGCAGTAATAGGGTTCCGAAGTTGCATAATAATGCGGACTAAGAAAAGGGTTTTTTGTTGTTACATGAACATTAAAACGGTTGCAGCGGATCACAACGTTTAAAAACGGGCCCACCTATGGTCGGGTAGCACAATCGAATCTAATTTGACTTTAGATTACAAAACTACGAAAATACTTCTGCACTAACACAAAATATACACAGCCCCGCGTGCATGCGCCGTATGGATCACAGACCGGTACTGCCAACGACTCCGCCCACTCCAATGCGTTATTCAAGCTTAAACATTATTAAATTTGAAATCATTATTATTAAGGACGTTATAATTTTATTTTTATATATATTTACATGGTTCATAAGCATATATTTACTATCTGTCTTACACAGCTAACAACGTTATTTAAGTAATTTTTCAGTGACATTTGTACAAAAGTTTTACTGTTCCAAGTACATTTTATAAGTTGGTCGACTATTACTCGTAAACATGTAAAGCCTACTTAGCTGTAATAGTTTTCCTTTTAATTTCGTTATATATACTACTGCAGTGAATTTTTTCACATAGCCAAGAGCAACCATTTCACTGGCAGGGGGGGGGGGACACTTGACTTTAACAAAAATTTGCAATTTAAAGCTTAATTTTACGCAAACGAATCTCTGAATAGAAAAATGGTTCTAACAAACCCATAATATTTCTGAATGGCCTATCCAACGATACCCCACACTATGGGATAGACGAGATAAAAATAACATCCCCACTTTACGTCTGTAAGAGGAACCCCATTTTTCATGATTTTATTGTACCACTTTGTCGGAATTATTAATATGTGTATCCATGCCAAATTATAGCTTTCTAGTACTTAGAGTCGCTGAGCTAAGCTGTGGACGGACTATAAGACGGAAACTATAAGGGTTCCTTGTTGACTTAGGAACCCTAAAAAGGAAAACATAGGGACATAGTATATATCTTACTTTACCAGTTTATGGAATGTCTTTTAAATTGGTCCAATATTGGAGGAGGAAAGAGACGAGAGCCAAACCTCGATTTATGACTTTTTACTAAGGAAATTCAGTCGGCGCTCTCTGCCCATATTTCCGCTTAAAGGCAAACACAACATTCACAAATAAAGAATCTTAAAGCTTACTTACATAGTAATAAGCGCTAATTATTAATACAAGTGGATAAAACCTATAATCGATAATATTAATAAAATTGGTAAAAGGTATAAAAATTGGTGACAAAAAAAATCATTAATTAATATACAATTGATGCAATTAATAATAGGTATTGATTAAGTTACTAAAATATACAAAATTGATAGATTAACAATATAAATTATATTTAAAAATGTTGTTTTATTTTTAAATTATGTAAAATTGACACCACATAATTTCATAAGAACTTGTGAAGATCGATAAATTAAATACATGCATTTGATAAAGGTGGTAAAAATCACAATAACAAGATTAAGGGGTCAATGTCTAATTTTCAGTTGCACAGTCAAAAACAAAAAGGGGGACTAAAAATCGTGTTAAAAACAACTGGTGAAATATGTGTTCCCTTATGGTCTACCCCTGCCTAATCCTTTGGAGAACAAGGCGTAATATTATATTCCGTTTATTCTAAATATTTGCGACATCTTTAGTCCAATCTGTCCTAAGTTATGAGTAAAGCTCAAGTTTATAGTTAATGATATTTACTTATCATTGTGCTCAAACAGTGAAGTTTGCTGAGAGAAACAAATGGTTCTAGCGTCGTTCGGAGAAGAACTAACAATCTACAAACTGTTACTTATGTTACGAGTAGATACTAACAGTCTTTAGAGCCATTTGTTGTTTAAGTACGTTATTTACTTAGAGTTCGCTTCTAATTTTAGAAAACTACTCTACTACAATTACTATATTTTATTTGCGCAATGTTATTGCGTTTGTAATATTTTTACAACTGCATGATGTCTGATAATCTGAACATAAACGTTAAAGAGAAAAACGATTTGAATGTGATGCTGGAACTATATTTTTCCTGCAATAAATGTGATATCAGTGAAATATGGCGATTTGCAGCCAACATAATTTTCGCTAATACTAGATATAGATCATTTAATAGACGTTTTATCATAATTACCACTTAATTTGATTAACGTACTTATAACCTAAAACAGCGCAAAAATACTAGGGAATTATGTATTTCTACCTTGATGGTTCTCCTACCCGTATCTCTTAATAGGCGTGACTTCACTTCTACAAAGTTACGTTAAGTTCTTTTTTATTTGATCCGTGGTTAACTCAACCAATGGTACTTGTGAAATATGTTTACCAATGGTTTTAAATTCGGTATTACACGTTTTTTCATCAATTTTTAACCTCACAAATGGTCAAATGAGTTGAAGAGTTAATTATTTGACCAATGTTTAACAAACAGTTGGTGAAAAACGCGTTTTATCGCAAACTTCAAACATTGGTTAGCATATTTAATAAAATAAAATATGTAATACATTTTTTAAATATTTAATCACTGGTTGAGTTATATACGGATAAAAACTGGGCCATAGAAGATTTTAGAAAATGCTAATGTTTTCAATATGAATGATTGTGAAGGAGTAAAGTTCTTTGTGAAGTTGATTCAAGTATTTCCTTTTGTCTGCTATGGACAGCTATATTTGGTTTGAGTTTTATGGGTGCAAAAATAGGTGATACGCGTAAGACTTTTAATTTTGTCTTTAACTTTGATAAAGGTACAGTACAGAGGATCTCGATAAAGTGACATTTTATTAATCCCTCTGTTTCGGCAGTGTCCCATAGACTTAACACTCAATGCCAAAATTATCTCTTAACCAACCTTTTTTCGAAGCATGATTACTGAATCACTTTTCTTATTTTCCAGGATTAACACTATGGGGCATTTCATGGTTCCTATTCAAAGATGCGGTGCTTCCAGACGGGTATCTTTTCAACATGTGTGGAGTAGTCATAGCCGGATACATGCTCGGACAGACGATAGAAAGATTCACCACTATAAACCCAGTAGTTGGAATGACATTAGCAGGAGCTCTCTATAGGTATTTTGGGCCTCCAAACTTTTTGGAGAATTCTTCAGCGGACCTCATTGATTTCCATTTAAGGTTTGTTACTAATAACCACTATTATACTATACGAAATTATAAATAACTGTCTACCTTAAAAGCGAAATATTGAATTTGTATTGAGTACCTATTCGTACCTAATATTATTTGTTTATTTTCATAAGAAAGGATTATAAATTGTTTGAAGTCCCTCTGACTCTTGCAATAGGTTATTTGGCTTATACTTAAGCTGGGTTAAATACATTTATTTTAAGGAATACAGTCGTGAAAAAGCTATGTAGTGTCACAGATAATATAATACTAGCATACAGATGCCTCATCCCATACAAAGAAACCGTGCCGACGTAATCGATCGTTCGGTTCCGTTCCACGGTGATAGATTGGTCACACGTGAAACAGAACCGAACGCGATCGATGTACAAAAAATAATCAGTATAATCAGTACAGTAGGTGCGTCGGCACGGTTTATTGGATGTATCAACATCTGTATGCTATTATTATATTATCTGTGGTAGTGTTTTCGATTGATTTCAAATTACTTTAATCGAAGATTGACACCCAAACAAAATATCCAAACGCAAACTCCGCCACAGTGACGCGAACAGCACCTGCACACAAAACTTTGTTAATTAATTAAATAAATTGTTAAAGCCCCAGCTTTCTTGATGACGTAATAAATGACTCTGCTTAATTGATTCGGATCTTGCCACATCGTAATTTTGTTACGTGATTATGTTCGTATATTTATAATGAGTTACGCTTGACAGAACGGTTGATAATTTAATGGGGACTTACATGATACTAAGGCTGGGGAACCATTCAATTAATAACTGCAGGTCGACGAGCCATCCCCCCGCTTGATTTTATGAGTCGAAAATAAAACGGCCATGAAAAATTTAGGAAAACAATTTCAGTTTCCAAACTTTATTTTATTATAAAATGGTTTTACATTTCCTATTAATATAGGGCATTATTCACTTATAATAAAAATCGCATCAAACAGGTGCAGATGGTTTTCATTTTAATATGTAATGTTAAAACCACAGACATAAATCTAACTAGTCGCAAGTCCCGCTGCTGTATGGAAACCAAGTGTGCCACTTTTTAAACACAATTTAAAAACAAATTTACTTACCAATGAAAGAAAACATTTCCAATGCCTCAGTCTTTACAGCTCAATATGGCATGAAAAGGCATTTTTCTAGATTTCGGTGGATTTAAATTACAATCATTGATCGTGATTTAACTCCGTTTTAGACACGCGAAGTACATACTCGTACAATCACGTCGTCTAGTTAGATTTATGTCTGTTGTTAAAACGATTTTAAAAGTGTTTGCAAACACAGTGGATAAATAAGTTATTTAAAATCTATGAATGCTTTTACCAAGTCTGGCTAGATATTCACATCATTTCAGCATTTTCAATGCAAGCTGAATATTTCAAAGAACCAAATAAATGCAAATCTTATAACTCTTCGCATGCAGTATTTCCCCTGAAAAAAATCAACAATGGTGGATTTATCATCACTACCACTATTATCAGATAGAATTTGTGTAATTCTAATTAAGCTTATCAATAAAATATATATTATCTTGTATATTATGCTGAATATAATATATACATTCAGCATAATATGTTATTTTTATATAATATCTTTTAGACCTCCTAATATACAAAACTTAAATTTCATGAGATAAAATTCAATGAATAGAATAGAATAGAATAGAATACTCTTTATTATGTACACCATATAAGTAACAACATTTATTTTATTCTTTCAGGCGAATCTATCCTGTCATTATCCTGACGAAGGGCCCGCTCACTTGGAACTGGGAATATATAAAAAATAATTCAGTAAAAGTTTTCTCATTGGCAACCCTGCCCTGGATCGTCGAGTGTTTATCTACTGCCTTCTTTGCCCACATACTACTCGAGTATCCTTGGTACTGGGGTGAGTAACGTTTGAAACTTTCCACCTCACTAATGAACTTATAAATTCGACCTTATTTACTCCAACTACTTGTTTATTGCAAAGATAAACTCCCAAATAAAACTCCTAGTTATTTTCTTGATCCTATTTATGCTGCTTTCTTTAGGAAAGCCTCAGATGAAAAACCAGTGGCACCGGTTATTGCTTGGAAACGGCTCAGTGAGTTCATTCACACAAATCCCCATTCATCTGACGACAATTGAACCTTGTGAGCGTCGAGAATGTTGAATAACACAAAGCTCAATATTTCAAAGAAAGCACTATGTATGTACAAATATTTGAAATCGATGAATCCGTTATTGAGACATATTTTTCTCTGGTTACAGGTCTCCATTTAGGTTCTATCTTAGCCTCGGTGTCACCAGCTGTAGTGGTACCGCTTGTGAATAACTTACATGCAAGAGGCTTAGGAACAAAAAACCAAATAGCTCTTCTGGTGGCGAACGCAGGAGGGCTCGATACAGCCTTCACGGAGGGCGTATGCGGAGTCATTAACAGTGCCATATTCTTCCCCGCACCACTTGTATACAGAATTGTAAAGGTAAATCAGAAAACATAAAATAATTTTATTTCAATAACTTTCAACAAAAACAGTCAATAAATATTTTACAACGCAATTGTGACGATTTATATTGCATCATTAATTTTTTATCACTCAAGCTATTAATGATAATGGCCTAACTGAAATTCAGTTCAATTCATAAAACCATTTCACAAAACCTGAATACACAAGCAGAATATTGTATAGTACCTGCGTCTATCTCTAAGCGTTTCGCTTTTATCGAAATGTATTTTTATCTTCAACAATAAATTCAAATTTCGGAATCCGGCCGTACTTATCCACACTTGAGATCGTTTCCAAGAAACACTCCAACTACGTTTTCTTTAAAATCAAACCGCTTTCTCTTAAGGTTCAATTTGGATATAGGGCCCTTAACCTTTTTGTTCGTAATTCCGCAGGGTTTGCTGGCTATATTCGTCGGTATCGCCCTCGGAGTATTCTGGGGAGTGTTATCAGACAGTCTGCCGGATCACAGTGACATATACGCGCCTACTATACGAAGCCTGCTTATTTTTGGCGGAGGTGTGTTGTTGACTTACGCTGGTGGATATATCGGATGGGGTGGCACCTGTGAGTATCTCCGTGTTTATATATTTTGTGTTGCTAAGCGTTTCGTCGACGAAAGAGTAATTTTACGAAGAGTGGCTTTCTTAAAGCCGCTATTATGTAGGAAGCAACGCGTTCATAATAGATACAAACGTAGTCTAGGGATTATACCACTGTTTGTCGATGTACGTTCAAAATAAAAAGTGATATCAATTTGTCTCATCATTATCTAGCCCTGTAGGTATGCAAGCAAAAAAGTAAAATAAGAAAATATTTGAAAGTTATGAGCATCGAAAGTTCCATATTTCGAAACTAATTTTAACGCATTTTTGGGCGCGAATAAACACCATAACAAGACGGAAAATTGCAAAACGGCCTCCATACAGGAATGGATTAGTAGTTCAACAGTGCAAATAATTTTATTTTGAACAGATAGATTTAGTCGTTTTTTAATAATATCTAGACTGCCAAAGGTCTGTTTATAAAATTTCGCGCGCTCGGTTTCGTCCTAAGTCATTATCCATTTCGCTACAAATTTGCAAAAGTGTGTATTCGTACGCGAACTAGCTTCCTACTGCTCATCACAGCATCTATCTCTTCCGCACTTTAACCCCGCGCACAAAATAGTTCGTGCCGTCGACTAGTGTACCCTTAAAGCTCTATTCGTCTATAATTGATGCTAAACTATAAACACAAGCGATTACAACAATAGCGAAACTCAAAAGAAATATTCAGCGGAAAGTTATTATTTAAAGGTTAATTATGATAATATTATAGTTCCCATAAAGCACGTAAGCCATCATATTGCACCTTACTGTTACACAAATGTAATAATTGCATCAATAAAAACTGTTAAAGTGCATCATCATAAAGAAAACAACACTCAAAACGTAGGAATTGTATGGCAAAGTTTCCGCTTACTAAACATGTTGTAAAGATAATTATGTTTACAATGCAAAAGAAACGTCTTTATAACACAGAGCTACTGTATTTTATTAGTTTACCTGAGTAATTACTGTAATATGAGCGTGTGATAAGGATTGTAAATGTATACGTCATCATGGGGGAAGGTAGCGGATTATGAATTAGTCCCTTAGGCTCGGTAATCAGTCAGGTTGTCAACTCGCACTCAGTTACTGGACCTTGTTTTTATTAAATTAGAAAAAGATATCATCTTTGAAATGTGATTTATTAGGAGTAAAACGCATACTTGTGTTGTCTATACTATATATAATATTATAAAGAGGAAAGATTTTTGTTTGTTTGTTTGTACCGAATAGACTCCGAAATTACTGGACCGATTTGTAAAATTCTTTCACCAATAGAAAGCTACATTATTCTTGAGTGACATAAGCTATTATTTAATCCCAAAAATGGGTCTTGTGGGGTGGTCCACGGGAGCGAAGCCGCGGGCAACAGCTAGTTTCTTATAAAAGTAAATTTTATAATGGTTGGCTTTCATATCAAAAATTATTAGTGCCTGTCTCAAACTATCTTTTCTCGCAATCTATCCATCGGTGATTCCTTCTTAACACAGAACAGCATTATTCCACTGTCACTTCTAGACAAAGGCATCCCAATCAAAGAACGCTGAAATTCCTGAAAACTTGTATCATATTCAATGGACCCTTGTGTTGAATTCATGTGAATTGACAGTGGATTAACTTTAATATCTTCAACGTTAATCAGTCAAAGGCAAATGTAACTGTACCAAACATTTGAATGTTACAACAGACTATTTTGTACGCAATGCGATAATAGTTACCGTCACACGTGTTAAGCTTAAACACACATGTAGTATTTGATGTGCCAAGCTGATAGCAAATAATAATGTTTGATCTCGCGAGTACGACAAACATACTCAACGAAATACCGATGTTCTTCGGTACACACGACGAAATAGTTTGATAAGCAGGAAGAAGGAACGCTTTTCTATTTTTACCCGACTGCCGAAGGAGGGTAATGTCTTTATGAATCTATGTATGTATGTATGTCTGTTTGTTTCTGTGTGGCGTTTTAGAGACCAAACGCGTTGGCTGATTTTCATGATTCTAACGTCGAGCGATGCGAGTGTCGCTTATGTGGCTAAATTAAAATTGGAAAATAGAAAATGGCGGCTAATTTGGCGCCATATTGTGGGGACCCATCGTTTGCGGGATAATGTAAAGGGCTTTAAGTGGTGATTTCAAAAATATATAACACTTATATGTTTGAACCTAACTAGAAAAAAAAAAATTACTAAAAAGTTACAAATAAAAAAGTTAATTAAAAAAATCGAAAAACCCGACTGCTTAGTAAGCAACTAAAAAGACGTAAACATGAAGAAAATCATGCTGTGCATTCGGAAGTTACATCTGGTTTTAGTCAGGCAGCTCGCGAATATCTATCTTCCGACAGCACAGCATGATTTCACTCTCAGGCTTATAACTTGGCAGTATACATGCCTATGAGATTAAATTCGCACTTCCTACTAATACTTATTAGACATTATTATAAACAGCAACGTCTGGTTGTTCAGATATTCGTTATCAATCAAACCTCAACATGGGAACGGCTTTATATAAAACTTGGCAAAAGGTAGAACTCGGTTGAAATATAGGATGCTTTTTGTCACGGCATTCGGCAGTACGATGCCTTAGGACAGTGATTTCCAAACTAGGGGGCGCGCCCCGCTGAGGAGGTGCGACAACTTAAAAAAGGGTGCGTGAGTCCGGAGATCGAATGTACCTGGCTAGAGGCTCTAGTTTTGTCTCCACACGGAAGTCCGGCTAAGCAGTAGGAACATATTTTGATTTAACTGTGAGACGCCACTTATAAAAAATAAAGGAGTTGGTATTACTTCGTTTCGCACATTACACCACCCGCGAGAGCCAGCCTTGGAAATCAAAAATGATTCTGATTCAAAATATGATTTTGAAAATATAGTAATAAGCCTCCTTTATTTTGGGTTATATATAATTATATATCCCAATATACTGTTTTTATCGTCTTCAAGTTGGTATTTATTTGTGCATAAAAGGTATTTTCAGTAGTTGTAGTTTTCGAAGACGAAGAAAATCATCGATTTTGCTAGTGATTTACGATATGCACAAATTTAACCCAGAATTGGGAATTCATCATCTTCCTGCCCTTGTCCCATGTTACTTGGGGTCGGTGCAACACGTTTTATTACGAATTATTACAAAAATATGTACATTCTGTATCACATTGGCTGTATGTACTTTTACGTCTGCCCTTTTTCATTATTTGATTCAATCATCTGGATAAACCTTCATTCTCATTTATACATCAGTTATCTACGGTAAATTTTAGTTTAATTAGACATGTCACAGTAACCTTGCGTCAAAACAACCATTACTCTTGTTTCATTAATCTTTTCCTGACTGTTAGTTACCTAAATACAAACTCAAATACAAAAAGGGGGCGTGAGCATTTTTTAGGTTTTAGGGAGGCGTGACGAAAAAAACTTTGGGAACCCCTGTCTTGGGACTATGAAACAATACTACGCGGGCGAAGCCGTGAAAAAAATGTAGTGTAGTTATAAAAATACCGGAGTACTAGACTAAAGATATGATCAACTCGACCTCGACATATCTATCGTCGACTTTACATTAGGTACATTTCTGCAATCCCAGTTTTCCTCCTAGCGAGTTCTATTCTCTTGGCTGAAAATATATTCAGTTATTTTATGACATTGTGCATAAAAATGGACAAGTGCGTGCGGGTTCCGCGTTATTGCAGGGTTCCGCATCGTTATGGAGCAAATAGTCTTTCTTATACAGGTGTTCGGAACATCAATGGGAAGAGGGAGATGAAAGAGGGGATCTGAACTTTACTTCCAAACAAAGTACTTCCTGATGTTATGAGTTATCAGGAAATATACGATGCCTTAAAAACTTGCATAATAGCAAAATATTCGTTAAAAGTAGCTAATTTGAAAATATTAGTGCGAGGCGTTTATACACTTACAGCCATGGCTGTAAGAGTATAAACGCCTCGCACTAATCCACTAGCAATCTGCCATCAGGAATGTTGCCGTAAACATCTTGCTAAGAAGACTGTTGATAGCGTCAGTTATCCAAATAAAAAACGTTTCTACTGCGTATCGGACATCGCACATTTAGGGTTCCGTACCAAATAAAAAAACTAATGTGACCCCCCAACCGTGATGAATCCTGAATCAGGTGTGAAACAATAGAAAATCAATTGTTTCTAAATTACCACGGTTGAGTTTTTAACAAAATATTGATATTTGTTAGTAAAATATACGTATTAATAAACATTTTTTTTTTATTTGTGATGGGTTTGCTCTTGACTCTAGTCTAGGTCAAAGGTGACAGAGACAGAGTCGACGATGGAGTGAGCTTACCCAGAAGAAACCTGTTCACTCTAACTTTGAAGAGATTCGGGTTGAATGCGTTCGGAAACACTGACGCAGACATTATAACCTAATATCAAGTTTATTCTAAGGTCAATGGGAAGCTAAAAAATTCTTCGGAACAAAATTGTGTGACTGACGACGGACAGACGGACGGACAAACGGACACATGAGTGACAGCAATACCACTCCGTTTGTAGCCTTCGGGTACGGAACCCTTAGAGCGATCATGCACTCCATCCTATCCAAATTCGAGAAATTTCGGTTCCGAAGTAGTCGTAGTATATCTTGTAGGGAAGCTTACGCCCTACATCCAAACTCTATCCATCATAATTCAGAACATTTTCAATTATATAGAACTCGGTACTCAAATCACGGATTCGGATCGGATGTAGTGCGTAACCGCCCTTAAAATGCTAAGTAATTGCTTATTCTTCTTCTAGCCCACGCCCTTAAATCTGCTAAGTAATGGCTTATTCTTCTTCTAGCCCACTTGTCTTTTTGACAATATTTGTGGCTGCGAGACATTTTGTGTAGTCTCTTAACGTTAGACCTGCCCCGCACCACAAAACTTATTAACTTAATTATTTTATTACTGAGAATCACTTTGGGTATCAAATATTTACCCACAAACATAACATCGGATACATAGTTAATTAAAACGTGTAGGTTCAATAACTCTAGTTATCTTGTTTACAATCCTAACAATTCAGTGCCCTTTACCAAAATTTCCACGAAATTTCATTTAAACTAATGAGAGACCGTGAAGATAGCTTATCCCTAATTCGTATTGTTCGAATTAATTGCATTTAGGCTGTATGTGTACGAATACCTATCTATAATACTTACCTAAGAGCTTGTCCTGAAAGCGATTTGTTTAGAATCCACTATAAGGTAGATACAGACATTAATTACGTGTATCGCATCACATCATCAGTCTATTAATGTTCCCACTGCTGGGACACAGGCCTCCTCTCTGTGAGAGGGAATGGGCCGTAATCCACCACGCGGGCCCAGTGTGGATTGGTGGATGTCACATGTCTTCGAAATTTTTGGTTCTAGGACATACCGGTTAGCTCAAGATGTTTTCCTTCACCGGTTTGAGAGCAGTGGTGATGAAATAATTTACACAAAGTAAAGCGCCTGCCTGGGCTCGAACCCACGACCTACAACTTGTAAGTCGCGGCCGATACCACTGGGCCACCACTGCTCTCTAATGCTAATTACTTTTATACATGTATTTTTTATTTTATTTTTTTATTTGTATTGGGTTTGCTCTTGACATGTACATAAAATCACGCCTTTTCTCCATGGGGAAAAAATCACAGAACACCACCTGATATGATTCCTAAGGTGAGTATATACTAGAGCATTTTCGCGAGCATTACATTAGTAACGAATGGTATTTCTTACGATTACGAATAGTATAAGACAGACAAAATGCTCAGTTTCCTAAAGCATTTCCATGTAATGTAACGTTCTTGCGAATGTTCAACCCTGTGTTCGACGTAATGCTCACGGCGAGTGAGAATTTTCCTGTAACATTTCTTTGTACCTTGCGTTCATTGTTGACCTCAATCACGTCACCCGCGCCCGTGCGTTTGCTCGATAAAATGTTACACCAAAACGCTTGTTGGTTTTTAAAATCAGGTTGTAACAAATATCGAGCGTCATGTACGAAGTGTGGTTTGAGTAAATTTATAAACAGCGAATGCTCGATGTTCTGTTACAAGTAAGTGCTACATATGTACAATATACTCACCTTTCTTTTATATCATTTTGCTTCGTTTGCGATCACACACACACACACCGGTTGAGAGTACTACTTACCGTGTATTTCTGCTAAACATCACCAACATGATTCTTAAATTATGAAATTTAAACCTAAATTACTCTTGGAGAAGGCCAAGAGAGGCTTTAGGCACTTTTAGATTTTTGTTTACCTATCTACCTAAGAATAGGTAGATAGTAATTTGCACCTTTTTCAAAATCAATGTTGGTAATAAAAATAAAAGTTTATAGATGAAGTCCAGGTCTTTTTATAAAGTACTTATTATGCAGTTTTCGTTGGCATAAAGAAATAAAGCATATTTCGTTATATTTGCTGAAAGTAATCCTCCCTAGCCGCGCCACATACTTTAAAGATTAATTAATCAAAATGAATAGTTTCTTGAGAGAAAAAAGTATCAACGAGAGTAGAGAAAAGGTACTATAATATAAATTGATTTATGGATAGTTAATATTAAATATTACAAAATTGACTTGCTGCAGAGTATACCTTCCAGCCGGACCACACCCGACGACCAATAACTCCTTAACTAAAGGGGTTTATTGGACCACATTTGTCGTATGCAAGGTACTCTTTAGGTAGCTTTTTCGGGATATGGATTTATTAATAGTTCATTATACTCTATTTTATTTGAACTGGCGCGGCCAGAGAGCACTGCCTGGCGGCCGGACCACATAAATTGTTAATTACAAAGATATCTCTTGAGGTACTAAAAATATATATATATTCCGATGAAAGTAGATTTTAGGTAGGTATTATTTCGAACTATTGCATCTGAGTACTAAACTGTGGTCCGGCCACAGAGGAACACACAAGATAACCCGTGCTTGACAATTTCTCACATTAATTCTGCGATAATTTTGAGCTGAGAAACTCGGGGTTAGTATTTTTAAAGCAGGATGATGAAAATTTGCATGCTCTCCCGTTCAAATTTTCATCATATTACTACTATTGTTTTCTAATTAGTTGATGCTAACGTTCAGCCAGAAAGTGTCTTAACTTGGAAGAATTTCGACTTACTTTAAAACTCAGCTTACTTTAGCAAATAACTAAATTTAATCAAAGAAACTTCTTACTACTCTCAAGTTTCCTAACAATTAATGTAATTTAATTAATGAACTACACAACTAATTGTACAAATAAATTGTCATTAAAATACCAGTTCATTATTTTGCCAATTAGGTAACTGAGACCTTAATAAGTACTTCTAAAAATAGTAGGTACCTAACAATTATAACTAAGTAAGAACAAAAATATATTTATTTGGCACAAACTTAAAGGCAAGTGTTCTAGACAATCGAAACATAAAGAAAATAAGAATTAATTATAAATAAAAATAAAAATTCAACATGAAAGAAAGTGTGCCTTACGACTACGCCAAATAGGTCCAGTTCAGCAAAATGCCAGAGAACCGAGTAGGTACCTTTACGTTCCTGGCATATTAGTAGCAGTCATGTCCTCCAGTATAGACATATTACTCTGAGACGTGGTCGCTTACAATGGCTCTTATCAGAAAGCTTACAGTCACTCAAAGGGCAATGGAGAGGGCTATGCTCGGAGTTTCCTTGCGTGATCGAATCAGAAATGTAGAGATCCGCAAGAGAACCAGGGTTACCGACTTAGCCCGAAGAATTGCCAAACTTAAGTGGCAGTGGGCAGGGCACATTGCTCGCAGAACGGATGGCCTATGGGGCAGAAAAGTTCTGGAGTGGCGACCGCGAACTGGAAGACGTTGCGTTGGAAAGCCTCCCACCAGGTGGACCGATGATCTGGTGAAGGTAGCGGGGATCCGCTGGTTGCGAGACGCACGGGACCTATCAATGTGGCGACGCTTGGGTGAGGCCTATGTCCAGCAGTGGACGTCTTCCGGCTGATATGATGATGATGATGTCCTCCAACTTGACTCCACCTTATATATTTATCATTGGCGACTGAATCGAGTGGAGGTCTTTCACCTACCTTGGACATGAAAATTATCTACTGTCCAATAATTTTAAAATATATAACTAAATCAAATCTAAGATATTTATTGTATCTATAATATTTATTGTAAATACAGGCGGTAAATATAAAAAAGAAACAATTATGGTCACTGTGGGGCACAGCAGAATACAATAGCAAGCAAGCAGGATTACAATTCCACAAATTATTTACACAAGTGCAAAACTTCTACGTTTTTTCCATTAATAAAGAACTGCCGATTTTGTAGTGATTAGATAAGGTAGTATTTCATTAAAACATATCGGTGTTACGCTGTTTGAGGAAAACCATGTTAACAGTGGAAGTTTAAAAGTGTTTTAGGTTTTGATATTGTAAATATATATTTAATAAAACTTGATAATTAGACATTGCTTGGTATTTTATTTTAAATGTATAGGTGAATGGATTCAAAAAGAAAATACACCTAATTCTTAATCAAAAAGGATCAGCTTAATCTTTATTACAAGAAAACGTTTAAATATTATCGTACATAATTTAATCACCATGTGACTTTAAATAAAACTACCTATATAAAATTGATTGTCAGGTGTGTTTTCATACACGGTGGAGCATAGGCAGCAGGTTGAGGTCTGCCCCGCTTGGGCGGAGCAACGCTGGCGCCGTGTCCTCGAGGAAGCGATCGGCGGTGGCGAACACTCGATTCCGGCCCTGGTTCAGGCCATGGTACGGAGCGAGAGGGCATGGGAAGCTGTCACCACCTTCTGCGAAGCAGTAATGCTCGTGAAGGAGGAGGTGGAACGCGTGAGGTAGACGCAACTGAGACGCCCTCACGCCCCTAGCCACCGCAGGCGACGTCCCGGGCGTCGGAAGTCGCAAGACGATTCCCGCAGCCGAATTACGTAAGTATATTATCCAAAGCAAAAGAATCAATTCCTTCCCAAAAACGACTTTTCGTATCAATATGCAATACGTAAAGTCGGTTTTGGGCAAGAATCAATTCTTTTGCTTTGGATAATATACTTACGTAATTCGGCTGCCGGCCACCGTAGGCGACTGACGGACTAAATAGATTTTTTTTGTCATCATACCTATTCCTGAAAGCTGTTACCTCTATTAAGACCAAACAGTGAACCACAAATTATCATCCTCTTGCCCTTATCCCCGTTAATTTGGGATTGCCGCAACAAATCTACTTCTTCCATACTTCTTGATAAGTCGTTATCTCTCTCGGTATCTATAGTCATCCCGTTTCTGGTCACATCAACATAGCTTTAATCACATCCCACATCACATCATCAGCCTATTAATGTTCCCACTGATGGGACACAGGCCTCCTCTCTATGACAGGGGATAGGCTGTAATCCACCACACGGGCTCAGTACGGGTTGGTGGATGTCACATGTCTTCGAATTTTTGGTTCTAGTACATGCCGGTTGCCTCACGATGTTTTCCTTCACCGTTTTTGAGAGCAGTGGTGATGAAATTATTTACACAAAGTAAAGCGCCTGCCTGTGTTCGAACCCACGACCTACAACTTGTACGTCGCGGCCGATACCATTGGGCCACCACTGCTCTCGCAGCTATAGCTTCAATAATGCTGATTAATTTCTTCGGCACATGGGCCAGAGAAATTGTTTCACCGTCTTTGAACCAGAAAAGAACAAAGACGTTTAAGAAAATCTATAGTTTCCTCATCCCATATCATACCATCTACTGACTTCCATTAATAATCTAATTACGAGAACACAAAGGCTAGATATAGCAGTGATCTCTCTGAAGCACACAAAGTGAATCTTTGTCGCGAACCCTTCCCCAAATTATTTTTGGGTTCGGCAGTTATGAAGCGACGCGAGGATTTGGCTCGGCGGGGTTATGAGCCCGACTCAAGCAAATGCGTATAAAAAAGGAATTTCACTCATCGTTCCTGTGCGCTGCGAAGGTTGACGTTAAGAAGTGCCTCCAGGAATTCTGACGTGAAATATTACCGAAGATATTCGTGTGCATACTCATGTTTAGAATAGATTAAAGAATTTTGAAACTTTATTGGGAATTTGGACCAAATATTTTGCTTCATAAAAACGCTCAAAATACATTGTTTAGTTTCGTATTCTCTATAGTATTGTACTTGATTACTGTGCCACGGCAAAGTACAATAATTCACGTCGCGTAGCACAGATAAGTCAAGCTCATAATACCTGAATATGAATTAAATTATATCTTTTTAGTATCGTATCTAAAATAAGCATTAAATGTATAATAATTATGTGACGAAGCAGAGTGCAAACAAAGCCATTGATAAATACAAATTATCAACTTACCTACTTTGTCTTTACGTTATATTATTTCCATCCTGCTGCTAAGCATCGCTTGGTTGAATGAAACTGTCAATTTACAATCATATCATTAAAATATTAATAATATCGTGACGTGTGTGATGTGTGAAATTCATATAAACAGTCTATTAATAAAAAGTAATGCACTCTAATACTTAATATATGATTTCCTGTTATTTCCAAATGTCTTTTGATCAATGAAAGTGATCATTACTCGCTAGCAATAATATCATGGTCTGTTTCTCAAATATTCTATTTAATTGCATGATGAACTCGTATTTATGTAGTTAGTCCTGACTATAGGTTTCGCCCAAAATATTCATGTAGGGAACTAGCTATTTGAATAAATTGTAGTTCTAAAAACTAAAAAACACGCTTTAATGGCAAATTGAACTAAAAAGTCGCTAATCCTGAAGATCTTGGTAAGGCTAATGGGACAAACAATTTAAACGCGGACGGTAGAATCAACTTTTATTACTTGCAAATTTAAATTTTTGTTCGACTTTCAAAAGTACTTTGACTTTGACTAAATTATTGCATTGTCATCGGTCCTTGATAGGTGTGCAAAGTTGAGAAGTGGGTGAAAATCAGGTTCAAAGATTCCGTTACATTGATACATAGTTACATAGATACATACCAAGCTAATAAAAGCGTGTTTAATAATGATCTGGCATAATGTTTTGTTTATATGTTTGAATAACTAACAAAATTTATTGATGTTGAAATTCTTAGTAGCTATCAAAGATTGAGCTCGACTATGCCTTTATAATTTTTTTTTCATAAATCTATACCAATATTGTAAAAAGGAAATTTATATTTTTTGTTTGTTTGTTTGTTTGTAGCGAATAGGCTCCGAAACTACTAGACCAATTTAAAAAATTCTTTCACCAATAGAAAGCTACATTATTCTTGAGTGACATAGGCTATTTTTTTATCCCGAAAACGGACCCTGTGGGGTGGCCCACGGGAGCGAAGCCGCGGGAAACAGCTAGTATAATATATTTTCGATGTCGTTAAGCGATACTATTTTAATAACAGATTTCATCCTGATTGTGAGTAAGAATAAAAAATATTTTAACAAAGAAAAGATAGGGGTGTCTTATGGACACCCGGTTGGATCAGAGTTTTAATCAAGCAGTTTCTCCAGAAGTTTCTGCATAAATAATATTATTTATTTATACCTTCGTACATTATAAATATAGCGTTTACTTTTTATTTACAGGATATTTTCTGAAAATTTAAGGTGTTAGTTTCATATACTTGTTTTATTCTTCAAATAATTTAAGTTTTTAGCTACTTTGACTTTTTACTGTATGAATTAATTGTAATATTAGTTTGAAAAATATATATGAAGATATTATATGTGCGTAGATCAAATTTGGTTAGATCAGGATATTTACTATGGCATAACATAAAATTTCCTTGAACTTATTTTAAAGGATATCTTTAACTTCTTATAACTCACTTCCACAACTCGTTTTATTTTGATAAAAAAACATATATGAAAAAAATAACCCGGTTCATTAAAGAAACGAATCTAAAATGGCGGTGCTTATCAAGTTCTCTCGCTTGCACACTATAGACGGTACCGTTTTAGATTCGATTCTTTAATGAACCAGGTTATACCATATCACAGTGTTTTATAGACCCAAAAAAAGTGACATCGACTTTTTATTGGCTATTTCTACCTACTAGTTCATTATAAATGCACGAGTAGAACTCCCATGTGCCAATTTTGAATACTTGATTTTTTTTAAAATCGTAAAGTTTTCGTAACCTTGAAGCCAGAAAGACCAAAAAAAATTCGTAAAAAAAAAACTGTTCATAATTGAGCTTTATTCGTATTGCAGGTTTATGAAGCAATTTAAGGAGAAAATTATGCCGTATTTATGTAATTAAAAACGATAATAGAACCCTCGAAAAAAATTGTTTTACCGAAAACAGTATTTATTTTTTTATTTCTTTTCTAGCTCGAAGTCGAACCTCTGTCTGGTACAAATAGATTGCTTTTAATGAGGTTTATCACCTGGTAGCTGGCAGGTTTATGGGTGACATTAAAAAAAACTAGAATAAAACTTTATTACCATAAAAAGAAAGCCATCATTTATCAATCAATGTTCAGCGAGTCTTCGTGGGATAAGTTCATGGGCGAGCGATTCTCGAAGGCCTTGAGCGAGGTGTCACGCGGGGGAACGTCGCGTTTACGCCGCGGCTGCGCGCGTACGCACGCGATTGTCACCGAGTCGTACGATACGGATGCGCCGTGACCGCACTCTGCGTCACCGCTAACGAAGTCTTTGGACTTCAGGCTGGTTATCTCTGAACTTGTATCTTTTAACTGTGGAATGAATTTAGTGCTGTAAACTTCATCGTATCGAGGGCAAAAGGTAACTTTTGTAAAGTTCAAATATGTTTTACCCAGAACTCAGATGATCCCGGCTCACTGAAGCAGTTAAGTAACAACAACACGCTCAAAATAACTGTGCATCTTGGGCTGTGACGTCACTCTCACGTTCGACTCTCGTTGTTGGCGGACGAGGCGAACGCGTGGCGCCGCGTGATCTGGGGGGAGTGGGTCGCATTCCAGCGAGGTGCACAGTTATTTTCACCGTATAGCTACAACCTTGGGGTCTTTTAGTCAAGAGTGAATAGGTTACTTCAAGACAAGCGTGCTTCACCGTCGACCACATCATCGCTTACCATCAGGCGAGATAGAGGTCAAACGCGAGCCTATCGATAAATAAAAAAATAAAAGTATATGTTTTAGGGCACAAGTAGATAGGGTGTGAGAATAAATATTATCGCTGGGATAATTCACACTATTGTATACTAAAGGAAAACCTCAGGGGTCTTTGAAATGTCTAACTGTACCAATTACATTTTATTTACCATTAAATTCAGTCATACATGTCTTGATGACGCTAACCCAGTTTTAATACCAGAAACTAATAAGATCGAGTTTTCGTAAACAAAGCGTCTGTTTGTTTACGAAAACTCGATCTAATATAACAAATAATAACAAAAATATGTCCGGTAGCTAAACTACTGGATATATTCGTTTGCATTTACACATAAAAATGTTTACGTACGTAAACGGAGTTTAATTTATTGTCATCTCTACCCTATAATAGTATAGGCAGGTGTATATCAGACAGTAATCAAACTAAGAAGCCAAGAACCCAATTACGGGCTAAGCTCGCATTTGTACATTAACTGTCCTTTTACATTTGTATGTTTATATATTTTGTGTAGAATTTCACGTGAAAAGTCTTTTAAAATTAATTGTTAGAATTATACCATTATAGAAGATAAAAGACCTGATGATTTTATGTGATAAAAACTAATCGTCACAAAAGGTCAAAATAGTGAGAACCCTGACACATATTTTTGAAAATCATTTTCTCGAAACCCAGGCCCAAATTGAAAGTAATATTTTTTTGGGTGATAAACCTTAGTAAAAGCAATCTATTTGTGCCAGACAGAGGTTCGACTTCGAGCTAGAAAAGAAATAAAAAAATAAATACTGATTTCGGTAAAACATATTTTTTCGTGGGTTCTATTATCGTTTTTAATTACATAAATACGGAATAATTTTCTCCTTGAATTGCTTCATAAACCTGCAATACGAATAAAGCTCAATTATGAACAGTTTTTTTTTTACGATTTTTTTTTGGTCTTTCCGGCTTCAAGGTTACGAAAACATTACGATTTTTAAAAAAATCAAGTATTCAAAATTGGCACATGGGAGTTCTACTCGTGCATTTGTAATGAACTATTAGGTAGAAATAGCCAATAAAAAGCCGATGTCACTTTTTTTGGATCTATAAAACACTGTGCGGCGTCTCCCTTTTGTGCGGATCTTCGCTTGTACTATCCTGCATGCAGCACGCTGTGCCTCGTACAATTTATCACGCAAAAATGATTATTTATATTAATAAAAAAGGATAATTAACGTGAAGATAATAAATATTTTTATTATCTCATAATTGACATTGCATATTCTCAAAATTGACAGCAAGCTGAATCGATTGAAAAAGTTTTAGTTTCCTAGGTGATAGGGAAGTGCCTCTGAAATCACTGCAAAAAGGTGTTGGTTTTTGGGGTCGTTTTTTCATTGTTACACTTTTTTCGGTCTAGCCCTTCAGCCCGCAAACATATCAGAACTATAACGTGAGATAAGGAACTCCGTTCCAAAATTAAACTGACTTCCAAAAGAATAGGTACCAAAAAACCAAACACACAGTCGAACATACATAGAAATTCCTCCTCTTTATTTCGTTGTCTTTGGTACCCATACCTGTTGTTTTTCGACACCGACTTGAAATAAAAATTATTTTTAACTTACTTTAAAAAAAGGAGGCGGTTCTATGTTCGACAATCCACAATTAACAAACATACAGCCGAACATAGACCCTCCTCTTTTTTTGAAAGTCTGTTAAAACCAAATACAAAACAAACGCTTCTGTTATCTCCTTATCTAGTTGAGTAAAAAAATTCATAAGCATGACTGCAATATCTCTACCCGGCTTACAAACATAACATTGGCATATAATACCTACATACCAAACAAGCACACACTTGAAGCCCAAAACATCATCACATTAATTAACTACATCTTATGTTAGCCTTCGTTTCAATTAAACTCAATCAAACAATAATCTTGTTCAAGTATCTCATGATGCGAGTTAATTTTAGAAATGCCTTTTTGACCATTAGTAATGAAATATCTAATTATAGCATATTGGTTATGTTGAAAACTTGTTTGCATATATTTCTGAATCATCTTCTCATCAAATCACATCTTCATGTATGTGTTGAATGCAAAGTGTTTCTTGCTTAAGAAAAGAGTATCTTCATCTCCATAGAAAACGACCAATTCGCACCATGCACTAGCTGCTGACGTTTCCTAAAACCCCGTGTATGTTTTATGTCAAAAATATATAAATTGATTTTGAAAGATGTATAGAAGTACAACTTGGATAAGACAACAGTAAAATCCAACGTTTGATAAGATAAAAATAAGTATTTAGGTCTATTTATAAGTTCAATATCCAGAAACCAGCAGAACTGACTTTGCACATAAACCTCCAATTTTAATAACTAATAACATCCTTATAAGCAAACAAATAATCCTTGAATCTTGTAACAGAGGAAGTAAAAAGCAAACAACAATTAAAAGGACACTCTTAAATGCAATTTATGGACGCGGACGAGGTCTGTTTTGCTTGCAGTCCTTATCTAAAGTCATAAGATTTACTTTATATTATTGTACAGTAGAATGTCGTTCAAAAATGAAAGATGAATGAAAAAACAACATGTACACTACATAGACATACTAAATTTACGCCGCGGCTTCACTCCCTTGACCTTTTCTAATCTTTTGCGTGCACTCAACAATAGTGTATTTTTTTTTGTAATCAGACGCGTAATGCGAGTGTTTAACGTACGCGATCATTTAATGATCTCTTATGACATTATTTTTTTTTTTTGCTTTGCCCCACACTAGGAATTTCTTCCTGTATCGTGGGTGCGTTTACAAACATATAAACTCACATACACAACACCCAGAGCCGGAACAACTATCTGTAGGTCATACAAATATTTGTTCCGTGCGGGAATCGAACCCGCGACACGCAGCGCAGCAGTCAATCGCTCAACCACTGCGCAAACCGTGCGCTCAAAAAATAATATGTATACAAAAAAGTGATTACCCTTCTTGTCCTTATTGTCTCACAAGATAGCGTTTTTTTTTTTTTTTTAATTTGAGATGGTTTTGCTCTTGACTCTAGTCTAGGTCAAAGGTGACAGAGACAGAGTCGACGATGGAGTGAGCTTACCCAGAAGAAGCCTGTTCACTCTAACTGTTTCAATACAAATTGCTAGGTTAGGTGGAACGACGAACTTCGCAGGTTGGCTGGTAGCAGCGGTATGAGAGTTGCCGAAGCAAATGGCAATGGCAATTGGAGAGGCCTATGTCCAGCAGTGGACTGCTATAGGCTGGTGATGATGATATTGAATACAAATTGCTGCAATGGAGCACGACTAAAAATTCGCACTAAGCCCACATACCAGTACTATCAGAGATTGCCTTTTATAAGCAAATAAACAATTTTACTTCTTAATTCGTTTCAATTTTTTTTTTATAAAAAACGTTGCCCCCACAGTAGGAATTTCTTCCTGTTTCGTGGGTGCGTTTACAAACATATAAACTCACATACACAAACACCCAGAACCGGAACAACTATCTGTAGGACATACAAATATTTGTTCCGTGCGGGAATCGAACCCGCGACACGCAGCGCAGCTGTCAATCGCTCAACCACTGCGCCAACCGTTCGCCCCAATTAAAAGGAATCTTGTACAAAAACCTAACACTTCTGTATTGTTCCAGCGGGAGTAGCGATCATGGTGTGCGCAGGAGCAGCGGCGACGCGGTGGGCGCGCCGTGATTGGCCGCTCGCCAACAACCCCGTCTGGGAGGTGTATAAGCTGCTCTGGAGAATATTCGAGCCCATGCTATTCACCCTCAGCGGGTATTTCTTAGATGTACATATCGCTTTTACCAACCTTTTTGTGCTCGTAACATCTATTTATAATATTGAAAGAAATAAAGAAAATATTTTATTTGTGATTCGCGCAAAAGATAAGGACATAAGAAAAAAATTGCAGTTATACTGTAATAGAAGTAATGTTTCGGTTTGACCTCGTGACCAGCGTTGCCAGAATGTAACTTTTGTTATATTTTACGTTACTTTTTACCTTCTCATGTAACCTTCATGTAACATAACTGAAAATGTAACTTTTACGTTACTTTTAGGGCTTAATAAGAAATATTGATATATTTTCCAGCAAACAAAAAATAATCGTGAAACGGAACGCATCTAAGAAAGTTTTCTATCGTAGTGTTGTCGCACCTGATTTTTTGACACACAAATTGACGTATTACATATTCACCCACTCACTCCCGTGTATTTCTAAATCTTCCATCCCGCTTACTCCAGCGAGCGAGGGAGCGTATTAGTGTCGTTTTCCAGATACTATAAGTTGATGCAACTTTTCTCATATAATATTTGATAATCTGCCACTGACAACACTGCTCGTGACATTCCAATTCGTGGTAGCGCATGTCAATTCAGTACATTTTTAACTTTCTGACCATCGCCATCGCTGAAACAAGATCACTTTGTGTAAATAAATAGTGGGAGATTGACCTTCACAAAAATGCTTCCATCATTGAAGCTCAAGTGGAACAGATGTCAGAACGAAGTCAACTCTCAGAGGCCCCTTATTCTCTTTAATGGAATGAGGCACTAACCGACGATTACCCCCGTATGCACTATGCAAATGCAATCAGTGCATGAGCGAAATTAAAAGTTTAAAGTATCTCCAATTATGACTAAACTATACGTTAGTTAAGTTTAATTTTTGATGCCTCTGTAGGTTTATAAAATGGCTTTATCCTCGAGTTCTAGGGAATACGAGGCCTTATCCTCGAACGCCGGCTCTTTTTATATTAAAAAACGTTGCTCCATACTATGTTCCATTTGAGCTTCAAAAGGAGGCATATCTCAATCCATACGTATCTTTTCTTAAGTAGGTCTGGACCGAAAGGATTAACTAATAAGCGAGCATACACATGATTGATTGACACAGGTTAAAAAGAACCTGGCAACAATTTCATTTGGCTTAGTTTTATTTTACTGTCTGGAACTCGGGAACTGGTTCTTGAATTCTCGGAGGTCGAGAACGCACTTTATTTTTAGAAGCCGATTCCTTGAATTTTGCATTGCTGTTTCCTTATCCCGTTCAAAACAATAAGTTGCTTACCTAATCCTTTGGTTGATATTATGACCAGCAACATTTTACGGATGAGACTCCCTTGATCTAATATGCTTTTTTTTGTGTAATTTTTCCTGTCTTCCTTTTACAATCCCATCAAGTTTTAGTGTTACTAGTCTGATAAATTGCACATTTTTCTACTATTGTACTACCAAAAGTCACCTTTGTAGCTAATATCAACACTCTGTTCATAATAATTAGTATAAATAAGTACATTTCACTTGTAAGACTTGTATATTGTACCAATTTACTTACTACTGTTTCTGACCACCTAAAAAGAATAATTCCAAATCCATTTAAATCTCTGTGTGTGACACCCCAATATTTTTTCCAAGAACAACTATATAATATTTTGAAACCATTTTTTTCCAGGTATCACAAATAAGTGTGAAGGAGCTGTGCCTGATCCTAGGATGCATCTCCTCCGCGCTAGTTCTGCGGCTGCTGACAGCGTTCCTCGTCGCTCTCGCTAACGACCTGTCCATCAAGGAGAGTCTTTTTATCGCCGTTACTTGGATACCTAAAGCTATTGTAGAGGTATGTCATTTGTTTCCTACTAGTATTGTTTGCGGTGAAATGCTTCAGGTAAAACATTGTTGGAGCATCATTGAATGTTGTTCGACAGCGGATAGGTTTGTTTTTAAATGTTTTGTTTTTACTTTCTTTTGTTTATTTTTTATCAGCGACTGTCAGTTACTTTCTTTGGCTGTTGATTGCATTTTATCTTATCCAACTGATAAATTATAAATGTTCCCATCAATTAGAACTCCCTCGGTTTGAAGCTGAATCCAACTGGTAAATTGAATTGAATTGGTCGGTCAGTAAAAATATTATTAATCACTCGGTTCAAGAAGTATTATTTTTCTGCACGCTGATTTTTTTGCGATCTTTCAAGCGAATGTTTAATTAAAAAATCTTAATTGGTTAGAAAAAGTACCTAAAAGTTTTTGTGAAGAAATTGCAAATTAAAATTGTAAATGTTACTTTGGGAAAGCCAAGAAAATTTTCGGTGTAGATACTTGAATACACCAGAGATTCTAGACGTTTTTTCATTATATTGTAATATAAGTGATTGTCGAATTATCAAATTGGAAAAAATATCACGTGTCATTTCGATAGCGTTATTCAAAGTTCACAAAAAGTTTTGACTTTTGACTGTCGATATCGCCATGTTATCAATGGTTCAATGACACTTGCCTAGAGCCTTCTGTCTATTGCATAGATTTCGTTAATGTAGCAAAATTAACGTTTATTTTCGTTTTAAACCGACTTCAAAAAAGGAGGAAGTTTCTCAATTCGACCTTATATATTATGTTTTATTATGTATGTTCGCGGACGTCGTTTATGAACCTATTTTGATGACTATTTTTTTGTTGGAAAGACTCCAAGATCAGAAACCAGGATCTGATGACGGGATCCTAGAGATATCGAGGAAACTCCTCAAATATTATAGGCATATATACATATAGCGATTTTGGTATGATCATCAATAATGAAATCATGTGCACTCAGAAAATATCATTTAGTGAATTGGAACTAATGAAGAAGAGCACAATGACCACTGGAACTCCGAAATAAAACAATGTATCCTAGTCGTGTTTGGGCTTATTGGTATCGTCATGAGATGTACTTTGGCCATAAATAATTTTCATGTCAATTGGAGGTATCTACCAAAACTAAAAAGAGGAAAATAAAAACTTTTTAACTAAAAGTCAAACCGACTTCCAAAACAAAACACTACAAAGCGAAAAATAACTTTCTTTTGCGAAGTCGGTGTCGAATAACTGAAAATAATGGGTACAAAAGACACCGACTTCAATAAGAAAGTTAATTTGGCTTTGCAGTGTTTTTTTTTATTTCGTACCATTAATGGGCCAATTTACAAAATTTTACCAAAAAATTAAATATTTACCAATTAAATATTCATTGAATAATTCGTTACGTCAAAAAAGGGTTTTCAACGTTGCTAGATATAATTAATACTGCCACTCGATCACCATCCATCACTAGAAGTGACCTTGGAACCGCATCTAACTTCCTACTCCTTGAATCATGTGCTCTGTAACATCATAATTATTAGTACTAAATACATGTAAACATTAACAACGTTAATTTTGTTAGGTTACTGAAAACATCCATATTATATCATTTAATCCAATCATACTAATATTGTTACTAACTCCATCTTTGATTGTTTGTTACCTTTTCGCTGTTATACTTAGGCTGAATGAAACTTGGCACACGGGTAGAACATATCCTGGATGTCCTACATAGGATGATTTTTATCTCGGGAGTATTTTTCCTTTGTATAATTTAAAAAATCCACGCAGGCGAAACCGCTGGCAGAAACTAGTAAAAAATTGAATTCTCTGTCATATGAAACTGCCAGTGAGTGATTCTCTTTATTTTTGGAAATGGCATCCAATAGCAATGCTACCTTTTTCAAAATGTTTGGAATAATGTCGCTTCTGTACCTACCTTTAATTTATATAAATAGATTTCAAGAAATGAGCTACTGCTGTATGAGGCAGGATGGACAGGGTGGGTGATCTTTGTGTGGTAAATTAGGTAACCGTAAATACAAACCAGTTTTACAATGGAATCCACTTTGAAATATCAAAAAAGGTGTTGCTGAAATGTAGGGAACAGCTAATTTATTTTCGGGCTTCAGGATTTCAGGGTTCCGTAATCAACATGGAACCCTTATAGTTTTACCATGTCCGTCTGTTTGTCCGTAACTTAGCCCAGAGACTCTTAATACTAAAAAGCTATAATTTGGCATGGATATACATATTAATCATGCAACAAAGCGGTAAAATAAAATCATAAACAATTTTTTTTTATGTTACGTTTTTACCTTGGTGTGGGGTATCGTTGGATGGGCCATTCTAGAATATTACGCGTCTGTAAAAACTATTTTTCGATTCCGTTTGTATGAAATTTGCAATTTAAAGCCTTGCCTTGCCAGCTAAATGGTAGCTTTGGGATACGTGAAAAAATTCACAGCAGTAGTATATATAACGAAATTAAAAGGAAAACTATCACAACTAAGTAGGCTTTACAAGGTTACGAGTAATGCCTGACCAACTTATAAAATGTATTTGGAAAATTAAAAAAAATCTTTTCGTTGGAGCATTGTTCGGTGCTTTCGTTGTTTATGAACTTCAGTATTTTTATCTAAGTAATTATGTTGCTAGCTGTTTGTACAGAACCCTCGGTGCGCGAGTCCGACTCGCAC
The DNA here is from genome assembly GCA_948252205.1 of Orthosia incerta. Lineage (NCBI taxonomy): Eukaryota > Metazoa > Arthropoda > Insecta > Lepidoptera > Noctuidae > Orthosia > Orthosia incerta. Next base: position 14,879,711 of record OX411754.1, read on the forward strand.
TTGGACGGTCTTTTTTTCTATACTTTGTTGTTCATATGAGTTACTTCCTAAATTAATGTAGCGAATGAATTAAAAGTATTCCTTTATTAAGTATAACGTGTGTAAATAGTTTATAGGGTAGGAGTGATATTTTTTATAAGGTTATCACAATCTCCCATTATTCGTTCGTAAATTGTAAAATTCAGCTTACACTAAGATATTGACTTGCTGACGACTTAGACAAAATATATTCGGACACAGTGTCTGAATTGACACATTTTAATTTCAAATTTTTTTCACTGTCAATTCGGACACCATCAAATTAATTATAAAAGCTGTTTAGTACAGTCAGATAAAGAAAGTTCTAAATATAATATTTGAAAAAAAAACGTTACCAACACTGTTTTAGGGTGGCTTTAAGGCGACATCATCATGTTTAATTTATGATTAAATTAGTGTATGGTAAAGTTACCTTCAATTGCTAATGCACTTCACCAATTTTTATCCCGTTTCAGATCCGGAATACTGCTAACCCCTTTACGGGAACAAGTAGCGAACATAAACATTATTTATTTATTCATACTTTCATTGCGCCGCGTTACTACTGTTTGTGAATTGTTTATGTTATTCGACAGCTAGCTTTTTCTGCGGCTTCGCTCCGTTGACGTATCCCTCAGGGAATGACATTTTTCTCAGGATTAAAAATACGCTATGGCACTCAGGGATGGTGTAGTTTTTTATCAATGAGAGAATTATTGTTAACGGTTCAGTACTTTCAGAGATTAACTCTTACAAACCAACGAATGAGTATACCACTTCTTAATATTAGTAGTTCACCTGGATCATTCTAAGTGGAGATGCGTTGTACTCAAAGTGTACTCGCCCAAACCACTGGCTCCTGTCCTCAATACTACTTACACAACTTTTAAGTGATCTTTCATTAACGAGCAGAAACTAAACCGACACTCGACCAACAGAGTCCAGTTTAATTCACTTTGAATCCTTCCAGCACTAGTTTGGTAATTTCAGGCTTGTTTACATCAAAGCTTTGACAAATATAGTACTTAGTAAGAGGAGCCTCTTTGTACAGTAAAGTAATTTAAATGCACCACTCATTACAACTGGCGTTAGAAATTAGTTTATTATAGTTTGATACTACAACGTGTTCGAGTATTTTCCACAAACCTTAGCAATAAGAAAAAACATAATTTGCTTAATCTGGCATTATTTAGAACAGAACAGAACCAAAAAAATCAAATCATTTCTATTACAGAACTTGTTCATACTAAAGAGAGCATAAAAAATGCAAAATTCATAAGCTACTAACCATTTAAATTCCCAACCATCTTTCTCAGAAAAACAAAATAATGACCTTCAAATATGCTTTGAAATTAATTAATATTATAAAGCCCTAACTTATCTCTATTAGAAATTGCTTTAAAATTGTTTTGAACCTTTAGTCTGAGTCTATTCAGAATTTTAGATATTCTACGAAATATTGACCAGTTTTTAAACTTTTATTCAAAAGTTCCATTAGTTATCTGATAAATCCAGTCAAATAAGAAAGCTTTTAGGGTAATATATCTCAAGTATTTTGTTCAAATAATAAAATAGATTTGAAACACAGTTTTTTAATATCTGGCCGACCGAGCTATGCTCGGGTGAAAATAGAGAAAACGTTTTTTTTTTTGAGAAAACGATTTTTCCCAGATATAGAACCTAGCTAGATCGATCTTTCGCTCCCGAAAAGCCCTATATTGCAAGTTTTATCGGAGTTAGAATAACCGTTTTCGAGAACGTGATTAAATATATTATATACATATATACAAATATTGCTCGTTTAATAGTATAGGATTTACAACTATTTTTAAATCGTAAGGTACTTAACTACTTACTTTTAATCTCATAGCTTTTCCCATTATTGTAATTGGCGAACATACAAACTGAAAAAGTGCTGGCAACACACAATTTCCATAAGACAAACCACGGAACGCGATTTTAAAATACTCCCTCGCCGCTGTCAACGGCTAACGTGAAAATAATAAAAAAACAAATGATAGAAGATTGGCAGACTGGCATTATTTTCAGTCAACGCATTCTTCGAACATGCAAAATACGGTAGTATAAGGGGAATAGCTTAACACTTACTACTTACTAGCTGTGCCCGCGGCTTCGCTCCCGTCATCTGCCTGCCAAGTTCCAACCCTACCATACTTACCAGCCTGCCTGCCTACTCCACATACTACATACCAATTTTGTTTTCTAGTGTCATTCTTTCGCGTAAAATCTTAACACCGCGATTCAGAAAATGACTTTAAATGCACAACGCCATCTATCGAATAGCGAGTTCAACTGTCCGAGTAACTGAATTGCGTGAGCTGTGATAATTTTACTTCTTGAACACTTTAAATTCATCTAACTTTTGATAGAGTGAACCGATTGCGATGAAACAAAAACTAAGTAATTCTTCAAGATACGAACATTTTTTATGTATAAAAGTTATCTACATTGGTTTCGTACATTTCACATGATGCGTGCACAAATAAACAGACAAACAGACAAAAATTCCAAAAATGCTAGAAATGGGTTCTGTTGGTTATCCTTTACCACCCTGGCTATTTTATTTGGATTTTTTTTCGATGTACAAAACTTTCTACAGATTTATTATATGTATTGATTCTAAGTCATTTCCTCTAGTCGAGTCAAACACCGTATGTTTTTCGTTATCATGGCGAATGTAGCGAAAGAAAAAAATCTTCAAAAGGACTTAGAATATGGTTGCTACTTTATAAATAAGCCGAAAACACCTGTATTCCGTTCAATTAATAATAATACTCTGAGCATCTTTGCTCATTACAGGTAATAGCCTAAAAGCCCACAGACCGACCGTGGTAATGAAAATGAATGATTTACGTCAAACAATTGAGAATCGTATTTCCGCTTTCTGCTCAGGAGCGATCATAAATCGGTCGATATCATTAACTCGGCTGCCGACTGCCAGCAGAGATATTCAAGTCAATGCCGACAGTACGAGTATTGTTCTAGCGAAATAACCTTTGCTTTACTATTCAGCACGATCCATTGCAAACTTTTCGTTCAATTAGATGAAGTAACAATTTTGTTTACGCTTGCTAGCTTTAGAACTCCGTTTTTTGGGTAAAAAATGTTAATGATAAACCTCGTTTACATAATTATACACCACTTATGTATTTTTAGTAGTCTGTAAACTAACTTAGTACTACGCAGATTAGTTAACTGCTCGTGATTGGCCTGTTGCACAGGAATCATTTCGAAAGTTTTATCATTTTCGGAATATAGAATAGTTTTCTACCAGTGAAAGGATTTTCGCTAAAGGGTAACTACTTTAGAGCTTACCGTTTAGAAGGATATAAACAAATTTACCTCTTTTTAACCTACTTCAAAAAGGAGGATGTTGTCAATTCGACTTTATTCTTTTTTTTGTTCGTCTCTTGAATCTTTTTACTAGGTGAACCGATTCTGATTTTTTATTTTTTTATTTGAAAGCTGATGCTACTCATGTGGTCGTATTTAAATTTGGCGAAGATCTGATGAAGAACTGCCGAGATGTACAATAGAACTTTCTTTTTGTATTTGTATGTTTTTATGTTTTGTGTACAATAAAGAATAAGAATGAATAAGAATGAATGAACGACAAACACCCCAGGATAAAATCTTTTTTACAAAAAAATACAACCGTCTGCCAAAAAACACTACAAAGTAATTAATAACTTCAATTTTGGAAATCAGTGTCAAAAAAACCGGCCAAGTGCGAGTTGGACTCGCGCACGAAGGATTCCGTACCGTTATCGCAAAAAACGGCAACAGAAATACATCATCTGTGAAAATTTCAACTATCTAGCTATCACGGTTCATGAGATACAGTCTTGTGACAGACGGACAGATAGACAGACAGACAAACAGATACACGGATCGCGGAGTCTTAGTAATAGGGTCCCATTTTTACCCTTTGGGTACGGAACCCTAAAAAAAGAAGAAACAAAATAGGAACACATATTAACATTAACATAGAACATTTATTTATGACTTATAATATATTTTTTGGAACACGGTTGTATTTTTTTGTAAAATAGTCATTATTATATTGGTTTAAATTTCCACGTGTAGGTGTAAACACAAACGCCTTGCTAACTCAAAAGGGATTTTGGTTATATATTCAGTTAGATTTTCCTACATACACATAGGTAATGTGTCTAAGCCCGAAGTGCGGTATCCCTTATAACGCGACATCAGCGTGTTCCCTTCATCAGCGAAGGCTTACATGGCAAGTTGAATGAGCCCTACACGATTAATACGCGTGCTCGCTAAGCTATTATATAAACTCTGCTTCATCTTCAATCCCTTTAGATTGAGAAAACGATTAAATGTGATATTTGTTTAACGTTTAGAGACGGTTATATAGAAAACCGGACAACAGAACTCTTGAACGACAAACACCCCGGGATACAATCTTTTTTACAAAAAAATACAACCGACTGCCAAAAAACACTACAAAGTGATTAATAACTTCAATTTTGGAAGTCAGTGTCAAAAAACCGGCCAAGTGTGAGTTGGACTCGCGCACGAAGGATTCCGTACCATTATCTCAAAAAAAAACAGCAAAAAAATCGCGTTTGTTGTATGGGAGCCCCACTTAAATATTTATTTTATTCTGTTTTTAGTATTTGTTGTGTGTTATATATAGCGGCAACAGAAATACACTATCATTTGACTGATTGAATCTAATTATTCGAAGAGTGAATAGGTTATAGGCTAGGCAAGCGTGTTTTATCGTCGGCCACATCATCGCTTACCATCAGGTGAGATAGTGGTCAAGCGCGAGCCTATTGGATATAAAAAAAAGAAAAAAAAACTACTTTAATTGTAATTTATTTTTTTTGATTTTTATTTAATTTTGATTGTGGTTTGCTTTTGATACTTTTGATTTTATTTTTGTTTTTAATTTGACATAAATTTTCCTTTAGATTTTAATTTGATTTGTAACACTGTTATTTTATGGAGCATGCGGTGCTAACCTTTAAGAAATTGTAATACTAGATATATTGGTACTACCTTAGACATAAAAAACCTTGAAATTTTAATGTATCAGTATATACAATTGTTGGTTGGCCAATAATAACAAAAAAAAAACATAAATAAATAATCAAATATATAATTGTCTACTATCTTCGATCATCTATAGTAACTGCAATAGAAATAATATTTTATAGGGTCGACTATGCCAATAAAAAATTCTTAGAAAAATATTTAGAAGTCTCAGCTCAAGAATTGCTATTTTAGTCAAACACACATTTGAAAACTGAAATGTCTCCTATATTGTCCACATTTTCCGACAATACTTCCAATCACTTTCTTCTTCTTTTTTTTTGTGTGAGGATGTGGCCACCTCTGTTGTCAGAGTTAATTAACCCATCTCTGGGAACCCCACATGCTCCAGATTTAGCTATTTCAGACTTACATTAACTATATGAGTGACAGTAGTAGGGGTAGAGTTTCCTTTACGAGTAAAAAAAAAGTCAACAACATAAAATCAGCTGATCCATAGATTTATGCTCGCATAACTCGACAGAATGTATCAGTGTATGGATCAGCATTTTTTGTTGAATTTTAAGGTGATAGAACAAAAGCTGTTGTTTATGATGTTAGTATTACAACCTTGCAAGGTTGAAAAAATAAAGAAAGAAAAACGTCTACTTGCGCCAGGCACGACGCATACCTTAAACAAACAAATGAAAATACTTAAATACAGATAAAGAGTATGCGTCACTACCACGCATAACGGTCATCGCTCAGCATAATGCTGGTGTGGTGCTGTTGTGTTATGGGTAGTTAGTATTTTACCAATAAGCCTGTGTGAGTCCAGGTTTCCTCACGATATTTCCTTCACCGTTGAAACCTAAAGATCGAGCAAGGAAAAGCCCATTACTTACCTAGACCCACACGAAACCAAGAAGTCATCTTAACACGAGGTTATACGTCTAACCATAGAGTACAATTTAGTACGTAGCTAAGCAATTTATGTAGGTAACTTAAGGGCCCAACCACTGACAATAAATGGGTTAAGGTAAAAGCCACTTACCGACTAACTGACTGACTTATAACCTTATCTCTCTAACCTAAGCCCTTACGTCTTTGCACTTGACAGTATTATGTGCCATTTACATACTATGTACCAGCTACTTAGGTACAGAGACATAGATGGTATAGGTACTTGGTAACTAAAGATGAGACACCTTATAATATTTGAGACTAGCTTCTGCCAGCGGCTTTTCCTGCGTGAAGAAAGTTGTCATCACATCATCATCTGCCTAGCCTTTTTCCCAACTATATTGGGGTCGGCTTCCAGCCTTACCGGATTCAGCTAAGTACCAGTGTTTTACATGGAGCGACTGCCTATCTGACCTCCACAACCCAGTAACTGGGTAACACGTTACCCCTTGGCAAGACTGGTGTCAGATCTCAAGCTTCTGACTACCCGTAACAACTGTCAAAGATCTTCAAATGACAGCCGGGACCAACGGCTTAACGTGCTTTCCGAGGCACGGAGGAAACTCGGTATGTTGAAATGGTCACCCATCCACGGATCGACCTCGTCAAGCGTTGCTTAACCCTGCTGATCGACCCTTGCGGCTGTTATTATTTAGCCACGACATCACAAGGAAACATTTTAACGGGATAAAAAGTAGCCTATGTGCTATTCCAGACTTATAATCTGTCACTGTGGCAAATAACATCCAGATCGGTTCAGCCATTTTGGCGTGATTGAGTAACAAACACACATATATCCGTCCAAACTTTCACATTCAGAAGCGAAACCAGTGAAGAAAGACATATAGTTTTGAAATTAGTAGCAATTGAATTGAAGTGCCTAATATTATAGTACCACGGGTATAATATTTAAAATAAACTACTGATTATAAAAAGTACGAATTATTTTTTAGATTTATTTGTAAGTATGATGTGATCATGGGCAAATTTCGTGAAAATATATTGTTTGTATCACGTTTTCGTTTTCAATAAATCAATCTTCATAGTAATTTCATCTTATTATGTATTTTTATTGAGTAGATAAATCATTATTATCTTAGACAGTACAATGCCATTTGAAATCGTTAATATCCTTTTTACGGAAGTTCATTTCTACAGAATGTCTATATAAATCGGGAAACGATGATCGTTTGCTGATCGTATCTTATTTCTTACAATAAATACTCTGTTTAACGTCCTTCGATTTGATATTCTATTGTTACCACAGACATGTACACAATAAAAGTTTTTTTTTTATGGCAATCGAATGTATTGTATAAACCGACACACAATATTGTTGAATTTTTCCACGCTACTTTTTACAGTAGGAACATACTTTACTAACAACACACTTTATCTAATTTATCTATATAATAATAATATCTTTAAAACGAGCAATTCTTGTATATACATAATCTGAATCTAGGAAACGGCTCCAGCGATTTTCATGAAATTTAGTATGCATGGGGTTTCGGGGGCGATAAATCGATGTAGCTAGGTTTAATTTTTAGAAAACGTCGTTTTCTCTATTTCACCCGAGCAGAGCTCGGTCGCCCAGCAGTTTAATTGCGTAAGTGAATTCTGCAAAGCAAACAAGTCGATTTCTTCCCAAAAATGACTGCAATTAATATGCAATACGTAAAGTCGTTTTTGGGAAGAAATCGACTTGTTTGCTTGCTTTGCAGAATTCACTTACGCAATTAGGCTGCAGGTACTATGCTTCACCCAGAGCGGGAGAAGTCATCGGATGATTTCCCACACAAAAAAAAAAAAAAAAACGGTACTGTAATATAAAGTAAGCATAAACAGTTTATTATCCTTTCACAAACAGTTGGCTTTTATCCGATAAAGGATGAAATCCACCTCATACACCCTCGCAGTTTCACAAACTTCAGCAAATGGCAATACACAGTGTACCTAGTCTTATATTCGAAAATGTAATTTGAGCATCCACGTTAGGTTTGACATGCTGAAGCCGACTTGATAACACGATAGGTTCGGTGGGTTCCTAATTGATTTAACGGTACCGGGCTAAACCAGCTCTAAACTACACACTGCACGATGCCGGCCAACGTCTTCGGACAAAGCATATTCTGTGGTTGAGCTGACCCGTCGGTTAATTGTCGTTTACGGTGTAACCGGCTTTGCTCCCAGGTTATCGCAAAATGTCATACGCCGTAATGGCATGTGGTCGTATAATTACTTGATAGGAACCACAGCTGAGCAGCTTTGATTGATGTAGTATCGGGAACTATTGAGCCCTCGGGACTTCATTTCCGTGCATATACAGACACACATCGGCAAACATGCACATTTACCTATAAGTAGATACTTACGCAATGCAATACTGGACCCTAATTCTAAATCCTATTTTACTATCCTAGTAAATTCTAGGTTCACAGTTCCACGAGCCACATTAGGTCTGCTGTATTGTTTTAGCTATCGTTTTATTAATTGGACAGTGAACCTGTTAAATGACCGCAGTTAATTGCAATGAACTGCTGTATACTAAAGAATGGCATGAAATATTTGTGCCAAATAAAATCAATGTCAAGTACATGATTGTGAAAACATTTATTTAATTTGAACTTCATTATGAGAATTTAAATAAATATCTCGGTTCCAGGCAAGCGGGATACAACATTAAAACAACACATTACTAATTATAAAAATTGTTAATTAACCCCTTAGAGAATAAGCGTCGCCCTAAGCTGTTATAATGAGAAGAAGATAATTAAAAAGTCATTAAATAAAAACATTAATTTCAGGCTGTCCTCGTGCGGGTTGCAATGGATTCCCTGTGGGCGGACGCCACCTCAAAAGACAGGCGGATAGCGTCGCAGCACTCGAATATCATCGTTATTGCAATACTGATAACGTCTACTTTGGGGTCTGCGCTGACGGCGGCGTTAGGTCCTATTCTCCTCTCGCATGACTCAAGGGTCGCCCCTGAAGGTTGGTACCTTTTCTATGGGACATTCATGGTGTCATATAAATGCGTAGATTTTCAATTAACTAAGTGCTCGTGGGAATTCCATGGTTTGATGGTAACTGATACCTGTCTTCGACAATAGTACCTACAAGTACACTAGCTGTGTCCGCGGCTTCGCTCCCGTCAACTGGCTGTCTACCTACCTACCACCTACCTAACTACCTACCAATTTGTTGAACTATTTATTTGAATAATACTACAATACGAATGTACTCGTAACCAACTTTTGTTTCTACCGGCGCGGCGGCGATCTAATAAAATTTTAGGACTAAAGAGACAAGAAAAGCTGGTATTGTGACTTAACTATGATAGTGAGATATATTATCTCGCAGACTTTTTTGTAGTTAATAATGTGTACTTTAATCATGTAGAACATCATTTTTATGTATTGATAAGTAAGTATAATAGTTTTCTCAACGTACGCCAAATAATGAATTTTATTGGCAGAATGTTGCTACTTTGGGTTACATTATTGCAATTTTCATAAGGATCTCTATTTTTTTTGAAAATAAATTATAACCATGTTACTTGGAAATAATGAAGCTTTCCATAAGTAAAGAATTTTTGAAATCGTGCCTGTAGTTTCGGAGCCTATTCGGTACAAACAAACGAACAAAAAATCTTTCCTCTTTATAATATTGGTAAAGATAACACGATTACGAAATTCTACTTGAGTGTAATCGCAAAAATAACAAGTGAGTAGTAACCTACATACCATTGTTTTCCTGCTTCGTTATTCCACTACAGAATGATTACGATCTATTCAGATGCAATCAAAAGTAATTGCAGCCAACGGCCAAATATTTTTGTTGATATCCGATACCTTATTTTTGCTTTATCAGTGCATTGATAAGATCTACTGGCAAAACCACAAACTTTGCATGCCGAAAATAAAAGTTAGCGAATTCATTGACATCTTTCTAGTGACCAAGTCGCACTAGATTATCACAGAATAATTTTGGAGTTCATCACGTTTGATATCACGTTTTTTTTTTTTTTTATATGAGGAGCTCGTGGCTAAATAATAACAGCCGCACGGGTCGATCATCAAGGTTAAGCAACGCTTGACGAGGTCGGTCCGTGGATGGGTGACCATTTCCACATACCGAGTTTCCTCCGTGCCTCGGAAAGCACGTTAAGCCGTTGGTCCCGGCTGTTATTTGAAGATCTTTGACAGTCGTTACGGGTAGTCAGAAGCTTGAGATCTGACACCAGTCTTGCCAAGGGGTACCGTGTTTACCCAGTTACTGGGTTGTGGAGGTCAGATAGGCAGTCGCTCCATGTAAAACACTGGTACTTAGCTGAATCCGGTAAGACTGGAAGCCGACCCCAATATAGTTGGGAAAAGGCTAGGCAGATGATGATGATCACGTTTGATATCATGCAGAAAAGCTTTTTCTGCTGCTTTATTATACACGGTAGGCAATAAAATTATTTATCTTTGTTATTATATTAACAATAAAAACAAAATATAGATAATCGCCTGATTGACTGACTAACACATGCGCGTCAGGTCAGACAAATTATACTGGAAACCTAAAATTCACAAAGATCGAATTACGATTGATGTTAATCTTTTTGATTGATATAAATCTGTCTAATGTATACTATACTATTTTATGTACAACAGAATGCAATTATAATGTGGGCTTATATACGCACAAAATGATAAAATTTTGTAAAAATGCGTATAAAAAGGAGAGAGGTAAAGAACTCATTGGGCACTAAAAAACTCGTCCGCAACGCTGTCAACTGAAACCGTGCCAGAACACTGGCAGCATTACCACTTTGGAGGGCGGATAAATTTGTAAGACTTACCGAGGCCCTGGCACATGCAACTAAAGGCCTTTTCGCTTCATCCAGAGCGGGAGAAGTCATTAGATGATTTGACAAATAAAAAGAATAATAATAATCTTTACCACGTTGATGAAGAAGCCTAACGATTTGAAGTACTTGCAAATCTCAACTCTACCGACTAAGAACCGAGTAAATGTATATGCAGCGGTCATAACTTCATTCCCATATTGCAACCGCTACACAAACTCTAAACACAAGCCATCGAGGCCGCATATCGTGTTAAATTATAATAGTTTCGCCATGCAAATACCAGTATCATATGAAAGGATTATTCTGGCAAATACTGGGTTAAATGTATTCTACTCGTATATTATTCTGGCATAATCTGGATTTTAAGAACGCAGATTTTATTGGTGTTGGTAAAACATCATCATATCAGCCGAAAGACGTCCACTGCTGGACATAGGCCTCCCCCAAGTGTCGCCACATTGACCGATCCCGTGCGTCCCGCATCCAGCGGATCTCCGCAACCTTGATCAGTTCATCGGTCCACCTGGTGGGAGGCCTTCCAACGCAACGTCTTCCATTTCGCGGTTGCCACTCCAAAACGTTTCTGCCCTATCGGCCATCCGTTGTGCGAGCAATGTGTCCTGCCCACTGCCACTTAAGTCATTTGCCAATTGATTAATATTGACCATTTGGGCTAGTCGGGTATAAACAATTTTAAACAAATAAGAAACCGGCCAAGTGCGAGTCGGACTCGCGCACTAAGGGTTCCGTATCATTATCGCAAAAAACGGCAAAAAAATCACATTTGTTGTATGGGGCTCCCATACAACAAATGTGATTTTTTTGCCCTTAATTAATTTTATTTTAATTTAATCATTACTGTTTTTTGAAGTGAATATACAATTAAATATTCTGTGAATATTTCAAGCGTCTACCTGTTTCCGTTATTAATATCGAGCACAAAAAAAACAGCAAAAAAAAAACACGTTTGTTGTATGGAAGCCCCCCTCAATTTATTTTATTTTAATAATTATTATTTTTTGAAGTGAATATACAACTAAATATGCCGTGAATATTTCAAGCGTCTTCCTGTTGCCGTTATTAATATCGAGCAAAAAACGGCAAAAATATCCCGTTTGTTGTATGGGAGCCCCCCTTAAATATGTATTTTCTTCTGTTTTTAGTATTTGTTGTTATAGCGGCAACAGAAATACATCATCTCTGAAAATTTCAACTGTCTAGCTATCACGGTTCACGAGATACAGCCTGGTGACAGACGGACAGACAGACAGACGGATCGCGGAGTCTTAGTAATAGGGTCCCGTTTTTACCCTTTGGGTACGGAACCCTAAAAAATATAATGTATTTGTGGAAAGAGCAATGTAGTCACATCTAGCACAAAAATATAAAACCACACTTTTTAGACGGAGTGGTGAACATATGTAATGTTATTAATTGTCACAGTCCGTTCACACGAACATAATCGTCACGTTAACACTCGTGTGAACATGTCTAAATGCAATATGATTACATCATATAACAATAAGTCTAAGTACTTAATATTAATCTTGGTTCACGGAATCACCTTATTGCTTTATGCATAAAGATTGCGTTAAATCCTCCACTCAGTAATCCGAGTTATCTATCAGATAACTTTAACTGCCCAGTTATTAGATAAGCGTAAAAATAAGTGAGTGTAGGAGTCTAAAAATATTTTATGAGGATATTAATAGTATTATAGTACCTTCGTGTCGTCACTTAAGTAAGTTTGATAAACGATAAGATGTGTTGGTTCGATTCCTAGCTTAGAGACAGCGTTGTGGAAAATGCTTATAACATTAAGGCGCTGATTCCCTTGAGTAGCTGATTTTAAAATGAGAATCACGTCTAAATGGCTAGTCGTAATTTTTTGAAAAAAATATATTACATATAGACTATTTTCTTAATAATTTGATCTGAGCAAATTTTGAGTTTTATTCGCATAACATAGTGTAATTAATTTGTAAAGTTATGTCTAAAACGGACAAAAACACGACAATCACACCAAAACCGCTGGGCGTATTTTAATGAAATCGACACCATCTCAAAGAGAATTTAATTATCTACATTTTGATCTGAGGCTTTCTTTCTAAAGCCATAGAATAATAAGGAAAGTACAAAAAACTACAAAATTTTGGGTCGCGCGGGTGTGAAACGAGTGCGCGTTTTGTTCTCTCAAGGTCGTTGGCGTTAGTCGTCGTCTTAATATGCACAGCCTGCGCATGTAAATTTTGAAGAAATGTTTTTTGAATTTGGTTTATACAATTGTGATGTTTCCTGGGTAGAAAAATGATAATTCTATTTAGTCCGTCAGTGAGATATATTAAATAATATTGGACACGTATTTTTTGCTTTACCAAATCAATAAAAATTCACAAAGATAAAGCGCATCAAAGTTCAGGAGTAGAGGCTTGTGACGTCACTATGTCAGTATAAAGTGTACTAACCACGTGACGTCACTATGTCAGTAAAAAGTGTACTAACCACGTGACGTCACTATGCCAGTATAAAGTGTACTAACCACGTGACGTCACTATGTCAGTATAAAGTGTACTAACCACGGGACGTCACTATGTCAGTATAAAGTGTACTAACCACGTGACGTCACACGATATTTCAACGTATTATATCGTCGTCACTTTATGTTTACGTTTCAAAAGAAAAATACGTGTCCAATATTTTTTATTAATCTACCTGACGGAAAAAACTAATTTTCAGTTAACATTCGATTTCTTACAGAGAAAAATGAAACAGATCTTGATTTTTAGTTGTGGTTAGACGTGTTACCGTAGATCTATAAATGCACACAAATCGATATAATATTCTAACTAACACTAGTCGATAGTAAACAAAACATAAATTGAAATGGTATCTTAGTACTAACCAATTTTTCAGTCTAGGTTTCAGCCACCTTTTTTTTTGGGTTGGTAGGCATCCAATGACTTCTTCCGCTCTGGGTGAAGCGGAAGGGCATGTCAGACTTTAACTGACAAAAACCGACCCGTGTTCCTTCAGTTGCTTGTGCCAGGGCCACCATTTGTAATTTCGAATCACAATCATAAAACTTACAAATTTTACTTCATTTACAGTTTTATTATTTAGTTAAGATGGAGACATACAGTTTCTCTATAGTATAAATCTATCCTTATAATATTCGCTTCTTTCATAATATCGGCCACTGTTTGAATGGTCTTGTTGTGATTTTTATCTCTACACTGTGCCATTACCATGGCCGTGACCTTAGTCTGATAAAAACGTTACTGTTATGTAAGTAAACCGTTTCATACGACATCGCAACCTGCGTTGATTTTTGTACAGTATTCTTGAATGTCGATAACATTTCTATTTGGAGGCTCGTAGGCTGAATTTAGTCATTTTAATTACATGGTGTCCTCACACTATTCAACAACTATAAGGCTTGTTTGTCTTCCCAAAGGATTATCGAAATGTTTCAACCGTTTCTCTGTTAGTTTACTGTTAACAGAGAAACGAGTCAAACATTTCTACAATACTATACTAATAATACTACACCGTTCTCTCATGAAATTTACTAATAATTACCGTTTCTTGCCATTTGCAGATTTCTACCGCACGCAGACGTTATCAGCCCCTCCGGTGTCATCGAACCTCGTCCGGCGAAACAATACGAATAACTCGCTCCAGTATATAGATACCCAATAAATTATGTATTTGTCTAAACACCGCTTTTATTTCGCACGACCCGTCTAGATTATGACCTAGGTTCCACCTTGCTTTTATCCTAAAATCTAGAACATTGCCTATGAATATGTAATAAGCAACGAACTTTGATGAATTAAAGATTTGATACAAAAAGGGTATTTATTGAAAAACTTTAGATAGCTATCCGACCAGAATTTTGAACACAATAGGGCCTGTATTGCTTAGCCTCTATTATTTAAAGCCAGCCGCTGCTTAGTGAATAGAATTTTAAGAAAATTCAATAAGAGATTTATTTTGAGCCAATTACCATTTTAGATTTGCGTCATACAATTTAAGGGTACACTAGTCGACGGCACGACCTATTTTGTGCGCGGGGTTATAATACATTTTATATCAACCGACAACACGTGCGGAAGAGATAGATGCTGTGATGATCAGTAGGAAAGTAGTTCGCGTACGAATACACACTTTTGCAAATTTGTAGCGAAATTGATAATGATTTAGGACGAAACCGAGCACGCGAAATTTTATAAACAGATCTTTGGCAGTCTAGATATCATGAAAAAACGACTAAATCTATATGTTCAAAATAAAATTATTTGTATTGTTGAACTACTAATCTATCCCTGTATGGAGACCGTTTTCCAATTTTCCTTATGGTATTTATCCGCGCCCAAAAATGCGTTAAAATGAGTGTCGAAATGTGGAACTTTCGACGCTCATAACTTTTTTTTTTTTTTTTTACTTTTTTGCTTCCATAAAGGGCTAGATAATGATGAGACAAATTGATATCAATTTTTATTTTGAACGTACATCGTCATACAGTGGAATAATCCCTAGACTACGATTGTATGGAAGAATTTTCGACTAGTGTAACCTTAAGGCTAAAATATCATATGACCGAGGATTATATCATAGGTAAACGAAAGATTTGAAGGTCAACGTACCATGTGAAATTTTCGGAGAATTCTTTAACATGTGCAGGTAATATAATGTTGCTTTTTAAGTATTCACAACTGCATTTATTATTTATTTAGTTATTTAAAAATTCATGCAACATACAGGTATATAGGCGTGCTTAATACCTAAGGCATTCTGTACCAGTCGACCAAGGGACTATTATTTGTTTTTGGGACATCGATATCGCAGGTGTCCCAAACCTATTGCCAGAACTTTTCTAACCATAGAAAATCTGGGCGCTGTTCCAACATTTTCACCTAACGGGCCACAGGCATATGGAGGATGAGATCCTGAGATTTAAATTAATAGAATAAGCCACTCCGTATAAACATATTGTAGTCAAATAAGATTTTCATCAAAACACATTAAAGTATCTGGTCGACCGAGCTCTGCTCGAGTAAAAATAGAAAAAAACGACGTTTTCTAAAAATGAAACCTAGCTAGATCGATTTATCGCCCCTGAAACGACCTGCATACTAAATTTCATGAAAATCGTTGGAGCCGTTTGCGAGATTCAGATTATATATATAAATATATACAAGAATTGCTCGATTAAAGGTATTCGATAGATTAGATAGATATAAAACTAGACAGTAAATTAGGCAAAATTATTGCTTACCAGTAGGAGAGATATTGGTCAAACGCGAGCCTATCGATAATCTTACTTCGTACTACTCCTATCATAATATTCTAAACTATTTGTATACAATACTAGCTTCTGCCAGCGGCTTCGCCCGCGTGAAAGTCGATAATCATCCCGACGGAACTTATTCCCAGGTTAAAAAGTATCTTAAGGGCGTACCCTGACCAAAAAATCAGCATGAGATATGAGCATTCCTATTGGCCTAGCGGCACTGGTGGCGCATGAATTACGGTAGTGAATACGCCCAGATTTTAGAATAAAATCTTTATAAAATCGAATATTGGTCTTTTGAAAAAAAAAAACTTACAAAATGTTCGTTATCAAATGGTCTATCCATTAGTGTTAGTACAAAAAATAATTAATGAACACTTTACGAGGAGATGCATGCTGTCAATAATTATTTCACATTTTTATGGTTTTGTTGGAAGGAGATTAGTCACACATATACCTCTTTGAAAAAAAAAGTGTACTACAATTTTAGAATCAACATTATGTAGAAATTTAATGTATTTTTATTGATTGATATTTCTGTTTAAATAAAGAGTAGATAGCTCTTAAAAACTGCACAAAATTCGACTAGCGCGGCGTTTTGCTCGAGGAGGCGCCTTAAGTGCTATTCCAGACTATAATCTATATCTGTGCCAAATTTCATCCGGATCCGTGCAGCCGATTTAGCGTGATTGAGTAACAAACCGCCTCAACGGTTGAAGATATTTTTATGAGATTATGTACTTAAGCATCTTTCGTTCCTTCGAGATGTACACTAGTCACTCGAGCAAAGTTGCTGGCAAAAACTAATCAATATAAAAAATTCTCCACACATTTGTAGTAATTGCTAATTGCAGAATGTTATCAAGGTACAAGGTGTTAATATTAATCCACATCCACTAATGTTTAAAACAATACGCATTAGAAGATTACGCAAGCATTGATTTTTTTCTGATTGTGCTGACCTAATAATAAAAAATTAAAACTGTTAGAAATATCTAAGTAAACAAATTAGGAGAGTTACTAGGTTAAAAGTAATTAGAAATACCTAGTAGGTCGCACTCGTCATTGTTTGAACTATTAGTGCATACCTACGTACATAATATTGGTTACTTAGTATTAGCGGAATTTACCTCATTTATTACTTTTTATCTGTTATTCAAGAATATGTAGTTTCCAATTTAATATAATATTTAAATTCTGCGAAGTAATTAAATAAATAAAGTCATATTTATAAAAGGAATAAATATGCAGACTGATTCATAAGCTCATGTTATTTTAAACGTAGTTATGGTAGAAACTAGGATAATTTCATAAGAATTCTCTACCCAGCAGTGGACTGAGATATTCTGAGAACAAGACAAAACTGAAAAACATTCCTGAAAATTTCACTCATTTCAGCTCTAGTTGAAATTCATGAATGAAACACATTTTAATTGCATATTTCAACGATATATTGTAAGTGATAGCAATTAAAATTAACGCCAGGTTACTAAATTATTAATTGATCAAGTAATTGAAGATCATGTTATAGTTTCAATCCGATTTAATGATGCATAGATTTATATTAAATAAAGCGTGATATCCGGCATAATTTACCTATATTATAACCAGAGATGCTTTCTAAAACCATTAGGTAACTTAAAAAAATTGATAAAGTGAATGTAACCATCTTAGAAACATGATTAAAATTAACTAGTTACTATCATCAGTCATATGCCAATGGCAAGTACATATGTAATAGAGATTAGGTAATAAGTATGGTGTCTGTCGAATGTCACTGATTAGTTCCTAGTCAGCCATGAACTTATAACGTGGACTGCTAACTAACCATAGTGATTCGCTCGTCTCAGAGTAACGGTGGCATTGGTGATATAGGGACTTCTTAATAGGATGACAAGGCTAAGCAAACCTTGCAATTAATTATTATAAAAAAATACTTGTGTTAACTGATAAGAGTGAGATTGTTAGTGTGACATGCATCTCTACGTACCCACGCTTAATCGGACAGTTTAGAATATCAGTTGCAATCTTTATTAAGTGAAAATTACGTAGCTAAATGATAATAATGGCTATTTATTGGTGGTGCGTGTGACGTGCCCGCAAGCAGCTCGATCTGCGACCCACGACGCTCGCCTTTACGTACTCTCAGCAATAACACACCAGCCATGTTCCAGGCAACCATTGTCCGTGTTTAATAAACCGAAGTTTTAAAAGTTTTTATTTTTTGGAAAATATAAGTGATCAACGCTTTCATTTTGTTCAAAAACAAAAATGACAGAAAGTAAGTTTATTTTTATTTAAATACTTATTTTATCAATTAAAACTATTTTATCCTTGTTTTATGAACGGAATATATGCAGCTACATTAATGAACTGGAATAATACAAATTACCTACCATTTTAATACAAACAGCTTTTAAATTAACAACGTCTGAAATATTAATATCAATTTTGCAATATCTCATTTTGTTGTCTTGAATTTTGTACAATACTGGTTATAAATGAAGACGCCACTGTAATTAATTGCCTTGTCGCCTATATAAAGTGTTCGCGAATAGAACTAGCTATTTAAAACAATAATAATATTCGCGACGCCTTACATTCCCAACAATTCTGAATCAATTTCTCAATGTTACTTACAATGAGACACGCTTATAAATTAACAATGATACTGGTTACAAAAGCAAATTCATGTTGTCTTCTATTTACCTTCTGGGTTATCAATAGCTTCTTTCAAGAAGATTGGTGTCTATTTCTTCAGTTCATTGGTTCGTCTGATTGAGAAGCCTCAAGCAATTTTCTCGTTCAACTGAAGTTCGTGACATTTTCACGCCCTAATTAGAATCGATTGTGATAGAATCAGAAAATGCATTACCTATCTATTTTATTTATATTTGTGATCATAATATAATTGATTAGTTAATAGATTATTATAGCCTTTTCTTTTTTCTAAAATTTATCTACCGAACTAAATCAACGAACTCATTTTGCACGTTCATTAAACTTGTAACGTGCTGAATGAAGGTACATCAATCCTCATCAAGGCATAAATTATGTGTCTCGGGCCATTGTTTATAGCCATATCGTGTACTGTTGTCATCTTCTCATGGACCGTCCTCGCCATGACCCGACGTAAACTCAGTCATTGGCTGGATCATTAGTGTAAATTCGTCAAGCATGTCTGCTTAAAAAGGAAGTAAATCACCATCAAAATAAATCATATGTATTTATTTAGTTATTAAAGCAAACACTTCAGGACACACATATCAGTGCAGTGCAGCCCTGGATCTTGAACTAGGAAATCCTGTTCCACAAGAGCTAATCACAATATGCAATCATAATTCTCAAATAGTTTTCTTTAAGGGTACACTAGTCGACGGCACGAACTATTTTGTGCGCGGGGTTAAAATACATTTTAAATAACCGACAACACGTGCGGAAGAGATAGATGCTGTGATGAGCAGTAGGAAGCTAGTTCGTGTACGAATACACACTTTTGCAAATTTGTAGCGAAATGGATAATGATTTAGGACGAAAACAAGCGTGCGAAATTTTATAAACAGACCTTTGGCAGTCTAGATATCATGAAAAAACCACTAAATCTTTCTGTTTAAAATAAATTATTTGAATTGTTGAACTACTAATCTATCCCTGTATGGAGGCCGTTTTGCAATTTTCCGTCTTTTTATGGTATTTATTTGCGCCCAAAAATACGTTAAAATTAGTGTCAATATGTGGAACTTTCGACGCTCATAACTTTCAAATATTTTCTTTTTTTACTTTTTTGCTTCCATACAGGGCTAGATAATAATGAAACAAATTGATATCACTTTTTATTTTGAACGTACATCAATAAATAATCCCTAGACTACGTTTGTATGGAAGTATTTTCGACCGGTTACACTGGTCGAAAATACTTCCATACAAACGTAGTCTAGGGATTATTTATTGATGTATTAAGTGGGCCTTTCTTCTCGCCCATTTTTTGCATAGAAGATTAGCAATATACTTATCTTTACTGGCTGATACCATTTTGGATCAAACTCCAGTCCGTTCAACTGACGATAGGTTGGTCTTCGCGATAAGGTTGAGCTAATTCAATCGTCATGATGTTTCTTCGTCACACTTTTGTCGTATAATATCTTTATTATGACAAATAATTTTATTCTTCGGATAATCGAGTCTAGATATAACCTTAACGTACGAAATTTTGTTACCGTTATGGTTATTAAGACTATTACCATAATAGCCTGAGAGGCCTACCGATTTACATAAGCTTTCCTGTAGATTTCCATAACGAAGGGTTCTGGATTAGGGCACGCTATGTTTTCCATCTACTGTGACCAGGGTATTCTGCTATCGCGACGACGGTCCTATTATGGTTCAAGTTTTGATACATCGGCACTATTAAAAAAAACCGGCCAAGTGCGAGTCGGACTCGCGCACGAAGGGTTCCGTACCATTATCGCAAAAAAACTGCAAAAAATCACGTTTGTTGTATGGGAGCCCGACTTAAACATTTATTTTATTCTGTTTTTAGTATTTGTTGTTATAGTGGCAATAGAAATACATAATCTGTGAAAATTTCAACTGTCTATCTATTACGGTAGATACAGCCTGGTGACAGACAGATAGACGGACCGCGGAATCTTAGTAATAAGGTCCCGTTTTTAACCTTTGGGTACGGACCCCTAAAAAGCAATGCGTGTCGAATATTGAGCTACATAACCGTCTATTGTTTTTATTTTTTGTCATCACCCAGAATTAGGTTTTACCACCAGCATAACGTTTCAAATACCTCGATATACTTTGTTCAAACCACCACTATTGGATTTGTGAAAACCAATATACGTTTGTTATTTTATTTATTTAAACATGGTCCATTTGCATTTTATACGGATTCCGTTTTATACCCCGCAACGATAAATGTCGAATGTGCATTATTAAGGGAGCACGATGAACATGTCCCGGGTTGAAGCGATGGCAAACTGGCGGACTGAAAGCTTGATACCGTTTGATAATGTTGTGGTCAACCACTCCGAGTTATTGCAGTACTAGGAATATCTTGGACTGTGCCCGGATATTGACTAAGAACATCAAGCCAAAGAGAACTGGCTGTTAATTTATTTAGGGCTAAGTTACCGAAGCTTTATTGAAAACTAATTGGGAACCTGTTGCATTTATCTGTTTCCGTTCCTTTCTGAGTAGAGTTTAAAATCAATCTTGGCATATTTACGTGTTATAAAATATTGGTAATCATATTAAGAAGAGGTTCTATATACTCAGTTGGATGTCACAATGTTTTCCTGCTTATTATATGTGATTTTAAGTACTTATTTGAGATAATTATCTTGTTTAGGTCAAGATTAGAAACTTCATGGAATTATTAAAACGGCCTAGGTATTTACTATCTTCGAAAAGCCGAAAAAAAACCGTTACGTGCTCTATTGATAAAAAATACCAACAACAATAAAATGTAGCTTTCTAAATATACACAACTTTTACCAACAATCATGAACACGCAAAATTATAATTTGTATTCAAACCAAAATATATTTCCATAATTGATTAAGTTTCTTTTGACAACATTCTCTAACATGGATGAGGAAAATGCGAGGTGGTGTAGGAGGCTCGCATTCGGAAAAAGTTCAAAACGCTTTCCAAAATTAATTGTTGGGTTCAGGAAGCCGTGTTCCCATTGTATTAAAACTTAATAAAAAGAAGTCAAATGCAAGCGTGTCGGTGGTTTTTAATTTTAAAATAATTCTGTGCTCGTTCTGTTAAATTGAAAGACGCTGGATCTTTCAACAGCGTCTCCAGATAATAATAATACAAACTCATATCATAAGTAGTTAGTTACAAGATGAGTGAGTATTAATCGTACTAATTGGTGTAACGTTCGTTAAGGCCATTTTGCGAGGAATGTGGTGACGAAATGATGAAACATAACCATTGCTACGAGTATCAATCAATTAATTTAAAACAAAAGCGTCTTAAATTTAAACCTTTTCTAACCAAAAATAACCCCTTTTAGTAACTGCAGTCCACTGCTGTAGGTATCCCTGCAAAATTCTACCTTCCAAAATCATCTAGTCACCTCCAGAGAGACGGTGCCTTCAGGCATGACACGTTTTGCGAGCAAATAATTACATAAAGATTTGAAAAACGTGACATCAAGGAACTAACAATTGTATTATTACCTAGTAAATAGTCTATTAGATATCATTAAACGCATCACGATACTAAACGGTAGTATCTGCTGTTATAGTAGGTAAAGATTAAAAGCACAAATATTGGCACTGAGTAAGTTACGGGCACTTTCACGTTCAGTTGGTTTAATGATTAAAATCACTTGAAGAATCTACGTATTAATTTTAATCTTCTTCTATTAAACTCTCAAACACCAAATATAATTAAAACTACTTTTGGCTTAAAAAGTTGTCGCTAAAACTAGTTTTCCACGGCTAACGGCGCCATGAAAAACAGGATTGAGAACGTGGTATGAATTTTTACGACGAATTTCGGGAAGACTGAAATTTTCCGAATTACCGAATAAACGTAAAGTGCTGCTGTCGTTTTTCATAGGGTCGATGACTCGAATTTCATTCTGGTGTGTACTTTACTACCAAACTAGGTTTTTCCTTAGTTTTTTTTTATCTTTGCACAAGAAAAGTACACTCCTGTAATGCAAATTTTAGAAGGGCATGTATAGCAAATCCATTTGTAAAGAGACACTTAAAGGACGATTAGATTGTGTAACATTGTTTTAAAATCAAGATCACCGATCGCAGTGATCATTGTTTTTGTTTTTCATTGTTTTGCTCTGTGTGTAAACTCAGAAATTACTTTGTGGCTTTTATATATGTTTGAAGGGTTATCTTACTGTAATGCTCTCTCCTAATTTGTTTTACTTCTTTTTTATATTGTGATCCTTAAACACACTTTTTTATTCTCGACTGATTATTCCAAAATTCAGGATTTCCTAATTCAAACCGTTCCTTTCGTGTTATATTACAATCTCAAATAATATTATCTCTGAGATATGGTAAAGGAACGTTAGATGGCAAAAATATAAACTATTTAACATAATATATATATAATAAGTATATTATAATATATACATATATTATTTAACATTTTCATGGTAGAAGATTTTCTCGTCAACTATATTTAAATTACGATTTGATTTACTTTAGCTTTGATTTAATCATAGCAACGAAGTGAACGTAATATTTTACTGCTTCCAATGAAGTTTAAAATAAAATAGAAGCATCCAGAAATAAAGGTAAAATATAAAAATCACCATATATTTGTGAGGCCAGGAATTACACAATGCGGTCTAAACAAATATTTATTCAGTTCTTCAGTGGACCAATAGACATTAATCTGATTGTTTCAGCCGTAGTGAGCTTTACTTTATATTCAGCAATGTTTGTTTCCATGATTATTATCCCTAAATACGCTGAGATAAGCTCTTATTTACATTGACGGAAATTGTACTTGTGTTTGTCAAATATTTTTATACGGTAGCTGTAGGATAGAGTCTCATTATTTGCCGTGTGTTCCTTAGATAAAGAAATAGCTGTAAAGATTCATTTATATACATGTTTGTGATAACAGACGGAGACCAATCAAAGCAATCGTTGTCGTCTGTTGATTGATGCGTATCGACAATCACAGCGCTAGGCATTACATAGAATAATGATCAACCAATACCTTGCCCTCTATATTTATTTGCTCGATAGGTATTCTACAAATATCTGTAGTATCGATGTAAGTTTTGATTATTTATAGATAATTTGTACGAATATTTAGTGGAGTTATAAAAAAGGACATTACTACGTATAATTTTGTTTTAAAATAAAAACACACCGAAAACATATAAAAGAATACAAAAAGGTAAAACACTTGATTATAGAAATAAAAAAACAGCAGAAATTTATATTAAATTTAGCATTTCATATATTTGATAAGAAAATAATTTGAAGGGAAATTATACATTATTATATATATCAGATTAATATTGAAAACTACGCTTAAATGATTTGCTCTGTATACGCGGGACGGCAGAAATGCACACAAAAAATAATAACTATCAAAACATTAAAACTTTTCACCTAAAAATATTTCTTTCGTCTACCATGATTTATTTGAAATGTTTTTTTTTTGTCAGATACGAGTATTTTGACATATATTTTCTAGTCAGTCGAAATTTGAAAATTCGTATATTGTTATCAGCCAGCTTGTCGAATCAAAAGGCGCTATGCCAATAAGTCTTGTAGCGATCCGCTACAATTTATAGGCACCTAATTGAATGAACTATTTTTTAAAGCAGCTTTTGTATTAAGGGCCTACATACGCTTTAGTGCCGTAAAACGGTAACTTTCTTAAGCATACTCCTTAGTAACGGCTAGGTTAAAAGGTTTCAAAAATATATATGTTTATTACTGATTCATGTACATAATTTTGGACACAAGGTTTTTACGTATGCTTTCCTTTAAAAAAATAATTAACAACACGATATTTCTTGCAACTTTTGGAAACTTCTCCAAAACGACTTGTATGTTTAAAAATATTTTTACACAGAAAAATTGATGGCTGGTATTTCTTCACATCTAACATAGCATATGTAAATCAAATAATATTTTGCAAACAAAACTGTTCAAAAGGAGGTTCAATTTTGATATTTTGGCATAGAGCGGGCGCACGGCCAGTACGGCGTTAGCATTGGGGTGTATATATCGCCTTAAGGTTAGGTCCTTGTTTATCACTATATGGACTAGTAAATTGAAACATGTTTGTGTCTCTTCAAGCACAATATTTAATTGTAGTTATTTTAGTACCCATCATTACACAGTCATCATTTTATCAAGTTTTTGTCCCCAGTAGCAAAAATAAACATAAAATTATCAAATGTGATCTTAAGAATACATGAGATGATTAATTTTCAGATAAAAACACAACAACTGCCATAGATAAGGGTGTCTATATTATACACAACGAAGACTTTAAAACGTAAGTGAGTACATTTTAGTGTGCGTGCCTCATTAGATTGCACTTATTAAACAGTATGAACGAAGACGACACGTTATTAGTAACAATAACGAGCCGTCAAAGTACAGTTATGAGGGAATCTCAGTGAGTGCGCCCCGACGTCAATTTAATTGGTTCAATCAATTTTGTTCGAATAATCGATGTTGTTTTCCGTTTATTTTCAGAACGCCCGAATTAACGTTCACCTATAGTTCAGAAAAGAATGCCATTGATGATGTCGAAAAGGAAAATACTGCATGCATTGCAGCTACCGGGACTTTTCTTCATTATTTCATCCTAGTATTACTAGGTAAGTACTACGCTGCATTGTCATTAATTATATTATTTAAAAAACTACCGCTAATATAACTGGAGTTCTGTGAAGCTTTCGTGTTTGTAGCCAAGTGAATAAATAAGTGAACCCAAATCCAAATAATGTAGAAAATGTTGAACTATATTAGCTTTATGATGTAATCTTTGTTCAAAAACATTACCTGAAAAGCAACAGCATTATTAAAAAACCGGCCAAGTGCGAGTTGGACTCGCGCACGTAGGATTCCGTACCATTATCGCAAAAAAAACTGTAAAAAAATCACGTTCAACGTCCCGTTTTTACCCTTTGGGTACGGAACCCTAAAAAAAAAACGCATATATGTTCCAAAATGCTCTTGTTTTTTCATAACCTGAGTAAATTAATACAAACTGCATAACGTGAAAACAGGAGTTCTGTAAAGTGATGCATAAATAGTTTTAAACTAATTTTATATAGCGATTCTGGTATCTATCTAATACCTTTAAATGAGCAATTCTTGTATATATGTATGTATATTAGTATAATCAGAACCTCGGCAACGGATCCAACGATTTTCATGAAAAGTAGTCTCGAGTAGTATGCAGTGGGTTTCGGGGGCGATAAATCGATCTAGGTAGGTTTTATTTTTAGAAAACTTTTTCTCTATTTTCACCCGAGCAAAGCTCGATCGCCCAGGTACTTTTTAATAACATGGCAAGCATTTGTACTCAGAAAGTGTCTTTTGGTGAAAAAGTACTGATGAAGAAGACCACAGGTGACCACTGGAATGCCTTAATAAGTATGTCCTGGGTATAAGATATCTCGAATAGTTAAGTGACTATGATGAAGTAAATACATATAAATAAATGGTACTGATGAAAATGGTACCATCGAACAGATCTGATGATGAAGGCGGAAGGTCTCAATAAAACAAGGTATCATAGTCTTGTTTGGGCTAATTGGAATCAAAATGAGATGTACTCTGGCTATAAATAATTTTCATGGTAATTTATTTATTTAGACTTCATGCACAAAGGTACAAAGGCGGACTTAATGCCTTAGGCATTCCCTACCAGTCAACCAAGGACGAAAACTTTAAAGATTAAAATAAAAAACCTATTAACAAAAAAATTAAACCGACTTCTAAAGCAAAACACCACAAAGCGAAAAATAACTTTGTTTTCCGAAGTCGGTGTCGAAAAACGAAAAACAATAGGTACAACAAGACAGCGACACCGGAAAACAAAGTAATTTTTCGCTTTGTAGTGTTTTGCTTTAGAAGTCGATTTAATTAATACTAAAGCAAAACACTACAAAGCTTCCGAAGTCGGTGTCGAAATACAATAGGTGCAACAAGACACCGACACCGGAAAAAAAATTATTATCGCTTTGTATTGTTTTGCTTTAGAAGTCTGTTTAATTTCTTTGTTAAGAAGGATTTTACTATCAAGGTTACCCTTACCTACGCATAAAGGCCAATTTTGTTTAAACACTCTCTCATCAATCTTGTCCCTAAACGGCAGTGAACTTGAACCTGCGTCACTGCTCTAGATAAACAACTATTTGTTAGCTTCTCACATGACTTTTTGCAGATATTATAATAGCTGCACATAAATATAATTTGCGATAACCATCTAACTACTTAGATAGTACTAATCTCTTATATAATCGCCATGTTCACAATGAATATTTGAAGTGGTAAATGGATTATAGCTTCTGTAAAGATTTGTCGTCTTTTCTATGCAAACAATCCATCAGAGAATGGCTGCGTAGCCGGATTATGACGACACAATCAGTATACCATTGTCTTTTCCTTTATCTATTTCATCAGTCTTTAGTAATCAACCCTATTGTCACGCAAAAACAAAAACAAAAACCCAGATTGATGATAGACCACGTTGAATATTCTACAATATTACCTATGTATGGGTAACTACGGTCAATCGCATTTGCCGCTAAGCCATAACAAAGCCGCCGTAACAAGTTGAACAAAAGCTTAAACTTTTTAATTCATGCCTATGCTTTGGCATAAATATCAGGCTGAATTGTGTATCATATGCATGAACAGTTGGACACGCACCAATCAGACAACTGAATATGTTTTTATTAAAACTGGCATACATATTGCAACGTGCAAAAAAAACAGGATAATTATTTTAGTGTAAAAGTGGTGAAATGTGGGCTTACACCTTCGAATAACCCTTCTATTCCCTCCGGGAAATACATTCATAAACTCACGCCTTTTTCCTATGGGCGTAGGTAGAAACTACAGAACGCCTCCTGCTATCATCAATATATATAACAAATCTGTAGAAAAGTCGTTTTTTAACTCGAAAACAATCCAAAAAAAAGTCAGTGTGTAAAAGGATAACTAACAGAACCTATTTCCAGCTTTTTTGGATTCTTTGTCTGTGTATCTGATGTAAAATGTACGAAACCAATGTAGATAACTTTTATACATAAAAATTGTGCGTAACTTGAAGTATTACTTGGTTTTTGTTTCAACGCAATCGGTTCACTCTGTCAAATGTTAAATGAGTTTAAAGTGTTCAAGAAATTAAATATCACAACAACCACAATTTAGATACTCGGACAGTTGAACTCCACATTCGATAGATGGAGTTATGCATTTGACGTTATTTTCTGAATGGCGGTGTTAAGATTCGCAGCGGAAAAAATAACCTAGAAAAGGTAAGCAGGGTATGTAGGTAAGCAGGGTAGGTAGGTAAGCAGGGTAGGTAGGCAGGTAGGGTAGGGTAGGCAGTTGACGGGAACGGGTGTGTGGTACATATTATGTACCACACTTTTTACTGCGTTTACTATTACATCTTCATAGTCAATAGTTCAATACGCACACCGATGAATACTACGCACCTATCCCTTCTGGAGAAAATTCGAAAGATATAAAAAAAATGTTTTTTATTCATTTAAAATGTAACCTTTCATAATTCATAGGCCTAGCGTCATGGGGCCTGCTATGGTG
Organism: Orthosia incerta; assembly: GCA_948252205.1. NCBI lineage: Eukaryota > Metazoa > Arthropoda > Insecta > Lepidoptera > Noctuidae > Orthosia > Orthosia incerta. The sequence goes on from OX411754.1 coordinate 14,908,176, forward strand.
TGCATTCGGGGAGGAGTGGGGTTGGAACGGGCGGTGGTTCAAACCAGCGGTGGTGGCCGCTATAGCCTGGGGCACCGGAGAGGTGCTGCAGATGACCACGACGCTCCCGCCATTGTTGGCGGCAATCTTGACCGGCATTACGGCGCGAAATATCGGATATCTCGATATGCGACATTACACTGAAATTGATGGGTTTATGAGGTAAGTCAAATAAACGTTTTTTTTTTACTTTTAAGGAATATAATAGGCCTCTGTGGCAGATTAAAATATCATAAATGCCATGCATCACAAAACTAGACCTCGATATTTCGAGAACTCAACAGCCTCAATCAAAAGCATAGCTTCATCATTACTTGTTGGCTATGGCCACAATCAAAGTGCAGATGATAATTTTATAACAGTTCACGCATACACCTACAACACCGACAAAAAGTTGTGAAAAACAGTATTTACTAAAAGGTTTCCCACTGAAAAAATACATCGTTGCATTAATTGTATCATTTGTTCTAGAAAAATATACCCAGTAATAATTCTGGGTAAGGGTTCTCTGGGCTGGAACTTGAGCTATATGAAGACCAACTGGAAGCAGGTAGCTTCGCTTGGAGTGCTGCCCTGGACTGCTGAGGTCACGACCCTTGCTGTCTGCATGAACCTGCTGCTTGGATATCCCTGGCTTTGGGGTAAGTTTGAAAATACCAACTTCAGCTCGGTAATCACTCCTTTATCAGGATTATTCCTTTAGTAATAATTGTTTAATTAAGTCAGGTATACGTCCAAGACTTTGTAGGAGGAAAACCAGGATCAGAGTACTGCCCTTTGTCCTATGTTACTTGGGGTTGACCCCACATGTTTTCACCTTCCATTCTTGTCAAGTGTAAAGCTATCCTTAACTCCCTTTCATACCGAACTGACCAGAATAGGATTAGAGATACACCTCAATATAAGCCTCATATATACATCATCAACACACATCACACTCATCACATCATCGGCCTATTAATGTTCCCACTGCTGGGACACAGGCCTCCTCTCTGTGAGAGGGGATGGGCCGTAATCCACCACGCGGGCCCAGTGCGGATCATCATCATTATCAGCCTATTAATGTTTCCTCTGCTGGGTCACAGGCCTCCTCTTTGTGAGAGGGAATGGGCCGTGCCCGTAATCCACCACGCGGGTCTAGTGTGGGTTAGTAGACTGCACATGTCTTCGAATTTTTGGTTATCGGACATGCCGGTTTCCTCACGATGTTTTCCTTCACCGTTTTGAGAGCAGTGGTGAATTTACACAAAGTAAAGCGCCTGTCTGGGTTCGAACCCACGACCTACAACTTGTAAGTCGCGGCGGTGGTATATACATATATGTATGTGTAGTATGGTATATATACATAATGGTTTGTATATATATATTACATACAAGCGCAGTAAACTGGTGCAACTGTCACTAATAAATTACTTAATTAATTCCGAATATCGGAATACAAGTCCTTGGGAAGTCAAAGTCAAAGTCAAATCACGATCACGATATTTCCGACATTTCACTTTTTAGGGGACCGGAAGATTGAGGTGGAGTGGTCGCACTGTTTAGCCAAAGCGCCAGCCATAATCGACGGGCCACTTCAGATAACTGTGAAACGCAGTTTTTGAATGGGAAAATTGATGGAATATCTGAAACAGGAAAAATAAACTTGTTTTTTAGGGTTCCGTACCCAAAGGGTAAAAACGGGCCCCTATTACTAAGACTCCGCGATCCGTCTGTCTGTCTGTCCGTCTGTCTCCAGGCAGTATCTCAAGAACGGTGATAGCTAGGCAGTTGAAATTTTCACAGATGATGTATATCTGTTGCCGCTATAACAACAAATACTAAAAACAGAATAAAATAAATATTTAAGTGGGGCTCCCATACAACAAACGTGTTATTTTTGCCGTTTTTTGCGATAACGGTACGGAACCCTTTGTGCGCGAGTCCGACTCGCACTTGGCCAGTTTTTTTTTGTCTATTCGACTTTTTGTACTGTTTCCTAAAATTTTAGAAAAAATCTATTATAATTGTTTTAAAAAGCCTTTGAATTTGAAAAATGCGAATTAATAGCAAAATTGGACAAAGTCTGGTCTGGGGCATTATAAAACCAGATAAATCAAAAAAAATCGGGACGAATGGTGACACTAATTACGGCTGATCCTTTTCCATATACGACTGAGCACTGCATCTTCAGTGCATGCGGAATTTCCTCATTACCGTGTCACTCTCTTTACTCCAGTTCACTTATAATTATATAAAATTGTGGGAATTGCAGCACAATAAAGGCTGTCATTAATTCATGTCTTCTCGTAAACGTGAACGCGTGACTGCAATTAAAGGAAAGAGGATCTACGTGAAGCTACGTCATTCATTTGATCTACAATTAACTACTTACATTACGGCACTGTTGGTAGCTTCACTGTAAACAAAATACAATATGATAGTTTTGTCTTTTAATAAACAAGATATTTAAAGACAAAACTAAAAAGAGGAAAATAAAAATACATTTGAACAAAAAATCAAACCGACTTCCAAAAAAAACACTACAAAACGAAAAATAAATTTATTTTCCGAAGTCGGTGTCTTTTGTACACATTGTTTTCAGTTATTCGACACCGACTAGGTGGTAGGTACCTCCAATTAACATGAAAATCATTTATAGCCAAAGTACATCTCATGATGATTCCAATAAGACCAAATACGACTAGGATACATTGTTTTATTTAGGAGTTCCAGTAGCCATCGTGGTCTTCTTCATCCTTCACCCTTGTATCTCCTTATATCTCCTTTCCAACATAAAAAGAATCGTCAAAATCGGTTCATAAACGACGAAATTATCCGCGAACACACAAAAAAATATATACACGGTCGAATTCCTAACCTCCTCCTTTTTTGAAGTCGGTTATTAAAATAAACAGTTAAACCATCCACCGCAAATATTCCAAGTAGGTAAATCGACTACCTGTTCAAAACTTTCAGTAGCCTATTGAAACTACCCACAAAAAGAGAACGTCTAGTCCATTAGTAAGCCGGAGACCACACGGCTTTCTATTTTATTCACAGAATATCCACGTTTCAGAAGCGCTCATTTTTTCCAGGAATTCCAAGAAGAGCCTTTTTGTTTATCAAAAGTCAAAGCCTTTTATCTATTAGTGACATACATATTTGATATCCGATTTCAGAGAACAAAGTACACTCATGTCTAGCTTTAATAATGTTCCATACGAGTAGCAGATGATACACAGTAATGTCTTTTAAACTGTTCTATTCATAGAAAAACGTGTCACACATTAGTTCTGATAAATCAACGCTCTCATTGCCCGTTATTAAAACGTCCCATCCGATTTATCAGCCAGCAGCGGCAAGTAACGCGAAAAATAAATGAAAATCAACGTTAGCCCGCAAAAACCACGAACTAACATTCGATAAAACACGAAACACCTCAAACCGTGTAATAAAATAATTTTGTCACGAACGCTGAACACAATGGAGCGCGGTGTGTGCGCGGTACAAAGCCAATTCAATAAATTCTGGTGCGGAACTCGTATTGCAAAAGATTTGAATGCATTTTTGCCGCATGACGTGGAGCGTGGAGCGCACCATTGAGACGCGCTGCACGCAACCTCCACGCCATCGCCACGCAGCCGCCACGCTGCGTGCGCACACCTGTAATTACGAGTACACAGCCCGATTTTCCGGACAAAGCATCAAAGCGAAAAAGTTTCCAACGGCGACTTTTTGTTTTACTACGGCGGTCTTATTTACCTAGCCCGTATGTACTTACTGACGCTACATCAACATGGACAGGCATTCGCTGATAGTGTAATGATTTAATTATATTGGATTTTTATTGTACGTGTGACTACATAAAATATGAAATGATAAACATGCCTTCAATTTGCATAAGTAAATTATATTTGCTTGAATAACATTAACAGTGCTCACTGAAGCCTGACATTGTAAACGTTTACGCTTCCATGATATTATTTATCAATGTAAAGAAAAAGTGTCAAGGTGGAGTTCAATGATACCTTTATGATATTTTTTTGTATGTATTGTTGACGCTACCTTAAACTCTTTATTTTCTCATAAAAAGTCTCTCTCTAATTTTATATTCTCAGAATATAAAAACGACCACTCTCTTTGTAGTGCTTTAACGTCCAATGTCATTTTTTAACCGACTGCCCAAGAAGGCGTGGGTTCTAAGTTCCATACTAATAATATTATAAATGCGAAAGTAACTCTGTCTGTCTGTTATCTTTTCACGTCTAAACAAACGAACCAATACAGATGCAATTTGGTATGGAGATATTTTGAGACCCTGGAAAGGACATAGGATAGTTTTTATCCCGCAAATCATCGTTGAGAGGTGGAAAGGGGGATGGAAGTTTGTATGGTGAACCAACAATTTCTCAAGTAAGGTGGCCCACACACCTACAATAGTATGGCGCGAGATAAAAATAGGCTATTTGAAGTACTAATGCTGCGCAGACGAAGTTGCGGGCAACAGCTAGTATGTATATATTTTATGAATGTTCACCGATTTCGCCGTCAATTGTGGCTGATTTTGAAAATTAATTTTGTGTTTGAAAGAGTATACTCCAGAGGTGCCATTGTCGCCAAGTCAGAATTTGATGATGGGATCCCATGGAAATCGAGGGCACTCCTCAAATATTATAAGTCCATACATAATATAGCGATTTAGGTATTATCATCAACAATGCAATCATTTGCACTCAGAAAGTATTATTTGGTGAACTGGAACTGATGAAGAAGACCACAGATGGCCCTGGAATTCCTTAATGATATGAATGTCACGGATATAAGATATCTCGAACAGTTAACCAACTATGATGGTACCATCGAAGTGATCTGATGATGAAGCCGGAAGGTAGGCACAGGTACTCCGAAATAAAACAATATATCCAAGTCGTGTTTTGGCTTATTGGAATCGTCGTGAGATGTACTTTGGCTATAAATAATTTTCACGGTATTATGAGGTACCAAAAACAAAAAAATACATAGGTATTCATAAATAAAACTTTAACCGACTTCCAAAACAAAACACTACAAAGCGAAAAAATACTTTCATTTCCGAAGTTGGTGTCCCTATTGTTTTTCGTTTTTCGACACCGACTTCGGAACAGAAATAATTTTTTCGCTTTGTAGTGTTTTGTTTTGGAAGTCGGTTAATTTTTTTGTGAAAGTGTTTTTTTAATTTTTAGTTTTGGTACCTCATAATTTTATTGTTTGATTTTTAACCGACTTCTCTAAAAGGAGGAGGTTATCAATTTGAATGTTTTTTTTTTATGCACACACATTAAAAGGAGATTGCCCATTCTTCTATGGACCGCCGTTGCGCATGAAAAAAAATTGTATGATAGCGTAAATTGGATGTAAAAGAGGGGAGAAGTCTTACTTTCAAAGGAAATAAAAATTATCCATTTATTTTGTGGGGTTTTTGCTTTTTCTTTGATTTTCTGTTCGTTCTACACAATCCACACCACCAGCACAGAAATAGTACAATAGTCTTCAAAAAGATTTCTTGAGCGTGCAGGAATCCGTAGATTACTGAACACGAACTCTACGCAATGATAAGTTATTAATTAGCACAACAAATATCAACGCAAAAACAAAAGTTCGCTGCCGCGCCGACACAATGCTTTGTTTGGCACCTAGTTTGACTTGATATTTGACAATTACATTTTTGACAATGACATTTTTGATAGTTGACAGTTCACCTTTCATTTACATCGCCTGTGGTAGTGTTACCAACAATTAATCTATATCATCCTGACCATAAGTGATTTGTTAATTAGAGAAAGATTTTTAAGTAGTAAAGTAATATCATTTTAATTATGTTATATATAACTAAAAATATTAATAAAGCGGGAAATGTAATAATTGAAATGATTTTTAAAACTCAGCATCTGCCCTTACACTATTAGTAACACCGATTACGGGCAGGTTCATAAAATGGCAACACTGTTTTCACTAAAGTACGCCATTAAAATAAAATCGAATAAATAACTAATTAAACACAAAATATTAACCCCACATACGATTTCGATCAAGTTAAATAAGAAAACTTAAAAAAATAAAAATAATTTATGAGTATATTTTTGTGGCTATACTCTTTTATTTTAAAGCGATACTGATTTTGGTCATTCTCCTTTCTGAGATAACACTACCTCAGAAATTTTTACTAGTTGAACCGATTTTGATGATTCCTTTTTTATTTAAAAATGCACATGTGGTCACATTTAAATTTCATCAAGATCTGATGAAGAACTTCGGATATATACATCAGAACTCTTCAATAAATGACGGCAAATCCCTCGAGCTAGCTGCAATCACATGTCTGTTTATTGTTTACACCATTTCATAACATAACATCACACTATTCACACTGGTACGCTCTAAAGGGGTACGCAGTTGTGAACAGTTCACCCTAGTATACCTACTCTCATTCCACCGGTTTTGTTTAGGTTTCATGTTTTTGGAGTAATCCATTCTGGCATAATTTTGGGCATTATAGGTACTGGCATATAGAACAGGTCCATTATATACCACAAACAAAAAGTGAAAAAAAAATACAACTGACTTCCAAATAAAAACACTACAAAGTGAAAAATAACTTTAATTTCGGAAGTCGGTGCCAAAATCTCTGTCTTGGGCGATTGCTTGCCAAGTTTGCCGTAAAAATGTCACTCGTGACGTTTTAATACTTCAATGATAATGTAAAATTTAACAGTTGTATAACACAAACCTACCCTCCCCAGGTTTCCTCCTAGGCTCGATATATGCGTCAGTATCATGTCCCATCCTGATGCCGACGGTGACGCGACTGACTGCCGGCAAGAACCTGGGCCAGAACTGGCCTCAGCTGATCTGTACCGCGGGCGGGACCGACACAGCGCTCAGTGTTGGCGTGTTCGGCGTACTCCACAGCTTTATCATGTACGATGGCGATGATGCTTACCGGTATGCTAGGGTAAGTTGTACAGTTACTTTAACAAAGGTATATCGTAGTACAAAACAAACATAAGTAGTGAAAAGTGTGTGTACATCTAACTAACCCTTCTGGCATTACTGCAGGTATGATGTTGTGTAAGTTATGTCTTTATCAAAGTGAAGTCAAATATATTTATTTCAACTAGGTCACTAAGCGGCACTTTTAAACGTAAACAATTCAAATTTACAAGTAATAACAATTGATTCTACCATCCATTCGTAAAAGTAGCTTGTTCAAGAAACTTTATACTTACTCTTTTAAAAAAATATGTGATTTACAATATTTATATAAGTACATTAATAAATTCATATATTTGAGGACGATGCACCCGGAATAGCATTACATGCGTACAGGTATAAAGTATTAAAATCAGTGACAGATAAATTCATTCATTTGATAAATAAGAACATGGTTCTCACATACTTATATATATTGCAAACATAGGTAAAACTAGCTGTGCCCGCGGCTTCGCTCCCATCATCTGTCTGCCAACCCTACCCTACTTATCTTCCTGCCTACCCTACTTACCTACCTACCATATTTGTTTCTATAGTCACCGCCATTCAGAAAATGACTTCAAATACACAACACCATCTATCGAATATCGAGTTCAACTGTCCGAGTATCTGAATTGCGTGTGTTGTTATAATTTTACTTCTTGAACACTTTAAATTCATCTAACTTATGATAGAGTGAACCGATTGCGATGAAACAAAAACTAAGTAATTCTTCAAGTTACGCACAATTTTTATGTATTAAAGTTATTTACATTGGTTTCGTACATTTCACGTGATGCGTGCACAAATAAACAGATATACAGACAAAAATTTCAAAAATGCCGGCAATAGGTTCTGTTGGTTATCCTTTAACACTCTGGCAATTTTTTTTTGAAAATTGTTTCGATGTACAAAAATTACTTTTCTACAGATTTATTATATGTATTGATGATGATACCTAATTCGACCACAACGGTGTGTGAGACAACAAATAAAAAAAAAGTTAATATATACTCCTGTATCATCATCATCTGCCTAGCCTTTTCCTAACTATATTGGGGTCGGCTTCCAGTATATATAAAAACATATACTCCTGTATAATATATATATTTATATATCCTAGTAGAGTTTACAATATTGTCAGAAAAATATGTGGGCGAATAGGCTATCGATCTTATTGTGTCTTTTTACAATGAGTTTTACTCGTACGTACCCTCTAAAGTTATCAAAATTGACCTATTAAATATTTTCCCAAATGTTATTATTTTAATTTTTATTCGACCAGATGCAGAACTTAACATTCTTCTAAATAGAAAACAAAAATAAATATCATTAATCCAATAAGTACTCACCGGAAAATCTCTCCACTTAAGTTTTGATACGCTGTAAGAGCTCATCCGAAAATCTTACCAAAACACCGAAGGGCGTAAACTTCTCGCAATAAGTTCAAGCACAACATTGCCTAACTTTCCGCCGTTGCAGGCGGCATGTGCACTCCTGGTGGGCGCAGCTGTGGGCGTCATCTGGGGCAGCCTGGCCAAGTTCCTGCCTCACTCGCGAGACGTCTACCTCACAGAGTTGAGGGTGCTCTTCGTCGTGATCGGGGGGCTGTTCGCGAGCTTCGTCACTACGCAGTTCGGCTGGGGTGGTACAGGTTAGTTTATTTAAGTATTTTTTTATATAAGAACTAGCAACCCTCCCCGGTTTAGCCCGGGTCAAATTATATGAAAACATCTTCCTCGTTTATCACTCTTTCTCCGCATCAAATTCCATTGCGTTATTTAAAAGCCTACATAAAAAAAATTACGTCGACAGACGCCGGCACCGTCTTTGTTTTATACTACTTAAGGCCGGTTTTACCAACTATATTAATCGCGATTAGTTCAATTAAACTCAGTTTACGGATTATGAAATCGGCCCTTAGAGAACAGGTGATATTGTTTGTGAGAAGTAATCCACATCTGGCAATACTGATCCAATCGTAAACGGATAATGCAAATGCATGGTAGAATCTGAACTTTCTCTCAGTTTTACTAAGCTTCACTACCTAGCATTTTTCTGAATTGTTGGGTAGTGAAGTTGCGAGAATAAACTATTTGTTCGGTTTTCATAATTATGATTCCTACATTGCTTAATAATACATATTACTGACTAGCACTTCGCGTGCGACTTCGTTCGCGTGATCCGTATTTTATACTTCAGATGACTTTTTAGTTCAACCTCTTAAGGTTACACTAGTCGAAAATTCTTCCATACAAACGTAGTCTAGGGATTATTTCACTGTTTGACGATGTATGTTCAAAATAAAAAATGATATCAATTTGTCTCATCATTATCTAGCCCTGTATGGAAGCAAAAAAGTAAAAATGAAAATATTTGAAAGTTATGAGCGTCGAAAGTTCCACATTTTGACACTAATTTTAACGCATTTTTGGGCGCGAATTGATACCATAAGAAGACAGAAAATTGCAAAACGGCTTCCACACAGGGATAGATTATTAGTTCAACAATGCAAATAATTTTATTTTGAACAGATAGATTTAGTCGTTTTTTCATGATATCTAGACTGCCAAAGGTCTGTTTATAAAATTTCACGCGCTCAGTTTCGTCCTAAATCATTATCCATTTCGCTTCACATTTTCAAAAGTGTGTATTCGTACGCGAACTAGCTTCCTACTGCTCATCACAGCATCTATCTCTTCTACGTGTTGTCGGTTGATATAAAATGCATTTTAACCCCGCGCACAAAATAGTTCGTGCCGTCGACTAGTGTACCCTTAAAGGTTGAATTTACAAAAATCCCATCTTATGCTCCCCTACATCATAAAAAGAAGCCCTGTACAGTAAAATTCTTCAAAAATCTTTAACACCCCCTAAATTTTCTTAAAGGAGTAGTTTTAAAAAGTGATAATGATAACCTTCACTATTTACCTACTCTGGTTAGTGTTTATGCCAAAGTGATAATGGAAACCTTTCCTATTTACTCTGGTTAGTGTTTATGCCAAGTTTCAAATATATAAGCCCAACAAATTTTAACCTTTTCATCGCCTTAGGGGTAGAATTTTCTATAACCAATAAAAACATGAATTCTTTTTATCAACGAAGGGTATAAATCTATAAGTTCAGGTGTCCAATTTGCAAACTGTAGAAATTTTATACAAACTTTCAACCTCCTTTTTACTCCCCCACGGGTAAAACTTTCGAAAAAAAAATACTCATTTTTTATTAACCAAGAGCGTAAACTAACAATTTCAATTTCTCCTATGTGCTATCGCGACGTACATTCATAGTATCTATGAAGATGTCCAAAAAGGAAATCTACATGATAGAGGCAACCTGTTGCTATTTACAAAACAGATAAAAGCCTGGTGTTGCCAAAAAATCTAATAAAAAAGTGACACGAACTTCCGCAGTCCGCTGGTCACTTGAGCAACAAAACGATCTTTCACGATCATAACATGACCACGCGCACTACGTAACGAGGCTCTAAAAACTTCGCACATCGCGATCAAAGCCTAACAACAAATGAAGAATGGGCACTATTTAGTACCTACCTACGTTTATAATATTGGTTAAGTTTGCTTTTGGGTTTTAATTTCAATGAATTTTTGATTTCTTAATAGAAACTTGATTAAGGCGCCTCCCCGAGCAAAACGCCGTGCTAGTCGTTTTTGTGCAGTTTTTAAGTGCTATCTACTCTTTATTTAAAAAGAAATATAAATTACTAAAAATACATTAAATTTCTACATAATGTTGATTCTAAAATGGTACACTTTTTTATTAAAGAGTTATGTCTTTCACGAATCTCCTTCCAACATAACCATAAATATAAAAATAATTATTGATAACATGCATCTCCTCGTAAAATGTTTATTAATTATTTTTTGTACTAACACTAATGGATAGACAATTTGATAACGAACATTTTGTAAGTTTTTGTTTTTTCAAAAGAACAATATTCGATTTTATAAACATTTTATTCTAAAATCTGGGCGTATTCACTACTGTAATTCATGTGCCACCAGTGCCGCTAGGCCAATAGGAATGTTCATATCTCATGCTGATTTTTTGGTCAGGGTACGGCCTTAAGTAGTAAATACCGTGCGTGTTAGAATTAGCACATTCACACAATTTATCAATATATTGGTAGTTGTTAGAAAAATGTACGTAATAATAAACATTATCAACAAATTTCAAGTTCATAGGTATTGGAACAAAATGTGTGATATACGACGGACAGACAGACAGGTGTACACGAGAGTGAAAGCAACTTCGTTTGGACCCTTCGGTTACGGAACCTTAAAAAGTAGCTGTGAAGATAAGAGGAAAGCCTTTGCGCAGTCGTGGAACATAATGGGCAAAAAGCAGAAGAAGCCCACTTTTACACAATTAAAATTTTCAGAAACGCTCGTGGCCCACAATGACTCAAACACAAATTAGAACGTTAACCTATTCCTGAATTCAAATGCAAGATATCCACTACCAATAACCTATATTGTGATTTTTTATTTCGTAGACTAAACTAAGTAAGCGTGCTACATCGTCGACCACGTCATCGTTTACCATCAGGTGAGATTGTGGTCAAGCGCCAGGCTAAAAAAAAAAAAATAACTGACAGCTGTCAATGACCTTATTTTTTACCCGATTACGACGAAGCTAAAGGCAAGGTTATGTTTTTGGCTGGTATGTGTGTATGTATGTATGTTCATCTATTCCCTCATTACTTCTAAACTCCTTATCATAATTTGACAAATGAAATGGCGTTGGAAGCGTCTTATTTGTCCGCTGCGTCTCCCAATTATCGAATCATAAACCTATGTGTATGTTTCGTTAGCTAACATAACTACACACACATAGCACATACCTACACATACCTATCCTTTAGTGAATAGTAAATTTAATTTAGGACTTTATATGACGTATTATATAAAGTCCACTCTTGTAACTTATGCATTATCTAAATACATGTAAAACAACAAACCATATACAGAAGAATATGTGATAGAAGTGCAAAATACCCAAAACACTTTAAAAAATAAAAATTTGCAAGTGCGGAGCATAGAGATGAAGTACATTGTCACACATTGTGATTCATAGAATTGATGTGACTTGACATGTGTTATAATGATAGAATGTAGTCTGTCATAAATGAGTTGAAACTAAATAAGGGCCGCTAATTTCTTAACAAATATAAAAAAAAATGCCGTGCAATAGTTTAGTAGTGCCATTTTACACTCAGGATACGACACTATTTTTATATAGCGAAAAATTGGCAACTCCCAAATGTCAGTTTAGTCTACGAAATTAACACCAGAGATTAAAATAATGCAAGCACTTGTTATTTGGTAAACACACACACATAAACAGGTAATCCACGTAATTTTAGGTTCACATCTAGGTACATACGATACTACGAAATATGGCTGATTTTATGTCGTACCAGTGCGAAATCCTAGTTCCGTAGCGCTGATGTGAAGGCCTGAACCTGATAATGACGGATTGCATCCAGCAGCGTTAATTGAATTTGGAAATAAGATACATACCTCGAATACGTCAGGCTCAAGTCGCTCATATTAAATCAATATTAGGAACGTTAAATTCAAGTCAAACCCAAGATGTAGAAGTCAAGATGCAATCCATTTCCGAAATATTTATAAATAAAAAAAATTATGTAAGCCTTTCGGAATACTTTTTTTTGCAAGTAGTTTTGATGTAAAATATCTTAATACATGCTGACAATATAAAAAAAATACAAAATTAAAAGAAAGTTTTAAAAATAAAATTGTAATGGCTTTCCACAATATTTTTTAACATAAAACTGCCAGTACCTAATGATGCATTTACGTAAATGTCATCAAAAAGGTTTGATCACCTTTTCACGTGATAAAATGAAATCGAAATGTGTGTTTAATCTTGTCAAATAAATGCAAATAGACTAAAACACAATAACTATTGTCTATACTAATATTATAAAGAGAAATGATTTTTTTGTTAGGCTCAGAAACTACAGGACCGATTTGAATAATTCTTTCACCAATAGAAAGCTACATTATTCCTGAGTAACATAGGCCTGAAATTGGGTCCTGTGGGGTGGTCTACGGGAGCGAAGCCGCTAGCAACTATACATAAATATAAATGTACTACTGCCAAAGATAATATTTGTAGAAAATCCTTACTAGTTCACTAGGTTTTGATGTTCAATTATGCATTAACAACAGACTTCTAGTGCGCACACTGAAGCCTGTAGTCTCAGTGTGTGTTTTCATATACATATCTTAACAACAGTCGGGCGAGTCGTACTCGCGCACGAAGGGTTCCGTACCATTATCACAACTTTCCTGTCGCAGTTCTGCTGGAAGAAATTTATTTTGAAATAAGCAGTACCTTTGTGCTCTTCTATCTGTATTATTTATTTTCTCTGTTAAGTATTTTGTGTGTACATAAATAAATATATAAATAAAAAACGGCACGTTTGTTGTATGGGAGCCCTACTTAAATATTTATTTTATTCTGTTTTTTGTATTTGTTGTTATAGCGGCAACAGAAATACATCATCTGTGAAAAGTTCAACTGTCTAGCTATCACGGTTCATGAGATACAGCCAGGTGACAGACAGACAGACGGACCGCGGAGTCTTAGTAATAGGGTCCCGTTTTTACCCTTTGGTTACGGAAGCCTAAAAATGAAATAATTTCCTTCGAGTATCCGCCACTTAGATTCAAAGTCAAAGTCAAGTCAAAGTCAAAGTCAAAGCACTTTATTTCAAGTAGGCCAGTTACAGGCACTTTTGAATTGTCAAAAGACAAAATAAAATATTACAAAATTATGGTGCTACAGTCCCAGTCACAAGACATAATAACTGTGAAAGTACCGTAGATGCCCATTCCAAGGCGTAGATCTCTATGGAGAAGAACGGGCAAGAAAAAGATTATGCCTACAAGAGGATTTTTGTGGCAATAATAAAGCATTATGAAAAAATAAGTGAGAATGAATGAAAAGCAATGTTATAGGAATAGATGTAGGAAATAACAGCTCCTTTGTAAGAATTTACAATTCGCGGAAATACAGTGCAAGAAAGAACTTTTGTTATAGGGATATTACAGCGAAAACAGGTAAAATTGGTTTCTAAATCGGTGTTACAAAATGTTCGAACCATGTCCCTTTTTCAAATGCAAATAAGTATATACGAAAAATCGACAGAGTGTTGCAGTGCTGCAGCGAGCTTTCAGCGGCGGTTTTCAATCATGTGTTACAAGCTTTTATCATCCTTCTACGGTTTCAGTTCAAACTAAATGGAGAAAAATCGTAAAATTAAGACATTTAACCTTTGCAAAAATATTTCAAATATTTTAGTACGTCGTAAAATAAAACCAATAAAATACTTTCTGATAGTCTTAAGTCTTAAGGTTACACTAGTCGACGGCACGAACTATTTTGTGCGCGGGGTTAAAATGCATTTTATATCAACCGACAACACGTGCGGAAGAGATAGATGCTGTGATGAGCAGTAGGAAGCTAGTTCGCGTACGAATACACACTTTTGCAAATTTGTAGCGAAATGGATTTAGATTTAGGACGAAAGCGAGCGCGCGAAATTTTATAAACAGACCTTTGGCAGTCTAAATATCATGAAAAAACAACTACATCTATCTATTCAAAATAAAATGATTTGCATTGTTGAACTACTAATCTATCCCTGTATGGAAGCCGTTTTGCAATTTTCCGTCTTCTTATGTTATTTATTTGCGCCCAAAAATGCGTTAAAATTAGTGTCGAAATGTGGAACTTTTGACGCTCATAACTTTCAAATATTTTCTTTTTTTACTTTTTTGCTTCCATACAGGGCTAGATAATGGTGATACAAATTGATATCACTTTTTATTTTGTACGTACATCGTCAAACAGTGGAATAATCCCTAGACTACGTTTGTATGGTAGAATTTTCGACTAGTGTAACCTTAAGTTGAGTTACTGCCATATTTTCTGTGCGTCAAACAGCTGTCTTTTCCCACACAAGATCGATCTCTGCAACATCTTTCATTTCAGTGATTTAACATCACGAGAAAACATAATATTCTAGGAAACCACGGGACTGTAGCGCGTGCATTTTTATGTAAACGTGCAACAAAGCCTTGTTTACTTAAGATCAAGAGAGTAAACAGTTACGAGAATAAAAATCGTTTGCTCGACCAAAAGTCACCTGAGTGTGAGTCATCAATGCGAGTCTAATTAGTAGACGATTTTGTGATAACGATCGTGCAAATATGAGTTATCAATTTTGGCTATTTGCGTAATTTAAATGTTAAATGATGCTTATATGCGGAGGATTCACAAACATGTTAAGAAACAAAATTAAATAATTTGTTATTGTTTTATTGGGCGCAAGGTTGGCGCAGTGGTTGAGCGATTGACAGCTGTGCTGCGTGTCGTGGGTTTGATTCCCGGACGGAACAAATATTTGTATGACCTACAGATAGTTGTTCCGGCTCTGGGTGTTGTGTATGTGAGTTTATATGTTTGTAAACGCACCCACAATATAGGAAGAAATTCCTAGTGTGGGGCAACGTTTCAAAAAAAATAAAAAAAATGTTACCTACGAAAAAAATATCTTAACAAGCTTTAACATCGAAAACTAATTTTTTCGTACCACTTGCTCAAAAAAGTGACATTCTATGCCACAAAAAGCGAACATAACAATAGTCATTTTTAATCTGTTAAAAACAGGGAAAGAAAATTGTACTGAATTTCATTCATCCTCTAGGAGGAGAATGTGATTTAAATTTGGAATACTTACTAATTTATACTGAACTACATCTGTGTTTACACCATTGAGTTTTTATATAAAGCATTATACATCTTTTTGAAAAAGGAATACGCATTTATTATGCAGTTATGATTATTAAACAAAATTACGAAAACCGACGAGGCCGCTATGAGCTTGATGCCTTTGCTTTTCCGACAAAAAAATATTAGTCTAGGAATTTGCCGCGTTTTTGTTTTCTTCAAATACATAAACGTTAAGTTTATTTTAATTGTCATTATTTTTAATAAATGCATATCTCATATTATTATTGTGTTAATTTTTTCGCGAATGGTACGAAAAGTAGAGTATTTTCCTCGGTGATAAAGCTGTCTTAGTCTTGGGTGAACTTAAATCCCTCGCTACACTCTGATTTCATACAACAATAGACTTTATTTACTAAGAAATTTTAATCGATTTAACACATTAGTATTTTTATTTTTGTTAAATTTTTGTATTGTTTAATAAACATTCCCAGGCGTTTAAATGACTATGTTCATTGTATTAAAATTAACTGTTACATTAGTATAACTTTTATCTATCTAAATGTAAATTATATATCCAATATAACCTTTTTTCAATATTTAACCTTAATTATCATATCTTATTCATAATAAGATTATTATGTTTCATGATAATAAAATTAAAATGTTTGATTTTACTGCTTTATTTGTGATACATAATTCGAGAATTTTTTGATTATTAATTAATTGGAATATCGAAGCTAATTAGCACGTCACTTCACTATTGTAAGCGTCCATGAAGTATCGAATTGTATTGTCTATATTAATAATTATGGAATTTCATAGGCGTGCCTAAATCAAATGTAAAATTAAAGGCTGGCCGGAATATTACTTACCTAGGTTGCATGGAAACAGCAAGTACTTACTTGACTTGCTATTTTCATGCAACTTATAAAAAAAAACATTTTAAAAATCGAACCCTTAACTAACCGCCACCTAAAATTTTTCCAGGTGGAATCGCCGTCCTGGCATGCAACGCCACAGCGGCACGCCACTGGGCGAAGGCCGGCTGGAAACTGAACAACAACCCTGCGTCCACGGCCTACCGCGTCATGTGGTCTGCGGTCGAGCCCGCCCTCTTCGCCTACACCGGGACCTTTTTCGTGGTACGTATATTGATTATTTACAGGAGCTAATTAAATGAACTTTAGGACGTTCTTGGAATAAGTACAACCCAATGGAAAAAGGTACCTAAATAAATAAAGGTTCCTTCCGATTTAGCAATCTATTGGATTAAATAAATTATGATGACACCAAATTGTATGCAGATACCGTTGATTTTTCATCATCATCTCAGCATTGAACCATCCTCCTAGGTACATGCCTCCTATTTTTACCCGACTGCAAGAAAAGGATTATGTTTTTCGCACGTATCTTGCTAACCCATTTTTTCATTACGTTCTTTACTACCGATATTTTAAATTCTGTCTATGTACTTTTGAATCCTACTACTATTATAAACGTAAAAGTTTGTGTGAATGGATGGATGAATGTTTGTTAGGCTTTCACGCAAAATCTATTTAATGGATTTTGATCTCACTTTACAGACATATAGGTTATACATCAGAATAACGGATAGGCTATAATAAATAAAGATACTGGGCGAAGTACTAATACCACGCGGGCGAAGCCGCGGACGGCAGCAAGTTCTGTATACTTTTTAATGTTTGCGCGCACTTCAAACTGGCAGTTCATAAAAATCTTTTGCTTTGCTACTGTATGCATAGTAGAGCTTTCATTGTTTAGACGTGCAGTTCCATTTCCAATTTTTCATAGGTAAAGCGGTACCTACCTGCTATTATTGCAATCTACAAAACGAGCCACAATCGGGATTGTAAATGATTGAACAAGATTGTTTGATATTAATATAACCTGACTTCAAGTTTCGATTATTTTTACGATAATCATTTATTTAACCATAAATCAAGCTATTAATTGGTACAATATAAATGTTATATAATTTGCATATAAATATGTAAAATATTAATATATATACATTTACAATACACTTTTTTATTTATAATACACTAGCTTCTGCCAGCGGCTTCGCCCGCGTGCAAAGTGTTTTATCATCCCAAGGGAACATTATACCGGGATACAGCCTATGTGCTATTCCAGACTATAATCTATCTCTGTGCCAAATTACATACAGATTCGTTCAGCCGTTCTGGCGTGATTGAGTGACAAACATACATCCACACACACACATCCGTCCAAACTTTCACATTTATAATACAATTTTTTTTTTGTTTTTTACTTAAATAGAAAAAAAACAAATCAACTCAGTATCATTATTTTAATCAAAATATAAAAGCGCTCCCTCTTTAGGCAAATGTCCCACCGTAGACGGTTAGCGGAAAGCGAGAAGATAGCACCTAGCATTAAGGCGCCTCCCCGAGCAAAACGCCGCGCCTATTCGTTTTTGTGCAGTTTTTAAGAGCTCTTTATTTAAAAAGAAATATCAATTAATAAAAATACATTAAATTTCTACATAATGTTGATTCTAAAATGGTATTTATTTTTTAAAGAGGTATATGTTTCACTAATCTCCTTTCAACAAAACCATAAAAATGAGCAATAATTATTGATAGCATGCATCTCCTCGTAAAGTGTTCATTAATTATTTTTTATACTAACACTAATGTATAGACAATTTGATAACGAACTTTATGTAAGTTTTATTTTTTTCAAAAGACAAATATTCGTTTTTATAAAGATTTTATTCTAAAATCTGGGCGTATTCACTACCGTAATTCATGCGCCACCAGTGCCGTTAGGCCATTAGGAATGCTCATATCTCATGCTGATTTTTTGGTCAGGGTACGGCCTTAAGTTGGCAAGCTACGATCAGCGTATTGTTAGTTCAGACAGTTACACACACACAGTTTCATCACTGAGCTACGAGCGAGTTCGTGATTGCGACGGCTGGTTACCTACTTGTACCACATGCTCGGGGCGGCAAAACTTTATACCATTATTACTGCTAGCGAGAGTATATCAGGGAGTGCCCATCTCCATCTCGAGAGCGTGCGTAACCGAGCTAGTTTTTTTTTGTTATAAATCTTGTCACTGCGATAAAGTAGTTGAGAGGGAATTCTCATCGGCAGTTTGAACAGACAGCGATCAGTAATAATTAATACATGTGTCTCTTTTACTGAAAGGATCCTACATCTATTGTATTCTTCTTGAGCGTAAAAATAGTCGATAACTAGTCGTTTCCTCGTCGGCGGTGGGACGGTGCTTTATAGCAAAAATAATTATGCCCTACGGTATTACACCTAATCTCACTGTCATAAAGGCTAAGCTCGTTAGATTACTTTCTAAGTACAAAGTAATAAAGTGCCGTATTTTATTGCAGATACAATCGGAGATATCGAAAGTGATGCTTGTTGGGTTCGGCATTCTATTTGTGTGCCTGGCAGTCAGACTAATCGTGGCATTCCTCGTGTGCTCCAACTTATCAATAAGGGAGAGACTGTTTGTCTGCTGTACTTGGGTACCGAAATCCATTGTAGAGGTATGTATCTGAAGAACATCATCTGCCTAGCCTTTTCCCAACTATATTGGGGTTGGCTTCCAGTCTTACCGGATTCAGCTAAGTACCAGTGTTTTTACATGGAGCGACTGCCTATCTGACCTCCACAACCCAGTAACTGGGTAACACTGTACCCCTTGGCAAGACTGGTGTCAGATCTCAAGCTTCTGACTAACTGTAACGACTGTCAAAGATCTTTAAATAACAGCCGGGACCAACGGCTTAACGTGCTTTCCGAGGCACGGAGGAAACTCGGTATGTTGAAATGGTCACCCATCCACGGACCGACCTCGTCAAGCGTTGCTTAACGAGCGTTGATGATCGACCCGTGCGGCTGTTATTATTTAGCCACGAGCTCATCTGAAGAACAATGAAATAAAACGAAACACTTTTATGGGCAAAACCTAGACATGAGGCAATATGAAGGCCGTATAATAATAACAGTCTGAAATTTTACCACGGCGGGGCCACGGCCTTTTCTCATAAAAAGAAATAACGAGCATTGTCATCACGGTTGTCCACCACACACCACTTAGTTTACATAGCTTGAAAGACTCGAATTCTAGACCGTTCTTCAATCCAAATTCTTTCGAGTTTCTCTTTTTCCTTCAGAACTTTCTTGAATCACTGAGCAAGCACACTGAAATAATTTTCACATTGGCACCTATCCAGTTCCGAAACCATAGCTGAAGAAGGTTTATAAGCAAAAGCAAAAGGCTTTCTAGTTAACGTTAAGCCTGTTTAGATGTAGTTTAAATATTGTTTCGGATAATGAACAGTGAGCGGGGACTTCGCTTCCTGTTAATCCTGCCTTCCTAATGGATTTAAATGCGAGTCCGTGACCCGTCACCTAAAGTTCACACCCAGCCACCCTTTAATCATATCTTAGTGAATAATTTAAGGTACCTAAGAAGTCGTTTATTAAGCAGCAAATTTAATTATGTCTTAATGCTAAGGTTGATTACAATACCATCAGTTTCAAGCTCATCGACGAGTATTTTGGATAAAAAATAAGTTCAAACCCATCTACTGAAAAAACACGCTCTAAAAAATATGAAACAAGAAAATATTCTCATCTGAAATTTTTATGTACAAACTATTCGATATGTAATAAAAAAAATAAAAAAAGCCTTTTATTTCATGCATTAAGGAATAATATCATTATCATTTTTACATAAGAATATTTTTACATGGTGATAATTTAAAAAGAGTTAGTATTTAGAGGTATAGTATTTTTTTTTCTTTTTTAGTTTGTTTCAATGTCATACTATTTTATAGCTTTCATAATATTTTTCATTACAATTTTTTTTTTGTGTATTTATTTAGTGCTATAAAAATTAAATATATTAAATGTTCAAATTAAATTCCAATTTCAATTATTGATTGCAATAGATAATATGTCAAATGTAAAGATTAAATTTCAATTTCAATATGAATATTCATTAAATAGATTTTAATTACCGTTATTTACCGATATTCGATATGTACCGGTTATTAATTAAATAAACAACTTACATTAATAAGTAATTTATTGTATTTCATACTTATTTCGTTTCTTATTTATTTTATTTGTGTTCAGAGGATAACCGTGGTCGTATGCCACCTATACAATACATTTATTCGATACACTTGATTTATTTAAATAGTCACAAATCACAGTTACAATCTTGCTTACTAATACTCGACAGTTATTCTACGACGTCTTAGCTCTAAGGCGGTCAGTACTCAACTAACATATTCTACTGTCCCCACCATGCAAGTGGTTAGAAAAAGCGCGCCAATGCGTAGTTGTTCTTGATTTTCCGTCAGGGCCGTGCTTGTGATTTGTTTTAACGTCCGTATATACTATTGAGTAAACCCGACAAGTAAAAGGTAAAAAAATGCACACAATTTGGAATCTCAGAATATCCAGCTTGCCGTTTTCAAAGTAAATCTTCCACAATCTGACAGATTTAGTTGTCACAAGACAAGATCTTGTGGTGAAATTGTTATATATTAAATGCGTAGTTACAAACCTCAGATTCAAACAATACCTATCTACATCCGAGAAGGTACGCGCCGCAAACATTCAACCATATTCTGTGATGCGATAAATGATCAATTGATATCACACACAGTAAGTGTGTGAGAATGGAATGGGTACTCCGCCTTCGCCATAGACTTTAGAAGATAATATGTACCAATTTCTATAGTCAAATAGGATAGCCGCCGAGGATCTAATAGAATGGCAATTGAAGATGCATCTGTTCAGGAGTGAATTGCTATAAGCTGATCATGATGAAACTAGATTAGTGGTCAGTAGGTGCCCTTTACATAAAAAACCGGCCAAGGACTGGCGCACGAAGGGTTCCGTACCATTATCGCAAAAAACGGCAAAAAAATCACGTTTGTTGTATGAGAGCCCCCCTTAATTCATTTTATTTTAATTTAATCATTACTATTTTTTTAAGTGAATATACAACTAAATATTCTGTGAATATTCCAAGCGTCTACCTGTTTCCGTTATTAATATCGAGCAAAAAACAGCAAAAAAAACACGTTTGTTGTATGGGAGCCCCCTTCAATTTATTTTATTTTAATTTAATAATTATTATTTTTTAAAGTGAATATACAACTAAATATTCTGTGAATATTTCAAGCGTCTACCTGTTGCCGTTATTAATATCGAGCAAAAAACGGCAAAACAATCACGTTTGTTGTATGGGTATGTAAATACTAAAAACAGAAAAAAATACATATTTAAGGGGGGCTCCCTTAAATATGTATTTTTTTCTGTTTTTAGTATTTGTTGTTATAGCGGCAACAGAAATACATCATCTCTGAAAATTTCAACTGTCTAGCTGTCACGGTTCATGAGATACAGCCTGGTGACAGACGGACAGACAGACATTCAGACAGACAGACAGACGGATCGCGGAGTCTTAGTAATAGGGTCCCGTTTTTACCCTTTGGGTACGGAACCCTAAAAACCATTGTGACAGACTTGGTTGATCATTCATTCAGTCTTCGAGTCGAACCGGATACAAATGGCGCACGGTTGGCGCAGTGGTTGAGCGATTGACTGCTGCGCTGCGTGTCGCGGGTTCGATTCCCGCACGGAACAAATATTTGTATGGCCTACAGATAGTTGTTCCGGCTCTACAAACATATAAACTCACATACACAACATGGGTGTTGTGTATGTGAGTTTATATGTTTGTAAACGCACCCACGATACAGGAAGAAATTCCTAGTGTGGGGCAACGTTTTTAAAAAAAAAAGAATAAAAAAAAGAATAAACTTAGTATCAGTAATTAAATAGAGCGACTGCTTCAATAACAAAAAAAATATAATGAAACCTATTTCTCGTCTTTTCAGGCTGTATTATGTCCAGTAGCAATTACTGCGCTGATAGCTCGCGGCAACCCTGATGATGTGCGGATAGAGTACGCAGAACACCTGATGAGGCTCATAGTGCAGGCCATACTGATCACGACCCCCATCGGGTTCTTACTCACCAACCACTTAGGACCCTTTCTCCTGAAGGAGAAACATAAAAAATGTTGTGAAAACGGTAATTATATTAATATTCTTTAACTCAGATTTATATAGAATGATGTAGGTGCATTTTAGTGTATATTTGTGAGCTGAATAAGAATAACTGCACCTGTAGCCAAGTTGACAATCTACAATCGATAACGCTAGTAGAAACCGAATCAATGTATGGGAATGACACATCTGAACGTTAAGTCACGTGGTCAGACCATACAAAAAGGAAGCATTAACGATTGTAGAAAGAGATTCGATACGAAACGTTTGTAACTTGGCTAGAGGGATTGAATGTTAAGTCACGTGGTCAGACAATACAAAAAGGAAGCGTTAACGATTGTAGAAAGAGATTCGATACGAAACGTTTGTAACTTGACTAAGGGGATTGAACGTTAAGTCACGTGGTCAGACAATACAAAAGGATAGTATTTAAACGAGCGAAAAAAAAATCAAATTAAAGGTGTAAAAAATAATGAATATGGCTTACTGAAATACTAAGTGGGCGACAAACAGTGGGCGAATACAAATGTTTAAAACAGCGACTTGAAAATATAAGTTTTTCGACAGGGCTCCTTTTTCTGTCTGCAGGGTCTAAAGTAACCTAACATGAAGGAGATGACGGGAGCTAAGTTCGCTCGCTTTGCTCGCTCACTTCAGCTCTCGTCATCCCCTTCGAACCTAACCTATCCGTGTCGGGGTGCGCTAAGTTCCCGAGCTCGCTTCGCTCGCTCTTGGACACGAATAAACCCGAACTCCCGCACTGCACAGTGATGTCGCCTCGATAGTTGTTCAGCTATTTTCAAAAGAATAATATGCTAAAATAGAAAAAATATAACCCCAAATACAATTAAAGTATGTAACAATATTATTACCGCAGCTCACAAAAATCTCCTAAAAGGTATTACTCAAACCGGATAAATAGTTACTTACTTAGTATAATAGTCGCCCATTCAGTATATTTTTCCCTCGGTTAATAATTTCCCAACACAAAAAGGAAGCGTTAACGATTGTAGAAAGAGATTCGATACGAAACGTTTGTAACTTGGCTGAAGAGATAACATTACAATTCTCTTGGAATAATCTTTGCCAATTCTAACTGCAACTGTGTCAGAATTTTTGAACTCTACACAAACACTGTTGATTATTTATTACTTATTTAGTTAATTTTAGAACACTGTAAATAATATTTAGGCCCACTTGCACTACGTATTAGAGATTAAACGAATATTTATAAATCGTTGATTTCTGTCAATCGTTTGAAGATGACAGAGATAGAATAAATTTGCAATACCTATGTTTATCGTAAAAGGCGATTTAGTCATTTGTGGTGAAAGTGGGCATAAATTTCCTAAAAAGCAGTGTGTTATCAAAACTCTGTGTATCGGCCAATCACAAAAGATTCTTGACAAATGGTAAAAGTTAAGGGGAAAACGAGTTGTTAACATGTTGGTTGGCAAAGAGCCAACAAATACTTTTGCATTATTGCAATCTTTAAAGCTAAAACCATTACAGCATTTTACTTGAGATACACTGCCTCGGGATCTTTAGGTAATAATACAAATGTATCGACAATACAATGAGGGTAAATGAACTACAAAAGTTTTACCCAATTTTCATTGTTCGACGTAAAAAACTTTCAGGTTAATTTGAAAGTTAAAGAAAAGTTTAAAAGTCACCTAACTAGTTCTCCTTTGTTGGTCTGTCCATAGAAACCAGTATAATGGACATTACGCAGTTCTAAAATCCAGATATTTGCGGCACCTACTAATATATTGTGCAGACTTATATTCAGCATAGAGCCATATTACATAATGTTTTAAAAAAAAACCCTATTCTATCACTAATAATATTTATTATTTTGTTTCAGAATCCGAATCATGATAGAAGATATATCAACCAAAGGATCTCATTATTAAATAGTTTATTTATTGTTATAAGTACTTCGTACTTATTGCCATGAGGTCAGGTAAAAAGCTACCTCTCATCTCTTATAGAGAACTTATAGGTTCCAAGGGGACGTCTGTGAGATTAAATCAGGATAAGTGACTCTCCAGCACGGCGCGCTACACTGATGCCATTATACTTCTAAATCCTGTTTTTCTTCTGTCGCTATGTGTTAAACCTGGTATACTGACAATTTGTGTTTTGTTCTTATCCATCATGCTACAATGTCATATAGTATGATCGTGATACATAAAATTGCGGCTTAAAATTAAAACCGCCATGATAAAGATAAAATGCACTTAAATAAGAATATCGGGGTCCGTACTGAGCCAGTTGAGGCGTTGTTCCGTTCGATGCCTGCTCTGAACTATACGGCCAATAACTTTAATCGCTTTCATTTCGGCAGTTCGACGTGTATCGTGTATAAATATTTGTGAAAGCTTCTGTTAAGGTTACACTATTCGAAAATTCTTTCATACATACGTAGTCTAGGGATTATGCCACTGTTTGACGATTTACGTTCAAAATAAAAACTGATATTAATTTGTCTCATCATTATCTAGCCCTGTATGGAAGCAAAAAAGTTAAAAAATAAAATATTTGAAAGTGTTGAGCGTCGAAAGTGCCATATTTCGACACTAATTGCAACGCATTTTTGAGCACAAATAAATACCATAAGTAGACGGAAAATTGCAAAACGGCCTCCATACAGGGATTGATTAGTAGTTCAACAATGCAAATAATTTTATTTTGAACAGATAGATTTAGTCGTTTTTTCATGATATCTAGACTGCCAAAGGCCTGTTTATAAAATTTCGCGCGCTCGGTTTCGTCCTAAATAATTATCCATTTCGCTACAAATTTGCAAAAGTATGTATTCGTACGCGAACTAGCTTCCTACTGCTCATCACAGCATCTATCTCTTCCGCACGTGTTGTCGGTTGATATAAAATGCTTTTTAACCACGCGCACAAAATAGTTCGTGCCGTCGACTAGTTTACCCTTAAGCCACTAATTAACAATATTATCTATGGAGAATTTGAATTAGCAATCTGCATAAAATGGGCGAAAAAAATCTGAGATCTTCTTGGATAAGACTGTGTATATTTAAAAATCTCATTGGTGCTAGCCGGCTGACTAAATTAAAATGATTTGTATTGTGTAAAAAAGCTACTGTAGAGATTATTATAGTTAAGTAAACTTAAATCTCTGATATTGAAAGTACTTTACTACATTTTAGTTACGTACCTACCTACGCTGAATTAAATACAGCATTTTCTCAAAGTGATTTAGTCAATGATCTTTTATGATAATCTGTTAATTCCTTATAACTATTGATACTAAGTTTTACTTTATTTTATATTTAAGTAAGTGAGATTAAAGTAATAAGAATGAAAATAAAATATATTATGCAAACTTTGTTTTAATTTTTATCATCATCATATCAGCCGAAAGACGTCCTGCGACTGATGAACATAGGCCTGCCCCAAGCGTCGCCACATTGACCGGTCCCGTGCGTCTCGCAACCAGCGGATCCCCGCAATCTTCATCAGGTCATCGGTCCACCTGGTGGGAGGCCTTCCAACGCAACGCCTTCCGGTTCGCGGTTGCCACTCCAGAAGCTTTCTGCCCCATCGGCCATCCATTCTGCGAGCAATGTGCCCTATCCACTGCCACTTAAGTTTGGCAATTCTTCGGGCTATGTCGGTAACCCTGGTTCTCTTGCGGATCTCCACATTTCTGATTCGATCACGCAAGGAAACTCCGAGCATAGCCCTCTCCATTGCCCTTTGAGTGACTGTCAGCTTTCTGATAAGGCCCATTGTAAGCGACCACGTCTCAGAGCCATATATTATCACTGGCAACACACACTGTTCATAGACTTTCATCTTGTGACACTGGTGTAAGTTGGATGAGAAGATACCGCGCAACTTCCCGAACGCTGCCCAGCCGAGTCGGATTCGACGGTTGACCACTTTCTCGAAGTTGGCCCTACCCAATTGGATCGTTTGTCCCAGGTAGACGTAGTCGCCCACAACTTCGAGTATAGAATCTCCGACCTTGATAGGAGTGGGTGTAACATGGGCATTCTACATCACCTTGGTTATGTCCATGTTCATCCTAAGAACCACTCTTTC
This sequence comes from Orthosia incerta, assembly GCA_948252205.1. Classification (NCBI taxonomy): domain Eukaryota; kingdom Metazoa; phylum Arthropoda; class Insecta; order Lepidoptera; family Noctuidae; genus Orthosia; species Orthosia incerta. Next base: position 14,935,173 of record OX411754.1, read on the forward strand.
GGAAGCTCTACTGAGATTATCGAGCATTGTACTGAGGTGCTCCATGGGAGACCATGGATGACCTCAGTACAATGCTCGATGACCTCAGTTCGGTTTGCCGACGATATAGTGGTTATATATCCCTGTCTCACACCTCGCTGCAGAAGGACGGGTTCCGAGGTCTGATCCTTAAGTCGAAATGACATGGTGGCGTTTTTGTATAAACACTTTAATACTTCGATGTATCGGTAGTTGATTTGGCACCGTTGGAGAGACAGCAATACAGCCCAAGTCTCGATCGAATCGAAGGCTTTCTCGTAGTCCACAAACGCTAAACAGAGAGGCAGGTTCTACTCTTCAGTCTTCTGTATAACCTGCCGCAGCGTATGTATGTGGTCTACGGTGCTGAAGCCTTTACGGAATCCGGCATGTTCGGGAGGCTGGAAATCGTCAAACATGCGCGCGAGACGATTCGAGATGACTCTTGAAAACAGCTTGTAGACATGGCTAAGAAGTGAGATGGGCCTAAAGTTCTTCAGTAGGGCATTGTCACCTTTCTTGAAGAAGAGCACCACCACACCCCTGCACCATGCCTGTGGCGTTTTCCCCTCGAGTATGACGGAATCGAACAGCTTCTGAAGGGCCTTAAGTACTGGTTTTCCACCCACCTTCAGGAGTTCGGCCGTAATTCCATCATCACCCGGTGCCTTGTCTTTCTTAAGCTGTTTCAGAGACATCCTAATACCATAAAGGCTGACGTCCGGCATGTCTTCGGTGTTGTGTCGGGTCAATCTAGCTCTAGGGTCATTCGCTAGATTCGCGACGGGTTTACTGGTTGACGTTTACAACTGCCCATAGAATATCTCGATCTCCTTCAGAAGCTCCGGTTTGGCGGACACGATCCTGCCATCATCGGTCTTCAGTTTCGTGAGCTGGCTCTGCTCAATAGACAGATTTCATGCAAAGACCTTGGAGCCGTTATTCCGCACAATTGCGTCTTTAATACTTTCGGTATTTAAGCGGCGGAGGTCGCTTTTCAAGGACTTTGAGATCCGTCTGTTTAGCTGCCGGTATTTCACGGACTGAGGGTCATGTCACGCCTCTCCTTCATGACCTTGAGATTAGGATCAGAGAGCTTTTTGTTCCTATCTGTACGGTGGGTCTTGAAAAACTTAGACCCGACCGTATGGACACCTTCCACGAACCCATCACTGTATTCGTCCACGGAGCTCTCTAGGCACTCGAAACGATTCTGGAGTTCGAGCTGAAAGCTCTCGGGATTTTAGACCTGGATCTGTGCTGGGCGGAGCGTGGACTTCATCAGTCGAGACTTTTCAAGCTTAACAACTTTTCAAGTCAACAAACAAATACTCGTAATAAATTCAGTAAATTGCATGTAAATGATAACAGTATATATTTTAGCAACATATACGCGGGCCCTTATTGGCTACACTGCAAACAAATGTCATCATCGCTATCTTGTGTAATTTTCTGTAACTAAATCATAAAAAACTGCTACAGAACGTTTTGCGCACGCCAACGCCATCTATTGACATTTTCCGAAACTAACAAGTAGATTTTCACTTGATGTAGTTTGCGTACCGGAAGACACAATAGCCTCGATGAGTTGTGTGTGACTCTAGCGAGATGGCGACACTATCACACCGGCAAGTTATTTTTCGGAGATTTGGTGAATTTAAATTTTCAGGTAAAAATAAAATTAGTTTTTAAGGAAACTTTCGAATGCATGGAACTCTAACGACACATTAATCAATTTGTGCATAAGGTGCAGTGTAAAATCAAAGTAGTGTACAGGTTTTTATAAATTGAATAACAAATAGCAGGGTAAGCAGTTCTGTAGGATTCGGGAAAATAATACTTATAAACCTTTTTAAGAACCACAAAACTGAATTATCTATATACGTTGGATACTTAATTTGGAATCGTAACTTTTTATTTAAATTTCATATTGGTATCAACATTGTTTTCTAGGTCAGATACAATTATTGTGATGTGCATTAGTGTTAATGATGTTGTGATAGCGTCTCATCTAATTGTCATACGAGATCCCTTCAATTAACAAACGGAGATCAAACGAGTGGCACAGGAGTGCGGCGCGCGCTCGCCGCAGCCGCGCCAGTCCACGCGGACCCCGGCAGCGCACGCGACGGACACTTCATCTGCACAGCCGTAAATACTGAAACACACGTCCGCTCGTACCACGCCGCGCAGCCGCCGCCGCCATCACGCTCCCGTGCCGGTTGAAGGACTCTACGTGATCACCTCGAGGTGCTAACATAAAGAGCCTTTTCCGTCACGTCTTTTGTGTTTCACCCACCTGATTTGTGTACAATTTTTTATCTAAGCTCTTTCACCTTCAACACAAATATCTTATCTCAACCCAGCTTCCGATTGGATTGTATTCGACGTTAGTGAACATATCGGTCAATGTTTGAGTGAAACGTTAGAATGAACTTTGGAAAATATTTAAGATGAAGACGCGCGATCGACGAGCAAAACAAGATTTTCGGGGAAAGCAGGACAAAAAGGTGAAGCAGGAAATCTCACGCGGAGGGAAGCGGCAGACAAACAGTGCTGGTGCCGTCGAGACAGCTGCTGAGGCGCGCGAGAGGAAAAAGCGATCTGGTGTGGAGGCTGTCAAGTTGCACATGCAGGTGACCGGTGACGTCGGGAGGACATCCAGATCTGCTACATCGGTACGTTCATATAATTTATTATATACCTAGACAAGTCCCAAAGAAGTGAAGTCATAAGTAATCTAAATTCACTGCCGTGTTTGTACATAATAATAAATATTAATGTGACGTTTTATATCTATAAGTTAATTCATAAGGAAGTAGGTACATGTGCTAGTTAAACGGAACGATTGCCGGCGATCCTCGTGATTCTGACGTACCTACCTATGTTCTGTTTAGAATCGTAGACAAAACAATCAAATTAGCGCTTCCATGTAATACGCTTGTTAACAAGACTTACAGCACGCTCATTGACGTACTACAAATTATAATACAATCGAACTTGGTGAGACTGACACTGTGGTAGGAACTAGGCTCGATCTATTATAGCGACGGATTGTAAACTTTCCAACGTCGTAGGTATTACGAGACCGCGTAATGAGAAACCTCACATTTCTTGTGAAGTGCGATATTACTATTTCATAAATAAAGACCATCCCAGAACCCAAATCCCTGGGGAGACTGAAAAGGTGCAAGAGTAAGTAATACATATCCCAGTTACTGAAAAATAGTGTAATCAGACGTCAGTCTATAAAATTTGAATACATGAACTGACCCTATTGTTATCTTAATACTTAAGATAAATGATAAAGTGCAATTGCTTTGACTTTGACGAGGAAACCATGTGATCCATTTATCACATTTGAAGATCGTGACATACGGAGATTACCTGCCGATGTTGAGGCTTAGAGCTCTTATCACCGGTGGGATGGCTGAATATACTTAATAATTTGTTTAACAAATCTCAGTCACCTGCTTTCTATAGTTAGATTTTATTTACAAGGATTATATTTAGAATAAGGTTTAAAAATAACCATAGGCGTAGGTCAGTTGCAACATAAATATTTAAGCCTTTAAAAAGTATTTTACGACTATATCCAACAAAGTAGAAGAGAACAATCAAAACTAATTATAACTTGTGGAAGACAATCGCTAGTAATAACAGCTGTTAAAATAATACTTGAAAATAAATCTGTAGCTACTGTACAAAATTTATTGATTCTCGATAACAAACATTGAGACTCGCGATTAGGGACAAGTAAAATATGCGGTACTTAAAATAGTTCCGTTCATTTGCACTTATGGAAAAGAGGACCGTCTTATCATAATTCAAAGTACTTAAAGGTTAATTGTCTTTATTGTTCAATTAACTCAATAATACCGAAGTTTGAATGTATTTGATAGAATTCATTGACCGTAGATCACGTCTGCATGTCTGAAACGTAAGTTTTAATATATCAAAGTGTATTCTCAAGTTTTTTTTTGCAAGTACAGTGCAACAGTGGTTTTCTCAATATAAGTTCGCAATCGCAGTGCATTTTAATCATAGCATACTGGTCAAAGAAAGTGGTGAAACCTGCCCAGCGAGCTATCCAATATGCCTGATGCTAGAAACTCGTTGGTTAACGTTAGTATTACTATTATTTATTATGTGGTTTTACTTATATTTTTACATTATTTACATTAGATAGCAATCCACGGGCATTTGCTTGTATAAATGGCAGTTTGATTTGTTTTGTGTTTTACGGGCCAACAGGAAACTGCTAAATACGTATAATTAGGAGTAGGTAAATAAGACGCTGTATGTTGGAGTCCAATAACAAATGCATTAATGTAAGGCAGTTGCACTCAACTAATATTATACATTTGCGTTCATCACTCATCTTTCTAGTTAGTTTGTTGCTCACCCCTTAAGTTTAATGTACTCTGTGTTGCTCTCTGACTAAGGTGCTGCTAGTTCACGCCACGGTGGGAATGTATTTCATTTAATATTTATTTGTTTAGTCGTTTATTCTCACAATGGGACGCTTTGCAGCAATTACAGCACATTGTTGTGTTGATTGGAGTATAAACTTATACCTACTGATTGTATGTCTCCTTTCCCGTTGTGTGCGATGTGCATGATAGACATAGAAAGTATATATGAATTGAAAAAGTCACATTGGTATATGGTTGATGTTATGTTATGTGGTACTTTGGATTCACGATTGTCACAGATGAGTCCTACATTAATATTGTTCGCAATTTTAAGTTTACCGAAGTAATGTGATGTTGTCATCTTGAATTGAGACAAGAATAAATAAATTAATTGTTTATTGATCAAAAAGGTATAGATGGTTAGAAAAACAAATCTTGTACTAGTTACAAGCAAGATATACAAGGTTATGAGAGTACAGTGTAATATATGGTAGAACATGTTTATTTATGTACATGGTACATCTGTTGACAATTTAGTATGTTTTTTACTCAAAAAAAATAGTATGTTTATTTAGAATGTAAAGATGGGCGGTTTTGAAGAATATACCATTTTATTAACATTATTTAAGTTAACATAAACACTGATAAAAGCATCAAATGTCTGGGACAAGTGAGAGAACGCACAATCTCACATGAAAGTGTGTACATACAGCACCAGAGAATCTTCACCCCTAGAAGTGTATAAAAAGCGACATCTATGGGCAGGAGGATATACTACGACTTTTACGTGCGCAGCTCGAACTCCAGAATCGTTTCGAGTGCCTAGGGAGCTCCGTGCACGACTACGCCTACGGGTTCGTGGAAGCTGTCCATACGGTCGGGTCTAAGTTTTTCAAGACCCGTCGTACAGATAGAAAGAAAAAGCTCTCTGATCCCACCCTCAAGCTTATGAAGGAGAGGCGTGAGATGATCCTGCAGTCTTCAGATGAGGCGTGCAAATACCGGCGGCTCAATAGACAGATCTCTAAATCCTTGAAAAGAGACCTCCGCCGCTTTAATAGCTCTCGGGGTTTTGGACCTGGATCTGTGCTGGACGGAGCGTGGACTTCATCAGTCGAGACCTTTCAAGCTTAATATTAATGTTCAATGTGCCTCTTACCATGCGGTGATCGCTACCTGTTTTTACCGAATTAATCACAGAGACATCATTGAACATTTGCTTCTTGGTTGACATGATGAAGTCGATCTCATTTTTTGTTGAGTTCATCATAAAGAGAAAACTGGCCCTCCTTCTCCATAAAACTGGCGAGTAGGTGACCCCGGTGGTTCCGTCGTCCAACTCCAAATTGCCCCACTTGCAGCTCATCCTCGTCTCGTTTGCCCAGTTTCGCGTTGAAGTCCCCCATGACAACGGTGAAGTGAGTTTGGAAACCATGCATGGCTCTGGAGATATCCTCATACATGGTATCTACCTCGTCGTCGGGTGTGCCGAGGTTGGGGCGTAGACCTGTATGACCTTCAGCGAATATCTTGAGCATATTCTGAGTATAAGGCACGCCACCCTGGTCGACACACTCTCGATCTTCACCACGTTGTTCACAAGGGACTTGTGGACGATAAACCCGACACCACCCTGGGACTGCCGGTCACCCTCTCGGAAATAGAGCAGGTTACCGGATTTGAGGATTATCGAGTCCTCCCGCTCTCTTCGGACTTCAGATAACCCTATAATACTCCATCGCAACCTGCTCAATTCCTCTTCGAGTTCGGTGATCTTCTCGTCAGTCCGAAGTGTGCGCGTGTTGTACGTTGCAAGGTACAGTCGTCGGTTATTGTTTGGGTAGCCGGATCTCGTCCGAAGATTCTTGGCACCCATGCCATGCCGTAACCTTGACCGCTACCGTAGTCGAGGGTAGGCAGGCTGACGGGCTCTAGGGGCCATTTTTTATTTGTGCTATTCATGGGGGGGTTTTTGTTATAATCGCCACGCTTGGCAGGCGGGTTGGCGATCGCAGTATGGTTGTTGTAGAAGCACAGAGAACGCTGCTGCCCATTCTCTGGTTTGTCCCTTAGTCGCCTCTTACGACACCCACGGGAAGACATGGGATGGTGAAATTCTTTACGTCCGGTACCATACGGAACTGACTGTACTTATTTAACATTATTCACACCTCGGTGTTAAAAAGATGTTTAGGGTTTTAGTTTAGTGGTCCAGTTGGGCACTATTCCTTCAAAACAATTTTTTTCCACATTTTCATCCCTACGAATACCAAGACGCGAAGCGATGCATCGTTGCGCGCACTTTTTAACATAGCATTACAATATAGGACTTTATTTACTATACTGGGAAGTACTTATTTCAGTGACAGACTTCAAATACAACCTTCAATAAAAATGTTTAGATATCTGTCCAAGAAATATCTTCCTACAGATATGGTGTCTCGTGATCAAGTTAATATTCGCGATAAGATTGAGGTGGAGTGGTCGCACTCTTTAGCCAAAGCGCCAGCCATAATCGACGGGCCACTTCTACACAGATAACTGTGAAACGCAGTTTTCAAATGTGAAAATTGATGGAAAATCTGAAACAGGAAAAATAAACTTGTTTTCTATGGTTCCGTACCCAAAGGGTCAAAACAGGACCCTATTACTAAGATTCCGCAATCCATCTGTCTGTCTGTCTGTCTGTCCGTCTGTCACCAGGTTGTATATCAAGAACCGTGATAGCTATACAGCTGAAATTTTTACAGATGATGTATTTCTGGTGCCGCTATTACAACAAATACTAAAAAAAAGAATCAAATAAATATTTAGGTGGGGCTCCCATACAACAAACGTGATTTTTTTGCCGTTTTTTTGCGTTAATGCTACGGAACCCTTCGTGCGCGAGTCCGACTCGCACTTGGGCGGTTTTTTTTAAGTAGGCTCGCGCTTGGCCACTATCTCACCTGATGGTAAGCGATGATGTGTTCGACGGTGTAACACACTTGCCTAGAAGTAACCTATTCCCTCTTGTTTTCTCTTAGTTAGTGTTAAGTACTTTTACTATGTAATCCTTGTTGATATGCTGGTGAGAAGTAAACTTTTTTTTTACGTATATGAATTTATTTATTTATTCATTTATCTTCGCACTGGAATGCCTTGCAAATACACCAATGGAGCACAAACTTATAATAAACTAATTAAAAGTCTAAGATTCAATGTTTTCGTTCACCGTTATCGCAGTTGAGATAGTGGTGAAGCGTGAGCAAATAAAAATAAAGAAAAAAACCGTTGACAGCGGTGTCCAAGAAAAAAAAAAAAAAACAGTATTTACAAAAAAATACAACCGACTTCCAAAACAACCCTGCCAAAGTGAAAAATAACTTCAATTTCGGAAGTCGGTGTTCGTGTTTTCGTTTCTTCGTTTTTTGACACTGCCTTCCGAAATTGAAGTTATTTTTCACTATAGTAGTGTTTTTTTGGAAGTCGGTTGTATTTATTTGTAAAAAAGATTTTTATTTTTCATTTTTTAGTGGTACATAATGGACAAGTTCTATAGTAAGGTACCTATAATGCCCACAGTGATGCCAGAATAGATTATCAGAATAACATGTAACTTGAACTTAACCATTGGAATGCGAGTGTACCAGGGTGTACTGTACACATCTGTGTACCCGTTTAGAGCATATCGGCGTGATGGTATGTTGTGAAATGGTGTAAACAATAAACAGACATACGATTGCAGCAATTTCGAGAGATTTGCCGTCATTTATTGCAGAGTTCTGTTGTATATCTCCGAAATTTTTAATCAGATCTTTACCAAATTTAAATGGAACCATTTCGGAATAATCTTCTTTAGAACATAAAAAGAATTTTGCAAATCCATTTATATATGACGGAGTTATGCCCGAACATACATAAAAAAAAAAATTGATACATCCGAATTGAGACTTTCTTTTTGGGAAGTCGGTTAAAAATACACATGAATTGAAAAAGTCACAAATACAAAGATATTTTATTTCAAGTAGGCCACCAAGCGGCACTTTTGAACGTTAGGTACATTAAAATTTACAAGTTATAAAATTTGATTCTACCGTGCATTCGGAAAGTAGCTTGTTATGGAGAAGAATGGACAAGAAACTCCATACTTACTCTTTTAAAGAAAATGTTTTTTTACAACATTTAGTTACATAAGTACATACATTAATAAATTCATATATGTGAGGACAATGCACCCTGAATAGCACTACACACTATACTACGTTGATACTTGTCCAGATTAGAACCCACGACCTCAAGCACGAGAATTAGTAGTGTTCTCTCTTCTTCTTTTTAGAATTATCCTATCCTTCTGATATTATAACTGTCGAAGTCTATGATTAAAAAAAATTGTATATGATTAAATGTTTGTTAGTATTGACTAACAAACATTTAATCATATACAATTTTTTTTCTGTCACGCCTCAACGGCTGAACGGATTTGGATGAAATGTGGACATGGGTAGACCGTGGCCTAAATTATAACATTATTCGGTCAGTTTTTATTCGGTTAAGTATACGATCAAGTCCATTCACGCAAGATAATCGTCTAGCAAAAGCAAGTGTAGATTTAATGGTAAAAATAGATGCAGACGTGGTAAAAATATTACCCAGTTAACAAAGTGGTATCTGGGGGGTGACCGCTCTTAGAGTAAGGTTATTTTGAGTGTGTGTAAGGGACAGATGTATATGACTTGGATACATCTGTACCTGTGTGTTTGTGTCTGTATCTGTGTGAACTGAAGAGTTTATGGTCACCCCCTTGGGCTGACTACTTACTACACGTCACACGTTTACAGCTAGAACTTTCTGGTTTAAGAATAGTAATGACTCTCCTGTTGATATACCGTACCTTCGGCAATTCGAGGGTATAATTGTTGAAAAATTACAAAACTTGCAATTGCGGCCTTGTCTTACCGAAGGCGAAGGTACTCGTACGACATGCTTCTAAGAACCTGCTATAATAGACTCGGAAAGAAAATGCAGAACAATAAACAATTAGATTGGAGCACGTCATTTGTTATTATTGTAAGAATCTAGAAAACCGTTAAATCGCTATGATTTTAACATTTATTTGGAAAAATAGGAATGGAAATTGTATTGTAAATGCCATTCAACCGCTTATCTGCCATGCTCATAAAACTCACATGTGGCGGCCTTTCCATAACAACGCAGATTTATTCGAAAAACTACTTATCTTTACATAATTTACCTGTGTATAAATTTTCCATACATACCTACATATAATATAATACAAGTCCGTGATACAAAAATACATATAATACAAGTCTGTTATAAGACCTGTCGTACTGTATGGATCAGAATGTTGGGCTGTGAAAAAGATGGATGAAAAGAGATTGCATGTAGCAGAGATGAGAATGTTGAGATGGATGAGCGGAGTGACGAAAATGGATAAAGTGAGAAATGAGTATATTAGAGGAAGTTTGAAAGTGGCGCCAATGACAGAAAAGTTGAAAGGAAACCGTTGGTCCTGGTATGGTCATCTGATGAGGAGGGATGAAACGCATGTTACTAAAAGAGTTATGAATATAAATGTGGATGGATGAAGAGGGAGGGGACGGCCAAAGAAAAGATGGATGGACTGTGTAAGGAGTGATATGAAAGAAAAGGGAGTCAGTGATAGCGTGACGGTGGACAGGACGGTATGGAAGAAGAAAACGTATTGCGCCGACCCCAAGTAACATGGGACAAGGGCAGGAAGATGATGATGATGACATATATAATATTCTCGCCTTTTCCCATGGCACAGACAGAAACGAGACATCCGATAGAGAACACCATTAGCTACGGTCCCTACTTTTTATTTCCATACTCACCTTTATCTTACACGCACGTTGGTTGTAATTGAGACTTTTTAGAGATATTTTTTCTGCTTATACAGGCTATAATAGATATATTTTCCGTCTGCCTGAGAACAAAACCAGGTTATCGCTTTCTTATTGATGCATATAGATTGGTAGATAGGAACGCGATAGCTGGTTTGAGATGAGACGAATTGTGCGCAATAGGGTACCTGGAAACATTTTACTACAGCAGAGCAGTTGAAATATTAATGTGAAAATGTGTTATAAGTACTTCCGACAAAATTCCAAAACATTACATATTATCCACTAGCTACTACCCACGACTTCGCCTGCAACATTAGTACTTCGAATAACCTATGTTTTTATATTGCGCCAAAAATTTTTAGGTGTGTGGGCCTCCTTACTTGAGTAATTATTAGTTCACTATAGAAACTTCCAACCCCACCCTCATAAGGATGATTTCCGGGATAAAAACTATCCTATGTCCTTCCCAGGTCTCAAACTGTCTCCATGCCAAATGTTTATCTAAATCGGTTCAGTGGTTAAGGCGTGAAAAGGTAACAGACAGTCAGACCGAGTTACTTTTGCATTTACAATATTATAAGTATGGATATGTTATCGGCAAACCATCGAAAAGGCAACTAGAACTAGATATGGGACTACCTATCTTTCAAAACCGACAGACGATAGGTGACAATCTAGCTCCCTACTAGCTCTTAATAAATACAACTGAAAAAACCGACATATTTGTCAAAAAATTACAGAATTGTGACATTTTCACGACAGCTGTTTAATGACACAGAAAATGAACGGAATTCAAAGCTTCTGTCGTGAAAATTTGTATAATAGGTTATTATGTCAAATAGCAGGCTGGTCGCTTGGATTTCTTAGCCATCTCTACGAGTGCTATACAATTATGCATATCAAAACCAACAGGTAACGGCAGTAGAACATTGAGAGGCTAAAGACGAAGAACAAAATTCATTGAAGGCCGAAATTGCGTTAAACAGGCGCCCGCGACTGACACTCGTCGCGTGTCTACGCGCGTAGTCACGGATTATTTTATTTACGCTGTTTTGCTAGTAAAATTTTAACGGTGTGTATGTATAGTCGTGTCGATGGATCACATAATATATCATTACCTAACAAAAAACTGAAAATGTTGCGACTGGCGGGACCCGCGCCTGCCTCCGCGACGGATGTCCGTCGAACGCAGTTTCAGTCCTAATTGTTTACACTTTCTCATTGACGCAATGGCAACAACATTGACCGGCCTAGTTTGACAGCTACTCGAACGATTTTTTTTTTAAAGAGTTATTCTACTTACTGTGTTAATCTTGAATTGGTAGCGATAACTTCTGATCGTGGAAACTTGATCCTTTAGTACGGCATCCATTTGCGGCGGTAAGGCCCCTCTTTGAGGAGTGGCTTGAGAGGCGTCACGGCGTCCTCACCTTCCGCCTGACACAGGTCCTCACCGGACACGGCTGTTTCGGGAGGTTCCTGTTCAAGATAGGGCGGGAGGAAACGCCCGGGTGTCACCATTGTTTGGACCGCTCGGAGGACACGGTGGAGCATACGGTGGAGAATTGCCCTGCCTGGGCGGAGCACCACCATGTCCTCATGGAGGCGATCGGCGGTGACGACCTCTCGCGTCCGGCCCTGGTCCAGGCCATGGTACGGAGCGAGAGGGCATGGGAAGCTGTCTCCTCCTTCTGCGAAGCAGTAATGCTCGCTATGAAGGAGACGGCACGCGTGAGGGAGATGCAAAGGAGACGCCCTCACGCCCCTAGGCACCGCAGGAGACGCCCCGGACGTCGGGAGTCGCGAGCCGATTCCCGGCCACCGTAGGCGCGGGCTTGCGGACGGAGAGTAATGGGTAGCTCGCCGTCCGATAAGGACCAAGCCCGAGTTTACGGCGCGTAGTGTTCCACGCGCGCCTCAAAGAGATGTCAGCAAAAGTGACGGGGTCCGATAGGGCCGATACCTGTCTGGGTCGCGGATAAATTTGAAATAGAGTTACCGCGGCCCTGGCACAAGCAACTGAGGGACACGGGTGGGTTTTAGTCAGTAAAAGTCTGACATGCCCTCCCGCTTCACCCAGAGCGGGCGAAGTCATCGGATGATTTCCCGCCCAAAAAAAAAAAAAAAAAAATACGGCATCCATCACACTTAGGCATAGCACCCACTGTGATTTTAAATCGCGCGATTTTTAAACCGCACATTCTGTGACCTATGGAAATGTATGAAGCTGCACGCAATGCAGAAAAAATAGTACAAAAAAATTCGCGCATAAAAATCGCAGTGCGTGCTATGCCTTACAAATCAATCCCAACCCTGTCATTGAAAGTAAACAAACACATTTTGATACGGCATTAAGTAAACTCACGTGATAAAAAGCCAATGTGACGGCCACTTCAATCTGTCCAGCTGGTTAAAAAATATCTGATTATCTATGAGAGATATTTTGAACAAGCACCTTTATTTGTATAAAACTACCATTCAATCATTCGAAACAGTTACAAGTGACACCTACTGATGTGTTCTAGAAATTAAAATAAGCAAATAGGTTGTAAAGTGAACAAAGAAGTAGTAATTATGAATTAGTTCAAGTAATTTTCTTGCTGCTAATTGTTTACGGTCACTTTAGCTTCGGTTGTGATAATTTGCGCACTTTGCGGGCGCTTGGTGGATTGTACAAATATTTTTAGTAAAGGTATGTAAATGTACTTGTGTTATTAGTAGGTATTGAATTGATCTAAATATGTTTTAAATATTATTAAAAAAAACTTACAAATAAGTATCAGACTCTTTTCTTACGTTCACTGTTGATTATTTACCTACTCTTACGTACACGAATCTTAGGTACCACAAATTTAAAAAAGTCAAGGCAGTCGGGTTTTTTTATTTTTAAATTAACTTTTTTATTTACAACGTTTTAGTAATTATTTTTTTCGAATAACTTTCAAACAATATATAAGAAGTATATATTTTTGTAACCACCTCTTAAAACCCTTCATTTTGATACCCCACACGACTGGATTGCAAGAAAAAAAATTTGCACCCACGCAATAGGTATGGCGCCCAAAATCCGCCATGTTTGTGATTTTAACGTCACTTATTTATGAACACAGGCGGTCAAGACACATCTAACGATGTCTTAATTAAATAAATCCGTCTAGTGGGTTGAAAGATATGAAGAATATTAATTACATACACACAAGATACGCGCGTAAAACATAACCCTTTCCTTGCAACCGGGTAAAAAGTGACTAGTTCCAGTATATAATTGTTGTATTTATATTTTATTAGAATCTTACTAATAATAACAAACCAATTTCTTAACTAATCACTCCTGATTATATACTCGGCTAAAGGTACCACACAATGAAAAAAAAGATTGCATTCCTTACATATTATATTCTTTTAAATTAAAAATAATATGGAAAAACCGGCCAAGTGCGTGTCGGGCCACGCGCAGTAATAGGGTTCCGAAGTTGCATAATAATGCGGACTAAGAAGAGGGTTTTTGTTGTTACATGAACATTAAAACGGTTTCAGCGGCTCACAACGTCTAAAAATGGGGGCATTTGTACAAAATGTTTACTGTACCAAGTACATTTTATAAGTTGGTCGACTATTACTCGTAAACTTGTAAAGCCTACTTAGCTGTGATAGTTTTCCTTTTAATTTCGTTATATATACGAATAATACCGTAATATACTGCTGCCGTGAATTTAAAAAGCAACCATTTCGCTGGCAGGTGGGGAGGGGGCAATTGACTCTAACAAAAAATTACAATTTAAAGCATAATTTTACGCAAACAGATATTTCTGCATCTAAAAATGGTTTTAACAGACCCGTAATATTTTTGAATGGCCTATCCAACGATACCCCACACCATGGGACAGATGAGAAAAAAAAACATCCCCACTTTACGTCTACAGGAGGTACCCGAAAAAAATGCTGTGTATATCAGTGACTACAAAAGAAATAAGTAAGAACCAACATAAATAAATAATTGAATCTGCACATCCGCTTCGAATATTCATGGAACAGCTCGTCTTATGAGCGGTCTGGCGGGCGTCTTAGATTTAAAAGAAACAATTGCCAAGCGTATACAACTTCTCCGAAGGTATCCGCCTCCTAACATGAGTGTCACGACTTTCAGGCATTAATCCAAACAATACCTAAGGCGACATTCACTAAATGCATCTTCACGACTTTGTAAAGAAGTGACGACAAAATAAATAACTTGCTAAGTAACTGATTAGGGATGAATTTGCGTTACTTAGTTCAAGTCTGTCACATTACCCGGATCCAATTAGAAATGATCTTCAGTTTTATTCCTTGGTTGGCGTGTAGCCTTAGGTGCGCTATGAAAGCAAAGACTTTTAATTAGATAACTTATATTAAATAGCCTATTCTTCCAAAATTATTGCAATATCGAGTTAACCATGTGCATAGCAACCATTTTCTTCTGATAACTATGGTCCTAAAATGCACCGTTTTTTCAATACGGTAGCTCAGACGCATCCTTTTTGGGAAAGTAATCGTTGCTCTAGCCGTAAACTATGAAAAGGTGTAAAAATTCCAGAAAGAAAAAAAACCGGCCAAGTGCGAGTGGGACTCGCGCACGAAGGGTTCCGTACCATTATCGCAAAAAATAGCAAAAAAGCACGTTTGTTGTATGGGAGCCCTACTTAAATATTTATTTTATTTAGTTTTTAACGGCAACTTTTTGTTACTCGTATAGGGGCAACAGAAATACATCATCTGTGAAAATTACAACTGTCTAGCTATCACGGTGCATGAGATATAGCCTGGTGTCACAGACAGACAGACAGACGGACCGCGGAGTCTTAGTAATAGGGTCCCGTTTTTACACTTTGTGTGCGGAACCCTAAAACGTGTGTCAGACAGTATCGTCGGCTCTTATCTTTCTATGCCTAACTCGAAAACGGTGCGCCCTAGGCTTTTATTGCCCACTATTAGAAAAAGAAATACAAGTCTAATTTATTTTTTTAACTTTAACATTTTGTTTTTCGTTTTCTTTGCTTCTGATAGTGTCCCTAAGGGTGTATACTCCAACTCCTACAATTCTGCCCCTATGACGTCCCACTGATCCTAATTTCGTTATTTTAGAAACTCTTGTGTGCAGCTGGAGGGTTGTTTGTTGTATGTCATTGAATTCATCATCCTCATATCAGCCGAAAGACGTCTACTGCTGGACTTATGCATCCCCTAAGCGCATATTGATCGGTCCCGTGCGTCACATCCAGCGGATCCCCGCAACCTTCACCAGGTCATCGGTCCACTTGGTGGGCCTTCCAACGCAACGTCTTCCAGTTCGCGGTCGCAGAACCTATCTGCATCTGCCCCATCGGCCATCCGTTCTACGAGCAAAGTGTCCTGTCCACTGCCACTGCCACAGAGCAATGCAGTGGGCTATGCTCGGAGTTTCCTTGTGAGATCGAATCAGAAATGTAGAAATTCGCAATAGAACCAGGGTTACCGACTTAGCCCGAAGAATTGCCAAACTTAAGACATTTTTTTTTTGTTGTTTTTTTTTTAATGTTTAGGCCTCGTAGGGAACGATTCGACAGTCAACAGAAAGTGTACAGCGAGATAGCAAAAAGAAAAGTAGTTAAGTAGGAGCTTAACAATCAAACACTAATGAGTAAATGCTATATGAAATGCAATACGATTAGGTAATGCAGGTAGTTTACGTTTAAGACGCTATAAAAGTGTACAAATCCTGTTTTCATGCGCTGATAATCATAATAATTGCACATCAAACAAAGGTAGAGTTGAAAATTTTATACCATTGAAATAATGAATGTCTATATCTAAGAGGAAATGCTGAAACAAACTGAAATGTCCAGTGTTCAGCTATCTTACAAAGTCCTGAAACAATCATTCGCTTCTCTATCAGTTAATACAGTTTGACCTTCATGTATATTCATCAATTAATGCATTGTCTTGTCCTAGCCTCTCGTATCAGCAGTAGCAGATTCCTCTGCTTACTCTTACGCATTTTGTATGTGACAGATTCAGTGCTAGACTAAGGCTTCTGACGCCAGAAGTGGCAAAACTAAATGCCCCTGTCTCGTCTGGCATGCCTAAAAGCTTTAGACAATCCCAAATGCAAGGGCGATCAAAGCGAGCTCGAAAATTCAAACTACAAGCCTGGGGTTCATTTAGATTCTTCATTCCTACGTGGGGCTTCCAACTCTAAACTGCTTCTTACTGATCTGAACATATTTGGACCTTGTTTGGGATTTTTCTTAAGATTTGTTTGGGATTTTCCCCCTAGTTCGAGCTAGTGCGCCCTTCCTACACCTGCCTGTCAAGAAAATGGGCTGCAATGGTATTTTATCGAGCAATTCCAATCCATTTGTCGGAGTTCCATTTCTCCCTTTACAGTTATATGTACCAGTTTTACTACAGCTACATAATGCATGCATAAGCGACTAGGCGTTATTATATAACTTGCACCTTCGATTGCCGCGTTCGGGCCCCACTACTTCCTGCATGTCGTTCGATCGGCAACACCCTTTATTAAGTCCGTTTTATTTCATAATCAGACTTTAATGTTCCCACTGCTGGGACAGAGGCCTCCTCTCTGTGAGAGTAAGTGGATTGTCATCCCCACTCGGGGCCTAGGCGTCTTTCAAAATTTCGCGTTCTCCTGTTTCCTCACGGTGTTTTCCTTCACCGTTTCGAGAGCAGTGGTGGGTTGACATAATTTACACAAAGTAAAGTAAACTAAGTTCGAACCCACACTTATAATAAAAGTTATTGTTTTTTTCATAATAATGTCTGTCATATGATTCTCGTTTGTCATGGGTGCAACAAAGATAGCAGTACCAGCAGCCTCCTCTTGACTGATAACGTGAGACTATGAAAATCTACCGTAAGCTTTGGGGATTACGTAGCAGACAGTACTTGAATCATGTAAGATATCGGACTTCGGAAAAAATGTTTAGTTTCTTTGTCCTAAGGCCCATAGACTTTCTTCTTACTTGTCAAACAAACTTTTGAATAAGTTGACTAAAGCTTTATTTGACATGTGCATGGTCCAAGGAACTTGACTGTACTCATCATCATGTTCATGCAAGACGTAAACATATTATAGGTTCGAGGTTATCAATCAATTCTAATTTCAAACCATTTTTTAGGAAAAATATGCTAGTTCAATTTCGGATTGACTGCGATCACTTGTGTTTTTGAATTCGAAGTGGAATTTAAAGTATAGTCCTCCAAAACATTTCCATTCTCATAATGCACATAGTTGGTATGATAGAGACAAGTAAGCCTAATTGTTCCACTCACAGACGGAGCACGTGATGTCTCCTCAATTTTCCTTCTTCCGCTTTACATATTACTATTAAACCGGCTACCGTCATGTGACCGTTTGATTGCTTCAGATCTAACTTCCCAATAAACGTCGAAGCATGTATATTTTTGTTAATGGACGTAATCAGTGAAACTACAAAACACACTTCGCATGGCGGTGCATTGAAATCACAATATGTTACCACAAAGTCAATTGAATCAGACCTATTGTATGTGAAGGGAATAACTAATGTTCGTTTTTACTATCATTAAGCGATATCTAAATGAATGCACTTAATTGTTTACTTTATATCTTACATTAAGAATTAATTAATAGAATTTTCTGTTTTGTTGACTTACCTAACGTTAGAACTCTTTTTCGCACTAAGCAATCGCAATTCTGTGTTTTACACTCGACTATGTCATAGTTAAAATTGTATTAAATTTTTGTATGTCTTTTTGTTACTGTACAATGAAGAATAAGTATGCCATAATATTATTTTAAACCCTCATGCAGCTATTCAACATAACGCTTACATAATAATTAGGCATTAATTTAGAAGTCGCCCAGTGTTAGTGAAATGGACACATGTTTCCTTATTTTGGGGCAACAATATCATTGGTTGAATTCTCAAAAAAATATGAATCATCAATCATTCGTTTCTTAGACCTAATAGTGCTACGATACCTACTTAAGTCTCCTTCTCGTATAAGTTTGACGAGCATGCAAACAGAACATTAAATAAACCCACTTATAGGTAGGAGCAAGTCCTTCTAGGCAGCGCATCTTAATGAGTAGCGGTATTTTTGATGACCTAATCAATGGTCTATGGTTGGACATTCATTGCGCGGTGTGTGTGATTATGATTTAGAGGAAACAGATGATAAAATACAAATACTTGATATCCTCGACATCTCATCTCAGTCTCAATCTCAAGGGGAATAATAATCTAAATATTATAAGATATAAAATATTATAGAAAGCGTACAAAAAGTAAGTTTGCATACTGATAATAATAGATTCTTCACGTGACCAGGGCTGGCCTACGAGTATGTTAGAAAAATAATTCATTGGGTATCAAATGAGTTTTTTCCGTAACCTTGGATAAACTAAGTTTAAATAACTTTAAACTTTAAGTTTAAATAGTTTAGTCCATAATACAGTTACAAGATAAAAATACAAAATCATCAACAAATAAAACTATTTTAGCAGAAAATTGCGATGATTTCTAGATTCTGAAACTATTTGGAACAGTAGTTATCACGTGGTACACTTATGAAGATTATATCTTATGTTTAGCAAGAAAAACTCTATAAAATGTATGATCGCCTTGGCTCCACTTCACTGGTATTTCGCAAATGGCATACTTTGTTCTGGTTTATAATAGTGCAATTTACAAACAAGAAGTAGGTGAGCGTAACGAACCTACAAAATACGTGTTTTCATAAAAAATGTGTGTTCAATGTCATGTTCACCGTATAGTCAAAGCAGGTAAAGCTTCGCCCTGATTCTCAATGTCAATTAACGTTAACTTTTTAATTAATTCCATGGAATCTTCAATTAAAAGTTTAGGCTTAAAGAGTATCTTAAACTTAAACGTGAATCGAAAAGGAAGAAATACTGCTTAAGCACCCATGGTAAAATTCACCAGTCTTGGTATATCAGAGGTTACTGTAGTCAAGTACCATCTCGCCCAAAGTCCCTATTAAGTAATAGCCGAGTGCGAGTTTAATATTTCATGAATACTTAGTAATTTCATTTGGCTCTCACTCAGGGAATTTCATATGTTCAAACGATAAGGGCGACGCCCGTCACCCGCCTCATAATGTACCCTCTTAATATCACAAGACGAGATTACAAACGACAATATACGAATAACTTTCAAAAGACGTCAATATCATGTAAATAAGGTACACCGTCACATGATTGCAATTTAGAAAATCATACGTCAAGTTGTTACCGTGCAATAACAACCATCATTCGATAGTTCCAGAAAACGATCCATTACACTATTAAGGGCCACGGACTACTTTAAAATTATAGTCCTACTATGTAAATATAGTCATCACATTTACCATAACATGCTAACAACTCCGAGCTTCATCTCTATTGTTTACATGAATTCTGTATAAAACCATTGGTAGAGTTGGAAATGCAGCAGTATCGTCTAAGCTTCTATGTTTTCAACTCGTTTTCCGGGTGCTAATCGGCCACCATCTCGTGACTCGATAGAATTTACACTAACCTCATAATAAGTGAAACAAAGACAATCCTTATATGATATATGAGCTGACGTCAGCCTTTGATCGGTATTGTGAAGTGGTGCTTTATAAGAAGGTGTGAATGCAGGGTAGCCACGTGTTCCCTAAAAAACCGAGGTCGTGTAAGAATTGTGAACGTGAATTATTGTCGAGTGCCCTTAGTCGGGGCGAGCACGTAGCCAGTCAGCTGACTCGCCGAGATCCCGCCGCCGCTGTGCCGCCGCCGCCGCGGCAGTCCGCCCGTCCACACCCGCGCTGAACTCTCCTCTCGTCCTATCCCTTATCGCACAAGGTATGGCCTCGTGATTGGGGGATCACGCCTGTGATCACCTGTCGGCATCAACGCGAGATAGCATGCTATCAAACGTTCGGATCAAATGTTTATTGTGCCTATTTATTGTTGTTTGTATCTGTGATGTAATTTACGACGTCCAGCGATATATAGAAAAGCGTTTTGTTCACATCTCTATTTTCACGTTGAAGTGTGTTGGTTGACCATGTGCCTGACGGGTGGTATGTAATATTTTTACTGTGAACTTTCCCAGTGCCTTTTTGCCATAGTGGGCAGTGTGCTTTTAATTATTTATTTAGTTTGTGTTTTTCATTATTTCTAAGTGAATAGGTAGAAGTCACAAAGTACAATAAAAGCCACAAATGCGGTGAGTGAAAATTTAAACACTGGAAATTGAAACATTTAAATAAATTATTTTAACTGGTTCCGGTTTTGTGGAGAGCTTAAAATTATAACAATCAGAATAATATAGTCATTGTTTCACTTCTGTAGAAACCTATATTAAATAGATAAAATAACATAGTGTTCAAATTCATCCAGTAATTCTTGATACTGTAATAAACGCTTTACAACGGTCAGTAAAAAAACTCAAGTATCTAATCACCTAAACACACATTCGGCTTCAAATGATGAATTATCAATCGATTCCGGATAACTTAATTATGATACATAAACAAAACCATAAGCTGCCATTAATATGACTATGATACTTACAAACACATACTAAGGTACATTATAACGATCTTGTCATGGCGCCACATAAACTAAGGAACATATTTTATTGCTATATAGTTCCATCCACCAGTAACAAAACAAAGGAGCTTATTGTTACTGCTCGTTTAAAATTAGAGACATTTTCATAAGTATTGTTATAAAATTACTTAGAATGTTGTCATAAAATGTTGTAGGCTAAGTAAAGTCAGTAGGATATTTGTATAAACAGCACGATAAAGTTAATAATTTATTACTGATCTCGAAAAAAACGCCGTGGTTGCCATACACGCAGATATTTTGAAAGCCCAAAAAGATCTTGTGTTCATCAATTAATAATGTTAACATCAAGAGTGAGAAAAACATAGAAGCAAAACAAATATCTTCTTTATTCAATTTAAGGAATATGTTTTAAATTTGTTCAATATTGGACGAGGAAAAGGGCGAGTCAATCCTTGATTATGACTTTTTACTAAGGAAATTCATTCGGAGCTCTCTGCCCGCATTTCCTCTAGTGCTAGTTCACCGCGCGACCGCGACCCGAGACCGCGACACGTGACCGAGGCAGGAGACGCGCGACATCACTTGTCTTTACGCTTTGTATGGGAGTGAGTTCGCGGGCCAGACCGCACCACGCAACCGCGACACGCGAAAGAAGACCGCTAGCCGGTCTCGCTCACGAACGAGTCGCACATCCCACTCTTTTTTTTGTCATTTAACTATTAAATAACCATTTTTCTATTTGCTTCTATATTGAAAACGATATTTTTTGGCCTGTAGTGGTATATAATTCATTGAAAGCCAATCTTTGCTTATTTTTATAATGATAATATCAAATCATCGTAATCTTCTTCCTCCAACAGTAACTTGATAACTTGGCTTTACGTTACAATAAAGAATAATAATTTTCAACAGTATAGCTCACTTTAAAGAGTAAAATCGACAATAGTTTGTGTGCGATACCTGTCGCGGTCTCGCCCACGAACACAAACTCCGAGACCGCAACCCACGACCGACGCAGGGTGCCTCGCCTCGGTCGCACGTCTCGGTCTCGCGTTGTTGTCGTGACTCGTGCGCGGACCTCGCACCTTTAGGGACCTTCACAGGGCGTACTTGTTATTTCGATAAGTAAACACCGCTTACATATAACATATACATCGAGATATAAATCGGATCGCGTCAAGCATTTCCATGTCAGCGACTAATGTTCATCTGCTGTTTCATACAAAATGCATTATTTACCCGATGAAAATGTATGAAACAGCTGATATTTTTTATGTTTTGGAATTGGTCTCAGAATAAAAGTTATTTGTGTTTTACAAATAAACCTGTACGTATATCTTATGTAAATGTATCAATTATTAAATTCTTGATTAACTTAAGTTCTTTACATACGTAGGTAGGCATTAATAATGAATAACACAATAGACTTACTATTATCTACATAATAGACTATCGGAGGATTAGAATTATCTACAGCCATGGATTACCTGTACAGTTAGACAATAAAATTGAAATGACCTATTTATTTTGATTGTTTTTAAGTTTTATGAGCTAAATTATCATAATATTTGATAACGATACTTATAAAAAACAAAAATAAAACAAAATTAAGCATGCTGCGTTAAGAAATAAAAAGGAGGAAAGAAAAACTAAAAAAAAAAAAAAACTTCTTAAAAACAAAGAGTAAAAAAGAGGTTTAGTGTAGGAGTAGGAAGGAATAATATTGTCTTTCTTCTTTCTCAAGTAATAAAATTTGCCCAACGTGACGCCTCCTTGAAATTACTCTCTCAATTATAGTCGTTCAAATTATTATTGAATAATAATTTGAACGACTACCTAAGAAGTATCACTTAAAAAAACTCATACCGAACCGATCGATGGTTAGACTTGTTGAATATTAGAAATTGATTGAATATTATTTTAGTACGATTATGAAAGATTGACGAGCATCAAACATGGCTGATCTCGTGAACGTAATTAAACAACCTGGCATGTACACTCATCTTAAAACAAAAAGGGAGTTATATAATAAAGAATCTAGAATCTTGATTAAACAGTATCAAGTGCATTTGTGACAATTTATTGCATGCGATAATACCGATCGATTCGATAAAGTCAAGCAAACGCCGCCTATCAAACAAAATGGTTCGATAAAATCGATTGTAAACGTCAAAATCAGTTGTTGAAGTATTCAAGAGCTTTGACATTCACTTTTCATTAACCGACTTACCAAAAAGGAGGAGGTTCTATGTTCGACATTATGTATGTTTTTTTTTGTGTATGTTCACCGATATCTCCGTCAATTGGAACCGATTTTGAATTGTTTTTTTTTTTGAATATGCATATGGCGTAATTGGTCCCATTTTAATTTGGTGTAGATCTGATAAATGACTTCGGAGATATACAACAGAAATCTTCAATGACTAACGGCAAATCTCTCGGGATTGCTGTAATCTGATGGCTGTTTCTTGTTTATACCATTTCATAACATAACATCACGCCAGTATGCTCGAAATGGGTACGCAGATCTCTCATTTCACCGATAATGTTCAAAGTTTTTTTTGTTATTCGGGTAATCTATTCTGGCGTTATGGGTACTTACTAAACAACTTGCCTATTAGGTAAGTACAACTAAAAAGGGTAAAATAAAAAAAAACCTTTTTGCGGTCGGTGTCTATATCGCAAAAAAAAGGTACTTACGAAAGACACCGAATTCCAAAAATTAAGTTATTTTTCACTTTGTAGTTTTTTATTTGGAAGTCGGTAGTATTTTTTTGCAAAAAAGTTTTTTTATATACACATGAGTTGGCCTAATTTAAAACTATAATTTTAGAAATACAAGTAACAAACCATTCTAATGCATTGATTGAATTGCAGTGCAAGTCCTATCAAGTACCTAGATATGAAACCAAAACAATTTTGGTCCATCTACTTTTATATCCCCAATTATACAAGAAAATATTATTATTTAGAGAAAACGAATTTACCCAGATATTAGACCTACCTAAATCGACTTTTCGCTCCCGAAAACCCCTATATTGAAATTCAATCGAAATCGTTAGAGCCGTTTTCGAAAACGTGATTACAAATATTTATTATTATATAAATATTTATCGTTAATAGTATAGGAATAACTGAAAATCTCTCACTGAACCTATTCATCATTATGAGCAAGGCTTACCATAGAAAGAAACTACTGAAATAGAGAAATCAGCTGTTCCCTGCAATATTAACTATTATTTTGTTGGTGATTTCACATTTGGTCAAGTTGTTCACAATATAGTTGACAAAAAAATACCTTTTTAGTCCGTCAGTTAGATAACCTAACAATATTGGACACGTATCTTTTCTTTTGACACGTAAACAATCAAATACGACAATGCAGTGCGTTGAAATATCGTGTGACGTCGCGGTGTGCCACACTTCATACTGACAAAGTGACGTCACAAGATCCTACTCCCGAACTTTGATGTGCTTTATCTTTGTCAACTTGTATTTATTTAATAAAGTTAAAATACGTGTCCAATATTATTTGATAATTTCACTGACACACTAAGTAGAAAATAGGGATGTTTCCAGGATATAAAAATGATTTTGTTATCCAGGAAACATCCCTATTTTAAGTATAATAATGATTTTCCAAGAGGTTTTTAGTTTTTTTCAATTACACCTTGTATTTTACTTTCCTTTTTTCCTTCGGTAGAAAAGCATCTCGAAGGCTATTTATGGCACTCTCTTTACATTCATTCATAATTGTTGAAAGTGTCCTTAGAGTCCTATAATTAAGTAACAAAACGATAAGTAACTATTGCAACATGTAGGCGGATACTAAGTATTCGCTTTAAATTTATTCAGAGTTATGTCACGCGGCATTAGTTATAATAATTAATAAAATTAGCCTTTGATGAGTTCTTTGGAAAATTACGTGCAAACACGTGTTTTCTAAGCAAGCCATAACTTAACTGTCACAATATCTATCTATCTAATATATATATATGATACCTACCTTTAAACGAGCAATTCTTGTATTCATATATAATCTGAATCTCGGAAACGGCTCCAACGATTTTCATGAAATTTAGTATGCAAGGCCTTTCGGAGGCGAAAACTTGATTTAGCTAGGTTTCATTTTTAGAAAACGTCGTTTTCTCTATTTTCACAGATTTTTGAGCAGTGCTCGATCACCCAGGTACTTTCATTTAAGAACACGACATTCGCCAACGACCTTGAGGGAACAAAACGCGTACTCGTTTCACACGCGCGACTCTAAATTAAGTAGTTTTTTTGTACTTTTGTTCTATGACTTTAAAAAAATCTTTAGATTAAAATGCAGGTCATTAAATTGTCTTTGAGATGGTGAAATATTCATTAAAATACGCCCGACGTTTTTGGTGCGATTGTCGTTTTTTTGACCATGTTTGACATAACTTTACAAATTAATTACACTATGTTATACGAATAAAATTCAAAATGTTCATAGAGTAATATATTGAGAAAACGGCCTAATGTAACATATATTTTTTTAATAACCACTAGCCGTTTAGAAGTTTTTCTCATTTTAAAATCATCTACGGAGGGTTATCTGTGCCTTAAAGAAAACTTTAGAACAGGGGGGTGACCATAAGCTCTTAGAGCGGTATCAATTTGAGATCGAATAAGGGACAGATGTATCTGACGTGTATACATCTGTCACTTACTCGATCTCAAATTGATACCGCTCTAAGAGCTTATGGTCACCCCTCAGCTAATCAAAAGTAAACGATACCATCCTGAAAAGACTGGTTGTGATTTTGTAAGATTATTTTAGGGAAAATACTGCATTTATAGTTCTCGCCAAACTTCTTGGGCGCCCTGAAGTTAACTACAATGGGTGCGCAGTAGTAAATCTCATACAAAAACAGCATGTTTCGTGCCTCGCGCATGCGGAAAGCCAACTTCAAAGCGGCCCAAAGTTTTGAGAGAGCTATAACGTGTGTAGCAAAATGCAAAATTAATAATCATTCATTTTAACATTTACTACTGTAAAAATACTATTTTATAGCATTAATAACGAACCATACAAAACCACAATCGATTGATTCTGGATGCAATTGAAGTGAATAACTACGCAGATCCAGTTCCAATAACGTAACCAATAATGAGTCGTAACTGAAGTTACTAATATCCGCTGGTAAAACGAATCGTTTTGCATATAATCTTTCTAAGTCGAGAAAGCTGGTGACGCTATCCATACGCCAACAGCCAGTGTAATCAATAGGTTCAAAAGGATTAAGTCCGTGCGTCGTCTAGCTATATGTTAGATCTAACCCAAACGGGGTTACGATTACAAATACTGAATTGAATAGTCGGCTTTTTCACCCTTTAATATAAAGGATATCTAAAGGATTTTAATGAGACAATTTGGTTTATCGTTATTGACATAAAATTATGAGTTGTCAGGGATTACGCATGTTTGAAATATGTAATTACTTTGCGGAACTAATAGCAATGACGTAGATATCAAGTTGAAAATATTTTATTTCACATAAACACTGAAGAACGATTGAAATTGAGCAAAGGTTTCCATGATGCTTTCCTTGAGCGGAGACGAAACAATTAATAACAAATAATTTACTTTTGCCATCGTATAGAGCCACAGGGCCAGCCAGTGATGGTGAAAATACCAATAACTACAAGGCAGTCACAAGAAACAGTCTTCGATATTAATATTTCTAAATGATATTACCTTGGGAGACCGACCGTCATGCAAACAAAGTTACGTATCTCTAAACGGAATAAGAATATTAATTACAAAGGAAAAGTACAAAGTTACTGTCTGTTTCTCATTATTGTCCACTGAGTCTAAACATTTATGTCCCGTCATACCACTAATCATCGTTAGAAAATCGTGGGTTGATTCAATTAAGGCCCAGCCAATTCTAGGTCTCCGTTTTTTGATCCGTAGTTAAATCAACAAATTGTTAAATATGCAAAATTTCAAATTTCGGGTAAACGCGTTTATTCGTCAATTATTAGCCTAAGAGTTCAGACTATGTTGAGTAACAATTCGTTAATTCCCAAATAGGACACTTCTAGTTTCACCAATAATCGCAATTGGGTTACATGGCCCTATTTTATTATGAACACAAACTTTTGATAGAAAGAAATAAATAAAGAAAAAGTATTTATTTGTGACCCGCACAGGAGACACGAGAAATCAGCTTAAAATTAAACAAAATTAAAAATTAAAACCCCGTGCGAGAACAAAAAGGCTCCTATCTCAGCATGTGCAGCGATATCCAAAAAAGGAAATAACACTGCGCTGATATTCTGATAAGACCAACTGTTGATGCCACGGACACGCTTACGGAAACGGAAAATACTTAAATAATACAATAAAATAGAATATATAAATAACAAACAAAATAAAATAAACACAGAAGGTGGGTCAAACATATTAAAATGTAGGTAGACCTATGTAGACCGCTTTTGCTTTCTTATTGTTCACTACTGTCACAATAGCATTGCCATCCCACGTGGCAATGCTGCCAGTTTTTTGAGCACATTTTTCCTTTGATAGCAGCGATGCTGGCGAATTATGTCCAAGGAGCTCTTCCGCCCTTATACAGATTCTTATTCGTTCCACATACATTTGATATACATTTTTAAATAATGATATATAAAGATATACACCATTTAATAATTGTACTTTATTATTGCTTTAATTAAGTTTATTGTAATAAGCACTGACATATTGATTTAAATAAATATTATCCACTAGTCGTAGAAGCATTACGGTAAAAAAGTTACTGCCAAAGCAACAAATTCATTTGTCTGATATAGGCCCCCCGTCTTCATTTCCGTTGATGTCAGCAAACTAGCCTCAAATGATTTTATCTTATAAGATGCGTATTGTTTCTAACACAAGAAACATCCGTTAGTTCCATTCAGATACATCAACCTATAGGAAGGACAGCAGGAGTCACCTCGACCTCATTACCAATGATAATGTTCAACGATAATATTCGTTTTACACATATACAAATATATGCGTAAATAAATACGTTATCGTAAATAAAATTGACACTTGTTTGTGAAATTGTATTGTTGAGATTGTCAGATCCGTTGTGATCCAATTGGCATGGATAGGACGAACCGGCAGTGCTTCGAGCAAGTGGCTTGGTCGTCAGTGTCCCGCTAGTAGTGTCATCACTTACCTAAACGACAGGACGCCTCACGGCCTCATAGCAGTAGCTACGCTCGATTAATTGTTGTTTAACAGACTATGAATATCTCGAACTGAATGTAGTTCGCCCTAGTGACAGTGAATTAATCAGGAGCAAGATGGTCAGTATTACTTACTCTTATTGTGTTCCTTTTTGTGATATTTTATATCTACCTAATTGTGTCGTGGACCATACGAAACGGGACTTCCAATCGTGAATCGTCGCGAGTAAATAGTGAAGTATCTATACTTTAATTGATACAATTGGTGTGTGACATGTAAACAATAACCATAGACTACTGTTTAGTCTATTTGTTTCTTTTTTAACATTACCGCGCCATAAGGAAACGAGACGAGGTTTACTAAGTATAGATTGTAGAGCATGTAATAAAAATAAACAACAAATAAATTATTCCGTGAATATTAAAATTGTAATAAGTGACATACCAGTATCCTCCCGCTATACTTAGATAGTTACCGATTGTAATACAAAAAACAACAGGATGTTCCTACAATTTTTATTGTAAAATTTTATTGATCATGCTTGCTGCCCAGGGTTTTACGACTTAACAAATCAATGATATTTCGTTACTACCTACATGTACCTATCTAACACCTTTAAACGAGCAATTCTTGTAAATATGTATGTATATATAATCTGAATCTCGACAACGGCTGCAACGATTTTCATGAAATTTAGTATGAAGGGGGTTTCGGGGGCGATAAATCGATCTAGCTAGATTTCACTTTTAGGAAACGTCGTTTTCTCTATTTTCACCCGAGCAGAGCTCGGTCGCCCAGTTACTTATCATTAATTTACCATAGGTACATAATAATAAAAAAAACGAAATTAATTCTCTAAATATTGGTGAAAAAAGTAAGTATATTTTAGATGTCACACAAAACTGAAAGGAAATGATGATCGTAATCTGATTTAAAAAAAATCTAAATCTAATCTGATCTAAATTATAAAGACGAAAGATTTTTTTGTTTGTTTGTGTGTTTGTTTGTACTGAATAGGCTTCGAAACTACAGAACTGATTTAAAAAATTCTTTCACCAATAGAAAGCTTTCATTTTCCTGAGTAACATAGGCTATATTTAATCCCGAAAACGGGTCCTGTGGGGTGGTCCACGGAAGCGAAGCCGCGGGGAACAGCTAGTGTATTATAATGAAGGTCTTAACTAAATAAAAGACCAGGCATCCGCGTTGTATTTTCCGACTCCACAAGGATCTATTATTCTGTACTCTACGATCATCGAGAGGCATGTATGTTATATTGCACTTCACATGCCGTGTATTGGCTTTTATCACATTTTACTTGGAACCAGATACGGGCCAGACTCCCTTGAGTGTGAGCCCGTTGCGACTTCTAATATAACTATGTGCTAAGCACTATAAAAAGATATTTCTTTAGTCCCTGAGCGACATCTACATGTTTTCTAACTATACATTATGTATTTGATTTTTACTGAAACAAAATGATTCTCGTCATTGATTTTGTTGTTACAAGGATAACCAAATTCATTGATGATGTAAACAGATTTCTTCTTACTGCAAATTAATACACAAGATGATTTTTATTTCGCTGGCAATAATGAAAACTTACAACTTAATGTTAATGGAACCAACCCTGACTACATTAGTACACTAAACTGCATTTTTAGGGTTCCGTACCCGAACGGTTCAAACGGAGCTGTCACTCACGTGTCTGTCTGTCCGTCGCCTGTCACACAATTTTGTTGAGAAGAATTGTATGACTTCCCATTGACCTATGAATTTTAAATTTGGTGATAATGTTTATTATTACGTATAGAATAATGAAATAAAAGTACATGTTTCTGTTTAATAAAGTTTTGGGCGAGTCAATTTTATTTGAGATTTTTAAAGACTGGCTGCCAAATAAATGCTTGTTAGAAGTAGTTAGTTTTATTTCAAGGAGTACTACTACTCTCTGCAAACAAAACTAAGTTTAGGATAAATTAATACAATCTTTTATAATTTTAGAACAAAGTATTTACTGTTTGAGTTATTCTCAAATTCAATTCCCAATCCAGAATTCTCAGAAATACGCTCCTTTTAATCAAGTTACAATACAATTGCTAGCTATTTTTCTCTTATATTATTTGACTGTTTTCCCTAAAGTAATATATATGTTGGTTCATATATTGAAAGATTATTATTGCTAGCCAAGGAAAAATAACAAATAATATGGATGTACCAATGGATGATATATGACCAAGTAGGAATAAGTGCGTATGTACTGTATTGTTAAGTATTTTCGTATTTATATGAATTTATATATAAAAATCAATTTACAATGGATAACAATAGCCATATACATAATTTAAATAGGACACATTCAAAGATAATGAATCCTATGTCTGTAAGCTTGTTTAGTGAAGTTTGATCGCGAATGACAACTATTGTAAATTGGTTAAGAGGAAACGTGGGCAGAGAGCGACGACTGAATTTCCTTAGTAAAAAGTCATAATTCGAGGTTTGGCTCTCGTCTCTTTCCTCCTCCAATATTGGACCAATTTAAAAGATATTCCGTAAACTGAAAATTAAAGATATATACTATCTTTAGAAGCACTAGAGCCTTCAAAAAATACTCAAAATTGCGCTGTCAACAGAGGCTTAGTGTACAAATTTGACAAATATAAATGAAAAAGGAAAACATAGGGACATAGTATATATCTTACTTTACATGTTTATGGAATATCTTTTAAATTGGTCCAATATTGGAGGAGGAAAGAGACGAGAGCCAAACCTCGAATTATGACTCTTTACTAAGGAAATTCAGTCGGCGCTCTCTGCCCATATTTCCTCTTAAGGTTACACTAGTCGACGGCACGAACTATTTTGTGCGCGGGGTTAAAATGCATTTTATATCAACCGACAGCACGTGCGGAAGAGATAGATGCTGTGATGAGCAGTAGGAAGCTAGTTCGCATGCGAATACACACTTTTGCAAATTTGTAGCGAAATGGATAATGATTTAGGACGAAACCGAGCGCGCGAATTTTTATAATCAGACCTTTGGGAGTCTGGATATCATGAAAAAACGACTAAACGTATCAGTTCAAAATTAAATTATTTGCATTTTTGAAATACTAATCCCTGTATGGTAGCCGTTTTTCAATTTTCCGTCTTCTTATGGCATTTATTTGCGCCCAAAAATGCATTAAAATTAGTGTCGAAATGTGGAACTTTCGAGGCTCATAACTTTCAAATATTTTTTTTTTTTACTTTTTTGCTTCCATACAGGACTAGATAATGATAAGACAAATTGATATCACTTTTTATTTTGAACGTACATTGTCAAACAGTGGAATAATCCCTAGACTACGTTTGTATGGAAGAATTTTCGACTAGTGTACCCAAGGTAAAGTTATAAATTTTGACGGAATATTTATTTTTTGATCTCAGTCTTTATGCAGGCAGAGATTAAGATTATTTCAATTTAAAACACTGCTGGTACACAGGCCCCCTCTCTGTGAGAGGCAAAGACCCCAATCCACGACGCGGGCCCAGTGCGGGTTGGTGGATGTCACATGTCTTTAAATTTATGGTTCTAGGACATGCCGGTTTCCTCACGATGTTTTCCTTCACAGTTTTAAGAGCAGTGATGAAGACAAAGTAAAGCGCCTGCCTGGGTTCAACCCACGACCTACGTGACTTAAGGTTACACTAGTCGATAATTCTTCCATACAAACGTAGTCTAGGGAATACTCCACTGTTTGACGATGTACGTTCTAAATAAAAAATGATATCGATTTGACTCATCATCAGCCCTGTATGGAAACAAAAAAGTAAAAATGAAAATATTTGAAAGTGATGAGTATCGAAAGTTCCATATTTCAACACTAATTTTAACCCATCTTTGGGCGGCAATAAATACCACAAGAAGAAGAAAAATTGCAAAACGGCCACCATACAGGGATAGATTAGTAGTTCAACAATGCAAATAATTTTATCTTGAAAATATACATTTATTAGTTTTTTCATGATAGCTAAACTCCCAAAGGTCTGTTTATAAAATTTCGCGCGCTCGTTTTCGTCCTAAATCATCATCCATTTCGCTACAAAAGTGCCAAAGTGCAAAAGTGCTAATTCAACTAATTTATTATAATACCTAGAAGCAGTAATAACACCAATCGATTCAGTAGTGACGCCTATAATATCGATATAATTACAATAAAACAGCCGATTGATAATATATGCCCAAATAATATTTATTGATTGATACTTTAACGTCAAACATAGCTTGAAGCACGTCACCTATCGCGAGTAATTATTTGGTTAAGTATTATTATATTACAGCAATACTAATAAAACTAAGGCGTTATACAAATACCTTGTAATTTATGAGCTTAACAGATTAGCGGGTTGGCATTGCCATTAGCAGAGACAATTAGTTTTAATTAACATTTAGTTGCAACGGTACATTTCTAAAGCTTATTTATTGAAAATATTTGATTTTGTCATTGTGTGGATGAGATGTTTACTAATCGTGATGTTAGAGTTATCCGCTGCCCTCAAGCCAGTGCAGTGCTAATCATCTTGATGGCATGGTAAACACACTGGAAGACAGGCCTTTGTTGATGGCCTTCTGTCACATGAAAGAGATTAGTGTCATAATGTTCACATTGGCATTATCAACACAAACGGTTACTTGCTCAGCTAATGAATACCTATTCATCGGTGATAGATTTTGTATTTAAAGTTATGCTGACTAATTATTGTGACGCCCCTTTCGCAGTGTTACGATCATCTATTTTAGACATTATTTTACTACTAGCTGTCCCACGCGGCTTCGCTCCCGTTAACTGGCTACCTACCTACACATCTAGATCTACCCTACCTACTCTACCCTACTTACCCTACATATATGATTGTTGCGTAACTTAAACCGTTTACGCAGCGCACGCAACGGAAGCTCTTAAATTTTTCCCGTTTTTGCATAATTTTTACTTTATGCTCCACTCCTATTGGTCGTAGCGTAATGTTATATAGCCTATAACCTTCCTCGATAAATAGACTATCCAACAAAAAAATAATTTTTCAATTCCAACCAGTAGTTCCTGAGATTAGCGCGTTCAAACAAACTCTTCAGCTTTACAATATTAGTATAGATTCAGGTAATAAGCTGACAACCTTATACTCGTATTAGCTGTAGATTAGATATTAAGTTACCGAGAAAACAACGGAAAATCAAATCACTTAACGTGAGGTTTGACAACATAATTAAGTACCTACCCACTCAACCTTAAAACCTTTCAAAATCCACTGAGGTAAACCGTAAATCATACACAAATCTGTACTGGAAAAACGTAGATTTGTTGAAGGATTTTGGGTTAAGCTTGCCTTTGTGATTCTTTGTGATGATGTATTTGTGTTTGATAGAAAAATAAAATCTAGTTAAAATAGAGGATATCCTTTATTATAAATGTATCCTCTAGTAGTCACTATGGTCCTGAAGCGATGTCATAATGGT
Source organism: Orthosia incerta (assembly GCA_948252205.1). NCBI lineage: Eukaryota > Metazoa > Arthropoda > Insecta > Lepidoptera > Noctuidae > Orthosia > Orthosia incerta. The sequence continues at coordinate 14,968,762 of OX411754.1, forward strand.
ACAATTAACAAATCAGTCATACAAATTTTTATTATGCTTCAGTAGACGCCCAAAGGAAATGCTGCTGCCATTAGTCGTGTAGTTGCAAAAAAAGGTTGTTTGGAAACTACACGATTATTTTAACTATGCCAATACAAAAATTGTTAGGGAACAACAGATTATACTAAGATATTGTTTTTGCACAAGTAACTTATTCACACGGAGTATAGATTTTATATGACTTGTATATTGGCAATAACTCGTGTGTTATTTGAAAGAATGACCACAATACATATTATGCATTTACTGCTTCTTTAACGAGCCATTAGCGAAAAAAAAGCGCCTTTGTTTCCATTCAAACTGATGATGTTTTGATGATGTTTGAAAACTCATTACTTGTATCGTTATGTTCTGGGGGCTGAATGCAGCATCACGTCTCAATATATATATTTATACTACTCACGTAAAAATAATACTCACGTCTGTATATCATTATTTTTATACATATTTAGAGCTCTTCTCAAAACAGATATTTTTCTCTATGGTAGCTGTCCCACGCGGCTTCGCTCTCGTCAACTGGCTACCTACCTACCTACCCTACATACATGATTGTTGCGTAACTTAAACTTTTATATTTTTTCCCGTTTTTGCAACATTTTTCATTTATGTTATTGCCTTTAACCTTCCTCGATAAATGGAATATCCAACACAAATAGAATTTTTCAATTCCAACCAGTAGTTCCTGAGATTAGCGCGTTCAAACAAACAAGAAACTCTTCAGCTTTATAATATTATTATATTATTATAATTATACAGTATAGATAACAAGCTATCGAGACCAGATGAACTACATTGATATGAATAAAAGGATAGGAAATTTTCCAATCATAAGATCAAGTCCCTATGACTAGACCTGTTACACGTACCTATAGTAATCTCTCAACCGTGACGACGGCGTCGTTTCCTAAACCGTTTTGCAGTGTTATGAATAGCTCGAAGTTAATAGGTGCCTAGGGTGAAACAAACTGGTCCCTGGTATAGATTCATTGAGATAGACAACTACGTCCGTCAATGACTAAGGAAAATATATCAAGTAACTTCTTACGATTTGTATTCATCGCAGGAAACTCATAAACGATATTCATAAAAATAAGCCTGAATACTTGACCTCGACGACCTACAGCGTCCAGAGCCAAGGGCCGGCCGGCCGCTCACGATGTCTCATGGCTAGTCAACAGAGGCCATTGTCCTTTACCTTCTAATTAAGATCTCATAACACTACGTCACTACGATGATTGGGTGAGCAATCCGTTTAATTGTTTGGAAGCGATAAGCGTAAGGAGAGCGCGTGTCGTCGCATACGTCCATATGAACATGATTGGAAACTCGTGGTCGCCTTCATATGAGTGATCATGTGACTGTGATGAGTCCACTTAAGCAAATAAACGCCGCTGCTGACACCGCGACCGCTGTCGCTACGACCCGCCAACAATTAACTTAAGCCACACTCACCTAAATAATTCAATGGGACGTGTTGACGATGCTTACCTTATCTACGCCAGTAGTGCACGACTGTGGTAATCATTCGCGTGATTTAATTACTCAAAGAATGTGTATGGATTTGCTAATACGTAGAAATACCGGGTGGGCAAAAAATCGCGGGTCAGACGAAATAGGACGATAGTTGGCAGTACTACAGTAACATTTTTTTTTTTTTTACTTCCTTTAGCTCCAACTATCGCCCTGTTTCATTTGATCGACTATTTTTTTCCCACTCTGTATATCCGAGTTATAAAAAGTACAATAATATTATATTAGCGTATGTTATCATCCTTGTGACATGAGGTAAACACAAATGTCTGTAAAACAAATACAGATGTTTTGTTTTTGCTTCAAAATTTTACACAACTAATGATGGAATGCTACGGATTTTGTTTTCGTGGATATTGCCTTGGCAACAAATAATCATGATGATACAAAGATTGATTGAACTTACAGGAACAGATTTATCTCAAAATATATTAAATCTGATTATTTAATCTAACAAGTCTGGTAGATCTGATTTTACACAAAATGTGCCACTTGTTAAATACTGATATGATTTTCGATTTTTTTTTGCTGTTCACATGATTGAAACAATCTTTTGAGATGTCATTGCTGAAGGTTATTTATTTGCTTGATCTTTTTATCTTTCTTCTAGAGCAAATCGAGATTTAATCTTGATGCTAGTATACGGGTCCAGATGTTCTATATACTTGGACTTACCTATTAATGCTTTAGCTAACGCATTCTTAGAATGCTTACTAACGGAAATGCAAAGCCCACCTCGAAGCTTTTAATTACCATTCTAATTGCCTCATCAGTCGCAAGAATTAAACGTCCGTAAAGACCTGAATACAACCGATAATGGCAACACGACAGTACACCTATGTGCTAAAATTGTGTAAATGGTGAACATAAGCACTAAACTAATCTTTTCAACCTTGAAATATTTCGTAAGTTAAGGCTGTTAAAGAGTAACATTTAATACTTTTCTTTCATCATTTATTTAGTTAGACTAAAAATAGATAATTTGGTTATGAGGAAATACGGTAAAATGCAGCATTCCCCAGCACAAAGTTGGTGAAATCCGTAGATTATCATAATATAGCTAACACAGAATGTCACAAATATATTTACACATTTTATATATGACCTCAACATTCTACAAATAGACCCCGTAGATAAGTAGAGCACAGTGCCAAAATTATCACCTGCAGCCTAATTGCGTAAGTGAATTCTCCAAAGCAAACGAGTCGATTCCTTCAAAGAATCAGAATCATTTCTTTCAAATTTTTCGGTATTGCGAAACTAATTTGGAAAAAGTACAAACATCCTCCTTTGAGTTGAAATTCATCTACTGCGTTTTGTTTCATCAAACTCAAACATTACATAATACCAATAGTGAAGTTTTATCTCGATTCTTCCGCCTTCGTTCATTCTTTACAATAAATTCTACATCAAAATATTGGTAATGGAAAGGAGCATAACCTTTCCGTTTCAGAGTGTAATATGCAATACGTAGTCGTTTTTGGGAAAGAATCGACTTGTTTGCTTTGGAGAATTCACTTACGCAATTAGGCTGCTGGTTCCGAAAATACACTTAGATACAAATATAAGGTTATAAAAAGCAGTAACGCCTATGAATATTTCGTCCATTACGAATCCGTAGTGTCCACCTATCGCCATCCTCGCTCCGACTAACCGATTGCAGTACAATCACATTGTATAGTGCATCATTTAGCGCACAAGTGCATTATATCAATAGTGCACCGGCTGCGAAGAATAAGAACTAATTGGAGAGCATATCAGCATAAAACACTTGAACAATGTAAACAATATGCACCTCTAATATTCTCTATTTACAATAATGTAAAACATTTGTGATGAAACAAGTGATTAGCAACATCGAGTGTACTCTGTCATCAGTGTTGAGCCACCGTCCGCGTCACTTAGAACTTATCTGCTAAGTCGCCGGAGGCTTCTTTGCTGGCACCCTGAAGCTGAAACATTCAGTCGCGCGATTGTTCAGTCCAGTGTCAGACATTGACCGGCGCGCGCGCAGCTTTTCATCCGATAATCGCGCGCTTTCTTAAGTTATCCTATCGGCAAATAGATATCAACAACAACATGCATCGGACTAAACGACGACAGTTATTGGGTGTGTGAAAATTACAATTTAACTGTTGTAATCCAATTTCGGATTACTTTATTAATAATTTTGGTGTAATTTGATTCGTTGGTAGCTTAAATTTAATAGTTACTATCTTTTAAATCATATATGAGGAGATAACGTGTAGTATGTAAATATTACTATAATTATAATAGTTTTTGGCGCGCCAATAACCTACAGCTTTTATTTTCCAAATGTTTTTGTAAAATACCATCAATCCAGCAACAATGCATAACATAAATAATAAAAGTTCTTTGCTTCTATGTTGTAAATGCAGCATAACAGGATGCCCTTATAGTTCGAGGGACACTTATTCGATTGACTTATTTTTTAAATTTATACTCGCTGGAGCTATTTTACCGGGATAGAGAGTAGCCTATGAATTCCTAGTACTTCCAGAAATAACCTTATGTAAACAAAGGACCAATATAACCTCTTTATAATATTAGTTTAGATGGATATTTTCTTTGTCTAGTGTTCAATTGAATATTTGTTCAGGTGTGCAGAGCGATGGCAACACTGAGCATAATTATTTAGAACATTTATAGAATATCTAACGTCGGTAACTTAAATAATTAAACGATATAATTTAGTTTTTGTTTTTATGCGTATGCTAGTCCAAAAAATTCTGCATGGCTGTTAGTCAGATTTGCTCTTTGTGGTTTTCCTTTTTCCGTCTGTCCGTATAGATGCTTTATCATAATATTTTGCGAGATAACTGTTATTTGTCACTGTTATTTGTTAGACGCGTGCATGCTCTCAATACAAAATTGGGACCCCGTAAACGGTACCTACGAATACTTTTCCTTGTTTACAATCTCGAGAAAACTTCTGTTCAATTTCGTTTTTAATTATTAATGGCTCATTTTGATTTTTCCAGGTTCGTAAGACGAGCATCCGAATGACTGCTATAAAGGAGTATCCTTTCGACTTGAGTGATTTGCAAAATCAACCTCCGAGTGCTGTCGGCGGCGACCCACCGCGGCCTGCGCAGACTACCAACCCCACCAACCCACCTTCGGCCATCAAACCGCGGGTCTCAGTGCCCTCTCTTGACGGAAAGAGAAAAGTGTCCATCATGGCCGACGAATCGAGCAAGGATCGGGAAAATTTACCATCAGACAGGTATGTGGCATAATAATTCAAGTTATAACGCTCAAAAGGTAAGTTTACACTACGACATTATACACGGTACACTCAATGTATAAACCGAGTGTTGTGTTGAGTTTAGACTACGACATAAATTGCGACTTATATGTCAGACATTTATTTCTGTACTGTTCACACTTTTAAGGAATTTGCATATCTGAGTAGTGTCCGTTTATAAATGTACGGCATTTGTTGCCGAGCTGTTCACACGCAAAATTTCAGTTAGCTCTCGGTCAGCATGGATAAACGTCTTAAGGGTACACTAGTCAACGGCACGAACTATTTTGTGCGCGGGGTTAAAATGCATTTTATATCAACCGACAACACGTGCGGAAGAGATAGATGCTGTGATGAGCAGAAGGAAGCTAGTTTGCGAACGAATACACACTTTTGCAATTTTGAAGTGAAATGGATAATGATTTAGGACGAAACCGAGCGCGCGAAATTTTATAAACAGACCTTTGGCAGTCTAGATATCATGAAAAAACGACTAAATCTATCTGTTCAAAATAAAATTATATGCATTGTTGAACTACTAATCTATCCCTGTATGAAGGCCGTTTTGCAATTTTCCGTCTTTTTATGGTATTTATTTGCCCCCAAAAATGCGTTAAAATTAGTGTCGAAATGTGGAACTTTCGAAGCTCATAACTTTCAAATAATTTATTTTTTTACTTTTTCGCTTCCATACAGGGCTAGATAATGATGAGACAAATTGATATCACTTTTTATTTTGAACGTACATCGTCAAACAGTGGAATAATCCATAGACTACGTTTGTATGGCAAAAATTTCGACTAGTGTAACCTTAATAAACGTTCTTCATCAGTTCCTCTTCACCACATAAAATTTTCTTTTTCTTGCCATGTTGATAAAATACCAAAATCGCTATATACTGACTTGGTGACAATGGGACCACCTCTGAAGTATGACCTAACAAACAAAAAAGAATCATCAATATCAATTCATAATTGGCGGAGTAATCGCGTTACAACCATACAAAAACATACAGTCGAATTGAGCACCTCCTCCTTTTTTGAAGTCGGTTGAAAACAAGATTCGAGGATGAGATCGTCAAGATCGTCTATCACTCCAGTGGCATATTTAATAATGTTTTTGAGAAATAAGTCGAACCGTTTAGTAAAGATGACAATTATGTCCAAATGCGACAAATAATTACTGACAAAATTGTCACACTAAAAACTCGTTTATTAAAGGCGACGATTGTCAGATTTTACCTGTCGGTTCTCTAAAAAAATATTCTCTGACGTAATTGCATAGTAAATGACTAATTTGACACTTTTCTGACATATTTGTCACAATACAATATCGAGGCATGCATATGAGAGAACATGAGCTAATATAAAAAAACATAACAATTTTACGTCTGTTTTTGACTTGAACTCCGTTTTTGTTTGCTATTTGAAATGGACGCCAAATTCGTACTATTGTAACTGCCGAATTGCCTTGACATTGGGGTCCCTGTCGATTTCTGACAATTCGACCTGTCATGGCAATTTAGTGTTTAAAACATTTGACACGTTTTGCCGGACAAATTGTCGCCCGTCAAAAAAAAACTGTTTATTAAACAGAAATATGTCAAATTGTCACGACAAGTCGACATATTTGTAGATTTTTCACCGTGATAAAATTGTCAGTGATAATCTTTATTCATAAAAAATATGCAAATTGACGGATTGTCAACTGTCGCCTGTCACCTGTCATTATCACGTTTATTAAATAGGCCCCAAGGGCTGGTGAACGATTATCACTAACATAGAGATTTTTCTGCTTATTTCTGGCGCGGTAGTTTTAAACTTTTCTGCTAAACTTACCAGCACCGCGCGCCGCCTGCTTTTTTACTCTATTTTTATAATTACTGGATTAAAAATTCTAAAGCTGTGGTAACCCTACAAAAAATATAAGGTTCTTTGTAGTCTCCTTGCTCCACGTGAAACCCATTATTCAAACACGGTGCGATGTATTAAAAATGTTGGACCTGTTTGAAAACTTTTCAACCACACTAAACACTTGGACACAACGTGTTCACACAGCCATTGATGCGACACAAATTATCGTGTCACAATAAGTTTCGCAATTAAAGACACTAGCGTTCATACGGAGACACTCGGTTTATACACTGAGTGTACCGTGTATAATGTCGTAGTCTAAACATACCTTAACCAAGTAATACTTGCAATGCGACAATAAAATGTTTAATGACATAATTATTTAAAATGTATGTAATGGGCTTTGTCATGTCTCCATTCTTCTTCTCCATTCACTCTGCGTTAATTTTTTTTTTAACTTAGGCTTGTTTAATTTAAATAATATTTTGACTTAATCTTGCACTGTTCTGGAGTCGGAAGGCAGATTGGAATCTGTCCTGTAGACTGGTCTATTTAAATACAACATATTTAAAATATCAATAGCAACAACACAGACAGAAAAATTGAAAAGCTCTAATTTTCCCTCTAAACTCAAATTTCAAGTATTATATATAAGTTTCTAATTGTAGTCAGGAACTTGAAGATTAACTTGTGTGCAACGCTTTGTATGAAACAGAACACATAGCTTAATACCTATCATAAAACAACCCCGATCGCCGACCCAAAAACACCTAAAAGTGAAAAATAAGCCTCGTACGGTGAACAGCAGCAGTTGCAGCAGTCAAGTATTTAATATACAAATATACGCACGTTGTTATTTTATTTACTTAGTGGTCCCCCGACGCAAACAGGAGGCTTATTAAAAAAAAATTGTTTCTTGGGATTTTTGAATAGTACATTACTGCAGCGGCCAGCAAAAGAGGCATTGATGGACGAACGTGTAAATAAGTAAGTAAGTCCATCAATGCCTAGTTGTGGCCAAGGGTTGTATAGTACTTCTCTCAAATAATGCGCGGAAATTAAAACTAAGTAGTACCTAGATCTGAGAGTAGACTGTTCTTTTGTTTTTTTTTTCAATATTCAGCATTCTATTTGCAAGCCAGTTCGAAATTTAAATAAAACCTTTGATAAGTTACCTCCTTGGTTGCCATGTTTGGAAGTAAAAGATCGTTCCATTTTTAAATAACACGACAGATATGTGTTTACTATTTCTAATTTATCTGGCCGCTACACACGCCAGATATGGATTTTCATACAACTTTTCTTTCGCTGTTCGCATGTATTTGGCCAGTACAGCAATTTCGATTTGTCTCGAAGAAGGTTGTCAAAATAATTCTCAAATTGCCAAGCATGTTTGAGAAAAAAGATATTTCATGCTTTTTTAACTACACCTAATACTAGAAACGCTTCGAACGTCAATCTTTTGAAACATGAAATTATTACACGATATCTTGCGGAAAAACCTGATTCAAAAAGTAAAATCAGCATAACTTTTGAATGGCTGAACCGATTTTCATCAAAAAAACAAAATAATACTAAATTCAAATGGGTTCATCCGTTAAGGAGCTATAATGCAATAGACAGACACACAGCAACACATGTCAAACTTATAACACCCCTCTTTTTCCGTTGGGGGTTAAAATAACCTTTAGAGGTCCGAGTATCAGTTTTACGTTAGTGAAGTGTACGTCATTGCTGAAACCGGCAGGAATATTACGTATCTTGCGCAATAATTGCTCTTCAATCGTGAATCCGAATTATGTATCAACGATAGCCACACACACCATTGCAATTTTTCGACAGTGCTGCCTCTTATGAAACAATTAGTTAACATTATAGGATCATTTGAAGGCAGGGTGAATGCGATTATGGTGAGCAAATTTGGCTATTAAATTGTGACCGCGCATTAAATTGCAACCGCACCCAAATTGCTAAGTACAGTTTTGGAGTCTTTGGCGGTTTTTTTTTAATAATTGCCTTTGAACACAGCAAGCGATTAGCAAATAATTGGTTACGTAATCCCGATGTTTATGACATAATTAGCGATCGATCGCGCAATGATTGCTGTTTCATCACTACATAGTATAAAACGAAGTCACTTCCCGCTGTCTGTCTGTCCCTATGCATGCTTAGATCTTTAAAACTACACAACGGATTTTGTTGCTGTTTTTTTTAATAGATAGAGTGATTCAAGAGGAAGGTTTATATGTAATACACGCGGCAACCTAGTACATAATAAGCCTACGGAAACAAGATTTTCAGTGTCCCGCATTCAATTTCAGATGACATCTACATCTGATTGAATGTAAATAAATAAAAATAGTTAGATTTGAATACTATAATACTTAATCATTAGGGCTGTGAATGTAACAGGAAAACTATGCGGAAAATTAAGAAATAACTTTATCTAATCAGTGCTAATAAACTGTGCTATCCTTTTAATCTGCCCATGTATTGATTTCGTGTACATATAAATTAGTATAAATAAAACAATAACAATAAATGAAAAGTCGACTGATTAAGAACCGAATTAAAAAGATGTAAACAAGAAGAAAATCATGCTGTGCAGTCGGAGGAGGTGGTCAGGTGGTCAGCCAGCTCACGAATATTGTATTCTCCTACTGCACGGCATGATTTTCTTCTTGTTTACATCTTTTTAGTTTGTTTTTAAGCAGTCGGGTATTTCATTTTTAAATTAACTTTTTTTTGTATTTACTTAAGTACAACTTTTTAGTTATCTATGATTTTTTTAGTTATCATTTTTTTTCCGAATTTCTTTTTCATATATTAATGACATATATTTTTCCACTAACTTGTCTATTATGTAACACATTGCCTAAGAAATTCGTTTCGAAATATGAACATTTAGAGACAAGATTATTAAAAAATAAAAATTAAAAAGAATACATAATATCAGTTACGAAATTACTTTTGTATGGCGTTTTGATATTATTATGTTACTGGCAGAATGATACTGAACCTGTTACCTCTCGAAAAAGCGCGCATTGATTGTGTGTATATAGTCTGTGGTTTATAGTTTGAACGTTTCTAATAAATTGTTGTTGGAACTTATTTGCATTTAATTAGTAAGCTCATCAGGTAGTGGAAAAAGAATCCTTCGTGTCTCGCATAAAAAGGCTTTATTTACATCGCTCGTGTTAAATCTCGACTTTTTATGCTCGACACGAAATGTACTATTTTGTAAACACCTCTTAAAACCCTTAATTTTGATACCTTACAGGATGGGTTTCGAAGGAATAAAATTGGGATCCACACAATACGGCGCCCACAATCCACCGTTTATTATTTTGAACGTCACCTATTTAAGAATACTTGGGCGGTCAAGACGCATCTAACGATGGCTTAGTTAAATACATCCGTCTAGCGGTTTGAAATATATGAGGTAATAGAGAATATTACATACAAGGTACGCGCGAAAAACATAACCCTTTCCTTCCAGCCTAGTAAAAACCGGCCAAATGCGAATCGGACTCGCGCACGAATGATTCCGTACCATTATCGCAGAAAACGGCAAAAAATCACGTTTGTTGGGAGCCCCACTTAAATATTTATTTAATTTTGTTTTTAATATTTTCTGTTATAGCGGCAAGAGAAACACATCATCTATGAACATTTCAACTGTCTAGCTATCACGATTCATGGGATATAGCCTGGTGACAGACAGACAGACAGACGGTCAGTGGAGACTTAATAATAGGGTCCCGTTTTTATCCTTAGGGTACGGAACCCTAAAAATGCTATGAAACAACTACAATAGTACATTATGGTGTGCAATGTGTGCAATGTTGGTGATTACCGCTGAGGCGCCATTGAGACCCGAGCCGTAGGTAAGGGTCTTAAGAGAGCCGAGGACGGTAATCATCAATACACACGTGTATCATACGACGTTTTTCAACACACTTGTGAAGAAAATAATACTAAAAATCATTTTCAACAGTAAAAACGAGTTGTGAAAATTTTTTCACAATGGCGGGCAAAATTAATCAGTTTTCCTATGCGCGCGCATTTAACAATGGCGATCGGCCATAGACTAAAAGAATGAAGTTTCTTTTTTTTTTACTTTTCGTGGATAGTGTTTTAGCCACGTTCAAAATAGGGAATTTCAATTTTTCTTAATTACAGAGCAAATAAAATTTATATTTGAGTGAAAGTTTTATTTATTAAGCACGTACAAGTTGAAATTATCTATTTAAATACGAAGTTGCATGAAATGAGCAAGCAATAGGTACATTACTTTATTTGTACTATTGAGCACGATCTTTTTTGTATCGAAACTTTTTTTAAAACAAAGCAACTCAACCAATAAATTTAAAAAAAAACTATAACTCACTTGTGAATAATAGCAATGAAAAAGTCACAGTTTGATAACAGGTATCATTACGTGCCTAATTGCGGTGAAATTAGAGCCACTTTATGAGCAAGAGTGTATCAGCACACATTTGTATTAAATGAAAATTACACTAGGTTCCATAGGAGACTATTTTTACATCCCGCCATAAGTAACTTTCCTGATGGCTCGATGCGATTCGATTTATATCACACCGATAAGCGATTTTTAGGGTTCCGTACCCGAAGGGCCCAAATGGAACCCTATTGCTGTCACACACATCTCCGTCTTTATGTCCGTCTTCTGACACACGGGTTTTACAGCCAAACGGTTACAGCAACAGTCTTGAAATTTTCACAGTATAAGTATCTTGTTGACCCAAAGCCATACAAATTGTCAAAAAATAGTTTTTAATGTTTTTAAGGACCTAACCTGACGATTTAGGTATCGTTATTGAACTCGTTGAGTAGAGAAATACTGGTTTTTCTTTTAAAAATATTGGAAAACAAAGGAATGAGAAGTCACCAATGTCACCTTTATTTACAAATTTTTATTTCGAAGAATTTTCTAACTTCCTATATATTGACCTATGAATTTCAAATTTGGCAATAATGTTTATTATTATGCAAATTTTACAAAAAAATTGTGATAAATCAGATTTTTCCCGGTTATACTAAGCGATTTGCAAATACGTTCACATGGATGCAATACGATGCAATTCGACCGACTTGCATTTGAAATTTTCTCAGAAAATGAGAGCGCGATATCGCCTATCATTACAAATTAAATTGTGTCGTGCTTCCCTAACAGTCAGAAGGTAACACTTAAGTTCTTTAAAAATTAAACAGTTATCAGTACCTGTAGGTATTTATACTCTGATTAACCTTGAATAAATAAATTAAAAAAACGTTTAAAATCTAGGTTCTTGTAAATTGACCCCTTGCGCCTCTTTATTTCAAAACGACCTTTATTTGTGGGAAGTCACTTACGCCTCTTTAGCTGCAAGTCCATTAATTTGTGGACTTATCAAAACCTGAAATCCTGAAGTACGATACGGTAGCGCCACCTGTGGTTTCAGTACTGAACTAACACAGTGACTACGCACAGTGAGCACGTTATGTATTGAGCATTCACTGCTGTACTTGGCATTGAACAAGTAAAGCGCGGCAGCGCTAAGTGCGATATCGTTACCGACGAGTTTACCATAACTGTTCATAGGTGGCGTTATCTATGTTAGCAAGATGTTATGAATGGGGCTTCCTTGACCTTGCTATAATTAATTGAGCCCATAATTTGGTTAACATCTATATCTTTCTTCTTTTTTAGGGTTCCGTACCCGAAGGGTCCAAACGGAGCCCTATTGACAGACAGACCATCTGCCTTTCTGTCTGTCGTCTGTCACACAAGTTTTACAGCCAAACGGTTGGAGATGCATTTTCAAATTTCTCTCCCATACAGCTAAAGGGGGCCGCGAACAAAAAAAACTTTGCCTACCCCATCCAGTGAAGTATCGTTGTTTAGAACTCGTTGAGTATATAAATGTTGTATAATGCGTTTAAAAAAATATCGGATACAAAGGAATGGCACGCCACCAAAGTCAGCTTTTTTACAAAATTTTGCTTTGAAGAATGTTTTGAAATGCCCTTTGACCTATAAACTAAAACCATTTTACTAACAAATACCAATATATTGATAAATCTTTGAAATTTCCTAATCTTGTTATTAAAACCAGCTTTTTTTTGCGGTTTGGTACGGAACCCTAAATGTGCGAAATCCAACACGCACATGGCCGGTAAGTGAGCCAACGAGAAAATGGTAACCATAAGCACATAGGCATAGAGGGCAAATAGTGCAAAAGCTAATATTTATATTTTTTCGATTAGCCTTCCATCTTCAAAACCATGATCTTGGGTAATTTACTTAACTTTTTTATAAAAAAAAACGTTGCCCCACACTATAAATTTATTCCTGTATCTTTTGGGCACAAGAGAATCAAATCTGGAACAACTATCCATAGGTCATACAAAAATTTGTAACGTGCGGGAATTGAATCCGCCGATCGTTTAACCACTACGCCAACCATGTTGCCAAATGTTTGCACCATATTTGTAAATTAAAATCTCAACGGTTTAGTACATGTTAAGCAACTGATTAGATCAAATAAAATTTTAACATTTAAAAACCCCCGGCACATTTTTATTTCATGCTACATAATTTATTTAGTAGTAGACACGCTTCGATCGACAATCTATTGAACACATAAATTATGACACGATATTTTGCGATAACACCCCGATTCAAACAGTAATACGCCTATAACTTTAGAATGACTCAACCGATTTTCATCAAGCACAGATAAGAACACTCTCGATAAAGTCACCTTTTAAACATAAATCGTTCCATCCGTTTAGGAGCTATGATACCACCGACAGATACACAAACACGCAGGTAAACACGTCAAACTTATAAATCCCCTCCTTTTCGTCGTTGAATATACAGATATTTTGAGCCTTATTTGTAAAAACTTTCAAAAAGTATGATTAGGTAAAACACTGATTAGCGAATCCTTAATTCTAATTCCTTTCATGAATTAGACTGGGTCACAAAACACTAATGTATGGAAAAATAAATAAAGTATTTCAAACAGATTCCTGATAAATATTCTAACCTACGTACAATTAAAGCTACCCATCACTTTAATTAATATTAATGCAAGTGCCATTAATATTAATGCTAATTTTTATCCGTGGTGCTAGGCAACTGGGCTTATCCCAGTTGTAAAAGACCCTTTGTGCCTATTGGCCTTGTATGTTCTGTCTCCTGCTTGACATGGAGGGAAGTGGCAATTTGTACTTTTCCCTACTCCTCCGTTATTATTTTCTGATTAATTTCGTTGCGGGATCCAAGACAGTTAAATTCATTCTCCGGGACTTCGTCGAGCTTCATTGCCTCGGCGCTTTTCTGGTGGTCGCCACTGTTGATTCTGGCTTTCAGGAGTTGTAGCTGTGGTTTAAGGAACATAGAATACTTTGAAGAAAAATAAGGAAATCAATTTTTACATACATACATACATAGAATACTTAAAAGGAAAATAAGATAATCTATTTTTGATTTGTTACATTTTACTAACGCGAGCGTTGAAGTCTTTTATTCTTGACCTATTTAATGACATTACTTGCTTGGGCCGAACTTACGTTATCATATTTCCTAGATACACAAAGATACTAAGGCATCTTTAATTTACTAGGCAGGTTTATATTTTAAATGATGTATAGAATTGTGTTCCTACAATTATCATAAATTGTTTAAACATGAGCACGTCCGCATAATAAGATACTTTACGACTCGCAGACGACATTCGATCATGAAGCTTAGCTCATAACTTGTGCCACGACTGGTCCAAGTGTTTCTAATAACTGTGTACCTTTCACTGAGCAATGCCTCGCACACGGCACAGTATATTCACGGTATAGTCCTCCCGATACTTACACCTATGCATAAGTAGTACAGTTTCCTACGCTCATCACGTGACGGGTGTTTGTGAAAGGCATAGACCGTGCCCAGTTACTAGAGAACCCTGCTGACTCATAACATGACCCTTTGTTGTCTGAGACTAAGAGACATTGAGGGGGGATAATAGAGGTCATGTCAATTGGCCGCTTCGAAGACGTATGTAGGTATCACATGACCGGCGTCCAAACAATATTGAATTGCAATAATATGATAGATAGCCGTATAGGCATCACGTGCTTCGAGTCTCAATTAAATGTAATTGTGATTACGTTTTTGTATGGTCCCGTTATCGAGTTTATTTTTAGATTAAATACATTATCAGTCATGTGAACAGCTTTTGCTCTAGGTTAAATAAAAGTTTAACTGCTGACAGCTTTATGAAGTTCGTGTTTTTGTTGTTGTTAAATGTTGTTAAAAGCTAAGATTGCAATAATTTATAGAAAAAACATCCAGTCCTCGTACTGTGAGAAAGATATTTATGACCCATTAATAATGTCCGGGAAAGGAAAAACATTGGATAAATTTTATAATTATATAAATAAACAAGATCCGTCTGTAAATACATGTTTACGGGTCTACGAGATCTTCAGCGCCTGTTCACCTTGTCAGTGCAACCGACTGAATGGCAAATGGCAACCACATTCGTTTTTCCATTTATACATACTAAATACTGCAGGCGACGTAACATTTGCATAACACCTTTTCATAAAGGCTCACCAACGCAATCGTAACGACGCTAAATTAATCTCACTAAAAAAATAACATGTAGGTATCACCTTTTCAATTAATCATAAAATCCAGTGTCAATGACGCCACGGATTTATGCAGTTGAGTGTACATTTTCATCACCTCTGAGGAAAACGGCAATGAACTTAGTAATGACCTCTTTTTCATGCAAATTTTCTTTTCAACGGTATTTTTCTCAAAAAGATCGTTGTAGAAGTTATCGATAGCATACATTTAATCATAGTACGCAAAAGTATTGTGTACAGGACATTATTACGATTGTTGCATACAATGCTTCGCGTTAGTCACACTTCATTGAACGTTCGTAAACTAGTTTCTATAAAATTGACAGATTTTTTTGTTGTGGATAGAGCAATGTACCATGGGGGGGCAGGGAGAGGAGTGAGGGACGAGTCACGTGGTCCCCCGCCTACGAGCTTGTGGCCTCGGGGGCCTGGCAACAGATAGGGCCATGAGTCCATGACTCATGTAGATCTTATCAGAAGCTGGCCGTTTAAAACTAATGTTCCAACTCCTAATCTTGTTCCGCCTCTAAATATCAAATTGTGTAAACTGCTGAAAGGCTGACAACTTGAGTAATTAGCAACATGCTTTAAGTTAGCGTAACCGTACGTAGGTTGCTTTTACGATTAATCTTGAAACCTGAAACTAATTTTGACTAATTACAATTGATTACTAGAGACTATGGATTGTTTTAAAAATGAAAAACGTATACCCAGTTAATCAACGTAAACTTCTCGAAAATTCTTGAATATTGCCAAGAATTTCCAGTCCAAAGTGTATCTATTTATCTTATAAATAATAATAACATTTGGATAACCAAATAATTTTATCAAATGACATCCGTTTAACGTAACTATTTCAGTTTTTACAACTTCCTGATGGAATATAGCATTTATGCAATGCCTATTTATATATTTAATTTAAATTTATATTAATTATCGTTCATCTACATCTATACTAATCTATGTATCTATCTATATAAATAAAAGAGAAAGTATGTATGTATGTATGTTCCTTATAGACTCCGAAACGGCTGGACCGATTTTAATGAAATTTTCAGACAATCTTAAGATTGATCCAGCGGAAAATCATGTAAAGTTTGGTGGCGATAGGAGCATTTTTTTTTAACTTTGAACGCGGGTGAAGCTGCTGGTAGAAACTAGTAATAATATCATAAAGAGGAAAGATAGATTTGTATTTTTGTATGTAACGGATAAACTTAAAAACTACTGGACCGATTTCAAAAAATCTTTCACTGTTGGGAAGCTACACTATCTCCGGGTGACATAGGCTACTTTTTGTCCCTGTATTCCCACGGAAACCGGAACTACGCGGGTGAAACCGCGAGGTGTTCGCTTGTTTTTTGTATATGTATTCAATTCGGTGTTAATTATGTATGTTAGCAAATTTTTTTGAAGTTATAGATTTTTTTACAACCAAAGCAATTATATTTTTTTTAAAATCATTGACACTTATATTTTAAATCAAACTACTTGGGTAATACAAACAACATTTAGAAAATACTTATTTTACATTTTGCCCTAATTTTTCTTTATATTCCGAATGCGGGATGAAAAATAAGGTGAAAGTGGCACAAATCTTATAAATTTTCCAAAAAAACAAAACACATAATAAATTTAAATATTTACAATTTTAATAACGTCCCATAGTTCACTTAATTGTGTACCTATGCTTGTTTTATGCCTAACATGAAATAGATATTTATTTCAACATATAAATGGGCAGTACCTATCGCATACTATTTCCTCTTCATTATCTAATTTCTTTCACTATTTATAGCAAACAGGATAACCGCACGATTTCCTCTTCGCAACTTTAGTATCGGTTTCCTTATGTTTAATTACATTGGTAACCATGTGCTCATATTTAAATAGGTAGACAGCTATAACTTAGTCATTCATTTATGAGATCAGTTTCGACAATTTTGAACAATTTAAACAATTAACTAAAACGCTATACGTTTGGAGTTACTGAAACATTGAATATAATAAGATGATACGCTTACAATATTCCGATTAAGGAGCAGACGCGTAAAACAAAAGGTTTCTACCTATGTCGTACCGGAGCTATTCGTCTCACTCACATATTCGACACGGTTTATACTTACAGAATTTTTATTGTAATTTGCTCACCTCTTTGATGTTCAAAACAAGCTCAAGAAACTTAACAATAGATATTTTTTCAAACCCGGGACATTACTCATTAACACCTATCAATGTGAACTATTGTTCTTTTGCGTATAACTAAGTGATATACAAATATAAGATTCTGCGTTAATTAAAATAACAAAGGTGTATAAAAGTTGATACGTATAATTAATTATTGTAATTTACAACGGAATAAGCAGCAAGCAGCGTGTCTGTGATATGGAGCCGGTGTAGGTAAGTATTAATTAGACAGTCAACGGTGCGGATTATGAGCCCGCTTTAGTTCTGAGTATTCATCACATACCTAAGTATGTAGGTACTCGTAGTTATCGTTAACAGACGACATATAAAACCACATGGAACAAATCACAGGCTGCTGGCTGTTATTAATCGCGCTCGCACACATTGTATCGATGCGTGCGGAAGGATCGGAGGCAGCGGGCTGTGCGGGCGGAGGGCGTCGCTGTTATACGAGCAGTGTTTGCAGTGAGTAGTATAAACACGGCCGCGACGCCTCGGGCTCATTTAGTCACTCATCAGCGAGTCTGCGCCCCGTGCAATAGTTCGCATTTTTATGGCAGTGGGCCTACTGTTGTACTTTAGGAAAATTTTTGCACATCGGCCAATGACCGGTCAGCCGGCCGGCGAAACTGAACGTACCTCAGCAGTCACGTGCCCGGGGTGAGGCGCGGCGGCCGACTCGCGCGCAGCCGAACCTTCTCTTATAAGATGCACATTCGCCGCGGCATAGGTGTGGAGCGTGCTGAGCCGAGCGGCATGCCCACGCGTAAACCAGTCCTCGAATTCGCTCGCTAATCTAGTTATAGTGAATAAGACTCTCTGAGTACCATGTAGGATGTCTCACAGCAGCCTAAGTTGTCACTACGACAGCTACCTACCGTCAGATTCATCTCTCGAAACAGACGCACTCAACCGTCATTGGTAAGTTTAAAATATATCCTTATTAATTTAAATATAACGCGATATTGAATTAAACTGAAAAAAATATTATCACATAAATGTTACAAATATACTGTATTTTAATTTGATAAATAATAAGTGTTAAATTATCGGTATTATTACAAATAAAATAAATTAACACGTCTAAATTTTCCTGTAATAACATGATCACATTTCATCAGATATTTTGCCCGAGTACAAAATAAAAATTAGTTCCGTTAGTAACAACATGACGGAAAACTCAAACATTGTCAAAATAAAATAATAATAGGTACCCACTTATGTCAAACTTTAGCTTCCCACCCCTTGTTTATTTAAATGACAAATGTGAAACATACAGTATGGCTTATCATTTCGGTCGTAAGTTACGAGCTGTCGAGAACGGTGTGGACTGTGGGTGTCGTCACTAGCCAGTCGGTACCTACATAGAAAGGTTCTGTTCGCAGCGCGCATCAACAGCTGAACAAAGGTTTACTGAAAAATTAACCAACATGTTGACCAAGCTGGCAGTGACGACGGCGTCACTAGCAAAGCTCCGTACACATAATTATTTTTCTTCAACATGTGCTATGTAAAATCGAAGCCATGGCTAAGGTCGTCGTAGACGCATATTTCCAGTTATATGACCCACATTAACTATAAACAATCCATCGTATAAAGATTGCTTGACATCTTGGCGGACACCACATCATTGTACACACAGACTACCGACATGTTTTTATTCATATATGGACCTATGACTACTGTATGACTCCCTAGAGGGGATGGTCATCATGAGACTGCTATTATCTTTTTAAAACACAATAGGTTTATGTTTTCGGTATGCTTTATTATTAATTTCAGTCACAATATACTTCATTTACTATCAGCTCTTTGTTAATTTGTCATACTGTATCTTATAATTACCATATCAAAACGTATTTCATTGAAAAATCTGCTAGAAATCACTTGTTAATAATAACACTAACAATCATATTGAAGAAGGTGCTCAGTGCCGTTAATGGCAGAAAATGATGGCAATTACTGAAAACAACTCCTGAAGATTTGGCCACAACCTTGCAATGTAAATAAAAATGTAGATATGTATAGTTATGATTGTATAAACGGCACGATTACAACATTTATAAATAGGGAAAAATATACATATTCTATAAATACTTGTTTTTCTCATTTTTTATTTACATTCATTGCTCAAAAGATTTTTTAAATACTATTTACGTATAAAATATTTACGGTACTTATCAATCATCGTATCATAAGGCTTATAACATTTGGATATCTGGTATAAAATCAGCGCTTATTAAAGGTAAACATTGGCCTGTTAAGGTTACACTAGTCGACGGCACGAACTATTTTGTGCGCGGGGTTAAAATGCCTGCTATCTCATCCGACAACTCGTGCGAAAGAGATAGATGATGTGATGAGCAGTAAGAAGCTAGTTCACGCACGAATTAGCACTTCTGCAAGTTTGTACCGAAATGGATGATGATTTAGGACGAAAACGAGACCTTTGGGAGTCTAGATATCATGAAAAAACGACTAAATGTATATTTGCCAAATAAAATAATTATATTTTTGAACTACTAATCGATCCCTGTATGGTGGCCGTTTTGCAATTTTCCTTCTTCTTATGGTATTATGGTATATTGCCGGCCAAAGATGCGTTAAAATTAGTGTTGAAATATGGAACTTTCGACGCTCATAACTTTTAAATATTTTTCTTTGTTACTTTTTTGTTTCCATACAGGGCTAGATAATGATGAGACAAATTGATATCATTTTTTATTTTGAACGTTCATCGTCAAACAGTAGAGTAATACCTAGACTACGTTTGTATGGAAGAATTATCGACTAGTGTAACCTTAATAGTAACGTTTCCAAGAATCGCCTGTTACATTTAAGTGACTAAACATTGACCCACTGCACTGCACGTAATTTGTCGTCGATAAAACCTTTACCATGAACTCACCTTGCGCCATGGATTTATTAAACAATACAGTGTATAATTTCTGTTTTCAACGTTACTGTGACACGTGGCTTGTAACAGCATGGCAGCAACATTACATGTACTCACCATGCGTTTTATTGTCACACATAATATTTATATTTTGAACATAAACGTAGGTACATGTTATCGATTGAACGATATATGCCTAGATGAGGAAACTTGTGTTCCTCCTGTATTAATCATAAAAAAAATATAATTAAATAATATTTATACATTGCACAGGCATTATGAAAATTGTCTGGAATGAACCTTGATGAAAACTGTTACAAACTCGAATGAAAAGTTTATAAATGATGGGACCTCTTAAGTACTAAAAACTAGGTACCCAAAAATAAAATAATACTACGAGTATACATCAACACATGGAAGGGGACCCCATGACTTCTTAAAATACCACCCCGGAACCCCTTCTCTGCAACACTTGTCTTCCAACTCCCTCAAAACAAACACATGTTTTAATTTTAACAACTATCACCTCATTATGACCTACGCTAAATAATATAATAAATTAATAAAAGTGATAGAGGCCAGTATATTTGCATGTATGTAATGTTATTACCTTCGGCGCATGTGTTCAAATTGTAACGTAACGCAACGCCTTTGAGTCGCTGTTATGAATAACAAGTAGTACACCGTTCTTTATAAAGGTTCTGTTACAATGGAACTTCTTACTAAAACCCTTTTTTTTTTGTTTGTATAAAGTTTTATAAATTATTTGTCATGAAAGTTTGGCACTTAATGAATTGTGATGAAGTTTCTGACTATTTGAAGAGCAAAAGAATACCATGTGTTTATAGTTTAAAATACTAGTAAAGAATATATTTTGTCAATCTTAATATTCAAAACTTCAAAAGATATACATTTCAAATTAAAAAAGAATTTGAAACCACCGACACATTTTTATTTCTGCTACATAATTATTAGACACGCTTCAATCGACAAAATTATGAACACTTAATTTATGACACAATATCTTGCGAAAACACCGATTCAAACAGTAAAACGCCCATAACTTTTGAACGGCTAATCCGATTTTCATCAAACATAGCTAAGAACACTCTCAATAAAGTCACATTTCAATAAAAAAGGAATCTAAATCGGTTAATTCGTTTAGGAGCTATGATGCCACAGACAGACACACAAATACACAAACAAAATGAAATTTCAACAAACAATTTTCAACCATTCATAAATAAAAATGTATGAATGGTTGAAAAAATTAAAGGTTGAACGTTATTCATAGATAAAACATTTTTTATGAACAACGCTCAACCTTTCATTGCCAATAGGAACAAATAAAGTCCTAGCAAGAGTACGACTAATCTGTGTTAATTCTATACGTGTCGTGAAAACTGTAAAAGCAGTTGCCAAGCGCAAGCTCCTCGACATGTAACATCAGACCGTGGGAAAATATTTATATACATGTAGGTACCTACGCGGAAGTTAAGCAGAATCGAGAGTTTTATAGTTCTTCAGTCTTATATCGGCCTTTTTAAACGTTCTTTTTATAGCAGAACTCGTTATACTGTGCAAAATTGCTCGAAGCAAAATTAATATCGATTAAATGAATAGTGTTTCACTTTCGTTTTTATAACATGAATGGCCTAGAATTTTCTAAAAATACACGATGCTAATTTTTGGTTGAATTCTTGGCTTATAAAAGCGTTTGACAGCAAATGCAATGAAACAATGTTTATAAATTGACGTAGAAAATATTCAAACAATGTGTCAACGCGAAGCACGTGCAGCGCATAATTAGGCATGTCTAAATTACATTTAAATGAAGTTCTGTGAACTGTCAGAACGCACATCACAAACTTTTTATTTTTTGTAAACGCACGTGATCCTGTGACAAAATTAATTATAACAAAAAGCGTACTCCATCGTCGATCACATCATCGCTTACCAATAGCTGTGATCGTGGTCAAACGCAAGCCTACCAATGATAAAAAACCAGCCAAGTGAGTTTCTTCGAACATTTAGGGTTCCGTAGAAAAGAAAAATCTGATTTACCAATATATTGGATGTTAGTTTAATAAACATTATCACCAAATTTCAAGTTAGTAGGTCAATGGGCAGTTAAAAAATTATTCGGGACAAAATTGTGTGACAGACGACGGACAGTCAGACACGTGAGTGACAGTAATAGGGCACCATTTGGATCCTTCGGGTACGGACTACAGAACCCTAAAAAGAACGCAGCATGAGAACGTAGATTATTATACACCAAAATTGTAACACAACTCTTTCCTTAATTATATGCGTGCATAGATAATATTATCGTTGACAGCGATATCTACCAGCCAACCTTTAGATGGATTGCAAGAACTTTAAATAAAAACGAAATAAGTCTGACTGTTAAATTCTCACGACTTAACGGCTGAAGGAATTCGTATAAAACGTGTCACACGGGTAGATAATGACGTGGAGATACAAAGGATAATTTTTATCCCAGTGGTAGTAAGTATTTTTCCTTGGAATAATAAAACACCTTTTAGGCGGGTGAAGTTTCAGTAAGACTCTAGTAACTATATACATATAATATAATAAATATCAATTATATATGTAACATAACTAATTTACCAAACTCAATTATTAATGTCCCGTGGCAAAATGAGTAATCATTTCGCTCTATTGTCACAAGCGTACTCCATCGTCGATCACACGCTAGTCAGCCTGGTGACAGACAGACACACATGCTATCGTTGACAGCGATATCTACCAGACAACCTTTAGATGGACTGCAAGAACTTTAAATAAAAAGGGAATAAGTCTGACTGTTAACGACTAAACGACTCTCACGACTAAACGGCTGAAAGAATTCGTATAAAACGTATCACACGGGTAGTTTTTTTTTTTTTTTATAATAGATATCAATTATATAGGTAACATAGCTAATTTACCAAACTCAATTGTTAATGTCCTGTGGCAATGAGTAATCATTTCGCTCTATTGTCATAAGCGTACTCCATCGTCGATCACACGCTAGTCTAGCTATCAAGGTTCATGTGACACAGCCTGGTGACAGACAGATACACATGCTATCGTTGACAGCGATATCTACCAGACAACCTTTAGATGGACTGTAAGAACTTTAAATAAAAAGGGAATAAGTCTGACTGTTAACGAATAAACGACTCTCACGACTTAACGGCTGAAAGAATTCGTATAAAACGTGTCACACGAGTCGTTTTTTTTTTAATAATATATATCAATTATATAGGTAATATAACTTATTTACCAAACTCAATTGTTAATGTTCCGTGGCAATGAGTAATCGCTCTATTATTATAAATTATTTGTCAAGGTGACACACGACTGTATCAACAGACACGTATTAGGATAGACCCGCGACGGCTGTAACTTGTGTAAAAGTAGGGTATGTGTCACATAACTCATTGATATTCAATTGGGCAGAAGCTCTTCTTTTATTACAACTAGCTTCTGCCAGCGGTTTCGAGAGAGAATATATTTCCGGTATAAAAAGTAACCTATGTGCTAAGCTCAACGTGCTATTCCTGACTATCTATCACTGTGGAAAATTTCATCCAGATCCGTCCAGCTGTTTGAGCATGAAGAAGTAACAAACATACAAACACACACACACAGACCCACTCATAAACTTTCGCCTTTATGATATTAGCGTGAAGTATGTGTACAAATTACTTAAGTTACGTTCAAAATAAACTTAGTATAGATATATTCTTTTAATAGATTGTAATTTGCATGGAATAAATAAAGCTTTATTATTATTATATTATTATTATGTGATTGCAGATAAACCACAAAAGAATAGCAACTGAAATAAATGACCTGAGGGGTGACCATAAGCTCTTAGAGCGTTATCAATTTGATATCGAGTAAGTGACAGATGTATACAAGTCATATACATCTGTCCCTTATTCGATCTCAAATTTATATCGCTCTAAGAGCTTATGGTCACCCTCCTGTATGTTAATAAAGTTTATTTACCTAAACCACAATATTGTTGAATGGAAAAAATAAATAAATAGGAAATAAAATATTACAGGAAAACCTAAATAGGTCATTAGTTAAAAATAGACATCCTATTACTATCCCGCTAATTATTATACATGTGAAATTTTTGTTTGTGCTTCAATCACGCAAAAACAGCTGAACGGATTTGGATGAAACTTTGCACAAAGATAATTCATAACCTCGATTAGCACATAGCACCCTTGGGATAATAAAACACTATTCCCGAGGGCGAAGCCACGGGCAGAAGCAAGCACAATAAAACCCACCAGCATTATCATCTCTTCGTTCTTCGACTTCAGTTTGAAAGACTTTCAATTTTGTCAGACTTTAGAACTTACAAACACAATCAGTTTGTGCCATGATGGCAGTATTTCGTTATGTGTTTTTAAGAGCAGTCTAGAGATTGGTGATACAGCTGTCTTACTTGCATCTTTGGCAGTCGTTACTGGTCGTCAGAAACCCGAAAGTCTATCATCCAGTCTTGCCCACCCGAAAGTAGCATAAAATAGTGGTAAGGCTTCATTCTGTTAAGACTGGAAGGCGACCCCGTCCCGCCAAACATAAATGAAAAAACAAAATACAACCGACTTCCAAAAACACTAAAATTGTAAAATAACTTCAATTTTGTAAGTCGGGGTTCGTGTTTTCGTTTCTTCGTTTTTTTGACTCCGACTGCCGAAATTGAAGTTATTTTTTATTTAGTAGTATTTTAAGTTGCTTATATTTAAAAAAAAGGTTTTATTTTTCACTTTTTAGTTGTGGTACATAATGGGCAAGTTCTATAGTAAACGGCCCAAGTGATGCCAGAATAGATTAACCGAATAACAAGAAACATGAACATAACCAGTGGAATGAGAGTATACCAGGGTGAACTGTACAAATATGCGTACTCCTTTAGAGCGTACTGGCGTGATTTTATGTTATTAAATGGTGTAAACAATAAACAGGCATGCGATTGCAGCAATCCCGAGGGATTTGCCGACATTTATTGAAGAGTTCTGTTGTATATCGCCGAAATTCTTCAGCAGATCTTCACCAAATTTAAATGGAACCAATCCAGCCAGTCTTTCAAACAATAAAAGATTATTTTAAATCAGTCCTCAATTGATGCAGAAATAGATGAACAAAAATAAAAAGAAACTTACAGCCGAACATAGAACCACCTCAATTTTGGAAAACCTGATAAAAAGGCTTTGCAAGTTTGATGAAACAATGTTAAAAACGTGTCTGTCACGAAGTCAACGAAACTGAGAAATCTTTCTAGCAGTACTTAATTTAAAGTAGAATATTAAGGTGTGAGGAAAATGTTTTACAAAAATCCTTCAAATTTTACACTAGCCGTAACATTTCATATATCAACTGCCTACAACTTTTTGACTAACTGTCCGAATTCTTGATAATTTATAAAAGATTGCGACGAATTGAGAACCTCCTCCTTTTTTGAAGTCGGTATATTTATTTATTTATTTAACTTACACACACTATCTTACAGGTTTAACTCAATACAAATATAAATGTATATTTATTATATAAACCTAAACTTCTAACACTATTAAAATCTTCTAAACTAATATAAAATAAAACTTTACTTATCTAAATTTTAATTAATTATAACTAACAAAACGACATACTCGTAAGTATATGCTTTGTGCGTCAGATATTATTTTCCAGAAGTCATTTGTGCATGCTTCTTTACTCCATTTTTACACTCTCATACTGTATACATATTCTTAGTATTGAAATTACAGACAAAACTCCAACACATGATAAAAGGATTCCATTATTCTTAATAGCGCATTGTAACTTGCGCCGTTCACTGGTAACCAAGTGTCAAAATATGTGGTGACAGTTTAAATATGCATGTTTCAAACCGGTTGCTTTTGAAGCGTCTATAATGCAAATTAAATTTGCATCAAGAACAAATAAAACGGTAGTTAACAGCTCCTCAGCGCACTGGATCGCGAAAATTTGTTAGGATGGATGGATGGAGTTACTCTTACAAGCAAAAACTACTGAACGGTTTTTGATGAAACTTTACAATATGTCATAGCTTAAACATCAGTTTCTATGACACCTATCTTATAGCTATTAATTTATAACAATAAAAGTACATATTGATACAACGCGAGTGCAGTCGCGGGTGGGAGCTAGTAAATAATAATGTGTTTATGTTGTCAACAGGAATGGAAGTGTATCAGCAAAAGCGGAAGGGCCTTCGCGCCGCAAAAGCAACCTCCACAATGCCATGGCATCGGACATGGACTCCTCTTGGGGTAATTTTCCTTTCATTTGCGACGTTTACTTGAATGACATTCAGTTAATTTTAAATGCAATTATTTAAGTCCTTTATGTTGCAAGAAACGTGACAACTAGCCAAGTTGCTTTGTACGAGGCTAAAATGCAATATTAATTAAAATAAATCCTTCATTTATGAAAAATTTCCACTCTTGACAGCTTCTCGCACCACTTCGTAATAAGAAGTAGGAGTACCCAAAAAAATCTGGTACTTGAGAGCCAACTAACGACCGGAACCAATATAACCCAGATTGGCGGAAGGTTCTGAGACCTTGTTACAATTTTCCATAAACTTTACTGCAATTTATACTATGAAAGCAATTGCAAGGTCAACTGATAGACGGTTATTAAGGTAAGATGTAGAAACAGCAGGTGTCTTGTACATACTGCTGCTGGTTCCCACGACGTGATCGATCGCCACGCCGGCTGGCACTCGCCTTCTGACGCTCCACTGTCCGTCCACAGATCGCCAGGCACACATCGAAGGCAGATTTAAGAAATATTCCACGACATCCTCCGTCTACTCGAAGAAGGCGCTGTCACAACAAAGTGAATACATCGAAAGGTATGCCTTGTATATGCATGATTTTACACTGCTCATATCCAAATCTTTTGTTATTTTGAAAGTTTTCGAATCCTCAGTAGAAAGTTGCGCTTTCAACTCAAATTCCAATCAATTGGCCATAGTCCAAAACAATCGCGAAAGGTGAATTATGCCAAACTTGTTGAAACTAAATAATACACGTTGCTTAAAGTTGTTACAAAAATAACTTTAACCGAGAACTTCAATAGTACGTAGATATATCTGATTAAAAGGTATGTAGGTCGGTCTAAGTGGGTCATACTATATTTCAGCCAACAGCACCAATCTAGTCACAACTTCTGCCACAATTTGCTTAGCTTTAAGTGAAGTGCTAGCAAATGAGTTAGGAGCAACTCCATGTATGGGTTCGAGTAGGCTTCTTTATGTGCATTTTGAAAAGGTTTGCGACAAATTGTACGTGGCAATTAGTTATATCTACGTTTACTTCAAAACCTTGACGATCGATAGATGATGGAAGAGCAATTATAACTTCGCGCTGTTTTATTCAACACATTGTAGGAATGTTTTATTTAGCTTATTGAATTGTTGTCTCATTTCTGGGATGACAAAATTTCACATTAGGATTCAAATAAAGAAAAGTTGTTTGTAGCATTAGATTTAATTGTTTTGTTATGCATGCTTGCTGTGCAATGTTTATACTATGTGTTTGTTTCCCCTAAGCTATTGGATTTGTTTATATGATATGCTAACTAAAATTTTCTATTTAGATCTTGGTGGTACGCTTGTTGCGCAAAGTGCCATTCAGAGGAATCCGGCATTCCCTCGTGGGAGCCACCGAACTGGCAGAAGGTCTGCCCCTACCCACTATGTCCTTCCTACCGGCAATTCGCACAAAACGTCGCAGTATTAATTATTGGTAAGCTACATCTATTTATGTTCCACATGCATAATTTCACAACGGCGGCGTCCATGAAACCATTAATTACTAGGTGCCCATGAAACGATAGATTAGATAGTTAGTATATGCCAATTAATTAAAACGAGTGTTACGTGTGGGTTTTCTTGAAGAGTCTACCCAATTCAATACTAACTTTTGAGGGCATGTGTTATAAAAAAATTAAAGTATCTTACAGCTTACAACTAGTTACTAGCTACTTATTTTAACGCTTAAGAATAGTTAAATCAGGAATAGAATAAACCACTAAAATCATGTGCGCGCGGATCTTCCTGGGAAAAATCCCCGGGTCTAATAGTGTTATTGGGAAATACCCAGAATTTTCTGACGGTGTTTCCGTCAGGCAATTGTACAGTCTGGATTTGAAGCCCCGTTTAGCATTAGGCTAGCCTCTAGAAAAATGTGGGTTAACTCAACACTTGTGGATGAAAGGGAAGACTCTAAAGAATACGACATGATTTTAATGTAATTCATATTGTACAGGCATATTGGTATGGGTGACGGTATGGATCGTGATGGGCGAAACGGCTGCCCCCGGCGGCCAGCTGTTCTCCTTCGCCGTTCTGACCCTCGTCGCCTACTTTGGGGGAATGCTCATGCTGAAGATCACCACCTTGCCCGCCCTCATAGGGATGCTGATAGTAGGCATCATCATGAAGAACATCGGCCTCGTCAACTTTGACGAGACTTATCAACACGTTGCATCCTATATCAGGTAGGTTATTATTAATATGCATGGACTTGTCTTCTATAACATAATTTAAATACTGGAAACTAGACTAAGAATATATTGTATTTAGTCCTTTTATATTTTGGTTCCTCAATAATTTATCAATTGAATTATTCCAGATTTAAATATTTGTAATTGAACTATTCCAGAAAAATTGCTTTAACCATCATCCTCACGCGAGCTGGGCTGGATCTAGACCCGACTGCTATGAAGAAGTATTTCCTCACCGTCATCAAGCTGGCCCTCATCCCCTGGACCTTCGAGTGTGTGCTGTGCGCCGTTCTTGCTTACTTCTTCCTGGGATTGCCCTGGGACTGGGGTGAGTAGCTAACAGTTTCAAATTCCTTTTAATAAGGGAAAACCCACCTTACCATTAATCAAGGGCAAAACAAAAAAATAATATCAGCCTAGGGTATTTAAGAAGTAGTCACATATTGTGGTATGCAGAAAAAGGTTTTCTGTAAGAGATTGCCCTGTGCGATAAGACCGCCCATTGTACACTTATCTTTATAAATGTTTTGTCCTGTAATTATTTAACTCGTGTACACTAATTATATAATAAATAATAATGAATAAATTATTACATATTATATCCTGCCAAATAAATGTAAAAGTAAATGAATAATATGATTGTTACTCTTTCAAGCACACGACCATTGGATTTGGTTAGTATTTGTAGCATACAGATAGGCTATGACCTGAATTCATATGTAGTAGAATACTTTTAAACGAGTTCAAGAAATAATTTCTTGAAATTGCATGAATTAAACTACGGGCACATAGTTAGCAAATAATATAGCATTGAAATGGACCTTGATCTTATTACCGCTACTTCTAGATACCTAGAGTAGATATCTACGTACGTATAGACATAGAGAGAACCTAAATATTGATGTGACTAGAACACAATAGAATTAGACGACAGACAGAGTTAAGTGGACCAACGGTCCGTAAAATCTTCACAATGAATGATTTCAGGCAGATATTGCCTTAGGAACACAGTTTACAATGTTTAACAAATTGAAATGTAGATTTTTGATATAAATTATTTTAATTATATGTTAAAGCTTAAACAGGATTTGTCAGTTCAGACAAAAATGCATTTTATGATATCACAAAGACTAACAACACATTCCGATCGAATCGCCTCTCGATGATATTGGCCGATATTTAATGATAACTGGCATAGCAGAAAAGTCGATCGACGACGACTGATCGATTCTACCATCGATCGATGGCATCAATGAATTAACTACCGATTAGTTTTGGCACTTACATACACCCATGACTCCTGTTTTATTGCATCCAATAGCTAACAAAACGCCTTTGTAATAAGATACATTTTTCAACCTTCCAGCTTTCCTGCTGTCATCAATCATCGCAGCTGTGTCCCCGGCGGTGATCGTACCTTGCCTGTTTCGACTCCGCGAGAAGGGCTACGGGGTGTCCAAAGGCATCCCGACCCTGGTGCTCGCCGTGTCAGGTGTGGACGATGCCGCTAGTGTCGCCATCTTCGGAATCGTCTCATCCATCATGTTCTCCAGTACTACGCTTACTATGAATATTATTCAAGTACGTATTCTTTTGTAAATATTTTAATTTGACATTGGTTTTTTTAAGCTGAGGATATTATTGTTGCCTCACACTAAAATTGGGCTCGTTTTGTAAGTCCGTTAAAAATTTACCAGACCCGAAGCACGTAGGTTTTCAAGAAATTCTGCGAAAAGACATGTAGTAATGTGTTCCAATAGTTTAAGATTTTTAACAGCATTCATTAACTGTAAAACTATGCCACTTGACCAATTAATTGAAATGCGACGATTACATAATACAGCTGATAGATTAATGAACGATTTTGAGCAACGGAACGAGTCTAATCGAGTTTAACGAGTTATCCAATCAAGACCATTTCTGACACTATAATTGACATTTAAAAAGAAAATATAATTCAAAAGTAGTATGTATATTTACTGCTATGTGTCTGATATTGAAATTGCTATTAAGCATATCGTTTAAAAAATTAATTAATTGTATATTTTAATAATTTATTTTCATAATTATTATTATAAATTTATGAAATATAGGTATGTGGAGTTTAGCAATATTGCAACTCTAATTAACTTGCAATAATATTATCCCCCTTTAGTTTGTTGTTTGTTTGATATATGACATATTATAGTTTTACATACCTAAGCGGAAAACGGAAGCTGTAACAACTTCCAAAATGATAAATATGTTTATCTAAATGATTATTTATTTTAGGTATGCAGATACGTTCTGCAATATGAGTCATTTGTCATATTTTAATGCAACTGTCTTCCTTATATAATTAAATAACGAATGTTCCTTATCAATAAATATTAGCTACTACTATTAGGTATTGCTAAAATGGTCATTTCTAAATAGAAATTGCTTGTATTTTGCATTCTACTTCGTTTACCAAGTTCGAAAGCTTACACAGATCACAGAGGCCTTCACATTTACACATAATAACTCACAAGTAGGTACATTAAAACCGCACTGTAGAAAACTATTTGCAAATATCTTTACTTTAACACTTTCCAACCAACAGCTATTTTCACACGAACATTTTAAACTTACAACACATTTTGACAAAACATAATGCTTACAGGGAAGTTCCTCATTAACCATAAAAGAAAACCGGGTTTACCTATAAATACTATTTAAATGTACAGCCACATCACACGAATATGTACATTACTCAAGTTAGGAAAAATTATAACAACGCTACAAATAATATCCTCAAAAAAAAACGGAGAATACTTTAATGAAAGTACTAAATGATCCTTAACTCAAAGCACTAAAAGGATTGTATACTAAAGTGTGACTAAAGGTAGTTAAAGTCTTTGTTGATTTTACTACACAGCATAGTGGTGAGTATGAGTCACAACAATAGACGAAGTTGCCGCTATGATTAGAGAACAAAAGGAACATCCTGTTACACCGATATACTAACTGTTGAATCTGCTAATTTGCCAGTAGCTTGTTACTTATTGGCAGGTTTTTTATACGTCAGGGTGTAGTTGTTAATACCTAAACAGTAAGAGCCTAGCTTATATCCTCTCATGGCAACGTTAATTTAAGGATTTTTCTGGGTTCCATGCCTAAAGGATAACAGTGGGTGATCTGTAATTATGTATGGGTTTCGGTTGATTTGAACGCGTTGCGCATAAAGAAGGCGTAGACGTATTACTTTTTCTGTTGTATAAGTGCCAGCTAAAGCAAACGCCTTCTTTACTTTTGCCACTTTTCCCGGTCTAATGAGATTCATGCAATCCTTTAAAAATGGTACTAACTTACTTCGGCCAGAGATTCAGCATTGCCATTCAACGTGGTAATGCTGTCAGCTGTAGCGTTCTGGGCACATTTCCCATTTACATCAACGTGGAAGAATTTTATATTGCGCAATGAGACCTTTTGCCTGCCCCTTTGTATATAGGTTTGTTTTAGTCTTGTTTTTGAATATTCAATTGTATATATTAAAGATTAGGTAATAGAGGATTCAACTGTTTTCTTAGGTTAACTAACTTATCCTTCTCTACATCTCTTTCTGGATCTCCCGCGTTGCCATTTGCTGCTGTTTGAGACTGTGTGGTTGTTTTGCTGAAAGCTCATTTAATAGTAAAAAAGCTAGTCATTAGCTGTCAACTTCGCTAGCGAATGTAAAGTCGACACTAACACTACAGAGAGTATCGGACATTTTATTCATGACATCACTGTATGCAACCTTAATAATAATAAATTAATAAAAAGCATTTCTATTAATTTTCAGGGCCCGCTTAGTGTGATCGGTGGTATAGTGCTGGGAGTGTTATGCGGTTACCTGGTGAAGTTCGTTCCTGAGCGCAATGACGCCTTCCTGGTGCCTCTACGAGTGTTGATGCTGTTGGCTGGTGGCCTTATGATGGTGCTGGGCTCGGAAGAGATCGGGTGGGGTGGTGCTGGTAAGCATACGTTCCTCAAATGAAATCTATAGCGTATACCATAAGTTCGGAGTAGGAAAATACGAAAACTCACACCAATCCTATATTTATCTACATTGAAGATGTTAATGAAGAATAACTTTCAGAATCACAGACGGCAACAAACAGTTAATCAACTTCGATTACCCGCCATATAAAACTAAACTCACGATTCCTCAGAATTTACAAACACAAAAGTTGACAGACGTAAAGACGAGCACGTTGGTCTTATTAACTGAGTAATTGTAAAAACTGTAGTCAACACATACGGATGATTGTTTTCCACGGCTAGTGCTTGCCTTTCACCGAACAATGCCTTGTTATAAGTCAATGACTGTGTTGACAACCGATAAAGTCAAGGAAACAATGTGAATTGGAAAAGGGTATCATACGCATGATTTATTTTGTTCTCTGTTTAATATTTACATGTCTTTCACGTGTTTTGTGTTCGATGTAATTCGTTTGGTCATGTTTATAGTATTGTAATGCTAACGATCATGACTGTACTTCCGGTATTGTCCTAATAGTCGTGGTATACCTCTCTACTCCTCAAGCCTCTCCGTATATGTTGCCCCCTTGGCGCTACGTCACTAAAGGCTAGCGACTGTTTATGCCATTAATTGAGTGTGCAAGTCATCCCCTGACATTTTATAACCGTGTAAATCAACAGTGGTCAGGCAGGGGCCAATAGTCCTTCTGTAGTTTTAGGTAATGGATCCACGAGAGCTCTCAAACGCATAAACCCAAGTAAATGTCTTTTGTTTCAATATTCTGCAATAGTCCTGCACCAGCCGGGTATTGTCCTTGGGTGCTCACTAGTGCATACAGGGATAATTGCCGGTTTATGTCACATTTCATCCTACAAGTCTAACAAGGCCTCTGCGAGTTGGTTTCGGCCCCTGGTACGCCTTTCAAAGGTCCGGGGCTTATAGGTCCCGATAATCTCAAAGTAATAAAAAATAATTAATCTACTAAGTTCTGAAGCTACCATTTTATTGGTTTCGCTGATGTTCCTATGATTACTATGATTTCAATCGCTGAACAAACACAATCTACAGTTTAAAATCTGACTGGTTTGATTGCAATTTCTCAAGTGGAAGTAACTACATAATTTTAATTCTTACAACTTACTTCTTCAGGACCATTGGCCGTCATCGCATTCGCGTTCATCGCTTGCAAGAATTGGACAGATCTCGGCTGGGAGTTAGAGGACAACCCTGTGGCCACTGCCTTCGAAATCTTCTGGATGTTCTTCGAACCTATGCTCTTCGCAGTTACCGGTGCTCAAGTCGTTGTAAGTATACCTACACTGACCTTGCGAGTACTATCTTCACCATTCATATTTATATCTACATTATTATATGTCCTATATTATTTAGTGTTAGCCCAACAAATGTTCTTCTTTGATTCTGTCAACCGTACCACCTGCTCTGACCTGTAATTCCCCACCATCCATATTTCCTTTAGCGTCCTGTTCCACATTTATATACTCCCATTCATATGTACAACATATCTTAGTACCAATTTATTAGAGATCACAGTCAGCAGTATAGACTACGATGGTACAGTAGTAACCTATATTCGAGTAACATAAACGTTCCGCTAGAAAATGTTTATGTTCTTCAATTAGATTCAATTATGTTTCATCAGTATTTACAAACAATATGAGTACCTATTATACCTATTGAGGATAATCCTCACACGCACGTGTATGGAATGTATGATTACATCACTATCATAAGAGTCAATACAATATCATTTGTTGTGACCTAGTTATGAGGTTATACTTATAATTTTACTAGGTTTAAAAAAGAGCTCTTGATAAAATCTTGTTGAAGGTTTGAAGCTTGTTTAACGTAGACAGACCTTCTGTTGTACAGTAGACGAACGAATCATAAGATGGCAGCCTCGTGAATTGATTTTTGGTCACTGCAGCAATTAATATTGGCCACAACAATATTGTAATCTATTTCATCTAATCTGTTAGAATCGCAAGCTTCGTTTTCTCCTGAAAAACGTATTATAAATTTCTAAAACACTTTGCAATTAATACTGTACAAGTCTCAAGAGACCAATAAAATATACCCGACTAACCAAATATTACTGCCTTTTTTCAACAAACCTTAGTCTCCTTTACACCATAAAAAAGAGGCAAGGGCTTAAGTAGAGTGAATTTGCGTAAAATTACAAATTACTTAATCCAAAAATCTTATTCCTATTCAGATTGCTGACCTGGAGCCTCGCTTGGTATTGATTGGCGGTGGTATTCTGGTGGCGTGTGTCGTGCTTCGAGCCATCCTCACGAGTGCCTGTGCAGTGCGCAGCAACCTCAACATGAGGGAAAAGATCTTCGTCGGCCTTGCCTGGATGGCCAAAGCTACAGTACAGGTAACGAAAAACGAAAACACTAAAACAACAGAGTGTTTCAATAAAAAAGTTAATTCAAAATAGAAGTATCAATTTAAAGGCCACTGAAGTCTCTTGTGATTCTCGCCGAGAAAGGAGGTGCTATAGTGCATGTCCCAACAGTGAAAACATTATAGCATGGAGTCACTAGTACGAGTACCAAAAGCTTTTCAACAAAATTTTCAAATACCAAGATAAAGAAACACTGTACAAATACTAAACGGCTGTTTTTCTTCCAGGCCGCTCTAGGTCCAGTGGCTTTGGATGAGGTGCGCAAGATGGCCGGCGGGGAGCCCGACCCAGTGATGATAGCGTACGCGGAGACCGTGATCACAGTGTGTATCATGTCCATTGTCATCACCGCGCCTATCGGAGCCATAGTAATCACGCTCACAGGGCCAAAACTACTCTCGAGAACAACCAAGCCACCTGTATTAGAAGGTAAGATATTTTGTGTACTTTACTGTGTTTTAAAGTCAAAGTCAAAATTGTTTATTTCAATTAGGCCATCGAGCGGAACTTTTAAACGCCGAAATTTTTATTTCAAAAATAATAATTGAATCTACTGTCCATTCTTAAAGGTAGATTGTTATGAAAAAAAAACAGACAAGAAACACCATTCCGACTAGTTTCAGAATATACGTTAGATAAATATTGAACAGTGTTGTACAAGAGTCCTTTCTAGATAAACACTTACGATGATGAGTCGTTTGCAAAAGTACCTACATAGTTCATAATTAGTAGTTACTGAGAAAAATAGTTGTGACATAGTAGAATGCACCATTCCATTCTGGTTTAATTGCATAAAATAAAAGAATAGTATTTTTAATTTCATCAATCATTTAATACATAACATGTTTCTAGATCAAACATTAAATTATTCTATCAACGTAGAACACATAATAACATGATAATAAGATCCAAAGATCAAATACGTTTTTATTTATAGAATAGGTACAGAGATAAAACTTAAATACAATATGTTTACATTTTAATACAAACGATTAATAAGAGAAGTTTTGTGGTGGTACTCTTCGGGGATCATACGATCCACTGCTATTGCTTTGAGGATAGAAGAAATTATTTTGGCCCTGATTATTATAATGAGGAGGAGAGTTTGGGATACTAGGATTATAGGAATTACTGGGAAACTTTCCATCAGGCCCAGGGAAGTAAGGCGAAGCTTGTGCTGGTTGAGCGCTAGGGTAGTTGGGATATGGATTAGGACGAGAATTATTATAAGAAGGATACTGACTTGGATTGTAATTAGGGGGTCGTTGGGCAGTCGAATTGAACGGTTGAACTGGGTGACTGTTACCAGATGATTGAGGATAGTTGTTGTAAGGCGATTGGCCAGGCCGAGGATTGTAAGGCGCCAGTGGAGTAGTGAAACTAGAACCTGAAGCGTTTGGAGGTCTGAAACTACCCGTATTGGGCTGAGAGTTAAAAGTTTGGTTTTGGAACGGATATTGTCCATTTGGTGGTCTATACGGACTTCCTGCAGACGTGCTATTGTAGGATGGGAAGTTAGGGCGAGGATTGTACGGGTTCTGACCAGTGGAAGGGTTATAAGAGCCTTGATTGGGATTGGGGTGACCTGCATTTATATTGTAATTAGGATTACCTGGTTGAGATGAGTTTAAACTGTTTGTGTTCCATTGTGGAGGCTGCTGTGGGAACTGGCCTTGACCAGGAGGTCTAAAACTAGGCTGCTGTCCATTTTGTCCGTAAGGATTGTAACCAGGCTGCTGTTGATTTGGGTTTTGATCGGAATGATTGTAACCAGGTTTCTGATTTGGGTTTTGAATAAAAGGATTATAACTCGGTTGGTGCTGGTTTGGGTTTTGTCCGTAAGGATTGTTACCAGGTTGTAATTGATTTGGGTTTTGACCGGAATTATTGTATCCAGGTCGTTGATTTGGATTTTGAGTATAAGGATTATAACTAGGTTGCTGTTGATTTGGGTTTTGGCCGGCAGGATTATAGCCAGGTTGTTGTTGATTCGGGTTTTGACCTGAAGGATTGTAGCCAGGCTGCTGTTGATTTGGATTTTGAGTATAAGGATTATATCCAGGTTGCTGCTGGTTTGGGTTTTGAGCATAAGGATTGTAACCAGGTTGCTGTTGATATGGATTTTGACCGGGACCATTATTGTTAGGTTGTGGTTGATACGGATTATACGGGGGCCCTGAAGGTAATTGTGGGTACAGCGGTGAATATTGGTGAGCCGCTTGCCGTGTCTTCCGCAGCTTTACCGTGTCGTCTGCGTCTCCGACGATAGTGTTCTCCTCATTTCCATCTTCATTTTCATTCTGTTTTTCCTCGATTGTTCTTAAAATTGCACCGATGTCGTCCTCGGGTAGAACTTCAACATCGTTTTCCTTTGCTAGCAAAGGTTCCACGAGTTGCAGAGATTCTAGGTCAAAATTACTGTGTGGCAATTTTTCGGTCACTGTCACTGGATCTTCTTGGTTAATTCGCAAACCACAAATACCACTGCATAATACTGTCACTATTATAGCTGCAACGGGTCCATGCACTATCCTCAACATTTTAACGTCTTTTGAGTACCGACATAAGCACAATACTCACAAAATAATCGGATAAACTTCGACCTTATTTATCTTACAATTCACGGTATGCGCGATAGACTCGACTACTCGCGTCTGAACCTTGCTTGTTATTAGCAGTATATCTACATGCCTTGGAGTTTTATACTGATTTTCCTGCTATAGATATATGTTTGCTCATGTGTAAAGAATGTGTTTACGTATTTAGCTACTTAACATGTGAATTATTTTGTGCAGGATGGAGACGATCCCACAGACCGTCCATTCGCGACATATCGATCATCGACGAGGAGGAGGTGGCGGAGCGCGACGCAGAGGCGGAGGCCGAGGACTCGCGGCCGAGCAGCCCCAAGGCGCGCGCCGCCGCCACCAGCAGCACGCCCGCCCCCATCACCGTGCAGCCCGGACACAACAGCTCTTGATTGCACTAAGCCCCAACATACTTCGATCTTTGATGCCATTCCATTTGCGACCTTGTTCGGACCGACCTACTTTAGTATTAGCTGCTCATTTATGGTCTTGTATAAGTCTTTGATACAGGGATTTAGCAAAACGATTCTAACACGAAGCCTTTCTGCAAACGATTCGTACTACGATGACGTCAGTCAGTCTTTACGAAACATTCAAACGCCTATCTGGCATACTAAAATATAGATTCGCTTAGTCGGGTCTCATCCATATTTTTTTTCAATTTACGAGATTGGTTACGAGCTCATGTAAGAATTGCCTAGAGATGCTTATCTAACCAATTACTGAGGAGTTTCGCCATTTTGTGGAGATTGATTTTGTTCTTTTGTTGTTGCAAAAAATTGTTGAACTGCACTTTATTCAGTGAAATCATGAAAATTTTGTTGATATATTTTAAGTATCATACTATTTATTAATTAACTACTATTGTGAGTAAAACTAAGGACCAGTAAACTTATTTCCTAAACAATTTTCAACGTTTTAAAAAACATGTTTAAAACAATTTGATTTAGGTACTTAGAGGGTTTAGGTTTAAGATATTGTAGTTCTATAACTTAACGTTCATGTGATAAAGGTGTATACTTAATTATTTGGTGTCTTAAAAACCTCGCTAGTGAAGTTTAATTATTACAATTTATTATGAAATATTACCACTGTAAGAACATATTTAACTTATAAGTACGTTTGTCTACTATATTCCTATAAGTTTTATTTTGCATAGTGGTCATCAGTATTGCTATTATTTATGAAAACAATTTAGTTTAGGTATCAGGACGGATATTGTTAATGTTATTCGGTACAAACAATTAACTATTTAATGTAAGGCTCGATGCAGCATATCCATTGCTCATTGTCGATATGTATTTTAGATGATTAAGTAGTCTGTATATTATGTGTAAAAACGTTTCTTCACTTAAACATGTACGTACGGACACCACGACGTACTGATTAGTTTTGTATTGTATCATTTGTAAATAACACCCCAAGTCACATTGTCATGTAAGTAATTATAAAGCATCGTGAAGTTCAATTATTTTAGAGTGAACTGTGGGACCAATTTATTTTTAAATAATACCCCGATTAATAAATTGAAATTATAAATATATAACACAGCAGACATCGCCTATCACAAAAGTATTATTAAATAATATTATAAGGTCATCCTCATCACTGTCTGTTTTCCACACTTTATCACATTTAAAAAGAAAAGATGTTTTAAATATCATTATGAAATTATCGAAAAAAGTATAAAAGCAATAAAATATTTACAAAGACAACCGATTGTTGTATGTTTATTTTAGTATAAGTGCCCTCAAAAATCCGGAACAAGAAAGTGAAAATTAAAAGTGCCTGCTTGCGCTTGACCACTATCTCACCTGATGGTAAGCGATGATGTGGTCGACGATGAAGCACGCTTGCCTAGAAGAAACCTATTCACTCTTGACTTAAAGACTCCCAGGTTGTAGCCAGCAGGCAATACAGACTCCGGCAGGGAATTCCACTCCTTTGCTGTACGCATAATAAAAGTATTCCCAAAACGTTTGGTGCGTAAGGGTGGGATGTTCACCATGTACCGATGACGCATCGCCGTACGTCTTGTAGATGGAGATGGAACGGGCTAGGAGGAATTAGTTCATGCAATTCCAACGCACACTCCCCGAAATGTAACCTATAAAAAACCGACAGGCTGGCAACCCTGCGCCGATGTTCGAGGTTCTGGAGCCTAGATTCGACGAGTACTTCATTGCCAATGAGCCTCTTGGCCCGTTTTTCGATCGATTTAAGTGCATTCAGCTGGTACTTGCCATATCCGTCCCAGAGATGAGAGCAGTACTCCATGCATGATCGAACTTACAAGTTGAACTGTTCTGGTGTGAAGTGCCGTCTCACCTTCGCGAGGATCCCCAATTTTTTGGCTGCCAGCTGAGCTTTTGCCTCAATGAATGGACCGAAATTGACCGTCGATGTCAACGTAATGCCAAGAACCTCAAGATGGTCCATTATCGGCACTTTTACACCTCGGAAAAAAGGAGCCGGGTGGAATTGACTCCTTTTAGCGGAAAAAAGACACGCCTGGGTCTTAGCAGCATTGAACTTGACCAGATTGGCATCGCCCCATTCGGAGACTGCCTTCAAGGACAGATTCAAGCGCCCAACCAAGGCCTCCCGGAGAGACTGGATCTGAGGTCCAGTAACGCGCACGTCGGACACGTATCTCTCAGCAACAGTGCTGTCGTCCGCATACCCAAAGGTTATAGCAAATCGTTTATGTGCAGCAAGAACAATGTTGCTGAGAGTACCGAACCCTGAGGGACCCCGGCATTAATACACAGTTGGTCAGATGAGCGGCCTTCAATTACCACTCGAATGGACCGGTTCCTCAGGAAGTCTGCAATCCAATCACACAGACCACTGGGCAGACCGAATACAGGCAGCTTACCAATATAAGGCTTTCATGCCAGACCCTGTCAAAAGCCTTCGAGATGTCGCGGGTTCGATTCCCGCACGGAACAAATATTTGTATGACCTACAAATAGTTGTTCCGGCTCTGGGTATATGTGATTTTATTTGTCTGTAAACGCACCCACCCACGCCTCTCGATGGCCTCACTCCAGATGTGAATGGCATACGCTAGAAGATCCCCAGTTGACCGATTTTGGCGGCAGCCATATTGGCGGTCACTGAGGATGTCATTAGCTTCTAGGTATGCCAGGAGCTTAGAGTTGAGAACTCGTTCCATACTCTTGCAGAGGATGGACGTTATTGAAATGGGCCTTTAGTTGGACGGGTCAGCCCGACTGCCCTTCTTGGGCACTGGCTGAACGTTAGCTTGCTTCCAAGCATTCGGCACTTTTCCCGTCTCATACGAAAGGCGAAACAGGCGTGTCAGGGTCGGAGACAGTTCAGGCGCACAGGTTCTGAGAACAATTGCCGGAATCCCGTTGGGGCCATTAGCTTTGTTCACGTCAAGATTGCACAGCACCCTACGAACGTCCTTTTGATGGATGCGAATGTCCGACATATTCGTCTCGCATCCATCAGGAGAAGGAGGGGGCCGCGTGTCACCAGAATCCAGACGCGAAGATTCCGCGAAAAGAGAGGCAAACAAGTTTGCCTTCTCCTCAGCGGAGTGGGACAGTGACCCGTCGGGCTTCAGCAGTGGTGGTAGTGAGGGACGGCAGAAGTTCGATTCAACCGACTTGGCCAGGGACCAAAACGCTTTACTACCCGCTGGCTTACGGCCTACTGGCCTACGGCTTATGTGGTCAAACCGAGATTTTTGTATCACCTTCTTGCAGGACTTGGCATCCCTATTGTAGGCCTTCTTCCACTGACCCACGTCGCTTGCTTTGCGCGTCTGAGCGTCGATCCGTGCCAGGTACGCCTCGTGTTTAAAAGCGTTGGCGCTTGCACTCGGCACCAAACCATGGCCGGTCAACGCTAGACATTGCTACGTCAGAGAACGGAATGTTGTACTCCATTCCCCGACGCAACTATTTTACTTTAAACGTTTACTATTTTATTATAAACGTGGAAGTTTCTGGAAATGGATGTATGAATGTTAGGTACTTTTTCACGCAAAAACTACTGAACGGATTTTGATGAAACTGCAATCATTTAGCCTATGTCTATACATCAGAATGGGGGTTTTCTCATTACTAATAAGCTATAACTTATGGGCGGCAGCTAGAGATTCATATATTTTTAAACTCCTACCCTGACTTATTTAGTGAGGCCTAACAGAATCGGCTTAGGCCCAGTTTTTTTTAACC
This sequence comes from Orthosia incerta, assembly GCA_948252205.1. Lineage (NCBI taxonomy): Eukaryota > Metazoa > Arthropoda > Insecta > Lepidoptera > Noctuidae > Orthosia > Orthosia incerta. The sequence goes on from OX411754.1 coordinate 15,010,961, forward strand.
GTAGTTAACTCAATCAATGGTTGAATTTGTTAACTAATGGGTTCAGATTTCAGTGAAATGCGTTTTCCTATAAATTGAATCCCTCGCAAATAGTTAAAAAACTGGCCAAGTGCGTGTCGGGCCACGCGCAGTAATAGGGTGCCGAAGTTGCATAATAATGCGGACTAAGAAGGGGGTTTTGTTGTTGTTACATGAACATTAAAACGGTTTCAGCGGCACACAACGTCTAAAAACGGGCCCTCATAGGATGATGTTTTTTTTTAATCTATATGCTCGCGTTTGACCTCTATCTCGCCTGATAGTAAGCGATGATGTGGTCTACGGTGAAGCACGCTTGTCTAGATGTAACCTATACACTCTTGATTTAAACTAAAGAAGGACTAACTGGTAACTGAAGGAGTTATAAAATCCAACTTCGCAACTGAAGTTACTCCAATGCGTTATTCGAGCTTAAACATTATTAATTTAGAAATCACTATTATTAAGAATATTATGATTTTATTTTTGTATATTTTTACATGGTTCATAAGCATATATTTACTAACTGTTTTACACAGCTAACAACGTTATTTAAGTTTTTTTTTTATACGTGGCGTCTCGCAGTGTCAATCAAAGTGATTTGTTACTGCTTAACCGGACTTTTCCTGCTGAGACTAAGCTATATAGCCTCCAGCTAGGTGCTAATTTCTAACGTTATTTAAGTAATTTTTCAATGGCATTTGTACAAAAATTTTATTGTGCCAAGTACATTTTATATGTTGTTCGACTATTACTCGTAAACTTGTAAAGCCTAATATGATTTTATTTTTGTTTATTTTTACATGGTTCATAAGCATATATTTACTCTGTTTTACACAGCTAACAACGTTATTTAAGAAAAATTTTAATGGCATTTGTACAAAATTTTTACTATTCCAAATACATTTTATAAGTTGGTCGACTATTACTCGTAAACTTGTAAAGCCTACTTATCCGTGATAGTTTTCATTTTAATTTCGTTATATTTACTACTGCCGTGAATTTTTCCACATAGCCAAGAGCAAACAATTCACTGGTGGGGGGGACACACTGGACTCTATCATAAATTTGCAATTTAAAGCTTAATTTAACGCAAACGGATCTCTGAATCGAAAAATGGTTTTTACAAACCCATAATATTTTTGAATAGCCTATCAAACGATACCCCACACTATGGGACAGATGAGAAAAAAAATACATCCCCACTTTACGTCTATGGGAAATATGCAAAAAAAAATTTTTTTTTCATGATTTTCTATTACCACTTTGTCGGAATTATTAATATGTATATCCATGCCAAATAATAGTTTTATAGTACTTAGATTCTCTGAGCTAAGCTGCGGACGGACAGACGGACAGAGCGAAACTATAAGGGTTCCTTCTTGACTTCGGAACCCTAAAAAAGTAGGAGATTTAAATATTAGACTTTTTTATACTAACAATCGATGAAAACCTGCCAAGTGCGAGTCGGACGCTCGCGCACGAACGGTTCCGTACTTGGTAAATTGCGGTTTACGATTTATGACGTATTAAAAAAACTGGCTAAGTGCGAGTCGGACTCGCGCATGAAGGGTTCCGTACCATTATCGCAAAAGACGGCAAAAAATTCACGTTTGTTGTATGGGAGCCCCCCTTAATTTATTTTATTTTAATTTAATAATTATTATTTTTGAAGTGAATATACAACTAAATATTCTGTGAATATTTCAAGCGTCTACCTGTTGCCGTTATTAATATCGAGCAAAAAACGGCAAAAAAATCACGTTTGTTGTATGGGAGCCCCCCTTAAATATTAATTTTATTCTATTTTTAGTATTTGTTGTTATAGCGGCAATATAAATACATCATCAGTGAAAATTTCAACTGTCTAGCTATCACGGTTCATGAGATACAGCCTGGTGACAGACGGACAGACAGACAGACAGACAGACGGATCGCGGAGTCTTAGTAATAGGGTCCCGTTTTTACCCTTTGGGTACGGAACCCTAAAAAACTACTTACTAGATCTCGTTCAAACCAATTATCGGTGGAAGTTTACATGGTAATGTACATCATATATTTTTTTTAGTTTTATCATTCTATTATTTTAGAAGTTACAGGGGGGGAAACATTTTACCACTTTGGAAGTGTCTCTCGCGCAAACTATTCAGTTTAGAGAAAATTATATTAGAAACCTCAATATCATTTTTGAAGACCTATCCATAGATACCCCACGTATGGGTTTGATGAAAAAAAAATTTCGAGTTTCAGTTCTAAGTATGGGGAACCCCCAAAATGTATTGTTTTTTTTTCTATTTTTGTGTGAAAATCTTAATTTGCGGTTCACAGAATACATCTACTTACCAAGTTTCAACAGCATAGTTCTTATAGTTTCGGAAAAAAGTAGCTGTGACATACGGACGGACAGACAGACAGACATGACGAATCCATAACGTTTCCGTTTTTTGCCATTTGGCTACGGAACCCTAAAAACACATTTTACCGAAATTTGAAACCATTGGTTAGCTATTTTTTTTTTGTTTAGAGAACGTTGCCACACACTAGGAATTTCATCCTGTATCGTGGGTGCGTTTACAAACATATAAATCACATACACAACACCCAGAGCCGGAACAATTATTCTGTAGGTCACACAAATATTTGTTCCGTGCGGGAATCGAACCCGCGACACGCAGCGCAGCAGTCAATCGCTCAACCACTGCGCCAACCGTGCGCCATTAACCATTGGTTGAAAAAACTGGATCTCAGTCATTTGCGATTTGCACAGATACAGTACGCACTAGACGAAAACGAGAATGAGCTAAGCCAAACGTGGACATATATAATTGATATTTTCATAATGATGATTTAGAAAAAACAGACTACAAGACGTACGATGGCGATGCCATGCTACATGGTGCGCATCGCACCCATACGCACTAAAAGTTTTAGAAATACTTTCATTGTGCATACAGCTAAGAAGTGGAACTCCTTGCCAAAGTCTGTGGTTATCAATAGCTATATCCTGGATTTTTTAAATTAACAGTGGATGTTTGAAACGAAATGTTTCGTTCCCTTTTGTTATTTTGTTGCAACAAAACGTCAGCTCGCTGTCTTTTGACTTGACAGTTTTCGACTGCGTTGAGACTTGACAAGGACTCGGAAAAACGTGTTTGCTGGAGAAAGACATCGTCACGTCTTCGTCACACGTCGTCCTTTGCTTGTAAACTGATAAGTAACCAGTTCACCGGAATTGTGTCTCCATCCGCGCAGTGGTATTGTGCTCCACCGGTGCATTTGTTTTTGTGTATATTTCGCGCGCAGCGAGGGAATTTTGGCGGGAGCGTGTCCAGGTGTCTGCAGGGAATCTTTGCCCCGGACCACGTCCCTTACCCTTTATTATATATATCTTCCTCTATAACCCTTGACCGGACACGGGATTGGCCAGGAGCCCATCGCGGGAACAAACGAGAGTATTATTTGTGAGTTGTGCCGTCGTGTGTCACCTTCCACCTGTCTCACAGGCACCGGTATCTCAAGGAACAGATCCCTAGTGACCGCTGTTGCGCATAGCAGTTTCGTGCCTGCGACTCTTGGACCTGGTAGAATCCATGAGTCGCAGCGTTGCTATGGGCCCCAGCGTTGCCTCTTGGCTGTGATCCGCAGGCCGTACAGGCCAAAACATTTGGTAGCAAGAGCGTGGTTAAATTCCACCATCATAGTATACGCTAGGACACTCGTTCACAGTGAACGCTGTATTGTTTGTCAGTTTGTTTTTTATTATTGAGAATACTTTGGTTGGAAAGTGGAACATTTTTGAGTCATTCAGAGGTTGCTGTGTCTTGTTGGGTTGCAAGCGGGTTGATTGTTGTACTCCTGCCTGTTGAATGAAATGTACAGCTCACAACTTTAGATTTGTCATTTCTGGATGAAAGTTAAAAATGTTTGTTATTGAATTTTCTTGTTTGTGAAGACTAAATAGTCTCCCCTAATTGTATTTAATTGAGTTATAAATTATTGTTGAAACTTGAAACTTTCATCTTGGTTTTGTAAGTTTGTTTTTTATTGTAACCAAAGGTTGGTGTGCCCGCCTGTCTGAATAATTGTTGTTGGGTTACTTTGTTACCCTAATTAATTACCTTATACAATTGTATAAGGTAATTAATTAGATTGTTTGATATTGACAGTAATATTCTAAATTCATTCAAATTAAAGTCCCTGTTTCTAACTATTAAAGTAAATTTAATATTGGATTTTATTGTAAAATCAACATACCCACTTGTGTGTTGATAATTTATTTTGCTCTGATACCCACTTTGTTTTGATAATTTTATAAATTGGTATTTGGGGTTCCATAATAAATTTGTATTGAAAAATAATTGAATAAATACAAGAGGGTTCAGTATTATTTGTTAAATTAACTTGTTGTTTCTTTTACAGACTTTATTATCTGATATTTAACTTTGATAAGGGAATTACTGTCAAACTGTTGTTTTAGTCAAACATATATAGTATTAATTTAATTTGTTGAACATTTTGTGTATTAATTAATATTTAACAACCGTTGCTTACATTTTCAAAGCATGAATGCCAATACATTTGCTTGTAAGATCAGAGCGGCATTGAGATGGGTGACCTCGGCGGCCTCTTTGATAAGTAGATCTGATAGTTCAGAGGCTTTGTTGACCCGTTGTAGTGAACTCCCGGCTCGTCAAGCCAGGGTGGTTAAATATCATGTGGAATGTTTGGCGCTATTTTCCACCGAAGACATTGGGTTAGCCGCTGCGGTTGAGGCAGACGTCACACAATTCTAGTTTCTCGGATGATATTGTTGAGGCAACCAGTAAATTGAGGGGTTCTGCTCAGGATGTTTTGAAAGCGGAGACGGGGTCACCCGCCCATCCTGCTTTGTTAGGACAGTTGCCTACACTAGACTTGCCACACTTTAGTGGAGATTTGGGTTGTTGGACTGCCTACTTCGACCTGTTCAACAGTTTGGTGGATGCTAGGACAGACTTGTCGCCTAGTCAAAAGCAGGCCTATTTGTTCTCCACTTTGACAGATTACGCGGTTACGGATCAAAATTACCCTACTGCTCGGGAACTTTTGACTAAGCGCTACGTGAATGTGAGGGTTTTGGCGGACGCCCACGCCTCTCGGGTTTTGGTGTTGGCGTGGAATTGCCAACAGCCGCAGGTGGTGCTACAATTGTCTGGGACAGCATTTGCAGCGGGATTGCCAGAGGTTGGAGCCTTGCCCTCACTGTCAAGGTAGGCACCACCGCGTGTTGTGTCTGGACCAAAATGGTGTTGGTCCGCATCCCCATCAACCCCACGTGGATCCTCGATGGGGTCCGCCTCGCAAAGGTGGGGGCACCCCTCCACCCCCTCCTCAATTGGAGGAAGCGTCCGATTTTCAGGACGACTACCGACCCCAGGGGGGTTATCAACAATAGGTAGTCGCCTCCCTCTCCTCCACTAAAGCCGCCCAGCCAGAGACAGTCCTTCTGCCAACTGCCTCTGTAAGGATCTGGGGCCCGAAGGGTACATATTTGTTAGCTCGTACTCTGTTGCTTTCGGGTTCTCAAGGCTGTCTTGTATCCTTTTGTTTAGGGGAGAGATTGCGTCTCCCACGTGGATTCCACCCTTCTACCATATGGGTGGTATTGAAGCGGTTGGTCAACGGGGAGAAGTTCAAATTTGTGTTTCGCCTGTTCATTATGGGCCAAGAACCTTGGCCAAGGCCGTTGTTTTGAATGATATTATGGGCAGACACCCGCAGGTAGCCGTTAGCCCTGCAGTGGTGAAGTTAACGTCGGTCTTAACTCCTGCCGACCCGAAGTGGTTTGTACCCGGACCCGTAGACTTGCTTTTAGGTGCGGATGTTTTGGGTTTGATTTTGTCCGGGACCAAGCGGGTTCCGCAGATGAATGGGTTAGTAGCTATTTCGACGGTTTTAGTTTTGGCTTTACGGGTCCCGTGTTGAAGGGCTCCGCCCCATGGATTGAGGACCAAAGACTGATAGTGAGATAGTCCTTTGTTGGCTTCGCACCTCAGCTCATATTTTGGAGGGTTTTTGTGGCGAATGGAGTCTCACAGATTCGGAACTCTGAGACTGAACTGATCTGGATACATGTCCCAGGAGAATTGAAACCCGCAGACTGCGCATCGCGAGTCATCCTGGCCCCAGAATAGGTTCTCCTCTCCAGAGGTTTTGCCAGGTTTGCGTATTGGGATGGTGGAAACGCAACCTGCCAACAATTTGGATTATCTTTTGGACAAATACAGTTCTTTGTCGAAATTATTAGGAGTTACCGCTTGATTTCATACGTAACGGACGGATCCCAAATAAGTTGTTATCCTCAGTTTTGTCGCCTTATAAACGTCAAGAGGCACTGATGTTGTTGTTTCGTGCTGTACAAGCCGAGCACTTTGACCAGACTATTGAAACCCTAAAGATATGCTCAGCTTTGAGCTCAGCTTTGAGCTTTGTTTTGTGGTGGTTTATTTGTTGGTGTCCGTTCGACACATTAATAATGCCCATGCAGGTTGCATCGCCTTCGTAGCCGTTTTGCAGCGTGAATTTTGGACTTTGTCGGCCAGACGCATTATTCGTGGCATCATTTTCAAATGTATGCAATGCTATCGTTTGAAGGCTACTCCCACCCAACCCAAGATGGCTGATTTGCCATCCGATTGAGTAATTGAGAGTGGGCCATTTGCTTTTGTTGGAACTGACCTGCTGGTCCCTTCTTGGTGACGGCTTCTCATCGTAATACTAAGTCTGTCAAGGCCTGTTTGTGTGTGTTCGTCTGTCTGGCCTCCAGGGCGGTTCACTTGGAACTTGTAACTGCCCTCCGCACGGGTGCGTTCGTTGCAGCGCTGGGTAGATTGGTTTCCCGCCGAGGACTACTATCTTTGATCCGTTCTGATAATGGTACTAATTATAAGGGCGCTGATAGATATTTAAATGATTTTTTTTATTATTTAAATAGGGATAAACAGAATTTAAGAATTGCAACGTCCCAAGTGGGAATTAATTGGCATTTTGAAGCCGTTGTAAAAGTAGCAAAAACGCATCTCCGCCGTGTTATCGGTGAAACTACTTTCACATTGAGGAACTTGTTACGGTATTTTATAAAATTGAGACCTCTCTGTCCGATTTTCCTCAGACCCAAATGACCTGGAAGTCATGACCCCTGGGTAATTTTTTGATTGGTCAGCCTCATCGCGATTGACGCGTTTTGAGTTGCTCCAACAGATGACCCAAAATTTCTGGACACCACTGAATCTCCCAAAGTCGGACACCTTGTACTTGTTGAAGAATCTAATTTGTTGCCTTTGTATTGGCTTCGTGGACGCATTGTAGATTTATTTTATGGGTCTGACGGAGTTCCCAGAGTTGCGAAGGTCATCGTCGGAGATTCGGTTATGAAGCGAGTAGTGGCAAGTTTAGCTCGCTGCCCATTTATTAGCGGATATAACTCCTTATTTCCGAGACGGGGGCATGTTTGAAACGAAACTTTTCGTTCCCTTTTGTTATTTTGTTGTAACAAAACGTCAGCTCGCTGTCTTTTCAATTGATAGTTTTCGACTGAGTTGACAAGGACTCGGAAAAACGTGTTTGCCGGCGAAAGACGTGACAATTTGGCTTTGGGCTGGTTTTGTTTGTAAGCTGATAAGTAACCAGTCAATCGTTCACCGGCATTGTGTCACCATCCGCGCAGTGGTAATGTGCTCCACCGGTACAATTTTAGCGGGAGCGTGTCCAGGTCTCTGCTGGGAATCTTTGTCGCGGACTACGTCCCTTACCCTTTATTATATATATATCTTCCTCTATAACCCTCGACTGGACACGGGATTGACCAGGAGCCCACCGCGGGAACAAACGTGAGTATTATTTGTGAGTTGTGCCGTCGTGTGTCACCTTCCACCTGTCTCACAGGAACCGGTATCTCAAGGAACAGACCCCTAGTGACCGCTGCTGCGCATCGCAGTTTCGCGGGTATGGACCTGGTAGGATCCAAGAGTCGCAGCGTTGCTATGGTCCCCAGCGTTACCTATTGGCTGTGACCCGCAGGCCTGTACTAAACAGTGGAGTAAGAGTACTACATTCCATTCTCTAACGTAACGGTGACTAGAGTAGACCGACCATGGTTTGGTGTCGAGTGTAACCGCGCCGATGTGGTTAAACACAAGTTGTACTTACTATCATGGGTTGAAGATATCCTTTAACAGGGCTGCCAATTCCTGCAAAACGGTGATTCGAAGTGCACGATTTGACCACATTAGCAGAATCGGGTACAAACTTGCTTCAGCCCCAGCAGGTTGCAAAGCGTTTTTGTCCCTGGCTTATTAGCCAGGGACAAAAACGCTTTGCAACCTGCGGAACCGGTGGAATCAAACTTTTGTCGCTACCACCACTACTGAGACCCGATGGTACACTGGCCCACTTCGTGACTCCGCTGCTGTGGTCCGAATTTTCGCGTCTGAATTCTGGCGGCATGTGATGCATGTGAAACAAGTATGTCGGAGATTCACCTTAGGGTGCTGCGTATCCTTGACGTGAACAAAGCTAGTGGCCCCAACGGGATACCTGCAATTGTTCTTAAAACCTGTGCGTCTATATTGTCTCCGATCTTGACACGCCTATATTGCCTTACTATACTGACTGGAGAATTGGTGAAGGCTTGGAAGTGAGCTAAGGTTCAGCCCGTATCCAAGATGGGTAGTCGGGCTGAGCTGGCCAACTACAGACCCATTTTTGTAACGTCCATCCTCTGTAAGAGTATGGAACTTGTACTTGAACAATAAGCTCCTGGCACACCTAGAAGACAACGACATCCTTAGTGACCGCCAATACGGCTTCAACCGAAATCGGTGAACTAGGGATCTACTAGCGTATGCCATTCACATCTGGAGTGAGGCCATCAAGAGCCACAGGAGGCGCTTGCCATCTCCCTTAACATCTCGAAGGCTTTGAACAGGGTCTGAAACGAAAGCTTTATTGGTAGTAAGCTTCCCATCCTTCGGTCTGCCTAGTGGTCTGTGTGACTGGATCGCAGACTTCTTAAGGGATCGGTCCATCCAAGTTTTTATCGATGGCTGCTCGTCCGGTCAGTTAGGTATTAACGCCGGAGTCCCTCGTGGAACGGTGCTCTCGGGAACATTTTTCTTACTGCACATAAATAACCTGCTAAAACTCTGAACCTTTGGGTATGTACACGACAGCACTGTTGCTGGGATATACGTGTGCGGCGCATGGGCTACTTGTACCTCGGTTGAGCGCATGAACCTATCCTTGAAGGCAGTCTCCAAATGGGGCGATGCCAATCTGGTCAGTTTCAATGCTGATAAGACCCCAGGCGTGTCTATTTCCGCAAAAAAGCGCAAATTCCACCCAGCTCCATCTTTTCCGTGGTGTAACCGTGCCGATAACGGACCATCTCAAAGTGATGCGTTGACATAGACCCTCAATTTTGATCCATTCATTGAGGCAAAAAAAATGAATAAGTTTCAACTTAGCAATAATCCACGCAAGTTTGGACATGCGTGGATTATCGCTCTGCATCTCTGGGACGGATCTGCCAAATACCAGCTTGACGCACTTAAGTCGATTGACATATGGGCCAAGAAGCTTTGCCGCAACCATGCACTGGTCGAGTCAAAACTCCAGAGACTAAGTCCAGAGCCTTGAACGTCGACGCCGAGTTGCCAGCCTGCGGGTTTTTATCAGTTAGATTTCGGGGAATAAGCAATGGAACTGCAAAATTTGCTCCGCCTAACCCTTTCCATCATCGGACTACAAGAAGAACGGCAATGCGCCATCGGCACATGGTAGACTTCCCACCCATACGCACAAAGCGTTTTGCGAAAACTTTCATTTTGCGTACAGCTAAGGATTGGAATTTCCTGCCGGAGTCTTTGTTTCCTGATAGCTACAACCTAAGGGTCTTTAAGTCAAGAGTGAATAGCTTACTTCTAGGCAGGCGTGCTTCACCTTAGACCACATCATCGCTTACCATCAGGCGAGATAATGGTCAAGCGCGAAAATTTCATTAAATAAAAAATTAAAAAAACCGGCCAAGTGAGTGTTGGACATCGCACATTTATGGTTCCGTACCAAGTGTACTCGTACAATATGCTAGTATTTTTTGTTAGGTTTGTTTGGTTAGATTTGTCAGGTTATTTTATTAAATAAACGTAATAAAATAATAATTTATCACCAAATTTCAAGTTACTGTCTATTTATTTATTCAATAAGGCATGCCAACAACATCTTTACAAATTCATTGCCGAGTCAGTGACATACAAAATGGGTAGTTAAAAAATTCGTCGAAACTAAATTTTGTAACTGACTACAGACAGACGGACATGTGAGTGGCAATAGGGCTCCGTTTGGACCCTTCGGATACGGAACCCTAAAAAGAGTGAATATGTTACTTCTAAATCTTTTAATATAAGGTGAGATAGCGGTTGAAGGTGTACCAATCAATATTTTATAAACAAAATGAATATTTTTCTGTTAACGGCAATTAATATAAATAGAAAATCGTGGCTTTCCAGTAATAAATATTTTCGTTGCTGATCGTACCATTTATAGGCCAGGGTCGGGTTTGATCCTCGAGTCGAGTGCAAATATTTGTAAGGGCAATAGCAGTTAATTTGACTCCGAGCTTTTGTGTGTTTGTGATCCACACACTGTCGAAGGTTTCTATTTCATACAACCCACGCGTGTATCGAAGACTCCTATATGTCTTGCAGTGTAAGGACAGCATAACTATGCTCGTATTATATTATCTGTTGCTTAACTTACACTGATCACATAACTGACAACTTCAATGATATAAAGAGACACAAAAAATTTAAAAAAATCTGCGATTGGTTAATCTGTCTGTCACATTGATTGACAAAGCAAAAATAGACCGACAAATTATGACGTGCAAGTAAAATTAAACCATAGGAAGTTTAAGCTGGTTTGGCTTCAAAAAACAACCGGGAATCAAACCCGCGACACGCCACTGCGCCAGCCGTGCCGTCCAGTTTGTGTCTGGGTAATGTTTATCTTATAATGAAGTAAACTAATAATCATTGGGACAACATATCCAATATAATTATTAAGCAATTCAGGCATATTTTAGTCCACCACTGACTTATATTATTTTACGCATTTGTTTATCTTCAGGTATTTTTCCCGAATGTCTAAAAAAAGCAGTTGTTCTCCCTATCTATAAATCAAAGAGTAAAGAGCAAGTGACAAATTATAGACCTATTTCTTTACTGTCGTATGTCTAAAATATTAGAGATTATCAATAAAAAATTGTTCAAATATTTTGAGGATAAATCAATTTTATCCAAGCGGCAGTTTGGGTTTAGGCCTAAAGTCTCAACCGCCGATGCCGTACATCATCTGACTGACTATCTAGCACAGGAACTTGACAAGGGTAACCACACAGTAGGAATTTTGCTGGACTTCGCCAAAGCTTTTGACACCGTTTCCATTCCCATTCTGTTGCACAAGCTTGAAACTATGGGTGTAAGAGGAACCCAGCTGAAACTCTTTAAAAGTTATTTGGAAGACCGTACCCAATGCGTAAGGATTGGCAATGTTCTCAGCGCTGATAAAAAAACACGTCATTTGGTGTTTCCCAAGGAAGTGTTTAGGGCCCACTCTGTTTTTGATATACATAAATGACTTTTGTAATCTAAAGCGACCGAAGAACGTGGCATAATAATTTTATCTTACTGCTGACGACACTGCTCTTCTTCTTTCGGCAGACTCAGAAAATGAAGTGTACAAACTTGCGCAATACGGATTCAATATTGTAAATAATTGGCTTCAACATAATTCACTAACACTAAATGCGGATAAGACAAATTACATTAGGTTTTCGATGCGCAAACAAAGAAATAATATTGCCTGCCATATCCAGTGTGTTTGTCCCAATATCAATATGGCAAATAAAGTAAAATATCTGGGTATCATTATAGATGAAACCCTTTCCAATAAACAGCACATAGAAGGTTTAAATAATAGAATTCGTAAGCTAATATTCTTAAAACTTCTCTTCTTCTATTCTTTTTTTTTTTTAAAGCTACGATATATTGCAGACCCACTACTAATTAGGCAAGTCTATTTTGCTCTATGTCAGTAAATTTTGACTTACTGCATTACAGCATGGGCCACCCCATGGGTAAAACTTTCGTACTACCAATCGAGAGAGCGCAAAGAGCGTTCCTCAAGGTGCCTACTTTCCACCCGTTCCTATTTCCCACTAACCTCCTCCTTAAATCCTGTGAAGTACTAACAGTTCGACGACAATTATTCATAATGATCATGGTAACAACACGCAGCTCTCCCCTATCGCAATGGATATACTAAATAAAAAAGGAGAGATGTAGTTTGCCTTCAAAAAAGTACAAAACATGCATTTACAGACAATTTTTTGTGTTCCTCGAACCACTACTCTACAACAGATTAAACATAACAACAAACATTTATTCCCTTAATTATTGTAACAATAATAAAATTCTCAAAAAAACTCTACAAAGTATTTCCTACGAAGATACAGAGAAGTTATTAGTACTAAAATAGATATTGTACGTATTATATTATTATTATACAGTTATCCTTCAACACCAAAACATCCAAATACAGCCAAAGAAACCCTAACCAAATACAGACGCGTCCCCCGCGAACGCAATATGGCAAGAAAAATATAAAATACGAAGGCGTCCAACTTTATAATAATCTTCCAGCAGAAATAAGGAACACATCTTCTTTTAATGTATTCAGAGCTAAACTCAAACAGTACGTCACTTACAACACAAAACTTCTGAGCTAACGATAAGTCTCACTAAATCAATGTCGACATCGTGCCTACCTACATTAAGAAAAAAAACTGTTAGCTACTGGACTACACTAACCTTAGTCATGTATTTATTCGCTAAGTGAACAATGTATGTTCTTTTAGAATAAATAAAGAATCTTTAAACCGATTTATGATATTTCAGAATCTAAGATGTTAGAAAATAAGAATTTTATTAAACAAAAACAAAAATATAAAAAACTAGCTGTTCCCCGCAGCTTCGCTCCCGTGGACCACCCCACAGGACCCGTTTTCGGGTTTAAAAATAGCCTATCTCAGTCAGGAATAATGTAGCTTTCTAATGGTGAAAGAATTTTTTAAATCGGTCCAGTAGTTTCTTAGCCTATTCGGTACAAACAAACAAACAAAAAAAATCTTTCCTCTTTATAATATTATTAGTATAGAAGTATAGATTAGTATATTAGTATATATAGAGGCCACCGGTATCGGGAACAGGGTCCAAGCTACCGGTGGTCAGGGCTCCATACAGAGGAACCTCCTAACGATACGAGCGGTGTCCAGCAGTACTGCTTTCTGGATCAGGCCCCTGACCCAGCCACCTAACGAGAGCCTCCTAAGGTGTTGGTCGAGGTTCGTGGCTATTAAGCCATTGGCTGACACGACTATCGGTACAATGATCGCTGTGTCCACATCCCACATGTCGACAACCTCAACAATTTTATTATTATTAATTGCTTATAATTATAGGGATAAATTTTATGGTACTATAATGCCGAAAGTACCGACTTTTAAACATTAGTCGTAATACTAAGTTTTATTCTGCATAAAAATACCTATTCATTCATAAATAACTTATTTCTATTCAGAGGTGGCCCACCATTACTTATGGCCCTTTCGTGTTTTCCAAAGAGCAAGTCAATGTTATCAAAGCTTGGATATCACAATTAAGATGTTTTTAAAGAACAGAGAAGAGAGATGGATTGTCAGTTTGATAAATAAATACTACAGAAGTGGAATGAAGAATGTTTTTATATTTCGTCTTTTCCTTATCTATTATTTTATTCTAATTAAAAATACAGATTCGTGAAGGCATTATACTTAATTAAAAAAATTACTTATCTACTTATTAAAATTATACATACATTGTGTACTGTAGGTACATTATTGTAACAAATTAATTCTAGTGTCAACGTGATTTGATCATCCTTAGAATATTTTGATATAAATACATTCAAATAAAGAATTCTAGAGGGATTCGAGGACTTAATAAAGGCTGATTTTTAATATTTCGGGCAACTAGCGAAATGTCTTTAATTCTTCATTGATTGTTTGTACTTATGCAATATTTTGTGAATGTTGCAGCAGTTCTTTTTCCTTCCGAGTAAGTCCCAATGTAAAATTTGTTTACAGCCATGAGTAATTTCAGCCCCTTAATTCAGCCTGTATTTCCGTGACGTCAAAAGAAGTATACTGTACTAAATAGTAATGTTTTTTTTTATACAAGTGACTTTTATAATTAACATTGAAGTCAGTATGCAGAACTCAAAATAGGGCCATTGTCTTTAGTTTGATACTATTTGTTCACACCATATAAAATCTTGCTATTTTATACATTACAGACTCTTAGGCACCGGTTCCATTTATTCATATATTTTTTTACCAACAATTAATAACCATTTATATTTTACACTTTCATTTTATGTTATTTGTTACAAGGTGCGCTCATTTGCAACTTTTCAGTCTAATGATTTTCAGTCATAAGATAAGATCCCAGAAAAACATAAGTAGTGCATGTGCGTACTCAAAAAAATACTGTGCATTCTAAATTAAAGTGAAGTAAAGAATATTTGAAATAATAATACATTACATATATATTCGTAAATAATTATGATAATCATTCATATATATTGTTGTTGAGACTTTTCTCAAAACCTATCCTAGTATAATCATCACTTGCCAGAAAACTGCCGAATGTTGGCGAATAATAAAAAGTGAAAAATACTTTACATTTAACTAACAAAGGTAGCCGCGACAGATACATAAAACTTTTACACAAAATAAAATCATAGACATACAGGCAGGTACTTTTTCAAATGAGCTAAAAATACAAATATACTTAAGTAACAGTTACATACAAGAAGGGATAAAAAAGATAATAAAATTTGTAAATTGGGAACATATGTAACTTTATGTTTTACATAGCACTATTTTATAGCTGTTAACTACTTATACATAAGTCGTATCTATACAATATATATAATTTGTAAATATTTATCTGTGATCATTACAAAAATACTTGCAGAAGGTTTTTCATGGTATATAGGTGCACCTTTTGTCGACGTTTTATAAGTGCCCATGTAGGCCTATGTAAAATAAAAATATTTGATTTTGATTTTGATTCATGATATACTGGTCGTCACTCACTTTGCTACCTCGACTGTAATAAGAAATATGTTTAATTCAAAACACATATCTTCCTTATTTTATATACAAAATAATTTAAGCATTGAGACTAAAACAGTGCTATTTATTTTTTTGCATTGTTTTAAAATAAAATATAATTGAATAAATATTTCGGCGTGTCTCGGTGGCATTTAAATGAATGAAAACCTTTAATTCAATATTGTTTCAAGGTTTCAGTAGTATCAATTATAATATTGTCTACGAGTTAACTCCCGCACCTAGAAAAAATCTTAGTGGAATTACAATATAATTACTAACTTAATTAGTAAAACGATGTTGTAGTATGCAATAAACACTATCTTTCGTTCTACAACAACAACCTCTATGAACTCATCATAGCCAAATGCTAATTCTAACAGGCACTTCATTCAAAACTATATGTTAGAACCTAGCATTCATACAAACAAAGCAAAACTGCTCAAACAAAACATCAAGTAAGTACCAAATATAATGAATGACACTTTATTAATCACTTATTCTATGACTAGACCAATATTAAAATATTTAATTTTGAAAAGTTATTAAAATGAAAATGATGATTTTAAATGCGAACAAGAACATGCTAATCATAAGCGTGTTATTGTGTCGAGAGCTTGTGTCATTACTCTACGCCGAGGCCGATTTTTTCTGCCCAATATCATGAAATCCTGTACAACATGAATTAACGCTAAGTGTCAAATCACTGTCAAAAAATAACTTCTACCAAAATAAAATACGGCGGGGTATTCCACCGTGGACAATTTTATTTTTAGTGAAAAACATTTCAGAAAATTTAACAACAGCCTGTAGGTATACCATAAACAATAACGTTTTTTTTTGGGGCACTATACCTTCGGCCTCAGCTTCGTCAATCGTAATATTTACGGTAGTAAATCGTGTCATCATAATTATGGTTGCTTGACATTGTTCTGTAGGGACAGCCGGGCGTTGTTACGATCGTCCGTGCTGAGTGCCCGCGACAGGAAGGTGGACGATGTCCGTGCTGACGAGGAAGTGCCGTTCTTCTGCGCGTCCGGCTTCTCCAACCCTGTTGTATATTAGTATAATATTAGTCACCAGCTAGCACAATTATTAGGTGGGCCAGAATACTCTTCAAACGATGCTTTAGAAATACCAGATCAACAAAGATCAGTGCTACATCTGTATCGACATGTTCAAAGTGTGGTGCGGACAAATTAAAAAAAATACATAGATTTTATTTACAGGGGACGATGTCGCACCAGACTTATTTTGATTTTCTCGTAACAGAATTATTTACTCTATTTTTTTTTACTGATTTAAAGACACATATATGACTGTGTCTGCTTTTCCAAAGTTTAATGACCCACCGTAATAGACATGAATATTCATCTACATGGTGTTAATAATATGGCACAAAACCTACATAGATAATCACATTGGAAATGTAAAAATAAATTAAAAAAAAACTGTTTAAACACTTTTATAACACCATGTATTTGAAATGGTTCGCAGAACTAGAGATGTCCTAACGACAACATTGAGGGTGCACTTAGAAAGGACATTCATTGCACATTAACTAAGTAGCATTAAGTAGATAACGGTATATAATTAATTAATTAATAATTTACAACAAGTCAACAATGCATTAAGATACCTAATCTAACTTGGAATGTTAGCTTTGTGTGTTAATCAAGCGAATCGTTCATCACAACGAGCTAGGCAGGCCACGTTAAGAGTGGCATTGCTAGTTAATAGGAAAGTGAAGATTACACAACAGAAAAATGACAATACAACGTCCAAAAATTAATATTTTCACTAATATATACTTGATTCAATCGGTATCCTTGAACAACCTGAAAACAATAAAATCATCTCTCACACACTGCGGAACTTTGAAACAATGAAAAAATAAAGTTATCAAATTTATCGAGTCTGGGTTCTGACTCAGGCACTTGAGACAAGCAATTCTGTGAATTTACATAGATAACAGCTGTTTATAATGACAACTTACACTGAAATAAATTGTGATAAATGTATTCGGTATTCATTGTTCTTGTTATTTTGATTGTTTGCGAGGGGAAACACGGTGTTTTTATAAACAATCTTTATGTCCAACAATACAAGGAATATCTACTTTTAATTAGTTGTCTATGACATAAAATAAACCTATATATGGAAATTCATATTTTATTTCTTTGTTTTGTTTTCTCGGATTTATATCGATCTCTACTTGTTTTCTTCTAGACGTAAACATTGCCGCCATAAAAGAGTTTTACGAGAAACCTACATAACAATTTAGAGGCATTGTTAGGCCTACATAAAATTTCTACAAGTGCCTTACCGAGCCTCTTTCTGATGAGGTAATATAGTTTGGGTTTGATAACTAAGATAAGGAAGATGAAAACTCCTTGGAGCTCGTTGATGAGGTCGATGATGGTCCACAGCCACCAGGGCTGTGACACGAGGGTAGACAGCAGTTCGGAGATCCAGCCAGCGCCCATCACCACCCATAGCTTGCCCGTCAACACGTACCTGTGAACACATTAGATATACTCTAGAATATTGTACACCATTACAAATAACAATTCCGAACTCTTAAGGGTACACTAGTCGACGGCACGAACTATTTTGTATAAAATGATTAAATGATAAAATGCATTTTATATCAACCGACAACATGTGCGGAAGATATAGATGCTGTGATGAGCAGTAGGAAGCTAGTTCGCGTACGAATACACACTTTTGCAAATTTGTAGCGAAATGGATAATGATTTAGGACGAAACTGAGCACGCGAAATTTTATAAATAGATCTTTGGCAGTCTAGATATCATGAAAAAACGACTAAATCTATATGTTCAAAATAAAATTATATGAATTGTTGAACTACTAATCTATACCTGTATGGAGGCCGTTTTGCAAATTTCCGTCTTATTATGGTATTTATTTGCGCCCCAAAAAGGGGTTAAAATTAGTGTCGAAATGTGGAACTTTCGACGCTCATAACTTTCAAATATTTTCTTTTTTTACTTTTTCGCTTCCATGCAGGGCTAGATAATGATGAGACAAATTGATATCACTTTTTATTTTGAACGTACATCGTCAAACGGTGGAATAATCCCTAGACTACGTTTGTATGGAAAAAAAATCGACCTTAAAGTGCGGTGGTACAAGTGGCGTTCCCGAACTAGGAACACCGACACCGAATAAAGGGAAGTGACGACGTGGAAGAACTCTTAAAACTAAACAGGATGTAACAATGGACAGTCTTATCGCTAATAACGATATTTTAGAGAGAACCTTTGGATGGACTTGACAGAGAAGGAGAAACGATGGTAGGTATTATTACAAGTACATTTTGCAACCATTATTGAAAAACGGATTTTAACACCTAAGTTGGGTTTTAGTCTAATTTGCTACTAAATACGCGTATGCATTAGAAAATCTCAGACTATAAGGTGACCTCTAAAACCCAATTACTGTGAAACACTAATATCAAAATGTTATCAGATACAATTCGCGCGTCTAAATACATACACTACATACTCTATCGCATATTCGCGATATGTTTCTTTCTGTTTTGAAATAGTTTGATAACTGAAACGAAAAAACAAGGAGGACGCATGTAGCTTTGACCGTTAAAACTTACATAACATTACGCATTTATTCCCCGAAGATTTAAGCAGAGGTATACGTACTTTTAGTACACTCACATTCGGTGCAAATGTAATAGGCGACGGGCCTATTGTTATCAGCTAACAAGTAAAACTGGACGCCTGAGGCTCCATACAAGCGACGATCTATCAGCGATCTAATGATTGTTAAAAAATCAAGAATGTATGGGATTGACAAGCGCTATCGAAATGTCACTTGAATCTCTTATGATACGGAATATTTTATTATACCATGCTCTTATGTTTTGGCATTTTGACAGGCGCTATCGCAGACGGCATCAAACTTTATCTAGAGTCTCGGAATGCTACTGAGAAATTTGGAAAAACCCTTTGCCCGAGCCGGAAATCAAATGCAGGACTTCATACTCAGTAGACGTGCATGCGATCCCGACAAGCCCAACGACGCAGACTTTAAGACTGGTTTTAGAGTCACGCTGACCGACGACGCTGACCTTCGGCACTGACGGTCGCTGCGAGCTCGTCATGGGGCTGTGTGGTCGCTGGTTGAGTCGCTCGGCTGACGAATGTTTGCGGCGACCGCCAGCACCGATGGTCAGCGCGACTCTAAAACCAGCTTTAAACTTGTTCCGGAAGACTAATTCTGATAAAAGTGATATAAAGGTACTAGGACAAGCTTTTCTTAGTACATATATATATAGCATTTTTTCGTAGCTACGAATCCTACAATAATTTATCTATGATTAAGTTATTAACATAAACTATGTGGATTGAGATCAGTATTAATTTCTTAATTGGCAACATTGCCATTTAACGTAACAAGACAATGCTGCCAGTCTTCTAGGCACGTTCCCGGATGACAGCGATGTGGAGGAAGTACCTCGAAGCCTAGGTTTACCTTTCATTTGTATATATGTAGGTAAGTAGTTAGGTAGGTAATTTCCTCGCAAAATGGGGCTACCTCGACACAGCAGCAGCCTTCTGTTCATGTCCCCTGTGCCCCAGAATATGCAATCGGGGTGATCCATGCAGTGCTACCGACGACGCCGTGGAAATGGCTACTTTTTGGGCCAAACAAGTTTGAACGACTGTGGTGGATACGTAGAAGAAGAAGGTAATTTAATACTGATACTAGATAAGTATGGTATGTACTGTTTACTGTTTAATAGACATCACACTAATTATAAATTAATGTAGGTATGTTATCAGTTTTCCTTAGTACTTAAAAAGTTAATACTATACTATTCTCATGCCAATGTCACTAAAAATAATGCTCACTAAACATTACTTAACAATTTTCTGTATTATGTCATGGTAATGAAAAATAGCAAACATTGAACCTACTTCAGCAATGTATCACCACCGCATTTATTGTAAAGCAAACCTATTCTTAAAACATAATGTCTTGATGGTCGAAAGATCGCTGATATCATACCCCTAAAAAGGCTCTAGTTTTATAGTTCTTTAAGTGGTATCGGTAACGTTAAAATCGTATAATAATAACTACTAAATATTTTATAGCTTAGAAATAGACCGTACCGCATGTAAAGTGCGAAATTATCACCAAGCATTGTAGACAAATTGAGTGTCATTGTCATTCATATTTAGATCACTGATGCTTTTGTGTAAAAAGGTGGTAAGACGCGCCAAAGTCGTTACGTCACTTTTTTTTTAATGATACTGTATTGTCAGAGCAGTGGTGGCCCAGTGGTATCGGCCCAGCGGTAAAATTAGCACATAAGTTCAAAACATTACTAATTCCGTCCCGTCTTGGCAACAGATCAGTCAACCTGTTTTTGAAAATCTCGAGTTTTGGTAACCAAATATCTTTACAAGAACAAATAAAAAGTATTAGAATATTGTGAAGCTTTGCTTCCATCCATACTAAATATTAGTATATAAATTCGAAAGTAACTCTGTCTGTCTGTCTGTTTGTTTCGCTTAAATCGCTGAACTGATTTAGATGAAATTTGGTATGGAGATAGTTTTAGACCCTGGGAAGGACATAGGATGTAACTATAATTATTAATAATTTATATAATTGCTGCAAGGCGTTCCAGTGTGAAGATAAACCAATAAATAAATAGGATATAGTTTTCAACCCGTAAATCATCCTTAAGGGGGAGGAAAGGGGAGGTCGAAGTTTGTATAGAAAAATTACAATATTATTGCGCGATATAAAAGTATAGGCTATTCGAAGTACTAATGCTATGCAGGCGAAGTCGCGGACAACAGCTAGTATCAGATAATTATGATAGAGTAAAATTTCAAAGGTCAGCTCCTTTTTCAAAGAGGTTAGGCTCAAAATTGATATGTTTATTTTACTTTGGACTGCGACTGAAGACGCATTTTGCAATTTAATAACAGTCTTGAGACCAGATTTTTCCATCCGTGGTTTACTCAACCAATAGTTAAATATGCTAACCAATGGTTTAAAATTTCGGTAAAACGCGTTTTTTCATCAATTGTTGGCATCACAAATGGTCAAATAAGTTTAAGAGGTTATTATTGGACCATTTGTTACACTAACAATTGACAAATAAACGCGTTTTACCGCTTGAAACCATTGAGTTAACTATGAATAAAAAAACTGGGCCGAAATCTGCTAAGTAATTATAAACAAGGCATACTAAGGAAGTTAAGTGTTTAAACGTATTTGTAAACTGACCTCAGTCAGCCTCACGCGATACATTCCCTTTCCATGATTCCTTCGGCTTTTAATAAAATTTACCTGTTATTCGGAAAAAAAACCGGACTTATACTAGGCACTATACAAACAACATAATAAAAGAAAAAACTACAAGTACCTTATTTCCGCGTCCATTGTTCACTATTGCAAGCCGAACTAATTAATTGGCTTCCTATAAGTACGTACGTCACAAAAATAATATGGCCGAATTATCTAGATAACAATTAATGAAATTATAGCGAAGGTTATACATATACACATACGGGGTGTTTTAAATAGGACAACTTGATAAAACTGGTATCATCTTATTGAATACTAGCTGTGCCCGCGGCTTCGCTCCCGTTAACTGACTGCCTACGCTACCCTACTTAGGGTCGGTGCACATCTGACGGAAGATGCGTCGAGCGTAGTCAGTTAGTACAGTAAACGCGCTAACGTATCATCGGTTGAGTGTGAACGGTCGAGTGTTTTTCTATACATTTGTCTGTTCTGGCGTTACGCGACCGATAATACGCGACGCATGTTCCGTCAGATATGAACCGACCCTTACCTTCCTACCTACCCTACATACCTACCTAAGTACCTACAAATTGTTTTAATCTTAACACCGCCATTCAGAAAATGACTTAAGATGCACAGCGCCATATATCGAATATCGAGTTCAACTGTCCGAGTATCTGAATTGCGTGTGTTGTGATAATTTTATTTCTTGAACACTTTAAATTCATCTAACTTTTGATGGACTGAACCGATTGCAATGAAACAAAAACTAAGTAATACTTCATGTTACGCACAATTTTTATGCATGAAACTTATCTACATTGGTTTCGTCCAATTTACGTGATGCGTGCACAAATAAACAGACAAAAAATCCAAAAATGCTGGCAGTGACTTATTTTATTTGGAAATATTTTCGATGTACAACAATGACTTTTCTACAGATTTATTATATGTATTGATGATTTAACCGGTCAAGATAGACACAACTACTATTTACTGACATGCTGACTATTTAAAACCATTTTCAAAAACAGGCAACGTGCGAGTCGGGCTTGGCACATTTAGGGTTCCGTACCAGACCGCAATATTAAGTTGGTTGTAATAGGAAAAATGAGGGCATTTCAAAGAAAAATCTGATTTATGAATATATTGGTATTTGTTAATAAAATATACACAATAATAAATATTATCACCAAATTTGAAGTTAATAAGGTCAATGGAAAGTTAGAAAAGATTTCGGAACAAAATTTTATAAAAAGAGCTGATTTTGATGGCTTCCCATTCCTTTGTTTTCCAATATTTTTTATTACAAAAAACTTAGTATTTATCTACTCAATGAGTTCTAAACTCGATGGAATTTTTTTTTTCGCTGCTTCCTTTTATGGGAAAACATATTTTGATAATTTGTATGGGTTTGGGTCGACAAGATACATAAACTGTGAAAATTTGAAGACTGTAGCTACAACCGTTGGATAAAACCCCTGTGACAGACGGACGATAACTATTTGGACCCTTCGTGACCGGAACCCTAAAAATGGAACCACATAATGTGGAGCAGATATTAACTAAAATGTTGTAGAAACTTTGAATAAATTCATCATACAAGTTACTCAGGGATTTTTTTCTTGAATAGCAAGTAACTCCTTTGAACTAACCTCTTCACCATCATGTTTCCACTTGCGCAGCAACAAATTTGACAGTTTTACGAAAGTGTCTGAAACGTCCTATAAAGTATGTCTCAACTACAAATATCGATAGTTAGACTGGTGATACAGACATGTAGCATTTTTATCTATGCGTAATTTTGTTATATTTAAATACAATGGCTAAAAGGTCAAGCCAGATAATGTTTCGCAAAATAATAAAAACTAAGTATCTTTAATTACATTAAAAGTATACCTACCTACTTGGTCGAGGTCGACGAGGTCCTCGTCACCCTAGGGACTTACGTGTCAACATCGTCTAGTTTGGCTTGACCAAAACATTATGGAACAATCTTGGTAAAATCTAAAAGCTACCAGAAAAAGCTTAGAGTGCACTTACGGCGATAACAACTAATATTATTAAGTAATCTGTGCTGATAGTTTGTAGCTAATGCGTGTAATGATTCACCAGACTGCCCTACGATAACACATTATCTAATGTGCGCACTTCCCTATCGATGAGTCAAGGATTTTTCTCGTATCTGTGGTCAGTTTTAGAAGCGGATCTAAGGGTTTTACCGATAAACATGTGTTTACAGCTTTGTCACCAATAGTGCTAGCTCTTTAGATTTCACTTCAAATGTCACTTACATGAGCATATCAAGCATAGATTTCAAGCTGCCATTTGTTTTTTTTTTACCGCGAATTCGCCACTGTTTGAATTTCGAAGTGAGAAAATAATCGCCAAGACTCGGACTTTGCTAAAGACTGGGATTGTGGCAATCATACTAGCAATTTACTCAACGAGGAGGGTAATTGCCCCTCGTGACGTCACACGTTCGTCTACTTCATTCATTAATAAAAGCCGCGGTCATTTGTTAAACAGAATCGCACTTAATTACCATTACATCCTTATTTAAATTCAACAATACAAATACTACACAGTTAGAGATTTTAATCTGCGGAAGTTATAATGAAGTGTTGAACTTTACTACAATAATTTCACAATGAAGTTATCTATAAAATATATATTTATAATACATATAAACAGCTTACCGGTGGAAACCCAAACAAACATTGAAAGTAGGTATCTGCGAATACTGAAAACATCTCACGGTTTCTGTAGACGGTGACGAATAGCTTGAAAATTGTGGTTTCGATAAAAAGTTTATTTTTATCAAAACCACAATTTTCAAGCGCAAGCAGTCGGTTAGTTCGCTCGATCGCGTAAAGCGAGTGACTTGGGTCAGAAGAAGAAAGCCTACAACAGGGCTGCCAAGTCCTGCAAGAAGGTGTTGCGTGGGGCTAGATTCGACCACATTGGCCGAATGGGGGCCAAACTTGCTTCTTACCCAGCAGGTAGTAAAGCGTTCTGGTCCCTGGCTAAGTCGGTCGAGTCGAACTTCTGCCGTCCCTCACTACCACCACTGCTGAAACCCGATGGGTCACTGGCTCACACCGCTGAGGAGAAGGCAAATTTGTTTGCCTCTCTTTTTGCGGAATCTTCACGTCTGAATCCTGGTGATTCGCGGCCCCCTCCTTCTTCTGATGGGTGCGAGACGAGTATGTCGGACATTCGCATTCATCAGAAGGACGTCCGTAGGGTGCTGCGCAACCTCGACGTGAACAAGGCTAGCGGCCCTGACGGCATACCAGCTATAGTTCTTAGAACCTGTGCGCCTGAACTGTCTCCGATCTTGACACGCCTATTCCGCCTTTCATATGAGACTGGAACAGTGCCGAATGCTTGGAAGCAAGCCAACGTACAGCCCGTGCCCAAGAAGGGCAGTAGAGCTGACCCGGCCAACTACAGACCCATCTCTGTAACGTCCATACTCTGTAAGAGTATGGAGCGTGTACTCAACACTAAGCTCCTGGCATACCTAGAAACTAACGATATCCTTAGCGACCGCCAATACGGCTTTCGCCGAAATCGGTCTACTGGGGATCTTCTAGCGTATGCCATTCACATATGGAGTGAGGCCATCGAGAGGCATGGGGAAGCGCTTGCCGTCTCCCTCGACATCTCGAAGGCTTTCGATAGGGTCTGGCACGAAAGCCTTATTGGTAAGCTTCCTTCATTCGGTTTGCCCGGTGGTCTGTGTGATTGGATTGAAGACTTCCTGAGAGATCGGTCCATTCGAGTGGTTATCGATGGCTGCTCGTCGGACCAATTGGATATTAATGCCGGGGTCCCTCAGGGGTCCGTACTCTCAGCAACATTGTTCTTGTTGCACATTAACGATCTGCTGAAGCCCGGCACCTTTGGGTATGCAGACGACAGCACTGTTGCTGAGAGATACTTGTCCAACGCGCGTGCTACCGGGCCTCAGGTCCGGTCTCTCCGGGAGGCCATGGTGGAGCGCTTGAACTTGTCCTTGCAGGCAGTTTCCGAATGGGGCGATGCCAATCTGGTCAGGTTTAATGCTGCTAAAACCCAGGCGTGTCTTTTTTCCGCTAAAAGGAGCCAATTCCACCCGGCTCCTACTTTCCGTGATGTAACCGTGCCAATAACGGACCATCTTGAGCTTCTTGGCGTTACGTTGACATCGACTCTCAATTTTGGGCCATACATTGAGGCAAAGGCTCAGCTGGCTGCCAAAAAGTTGGGGATCCTTGCGAAGGTGAGAAGGTACTTCACGCCGGAACAGCTGCTCAACTTGTATCAAGCGCAAGTTCGATCGTGCATGGAGTACTGTTCTCATCTCTGGGATGGATCTGCCAAATACCAGCTTGATGCACTAGAGTCGATCGAAAAGCGGGCCAAGAAACTCATCGGTAATGAGGCACTGGTCAAGTCAAAGCTCCAGAGCCTTGAACATCGTCGCCGAGTTGCCAGTTTGTCGGTATTTTATCGGTTACATTTCGGGGAGTGTGCGATGGAATTACATGATTTAATTCCGCCCAGCCCGTTCCATCATCGGACTACCAGACGTACGGCGATGCGTCATCGGTACATGGTGGACATCCCACCCATACGCACAAAACGTTTTGGGGACACTTTTATTATGCGTACAGCTAAAGAGTGGAATTCCCTGCCGGAATCTGTGTTTCCCGATAGCTACAATCTAGGGGTCTTTAAGTCAAGAGTGAATAGGTTTCTTCTAGGCAAGCGTGCTCTATCGTCGACCACATCATCGCTTACCATCAGGTGAGATAGTGGTCAAGCGCAAGCCTATAGATAATAAAAAAAAAAAAAAAAAAAAAAAAAAAAAAGTTTTTTACTACCAATTTATCAGCTGCATTTACAAAATTAGCAGACTTCTCATTTTAGTTGGATAAAGACGATGATTTGTATTACCAAGAATTCAATGGCCGCAGCTCATATATCTATTTGAATAACCACTTCACTTATCTGTCGCAACGATGCGTAAATAAACTGTGATGATAACTGTCATCAATGACATCAATTTACCACTAAAGTACTGACCGTTTTGTAACGGTAATAAAAAAACAAGGAAAAAAGTGCGATGCCTAAAAAGTGGCGAATAAAGTACGATTTACACCGACCGAGTCGCATTATGCAATGTTATAAGGGAAATTGAAACAATTGTTAAGAAGTTAGAAGTCATATTTGCATGGTATTCAAATAAAAAATTAACCCGTTTGGATCTGCAGTCACGTCTCGGTGGCCGGTCAGCTACCATGCAAAAATGACATTTAACTGCTTCATGGTCGCTCCAATTTCCTTTGAGACATTGCAAATTGCAATCCGGCGTGACCCGATCTGTGGAAATGGTACATTAAACAAATAAATAAATCGTTTATTGTTTCATTAAGAGTGTTACAGCATTAAGATGTGATACTGGATCCTGCACTACGATACACTGTGTCGCAGGATCCAGTCTCTCTTTACAAATATGGTTTATGGTAAGTTATTAAAACCAAGACCTAGGGCATTAAAACTTACTTTGCTCTGTCGACTCGGAAGCGTCGCTTGGCACGGTCGCCAACGGAGCCAGCTTGCAGGCGATGCACCTCAGACTTGACCCTCGCGCAGTGGCGAGCGGTCAGCACCCACAGCACGAAGTTGGTGCATGTCACCAGCCCCAAGGGGATCACGAAGTAGATGTAATGAGGCCAGTCTGACTCCGTGTTCTGAACTGTAAACATAAATAGATATGACTTATCAAAATGAGGCTGAGATAATTTAAGCCAAATTTTGAATTAACCAAAAGATACCTATATATTATCACCGCGCACCAGTCGGTCCCGGTAAAAAAAATCAACCATAAACATGTTACACACGCTCGTAAATTAAACAATGATAAATATTTAGGGTCCAGGACCCTTTCAGGCTTATCTTTTACGGAGAACCATTGTTCAAATTTTATATCGAAACTTTACATGTAGGTAAGCCTAAAACCTAAATAAAATACCATAAGTAAGAAAAAATATCCGTCCGTTACAGATATCAAAAGTTTAGGGGTCAAGCTTCAAAGAAATCAAATTGAGATTGACATGATAAAGAGCATTTTAAGATCACTACAAAAAATGTTTTCACAAAAGACTATGACTGCTTATTATTTATTAGTTATTGTAGGAGCGAAAATTACGTCATAGCACCACACGAGCGGAATGATTAGGTGCTTTTCTGAACAATAGATATGATTGTTTTTAACCGCAATGTTTTAGGGTATTTCTGTTGGGGAGTTTTCAATTAGGCACGGTCTAAAAACACAGACCACCAAAACAAACTGATAAATTCTCATCCAATACTACTTAACTGGTGCAATATATTGGTATTCACCACGTCACAGAATTATTGCAAAAACCGAAAGTTGATAAAATATCAAGAAGGAAGGAAAAAAAATATTTCTTCTACAGTAATACCAACATTACCTACGCGTCAAATTTCGATACTTTATAATTTCTCTGTTTAGTGCCTAAAAGTTGAGAATGGACACGAACTGGAGATCAATTAGTGATCATTTCTACGACCTATCTGATTTTCTGTGACTCGGTACATTGTGAACTTATTGGTCGGGAAAGCACTTACACCGCCCACGTGTTAACACCGATCAATCAGGGGCATGCTCACAATTTAATGAGCCGATAGTATCACATAAAATCCTGTGACATACATTATGATAATCCTGCAATTTCCGATTATGAAAATTGCGTCCAGAGATTTAACAAATATATATTATGAACCTAGATTTTTCTTCGTAATAATATTAGTTTAAGTTGACCTGTCCATTCCACCATTGCTCAATATTGGGCAAGCGTTTTACTATGTGATGACGATGAAAGTTAAGTTTATCGTAGACATTGAAACTACACCTACGTACAAGTAGACGTCTTATCAATTAGACAGATATGTGTGCCAATTATTATGAGACGGGTCACACGTCGCCTATTCGCCCCATTTTCTTAAGCGTCCAAATATTTGTACTTCATACAATCCCTCGTAATTGTATATATCGCAAATAGGAGGGCTATCTTCAATAATACCCTCGGTCTTGTGGGCTTTTGTGGGTATGCATACACAAAGCCAGGTAACGTATGCCGTTTTAGAGATAGTCCTTGTTCCAATTTTATGAAAGCAGCGGATTCGGCCACCAATCGTTTCGCTTTCTCTCAACAAAAACACACTTTTTCAAGTTTATACACGCCTCTTTAGGCCACCTCTCAACTATTTTCGTCACAACTCTTTTTCAACTCCGAAAATGCGCGCCCGCGCGTTCCTTTCCAAGCGATCAACTCCTGGCTGGAGACTCCGCGCAGGTAGCCATTATTATTGGCTACCCCGCTTTTCATTGGACCCTGAACACATCCGGCAAAGTACCGCTTATCACATCCAATCAAAATCGAGTATTTTGACATAAGAAAAATAAAATATCGAATAAAGTCGAACTGAGATTGAATCGTAGGCTAAATGTTGCCAATTAAACAAAACTGAATTAATAAGTTTACAAGCGATATTTCTTTGTTCCTGATTATTAATCATATACCATCCTCCGATATATATATATGAGTAAATATATTGTGCACAGACTTTAATATCGTTGGGTATATATAAGAATGAGATTGAGAATAATTTATTGGTCCATTGTTACAAATAATATCTTACACAGAGAGTGAATTTGATAATTTATTTATGTTTAGACAAAAACAAGCAAGAATACGGATTGAATAGCACAAAGGTACAGCTTATTTCAATAGAATTTTCTTCCAGCAGACAAGATTACATGTTTACATGATAGTACACCTAGATTCAATTACCATAGTAATTTTAACAGTGGTATCTTAAAGGCCCGAGTTGCGTTCCAAGACATATTTGTTTTAATATATCCATAATTTTCTTTGGAAACAAAACTAAACAAAAAGATTTCTTGATCAAGACAGTAATTTACTTTTCATTACTCATACTCTGAAAGTAGGTCTGAAGTTGCCTGAGGAGCGGGATGAAAGTAATACTTTTCATCCCTAGGGAGAATCGCTTTCAACTGACAGCTGTCAAATTATTAAAAAAAAAACTAGTTCTTTTTCACATATCTATTGAACCATGTTCCAACTTTCTATACGATGTAAAATTGAAATAACTTAAAGTAAAGTATTGATTAAAGAATATATATTTTTTAAATAACTTTATTATAATTTAGTTTCAACAATTTCTTTAAAATAACTTAGATTTGGGCAAAATATTTACCATTTTTTCAATTATGAAAATAAAAAATAATGGCTGAATAGCTGGCCGGCCACAGAAAAAAAAAACAAACAAAATAGGCGGGAAAGCGGCAATTCAATCTTCATTTATTTTTTCGATTTGAAGACTTTTGTTTATACGTATAGCAGAGATTTGTACCTATAAAATGAGTTCATCTGATTCTGATATGAATTTAACGCCTGATTTTATAAGAGAAGAGGCTAATACCATAAACTTTAAATAAAATTATCTCATCAAAGTTGTTGTTAAATGTAAAATAAAATTTAGTCATTTTTTCTTTAGCTAATTCATGTTTTTATTTTTACTTTCCTTGTATTTGTAATGAAAAGCACAGTGTTTACCTCGGGTTAAAGACTTATTTAGTCCCTCGAACTATTGGCGCCCTCACTTCGTTCCGGGCGCCAAACCCCGTCTCGGGACTAAATAAGTTACTTTCACCCCTAGGGTAACAATGTACTATTATTATTAATACTTCATAGCACAAGGAATCTAACATCACTAGAGCTTTCAGTTGAACACTGAACTTGGTGATAGCGATTGTATTCTGTTCTCACAGGATCATATTGTATCAATTATATAACTATATCTTACAATTATTTATTGATAATTGATTTACCTTTTATATTCAATATTGTTTTCCTAGTATGTCCTTAATCTCTGATCTGCATTACTTTTATTATGTTTAGAAAATTGTAAATTACACTGTAAGTCCGTTGTCGGTTTAATTATCAGGTTCTCTTTCCATTATAATTACGTTGTTAATTTGATTATATGTATTAGTCATGCGTGTTTGCTTTTATTTATATCATGCATAAGTACAGCATGCACTCCACCTACATATATACATAATTATGTTGTGATACCATCCATGACCATGGTCAACCATTATCCTTGGCAGTATATTTAAACAACTATGCTTCACAGGAATCTTCATATATAGGATGAGTTATAGCATAGCTGTTTACCTAGTTATGACTTCAACGAAAATAATCACAAACCAGCCCGGATCGTTGTTCAGACAATGCACGAGAACTGTAATTTTCATATAGACATCAAGGTGATAAATGAATGAAGAAACGTGATTCGTGAAAATTGTGTAGTTTTAAGAAATATGACGATATAGGTTTGTTTATTATTTTATTATTGTACGCAGAACTAGACCGGGAGTTTACTTTAAAAGCGCGGGCGTTTACTGAAACTACACATTTATCAGCAACGCTACATTCTTATGAAATAAATGTTCATAATATTGTGTACTTATATATTTCATTATGAGTCACGACGTACGAGCAGATTCTCCCAAAATCTAAAGCTAGATAAACGATATTAAATCTTCAAAATATTTCTTCTACACATTTGACTATAATAATTATTGACACATTAAATAATAAATTCACATCCACATGCCTTTATTTAAGCTTTTGTAAATCTTAACCAAACGTTCAATATTGTACTACGTGTGATATGTGCGTGCGTAGTTGTTATAATATTTATACTACGACCATGTAATGGTTCAATAGTTTTTAATAAAAAATCTCCGATATTTCGATCGTTTACGTACAAACTAACAAATAAAAGATAAACTGGGATGGCGGGAAACAAGCGCATGTTGGCTAGAAGATGTACGATGGAAAGTACACATTTTTGGTTACATACGTAAAACCCATCCTACGTAAGAAGTAGTAGGTAGGGAAGTGGGATACGTAGAAGATATACTTATCTAGTCACTCTCTATAATAATATAATTATTCATGGACAGCAAGGGGTTCACGGACTTGGGCCTTCCACTGCTTTAGTGCCGTAAAACGGTAACTTTCTAAAGCATACTCCTTAGTAACGGCTTGATTAAAAGGTTTGAAAAAAATATATAAATTTATTATTGATTCACGTACATTATTTGTGAAACGTGGTTTTTTCGTTTAACTAATAGTTTTGCTTTAAAAAAATAATTAATAACACGATGATTTTGCGCTACTTTTGGATACTCCTCCAAAACGACTTGGATGTTTGAAAATATTTTTACACAGAAAAATTGATGGCTGGAATTTCTTCAAAAATGAAATAGCATATGTAAATCAGAGAATATTTTGCAAAAACATACTGTCCCAAAGGAGGTCCAAAAGCGTTAATATTGGGGAATATATACGCCTTAAAGAGAATCACTTATCACCAAGACAAGCATGTTGATGACAAGCGACTCCTGATCCACTGGTCTGGCCGTATTTAGACTTGTACTAAATGGCCGGCTTACACATCATTAGTTTTTACTTTTTAGGGTTCCGTACCTAAAGAGTAAAAACGGGACCCTTTTACTAAGACTTCACTGTCTGTTTGTCTGTCTTTCTATTTGTCTGTCTGTCTGTCATCTGGATGTATCTCATGAACCAATAGCTAGACAGTTGTAATGTTGCCGCTATAACAACAAATACTAAAAACAGAACAAAACAAATATTTAAGTGGGGCTCCCATACAACAAACGTGTTTTTTTTGCCATTTTTGCAATAATAACCCTTCATGCGCGAATCCGACTCGCACCTAGCCGGTTTTTTTCAAGATAGTAAGACAGCATTTTGCTAATAAGTTATAAAGCTAGTTAGTCTGGCCTCGTGTTTTTCGAACTACTCAAATTTTTGTATACGTACCAAGACGGGACACTAAACCAGAAAAGCATAATGATTCAGGCAGCTACTAATCACACAAGCCACTTTGATCAATTAGCCCTTCACATTTAGTTGATCTGGTATTGTATTATGAGGATTTTTGCCATTTATATTTCAGACATCAATCTGGATGGTCTTCACATGATCTAACCAAGATTTTTGTCTGGACTTTAAAAGAGGACCGTGTTTTTAAAGTAGTGACTTCTGAGTTTGATTCGGCCTTTCTTCACAGAGTAGTCAGATTGGAAACGCCGACCTCATCTAGTTTTAAAAATATGATCGACATGTAAAAGTGTTTGTACAAACCAACTTACAGAAATAAAATCATTTATCTTAAGATTCCTTTAAATGTAAAAAAGTAAATGGGATGATTATATCTGACATATATATTCCTTTCTCGCACAGAAATCATGATGGCAACGTCATAATACGGCACATAAAAGCTGTGATTTCGTCCTTTATAGTTAAATTAATTTTATATTAAATTTCATTTTCACATAATTTGTGTCAATTAAAAGTAAACAGTATCATATCTAAAGTAACTCACCTTGCCCGAACCAGCATATTCCTTCTCCCATGTTGGCGTCGAGAAGCTGGGCGACAGGGTACTTGTCGAAGAGGAACATGACGAGGGTGAGCATGATGGCCGTACTCCAGGCGTACAGCGAGTACCACAGGAACCGGCGCAGCTCGGCGTCCGCCTTGCGCATGGGCTGTACGGTACGGACGCTCCTGATGGAAAATGAAAAACAATTTAAAAAAAAAAAATAACACCCCTGTATTCTCCGAAGAGTTAGGCAAAAGAGTTCCTACACTTGCTAGGTAGATAATGTAAAAAAAAAAGTATTTCAACCTTTTAGAAGTTTTAAGAAGATAATGACAGGCGATGAAGACACAGACAGACTAAATTGTATTTGAACTAGCTGTTGCCCGCGGCTTCGCTCCCGCGGACCACCCCACAGGACCCATTTATGGGATTAAAAAATAATGTAGCTTTCTATTGGTGAAAGAATTTTTCAAATCGGTCCAATAGTTTCGGAGCCTATTCGGTACAAACAAACAAACAAAAAAATCTTTATAATATTAATATAAGTAAATAAGTAATAAGTGATAAGTAATAAGTGTATATAATATGTATAGAAAAGAAAAATATTAGATTTAATCAATCCTATACAAGCGCTTCTTCTTCTTATCGTGCGAGGATGTGGCCACCTCTGGTGTCAGAATTAATTAAGCCGCCTCGGGGAACCCCACAGGCCTCGGACTTGGCGATTTCAGACGTACATTAACTTTGTAAGTCCTGGTTTCTTCACGATGTTTTTCTTCACCGTTCCCTATAATGTCCAATATAAACTTAGAATGTACATATGAATTAGAAAAAGTCACATTAGTACTTGACCGGATTTGAACCCACGACCTCAAGCACGAGAGGCGAGATCGTATTCACTGGGCTACCACGACATAGACAAGCACAACAAGATACAAGCGCTAATACGCCGATTATTTGCGCCGATCCCTCACAAACTCGCAATACCCACAATTCGACAGTTGGTCCACTTTCGTGTATTTATTATAAAAGTTGTAAAAAGCAACCTAGTAGCTATTTAACAAATACCTACCTCATCATAGGTACATTTTAATTAAGGCGCCTCCCCGAGCAAAACGCCGCGCTAGTCGTTTTTGTGCAGTTTTTAAGAGCTATCTACTCTTTATTTAAAAATATCAATTAATAAAAATACATTAAATTTCTACATAATGTTGATTCTAAAATGGTAGTACACTTTTTTTTTAAAGAGGTAAATGTATAACTAATCTCCTGCCAACAAAACCATAAAAATGAGAAATAATTATTGATAACATGCATCTGCTCATATAGTGTTCATTAATTATTTTTTGTACTAACACTAATGGATAGACAATTTGATAACGAACATTATGTAAGTTTTATTTTTTTCAAAAGACCAATATTCGAATTTAGAAAGATTTTATTCTAAAATCTGAGCGTATTCACTACTGCAATTCATGCGCCACTAGAGCCGCTAGGCCAATAGGAATGCTCATATCTCATGCTGATTTTTTGGTCAGGGTACGGCCTTAAGACCTGCACTGGCTTTATAAAATATTTTATTTTATTTTTTGGGAAAACTAACAATCGTACATTGTATATTATATCTAGATACACAGTATGCTATATATAAATATACAATCCACAACGTTTCTACGTGTTACTAGCTTATATTAGATACAGTTTTGGTAAAATTTTAATAAACAATATTTAACAACAATACAATTTTTTTCGTTATCTTAGAATCTAATAGTTATTACATACTACATAATAATTTAAAAATTATAAATAAAATAATAATTAAAATCATTTTAATAAAACCAACGACTGGCTGTAACCTTCTCAACCCAGTCTGTGTTGATATTTCCCAAGTACTTAAATTATACGAGTAGTTCCATTGAAACAGATTCATTAGTTTCGATGATAGTTCTTAACAAAGAAACAATCATACTTATTTGCATAGGTATACATGTGCAAACACACTTAATTTTTTGTACCGTCTTAGAAATCCTCAAAAGATCACATCTTATACGGAGAAGTCTCTAGAGGATTTTTTTTACTGACATTGTTTAAAGTACAATGTCTGTAAAAAAATCGAATATTACGAGCATATTAAAACACTAGCTGTGCCCGCGGCTTCGCTCCCGTCATCTATCAGTTTGTGTCACCTACCATTTTTGTTTCTGTAGTCATTATTCTTTCGCGGAGAATCTTAACACCGCCGAAGAATCTTAACAACTTTTGATAGAGTGAACCGATTGCGATGAAACAGAAACTAAGTAATTCATCAAGTTACGCACAATTTTTATGTATGAAATTTATTTACATTGGTTTCGTACATTTCACGTGATGCGTGCACAAATAAAGAGACAAACAGATAAACAGACAAAAAATCCAAAAATGCCGGCAATAGGTTCTATTGGTTATCCTTTAACACCCTGACTATTTTTATTGGAAATATTTTCGATGTACAAAAATTACTTTTCTACAGATTTATTATATGTATTGATATTGATGATGATGATATTGATGATGATATTCTTCAGAAAGGTCAGGTCTGTAATAGTATATGACTGGTAATCAATCCACAGATTTGATAGACACAGAGGGATGAGGCAGTAACTACATAGTGTCATTTATTGTGAAAATAATAATGCGGCTGCCCATTACTTTTATGGCGATTACGACTAACATGGAAGTCGTAACGACCCTGACGTGAGCTAATAGCGCGTACCTATGGGGTCTTTATTGGTTTTTACTGCTCCCATTAAGTCGGCCGGGTCATGGGGATTGACTAGCTAATCACGAGGATAAAGTACTGTGACAAAATACACGATAACAAGCACCCGGCTTCAGATAAAATTAAGCCACAGATAACTAAAGCTCCGAACATAATAAGTTCATTATAGCGTGCAAATATCCCGGCTGTGCTTCTAATCGTGTAATCATGTACCTATACTTCAGCCGAACTCTGAAATTGTAAACAGAACTGAAGCGTGTTAACATTTACCATACGTATGGTTTATGAATGTTATCTTACTCAACCATATTTAAAATAAAATATGGTTAAGAGCGAGTTGAGCTTGCGCGCCAAAGGTTCCGTAACTTATGGAAAATTATACGTATTCCGTATGATTTCAGAATTAAACATTATAATACCACGACGTACAACCAACCGCGTTTAGGTTAGGGCAAACAAATGGAAAAACTCTAAAAAACCGGCCAAGTACGTGTCGGACTTCGAACATTTAGGGTTCCGTACCAAATGTAGAATATAAGCCGTCCAAATGGCAGAATTATTCAAGCAGTAGATGAATGGTTGAAAAAAATCAGATTTTTCAATATATTGGTACCACACGGTATTTGTTAGTGAACGTCATAATAAGTATACATAATGTAATAAACATTAGCAACAAAATTTTCAAGATCATAGGTCAATGGGAAGTTAAAAAATTCTTCGGATCAATATTTTGTAAACAGAAGCTGTCTTTGTCTTTGTCTTTGTCTTTTTTTTCGCGCCAAATTTAGTTGTACGGAAGCCAAATAAAAAAAAAAAAATGACAATTTGAACGGCTTTAGGTCAACAAGATGCTTATATTGTGTAAATTTGAAGACTAGTTTCAACCGTTTGGCTGTATGACAGACGAAGGACAGCAATAGGGCTCCGTTTGGACCTTTTGGGTGCGGAATCCTAAAAACTACCGAAGTTTAGTTTATTTTTCCTGTAATACATATCTATTGTTAAATCAAGCCAGTTCAAGACCATGACATCCCACAGTTATCCTTCGGCTAGGTTATGATACAGTACCCTAATTATACGAGAACAACCTACACGACCTTCTGAGTTCTTTAATAATAAACTTCTTGTTATTTATATTTTATATTGTAACAGCACAATAATTCATTAAGCTGTGCTTCTCTGATGCCCTTGGTGTGGAACAGTTCCAACATCCTCAGCATGATTGCAAGTCACATAGACTGTGTGTACGTGGGTCACTGTAGAGCCATCTCTCATGGGTTGCGACAACGGTGATCAACAGTTATTTGTTGTACTGTATGTTTTGCTTAGTTTAGTGTTAGTAATTACTAACATAGTCGTAAATAGTTACCATTTTTGAGTCATGAATACTCGAATAACAAGAAATTCTATTCTATTATTCCCGGTATTTTGTTGGAGTGGTCGTAGTGACGCGTCTTAATTAGCCCCACCCACGCAGTGCCAGCATATAAAGTGCGTTTTCCGATCCTGTCGGTTTTCATTAACGCGCCGTAATCGTCGCCTGCACGCTTACTAACAATCCCACATTAGAAACCATCAAATTAAGCTTTAACCTCACTCTGAATTAAAGACTAATTAGCCGAAATTCTCGTACAGTCGTAGCTTTTGCTGTCTGTCTGTCGCGAACAGTTCCTACTAATTTCATATTATTTGCTCATAATGTTGTCAAATGTTTGTGTCATGGTGAAACATTTAGAAATTTCGCAGAAGTGAAAATGCGCTGAAAGCTGTTTGAAAATTATAGTCCTACATCGACTTTTACAAATGTTATTTTGTTAGCTAACCAAATTATACGAAAAAATACGATTATATTATTTTTAATTTAATAACAAAAGTACACAATTGATCCTTTTTCCTGCGAAAATTAACCCCTTCTTAAAACTAATTCTCGGAGGATTTAAGGTTCTTTAGTAATTACTGTAAGTAGGTTTAGGACTAGGCTCTTAAATCCACAAAAAATATGATAGTGGTAGTGATAATCATAATTACTTGTAAATCTTTTTAAGTACGTGAATTTACGTCACGTGCATTATTTGAATGCGTCTTAATAAGGTGTTTCTTAAAAATAAACTCAGTAAGTGCCTACCTACGTTAATACTTAGGTAATTATGTAGCTACTTTACTACTGAAGTGCCTACTCTTCAAAATTCTAAAAAGTCTAATATATCTTAGTAAAGAAATACTTATGATGAAAACGTACAAACATATGTGTTGCAGAAGGATTCACAAGAACAATACATAATTATGATTAAAAAAATCATGGAATTACTTTTTGTCCTACTTTCATTAGTTAATTCTGGGAAAGTAATGCAACGAAACATTATAGTTCTGCAAACAACTAAATTCAGGGACATTATATATTTTAATCTTCCTGGATCTAGACTGGGATATAGGGATACGCATTCATCATTCTCCATGCTGAATGCGTATCCCATAGAGGCCACATATATATCTCAGAAAGTGATATCACGCATCTAAGACGCGCTTGTATACTACGCCCATTCATAACTACGCTCACTCGGCACGTCGACTGAAACTTGTTGAGGTTGAGGAAACTAGCTACGGATTTACCCAACGGATGAAGGTAGTCTGCTTTCAACAAATATCGATACGGTACACAAATAATGATATAGTGCCTAACCGAATATTGGTTTTATACACTGTATACGTCATTGTTTTTATGTTTTCGCATAATTTTAAAAGTTTATTACCATGCTAGTAAAAGGGCTATCTATGCTAGCACTTTCCTATTGCCGCCGTGCCAAATATTAATTGCAGATATGAAAGCGATATTAAGTTATCGCTTTCCAGAAGAAATTATAATATGTTTAGCAAAATAAAATATGAATTAGTCTCTGGCTATTATAACTCTGCAGATCTCATAATTGTTATCCCCAAAAATATTTGTATGTGGTATGCTATCTTTCACTTTCGAGGTACTTGAGCTGTCAGATTGCTTACGCTGTACATTGTTTTTCACAAATCCAATTAGAAAAATGGTTAAACCTATTATACGTGGATTGTAGAAGTTATTATATTAAATACCAAGATGTGAAGGAACAGCACGATGTCGATCTTAGCCAAAAATTACAATGTTTACAAGATGATGCATAATCAGACCATAGTTATAATAGTCAGACTCTAGCAGGCTACGTATGTATGATTCAGTCATTTCACGCATCTTCTCATGATAATAAATTATGTTTTATCATCACATCACGTTTATCACTCCCTAAACCCTATTACGTAAAATGCGCCGTTTATCAAATAAAAATAAAATATAAGTGTAACAATAATTTGCTATAATTACACATTGTTTAACTTCCATTAGATCATTGCGGTATTTGTTATTTTTGTATATTTATTTTAAAAGTCTTAACGTGGCCCCGGGGATTCTTGCCATGTGCAAATATCAAAGAGCCGGTGTGTAAACTCATCGATAACTAAGACAAAACAAACATTTACCCACATTGCGACAAACGACTGCGAGCAACACTTCAAGCATTTGTTTACTCAATGATGACAATAAAATACCGTCAAATCATTTCTTTGTAAACTTAGACTTTACATTTTAATAGTTTGGGTACAACTGTTTGTACCTATTCATGAAAAGCTAGCCGTTAGTCACAACAGCGCCGGCGCAATGCCTGCGTTCCTAGCCAAACCGTGGCTAGCACAGATTACTCGTAGCAGCATTACGCATCCGTAAAATCCGGTTGTGTATGCTGCCAGATTGACTTGTTATCACGACCCAATATTTCATTTGCTCGTATTTTTAGAACTACTATTTCACGAATGAATAACATCAGCATTTCAAGTATTTTAAATTATAAACATCTTCATTCATTGAACCACAAAAGTTTTAATTAAAAGCTGTCAATCTTTCAAAAACAAGCTTTCTGTAACATAGTTTTTGCTATGAACCGACAACAGCGAATGAACTTGATTTTGAAACACTTCGGGATATAGTTCAAGACTGAATGCATCGCAGTGTCTGGCGCATTACACGGCCGAACATTTTCTTAAACGTTATGTTATAAACAAACTCTCGCGATCTGGTCTCGCGATGTGTACTCAATCTGAAATTAGGAGTGCGAAGTAAAGTTTTTGATCGCAGGAAATTATTTGTTTAGCATTTACAATTGCAATAACACTCCAGATGCGTGTGATCAAGCTAATAATGATGATAACAGGGCCAACAGCCTGCTAAACTGGGCTGACCACGCCTTGGATATGCATAACTGTCGTGACGAGGGATTTGATGATACACATAATGTAGGCATCTTCAATTCACACGTCATTTGCATTGTATCCAGTCTAAATGTTTGTGTTTATTCTTAACAAAACTTACCCAAATGTCCACCAGATGTCGAAGCACATGACGTTGAGCCAGGCGAACGCGGCCACGAAGCCGAAGTAGATCCCGTACCCTGCACAAACAATGAGCGATCATGTAATGTAACTATGACTGGAAACGTTCCTACAGAACTACTTCGGTTCTCAAATTATCTCACTTACGCACTATTTTAACGTGATTAATCTCAATCACAACCTATAGCTACAAGTTGAAACTATTTAGTTGCAGCGGATTTCACAGTAGACACGGAAATAAAAAAATGGTGACTATTGAAAATGAATCATAGGATATCAGTTTTAGACTGTGTCGTGTAGTGCCTGGAAAAATTGGTTACCGTCTGCAACCTTTCGTCGTATGTACGTAGATGATTCTCGAATAAGGGCAAGGGATTTTTCCAAAGTAAATTGTTCAACTATAGGTAACTAATGTATCATATTATTAGCAAGTTGATTGGCCATCCATAAATAATAATAATAAAGGCCTCTTCTCATACAGAGAAGGCACGAACAAGCGTGTTGGCGATTTCAGACTTATAATAACTGTAAGTCCAGGTTTCCTCACTACGCTTTTCCTTCACCGTTATCAGCAATGTCCAAGATAAAACATCCATAGTTATGATACTAGTTACTTTTAGGTCTCTGCACGTTTGAGCGTGATTTAAAAGGGATAAATTCGACATATAGCTTTACAAAAAATAACTCTTTAGTCAGAGCTAACAATACATAAACCCAAAGTACCTACTGGCTGATTCACCAAATCCATACTTAGACCCAATTTAGAATGTATATTAAAAACAAGCAAACTATAGCTCTATATTTATATTGATCATACCTTACTACTCCTTCATCTTAAGGTTACACTTGTCGATTTTTTTTTCTTACAACCGTAGTCTAAGGATTATTCCACTGTTTGACGATGTACGTTCAAAATAAAAAGTGATATCAATTTGTCTCATCATTATATAGCCCTGCATGGAAGCGAAAAAGTAAAAAAATAAAATATTTGAAAGTTATGAGCGTCGAAAGTTACACATTTCGAAACTAATTTTAACGCATTTTTGGGCGCAAATAAATACCATAAGAAGACGGAAAATTGCAAAACGGCCTCCATAATTAACCCCGCGCACAAAATAGTTCGTGCCGTCGACTAGTGTACCCTTAATCGGACATCATCACTTAAAACTGCAGTAAACTATTAAAGATACATTGAAGTGCGAGACCAATTAACTATAAATATATTAACACATGGTTAACACCGTTCCGAATCGTAAAATTTTATGATCACCAATGTTTAAAGATTAAGTTAGGAATCAAATCGTGTGATGCATCAATCTATGAGTAGCCATCCACTTTTCTACAACTTGGAAATAAAGCGCTCAAAGTTGATTGGGAGGTTATCATGAGCTAAGCTAATAAGTTAGTGCTTGCCAATGGTCCTAATTAGAAATAACAGTATCTAATCCTTCAAAAAGAACAATTATTTTGATGGAGTTAACCGAGACCGACTTGCTGATTTTGACATGCAAACCATGAAAAGACATCTTGCCGGAGGTATGGAATTGACCAAAGTCTTGAGTCGTGCGTTGGGATATCGGTCGTTTACTCGTTTTATTTATAAATTTGTGTATTTATACTATTTTATTATATTATAATTTATTTTTTAAATATGGTATTTTCCGTTTCCGTATGTCCGTGGCATCAACAGTGTGCTTTATCAGAATACCAGCGCAGAGTTATTTCCTTTTAGATATCGCTGCAAATGCTGAGATAGGAGCCTTTTTGGTCTCGCACGGGATTTTTATTTTTTATTATTGTGTTAATTGTTTTTTCTTATCTCGTGTCTCCTGTGCGGGTCACAAATAAATATTTTTTCTTTCTTTCAAAGATGAAAGTTTTCTGTGTTGCTGGTTATTATATTATAACTCCAAACCTCGTACTCGCGTCGGGGGAACGCCAAATAAAGTACATGCGTATTTATTATTTTGATTATTTTGTTTACTTAGCGGTCCCCCGACGCGACTAAGAAGCATATTTTTGACTTTTTAAAGTTTATGAGTCGGGTTTTTTTTTTCTTTTCTTTTTGAACAACAAATATATACCTATTAGTAGACACGCTTCGATTGACAATATATCGAAACACGTAATTATGACACGTTATCTTGTGAAAAAAGCCCATTTCAAAGAGTGAAGTGCGTATAACTTTTGAACGGCTGAACCGATTCTCATAAAACATAGCTAAGGACACTTTCAAAAATCCCACTTTTCAAACAAAAAATATCTATATAAA
This sequence comes from Orthosia incerta, assembly GCA_948252205.1. Classification (NCBI taxonomy): domain Eukaryota; kingdom Metazoa; phylum Arthropoda; class Insecta; order Lepidoptera; family Noctuidae; genus Orthosia; species Orthosia incerta. The sequence continues at coordinate 15,053,490 of OX411754.1, forward strand.
AATCGGTTCATCCGTTTAGGAGCTATGATGCCACAGACAGACACAGATACAGCAACACACGTCAATCTTATAACACCCCTCTTTTTCGTCGGGGGTTAATTAATTCGATTTATAGAGACTCCCAGGAGTTCAACGTTAATATAGTTTATAATTCATTGTTTTATTTCATTTGTCGATGCTTGACAATTGGATGGCGTACCCCAGGGCACACTGACACACAAGACTTTTTAATTTGTTTAAGAGTTAGCTATATTTTAGGTATCCTATTGTTTATCATTTACTATTAAACACAGTCTGTTATCAGAAAACATTAATAATGGATTATTATGACTATTTATTATGCAGTAGCTAGGCTACGGTTCACATAACTTTATATTTATTATTTTGTTCGTATAACTGTGGTAAAATTAGCATTCATTCTAAGTATAGTAACAGTAGTTTTTACTCTACCTCTATATTACCAACTGATTAGAAACGGAACTATATTTAAACAGAACCTCAAAAAGCATGACAAGCTAATTAAGCTACGTCTCAAATTCTTTGGGAATATTAGATATAATTTATATTATCGTCTATTCTATGCAAATTAGTACACACATATAGTACAAATTAGCTGAGAATAATATGCTTATCATTCGTGCAGCGTGCCAATCTCAACATTTGGATACCGTGTAGTTGAGAGTAAATATACTGGTTTACGAAATTTTGATGCAAAATTATCATGTATTCATCAAGTACATGTAAGTGCATTATATTTGCAGTACAGTTTATTTAATAATGTACGCCTTAAAATATGATTTAGATAAGGTCGCCACTTCTATCTTCGATTTTTATTGGAGCCAGATGTTATCACTACTTGTTATTGATAAAGTTAATTCAAAACAGGCTGGGTTCATATCTGTCATTCATTGAAACATAAAACCACTTATGGTTTCGTTTATTAATTTCCCGTTTGCGTATAATAATAAAATCCCACGCTTCAACCAAATAAGAGAGTACGCGCGCCATCGAGGGATGGGATTTTTACCCGACTGCCGAAGGAGGGTAATTCGTTTATCAGTCTATGTATGTATGAATGTATCTTTGTTCCTATATGGCGTCCTAGAGACCAAACGCGTTGGCCGATTATTATGTTACTCGATTCGTCTCAACCTTGCGAGAGTCACTGGCTACATTAAAATTGGAAAATAGAAAACTGGCGTCTTTTGGGCGCCATATTGTGGGGACCCAATATTTATTTTTCTTCCAAACTCATCTTGGGGGTTTTAAGAGGTGATTTCAAAAATTAAAAACACTTAGGTATATGCTTAAATGTGCCTAATTCGAAAAAAATATGTTAACTAAAAAGTTATAAATAAAACAGGTAATTCAAAAAATCAAAAAACCCGACTGCTTAAGAAGCGAACTAAAAAGTCATGAACAAGAATAAAATCATGCTGTGCAGTCAGAGGATACATTTGGTTTTGGTCAGCCAGCTCGCGAATACGAGTATGTAGGGTTTTTTTGATTAATTAAAGAAGTGAACTCTTTTCTTACTTAGTTTAATATAATGTGCGCTTTGGTTTCGCACGCTATACATTTTCTTTAGTATAAGAGGAAAAACTGTTCCGTCATGAAACAGTTTATTAGGCTTTTAACCCCTAAATTGTTTCTACTGGGGACAATGTGATTTATGCTCGGATAACTGCCTTATCATGACCTCACAAAGTGAATCTAATCGTTCGTCCACTTTATTGTTTAATTTACGTGATTGTTTTACTTTACGACAGATTTTGTCGACTGTGCCTAATAATTAATTCGGTATATATTAGATCTCGATGTTTTCCTCAAGTTGGTCGTTTAAAGTTGTGACAATCTTAGAAGTCGGATTTGAGAGCTATAAAATACGTTAAAGTTCGTTTTTTATTGCTTTTGCTTAAAAATGATACTCTCTATAGTATAATGTATGGGTAACATAGTAATTAATTAGAATTATGAATTTGATTTTTCGTCGACGTTCATACAAAGTTATTGCGGAAACGGAAACGTCATCGGACTGCTTAGATTGCCACGATTATAGTTAGAAACTGTCAAGGATCTGGTGGTATACTCCGTGTAAAATACATTCAGATAAACTGACGATGAAGAAAATAGCATAGCATAGCTATGGTGTTAAAAATGTAAGACTTACCAAGAAGAGTGCAAGCAGTGCCATTAACAACCCTGCCGTACTGCACGCGCGCGAGACAGACGAAGGCCAGCAGCATCATGCTGACGTGGCAGATGAGCGTGCGGCCGTGCAAGTTGCGCAGCTCCGGTAAAGACAAGTAGACCACCAGTGTCAGCGCCAGGCACACGATGGAAATGCAGATCAGCTGTCATGGGAAAATAAATGTTAGGCACCTTGTACTTACTACTATAATGCAAATTTGAGTTATTTACATATGTAAAAAGGAAATCAGGGAAACATTGTTTATGTATTAATGTTTTTACCCGACTACGGCGAAGCAAAAGGGAGGTTTATGTTTTTGACCAGTATGTATGTATGTTTGTTCATCTGTTCCCTTATAACTTCTAAACTACGTATCATATGACAAATATCATTGGGAGCGTCTTGTTTGTTCGCTGGTTATAGGCTATGTGACATTAAATTGAATATGGCGTCCTCTAGGGGGCAAGAAGTCAAGAGCAAAAATATATTTTTCGCCCATCATGAACATACATTGAACATATCATTGAACAGGGATTTTAAAATGAAGGTAGGATTAGATACATCATATTTTTGTCAAGCGTACCTTTTGCAAAAAATATCCCATCAAAGTCATGAAAACAATATTTTTACGCAACTACGGGTGTCGCAAGTATTTGTTGATCGTTATAGTATGTATATGTATGCATATATTCCGTCAGGCTCTGCAAAAACCCCAAAATACTTTAAATAAAAAAAATCAAAAACTAAAACCAGACTACTGAAAAATCACGCTCTAAAAAGTATGAAACAAGAAAATATTCCCGTAAATTTTCCGTGGTCGTATGCCACTTTGCAGAATGTATTGTTTTGTTACGGTAGGTGGCATACGACCACGGTAATGTGTTTTTTTTAGCGGGTTTGGTTCTTGAACTTATTTTTTTTTTAATATTTCTACACGCTTTTATGTTCGAGTTACACTTGTGAAAATTCTAGATAGCCTAAAAAAAAGTTTAATCTCATTTATTGCTAATAGCGGCATTGTAGTACTAGCGGAAGCTTCGACGATAAGACTGACATCACCCCTAAACAGAGAAAAACAGAAAATCAAACCAAATCAGGACGTAGGAACCTCGCTTCACCTATTTATTCGATAAAAGTTGGTCTAGGAGTCAGTAGAAGGGCTCTGGATTCGAATCCCAGAATAAGAGGTTTTCAACCAGTCAGTAACAGCCCTGAGTTAGAATCTGGATGTGTGCCTAGTTGGCTAAAAGGCTCGCCCTCTGTTAAATTGATCTCTAACCTATCGACCCCTGATTATTGACACACGATTAATTATCTATTGTTCGGATGTTGAAATGAGGGAGTAGTACCTCTACCTACTGTACAATAATACTTCCGTCTAACCTCCCGGGAAATACAGACATAATGTTGCGTTATGTAAGTTATGTTATAAAATTGCATATAAATGGAAAAGAGGAAAATTTATGCGTCTATGCGTGAATTTAAATTGATAGATTTACGTCCGTTGATAAACAAAGATTTTGATTTGAGTCATAACAAACTTTGAGGATTTTGATTTAAGGAAATGGATATTTAGAAATTTCCCAGATTACGACAGTAGATTATGTGGTACTGTACATAGTTCTCAGAGTTTACCGTCATCGGTATATTAGATTGTAGGTGTTAACCACTTAAACAAATATGTATCTAGGTAAAAAAAGTCAAGTGTGGACATACCTTCTAAAAAAAGATCTGCTTCTTACACAAAAACATGACCAATTCATTTGAATGATATTTAATTTTATTTACATTCTGCATCTTACCTGTACGAGTACTTTTAATCAGAGGCTATATAATATTAATTTATTGGTGAAATCTTTGTATTTCCATCATTTCAAAATATTGAATCGCCGAAATATTATGTATTTTCAGAGTTGATTTCAAATTAACCTCCCCAATCTGTCAAATCCTATCATATAACAATGTGTGAACAGAGAAATTAGCAGAGGGTTATGATTGCCCGCTGTGCAATGACGTCACGGCCCGAATTCTCACCTCCTTTGTTTATGTGTCTGTATGATGGTTTCCTCATGGCCCACATCCCCGAATTAACCTAAACATGGACATGAAAACACTGAGAAAGTCAGGACGTTTACCTAAAACTGCGTCAGAGTGAGGAAGTAGAGATCTGGTGACACGAATAACAACGAAGACTTAAAAAGAAACTGTGGATGTAGTGTAAACCTTAGTCTATTTTTTGAATGTAATAATTGCTTGTTAAGTAATTTCCCGAAAGCGTGGTACATCTTAGTCACTGATCGTTTGTTTATCAAACGAATCAATCCATCCGTGTGATCTATTGACTCGCAGACCAATCTAAACAAACTTAAAAAATGTATCGTATTCACAAAAATAACTATTTCCGTCACATAATCTCAACAACTTCGGGAATCTATCATCAATTTTTCGTTTGAACATATAAAATCAATTAAGTGTGTATTAATCGAGATGAATGAGTACTTTTGACTTACGATGAAGGACATTTGGAAGTTCTTCACGTTTTCTGTCCCCTTGACAAAACAATTGACGGCGGTGACGAAGATATTGCCATTGGGGCAGTTGCGGCTGTCGAAGGCTTCGAAACAGTAGTCATGGCCGACGCTGATGGGTGAGATCAGTTGTCCATCGTAGTTCAACTGGTGGCGGTCCTGCTCCAGAGACTTGTTGAAAATCACACGGCCCTCGTGGCAGTGCAGTTCGGTGCGGATTCCAAGGACATCTAAAAAAATAAGCAATATTATTTTCCCTTTTCACAAGTACGGTCACGCTGTAATTATTGCCTCCTTGTGAAAAACAGTTCACGGCTATCACTTCTCTGCCTGTATGCCTGTCTCGCCAAATTAACTTGCTAATATTTTGATGAACATGTCCCCTGTTCATCATAAATTAAAATATCAGCCACTATATGCATAGGTGTGCCTTATTACTTAGCAGGTGAAACCATTTTGATAGCAATGCATCTGAATTTTTTCACACGTTTTTGTTAATATTAGACTTGTACGTCACACTATTGTAGTATGTTCAAACCTTTGTTTTATTCCGCTTCCATGCATCTACATATGAAACAAAGATAATAGTGCCAACGATGATTTTAAGGCCTGGGGTTTTACGGGGATTTCTTGGGAGTTGAATAGTAAGACCGGATGTATTACGAAATTGATTTTTATTGAGAAATCCAGCAATATTTTAACTTGGGTTATGTTTTTCTCCAAAGCAATAAAGATACGAATGATTGATGGACATCATTATCTCTGATGAGCGGCATAGGAAATGTATGAAACGGGATCAATCTTTTGATGTGTTTACTTTAGAAAACTAGTACTATTTTCGTGATCTGATAATCTGATTACAGTTACTGAGAGCGAACAATCACATACTGAGCTGCACAGGCAGGGATACAAACACTTGACTTTTTACGTATAGACTTTTTTCAAGAATGTAATCATTTGGAAAACCCAATCGTAAGTAGATTTAAAGTAAATGAGGGACGGTGATGATTTGCATGCTGTGTCTATCGCACCATATTGTATACTATGCTTGTATCATATTGTTTGTATTATTAGAATAAACAGTTTAACAATTGTAGATAGGCCAATAAATAAATAAAAAAATTGATGATACCAAGTAACATTTTAAGAAAAACTCATTTGATCTTGAAGTAAGTAGGTATAGGAAACTCAGATTCTGAATGGGGTTTATTCTTATAATAGTCATTGAAAACGACCGCCACTATTTGTAATTCCACAGGTGAGTTCGAACTGTCAGCTCGATGGAATAGTGAGTCTTCACAACAACCTGATATTGTTTGTAAACGCATTCCGTTTTTGCCAATTATGCACTGTACTTCCTACCTAAATGATGAGAAAATTATACCTAATCATACCAAATGTATTTAATTTATGTTTTATTTTAACTGCTATCGCCTATCATGTTTTACCATTACTTACTTTATAATCAACGTTTGCTATCAGTAGTGGTTCAGACTATGTACCTACATGGTGTTTACGCACCACTGATAGCGAATTTTATGGTCAAAATTATGAATTATCTATCTTTTTTCCAAACAATCGTTTTTGTATTTGGTTGTACTAAAATTGCCTCCACAAATTGCGATTTGATGTGCGTATAGTGCAACGCTGGGCCTGGGTATAGTCAGCCCCGCTACCACTTTGGTGATTTGCTAATTATGTACGTTTTTGACCATTGCATGACGTATTGTTATCCATTCGTCCCTTATTACATGGGACTAAAACATAGCTGGTGAAATTATTTATAAATTAAATACATATGGTATGATATGATGGTATATTATATTATGTCGTCCCGATTTGAGAGAAGAAGAAGGAAACAACAAAAGCTCACCTGTTATATCTTCATGTTTACGTTTCAAAGGTTCCAGGTAGTCCGATATGTTGAAGAAGACGTCGTCGAAGTTTGGCGTGCACCTGCTGACGAAGCTGCCACAACGACGAGGTTTGTAGTGGTGACCGATGGGACAGCACTTCCTCACACAGTAGGCACCATATTCGGAACAATCACGAGAGCACACGCGCGCGACCAGCTCCTCACCAGAGAACTCTCGGTCCACGCACCAATCTCCCGGCGGAGCATCACCACCACCCTCTCCTTTTTTACTTAAAGTTTTCAGATTACTTCCATCTACTTCAAGTGAAAAGAAAGTCTCTCTCAGTTCCACACCATACTCATCCGATTTACAATTCAACCCATTATCAACTTCATAAATATCATTATCATTCATTTTCAATCGCTTTAATAGCCAATCTTCTGAATTGTTCTCTTCAGTATGCCTACACAAATGGAAATTACTATCGTAACTCTGTCCCGTCGGACAGCATTTCCTATAGTGATGTACAATTAGCTTGTCTCTTGGTGTCTTCATAGTTTCATTTTTAATACAGCTTAGTCCTACAACTTCAGGAATGTTTGGTTTCAGTGTGCCGTTGACAACTTCCAGCACGAGCCTGTCGTAACAGCTATCTAAAGCTTGTAACCGATTGTCTAATTCTGACGATGTCATCTGCACCATTTGTAATTCATCACAGCCTGCTGGTATGCCGTGCTCCACCGGTACATTTTCTCCAACAAAAAGAGGTGTAATACTTATGTTATAACCGTTTTGAGCACTTTCGCGATCTAGACACTGGTAGGATGCTTCAAAGTCTTCACCATCTGACACTTTTACTAAACTTTGACCCTTCGGGCAACACTTATGAAACACCTTGGCTCCCTGGACGACATCGGCACTGACGTAGACAATTGCACTCACAACAATTAGAACCCACATTGTTATTGAAAGACCCGGAGCTCGGGGCGCCGATAGTAACATCCACATACAAATGTTCACAACAGGTGGTGAGTGTCGATCGGCGTGCTGAGCATTGTTTATTTTCGAAGCCAGACGTGCGGAACGTGTGTTGTGGCAAAGCGTCGGCGGCGCAATGATGCGGCTTCGCGGCGCGCTCGGTCTGATCCACGCCGGCCGGTGCCGGTGCCCGCTGCGGTGGAGGCTGCTGCGCCCTTGAGACCCTCCGTCGGTGACGCGACCCAGAGCTTTTGCTACACTTGCAGTTTTTTTATTTATTGAAATGCCGTCACGAAACAACCTAGCACTCAAAATGTCCCAATACGAATCACTACAGACGGCTATACCCACACTAAGTTAACCTAAAATATGCAAGATGCTTAATAGCCTATAATATTACTATAAAATGGTGGTCTGCACTCCTGACTCCTTCAGAATACAAATCGTCTTCGCGTGGCGAGTCACGCGTACACATTGTACAAAGACGTCGACTCAATGTTTATCAGATATCTTCCGATAAAAATATGAAACGACTGATTGTATACTTAGAATTTAAAGTGTAAACAAATATTCTATTTGTAGGTATCAATGATATTATTTGATAACTGATTTCATTTCAGCTGAAAGAAATAATTAAATTAAAACTAAATTAAGACTTCAATAAATAAACCGCATGATGCATGTTTAATACACCACAACATTTATATTAAATTTCACGCACAAGCAAAGTTAAATGAAAAAAACTGGCCAAGTGCTAGTCGGACTGCGCACCGAGGGTTCTATATAATAAACAGCTCTACATTCACCAAAATAATTAGGTCCCATTACTGACTTTCATAAACAATGAAAGAACCGAACATTGAACGGAAGGGACAAAATTAACTTTACCGTTCATAAAACTGTTGTCCCCACACATCAATATAGTTGCGGTCAGTTTTCCACTACAAACCAGTTAATAATCTTTTCTTTTTGACGTAGGAATAAATTTACAGGTTTCAGATTTTTTCTTTACTTGTGCTGTAAAACATTGCTTCTTGCCAAATTCCATGATTCTATGTCAACGGGAAGTACCCTTTAGGTTTTGATTCCCTTACGATTCCTCAAATATGTGACATAAATGGCTATATATTTTGATGGCGTTGATATCGACGTTTGATTTTTGCACAACTTCAAGGCATTGCATAACTAATATTTTTTTTAGCTTTGGGAATTGCTCTTGCATACTGCGCCACCACGGGGAAATAGCGCAGTTATGTGGGAATCCAACCCACTAAAACTCTACGGTGTTCTCCTGTGCCACTTATGGCGGCACACGTTAGCACTCACCGTGAACCCGCCGCGGCTGTCTGTCACCTGACCCTCCTCTGGACCCCCATCACCGGCGCACCAGAACACATTGCACACCGTGACCACCCCATGGACCAAACCAGTAAATGGGCGCCAGACGACACCGTGTATCCTTGGTCCCCTTATGACGGGTCAGGTCAGTGACCTTGCCACGTACCGCTTCTCGGCCACAGGGGATATGGAGTTCCCCTGCGGCCCCACCGCTTCCACCATCAGACGGTGGCGATCCCGTAAAGGCCGCGGAAGGTAGCGAGAGCGGTGTACCGCAATACCGGCCCTCCTCTTCCGCAGCAGCCTCCAACCCTCAGCTGCAATATCGTATGGAATGCCCTGGGAAGCCCCGTACGACATCGCGGCCCGCCTAAGTCACCTCTGTTAACAACCGGCACCGCAACCTACTTGTTGGCCGCTACGTCGTCGGCTTAATCGGCAAAAGCCCTGATGAATGCCCCCCCCCTCGGGTGGGCTCCTCTCATCGCTTCGCCATGGGCGACCAAGCCACGGCTACTGAGGCCCCCTCGACTCGACAATGCGAGAACCCACCGGGGGGAAGGGATTGCAGACCAGAGTATATCATATTCATTTCAACTTGATACCTGTTCCAGAGAAAAAGCTCTTGACACGCGGACAGACAGACAGACAACGAGGTGATCCTATAAGGGATCCTTTTTTCCTTTTGAGGAACGGAACCGTAAAAATTAATGAAGTGCATTTAGTACCCTCTAAGGCCGGTATTCCAGATGCTTATGCTCATGCATGGAGAGTTGTGATTGGTCGGCTTGTTTTTTTGACATTAACGTATCCAAGATCCTAGACGCTCCAAACTATTTTAACACAAAATCAGTGGAATTAAGTAGTGTTAGCATGTACTTGGAACGTACTCCAGGCATGAACATGGTTAGCTTCTATGGACAATTTAGTCGGTATAGAGCACATAAATATAGTCCCTACACGCGCTACGCGTAACTAGAAGACTAAGGGCGGTTACGCACTATATCCGATCCATGTCCGTGAAATTTCAGCTCCGAAGTTCCCGTAGTACTTCTTGTAGGGAAGCTTACGCACGTCGCACTACATCCGAACTCTATCCGTCATAATTCAGAACATTTTGAACTCGGAACTCACATCATGGACACGGATCACGCACACGGACGTGTAGTGCTAAGCCCTATTTACATTTTGTGATCTTAATATTTTTTTTCACTGATATTATAAAGGCGAAAGTTTGTGAGTGTGTGTTTGTATGTTTGTTACTTCTTCACACTCAAATAAAAATCTCAATTGGACGGATCCGAATGAAATAAAAAAAAACGGATTTGGCACAGAGAGATTACAGTCAGTACATAGGATACTTTTTATCCTGGGAATATGTTCCCTCAGTATAATTTCCGCTGGCAGTAGTATACTAATAAATGCATGTCATCGAGGATCGAGGAATCGAGGAGTAGTATTTTTCTGGCCCCAGAGGCGACTACACGTCCCCATTAAGTTGCTGTCTAGTCTATACTTCTATACTAATATTATAAAGAGGAAAGATTTGTTTGTTTGTTTGTACCGAATAGGCTCCGAAACTCCTGGAACGATTTAAAAAAATATTTCACCAATAAGAAGCTACATTATTCTTGGGTGACATAGGCTATTTTTTATACCGAAAACGGGTCCTGTGGGGTAGTGCACGGGAGCTAAGCCGCGGGGAACAGCTACATATCATAACTAGCTGTCCCACGCGGCTTCGCTCCCGTCAACTTGGTACCTACCTAATCTACATACATGATTGTTGGGTAACTTTAACCACTTACGCAGGGCAAGCATCGGAAGCTCTCAAAAAGGAATAACTTTGACCGTTTTTGCAACATTTTTCATTTATCCTCCGCTCTTATTGGTCGTAGCGTGATGTTATATAGCCTATAACCTGCCTCGATAAATGGACTATCCAAGACAAAACATTTTTTTTCAAATCCAACCAGTAGTTCCTGAGATTAGCGCGTTCAAACAAACTAACAAACTCTTCGGTTTTATAATATTAGTATAGATATTAGAAAGTGGAAAGATATTTTTGTTTGTTTGTACCGAATAGGCTCCGAAACTACTGGACTGATTTAAAAAATTCTTTCACCAATAGAAAGCTACATTATTCCTGCCTGGGTGACATAGGCTATTTTTATCCCGAAAACGGGTCCTGTGGGGTGGTGCACGGGAGCGAAGCCGCGGGAAACAGCTAGTTACTAATAAATTTGGTTGTTTTACTATAAACCCCAAATCCTAACTAGTGATTTTAGTGAACACCACAATATTCAATTTCTTGTCGCAGTATATCTATACCATAAAATTGAAGCAACAAATGCATTTATCAATCGTTTCAGCATCACATAATCATCATCATAATCCTGTTTAGACGCAACTCCTATAGTAGCTTCAACTTAGGCAAGTTATGCCACAGGCTTTAAAATCGCACCATGTAAATCAGTCTTTGTTATTTCTGTGTACGCATAAGGCTATGATAAATTAACTATGTGATGCATGTCTCAACATTGAAAGTAAATTCCATGATGTCAATGGAATTAGCATAAAAAGCAAATTGGCTTGAGGGACGGTAAATTAATAAATAAATTAAGTGCAGTTACTATCTTCCAAGTACATTTTGTCGGTCAGTTTGCAAAACATACAACAACGTTATATAATTGCATATTCTTTGCGTAATAACTATAATAAGCTCTCGGTCGTTGACTGGTAATGTCGAAATAAAAAGTGTCCTTATTGGTATATTTGTACCAAATCAATTTTAAAGTAGGTTAAAATGAATTGTGTATCATTATGTCACTGATCTGGACCGAACTTTACAAAACTTAATCTTTTTAGGCCTATTTCGTAATATTTTTTTAACTTATTCTCGTGTCATGTATCTTTAATCATATGTATGTACCATTATTTTATTATTTTATTTTATTCGGAAAATTACAGCTAAATTTAACAATTGTTCATTATTATAATAAGATCAGGGCCAATTAAAAGTTTTCACATATAGTAAAAAAAATCAAATAAAAACATTACAGACAATAGGTAATACAAACAAATGCACTATAGTATAACTACAAACACTCCACTAACAACAATAATGTATAAAATTAAACTAAGTACAACACTAAAACAGTCCACCACAACAACAATATGTACTTAAAATAGATAGGACTTGGGATTCGAATGCTTGAAGTTATTACATAGGGTTCTTTTTAATTTATTAATCCCAGTGTTAAATAGGTCATTGGTTATAGATCAATTATCGATGTTTTCGGCAGATTGTATGATTTTCATAACAGCAAGTGTTTCCAAACGGACGACGCCGTTTATTTAATCACAAATAAATCGTTATCGACATCTTCAAGTCGATGATATAGACAGGGTGATACCGAGAAATCGTCCGTTCGTATCATATCACATTCAGGGACTCACCTACTTTACTGACTCAAATTCCTATGCCAGACTGAAAGGAAGTGGTTTCGTTGTGCTAAATGTGCATACCCACCCAACCACTAGAACGTCCGGCCTGTCTCCGCGATAGATTTTTCACCAGTAAACATTCCTGCCACATCTTTAATACTTATATTTATGCAATTCATTGGTAACCGCATCACTTGAGAACCTGCAGCCGAATTGCGTAAGTATATTATCCAAAGCAAAAGAATCGATTCCTTCCCAAAAACGACTTTTCCTATCAATATGCACTACGTAAAGTCGGTTTTGGGAAAGAATCGATTCTTTTGCTTTGGATAATATACTTACGCAATTCGGCTGCTGTACCGACCGATATAAATTTATGATCGATTTGGGTAACTTTTGTTTAAAGATTTTCATAATAATCTGAAAAAGGTTTCTTGGAAAGAAAATTTCCTCGAAAAATTTGAAAATTTGGGGAAAACAGGAAGTGCTCTTTTAAACTAACTTTCCAAAAAGGAGGAGGCTCTATGTTCAGCTGTATGTTTTTTTTTAATTTTCATATTATTCGGGTAGTCTATTCTGGCATCATTTTGGGCATTATAGGTGTCTTATTCTACTATAAATGTGTTAGAAATAAAAAACGTTTTTCGGATGTCGGTGTCAAAAAACGAAGAACTGAAAACAGGAACCGACTTGTTGCAGGACCGAAATTGAAGTTACTTTTCACTTTGTAGTGTTTTTATTTGGCAGTCGGTTGAATTTTTTCTATAGTTTTTTTGTAAATACTGACAGCACAGCGTCTGTTGGATTATGTGATAGACTACCTAACTACATTTTTCGGTTTATGATATTTTTTCGGTTTTTAAATCATACAAGCCAAAAAACTTTTAGTAAACTAAAAGTTTTTTGTCTTAGAATCCATCTATTATTGTAAACAGGTAAGTAAGTTGTGGGTGGACTGTGTGTGTTCTGGGGGTTTACCTAATTCGCATGACAGTGGCTAGCAGAGTAAATAGTCTAGCTCGCTAGGAATGTAGGTAAATATAGACAGTCAGCCAGCCAGTCATAGTGATACGTGTCAATAAACGGTTATGCACATGCAAACATCATTATGTTCAAAATATTAGCGTAGGCACAGATAATATAATACCTACTAGCATACAGATGCCTCATCCCATACAAATAAACCGTGCCGACGTAACTAGCGTTTTTCTTCTAATTAAGATGATTATTTTGATAGAGTTGATTAAAAAAAAACCTAAATTTTTTATGATCAATTCTAGAAAATGTTAATTTTACGCACAATTTAATAACAAATAAATGCATGTCGCGCCATCTAGTGACATTTATTTGAACCAAATTTTCTTTGTTAGTGCTTGAAATGACCGTGGTAGAGACAAGCAATCAACCGCGTTCAAACCGGTACCCTTACATACATAATTATACTATCTTTAACAATCCAAGAAAATCCTTGATCACTTTCTGTCCCCGAGCTTTTTATGTTATTTTTTTTTTGTAAGTATTCTATTCGACAAGGTAAAGACCGCAATGAGTATTGTTGAATTATCATATTGAAAAGCATTGCCATTGGTTATGAGAATTTGTGTATTATAAGACGTACGGCGATGCGTCATCGGTACATAGTGGACATCCCACCCATACGCACCAAACGTTTTGGGAATACTTTTATTTTGCGTACAGTAAAGAAGTGGAATTCTCTTCCGGAGTCTGTATTTCCTGATAGCTACAAACTGGGAGTCTTTAAGTCAAGAGTGAATAGGTTTCTTCTAGGCAAGCGTGCTTTATCGTCGACCACATCATCGCTTACCATCAGGTGGCATAGTGGTCAAGCGCAAGCACAAAAACAAGAAAAAAGAAAACGCAGTTACCTCGCGGATCATAATGGTTTAATAGTGGTTTCCAGCCTGCCTCTATTCCTTAGTTATAAAAGTTAGGGTGATAATCAGTCAAATCCGACGCTAAAGTTAAACGGGTCTCATGAATGAAAACATCAGTTCAAAAAAGTAAACTCCTTTATTTAGAAATCTTACATGTTCATAATATAATTGTACATAATAATATCTAATAACTAAGACATGTAAATATTCATTACAAAAAGTGACTTATACGATTGGCACATAAATTACTTAGCTAAAGAAAATATTGGCACGTAACGGGTTTCAACGCAAGATAACATTGAATAAATTATAAGGAAATTAATGAATAAACTAAAATTTAGGTTAACACAACAAAACTAGTAAATAAATACTTGAAAATTTGTACGCTCAAAGTTTTTTGGCAAACGGAAAATGTCTAAACCGTACCAGAAGACCTGCAGACTAATTGCGTAAGTGAATTCGGCAAGGCGAATGATTTGATCCCATCAATCGACCAATCATGTGCAAGATGAAAGACGCGTTGTGAATTTCCGTCTATGTAATTGGTCGATTGATGGGAACAAATCCTTCGCCTTGCCGAATCTGCAGTATACCGCGCAACAAATCTGAATTTAATTCCAAGGAACAGCATCAGAGCCCCTAGACAGGTGACATTCTATCATCGAAAGCGTGGCGATAGCGATTGTCAAAAAGGCGAAATTGTATGGGACTGACAAGCGATATCGAAAAATCACGTGATCAATCCCTTATATTTTGCCATTTCGATTATCGCGTCCGCTGACATCGAATCACGAGCCACTGGTCTAGAGATGTTCGTGTTCGTTTACCTTTATGAATTACTTCCCTTTTAAGTCAATGACGAATAAATCTATGAGTACATACTCTGGGGTCTCAATTGTTAAAGTGATGTGCAATATTATCTTACACCGAGTGCACGTGGCCTTATCAATGAACAAGATTGACTTGCAACACTAGTACATAACAACATTCCTTTACTTATATTCTTATCAGTAAATCAATTTAGTACAAACACGAAGTTCCTAGTAAGTGTACTTGGAACCTTGTAAATTTATGTTAGTAAACAGTCTGACAAAGTGTAAACGCATCTTTTGAAGTAAAATACAAAAAAGTCTCTCAAATCGATACCGTAAAAATAAGAGCTTTGTAGGCAATCAAAACTCGTAAACAAATAGATATATAACATTTAGAAATATTTAAGAAATTAATCAGAAATTGTTGGACGTAACATTACCGATATTTTCTTAGGGACGGATATTTTTTATTTAAGCATTGGTCACTTCGTAATATGAAGTACCTTAGCAGTACTTCCCGATAAGTAGAAAACCGCGTACTAGCACTGGCTAGGCATGACCATCATATCAATCAAGCATCCTGTATACTGAATGAGAAATAGAGCGCCCTTAGAACCTATTTTAAATTGTGCTCGCGGAAATTAAAACATGATTATAGAGTATTATATTATCTGTGATTATAGTAAGTGCGTTTGTCCACCGCCACCGTCACCGGGACGTCAACGAGAACGTGATGACGGCCCGATCTAGGGACACATCATTTACTATTGCCGCTTGTTTACCGCAAGCCCATCGCCCGAAAACCGTAATTGTCGAGTAAATCAGCGTGACCTCTTAGAACTCGGCCCGGTATTGTGACGGGCTCATGTGCCGGCCGGATGGCCCATGAGGCCATTGAAAATGTATGAGAAAAGTTCTGGAGTGGCGCCCGCGAACCGGAAGACGTTGCGTTGGAAGGCCTCCCACCAGGTGGACCGATGACCTGGTGAAGGTTGCGGGGATCCGCTGGTTGCGAGACGCACGGGACCGGTCAATGTGGTGACGCTTGGGGGAGGCCTATGTCCAGCAGTGGACGTCTTTCGGCTGATATGATGATGATGATGTTCCGGCAATACAAAATACGTTTAAACTTGTCCACCACACCGGCGCCGTGTCGTCGCACCGCGCCGTTTTTTTTTGTTTTCAAGATATAATGCTTTGTTTACCACCGAGATCGTTGCGGTGGACAAACAATCGCCGTCACGTCACCGTAATTTTGGGCAGAAAAAAACTCGTTCTCGTTGACGTCCCGGTGACGGCGATCAGCGGCGGCGGTGGACAAACGCTCTTTATACTAGATATACGTACTAAATATAATATATGTTTTTATTAAAATTCGATGTTTTTCACGTGGGGACGAGTATAATTTGTATAAAAATATGCCATAGATAGTACTAGCTTTTACCCGCAGTTTCACTCCCGTGTCCTATCCATGTGAGTCTTGATTTTTTCCGGGAGAAAATATATAATTTTCGTACCTACTCGGGTCCAAAGATTACTTCCAACAAAACACGAACAAGTGTACCTCTTTATTATAAAACTTAAGATATTATATGATAAGTGGCAGTGGGCAGGGCACATTGCTCGCAGAACGGATGGCCGATGGGGCAGAAAGGTTCTGGAGTGGCGACCGCGAACCGGAAGACGTTGCGTTGGAAGGCCTCCCACCAGGTGGACCGATGACCTGGTGAAGGTTGCGGGGATCCGCTGGTTGCGGGACGCACGAGACCGGTCAATGTGGCGACACTTGGGGGAGGCCTATGTCCAGCAGTGGACGTCTTTCGGCTGCTATGATGATGATGATTATATGATAAATATCTTTATAAAACTGTAGATATTATATGATAAATATCAAACTTTAGATATTATATGATAAATATCTTTATAAAACTGTAGATATTATATGATAAATATCAAACTTTAGATATTATATGATAAATATCTTTATAAAACTGTAGATATTATATGATAAATATCTTTATAAAACTGGAGCTAAAATTCATATCTATACTTATATCATAAAGACGAAAAGTTTGTGAGTTTGTGACTGTGAGGCTGTAGGGGGTAATTTCTGGATCTAGTGAACCGATTTAGATGAAATTTGGCCTGGAGATAGTTTGATAGTTTGAGACCCTGGGAAGAACATAGGATAGTTTGTATTCCCTCGGGATGATAAAACAATTTTTACGCAGGTGAAGCCGTGGGCAGAAGCTAGTTTTATTTATAAAAAGGCTCAAGTAAAAATAACTATAAACTCTACCGTATTTTATTTAATAAAATTTATATTTCCTAAAAGGGCAGCAAATCTTTTTCCTTATATAAACTATATTGATATTGATTATTATCAGTTCTTATCAAAAATATAAATGTCAAGACAAAAAATGATATGACTATAATGAACCATGTTACTTAAAAATAAAATTTCGAGACGTGTACAATCCTTCAACAAAACAACACATTTAGATTTTTCGGATGAACAAGTGAGTGAATGTTTCAGTTGTAAAAATGTTAATTTTGTTTCCAAGCAATATGAAGGCCTTCTTGCCCGTTATACTCATTCAACTGTCTCTATGACCTAAATTGATACAACGATACAAGTGGAAGGGCCGCTACTTGTATCGTAGTATCAATTTATGGTTTTTAAATAATCTATTACGAAATAATATCATAATTTGTTATATTAAATTGTAAAAAAAAATTGGTTGTCTGTAAAGTCGGTTTACGGACGATAGTTTAACGTGACAACGTCACATACATAACGATGCAATTATTAACGTCATTGTAACGTTACGATTATAACATTACAATGAGCGTAACGTTACATTGAGCGTAACGTTACATTGAGTTATCCGTTTTCGTACGTGCAGCCGGCGTTCATCGATTTATTAGACGTTGTCACGTCAAAATAAGACTTAATTAATAATGGCTGATTTATTACTTACACCAACACCATAACATAATTTTTAATGTCACTGGTTTTGTTTTAATTATTATTTAAAACACCCTAGGTATGCTAGGGATAGTCTACATCTAATTTCAAGATAAAATGCAACACGTGGCTCATTATGCTTTTATATAATTAATTTCAATTATAAATTTACACATTACTTTGACATGGACGTTTACTTAAATAATACACAAACTTACGCTAATTAATGAGTAAACTACAGCTTCATCTTAATTGACTTATTTTTCAATACTCAGAAATTAAATCTGGCAAATAAAAATTGCAAATTATGTAAGTATGTCAAACTGTAAAATTTATTAGATAATATTTATCTGACTATTGAAAAAATTTGCCCTGAGAAGCGTAATGTTAAGAGACTAGTTTTTCGTTGAATACGTTTATTTCGATCAATGGCACCCGCAGCTCTTGACTACCATGTTCTTGTACTTGCGCAGGATTACGTTTGAGTCATCCGTGTAGTACAGCACCGATATCGGCGACAGCTTTATCGGCGCACACGAAGGTTTTGGAACCTACAAATAATTTTAAATTTTTATTGAAGAAAAAGTGGGAGACTCCGAGAAGCGATAATGATAATTTTTTGTACTTTTGACGATTGTTATTTATCAATTATCAAAGATACAATACAATTTTGTATAGATTCTTAAAACGCATTCATTTATTTTGTTATTGTAGGTACATACACAGTTGTAGGACATGGATTGGTTACTGTTCTAGTGTAATAGCGAAGCCATTTAAGCATAATTAAAGAGTCAACTTCGTTATGAGAGATAATAAGCTGAAAACTCGTATACACCTTAATTTTAGCGTTCTGAAAGTTGTCTCAAAAGGTTGTCTATCAATGAAAAAAACTGCTTAATTTCAGTACCGTTAACTTTCTGTTCGTACGTAGGTATTTTAAGTACCCAAAATTGATAATGCTGTCAAAACATGAAAACATACCAGAAAACGTCAATTTGAATGTTAAACGGCTCTCTTGAGCATAAAAACATGATTTAACTAGCCTAAATTACCATACGGACAGTTTTAGTACAAAAAATAAATACAAACATAATTTATTTTGGCTCATATCTCCAAAACTAATGAACACTAGTGAATCTAATGCAGGACTTTTTTGTGCACAATTGAACAAGGTATATACTTGCCCTAAGCACAAATTGCAGTTAAATCGTCAATTCCGAGAATTAAAAAAAAAAAAAAAAAAAAATAAGCAAAAAACTGACTTTTATTTTATGAAACTATTGAGACAACTTTTCGAACGCTAAAATGAAGTTGTATACGAGTTTTCAGCTTATTATCGCTCATTCCGAGGTTTGTCGCTAATTTGACTGGACTATTTAGCTATAATTAGATTAACAGACCAGGCAGATTTCTAGGGTATGCGCCATACCTAGCAAAAAAAAAAAGAAAAAACGTTTTTTTCTTAAACAGGTTTCAGTAATGAAATTCTTGAAAACTTAACGAAAACGGTCTGAAGAACTTAGGACCATGATTGTCCTTGCCTAATTCGGAAATCAAGTGCAAAAGCTATTCATCATCCGATACATCAGAGGGATGCTGAAGAGCTACAAAATAAAGTTGTTCAACAGCACTGACCTTGGTAGGATTAAGTAGATGCACGAGTGTTTGCACGATGGCGTGGTTGGTGGCGTTCTTGTGCGCGTTCAGAGGGAAGTTGCACTCGCCGCTGCAGTAGAACGCGCCGTACCCGTCCGGCGCTATGATCCAGTCCTGGCACACAACATTACTCATTAATACACTCTAAAATTATTCTTAAATAAAATTATACGTTAAAAAATCTTTTACTAAAACAAGCTTTTTTCGTATTTTTCTCAGCAAACCCTTTCATTTGATACCCATATCATGGCAGCGCATAAAAAATTACTAGCCCGCCATCTCGGGCCGTCCGCCATTTTGGATTTAGAATGACGTCACTTAGCTAACCATGCATTGTCATCCAAACTAAACGTGTATGCAAAATTTCATCTTAATCGGTGGAGGATAACTGCTTTAAAATTTAGTTGTAATATTTGACCCGAACACACGTACATTCATACTTACAAACATTGCAAGTTAAATAAAAGCTTGTAAAATGATCGTAATTCATCAATATTCTTCGCAAAAGTTGAAAATAGAATTGTTTAAAACACTACAGGAAATTCTTGGTATTAAAAGTAGTAATTATATAGAAAGGTGTCTCGTAGCTACCAAGAAGAGCTCAGTAGGTACTGGATCCAAATTGAATTCAGAGGTAAAAATTTAAAATCTGTCTTAGACCCGTCTTTTTTTTAGGGTTCCGTACCCAAAGGGTAAAAACGGGACCCTATTACTAAGACTCCGCGATCCGTCTGTCTGTCTGTCTGTCCGTCTGTCACCAGGCTGTATCTCGTGAACCGTGATAGCTAGGCAGTTGAAATTTTCACAGATGATGTATTTCTGTTGCCGCTATAACAACAAATACTAAAAACAGAATAAAATAAATATTTAAGTGGGGTTCCCATACAATAAACGTGTTTTTTTTGCCGTTTTTTGCGATAATGGTACGGAACCCATCGTGTGTGAGTACGACTCGCACTTGGCCGGTTTTTATTAATCTTTGCCTCAAACTAGGAATTTCGTCTGTATCGTGGATGCATTTACAATCATACAAATTCACAAACATAAACAAGCAGACCGGAACAATATTATCTGTTAGCCAAACAAACATTTGTTTCGTGCGGGAGTTGAACCCGTGACACGCAGTGCAGCAGCCCATCGCTCAACCACTGCGCCAACCGTGTGGACATTTTTTTTTTTACATAGTTTGAATCAAATCATCACCCTATATCAGGTCACTGGTGCTCTTACAATCAGACGCTTTATAACTCAATTCTCGGTTTCGTTTACCCTGCAAAAATCGTCGCTCCATTCAGCCGAGGCTGAAGACAAGTGTTATTCGATGTCAGGCGATGGCGATAGTCGAAATGCCAAAATGTAAAGCCAATAATCACATTACATTCCAATAGCGTTTGACATTCCCATATATTTTTGACGTTTTCCAATCTTTCCCGCCATGCTGCCGATGGGTGTTATGTATGACGCTCGCAGCATCAGGCTAAATACCATGCGCGTTAGGCCCTACGTAAGCCGATGAAGTGCCTTTTCACACGCCCCGGTTGCTGGGTAGACGGTGCCGGGTACCCGGTGACGAATGTATACCTATGTACGCCGGTATATATGAAAGCTAACGTACATGGCTATACACTTCGCCGCCGGGTACCCGGCACCGGCTACACGGTAGCCGGGGCGTGTGAAAAGGCATTAACGGTTAAGTTTAACTGCCACAACACTAACCTGCCACTCCAAATCCTTAAAACTGACATAGAGTGTCTGAATCTCACAGCTTCTCGTCGTCCAATGTGACGTATCTGAAAGGACAATACAAAACGATTAGATTGGCCGTGCTTCCGGTATTACCCAATATTTATGAGTAACAATAATCATGCCATGATTACTCATGATACGATAGATAAGGGAACAAGTGTAGCATCAGATTGTAGTCCAGTAGTATTAGTCATTGAAGTTCTGCGTCAGTGGAGAAGGTCATGGTTTAAGCATTTTTTATCTTAAAATTTTGGAGATATAGCTATCAAAGGTATGACTGTTCTTAACACATTATCCTAGCTGGATCCTAAGTAGTCTATACCTAATAAACCTAATCGGTGTTGTTAATCATTATCATGATTATACAGTCTTAATTTTTAGGGTTCCGTACCTCGAAAGGAAAAAACGGAACCTTTATTACCCTCTTACTAATAAACGCGGTATAAAGTTATACCATGTATAAACCTATGAAAATGTATGGTTATTCCTTCGTTATACCTGGTATGCTAGTATTATCTCTGACCTGGTATAACTTTATACCGCGTTTATTATTAATAGGGTTAAGCTGTAACAAAATCAAACTTCATGTCAACGCAATCAAAAGAAACAGCAATTTAAGCCGCATATTTTCAAACTCGCAACTACTCGCAAGAGAATCAAAACCCATTCGGCTTCGCCTCATGTGATAAACCCACGCTCGTGTTTTAATAACCCCTATTATATGACCATTGCATAAACTACTATTAAATGGTTTTAAAGGGGGCTCCCATACAGCTAAAGGAAAAGAAACTCCAGCAAAGCTCCAACCGTTTAACTTTAAAACCCGAGTGGCAGACGACGGGCAGACAAAAAGACAGACGGACACGTCAATGACAGCAATAGGGATCCGTTTGGACCCTTCGTACCCGAAGGTACGGCACCCTAAAAAGTAGCAGTAGCGCCTTATTTACGTCCTCGACACAAATCGAATCTAACGATATTCATAATCAACAGATTTGGAATGGAGAATTCAGGGAATGAGCCGATTATTTGTAAAGACAAAATATTGGCATTGCAATTGCAAATGCGTTTCCGTGGGATAATTTTTGGTTTTCACGCGAGCGAAACCGTAGTAGTACCTACTTAGCAAAAGCTAGGTAGTAGTTTATATCATTCTACGTTTTATGTCCATACCTGTGAGTGGGTTCCTGAGATAATTCTCGGAGTAGCCGTGCGCGCGCCAGCGCTTGGCCTCCCGCTTTCTGCGCGCGCCCGCGTCTGCGCCGCCCAGCTTGGGCCCGCTCTTGAAGAACGCCACCAGGAACGGTTGCTTCCCCTCCACAAACGTCCCGCGAGGCTCCTCCAAGCCAATCTCTTCTGGTTTCACGTGACGTTCTGGAAAACAAGACAAATTTCAACTTCTAGTAATTTTAAACGGACACCTATGATATCTACATGTCAAAGCAGAAAGAGTAAGAGCGTTCATAGACGGACTGCTTGGAGCAGTCAGCGCCTATCTACAGTTTTTTGGGGTCCGTGCATTGTGAACGTCACAATATTGATGTTCTTAACGTCGTATCGAAACTGCATCTATGGACGCCCCAAGAGCAAGATAAAGGGCCAATTTCTGAATTGAGTATTCGGATTTAAGAACGCGTCAAACCCTACTTTAGTGTCAAACTTTGATAGGTTCTCAAGCTATAGAGGTCAGTGACGTTGACAAATACGTTCTTTAACCTCAAATACTCAATTCTAAAATCGGCCCAAAGTATCTAAAGCGATTTTTTAGGGTTCCGAAGTCAACAAGGAACCCTTATAGTTTCGCTCTGTCCGTCTGTTCGTCCGCAGCATAGCTCAGAGAATCTATGTACTAAAAAGCTATAATTTGGCATGGATATACATATTAATAATTCCGACAAAGTGGTAAAATAAAATCATTAAATACATTTTTTTTTCGGTTAGGTACCTCCCATAGACGTAAAGTGAGGATGCACTTTTTTTCTCATCTGTCCCATGGTGTGGGACATTTTGGGGAGGATATTTATAGTTTTGGTCAGCAAGCTCGCGAATATGTATCCTCCAACTCATGATTTTCTTCTTGTTTACATCTTTGCAGTCGGGTTTTTTGATTTTATTAAGATTTTTATTTACAACTTTTTAGTTATTCT
Source organism: Orthosia incerta (assembly GCA_948252205.1). Classification (NCBI taxonomy): domain Eukaryota; kingdom Metazoa; phylum Arthropoda; class Insecta; order Lepidoptera; family Noctuidae; genus Orthosia; species Orthosia incerta. Next base: position 15,077,052 of record OX411754.1, read on the forward strand.
TTTTTTTTCGAATGACTATTAAACCTATAAGTGGAATATATTTTTGTAATCACCGCTTAAAACCCTTCATTTAGATATCCCACTCGATGAGCATGGAAGAAAAAAAAATTGCAACCCCCACAATATAGCACCCAAAATCCGCCACGTTCCTTTTATACTAACGGCACTTATCTAAGAACACTTGGGCGTTGAAGTCCTAACTAACGATGTCTTAATTATAAAAATCTGTCAAGTGGTTTGAAAGATATGAGATCATCATCTGCCTAGCCTTTTCCCAACTATATTGGGGTCGGCTTCCAGTCTTACCGGATTCAGCTATAAGTACCAGTGTTTTACATGGAGCGACTGCCTATCTGACCTCCACAACCCAGTAACTGGGTAACACGGTACCCCTTGGCAAGACTGGTGTCAGATCTCAAACTTCTGACTACCCGTAACGACTGTCAAAGATCTTCAAATAACAGCCGGGACCAATGGCTTAACGTGCTTTCCCCGGCACGGAGGAAACTCGGTATGTTGAAATGGTCACCCATCCACGGACCGACCTCGTCAAGCATTGCTTAACCTTGATGATCGACCCGTGCGGCTGTTATTATTTAGCCACGAGCTCATGATATCAAAGATATGAGGTAATAAAGAATATTACATACACACATACAAACATATTAACATACAAGATACGCGCGAAAAACATAACCCATTCCTTACAGCCAGGTAAAAAAAAACATCATCATAATTATGTGGGACCGTTTTTAGACGTTGTGTGCCGCTGAAACCGTTTTAATGTTTATGTAACAACAACAAAACCCTCTTGTTAGTCCGATTTAATATGCAACTTCGGAACCCTATTACTGCGCGTGGCCCGACACGCACTTGGCCGGTTTTTAAATGTAATGCAGGACTGCATTAAAAAAAATTCAACGTTCAAGAGTATTTACGGGTCACAGTATTTCAAACAAACCCCCTAAGACGACCCACTGACCAAACTTTCAAATTCTAAATCTTGAAAATAAATAAACCTATTTTTTAATTAAAATTTTGTACGCATAAGCAGCCTAAAGATGACACATGTCTTCGAATTTTTAGTTATAGGATGCATAGTTGTTTAGTTTGTTTGTTATTTCGAAAATTCGGTTTCCACTCGCATACACAAGCAAGTTCGTTGGGATTGGGAATTTGATCGGTTTTATTCATTTCCAACATTTTGTACTTGAAAGTTTGTATGAAAGAAATACGTATCCAAATAAGTTTTCGTTTCAGATAGTGGCGTTTCACATAAATAGCTTCATGCAGGTTTAAAAAATATGATTTTTATAACGTGGAAACGGACACCATACCAGGCTGTGAGTGAGGGTGCAGCGTGATGAAGAAGCCCCTGTTGTCAGCTGGCGACGAGAGCCAAGTGCCCAGCGCGCTGGTCACGTTCAGCTCCAGCCATCCCTCGGCACTAGCGCTCGTATTCACCGCTGCCACTTTCTCCATTTGCAAACTCCTGAAAAAACGATAAAGACTTGCTTAATAATTAAGAATACGAAGATAAATAAGCAATAAATACCTGCACTACTTTTACCAAACTTATTTTTTTAATCATTGCATATTAGATTTGATTTAAAAAAATCTTGAAATTTAAAAAAAAAACGACTTTACTTCGGTTATGTTATTCTTCAAGAAGACAGTTAAAACCTCATTTGTAAAAACTTATTGATTTGTTGGTCATGGCTTACGATATCGATGATAGCTCATGCTAAGCAGTATAATAATATACTCCGTTGATACTAAGGATAACTGGCAAACAAACAAGAATATTCTTAGCGAGGTAAACCCATTTTGATATATTTAATAATAACAATAAATTTAGATAGGTATTATGCATTCAATTAAGATTATAAAAATATAAAGGACACACTAATATACTACGCCGGACAACTTCGCGATCGCATCTTCGGGGAAAGCGAAACTGAAATTGCCGCACTGCTCAGAAATATAATTATAATTTAAATGCCATTATAATTTAATAAAATAGGTAGGTACATAAGATAATGTAGGAATTTAGTCTTAGGTCCTACTGCATAAATATCTATGTGACGAGAACTGCACACCAGTTGGCTACGCCACCAACCTTGGCAGAACAAAATGTAATAAAAACAATGGTTATCCACTAGATAAATATCTAATCTAATCAGCGACCACACAGCCCCTATGCGGTCAATGAATCTAATACATAGGTTACCCCCAAGGATCGCCACATCAACAGATCCTGTTCGCCTCGCATCCAGTGGATGCCCGAAGCCTTAACCTTGTCATCGGTCCACCTAGTGGAAGACCTTCCAATGCTGCATCTTCCAGTACGCAGTTGCCACTCTACAACTTTTCGGCTCCATGGATTATCCGTTCTGCGAGCCACTGTGCCACTTGAGTTAGGCAATTCTTCAGGCTATAACCGGTTGGTAACCTTGGTCCTCTTTCTAACAATAGTAACTTTAAATTTTCTCCACACTTGATACTTAGGAAACATTTAGCCCCACTTAAACGATATCATAAAAGTTCTCAAAGGCCTACCCCATGTTGTCGACGCTGATGACTCGGTGCGCGACGACGGTGTAAAGCGCAGTGGGATCGTCGGTGTGCGTGGGCGCCTGGTGCAGACGCAGCTCGGCAGACAGCAAAGAGGACGCGTCGCCCGGCGCGCCAGTCACCTCGAACCACACGTGCCGCCCGTGACCGTGCCGCAGCGCGCCCAGGTGATGTCCTGGAATGACACAACGGAAATTTGAAATATATTTTTTGGAAAATAATTCCTTTTCGAACGTTACACTCCCCAGACACTAGTGGGATGAAAACTAGACCGAAAAAAGTGTAAGATTTCGACCATCACTACTTTTGATGTTTAGTAACATGCATAGCTGGAGTACTGCTCTCATCTCTGGGACGGATCTGCCAAGTACCAGCTGGATGCACTGGAGTCGATCGAAAAACGGGCCAAGAGGCTCATCGGCAATAAGATACTGGTTGAATCTAGGCTCCAGAGCCTTGAACATCGGCGCCAAGTTGCCAGTTTGTCGGTTTTTTATCGGTTACATTTCGGGCTGTGTGCGATGGAATTACATGAACTAATTCCTCCTAGCCCGTTATATCATCGGACTACAAGACGTACGGCGATGCGTCATCGGTACATGGTGGACATCCCACCCATACGCACCAAACGTTTTAAGAGTACTTTCATTATGCGTACAGCTAAGGAGTGGTCATCGGTACATGGTGGACATCCCACCCATACGCACCAAACGTTTTGAGAGTACTTTTATTATGCGTACAGCTAAGGATTGGAATTCCCTGCCAGAGTCTGTATTTCGTGAGAGCTACATCCTGGGAGTCTTTAAGTCAAGAGTGAATAGGTTTCTACTAGGTAAGCGTGCTACATCGTCGACCACATCATCGGTTACCATCAGGTGAGATAGTGGTCAAGCGAAGCCTATTAATAATAATTTAAAAAAAGCTGCAAAACTATCCATGTTGTCCAGTGCTGTTACATACGTTTATTATGTCTTCGAAGGGAACTTCGTTCCAACCGGGTGTATCTACTTAGTAATTTTCATTGGTTGCTTCTAAATCGTCACGTAACATACCTGTCATATATCTGATATATCTATGTAACATCATGGTGTAACACACACTTTTCGGTGATTCACTGTGTTAGTTAATTCAATTAAAAGCACATTAAAAGTGTCGGAGTGTTATATTTTTGTAGCATTTCGTAGTATGTAAGCATTTGGATCATTACTTACACAATAGCTACCATTTATATAATTCTCTTATTAATGAATCCTATTCTAAACGATTTTTTTTTAATTAATCCTTTGACATAATGTCATTATTCACGACGTACCGTGAAAGTATATTGAGTGGTCGTATCTAAGAGCGTGTCCCCTTTCTGTGCCCGAAACACAGGTATATAGGTGATATAATAGGGGAAGAAAACCATTTAATGGCACTTAGTGCCTCACCCATCTTTTTTTTTATTATAATAATACTTCGTAATCAAACGCCCAGAAAATCATATTGAAATGCACTAGCATACAAAAATTATAATGTCATTGAAGGAAATATTCTAATCTTTATGTTAAGAGTTGTTTCATCCAGTGAAATAGTAATAATACAATATAATTTCACTCAATTAATCTGTCTAGCATTTTCCCAATTGTTGTTGGGGTCGGCTTTCAGTCTTACCGGATTCAGCTGACCTCCACAACCCAGTAACTGCATGGGTAACACCATTCCCCTTGGCAAGACTACCCGTAACGACTGTCAAAGATCTTCAAAAGATAGCCGGGACCAACGGCTTAACGTGCTTTCCGAGGCACAGAGGAAACTCGCTATGTTGAAATGGTCACCCATCCACAGACCGACCTCGTCAAGCGTTGCTTAATTTTGAAGATCGACCCGTGCCGTTGTTATTATTTAGCCACGAGCTCCTATCTATACAATATATTTTCACAAAATTATAAAAAAGCTATCTAAAATCCTACTGGCATAGAAATGCCAACATTGCGTAATCTATGTTTTTTTTTTATTTTAGCCTATAACTCTGAAGGGCCAATAACTGGAGGGATGCCCACCATAGGGTGGTTTACCATACCAGCATACGCTTTTTTTTTGTCCTGGAGAAATGCTAATAAATACTGCGCTACCACGAGGCAATAGCGCAGTTAAGTGGGACTCCTCCAACCCCGTTAGAGTATATTGTTCTGTGCCTCCAACTCACTAAAATTCCACTGTGTCTTCCTGTGCCGACGGCACGAACTATTTTGTGCGCGGCGTTAAAATGCATTTTATATCAACCGACAACACGTGCGGAAGAGATAGATGCTGTGATGAGCAGTAGGAAGCTAGTTCGCGTACGGTACGAATACACACTTTTGCAAATTTGTAGCGAAATGGATAATGATTTAGGACGAAACCGAGCGCGCGAAATTTTATAAACAGACCTTTGGCAGTCTAGATATCATGAAAAAACTACTAAATCTATCTGTTCAAAATAAAATTATTTGCATTGTTGAACAACCAATCTATCCCTGTATGGAGGCCGTTTTGCAATTTTCCGTCTTATTATGGTATTTATTTGCGCCCAAAAATGCGTTAAAATTAGTGTAGAAATGTGTAACTTTCGACGCTCATAACTTAAAAATATTTCCTTTTTTTTTTACTTTTTTGCTTCCATACAGGGCGAGATATGATGATGATGAGAGAAATTGATGTCACTTTTTATTTTGAACGTACATTGTCAAACAGTGGAATAATCCCTAGACTACGTTTGTATGAAAGAATTTTCGCCGTTAGCACTCACCGCGAACCCCCAGCATACCTGAACTATGGATTTCTACTACGAACCGATTATAATTATAGTGCAAATGGGAGTAGTAAAGAAAGAAGTCATTATTTCCAATTCTATCTCTTGTAGCTGATTTTGTGTTTGTATTCTCAAGTAACAGTTGTGAACATTTTGTTCCTCTTGTATACCGATAGAAGGTGAATTATAGGGATATATACATTTATCTTTTATCAATACATACCATTCGTAAATATGTACCTAAGATTCCAATAATAAACATTAGTCATATTTTAAGAAAAGATCACGAACAGGTGTCCAATGATCCGGTTGTAATTTGACTCCAACTACAGGTGTATGTAATAAATATGATATATAAAGTTTGACGATCAAGTATAGCACTATGTATAATGCATAAGTTATTATGAAATTATGGTTATTCATGAGAATTAAACAAATATATTGAACATCGAGACACCTTACCTATCTACTGCGTTGTAGGATGTAAACTTTACAAAGTTTTATGGCACGAAAAGGACATTATCAAAACCATTTCAAACGTGTCATAATGGTATCTAGTATTTCTTACTGCAGAGTTAGAATCAGGGGCCGTACCATAACGTGTCAACGCCATCATGATTCCGCTGCAAAAAGGGATAGTGCTCTTTGTTCTGCATAGCTCCGTCTCTCTCTCTCTCTCTCTCACAGTGCCAGGTTCGTACTTTCTAAGTTTATCTTGGATATCACAGGCAACGATGAAGGAATACATGGTGAAACCCGGACTTATATAGCTAATGTAAGTCTGAAACAGCCAAGTTAGACACCTGTGGGGTTATCAGAGGCGGCTTAATTAACTCTGAAACCAGAGGTGGGTACATCCTTACACGAAAAAAGAGAAGAGGAAGTGGATTCATGACAGTTTGATCACATCAGGGTAAGGCCCTGGCGTTATTCCTAAAATAGTCACGCAATCTGAGAAATCTTTAAACGGAGCCCTTATAATTTCGCCCTGACGTTTTTAAAACGATAAATGCATGCAGTCTTCTTGCTTGGCCACGGCGTAGACGAGTGACGAACCTACTAGTCCGGCCACAATTGTGAGTTGGCAGTATGCGAAGGGCTGCCTACACTTTCAAATTGTATCCATAAGAGGACAAAAATAACTTTATAATAATCAAAAAATAATTTTAAGAATGGCTGACAAAGTCGGTGTCAAAAAACGAAGAAACAAAAACAGGAACACTGACTCCGAAATGTAAGTTATTTTTCCTTTTGTAGTGTTTTTATTTGGAAGTTGGTTGTTGACATTGTAACAAATGTTTTGGCAACACGCTTGGTGCAGTGGCTGAGTGATAAGCTGCTGCGCTGCGTGTCACGAGTTCAATTCCCGGATGGCACAAATATTTGTATTGCCTTTAGATAAATGTACGTAAACGCACCATGCTTTGCATTGCCGTACGTCTTGTTGTCCGATGATGGAAAGGGTTAGGCGGAATCAAATTGTGCAGTTCCATCGCACTCTCCTCAATATGTAACCGAAAAAAACCGACACGCTGGCAACTCGGCGTCCATAATATGTGGCGACCAGTACATCGATGCCGATAAGCCTCATAGCCCGTTTGTCAATCGACTCAAGTGCATCAAGTTGGTATTTGGCAGATCCGTCCCAGAGGTGAGAGCAGTACACCATGCATTTCTGAACTTACGCTTTATACTAGCTGAGCAGCTGTTCAGGCGTGAAGTTCCGTCTCACCTTTGCAAGGATCCCCAATGTTTTTGCAGCCAACTGAGCCTTTGCCTCAATAGATGGACCAAAATTGAGGGTCAATGTTAACGTAACACGAATCATCTCGAAATTCTTAATTTCGAGATGATTCGTTATCGTCACGGACACGTTATCGTCACAACGGAAAGATAGAGCCGGGTGGAATAGGCTCTTTTTTGCGACAAAAGACACGCATTGACGCGTCTTAGCAGCATTGAAAACTCCCGGAGAGACTGTATCTGAAGCCCAGTAGCCCGTGCGCCGGACAAGTATCTCTCAGCAACCGTGCTGTCGTCTGCGTATCCAAAGGTTCTGGGTTTTAGCAGGTCATTAATGTGCATCAAAAAGAGTGTTGTCGAGAGCACCAACCCCTGAGGGACTCCGGCGTTAATACATAACTGACCGGACGACCAGCCATCGATAACCACTCGGATGGACCGATCACTCAGGAAGTCGGCAATCCAGTCACACAGACCGCTGGCAGACCGAATGAAGGAAGCTTATCAATAAGGCTCTCATTCCAGACCCTATGGCAAGCCTTCGAGCTGTCATGGGAGACAGCAAGCGCTTCCCCATGCCTTTTGATGGCCTCACTCCAGACGTGAATGGCATACGCTAGAAGATACCCAATTGACCGATTTCGGCGGATGCCGTGTTGGCGGTCACTGAGGATGTCGTTGTCTTCTAGTTATGTCAGGAGCATATTGTTCAGTACACGTTCCATACTCTTACAGAGGATGGACGTTACCGAGGTGGGTCTGTAGTTGGCCGGGTCAGCTCGACTACCCTTCTTGGGCACGGATTGAACGTAAGCTTGCTTCCAAACCTTCGGCACTTTTCCTGTCACTATCGTAAGGCAATATAGGCGTGTCAAAATCGAAGACAATTCAGGCACACAAGTTTTATGAACAATTGTTGGTATCCCGTCGGGGCCACTTGCTTAGTTCACGTCAAGGTGACGCAACACCCTACAGACCTACTCTCTCTGATGGATGCGAATGTCCGACATACTCGCCTTACATTCAACGGTAGAGGGAGGAGGCCCGCGCCTTCAGAATTCAGACGCAAAAATTCCGCAAAAAGAGAGCCAAACAAGTTTGCCTTGTCCTCGGCAGAGTGGACCAGTGAGACAGAGTTTTGGATTCAACCGACTTAGCCAGGGACCAAAACGCTTGTCTGCCTGCAGGGTATGAAACAAGTTTGTTCCCGATTCTGCTAATATGGTCAAACCGTGCCCTCCGCATCGCCTTTTTGCAGGATTTGCCAGCCCTGTACACAAGTGCTAGTTTCTCAGTCTCAAGGTGGTGATGGACTGCGACATGGTTCGAGTACAGAGAGTGCTGAAGTGCGCCTTATGTGAGAGTGAGTGACTGTTCAGCTTTTTTCTTTTTGTTGCTTGGCATTATTGCATTGAGTGACGGAAGGTGAAGAGAAGGTATTGAGATAAGGTTCCACGCTGGCAACCTTCAGACCCGCGCCGACTGGACGCCATCATTGGGGTACTAGTCTGGCGACTGCGGGGACGCCCGAGCCCCCACGGGAATATCCATCGGGCACTCTCGTCTGGCCGCCAACCAGCACGATTGCGCATCCCGGGCTTTTTCGACAGTTGGCGGGGCAGCCTTTTGTGTATGGCTGGCATATTACTTGGGCCCCCAACTACCTGCGGTCGGCCAGCGGCGCACCCTGCCTCGGATCCCGCTATCCTCCGCGATCAGTCACCCGATATGCCCGTAACAACGCGAGTCAGGCTGGTCTGCCTGCGGTGGAACAACTATCTCCACCCTCTTGTGGCCAAACCGAGCAGAGTACCGGAACAGGGATATGCCGCTTGTCGGTACGTCTTTGCTAGGTGGGTGTTTGCAAGCCTTCGGTCGGAACCAACCACCAGTTAGTGTCACCTGATTAGCACCCGGGGACCACGTCTAGGATAACAAAAGGGGTAATCTCCTAAGGACTCCGTTGACTCAGCTCCCGGAATATGATGCAATGTTTTTTTTAATAAGTATTAATATAATTATAAAATATATATTAATACTTATATAATCATTTATACTCTATATCTATACCTATTATAATTTTCTGCATGAGACGAAGTAACTGTCAATGTAAGTATGAATGGTCAAAAGAAAATCTGATCCATCTGAGGCGAAATCCCAAGCTCGCTTCCTAAAACCACTTTATTTCTGAAGCTTTTCTGCTGAAATCAGAAATGTAACTCCTGTTCCTGTTTGAATGTTGAAAAGAGAACGAAACTTATGCGGCGTGCTAAAACTTTCGAGCTCGCTTCACTGACTCTTGCAAAATAAATAGTATATTTTCCATTTGTGTCAACTGTTTAGGGGGTGACTAAATATTTAAATATGTGCCTGGGCTAATTAGGTTTGCCGCTTGTTCCACATATTGTTTAAACAGAAAACATTGCAGACGAATCTTGTGTTTTGTATAAAATATGTTATAGGTAATGTATGAAATCAGGAATTCTATGCAATTCCTAGGAAATCTATAGAATTCCAAAAATCGACTGGCAAAATATGAAATAAATAAATTGTATTTCACACATTTCCTAGGCATTCTATTATATACTATATTTTTAGGTCCTAAAAGGCAATAAATTTGTTAAAAAAAACTTTTTTACAAAAAAATACTACCGACTTCCAAATAAGAAAACTACAAAGTGAAAAATAACTTTATTTTTGGAAGTCGGTGTCTTTCGTAGGTACCATTTTTTTTCGTTATGGACACCGACTTCCAAAAATAAAGTTATTTTTCACTTTGTAGTTTTCTTATTTGGAAGTCGGTAGTATTTTTTTGTAAAAAAGTTTTTTTATTTTTCACTTTTTAGTTGTACCTACCTAATAGGCAAGTTGTTTAGTAAGTTTCCTATAACGCCAGAATAGATTACCCGAATATCATGAAACTTGAACAAAACCGATCAAATGAGAGATCTGCTTACCCCTTAAGAGCATACTGGCGTTATGTTATGTTATGAAATGGTATAAACAATAAACAGACATGCGATTTCAGCAGTCCCGAGAGATTTGCCGTTATTTATTGAAGAGTTCTGTTGTATATCTTCGAAGTTCTTCATCAGATCTTCACCAAATTAAAATGGGACCAATTTCGGAACATACTCTTTCAAACAAAAAAAGAATTTTCAAAATCGGTCCACAATTGACGGAGATATCGGTGAACATACACAAAAAAAAAAAAAAAAAAAAAAAAAAACATACAAGAAGTCGAACATAGAACCTCCTCCTTTTTCGAAAGTCGGTTAAAAACAGGATATCGGGTTAAACGAGGGCGCGCGGGGTATTGGATATTTAATCGCTCGCGTGATCGTTGATTTTGTTTTGATTGAGGAGCTCGTGGCTAAATTATAACAGCCGCACGGGTCAATCTTTAAGGCTAAGCAACGCTTGCCAATGTTGATCCGTGGACCATCTTTACATAGCGGGCTTCCTCCGTGCCTTGGTATGTATGTACGCTAAGCCATTGGTCGTTACAGATAGTCAGAAGCCAGGCAATCTGACACCAGTTTTTCCAAGAGGTATCGTGTTACCCTGTTATTGGGTTGTGGAGGTCAGATAGGCAATCGCTGCATGTAAAAGACTGATACTCAGCTGAATACGGTATGACTGGAAACCGACCCCAATATAGTTGGGAAAGGCTGATGGGCAGATTGATTTAATTGGTTCTTGATTGTGATCTGATTATTTTAATTGTTACTAAGTCCCATGATCATCAGGTTGCGATCTGATGACGGGATCCTGGAAAAATCGAGGGAACTCCTCAAATATTATAGGCATACGTATAGCGATTTTAGTGTTTTCATCAACAATGCAAGCATTTGCACTCAGAAAGTAACATTTGGTGAAGTGGAACTGATGAAGAAGATCACAGAGGAGCACTGGAACTCCTTAGTGATAAGTGTGTCACGGGTATAAGATATATCGAATAATTAACAGACTATGATCAAATACTTATGAAAATGGTACCATCGATCTGATCTGATGATGAAGCCGAAATAAACTCCGAAATAAAACAATGTATCCTAATCGTGTTTGGGCTTATATGAATTGTCGTGAGATGTACTTTGTCAATAAATAATTTCCGTGGTAATTTGAGGTATCTACCAAAATTGAAAAGAGTAAAACCGAAACTGAATATAAAATATGATAACGTAGCAATCTCTGAATGTGACATCGCAAAATTTCTGGGCCTATACATAGATAGTCATCTGACTTGGAAACAACATATCGATGCTTTGTCAAAGAAGCTTAGCCAATTTGCATATGCTCTGTACAAATTATCAAAAACGGTTAACCGCATTACAGTACAAATAGCTTACAATGCTTATGTGGCTTCTGGCATTAGGTACGGAATCATTTTCTGGGGCAACTCCACTGACAGAGACATTGCTTTTAAAGCTCAAAAGAAATGCTTGCGATCTTTTACCAAACTGCAGTCGGTTGATAGTTGTAAACCATTGTTTAGGGATCTCAGTTTGCTCACCCTACCGTCTATGTACATATACGAAATGGGAGTGTTTGTTCGCTGTAACCTGCATTTATTTGAAAAACTGCGCTCTCGCCGCTATCAGAATACCATGCATGTTACCTCTCATAAAACCGCATTTTTCGGCAAAAGTGTGCTAGGTATGGCTCCGAAAATATATAACAGTATACCAGCAGCTATTAGAAATACAGAGTGTCTGGGATCATTTAAGAGGTCATTGTTTAAATTCCTTGTAGATAGATGTTACTACTCCATCACTGAGTTTATTACTGATAAACAGAGGTATGACAATTCCGACTTGCCAATTAAACACTTATGATTTTATTTATTGATTATGTATGAATGTGTTTATTTATCTAAAATTGTAATGACCTGTTTACGTAATTGACATATTTCAAATTGATTTATTTTTTATTTTTTATTGACATGCCACCTTAATTGTATTATTTTATTTGTTATTTATTGTTGCTTGCTTATGTTAACTTTGTACGCCAGATATTGGCAAAACATAGTGCACATAATATAATAATATACCATCTGTAACCATACCTATGTTTTACAAAATAAATGATTGATTGATTGATTGAAAATAAAATTAACAAAAAAAACTGACTTCCAAAGGAAAACATTACAAAGCAAAAAATAACTTTCTTTTCCGAAGTCGGTGTCGAAACATGGAAAACAATAGTTAACAATTAAAGACGCCGACGTCGTGAAAAAATATGTTTATACCATTCCCCCTCTAAAAAGCTTATTTTATTCACTGAAAACAGTGAATAAAAAGCACTTTTTCTCACTGTTTTGGTGTTTGAATTTAGAACACACCAATATATATTCGACGTCCAACAATGCTATACAACCTCCTTGCGCTTAAAATACTCGATACAAACTCCTTGTGCAAAGAATATTCGACTTTCAAACTTCTTCATCGATTTAATTTTCAGTTTGTTAATATTTAGGATTTCAATAATGATTTTCATGATTTTGATTTTAGTCTGGGATATTTAGTGAATACTTATTTGTATTGTAATTCTAATACTAATTGCATTACAGTCTTATTAATAAAAATGGCGTATTCCCAGCTTACTCCGAAGTTACTCTTGGACTAGCTAATCCCGGAGTAACTAAGGATTAACATAGATCTAGCAATGTTATTAATAAACATGGAATAACCTCGGACTAACTATTCATTTCTTAGTCTTGGATTTACGCGTAAGCTCTGGCAACCTAGTTGAATTTAAAAGTAAAAAGAATGAACTAGTGAATGAAAAATAAGCAAGTTGAAGACATTATGTAGAAAAAAAACAAAAAATGACATCTGCCATAGAGGTTTGATAAAGGTGAAGGATCCCTCCTTTTCAAATTATCGTATTACCTTTAAACTTAAAAATTACATAAAATGATGATTAATTAATTTGTAATTTCGTTCACTAAAGCTAAACAGCTGCCAATGACCTTATTTTTTTTAATGTTCCACATCTACGAAATAAAAAATCAGAGTCTATGTAATAATTGTGGTTGCGAGATTTTTTGGCGGGATTTTTTCGAGTGTAGTTCAGCGGCTGTTAATATTATTTGCGAATTGATTCCTAGTGGATATTGTGATATTAAATTGGTGTAGTTTTATGTCTCAACTGTCTACGCAACTGGTCAATCTGTGAAAGCATTGACAGAAGCGATCTCGGGATAGTGGAGCGGAGAATTTTATTGTAGTATTGACTACCTCCTCTACTGGGGCTGACTTTCTACAATTTGCTGCCAAATACTCCAAAAAACATTAGAATCTGTTGCATCCGCATTCTAATGCATACTAAAGAATTCAAGAAGGATATTATGCACTGCACACGAGGCGGTATGGTCTAAGACCTTAGCCTGCTCGAATAGGGCGATGCAAAAAAATTAAAAAAATTGTGGTTGCCATAGTTACACTACTCTTATTCCGACCTTAAACTAGCTGGCACCATGGTTTAACTTTTAGTCCGAGACTAGTGTCAGATTAGTATAATCCCTCCTTATTCCGTGTTTATTAATACGGATTTTTTTTAGTACCTGCCTAATGCTTGGAATAAAGTTATTCTTATCTTAGTCCACGTTTATTAATAAGACGGTTGGTGTTTAATTAATGATAAGTATGTAACGTAACGGAGGTGGTCACTGGCCCCTGAAACACAGATGCTGTTACCTAGCTCAGCTTCAATTTACAAAAAATGTGAAACCCTGAGTTTTAACATTTTTTGTAAATTTTGAAGATAATAAAACATTTATTTATTATTATTCCTTGTGCTTTTCGCTTAAATCTTTCTTTTTCTCGTAGTCATGGTATAAAATATAGTATGCAACTCTTGAATAAAACGGATTTATATCGAGGGCCATGAATCACTCGCGTCGCTCAGGATTCTAACACTTGAATCACTCGCTATGCTCGTGATTCATCTATGGCCCTCGCTTTAAAACCGTCCTTTATTCACTAGTTGCATAATATACTATTTTCGTTTTGTAGTGTTTTCCTTTGCATGTCGATTAAATTTTTAGGTAAAAAGTTTTTAATGGGTGACCAATGATTATTTTTAGGATTTGATAATAGATTTGAAAATATTGCACTGAGAATCTTAAAAATGTATTATTGGATTTATTTATTCATTAATTATTTTATTTAACACTTTTCGTTGACCCATTTAAGAATTGTATGTAAATCCTAGGATATGTATGCATTTCCTAGGAAATGTGTGTATTGATTAATGTTGGAATTATCATTTCACACATTTCCTAAACTAGCTGTCCCACGCGGCTTCGCTCCCGTCAACTGGCTACCTATATACTTACCCTACCCTACCTACCCTACATACATGAATGTTGCGTAACTTTAACCGCTTACGCAGCGCACGCAACGGAAGCTCTCAAAAGTGAGTATTTTTTCCCGTTTTTGCAACATTTTTCATTTATGCTCCACTCCTATTGGTAATAGCGTGATGTTATATAGCCTATAACCTTCCTCGATAAATGGACTATCCAACACAAAAATAATTTTTCAATTTCAACCAGTAGTTCCTGAGATTAGCGCGTTCAAACAAACAAACTCTTCAGCTTTATAATATTAAGTATAGATAAGTAATGTATATAGTGGTTTTTACAGATTTCCTATAACATTATATAAGTATAAATACTTAGGTGGGGTGAGGTTACCTCACTACGTCTTATGAACATCTAAATTATGCATGAATGTATTTACCTATTCATACATAATAATGATAAAGTTTGCAGTTGCGCCAGTCTGTCTTCACACTCGCAAACTTTATAGGTAAAAGATACCAAGTTGTAAGTTCATATATATACAGGGTCAAAAGTTGAAGACCCTTATAAAATTACCAATCTCAAAGGAAACATCCGATTTTCTTTAAAACTAATTAAAAATCTATTCAAACTTTTTCTAAATTCAATTAGTAAGAAGCTAGTTTGCGTACGAATTAGCACTTTTGCAAATTTGTAGCGAAATGGATAATGATT
The DNA here is from genome assembly GCA_948252205.1 of Orthosia incerta. NCBI lineage: Eukaryota > Metazoa > Arthropoda > Insecta > Lepidoptera > Noctuidae > Orthosia > Orthosia incerta. The sequence continues at coordinate 15,092,165 of OX411754.1, forward strand.
TAGGACGAAACCGAGCGCGCAAAATTTTATAAACAGACCGTTGGCAGTCTAGATATCATGAAAAAACTACTAAATCTATCTGTTCAAAATAAAATTATTTGCATTGTTGAACTACTAATCTATCCCTGTATGGAAGCCGTTTTGCAATTTTCCGTCTTCTTATGGTATTTATTCGCGCCAAAAATGCGTTAAAATTAGTGTGGAAATGTGGAACTTTCGACGCTCATAACTATCAAATAATTTCTTTTTTTACTTTTTTGCTTCCATACAGGGCTAGATAATGATGAGACAAATTGATATGACTTTTTATTTTGAACGTACATCGTCAAACAGTGGAACAATCCCTAGACTACGTTTGTATGGAAGAATTTTCGACTAGTGTAACCTTAAAGGTTTGTTTTCTTGGTGAGTGTAGTACTGTAGTAGTATCCGACTGAAGGTCGATGGTTCGGTCGCACAGAAGTAGCAGGTAACCTAGGTCCTATGCACTTGGGGAAAGATGTTTCTCCGTCTAAGGGCGAATAAGGCGCACAAAAAATATGTTACAAAATATTATGTAAGTATGTATTTCTTCATATGCGTGTTGAAAAACGTCGTTTGATTCGCGTGTATTTCTGTCATTACACTCAGCGACAAACTTCACACATTTGCATCAAAATGTGCTGCACAATATCGCACATCAACCTTTGACCTTATTAGATGATAAGGCAATAATATAAAATCTTACTGTATCTACATAAACACGTAGGGACCTATGTATATAGGTATATGTCATGGACCAAGTGATTAATCCGGCAATTTTTATAATGCCCGGGCTATTCGAAAAAAGCCCTAGATGAGTAGGCAATATGATAAAAACTGAAGAAATAATTAAATTGACCATACTTATCGAATTGCCCATCCGTTACGTAGCAATATTCATAATGACCAGACTATGTGATAAATATAGAAGTTTAATTCAGTATTCATTACACTGCTGATTTGACTTGACTATATTCATAATGCCCGGGCGTTATACATAGTGCCCTGATTAATCACTTGGTCCATGACATATATACCTATTTAGATCTAACTAAGTACACAATGTGGAGATATTTACGTAGTAAAGCCATTTACATAAATATATATAACAATATTGTTTATGTACGAACCATTCATTATTTTCCTTGAATAGATAGCACTGCATTGCATTCCAGAAAGAACCGGTAGCCAGTACTTACACGTATTATATTATGTTACAAGCTACCATATTATGTATCTCGATGTAATCTAAACATTCATTCATCTTACTTTCTTAATCAAACTTATACTTTAAAGGGTTGGGCTAAAGGCTGGCTTCTGAACTGAGTATTTGGACTTAAGGTTACACTAGTCGAAAATTCTTCCATACATACGTAGTCTAGGGATTATTCCACTGTTTGACAATGTACGTTCAAAATAAAAAGTGATATCAATTTGTCTCAACATTATCTAGCCCTGTATGGAAGCAAAAACGTAAAAAAAGAAAATATTTGAAAGTTATGAGCGTCGAAAGTTCCACATTTCGACACTAATTTTAACGCATTTTTGGGCGCAAATAAATGCCATAAGAAGACGGAAAATTGAAAAACGGCCACCATACAGGGATAGATTAGTAGTTAAACAATGCAAATAATTTTATTTTGAACAGATAGATTTAGTCGTTTTTTCATGATATCTGGACTGCCAAAGGTCTGTTTATAAAATTTCGCGCGCTCGGTTTCGTCCTAAATCATTATCCATTTCGCTACAAATTTGCAAGAGTGTGTATTCGTACCCTTAAGGTTACACTAGTCGACGGCACGAACTATTTTGTGCGCGGGGTTAAAATGCCTCCTATCTCATCCGATAACACGTGCGAAAGATATAGATGCTGTGATGAGCAGTAAGAATTGCTAGTTTGCGTACGAATTAGCACTTTTGCAAGATTTGATGATTTTAGATTTGGTCGTTTTTTCATGATATCTAGACTGCCAAAGGTCTGTTTATAAAATTTCGCGCGCTCGGTTTCGTCCTAAATCATTATCCATTTCGCTACAAATTTGCAAAAGTGTGTATTCGTACGCGAACTAGCTTCCTACTGCTCATCACAGCATCTATCTCTTCCGCACGTGTTGTCGGTTGATATAAAATGCATTTTAACCCCGCGCACAAAATAGTTCGTGCCGTTGACTAGTGTAACCTTAAGAACGTGTCAAACACTTCTTTAATTCCAAAGCTGTTAATCCAGGATTGATTGCACGTATGTTCCAAGATTGATCAGACATAAATCAAAACCATCGCATTTATGACGACTAACCTAGGTTAGGTAGTAGACAGTAAAGTGAAATTAAATGAAAGGATTGTACCCAAAATCAACTTGTTCAAAGCACCTTTGTAGGCATCTATATAAAACTAACAGTTAATGTGTCCTGAGCCGGCGCCGACCCGGCGACGACGGGTAGATCAAAACGACAATAAGTAATTATCGAATCCACAATACCAAGAATGTGGTACCCTAAGTGGTGACTCAACATTTTTGTCTACTAATGTTTACCTGAGCCTCCCAGGTAGCTTATAACGGAATGCTCTCTCTAAAACAAAATATTCACAAGGAACATAAAAGGGCCACATTCACAGCATGCGTCATAAACTTTTCACAATTTACTTTATTGTCTTAAACGATTTAACGTGCTTGGGCCGCTGTTATTTTGGAATGTCTTGGAGTAGAGGTATCCTCTTCATTAATTGGAACAAAAGTATTTCAATGATATCTAAATTTGATTTCTAAATCCTTTGTAGTATGCTCAGTTCATCACATAGACAGGTAAACCTATTCTTTCAGTAACTATACACTTAAGTGCCTAACAATAATAATGTTTCAGTATAATTAACACCTACTACTACCTGTAACATCCCGTCCCAAAGCAACTAATAGAAACTAATTTAGTCAAATATGTGCAAATTAAACTCACTCTTGCTCTGAAAGGTCATGATGAGGTCGCTCTCATCGATGGCGTGTTGCTCATCTCCGCTAAGGGCCATCTCGGAGCTGCGCGTGGGGCGAGCCTGCTCATGTTCTTCAGCAAGTTGTTTGTATACGTCCAACAAGAAACTAGGCGCCGAGCGGTCCAGCGGAGGCGCTCCAGCTCGACGTGGCCTCTCTCCGAGACCCAACAGCTCCAGAATCTCGTGTTCCACAACCATCCGTTCATGCCGGGTCATTGAGTGATGTATAACAGTCTGATCAACGCCATTGTCGATGTATAATCCGGAGAGGGCGGCCTCAGCCGCTACGGTAAACAAAATAAAACTCGCGCACAGGCACGCTGTCTTCTGACCAGCCATGTTCGCTGTCGGAGCGCTCACTCGACTGGCGAGAACTGAGCGCAGAGGCGCGCGGCGGGATCAGCCGGTGAACCTGCCCACTCAAGGTGGGCCGCCGGCGCCGCGCTTGCCACATTCCTCCCCGCCTTCGCCTTACACACATCGTCCGTTTTAATAACGTAAACACTAAACATTGAGCCGGACACGTCCAGCCAGCCTGACTGCATATTATTATGTTCATTTTCCGAAGTGTCAGAAGTGTGCGGCGCAAATAAGAGCACGTAACTCGGTGCCTAAGGTACTAAATAAACAATGTAGAACAAGTACCTACTTGTTATAATACCTACCTCGGTATTTGTTCGTTTGGGGTTATACATAAATCTATACTAATATTACAAAGAGGTAAAGTTTGTGAGGTTGTAGGGGGTAATCTCTGGATCTACTGAATCTATTTAGACGAAATTTGGCATAGAGATAGTTTGAGACCCTGGAAAGGACATAGGATAGTTTGTATTCCCTTGGGATGATAAAACACGTTTTAAGCGGGTGAAGCCGCGGGCTGAAGCTAGTAAAAAATTAAAATGAATGCGTTTACATCATCATCATCTTCCTGCCCTTGTCCCATTTTACTTGGGGTCGGCGCAACACGTTTTCTTCTTCCATAACGTCCTGTCCACCGTCACGCTATCACTGACTCCCATTTCTTTAATTTTTATGACATGTAAAAAATAATAAATTGTATTTCTATTAAGTATATTTGTATTTTTCTCGAAATATCCTTTTATAAGAATAACCTGCTATTACTTACTATATTTAGGGCCGATTTTTCAATAGTCTGATAAATTTTTATAACTTTTATACGAGGAATAAAAATGGCGGTTTGACAGCTTTTGTATAGAAATTGTATAAAAATGAATGCTTTTACAAAAGCATTTTAATTCTTTACTTAGATATGCGTAGCATGGACAAGTCACTCATACGATTCAAACTAAATGGCGACTCGCAACAGTCACTGCATAGTGCATGGTAAAAAAATATTGTGCACGCGGGCGGTGGTTAGGGGTTCGCAGCGTCTCACGGAGTGATCCGAGCCACCCTTAAGTTTGAATCGTATGAGTAGTAGATCCGTGAGGTTGCAAGGACAAAAATTACTGTGTCACGCACGCACGATTCATATTAAATTACCGGATGGTCGATTCAAACTTAATATCGGTTATAAAATTCGCTACTCGCTGCGCAGTACCCCACTCGCTAAACTGCACAACTGCGCAGCGACTCGCGGAGTGTGCCGAGCCACCATTAAGTTTGAATCGAACTGTATTAGTACAGCCGTCAGTCTATCGAGGAAAAATGCTGTATCATGCGCGATGTCTGTACTTAAGGACCGTCGATTCAAACTTAATAATGATTATTACCCACCCCTCACCCCCGCTGTCAGATGAAATTGGTTCGCAAAGTGTTCCGAGCCGCCATTATTGTTTGAATCCAACTGCACCTACTAGTAGTTTTTAGGGTTCCGTACCCAAAGGGTAAAAACGGGACCCTATTACTAAGACTTCGCGATCCGTCTGTCTGTCTGTCTGTCTGTCCGTCTGTCACCAGGCTGTATCTCGTGAACCGTTATAGCGAGATAGTTGAAATTTTCAGAGATGATGTATTTCTGTTACCGCTATAACAACAAATACTAAAAACAAAAGAAAATACATATTTAAGGGGGGCTCCCATACAACAAACGTGATATTTTTGCCGTTTTTTGCTCGATATTAATAACGGCAACAGGTAGACGCTTGAAATATTCACGGAATATTTAGTTGTATATTCACTTCAAAAAATAATAATTATTAAATTAAAATAAAATAAATTGAGGGGGGCTCCCATACAAGAAACGTGTTTTTTTTTTGTTGTTTTTTACTCGATATTAATAACGGAAACAGGTAGACGCTTGAAATATTCACAGAATATTTAGTTGTATATTCACTTCAAAAAATAGTTATGATTAAATTAAAATTAAATGAATTAAGGGGGGCTCCCATACAACAAACGTTATTTTTTTGCCGTTTTTTGCGATAATGGTACGGAACCCTTCGTGCTCTTTTCTCTTCTTCTTCGTGCTTCCTTTCGTCCCTTCTTGACTCTGTAGTCAAGAGTAAATAGGTTACTATAGGTTTAGGGAGTCTGTACTCCGGCAGGGAATTTCAGTAGGGCCGGCAGTACTATGCGTCGCGTTATCTCGGAAGACAAGCGGCACGTGCGTCGCGTTATCATGAACGTGAAGATGACGGGACCCCGGCAGGTTGCTCGAATGTGATGTCAATAGGATTTTAATATTTGATAATTTCATAGTTCGACACTCATAAAATTTCAAATCATACTACAAAGCAAGTGGTCCCGCTATTTTGATATCACTTCATATCAAAAAGGCGGGACCACTATTCAATTAATGAAAAACACATGCCGTGATCTTAAACTGAACACACCAAATTTTAATACGATTTAGTAAGACTACGTTTCAATCGTTATACTTTTAAAACAATAATTTCAATAAAAAAGTGTTTATTATATTTACATCAGAAAAGCGCCTAAAGAAAAAGTATAATTTTAAGCCAAGTATCATTTTATGGCTCTTACAATTTTGTTAGGCGTTTAGTTTGTTATAGTTTTACTTTGGGATGTTTATTCTAAAGTGCATTTATTTTAGTTTATGTTTGCCTAAAAAGTAAAAGTGATTTGAATACAAAAACAAAATGTTGAAAAAGATAGTAACATCTTCTAATGTTGTAAATTATTGTAAATTTAATTACTTAATTTATTACTTAATAACAATTTGTCACAAGAAAAAAACATAAATAACTAGTTAACCTTTTTCCGACAATATGAGAAAATGCTATGTTAAAATAGCTTTCCACTGAGGAATAAAAATGGCCGTTTGACATAATTTCTATACAAAAGCTGACAAACCGCCATTTTTATTCCTCGTTAAAAGGTTTATAAGTCAGTGTATAAAAGTTATAAAAAGTTATCAGACTATTGAAAAATCGGCCCTAAATATAGTAAGTAATAGCAGGTTATTCTTATATAAGGATATTTCGAGAAAAATACAAATATACTTAATTTAATTGCCGCCGCTTTTTTTTTAATACAATTTATTATTTTTTACATGTCACACAAATTTGCACAATGATGATTGCGAAATAGTAGATTTTACAACGAGTGCACAAAACGAACCATTTTTATCCAAGACTATTAGCTGATAGTAATGTCGAGGATAAAATGGTTTTGTGGACGAGTTATAAACTCTGCTTTTCACTTCGATTGCGAGGAAATAAAACAGTAGTATAACATAACATTTCTTTAATTAATATTCAAAGTAAAATTAGTTTTAGCAAATTTGAAAGAATTAATAAACGCACGAAAAAGCAAGACCTGTTTGCCGCCGCTTTTTTTTTAAATCTTACGTCATTGATATTAGGCTTGGGCTGCAGACCTATACAGCCTACTATTAAATTCATTTTGTAATATATATTTTTTTTTATTAATTAAATAACCTACCGTATTTTAATTTAAATTTTAATATCTTTTATGTCTTAAAAAACACATAAAGGCAAATAAATTAAAGTAAATATTATAAAATAACAAATTCTATCTGTGAACTTTTTATTGTGTTTGGCTGTATTGTATGGCTCATTTTCTTTGCCTTAATAATATTTTTTTTTTATTTTATTTGATTTTGTGCAGCCTATGTCCTGCACAAATAAGTAATTTCAGAGCATGAGAAGTGAAAAAATCATTTCTCCACATACATTACACAGCATGTTGTTGTTATGTTTTTGTTTACTCTGAACCGTCAAGCGCCATCTGGCGGGAGCAATTGGCAGTAATGTTCCCTATTATGATACCAAAGTACATAAAATAGAAGGTATCTCATATCATAAAAAAAACTTTTAAACAAAAAAATACTACCGACTTCCAAATAAGAAAACTACAAAGTGAAAATAACTTTATTTTTGGAAGTCTGTGTCATTCGTAGATACCATTTTTTTGCGATATGGACACCGACTGCCAAAAATAAAGTTATTTTTCACTTTGTAGTTTTCTTATTTGGAAGTCGGTAGTATTTCTTTGTTTAAAAGTTTTTTTATTTTTCACTTTTTAGTTGTACCTACCTAATAGTAGGTACCTAGTTGTTTAGTAAGTTTCTTATAACGCCAGAATAGATTACCCGAATATCATGAAACTTGAACAAAACCGATCAAATGAGAGATCTGCTTACCCCTTAAGAGCATACTGGCGTGATGTTATGTTATGAAATGGTATAAACAATAAACATACATGCGATTTCAGCAGTCCCGAGAGGTTTGCCGTTATTTATTGAAGAGTTCTGTTGTATATCTTCGAAGTTCTTCATCAGATCTTCACTAAATTAAAATAGGACCAATTTCGGACCATACTCATTCAAACAAAAAAATAATTTTCAAAATCGGTCCACAATATACGGAGATATCGATGAAAATAAATAAAAAAAAAAAAACACAAGAATTCGAACATAGAACCTCCTCCTTTTTCGAAAGTCGGTTAAAAAGTGTGCTGCCGCTGCTTTGCGGAACACTTTTTCGGTTGTTTTGTGAGTGTATAACGTATCTGTTTATTAGATTATCATTGACACAGTGTGGAATAATAAAAGCCTGGCTTTTAGTGATTCGACTTTTCATATCATCATAGCATGCCCACTTTCCTGGAAATCTGATACAGTTATATTTATAATGTCCTATCTCTTGTTCTGAAATTGGGAGTAGGTACTTATGTATTCAATTACTGAGACTAAAATATAATAACATTTATTACTTAATTTTAGAGTTCTCGGTATTTTGTTTAGATTTATTTTTATCCATCTCCACTTGCGACCCTTGATCTAGCTGTGGTTCGGGCTCTCGTGCCATTTCATCAAAAGCTCTACGTTAACATGGTCGCGAGCTAGTAAATTTCGAGAATGCGACGAGACAGCGATTGACGAAAACCTGGATTTGGAGTGACATGTCCTTTGTGAACTTCCACGTTTCGCACCCGTAGAGCAGCTCTCAATCGGTTGCGCACCCAGCTAGGCCGCAGCAAACACAATTTGGCGAAATGGGGTTTTTTTTAGACCCGTCTGATACCTAGTGTGAGTGTGGTGCCCCCAGTGCCACTTTGCAGAATATGACACATATGCTGGAGTGTCCCAAGTGCCCGCCCATACATCTGCACTTTGGAAAACCTTATGCTCGCCACTGACGCCGCAATTGTTATGACCACCTACTGGGCCCAAAATATTTAAAGATATAAAAATGACGGAAAATGGAGCTGCAGTCCGGCGCCGGGTCGCTGCGCGGCCCGGTTGGCCTTTGGCCCAGGCCGGTTAAGTCCACCAGCCGGAACATCCCGGGCCATAGCCTGACCGCGCATATTTTTTGTAGCTAGCTGCAGTTTAAAATACAGTTGCGGAAAAATACCATCAGTGCGCTTGTATTCTTTTCTTCTTAGCGTGTCGGTGGCAAATATAAAAAGTTAAATATTGTGTTTGGCCCAGAATTCAGCAACGGCAACACCATTCGCTTGTATTGAATTATGAACATAACAAAAATACGCTTTCGTTGGTCTGGCTGGCGGAACGACCGGCCCACCGGGAGAATTCCCGGCCACAACTAGGCATTGATGGACTTACGTATGCGTGCCGAGGCGAAGTTTGTCCATAAATGCCTCTTTTACTGGCCGCTGTAGTAATGTACTAATACTTAAGTAGTAAATATTTCAAACTCTGCTATCGTTTATGATCATTTTCACAAGCTTTTATTTATCTTGCAATGTTGTGTGTTTGGGTCAAATCTTGCAACTGAATTTTAAAGCAGTTATCCTCCACCGATTAAGATGAAATTTTGCATACAAGTTTAGTTTGGATGACAATGCATGGTTACCTAAGTGACGTCATTCTAAATCGAATATGGCGGACGGCCTAAGATGGCGGACTAGTTATTTTTTGTGCAATGCCATGATATGGATATCAAATGAAAAGGTTTGCTGACAAGATTACTATAATACGAAAAAAGATTGTGTTAAAAAATGCTTAATTTTATTTAAGAATAATTTTAATTTTTATTACTTGAGTCCTCATGCCCAAGGTTTACGTTCAATAGATTCAAGAAAAAAGCAACTCTTCCAATGACTTTCCGTTCGCGTGGCAGGGAATGGATTAAAAAAATACAATATAGATACCAAATTTTTACTCTATATTACAATATAATTAAGAACTTACGCACTAATACATTATGCAAATTATAAGGTATTAAATCTACAAAAAAAATCGTATGACGGTCGTATGATGGTTTTTGTTTGTGTTGAATAATGAAACATTATTAGTTATTACTAAGTATAAGTACCACTGTATCAGCAACGAGCTGAATTCGATAGAGTACCTACCCTACAATTTTACATTACGAATTCAAATGAAATGTAATATGGACCCAGTACTATGGACTGTACGTGCGATGCCTTATATTATACATTAAAAAACTAAATAGGGAAAAGGGCCTGTCTACTAGAATGTACAGTTCGATTCAAACTTAATGGCTGTTCGAATCACACTGCGAGTCCCCACGCAATAGCAAATTTAGTTGACAGTGGGGTTGAGGGATGGGATACTGCACAGCGAGTAGCGCACATCACAGCCGCCATAAAGTTCTAATCGACCTATACACCATAGTTAAGTTACAAGTTTAATAATTAAATTTATTAGAAACAAACATATTACAACCATTTCACATTTTTGGTACATATATTCGGTATCCACTATTTCACATACTTTTCCATGAATTTCTTGTGAAATTCTGACCTTAATGAGTCATTGATGAAGTTACTGCCTTTCTTATCTGGCTCTGAACGAGCACAATTCTTGAAAACCACATCATCGTCCCATCGCCTTTTCACCTGTGAAAATTAATTAATTATTGAGGCTATTGTTGCTGTTAAACCAATCTGCAGCCGAATTGCGTAAGTATATTATCCAATGCAAAAGAATCGATTCCTTCCCAAAAACGACTTTTCGTATCAATATGCACTACGTAAAGTCGGTTTTGGGAAAGAATCGATTCTTTTGCTTTGGATAATATACTTACGTAATTCGGCTGCTGTTTTTTAAAGACAAGTCAAAAAAAAAATTGGGTCCTAAAAAAAGGTCACTTATTATTTCTGTCACAGGTTTTCCTCGAGATTTTCAAGTGAAGTAATTTAGAAGCAAGTACATATTTATTACTCAATCAGAAGAGAGAAAGCTCAAACTCCTACGGGCGCAAAATTGGATTTGGCTCCCGCTATCCTCTATAGACAATTGTCGTTTTTCGAATAGGTGTGATGAATAAAGTAAAATTGAATTAAAATAAAAGATAAATGGCAAATTTTTGTTAAAGTCAAGTGTCCAAAGTAAAAATTTTGTATATAGAGGTATGGGGACAACAGTTTTCAAACGGCAAAGTATTTTTTGTTCCTTCTATAGAGCAATGTTCGGTGCTGTCATTGTTTATGAACGTAAATAATGTTATCTATTTATTTTGGTGAATGTAGCTGTTTATACGGCACCCTCTGTGTGCGTGTCAGACTCGGACTTGGCCTTTTCTTTGTCTTGGTTTTTTTTAATATTAGAATATACTTTGCTTCTGTTCTATTAGTCCAGGAAATAAAGACATTTGCTGCAGTAAAAATCCTAGTTAAGTACTTTCACTGGAATAACGTTCATTATGGTAGCAGTAACGTTGCCTGAAAACTCCATAAATTTCATAAAGGAGCAAAACTAAATTATGAGCTTTCAAAGGGCCCAAAAATTAGCTTTTTGCTTAGTTCTCGTTAAGATTTGATTTTACTGCAATTTGCGCTCAGAGCAAGTCTCAGTTTCCTTGTTCAATTATGCACAAAAAAAAGTTCTATATAGCAAAAATTTACATAATTTTTTGAGGATACCTTCTTGAGCATATAAACGTAATTAGATGAGCCTAAACTGCCATACGCACAGATTTAGAACAAGAAAAACAGTATTATAATTTTCTTTTAGCTATCTCGAAAACCAATGAGCATTTAGCTAGCAAATCTTATGTAGAATTTTTTTGTGCACAATTTAATAACGAATAAACTTGCCCTAGCATAAATTACAGTAATACCAAAACTTTATGAGAATCAAGCAAAAAATAGTTTTTATGACCTATGAAGGTCATTATAAATTTTTCTCTCATGCGATTTTAATGGACTTTCGACTACTACATAATAAACATAATTCCGGTGACATTTTCCTGGACTATAAAGTTTTGCTGGAAAAATAATATTAAAGAAAATTTCAGAAGAATAATATTTGCCTTCAAATCATTTTTTTGCCCAGCTGAAGAGTAATTCAGTAAAGGATTTCCAGATAGAATATTTTCCATACGAATTCTTTCTTCTTCTTGCTTTCTTTCAGCATCCTGAAAAAAAAACAAAATATGTTTATATGTATAATGATTAATGACAAATACTCAATTTTTTAATTTGTGCAACCAAGATTTCTAATATTTCAAAGTAACCTCTCATGTTTGAAATCATGAGTTCAATTCAGGCAAGTCCCAATGTGTTTTTTTTTATTTTAACCCACCTTGAGTAAGCATAGTGATTAATTCAAATTTATTTCATTTGGACAAAAGTGATTCATATTGGGTTAGTATTACATATATATTAAATTCTAGTGTGTGTGTGTATTAATGCTTGTTCTTTTTCTGTGTCAGAAGACAAGTAATGTGGTTACCTTTCTAGCTTGCTCTATGGCTCTTTCTTTTTTAATTTTGTTTAACTCTGCTAACAGTGCTGCAGTGTCATCATCAGAATCATCTGAATCTGAAGAGTCCCCCTCGAGAGGATCATCAGCATCCAAGCTTGCTGCAGGTACTTGGTCTATTTTGGGTCTTTTAGTTATGGGCTCAATGAGTCTTCTGGTGTTTGAGCTTTTCCCATCCTTCTCCCTCTCATCTAACTCCTTGCGGAAGTCCCTTGAACGTAACTCATCTGTGGTACCTTGTCCTTGTTCTCTGAAAATAGGAGATCACTTACGATTACTTCAAATGTTGCAAAAAAAGGACATAGAAATTACAGTACTGACTCATTAATTCGGACAGGCAAAAGCAAGGCCCTTTCGGTTTTATTGAGGCATCCGGACTGTGGTATGCAATATTTGAGTAGTCAAAAACACATGTATAACACTATGTATACTTCTGGTTAACAGTCATGGCAGCTGGGAGCGTCACTCGCCAGTTACCCATAACCACGCAACGAGGATGGTATCGGCAGATAAATTTGATGTACCTAGAATAAGGAATTATTTTGGCGACCGAACGCTTGATAAAAGAGTACCCTACCTTCTAAACCAGTTGCCTGCTGATATAAGAAGTCAGGAAATAAAAAGTAAATTTGCCAAGTCATTAAAGCAGTTCTTTTTAAGGTGATTGTAAATGATCTCTTTGTTATAATTTCATTAAGCGTCCGCACTAATAAGCTTTAGTTTTTAATACTCTTTGTTCCGTTCCCACAGACAAACCGTGAAAACGGTTTTGTGGGGCATAGTTCTTAAGCTAAGATTGTATAAACTTGTACTTTAATAAATAAATAATAATAATAACCTTAGTGTCTTTAATTAACCTCTCAAGTGCCTGAAACGTGGATTCACGCGAGAGACAATGGCTTTTTAATTGTTTCGCTAAATATGTCATTTTTGTTTTTCATCCGGTTAATTATCGAAAATTACAAGTAAGACAAAGAAGAAATAAAAATATGTACATTCTAATGAACATGTAGACAAAGAAATCTGCGGGCTTGTCATGATTTTAATAAACAGAAGACTTATTATTTTGAAAGTCTGTAATACTCTTCTACATATAATTTTTGCCGTTAATTTCAAAAGCTATGCAACCATCGACCATTCTGATTACAGCTATCACCGAATAAGCAGGGGTCCGGATTAACGAGACCCTACGGTACTTTTCAAATTTTGTTTTAACTTACAGCTTCTAATATAGTATAGGGTTCTGTTTCCACCAGCAAACAACTAGCATGCATGTTTAATTACATTGAAAGGCAAAATAATAAGTTGAATAATAATAATAATATAGTAGAATTATTGGTAGAATCCAATTACACGAGGATAAAAGCTGCGGCTCTTCATAGACAGTTCCAAAACAGATACTGGTACAAGTGTAGTAGAATTCTTCTCAGAGGTCCTAAACATCCATTTAGCCTTAGCCAAATAATGACTGGCCACGGGACCTTTAATAAGCACCTTTTTGTCATAGGAATCACGGACAGCCCACTCTGCAGAGCATGCATGGTGGAAGATGAGACAGCAGCACACCTGCTCCTAAGCTGCCCTGTAATCGCTGGCTACAGGGCCAAATACATCGGTGACCCAGGTACCTTGCCTGTCTCGAAGAGCTGGGGTGGATCGAATGATGTAACTGAAGCCCACCCATACGCAAAATACGCGCTTAGTCATGGAGTTGCGGGAACAGCCCATCGAAACTAATCTAACTAAGCCCCAGTTGCATGCAGTCACGGCCATATAACATCTGGACATGGGACCTTTAATAAGCACCTTGGGCCAAATACTTCAGTGACCCAGGTACCCTCAAGAGATAGTCGGCAACACCAAGGCTGCTGACCTTCCTCGAGTAGCTGGGGTGGATCGAATGAGGAAGTTTAATCCTACCCGCGCTTGGCCATGGAGTTGCGGATACCAGCCCGTCAACTAAACTTAACTAACTGGTTGAATGCCATAATAACTGAAACAATTTAAAAGCCATTGTGTCTCACGTAGATCCATGTTTTAGGTACTCAAAGGGTTAAACAATTGATAATATGAAACTTAAAAACCCGCAGAGTAATGAAACTTGCAAGCGAGCTTGATGCAAGAGGAAACCTGGCCTTTATTTAATTCTATTTGTGTATTGCATGTTTATGGAGAAGTTAAAAGTAAATTGTAACAATACAACAATGAGAATAAGACAACAGAGAAAAGTTACCAGTTACATAGTGAAGGTTTGCATAGAAATGACAAACCTAGTTTCCCAAAATAGTAAATGAAAAACTACTATTTGAGAACAATAGAATCTACTTCAACCTCAAAAAGAAAGGCTTTTTAGGCACAGTTTTTAGATCCTAGTTTTAATTCTCAAAATTAATGACTTTATCTACCTGTATTTCAACTTAGTATGTCCAGGAAGATCTCGGCTGGAATACTGTCGAGATATTGCGCTCAGATCCTTTTCACCTCGGCCAGTTCCTCCCCGAGCTGGGTCAAAAGTAGGTCTTGCTGCTGTAGTCATGTTTTATGGTGTAACCTGAAATCAATGTCTTGTCATTAGCCAAATTACAAATGATGGAGTGCGTTTACTGGGCAGATTATAACATCAGTGTTTTTAAGAATAGGCTATTATAACATGCTTAGTTTTTATTATCAAATTGGAAAAGATAATTATTTTCGGATTACTTACAATCTCTTTGTAGTAAATAAAACGGTAACGTGACGGTAACAATAACAAATCATAAAATTTGTCTGAATTTAACTTCTGACTACGTGATTGAATGTAAAATGAAAACTTTTTATTTATTTATCGGATTGACAGCCACACACAAGTTAGCCACAGACTACATATAGATTGATTGCAATGATGTAGGAAAACTATGGAGACGGCATATTCTACTATATGAAGAATAGTTATACAAATATCTATAATATCGACACACGCATGTCAAAAAGCGTTTTGTCTCTTTTTAACTAACCAAGAACTGCATATGAAAAGAGAGACATCTAAATGTTTGTCAAGGACTAAACTTGGTAACACTTTTGAGTGACGTCAAAATCATGTCTATGCGTGACGGGTCGCCATGTTGATTGCCGAGTAAAATTGGTAGTTGTGTGCCGTATTTGTACGTTTATCTGTGTAGTTGTGCTGTCAAACAGTTGCAAATGGCCTTCTTCATTGGCCAATGGGCAGCCATCTTAATTGCCCGATTTATGTAGGTAAGCACGCTAAATTCGTAGGTATGGCAAGTCCATAGGTTTATAAGTCAGTGATTGATTGGTTCCACAGATGACTATATACTAGAGTGCGCGCAAGATAAGTCTGCGCGCGACGGGTGACGTGCTTAATGTTGGCAGCATAACTGATATTTTTTCCTTCATTTAATTAATGGTCATTTTTCATTACTCGAAACTTAAAGTAATTTAAGTTAAGCATAATTAATACCTAGCTTTTTCTACTTGCATAGAATATGACGAAACGTACGAAAATTTAGGGAAATTTTAGTGTAATGGTATCCCTAAAAGTTACCTGTCAAATAAGCAACGCGGGCTCTATCTTTGTAAAACGGTACCGTAGGTCCGTTATTGTCTTGTTCACTTCAAGAAAACATCCCTGCCAGCACTTTAAATTACTTTTGGCATAATGATAGCGATTATTTACTTCGAAAACGAATAAAAACACGGAATTCAACACACTCTCTTGACACCTGACAAAAATGACAAACGATTTACGATTAGTTCCGATTTTGTACGCGCGCAGACTTATCTTGCGCGTACTCTAGTAGTCTGTGGCCATGATCTGTTTTTCTATAAGCAAGAACGAGAGACCTCACAGTTTCTTTTTCGTCTTGAATACGGTCTATTCTATACAAAGTCTCTACGACAAACAAAGGGGAAAGAGCGTAATGAAGAGGTAATCTGTGTCACAAATAACTATATATCATATAGTCTTTCTAGATCTGGTGCTGCGAAGTCACTGTTCAGTGCAGAGACGTTGTAATACCTAGACGGAACGTATTTACGACGAAAAAGAAACTGTCAATTCTTTCGTTCTTGCTTATAGAGAAACTCTATGAAAAAGAAAGAGACAAACATAGACAAACGCTACCATCCTAAACGTCAAAGAGACCACTTTTTAGCCACTGTTGTAACCCATCGGTTAGCAGCTCTAATCAAAGTTTTTCGCTGTTTTCAAGCCTTTGTATTGTTTATATCAGGAAGAATTTTGTTGTTTAATTATCTGCATGAACCATGTCGTGTGTGGCTATCGGTTGCAAGAGTAGAATGAGTGTATTAACAGAACATAATCAAAGGATATCTTTCCACAGGTGAGTTATCGACTAGCATACTGAAATTATTGTGCAGGGAATACATTTCATAGGCTGTCTGGAATAAAGGTATCTGTTCGCGACGAAGCGTCATCAACCATACTAAATGGTTCATAAAAAGTTAAAGTTTGTATGTGTAGACATGTCTGCTCACCACGGCGCGCCATCTGATACTAAAATGAATTTTAGAGGCCCGTCTATATTTATACTAAAATTTTACCTACATTTTTTGAGATAGTAGTATAATGTTTTTAGTGTTTGTCAGTATGTCATAGGGTTCAATAGTTCACCCTTAACAGAGTAAAATCATTAGAAAGCATACTGATAAGAGTTATCATAGTAAAAAACATAAATTTCTGTCATACGATACGTCTGTGCTCGGCGACGGATTAGTTCCGAATGGCCCGTCAGATGGAGCACCACGATATATATAGTTTTGGAGTTTTTTGAAAATATTATAGTAATTAAAATCATGTTTTTAAGGGCTTATCCTATGTACTGGACATGTAATCAGTACATAATGATGAAACTATGTGAAGACCACATAGTTTCTGCTATGTAAATAAGAATATTGACTTGATATCTCAAACACCAAATATATGGTTTCAGGTCATTTTAGGGTATATGGGGGACCTAGACCGAGACAGGAAGCCTATATACACCTCATAGTTAGCGAAGTCTTTTATATAAAGCCCATTTACTTGAGATATCAAGTCAGTATATAATAGAAAAACTGCTGTTTGTCTGGTTTTGGTAATCGCTTTCGGTTTTAGGTGCCCTAAGTACCTAGAAACATATAGGTGTACTGGTAAAAGTACTACCATTGGAAAGCTTGCTAAAAGGGCTTCCAGGCGGTTTCTAGATGGGAAGAATCGCTTGGATAGTCAACGAGATAGGCAGCCGTGAAAAATGTAAACAACGTAAAACGTTGAAATTTGTAGACCCTTCAGGTGGAATAACTCCATGAAGGGAATAGATGTACTCATGGTGTAAGTACTTTCGGATGGCTTGCTGGACTAGCTACCAAGCCATCACTTTGGAGCGAAAATCGCTCAAGTAGTTTAAGTACAATTCCAGAAAATAGGTTTCTGGAAATGTAATTTTTAGTCAGTTTTTGGCATTCCCTGGGACTATACACCCCTGGGAATTCCGAAAATAAGGAATTTTTGGGGACCTCCCGATGGCCCGTTAAATGCACCATCGTGTCGTCCCAATCTTATTAGTGTTATTATACCTAGTTTCTCTGGTAGCTGGGCGCAAAGAAAGTGACCAGCTGCCAAATTTGTACATAGCGAGGCGCCTTATGTGCATATGACCTAGATAGACTTACATAAGCACTGGAAATGTAAAGTGTGGTCTATTGGCTACCAGAATCCCCATAATAGGCGGTGATTGTCTGGTAAGCCTAAGTAGGAGGTCCTAAAGTCGGTGAAATGACTTAGGAATTTATAGATTCATTACATAGGGGATGATATCCCATAGAAGATTCCCGAAAATAAGCTTTTTCTAGACGTCAACAGACAGCCTGCTATTGGCACCAGCAGGTCAACCCAACCTATAGATATCCTTAGGCTAGGTTAAAAGCTATTAAGGTTTTAACTGGGAAATAAAGGGAATTGTCCTTTAATTTCATGTAAATAGTCTAGGGAAGCTATCAATACCTGGAAATTAGGTATATTGATTAGATACATAGATAGGGGGCGTTACTGTGTTACAGTACGAAGAAATCCAGCTATTGATAGCACCATGGAAGGGGTGCGGTAACCCTATTTACCAAATATGTATAAGGGTTTTTTACATAATTAAAAATTATTTTCGGCGAGAATTTGCGGGGCTCTCAATAATGGCACGATGCGAGGGTATAAAGAACCCCCGGGCCCAAATAGAATTTGTAGTCATCCAAAGCTAGTCGCTTGTACTTGTCTTAGTAAATAAGAAGTAATTCTTATATAGAATCACGTCTCAGAAATTGTTGAGAGCCCTAGAATCGTGCCGTGTACTGAATAACTTAGTGTTTCATTTAATTCATCAACTTCAACCCTTATGAAGACAGCCCTTTTCGATCCTGTCGAGCTGAACCTCGGAACCTGGACACCAGGAGTGCTGATCCAGAAGTAGGCAACCCAGAATCTGGAAATAACTCAAGTACAGCCAACACATCGTTGAATCGTTAGAGTCGATTTGCAACCCTTCGTCACTGCTGCAGCCAGGCATCCAAGAACCTTTATTTTCGTTGATGTGGATGGGGCGTTCAGCGGCAATGGCCAGAAGGTTTACGCCCTTCTTTTCTCGGGGCCAATGAACACGCTACGTCCTGCACATTTAATGGTCCTTGCGAGCCGAATTTTGGAGCCTGGAGAGCCCCAGGACGTCGGGAACAGCAGATCCAGAAAAAACAACTGGGTGCCTGCATATTAAGTCGGCTACGTGCAACACAACGTTGACCCGTTTGAGCCGAAATTCGAAGTCTGGAGCGCCCCAGGACGTCAGGAAGAAATAGTGGTGGAATTAATTTTTCGAATTTTGGAGAAATTAATTTCACAAATAAACCAAAAATCGACGTGCACTGCAGGGAACAAGTCCTACGTGCCCTATTTGCCGCTGGATCCAAGAGGTAAAATTCTGGAGACAGTTATTGAAAATACCCTATTTTTTCAATAATTGTAAGAAGATAGAAAAAATTTTCTGTGAGCCGCAAAATGCTGTATGAAGACTGATGCGCATCCTTGAAGCCCCAAGAATAGTTCCTGAAGACTTATCGCTGAAAACTACCCTTATGTTTTTAGCGATTTGTTTAAAAAACGAGCGCCCGTCAGAAAAATACAAGACGTGCGTTTTAGAAGGCTGATGTGCATCCTTGATGATTGAAGAATAATTCCTGAAGCCTTATGACTGAAAACAACCCCTAGGTTTTCAGGAAAATTTTGAAGACTGAATTTTCGTCAGTGAATGGAAGAAACGTACTCTGAAGACTTAGATACGTTTCGGATGTACTGACTACGCGGTTCCTGAAGCACTATCACTGAAAATAACTTTGACGTTTCGGTGATTTATTTGAAGATTGAATTTTCTTCAATCGAGCAAGATACGTGCTCTGAAGATTGATGCACGGCTCTGATGCTTTGGACAAGCAGTTCATGAAGCATCACCACCGAAAAGTAACCTTGACTTTTCGGTGATTTAGAATTTGATTGAATCATAGTCAATCAAATAGAACATACACGTTTATGGGAAAAATAAACTTGTATAGCAAATGCCTGAAGTTTCCTGAAGACTTATCACTGACCGTAAGTTTTTAGTGATTTTTTATTTGAAGATTGAATTATAGTCAATCGAAGTGGAGGTTAACTTCTGGAGATCGTCGGTTTGAACGCTGAAGCCCGGAACTGGGACTTATCTTTGAAAACTAACTTCGAGTTTTCAAAAGAAAATATTTCAACAACAATGCCGATAACCAGAACCAAAGGCAAGAAGCCGGAGGCATGGACCGTGGAGTTGGATCAGCCAGCTGGCATCAGACATGAGCTGCCGCCGGGTTCACCTTCCACAACCGAAGGGACCGAGCCGGCGGACGAGCAGCGCCATCTAGCGCCTCAAACTGAAAGCACTCCGACGCATCAACCAATAGAAACTGATCAAGCGGTTTCTACCAGATTAACCAGATTAGAAGGAGCTTCAGACACAACATTGAAACCTTCTCAGAAAGAGAAGATTTCCGAAGAAGACAGACGTACAGCGATGCCGATGACTACCCGGGGTGACGCCCGTATCGAACATAGCCGTCCGCCGTCAACTAGAGTGACTCAGTCACGAAAAAATATAGATAAAGCTCGCGAAGACTTACTCAAAATTAAGTTGGAGCTTGCACAACTTGCACTTCAGAGAGCGGAGGAAGAGGGTTCCGAAGCTGAATACTTGGATGACAGAAACTCGAATGACGAGTACGTGCGTTCATGGCTAGAAGAGGCACCAGAACCTCAGCCTGAGAAGGAGGATAACGTCGTGGAAGGGGGAACCAGAAATTCTATGCATAGACCCCTGACTGCGACCGCCACCAAATCGCAAATAGAAGGTCAGCATCCTAAAGAAAAAGAAGTGCGAAAACCTCCAGTTGCAGCGTCAGCTGAGTGTACAGGAGGTCAGAGGGATAGTCTCCGTCCATTCCTGACGGAGTTGACGTCCGCTATAGCGTCGCTAGCCGACAGAAAAATAAAACAGCGGGACCAACCGAACCCCTCTGCGTCGAAATTCGTCATGACATTGCCGAATTTCAATGGTTCTCATACTGAATGGCTATCATTTCGGGCCATATATGAGACAACTCGAGCGTATTTTACGGACGTCGAGAATACAGCGAGGCTGAGGAGAAGCTTACATGGACGTGCAATGGAAACCGTCAGCTCAGAACTCATCGGACATGCCAGGCCCGATGACATCATGAAGGAACTCGAGCTGCAGTTCGGCCGTCCAGACTCCATAGCGCAAGCTGAAACAGATAGATTACGCGGACTGCCGCGCTGCAGTGAGTCACCAAGAGACATCTGCGCGTTTGCAAGTCGCGTAAGAGGTGCTGTAGTCACGCTCCGCGCGTTAAAAAAGGGTCATTACCTTATGAACGCGGAGCTTATGCGATTGTTAACAGAGAAGTTACCCAATTCGCTACGAGCACAATGGTACCGATCATATTCGGAGAAGTACCAATCGGTGCCAGATATTTCATTGTTCAGTGATTTTATATCTGAACAGGCACACTTCTGTAGTCCATTCGCCCCACCCGAAGGCATCGCTTCGGCCGAGGCGAACACCAACAGACGCGTCACACAAAGGACGCATATAGCTACGGACCAACCGGTAGGAAAATGCCGTGTTTGCTACGTGGGACATCACTACGCCACTGGATGTGCACAATTCAGGGGCGTAGCTGTCGAGAAACGATGGGAGCTAGCGAAAAAACACAATCTATGTTATCGCTGCCTTCAACTTCGACAAGGCAACCACACTTGTAAGAAAAAACAATGTGGCCAAGACGGGTGCAGAGATACGCACCATCGGCTTCTTCATAGGAAGAAGCAACAGCAGAGGGAAGCCAACAAGAAGCCCGATGTTCCTGAATCCCGGAAGGATCCTCAGGAAACGGTGGCCAGTTTCGGGTCACCATCGAGCCAGGCGTACCTCAAGATAGTGCCGGTCCGGGTAATCGGACCGGCGGGAGAGGTGGCAACATATGCTCTCCTAGACGATGGGTCCACCGTTTCGCTGATGGATGAAGACATCGCGAGGCAAGTCGGGGCAGAGGGCCCTGTGGACCCGCTCAAGATCGGTGCGATAGGCAACACCATGCTCACCACCCCATGCTCAAGAAGAGTCAAGGTGACGCTGGTTAGCCCGCAAGACAGAAGGGTACAGTTCAAAGCACGTACTATACCTAAACTCAGCTTGGCAAAACAAACAGTGAGCGATAGGGTTGTCGCACGCTGCAAGCATTTAACCGACTTGAGAAAAGAGTTGATGTACAACAATGGCGTGCCAAAAGTACTCGTCGGCCAAGACAACTGGCATTTGTTATTGGCCAGCGAGATTCGCAGAGGTCCAAGACACCAACCAATTGCGTCACTTACAGCGATGGGTTGGACACTACATGGCGCGCGCAGTAGTTTACTACGACAACAAGTACATCATGTCAATAGAATAACAACTGATGATAATTTGGATCATCAGTTGCGCGAACATTTCGCGATAGAATCGTTGTGCATAAACCCACAGCGACCCGCCTCTGACCCAGCAAGAAGGGCAGAGGACATTTTGAATCGATCAACTGTCCAATTAGAGAATGGACACATCGAAACCGCCATGCTTTGGCGTAATGAGCATGCTGAGATGCCAGATAGCTTTGAGACAGCTCTGAAGAGGCTCGTCTCAACAGAAAAGAAGCTGGACAAGAACCAGGAACTTCGAAGAAGATACTCAGACCAGATGGACTCGCTAATTGCGAAAGGGTACGCTGAAAGGGCACCCGCAATTAGCGCGCCGGGCAAAACTTGGTACCTCCCGCACTTCGATGTCTTCAACCCAATGAAGCCAGACAAACTTCGCATCGTACATGACGCTGCCGCCAAATCGAGAGGAATGTCACTGAATGACTTCCTGTTAACTGGGCCCGACCTATTACAGTCGCTGCCAGGCGTAATGATGCGGTTTCGCCGTCACTGCGTTGCAATAACCGGTGACATAGCGGAGATGTTCATGCAAGTGAAGGTGCGGAGCCAAGACCGAGACGCGCTTCGCTACCTGTGGAGGGGAAACCGCAGAGAAGGAGCGCCAGAAGAATATAGAATGACGTCCATCATTTTCGGCGCAGCCAGTTCGCCTTGCACAGCAATTTTTGCAAAGAACTGGAACGCAAACAAATATATAGAAAAGCACCCTGAAGCTGTGAATGCTATACTACGTAGTCATTATATGGATGACTACCTAGATAGTTATAGAACTATCGAGAAGGCGGCAGAAGTCGCTAGTATGGTGCGAAAAATACACCTACAGGCGAGGTTTGAACTCAAGAAATGGGTTTCAAATAGCTCGCAGCTCCTAGAAAAGATGGACCCATCGCATATACAAACTGAGATGGTATCCATTGGAGATATAGATACGTCGGAAAAGATACTCGGCCTCATATGGAGGCCAGGCGAAGACACGCTGGGTTTCAACCTCACACTCGCGCGTCTGCCTGAGGGTATCTTGGACCGAGAGGCGCCCACCAAGCGAGAGGCGCTCAGAATAGTAGCGTCGCTATACGACCCACTCGGACTCGCCTCACCAGTAACCATCAAGGCGAAGCAAATATTGCAAGAAGCATGGAGGCGAGGCGTCGACTGGGATCAGAGGCTAGATGTTGACCTAGCATTACAATGGAAAATTTGGGTACAACATTTACGCCAACTAAAAAACGTTAGCGTACCAAGATGCTATCCTGGATATAGCGACGCTATAGAAATGCAGGTGCATGTGTTCACTGATGCAAGCGAGATGGCATATGCTACCGCTGTATACTGGCGGGCCACGACCGTGGAAGGCAAGCACTTAATAAGCCTTGTTATGGCGAAAGCGCGGGTGGCCCCACTGAAACTGCTTTCGATACCGAGACTCGAACTTCAGGCCGCGGTATTGGGAACCCGCGTAGCCGCAGCAGTGATGAGTGAACACGACTGCAAGCCCACGTCAGTAACGTATTGGTCAGATAGCAAGACCGTACTGACCTGGATTAGAAGAGGAGCGAGAGTATACAAACCTTTCGTTGCTCACCGAATAGCTGCTATTGAAGACAATAGCAAAGTCGAAGATTGGCGGTGGATACCCACCAAGATGAACATCGCTGATGCAGCAACCCGTGACGTGCCACTGCGGTTCAACTCGGACCACGAGTGGTACTGCGGGCCGAGATTTTTGTCTCTTGGGCCCGAATTATGGCCCACAGAGAAACCTCCGACTATAGACGACACGGGAGAAGAAAAAACTTTCGTTGTCACAGAAGGGGACAAGAAGAGCTTCATAGAAGCCGTTCCAGAGCCAGGCAGATTCTCCAGATGGGAGCGACTGCTTCGTGCGACCGCCACAGTTCTGCGTTTTATATCTCTTTGCAAAAATAGAACAGAGATAACGTCCTATAAACGGACGAGAAAAAACGCTGAAAAGGACCCAGACTGGCGCCAGAAGCCTGCTGTACCTGCACAGAAGCAGAAGCAGGCATGCAGAGCACCAACCCAGGTCAACAGACAAATTATAGAAGCAGAATTTCTCCAAGAAGCTGAGAAAATACTTGTCCAGGTCGCACAACAACAATCGTTCGCTTCAGAGTTAGCGAACGTTGAAGAAATAAATAAAAATAGCTCGCTGCGACCTTTACAAATTCAGGTCGTTGACGGCGTGCTGCGACTAAGAAGTCGCATAGCAGCTACGCAAGAGGTAGCTGAAGAAGTGATGCGCCCGCCTATATTACATGGCGACCATCACATAACGCAGTTGTACATAGACTGGACACATCGCAGTCTACAACATAGTGGCACCGAACTCACAATTAATGAGGTACGGCAGCACTACTGGGTCGTGAAGATGCGACCAACAGCGAAGAAGGTGATAGCAAGATGCCTGCATTGCCGTATACGCAAGGCACAGCCACCAGTACCTGCGACCGGCGACCACCCGAAAACGCGCCTCGCTCACCATAAGAGGCCGTTTACATATACCGGGCTCGACTATTTCGGCCCGCTATCCGTCACCGTCGGTCGGCAGCATCAGAAGAGATACGTAGCACTATTTACGTGTCTCACATCAAGGGCGGTGCACCTTGAAATCGCCGCCAGCCTTAGCGCAGACTCCGCCATATTGGCGCTGCGCCGATTCGCCGCGCGCAGAGGATGCCCAGCTGAGATACACTCAGACAATGGCACCAACATGCACGGCGCCGACAGAGAGCTGCGAGACGCCTTCAAAACAGAGGCAAGTCGCAGAGGCATCGTATGGCGCTTCATAACGCCATCAGCGCCATTCATGGGAGGCGCCTGGGAGCGCCTAGTTCGTTGTGTTAAAAACACACTATGCAATGTACTTACAGAGAAACACCCCACCGAAGAGGTGTTGTCCACACTGATTTGTGAGGCAGAGTACATTGTAAATAGCCGACCATTGACACACGTGTCGGTAGATGGTGATGATGACGAATCCATCACACCGAATCACCTCTTGCTCGGTGGGTCAGCCAGACTACCTACACCTGGCACGTTCACTGAGCAAGATATAGACAGCAGGAAAATATGGCGACGATCACAGATCC
This sequence comes from Orthosia incerta, assembly GCA_948252205.1. Taxonomy (NCBI): domain Eukaryota; kingdom Metazoa; phylum Arthropoda; class Insecta; order Lepidoptera; family Noctuidae; genus Orthosia; species Orthosia incerta. Next base: position 15,117,483 of record OX411754.1, read on the forward strand.
TCGCTGATATGTTCTGGAGTCGCTGGGTCAGAGAGTACCTGCCGGAGCTCCAAAACCGGCGGGAGCCACATAGTAGTGGGCCCAGATTTAAAGTGGGTGACCCTGTCCTGATAGCCGACGGCCAGCTGCCCCGCAATACGTGGCCGCGAGGCCGCATTGTGGCCGTGTATCCAGGAATCGACGGAGAAATCCGGACTGCTGAGGTACGCACACTTGGCGGTACCTTGAAGCGTCCGGTGAAGAAACTCGTCCCACTGCCCCAGTAACCAGAGATGCCGGAGCGGCGACCGTCCTCTCGGTGGGCCTGGCCGGCAGCCGAGAAATGCCGTCCGTCGCTCACCGAAGGAATGCAGCGCCGCGCCGACAACACTTCGAGTCGACACAGCGAGTCGACACAGCACTGCACGGCGGGAGATATGTTCGCGACGAAGCGTCATCAACCATACTAAATGGTTCATAAAAAGTTAAAGTTTGTATGTGTAGACATGTCTGCTCACCACGGCGCGCCATCTGATACTAAAATGAATTTTAGAGGCCCGTCTATATTTATACTAAAATTTTACCTACATTTTTTGAGATAGTAGTATAATGTTTTTAGTGTTTGTCAGTATGTCATAGGGTTCAATAGTTCACCCTTAACAGAGTAAAATCATTAGAAAGCATACTGATAAGAGTTATCATAGTAAAAAACATAAATTTCTGTCATACGATACGTCTGTGCTCGGCGACGGATTAGTTCCGAATGGCCCGTCAGATGGAGCACCACGATATATATAGTTTTGGAGTTTTTTGAAAATATTATAGTAATTAAAATCATGTTTTTAAGGGCTTATCCTATGTACTGGACATGTAATCAGTACATAATGATGAAACTATGTGAAGACCACATAGTTTCTGCTATGTAAATAAGAATATTGACTTGATATCTCAAACACCAAATATATGGTTTCAGGTCATTTTAGGGTATATGGGGGACCTAGACCGAGACAGGAAGCCTATATACACCTCATAGTTAGCGAAGTCTTTTATATAAAGCCCATTTACTTGAGATATCAAGTCAGTATATAATAGAAAAACTGCTGTTTGTCTGGTTTTGGTAATCGCTTTCGGTTTTAGGTGCCCTAAGTACCTAGAAACATATAGGTGTACTGGTAAAAGTACTACCATTGGAAAGCTTGCTAAAAGGGCTTCCAGGCGGTTTCTAGATGGGAAGAATCGCTTGGATAGTCAACGAGATAGGCAGCCGTGAAAAATGTAAACAACGTAAAACGTTGAAATTTGTAGACCCTTCAGGTGGAATAACTCCATGAAGGGAATAGATGTACTCATGGTGTAAGTACTTTCGGATGGCTTGCTGGACTAGCTACCAAGCCATCACTTTGGAGCGAAAATCGCTCAAGTAGTTTAAGTACAATTCCAGAAAATAGGTTTCTGGAAATGTAATTTTTAGTCAGTTTTTGGCATTCCCTGGGACTATACACCCCTGGGAATTCCGAAAATAAGGAATTTTTGGGGACCTCCCGATGGCCCGTTAAATGCACCATCGTGTCGTCCCAATCTTATTAGTGTTATTATACCTAGTTTCTCTGGTAGCTGGGCGCAAAGAAAGTGACCAGCTGCCAAATTTGTACATAGCGAGGCGCCTTATGTGCATATGACCTAGATAGACTTACATAAGCACTGGAAATGTAAAGTGTGGTCTATTGGCTACCAGAATCCCCATAATAGGCGGTGATTGTCTGGTAAGCCTAAGTAGGAGGTCCTAAAGTCGGTGAAATGACTTAGGAATTTATAGATTCATTACATAGGGGATGATATCCCATAGAAGATTCCCGAAAATAAGCTTTTTCTAGACGTCAACAGACAGCCTGCTATTGGCACCAGCAGGTCAACCCAACCTATAGATATCCTTAGGCTAGGTTAAAAGCTATTAAGGTTTTAACTGGGAAATAAAGGGAATTGTCCTTTAATTTCATGTAAATAGTCTAGGGAAGCTATCAATACCTGGAAATTAGGTATATTGATTAGATACATAGATAGGGGGCGTTACTGTGTTACAGTACGAAGAAATCCAGCTATTGATAGCACCATGGAAGGGGTGCGGTAACCCTATTTACCAAATATGTATAAGGGTTTTTTACATAATTAAAAATTATTTTCGGCGAGAATTTGCGGGGCTCTCAATAATGGCACGATGCGAGGGTATAAAGAACCCCCGGGCCCAAATAGAATTTGTAGTCATCCAAAGCTAGTCGCTTGTACTTGTCTTAGTAAATAAGAAGTAATTCTTATATAGAATCACGTCTCAGAAATTGTTGAGAGCCCTAGAATCGTGCCGTGTACTGAATAACTTAGTGTTTCATTTAATTCATCAACTTCAACCCTTATGAAGACAGCCCTTTTCGATCCTGTCGAGCTGAACCTCGGAACCTGGACACCAGGAGTGCTGATCCAGAAGTAGGCAACCCAGAATCTGGAAATAACTCAAGTACAGCCAACACATCGTTGAATCGTTAGAGTCGATTTGCAACCCTTCGTCACTGCTGCAGCCAGGCATCCAAGAACCTTTATTTTCGTTGATGTGGATGGGGCGTTCAGCGGCAATGGCCAGAAGGTTTACGCCCTTCTTTTCTCGGGGCCAATGAACACGCTACGTCCTGCACAGTATCTAAGTTCTAAATACGTCAAGGACGTATAGTATCATTTAAACCATTCTATTTAGTGAAATAATTAACTTTTATACGTTCGCTGATAGAGCTATGACAGTTTACGTACTTACGATCTGATGTTAGAGATGTGACAAAAGTCACGAGAAAGATTTATCGATACTGTATTTTTATTTTACTTACTTTAATTTATTTCATAAAGTTTATTTGCTATTGTGATTATTAATCTAATATCGATTGTGCACAGGTTTCCTAAGAGTACTTATTTAAGAAATAAGTGGATCAAGAATATAAAACGAGCTAACTGGACACCTTCACTATATTCTCGCTTGTGTTCACTGCATTTTAATGAATCATGCTATCGCTATCCCTTGACCCATTTATGGACACAGGTTGATGAATCATGTTAATTTTTACATATTACTGTTTTAAATTAAATTATTATATTTAAACAACATTGTAATTTTTTTTTCCTTTTATATACATACTCGTCTGTAAACTTTCTTTTCAGTCTTCATCAGTATATCGATCAGTACATGTCTGTACAGTCGTACGAGTGTACCAAAATCTGTCACTTTGATCTCATGATGTACCTCGTTTTTGCGCAAGGTATGAATAAACATTATTATACAACTCGTATAATGCGCAGAAAAAATACGAAAGAATGGAATTGTACTCTTACAATGGCTGATAAGTTCACTCTTTGTACGAGTACACATTCACTCTTTAAATAATTATAAAGATTCCCTACAAAAAAACGTAAAATTAGCCGCAGTCAGGGACGATTCTTACAGACATTTGACCAAATTTGTAGATCGCTCCAAAACTAAACTCAATAATATCGATATGACAGTGGCACAGATCTAGTACTGATATATGTCTATAGATAAGTATCTATAGCATACTCGGCCACACTGGCACAAAAGATGGCATAGACAAAAGTATATCTATCTCTTTTTGCTTATGACGTTATCTGTGAGTGCGAAAGTGAATACCGATATTAAAATTGCGTCTTAAACACGTTCCGTCTAGGTATTACAATGTCTCTGGTTCAGTGTTCTAAATATACGCATAGACAATACGTCTATTAAGGCGTTAGATAGACAACACAAAAGTTTTAATGCGAAGACACGAAAGTGCGGCGATTGCGTGTTAGCCTCACTTTACGACATGCTAATAGCGAATGTGAATTCAATTAATCGATATTCAATTAACATAGAGACAATATTCAAATTCCTAGGCAAAATCAAACGACAAACAGTGTGGGCGCCCGCCGGCCGCGACGGCTGCATGGAAACTTCCGTCGTCTAAACAAAGGGCACGAAAATGCGCGATATGCAATTGTTAGTCGTGTCGTGTGTTGTTTCTTTTCTCTTTTAAATCAAATCATAGAAGTCAAACTTAAGCAGCAAAATATGCTAAACAACCTTCTTCCGGACAGATTTTAGGTGGAATACGCGGTAACCGCGTTGTCTCATATAAATTCACCTTTAGAGACATTGGGGTTCGTGAATACCTATGTTGTATCACAATTCACAAATCAAAATCAAAGCATGTTTATAAGTCTTCAGGCAGCCCACAGATCATAAACTGGGCAATACCGATTGATAAGCCTCTAAAGCTGCATTAAACTTTTTGGTAATAATTTAATAATAGATTGGAGAAAAAGTATTTTCGCATTATAGTATGTATGAACTTGTAATAAAATCTCTTTGGCTATACTATTTGTATCTGGCTGGTTTTGGTATCATTGAAAGTTTAAATTTTAAAGAACATAATTCCAAATTCAAATTAGGAAAATGTGTGATTTTCATTTGTTTTTCGTACCGTCAAGATGAGTGAATCTAATGAAGAAATTCGATACATTTTAAAATATTACTACAAAAAAGGTAAATTTGCAACGCAAGCCGCGAAAAAAATTTGCGATGTTTATGGACCTAGTGCAGTGTCTGTGAGAGTAGCACAAATTTGGTTTAAGCGTTTTCAATCCGGAAATTTTGATGTCAAAGATGCACGTCGCTCTGGTCGCCCTATTACGGATAAAATGGATGCTATTTTTGAAAAAGTGGCGCAAGAACGGCATATCAGTAGTTACGACGTAGCCGAAGAACTGGGAATTGACCACAAAACAGTTTTGGCGCATTTGAAAACAGGCTGAGTCTATTAATACGGGTACTGTACGAACAATTTATAATTATTAATACGGGTACTGGACGAACAATTTATTATTATTCTTACAGAAGTCGGACGAATATTTTTTTATGATTAAATGGCTTTTTTTTCTGGCTCCTCGCTGCGCTCGTCGCGTTTGCGCTCGCTTCGCTCGCATTTTTAATTGTCTCTCGTTTTCTATCAAAAATATCGTCGCTCGCGCTATACTGCGCTCGCTCCTTTCTGTCATCTAGGTTCTTGATACCCTGGGAGACAGGTTTTTTTATCAGGTAAAAAAAATGAATATACTTCGATACTTGCATATTCACAAGCAATTGCTAAAACGAAGTTTGACGACTAGCAACAGCCTTAAAAGGTTATCTGGTAATCCGATAATCGGAAAACTAATTTTTTTGACAACTAATACTTACCGGACGAATAATTTAGTTTTAATTTTATTTTATCCATTAGAGTGCAATTCATTCTTAATAAAAAAAAAATTGAATAAATGTACGAATAAATATAATTTATTCATCCAGTACCCGTACAAATAGTCACTTCCTTGAAAAAAACTGGGTACACAAAAAAGCTCGATATTTGGGTACCTCACGACACGAGCTCACTGAAAGAAACCTAATGAACCGTGTACTCATTTGTGATTCTTTATTACGACGTAATGAAACCGAACCATTTTTGAAGAAGCTGATAACTGGTAATGTAAAGTGGATCACGTACGACAAGAACGTGCGAAAAAGGTCGTGGTCAAAGGCCGGTCAGGCTTCACAGACTGTGGCGAAGCTCGGGTTAACTCGCAACAAGGTGATGCTGTGTGTGTGGTGGGATTGGAAGGGCATTATTCATTATGAGCTGTTACCACCAGGCAGGACCATCGATTCTGAACTCTACTGCGAACAACTGATGAGATTAAAGCAAGAAGTTGAGAGAAAGCGGCCGGAATTAATCAACAGAAGGGGTGTGGTTTTTCATCATGATAACGCTAGACCTCACACATCTTTAGCCACTCAGCAAAAATTAAGAGAGTTTGGCTGGGAGGTGTTAATGCATCCGCCGTATAGTCCTGACCACCTTCAGATTTCCACCTGTTTCGGTCTCTTCAGAATTCTTTAGGCAGTGTCAGGTTAACATCACGAGAGGACTGCCAAAACCACTTGTCGCGGTATTTTAATCAGAAGGCCCAAAATTTATATAGCAATGGGATCATGTCCCTACCTACAAGATGGCAAGAAGTTATCGAACAAAATGGTACCTACATACTTTAGTTAAATGTAAATAAACTATATTAAAAATGTTTTGAATTTTCTTAAAAAATGCGAAGAAACTTTTGCCCCAACCTTATAGTAGGTTAACTGTGAAAATGTCTTGAACACTATTCTTTATTTTACCAGTGTTTTCAACAACTAAAAACAATATCCACGTCAACACAACCGACTTCCCGACCAGACTCCAACAGCTCCAACTAACTAGCCAACCATAGAGTATACTGAGTATAGTAATAGATCAACTATTAGCCCGGCCGCGCGCAGAAGCCGATGACTACCTACTAGAGTGCGCGCAAGATAGGTCTGCGCGCGACGGGTGGCGTGCTTAATGTTGCCAGCATAACTGATCTTTTTTCCTTCATTTAATCAATAGTCAATTTTCATTACTCGAAACTTAAAGTAATTTAAGAGCATAATTAATTACTAGCTTTTTCTACTTGCATAGAATATGATGAAAAAAGCTTCATGAAATTATTATAAATCTTTTATTGAATACTTAGTAGTACCTACTGCTAAATTTGGTCTATCAATGGTCCTGCACTGGCTAATACCGTCCATTTCAATTTTAATTCTTTTTTAATTTCTTCATAAAGAATTTTTTAAGAAGAATAATAATATATATGTAATAATAATAATAATATGGTATATTTATGTACCACCCAAAAACCAATACTGTCAGGTACCGGTTGTACGAAAATTTTGGGCAATTTTAGTATAATGATATCCCTAAAAGTTACCTGTCAAATAAGCAACGCGGGCTCTATCTTTGCAAACGGTACCGTAGGCCCGTTATTGTCTTGTTCAATTCAAGAAAACATCCCTGCCAGGACTTTAAATTACTTTGGGCATAATGAAGGCGATTATTTAATTCGGAAACTACTATAAACACGGAATTCAACACACTCTTTTGACATCTGACATAAATGACAAACGATTAGTTCCGATTATGGCCGCGCGCAGACTTATCTTGCGCGCACTCTACCTACTTAGAGTCTGGCAAACGAAAGTAGAGACTGTAAAAGCGCGGCAAATTTAAAAAATATCAGCGTAGCAACCCCAAAAACTAGTATGCAATACCTGGAATAACCTAATTTGATACTTTAGAATTATTTATATTACTTCGTCTGAATAAAAATACTCAATACATCTAGGTAGGTAATACTTTAGATATATCAATCTGAATAAAAAAAAGCAACAGTATTCTATAATAATTTTGGTTTATTCACTATCAATCAAAATCTGAATCTAAGACTTTCATGTGAAAAGATTCATAAGAGTCACAGGAATCATTGTTTTCTACATTAATAATGAAACTTTTTAAATTATTAAACAGAAAAAATGTTTTTACAAAAATATAAATAGTGATTACGAATTAAAACAAAGTATCAACTTAGTAACGTCATACGGAAAATTGGGGTTGACATTAGTATATCATTGCCATATAAAAAGTTTGCAAATAATTCCAGTGTCTACTTTCGTTTGCCAGACTCTACTAGCGAGTATCGATCGAACGATCGAACGTCAGGCTGACATCATGACGTCATCGGCTTCGAAATTAAGTTCCAACCGTTCCGACTGTGTAGAAGGCTCCGGCCACATGTAACTATGCTCTAAAAGATAAGGTTTTCAAGTCGGCGTAGATAGTCAAATCCGAAACTAGAGTGCGCGCAAGATAAGTCTGCGCGCGACGGGTGGCGTGCTTAATGTTGCCAGCATAACTGATCTTTTTTCCTTCATTTAACCAATAGTCATTTTTCATAACTCGAAACATGCAGGAATTTAAGTTAAGCATAATTAATTACTAGCTTTTTCTACTGCATAGAATATGATGAAAAAAGCTTCATGAAATTTTTGTAAATCTTTTATTGAATACTCTATATTATTTATAATTGAATACTAATTAGTACCTAATGTTAAATTTGGTCTTACAATGCAGGACGCAGTGGCTAATACCATCCATTTAAATTCTTTTAAATTACTTCTTCAACAATTTTTGAAGAAGCTGCTGCCACATAACCCTCTTGAGTTATTTGGGTGACGGTACGTTCAGAAACGCCTTAAACAAAATAACAATGATGCATGATACGAGTATTACATGATGCCAATTCTGTCTCGCTGGTATATTTATGTACCACCCAAAAACCTATAGGTACTTTCAGGCACCGGTAGTACGAAAATTTAGGGATTTTTTTGTATAATGGTATCCCTAAAAGTTACCTGTCAAATAAGCAATGCGGGCTCTATCTTTGTAAAACGGTACCGTAATCCTTTTATTGTCTTGTTCACTTCAAAAAAATATTTCTGCCAGCACTTCAAATTACTTTTGGCATAATGATGGCGATTATTTACTTCGTAAAACGAATAAAATAACGAAAAAAAAAAGGAAAATTCTTCTTTTGTTTGAAAGGATAGGTATAGGTACTTCCCAGATGGGTCCCATACATAGTCATCAGGTAAGGATCTGATGATGGGCTCCTAGAGAAATCGAGGGAACTCCTCAAATATTATAGGCATACCTACATATAGCGATTTAGATATTTTCATCAACAATGCAATCATTTGCACTCAGAAAGAATCATGGTGAAGTGGAACTGATGAAAAAGACCACAGATGGTCACTGGAACTCCTGCTAAGTACATATGTTACGGATACCAATAAGATATCTCAAATAGTTAACCGACTAAGTATGACAAAGCATTGTACTTATAATAATAAATGGTACCTACCTACTGATCTGAAAATGGTATCATCGAAAAGATCTGATGATGAATCCGGAACCAGGCACCGGAACGCCGAAATAAAACAATGTATCCAAGTCGTGTTTGGGCTTATTGGAATCTTCATATGATGTATATTGGCAATACATAATTCTTATGGTAATTGGAGGTACTTACCAAAACTTAAAAGTGTATAATAGTACATTATGGTACAAGTGTGCAATGTTGGTGATTACCGCTGAGACGCCATTGAGACCCGAGCCGTTAGGTGAGGGTCTTAAGAGAGCCGAGGACGGTAATCATCAATACACACGTGTATCATACGACGTTTTTCAACACACTTGTGAAGAAAATAATACTAAAAACTAATTTTCAACAGTAAAACGAGTGGCGAACGTTTTTCTCAATGGCGGGCAAAATTAAGCAGTTTTCCTATGCGCGCGCATGGCATTTAACAATGGCGATCGGCCATAGACTGAAAGAATGAGGTTTCTTTTTTTTTTTTTGCTTTTCCTGGATAGTGTTTTAGCCACGTAAAAAATAGAGAATTTCTATTTTTCTTTATTACAGAGCAAATAAAATTTATATTTGAGTGAAAGTTTTATTTATTAAGCACGTATAAGTAGAAATTATCTATTTAAATACGAAGTTGCATGAAATGAGCAAGGAATAGGTACATTAATTTATTTGTACTATTGAGCACGATCTTTTTTTTTGTATCGAAACTTTTTTAAGAACAAAGCAACTAAACCAATAAATTAAAAAAAAATCACTATAACTCACTTGTGAATAATAGCAATGAAAAAGTCACAGTTTGATAACAGGTATCATTTTAACAATAAATTCAAACTGACTTCTATAACAAAACACTAGGTACTGTAAGGGGGTAGACAGAGGTGTACGAGCAATCAAAGAAATATTAGTTTTACTTATTATATTTTAGCAAATATGAGCCTGCCTTCAGGCGAACAATCTAGATCTGTTCTAATAATTTTATATAAACATGACAAGCGTTCCTATTTTAACTACCTTGCAAAACTAGTTATCTGCTGCCAGTCTTACTAAGGCAAGTAGGTTGCCTTCTTAGGCAGAGTCCTCACAGTACATAAAGAAAAAATATCGGCCATAGACTGAAAGAATGAGGTTTCTTTTTTTTTTTTTGCTTTTCCTGGATAGTGTTTTAGCCACGTAAAAAATAGAAAATTTCAATTTTTCTTTATTACAGAGCAAATAAAATTTATATTTGAGTGAAAGTTTTATTTATTAAGCACGTATAAGTAGAAATTATCTATTTAAATACGAAGTTGCATGAAATGAGCAAGGAATAGGTACATTAATTTATTTGTACTATTGAGCACGATCTTTTTTTTTTATATCGAAACTTTTTTAAGAACAAAGCAACTAAGTCAATAAATTAAAAAAAAATCACTATAACTCACTTGTGAATAATAGCAATGAAAAAGTCACAGTTTGATAACAGGTATCATTTTAACAATAAATTCAAACTGACTTCTAAAACAAAACACTAGGTACATAAAGAAAAAATACTTTTTTTTCCGAAGTCGGTGCCGAAAAACGGAAAAAGATAGGTACCAAATATACCGACTACGGAAAATAAAGTATTTTTTCTTTATGTACCTAGTGTTTTGTTTTAGAAGTCAATTTGAATTTATTGTTAAAATGTTTTTTTTCTTTCGTGGTATGTAAAAAACGAAATCCACAAAAACATGTTGATATCATGAAATGCAATGACCGGGGTGACCATAAGCTCTTAGAGTAAGGTTATTTTGAGATAGCGTAAGTGACAGATGTATACAAGTCATATACATCTGCCCCTTACACACACTCAAAATAACCTTACTCTAAGAGCTTATGGTCACCCCCTTGATCGATCTTTGGAGAATTGTCGAAACTCAATAAAAATTATTATAATGCTGAATGTAGTAGAGAATGCCTAAAATTTTAAGTCCGCCATTGTACCTCTGTGCATGAAGTTTAAATAAATATATTGAAAATAATGACCATCATCTTGATTCATTATTCACTAAAAGACCTTAGGCGCAGGCCACATAGAAATGGCGTCGGGCGCGGACATGGCACGGGCGGCTTCCTATTCCATTCAAATTTCATACAAAATACATGGAAATAAAGCGCAATTTGGTCAGGCGCGGGCGCCGAGATGGCGCGTCATAACCACGTCCGAGCAACGACATACCGTGTGTGATAAATTGCCCTTTATGTCCATGCAATTTGTATGTTTGAATGGAACAGGAAACCGCCCATGCCATGTCCGCGCCCGACGCCATTTCTATGTGGCCTGAGCCTAATGGGTAGGTAGGTACTGGGACGGGTGACCTCCTTACCTCTTATAATGCTGCCATGTTTTATTTCGGCTGAGTAATCTTAATTGGACCTCTACGAATATTTGAACTAATTTATGTTTCGTTTTGCATGTCACTTCAGTAAAATCCATCAAAGCGTGAACATAATTAAGGTCAGACCGCACTAGGCGTAACTGCGCGCCAGCGGAGCGACGCGACAAAATATATTGTATGAGATAAAGTGTCGCGTCGCGTAGTACAGCTGACGCGTAGTGCGGTTTGACCTTTAATATGAAAATATAAATACGTTAAAGCAATTTTCACTATAATTTACCACTCGCGGCTACGTCCATCACATATTGTGGTGGATGGAGGTGCCAGGTAGAAATCCCTGTAACTTCCTGTATATAAAGAAGAATGTTATAAAAATATATAATTCGCGTGTGCACGGCGAAACAGGTCGCCAAAAGTGAGTAAAATAAAGTCAAGAAAACGTTATATGGAGGTCGACCGTCCTGGTACTTAGCGTAACAATGATAAAAGAGCACTTTTTTAAAAAAACCTTTAAGAAACTAAAACTACTACAAAAAATCGCGCCATGAAAAGTATGAAACAAGAAAATATTTAAATTAATTAATTTACCCCTTTCATTTGATACCCAACACGTCAACTTCACATTTTTGTTATAGATTCATATAATAATATGACTTTGTCTTAGGAGTGTCCTATAAAAAGGGCCGGTTCTACCATATGGCTAATTGGGCTGCAGCCCAGGACCCCGTGATTATATAGGGCCCCCAGCTCCCCTTGAAGGCAATGGACAATATTGTTGCCTGGCTTAAATTATAGTCGTAGGGGCAGTAGTCTTCTAACAACGCTGCTAATGTGGCGTGTCACTGCAATGGTCAAAGACTACAAAAACATAATATTAGAGTGCAACTTATCAGGGTTAACAGGGCCCCGACCGTGTCAACAAACGGAACATTAGGTAGGTTATTAATGGATAATCGGGTCAGTCGTGAGAATGGGTATACTATAATACTTTTTATCTACACTCACAACGTAATGTTCCAATTATGAATTCAAAAAATATTGCATAAACACGTACTTTATATTCGTGGATAGGTAAAATTTAAAAAAAAACCATTGTAGTTCAACATTTTCCTTCGATTTTCAAACAACTGCATCATAAAATAACTTTTTTTCTATTATGATACAGGACAAATCCAAGAAGTTAATCACTAAGGAGATTCCATCAATTATTTAAATTTTTTGAAATGCCATTCTTATACCTAATAAAAAAAAAATGATTCCAATTTTAACTTGTCTGTAACAATGCCCGCTTTAGGCATATTACGCACTGCCATTTTTATTTGCGCGAACTTTTGTCTCTTTCCACCTGTTCATGGAGCTCAAAATATTCGCGCGAATTATATTCGCGCTGCGATGCGGTGGATTCTGTTGCAAAACACGGATTTCATGCGGTATTATTGCCGTACGATTTTTTTACCGCAATTTAATGCGGTGATGTGCTGGGATTTGGCGCCATTCATACGTTTTGCAGGTTTCGTTGTACTGAATTTCATGACTTTTTAAAATTCTTGCTTAAAATGTCTGATATTAGTGAATGTGAAGAACAATTGACGCCGCCAAATATATGCGGCGAAGGAAATTACTCATAATCTCTTACCAGCAAAGTCGAGATTATTATATGATGCATTTATCACGACTTTATGGCATGGAAAATACAAAAATAAGATTAAGTAGGTTCAATCCCAAAATGTATGAGTGTAGATAAAGTAGTGTATGAAACTGCACATAACTAGGTATAACATTCGTGTGAATACTATTAAAAACCTCGCCTACGGCTCGGTTTTTAAACTCACACTCATGTTCCCTCATTATGCAACAGTATCATAAACTACTATTTTATGATCAAATGTTATTCTTACACTACAGGATGGTAAAATCTTGAGGCCTGCATTCCTTTATGCCTCACTTGTTTTGCATAAGGCGACAAAATCACTTACGTCCATTTCTGTATCATCATCTTCCTGCCTTTATACCATGTTACTTGGGGTCGGCGTAACACGTTTGCTCCTTCCATACCGTCCTGTCCCCTGTCACGTTATTACTGACTCCCTTTTCTTTCATATCACTCCTCACATAGTCCATCCATCTTTTCTTTGGCCTTCCTTCCCCTCTCCATCCATACACATTTATATTCATAACTCTTTTAGTAACATGCGTTTCATCCCTTCTCATCACATGACCATACCAGGACAAACGGTTTCCCTTCAACTTTTTTGTCACTGGCGCCACTTTCAAACTGCCTCTAATATTCTAATTTCTCCCTTTATCCAATCTCGTCACGCCGCACATCCATCTTAACATTTTCATCTCTGCTACAAGCAATCTCCTTTATCCATCTTTTTCACAGCCTCACATTCTGATCCATACAGTATGAGAGGTCTAATCACGGACTTGTAGATTTTCGCCTCTACACTGCCTGAAGGGCACTTTTATTTCTGTATAAAGGTTACAAAAAAATATAACCCAAGGCTAATTAATTACTAAAATTTTTGCATCCTACATTCATTTGATGGCTTTTCTGCAGAAGGCAATAAAGTTTACATTATAATTGTACGAATGGTCAAAAGAAAGGCTAGTACATCAAAGAAGAGGTCTTTTAATTTACTAGCTGGCTTCGATTTCTCTATTATTCCTTCATTTCCACCAATTCATGAAATTGGCGACTGGTGCAGAAAACTCCATATAATATGACTTTTCTAATCTCTGCACCATTCATGAAAATTTACAGAAAAGTACTTTAATTTCAGTAAAATACGCAATAAAAACGCAATGATGTCTACCTAATATTTGATAGTGAATAGTGATTTAGTTAAATAGGAACAGGCCTATTTGCTTTAGTAAAAAAATATTCTGGGTACGCTCGATTGCTCTCTGACACCGCTTCCCTTCATACAAAATATCAACAATATTATAGCGAGGAGGGACGTGATTTCTTCCAACTTATATGACGTCCAGAGCACCCTGGGCTTGGGCTATCAATATTTGCCCCATACGCTAAGAGGAAAATCTGTCAAAATAGGGTTGGCTCATAAAAAGTTAAGGACGCACAGAGGAAATGTTCAATCATTCAACAAGTTACGCTACGCCACTGGCCGCGTGCTGCGAAGTTCGATTAACCTATACCGCGTGCTGCGAAGTTCGAAGCTTCAGCAATTCCAGGTTGGCGAAGGTAACTCATGACCAGTAGTAGGGTTTCTTAGACAGTGGGACAAAAGGGCTGGGCTGACAATCTTTCACCACAATCTACATCTCTCATTTGATCAATCATTGTCAAGAGATGGAAGGCACACTTTCAGAATATTTGGGTAGTTAGGAACCAGAGGCCCCCAAGTAGTGTTAGCCCAGGGCCCCACAAATTCACGGTCCGCCATATATGTCAGTCAATTATGACGCTTCTAATGATACCTCCAGTGCTAAACATGAGTAATAGTAAGCCATTAGATCAGTGTATTAGCTAAAGTTATGGGGGATAGGGTGATATTTAACAACATTTTGAAACGTTTAATTTTGCTTATTCGTAGTGAGTTTGCTGTCATAATGGCTAGCGATCAATTATGAATTATTTTATAGAAGTGTCATTGACCAAATCAATGGGGTATATATAGCCGTAAAGGAGATAATTATCTAACAACATGATGAAATAAAGGAACAAAAGTTCAAAGATCTACCAACCCACACTGGGCCCGCGTGGTGGATTACGAGTATTACAGCCCACTCTCTCTATGAGAAGAGGCCTGCAGCCGAATTGCGTAAGTGAATTCGGCAAAGGAAACAGTTTGGAACCTTCAAAGAGTTAGAATCATTGTATCCCAGCAGTAGGACAATAAACGACTGATAATGATGATATTTTCTATTGAGTTTACTGCTAGTTTCTTATACTTTATTCGTAACTCACGCATATTTCTAGGAAGAAAGGTACCTGTAATCCGTTGTTAGCATATGGACAGATTCGCTTTACGCCAGTTTCGCGCTAAGCAGTATTATATTATCTGTGCGATAGGTCAGATTTGCTTCGTTCTTTCATATACAAGGACAGATAAATAACGACGTATGAAAATTTCTTGAAGTGGAAAAACATGAAAAATGCCAAGTCATTTTCCGAAAATGTAGTTTTGGCGTATTTTAATGAACTAGCTAGTAAATATAAGCCTAGCTCGTTGTGGACAACATATTCTATGCTGAAAAGTACCCTCAAGATGAAAAATGGTGTCGATATTAATTTATATACAAATCTCATTGCATTTTTAAAGAGACGCTCTGATGGTTTTATAAAGAAAAATCTAAGGTACTGTCATCAAATGACGTCGAAAAGTTTCTTAAAGATGCTCCAGATAGCCAGTACCTGGCAACAAAGGTCAGTTTGCCTCCTTATTTTATGTATTGATCTACCTACTGTACATACATACTCTTTTACATATTTTTTAACGACCGTCTGTAAGCTAAGTACCTATACCTTATCTAACACATTTTTATTTCTTTTCAGGTTGCATTAATATTTGGTATTCATGGTGCATGTAGACAGCAAGAGCTTCACAATATTACCACAAAAGACATTGCAAATCAAGGCAAAATGCTTTTAGTTAAAATCCCAAACACTAAAAACAAAATACCCCGATCTTTTATTATCGACGGCCCATTTTATGACGTGGTCAAAAAATATGAAGCTCTGCGTACGACTAAGACAAAAAATAATCATTTCTTTCAGAATTACCAAAAAGGTAAATGTACTGCGCAACCTATTGGCATAAATAAATTCGGTGCCATGCCAAAGGAAGTCGCCAAGTTTTTAGGATTGCCGGATGCTGATTGTTATACAGGGCACAGTTTCAGAAGAACGTCAGCTACATTACTTGCTGATTCGGGAGCTGATATATTGACTTTAAAGCGGCATGGCGGGTGGCGTTCTAACTCAGTAGCAGAATCTTATGTAGAAGATTCCATCCAAAACAAAGCAAATATAAGTGCCAAAATAACTCAGGCAATAAATTTGGAGCCACAAACGAATAAGTTTTGCCCTGAGCCGCGCCCCTCTACTTCTACTGATGATACTTTTTTATTTACAACTAATGACGAATTACAATGCTCTTCTGCCGCCTTTCAAGAAGTTTCGTCGTCTCCAACATTTACCCTAACACAAAACAATGACATGAATAGTAATAATAATAATAACATAATTAAAAAACCAACTACAACTACGTATCATTTTAATAATTGTAACTTCACTAACTGTTTCAATAATTAAAAATGAACAAAATATATTTTTTTTTCTGTTTCCTCGCAAATGTGTTAAAAAACGTCGTACGATATACGTGCGTATTGGTTATAACATGCTCGGCTCAATTACGCCCTCGCCTTCGGCTCGGGCTGAAATTCCGCCTCGCATGTTATAACCATCTTAACGCACTAATATCGTAATGTACTATTATTTTCACGAATATGGCCTACAAGCTTTTACCCACGACTTCGCAGTATTAGCACCTATTTTATACCGGGTTAATAGGTATTCCGGACTATAACTATCTCTGTGACAAAATTCATCTAGATCCGTTATGTCGTTCTGGCGTGATTGAGAAAAACAATAGTGCGAAACCCTCTATCTTACATTTCCTCTAGGCTGTTGAGCCTCTCAAACAATAGGGTGTCGTGTCGTGTCGCCGTGTCGGGGTTAGTATTAGTAGGATTATAGTATATACTCTATATAGACGTATAGATAGTATGGATGGGAAAAAAAATCGGCCAAGTGCGAGTCGGACTCGCGCACGGAACGGAGGGTTCCGTACCGTTATCGCAAAAAACGGCAAAGAAATCTTTTGTTGTATGGGAGCTTAAATATTTTTTTTATTCTGTTTTTATTATTTGTTGTTATAGCGGGAACAGAAATACATCATCTGTGAAAATTTCAACTGTCTAGCTATCTCGGTTCATGAGATACAGCCTGGTGACAGACGGACAGACAGACGGACCGCGGAGTCTTAGTAATAGGGTCCCGTTTATACCCTTTGGGAACCGAACCCTAATTAGACGTAGGTTTGCATTTATTTGCATACAATAAGAAATATCAAAAGTCGCCAGCAATCTGCTAAATAAAATATACAGGTACAAAAGTCATAAAAAATTGTTAACGTAAAAATAGACCAGACAAAATACCATTTATGACGAAGAAAAAAATAACATGCACGCTTACGCCGTCTTTGTACTAAGTGCATTCATTTCTTGTTGTGATAATTGGGTACATACTTTAAACTGGTGAATAGTTCCTTGTTTAGCATACATCTGCGTTATCTTAAATAATAATGGTTAAAGATTAGCAGTGTTCTTTAGGTAACAATAAATAAGACAAATAAAAGAGTTTAGGGTCTTTTGTGGCATCAAGGTAAGGTATATAAGTTGTATTGACAATAGTACACCTACGAAATAATTAACTTCAAAGTTCTAGTAGTTGATAAGGGTATTCAAAGCCTCTGTATGGACACGACACAATAGGAATTTGGATATTTTGAATACTTGGTATATCCAGGCTCTAGGCTGTTGAGCCTCTCAAACAATAGGGTATCGCCGTGTCGGTGTCAAGTCATAAACACTTACTTTATCTAACAATGTTCCTGCATAATTAGTTCACATACCGAATAAGTGATAACACATATTTCTAGGTAGTGCAGGTAAAGAGATTAATTTTTCTTAACAATAATCCCGCATAATGAATAGAAAGAAGTTATTTCTTAATGACGGCGGCAAGCTGTCGCATGCGGTTCGCGCTTCTGTTAGTATATCCGGTGGAGTTGAAGTAATATATTGCTCATCTTCATTATTGAAAGTTGTCATTTTTAGATATTCACAAAACAAGTACAAAGAAAAGAAAATTTGAGAATAATCCTCGCGCCATTTGCGCGAGGATTATTTTCTGCCGTGGCTGCGTGAAAATGTTGGCAAAGACGCTAGAGCATGCAGCCAAGTTTTTAAATTACCGAATAAACTGTTTTTTTATTATTTTAATCTGTGAATGCACACTGTTGCTTTCCCGCCATTTTAACAGCGCGCCAGCGCTGCCTACAGACTGGCGCCGCGCGGCGATTAGTTCGAAATTTGAATAGCAACAGCGCACTGCTGACTAGCTGGAGTCGTGCGGCGGCGATCAGCCATGCTATTCTCTAAGAGACAGTTTCTTGGCTGTGCTCGTCGACGAGCTCGTCTTCGAGACAGTCTCGAGATCGACCAATCGTGCAGCGCTGATTCAAATGGTATTCTCTAGCGTGGTTATGGTCGTCGACGAACTCTAAGGCTGACATCTCGTGTCACAATTTCGTAGACGAATTAGGGCTTGAAACAAATTCTTTAAATTACAATCGATAAATCTCGACTGAGAGTTTTATAGGCTTAAAATGTATAATATAAATATATTTTTAAGTTTTTTAAGTAATAGAGTGAAACTACAAACGATTTCATAGTTATAAGAGTTTAACTAATGTATTTTTATTATTGCATCTTAAGGCTGAATGACAATTTCTTTGCCTATTTCGTAAGTAAAAGCAACACGCTGCTGTGACGCCTACACAACACGCAAAATCACAGCGCAAAATCGCAACCGACTCTTTTTGTTTGTTAATTTGTTGTTTGTTTTTATTTAAAACTATTTACAAGTTTAAAAAAAATTAAGTGCTTTTACAGCGATTGATTTTAACATAGTTGTGTGAAATGTAAGTATTTTAATATACTTAGGTACAGTGACAATGTGACAATATTATTGTTGTCTAAGAAAGTGAAGTGAAGTATAGTATGTTTATCTTTAGATAAAATATAATAGTACTGCGTTGAATTAAATTTGCAGGATGTAAAACCAGGGCTATCTTGGCGTAAGAACAATATTACAATGGAAAACCAGCCAAACACAAAACAAGTGATGAAGTTTTTTAGAAAAGTCTTACTAGGTATGTTATAATTTGTTTATATTTCGTATTACTCTTTGAGGCTAGATGGGGCTAGATCTCTGCTTTGAGGCACTGCAGGTGATAGTAGAGATACCACAATTGCCTATTCATGCATTGTTGGTGCAGTGTAAGAAGCTCTAGATAATTAAATAGTGTTCTCACTTTTCATTCCCAGATTGGACCAAGTTGTTGGTGTTTTTAAAAGTAGCCAAAAAATCAATTAACCTGCAATACTATAATTTGTCTGCCTATAATATCTGTTCCTTCAGAAAGAGAGAGTGATGCTGTTATACATAGTATCCTGCATATTTTTTTACCTCTAATAGTATTTTGTTTCATTTTTATGTTCACAGGACCTCGCAGGCGTCGTTTGCTAACGGTATGAGGCCATCTAATCCAATGCTCATTTCACAACAACCTTCACAAAGGCAGTCACAAATGGAGACACACTGAAGATATTTACAGGATAAAATTCTATTACTGGAAAATAGTTCAATAAATAAATCTGTGTTTTATCATTTTGAGTTTTTTTATTAGTCAATATGTATATTATGTCTAATTATTTTCCATAATAAACATATTAATCCTTTTTGCAGTCTTAATGCACAATTTTGCTTGTACAAACAAGAATTTGGCCTATTAAGATTGAGTATCTAGCCGGAAGGCAGGTTGTGAAGGTTGCGGTGTTCCGCTGGATGCGAGATGCACGCGACCGGTCAATGTAGCGACGCTTGGGGAGGCCTATGTCCAGCGGTGGACGTCATTCGACGTATATGATGATGAAACCAGACCAATAAACATGATTCACATCACAACAAATATTATTTTAATATATTTATGACATATAAATTTAATTAAAGAAGCTACTAATTAACTTATGCAATCCATACTAGGTTAGGTTAAAACGGGCTGTTTTCCGCAACTCCACGACCAAGCGCGTATTTTGCGTACGGGTGGGTCCATACTAATATAATAAATGCGAAAGTAACTCTGTCTATTACCTTTTCACACTTAAACCGCTGAACTGATTTAAATTAAATTTGGTACCTATGGAAACAGCTTGAGACAGTAGGTAACTATCCTATGTCCTTCATAGGATAATTTTTATCATGGAAATCTTCCTTAAGTTTGTATGATGAATTAATAACATATGTATAAGGCGGCCCACAAACCTACAATATTATTTCCTGATATAAAAAAATGGCTATTCGAAATACTAATGCTACGCAGACTCAGTTGCAGGCAACAGCTAGTTACATATCATATAAATTAAAATTCACGTTAAACATTTAAAACGCCTGTACGCTAAGAGTTAAGTCGTTTTCCAATACCTAGGTATGATATTAACTCCTGAGAAAGCCTGAAGGTAACTATGGATAAAGTGTCTCTATCCCGGGATATTGTTATCAACGCTGCTAATTCTCTCGCCTATCGAGCTCTGTTATAATCATTAATTTTCTTAGCTTCTTCTAATAAATGTAGCTTTAGTTAACCAAGCTGGCAAACTGGTAAGCTGGCAAGCTGGTAAAAACTTATTTTAATACAATATTTTATTAGCTTCTGCCAGCGGCTTCAAACTCGTGAAAAGTGTTTTCTTAACCCAAGGGTACATTATATTGGGAAGAAAAGTATCCTATAGGCTATTCCTTTACCTAGCTATAATCTATCTCTATGCAGAATTTTATCCAGTGCCGTTCTGGCGTGATTCAAAGAGTATGTAACACTGGCGTGATTGAGTAACAAACATTCAAACCAACAAAACTTCCCATCCAAACTTTCACA
The DNA here is from genome assembly GCA_948252205.1 of Orthosia incerta. Lineage (NCBI taxonomy): Eukaryota > Metazoa > Arthropoda > Insecta > Lepidoptera > Noctuidae > Orthosia > Orthosia incerta. Next base: position 15,138,418 of record OX411754.1, read on the forward strand.
TTTATAATATTAGTTAGATTAAAATCCAAGAAGAATTACTTTACGCGCAAAAATAGTGGCTTTTGGATTTGACAGATAAAACCGAGGCTGTAAGCCAGGCTGCGAGCGTCTTCGACGCTGTTTTTCTTACGGAATACCAAAATGTATGAAGAACTGTCAACTTGCTCGACATTGAATAGTTCTAACTCACGGCCGTCACAGCTTAGAGCGCTAGTGTCGCTATTCGCGGCTTAGCGAATACCAAACTTAGATTCGTCGCTGGCACCAGCACTGCGCTCAAGGCTGTATCCTTAGAGAATAGCACTGCAGTTCCATATTTGAAAATGGCAAATAATACTGTTATGGAATTTGTATGGACTATAACTTAACTATTTGCTTTGGTAACACACGCGTTTTTTATGACCGGCTTTACATATTTAAAACCGGTGGAATTACATCAGCTTTACGAGCAAGGGTGTTAAAAAATAATAAATGAAACTATTTTCTAATAGTGATACAATTGATAATATTGTGAGAAGCTCGTACATATTTGTGAAGCTATTTTGTCATTTGAAAATTGAAAACACTAGATTTGGAAATAGTATTTAAATTGCACATAGATGCCTACTAATTACCTACGATCCTAATAGTTCTTCGTTTATTGATGGCTAAAACGGAGTTGTGTTTTTGTGAATAAATGAGATGTTTCAGTTATGTTTAGGATTATGTTGCAATATGTGAAGCTCATTTGTGTCTATGAATATATCCCCGATAACAAGGAGCCTAATGGATACTAATTAAATAATCATCACTCGTAATCATTCACTAATTTCATACGCATTATCATTAGATAATGCATACCTATTATCAAAACTAAATAAAGATAAAATTTTCTACTAAATCAGATGTTTATGTTATGCTTCGGGATTATGTAGAAAATGTGAAGGCTTATTCCGTTTATCCATCCTGAAGCTCATTTTGGTATGATCAGAACATTAATATAAAGACGAAAAGTTTGGATGTAGGAGGAAATCTTCGAAACTACTATCCGATTTAAAAAAATCTTTCACTGATAGAAAGCTATACTGTCGCTGAATACATATTTCTAGGAAGTGCAGGTAAAGAGCTTCACTTGTTTTAACAATCTTCCCACATAGGTAGGTACTGCGCATACCAAAGAGATAGAAAGATGCATTACAGATTTACAGGTATACCTGTACTTCAAAGAAATATGTGTGAGTTACACTACTTACACTCAGTATAAGTATAAGAAACACTAGCCAAATCCATTTTTTCACAGATTATTTGTTGTGTTGCCGCTATAATAAAGTGTTAACACACGTTCGGATTTGGTACGGCCGGACCGACTCCGCCCACAAATGCTTTCTCGCTTACACACGCTTGTTTGGACCGAGACGGAATCAATTTAATAATAATAATGTCCGCGGACCACTACACACGCTCGGATATGGTCCGGGCCGGACTAACCCCGCCCACAAAACTGTGGTATCTGATAAACTAAATACCAGGTTATTTGGCCAAGAAAACAGTGAAACCGCACACAAACCAATTTACATATCGGAATGTCTTAACCCTAAGGGAAGGCGGCTATTCTTCCTTGCGAGAGATTTTTCAAGTTCAAATGACTACAAGTATTGCTGGACATCTTATGTAAAAAATTATTTAATAAAAAGGGAAGGAATGGCACACGTCCCCATTGAAGAGGAGGCCGATCTCAATAAGCTGAAGGCCAGCACAATATGACTATTATTAATTATACTCGTATGTAATTTTATACCATGTAGTGCTATTTTTCTTCAAGGACACTCAATTTGTCTTATTATGTTGCATGCTGTTTTAATTGTGATTGTTTTTGTTATTTTATATTATTTTAACTGTGTATTTTACTTACAAATTCTACACTACTCAAAAATCATTCTGAGGTTTTCGTTTTTAATTGTCTCATTCGAGCACAAACTTATCATACCTACTATACCATCAGCAAATCATTGTAATCAGAGAAAAATGTCCAGAAATCTATATTGCATCTATTATATACGGATATATGTTGTTAACTATACCACACTGAGTGACACCTACTCATGTAAATATAGTACCTGCTCTATAGTTGGTCATATGCTATTACTCGCTTTCGCAAATGGATGATTTGGCTACAGAAATAGATAGAATATCTGTTTCAGAATCTCGGTCTTGTGATGTTGAGGATTGCAAACATCATATAGCGCGTCCCGTTGAATGCATCACGGTCATAACTCAAAATATACGTAGTTTGTCTCGAAATTTTGATAATTTCGTTAAATGCTGGGTAGGCTTGGTTTTGAGTGTGATATAGTTGTTCTGACAAGGAGTGCTGGTTGTCGTGCTGCCCTACGGTGCCAAGGTTGGACGGTTATTGCGCATATACATCGAAGAAATTGTGTAACCAAAATGACGGGGTAACTGTTTACGTTAAAACCACTCTTAGTGTTGTTATTGACGAACCACCTTGTCTGGACTGTAATTGCCTCATCATAAGGATTGGCACTGAATTGGCAATTCTGGCTATTTACAGATCTCCATCTCACAAAAACCTAGATAATTTCCTCCAGTCCTTAGATAATATCTTAGCTGAGCTGTCTTCTTTCAAACATGTAACAATTATGGGATATATTAACATAAACATTTGCCCCGGTCAAGATTCTAGATTTCATATGGAGTACCAAAGGACATGGCTAAATGAAGTATGGACGATTGCCCTAATAATGTATAACCATTTTAACTAGTAATATGTAATGCTGAATAGCTGAATGTTAGTATTTCGTATGAAAAAAGTTACAAGAACTTTTTATATCGTCACAATCCTGAAAATAAAATCGTAGAAACGCCTACATTAATAGTTATACAAACTTGTAAACAAATAAGATTTTGCTATGATACTTTAGTTAGGCGTTTAGAGGAACTCGTGACAAAATAATAACAGCCGCATGGGTCGATCTTCAAGGTTAAGCAACGCTTGCCGAGGTCACTCCGTGGATGGGTGACCATCTGTACACAGCGAGTTTCCTTCTCGCCTCGGAAAGCTCGCTAAGCCGTTGATCGTGGCTGTCATTTGAAGATCGTTGACAGTCGTTACCAGAAGCATGAAATCTGAAACCAGCCTTGCCAAGGGATATCGTGTTACCCAGTTACTGGGTTGTGGCGGTCAGGTAGGTGGCGGTAGGTTGTGAAACATTGGTACTCAGCTGAATCCAGTTAGACTCGAAGCCGACCCCAACTTAGTTTGGAATAGGCTAGGCATATTGACGTTATTAAGGCGTTTTTTTTTACAAACTTCAACAAATAAATAAAAAAAGATTTTGATAAGATAATCACCCTTCGCATACATACTAAACGCACTGATTAAACAATGGGATATATAATATTGAAATAAAATAACAACAATGGTATTCATTCATTTATTATGTAGGGACATTCATTATTTATTAAGGAGCAAGTGATATTTGCGATTATTCAGTTAATCTCACAAGTAAATTATCCAAAAATGAAGCCGGAGCAGACAACTGGATCTGGTGTCTCGTCCACCCCAAATACCAGATCACTGTCATGACGTGACAGCAGCATCCAACAGTTCTGTTCCCCACAATACAGCTGCAGTAATAGGCAAGTATGTCCTCTAAGGGATTATGTGTAGTTTCATATAATATACCTATACACATAATAAACTTTTTGGCCAATATGCCTCGATTTAATTCGGCCTCTTAAGAGTTGAGGTCTCGATCCAGGCCCAGGTGCTGGTACAGGTCTAGGTGCTGGTTCAGGTTCAGGTCTTGGTTCAGGTCCAGGTAGATTTACCCGATTTCGATTTTGATTGGACTGCCGTTGATGTCTCATCCAACAGGGATGACATGCATAGTTCATAACCTAAAAGAAAAAGTCAATGTCACATTTATAGAGTCATCACAGGCCACAAAAATATTATATTATGTTTGTATTGGTCTGGGTGTTTACAAAAAAAATATAATTATTTATACTGTTTCAACCGAAATACGTCCTCTGCTGGACATAGGCCTCACTCAAGTGTACTGTAAACGTATAGCTGAAATGACGATGATGATTATAACTATAGTCTAGTACCATTAATACAAGCTCTGCTTAGTGTGGGACTACATGGTACTGTGTAAAATGCCCCAAAGATTTATTATTAATATATTATGAAGTATACATTGAATCTATATAAGAAAACTTAATAACATATTATTAAGTGTTTTCTTATATTGATTCAATTAGGGACAGGACTGACTATTTGCAGGCTGATGAACTGACTGTCCGAAAAGGAAGACAAATATGAAAGAACATACTGTTTAAACATCATTTTAATTACCTGATAAAAAGCTGGATGTGACCTCGGTAAACTCTGCAACATTAAATTGTTCCTTTCCACTGCATGGTGTTGTACACTTCTCACAGAACGGCAACAAGTAATGCACACCATTGTATGGCCAAATAACCGTACATCAGCAGCTATTTCCGAACTCAGTAGTTCAAAACATGGATGACAAATGTTAGCATCCATTGGAACCTAGAACAAATTAAATTACATGAGAAGGATATAACAAATACCTACTCACATTTAATCATTTACGAAATCTAAGGCAATAGTTTGTTATTATAACTATTATTACAAGATGACATGAGTCTTTCTGATTCATTGCCATTGAGTTTATATTAGATTTTGAGAACTGGTATCTGCAAATTGCATTTGCACTCAGTTGCTCCTCATATTTATTTTTTGAAGAATGTTTTTAGATAAATGTAGATTACTTACCTCGATTGTTAACCATCGTGCTAAGATAGTAAGTAGAAGACCAGGCAAAGAAGAGGTAAAATGCCTCCGCAGTCTGCGTGGCTACACCACAGTTTATGCATCTCATGATGAGTCGATACGCAAGGCAAGTCCGTGTAGATTAGCGAAAGGTCAGTAGATAGACGAGCACACACAATAAGTCCGATAAACAAGCGAGAGTCAAAAGTAAATATCCAAAATAATACTGAGAAAACAACAAACGAACGACAGAGCGATCAAACGACGTCTAACCACAGATAATAGTTATGTCTGATCTGACTGACGAGTGACGTTTCTATTTTTTTACAGAGATGCAATTGAACTTGGAATGTAACAGAATCGGTTAGATAATATTGAAAATACATTTATCCTTATAGGGTCATTGTTCGGTCAACATTTAATAATGAATACTATTCATTTCGGCTTAAGCAAATGTCTTTAAAAGTAGGTTTACAGTCCACATTTTTTCGTAGAACGGAACGTCATAATACTATGGTCTCCTTGTCAAACAAAAACATGAAAGTATCTTTTTATTATTTGATCGATTCACGTAAGTTCCAGAAGAATAATAAAACCGTAATAATTCATTACTGAATATTTGAATGTTACGAGGTAGTAAGTAATTGCCATACATACTTAGGGCAGTTGCTTAGCCATGTCCTTTTACCTCATATCATGGCCTTTTACCAGCACATACGTTGCCCACAAGACATGGCAAGGCATGTCTTGATCACGTAATACTAAAAACTAAATTTCCAGCTCTTACTTTAGTATTGCAATCTACGATAACGGATCACGAGGCAGTTCTACTGTGTCTCAATAATAAACAAAAAAGAACGTTTGCTCAAGTCAGCGTTAATAAGTTTAATATGGATGGATTAAAAAATGACTTGGCCAGCATTGACTGGGAACCAATTTATGTCTCAAATGACGCTAATTTTGCCATGGAATACTTCACCAATTCCATCCAGCATGCTATAATTCGTAACTCTGTCATGATAAAGTTATCAAAACGAAATAAAATTATTAAACCGTGGATAACCCCAGGACTAGTACGATGTATGAGACATAGGGAAGCGCTCCACAAAAAAGTGAAACAGTCACCAAAAAACGATTTTCTTAAATTAACGCATAGTAGATATAGAAATTTCTGTAATGTATTATTGAAAAAAGTTAGAATAGCTTATAATAAAAAATTGTTGGATCAGGCGGGTAAAAGTAATAAAAAGATATGGGACGCAGTAAAAAATATCACGAACTCAATTAAAGTAAAAAATGGCGCTTTAGAACTAATATACACTCCTTGTCCAACACAATCGATTGAAGGTGTGAACGAATTATTTGCCACGGAGGGCAAATCTTTAGCTAGCAAGACTTTCAGTTGCCAAAATCCTCTACACTCCGTTGCCTTGAATCCAAAATCGAATAGTTCATTAAACTCTTTTGTAATACTCGATACAGACGAGTCAGAAGTAGAGCACCTGATTTTAAATCTTAAAAATATCTGTTGCACTGGGTGGGACTCTATACCAAATAACCTCCCTAAAGAAAACAGAAATATGGTTATCCCTGCTCTGACCCATATTTTTAACATGTGTTTAGAAGAAGGAACATTCCCCTCTGTTTTGAAAAAGTCAATTGTTCATCCAATCCATAAATCCGGTGATAGAGACCGTGTCACCAACTACAGGCCCATCTCTATCCTCCCAGCGGTCTCCAAGCTCTTGGAACGCATCATCAACAGTAGGTTTGTCAAGTACATGGAAACAAATAACCTTCTTTCAAATAACCAGTATGGTTTCAGAGCAGGCAAGTCAACTTGTGATGCTGTCCACGAGCTTGTAGATTACGTGGTTATGAAAATTGATTCCGGTAAAAAAACTGTTGGCATATTCTTGGACCTGGCAAAGGCCTTTGACACGGTGTCTGTGCCACTGCTCCTCAGTAAGTTGGAAGGGTTGGGTGTAAGAGGCAAACAACAATTTTTTTTTGAGGATTATCTTTTGGGTCGCTATCAATGTGTTAAAATTGATAAGCTTGTTAGTAATGACTTACCGGTCACTTTTGGTGTTCCACAGGGTAGTATTTTGGGACCCAGTCTATTCCTTGTGTACTTGAATGGACTCTGTGGACTTACCTCTGTAGGTGGAAAAATCATTTCTTATGCAGATGACACTGTTCTCCTGTTTTCAGCTGATACTTGGGAACGGGTCTATGAAGATGCTCAACGTGGTTTGGATATCGTGTGCCACTGGTTGAGGAGTAACATGCTGACACTGAATGCTGATAAAACACAGTACATAACGTTTTCAATGCGCAACTCTAACTCACCTCCTACATCACTCTCTTTAACTGCACACAGCTGCTGTAACAGTGGAATCTGTCTATGTCCAACATTAGTCAAGACTAACTTCATAAAATATCTAGGAATAACAATAGATAGATAACAACCTTTCTTTTCGACCGCATATAGAGTTAGTAACTGTTCGACTAAGAAAGCTGATATACGTGTTAAAAAATCTGAGAAATGTGGCTAGTCCCAGATTGATGAAGCAAGTGTATCTGGCGCTCGGTCAATCCATTCTGTCGTACTGTATTTCTGTTTGGCCACCCCAAACAGAAATACAGTACGACAGAATGGATTGACCGAGCGCCAGATACACTGCACCAAAAACCATACTTAAACCACGTGAGGTAGCCCAGAGAGCTATTCTCAAGGTAAGCACTTTCCGTCCATATTTGTTTCCGACTTATCAGCTGTACCAGACTTGTGAGGTCCTCTCTATACGTAAATTGTTCATACTGTGCACTGTCTTGATGCAACATAAGAAAACAACCTTCAAAAAACCAACCACAGCATCCAGACGACGAGTACCTATAACCAGCACTGACAGATCCATGTTTTAACACCCGTCCGTTAATAAGTATTTCTGTTTCTTAGGTCCGTACCTTTATGGCAGGATTGATAAGTTTATCGACATACTTGCTTTGAATAACAGAAGTTGTAAGAATAAAGTCTTTGAGTACATTCATAAACTGACCTATGACGAAACTGAAAACCTCATAATTGTACCACATTAAGGTCACATACTCACCCTCCTACATACACTATATCTTATCTTATCTTATGGAGGGGCCGAGAAATACCTCGGAACTCATCTATACTCTACACAAAAGGAGGTCACCACTTTACTTTTATTGTTCATTAATTATTTTTTATCTGCTCCTAGTTTATGCATAATTTAACATAAGCAGGTTTGAACTTGTAAGCTTTTAAATGTATAACGGAAGAGCACTATTGTCTGGGATACAGATATTATGTTATCTAGTTCAGACTCAGACGTCTTGTGGAATTTTGGTTAGCTTAAGATCATAAAAATTGTATCAAAATCTATGTACCTTAATTAATTGAATTGAATAAATAAATTATATTTAAAAAAATCACTTATATTAACACAATCCTCACTGCTGACATGGCTTGACTGGAGGGGAGGCTTCAATAATATGGCGGCTTAGCTTTGGCGGGCTCGGCGGGCATTGGTCGGTTGCACGTAGGCTGACGTCACATCTGTTACAAAATACTAAAAACAGAATAAAATAAATATTTAAGTGGGGCTCCCATACAACAAACGTGAGTTTTTGCCGTTTTTGCGATAATGGTACGGAACCCTTCATGGGCGAGTCCGACTCGCATTTGGACGGTTTTTTCTACATATAATAAAAAATTAACATATTTTGTCAGGTGTTTGCCATTTCTTATTACTACCCAGATTATGATCCGAATTAGCATTGCTTTTTTTTCATTTCATCGGTTCCTGGCTGATGTCGGTTTTAAAAAATACTTGCGGTCCCGCTCCTGAGACTTTTTAGAGTGGTTTTCGCTATTCCACATCATGAGATGAGGAATAGTGAAAAACATTGGACCATCGGCCGCGTATTATTAAGTTTCGCTTAAAGACCTTCTACACAGTCGGAACTTATTTTCGAAGCCGATGACGTCATGACGTCCGCGAGGTGGAACCACACTTACATGTCGTGGCGTGGCGTGGCTCCTTATTACGAAGTTGATTGGCTACAAAACTCGTTATATTATGACGTAGGCTGGAACAGAGTTGTTGGATTGGTGGATCCCGCGCCACGCCACGCCACGACGACACGTAAGTATGGTTCCGTCTCTCTCTCTCTCAGACGTTCGAACGCGGGGGTAGGCGGGAGAGGTAGTAGTCATCGGCTCAGCTTCTGCGCGCGGCTAGTAGTTGGAGTCCACCGAATATTATTTATTTATTTACTATAGTACAGTCTGGTCGGGACGAGTGAGGAAGGCGGTTGTGTTGACGTGGATATTGTATTTAGTTGTTGACAACTTAGTGTGTAGGTACTGGCAAGTAAATAATAGATCAAAGTGCAGCCTGTGTGTAATTTTCTGATTCACCAACAACACGTGAGTATTATTTATTCTTGAGTAATTATCTACCCACTGTCCTTCGACACAACGGCTTGCTTTGTATGTAATAGCTCTATTGTCTCTTTAGTGTTTTACTACACTCGAACGTCTTTGCTTCCTAGTGACTTTATTACACTATATAGGCCAAACTAGTTGAGCCTAAAGTAGGTAAGCCAAACTAGATTGTACTGGGCTAAACTAGTAAATCCTGTTACGCGCACGATAGGCCGATTTTACCCAGGACAAACTAGTTCTGCCTGAAATCGGGTTTGGCTGGTAGCATATACCTACATATTCGTGGACAGGCGCAAACGCAGGCATAACAGGAACAGGCTGAGGGGGCGGGGCGCCAAGCATATTCACAGTTAAGTAAGCATACCTATACACTGTCAGAATCTTAAACGGGTGCTTTGACCAAAACGTTTGATGCAGCTTTAGAGGCTCATTAATCGGTATTGCGCAGTTAAAATCTGTGTGCTGCCATAATCAGACTTATAACCATGCTTGTGATACAATATGCTTGTGTTATCGTGCGGTCCACCTCATATAACTGTCCAGAATCAACATTGTTACAGCAAAATACGCTGTATATATTTGACTCCTAAGATTTTAATTAAAAGAAAAAAGAAACAACACACGACTAATAATTGCAAGTCGCACATTTTCGTACCCTCTGTTTAGACGACGCTGATTTTCCTTGCGGCCGCCGCGCGGTGCCCATGTTGTTTAATTTTTACGAGAAATTTGAATGTTGACACTATGTAAATTGATTAATTGAATCCACATTCACTATTAACATGTCGTAAAGTATGGCTAACACGCGGTCGCCGCAACTTCGCGTCGTCGCGTTAAAACATTCCCGTCATCTAACTGAGGCCTTATTAGACGTATTATCTATGCGTACATTTATTTTAGAACCAAAGACTTTGTATCTTCTAGACGTAATGTTATGACGAAAAATAAACTGTCAGGTCTTTCGTGAAAAAAAAGAGAAACATAGATTAACGCTACCATCTTGAATGTCAGTCAGAGACGTGTCCAAATAGTATGTAACACTATGAGAGTGACAACTTTTGAGTTACTATGGTAGTCTTTCGGATACCAGCTGTAATTAAAGATTTCCGCTGTTTACACGTGTTTGTTTCGTTATTAACAGTGAGAATTTTGTTGTTAAGTAATTATCTTCAAGAACCATGGTGTGTCTGGCTATTGGATGCAATTATCAGACAATAATCATAATCAAAGGATAACTTTCTACAGGTGAGTTATCGACTATTATACTATAATTATTGTGCAGAGAATTCATTCCATTGGTTGTCCCGAATTAAGGAATCTTAGTTCTAAATACGTCGAGGAAGTATAGTTCATTCCATACTATTTATTGAATAAATTATGCGTTCGCTGCTAAAGCTATGACAGTCACAATAGCAAGAAAAAAAATATCCATACTATTTCTACAGTCGTACGAGAGCGTATCAAAATCTTTCTCTTTAATTATTATGGTGTAGTATTTACGCCAGTTATTATTAAACGTTATAGAGCTACAATATGTAAAATACACAGAAAAGTTACAAAAGATAGGACCTCTTTTCAAAATGGCCTTACAAAAGACATTACGTAGTACACAAATTACCTATTTGTTTCAATTTGTCAACAATACATTAGTAAAAATAAATAACTACAATAACCTAAATAAAGAAATGACATCTCTCTTAGTATTTAAAAAAAAAATATTTCACACCACGCGATCGATACAGAAAATTTAGAAAATGTATAAAATCGAAAACGTCTCGCTAGAGTAGAGTAGAGACTAAAGTCGTTTCGTGTGTACGCAGCGTAACGTGAAACGAATGAACTACGAAGCGATATAATTCAACTGTTCTGTTTCAACAAGTAAAAAAAAAAAAATTGGAAGGAATCTGTGCATGGCTTGACACGGCAACGAAAGGCAAGCAAGTATATATAGGTACGTAGTATCTATCTGTACTCTAAGTAGTCTGTGAAGTTACCCGGTGGGGACATGTCACCAAGGTACCGCGAAGATACGGCGCGGCGCTCCCACTGAACACATCGCACCCATATTCTTGGCAGGCTATTGTATACACGCCTCCCTAATGCCAAGGCCTCTAAGGCTAACAAATTGAGTACGTGCTCGTTGTTACGGGCACGCAGTGACTCCTCAGGAGAAAGGCCATGCCTAAAACCTTTAAACCCGCCCGCCGCCGAACTTTCGAATTGGCCATAGTCTTTAAAATGGTTCTCAGCCTTTTCGCCGAAAATTGTTTTTCAGATTATCACTTGCCAACCAACGTTTCGCAGAATTTTATTTCGCCGAATAATCATTTGCCAACTTATCATATAATTTTGTTTTATTTCCCAACCTCACAGTTACAAACTACTTTGGTCTGCTTTTCATATTGACACTTTTTAAAATGCCAACTAGCAGAATGTTTGTTTGAAGTTTAAAATCCCGAAGATCCATATCCCGAATTTCAAAATCCCGAAATTACATCCCAAAGCCTAAAATCTCTAAGACAATGACAAAAAAGGAGTTTTCAAGCGCTCGCCGGCCGCTGCCGCGGCACCGCTCGCTACGCTCGCTCGTTGGTCACAGTTCTAACTTAACCTAACCTATTCCACCCATTTAGTCGTTATTTTGACTATTTTTAACAGAGTGAAATAGGTTAGGTTAGGTTAGAACTGTGACAATTAATTTAATGTTATTTTTGAGATTCCATAATAAAAAATGTATGTAAAAGTTTGTTTGTTTTTTATCATTATGTATGAAAAGGGAACTGTTACACTGACAAAACGTCATTCGTCTATACTCGGAATTATAATTCGATTCCACATTTGACATTAGCTACTGTCATTTTGTAAAATAATGATACCACATTATTTTACAAAATGACAGTAGCTAATGTCCCAGTGTTCAGCCACGTCGATAGCTTTATCTATACTAATACTAATATACTAATTACTAATATTACTTACCACATTATTTTACAAAATGACAGTAGCTAATGTCAAATGTGGAATCGAATTATAATTCCGAGTATAGTGAAATGTTTGACAAATGATAATGTCCCAAACGTTTTGTATCAATAAAATCAGCTTATTAATAATAATTCTACCAAATGAAAAGTTGTCATATAAAAATTTGCTAATCGTTAGTTATCAAAGTGAAACATCGGCGAAACGTTGGTTGGCAGGCAAGTGATAATCTGCCAAACAATTTTCGGCGTAAAGGCAGGATACCCTTTGAAGTATACGAAGCAAGAAAAAAAAAAAGAGAGAGAGAGGAAAAATGTTCTGTAATTTGAAGTATGGCAACACCGTCAACACTGATGCCAAATTAGACTCCAAATTCCATAATTTTTCAAAAAATTATTTCTATCTGCAGTATCTGCATTATTTGTGCGCTTAACGATTACTTGTAGTATATTAACCACAAGGTAAATGTGTATACACAATATTTCTAATATTATAATATTAAAATACATGAAAAACAACTTTAACAGACTAAGTGCGACAAACAAACCGTATTGCTTTAAAATAGACGCCATTTTGTGCTCGTGTGTAATTTACTATTTCAACACCACACCACTCCACTAATTTATATAACAAGAAACCAGGACTATCACATCATACAAAAAACTGAGTGGTGTCAGTGAATTTTGCTTATCATATTAAGGGTCAAAAATGTACCCTTCGACTACTCCTTAACCTAGTTCGAACAAGTCTAAGCTCAATATAACAATCTCCATTCGGCTTTTTGTTTTAGAATGGCTGAAGATTTAGACGTAGAAGCTATGTTGGAGGCACCATATAATAAATCGGTAAGTACCTTTAGATCTTATCAAAGTCTTATTATACATTTGAATAGCTCATGCCAATTCCCATGTACTATTTCAAAATTTCTACCAATATTTTACCTTCTTAAGTTCCTAAAATTAAGTACAATGTGGTAAATTCATGTACAACAATTAGCGCAAAAGACCTAACGTTTTGTTGTCTCCCAGAAGTCTCTTCCAAATTCAATTTGCACCTCGTTCAAGTGTATCTTTTAGTCATTCATTTTAATAAAAGTTTGTAAAGGTGACACTTATTCAAATTCATTTTATTTTAATGTGTAAAGAATAATTATTGTACCATTAATATTCATGTTTATTATGTACAAACTTTTGTATTTTAAAATTGATTAACAAGTACTAGGATATAACTGTTTAAAGATGTTATAAACTTACTTTGTTGGAACATTTTAAACTTTAAGTTCACTACTCTGTAGTTCATTTCATCTTTGAACAGCAAATGGTAAGAAATATTAAACAAATTTACATTTGAGTATCATTTCTTGTATTTATAGAACTTTGTGGTAATAGTCGAGCATACTTCACCGACCTGAACAGACAGAGAGGTATCCACTACTATACTTACCTAATTTTTTATTATTTGAAAATTCAACACAACCTAACATTGTTATTTTAATCACTTAAAAGTTCCAAAGTCAAAAATAAAATTTTCATAGAACATAATTTTAAAAAAAGGACCATGAGCTGATGGGTCGTAAATCTTTTGCAGAAGTATCCCTGTGTGATGTTAGCGCTGTTTGCATCCTTTGTCAGTGGTTTTACGAACGGTAAGTGTAGACCAGGGCAACGAGACTACCATGACATGGATGAACATTGGCTGGTTATTAAACCAGCTACCACCAGTAGCCTAGGCAAAGTAAAAACCATCAGCATTTGTGTTGTTTCATCAGTGACATTTTAACCAAAATGTCATTGTTGAAATGCTGCAAATGTTCTCCATGTTGTTGTTATGAAATAACTAATGCAATTTTTATTTATTCACTCGGCGTGTGTTGCTGTGGCGCTGCTTCTACCTTGTGCTTTGTGTGACAGGATAACACTTCCTCTTCAAAGCATCGATCGGACAAGTATTCTGATAAGCACAAAGATAGAGAACGCGATGGAAGCCGAAGGTAAGAATTTACATCTTTTGTAGTAATTTACCCCTGATCATTTTGTTTTATGTCCTTCTAACCTAAGTCCTCTAATCCTATGTTGCATGTTTCTTTTTTACTATTCTTAATTGCCATTCCAATTAGTACTGGGTCGCTTAATTTATTTATTTATGTTTGTTAGGGACCAAGTGATGAATATGGCTTTATTCATAAAGCCCGGGCCATTTAAAAAATTGCCCAGCATAAGTAGGTATAACTATTGAAATAATTAAATTGACCGGGCTTTCTGAATAATGTCCATCACTTATTGGGTCAGGTAATAAAAAGATGTTATTTTAAATTATTTTAATGTTGACATTGGTTTTAATATAGAATAGGTAAGTACGATTACTATTTAAGCAACAATGCCTGCAGTGTCTAAAGTAACATAACATGATGTTCGCTCGCTCACTTCAGCTCCCGTCATCTCCTTCGAATCTAACCCATCCGTATCGGGGTGCCCTAAGCTCCCGAGCTCGCTTCGCTCGCTCTTGGCCTAATTCATTTACCATAATTATCAAATTTACGTAGCAATATTAATAATGACCAGACAATAAATATAGAAGTTTGAATCAGTATTCATTACATTGCCCGATTTGACTTGACTAAATTCATAATGCCCGGGCGTTATACATAGTGCCCTGATTAATCACTTGGTCCATGACTTATATATACTACAGATTCTACAGATTTCTGTAGTGTCGTGTGTTTATTACCTACAGATGATGTCTGTAGAACACTATCTTCTAAGTGGATCCTTCTTTTTTCTAGACGTAGCCGTTCGAGAGACAGAAGAAGATCGAAAGAAAGAGATACACTTCGTCCAAGAGAAAGAGATGACAGAAAAGATAAAGACCGTGAAAGAGACAAAGACCGCAAAGATCGCGATCGTGACCGCGATCGTGGTGAACGTGACCGTGGCGACCGCGGAGACCGTGACCGCGAGCGAGACCGTGGGGAGCGCGAGCGCGACCGCGACAAGGATATTAACAAAGATAGGGATCGGACTCATAATAGGGATAAGGACCGCGATAAGGACAAGGAACGAGAACGCGACAAAGATAAAAGGCGGAGTAGAGACAAGGAACGTAGTCGAGAACGTGACCGAACCAGCCGTGACCGTACCTCTAACAGCAAAAGGGAAAAGACTGTTGAGAGAGACCCCGCCAAAGAATATCGTTCGAAATCTAGAGGACTTGAGCCAAAATTAGATGATTTGCCTCCTGAAGAAAGAGATCTGCGTACTGTATTCTGTATGCAATTATCTCAAAGAATTAGAGCAAAAGATCTTGAAGAATTTTTCTCATCTGTTGGCAAAGTAAGAGATGTAAGACTTATCACTTGCAACAAAACCAGGAGATTTAAAGGCATAGCTTACATAGAATTTAAAGATGCGGAATCTGTACCCTTGGTAAGTTAGCTGTTTGTTTTTTTTAATCATCTATACAGCCTCAATCATGAATATATTTATAAATTTTAATTGAAAAAACTAATTTAGCAAATGTCAGTTGCTTTTTGCCTTCTACGGTTTTTTTTTACAGCCAAAGAAATGAAAACCTTAAGGTCACTTTGCCAGCATAACTATATAGCAAAAGTGTTACAGGTTTTTTAAAATAAGTATGAATCTATAAAATATCCTAACATAATGAAAAATTGTCATAACATACTAAATTGAAAAATTTTATTTTGACTTTGAAAGAAAAAATGGTAACCCAACAACAAATAGCTACATAAGTAAAGTTAATAATATTGCATAAAGTTAACAATTTTTTTTGTATGACTCACCAAACAAAATGTGGCATATATGAATGAAATGCATGTTGGTGCATGTTGGTTTATTTCTTATAATCCCTAGGTTACAGTGGTAATATTAGCAAAACTTTAGGTAACCGGAATACTGTGAAAAACAACAATTAAAATATGATTCACAATAAGCTATAATCTCGAAAAAGGCTCATAAACACGGATTTTTTTGGCTTATCGCTTTTTTACTATTAAGTTATTAGTGCAGTTACATTTCATAAATATTTTTTGTCTATTTATTATAATAAAATGATTACTTTTATGTGTAATATACATTATTGTTAACTAGCCGATCCAAAAAAAAATTGTCTCCTATATACCATTAGGTGTTTTTGATAACAGTTTAAAAAATGTTATATTGTTTTGTGCAATGAGGGAATCAAACATATTTGAAAATTGCTTGACCTATTTAATATTATACCATTAACTTTGAAAGATTTTTAGCAGCAAAAAATAGATATTTTTTTAATTTTAACTGGATTTACAGGCTTTAGGTTTGACCGGACAAAAATTGCTTGGAGTCCCTATTATAGTACAACATACACAAGCAGAAAAGAACAGGGTAGGCAACACATTGCCGAACTTAGCACCAAAGACCAGTAACGGACCGACAAGACTATATGTTGGTTCATTGCATTTTAACATTACAGAAGACATGCTACGCGGTATATTTGAACCTTTTGGAAAAATTGATCATATTCAGCTTATGACCGATCCTGAAACAGGAAAAAGCAAAGGATATGGCTTTCTCACAGTAAGTTTAGTGTTATATTACTTATTGTTACAATCTGGCAGTGACAACACAGTATTACTGCATGTTATCATTCAATGGTCAAATTATAATAGCTAAATAATTTCAGTTCCACCATGCGGCTGATGCAAAGAAGGCAATGGAACAATTAAATGGATTTGAATTAGCTGGACGACCCATGAAAGTTGGCAATGTGACAGAGAGGACTGATGGTGGGTCTAGCACTCGATTTGATGCAGATGAGTTGGACCGTGCTGGTATTGATCTAGGTGCTACAGGACGATTACAATTAATGTTTAAACTTGCAGAAGGCACTGGATTACAGGTAAACTTTTAAAATTATTATGTACAGTTTTCTGTATCTAACATTTAGGTATTATAATTTTTAAAGTATATATTCCTGTTTCATCATTATAGTATATTATATTTACAATTAATAGATTTACTGCAATAAAATATTATATTTATTTCGTTTTAGCATGACAACAACGGCCATCATGCTTCACATAACATATTTTCATTAGGGACTAAAAAAATTCATCATGATAAGAGATAGATAGATCGCATCTATAATGCTCATTGTCGTCCAGAAACTACTCCCGTGAAGTAATGGGTTTAATTTCTTGTTTTTATTAAATTAAGAATCTCTAAAAACGTAGATGGTCCAATAACCGCTTTTGCCATGCTGAAAAGCAACAACTTGATCCAATAAAGTATTTTGTCAATTACACATAGTAATAATTTGACATTGACAACACCTTAATGCAAGCAGTAAAGACAGTTTTTGTTTTGTAGGTACAGTTAAAAAAAAGGTTCATGTAAGGTTCCAGGCCATTTAAGTTTTCTTCAAAATCAAGCTCATTGTTCCTTTTCCACTTTGCTCTACTTATTATGCAAATTGAGATTGTATAAAAATTCAATACAAGACCATAAATACTTCTTATGAAATAATAAGCTTTAAGTTTTTTTCTTATCATAGTCGGTCTCTCTCAAGGTAAAAGTTGTTCATATCCATGATTACTTTCGCATATTGAAAGATAGTCAGAGAATAATAAGTATCTTTATAGTTTCGGTTTTCGACCTGAAATCCTGTCCTAAATTCTCCCTGTGTCATAATTGTTGTTTCTCTGTCTTGGCATATTACAAACATTATGTTTTACAGCAGCATGCAGATTTCAGAAAAAGGACAGATCAGTGCGAAGCCTTTAACACTATTCTCGGCATTGCTCAGTAATGTACAGTTTAAACTTGCACCACATTACTAGACAATAATGTTGATATTGTAGGGTTCTTTTCAAACTATAGTGTATTCCATAAGCAATTTCTCGAAGAGTATTTGTGATTGTGAAACTCAAGTTTTCAAAAAATAATGTAAAATGTTTACTAATTATCAGTGCTTCTGTTCTAAAAAAATATCTTTATACTATAGTGTGGAAATATGAATTGAGCCCATGGATACTCCTTTCTATTTTTTAATGTTTCAGCTGTAAGCTTGCATGTGTTTACTCATTTTAATCAGATGATTGAATGTAATACTGTCTCGTTATGGTTCATGACCTGACATTCTTACTTATTTATTTATTTTCCAAAATTAAAGAAAACCATAGCATGTAAATTAATCATAAGATGGGCTTGATTTCAGATTCCACCGGCTGCAGCATCAGTATTGATGGGTGCTGGTTCGGCACTAGTCACTCCACAACCACAAGTAGCACCGCCTATTGCGACACAATGTTTTATGCTCAATAATATGTTTGATCCATCCTCGTAAGTGTTTTTATAATTATTTGTTAAATGTGAAATTAGTGCCAGAGTGAAAAATCAACTAAAAAGGCAACTAGAGTAGCAAATAAGCAATTTAGATTTTGTGTTGTTTTTTTTTATTTCAATGATTACACTTTGGTAAATAAACTTTATTCTGAGGCAATCTAAAAGGAAGTTGCAAATTGAAAAAAAAAACAAGAGAAAATGTGGATTTCCTTGGCTACCCTAGCGCTTCCGCCATAAGGTGACGCTAGCCGACGGCACCAACTCTGTTTGTCGTGTTACGGAGGCAGAAGCGCATTTATTTATATTGAACATTGTAATGGAAACTTACTGATAGGCAAATTCAAAGTTAATGACGACTGTGAAATTCGCTTTTCGATGCATAGAATCTCACCCCTGACGGTAGCAAGTTCAGAGGAACTTGCTACCGTGCATCGAGTCGCGGAGTGGTCCAAGCCGCCATTAGATTTGACTGCATCTGTATAGTTGTTCTATCTCACGAAGGCGGATGAATCGTAACAAAATGACTCTTATTTCCACGTCATAAGTCACGTAACCCGCCTTCGTGAGATAGAGCAACTATACCAGCATCGATTAAGACTAGACTTCGCTAAGAAGACTAGTATTATGCTTAACTTTGGACGTATGATACCAAACAATGGAGTAATCACCGCAATTGCAATTGCGTGCGCTGCGTAAACGGTTTCAGTTATGCAATCATGTATGTAGGGTAGGTGTAGGATATGCGTAGGGAGGGTGTAGAGTAGGGTAGTAGGTACGTAGCCAGTTGACGGGAGCCGCGTGGGACAGCTAGTATTATAATAACGAGGGAGTCATGTAGATAAGTACCTTGTCTCTTCGAGGTACTGAAGTGATCACAATTTTTTTTTCCTTTATATTATATTAGTGTAGATTACAACAAAAGTTGGACTTGTATTATGGTTATTAAAAAACGGTTATTTGTTTTCAGGGAAACAAATCCTAGCTGGGATATTGAAATCAGAGATGATGTCATTAGTGAATGTAATAAACATGGTGGAGTATTGCACGTGTATGTAGATAAAGCATCCCCGCAAGGAAACGTTTACTGCAAATGTCCAACGATAGCGACGGCGGTGGCGTCAGTGAACACACTGCACGGGCGCTGGTTCGCCGGCCGCGTCATCACGGCGGCATACGTGCCCCTCGTCAACTACCACTCTCTATTTCCCGACGCTATGACAGCGCTCACTCTGTTGTTGCCGTCCCGACAACGATAAACCGCGGCAATAAGCATTTATTTAAAAAAAATTGCTCTTGATTGTATACTGATTATAATATCTGGTAATGACCTAATTCTGGATAATAAAGTTAATATGTAAACTATTTCTGACTTTTTGTTTTGTAGTCCTATGGTGCTCCCCACACTCGTGTTGAAAATGTTTACAAACATTTTCTAACAAGAATTACGTTTACTAACAAATGTTATAATTATCTTTGACGTCTACAAAGATAAATATTTTTACTGTTATGTAGGTTATCAATACATAATTCGTTAATTCTTACTATTTAAGAGTCCCTACAAGTTTCACGAGCCAAAAACAGAAAACGGCTACTTTTTCAGCGAAAATTTCTCATTATCTTCAAGATAAATGTGATAAAAAAAAATATAATGACAATAGTTATATAAGCTACAAGTGCGGAAAGTAGGTGATTTCGGATGAGTGGATAAATCGACACGAGTCTGAAATCATCTTACGCACGTGTATCATACAACATTTTACTATGCATTGTGCGAGGAAATAAAAAAAAATATCTGAACCAAGCAAGAAATTAATAAAATGGCGCTTATTCAAGGGCGCTCAGCATATCCACACAGATTAACTAATAGTTCATAGTTCCTCGGGCATGTCTACTGCGCATGTGCAAATAGCTGTCACGTCGTAACGCAAAAAGGCACGAGCAAAATATTCATTCTGCCAAACATATTTAATGAATATTTAAAATTAATTTATTGATTAAAATTTAAATCTAGAGTAATTAAAAACGCCTTAAATAAAGTTTTATTTTACCTTTTAGATGAATGATAATCCGTACTTAACTATTTTTAAACTTTTCTCAAATAATAAAAACTATGCGGCGGCCTGACGTTGGAGTTAAAAATTAAAAAAGTACAGGAAAGTAAAAAAAAGTGACACTTTCCGCACAGTTTGGCTGCTTGAAAAACGCTCTTCGAGGACATGCATTGTTAAAATAAAAACGACACAGGTCCTTCGTCTACAAGCTCTTGATCAAAATTGCATTATTGAAGGCCTCGCGCGAGCGCAACGGTTTATAAGGCAATATTTAGACAATTTATTAAAATAAAATAAGTACTCAAAAATAAAATATAAAAATTGGATTCGATTGATAAACACCTCAAATTTCAAATTATTTACCAGTTATTTCTGTTCAACATATTCTTACACGTAGGCGACGCTTGCGCACATGATAAAATTGCCGTACAAATACAATAAAAAATATTTTTATTTTCTGAGGAAAGTACAATACAAGATTGTTATTCGCCACCAATAAGCTGAAAAAGCAATTGAAAAAACCTGGTGTTTCAGGATTATGTAAAAACGTGTGTGAGAAATTTATTTTTCTAATTTAAATTGAGGAGTTATCAAAAATATGTAATGTACATTTACTAGATAACTATGTGACACAAAAAGTTGCATTAAAAGATTTCTCATATATCTTGTATTTATTTAGAAAAAGCTGAAAAAGTAGCCGTTTTCTGTTTTTAGCTCGTGAAACTTGTAGGGGCTCTTAAGCTTACATTCGCTTTATTGATTGACGCTGGATGCTATGGTTCAAAAAGAGTATTCGCAAAAAAACAGCTCTAGCACAATATTTTTTATTGTACATTATTTTATTCACTTCTTTTAATCTAAACTGCTCTAATCCAATCGATTTCCAATGTTGCTGGACCTTTCTGCTTCACTGGTTGATAAACTCCACCATACATTTGAAATCCAAGACTTGTAATCTGGGACAAATCTAAAGTCTCGTTATTGGTTACTCTTTTACCTCTGTAGTAAGCTTTAAACTCAGAAAATTTGAGATTACGTATGGCGAAGTCGTCCTTTGGTGCCTGAAAATATTAAAAAATAATAATTAATAAGCAACTAGGTACTAGCTACCTGTCTTCAATCAAATAATGCAGACTTGCAGCAGAATAATGTTTTGAGTTTGTTGTACCAGCCTTCTAGAATTTACTGTGGAGCCCCTGGTTTTTTTGCATGTTTTCAGAAAACCAGGGCTTATTAGTAACAGTTATTGACAAAATTGACTATCAATAAATTGTGGCCTAACCCCAGCAGCGTATCATGCTGTTATAATCGCCACCCTACAAAACAGACGCACTGCTGTGAATCGAATGGCAAGAAGCTGATGCTAGAGTTTTGGAAAAAGGATCTGTAAGGGTCAATGCACACTCGAGAGTCGAAGCGAAGCAACGCGTCAGTCTAAAAATGTACCTACGTCGTGTAGCATATTTACCTCTATCTCAACTATGTAAGGTACACATTTCTATCAAGGTTAATCCACAAAGCGAACAATCTAAATTGAGGACCGATTATTGTGGCGACGCTTGGAGGAAGAGGTATGTTCCCGTTGAGTTACACCATTTTGTGTTACACTGTTACCCATTGGGATAAAATAATTTAACCCTATTACGTACTATTAGGATGCAGTATAAATTAATGAAAAAAAAGGTGCCACTGAGTTACAGTGTTACTAATCGGTAATTTTAGCCCAATGGGTAACAGTGTAACACATAATGGTGTAACCATAGATATAATTTTATATTTTTATGGGTGTAACTCAAAGGGAGGAAGACCATGTCAAGCAGTGGACGTCTTTCGGCTTAAATGGTGAAGAAACTTAAACTCGTATAGGTAATCTGGAAAAGCCGTGAATTTATCTCGAAAAGAAAATAGAACATACTGTATTATGTTATGATTCATTCGATATGTAATAATTCGGTTTGTAAAAGTACCTACGACAGTTATTCTATCGCATTAGTTCTATTCCCGGTTTAGGGATGTAGGTACATTTTCAAAAATGATTGATTGAAGTTTTACTTTCTTTTAAAAAGACTAGAATGTTTCATTTGAGCGGGGCCTTCTTGAACTTTCCATCCTGTAAGTAAAACACTTAAATTTTTAGAATTGCCAACAGGCATGAATGTGCGACTGTGAATCTGCCTTATCGTTATCACTGCCAAGTGCAATGTGAGCATTCTAGGTACCTATCTTTATCGAAACAAAATTATAATGTATATTACCTGGAAATATTGTTCGAATGAGTAGTTGGGTTCGTCATTTAAACCTTTGTGCCGTAAAGTAACTTTGAAACCATTATACTGCCCTTGGCCTCTACACTTGATTTGTAGCTTTGTATGACCCGTAAGGTTGTACGTCTGAATAGCTCGTATTCCAGCAAATCCGGCACCGTTTAGTTGAGGATTCAAAAGTGCAAAAAATATAGCCCGTCTAAAGCCAATATTTTTATGAATGACAAAAATGGCCTTGGACATGCCGACATCTCGTACGGTATCAGATTGTTCTTGCCAAACATCTACGTCATCGCTCTTTGTGAAATCAAACAGATACAGCCCGTCATCTAGTTGGCTGGTGCTGTAAAGGAAATATTATTATTAGGTACGGTAAGTTGTACACATAAGTAGGTACCTACAGTAGAACGGGGGCCCCGGGCGCAGGATGGAAGAGTCCCTACCTATGCAAAATGTGAGGACGATGTTCTATAAATTTTGCGAGTTGTAAACTTAAGGCGCAGATACCCCTGAGTAGTTGATTTTAAAATGAGAATCACGTCTAAAAGGCAAGTCGTAATTTTTTTGATAAATATATGTTACATAAGACCATTTTTAGGGTTCCGTACCCAAAGGGTAAAAACGAGAACCTATTACTAAGACTCCGCGGTCCGTCTGTCACCGGCAGCCGAATTGCGTAAGTATATTATCCAAAGCAAAAGAATCGATTCTTTCCCAAAACCGACTTTACGTATAGCATATTGATACGAAAAGTCGTTTTTGGGAAGGAATCGATTCTTTTGCTTTGGATAATATACTTACGCAATTCGGGTGCAGGCTGTATCTCATGAACCGTGATAGCTAGACAGTTGAAATTTTCACAGTATTTCTGTTGCCGCTATAACAAAAAATACTAAAAACAGAATACAATAAATATTTAAGTGGGGCTCCCATACAACAAACGTGTTTTTTTTTGCGATAGTGGTACGGAACCCTTCGTGGGCGAGTCCGACTCGCACTTGGATGGTTTTTTTAATAATTTGATCTAAGAAATTTTTGAATTTTATTCGTACCTATAACATAGAGTAATTAATTTGTAAAGTTATGTCTAAAACGGACAAAAACACGACAATCGCACCAAAACTGCTGACCTATTGTAATGAAATCGACACCTTATCAAAGAAAATATATCTTTCTACATTTTGATCTAAGGCTTTTTTAAGTCATATAACAATAAGAAAAGTACAAAAGACTACAGAATTTTGGATCGCGCAGGTGTAAAACGATTGCGCGTTTTGTTCAACTGTTCCCTCTAGGTCGTTTGCGACTATCGTTGTCTCAAGTGATCCTGCTCAGCTAATTATTGTTTTCATATTTCACAGTTGATCCCATAGGTACCTACGTACGGTAGGTAGTTATTCATGAGATATCTCATTCCCTGAAAGATTGGCAATAAATAGAAAGTCACTAGATAGATCTATCTCGTAATAGATAAGCTAACTACAGCAATCATAGAAAAAATGTCTAGCCTCATGCACGAGTCATGACATGAGTTCATGACACTGGATAAGGAGCACGCGCTATCAACAAAGTGCCTACGTCTTTATCTAAGGCCTACGTACTTGTCAGCGTTGCCAGACTGTAACTTTTAGGACTTAATAAAAATATCGAAATATTTTCCAACAAACAAAAAATAATCGTGAAACAGAACGCATCTATGGAAGTTTTCGTTCTTTATCTGAGGTTGGTTCTGATTTTATGACACACAATTGACGTTTTGCTTATTTCTCACTCACGTATATTTTGGTTTCTCTGTCTACGTTTTTAGATTTTCCATCGCGCTTACACTGGCAAGCGAGTGAACGTGAATTTTCCACTTAAAATAAGGTAATGTAACTTTTGTCATGAAATGTTACTTTTTGAGATGTCTCTTGTAATATTTGCATAACTGTCACTAGCAACACTGGTACTTGTCTAACCTAACACAGCGGCACCTGTACATATGACCGAACTCTAGAATCAAGAATCAACACACAACTGGATATTAAAGACAAATCAATTAACTAAGTATCTAAAAGTATGTTAATATCTATGACTGTGTTACTTAACTTTCATTATCGGATATATCGTCAACGTCATTATTTTCACTTAAACCGCACGTGCTAGTTTCGATAGCAGCCATTTTGATAAAGTCAGGAATGAGAATGAAGTCAGAAGAGGTTAGCGTAACAAGTGACGGCTACCTAACTAATTCTAAATGATAGCAAATCAGGGACAAATTTTAAGATCGACAGCTGGAGGTTTTTTGCGCGAAAAATATTAGATTCAAACTTCGATCATTATTAGGTACAATATGTGTAATGATGGAAGGATTATAATAACGAACGACCGATATTACTTATAGTATACTTAAACACGATCCATGCTAAAATTTCCTTTATGGACCGTTGATTTTTGGCGCGAGGAGGGTGGGGTAGGAAGGGGGGGAGGTTTGGCTACCCCCCTGTACCATCCCCACCATGAGGAGCCCCATGGTTATGGAGATATCCATGGTTAACGTCTTCAGGTTAGAATAAAAAATTCCAATTTACTAAAAAAAAAAAATAGTGATGTAAAAAAAAGTGAATTAGTCGTTAAAGTGAAGCGATCTCGGGAGCTGAGGGCACCCCGACACGGATAGGTTAGGTTCAAGGAGATGACGGGAGCTGAGTTCGCTCGCTTTGCTCGCTCACTTCAGCTTCCGCCATCACCTTCATGTTAGGTTACTTTAGACCCTGCAGACAGAAACAGGAGCCCCGCGCAGCGGGGCTCCGTCGACTTTTTTGCTTAAATAGTAATCGTTAAAACTTTAACCATGGATATGTCCATAACCATGGGGTTCCGTGGGGTTGGGA
This sequence comes from Orthosia incerta, assembly GCA_948252205.1. Lineage (NCBI taxonomy): Eukaryota > Metazoa > Arthropoda > Insecta > Lepidoptera > Noctuidae > Orthosia > Orthosia incerta. Next base: position 15,164,201 of record OX411754.1, read on the forward strand.
TGGTACAGTGGGGTAGCCCCTCCTTTCCCTGCCCCACACCCCGCCCCTTAAATAATAGAAAATTATGGTACAAGTGTGAAATGTTGGTGATTACTGCTGAGGCGCCATCGCCATTGAGACCCGAGCCGTAGGTGAGGGTCTTAAGAGAGCCGAGGACGGTAATCATCAATACACACGTGTATCATACGACGTTTTTCAACACACTTGTGTCGAAAATAATACTTAAAAATCATTTTACAATTAATATTTTTAAGCAAATAGATCAACCACGAATTGTTACTGTTGCTTATAGCACAGGTACCTTAACCTAGTTTAAGTGACAGTGTTCATATTGTTAACATAATTTATTTGAACCAATAAACGTTATTTATTATTATTATTATTTTCAACAGTAAAAACGAGTTGTGAAAATTTTTTCACAATGGCGGGCAAAATTAACCAGTTTTTCTATGCGCGCGAATTTGACAATGGCGATCGGCCATAGACTAAAATAATCAGAATAAGGTTACTTTTTTTTGGCTTTTCGTGGATAGTGTTTTAGCCACGTACAAAATAGGGCATTTAAAGTCGGAAACACACTTACGTGTCGTGGCGTGGCGTGGCGCGGGATCCACCAATCAAACGACTCTGTTCCAGCCTACGTCATAGCGCAACGAGTTTTGTAGCCAATCAACTGCGTCAGAAGGCGCCACGACACGCCACGCCACGTAAGTGTGGTTCCGCCTTAAATTTTTCTTAATTACAGAGAAAATAAAATTTATATCTGACTGAAAGTTTTATTTTTTAAGCACGTACAAGTTGAAATTATCTATTTAAATACGAAGTTGCATCAAATGAGCAAGTAATAGGTACATTAATTTATTTGTACTATTGAGCATGATCTTTTTTATATCGAAACTTTTTTAAGAACAAAGCAACTCTCAACCAATAAATAAAAAAAAAAACTCTTATAACTCACTTGTGAATAATAGTAATGAAAAAGTCACAGTTTGATAACAGGTATCATTATGTGCCTAATTGCGGTGAAATTAGAGCCACTTTATGAGCAAGTGTGTTGAAAATGGACATTTATGGATTTTTTTTGTCTAACCTGAAACTTTAACCATGGATATCTCCATAACCAGGGGCTCCGCGTGGTGGGGATTGTACAGGGGGGTAGCCAAACCTCCCCCTCTTCCTACCCCACCCTCCCCGCGCCAAAAATTAACGGTCCATAAATGAAATTTTAACCCGATCCATTTCATAAGAGGTATTGTATCTATTATTGTATATAAACCGATTAAATAGCTGACGGTGAATCCATCTATTTATCACAATTAGTCCTAATCTCATTAACACCTAATATAAGCAATGAAGAGTTGAGCAACGATCAATTGAAATGATACCTGCAGATGCATGCAGGTACTGACCGGACCCGGGGTGGTTTTTTCCCAAAAAATACAGGCGCCTTCTGAAGGTTCTCATTAGAAAGAAAAAAATACTGCTTGGGTTGGGGTACCAACTTATCCACAAATTCAATTAGTGTTTATTTGGCACCTAGTCACTCTGCCATGTGCGTTTCGAAGGCGCGGCGCGGCCACGGCGATTAAAAAAAAAAAAAACTGCCTTACCTTTATGTAAAAATTTGTAAAAGTTGATTCCCTAAACCATAAATTTGTCAAAGTTATGGTTAAAAAGTTTTAAGGGTTTGAACGTGGCCGCGCCATTGAAAGTATTGAAACGCGGCAAACCGCGCGGCCACGGATATATTTAAAACAAAGCGTTGCGTTTATATTTTAGGAGTTGTAAGACTATGCCAAAGGCCCATGGTCGCGCCATTTTAACGGTGAAAAACACGTTTTCGCCGATATCTCGCCTAAAAGCATTGCAGTGCAGAGGTATAAACTAAAGATTTTTGTAAAACCTAGATTTCAATTTGTTAAAATACACAAAAAGTAGGTATCGTAGGTTTATATTTCAGGAGCTGTAAGACTAAAACCTCCATGGCCGCGCCATACAAAAACGTATCTTAGCGTTTCATTTTAATTTAATATCCTTGACATATAATTTCTAATACTTAGGTATAATAGGTGGAAAGTTTTCTGTAAACAATAAGCCATGATCATATCGAAATATTCAAAACATATTGAAAGTCACTTATTACGTGAAAAAAAAATCTCTTATCGGTAGTCTACATGTTAATATGTGTTATTTACAAAAAAAGAGATCTAGCTAATACTTACTTTCTTCGATACATAATCATGACTTATTTCTACACGATACCATTACACATTATTTCCTTTGTTGTTCATAGATTCTACTTTTGTTCCATTCTTGTGTGTCCGTTTGCCAGGTGGCAAAGAACTCCTCCAATCTTCTTCATTCCGGCCTTTCTATGGCCACTCTAACCCATGTTGTTTCAGCGACTTTTCTAATGTCATCATCCCATTTTTTCTGTGGTCTACCTCTTTTTCTTTTCCCATCCCTTGGGTACCACTGTGTGGTTATTTTACTCCTTTTATCCTTTCCTCTGATTATGTGGCCCGGCCCGCCCACTTCCATGTCCTGGACCTTAGGTACTTAGTCTTACTTCTGATGTTGCATTGACGAATACATATACCTCGGTCAACTGATGTCTCCAAAAGACAACGAGAACAAAGTAGTTGAAAGAAGAGTTGTGAATAGCTGGAAAAAATACTAGGGTCTAAAAGATATAATGAAAGACAAGAGTCTACACATCTCAACGAAAAGCAAACTTTTCAACACTTGTACAATCAGCGAATCATGGGCTTTGACAAAAACGTAACCAACTCTCCTTATGCCAACATGCCATGGAAAGGAGTATGACAGGGATCAAAAGGAAAGATAAAGTAAGGAATAGCAACATTAGAAGTTTTAGTCTTACAGCCCCTAAAATATAAACCTAGGCTTTTTATATTTTTACAAATTCAATTCGATATTTACCTCAGGGCGGTGACCATAAGCTCTTAGAGCGATATCAATTTGAGATCGAGTAAGTGACAGATGTATACACGTCAGATACATCTGTCCCATATTCGATCTCAAATTGATACCGCTCTAAGAGGTCACCCCCCAGGTCTCTGCAACGCTTAGTTTTAAACACGGAACGTTTTAAAGTTCTCCGTGGCCGCGCGGTTCTCCGCGTTTTAATGGCGCGGCCACGTTAAAACCCTTAAAACTTTTTAACCATAACTTGACAGATTTATGGTTTTCGGAATCAGCTTTTACAAAATCATGGCATTTTTACCCGACTGCCGAAGGAGGGTAAAGTGTTTATCAGTCTATGTATGTATGTTTGTTCCTATGTGGCGTACTAGAAACCAAACGCGTTGGCCGATTTTGATGATTCTTACGTCAATCTATTCGTCTTAAATTTGCGCCATTTTGTGGGGGTTTTTTTTTCCTTCCAAACCCATATTGTGGGGTATCAAAATAAAGGGGTTTAAGAGGTGATTTCAAAAATACATAACACTTATATGTTTAAATGTACCTAATTCTAAAAAAAGAATTGGCTAAAAAGTTGTAGATAAAAAAAAGTTAATTAAAAAATCCGACTGCTCAAAAAGCGAACTAAAAAGACGTAAACAGTAAGAAATTCATGCTGTGCAGTCGGAGGATAGGTACATCTGGTTTTGGTCAGCCAGCTCGCAAATATGTATCCTCCGACTGCACAGCATGAATTTCTTCTTGCTTACCTACGTCTTATTAGTTCGCTTTTTAAGCAGTCGGGTTCTTTGTTTTTTTTAATTAACTTTCGTTTTTTTTAATGTTGCTGTAGCCGCGCCATCGAAACGCACACCACTCTGCCTACTCTATTTGTAAAAGAAAAACAGCTTTTCAGTTTTTAGAATTTCCAAAGATAAGTAATACTAGCATAGCATTTATAAGAAATTTCAGCAGAAAAGCCAAAATGCATTGTTACCTACTGTTCCGTCATAGCCAATAGGTATGCCAAACATTTCCTACTTGACTTAGTTACTTGCAGCTGACCAATTTTTCTACTACTTCTTGAAATATTGTTTGTAATTATAATGAATACAAGCTGATCCGGCAAACTTTGTTTTGCCATAAAAACACCAAACATTTATCTACCCTATATCTGTACCTACCGTACCCTACCTACCCTACCCTACATAACCTACCTACCCTACCGTACCTGTGTAGGTAAGGTACCAATTTTTTTTTTCATAGGAACCTTCTTCTAACAATAACTAACACAACAAAAAAGAATAAGCGAAATCGGTCCAGCCGTTCACGCGTGATGCCGTGACCAAGGGAAATAGGGATTCATTTTTAACCGACTTACCAAAAAGGAGGAGGTTCTATGTTCGACTTTATGTATGTTTTTTTTTTTTTGTGTATGTTCACCAATATCTCCGTCAATTGTAGACCGATTTTGAAAATTATTTTTTTGTTTGAAAGGACATATTCCGAAACTGGTCCCATTTTAATTTGGTGAAGATCTGATGAAGAACTTCGGAGATATACAACAGAACTCTTCAATAAATAACGGAAAATCTCTCGGGATTGCTGCAATCGCATGTCTGTTTATTGTTTATACCATTTCATAACATAACATCACGCCAGTACACTCAAAAGTGGCACGCAGAACTCTCACTTCACCGATTATGTTTTGAGTTTCATGTTATTCGGGTAATCTATTCTGGCGATATAGGTACTTACTAAACAACTTACCTATAGGTACAACTAAAAAGGGTAAAATAAAAATAAACTTTTTTGCAAAAAAATACCTACTACCGACTTCCAAATAAAAAACTACAAAGTGAAAAATAACTTTTTTGGAAGTCGGTGTCTATATCTCAAAGAATTGGTGCCCACGAAAGACACCGACTTCCAAAAATAAAGTTATTTTTCACTTTGTAGTTTTTTATTTGGAAGTCGGTAGTATTTTTTTGCAAAAAAGTTTTTTTGTATATATATAGATGTATTTATACTAACTACTAACCTGTTATCACATACACCACAAATGAGGACAAAACAAAGGCATACAAAACCACATAACACTTTATCACTTAACATTTTTGTACCTAAATAAATAATTTAATATTATGATAGGTAAGCGTAGGTACAAATAATTTTAGGCACTTCAACTACGCTGTACCAAATACTTACTAATAACTAGCTACTCGTATGAATTATCTGGTAATACATTTATTTGAATAAACAAAATGAATTTATGTAGCTGTAATGAACATTTGACACTGTTATCTTATAATAATGTTATTGACGTCTTGAGTCTTGCTTGTCTTGTGTTTTACACCAATAAGTGACCGTTACGTATACAGAATTTATCCATTACAAAAGTGGTAGTACTTATCTCTGTATTTGTATCTTGTCCCGCCGCCTCTCGTGTATATGTAGCTATGTTAAGTTAACTATACATGGGTGCAGGGCCGGATTTAGAGGTGTGGAGGCCCTGGGGCAACAAGGGAGTGGCGGCCCCTAATTATTCATTATTGTACACAAAACAAACATATAAATACAGTAGGTCAGCTTATGTAAAAAGGCGATCTTAACCCATAGTTGGGTTCTCTTACAGCTAACCTCAGTGTCATAGAGATTTTTTATTAATTTATTTGTGTCTCTAAAATATACGTAATAATAAACATTGTCACCAAATTTCAAGTTCATAGGTCAATGGGAAGTTAAAAAAATCTTCAGAACATAATTTTGTAAAAAAAAAGCTGACTTTGGTGGCTTCTCATTCCTTTGTTTTTCAATATTTTAAAAACAAAAATACTGTATTTATCTACTCAACGAGCTCTAACGCAACAATATATAGCAATGATAACTCGATGGCTCAGATTATAGAAACAACATATTTTTTTATGGGGGGCTGACATAGATCTAAAGGGGGACATTTAGATGTATGTGGGCCCCCTTTAAAAAAATTCAAAATATTTTTTGACAATTTGTATAGCTTTGGGTCAAAAATATGCTACTTTGATGAAGACTGTAGCTCCACCGTTTGGCTGTAAATCGCGTGTGACAGACGACGGCCAGACAGACGGACACGTAAAAGTGACAGCAATAGGGTTTCGTTTGCACCCTTCGGAACCCTAAATACGGTATAGAACGGTTTCGCACACAGACGCAGGCGCTGCCACGGGTCGGCGCGGCCCTGAACGTGACCATTTATTCATTGACTCAAAACGGGGCATTGGCCACAATTCGGATCTGGGATCTTCAAAAAAGCTTTTTAGTAACAGGGGACATTTTTTAACACTCAAAAAGTAGTTTTTTAATGGCTTTCCGAGGCAGGCATAAGAGCAAGCCATCTGGTTTTGCTATAGCCGAGCATTTATGTTGATATTCCGATTCAGTTTCGGCGCAAAATTCCTTTAGAGCTTCAACTCGAATCGTGTAAATAAAAAATATATCTTCACAATAATGCTTTCGTTATCTAAGGGTACCCTGACTGCAGCAGAATTTATTGCATTGTGAATAACATGGGCTCCACATCCAATACCTATGAATGGCTATTTCAGAAGTGATTGTAATTTCGTGAGCACATGCGGCGGCCGTCCGGCCGGCTCGACTAGTGAGTAATCGAGCCGGCCGGACGGCCGCCGTATGTTTCAGAAAACAGGACAATTTTGCGTCCCGGAGTTCAGGTCACACCGGGACACGGGACTCGTAATTAAAAAAAGGCACAGTCCCGTTCAAAACGGGACGTTTGGTCACGTTAAGTATACAGTATACTCGATGACAAACTGTTTCTTGCGCTATGGTTCGTAGAGCCAACTTCAGAGATACAAAGATCAAAGATCCGCTCTCACTACTTACGAATCGTAACAATTTGTGGCTATTACAACCGTACTACAGGATATGTAAAAGAAGGCACCCACCTCATATCATCCTATGCAGTTGAGGTTCAGCAGACTAAGTAGATGATGGCACAGATAATACTCGTATAATACTAGCATAATGATGGTTTATCGCAAATTCCGCATGGGATATCAGTAACGAGTTATCGATGAGGGCTTATAACAAAAAACTTTCAAGAAAATTCTAAAATCATTATAGACCTTGTTTTGTAAAGACCAAAGCTTTTGGTGTTCGTACCCTCAAGTGCGCGACTCTACTACACACATTCGCACTCGGTCTGATTTATATCTGACGTAAAATACGTCGAGCGTATCATCGGTCGCACTAGGGTATCATCGGTTGAGTGTGAACGGTCAAGTCTTTTTCTATACATTTGTCTGTTCTGGCGTTACGCGACCGATAATACGCGACGCATGTTCCGTCAGATATGAACCTTCCCTAAGACCTAGCTTTGCTATAGATCCTTTTTTGAGACAATAGTCACAAAACATATGCAATATTTTTATTTTTCTCTTCCTATTGTATTTTAGACCATAATAAATAGGCAAATAATTGAAGATTTGTGAATATTTTATTTAAACATTTATTTCCCACCACCAGTAGTTACACTGCGCTTAATAAACCCAATATTTCTTAAGTGTCGCACAATAAAAGGTGTAGCAGTCAGTGTTATTGCTATCCTGAAAGGCGCAAAAAATTTGTGTACAGTATATGCTACAACAAAGGTGCCTGCGTTTGATGATGCTGCCTTCAAAATAGTGCCTTCACTTATGTTGAAATACTTTAAGACTGCCACTAAATCCACGCCACTGAAAACAAAAGAAAATAATTAAATAATAACCCTTTCCTTGCAGTCGGGTAAAAACGCACCCAAATTGTAATTATTTAATTTTAATCATAAAATTTTATACAATATTACTTCATATAATAATAGCTATAAATGAGTTGTGAATTATGAGATTGTTATAGCAGTACAACATACCTAGATATTAGAAGATAGCAGGACCCCAATGATAACAGTGAAATGCCAACATGAAATACAATCACTGTTGAACCATATTCTTTGATAGCCCTTTTCAACTTTTCTTTAGCACTCAGTGGAGGTTTTGTATCTGTACTCATAAATCGTGTGCCAACAGCTATGCTTTGAAAAAAAAGGTAAACAGAATGTTAACATCTAATCAAATGTATTACTTTATAATAAAGAATGAGCAATGGATAAAATTGTTATATGTTTGTAAAAACGAAATGTCTGCAACTATTGAATCAATGTCATTGTGTTTAGTATTTTCGAATCTGAATTTCGATAATCAGCTGACAGAAATAGTTGCACTGGTGAGCTGCCACAAAGTTTTGGCAATGTGCAAAAATGGCTAGATATAAAACAAAGCAACTAATATTCATCATAATTAAATAGAATTAAAAAATAGAACTAATATGTTAAAGAACAATCAATCATAGCTGTTTAACAAAATCAGTTTTTTAGATGTTTACTCAAAATTCTTTTCTATTAGATAAGCAATGTATTGTGTTATTAATAGGATGAAAACATAGCTAATACATTAAAATAATTAATTTATTAAGGAGACACACAAAATTATTGTGTGCACATGGGATTAGCCAGGATGTTAAGCAGAATGAGAGGAAAAAGTTATATCTTAGGTCGAAATATAAGGCAAACAGTGTATGTCACTGGCATGTTTAATTCTTACCAATCTAATTAGAGGGTATAAGCTGCTAGTTTAAATTCCTGTGACATGCATCATAACAGATATTACCAATTACACTATATGCACTTGAATCACATGCTCAAACCAACTGAAATCTGGAATCCATACTTATTAGTCAATGTTGTCACCAAACTTTGTGGCCGCCCTGAAGTTTGCTCCAATGCGCAAGGCATGGATTGGTGCTATTTTGTATGAGATTTACTACTGCGCAGCCATTGTGGCCAACTTCATCGCGGCCAAGATGTTTGGCGAGAACTAGAAACCTATTTAGCTAAGCATGATAGAATTGAATTTTACTATGTGCATAAATGTAATTGTGTTAGTAGACAAACGAGGGTTTATTATGGTCAGAGGGTAAGGATAAACTGTATCTATGTACATACCGTCTTTTGATACTCTCGCACGATACTCATTTCTAAGTGTCAAATAATGAGCACTGTGGAGATGGTCAGACAAATATTTGTGTCCTTGGCCCCACTGTGATCCAGGCATGTTGAGATGGGTATTGTTACCACTGAATGGGCTGGGAACATTGCTTTGCATGGAAGAAGACAAACTGACAGCTCCACGGCAATCATATTTGTTTACATGAGGATCTGACTGTACAGTTATGTCAATTTTGCCCAGGTCAATTTGTTTTTTGTAACAAGAACTGATAACAGGGCCAGATATGTCTCGTTCTCTCAGTGGCGAAAATCTTCCCATTTCTGAAGCATTTATGTCTACTACATTCGTCGGCAATTTTAAAGCTGCGGCCGGGGGGAATCTTAGACCGGTTGTGACGTGTATACGGTTAATTTCCTGTTTTAATCCACCTAGAAAGGTTAAATAAAGGTGAATAAGTTGGTTCTTGTGTTTTGTCCCTTATTACAAAATAAACAATCCCCAAGGTCATGTTCAACAATACTTACCAAACAATGGATTTGCCAATGGTTTACCGTTGAAATAACTGTTCGTTCTGGTATAAATTTTCAACATTTTGAAAGATTATTGATAATTTGAGCACAGAAGTTACGCGTCACAAAATCTTTATGGAAATTCCCCGTTTATTTATACCGTAACCGTACACGTATGTATCAACACCGACTATTCGACTAGAATGTACATGACAGCAGAAATGACAGTCAATGACACTTTGACAAATCACAGAAAAATAAAAAACTGACATTTAAGGTGGAAACATACTAGTTTAAAGTGTCAACACACGTACGGATTAAACATTTGGTGGAAACACATTATTAACACCCGATCCGACGCCACGCGAACCGTGCACATATACAACACCCCACGTGATGCTACAACACGCTTCACTAGAATAGGGTTGCCATCTATCCGACATTCCCCGGATTTGTGCTAGTTTAGAAGGCGGGCGGGCGGGGTTTATTTGTAGTCCGGGTCTTCAAATCACCAACAGCAATTTTTCACCGACTTCTCCGTCAATTAATGACCGATTTTGAAAATTATTTTTTGCTTTGAAGGTTATGTACCCGAATTGGTCCCATTTAAATTTGATGAAGATCTGATGAAGAAATTCGGAGATATTCATCGGAACTCTTCAAAATATTACAGCAAATAACCCGGGAGTGCATGTCTATGTATTGTACACTAGCTTCTGCCAGCGGCTTCGCCCATGTCAAAAGTGCTTTATCACCCAAGGGAGCACAAAGTAGCCTGTGTGCTATTCCTGACTATAATCTATCTCTCAGCAAAATTTCATCTAGATCCGTTTAGCCGTTCTGGCGTGATTGAGTAACAAACATACATCCAAGAAGTAAGATTACTATAGAAATTGACCATTAACTGTGCCACACAGAAAAGTAAACAATTAAACTTTTTACAATAAACGCATTCCCCTCCTTCGGCCGTCGGGTAAAAATACAACCGACTTCCAATTAAAAATTTGACTCAAATAAGCTAATGATTTCTATTATAGCATAAACATAAAAATTAATTATTCGCCGAGTTAGTACCCTACCCTAAAAATTACCCTGCTGATTAAACTTTACTCTAAATTAGGGTAAATTACCCTAAGTTGGCACCACTGATCATATTATAGCTTTGTTTCTAGTATTATTTCTAATACTATGATCACAGTATTGGCCTAAAATCATATCATATAATTATGAGTACCGTTTTACTAATTCGATGAATTGTTCATCCGACATTTTAAATAAAAACATACAAAAAATATCTTTACCCCAGGAATGCTCTCGACTGACTGACGCGTGGCATCGGGTGTTAACTAGGAACACACTGTGTGCGATGCGTCGGGTGGCGTGTTTGCCCCCTCTCCCGGCAACACGCTGATCCAAACTGACTGCGTGTTACCGCGTGTGACACAGTTATTATTAAAAAACTTCTATTAAAAGTCAGCAAACTCACAAAAAGTACAGGTTTTGTCAAAATTCTCAGCGCCATCTTAAATAACCGTATTTTCCAAGTACATCTTGAAAACACCAAAAGTAGGTGGCGTTGCCAAAAAAACGGGCTACCTCAAGGCAGCGTGCTGGCGCCGGCCCTTTTCAACATTTACACTAACGACCAGCCAAGCTCTCCACTAACGCAACATTTTATATACGCAGATGACCTTGCCCTGGCCGCCCAGTCACCCAGTTTTGAAGAGGCCGAAGAAATACTAACGGAAGCTTTGGAAACGCTCGGAAAGTACTATGGTGAAAATGCTCTAAGGCCAAACCCATCTAAAACCCAATCCTGTGCTTTCCATCTTCGCAACCGTCAGTCAAATAGGACCCTTAAAATCTCGTGGCAAGGTGTTGCCATAGAGCACTGTGCTCAACCTCGCTATCTGGGCATCACCTTGGATAGGTCCCTGACTTTTAAATTCCACTGCTTAAACACTAAGCAAAAAGTCGGGACAAGGAACAATATCCTTCGCCGCCTAACATCCACTAGCTGGGGAGCATCGACACAAGTACTACGCACATCTGGTCTATGTCTGTCCTTTTCTGCTGGAGAGTTCGCATACCCAGTGTGGCATCGATCCGTTCACGCTAGAGAAGTCGACATAGCACTAAATGACACCTGCCGCATCGTAACTGGGTGTTTGAAACCAACCCCACTTGTGATGTTGTACCCTCTGGCGGTTATAGCTCCACCAGAAGTTCGTCGCGAAGTAGCCAGCCGCATCGAGAAGGACAAACAGGAACGGGACAGTCGACATCCCCTATATGAGCACCAACTCCAACCTGCGGGCCTGAAGAGTCGTAAGAGCTTCTTGAGACATACGACCTCCTCGAAAGCCAGCGCAACTGACGAGAGATGTGAACTATGGAAACATATACACCCTACTCCTCCACACTTCATCACTCCGGCAGAGAATCTGCCCCCTGGAAGCGAACAGCAGTGGCCAATCTGGAAATCCCTAAACCGATTGCGGACCCAGGTTGGCCGCTGCAAAAGCAACCTGGCCAAATGGAATCTCATAGACCCATACAAAACACAGTGCCAGTGTGGGGCCCCTTCGCAAGATATGGCCTTCTGCTTGTCTGCCCTTCGTGCCCGACCACTTGCACCTTACGGGATTTGAACGTGGCAAATGATAGAGCTGTCCGAGTGGCTGTATACTGGTCGGACAAAATCTGAATGGTTGTATAGTTTGAGTTTATCGACACGAAAGAAGACCGCGTGTGATTGCGTGTCGTCACATGGCGTGTTGACTATGTGTTTCTGACCATATTAAATGTATGGGATGGATTAGTACTTCAACGCGTCAGAAGGCGTCGGGTGGCGTGGCGTCGGGTCGCGTGTTGATAATGTGTTTCCACCTTTATTCTTTATTGTACACAAAACATACAAATACAAAAAGAAAGTCTCGCTTCTTTAGTATTGGGTTGCCATCTATCCGGGTTTCCCCGGATTTGTGCTAGATTAGAAGGCGCGCCCGCCGTCTAAACTAGCACAAATAATTTTCAAAGCAAAAAATAATTTTCAAAATCGGTAAACAATTGACGGAGAAGTAGGTGAAAAATTGCTGTTGGTGATTTGTAGACCCGGATTACAAAAAAATTGGTTGTCTGTAAAGTCGGTTTAAACGTCATGATGCGGCGTAAGCCGAACGCTCAAGCCGATCGTGCCTTTCGCTCGCTCGTGTAGCGCTCGCGCTCCGATCGTAACGTTACAATGAGTCATCCTTTTTCGTGCGTGCAGCCGGCGTTCACCGATTTATTAGACGTTGTCACGTCAAAAACACCGCCCGCCCGCCTTCTAAACTAGCACAAATCCGGGGAAATCCGGATAGATGGCAACCCTGTACTAACGAAGCGTGTTGTAGCCATGAAGTTATAGGTAAAGATGGAGGCCACACTTAGAACAAAATCTTGAGGCAAACACCTACGTATCTCCATCCCGCTTTCTGTGGGCCGACTTCTCTTTCTAGTGTGGACTATAGTATTGCTATCTTCTTATTTAAATCTACTAGAAAATTCTTAGAAATAGCCACCACACTAGCCCAACCAGAAGTTAAACACTGTCAAATAATTTACCTATAAATAAATACTTGAACTGGTCTTAGTTCCATAATTGAAAATCCTAAAATTGTAGGTACACAGCATATCCGGGTTGGCAAATCAACGAAATATAATCCCATTTTTTAAGGATTCGGTAATGTGGCAACATTGGCCCTATATGCCAAAATAAATCGGGCCAATATGGGGGTTGTTTACTTTGCGGTTTACAGCTTCGTTTGAGATTTTTCGATATTTTACATTGTTATAATTCAAAAACTGGTGCGAAATTGTGTTGTGAGTGGTTGCCATAGTACGTGGTGTCCAAAAGGTGATATAAGGTTTCAAGCGTAAGTGCTTAAATCGTGATTTCTGACATTGAATCATTGTAGAGATATTTCTTTATATTTTCACATAATTTCCTCTTAAATCGATTAACCAGTCTTTTCGAAATAATTGTAAATGATAACTATGTAAAGATCAAATACATCTACATTGAATTTCATTGATTTTGTGCAATTTAATTTGTTTTGTTTACATGTAGTCGTACTGCAGTAGTGTGACCATATTGAGGATAAATCTGGGACAAAATTTTTCAACGAGCTAAATTGATGGGCCAACTTAGAGAAAATAACACAATATTTTACTTCTCTGTTGCAGGTAATGGTTAACCATCCCATCACGGACTCCATTGATTGTAATGATTTGCATGTAACTAAGATAGTTAAGCAAATAGCTAATTGGTTATTTTTCATGCGTATACGTGCTCACTTAAAGAGTCACAACGAAAATATTTTCAGTGATTTACGTGGTAAACGACAGAAACTACACAGAGCAATAATATTTAGTCATGTATAATAAATAGAAAAGTTATAAGATATATGATTTTAATTCAGCAAGTGTTTTTGTTTCCTTTTTGTTTTTTTTTTAATATATTACAGTTCCTATTATAGTCCCGTATAATATATATACGTAATATTAAAAATAGAGCACCTGAACACTCTCCTTACCACCCTTGATCCTTAACACTGACTAACCCAGGAATCTAAAAAAAAACGGCTGTTCATTATGTTTCACTATCAGCAAAATTAATGAAACATCTGATTTATTTTTCGCAATTTCTTGGTTGGTCCCTTAGCACCAGTTATTGTAAAATGATGCCTCTTTCTCGTGCCCGCACAGAACTCAGTCAATCATTTCGTATTGCCACTGTAACTAAACCTATGTCCTGGTCATGATCTATTTCTTCGAAAAATTCTGTCCATGTGGACCCTACACGTTCTGCGTGATTAGATAAATGACAAAGAGCCAAATTTACAAACTCGGAAACATCCAAACTTTCACACTTAAACAAACAGCTTCTTTCGTAATTTATTATTATCATCATATCAGCCGAAAGACGTCCACTGCTGGACATAGGCTTCCCCCAAGCGTCGCCACATATTATTTATTAATTTATTATACGCATGCATAATTATCATGATCTATATAATCTTTAGGGGCTCGGTCTTAGTATTAATGAGATGTAAATAATTGTATAAATATTATTGTAAACCACTAAATGGACAGCAACAAATATAGCGATTTCCTGGGAAAAATAAAAAGAAAGGTTACCCTGCTTAGACAGAGAGGGTCTGCCCACAGAGAGCGAGATAGTGATACATAGGTTTTGCTTTAAGTAGGTATTCGAAGTGTGTTCTCCATATTTATCTATACCTTCATGGTTGTAGCATCACGTGGGGTGTTGTATATGTGCACGGTTCGCGTCGGGTGGCGTCGCGTGGCGTCGGGTCGGGTTTCAAAAGTATGTTTCCACCTTGATCCAAACCGACTGCGTGTTACCGCGTGTGATTGCGTGTCGTCACTTGGCGTGTTGACTATGTGTTTCTGACCATATTAAATATATGGGATGGATTAGTACTTCAACGCGTCAGAAGGCGTCGGGTGCCGTGGCGTCGGGTCGGATTTTAATA
The DNA here is from genome assembly GCA_948252205.1 of Orthosia incerta. Lineage (NCBI taxonomy): Eukaryota > Metazoa > Arthropoda > Insecta > Lepidoptera > Noctuidae > Orthosia > Orthosia incerta. The sequence goes on from OX411754.1 coordinate 15,179,216, forward strand.
TTATGTTTCCACCTTTAGGCTGGCCACATACGTACGTTTTCCGCGTTCGATTTCAGAATTCGTTTTCCGTATTCGGAGACCCGAATGTAGACGTGTGCGGCAGTCAATGTAAAATACATATGTTTTTTTTTTCGAACGGAACACTTTCCGTACATACTTATCGAATGCCAGCCCGCGCGTTCGTAAAAACCATTCGATAAAACCTAATGACGTCATGCAGAACGCAACACTGGCATACATTTTGTATGTACCGCACACGTTCGGAACCATTCTGAACCGCGCCACGCACGGGCGAGCGTATTGGACGTCCGTTTCATCTAGATTATGAGTGCAAGTGACAATGTGTGAAGCACAAGCATTAATATTGGCTGTTGAAAAACACCCCCGCTTGAGGGATATTCATGACAAGGACTACCGCAACAGAGATGAAGTTCATCGAAAGATTTTATTAACATCCTGTAGAAATTAAAGAATTTATCTCGTAACTTTGCCCTTTTTAAATAAAATGGACTCTCGTAGATTCTCCGACTGTTTAACGGATGCAACTAATACCTACGGTTATTTTTTTATTTTTAGGGTTCCGTACCCAAAGGATAAAAACGGGACCCTATTACTAAGACTCCACTGTCCGTTTGTCGCTAGACTGTGTCTCATGAACCATGATAGCTAGACAGTTAAAATTTTCACAGATGATGAATTTCTGTTGCCGCTTTAACGACAAATACTAAAAACAGAATTTAATAATAATGGTACGGAACCCTTCGTGCACGAGTCCGACTCGCACTTGGGCGGTTTTTTGATAATGATAACAGAAATGCAAACATAATTATGTCGTCGTTCTCCATCGCCGTGCGTTCACAAAGCCATCACTGAACGTATTGGCAGTGAACATTCCAAACAGGGAAAAAACTAACGTCTGCGCTAAGTTCACGGAATTTCGAGTCTGTATAAAAGCGGAAAACGAACGTATGTGGCCAGCCTTATCTAAAAGGGTTGCGTTCAATTCGTTGGTTTCGCTCGTCATAAAATATAATAATTGAAATAAAACAGCCGAATGGATTGATCTTCAGGGTTACCTTTAAGCACCGCTTGCCGACGTCAGTATTTGGATGGGAGACTATCCATTATATACCGAGACTTCTCCGTGCCTCGGCATGCATGTTAAGTTATTGGCCCCGGCTGTCATTTGCAGAATTGGACACCAGTTTTGCATTGTGTTACCCAGTTACTGGGAGCTGTGGAGGTCAAATAAGAAGTCGCTCCATGAGAAATACTGGTAAGCAATTTCAGCTGCTTCCAGTCAAAATGGAAGTTGATCCTAACAACGTTGGGAAAACTTTCGGCAGCTTGATCTGTCTACTCGATCGCTATAAGTTGACTCTGGTTTTTATAACTCTGCAGTAATCTTAATGGGTATCCCCAAAAAGTTGTGTATGTGGCATACCACAACAAGCATACTTTTACAATACAAAATAAAATACGTTCGAAGTACCTATGTGGCATAGAAATTACCTTTCATAAGTTGAAAATACCGGCCAATTGCGAGTCGCAATCGCGCACGAAGGGTTTCGTACCATTCGAAAAAAAAACGGTTAAAAAACACGTTTGTTGTGTGGGAGCCCCCACTAAAATATTTATTTTATTCTATTATTTGTATTTGTTTTATAGAGGCAACAGAAATACATCATCTGTGAAAATTTCAACTGTCTATCTATTACGGTTCATGAGCTACAGCCTGGTGACAGACGGACAGACACACAGACGGATAGACAGACAGACGGACCGCGGAGTCTTAGTAATAGGGTCCCGTTTTTACCCTTTGGGTACGGAACCCTAAACGATAAAAGAATAAAAAAATAAAAATATTTTTTTCAATACTGAAAACTATAATTAAAAAAACCCGACTGCTTCAAAAGCGAACTAAAAAGATGTATACAAGAAGAAAATCTTGCTCTGCAGTCGGAGGATACATATTCGCGAGCTGGCTGACCAAAACCAGATGTACCTATCCTCCGACTGCACAGCAAGATTTTTTTCATTTTTTTAGTTCGCTTTTGAAGCAGTCGGGTTTTTTAATTATATGAACTTTTTTTATTTAACTACAACTTTTTAGTTATATACTTTTTTTTTCGAATGACTTTAAACATATAAGTGGTATATTATATATTTTCTTAATCACCCCTACAAACCCTTCATTTTGATACCCCACTCGATGGGTATCGAAGAAAAAAAATATTGCAACCCCTACTATATGGCGCCCAAAAGCCGCCATATTTCTTTTTTATCAACGGCACATATCTAAGAACACTTGGCCGGCCAAGACCTATCTAACGATGTCTTAGTTATAAAAATCCGTCAATTACTGTCACTCACGTCTCCGTCTGTCCGTCGTCTGACACAATTTTTTTTTTCAGAAGAACTTTTACTTTTTAACTGCCCGGACCTATGAACTAGAAATTTGGTGATAATTTTTATTATAATTTATAGTTTAATAACAAATACCAGATGGACATATCAGATTTTTTCTTTGGTACGAAACGGAACCGTAAATGTACGAAGTTCGATGCTCACTTGGGCGGTTTTTTAGATGCAAGCACTATATTTGTCTAGCCTGTCGCCTACCCTTTGTAACTGTATTTACGGTAAAGATAAAATTTAAGATATGCGCGTGGGTAGACTCTATATGTGTCTTCTTTTCTGAATGTCGAGCCCGTCTTGGATGGCTCTGACAGAATCAACGATGAGCTGCTTCCAAGCCACTCCGTCTTCAGCTCTTCTTAGGGCAGTAGTCACCGTGAGTCTTGTAATCGCTCTAATAGATTTAAGGTCTTTTTCCACCCACCTTTTCCACTACAACCATATTCCAGGTTGTCTGGCTGTCTCCGGGCGATATGGCCAAAGTAACTCAGGACTGGTAGCAGATTGTAGTCTTAGATTTGTTGTTCAACTGGTCTACGAATGGACTTATTCGTGCGCTTGGCTGTACATGGTATGCGCAACTTTCTTTTTCAGCACCACATTTCAAAAGCCTCTAATAGCAACGGTGAAATGCGGCAGCCATCTGTGGACGCCGCCGCATTTCACCGTTGCAGCCTCCCTGATCGGCCCAGGGACACAAATTTACTTACGAACTTTATATCTACAAGTTCTGCTGTGTGTGCGATTAGTCCAGCTCGGTGGAAGACCATGACTTTGGTCTTTGATTTGTTGATCGACAGTCTTACCATCCTGTGTGTGACAATGTGGTGTCATCTGAATAACGGAGATTGATTATCTTATTGCCACCTACTTCGATGCCACCCTCCCATTCTTCTAAGGTGTCTCTCTTCATGAATTATTCGCCATAGACGTTGAAGAGTGGACAGAATACATTATTGGCGTACTCCTTTATCTAGCTTATAAAGTCCCGAAACCACATTATTGACCTTGACCATCGACTCTTCATCTTCGTATAGGTTTGCAATCAGTGCTGTCAAGTGCAAAGGTACTCCCATTATCTTGTGTATTTTCCACATGCATGCACATGATTATATGTTGATGATACGTTTGATTTTGTGAGGCCCCACCTCACAAAATCAAACACCTTGGAGTAGGCATAAATACACAAGAGCATTGGAACATTAAACTCGTGGCTCTTCTGTGTCATGTGCATCATATTCACAATTTGCTCTCGACCCTTAACAACACCAGCCTGCTCAGTTGGTAGTTGTCGCTGTAGGTATGTTTGGATATGAGTTGCTCATTGAATATGAGTGGGACCGCCGGTAAGTGCCCGCAATTCCTTGTTGACCCTTTCTTGTGCAGTAGTATGAAGAGACTCCTTCCAGTCTATATGCCATCTACCGATTCTTCAAAGCTGGTTACACATGTCCCCTAAAAGCCTAACATCTCTGTCTTCAAGACCGATCAGCTCTTCGGCAAAGATGCTGTATCTTCCACGGAACGGAAGAAACAGTGGAAGTGCAATGCAGCAAAATTACTATGGGTACCGTTGTCGCCAAACTCACACAAATAAACTGATAATAATACAATGCACTACAAATAAGCCGATCGTTTAATTTGTCGTTTTAATTTTAGTCAAAACAAGCATAAGTCACAGATCCTACATCTGGAAAGAAATCTTCACACTCTTTAAACAGGATTGATTTTGCGTCAATGCAAAAAGTTTTTACGACGTTTTGTAATCTAAATTCAAACTAGATTTTGTTGACTAATGATAAAAAGGGGAGGGCGGCGAATTTCAGGTCGGCATGGGGCTGCAAAAACCGACACTACGCCACTGTGCACAATATAAATTTTCAAATAAGTAAAATAACTGATTAGACCAACAATAGAATAATTATATTTATTAAATTAAAATATACAACAAAATATAACGGTTCTACTTAAACTTTAAATCAGAAACTAAGGCCACATGATCTGAAGGGAAAACTACACTCGGCAACGCTGTGTGTAATTTTAATTCTTCAACAGATGGAAGAGGAACCACCTGCAAAAATAATAATATTATGTTTAGCATAGATGCTACATAGATCATCTAATTCTAATTGTGCGGCAATCCACTGCTTGTTAGGAGCATAACTTTTTGATTTGACGCATTTCATAATAATCATCATCTTCTTCCTGCCCTTGTTCCATGTTACTTGGGGTCGGCGCAACACGTTTTCTTCTGCCATACCGTCCTGTCCCCCGTTACGCTATGACTGACTCCCTTTTCTTTCATATCACTCCTCACACAGTCCATCCATCTTTTCTTTGGCCGTCCCCTCCCTCTCCATCCATCCACATTCATATTCATATTCTTTATTGTACACAAAATAAACATTACAAATACAAAAGGAAAACTTATGTACAAAGGCGAGCTTAACCCATAATTGGGTTCTCTGACAGCAAACCTCAGTGTTAAAGAGAGAGTTACAAAATAAGGAAAGTTAACAAAAGCGCACAACAAATACTAAAAAACATAAATACACTACACAAATACGTGTAAAGCACACAATGCATAAACATACATACAAATATCTAAAATTTATATACATACAAATAATTAAAAAATTAATTAATTTATATACATTTATATTCATAACTCTTTTAGTAACATGCGTTTTATCCCTCCTCATCAGATGACCATACCAGGACAAACGGTTACCTTTAAACTTTTCTGTCACTGGTGCCACTTTCAAACTTCCTCTAATATACTATTTTTTTTACTTTATCCACTCTCGTCACTCCGCACACATGCATCTCAACATTCTCATTTCTGCTACATGCAATCTCTTTTCATCCATTTTATTCACAGCCCAACATTCTGATCAGTACGACAGGTCTAATCACAGGACTTGTATTTTTTACCCTTTTCATTTTATTAATTTTATTTTATTCATCACCCTCAACCTGCATCATCACTCCGACCCACTGGAGCCTGCAGCATCATCCAGACGCACTGGGACATCATCACCCCAAATCACTGGAATATCATCCCTCTCACTGGAACTTCATCACCCCGACTCACTGGAGTATCATTCCTCTCACTGGAACTTCATCACCCCGACTCACTGGGGCATCACATCATCCAGACGCACTAGGGCATCATCCAGACGCACTGGGGCATCATCCCGACTCACTGGAACCAATCTTCCATTGGCCTGGCACGCATCACATTCACGTGATGAACGGACGATTCAACCTACTATCGACCGATTTGAATGTATACAACAGTCCGACAACAACCATAGGGCAGTTGCCCGGACCAGACATAACACCCGTCTGGTCGGAGGATCCTCCCTTTTCTATGGAGGTTTGTGGGACTTTACACCCTGTTCCACTTATCCCCCAAAGAGGTATATCTTACCATCGGTAGGTCTTAATTTATTTTATTTCGATAATAATGTAAAAACAATATTTTATTAAACAAGACAAGTAAAAGTTGATTTTATGGTGTTAAATTTAAGGTCTACTTTCTTTAAAACTCAAACATTGTTCTCGAAGATATCAACTATGCACATGTCACATTCAGCTACTTAATTAGAGATTACCAATATCGATAATGAGTTATCGATACTTTAAACTTACAATATTCTTTGTGTTCTATGATAAATCGGGCAAAATTTTAAACCTGAGTGCGGCTTTTTTTTTGGTGATTCAGTATTAGTGTAATCAAACACATTTCCATGCCCAAACCTTTTTTTTTCTAATTCTACCTTAACTAAGTTTGAAATAAATATAACATTTGGTGATGAAGCCCCATCCAAAACCACAATTTATCGCTGGTTTGCTGAATTTCAACGTGGACGTGTCAAGCGCAGCGATGATCCCCGTCCCGAACCCAAGAAAACGTTGATGCTGTGCGTAAGCTGATTGAGGAAGATCGACATGTGACATACCGCGTAATTCAGGCAACTTTAGACATTGGTATGAGTCAATTACAAATAATCTTGCATGAACAATTAGGTGTAAAAAAGTTGTTTTCCAGATGGATTCCGCATTCGCTCTGTGAAAAACAAAAAGCGGCTCGCGTTACTTGGTGCGTCAGAACTCTTGAAAGATTACACGCAGGATCCTCAAATGCTGTATACAACATCGTATCAGGTGACGAATCCTGGATATACGCGTACGAACCCGAAACAAAAAACCAGTCACGAGTTTGGGTGTTCGAAAATGAGTTAAAGCCAACAAAAATTGTTCGTTCACGGAATGGTGGCCACGTTTGTCTCCAAAACCGGCCATGTTGCGACTATTTCTCTTGTCCCTCAAGAGAAATAGTCGCAACATGGCCGGAAAGAACGGTTTATGTTTATAATGGCTAGCATTTGTTTGCCACAGGTCGTTTCTGAACTCCGTAAAGAGAACTGCAACCGCCGCATCATCCTCCATCACGACAATGCGAGTTCTCACACCGCGCACAGAACAAAAGAGTTTTTAGAGCAAGAAAACATAGAATTATTAGACCATCCGCCGTACAGCCCCGACCTAAGCCCTAATGATTTCTATACTTTCCCTAAATAAAATAAAGAATAAATTGCGTGGTCAGAGATTTTCATCACCTGAAGAAGCTGTGGACGCCTACAAAACGGCCATTTTGGAGACCCCAACTTCCGAATGGAATGGTCGCTTCAATGATTGGTTCCATCGTATGGAAAAATGTGTCAAATTTTGCAGCGAATACTTCGAAAAGCAATAAATACATTTTTAAATAGTAATGTTGTGTCACTTCCTTGATTCCCGAAATTTTCAGTGCCGCCCTCGTATTTTCTACTTTCATCTAAAAATTAAACTACCAATAACACCAAAGATTTCTTAGTGTTACGAAATACAATTAATCTGTATATGTGTGAGTTTGGGTACGCTGGTTCCGATACTAATGAAGCTATATGCGATTTCTACTGTCTTGCCGTTCTTACCGTGGTAAGAACGGTGTTTCTCCCCACAGTATAGGTATGTTCAGCCGGCGCTCCTATTGAAAATTTATTCGCTTGTGAAACATGACACTAGAAGTGAAGATACAGTTGTGTATACGGAAAGTGGTGACGATGTTGAGATCTGCTGCTACTGCAATGATGATGATAGTGGCACAAGGCCCGGCGCGGCGGCGGAAACACATCCTGCGGTCGGATTTTCAAAACCCCTTTAATAAATCAGTGGATTTATTAAAATTAAAAACTTGTGCCTGTAGTGAGGTTAACAACATTAACATTTATATTCCAGCAGCTATCTGTACTGACTCAGAGCGACTATTCTCCTACAACGCCGAAACTTAACAAACAACACGTAAAAAAATAAAAGGATCAGCGGGAAGCAAATCTGAAATCATTTACCAAACTTGAGGCTGAACGCCTTGGAGTTGCCAGGCAGACCCGGTTTTCTGTGCTCGCAACTGACGTTCCAGATGCTAATGAACCGAATTAGATGCAATTTTCACATGCAGTAGCAACAATAGTGCGAGGAAACGAAGGCCAACAAGCGACCCACTAAGAGACTGGTTTTAGAGGTTTATTTTAAACAAGCACTAACAGACTCGGGTAACCGACGACGGTCGGTCAACGTTCAGCAACACTCGACAACTACGAGCAACCAGTGTGCTTAGTGCGAGTTTTTTAACGTACTCACTCGTGATATCGTAAACGATCTCTTATGTCAAAATGTATACAAAAAAACTGGCCAAGTGCGAGTCGGACTCGCGCTCGAAGGGTTCCGCACCATTAACGCAAAAAACGCCACAAAAATCACGTTTGTTGTATGGGAGCCCCCCTTTATTTATTTTATTTTAATAATTATTTTTTGAAGTGAATATACAACTAAATATTCTGTGAATATTTCAAGCGTCTACCTGTTGCCGTTATTAATATCGAGCAAAAAACGGCAAAAAAATCACGTTTGTTGTATGAGAGCCCCCCCCCCTTAAAAATTAATTTTATTCTGTTTTTAGTATTTGTTGTTATAGTGGCAATAGAAATACATCATCTGTGAAAATTTCAACTGTCTAGCTATCACGGTTCATGTGATACAGCCTGGTGACAGACGGACAGACAGACAGACAGACGGATCGTGAAGTCTCAGTAATAGGGTCCCGTTTTTACCCTTTGGGTACGGAACCCTAAAAAAGAGGTTTTGCCTTGCCGTCACCAGACGGCGCTTATCCAGTTTCAATACAAATTGTAGTTTACGTTAACGCGATTGAGCGTGAATAAAAACTCGCACTAAGGCCTCTGAACAAAGGACGTGAGACAACGTATCTTATGCCCGGCCCCAATACCCCAAACGCCACAGCAAATAAGGCACGTACGCAAGCTACCAATAAAGCCTATTGTGTTGTAGTGTAGTATGGACTCCCTTTTCCGCACTTAGACTCTCATTTGGTCCGTTGTGCGTGTGGGTACTGGCTAACATAGCCAGCACAGCTCCGCCCAAAAGCACAGAAGCTTTCTGGGAGCTTCACAGGCTTCACGGAGCGACCTCACTGTTCCGAGGGTTTCTTCGCGTTGAGAAGCCACGGCCTCGCAATCCAGGATTACGTGGGCCGCTGTTTCTTCGGCGTTAAAACAGCCCCTGCAAATTGGGCTGTCCGTGACACCTATGTTGAATAAATGTTTGTTAAGAAGGGTGTGGCCCGTTATTGTCCCTATAATTATTTTGAGGTTATTTCTACTCAGGCTGAGGATTTTTTTAGTAAGACGCGGGTGTACTTTCGGCAAAGCCATTTTTGACTGTCTACAGTCTGTTGCCAGTGACCATCTGTTATTGCGTAGTTCTGTTGATCTTTGACGAATCCATGCACGAAATTGCGAGAAAGGCAATGGGATAAGTGGGTACGGGCCTAGCACTAACATCTCGGAGCCCCTTTTTGCAAGTTCATCAGCGGCATCATTGCCTAGGGATCCACTGTGCCCCTTGATCCACTGGAGGGTGATTCGATTGGATTTCGATATACTCTCCAGGGCGAGGTGGCACTCAAAGATTAATTTGTTGTTAGTTAGTTTGTTTTCTAAAGCTTTGAGCACAGCCAGACTATCAGATAGGAATCTGATTCCGTAGTTCTGGATACCTAAAAGCTTTACGGTTTTTGCGGCTTGTGTTAAGGCGACACATTCACATCGAAATATCGAACTATGTGTGCCTAGCGGTATGTGAAAGTTAATGTTGAGGTCAAGGGAATGTACGCCAACACCTGAACCGTTATTAGTTTTTGAGCAATCTGTGTAGATTCGCACTTCGTTGGCTCCTGACTGATCCCTTTCTTCCTCTATTGTTTGTATGTTATAGTTTTTGTTGAACATAGGTTGTTTCTGTATTCTGTCACACGGAGCAGCGATGAGAGGTTGATACTCAATAGCCCGGTCCAGGATTTTAGCGTGTGGACTTGTGAGGTTTTTGCCCCATATGCCTAGATGTATTAGCCTGATAGCAGCTAGCGCCACCTCTTGCTGTATGTACAGGTCCAGGGGAGTAATATGTAGGTCTATCTCCATGGCTTCTGTTGGGGTGGTTCTCATGCAGCCGGTGATAGCTAAACAGGCCTGTCGCTGGAACCGTTGGAGTCGGGTGATGGTGGTTGAGAGTTCTGTCCTCGTCCACCAAACCAGAGCACCATAAGCTAACATTGGCCTGATTACCGCTGTGTATAGCCACAGAGTAATCCTTGGAGATAGCCCCATGTTTTTCCTAACATTTTTTTACACTGGTAGAGTGCGATTGTGCATTTGTTGAGTTTGTAGTCAAGATGCTTGTTCCAGAGCAATTTACTATCAAGGATTACCCCCAAGTACTTGACCTCCTCTTTAAGTGTTAATTCTGTGTTGAAAAGTTTTGGAAGCCTATGCAGTCCCTAACTTCGTTTGTTAGTGAACATTATTAGTTCCGTTTTTAAGGGGTTAACCGACAGTTCGTGCTTTGTGCACCAGCTCTCGATTATTTTGAAGGCCTTTCTCATGAGATCGCATAAGATGCCCTCAAATTTCCCCGAGATTAGAATTGCTATGTCATCTGCGTATCCTACCGAGTAAAGACTGCTCCAGCCTATTGTCTGCACAGCAGCTGAATGGATAGAGTTTGGGGAAAAATTAAAACTTATAGCTGAAAAGGCACGTAGTTTCAACTGTACGCTTTAACATTCGTCAAAAAAAGGATTCCTTACGCCGAGTACAATGGACAACCGTCGAAAGTATTGATATGGAAAAACTAACCGAAACTAAATACTACATAAACGGCACAAAACAAGAAAGGCCGCCTTCAAGAAAAGTAGTCGCCAAAGGATGCGCTGTTGCATCTGTTTTCACACCGGCCGAAATCATAGAAGACATCAGCCAGTATCATGGGTTCTGCTTTGAGAGAGTAGTCCCCCTACGGAGATCGACGCTCGTTCTCATTTTCTCGGGTGACGTCTCATTCGAAGATATTCGCAGCATATTTACGATCATGGCACATAACGTTAAGATTTAGAAATACAACGTGAAACCCACGGCAGTAACACAATGCAAGAAATGCCTGCACTTTGGACATAACGGGCCATACAGCAAGGCAGGCAAAAATGCACGATTTTTCGAGAAGAGATTTAACGGCAGAAGGAACGCAACCAACTTGCCTTCAACCAACAACAACAGCGTGAACTGTCAAAAGTTTTCAAACAAACACAAAATGAGACGGCAACCAAACCATTTAAGACAGTGCAGCCCGGAGTCTCTTTTGCGCAAAAGGTGTCGAACCAAAGCGCCACAATGGCGTTGCAAACAAAATCAGCCACCACTATAAAAGGGTTGGATAATACTGACAATGTACCTACCGTCGATGATTCAAAAAAGAATGAAGCAGCAAAACAACATATGCTGCAGTTGTTTGCTCAACTGCTCACTAATGCTCAGCAACAATGACAAGAAGCGTACCCCAACATTACGGTTCCTTCACGCAAATGTGCTGTTTCCAAGGAAAACATAACGAGTTAAAATTCCTGATCAGGGATCGGAAAACATAATCCACACATTGTAATACTCAACGAATTTCGGGTTGACTTTGACAACCTCAACGATTACGACAAGCTTACCGACCAGCGCCAAAACCACCACGGAACTGTATTATACATAAAACGCAATCTACGCTGGGCACAAACGGAGCTCATACACGGGCAAGGCAATGACGAACAACATGACATTGAGGGACTGGCGGTAGGACTCGTCATCGATCACAAGCACGACCGATCCATCACTATCAGCGGTATTTACATCCCACAACAACAAACAGCAGCCGTCCCGATGAGCTACAACAAATACTAGACGTAGACGACAACATCATCATCGGTGACCTCAATGATCTAGAAATGACACAGCTCGGCCAACGCCGAACCGCAACAGCTGGTGGGGAGGTAAGTCGGCAGTTAGACGACGGACTGCTTATATACGCTCCACCATACCAACCTACCGTCTGGACCGGGCGGGCTACTCCGCCCAAGGTATTCTCGACCTGGCCTATGGTTATTACTACGACATGCCGCAGAGTCGGCGCCATCACGTCGACCTATGTCCTATGGACTATGGTCACCAATATCCAGACTGAGGTAGACGTCCAACTATCACGAAGGATTACCAATTTCCTTATCGCATCCTCCCTGATCGCTGATCATGGAGCCCAGGTACTCAAACTCAGACACGAATTCCAGATCAGCAAGCTCTCTCGTGCGTAGTAAGGTTAGTCCAGCTCGGTCGAAGATCATAACTTTGGTCTTCGTTTCGCTCTCACACTCAATACTCCTAAAGAGCTCAGCAAGTTCGTGCACTGAAGACGCATACAATGTGGTGTCATCTGCATATCGCAGATTGCTGATCTTATAGCCACCTTTCGCGGCGGCGGCGCCCTTCCCCTTTTCTAAGGCTCTTCTCAATTGATGTATTCGCAATTGATGTTAAAAAGAAGAGGGCACAGAATACATCATTGGCATACTCCTTTTTCTGGCTTAAAAAGTCCTGACACCACATTGTTGATATTGTGAACAGATCATTTCAAATACAATAAGTAAATCCCATACAAATTCTATGGTTTAAAATATACCCATGCCTACTATTGAGAAAGGGTTCACGCGATTTATTATAAACGTCGTGTTTGTGAGTGGCATTCAAATAGCTATCATATTGCTAAAGTCTTAGCTCTATATATCGTTCTTGGCTTATATGTAATATGTTCAGTAAGTGTTTCATACGAATATAAACCTTATGATATAAAAATAGGGTTTAATTAAATTAGCTAGCGACACTCCGCAGACGTGTTGATATCTTGAAAGACCTATCTTGAACTTTAAAAAAAAAGATATATTTGTTTTATCGACATCGATACGTCGATCACGTCTGCCGAGTTTTGCTATTAGCTGGCAATAATAGCTTTAATTTGACCCTGTATAGTTAATGAGTAGGAATGTTCCAACTAGTTGGTAAAGCCGACTATCCGGCACTGTTGTAGGTAATTCTTCTACTTGGATTTTGGACTGGAGGAATCGGTTGTGGTCGAACATTTGATTACAGAACCTAATCGAGACATCAGGGTTGGATGTCAATATGTATTTGATATGGTTGTTCATACTCCTAGTATTTGCTGTTTTTCCTTGCCCACCACGAGAAATTATTGGGAACTGATTACACTTGACTTTACAGGAATCATTGTGTAGATCATATTTTAAAAAAAAAACAGGGTTTAGATTGTAAAACAAAAAACAGTGCAGATTATTAAAAAAAAAAACCTTGTCCAATTGGTCAAAAACCGAAATACCACCGAAACCGACTAATCGGCTAGACGGCCAAAATCATAGTTGGCACATCTCATATCATCTTAGGTTTGTATTTTTAAATAAATCTACAATTTGGCAAAATAATAACGAACAAAGGCAGTCCTTTCCAAATGCAAGACTGAATTAATTAAAGTCAGTCAGTAATACTTTACTCACCTGTTCTACTTGTAAGTTAGTCTTATCATAAAAGATGTAATCCAGACAATCTGCAAACTCGGCAGTGTAATTTGTAAAAGGAGGCGTTCCACATGCACTTGCTAAAGGAATGTTTTGCTCCAAACTTAAATCATTCACAGCTTCATCTTTATCTGAAATAAGAAAAATTGCGGTTAGTACCATGGTCACAAAACACATGTCTCAAATGCAAGGAAAATCCGGCGGCTTTATTTTGAGACGATCTTGGTGGCGGCTTGCGCCCGCGAGTATTTCCCGGCGGCACGCCTCTCTTCTCATTCAGTTGCCCGTTCACTAATTGTGAACGCTACATGCCGCGACTGTCGTGTTGCCGGCAAAATTATCCGACTCGCAACTTCTAAAGCCCGGGTATATAATAGTAATCTTTGGGCCCCGGTGTGTAGATAGCTAAACTTATTATCTATGCCAAAGTACATGTTAGGTAACTGTTTTTAATTAATTTGTATATTATTTTACTTACTAGATTTCCAGTCTGGCAAAGTACTTGGTGATTCACCAGTTGTGTACAACTGATATATGCCACATGATGGGACACTATTGAAGTCACCACTAAGTATGACACTTATTCTTTTATGTGGATACTGAAATGGAAATAATTTATAACATGAATACGTATATCACTCAGAAAATGCAACAAACATGTGACACTAAAGGATGCATTTTATTTGTACTGTAAGAACACCAAGAGCATTAGATAATAAAAATAACTTATCACATGGCACCCATGCATATTAATATTGAAGTCTAAAAGAGATGATATATAATATATAAAGGGACATAATACTTTCTGCTAAAAGCCATTGAAGATGTAACTAGGCTAGGGTTATCAAAATGTTCAAAAATATTTAGATAAATGAAGCCACATCATTCCTACCTTAATTCTCATATTCTTCTGAATATCCATTAACCAGTATATGACTATACCTCCTTGTAACAATCTTATATGGTCAGCATCAGGGTGGAAATATAAATGAGTGTTGCCAACTATGAGAATCTCATCAGGATTGTCAACTGACTGTAGGAATGTAGCGCTTGATATTGTAGATCTATCTAACAATCGTTCTGTTAGAGGTTTATTATTTTTAATCTTAGCCCAAATTGACATCAGACAGTCTTTAGTTTGAACAGCTTCAGCCAACACAATACTTTCATCTCCTAAACATCTGAAAAAGCGTAAAATTGATTTTGTATAAACACGTAAGTTTGGTCACAGATAATACCACAGAACAGAAAAAACAGTGGAAGTGCAATGTAGTAAAATTACTATGCGAACCGTTGTCGCCAAACTCACACAAATAAACTGATAATCATATAATGCACTACAAATACACCAATCGTTTGATTTGTCGTTTTAATTTTAGTCAAAACAAGCATAAGTCACAGATCCTACATCAAGAAAGAAATCTTCACACTCTTTAAATATGATTTATTTTTCGTCAGTGCAGAAAGTATTTACGACGTTTTGTAATCTAAAGTCAAACTAGATTCTATTGCCAAGTAAATGCCGCTACCCGACCATAGATGGCGGTATTCTCAGTGGTTGCAATTATAAACTTTATTGCGTATGATGTAAGGTTGACATTCGTGTCATAGGTCGATATCTTCTGCTACTCAACCATGGAAGTAACATTACATTTTTAATAACATTATCAATATCGATAGATACCAGATTTCTTTATTCGAAAAAATAAACCTTGTTTGGAGTTAAGTAAAACTGTAGGATAAATGGTGTAGTATTGTGTAAACATAAAATATTCTATGTATAATAATCTATTACTTTTCGTTAGTCTCACTAAAACTCAAAAACGGCTTAATAAATCAACTTCTAAAACATGTTCAGAGCACATCGTGTTTGATTTGGATGGCAACCAATTAACTCTACCCGTTGCATCTATCCATTTCTCTTTGATGCTAGCTTCTTTGGGAAATCTAAAAATCAGAAGGATTTTTCATTTAGTGATTTCAAGAAATTGCTGCTCAAACAATCATTGTAATAATTATTATGCGTGCAATACAGCATACTTCCATTTTTTTTGGAAATATTTAATCCACCTAATATAAAAGAAAATATAGGTGCCTATTTTCTTTTATCGATCTATCTATAAAATCAATACCGACCTGACTACATCCCTAATTGAGTAGCGAAGAGCTTTCGAGAACGAAATAGTGAACACATTCAATCTAAAATAAACTTTATCTTAATCGAGTAAGGTTGATTTAAACTAGATGTTTTATTAAATTATTAGTAAATTTAAATTTACTAAGATTTTATTAGAAAACAAATAATATCATTTTTACCGATGATATGAAACAACTCCATTTTTAAGATTGTTTCTCCTACTATCATTTTTGCACTCCAAAATGGAACAAAACGGCATAGTTACGGAAAAATAAATTTGTTGCGAGAATAGCAACTCAACATGATGTTAGAACACGACTGGATGGAATCAGTTTTGCGTGGATGCGCTTATTAGTGACACGCGTGCCACGCCTACTTTGCATTTCCACTGTTTTTTCTGTTCCGTGGATAATAAAATACTAGAATAGTTTGCCGATGCATGCAAGCCTTATGGAGTTAGTGTATATTTAGCAAACTGTTATTAATATTATACCTACTTACTTAAATCTATCTCTTCTGTAAAAACAGGCCAACCCTTCTGCAACTTGTTTTCCCTTCCTATAAAATAAACCGTCTAAACCTTCAGAGCCCATAATAGGTGTCAAACAGTTGCGAAATATTTTACAATCCACTTCTTGAAGGCATATGAGATCACTGTTATATCCTGAAATATATAGAAGTATGAAAAGTTAGACAAATCTTTCAGCACATAAGGTCTATGGCAGTAGAATGGATGGATTGCATTTTCACTAACCATATTTAAAAAAAAATATTCTTCTTTTTAATTATATTATTGTTTAATAGGATGTGTTTTGTAATTAAAACAATATACATTACATAAACTTACCTAGTAATTCTTTCACAATGAGTTGTTTTCTATAATCAATGTGTAATGCATATGGGGGACAGTATGGATGCAGAACTGTTCTTGTGTAATCAGAGTCACAGTACAAATCTGCCAAAATGTTATATGATACACATCTGAAGCTGCAAACAAACAATAATATTTTTTAAAGTGTAGTGAGATAGATTTTTACAAGAAAAAAAGCACTGTGTGCTGTAGCACTTTTCATACCTTTTATGTTTCAATTTCTGTTGTGTAAACAAATGTCTAGTTTCAAATGGACAGTTCCCAGGTCCTGCTTCAATTACATTCTTGGATATAGTTTCTACAGCCGGACCAACCATACTTTCATTACCTAAAAGTTTGAAATTATTTGTAAAATATCACTAGGTACTACAAAAAATTTGAAAATAATTGACTTGTATTTATTAATTGTATATCGGTATACAATGCAAATATAAACACTCAATACTTGCCTGGTATACACTCAAACTTTAATTTCATTCCTACATCTTGTGTATTGGGAGTGTAAATGAATTTGTTGCCAGTAAGCTCCCATTGAATATGTTGCTCACTTACTGAATTTCCCTTTTCATTTAATGGCAATCCTTTATACCAATTGAAAGTACACTTGTCCTGGTTAGCATAC
The DNA here is from genome assembly GCA_948252205.1 of Orthosia incerta. Classification (NCBI taxonomy): domain Eukaryota; kingdom Metazoa; phylum Arthropoda; class Insecta; order Lepidoptera; family Noctuidae; genus Orthosia; species Orthosia incerta. Next base: position 15,196,287 of record OX411754.1, read on the forward strand.
TGGGTTTCGAAATTTTGTGGTTGAACTGGAAAACCAGCTAAAATGCTTTGTGGTAAGTTCATACTGACTACCCATGGAGAATTAAAAACTACTTCATAGAAACTATCTGACATTTTTAATTTTACTGGGCCTTTCATAGTAAAAAGATCATTACAAGTACTATTTTCATTGATCAACATATTGTTCGAATCAGAAAGTTCTATCTGAAGCTCTCCATTATCCTCACTAGCTTTTTTCTTCTTATTGCCTTTGTCTATAACTTTTTGAATGTTGGTTTTCATGCGAGTTACCAAAACCTGCAAGCTTTCTGATGGTTTTCGGCTAAAATTAAATTGCCTTGCGGAGCCTTTAACATCAAATAAAAAAGTAATATCAACTTTGTCTTCCTGCTGTATGTATCTAAAATAGCACTTATTAGTATTCATTGTTTTCGAAAGCGAAATAACCGTAGAGTAAAATTTGTTTCTTAAGTTATGAAATCGAAATAGCATAATATAATAACCTATGATTAATAATATAACCTCAGAAAAAATTGTCAACAAATCAAAGCATCAAAAATTTGACTGATTGACTGTTTTTTTTTTTTTTTTTTTTTTTAATTTTGGCAAGTCGCTATTTGCGCAATGCCACATACAAAAACAGGGAAACTTGGTAGTAAAATATAATTTAATTTAGGATACGGAATTTGGATGGATATTGGACGGGATTATTAAGAACGAAATTATAAATAAAATAACTATTAAATACGTATTTTATTAAGAGTGATAAATGAAGATAGCGCAATGCCACATACAAAAACGGGGAAACTTGGTAGTAAATATAATTTAATTTAGGATACGGAATTTGGATGGATATTGGACGGGATTATTAAGAACGAAATTATAAATAAAATAACTATTAAATACGTATTTTATTAAGAGTGATAAATGAAGATAAATACATGTATATTTTAAAATCATTAGATGCGGTAAGACTGGAAGCCGACCCCAATATAGTTGGGAAAAGGCTAGGCAGATGATGATTAGATGCAAGTAAAACAGAGATAGACGTAGGAAAAGGAATGCTATAACAAAGTAAAGATGATATAAAAGGATCATGGTTAAGTAGAGGACAGGAAAAGAAAATGTGGTTTAAATCACCCACCTCTCCACAATCGCACAGGTCGCTAGAAACGATCTGCAATCGTGCAAGGTGGACTCGGGAACAGTTATGACCCAACCTCATGCGAATAAGGCAACTGGTAGCAGCCTTACCGGAGTTAAATTTCGAAAACCATGGTTTTTTGGGAATACATGTCTGAATACGTGAATAATAATTTCCTTTGGTAACGCTGCTATCCGCCCAAAACTTGCTCCAAGCTTCCCAAAGAAAGTTAATAGGCAGATTCGCCAAGTCGTGGCAAAAATTGATGTAGGGAAACAAATCACCGCAGTCTACCGCTTCATTAGCCAGGCGATCGGCTTTAACATTTCCCGTGATATTACTATGGCCAGGTATCCAAGCGAAAGAAATTTGAAGACCGAGTTTTACGCATTTATACAAAAGGCTTCTAATGAACATAACTATAGGAAATATTGGTTTACATTTAAAAGGATTTCTTTTAATGGCTTGCAATGCACTTAAAGCGTCAGTAAATATTACTGTTTTTCCCAATTTCATGATGTAAATATATTCTAAGGCTTTGAACAGACCATAACATTCGCCAGTAAACACTGATGACTCAGGAGGAAGTTTAATTTTTTGCACTATATTGTATTGAGAGTGAAAAACTCCAACTCCAACAATTCCTAAAGAAGAGTGCTTAGAGGCGTCCGTATAAATATGATGCCAACTCTCCCAATGCAAGTCTTTGGAAAAGTTAAATAACTCTTTTACGAAATCATCGTGTTTATTAATACCTAAATTCAAGATAACATCCGGAGTGAGCACCAATGATTCATATGAATGATTAAAGAGTGGATATGTAAGTGACTGGTAAATAGGAGCTTGCATAGCTATAAACTTTTTATAACTTACAACAAGACAGGGAAGAGATTTGTGAGACCAATAGTTAGAAGAATTGGTTTCATCTAAAAGTGACTGAAGTTTTGCACGTAAAGGATGGTTGGAAAATTGTAACGAGCGGAATAGAAATTTGTCGGAAAGATACTGACGTCGAAGAGAAAGAGGAGGATCTACAGTTTCAACCTGTAGGGCATTTATTGGGCTTGATTTCATAGCTCCCGTCACTATTCGTAATGCTTTGGACTGGATACTATCCAATTTCTTTTATGCGGCCGAATTACCAGGTTCTAATAAAAATGTTCCATAATCAAGCACACTTCTAACTATTGCATTATAGATTAATTTTAATGAAAAGGAATGGGCACCCCACCAAACCCCTGATAAACATCTTAATATATTTAATCTTTGTTCACACCTTGCCGCTATATACTCACAGTGTGGAATCCCAGATAGTTTACTATCCAAAATCACACCTAAAAATTTTACCGAAGTTTTTACAGGAATGGAAGCATTATCATAATATACAAAAACAGGAGGAGGAAAGCGCATTCTAGAAAAAAGCACAACTGTACTTTTGGAAGTAGATAGCTCAAGACCATTGATGTCCAACCATTTTTTTAAAAGTCCAAGGGCCGAAGTCATTGTATTGCAAGCCGCTGCAATAGAGCTATGAGGGCAATATAAAAGAAGATCATCAGCGTATTGAAGCACTTTTACTTGATTGTTCAAAGAGGATTCAAGATCATAAGTGTAGATGTCATATAATAAAGGACTAAGAACTGATCCTTGAGGGAGGCCTTTCCACACGAGTCTAGATTCACACCTAGAATCCTCGAGTGTAAGATTTATACACCTCTCAGATAAAATATTTAAAATGAAGTTTGTGAGAAAAATAGGCACATCTAGCTCCTGAAGTTTATATTTTAATGTTGATATTTCCACATTATCATAAGCAGAAGTTATATCTAGAAAAGCAGAAACTACGGAATTATTCGAAGAGAATGCTAACCTTATATCAGTGACAAAGATACTCAAATTATCTAAAGTACTTTTACCTCGCCTAAAACCAAATTGACTGTCGCTAAGTAGTTTCCTGTTTTCTAAATGCCATTCTAACCTATTTTTAACTAAATGTTCTGTGATTTTTAACATTACTGAAGACAAAGCTATAGGTCGGTAGGATGTGCTGCTAGATGGATTTTTGTTAGGTTTGAGTATCGGTAGAATGTCTTGGGATTTCCAGGAATTGGGAATATTTCCGGTTAACATAATTTTATTTATTAAATCCAAGAAGTACAAAAGAGATAGATCACTCATGTTTGACAAAAAGGAATAAGGAATTCCATCCGAACCTGGTGCAGAGTCCTTAATATGACATAAAACACCTTTAAGCTCTTCGAGGGTAAATATATTATTTAATTCACAAAGAGAATCCACCATTGAACGGGGAATGGAATAGGTAGTAAAATTTTCTGGGACATATGCGGGAGCCAACTTATCTAAAAAAATATTTACTAACTGAGATGGAAGAAATGCTCTCGATGGTTCTGTGAATGCTGATCTAAACCTTCTGATATTGCGCCAAACAACAGATGGTTGAACATCTGGAGAAATAGAGAAGCAAAAAAATGATCTCCAACTTTCAAATTTCTTTTTTTTAAATAGTTTTTTAGTTTCTGAAAGCTGAAACTATTACGCTCAAAATGTTGAAATTTTCTTCGGTAGAATTTTCAAGATAATTTAGTTCACACTGCTTCCTTTGTAATATTGCATCTGTGCAATCTTTGTCCCACCATGGTGGAGAAGGAATTTTATTTTTTAACGATTTCATTGGAAAGAGTTTATCGGCTGTTTTTATCATGGCTTTGGATAAAGCATCGGCACAGGACTGTTCACTACCATATTTAATTTCAGGAAGAACAGAAACTATTTCATCTAAGTGTTCCCTATAATTATGCCAGTTAACGTCCGCCAGTTTGTACTTCAACCGCGGAGGGCGATTGGAATAAGGTTTTTGACTGTGAGGAAATGTTAAGACTATAGGGAAATGATCGCTACCATAAGTGGAAAGCATAACTTCCCAACTCAAACGCGAAGCTAATTTATCCGTGCATAATGACAAGTCAGGTGCACTAACACCTTCATTTGGAGAAGTGCGTCTAGTTGGGGACCCAGTGTTTAATATACAAAGATTGAGGTTATCTACAATATCTATTAAAGTGCTACCATAGTTATTTGTTGACGAACTGCCCCAGACTTCATGCTGGCAATTAAAATCTCCTAAAACTATAAATGGCTTAGGAAGAATAGAAAAAATATTTACAATTTCATTAAAAATTACAGCAGATGGACGGGGTATATATACAGAAACAAAACAAATATTATCTACAACTGCTGCAATAACAAAAAAATCATTATTATGAGGTGGAATTGTGAAAAATGAAAATGAATGATGATGTTTGATGAGTAAAGCGACGCCGCCATACCCATCAGAGCGGTCTTCTCTAAGACAAGCATAACCAGGGATCTTGAACAAAGACCCTGGTTTAAGCCATGTCTCTTGAAGAGCAAAAACATAAGGTTTATATTTATTTACAAGATATATTATATCAGATTTTTTACTAATTGCGCTTCGGCAATTCCATTGGAATACTTTGGCTTTGTTGTCCATTATTAATATTAGATTCATTAACTGCGTTCAATACAGTGGCAGCGATGGACGGTGAAAGATGATGAGTTTGAGTTAGTGATTTTATTAAAGCAATGATTAATTCACTTACAGATACGGCAGACAAGTCATCTCTAGGGATGAGAGCACAGCCATCTTTTGATTGAGGCAAGCCCTTGACAAGTTCCTGATGGAATTGCTGATCATAACCTTTAGAAAAGTGAGGTGGGGAGCGAGGTTTAATAAAAACTGTTTTTTTATGTGATGAAGTTTTATTTTGTTTTGAAGGAGAGTAATCCTGAGGAACAGAAGCATTTATATGGCTTGAAATTGAGGGTGAGGATAGTAAGGCATCAGCATATGATATTTTTGAAATTGTGGGATGTAGCTTTGAAGCTTCAGCATATGAGATGCAAGATTTGGCCATTGATTCCTTAATGTTCTTCTGTCTCTCATACTCTAAACATTTTTTACTTGTAGCCTCATGAAATCCTTTGCATAGACAACAAGATAAATTGTCCCCAGAGACAGTACACCCATCCCCAGAGTGATCTTGACCACACCTAAAGCATCTAGGTTTAGCCCTACACTGATTTTTCATATGGCCATATCTGCAACAATTAAAGCACTGGATTGTTGGGTAAATATAGAGGTCCACAGAAAGTGCTGTATAGCACATATAGACGCGCTTAGGAAGAATTTGCCCATCAAATGTCAAAATTACTGTTTCAGTATTTTTAAACTGAGGCTTATCCTCTACTAAAATTTTCCTTTTTATTCTCCTCAACTTCAATATCCTCCCACAACCAATTGGGACAGAGATGTTATCCATGATTTCATCATCCGCCCACTCCATGGGTACGCCTCTGACGACACCCATGCGAGTGACGGAAAATGATGGAATAAAAGCTTTGTACTTCTCTTTTTCCAAAAACTTGCTAGAAATAAAAGAGTTGGCATCTTGATATTTAGAGAAAGATATTACAAGTCTGTTACGGCCTATTTTCTTAAGACTACCATTAACAATATTATTAAAAGAATTCCTTTTTAAAAATCGCCCAAAAGAGATCGGATTTAAATATATATTTTCGTTGGAAGCGGATTGTTCTCTTTGAATATGGACTAAAAACGGAGCCGCATCCGAGGAATTATATAAAAGTCTAGAAACTGGTTGATGCGATGACACGTTCATCCCATCAACTCCAACCCTCAATGGAGAAGTAAGTGGAAGATCCTTGGTTTCAGTCTCCATTTCCACCTCGCCACAGTCACAATCATTATGGCGTTTCCCGCCACTTTTACGCCTTTTTTTGTTGCAATGTTTGCAAATTGTGGGCCGAGCAGAAACCCTTTTACGCTTGGAATTATTAGTTAAACTTACTGAACCATCAGTATCAACACTAGTGTCATTATTAGAGATTGTAACATAATGACCAATCTCTGAAGGTGGTGTTCCTCCGGGGTCGTCCGGAGGATCCATGGCTAACAACTATAAATAGAAATAAAAACACTTACCAAATATAATAACAACACTAAAACTAACTAAAGTACTAAATAATAAGATAAAATATATACAAAAACTTAATCCAATCCAATATTATTAATTAATTTATGAAACGATCGAAAAAACCACGTCCGCCAAATTTGAGGTTTCCCGCGCTTCCGATTGACTGTTCTCTATTCTATAAACAATTTTTTTGGGATTTGAATGACCTGGCTACTAAGGCTGGCTTTAAGGTAGCCGCAAGCGTTTGGTTTCCGATTTATGTTTCCTAATACGGCATTTATAGTGTTAACACACGTACGGATTTGGTCCGGCCGGACTAACCCCTCCCACAAATCCGTGGTCCGGCCGGACCACGGATTTGTTTTTGTTTTTTGCCGACTCAAACGATTTGTTATTTAGTAAAGAAACGAACGTCATGTATTTTTCGCGAAAAGATTATTTATTTTATTTTTACAATCTCTTTAACAAAAATTGTATTTTCTAGTAATTAGAATAAACATTGTTTTGCATTACAAATACAATATATTTTGGAGGTGTTGGCAAAAAAGATATCAAGTCAGCCTACAAAGCAAGCTTCGCTTCAATTTTGGACTTCAATTTAGGGCTTGGTTTAATCAATGAAAATGCGTAATAAATACACATGTATTCATTGTACGTTTTCTCGTACCTAGCTAGTGTGCCACTTATATACACAATTTAATTTAGAATACCACATTTTACCTCGGTCAGTCTCAGTCGTAGTTACGCAGTAGAGTATTTACCCTTACTAAGAGGAATAGAGGTAGAGAGAGCGAGTGAGTGAGCCTATAGACATATTAAATAGTCTCGCTAAAACTCAAAAACGTCTTAATAAATCAACTTCTAAAACATGTTCAGAGCATATCGTGTTTGATTTGGATGGCATCCAATTAACTCTACCCGTTGCATCTATCCATTTCTCTTTGACGCTAGCTTCTTTGGGAAATCTACAAATCAGAAGGATTTTTCATTTAGTGATTTCAAGAAATTGCTGCACAAACAATCATTGTAATAATTATTATGCGTGCAATACAGCATACTTCCATTTTTTTTGAAATATTTTATCCACCTAAAGAAAATATAGGTGCCTATTTTCTTTTATCGATATCTATCTATAAAATCAATACCCGGCCCGACTACATCCCTAATTGAGTAGAGAAGAACTTTCGAGAACGAAATAGTGAAGACATTCAATCCAAAATAAACTTTATTTTAATCGCGTAAGGTTGATTTTAACTAGACGTTTTATTAAATTTACTAAGATTTTATTAGAAAACTAATAAAATCGTTTTTACCGATGATACGAAACAACTCCATTTTTAAGATTCTTTCTCCTACTATCATTTTTGCACTCCAAAATGGAACAAAATGGCATAGTTACGGAAAAATTAATTAGTCGCGAGACTAGCAACTCGATGCGATGTTAGAACACGACTGGAATCAGTTTTGCGTGGATGCGCTTATTAGTGACACGCGTGCCACGCCTACTTTGCATTTCCACTGTTTTTTCTGTTCCGTGGGGGCATCGCAATCACACAGGGTATCAGACGGGTCTATAAAACCCCATTTTGCCAAATTGTGTTTACCGCGGCCTACTTGGGTGCGCAAACGATTAAGTGCTTTTCATATAGGCCACTGCAGTTCACGTCCAGGTGGCAGGTGTTACTGGTTTCAAGAAGACGGGTGGTGGTGGGTGGGCTTCTCTCCACAACCTGCTTCTCACTATAGGCGGTGGGTCTTGGATGGCCCGTGTGCATCGAAGGAAACTCTTCCGACTCTTAAGTCTACCCGGGGATGTAGTGTGATTGTAGAGAGTGTCTCGGGAATCGGATTCTTGATATTTTTTCTCAGGCGCACATGCGACATCCCTTCGTACTATTGGAGGTACAATGCCAGCCAATGGGTATAGTTTTTTGAGCGGAGTCGGTTTAAGGCAACCTGATATTATTCAGCACGTCTCGTTTAGGGCGATGTCAACTTGCTTAGCATGTGCGGATCGGTGCCACACAGGACACGCGAATTGTGTTAATCACGGAACACACACACATTAATAATACAAAAATTAAACAACCATTTGACAGCAAGACTACCACGACGAACACAACCACAAAATTCGTCACATAATATGGCGAATATGGCACAACTGTCATAATAAAATGTTGCCATAATGAGCAACAACCAATGAGGAAGGAAAATCTATGGAAACGGCCTATTCTACTATATGAAGAATAGTTATACACATATCTATCAAATCGACACACGCATGTCAAAAAGCGTTTTGTCTCTTTTTAACTAACCAAGAACTACATATGAAAAGAGAGACATCTAAATGTTTGTCAAGGACTAAACTTGGTAACACTTTTGTGTGACGTCAAAATCATGTCTATGCGTGGCCGGTCGCCATGTTGATTACCGAGTAAAATTGGTAGTTGTGTGCTGTTTATGTACGTTTATCTGTGTAGTTGTGCTGTCAAACAGTTGCAAATGGCCTACCTCATTGGCCAATGGGCAGCCATCTTAAGTTCCCGATTTATGTAGGTATCACGCTAATTTCGTAGGTATGGCAAGTCCATAGGTTTATAAGTCAGTGGCAACAACTGAAATATTGTTATCTCTTTTGTCAAATACGATTACTATATTAGAAAGAATGAAACAAAACGATGTTTCACATTCTGTATCGTATTTCACTCATATTTGTATAAGCTAATGTATGTATAGAACATCGCGGCGCCTCCACGTTTTGCCTAATGGAGTGAGCCACCGCTACCTGCCTGCTGTATGTTTTAAGACAAGCTCCAGGCTCTTCTAGCCTAAAAAAAATACATGGACAGGGCAGGCACAGGCAAAAGCAGAATAGACCAGATATGGCTGTCAGAATTCTGATTAGGATTACCCATTGATTAAGATCACACTTATTACAATTAATATAGGTAATACCTAACAACATTCATTATTATTTGTTATGTAAAATGCGTTAATAAGGCATATTTATTTTTATAATTACTTTACTTTGTTTTAGCGATTATTTGATAAAAGAGAAACCACTTAATAGGCTTAACACGCATTGTAATTTTTATTCGCGCGAATAAAATTTGCGCAATTTTTTGTGGTATTATTTCTGCGCGATTTTTTTACATTGCGGCGCGTGCAGCTTCATACAATTCAATAGGTCGCAGAATGGATGGAAAAAATCGCAGTGCGTGCTAAGCCTTAATCTGGCGAGAAATGGCAACATTGTTTGTCAACGTGTCAATGCGATTTGTACGCGTTGCATGTTAGTTGTTGCCAACACTGTTCACACTCAGTGCTCTACTTTGTACTTGCGAGAGTTAAATAGCAAGCGTAACAGACATCGTTACATATTGTGTGTGTTTCTTAATTAAAACAGACAAGTTTTGAACATGGTGTGTATAATTTATATTTGTAGATATTATCGGTGTACGAGGAGACGTGTTCATGGACTTAATCCTTGGTATTTTGTTTTCAGCCTGCTTCCCCGAGCTCGACGAATGTAGGATCTGGTGGTCGCTCACCAAGCAAGGCAACTACAGCACCAAGATCATCCAGTGGTAGCACAGTTCGCCAACGTAAAACCACAACCACTACCACAGCTGCCAGAAATCGCAGCACAGGCGCCGGATCTGGTGGCATGTGGCGATTCTACACTGATGATTCTCCTGGCGTTAAAGTGTAAGTTACTGTTTGGTATAACAAATGAAAGTCATATCTTTGTGTGTCCAAACAAAATCGAAGGATTCTTACCTTTTCTCATTCTAAATTGGAAGCATTTTACTAAAAAAAGCTAAGACTAGCACAAAACTTATTTGTTTATCATGATATTAACAGTTACTCCTACTCTCTACTACAAATAAATTGAATAAAAATTAAATTGCTCAAGTACCAGTTACTTACTATTGCTTTTTATTTTCAGGGGTCCAGTTCCAGTTTTAGTAATGTCTCTGCTCTTTATTGCGTCAGTGTTTATGCTTCACATTTGGGGTAAATACACAAGGGCGTAATTTTCCATACACTTATTAAATATAATTTGTCTGTTCTGAGTAAGAGTGAAAGTACTAAATGATTGTTATGGAGTTGGGTGTTAAGATATGATTCTAATAAATTATGTAATTTAATCTTATTTACACTTACAAGTTAATTTTATTTTTTATTACCCTGATATTCCTTATTTAATAAATATCTTAACTGATAATAAGAGCCTGAATTTTGTGAGTTTCTTAAGATGTGTAGGTGGCGGGTAATCTCTGGAACCACTACACCTAATTGAAAAATCTTTCACCATTTGAAAGGTACATTTGCCAGACTGTCCTAAGCTATAAATTATTATGACCAAGCCAGCAGCCACTAGATGCCTAATCTATACCAATATTATAAAGAGGAAAGATTCTTTTGTTTGTACCAAATAGGCTCTCCGAAACTACTGGACTGATTTAAAAAATTCTTTCTCCTATGAAAAGCTATAAGTAACATAGGCTATAATTTTGACGGGAGTGAAGCCCAGCTAGTAATTTATAATTGGTTGATGGACTGTGCCTAATTACGTATTAATTGCTGACATAACAAAAAAAAACCAGATAAGTGCAAGTCAGACTTGAGCACTGAGGGTCCCATAAAAATAGCTACATTCACCAACATATTTGGTAAAAATACTGAAGTTCATAAACAATGAAAGCACCGAACATTACTCTAACGTAAAGTTTTTTTTTCCAAGACCTTTTATAAGCTAAGGTCGACTATTATTCGTAAACTTGTAAAGCCTACTTAGCTGTGATCATTTTCCTTTTAATTTCGTTATATATACTAATGCCGTGAATTTTTCACATATCCAACTTGACTCTAATAAGAATTAGCAATTTAGAGCTTAATTTTACGCAAACGGATGCCTGAATCGAAAAATGGTTTTCACAGAAAAGTAATATTTTTGAATGGCATATCCAACGATACCCCCCACTATGAGATAGACATCACCACGTTACGTGCACAGGAGGTATCATATATGTTTTTATTGTACATGATTTAATTTTACCACTTTGTCGGAGTGATTAATATGTAAAGATATCCATGCCAAATTATAGCTTTCTAGTACAAAGAGTCTCTGAGCTAATATGCGGAAGGACAGACATGGCGACACCATAAGGGTTCCATAATGACTACGGAAGCCTAAAAAGTTATGCTGCTATTAGGTATGTCACACGCACAAGCCACGGATCTCTGCTGTTTTTCTATGAGATAAACTACTGCGCAGCCATTGTAGCCAACTTCAGGGCGGCCCAGAAATTAGGCGAGAACTATATCTCGGCATATTTAGTTCTAGGTTACCTATGCCAGTTTCCTTACGATGTTTTCATTCATCTTTGAGAGCAATGGTAACTGGTGACGAGATAAATCGGAAATGGATAAAAAATAAATGCTTAATTAACTAGGTACCTACAATTTGAAGCGAATTACCAATCCATTGTTTCATATTTTAAATTATTTTGCTCGACAGCGTAAATAACGTACCTAATTCATCAATTAGGTATACGTTATTTACCTTGTCGAGCATCATTATTTTGAATAGCCAAATAACTGTTCATACAAAAAAATACAAACGGTTTCCAAAAAAAAAAATGTTACAAAGTGAAAAATAACTTCAATTTCGGTAGTCGGTGGTGTCAAAAGACAAAGAAACAAAAACAGGAACACCGACTTTTTTACTTTATATAAAACGGTACCTACATAAGCAGTTATAGAACTTGCTTATGTAGGTACCGTTTTATATAAAGTGCATTAAACGTACCTTACTATAGAGTAAGGTACGTTTAATGCACAAAGTTATGCCAGAATAGATTACATGAATAACATAAAACTTGAACATAACCGGTGAAATGAGAGTGTAGGGTAGGCACCAGGGTCAACTGTACACACTGCATATCCACTTAGAGCGAACCGGCGTGATTTTATGTTATGAAATTGCGTAAACAATAAAGAGACAATATGCGATTGCAGCAATCCCGAGAGTTTTGCCATTGTTAATTGAAGAGTTATGTTGTAGGTATGTCTCCGAAATCCATCATCAGACCACATGGGAAGCACCAGCTTTCAAAATCTGAAGAATCATCACACTATATTTATTTATTTAAAGTTTATGTACAATGGTGATACATAGGCGGACTTTGCAGCAAAGCATTCTCTACCAGTCAACCTTTGGGTTAAAAAAGAACACAACAGTGGTAGGGGTACAAAAGATATATATATATATATGAACAATAATTAAGGCGGATATTAATAAACTATCTAACTAATAAAATACATAAATAATTTCTAAAACAATAGACTAATAAATATTATAATAAATATCATATTCTAAATGAAACAGAATCTGTTCACCTAGTAAAAAGTTCTGAAGTGACCCATAAAAAAAACCTGCCAAGTGCGAGTCGGACTCGCGCACGAAGGGTTCCGTACCATTATCGGAAATGACGGCAAAAAAATCTCGTTTGTTGTATGGGAGCCCCACTTAAATATTTATTTTATTTTGTTCTTAGTACCTATTTGTTGTTATAGCGGCAAAAGAAATACATCATCTGTGAAAATTTCAACTGCCTGACTATCACGGTTCATGAGATACAGCCTGGTGACAGTCAGACAGACAGACGGACCGCGGAGTCTTAGTAATAGGGTCCCGTTTTTACCCTTTGGTTACGGAACCCTAAAAACGGTCGAATTGATATCCTCCTAATGGCTAGTTTTTGTAGAAGAAGTTTAATTATCCACAAATGGTTTAATATAATTATTGTGTGTGCATTACCCCAGCCAGAAAATGTCGAAAGTCGTCAATCTAAGTGCAATAGATAATTAGTGCAATTTCCGTAATTGGTAAGCAGATTTATAAATTTGATAAGCTGATAGGTTTTTAATTATTTGATAAAACAGTTCGGGCTGGCGTAACGTTACCGCAGTCAGATCTTTTGTTTTCTAACGGGTATGTTGAAATAAATGTTATCGAAATAATTAGATATCAATCGCACGCTGCTGTTTTGGTAGAGTGTGACAGCACTTTTGACTCCTAACTGTACCTAGTTAGTAGGTAGTTCAAACTCAGGAACAGCAGGATCACACATCCTACCATTGACTGTCGGCTAGGTACTTCACCACAACCCTGCTGACCTCCACATCCGCAACCTAGTTACCGGTTAGACTGGTTGTCAGACCTTCGGGCTTCGACTCACAAATATTACTATGTAATAACAGCCGGGACCAACAACGGTACGGAGGAGTCTCGGTAATTATTGGAGGGTTACCCATCTACGTACCGATATCAGCAAGCGTTGCAAAAAATATGTGTTGCTGGCGCATGTCGAAAATTATTAGGATTAAATAATATCCTTTGTCCTAATTCAGGTCATGGTTTACCCATAGGGCGCCAAACGTCGACCAAACCTGCATCCTAATTGCGTTACTTGAAAGCCAAAGCGTTCGTTGCTTGCATTCATTGCTTTATAAAAATTATGTTAAAAAATCCGTCTACTCAACATCGTAATGAATACTGTTCAGTTTCAAAATGAAAGAGAACGCGCGTGCGTGTTGCTGTTCATCCGCAACATGCTGTTCATCCGTTGAGGCATGATTAATTAACAAAAATCTAAGCATATTAGAATGTCACATTCATAATATTTATTATGATTAGAAAAATAGGTAAGTAGGTATTGGATGTAGCCAAATGAGTAATCATAAGACTGCAAACCAATAGCTCATTCCTGTTTGTACGACGTAATACAATGGACATATCAATAAAAAGAAAAGTTAAAAAATACAATGATTTTATTTTGATTAATTAATATTATTCTATTCTTAAAAATAATTACAAAAAATAATCTTATACTTAAGACACAATAATTATAAATGAGAAAAAACTATTTACAATATCAGCCTTATTTTGAATTTTCAATAATATTGCATAGTAATCTCAATGCTTAATTAAAATAAAAATATAATTGCCTAAAGTTACCGCCAGATAACAAAGAAATAAAAGTCACACCTGTCTACCAATGTATTTCAATATTTCAAAACAATACGAAAAAAATGTAAGGGCTGTGTCGCTAACACGATCAAAACAAACGTATCGCGTTAAGGGGCGTCCGTGACCCTTTCACTTTGCATTCAGTATTATAATGAGTTATTTGTAATGTATTAATTAGATTTTACGATTTAAACGGATTAAATGGTTCTACGCCTATAGGTACATGTCGGATCAATAAGTTAAATTTTTTTATAACTGGCGGCGACCTTAATTGTTGCAGCAGCCTAATGGACGGCGGGAAAAAAAAATATAAGCTGCAAATAAGAAAATTTACAAATTAATTTGCAGTTTACACATATGCTTCAACTCTTCGACCCTTAATTTTATCGAAAAATTGGCGCCAGGAAACTAGTGTTTTTCCTGACCAAATCCAAAAACTGGAAGTTATTCCAACTATCATAGTCATTAAGTACTTGATCATGAACATTTCAAACTTGGGTCTGTCTGTTTCTCTACGTGTGAAAGGGCATGGAATAGAATACAAAGGAATAGAACACATATCTCGGTGCCAAGTTACCATCCAATCATCAAAATTTGCTTGCTCATAGAAAAGACATGCAATCACTATTAATGCTGGCACCGTGTATAAAACACCAAATACACCAATACGAATCATTAATTTCTCTAGTTTGTCTGTTTTTGTTCCATCATGTTTCATAACAGTTCTGATACGGAATAGCGAAACAAAGCCAGCAAGTAAGAAAATTGTTCCAAGAACTAAATAGACACAAAGTGGTGCTAAAACAAATCCTCGTAGTGCTTCAGCATCCCAAAGTCCGACATAGCAAACACCAGAGAGAACATCACCTGAAAAAAGAAAACATATATATAAACTTTCCATTAAAATAACAACTGTTAATATGGTCATATCTACAAAACTAAGCAAATTACTAAGTGGCCTT
Organism: Orthosia incerta; assembly: GCA_948252205.1. Lineage (NCBI taxonomy): Eukaryota > Metazoa > Arthropoda > Insecta > Lepidoptera > Noctuidae > Orthosia > Orthosia incerta. The sequence continues at coordinate 15,211,466 of OX411754.1, forward strand.
GAAAGTTGCATTTATTTAGGTCCAGCTGGTGGCAAGTATTTCAGGCAGACTTGGACATGATCATGTAGACGTGTAATAGACAACAAATCAAGAAGTGGTGTTTGTTCTACTACAAATATTACAAAAAAAACAACTTCTAACTTTTCTATTTATGAAATGACTAGCGAACCGCCCCGGCTTTGCCCGTGGCAAATTATGCACAACCTTCCTTGTTTTGTCACTCTTTTTATTGCTGAAAACTGCATGAAAATCAGTCTGTTTTTGAGTTTATTGCATTCAGAAGCGGTGGGGGACTTTATTTTATAATATGTAGTGAAATCCATTAACCTGCAAAAGGACAGGAACAGGATGTTTTTTTTTTGTAATGCTATTTAAGTTTAAATTTGTTGTTCTGGTTCTGCATGAATTGATCTTCACCTAAAGAACATCTTTTATAATAGTACTAAGATAGGCTAATTAAGTTTAAGAGACTTACCATCAACTTTTCCCATGGCTAATATTGATATAGTTTTGATAGCAGGCACGGCCCACGCAGCTAAATGAAAGTACTGAGAATTTGCTTCAATAGCTTCATGTCCCCACTTGAGACCAGCAGCCAAAAACCATGTCAGAGTTAAAATAACCCACCAAATACTTGAGGCCATACTGAAGAAATAAACCACCATGAAAAGTATTGTGCAAGGTTCATGCTTAGTTCCCTGTGTTATTACTGATATGTTCGGCAATTTTGCGCCACTTATTGTTGTTGGGAAGGGGCCTTGGCAGCTTACACTGTCACCTGCACTCCAGCCCATGACATAAGCTGCTGCTACCATGAGGTAACATACTGACAGGAATATAATAGGTCTTTCTGGATACCTGAACCTGTCTGTGTCTATGAGAAAGGTCAAAACTGTGAACAGACAACTAACTGTACACATTGTTGCCCAGATACCAATCCATAATCGAGCAAAGTTTTTCTCATCATGACTGAAAAACATTCCAGTGCAAGGAGCCCCACAGTCATATTCGACTTTATCTCCAACTTTAAGTGAATACTCCAAGTCTAAGTTTTTAGGAACTTTAAATTGCACAGGACACACAAATCCATAGTCTTTCGCTCCATGAAGTTTTGTTGGATCTCTTTCATTGTTATTCTTAAAGTTTACTTTAGGAAGTTTTGTTTCAGTATGTTTTCGAGATTCATGAGTTATATTGTTATCACCAACACATATTACGTTTTCATCAGTAGCCACAGGAAACTTCGTGCACTCCAAATGTTCAGGCCAATGAAATCCAAAGGTTATCATAATCTCGTCACAATTTTGTTTTGCCGATTCACATAAATGTCGACAAGGAGGAATAGGCGTGTCTAATATTGTGCATACAGGTGCGTATACTGAACATAAAAAGAATTTCAGATCTGGTGAACAGTTGACTTTTATCAAAGGTGTAAACTGGTGAACTTCGGGGCCAGCATCTTCTTGTTTGGCGTGATTAAGTATGTTAGGAAATATCGTTTGATTATATCTAATTTGTTGACAAAACTGAATAGTTATTGGCTCACAACGACCATGGTGAGGCAATGTATCTCCGGGATAAACAGTAACACGTGAAGTTTCAGACGTCCCAACAAAATATGGACGTAGTTATGCGACAACGTTCCAATCCACAAGGTAGTCAAAATTGAGTTTATGAGCCCAAGCTAGGTATTTTGGATCGTTCTATCTAGTGCTGAAGACACTGACTCTCTTACGACAATAACTATTGAAATAATTAAGCGGTCTAAATGATAAAACGAACCAAAAGATCTAAATATAATCTTATAAAGTGACATTACATTTGGATCGTATTATTTTAATTCATTTTGGACTGAATGCAATTAAAATTAGGATCCAATCATCTTGAAACGTTTTAAAAATAACTAATTTTAAATCTTAAAACGTGACTTTCCATTTGGATCGTACTATTTTATTTCGATTCGGACTGAATAAAATAAAAATAATGATCCATTCAACTTGGAACGTTTTAAAAATAACAATTTTAAATCTTAAAAAGAGACAATTCATTTGGATCGTAATGTTTCATTTCGTTTTGGACTGAATAACATAAAAATAATGATCCATTCATCTTGTTATATTATTTTTTTTATTATCTATTTCTTCAAAACATTCCATGTACTTACTTTATAATGTGCACGATTTATTATTATTCATAATGGTAAAAGTAAACCTCTATCTGTGACCACAAACGCTGTAAAGTGTTCGAAACGTCAGGTTAAATAAAATGTTAATAAATCGCGAAATAATCCGTAAAAGTAGTTTCATTTAAATGTATCGTGTTCGCGTAAATAAAAGAACAATAAAAGTAAACGATTTAAAACGTGTATACTGGTAGGAACATACCTACAGTTATCTAATAATTAAACAATCCATCACTTTTGTATTTTTTATAATAAGGCCTTGTCTAAAATAGAAATTATACAACTAGGTAGCGAAATATTGTGGCAACTTGAAAAAAAAAATGTGTTATGGAGTCTGGAACGTTATCACTAAAATAATAAAGCTAAACAATAAAACGTTCCATTTTCATTTGAAACGTTTTATGAATAATCATTACACGGCTTACAATGAGACTCAGGACCCTTATCTTCCTGATTTGTAAATAAAATATGAAAATTAACAATGTTTCAAACTACATGAATGTACTGGGAAATTTGGACGTAGTTATGCGACAACGTTCCAATCCACACGCAGGTCGAACTGAGTAAATCGCGTTTTTGTAATTTTGTGGTACGCTTTTTTTTGGTAGCGAGTACAACTAAGTAGTATGTATTACATCAACTAAATAAATAAACATTATTTTACTATATACTTGTCATTAAAATGTATTAATATTTCTCATACAAATGATGAAGAAAATGCACTTGGAACGTTTTTAAAAAAAGGCTTTTTGTATGGAAGTAGCTTATAGCTTAATTTGCAAAAACGATCCAATATCTGAAAACTGGTATATTTTGGTAGTTAATATATATTTTTTCTAAAACATAAGTATAACAATGAAACAACATTATTAAAAAAATATTTATTAAGACGCCTGCGTACAGCGCGCGCTATCTCGTGTTATGACAAAATAAAATACGTTTTTGAGGTTGATGGAATCAAAGCATGGAAAATCATCACAATTTATTCATCATCTAGATCGAAATCCAGCTCCTTACCAAATCCATCGATATCGTCAATGGCGTCATTAGACGCTTTCAATGTTTTATAAAAACTAAGGCAATCAGCTGGAATAAACTTGTATACAGATCGTAAATCAGCCAATTTAGCTGGAGCAATGGGTTTCCCGTTAGCCCATAACTGTTTCAGATCAGATCTATGTATAGTCGAAATCTCTCCTTTTGTCGTTTTTTTAATGTTTAGTTCATTATAATCCTCATCAAGGGACGTTTTCATAAAAATAGAATATAATTTAGCTTTTTCAATCTTTATCTCCTTTGCCAGCAGCCAGTTCAGTTTACTTTTATCTGTGAATTTCTTACGATTTACTATTTTTTTCTCAATATCTTCAGTGCTATAAAAGTCATTTTTGTCCATTCTATATACTTGAAATGGTTTTTTTTTTCTAGCATTTTTCATAATTTCTATATATTCTTCAGCTGTATAAACACGTTGTTGCTTTTTAAGCGCTGTTTCAATTTTTGAAAAATCGGTATCGTTAGGTAAAAAACTATGCCCTGACTCAAGATACCGAAAAGTTATCGTTTTTAATGTAGAATGGGAGTCTAAGATAACCTTTAACATTAAAACAATTTTTATGTTTCGGTTCTGTCCACCGCAACAATCACTCCATAGTATGAGATGTTCTATAGTAGGAGGTAGTTTGTTTTCTATATAATTGGCAAGGCATGATCCTACTTCCTGAGCGCCTCTTCCGGCTTCACCTTCCACCCAAACATAACAGTGCCCTACATCATCTGATGCTGAATGTATACCGCTATTATATAGCCAAAGCTGACGTTTATAAAAAATTACGTTTGTCGGTATACGAGGCAAGGGCAAAGTTTTTTCGAAATCAAATGATAAGCATTCTATGTTTGGGGTATTTTGTGCAGTTTCAAAGTCGCATTTCATCTGTTCCCTCATTTTTTGTGCCTTCTCTAAGTGTAACGATTTCTCAGCCTCTACTTTTGTGTTTTCTGATCCACTAGTGTTTTGTAATTGCACCGCAAACAAATCACACTTATTGCAAGTGTCTTTTTTTAATGGTTTACACCTCAAATTAAAATTAGTCAAGAAAATTTTCTTTACAGTTTCAAGAGAGGCACATCTAGTGGATCAGAAAACACAAAAGTAGAGGCTGAGAAATCGTTACACTTAGAGAAGGCACAAAAAATGAGGGAACAGATGAAATGCGACTTTGAAACTGCACAAAATACCCCAAACATAGAATGCTTATCATTTGATCTCGAAAAAACTTTGCCCTTGCCTCGTATACCGACAAACGTAATTTTTTATAAACGTCAGCTTTGGCTATATAATAGCGGTATACATTCAGCATCAGATGATGTAGGGCACTGTTATGTTTGGGTGGAAGGTGAAGCCGGAAGAGGCGCTCAGGAAGTAGGATCATGCCTTGCCAATTATATAGAAAACAAACTACCTCCTACTATAGAACATCTCATACTATGGAGTGATTGTTGCGGTGGACAGAACCGAAACATAAAAATTGTTTTAATGTTAAAGGTTATCTTAGACTCCCATTCTACATTAAAAACGATAACTTTTCGGTATCTTGAGTCAGGGCATAGTTTTTTACCTAACGATACCGATTTTTCAAAAATTGAAACAGCGCTTAAAAAGCAACAACGTGTTTATACAGCTGAAGAATATATAGAAATTATGAAAAATGCTAGAAAAAAAAAACCATTTCAAGTATATAGAATGGACAAAAATGACTTTTATAGCACTGAAGATATTGAGAAAAAAATAGTAAATCGTAAGAAATTCACAGATAAAAGTAAACTGAACTGGCTGCTGGCAAAGGAGATAAAGATTGAAAAAGCTAAATTATATTCTATTTTTATGAAAACGTCCCTTGATGAGGATTATAATGAACTAAACATTAAAAAAACGACAAAAGGAGAGATTTCGACTATACATAGATCTGATCTGAAACAGTTATGGGCTAACGGGAAACCCATTGCTCCAGCTAAATTGGCTGATTTACGATCTGTATACAAGTTTATTCCAGCTGATTGCCTTAGTTTTTATAAAACATTGAAAGCGTCTAATGACGCCATTGACGATATCGATGGATTTGGTAAGGAGCTGGATTTCGATCTAGATGATGAATAAATTGTGATGATTTTCCATGCTTTGATTCCATCAACCTCAAAAACGTATTTTATTTTGTCATAACACGAGATAGCGCGCGCTGTACGCAGGCGTCTTAATAAATATTTTTTTAATAATGTTGTTTCATTGTTATACTTATGTTTTAGAAAAAATATATATTAACTACCAAAATATACCAGTTTTCAGATATTGGATCGTTTTTGCAAATTAAGCTATAAGCTACTTCCATACAAAAAGCCTTTTTTTAAAAACGTTCCAAGTGCATTTTCTTCATCATTTGTATGAGAAATATTAATACATTTTAATGACAAGTATATAGTAAAATAATGTTTATTTATTTAGTTGATGTAATACATACTACTTAGTTGTACTCGCTACCAAAAAAAAGCGTACCACAAAATTACAAAAACGCGATTTACTCAGTTCGACCTGCGTGTGGATTGGAACGTTGTCGCATAACTACGTCCATATATCACTAAAATAGTTAAAGCAACCTCCGCTTTTTCCATTATTATGGCTACCACTTTGTAAAACAATTATAAAAACCAAAATAATAACTTAAAACTGTAAGTACATCCCATCACAGATTATGAGTAATTAAGACTTTGTCTCCGCATTTTCGCAAAATGAGCGAATATTAATACAAATTATCAAATAAAATTGTTATCACAACAAAATGCATTGTCGCAAGCAAGTGTCGCAAGTCGCAACCACAAATAAAACTAGACCAGGACTAGCCATAACCAATAGCCAACCAGAGAATAGACAAAGACAAATAATGTTTTTTATTCTTGCCTGGCGTATTTTAAAGTAGATTCGCGGGTACAATATATACGGTGTATTTGCACTATTTGGCGACTGAAACCAAGTTTAGATCAGCCCCATTATTAAACACTGTTTTAAGAAGATCCGAGACGCCCCAGACTTTACTCATTCCTTTCTACACAAAAATGGTGTGATTGAGTGGTTAGCTGTGAGAGGCGAGTACACCGCACGACCACTCCGCGAGACGCGCCACTCCACTTGTCCTTATGCTTTAGAAAGGCTAGCAGTGGCAGGTGACAGAAGACTGCTAGCGGTCTCGCTCACAGACGAGTGGTGTCACACGTCGAAATGCCCGTACATTTTGTCATTTAACAATTAGATAACCATCATTTGATTGACTTCCATATTGAAAACGATATTTCGGCCTCTAGTTGTATATAATTCGTTGATAGCCAATCACCTAATTAATGGTCGCGTGTCTCGGTCTCGCGTCTCAGTCTAGCATCGCGTTCGTGCGGTGAGCTCGCACCTTTAATATTTACTAGGTATCTACTGATTTTTATACAACATTTGACGTGTCTGGTAGAAATTACTACCAATGGAAAATGTCTGGCAGTATTGATTTCTAATTTCTAACGTGGTTCTGTACAGCAGAAATCAGCTCGAATCATCATCATCATCATCATTTCAGCCGAAATACGTCCACTCCTGGACATAGGCCTCGCCCAGGCGTCGCCACATTGACAGATCCCGTGCGTCTCGCATCCAGCACCTTCCCGTAACCTTAGGTCATCGGTCTACCTAGTGGGAGGCCTTCCAACGTATCGTCTTCCGATTTGCGGTCGCCATTCCAGAACTTTTCGGCCCATCGGCCATCCGTTCTGCGAGCAATGTGCCCTGCCCACTGCCATTTAAGTTTCGCAATTTTTCGGGCTATGCGGTAACTTTGGTTCTCCTGCGGATATCCTCATTTCTGACATGATCACGCAAGGAAACGCCGAGCATAGCCCTTTCCCGAGCATAGCTCGAATACTTCATTAAAATAGCTGAAAATTGGCCATGGGCCCAATCTTGCAAAAAAGCTTACATTCAAAGTACATACTAACACTACTCAATCCAGCAATTTTTGTGTAGAAAGAATGAGTAAAGGCGTCTGGGATCTTTGTCCATGATCCAATCTGTGTTTATGTGTGTGATACATTCACTGACCTCTAACATACAAGTGTATTGTATAATAGAGGTCAGTAGATACATTGGATACATTGCTGTTATTTTCTTTTTTAATCCTCATCGGAGGAGTTTGGCTTTCCACATCTTGTACATTTGCCAGAGTCAAGTTATTTCTGATTTTGTCTCACATTTTCAGTCCTTCTATATGTTATTTTCTTTTTGTAGGTGAAATTATTAAGGCATAGCACGCAATTTTCCAGTTCCATGATGGAACTACTGATTTCCATAGGTCACAGAATGGACGGAAAAAATTCGCGCGATTTTTTTTGTACAGGGTGGGCCAGAAAGGCGTACGATTTTAAAAACACTCTTGCGTTTGTAACTTTAGAGGGGGGACTGCGCGGGTGGTGGAGTTAAGTAGCTCGGTTCTCGGAAATTTAGACGCGATGGACCACTTCACTGGAGCGCAACGTGCATTCTGTGTTAAACATTATTACAAAAATCGCGATTCGTACGCTATTGTTAAGCGTTTATTTTGGCGTGAGTTTGGATTACATGACCTAAATCAATCAACCTAAAAAGTAGAGTCTACTCCAATAACCCGGATACGATTAACCAATTGAAGACCAATATCCGCGAAGAAATGGCAGCTATTCCCCGTGCAATGTGCCAGCGAGTTTTTACCAATTTGAGGTTCAGATTCGAAGAATGTTTGCAGCGCGATGGTGCACACCTGGATGACGTTATTTTTAAGAAATGAATGACCCAGATGTCGATTTTTATAGAAATAAAAATTTGTATGTGAATTGTACTAAGTTTTTTCAATGATTTTTTCAAATTCGCTATTCTTTCTGGCCCACCCTGCACTATTTGAGCGCGATTTTTTTCCGCAATGCGTGCAGCTTCATACATTTCCATAGGTCACAGAATGGGCGGGCAAAAATTCGAGCGAATAAAAATCGCACTGCGTGCTATGCCTTAAGGTTGAAACATATTATTAACACCCAACCCGACGCCACGCCACCCGACGCCTTCTGACGCGTTGAAGTACTAATCCATCCCATATATTTAATATGGTCAGAAACACATAGTCAACACGCCATGTGACGACACGCAATCACACGCGGTAACACGCAGTCGGTTTGGATCAGCTTGTTGCCGGGAGAGGAGGCACACACGCCACCCGATGCTTCGCACACAGTGTGTTCCTCCAGTGTGTTAACACCCGACGCCACGCGTCAGTCAGTCGAGAGCATTCCTGGCATAAAGCTATGTTTTGTATGTTTTTATTTAAAATGTCGGATGAACAATTCATAGAATTAGTAAAATGGTACTCAGTATTATATGATATGAATTCAGGCCAATGCCGTGATTATAGTATTAGAAAAAATACTAGAAACGAAGCTATGACAATTATGATCAGTGGTGTCAACTTAGGTTAATTTACCCTAATTTAGAGTAAAGTTTCATCAGCACGGTCATTTTTAGGGTGCAAACTCGGTAATTTTTATGTTTTATGCTATTATAGAAATTATCAACTTATTTGAATCAAATTTTTGATTGGAAGCCGGTTGTATTTTTTACCCGACTGCCGAAGGAGGGTAATGCGTTTATAGTAAAAAGATTTAATTTTTCACTTTTTTGTGTGGCACATTACGGTACGGCACAGTTAGTGGTCAATTTCTATACTAATTTTACTTCTTGTATGTATGTTTGTTACTCAATCACGCCAGAACGGCTAAACGGAACTAGGTGAAATTTGGCAGACAGATAGATAATAGTAAGGAATAGAACACAGGCTACTTTTTAACTCGTTATAATGTTCCCTTGGGCGATAAAACACTTTTCACGTGGGCGAAGCCGCTGGCAGAAGCTAGTGTACAATAAATAGACATGCAATCCCTGGTGATTTGCTGTAATATTTTGAAGAGTTCTATTAGAGTAAAACCTCGCCCGCCCACCTTCTAAATTAGCACAAATCCGGGGAAACCCGGATAGGTGGCAACCCTATACTAAAGAAGCGTGTTGTAGCATCACGTGGGGTGTTGTATATGTGCTGCACGGTTCACGTCGGGTGGCGTCGGGTCGGGTTTCAATAGTATGTTTCCATCTTTATGGTTTGTTTTGATTTTGTTTTTGACAGTTTGACACTAGTGTTTGACACTTCAACTAAACCGCAGAGCACTGACTTATAAACCTATGGACTTGCCATACCTACGAAATTAGCGTGATACCTACATAAATCGGGAACTTAAGATGGCTGCCCATTGGCCAATGAGGTAGGCCATTTGCAACTGTTTGACAGCACAACTACACAGATAAACGTACATAAACAGCACACAACTACCAATTTTACTCGGTAATCAACATGGCGACCGGCCACGCATAGACATAATTTTGACGTCACACAAAAGTGTTACCAAGTTTAGTCCTTGACAAACATTTAGATGTCTCTCTTTTCATATGTAGTTCTTGGTTAGTTAAAAAGAGACAAAACGCTTTTTGACATGCGTGTGTCGATTTGATAGATATGTGTATAACTATTCTTCATATAGTAGAATAGGCCGTCTCCATAGATTTTCCTTCCTCATTGCCGCAGAGAAACTAACGAAATGAAAAAAAAAAGCGCGGGAATTGTCGAATTTGGCGGTCGTGATTTTTCTTTCGGATTTTTTAAATAACACAAAACTTTTGATATTGGAGATGTTGTGTAGATTTATGTAGATATTGATTAGGCTAGTTAATTTTATTGTTTGTGTATATAATTTTCTACATTTAGGGTAAGTTTTTACATTTTTTTATTTCACTGTCCGATGGACAAGGAACCGCCTGATCCGGGGGGCACAGTCCCCTCGGTTGGGCTTAACATTGTTATTAATGAATCAAGTATGGACACTGACTCGTCCATAACCAGATCGGAGCGGAAAAGGGCTAGAGCTCCACGTAAAATGTGCAAACACTGTAATAAAAGAAGGAGACATGGTCACTCTTCAGGAATTAATAAGGAATCAGATTGCCATTGCGATAATGAATCGGTAGTAGTCCATCGGGAAGCCTCTCCACGTTCTGTGGAAGGTGAACAAAGTAAAATTCATTCCACATCAGAACTTCTCCAGAAAGCGCCACAGGTTGCTAGGGCTTTGTACGAAGCCACAGACCTGTCGCCGTATGTCGTACATATACAAAAAAATATTGATACAGGAAACTCTGCTCAATCATTACACCCAATTACATTAGGGCATTTTCTTAAAAAACGCCGCTACAATAATATTGTAAATGGCTCTAAAACGCATCGGTCGAAATAGGATCTCATTAAGCTTCTCTCATTACCTAGATGCAAACTCTTTTATAAATGACCCTTGTTTAGTGAAAGAGAAATTAAAAGCATTTGTTCCATCTATTAATGTGTGTCGTATGGGTATTATTAAAGGTGTTCCTACCGAATGGTCTCCCGAGGAAATAATGGAAAATGTGACTGTTCCCACTGGATGCGGAAAAGTTATTAAGGCAAGGCGTCTTAACTATAAAGTTCACGAACCGACACCTGTTTGGAAACCATCCCAAACAGTCCTGCTCACCTTTGATGGTCAAATTTTACCAAAACGTGTGTTTTGTTGTTATAATTCGATGCCAGTAGAATTGTATACATTCCCAACAATTCAATGTTTTAATTGTTGCCATTTTGGTCATACAAAGGTACAATGTAGGTCGAACCCTCAGTGCTTCAAGTGTGGGGAGAGGCATTCTGCTGACACTTGTAGTATTGAAGACGAAAATGACAGTAAATGCTGTCATTGCGGTGGCATTCATTACGCCATTAACAAAAAATGCCGAGTTCGAGAGACAAAAGTCAATTAAGCACTATATGGCCCATAGCTGCGTGTCGTATGCTGAAGCGTCGCTGCTACATCCCCCAATCTCCAAATTATATGCAGATGTGGTAACATCTGCTCCATCACACAAAAAAAATAATTTTTCTTCTACACCACCTTCGCCTCATTCACCGAACACATCAAATTTCACATCACACAGGAAAACAGTATTCCTAAAACCTCGGGATCCCCCAAAAACAGCCAAGGGGTATGACCGGACAGCTCATCAAGAGATTATTAATAATGAAGTTTCTAAATCAGGTAATGGTGTTGCTTTGCATAATAAAACAACTAATAATAATGAAAGTCAAATTTTTAATTTAATTATCATGTTAATTAATACATTATCTAAAAATAATATGATTGAACCGTCCAACGTTGCCACTTTAATTGATACGCTGTCTAACTTATTTAACCATAATGGATCCAATTCAACCCAAGATTGTTCAGTGGAACAGTCGCAGCATTGTAAATAAAAAATCTGATCTGTACTATATATTAAATAAATATAATCCCATTGCAGTCGCTCTCTGTGAGACATGGCTGAAACCGGGGTTCTCTTTTAGAATTCCTGGCTATGCGTGTCTAAGAACAGACAGAAGCGATGGGTATGGCGGTGCCGCCATACTTATTAAAAATAACTTGTGTTTTCAGTCTTTTCCTCTTCCAAGTCTCAGTGATGATATATCTGCTGTTGCTGCTATTGTAAATAAAATCTGTATAGTATGTATATATTATTCTCGCCCTACTGTAAATATTCTTTCTGAAATTAATAATCTTTTTACAGTTTTACCTAAACCATTTTTGGTAATGGGTGATTTTAATACACAGCATCAGACTTGGGGCAGTTCTTGTTCCAATTATTATGGGGAAAAGTTATTAGAAATTCTAGACTCAAACAATTTGTGTATTTTAAACACATGTCTTCCAACACGTCAAACAAATCCAGATGAGGGAAATAGTGCTCCTGATCTCTCAATCTGCACACCTGAGTTGGCATCGACATTATCCTGGTCGCCTTTACCGTCTTCTTATGGTAGTGATCATTTTCCTTTAATCATTTCTTTTCCACCTAAAAAACCAGATACTTGCATTCTGACACCACAACCGCGATTAAAATACAGACTTCAAAATGCAGACTGGGATAAATACAAAAATTGTGTGGAAGAAAGAATTTCTGCTTTATCTATTTCCATACTACATGATCCTCAGTTATTATCTAATGCAATTACAAGAATTTTAATAGAGGTAGCAGATAATACCTTCCCTATTAAGAATGGGGCTAAAGGCAAAATACCTTCACCACCTTGGTGGGATGCTGAGTGTACTCAGGCCATTAAAAAAAGAAAAGAAGCTGAAAAAAATTATTGCCATACCATGACTCATCACAATTTTGAGATTTACCAAGAAGCTGCTCGTGCAACTCGTAAGCTCCTCAGGAAAAAGAAATTTGAAGGTTGGCAAAGATTTTGTGCATCCATCTCTCCAGAAGTTAATGCTTCTGTAGTATGGCAAAATATCAGGCGATTCAGGTCAGCATTCAGTGACACAACATCCTCAAAACTGCCATTAGAGTTGGCCAATGAGTTCATGGATCATTTGGCTCCTCCGTCGGTCCCAGAACAGAGATCATTAATGCATTTTCACTATGTTCCTACTTTGGACTCCGAGTTGAACACTCGTTTCACACTAAGTGAGTTGAAAGGAGTCCTTTCACATGTTAAGGATTCAGCTCCTGGTGAAGATGGTATACCATATTCATTTATAGCCAATCTGTCTGACTCTGTTCTTTTAATTTATTTAGATCTCATCAATACAGCTTTAACATCTGGCAACATCCCATCAAGTTGGAAGTCTCAAACAATTATTCCTATTCTGAAACCAAACAAACCTTCTTCTAAAGTTACTTCTTATCAACCAATTGCACTTTCAACAGTTCTTGCTAAAATTGTTGAACATCTCATTAAGAATCGTTTGGAGTGGTTTTTGGAAAGCAAAAACTTGTTGGCAACATCACAGTTTGGGTTTAGGAAGGGTAAGAGTACCATTGATAGTCTTAGTGTGTTTACAACTGATATTCGCTTAGCCTTTTCTTCCAATAACTCTGTTATTGCTGCCTTCCTGGATATAAGTTCAGCTTACGATAATGTCCTAGTATCAGTCCTGGAACAAAAGATGAACTTATTACAAATTCCAAAAATGCTGTCTAATTTCATAATTAATATGCTTTCAGAGAGATCGTTAAATCTAGACATTCAAGGGTGTACATTTACCCGTTTAGTATGGAAAGGTCTCCCTCAGGGTTCTGTACTTAGTCCACTTCTCTATAATATTTACACTTATGATTTAGAATCCTCTCTAAATGAGTCGGTACAAGTCCTTCAATATGCAGATGATTTACTTCTTTATTTATCTGGTCATTCTGTTGCGAATATTTGTACTTCCTTAACATCTTCTTTATGCTTACTGAAGAATTGGTTGGAAACCAATGGTCTACACCTGTCCATTGATAAAAGCAACATAGTCCTATTTACTAGAATGCGTAAGCCTCCAGCAGTTACAGTATTATATGATAACTAGTATTTGCTTGGTGCGCGAGCTGCAAGCAGCTCGCGTGTTGTTGTCCCTACACCTACCCTACACCTACCCTACACCTACCCTACACCTACCCTACACCTACTCTACACCTACCCTACACCTACCCTACACCTACCTTACACCTACCCTACACCTACCCTACACCTACCCTACACCTACCCTACACCTACCCTACACCTACCCTACACCCACCCTACACCTACCCTACACCTACCCTACACCTACCCTACACCTACCCTACACCTACCCTACACCTACCCTTCACCTACCCTACACCTACCCTACACCTACCCTACACCTACCCTACACCTACCCTACACCTACCCTACACCTACCCTACACCTACCCTACACCTACCCTACACCTACCCTACACCTACCCTACACCTACCCTACACCTACCCTACACCTACCCTACACCTACCCTACACCTACCCTACACCTACCCTACACCTACCCTACACCTACCCTACACCTACCCTACACCTACCCTACATCTACCCTACACCTACCCTAAACTTTGTTCCAAAAAACGTAACTCTAATGTTTGCTTGTCGTCGCCGGGCACTGAGTTTCGATTCACCCACTCAACCTTCGTTACGCTACGGAGGTCGCCGGCTCGCTTCGCTCACCACCTCCCCCCTGCGCTGCACTCGGTCTCGTAGGTTCGCTCCACTCGGGATCCCTACGCTGAATCCGTAAAAAAAAGATTCGCCAAAACGGGGGGTGGGAGGGGGGAGATGGGGGGCAAGGGGGTCAACTTTAAAAAATGGTTTGTTTGTGACTTTAGCATTGCCCCTTTATATGAATCTGAAAAAAGAAATGTTCCAAGTCTCTCAACTTCCGAGATCCGCTTAAAGGGGGGGAGAATGGGGGCGAGGGGGTCAACTTTGAAAAATGGTTTTTACTTTTCCGAGCCTCCTCTAAACGATTCCGTAAAAAAAAACAAAAAAAAAAGATTTGCCAAAACGGGGGGGAGGGGGGAGAAGGGGAGCAAGGGGGTCAACTTTGAAAAATGGTATGTTTGTGACTATAGCATTGCCCCTTTATATGAATCTGAAAAAAGAAATGTTCCAAGTCTCTCAACTTCCGAGATCCACTTAAAGGGGGGGAGAAGGGGGGCGAGGGGGTCAAATTTGAAAAATGCTTTTTGCTTTTCCGAGCCTCCTCTAAACGAATCCGTAAAAAAAACATACTACGGGTACCTTAGTTTCCGAGATACGATAGAGGGGGGGAGGAGGGGGGAGGAAAAGGGGAGGTTTGGGACTTTTCCCAAACTCGCGAGAGTCACTTGTTTACGAATCTGTCAAAATATACCCACCTCCCCATCCACCATCTGGGAGAACAATTATGTCAGTCAGTCAGTGGTAATGCAGTTTTATATAGTATAATAACTAGTATTTGCTTGGTGCGCGAGCTGCAAGCAGCTCGCGTGTTGTTGTCCCTACTCCTACCCTACACCTACCCTACACCTACCCTACACCTACCCTACACCTACCCTACACCTACCCTACACCTACCCTACACCTACCCTACACCTACCCTACACCTACCCTACACCTACCCTACACCTACCCTACACCTACCCTACACCTACCCTACACCTACCCTAAACTTTGTTCCAAAAAACATAACCCTAATGTTTGCTTGTCGTCGCCAGGCACTGAGTTTCGCTTCACCCACTCAACCTTCGTTACGCTACGGAGGTCGCCGGCTCGCTTCGCTCGCCACCTCCCCCCTGCGCAGCACTCGGTTTCGTAGGTTCGCTCCACTCGGGATCCCTACGCTGAATCCGTAAAAAAAACAAAAAAAAAAGATTCGCCAAAACGGGGGGGGGAGGGGGCAAGGGGGTCAACTTTGAAAACTGGATCGTTTGTGACTATAGCATTGCCCCTTTATATGAATCTGAAAAAAGAAATGTTCCAAATGTTCCAACTTTCGAGATCAGTTTAAAGGGGGGGAGAAGGGGGGCGAGGGGGTCAACTTTGAAAAATGGTTTTTACTTTTCCTAGCCTCCTCTAAACGATTCCGTAAAAAAACAAAAAAAAAAGATTAGCCAAAACGGGGGGGGAGGGGGGAGAAGGGGGGCAAGGGGGTCAACTTTGAAAAATGGTTTGTTTGTGACTAAAGCATTGCCCCTTTATATGAATCTGAAAAAAGAAATGTTCCAAGTCTCTCAACTTCCGAGATCCGCTTAAAGGGGGGGAGAAGGGGGGCGAGGGGGTCAACTTTGAAATATGGATTTTACTTTTCCGAGTCTCCTCTAAACGAATCCGTAAAAAAAACTGAAAAAAAAGATTCGCCAAAACGGGGGGGGGGGAGGGGGGAGAAGGGGGGCAAGGGGGTCAACTTTGAAAACTGGTTCGTTTGTGACTATAGCATTGCCCCTTTATATAAATCTGAAAAAAGAAATGTTCCAAGTCTCTCAACTTCCGAGATCCGCTTAAAGGGGGGGAGAAGGGGGGCGAGGGGGTCAAATTTGAAAAATGGTTTTTGCTTTTCCGAGCCTCCTCTAAACGAATCCGTAAAAAAAACATACTACGGGTACCTTAGTTTCCGAGATACGATAGAGGGGGGGAGGAGGGGGGAGGAAAAGGGGAGGTTTGGGACTTTTCCCAAACTCGCGAGAGTCACTTGTTTACGAATCTGTCAAAATATACCCACCTCCCCATCCACCATCTGGGAGAACAATTATGTCAGTCAGTGAGTGGTAATGCAGTTTTATATAGTATAACTAGTATTTGCTTGCTGCGCGAGCTGCAAGCAGCTCGCGTGTTGTTGTCCCTACACCCGCGTGTTGTTGTCCCTACACCTACCCTACACCTACCCTACACCTACCCTACACCTACCCTACACCTACCCTACACCTACCCTACACCTACCCTACACCTACCCTACACCTACCCTACACCTACCCTACACCTACCCTACACCTACCCTACACCTACCCTACACCTACCCTACAACTACCCTACACCTACCCTACACTTTGTTCCAAAAAACATAACCCTAATGTTTGCATTCGTCGCCAGGCACTGAGTTTCCCTTCACCCACTCAACCTTCGTTACGCTACGGAGGTCGCCGGCTCGCTTCGCTCGCCACCTCCCCCCTGCGCTGCACTCGGTCTCGTAGGTTCGCTCCACTCGGGATCCCTACGCTGAATCCGTAAAAAAAAGATTCGCCAAAACGGGGGGGGGAGAAGGGGGGCAAGGGGGTCAACTTTGAAAACTGGTTCGTTTGTGACTATAGCATTGCCCCTTTATATGAATCTGAAAAAAGAAATGTTCCAAGTCTCTCAACTTCCGAGATACGCTTAAAGGGGGGGAGAAGGGGGGGGAGGAGGTCAATTTTGAAAAATGGTTATTACTTTTCCGAGTCTCCTCTAAACGAATCCGTAAAAAAAACAAAAAAAAAGATTCGCCAAAACGGGGGGGTAGGGGGGAGAAGGGGGGCAAGGGGGTCAACTTTGAAAAATGGTTTGTTTGTGACTATAGCATTGCCCCTTTATATAAATCTGAAAAAAGAAATGTTCCAAGTCTCTCAACTTCCGAGATCCGCTTAGAGGGGGGGAGAAGGGGGGCGAGGGGGTCAACTTTGAAAAATGGTTTTTACTTTTCCGAGCCTCCTCTAAACGAATCCGTAAAAAAACACGAAAAAAAGATTCGCCGAAAGGGGGGGGGGGACGGGGAGAAGGGGGACAAGGGGGTCAACTATGAAAAATGGTTTGTTTGTGACTATAGCATTGCCCCTTTATATGAATCTGAAAAAAGAAATGTTGCAAGTCTCTCAACTTCCGAGATCCGCTTAAAGGGGGTGAGAAGGGGGGCGAGGGGGTCATTACTGAAAAATGGTTTTTACTTTTCCGAGCCTCCTCTAAACGAATCCGTAAAAAAAAAAAAATACGGGTACCTTAGTTTCCGAGATACGATAGAGGGGGGGAGGAGGGGGGGTGAAAAGGGGAGGTTTGGGACTTTTCCCATACTCACGGGAGTTACTTGTTTACGAATCTGTCAAAATATACCCACCTCCCCCTCCACCATCTGGGAGAACAATTATGTCAATGAGTGAGTCAGTCAGTCAGTGAGTCAGTGGTAATCCAGCTTTATATATTATAACTAGTATTTGCTTGGTGCGCGAGCTGCTTGGAGCTCGCGTGTTGTTGTCCCTACACCTACCCTACACCTATCCTACACCTACCCTACACCTACCCTGCACCTACCCTACACCTACCCTACACCTACGCTACACCTACCCTACACCTACCCTACACCTACCCTACACCTACCCTACACCTACCCTACACCTATCCTACACCTACCCTACACCTACCCTACACCTGCCCTACACCTACCCTACACCTACCCTACACCTACCCTACACCTACCCTACACCTACCCTACACCTACCCTACACCTACCCTACACCTACCCTACACCTACCCTACACCTACCCTACACCTACCCTACACCTACCCTACACCTACCCTCTACCTACCCTACACCTACCCTACACCTACCCTACACCTACCCTACACCTACCCTACACCTACCCTACACCTACCCTACACCTACCCTACACCTACCCTACACCTACCCTACACCTACCCTACACCTACCCTACACCTACCCTACACCTACCCTACACCTACCCTACACCTACCCTACACCTACCCTACACCTACCCTACACCTACCCTACACCTACCCTACACCTATCCTACACCTACCCTACACCTACCCTACACCTACCCTACACCTACCCTACACCTACCCTACACCTACCCTACACCTACCCTACACCTACCCTACAATTTGTGCCAAAAAACATAACCCTAATGTTTGCTTGTCGTCGCCAGGCACTGAGTTTCGCTTCACCCACTCAACCTTCGTTACGCTACGGAGGTCGCCGGCTCGCTTCGCTCGCCACCTCCCCCCTGCGCTGCACTCGGTCTCGTAGGTTCGCTCCACTCGGGATCCCTACTCTGAATCCCTAAAAAAACTGAAAAAAAAGGATTCGCCAAAACGGGGGGGGGGGGGGAGAAGGGGGGCAAGGGGGTCAACTTTGAAAAATGGTTTGTTTGTGCCCCTTTATATGAATCTGAGAAAAGAAATGTTCCAAGTCTCTCAACTTCCGAGATCCGCTTAAAGGGGGGGAGAAGGGGGGTGAGGGGGTCAATTTTGAAAATTTGCTTTTACTTTTGCGAGCCTCCTCTAAACGAATCCGTAAAAAATAATGAAAAAAAAAGATTCGCCAAAACGGGGGGGGGGGGGAGGAGGGGGGCAAGGGGTTCAACTTTGAAAAATGGTTTGTTTGTGACTAAAGCATTGCCCCTTTATATGAATCTGAAAAAAGAAATGTTCCAAGTCTCTCAACTTCCGAGATCCGCTTAAAGGGGGGGAAAAGGGGGGCGAAGGGGTCAACTTTGAAAAATGTTCTTTACTTTTCCGAGCCTCCTCTAAACGAATCCGTAAAAAACAAAAAATACGGGTACCTTAGTTTCCGAGATACGATAGGGGGGGGGGAGGAGGGGGGGGGAAAAGGGGAGGTTTGGCACTTTTCCCATACTCACGGGAGTTACTTGTTTACGAATCTGTCAAAATATACCCACCTTCCCCTCCACCATCTGGGAGAACAATTATGTCAATGAGTCAGTCAGTGAGTCAGTGAGTCAGTGGTAATGCAGTTTTATATAGTATAATAACTAGTATTTGCTTGGTGCGCGAGCTGCAAGCAGCTCGCGTGTTGTTGTCTCTACACCTACCCTACACCTACCCTACACCTACCCTACACCTACCCTACACCTACCCTACACTTTGTTCCAAAAAACATAAACCCTAATGTTTGCTTGTCGTCGCCAGGCACTGAGTTTCGCTTCACCCACTCAACCTTCGTTACGCTACGGAGGTCGCCGGCTCGCTTCGCTCGCCACCTCCCCCCTGCGCTGCACTCGGTCTCGTAGGTTCGCTCCACTCGGGATCCCTACGCTGAATCCGTAAAAAAAAACAAATAAAAGATTCGCCAAAACGGGGGGGGGGAAGGGGGGAGATGGGCGGCAAGGGGGTCAACTTTGATAAATGGTTTGTTTGTGACTATAGCATTGCCCCTTTATATGAAACTGAAAAAAGAAATGTTCCAAGTCTCTCAACTTCCGAGATCCGCTTAAAGGGGGGGAGAAGGGGGGCGAGGGGGTCAACTTTGAAAAATGGTTTTTACTTTTCCGAGCCTCCTCTAAACGAATCCGTATTAAAACTGAAAAAAAAAGATTCGCCAAAACGGGGGGGGAGGGGGGAGAAGGGGGGCAAGGGGGTTAACTATGAAAACTGGTTCGTTTGTGACTATAGCATTGCCCCTTTATATGAATCTGAAAAAAGAAATGTTCCAAGTCTCTCAACTTCCGAGATCCGCTTAAAGGGGAGGAGAAGGGGGGCGAGGGGGTCATTTTTGAAAAATGGTCTTTACTTTTCCGAGCCTCCTCTAAACGAATCCGTAAAAAACAAAAAATACGGGTACCTTAGTTTCCGAGATACGATAGAGGGGGGGAGGAGGGGGGAGGAAAAGGGGAGGTTTGGGACTTTTCCCATACTCACGGGAGTTACTTGTTTACGAATCTGTCAAAATATACCCACCTCCCCCTCCACCATCTGGGAGAACAATTATGTCAATGAGTGAGTCAGTGAGTCAGTCAGTGGTAATGCAGTTTTATATAATATAATAACTAGTATTTGCTTGGTGCGCGAGCTGCAAGCAGCTCGCGGTTTCGTCGTGTTTTTGAGAAGTATTCCTTAACCTACCCTACACCTACCCTACACCTACCCTACACCTACCCTACACCTACCCTACACCTACCCTACACCTACCCTACACCTACCCTACACCTACCCTACACCTACCCTACACCTACCCTACACCTACCCTACACCTACCCTACACCTACCCTACACCTACCCTACACCTACCCTACACCTACCCTACACCTACCCTACACCTACCCTACACCTACCCTACACCTACCCTACACCTACCCTACACCTACCCTACACCTACCCTACACCTACCCTACACCTACCCTACACCTACCCTACACCTACCCTACACCTACCCTACACCTACCCTACACCTACCCTACACCTACCCTACACCTACCCTACACCTACCCTACACCTACCCTACACCTACCCTACACCTACCCTACACCTACCCTACACCTACCCTACACCTACCCTACACCTACCCTACACCTACCCTACACCTACCCTACACCTACCCTACACCTACCCTACACCTACCCTACACCTACCCTACACCTACCCTACACCTACCCTACACCTACCCTACACCTACCCTACACCTACCCTACACCTACCCTACACCTACCCTACACCTACCCTACACCTACCCTACACCTACCCTACACCTACCCTACACCTACCCTACACCTACCCTACACCTACCCTACACCTACCCTACACCTACCCTACACCTACCCTACACCTACCCTACACGTACCCTACACCTACCCTACACCTACCCTACACCTACCCTACACCTACCCTACACCTACCCTACACCTACCCTACACCTACCCTACACCTACCCTACACCTACCCAACACCTACCCTACACCTACCCTTCACCTACCCTACACTTTGTTCCAAAAAACATAACCCTAATGTTTGCTTGTCGTCGCCGGGCACTGAGTTTCGCTTCACCCACTCAACCTTCGTTACGCTACGGAGGTCGCCGGCTCGCTTCGCTCGCCACCTCCCCCCTGCGCTGCACTCGGTCTCGTAGGTTCGCTCCACTCGGGATCCCTACGCTGAATCCGTAAAAAAAACAAAAAAAAAAATTCGCCAAAACGGGGGGGGGAGGGGGGGAGAAGGGGGGCAAGGGGGTCAACTTTGAAAAATGGTATGTTTGTGACTATAGCATTGCCCCTTTATATGAATCTGAAAAAAGAAATGTTCCAAGTCTCTCAACTTCCGAGATCCGCTTAAAGGGGGGGAGAAGGGGGACGAGGGGGTCAACTTTGAAAAATGGTTTTTACTTTTCCGAGCCTCCTCTAAACGAATCCGTAAAAAAAACAAAAAAAAAAGATTCGCCAAAACGGGGGGGGAGGGGGGAGAAGGGGGGCAAGGGGTTCAACTTTGAAAAATGGTGTGTTTGTGACTAAAGCATTGCCCCTTTATATGAATCTGAAAAAAGAAATGTTCCAAATGTTCCAACTTCCGAGATCCACTTAAAGGGGGGGAGAAGGGGGGCGAGGGGGTCAACTTTGAAAAATGGTTTTTACTTTTCCGAGCCTCCTCTAAACGAATCCGTAAAAAAAACTGAAAAAAAAAGATTCGCCAAAACGGGGGGAGGGGGGGAGAAGGGGGGCAAGGGGGTCAACTTTGAAAAATGGTTTGTTTGTGACTAAAGCATTGCCCCTTTATATGAATATGAAAAAAGAGATGTTCCAAATGTTCCAACTTTCGAGATCCGCTTAAAGGGGGGGAGAAGGGGGGCGAGGGGGTCAACTTTGAAAAATGGTTTTTACTTTTGCGAGCCTCCTCTAAACGAATCCGTAAAAAACAAAAAATACGGGTACCTTAGTTTCCGAGATACGATAGAGGGGGGGAGGAGGGGGGAGGAAAAGGGGAGGTTTGGGACTTTTCCCATACTCACGGGAGTTACTTGTTTACGAATCTGTCAAAATATACCCACCTCCCCCTCCACCATCTGGGAGAACAATTATGTCAATGAGTGAGTCAGTGAGTCAGTGAGTGGTAATGCAGTTTTATATAGTATAATAACTAGTATTTGCTTGGTGCGCGAGCTGCAAGCAGCTCGCGGCTTTGTCGTGTTTTTGAGAAGTATTCCTTAACCTACCCTACACCTACCCTACACCTACCCTACACCTACCCTATACCTACCCTACACCTACCCTACACCTACCCTACCCCTACCCCTACCCTACACCTACCCTACACCTACCCTACACCTACCCTACACCTACCCTACACCTACCCTACACCTACCCTACACCTACCCTACACCTACCCTACACCTACCCTACACCTACCCTATACCTACTCTACACCTACCCTACACCTACCCTACACCTACCCCACACCTACCCTACACCTACCCTACACCTACCCTACACCTACCCTACACCTACCCTACACCTACCCTACACCTACCCTACACCTACCCTACACCTACCCTACCCCTACCCCTACCCTACACCTACCCTACACCTACCCTACACCTACCCTACACCTACCCTACACCTACCCTACACCTACCCTACACCTACCCTACACCTACCCTACACCTACCCTACACCTACCCTACACCTACCCTACACCTACCCTACACCTACCCTACACCTACCCTATACCTACTCTACACCTACCCTACACCTACCCTACACCTACCCCACACCTACCCTACACCTACCCTACACCTACCCTACACCTACCCTACACCTACCCTACACCTACCCTACACCTACCCTACACCTACCCTACACCTACCCTACACCTACCCTACACCTACCCTACACCTACCCTACACCTACCCTACACCTACCCTACACCTACCCTACACTTTGTTCCAAAAAACATAACCCTTATGTTTGCTTGTCGTCGCCAGGCACTGAGTTTCGCTTCACCAACTCAACCTTCGTTACGCTACGGAGGTCGCCGGCTCGCTTCGCTCGCCACCTCCCCCCTGCGCTGCACTCGGTCTCGTAGGTTCGCTCCACTCGGGATCCATTCGGGGAGGTTGGGGAGAGGAGGTGTGAAGGGGGGGAGAGTGGGGAGTTTTGAAAAATGATTCCGACTCACGCATTGCCCCTTTATATGAATCTGAAAAAAGAAATGTTTACAAGTCTCTCAACTTCCGAGATCCGCTTAAAGAGAAGGAGGGCGAGGGGGTCAACTTTGAATAATGGTTTTTACTTTACCGAGCCTCCTCTAAACGAATCCATAAAAAAACAATAAAAAAATATTCGCCAAAACGGGGGGGGGGAGGGGGGAGAAAGGGGCAAGGGGGTCAACTTTGAAAAATGGTTTGTTTGTGACTATAGCATTGCCCCTTTATATGAATATGAAAAAAGAAATGTTCCAAGTCTCTCAACTTCCGAGATCCGCTTAAAGGGGGGGGAAAGGGGGGGCGAGGGGGTCAACTTTGAAAAATGGTTTTTACTTTTCCGCGCCTCCTCTAAACGATTCCGTAAAAAAAAACAAAAAAAAAAGATTAGCCAAAACGGGGGGGAGGGGGGAGAAGGGGAGCAAGGGGGTCAACTTTGAAAAATGGTATGTTTGTGACTATAGCATTGCCCCTTTATATGAATCTGAAAAAAGAAATGTTCCAAGTCTCTCAACTTCCGAGATCCGCTTAAAGGGGGGGAGAAGGGGGGCGAGGGGGTCAACTTTGAAAAATGGCTTTTACTTTTCCGAGCCTCCTCTAAACGAATCCGTAAAAAAAACTACAAAAAAAAATCGCCAAAACGGGGGGGGGAGGGGGGAGAAGGGGGGCAAGGGTGTCAACTTTGAAAACTGGTTCGTTTGTGACTATAGCATTGCCCCTTTATATGAATCTGAAAAAAGAAATGTTCCAAATGTTCCAACTTTCGAGATCCGCTTAAAGGGGGGGAGAAGGGGGGCGAGGGGGTCAACTTTGAAAAATGGTTTTTACTTTTCCAAGACTCCTCTAAACGAATCCGTAAAAAAACAGAATACCGGTACCTTAGTTTCCGAGATACGATAGAGGGGGGGAGGAGGGGGGAGGAAAAGGGGAGGTTTGGGACTTTTCCCAAACTCGCGAGAGTCACTTGTTTACGAATCTGTCAAAATATACCCACCTCCCCCTTCACCATCTGGGAGAACAATTATGTCAGTGAGTCAGTCAGTGGTAATGCAGTTTTATATAATATAACTAGTATTTGCTTGGTGCGCGAGCTGCAAGCAGCTCGCATGTTCACCTACCCTACACCTACCCTACACCTACCCTACACCTACCCTACACCTACCCTACACCTACCCTACACCTACCCTACACCTACCCTACACCTACCCTACACCTACCCTACACCTACCCTACACCTACCCTACACCTACCCTACACCTACCCTACACCTACCCTACACCTACCCTACACCTACCCTACACCTACCCTACACCTACCCTACACCTACCCTACACCTACCCTACACCTACCCTACACCTACCCTACACCTACCCTACACCTACCCTACACCTACCCTACACCTACCCTACACCTACCCTACACCTACCCTACACCTACCCTACACCTACCCTACACCTACCCTACACCTACCCTACACCTACCCTACACCTACCCTACACCTACCCTACACCTACCCTACACCTACCCTACACCTACCCTACACCTACCCTACACCTACCCTACACCTACCCTACACCTACCCTACACCTACCCTACACCTACCCTACACCTACCCTACACCTACCCTACACCTACCCTACACCTACCCTACACCTACCCTACACCTACCCTACACCTACCCTACACCTACCCTACACCTACCCTACACCTACCCTACACCTACCCTACACCTACCCTACACCTACCCTACACCTACCCTACACCTACCCTACACCTACCCTACACCTACCCTACACCTACCCTACACCTACCCTACACCTACCCTACACCCACCCTACACCTACCCTACACCTACCCTACACCTACCCTACGACTACCCTACACCTACCCTACACCTACCCTACACCTACCCTACACCTACCCTACACCTACCCTACACCTACCCTACACCTACCCTACACCTACCCTACACCTACCCTACACCTACCCTACACCTACCCTACACCTACCCTACACCTACCCTACACCTACCCTACACCTACCCTACACCTACCCTACACCTACCCTACACCTACCCTACACCTACCCTACCCTACACCTGAATCCGTAAAAAAAACTGAAAAAAAAAGATTCGCCAAACCGGGCGGAGGGGGGGGACGGGGGAGAAGGGGGGCAAGGGGGTCAAATTTGAAAACTGGTTCGTTTGTGACTATAGCATTGCCCCTTTATATGAATCTGAAAAAAGAAATGTTCCAAGTCTCTCAACTTCCGAGTTCCGCTTAAAGGGGGGGAGAAGGGGGGCGAGGGGGTCAACTTTGAAAAATGGTTTTTACTTTTCCGAGCCTCCTCTCAACGAATCCGTAAAAAAAACTGAAAAAAAAAGATTCGCCAAAACGGGGGCCGGGGGGAGAAGGGGGGCAAGGGGGTCAACTTTGAAAAATGGTTTGTTTGTGACTATAGCATTGCCCCTTTATATGAATCTGAAAAAAGAAATGTTCCAAGTCTCTCAACTTCCGAGATCCGCTTAAAGGAGGGGAGAAGGGGGGCGAGGGGGTCAACTTTGAAAAATGGTTTTTACTTTTCCAAGCCTCCTCTAAACGAATCCGTAAAAAAACAGAATACCGGTACCTTAGTTTCCGAGATACGATAGAGGGGGGGAGGAGGGGGGAGGAAAAGGGGAGGTTTGGGACTTTTCCCAAACTCGCGAGAGTCACTTGTTTACGAATCTGTCAAAATATACCCACCTCCCCATCCACCATCTGGGAGAACAATTATGTCAGTGAGTCAGTCAGTGGTAATGCAGTTTTATATAATATAACTAGTATTTGCTTGGTGCGCGAGCTGCAAGCAGCTCGCGTGTTGTTTTCCCTACACCCGCGTGTTGTTGTCCCTACACCTACCCTACACCTACCCTACACCTACCCTACACCTACCCTACACCTACCCTACACCTACCCTACACCTACCCTACACCTACCCTACACCTACCCTACACCTACCCTACACCTACCCTACACCTACCCTACACCTACCCTACACCTACCCTACACCTACCCTACACCTACCCTACACCTACCCTACACCTACCCTACACGTACCCTACACCTACCCTACACCTACCCTACACCTACCCTACACCTACCCTACACCTACCCTACACCTATCCTACACCTACCCTACACCTACCCTACACCTACTCTACACCAACCCTACACCTACCCTAGACCTACCCTACACCTACCCTACACCTACCCTAGACCTACCCTACACCTACCCTAAACTTTGTCCCAAAAAACATAACCCTAATGTTTGATTGTCGTCGCCAGGCACTGAGTTTCGCTTCACCCATTCAACCTTCGTTACGCTACGGAGGTCGCCGGCTCGCTTCGCTCGCCACCTCCCCCCTGCGCTGCACTCGGTCTCGTAGGTTCGCTCCACTCGGGATCCCTACGCTGAATCCGTAAAAAAAACAAAAAAAAAAATTCGCCAAAACGGGGTGGGGGGGAGGGGGGAGATGGGAGGCAAGGGGGCAACTTTGAAAAATGGTTTGTTTGTGACTATAGCATTGCCCCTTTATATGAATCTGAACAAAGAAATGTTCCAAGTCTCTCAACTTCCGAGATCTGCTTAAAGGGGGGGAGAAGGGGGGCGAGGGGGTCAACTTTGAAAAATGGTTTTTACTTTTCCGAGCCTCCTCTAAACGATTCCGTAAAAAAAACTACAAAAAAAAATCGCCAAAACGGGGGGGGGAGGGGGGAGAAGGGGGGCAAGGGTGTCAACTTTGAAAACTGGTTCGTTTGTGACTATAGCATTGCCCCTTTATATGAATCTGAAAAAAGAAATGTTCCAAATGTTCCAACTTTCGAGATCCGCTTAAAGGGGGGGAGAAGGGGGGCGAGGGGGTCAACTTTGAAAAATGGTTTTTACTTTTCCAAGACTCCTCTAAACGAATCCGTAAAAAAACAGAATACCGGTACCTTAGTTTCCGAGATACGATAGAGGGGGGGAGGAGGGGGGAGGAAAAGGGGAGGTTTGGGACTTTTCCCAAACTCGCGAGAGTCACTTGTTTACGAATCTGTCAAAATATACCCACCTCCCCCTTCACCATCTGGGAGAACAATTATGTCAGTGAGTCAGTCAGTGGTAATGCAGTTTTATATAATATAACTAGTATTTGCTTGGTGCGCGAGCTGCAAGCAGCTCGCATGTTCACCTACCCTACACCTACCCTACACCTACCCTACACCTACCCTACACCTACCCTACACCTACCCTACACCTACCCTACACCTACCCTACACCTACCCTACACCTACCCTACACCTACCCTACACCTACCCTACACCTACCCTACACCTACCCTACACCTACCCTACACCTACCCTACACCTACCCTACACCTACCCTACACCTACCCTACACCTACCCTACACCTACCCTACACCTACCCTACACCTACCCTACACCTACCCTACACCTACCCTACACCTACCCTACACCTACCCTACACCTACCCTACACCTACCCTACACCTACCCTACACCTACCCTACACCTACCCTACACCTACCCTACACCTACCCTACACCTACCCTACACCTACCCTACACCTACCCTACACCTACCCTACACCTACCCTACACCTACCCTACACCTACCCTACACCTACCCTACACCTACCCTACACCTACCCTACACCTACCCTACACCTACCCTACACCTACCCTACACCTACCCTACACCTACCCTACACCTACCCTACACCTACCCTACACCTACCCTACACCTACCCTACACCTACCCTACACCTACCCTACACCTACCCTACACCTACCCTACACCTACCCTACACCTACCCTACACCTACCCTACACCTACCCTACACCTACCCTACACCTACCCTACACCTACCCTACACCCACCCTACACCTACCCTACACCTACCCTACACCTACCCTACGACTACCCTACACCTACCCTACACCTACCCTACACCTACCCTACACCTACCCTACACCTACCCTACACCTACCCTACACCTACCCTACACCTACCCTACACCTACCCTACACCTACCCTACACCTACCCTACACCTACCCTACACCTACCCTACACCTACCCTACACCTACCCTACACCTACCCTACACCTACCCTACACCTACCCTACCCTACACCTGAATCCGTAAAAAAAACTGAAAAAAAAAGATTCGCCAAACCGGGCGGAGGGGGGGGACGGGGGAGAAGGGGGGCAAGGGGGTCAAATTTGAAAACTGGTTCGTTTGTGACTATAGCATTGCCCCTTTATATGAATCTGAAAAAAGAAATGTTCCAAGTCTCTCAACTTCCGAGTTCCGCTTAAAGGGGGGGAGAAGGGGGGCGAGGGGGTCAACTTTGAAAAATGGTTTTTACTTTTCCGAGCCTCCTCTCAACGAATCCGTAAAAAAAACTGAAAAAAAAAGATTCGCCAAAACGGGGGCCGGGGGGAGAAGGGGGGCAAGGGGGTCAACTTTGAAAAATGGTTTGTTTGTGACTATAGCATTGCCCCTTTATATGAATCTGAAAAAAGAAATGTTCCAAGTCTCTCAACTTCCGAGATCCGCTTAAAGGAGGGGAGAAGGGGGGCGAGGGGGTCAACTTTGAAAAATGGTTTTTACTTTTCCAAGCCTCCTCTAAACGAATCCGTAAAAAAACAGAATACCGGTACCTTAGTTTCCGAGATACGATAGAGGGGGGGAGGAGGGGGGAGGAAAAGGGGAGGTTTGGGACTTTTCCCAAACTCGCGAGAGTCACTTGTTTACGAATCTGTCAAAATATACCCACCTCCCCATCCACCATCTGGGAGAACAATTATGTCAGTGAGTCAGTCAGTGGTAATGCAGTTTTATATAATATAACTAGTATTTGCTTGGTGCGCGAGCTGCAAGCAGCTCGCGTGTTGTTTTCCCTACACCCGCGTGTTGTTGTCCCTACACCTACCCTACACCTACCCTACACCTACCCTACACCTACCCTACACCTACCCTACACCTACCCTACACCTACCCTACACCTACCCTACACCTACCCTACACCTACCCTACACCTACCCTACACCTACCCTACACCTACCCTACACCTACCCTACACCTACCCTACACCTACCCTACACCTACCCTACACCTACCCTACACCTACCCTACACCTACCCTACACGTACCCTACACCTACCCTACACCTACCCTACACCTACCCTACACCTACCCTACACCTACCCTACACCTATCCTACACCTACCCTACACCTACCCTACACCTACTCTACACCAACCCTACACCTACCCTAGACCTACCCTACACCTACCCTACACCTACCCTAGACCTACCCTACACCTACCCTAAACTTTGTCCCAAAAAACATAACCCTAATGTTTGATTGTCGTCGCCAGGCACTGAGTTTCGCTTCACCCATTCAACCTTCGTTACGCTACGGAGGTCGCCGGCTCGCTTCGCTCGCCACCTCCCCCCTGCGCTGCACTCGGTCTCGTAGGTTCGCTCCACTCGGGATCCCTACGCTGAATCCGTAAAAAAAACAAAAAAAAAAATTCGCCAAAACGGGGTGGGGGGGAGGGGGGAGATGGGAGGCAAGGGGGCAACTTTGAAAAATGGTTTGTTTGTGACTATAGCATTGCCCCTTTATATGAATCTGAACAAAGAAATGTTCCAAGTCTCTCAACTTCCGAGATCTGCTTAAAGGGGGGGAGAAGGGGGGCGAGGGGGTCAACTTTGAAAAATGGTTTTTACTTTTCCGAGCCTCCTCTAAACGATTCCGTAAAAAAAAACTGAAAAAAAAAGATTCGCCAAAACGGGGGGGGGGGGGGAGAAGGGGGGCAAGGGGGTCAAATTTGAAAACTGGTTCGTTTGTGACTATAGCATTGCCCCTTTATATGAATCTGAAAAAAGAAATGTTCCAAATGTTCCAACTTTCGAGATCCGCTTAAAGGGGGGGAGAAGGGGGGCGAGGGGGTCAACTTTGAAAAATGGTTTTTACTTTTGCGAGCCTCCTCTAAACGAATCCGTAAAAAACAAAAAATACGGGTATCTTAGTTTCCGAGATACGATAGAGGGGGGGAGGAGGGGGGGGGGGAAAAGGGGAGGTTTGGGACTTTTCCCATACTCACGGGAGTTACTTGTTTACGAATCTGTCAAAATATACCCACCTCCCCATCCACCATCTGGGAGAACAATTATGTCAATGAGTCAGTCAGTGAGTCAGTGGTAATGCAGTTTTATATAATATAACTAGTATTTGCTTGGTGCGCGAGCTGCAAGCAGCTCGCGGCTTTGTCGTGTTTTTGAGAAGTATTCCTTAACCTACCCTACCCTACCCTACACCTACCCTACACCTACCCTACACCTACCCTACACCTACCCTACACCTACCCTACACCTACCCTACACCTACCCTACACCTACCCTACACCTACCCTACACCTACCCTACACCTACCCTACACCTACCCTACACCTACCCTACACCTACCCTACACCTACCCTACACCTACCCTACACCTACCCTACACCTACCCTACACCTACCCTACACCTACCCTACACCTACCCTACACCTACCCTACACCTACCCTACACCTACCCTACACCTACCCTACACCTACCCTACACCTACCCTACACCTACCCTACACCTACCCTACACCTACCCTACACCTACCCTACACCTACCCTACACCTACCCTACACCTACCCTACACCTACCCTACACCTACCCTACACCTACCCTACACCTACCCTACACCTACCCTACACCTACCCTACACCTACCCTACACCTACCCTACACCTACCCTACACCTACCCTACACCTACCCTACACCTACCCTACACCTACCCTACACCTACCCTACACCTACCCTACACCTACCCTACACCTACCCTCCCTACACCTACCCTACACCTACCCTACACCTACCCTACACCTACCCTACACCTACCCTACACCTACCCTACACCTACCCTAAACTTTGTTCCAAAAAACATAACCCTAATGTTTGCTTGTCGTCGCCAGGCACTGAGTTTCGCTTCACCCACTCAACCTTCGTTACGCTACTGCGCTGCACTCGGTCTCGTAGGTTCGCTCCACTCGGGATCCCTACGCTGAATCCGTAAAAAAACAAAAAAAAATGATTCGCCAAAACGGGGGGGAGGGGGTGAAGGGGGGCATGGGGGTAAACTAAGAAATATGGTTTGTTTGTGATTATAGCGTTGCCCCCTTATATGAATCTGAATAAAGAAATGTTTCAAGTCTCTCAACTTCCGAGATCCGCTTAAAGGGGGGGGAAAAAGGGGGGCGAGGGGGTCAACTTTGAAAAATGGTATTTACTTTTCCGAGCCTCCTCTAAACGATTCCGTAAAAAAAACAAAAAAAAAAGATTTGCCAAAACGGGGGGGGAGGGGGGAGAAGGGGGGCAAGGGGGTCAACTTTGAAAAATGGTTTGTTTGTGACTATAGCATTGCCCCTTTATATGAATCTGAAAAAAGAAATGTTCCAAGTCTCTCAACTTCCGAGATCCGCTTAAAGGGGGGGAGAAGGGGGGCGAGGGGGTCATCTTTGAAAATTGGTTTTACTTTTCCGAGCCTCCTCTAAACGAATCCGTAAAAAAACCAAAAAAAAAAGATTTGCCAAAACGGGGGGGGAGGGGGGAGAAGGGGGGCAAGGGGGTCAACTTTGAAAAATGGTTTGTTTGTGACTATAGCATTGCCCCTTTATATGAATCTGAAAAAAGAAATGTTCCAAGTCTCTCAACTTCCGAGATCCGCTTAAAGGGGGGGCGAAGTGGGGCGAGGGGGTCAACTTTGAAAAATGGTTTTTACTTTTCCGAGCCTCCTCTAAACGAATACGTAAAAAAAACGGAAAAAAAAAGATTCGCCAAAACGGGGGGGGAGGGGGAGAAGGGGGGCAAGGGGGTCAACTTTGAAAAATGGTTTGTTTGTGACTATAGCATTGCCCCTTTATATGAATCTGAAAAAAGAAATGTTCCAAGTCTCTCAACTTCCGAGATCCGCTTAAAGGGGGGGAGGAAGGGGGGCGAGGGGGTCAACTTTGAAAAATGGTTTTTACTTTTACGAGCCTCCTCTAAACGAATCCGTAAAAAAACTGAAAAAAAAAGATTCGCCAAAACGGGGGGGGGGGGGGGGGAGAAGGGGGGCAAGGGGGCCAACTTTGAAAAATGGTTTGTTTGTGACTATAGCATTGCCCCTTTATATGAATATGAAAAAAGAAATGTTCCAAATGTTCCAACTTTCGAGATCCGCTAAAAGGGGGGGAGAAGGGGGGCGAGGGGGTCAACTTTGAAAAATGCTTTTTTTTTTTCCAAGCCTCCTCTAAACGAATCCGTAAAAAACAAAAAATACGGGTACCTTAGTTTCCGAGATACGATAGAGGGGGGGAGGAGGGGGGAGGAAAAGGGGAGGTTTGGGACTTTTCCCATACTCACGGGAGTTACTTGTATACGAATCTGTCAAAATATACCCACCTCCCCCTTCACCATCTGGGAGAACAATTATGTCAATGAGTGAGTCAGTCAGTGAGTGGTAATGCAGTTTTATATAGTATAACTAGTATTCCCTTGGTGCGCGAGCTGCAAGCAGCTCGCGTGTTGCTGTCCCTACACCTACCCTAGACCTACCCTACACCTACCCTACACCTACCCTACACCTACCCTACACCTACCCTACACCTACCCTACACCTACCCTACACCTACCCTACACCTACCCTACACCTACCCTACACCTACCCTACACCTACCCTACACCTACCCTACACCTACCCTACACCTACCCTACACCTACCCTACACCTACCCTACACCTACCCTACACCTACCCTACACCTACCCTACACCTACCCTACACCTACCCTACACCTACCCAACACCTACCCTACACCTACCCTACACCTATCCTACACCTACCCTACACCTACCCTACACCTACCCTAAACCTACCCTACACCTACCCTACACCTACCCTACACCTACCCTACACCTACCCTACACTTTGTTCCAAAAAACATAACCCTAATGTTTGCTTGTCGTCGCCAGGCACTGAGTTTCGCTTCACCCACTCAACCTTCGTTACGCTACGGAGGTCGCCGGCTCGCTTCACTCGCCACCTCCCCCCTGCGCTGCACTCGGTCTCGTAGGTTCGCTCCACTCGGGATCCCTACGCTGCCTGGTCAGGGGAGGTTGGGATTGCCCCTTTATATGAATCTGAAAAAATAAATGTTCCAAGTCTCTCAACTTCCGAGATCCGCTTAGAGGGGGGGAGAAGGGGAGCGAGGGGGTCAACTTTGAAAAATGGTTTTTACTTTTCCGAGCCTCCTCTAAACGATTCCGTAAAAAAAACAATAAAAAAGATTCGCCAAAACGGGGGGGGGGAGGGGGCAGAAGGGGGGCAAGGGGGTCAACTTTGAAAACTGGTTCATTTGTGACTAAAGCATTGCCCCTTTATATGAATCTGAAGAAAGAAATGTTCCAAGTCTCTCAACTTCCGAGATCCGCTTAAAGGGGGGGAGAAGGGGGGCGAGGGGGTCAACTTTGAAAAATGGTTTTTACTTTTCCGAGCCTCCTCTAAACGAATACGTAAAAAAAACACGAAAAAAAGATTCGCCAAAACGGGGGGGGAGGGGGGAGAAGGGGGGCAAGGGGGTCAACTTTGAAAACTGGTTCGTTTGTGACTATAGCATTGCCCCTTTATATGAATCTGAAAAAAGAAATGTTCCAAGTCTCTCAACTTCCGAGATCCGCTTAAAGGGGGGGAGAAGGGGGGCGAGGGGGTCAACTTTGAAAAATGGTTTTTACTTTTCCGAGCCTCCTCTAAACGAATCCGTAAAAAAAACAAAAAAAAAAGATTAGCCAAAACGGGGGGGGGAGGGGGGAGAAGGGAGGCAAGGGGGTCAACTTTGAAAAATGGTTTGTTTGTGACTATAGCATTGCCCCTTTATATAAATCTGAAAAAAGAAATGTTCCAAATGTTCCAACTTTCGAGATCCGCTTAAAGGGGGGGAGAAGGGGGGCGAAGGGGTCAATTTTGAAAAATGCTTTTTGCTTTTCCGAGCCTCCTCTAAACGAATCCGTAAAAAAAACACGAAAAAAAGATTCGCCGAAAGGGGGGGGGGGAGGGGGAGAAGGGGGGCAAGGGGGTCAACTTTGACAAATGGTTTGTTTGTGACTAAAGCATTGCCCCTTTATATGAATCTGAAAAAAGAAATGTTCCAAGTCTCTCAACTTCCGAGATCCGCTTAAAGGGGGGGAGAAGGGGGGCGAGGGGGTCAACTTTGAAAAATGGTTTTTACTTTTCCGAGCCTCCTCTAAACGAATCCGTAAAAAAAACAAAAAAAAAAGATTAGCCAAAACGGGGGGGGAGGGGGGAGAAGGGGGGCAAGGGGGTCAACTTTGAAAACTGGTTCGTTTGTGACTATAGCATTGCCCCTTTATATGAATCTGAAAAAAGAAATGTTCCAAATGTTCCAACTTTCGAGATCCGCTTAAAGGGGGGGAGAAGGGGGGCGAGGGGGTCAACTTTGAAAAATGCTTTTTACTTTTCCGAGCCTCCTCTAAACGAATCCGTAAAAAACAAAAAATACGGGTACCTTAGTTTCCGAGATACAATAGAGGGGGGGAGGAAAGGGGGGGAAAAGGGGAGGTTTGGCACTTTTCCCATACTCGCGGGAGTTACTTGTTTACGAATCTGTCAAAATATACCCACCTCCCCTTCCACCATCTGGGAGAACAATTATGTCAATGAGTCAGTCAGTGAGTCAGTGGTAATGCAGTTTTATATATTATAATAATATCTCTATGCCACTTAAAAATCAAGTAAAATTTTTAGGCCTTGTTTTGGATAAACATCTTACAGGTTTACCACACTGTGAGTATATAGCCGCTAAATGTGAACGAAATATCAACATAATTAGATGTCTTGCTGGTGTTTGGTGGGGAGCACATCCCTTTTCTTTAAATTCTTTAAAACTACTGTACAACACCTTGATTAGAAGTGTATTGGACTATGGGACCTTTTTGCTGGAACCTGCTAATGTAGCTGGTCTTAAGAAACTGGAAAGTGTTCAGTCTAAGGCACTAAGAGTAGTTTCAGGTGCAATGAAAAGCAGTCCTATTAATTGTCTTCAGGTGGAATGTGGAGACCCTCCGCTTCATTTGCGACGTCAATTTTTAGCTGATAGATTTATGGCTCGGTGTTTGCAATTTACAAATCATCCTTTACGGAATACACTTTCCATTCTCTCTGAAGAAGTTACTTCATCCGCTTACTGGAGGCACAAAGATACTCCGTGTTTAGTTAAAAGCTTT
The DNA here is from genome assembly GCA_948252205.1 of Orthosia incerta. Taxonomy (NCBI): domain Eukaryota; kingdom Metazoa; phylum Arthropoda; class Insecta; order Lepidoptera; family Noctuidae; genus Orthosia; species Orthosia incerta. The sequence goes on from OX411754.1 coordinate 15,247,426, forward strand.
AGAAAATACAAATTAATTGAAGCTCCTTGCCACCAATCCCAATTTCTTCCTATATATCATTGTAATTACAGTTCATTAATTATGCGACCAAACATTCATTATAACCTTAACATTTACCGAGATGACGTATGTCATAACATTAACTTTAGAGATGAAGCGTATATACTAGAACAGATCCAGGGATTAGGTATTTAGCGAGACTAGGCTGCACCTATTCTAACTTTTAAAATACTCGATCCACCTAGTCTCACTGTGCCTACGCAGTGCACGGCACACGCGGCCCGCGCGAATCAAAGTACCGACGACGCGGCGAAGCGAGATAGCAGCATAGTCATAGGTCATTCATGTTTGCCAAAATCATACGTGTGTCAGTCACTTGAATTTGAACCCTAATTCAAAGTGCATAAAAAATATTGTGCTAGAATATATTCTGTCCTTTTTTAACTACACTATTCCGCAATCCTTTCATCCTCGTCTGACAATACTTGAGACTCGAGACTAGTCGGGACTAGGCAGACTTTATAGAATAGGTACTTTGACAATACTCGAGACTCGAGACTAGTCGGGACTAGGCAGACTTTATAGAATAGGTACTTTGACAATACTCGATGCGAATGAAGACTATGATGCGGTCTAGTATCAAGTACGGACTCATGCGGGTGTGATCTCGCTTGACTTATTGTTACCTACTAGTCGTCGCAAACACGAACTATCGGACTTATTTAGTGTGATCGGTTTTCGTAACGATTTTGATAAATAATTTAAGAACATTATCTATTTTTTATTACGACATTAATTCATGTGTTTATTGTTTAAAAAATGGTTACCAAAGGAATTAGTGTATTAAAAAAAAACAATAGCAAAACTAATTAAGTACTCTGAAAAATTAATAGAAATCTTTTAATTACGCCAACAATCTTCAACGTAGATAAATCTTTACGATGACAGTCAAGTCTGTGTAAAGTATGAAGGGAAGATTACATTTCATTACTGCGTACGTACGTATCTACACGTATCTGTTGTACGCAAAGACTATCTATATAGTATGCGTATTTCATGGACTAGGTGGACTAGGTGGAACAGGTATTTGGATCGAGTATTTGTACGGACTTGGACTAGGAGCACCTAGTCCAAAATTCACCTAGTACGACCCACCTCAACTTCAACTTTACTATGGATAGAGACTTTAAGGGCTGTCAGCTTCTGTTTACAGATGCTTCAAAACATGGAAGAAACTCATGTGTGGGAGTAGGTATATATCACTCCCAGTATAATGTCGTCCAAAAAATAAAGCTCCCGCCCGAATCATCTGTATTTACGGGAGAATGTTACGGTCTATTCAAAGCTGTCGAATATATACTCCTTATGGGCTTACGGAATTCACTCATTTTAACTGATGCAAGGAGTGCCTTACAATCTTTGGCCAGATTTCCTTTCTATTCTCATAATTCTTTTATTATATTTGAAACACGTGAACTACTTCACAGATGTTCTAGTATGGGATATTCAGTGCATTTTGCGTGGATACCCTCACATTGTGGCATTTTAGGTAATGAGAGAGCAGACCATTTAGCTAATGATGCTGTATTATGTGGAGACATTTTTCCGTACAAAAATAACTCCCAAGATCTGGCTGCTCTGCCCAGGGTTTATCTACAGGAATCCTGGGGTCAGCTTTGGTCAGGGCAATCACTAAAAGGGAAATTTTATCGTACTATCCAACCATCCATTCCTGTAAAACCTTGGTTTAGCAAGTACAAGCTAAGCAAAAAGATTTCAACCATATTCATACGTATGCGATTGGGTCATGTGTGCACTCCAGCTCATCTTGCCAGGCTTGGCATTGTGCAGAGCCCTGAGTGTGAATGTGGCGCTGAAGTGGGAGATCTGAACCACTTTATTTTTGCCTGTCCCCTTTATGACCACTCCTCACTTTTCCAAAGCCTTGTTTCCCTCCGAGTCCCTTTTCCCACTTCTATCTCATGTATTTTATTTAATTTTAATTTAGATATTTATAAAACCATAGCACTTTTCCTTGTAAATAATGATATAGCTATTTAAATGTAAATTTTAATATGTATATACATAATTTATTAAATGGTTTTTAGTTCAGTAGGTATAAAAACCGATAGACGCACCGAGTTGGCCCTTCTATTGGGTCACCTGGTGACAGTTTGCTGTTGTATTATATGCCTCTATTACACTGTTAAATTTGTTAAAATTTATTATTTTTATTATAAACAACTATTCTCCTTTCCGATTCCAAATTTCCCTTTGTAATATTTTTTATTTCGCGAGTTAGAAGTCTGGCAAACGAAAGTAGAGACTGAAAAAGCGCGGCAAATTTAAAAAATATCAGCATAGCAACCCCGAGGACTAGTATGAAATACCTAGAATAACCTGATTTGATACTTTAGAATTATTTAAATATTACTTCGACTGAATAAAAATAGGTACATTTAGGTAGGTAATACTTTAGATATATCAATCTGAATAAAAAAAGCAACAGTATTCTATAATAATTTTGGTTTATTCACTATCAATCAAAATCTGAATCTAAGACTTCCATGTGAAAAGATTCATTAGAGTCACAGGAATCATTGTTTTCTACATTATTAATGAAACTTTTTAAATGATTAAATAGTGAAAATGTTTTTACAAAAAGATAAATAGTTATTACGAATTAAAACAAAGTATCAACTTAGTAACGTCCTATGGAAAATTGGGGTTGACATTAGTATAGCATTGCCATATAAAAAGTTTGCAAATAATTCGAGTGTCTACTTTCGTTTGCCAGACTATATCAATTCTTACGTTTTGTTATTATCAGATAAAATATTGTCAGTGGCAATAAGCACGAATAGTGCAAAGCAAAATTCAAAAAAAAAAAAAAAAAAAAAAACTAACGAAATAAACTAAACGCTTTGAAACCGCAACAAACTCAAAAGTTTTCCGTATATAATAGTACTCTGTGTCAAAAGTACTCTGTGAGACTGTGAACAAACGAAAGACCTAACGAAAAGATTTCTTTGGTTTGTAAAATGGATTTAGGCAGTGAAAATTTAGATTTTATGAAACTAATAAATGTCAAGGGTAATATTGAAAATATCACTCCTCACAAAATAGCAGTAGTAGCTTTTATTAGAGAATATGGACTGTTAAAAATTGAAGGCAAGTGTTTGTATTATTATATTTTATTTTTATATTATTTATGAGTTTCCATTAAATTAATAATATCCACCAGGACAGTTGCATTATTGTGAAAGTATTGTGAATACATATTTATTTTTTGTAATGTTTCAGCTAACAGGATGATAGATTGCACTGTAGCACCAAAATACAGAAAAGACTTCTGTATGCTTGCACTTAAACTAATTCAGGTTTGCAATAGTATTAAATTAAGTGTTTTATTTGAATTAACATCAAGATATTAAAATGGTTTAGAGCTATAGAAAAGTTAAACCCTGTAGGACATAAAATTGTTATTTACCTTTCACCGTTATAATAAGCTGAAAACCTTTTATGTTATAGTGCCCAGATATGGAGTTTAAAGAGTTGGAGACTCTACTCACTGATGGTCGTTACAATCTATTGAGTGTACACCTACAGAACTTCTGTGTCCGTCTTCAGAACATTTATGTGAATGGAGTTAGTGCTCTGACGGACTGTGTTACTTCAACTATCGACAAACTGATGATTGAATCTAATCCTTGTATTATGGCTAGGTACAGTGTATTAGGTAAAATCATTGTTTTTGTACTTATGCCTGCATGTTGTAAAATTGTGGTTTATTAATTCATGTTCCAATGTGAATTTCAGGACTATACTTAAGAAGAATATTACTACATTTAGATAGATTAACTTTTGTACAAGTTGTATCATTGTACAAGTCATTTTGTCTATATTATCAGAGAGGCAGGCCCGGCTTGATGATGAGGTCGTTAAGCAAAGAGGTAACATACTTATGAAAAATAATCCTTTATTTTACTAAAAATAATCCTCTTTAATCAAGTTCATTTATTTTCAAACTTTATTTCTAAAGAAATTAAATAACGTGGAGCAGCAAGCCACATCATTATCACCAGTACCTGAGGAATCTAGACCATTGGAGTTATCAATGAGAATGAATTTAATTGATAGAGATAAGTAAGTATAGTTCATAAACTGTGTTATACCATTTCTATTTAGCATTTTCACTTTCTGAAACATAGGTACTAAACAACTTTGCTAAAACACAACTTTTAATCAAATATAAAACAATAATTGAAATATCTTATGGTTTCAGCAGTTTTGAAGAATGCCAATGGTCTAAAAAACAAGCAGAACTATTTACAGCACAACAAGCGAATTTGTTACAAATTAATGAAAAAAAAGCAATGCCACCCAGACAGTTGCAGAAGACAATTATACAAATAATTAATGATATACCTGAATACCCTGATATTGTAAGTACCTAGGCCATTAAACTAATAGAGTGCCAACTTATGTAAGTAGGTGAAATAACCTTGATGCAATAAAATTTTGAATATCTGTTCATCAAATGGCCGACAAATAATGTTTCAAAATACTGTCATTGGTGCTGCTGATATGTATGCAGCAAAATCTCAAAAAGCTAACTTATTCTAGATTTTGGTGCATCAAAATAATGCATTGTTTGCACACCATGTATGCGTAAGCTATTGTTTCTCTATTGTATCTGTAATTAGATGCTCAATGCGTTAACTGTCATACTCTTGATGCTTCAGTCTTTAGTACATTTGATGTATGCTTTCGAGATTTTGTTATTCAAGCAACCCAATTATGGTTATGTACCTATTTTTTCAGCATTTCCTTAGCTTCCTTAACTGCATACGCACAAAGGAATTCAGTGGTGCACAGGACTCGTTGTATAATTACTTTGATCGTACCATATTCAACTCATCAGGAAACAATACAGGCAATGATAAGAACAAGAACTTCCGTTATGCAGCTCTAAACCGGGCGGCGATGCATACTCATTTTGGACACAGGTTAGAAACATTGCATATTACAACTAGCTCAACAAATATTATCTCTTGAATTGGGAATCTGAATTAGTGGAGTAATCTGTGAGGTTCAGTAGACAAAGAAAAAGTCTGTTCAGAAGATATTACCAGTATTGGATTAAACATTAAGGATTAAAAACATTTCCCTCCCACAGTCAAGTAAAAATGCAGGTTTTATATATTTATAATGGTTTGAACACATTTTAGGATTCCATATCTGAAGGGTGCAAACAAAGCCCTTTTGCTGTCACTCACATGTCTTACTATCCGTCGTCTGTCATACAATTTTATTCCAAAGAATTTTTTAGCTTCCCATTGATCTATGAACTTGAAATTTGGTGATAATGTTTATTATTACGTATATTTTACAAAAAAAATGTCAATATATTGAACCATCTGATTTTTTCTTTAGTGCGGAACCCTAATTATGCTAAGTCCAACACGCACTTGCCCGGTTTTTTACTTTCGTTTCGCATTCTATTATGTGAAATTGATCGATCCTTCTCCCTTCAGGTCGGTGGCGATGGAGGCGGTACGCGAAGCTTTGGCGCGCGCGCAAGAGGCGGCGGACTACGCGTGCCTGGTGGGCGCCGCCACGTGGGGCGCGCTGGCGGGCGGGCGCGCGCGCCGGGCCGCACTGCTCACACGCGCGCCGCGAGATCCGGCGCCCGGGGCCCCGTCCGCGCCGCCCGCCGCGCCGCCGCAGGCTGCGCCCTCGCATCCGCGCCACACGGCTGCGGCGGCGCAGCTGCTCGCTCAACACGCCGCTGTCAATGGCGCAAAGCCTGCGTATATATTTCAGGTAAGATACGTCGTAGGTTGGCTGTTTTTTTGATTAGTAAACAACGTAATCTATATATATATCATGGAACAAGAGATTCATCAGTGCACTATGTTGCCTGGGCATTATAAATCAAGTCAAGTTAAAATTCTATGATTATCACATTGTCTGGTCATTATGAATATTGCTACGTAACGGTTTGGCAATTCGATAATTATGGTCAACGAATTAGTCCAAGAACGAGCGAAGCGAGCTCGGGAGCTTAGGGCGTCGTCATCCCAACACGGCTAGGTTAGGTTCAAAGGGCATGCGTCGACTTTGTTGCTTAAATAGTAATCGTACTTACCTACCATACTGATTCTATATTAAAATCAATGTCAAAATTAAAATAATTTAATAATACACAATTTTTTATTACCCTGCCCAATAAGTGATGGGCATTATTCAGAAAGCCCGGTAAATTTAATTATTTCAATAGTTTTTAGCAAATTGGCTACTCATATTTTATTGGAAATTTTTGAAATTGTCATTGGGCAGTATGATTATTGCCGTATTAATCACTTATTTACTAGCTGATCCTATACTTTGTTTTGCCATAAAAACACCAAACATTCATCTACCCTACCTACCCTAACCTACCATACCCTACCTTACCCTACCTACTCTACCCGATCTACCCGACCTACCCTACCCTACCCTACCCTACCCGACCTACCCTACCCTACCCTACCCTACCTACCCTACCCTACCCTACCCGACCTACCCTACCCTACCCTACCCTACCTACCCTACCCTACCCTACCCTACCCTACCCTACCCTACCCTACCCTACCCTACCCTACCTTCCCTACCAATTTGTTTTTGAGTATTGACAAATATTGACATTATTATTTATACGATAACGTCACGTCACGCAATTGTTTTGCCTTCCCGGAACCTCTCCACTAACACTTAAACTTTATGGTATGGTATTAAAGTTCAAATTGACTTTTAAGTACTATTACGAATCGTTTGTATGGGAGTATAGAAAAGTGTTGTTTTTAGACTTTTTCAGGCAATTTTTATTTTTTTCTCTCCGTAAGAACCTTCTTACAATAACAAACACAACAAAAAAAGAATTACCGAAATCGGTTCAGTGGTTTTCGAGATTTGCGCTTAGCCACACATTTAGCGATTCCATTTTTTTATTATAGAAGATTTAAACTTCCTCTACCAGTCCAACAAGGGTGTTGAAGGGACAACATGGCAGGTGCATTGATAAAAAAGTCGAAAGTAAAAAAATTAAATAACAAGTTGCTTAAAATACACATATAAGCATTCCAGAGAAGAATAAATTGAATATGAAAAGAAGAATGAACAAAATCAGCAGTATGAGAAAATGAATCCTTATACCAAGATTAATTTTCTCATACTGGTCACGCCAGAGAACGACTTTACGATACGATACGATTAAATTCAATTTTCTTTTTAAGTTTTCTAATACTTTGTAGAAGGTTCTTAAGGAAAGAAAAATTAAAAAAAAAAAAGTAGGTACAGGTAGGGTGGAGGGATAGGGTAGGGTAGGTAGTTGACGGGAGCGAAGCTGCGGGCACAGGTAGTTCTGAATAAAAATATTTCACACTAATAACTTATCCATACTTCCATAATATAATAATACCATTCTAGCGGAAAATCTAAAATTATGTATTCGTATGCATTCCACTTCCTTCTTTGACAAATCTTTCACGATTCAATCAGCTCGGTTGTGGAATGCACTACCTATTGAAATAAGACGTGCTCAAACGCTGCCAACGTTTAAGAAAATGGTGAAGGAGCATTACCTTTCACTATATTTTTTATTCTTCTCCTTTCTATGTTATATTTTATATGTATTAGTATATTTTTTTGTAATATTGTATGTTTGTATTTTATGTTATTAAATCTAAGTAGTATATAATTTATGATAATTTGTACACTGACAGCCCTAAATTCTGTTCCTATCGTTCTGTCCATCCAAAGGTTGTCTGTAAGAGATTGCCTAGTGCGATAAGACCGCCCATTGTACACTTGTTATTGTGAATGTTTGTCCTGTATGTTTTTTTGTGGTGTACAATAAAGTATACACCGTGAAATTTAAGTGGTTGTTTTCCCGCGGCAGAACGACTTGCCTTTAGGAGTACTTTCGAAGCATAGAGTTAAAGTAAAAAAATAACGATGTTTTTATTTTAAAATAATTTGAAAAATATTCATCAACTCGAAAAAGTGAGTAACAATAGTAACTTGTAGGTACTAGGTACTACTCGCGTCACCACGGTATTATTCACTGTAGTACCTAGTACCTACAAGTTACTATTGTTACTCACTTTTTCGAGTTTATGTTTTTTTTTTATATTTTTTTAAAACAAAAACATCGTTATTTTTTTACTTTAACTCTATGCTTCGAAAGTACTCCTTAAGGCAAGTCGTTCTGCCGCGGGAAAACAACCACTTAAATTTCACGGTGTACATATAATAATAATAATATCACATTGTACTGGGATCGGTCCATCATCACTGACAGGACTATTATCGCTAACAAGCCTGATATAGTGGTGGTGGACCGAATCGAGAGGCGTGCAATGATTGTTGATGTTACCGTCCCGCATGACGGGAACCTCGTGAAAGCCGAGAAAGATAAACAAATCAAGTATCTTGACTTGGCTCGCGAGGTTGTCGAAATGTGGGATGTGGACACAGCGATCATTGTACCGATAGTCGTGTCAGCCAATGGCTTAATAGCCACGAGCCTCGACCAACATCTTAGAAGGCTCTCGTTAGGCAGCTGGGTCAAGGGCCTGATCCAGAAAGCAGTACTGCTGGACACGGCTCGTATAGTTAGGAGGTTCCTCTCTCTGGAGCCCTGACCGCCGGTAGCTTGGACCCTGTTCCCGATACCGGTGGGCCTCTATTTTTTATATTTTTAAATGTTTTTGTTTTTTAATTTATTTTATAAAAATATTTAAAAATGTAAATAATAAGAAAACAGATAAATAAAGGAAATAATAATAAAATTATTATTATTATTATACATATTAATTATTATTATTATTATTTCTTTATTCATTAGATTACTTATTAATTACATTTTTAAATATTTTTATAAAATAAATTAAAAAACAAAAACATTTAAAAATATAAAAAATAGAGGCCCACCGGTATCGGGAACAGGGTCCAAGCTACCGGCGGTCAGGGCTCCAGAGAGAGGAACCTCCTAACAATGCGAGCCGTGTCCAGCAATACTGCTTTCTGGATCAGGCCCTTGATCCAGCCGCCTAACGAGAGCCTCCTATGGTGTTGGTCGAGGCTCGTGGCTATTAAGCCATTGGCTGACACGACTATCGGTACAATGATCGCTGTGTCCACATCCCACATGTCGACAACCTCGCGAGCCAAGTCAAGATACTTGATTTGCTTATCTTTCTCGGCTTTCACGAGGTTCCCGTCATGCGGAACAGTTATGTCAACAATCATTGCACGCCTCACGATTCGATCCACCACCACTATATCAGGCTTATTAGCGATAATAGTCCTGTCAGTGATGATGGATCGATCCCAGTACAATGTGATATTGCCATTTGCGAGAACTGGGTCGGGCACATACCTGTAGTACGGTACTTCCGATGCCACAAGAGTGTATTTCAGAGCAAGTTGCTGGTGGATGATCCTGGCTACAAGGTTGTGCCTATGCAAGTACTCTTCGTTAGCTAGACGAGAACATCCAGAGATAATGTGACGGATCGATTCACCCGGGCGGTGACATGCCCGACAGATGTCAACCGTGCCATCCTTCACAATAAATCTCCGGTAGTTATTCGTCATGATAACTTCGTCCATAATTGCACAGACAAAACCTTCGGTTTCCCCAAACAGGTCACCGAAACGCAGCCAGGCTACGGACGCTGCTTGGTCTACATCGGACCCATGTAGGGCCCGGAAAAAGCGTCCGTGAAGCTCCTTACTCTGCCATACTTCCCTGCGGTCGTTAGTGTCGAACACTACAGGCTTGCGCCAGTTCTCATTCGCCAAGGAGAGCGGGGTGAGTCCCTTGTCCACTGCTACTACATCTCGATGCATACCCACGTCGGTGTGTAGAAAATATTCCCTGAGATTGCATATCTCGCGGTTGTGGAGGTTTTTAGCATTTAAAAAGCCTCGGCCTCCACACTTCCGCGGGATATACAATCTCATGACCGACGATCGTGGGTGATGCATTCGATATGCAGTCAGCAGTGTACGGACCCGCCTATCCAGGGCGTCGAGTTCCGTTTGAGTCCATTTGAGTATGCCGAAAGAGTACATCAATACCGGCATGACCCAACCGTTGAAGGCGCGCACCTTGTTTCCGCCCGAAAGAAGGCTATTGAATACCTTCTTCAGGCGGCCAAAGAAGCGTTCCCTCAACGATTGCTTCATGTCAGTAGTGCTGATACCTAACGCTTCCGACATACCCAAATACTTATAGGTTTCGTTTGGAGAAAGGGATCTCAGGTTTATGGAATCCGCGAGTTGAATTCCTACGGATTCCACAATCTCCCCTCGCTTTACATGCATGACTGCACATTTGTCCACACCAAACTCCATCCTGATGGCGTTACTAAAAGTTTCAGTTACCTTCAGTAGCTCCATCAGCTGAAGATTGCTGGGGGAAAAGAGCTTCAGGTCATCCATGTAAAGGAGGTGAGATATAACCTGACCACCTCTCTTCAACCGATAGCCTAGCCCTGAATTCTCCAGCAGCATACTTAGAGGATTCAGGGCTAGACAAAACCAAAGTGGACTCAAACTATCGCCCTGGAATATACCTCGCTCGATCCTTACAGGTTCGCTATTCTTCTGGATATTTCGACATCCTGGATAGCGAAGGACTGTGCTCCATTGCCCCATACACGACATCAGGAAGGTGCGTAGAGTTGTATCTATTTTATACAATTCCAGCACCCTCATGAGCCAAGTATGAGGCACCGAGTCATAGGCCTTCTTATAATCTATCCAACATGTCGACAGATCCTTTCGTGAACGCCGAACCTGTTGGCTAATGGCCATATCAATGAGGAGTAGCTCCTTAGTACCGCGGGACCCGTTCCTACATCCATTCTGAGACCGATGTAGGGCCCGGAAAAACCCGACCGACCGAGAGACCGACATGATCGAGTTATCGTCGACGTGTTTATTAATTTTAACTCTCAAAATGGATGTAAGAACCTTATAGACCGTTGGTAAACATGTAATAGGTCTATAATTTTTGGGTTCCGCGGTGCTACCAGACTTGTGGAGCAGGTGGGTTATTCCTGTTGTAAGGAACTTGGGTAGCGAACCAGACTCCAAGGCTGCCTGGTACTGCGATGCCAAACGAGCGTGCGATCTTTGTAGCCACTTGATCCAGAAGTTATGCAGCCCGTCCGGTCCTGGAGATTTCCAGTTCGGCAACGGACGGACTGCACGGGCTACATCTTGGGGGCTGATCGTAATAGCCCCCATTTCTTGTATTGGATCGCACGCTCGTTCGACATCCCGAGTCCATTCACCTTCGGTGTGACTGACAGGCACCGACCAGATGCTGCGCCAGAATGAACACATAGCGTCATCATCCGGCAGGTGCGTATCGGTCACACCTTGGACGGGTCGCTCCCAAGCACGATAAACCCACCTTTCATTACTTTGGAATGTACGATTCTGGGTGTATCGCTCCACTCTCCGCCTGTACCTACGAATACGATTTGCCCATGCAAACACTTTTTGCTTCAGGAAGTCGATGCGCTCTGTGACACGGGATATATAGTCTTCGGGGCTGACATCAGTCCCCAAAAACGCTCGTCTCACAAAGCGCATCACTCTTGGGCGATTATTGCCCTCCCTAAAACAAATTAGTTTGCCGATGAGTGCTCTGGCCCCACCAATACGACGTTCGATCCTGCACTGCCAAGCCGGTACGGCTGGTTTCGGTCGTGTAGCTCTGTCATCTGCAAATTTGACGTGGGCTACACGACATGCCGCTACAGCCGCGCAGTACATGATCGAATGTGTATCAGTGAGGTCTTCGCAGTCATCAAAATAGTTTGACAACTGCGAATCCAGAACAGCCACCAGCGCCCTATTTTTGTTATGCATGGGCAAACGAGGTAATCGTGGCCTAACTTCCGGTGGCATGTAGCGATACTCCCGAATAGCACACTCCAAAGCATTCCTCAATTCCTCATTGCACTGGGTACTTACGTTTGTAACCCTGTCACTACTCTCCTCGTCAGCGTGGTTGGACTGTGGTGGCACCACAGCCTGCGACGATGGGGCAGTGACACGGTTACCCATTTCCGTTCGGAGGCGATCAAGTACAGTATCATCCAACATATGATTACGCTGGATGACCCGAACCTGATCCGAAAGTCGTTGGGCCGAAACGTTGACGGCTGGCTCAAGCACCTGAAACAAAGAGAGCATCCGGACACGGTACGCGGTCAGGTTGTTTCCTCCCTCTGTAGCCCCAAAGTATGCGCGCATGACATTTTCGTTAATGGATTGTGTCCATCTCATGCGCTGCACACTTCCGCCGGGTGCTGGGACCCTATCAGAGACCGGTAAGCCTCGAGGTCCTAAGCGGTCCGGCGGCCGGCGTCCTCCCCGTCGACGCGCAGGTGGTGGTGTCGTCGGCGGCGAGAAGTACTCGTCGCTCGAGCTCGACGCAACTGCCACGGCCGGTGACACAGCACTCACGGTGGTGGGCGTGCTTTTCGTGCTGCAGCTCTTGTCAACATGTCGATTTACATTTTTTTTCTCTTGGTGTTGTTGATTTTGGTCATGTTTAAATATCCGGTGCTATTGCAGGTTTTTTTTTATTGATTCTATGCGTTTTGTGTCTTTTTCTTCAGATAATTGTACTATTACTTGTAAATATTTAAAAGGAAAATTCGGAGAGAAAAAATTTGACATCCGCGTTGACAGCCGAGCCACTTATTATTATTATTATTATATATAATCGATCCATCATCACTGACAGGACTATTATCGCTAATAAGCCTGATATAGTGGTGGTGGATCGAATCGTGAGGCGTGCAATGATTGTTGACATAACTGTTCCGCATGACGGGAACCTCGTGAAAGCCGAGAAAGATAAGCAAATCAAGTATCTTGACTTGGCTCGCGAGGTTGTCGACATGTGGGATGTGGACACAGCGATCATTGTACCGATAGTCGTGTCAGCCAATGGCTTAATAGCCACGAGCCTCGACCAACACCTTAGGAGGCTCTCGTTAGGCGGCTGGATCAAGGGCCTGATCCAGAAAGCAGTATTGCTGGACACGGCTCGCATTGTTAGGAGGTTCCTCTCTCTGGAGCCCTGACCGCCGGTAGCTTGGACCCTGTTCCCGATATCGGTGGGCCTCTATTTTTTATATTTTTATTTGTTTTTGTTTTTTAATTTATTTTATAAAAATATTTAAAAATGTAATTAATAAGAAAACAGATAAATAAAGGAAATAATAATAAAATTATTATTATGTCGTTTATTTATCTGTTTTCTTATTTTATTACATTTTTAAATATTTAATAAAAAGAAAACTAAAAAAACATTTAAAAATATAAAAAATAGAAGCCAACCGGTATCGGGAACAAGGTCCAAGCTACCGGTGGTTAGGGCTCCAGAGACAGGAACCTCCTCACAATGCGAGCCGTATCGAGGAGTACTGCCTTCTGTATCAGACCCTTGATCCAACCGCCCAATGACAGCCTCGACAGATGGTCGTCGAGGCTCTTGGCCATCAGGCCGTTGGCCGTAACGACAATCGGCACAATGATCGCCGAGTCCACATTCCACATGTCGACAACCTCATGTGCTAAGTCAAGATACTTGATTTGTTTCTCTTTCTCAGCTTTCACGAGGTTCTCGTCATGTGGGATGGTGACATCGATTATCATTGTGCGGCGCGTTAATCGGTCTATCTATATATGCCAATAAGCCGGATATACGGCTTATTGGCAACAATAGTCCTATCAGTAATGATAGACCGATCCCAGTACAACGTGACATGGTCATTTTCGAGAACTGGGTCGGGCACATACTTGTAATACGGTACCTCCGATTCCACTAGATTGTACTTCAAAGCAAGTTGCTGGTGAATAATCCTGGCCACTTGGTTATGCCTGTGTAAGTACTCGCCGTTAGCCAGACGAGAACAACCAGAGATAATATGTCTGATGGATTCACCCGGACGGTGGCATGCCCGACATATGTCAACCGTCCCGTCCTTCATTATATGTCTCCGGTAGTTATTCGTCAAGATAACTTCGTCCATAATTGCACAGACAAAACCTTCAGTTTCCCCGAAAAGGTCGCCGAAACGTAGCCAGGATACGGACGCTGGGAAATCTACATCGGGCCCATGTAGAGCCCGATAGAAGCGCCCGTGTAGCTCCTTGCCTTGCCATACCTCTTTGCGTTCATCAGTCGATAGTATTACAGGCTTGCGCCAGTTCTCTTTAGCCATGGACAACGGGGTGAGTCCCTTGTCCACTGCGACCACATCCCGGTGCATACCCACTTCAGCTTTTAAAAAGTATTCTCTGAGGCTGCACACCTCGCGGTTGTGAAGAGTCTTGGCGTTTAAAAAGCCTCGACCCCCACACTTCCGCGGGATGTACAGTCTCATCACCGATGATCGTGGGTGATGCATCCGGTTTGCGGTCAGCAGTGTCCGGACCCTCCTATCGAGGGCGTCGAGCTCGGTCTGAGTCCATTTGAGTATGCCGAAAGAGTACATCAAAACCGGCATGACCCAACTGTTGAAGGCGCGCACCCTATTTCCGCCCGATAAAAGGCTATTTAATACCTTTTTCAGGCGGCCAAAGAAACGCTCCTTCAGCAGTTGCTTCATGTCAGTACTGTTGATGCCCAACGCTTCCGACATACCCAAATACTTGTAAGTTTCGGTCGAGGAGAGGTGTCTAAGGTGTATGGAATCAGAGAGTTGAATTCCCTCGGATTCCATAATCTCCCCTTGCTTTACATGCATGACTGCACATTTTTCCACACCAAATTCCATCCTGATGGAGTTACTGAAGGTTTCAGTTACCTTCAGTAGCTCCGTCAGTTGGAATTTATTGGGGGTAAAAAGTTTCAGATCATCCATGTAAAGGAGGTGAGATATGACCTGACCACCTCTTCTCAACCGATAGCCTAGTCCTGAATCCTCCAGCAGTGTGCTTAGAGGATTCAGGGCTAAGCAGAACCAAAGTGGGCTCAAACTGTCGCCCTGAAATATGCCCCGCTTAATCCATACAGGTTCATCATCCCCCTGAATCGGTTGACATCCTGGATATCGAAGGACTGTCTTCCATTGCCCCAAACATGACTCAAGGAAGGTGCATAAAGTTGCATCTATTTTGTACAACTTCAGCACCCTCATGAGCCATGTATGTGGCACAGAGTCGTATGCCTTCTTGTAGTCAATCCAGCATGTCGACAGATCCCTGCGAGATCGACGAACCTGCTGGCTTATGGCCATGTCGATGAGGAGTAGCTCCTTAGTGCCGCGGGACCCATTCCTACATCCATTCTGAGAGGTAGACATTATTGAATTACTTTCAATGTGTTTATCAATTTTGCCTCTCAGGATGGATGTAAGAAGTTTATAAACCGTTGACAAACATGTAATTGGTCTATAATTCTTGGGTTCCGCGGGACTACCTGTCTTATGGAGCAGGTGGGTAACGCCTGTTGTTAAAAACTGTGGCAGCGACCCAAATTCTAAGCATGACTGGAATTGAGATGCCAGTAGCGCGTGTGAGCTGCTATACCATTTTAGCCAAAAGTTATGCAGTCCGTCCGGTCCCGGAGACTTCCAGTTCGGTAGCGGACGAACTGCTTTGGCTACATCAGATGGACTAATAGTTACTTTTTCCATTTCTGGTATAGCTTCACACACGCGTTAGACATCACGCATCCAGCCACCCTCAGTGTGACAAACGGGCACCGACCAGATGTTTCGCCAGAATGTACTCGTGGCGACATCATCCGGGCGGCACACGCTAGTCACATTTTGTTCAGGTCGCTCCCAAGCTCTATATACCCTCCTCTCATCGCTCTGGAACATGCGATTCTGCGAGTACCGGTCAATCCGCCGCCTATACCGCCGAATACGGTTTGCCCATGCACAAACTTTCTGTTTCAGGTAGTCGATGCGTTCCGTGACACGGGACATGTATTCTCGAGGACTAATTTCAGTCCCCGAAAACGCCCGCCTCACGAAACGCATCACACGTGGTCGTGTATTGCCCTCCCTGAAACAGTATAGTTTGCCGATGAGTACCCTGGCCCCATCGATACGCCTTTCGATCCTGCATTGCCAAGCTGGCACGGCAGGCTTTGGTCGAATAGCCTCGTTTGGAAACTTAACGTTGGTTAAACGAAATGCCGCAACAGCCCCGCAATACAGGATTGAGTGCGTATCAACAAGGTTCTCGCTGCTTTCAAAGATGTTCGTAAGCAGCGAGTCCAAGGCACACACCAGCGCCCTATTCTTCTTGTGCATAGGCAACCGTGGTAATCGGGGTCTAAGTTCATTCGGAGTCGACCTATACTCGCGAAGCGCATCTTCCAGTGCGCTCCTCAATCTTTCGTTGCACTGGCTACTTACTGTGGCAACCCTATCATCTGCCTCATCGTTAACAAGATTGGACCGCGGCGGGAACACAATAGTGGCTGGCGGTGCCGCGGTCTGTGTCGGAGTTGAGATGATTTGGTTGCTCAGCAATTCTGAGCGCAACCTATCTAGTGCGGCGTCATCCAACCTGTGATTACGCTGGATGACCCGCACCTGATCCGACAATCGTTGGGGCGAGACGTTTACGGTTGGTTCTAGGTCCCGAAACAGAGACAGCATCCTAACACGGTACGCAGTGAGGTTAGTTCCCCCCTCTGTAGACCCGTAATATGCGCGCATGACGTTCTCATTCATACCTTGAGTCCATCTCATGCGCTGCACACAACCACCGGCAGCGGGGACCCGGCTCGGAGCCGGTTGGCTCCTAGATCCCAAGCTCCTCGGTGGCCGGCCTCTCCCCTGCCGACGTACAGGTGTTGGCGACGTCGGCGGGGAAAAATATTCGTCGCTTGAGCTCGACGCAACTGCAGCCGCCGATGACACTGGTGATCCGAGGTCCGGCGGCGGCGAGGCGGAGCTGAGCGACGAGTCCGGAGGTGGATGGCGTGCGCGACAGGCAGCTGCTCTCGTCAACATTATTAATATTTTCCCTTAAACTTATCCATTATAAAAAATGTTTGGTTGACGTCTGTCAGTGACGACGTCAACCGCCGGTTTCTTGTAATTTTATAAAAATTTATTATTATACATATTAATTATTATTATTATTATATATAATCGATCCATCATCACTGACAGGACTATTATCGCTAATAAGCCTGATATAGTGGTGGTGGATCGAATCGTGAGGCGTGCAATGATTGTTGACATAACTGTTCCGCATGACGGGAACCTCGTGAAAGCCGAGAAAGATAAGCAAATCAAGTATCTTGACTTGGCTCGCGAGGTTGTCGACATGTGGGATGTGGACACAGCGATCATTGTACCGATAGTCGTGTCAGCCAATGGCTTAATAGCCACGAGCCTCGACCAACACCTTAGGAGGCTCTCGTTAGGCGGCTGGATCAAGGGCCTGATCCAGAAAGCAGTATTGCTGGACACGGCTCGCATTGTTAGGAGGTTCCTCTCTCTGGAGCCCTGACCGCCGGTAGCTTGGACCCTGTTCCCGATACCGGTGGGCCTCTATTTTTTATATTTTTAAATGTTTTTGTTTTTTAATTTATTTTATAAAAATATTTAAAAATGTAATTAATAAGTAATCTAATGAATAAAGAAATAATAATAATAATCCATACTAATATTATAAATGCAAAAGTTACTTTGTTTGTTTGTTACACTTTGACAACAAAACGTCTAAACCGATTTAGATGAAATTTTTCTTTTTGGTGTGGAGATAGTTTGAGATCCTGGGAAGGACATATAATAGTTTTTTCTCGGTAGTTTGTCGCTATCGAATGGTATAAAATGCAGTATGTTTTTTTTTAATATTAAAGTGTTCGATTACCAGCTAGGAATAATGATTTTTCAAAAATACAATGATGCAGTTCTAGTTTTCGTCAGAATCGGCCTCGTGACTCCTTTGAGTGGCTTATATTCTTGCAAAACTACAACAATATGCTTTATTGTAATATTTTCAGGTTATCATGAGAGGCGACTCCATCAACTATCTGCACTCGATGACCGACCTCACGATGGCGGGGCTCGCGAACACGGCCGCGTTATGGGCGCTTTACGGGAAGACCGAGATGGCGTCCGTTGCCTGCCAACTTCTACTTGGTCTTAACACCAGTATGTGAACATCTTATTTTATTTTAAAATTAATTTGCCATTGGTATTGGCAATGTCAATTTAAACTGCCGAGGCATCTATAACGCCACATGTAACTACAAAAAGACCTGGTGTGAAATCCTACATCGCGAAATCAAAGCGTTCCGCGCGATTTGAACGTATACCTGACAGCACCGGGCAGTTGCCCACTAGGCACAACACCCGTCTGGTTCCGCTGCGGCACTTTATACCCCTTTTCTACAAACCTCTATACAACCTTGCAGAGCCGATCACCAATGTATAATGGTTTAATGATTCATCAGGATTGGTTTTGATTGATTTCTAAAATAGCAACTAAGCTGTGTTCGAAGCAGATAGATAAGGACTGGATATTTGAGTTCCGTTTGGTTGGGTGGGATTTAACATGATTATGAATATTGTGAGCGTACCCAGGATGAGGCAGCTGGTGCGCTCGCCTGCCTCGACCCTGACTTGAAGCAAAAATGTAAGGTATAATCAGTGACAAAATTAATTATTCATTAGGTAAGTAAGATGTAAAAAAAATGAAATTTTCGAGCTATCCAAAAGAAAATACCTTTCAAAGACGTGTACTGAAACTTGCCGAACACGCTTCGCTCGCCCTTGTATCCTCATATCCTGCATTCACGTTTTACTGCATAAGTCAACAGGAAACCTAAACCTTCGAATGCCCGAAATGGGGACCAAGCTAGACTTATGATTTGACATACTTTTAAGCATTTTTGCGTACCGGGATGTGGAGAAAACCAAAAGTAGCCCTTTTGGTTTTGCCGCTCCGGGGCCCTGACAGGCCCAACACTGAGCAAGTTCCTACGGCCATGATGAATAATGAATATGTTCGGTCCCGCAGAGTGCAACGTGGGCAGCGGCGCGGTGTGGCACGGCGGCGCGGCGTTGGCGCTGGGCGGCGCGGGCGCGGCGGCGTGCTGTGCGTGGCGCGGCGCGGGCGCGGCGGCCCAGGCGCTCAGCTCGCAGCGCGCGGGCGTCCGCGCGGCTCGATACCACGCTGAGCGGGCGCTCAACGCCGGTTTGTACTAGCTTAACAATAGGGAATATGCATGTAGTAACTTAAAGAAATTTATCGACTAAAAATCTATTCGTATTATGTATGACCAAAGTCTGTTTGCTATAGCGGGTCATTTTTGCCTTCGTTGGGGACAGCGGGATCGACAGCCTGCAAGCGGGACTGTCCCACCCAAAACGGGACGTATGGTCACGTTAGATATATATACTTAAAAAAAATATATCTCGTTCGTTTTTCATTTAATTTTGATTCTGCTTTCACTATTAGTTTTCTATTTAAGTATTTTTTGGATAAAGTGGTAAAAATTTTTTTTTTGATTATTTCCTATTTGACTTGATTGTAATATGCTTTTTCAAGGTAGCGCATAGTGTCATCTTAATAGAAATCGATTTCGAAGTCGCAAGAATATGGACAGAACCTAAGCACAATTATGGGATAGCGATAGACAGACATATGAAACTGTTAGTAATAGATCTCTCTAATGTAGTCGTAGTTCGGTAATAATTACTTTTTAGAGAAATCTTCTTGTCGCGAATTAGACAAAATGAAACATAATACCGGTGTCAATATTGCCAAGTCTCATGTAAATAATATTTCATATGCTGATAAATTAAAACTTCGTTTACCTAAAGTTGCTCCAGTGGTGGATTCTCGTGCCAAACTTCCGTGTCTTGTGGCCTATCCCACTGATGAGCGATCAACTGATTACTCATCTTCTTCCGCGACTAAACAAGCGCTCATGAAAGCTATAAATCCTATTCGACGAACCTTGAACGGTCGGTGGGGTTGCTTCGAAGAGCACTTTGAGCGACTGGTCCCCCGCGTCGAAAATGCAGTGGGTGCTTTGCACAGACTGCTGCCCAACCTCGGGGGACATCGGGAAGAAGTTCGCCGCCTCTACGCGGGTGTCTAGCGATCGATGGTCCTTTATTATACCTGTTTGGTCAAGCAGACTATCAGGTGTCCGATGCTGCAGGGCTAAAATTAATAGTCTGCAGCGGAGAATGGCCATTCGTATCGCACGAGGTTACCGAACGATATCCTTTGAGGCGGCAACTCTCTTGGCACGCTTTCCTCCGCTGGATATTTTGGCGGACATGGACGCAAGGGTTTATAACCGAATCCGCCGGAACGGTGAAGGCGTACCAGGGGTCGCTTTAGTAAGGCTTAGGCGGCAGGAACGGCGACACGCGCTCGAGCGGTGGCGAGAGCGGCTACAGCAGCCGCTGTTTTCGGGCAAGCGCGTTGTCGAAGCCATCCTGCCGCACTTCGAAGCCTGGCTGAATAGAGAGGAGTGCATCTCCTACAGGCTCACTCAGGTACTGACCGGACACGGTTGCTTCGGTGAGTAGCTGAATATGATTGGGCGAGAGACCACGGCAAATTGCCACCATTGTGGCGTCGACCTTGATTCTGCACAGCACACGCTCGAGGAGTGCCCGGCGTGGGCATCTGAGCGGCAGGTCTTGGTCGCCAGGATCAGGCGAGACCTGTCTCTGCCAGCAACTGTGAAGGCCATGCTGGCAGAGACAGAAAATTGGAGGGAAAATGGTCTCCTTTTGTGAGACTGTGATGGCCCAGAAGGAGGCCGCCGAGCGGGATCGTGAGAGGCCGATCCCGCTCGAAAAAGAAGGCGTCGTGGAGGCAACCGCCTCGATGCCTAAAACGCCGTCAGATTGGGGACTCTGTCCACCCACCGAGTGACTTCAGGAAGGATAGCAGCACAGTGATCACGTGCTGCCGTGCACAGCGTGGCTCGGGGATGGCGATTCTTTCAGCCTACCCAGGACGTGCCCTAACAGGCGTCTTTTAAGAGGTGACGGGGTGATCACCGGGGTAGCTTTAGTGCGGTAAAAATCCCACACTCCCTGGTCTTTTCCCCAAAAGTCCAGGCGCCTTTTGAAGGTTTCCCCCCTAAACAAAAAAAAAAGGTGTCAAGTAAGCTGCGAAGTCTGGCGTCGTGTTACGTGTCGCTAACGATTTTCAAATCAAAAAGTTGCAATTGGTTGATGCCATTAGGTCCGCTGGCTTGCGACTTGAGAAACCAAAAGGCCGTAGGCCTCGTATTTTAGTTAAAGACGTCCCATCCTCAATGGAGAACACAGCCTTTTTGATTGCGTTGTTCTGTCAAGAGTTGCCATTAAATGAAGACGACTTTATTAAATCAACAAAAATTATACGTAGGCGTTCGCTAGACAACGTTTGGAAATGGATAGGCATTGAACTCGAGTCCGCGGTCCGGAAACATTTAGTCTCGACTAAGGATAAATTATTTATTGATTAAGCGACTTGCCGTTTCATTGATGATGTCGACGTAGTAGTAAGTTGTGCACATTGTTAACATTTCGGTCATGTTACATGTTAAAAACACTGCACTATTAAATCACCTACCTGCGCTAATTGCTCTGAGCCACATGAAACTAAAAACTGCCCGCATACGGAAAATTTAAATTATACACCGTCTTGTGTGGCGTGTAAACGTTCTAAGAAACCTTTTAACCATCGCTGTGGGTCACATGAGTGTACCTCCTATAAACTTAAGCTCGAACAACTTATCCTTAACACCAACTACTAAGATAATGGGTAGATTAACCATAGGACAATTAAATCTACACAACGATAGGGTGGCGACTTCTGAACTAGACAAACTAACTATCGATTATAACTTAGATATGGTGCTTGTTCAAGAACAATATCAAAACGCGCGTTTACGTCACAAAGTAGTACAGTTGGATGGCAAAGCACGAGCCGGAATTTACGTGGCGCATTCTTCTAACTTCACAGTAACGTCTTCGCGTAACCTTATGACACCCCATTGTGCCGTTGCGGAGGTCTCATCGTCTCCTTTTAAAGTTTACGTTGTGAGCTGGTACTTTCAATATTCAAACCCTGGTGCTCCTCATATACATAAATTCCGTCACGTCTTGCAGTCCCTCGCGGGCTGTAAAGGTATCGTTTGCGCTGATGTTAATGCGTCTTCGTCTCTAAGGTATGACAAAGTTCGGTCTACGGATTATAAACGACGCTGCGCTGATGATGATTTCATTGCTGACATGAATCTGACTATTCATAATACCCCTGACGCCCCACCAACTTTTTGCAGCCAAATGGGCGAATCTTGTATTGACGTCAAACTTTCTAGTGCAGACGTACGCTTGGCTAGGTGGCGTGTCCTACCGGACGCATCTTGTAGTGACTATCGCTTGATCGTGTACGAATTTGGTCTGGTTTTTACTGTGTACGTCACATGTCATTGGTAACTTTAGGTATAAACAGCGACCACACACCCCCTAGACGCCTAATAACAGGCGAGCGATGTCTGTCAACACATATGACTAAAAGATCATATACAGGTAATAGAGGACGCCAATCGACAATTTCGAATTAGTAGCGACCACTTCTGTGAGCCGTAAACACTTCTGCGTCAGTCAATAAAAAAAATATGAAATCAATATTATAATGGCCTCTTGTACAATACGTTGGTATGGTAACAACAGCCAGACTTCGAGTTTCCGGAAAAATGGCATAAAATTTCATTGATAAGTCAATAGTTACGTAAACATAATTAGTAAACGTAAATCCCTCTCACAGAGAGGAGGCCTGTGTCTCAGCAGTGGGAACATTAATAGGCTGATGATGTGATGTGATGTGAAACATAATTAGATTTATTTTCTGATATTATTTATCGGAGTTCATATTATACTGGTCAAGTTTGTTGGTGAAAACGCCCACCGCATGTCATGTTCGCGTCTCTTTCTTCTTAAAGTAATTTTTTCGTTTATTAATTGTGAAACGATTTTTTGATTAGGTTTTTTACTAATATTTAATATTACTATATTTAAGAACCAACAATCGAAAAAGTATGTTACCTGTAGCATTTTGATATTTTTTTTAGTTTTAACATATTATAATAAATAAATTGCGGTTTACGATTTATGACGTATTAAAAAAAAACTACTTACTAGATCTCGTTCAAACCAATTTTCTGAGGAAGTTTACATGGTAATGTACATCATATATTTATTTTTTAGTTTTATCATTCTCTTATTGTAGAAGTTACAGGGGGGGGGACATTTACCACTTTGGAAATGTCTCTCGCGCAAACTATTCAGTTTAAAAAAAAAATATTAGAAACCTCAATGCCATTTTTGAAGACTTATCCATAGATACACGCGGGATTGTTGAAAAAAAAATTGAGTTTCAGTTCTATGGGGCATCCGCAATTTTTTTTTTTCTATTTTTGTGTGAAATTCTTAATGCGGTTCACAGAATACATCTACTTACCAAGTTTCAACAGCATAGTTCTTATAGTTTCGGAAAAAAGTGGCTGTGACATACGGGCGGACAGACAGACAGACAGACATGACGAATCCATAAGGGTTCCGTTTTTTGCCATTTGGCTACGGAACCCTAAAAAGGTAACATTAATTTTTTTATTTATTTATTTATTTATAGATTTAGGATCACCAACGAGTAACATAACAAAACTTACAGAAAATATATAAATTGAAAAACATTATCATGTTATGCACACTCAATTATAGGTAACCACAGCTTACACATTATTGAGTATACATGGTCTACATAAAAAATAATACATATCTAATTAATTAAATTAAAATCAAAATAACATTGAAATACAGATTAGATTAAAATAATGTTTAGATTAAGGTTATGTCAATGACGAATCCATAAGGGTTCCGTTTTTTGCCATTTGGCTACGGAACCCTAAAAAGGTAACATTAATTTTTTTATTTATTTATTTATAGATTTAGGATCACCAACGAGTAACATAACAAAACTTACAGAAAATATATAAATTGAAAAACATTATCATGTTATGCACACTCAATTATAGGTAACCACAGCTTACACATTATTGAGTATACATGGTCTACATAAAAAATAATACATATCTAATTAATTAAATTAAAATCAAAATAACATTGAAATACAGATTAGATTAAAATAATGTTTAGATTAAGGTTATGTCAAATTAGATCATAAGAATAAAAATACAGTAAAAAATGCAGGTTATCTCAAATTAAATGAAATGAAATCAAAAAAAAAAAATTCAATACAGGAGTCAAATAAAATTACTAATAATCAATACTAACTACAAGTAAAATAAAATTTAAAATAAATCAAATTAAAATATAAATAATGTCAAATTAAATTAATGACAAATTAAAATCAATTTAAAATAAATCAACCCAAAATATACAATGTCAATTTAAATAAAAAAATAGATTACATTAAATTAAATGGAATTAAACGGATAAAATTAAAATCAAAATTAAAATACAGATTGAAAGCAAAAATCTATTTTATTGGAGTGGAGTGATAAATCAAGTCAAATGTTCTCTGCCTGAAAATAACTATATAACTAACTTTTAAATGCGTTCAGTGTGTCATGATTTATATCGATTTCAGCTTTGCGGCATACAGCATTGTACAATTGGGTTGCCCTCACAAGGGGGGAGTTGTTGCCTAAGTTTGTTTTGCGGGAAGGTTGTCTGAACAAATTGTAGGTATGGGACCGTGGTAATCTACTAGGGACATTAATCGTTATTTTTGACAGAAGGTCAGTATTTAGCCTAGATGTCATTAACTTGTGAAGAAAACACAGATCCAGTACTTTTCGACGATTAATGAGGCTTTGAAATTTATAATGATTAACACGGTCTTTATACGATGTGAGTTGTTTCGTGGTTTTATTTTGGAATGATAGATGGTGTAAGAATCTTCTTTGGATCCGCTCAATTCGCTGCTTATGAATGTTGTAATGGGGTGACCATACTTGCGAGCAGTATTCCAGATTACTACGAACTAACGTCTCATAAAGGATAATTTTGGTCTTTGGATTGTTGAATGGTTTTGAGGTCCTTAGTACAAAGCCTAGCAATTTGTTTGCCTTAGATATAATCTTATCTATATGATCATTGTAGGTTAATTTACTGTCCATCACGATTCCAAGATCCCGGATGCTAACCACTTCCTTGAGTTTTTTGCCCGAGATACCGTATATTGTGTTATGAATCTGTTTGTTGCGACAAAATTTGATGTGTAAACATTTTTCTAAATTTAGGCTCATCTTATTATCCTTGCACCACTCAACTAATCTATCCAAGTCAGCCTGTAGCAAATAAGAATCCTCCATAGATTTTACAGGCAATGACAGCTTGAGATCATCAGCAAATAAGAACGATTGTGCGTGATGAAAACAACGTACAATGGTGTTAATAAAAATATTAAATAACAAAGGTCCCAGATGTGAGCCCTGTGGTACCCCAGATGTCACACGGAAGTCCTCAGATCTAGCCCCATTCAAAACAACGAACGACACACGATCACTAAGGTATGATTGAAACCAATTTAATAGTGGACCAAAGATTCCGCAACTCTCAAGTTTCTGTACTAAAAGTTGGTGGTCTACTTTGTCGAACGCTTTGCTAAAATCCGTATATACTGCGTCAACCTGAATCCTTTGATCCACAAACTCAATGACATTTTCCGAAAAAGCTACCAAATTGGAATGCGTCGATCTGCCCCGAAAGAAACCATGTTGATTGCCCACTATGTGATTCTTCAGATGGCCATACAGGTAAGGATACACTAACAATTCGAAAACTTTAGGTATAATTGATATAATCGAAATTGGTATATAATTTTTTATATCGTTCTTGCCACCATTTTTAAAAATAGGGACTATTTTAGATTTCTTCCACGCGTTTGGGAAGTAGCCGGACTTTAGGGAGCGGTTAAACAGTAAGGTTAAAGGCCTAGAAAAGGATTCAGAACATCTTGAGTGTAGAATTGGGGGAAGCTCGTCAGGACCCGGTCCCTTGCGTACGTCCAGACATTTCAGTTTGCTAGCAACCAACTCCTCCGTTAGCGATATACAACTCAAAGCATTCAAACCTTCAGAGCTTAATAAGTTGTTGGATTTATTGGATAGCTGTGTAGGGGGTGAGGGAGAGTTCCGTTGATGATCATACACAGATGAAAAGTTTTTTGCGAATAACTCACAGATGTCTGTATTATTGTCAGCTCTTTCATTGTTCAACTTCATTAGTTCCGGGATTGTGCTTTTATTTTTACGTACATGCTTAATATAAGTCCAAAAGTATTTAGAATTGGTTTTTATTCTAGCTTCTATTGTATTGATATAGGCTGTGTAAGATGTTCTATTCAATAACCGGCATCTCTCCTTCAGCAGTGATAGACTTATTCTATCCATAGCATTATTATATTTTTTCACTCTTATTCTAAGGTTGTAGGTTTGTTTTAGTAATTTTGTAAGATCTTTCGTAAACCACGGTGGCATTTTGTTGTAATTTACCTTATGAGAAAAAGGAACGTGGTTGCTTATAGCACTCGAAACCCTATCGTAAAATATTTCAACCATTTCGTCCATGGTTTCACAGTTTTCAAATGTTGTTATCCAGTTAACAGAGTCAAGATTCTGTGCTATAGCTTCAAAATCAGCCTTATGGTAGTTACGGGTAGGCAAAACACTTCCGCTAAGAGTTCTTTCAGGGAGTATATCTAGAACGATCAGGAGAGGAGGGTGGTGCATGTCTACCTTGGAAAGAGGATCGTTGCAAATATTCACTTTAACATTCGTAATATTAGCTAAGACAAGATCTAAAACCCTTGATTTATCATTCCTGACATTACTAAACTGTTCCAAACTATTCAGTGCAGTGAACTCCGTAAAGAGGTGGTTAATTGAGCAATTGGTAATCTCGGGAACTAGAAAACTACTTTTATCACTGTTTAGCCAGTTGATGTTAGTTAGATTAAAGTCGCCTGCTATGAAAGTATCACCCTCTTTACCAATGACTTTTCCTGCATTCTCAAAGTAATGCTCCAAAACATCAATTTTAACGGTGACGGAATATAGACAGCACAAAAACATAAACTTACTACACTGTTGATGGTTTTAACTTGGATTTTTACCCACAGATCTTCACACAAGCTGTTGTGACACGCTAATTGAATAGAGTTATGCTTTTTTAAAACAGCAATCAGTACCCCGCCACCAGTTTTCTTCCTACAAAGTTCATTCAGTACACGGTCTCTTCTATAAACATTGTAACGGTCATCAAATAATTCTGAACTAGAGACCTCATCACTAAGCCAAGTTTCAGTAACAATAACAACATCGTAATGATTAATTAAAATATTGTGATAAAAATCATGCGTTTTTGTCTTTAAACCTCTGGTGTTTTGATAGTAAATATGGAGTTCGGAGAATTTTATAGAATTTGTGCATTAAAATTACAAAAAAATTAAACAAACAACATCAAACCAACTTAATCAGAGAGTCCATGTCTTTTATATGAAGCCGTTCCGAATTTTCACTTTTCTTCGCAAATATGCGACCATTACGCACCCATACAAACTTGTAGTTCTTCTCCTTAGCCACCATCCTCGTAGCATGGTGTAAAGTTCTATTATATGGGGACAAGTGTTCAGCTACATATATAGGTTTTTTATCTCCCCCTACTCCCAGGTGGGCAGTGTTTAGCTTATCCGTCTGATTAGCTTTGTTAAACTTACTAAAGTTTGACAATTATTGATCTAGGACGAGTACCCTCTGAGTTTTGTTTGGCAATCCTAGTAGACATAACGATATCATTTTCCTTGAGGGGACATGATACGACCTTACATAGCTGCATCATTGTTACATTTAGATTTTCAGATTTGAATTCAGGCATAGATAGGATTTCTATGTTACAAGATCGCGCGTGCTGCTCCATCTGAGATAATCTTGTAGTTAGATCTTTCACTACAGGTTTCAAGTTGTTATTTTCTTTTTGCAGCTGATCCAACAACTTCGATTTTTCTTCTAAAATGGTCTGCATCTCGTCGTACTGCTTACTTGTAAAGTCCAGAGAATCCTTCATCATGTTAAGTTCTAAGCGGACATCTTTTAGCTCAGCTCTCACGCTCTCCTGCACAATTTTTCGAATATCGGTTCCTAGGAGGCTACTTAGTTCGGTGCGTATGATATCTCGAATCAACTCTGGTGTGATTGCCTGATGAGTAGCTTTGTCGCCGGATTTCTCGGGTGATGGTTCAGTAGAGCTGTTGTTACTACTTTTTCTGGGACGTTTATTGTGACGCGTTGTTACGTTCTTCCCCGATTTTACTTCCAAGTCATTCGATTTGCTCACATGAGGCGGCGAACATTGTGAGTTTATCATTTTGAACAACTTAAACAACTTTAAGAACTCACAAAAAGAATACCGATTTGTGAGATTTGATCTCGGACCACCATGCACGCCAGTCGTCGTTAAACCCAACGCGCTGTCTAGTACTATTGAGAGGTGACGAAACAAGTGGCTATGTCCGTATGTCAACGACAAGGATCGACGGCCAGCCAGATGTTGTTGTTTCCATCTACCTTCGCCACTAATATTGAACCAATATTTTATTTTTATTTTAATATTTTTAGGTACTGTCTTGCTTTAATGTAACACTAACACAAATTACATTCACTGTTATAAATGGTGATGAAAATCAATGTCAGAGGCACTTTCTTGCTGCAATTATTGTTCTATTTTTTGTCACTGTTTACAATTTTCACTGTTTATGTATTTACTTAATCTCTTCGCCTTTTCAACGTAAGATAACACTTGTGCTTATGGTGCTTGTTGAAATCCAGCTAATAAACGTATTATACAAACACTTAAAACATTTTACTATTTTTAAACTAAAAAATATTCGCGGAGCCAATGTTTACTCGGTAAGCGTAGGGTAGAATTAATAAAAAAAAATAAGTACAAATACCTACTATTTATAAAAATATCGATACCTTCCTGGTTTTATTTAAACTTGTCCCACCCTTAATGAGGCGTATGACCTTGGTAAGGGACCAATCAGAACGCAGTCGTCCCGTTCCTCAGCTAGTTGACAGAACTGTTTTGATGTATTAGATCAAGCATTAGGCGTCTAGTGGCTATGTGGTCGATGGGTATAATTGTAAGGGTGCGAATTAGGAATTATTTAGCTCGCTTTTTACGTCTCACGCCAAAGACTTCACTCGTGATGGGCTGTCAGCTGAAGAAAGTGCTGAAATTATGTCAGACACCTTCACTTACTGTGCTGACATTGCTATTGGTTGTGGATCTATGACCATTATACGTAGATGTGATTGGTGGTGTGACTACCTAACTGAACAGCGTAAAAGTTATCGCCGAGCGCGTAAACATCTTAACAAGCTTAAAAAACGTAAGGTCACCGGTGACCCTCTTTTCATTGCGTTAAATAAGTTTAAGAGTTTCCAGGTTCCGCTACAGAGCATCGGTATAAAAATCTAAGTGTAATTTTTTGCGTAAAATAGTAGAAAAAATTGATAAAGAAGGTCCGTGGTCTCCTTTATATCATTTATAGTTTAAAGCCAATCGATCAGTCGACCTCGCGTTTGTTCAGAACATTAAAGTAAATAATAAACACACCACCGGTATTGAGAAAATATTTGAAGTTTTGCTGAATACTCTTATACCTGATGACTTACTAGCTAAAGACGACTACCATCAACAGATCAGAGCGTTGGCAGCTGTACCACCTGAATCACCAGCGTTAGACCTTCCAACCACTGACGAATTTATTAACGTTGAAAAGATGTTACCACTCCACAAAATACCTGATGACAAACTAGCTAAAGACAACGACTACCATCAACAGATCAGAGCGTTGGCAGCTGTACCACCTGAATCACCAGCGTTAGACCTTCCAACCACTGACGAATTTATTAACGTTGTCAAGATGTTACCACTCCACAAATCATTAGGTGAAGATAAAATATCTAATCGGATGATTATAGAAGCGTGTAAAACAGCCGGTGATGCGATATTAACCGTTTACAACCGTTGTATTGCGGAGGGCGTGTTTTCTCGTATATGGCGACGCGGATTTATACGAATGTGAATCAACCCAACATAATTTCCATCATTGGGAAAACTCCTGGAGCACCTTATCGTTCCACGTTTGCTACCGGTCGGACCAAAATTTCATAACATTCAATTCGGTTTCACTTTGGGAAAATCTACCGTAAACGCGGCTCTTACTGTTAGGATTGTAGTTAATACATCTGAACATAAGTACGTAATTGGTATTTTTCTAGATATTGCTGGGGCTTTTGATAACGCATGGTGGCCAATGATATTACTTAAAATTAAAACTCGGGACTGCTATAGAAATATATATATTCTAGTTTACTTAAATGGTTCTGCGAAACTCAAACTCGGCCATCATTCCATGCCGAAGTCTCTAACCATGGTATGTCCTCAGGGTTCGGTTATTGATATGATTTCCTCGCGATTCCGCTTCCAAGCGTCTGTTCATTAACCGGTTACGCGGACGACGGTCTTCTGCTCATTCAATCAAGTACTCGAGCTGGACTCGATAACTTGGCTGACACTTGCCTACGACTGCTCAGTGGGGCAATCGAAACCGTCTGACCTTTACTCCGCACAAAACTTATCAACTCATTTTGAAAAGTAATCTTAAATCGTGTCCTACTATTAAATTTAATAATGTTCCCGTAAAAAGGAAGCAGTCCGTGTGCTATCTTGATCTAGTGTTAGAGAGGAATTTTGCATTCATAGATCACATTAAAATAGTCGGTGAAAAAGCAAAAAAGAACTTTATGCCTTAACAAGAATATCCAAATCTACATGGGGTCTGTCTTTTTAGGGTTCCGTACCCAAAGGGTAAACACGGGACCCTATTACTAAGACTCCGCGATCCGTCTGTCTGTCCGTCTGTCACCAGGCTGTATCTCGTGAACCGTGTTAGCTATACAGTTGTAATTTTCAGAAATGGTGTACTTCTGTTGCCGCTATAACAACAAATACTAAAAACAGAAGAAAATACATATTTAAGGGTCCCATACAACAAACGTGATTTTTTTGGCGTTTTTTGCTCGATATTAATAACGGCAACAGGTAGACGCTTGAAATATTCACGGAATATTTAGTTGTATATTCACTTCAAAAAATAGTAATGATTAAATTAAAATAAAATGAATTAAGGGGGGCTCCCATACAATAAACGTGATTGTTTTGCCGTTTTTTGCGATAATGGTACGGAACCCTTCGTGC
This sequence comes from Orthosia incerta, assembly GCA_948252205.1. Taxonomy (NCBI): domain Eukaryota; kingdom Metazoa; phylum Arthropoda; class Insecta; order Lepidoptera; family Noctuidae; genus Orthosia; species Orthosia incerta. The sequence continues at coordinate 15,278,784 of OX411754.1, forward strand.
GTCCGGCTCGCACTTGGCCGGTTTAAAAAAAAAAAACTAATGACTATTTATGGGGCTACTTACTTGGGTTGTATGTGCTATGGGCACCTGTTTGAGCGGTACGAAGGGCCACTATAGAGGCGGTATGACGTAAATTACTTCAAAGTCAGCGTTTACTGCGGTTAGTACTGAGGCATTACCGGTACTTGCTGGCGCACTTCCGGTCGACCTTGAAGTGCAGCGACGTGCTGCAATGTACTATTATGCACGAGACATCATGGACGCGAACTTTTTAACGCGGAGTGACTGTGAGAAAATCTCTTGATTATTCAAACCACAAATTGAAGTCAGGGAGAAACTTTCATCCGAATGGCAATGTAGGTGGCATAATTCCATCAAGGGCCGACACCTCCACCAATCCTTTCCAACCGTTCGCGAGCGGTTGGCCAGGACGTGGCTGGAGGTGGATCACTGTGCTGCCCAATTTCTCACTGGGCATGGTAACTTTAAAAGGAAAATATTTTTCTTCAAGCTCGCCTCGCCTTTATGTCAGTGTTCTATATCTGACTGCGAATATGTACAATCTGCACATCATATCTTATGGGAGTGTATTCTTTGGCAGAATGATCGCAATATTATGTTGCATTATGTACAGGCTGCATCAGGAGTTGTTTACTATACGGACCTTGTGGAAACTAGAACAAATTTCAGTGCGTTCAAGCGTTTTTCCATACCTATTATTCGAATCAAATATAACAGCTCACAGTGTTAAGACCCATTAGTATTTATGCTAATTTTTATCCGTGGTGCTAGGCAACTGGGCTTATCCCAGCTTTAAACGACCCTTTGTGCCTATTGGCCTTGTTTGTTTTGTCTCCTGCTTGGTATGGAGGGAAGTGGAAATTTGTATTTTTACTACTCCTCCTTTATTCTTTTCTGATTAATTGCGTTGCGGTGTCCAAGAAAGTTAAATTTATTCTCCGGAACTTCGTCGAGCTTCATTGCCTTTGCGCTTTTCTAGTGGTCGCCACTGTTGATTCTGGCTTTGAGGAGTTGCAATGGCAGGTGGCTGTGACAGGAGTTGCAGTGGGCCTAAAAAGTCTGCATAAGCGAATTAAATAGAAGAACTATATGTCTGTTTTGCTCTAGTTTACTATTACTACTTCAAATAATGAAATAGTTTCTCAGAACAGGTGTCTATAAATGCAAAAAATAACATAGACGAGAAAACCCTATTCAATTAATAATTAATCAATCAATTAATCTGTCTACCCTCTTAGGCATGTGAGTTGATAATTATGATTAAACGAATCGATATTTAATTAATAATAATACGTTATAATCGTGTCTTACTATTATCATACCTATATGAAATGTATTTCCTATTACTAACTATATCTACGTCATTTATGTTATATAACATCGTTTTTAGGTAAATGGGAGGAAGCAGATCAGAGTATCAGACAGCTGGCGTCCTCAGATAGATGGGAGAGTCAACTGCTAAAAGCCGAAATGTATTACCTGAAGGGCGACGCTACTGAAGCGCTGGAGTCCCTGTATGACATCTTGGATTACTGCAAGACCGAGGATGACAGCCTACACTTTGTATCTCTGAGAGTGAAAGCTATGATATCGATATCACAAGTCCAGCACTCATTTAGTAATATTCAATCTACAAATATAATGTTGCTGAATGAAGCTTTGTGGTTAGCAAAGGGATACCATTTGCATCATTTAGCTGCCACTGCTGAAATGCATTTAGCTAATGTTCAACTGAGCATGGGATGTGCGAAGAACGCCTTATCTCTTGCCAGGAAAGCGTTACCTACTATAATGTCAGATGGCAGCGCGTACGACATGGCCCGAGGTAAAGTTATCTGTACCTACCTACAAACAATATTTATTTTAGTCTGTAGGTTGATTTTCTTAGGATTCCATTTAATTCCAGCTATGTTGCTGTACACCAAGTGCCGGATCGCGACTGCGGCGCCGTGTGGAGAAGCTCGTTTACAAGTACTGCAGTCGTGTTGTGAAGGGTTAGAATTTGTCAAAAAGAATTTCTCCAAAGTTGGCGCTCATGTTCGGTTATTACAAACTTGGTATTTACAGGTAAGCTAAAGTTTTGTCTTAAATTATCGCTCAACTAACCGGTCGTGTGCCCGTAATTAATAAAACAATAAAAATGCCATTGTATCTCGCGTGGATCCACGTCTTAAACACACGAAAGGGTAATCTAAATGTTTAAAAAAACAAAGGTTACGTTAAACCTATAGAAAAAAAGTTCTTTTTTTTAAAGAGGCTATATAAACGACACGGTGCGGTGGTACGGTTGGCGTAGTGGTTGAGCGATCGGCTGCTGCGCTGCGTGTCGCGGATTCAATTCATTCGGAACAAACATTTGTATGGCCTACTGTTATATGTTCTGGATCTGGGTGTCTTGTGTATGTGAGTTTAAATGTTTGTAAACGCACCCATGATACAGAAAGAAATTCCTAGTGTGGGGCAACGTTCTTTATAAACAATAAAATAATAAAAATAAACGACATGTTCCACACGACATGTCTGGCAAAACGGTTAACACAAAATTAGGAACGGCAGACCTTTTAATAGTTTAAAAAAATTAACTGAAACATTGGAATTACGTGTGGACCAGACTGGATTTCTTAATTGGTATTAATACACTTAAAGATAACTTATTTCCTATTACACACAGTCAACCCTAATTCGGTTGTAACATATACATTATATATAATCCATACTATAATATTATAAATGCGAAAGTAACCTTGTCTGTTACCTTTTCACGCTTAAACCACTGCGCCGATTTAGATGAAATTTGGTATGGAGATAGTTTGAGAACCTGGGAAGGACATATTCGATACACAATTCTGCAAAACGTTACTCCAGCAGGAATTGCAATATGTCGAAAATCTGAAGACGCACAAATTATATTTTCGGCGCACATTATTGCATGAATATAAGCTCTCTGCCCATGCATTCTCTCTCCGATCATTCGTTTAGAATTTTCCTGCTGGAACAACGTTACTCCAGCAGGAATTGTTTTTTCCATTTTTTTCTAAATTGACAACACGCACAAAGGAATCTCATACACAGGCCCCTTATGAGGCCCCTTATCGTGTCTGCGATTTCAGTATTATCCAAAAATAGGATTTATATTTTGTGTTTCTTTCCATCCGTGTCATTTACTTTTTATGTAGACAACAACAGATCAGGTTTCTTCGCTTGGACATATATATGCACCTTATTGCATTCTAATAAGGGTTCATTTCAAGAACAGAAACATCGTTATTTCACGTGAACCCCGCAAAATAAATAAAAAATGTTTTCTAATTAAGAATATAACGTGACCTCTTCAATAAATGACGGCAAATCTCTCGGGATTGCTGCAGTCGCATGTCTGTTTATTGTGTACACCATTTCATAACATACCATCACGCCAGTATGCTCTAAACGGGTACGCAGATGTGTACAGATCACCCTGGTACACTCTCATTCCACCGGTTAATCTATTCTGGCATCACTGTGGGCATTATAGGTACTACTACTATAGAACTTGTCCATTATGTATCACTAAAAAGTGAAAAATAAAAATGTTTTTTACAAAAAAAATTAACCGTCTGCCAAAAAAAGTGTCAATAAACGAAGAAACGAAAACAGGAACACCGACTGCCGAAATTGAAGTTATTTTTCACTTTGTAGTGTTTTTATTTGGAAGTCGGTTGATCGAAATGATTTTTGGTTCGAGATTTTGAAAGTTGTAATCTTGAATCGTTGCGACGATCGACCACATGGATGTGCGGTTGTCGGCGCTAATGTTACTGGATCGCATTTAAGAAGGTTGTAATTATAAAAAAGTATGTTTACATTATTACTGATGTTTTCAGGCCCAATTATACCACGACATCGGTAACAACGCTTCGAGGAATCAATGCGCTTGGATGTACAGACAGTTGGAATTACAACATTCCGTTGAACCATCAAATATGCTGCTTGTAATGTATTAAAATATTGTTTAACAATGTTTGTGTTTATTTTATCCACTACAATCCAAAAATCGTTTTGGATAAATATGTGGTTCAATGAAATCATACATACATACCGTAGCCGGCACGTAAACAGGCAAGAGCCGTTAGTAGAAGTCGTTTTTAGGTATCTTTGGTTATGAACCGGGATGCGGGGAACGAGGTAGCACCGTTCCGAGCCCGCCATTTATTGGTCAGTCGACCCAAGGATCGACGGACCAAACGCGTCACGTCCGTGTTTGTAGTCGCAGCGGCAATTTGAATTTCTTAATTTAGATTTAGCAGATATTTATTGTATGACGTCGTGTAATTGTGTATGGTAAGTACAAATTTGTGTATCCAACCATTGTGGAGCTATTCAATAAAAACTGTTTCCGCTGGAACTACGTCAACCTTTAATAAACTTCACGAATTCCTCTCCTTTTTTAGACTTTACTCTAGACAGACATGTTTCAAAATAAATTATGGCAATAACCATAGAATAATGATAAGCAATAAAAGTGAAAATTTTTACCGACTTCCCAAAAAGGAGGAGGTTCTCAATTCGGATGTTTCTATTTTTTTTAAGGTATTTTCGGGCATAACTCCGTCATTTATAAACGGATTTGCAAAATCGTTTTTCTGTTCGAAAGAGATTTATTCCGGAATGGTCTCATTTAAATCTTTTAGTCTACATTTGACAGATTAATATATATAATAAGGTTTCAGAAGTAAATTCCCTTAAAAAAAAACAAACAATCTTGAACGCATTTAATTATTTTAATAACAAAAATTAAAGTACCCTACAAATCTGATTTATCGCTCATAACACCATTGATTAAAAGAAATAAGACACCAATCACACAGTAACAAAATAGCATGTACTTACAGAGCTTAATAACACCTTTATCAACTTGAATCGATTTGACAGACAATAACAAATCACGTCGACAACTACCGCACTCTACGAAGGCCAGCGAGCAAATGACCGATACAGCCGCGTTCGCTGCCTTTTATAGACATCATTATAAAAATAGAAAGTTATTCCCTAAATCGGCCTATCCCGACGTAGCGTCGTCCTCGGCGCGGTCCTCGTAATGCTCGTCTCCTACCGGGTCCGAGTCTGCAGATGTGTGTTCTTCGCTGCTCCTGGTCGCTTCAGCACTAGGTGGTATGGATGCTGATGATGACCCTGCACCGGGATCACACACTTCATCATCTGAAATATTACCACAATTAAAACTTGCCTTAAGTTTATCAAGTGTAAGCATACAAAACATGCAACTAATAAAATAAGCATCCATCCAGAGCTTCCATTGTTTTATTACTCAGTCTTCACATCGGCCCATGTCGCTTTATCGGTGGTGTTGAACTGCATCTGTGAACAAATCAGACAGAAGGCGTCCCCGCTGTCTGAGGTTGACGGAGGCATCGCTGAATCGCACGTCAACGCTTTCATCATAGACCAATACCTCTCACTATAGGTATGTCTATCAGAACGGAGGCATCACTGAATCGCACGTTCCATCACATATTTCTCATTAGTTAATAACACATAAGCTATACACATAAGCTATACACATAAGCTATGCCACATGATTTTGGGGCGGACGGAGGCATCGCTGAATCGCACGTCCTGCACACAAAATCATTTTTCACGTTATACGTACCAATGCGGACGGAGGCATCACTGAATCGCACGTCCGGCCCAAACGATCACCGTGAGTGCATGTAAGTAAGCCGATCTGCCACCATTTCACAACTCATATTTGAGTATGTAAAAGGCCAAATTGAGAAACTGAAATGTACGTGGCAAAAAGGGACTAAAAATTATTAAGCTAAACATGATCATGGCAGAGCGACTTACCAAGACCGCACATGTGTAGGGCCATCATAACTCACCTTCAAAAAAACTTGCACACGACTCTGGACACCATTCACCGTTCCAGAGCACCATGTACTCTGCGGCTGCCTGAGTGGTCTTGCCGTATGAACCACTAATGAGTTTCAGCTGGTAACGGCCACTGGGTAGTGTTTTGATCACTCGATATGGTCCACGCATTCCAGGATCTAGTTTGCCTGTAGACTGGGAGTATTTGACTACAAAAACCAGATCGTTAACATTAAAAATGCGTGGTGCTCGCCTCTGTCGGTTGACATAAGCGTCTTGTTTAGCTTGGTTTTGGGTCAGCAGTTGGTGAGCTCTGGTTCTGTCCAGCTCCCGCCGGCTTTCACGATTCTGAGACATCTCAACCGCGACATCACGAACTAGTGTCCGAACGACAGGTATGGTGGCTTCCGTGCCAACCAAGAGCTTCAGAGCTGAAGTTTGCGTTGTCTTGTGCTTGGTAATGTTCAGAACAAGTTGGAGTTTCCACAGTTGTTCCGACCATTTTGAGTGCTTATGATTTGATTCAATACGAATCATATTTAAAACAGTCCTAACGTATCTTTCCACCTGTCCGTTAGCATTGTGCATTTCGGGCGTTATGAAATGAATATTAAAGCCAAACTCAGTTAAAAGTTTGGAGAATCCCGAGGATTCGAACATTCGTCCGCGGTCAGCCACTACAAGTTTGGGGGCACCAAAGAGTGAAATTACGTTGGTAAACGTGCGTTTAAGCTCACTCACATCTTGTTTATGAATGGGATATAACAAACAATACTTCGAAAAGGAATCAACCACCAATAAAACAAACTTATATCCTTCGGATTCGGGTAGTGGACCAAGTACGTCCGTATGTAATGTTTCGAAAGGGGTACTAGGCTTTTCCCAGGATGTAATTGGTTGGTGAGGGGCTCTAGGAACACGTTTACTTGATATACAGACAAGACAATGTTTTACGTATTTTGCTACAAATTGACGAAGACCGGGGAACCAGAAGTACTTAATGATTAAGTCAAGAGTTTTCTCCGCACAGACGTGCTCGTGTTCGTCATGGAAAATTCTTAGTAAACTTAACCTGTGTCCTTTGGGAATAAAACAAAGGAGTCTAGCTTCCTCGCCCACTGGCGTATATCGATAATAGAGGAGGTCGTTTTGTTGGACGTACCGTTGAGAGTCTAACTCTCCGTCCTGTAACTTCTGCAGAAGACTTTGCGTCTCATCGTCTGCAGATTGAGCGATTTGTGCCCAATTGCGTGGCCTAGATATTTGATGCACTATGGCATCTGGGACTGGGTTTCGGCTAAGGTAGTCTGCATGTGTCATCATAGTACCTTTTCTATAATCGATATCAAAATGAAAATCTTGTAAATAGATCCACCACCTGGCGACGCGCGGAAGCAGGTCCCTCTTATTTTTGGTGGCTTTAAGGGCGTTGCAGTCTGTGACGACTTTGAAGTTTATGCCGACAAGATAATGGCGAAATTTTTGGATTGCCCTTACAACAGCCAAAGTTTCCAGCTCGTATGAGTGATACCTGCTCTCGGCGCCCTGGGTGGCTTTACTATAGTAAGCGACTACATGCTTCGTACCATCGACCTTTTTCTGCATTAGTACTGCACCATAACCAACACTGCTGGCGTCAGTATGTACTTCAGTAGGTAAGGACTGGTCGAAGACTGATAGTATTGGTGATTTAGTCAAGCAGTCTATCATCTCTTGCCTAGCCCCTTCTTGCTCTGGACCCCAGCAAAAGGCGACCTCCTTTTTCATTAAGCGTGTTATACAAGCGGTTTTAGTGGCGTAATCCTTAATGTATCGTCGGAAATACCCCGCCAAACCTAGAAACTGCCGGACTTGTTTTACGTTACGCGGTGTCGGCGCATCTACAAGTGCTTGAATCTTTTGGGGGCTCGGTCTAACCTGACCCTGACTTATTACGCGCCCCAAATACTCAACTTCAGTGGAAAGGAAAGAGCACTTTCGCAAGTTTATCGAAAAACCCGACCCAGTGAGTGTTTCCAGAACCTTTCTCAATAAGATGATCCCCTCATTGACTGTGTTACTCATACAGAGTACGTCGTCGACGTATACCAACACGTTGCCAGCCTCAATATGCTCACGAAGGGTGTTATTAATGATTCTCTGATACACTATGGGAGAGTTCGTCAAACCGTAAGGCATTCGAAGGTACTCATAATGTCCTTCCGGCGTGACGAACGCAGTTTTACGAATTGAATCGTCTTCAATGGCTATTTGGTGGAACCCTGTAGCCATATCGAGGCTGCTGAAGTATTTAAAGTTGCCCAGCCTGTCTATGTGGTCGTCAATCAATGGTAATGGGTACCGGTCTCTAACAGTTAGTCGATTGAGTGCCCTATAGTCGACGCACATCCTGTCGCTACCATCCTTCTTCTTTACCAATATTATGGGGCTGGCGTACTCAGAGGTGGAGTCACGAATGATACCCTTATCCTTCAAATCGCTCACAATTTCTCGAACTTTGAGTTTTTCCGAGTGTGAAAGTTTGTAAGGTCGGTAAGCAACAGGTGTCTCGTCTGTAACCTTTATAGTCATTTTACCGGTTGAGACGGTAGTCGAAGCAGTGCCAGATATGAGGTATTTCGAAAATTGTTTTATTAAGTCTTTAAGACACTCGAGTTCAGCACCCTGAAGAGGTGTGTTAATCCGTAAGTCGTCATCGGACACTGCGTGGACGGCCCTCCCAACGGCTCGATTTAGACGCTGCCTATCCCTAGTACGCACGTACGTGATACCGTCACGGTTAAGGATATCGGTTCCTATCACAACGGGGGTAGACATACAAGAGCCTGGCACTACGACAAAGTCGGCTTCAATAGAGATTTCATCAAACTCAATAGTTAACGTAACGTAGGAGTCGGTTTGGATAGTAGAGTCGCTGATTCCTTTCAAAACACAGTGCCGAGGTTTCCGTTCGCAAGTAAAGTGTTTCAATGCATCAGACGAGACTAATGAGACATTTAAGGCTCCACTGTCGATAAGAACATCGACAGGGATGCCCTGAATAATTGCAGTCTTAAGGTCGCTGCTTTGCGAAGAACCTGCCACGGGGGTAGAACATAAATTTATGTTACGCTTATTACGTGAGCCTGATCTTTCTTTAGCAAAACAAACATCCTCAATATGTCCCGGTTTTTTACAGAAACCACAGGCTAATTTATTGGTACTATCCGGGGTGATAATAGACGCCTGATCAGCTTTGAGCTTCTTGGGGCAAGCGTTAGATTTGTGTCCCAGTCTTCCGCAGGCAAAACATTTTAAGTTTGATGAACGGATAATATTCGATGGCTTGGAAGGATGGTTCCGATTTTCTAATTTAGCGCGCGAAGGTTTGGTGTAAATAGATAAAAATGAAACTAGATCGGTTAACTTTAGATTAGCGTTGGCGGTCGCAGCCCTAACCTGAGCGTCTGTTATACCGCGTATGACTATCAAAGTCATCAGTTCGTCACTTAGTCCCTTAACTATCTTGAGGCGTAGTAACGTCCTTCTCGCATACTCAGCATATGTGCTGTACTTATCAGAAGTCGTATGCATCGTATCATAAAGAATATTTGCGTAATCGAGTTTCCGTGGGCACAAAGGCTTAAACTCGTTAATGAAATTGGTCCACGTTCGGTCACTGGTCACCCATTCATTTAACCAGGTGCGTGCGTCCCCTTTAAGGCATATCGATACACGCGATAGACACTCCGAATCTCCCCAGTTACTAGAAATTCTGGCTCTTTCAACTTCCTCACACCACACATCTATGTCATTGATAGTAGGATCGAAGTTAGATACGAAATATTTTTGAGTTTTGTCCGAATTTATCGATCGAATCGCTTCAGCTAATATCCGCGCTGAATCAGTCACAGATTGTTCGTTACGGGGGTGTGTATCGACACTCGGCGCCTCGGTCGTAATGCTCTCGGCCGTGGGTATATTTAACGTGGCCGTTGAACTAGGTAACAAAGTTTCAGGTATCGGGTTTCTGGCCTGAAGGGCCTGAGCGTTCTGTAATTCACTGATCGGGGGAGTGTGAGACCTTATGGGCGTGCTATGCTGAACTAGCTGGCTATGAAACTCGGTCGCATTACGTAAGGTGGAGCGTTCTGTTTCTAACGTATTTAAACGAGATAGAATCGATTGTAATGTTTGTTGCATTGTTACATTTTGATCGCCTAGACTAAATCGCGGGCGCACCCTACTGTTCGATCGAGATCTACTCGTGTGATAAATTCTACTCCTGGAGCGAGTGCGGTTTCGCGAACGAGATCTATCCCGAAGTCTATCCCGAGACCTATCCCGAGACCTATCTCGAGATCTATCCCGAGACCTATCCCGAGACCTGCGATACCTATCGTGTCGACGTGACCTGTCACGAGATTCATGCCGGCTATCGGCCATGTCAAATCAAAAAACAAGTACCAAGGCTTTAAAATAAAGTGTTTGTTTGGTGTCCTATTTATTAATTATTATTATTTTTTTTTTTTTAACCGATACTAAAAATCAATAGCAGAATTTAGTGGGCGTTTTCTTTCGGAAAAGAATCCCACTTCTGAAATAAGGTTTCAGAAGTAAATTCCCTTAAAAAAAACAAACAATCTTGAACGCATTTAATTATTTTAATAACAAAAATTAAAGTACCCTACAAATCTGATTTATCGCTCATAACACCATTGATTAAAAGAAATAAGACACCAATCACACAGTAACAAAATAGCATGTACTTACAGAGCTTAATAACACCTTTATCAACTTGAATCGATTTGACAGACAATAACAAATCACGTCGACAACTACCGCACTCTACGAAGGCCAGCGAGCAAATGACCGATACAGCCGCGTTCGCTGCCTTTTATAGACATCATTATAAAAATAGAAAGTTATTCCCTAAATATATAGTATTAAATAGTAACTAATACAATTGAACGAAAAATATTAGTTACTATTTAATACTAGGTATAAAACAAAATTATGCTTATCAATCAATATAGTGATTACTATATTACAGTATTATTTTTGATGCCACAATGTTCCTTACTTATCTCACTTTTTTCTAAATCTGTCAAATGTAGAATCTGTCCTATGTAGAATCTGTCAAAAGTAGACTATGATGTCAAAAGTAGAATCTGTCAAATGTAAACTAAACGATTTAAATTTGGAAAAGATCTGATGAAGAACTTAGGAGATTTATACGTACTACTACTATAGAACTTGTCCATTATGTATCACTAAAAGTGAAAAATAAAAACCTTTTTACAAAAAATACAACAGACTTCCAAAAAGTGTCAATTAACGAAGAAACGAAAACACGAACACCGACTGCCGAAATGAAGTAATTTTTGACTTTTAGTGTTTTTGGAAGTCGGTTGTATTTTTTTGTAAAAAAAATTTTAGTTTTGTTGCATTTTGTGCACTATGCGGGTACTTATCCCCACTACGCCAAAACGTTGCCATTGTTACATGCCGCGGACTGTACATAAACTCACGCCTTTTTTCCATAGGGGGTTCCAGAACGACACCCGTTACGAAATTAGAAATCATGTAAATAAAATTAAAAAAATACAATGAAGTACACGTAAATTTTATTTTAAAATGTTTTTTACAAATTAATATAGGGCATAGCCACTTATCGTTTTTATTGATTTTAATACAACTTGTCATTTAATAGTGCTTTTTCAACTATTTCGGACATTGTTACTTTTATGTCTCGACATAAAACTTCGGCAACTAAAACCTTTGTTTCTGGTTGCACCTCAGAGGGTACATAGGCTCCTTCGCCTAGTATACTAGTATCATTCCAGCAGTGACCGAGAGACGCCTGAGACTCGCATATTCTTCCAAGTTGTAATAACAGGGAAGTTATATCTTCTAAAAGAGAAGGAAATGCCGTACAGATTCTCACTAGAGATTTCAGTACTGGCTGAAATAGTTCCAAGCGCAAGTCACTTGGTAGAACCGATAAAAGTGTCGATAAAGTGTTAACACATAATCTGGCAATAGACATAGCTTTTGGCAAGGCGTACTGTACAGATAAGTGCGACACGAGATCTACAGCAAATATTTGCTTTTCGAGTGACGCTTGGCTTAGAAGTTCTGGTATGAAGTCCAAACAAATGTGCATTGATGGTATTCCTTGAACTGTGACTGGCAGCAACTCCCTGGGATACCCTTGAAAATGTACCAGTTTAGCCAATGATGGTTCAGAGATAAATACTTGATGTAAGAAGGAACAAATTATGCTTCTAACTTCACGAAGAGACCACATCTGCTCAGGTTTATCCTCGTCTTCTGATGTCTCCAAACAAGCTTCCAGTAATATTTGCAGGGCGGCACTCTCCTGCGCCGCTACTAAAGCATTCTTTAATTCTTCCCTCTCTGCGTCTGATGTCAGTTGCCCGCTTTTTTCGAGTAGGGGTTTATCTAATAAATGTCTACTTAGTTGGCTCCTTGAAGCAGCCAAACTAGCTTCTAGAATTCTTAGAATTATTTTCAAAATAGGGCCACATCTAAATACTCTAATATCGCAGCGCAAAACTTGTAGTGGATCTACTAAAACATTCTCTTGGGTGATGGTAACGTTCTTGACGCCACCATTGATGTCCAATAAGGCATTGATTGTCATAATCCACAGACATCGTGGTAACACAGTATTGAAACGTAACCATACCTCGTGGTATAACTCTTGTATATGTCGTGGCACTTGATCTCCGAGTACGCTTTTGAAATATTTAACAAATGTTTCTGCATAAGGCCATATATCTGTCGGATTTTTATTAAGCATAGCTTTCAAAATTTTTCCGGTCTTGTAAGGGTTTTCTTCAATGGTTCGGAATGCATCATTGATGGCAATTTCCGAAAGACTTATATCGATTTGGTGACGATTCAAATCGCCAAAAACTTGATCGTCCATCCAATCATCAACTAAAGATAGTTGAGGGAAGTGAGTGGCCAACAGACGAAGGAGGGGGCTGAATAGACCACCGTAACTCATCTGGTCTTTCTGAGCTTGATGTAGTAAATATTTAATTGGTAATTCAGACAGAAAAGCTGCAGAGTAGCTCTTTACTTTACGTCCATTAGCCGTAAGTGTGGCTGTGTTGGACAATCTTACGTCCTCATACAGTAGAAGGTAGTAAATTAGTAGCAATTGAGATGCTAAAGTTGGTTTTTCTATGTTAATGTCAATTGACATTTCTCCATTATCGACTTCCATTGGCGCGAATGGTTTACTTTTCACATCGAAATTAGCACCAAATATCGAATTTCTGAATACTTTTCTAATTTCTTCTTCCATAATTGGCTTGTTTACATATTCGTTAGTACCTTTGTTGTTAACGATAAGGATCGAGTTGACATACACTTCAACCAAAGCTGGCATGACCGGATGCAGGGGCGCCGTACAGTTACATATCTGTCGATATATCCAATTTTTTATGGGGACTTTATGTTTGGAAAATGCCCGAGATTTTAATAGTTGGTGAATACAGTGAACAGGCAAATATCCCGGTATGTTGCTGTTGAGATTCGCTGTTACAGGCACTTTGACGGCATGAGCTGTTACAACCTGGAATATAGGAAATAAGTCGATTAATTTCACCAAATATTTGTTATTACATGAAAGTGATCAAATCAATATTATTTTGTACCTGTTCTGTAAATATTTCTTGTGTGAAAGCTTGTTTTATTCTCGCTAGCCCGTTGGGTCGCACGGGTACGCGCATTCCCAGGGTCGCACAAACAAGTTCACCGACGGCAGTCAGTTGTCCGGAGTGGAAATGTATGGCTATCAGCAGTAACATTTCTCCAAAAGATGCCGTGACCCCGGAATTGCTGTAAAAATAACGCAGTTGATGCAATATTCAAAAAAATCATTATAGGCATGTTTACTAAATACATTCAACCCAGCATATTGTCTTTTATTACCTTTCAAAGTAAGCTTCTTCTTTGACCAACCACTGCACCCATTCTATGGCTTTCTTTTCATGGTCCGGCGCAGCTGCAAGGACGTAAAATATTGTTTAAAAGTGCCTTAGAAATCTAAGTAAATCTACTGTGATTTTTATCTTTCTATGCTAAAAGCCGCGTTTTCACGGTATCACGGGAGTCAACTGAGAATTTGCAATGGAGTTGATACTTTAGTTAAATGTGAGTTACATATCGTCAAAGTAATTTAAGTTAGTAATGATATGACAATATTTCTAAGATTTATCATTTAATATTTTTAAATTATATCTTAAAAAAGAGACGCGTATTTTTTGTTGGTTTTAAATGAAGTTAGATTTAATGAAACAATTTTTTTTTATTTCTTTCCATTCTAAACGGATGTAAACGCCAGTGAATGGATGAATGAAATATGATGGCGATAGATATCATATATTCGATTTATCTTGGTAAAACACTTAAAACGTTTTTGCATTATTTTTAACTTTATACGTACCCATGAGTGATGGACAGGCAAGAATCATACAAAGACTCAAGGAAACGAATCTGACTCCAGCTGGTGTAGGTGGTGGCTTCTGGGTTACAAGCCTCAAAAGACCAGCAACTTCGTCGTCTTGAAACTTTATTCCTGCAATGCCTCTCAGAGCACAGTATAGCCTCAACAACGCTGATGCTTCAACACCGGCAGTAGCTTCTTTCAGCCTGTTCAGTAACTCTTGGCGAAGTTTTGTTAAGGCTGCATGACCATCGCCTTTGCCTCGCTTGTGGGAGTTCCGCAAGAATGTCGCGAACCATGCTCTGGTTGCCTGGTCAGAGCCAAGTAGCAGTCCAGATATGAATGAAACCTGAACAGAAAATTGTATGCTGTAGTTTTCTATTTTCGTATTACATAAATGATAGTTAAGGTAGAACTTAGGAGATGTAGGATTCCTCCAGTGGAAAAACGTGATCTTAACTGCGCGGTATGTTAGTCAAAGCAAAAGGTTTGACTTGAAGTCAAGACTGTTTTTAGCCAAAACCCTTTAGGAGGTAAATTAGAATTATTTCTCTGTTTTACTTATATCCTATGGAAATCCGCTATCGGCAATAGTTTAGGCCTAGCATACGCTGGCGTGAGGAATTGGAGGCGTTTGCGGGCGATTGCCCAGAGAAGGCGAAACAACGGAAAGAGTGGAAAGTGAACACATTTGCCCAACAAATAGGTTAAAAAGAATACAAGTTCTGTACCCAAAACCCAGCAGTTTATGTGTAAACTTATAGTACATTTCGTTTCGAGTATAAAAAGTCTAGATTTTAACACGAGCGATGTACCCAATTTAAAAGCTACATGCGAGTGTTAAAATAAAGCCTTTTTATGCAAGACACGAATGATTCTTTTTCTGCTACCTGATGAGATTACTTAATTAAATGCAAATTAGTTCCAACAACAATTTATTAGAAACGTTCAGACTTAAAACCACGAGGTAAAAGGTTCAGTATAATTCTGCCAGTTACATAATGAGCCATACAAAAGTCATTTCGTAACTGATATTATGTAATTTTGTATTTTTTATTTTTTTTTGTTTTATAATCTTGTGTCTAAATGTTCATATTTCGAAACGAATTTCTTAGGCAATATGTTACATAATAGACAAGGTAGTAGAAAATTGTTTTATTAACCGATTCGTTGCGACGCCCGTTTTAGAAAACATATTTCGTGGCACGCCTATTGTGAAAACCTTTTTTATGCTTTTAACACTTGTTTAGACCTGATTAAGTTAAATTGACATCAAATATCAGTTGTTTATACGGAAGGATATGCTGTTTTATGTGGCTAACTACGTGTTGTCCTTGTAATGAAGGGTTAGTGATTTTTAGGGTTCCGTACCCAAAGGGTAAAAACGGGACCCTATTAATAAGACTCCGCGATCCGTCTGTCTGTCTGTCCGTCTGTCACCAGGCTGTATCTCATGAACCGTGATAGCTAGACAGCTGAAATTTTCACAGGTGATGTATTTCTGTTGCCGCTAAAAGACACCCTATTTTGAAATACTAAAAGCAGAATAAAAATAGATTAAGTGGGGCTCCCATACAACAAACGTGATTTGTTTGCCGTTTTTTGCGATAGTGGTACGGAACCCTTTGCGTGCGATTCCGACTCGGCCGGATTTTTTTAACAACAGATTGCATTTACCATAGACCAAAAAAATACGTTACGTTTAATGAATAAATGCTTATTATTATACAATTTAGTTTATCAGTAATTAATCTTTTGTTAAACTGTAATAAAATTAGAAACTTACGAAGCCATGAATGGCTTCGTATGCGGCAAGGTGTTAACAGGAGACGTTCTAGAAACTTGCTGTAATTTTTTACTTATTAGAGAGTATTTTTCCAGTATTTTTCAAAAAGACGTAAACAAGAAGAAAATCATGCTGTGCAGTCGGAGGATACATATACGCAAGCTGGTTGACCAAAACCAGATGTATCCTCCTATTGTATAATAATAAGCATTTATTAATTAAACGGAACGTATTTTTTTCGTATATGGTAAGTGCAATCTGTCAAAAGTATTAGATGGTAAGTGCAGCGTGTCTGGTCAGCGAAGCGAAATAAATTATTGCTACTTTTGACAGTAGAAATAAAAATATAAAACGGTGAGTAAAAACTTCAAATAAATTTTGGACCGTTTCTATCAAAATCCATGTATGAATTCGTATGCAATCTATCCTACATACTGTTTGTCATATTTGGATTCGTATGCATTGCTTGCTTTCTCTTTACGCTTTCATTTCTTTTCAGGAATGGACGTAGCACGCTTCTATGGGACTTCAAAGCATGTAAATTCTATCCCAGGTATTGCGTCTCCCATGCACAGGTCCACATGGTGAACGCTTGATTTTTGTGGCGCCGAAATAATGAAAAAGTGTACATGTCGCTAATTGATTTCAAACTCGCAGTTTCAGATCATATGTGTAAGGTAGGAAAAGTACTGGCAGTGGTAAGAAAACGTGGGCGTCAAGTTAACATTTTTGGAACCCCGACATCAAGCCGAGTTGGTACTCCAGCAAGCCGAGTTGGAACTCCGACAAGCCGAGCCGGCACTCCATCCAGCTTGCCCGATTCACCAGTACCCACTAAAAACTCAGGAAAAGCTCCTGAAGTCTTTCAGGAGCTTTTCCTGAGTTTGAGTCTGATAACGTGTCATTTGCCCACATGGATGAAAAAAATTACAGTAATGCCAAAACTGTTCGAAGCTCCGTTCCTTCACCAAGTGTAAAAAATGTGAAGTGCTAAACGCATGCGAAGCCACATAAGCATGAACAATAATTTGCGACAGTGCATTATGCAGTCCAAGCCATAAATGGCTTTGTGCTGTAATTTCAGCAATAAACGTTGTAATTTTTTTTACGATGTATAATACTTCTTATTGTAGCTCAATAAAACAACATCATGCAAAAAAATTTTTTTTTTGTAACACCTTCATAATTCATGCATAAAAAAATCCGCCCGAGTCGGACTCGCAGAGTTTTTTTTTTTTAATTATAACTTTTCTTTAATTTTTAATTCGAATTAGATACATTTAAATATATAAGTGTCATATATTTTTGAAATCAACTATTAAATCCCTTTATTTTGATACCACACGCGATGGGTTTGGAAGAAAATAAAAAATTGGACACCCACAATATGGCGCCCAAAATCCGCCATTTTTCTATTTTAAAATTATATTTATTTATTTATTTTATTATTAATGTACACACAGAAAACACATCATGACATAGGAGTACAAAGGTACTGCTTATTTCTTAAGAAATTTCTACCAGCAGACCCGCGAAAAGGAGAAATGAAGAAGAAATGTAGACAAATAGTGTGTGAGAACAGGAAGAGAAGAAAAGTGAACGACTAACCTAAGATATAAATACATACACATATAGTGTAAGTGATATATACTTAAATAAATACATAACTCTAAAATATATAGATACTAAATATATATACATAAAGCTCAGATTTGAGAGGAAAGATAATGCTCTTTTAAGCGTTTTTTAAAAAGCGAGATAGTATCTAGATCTCTGATGCTAGGCGGAAGTGAGTTCCACGATCTCACAGCGTGGGCAGAGAAGGAATAGGAATAATAGCTGGTTTTATGAGGATGGGATTTAAGGAGGGATCTAAGATGTGACCTACTGCGTCTCTAGGGCGAGCGTAAGAAAATCGCTCACGCAGGTAGGAAGGATAAGAAGGGTTGTGTAAGATGTTGAAGAGGAGACATAAAATCCGAGTGTTCCTGCGAAGACGGATTGGGAGCCACTTGAGTTCCTTGCGAAGGTGAGAAACATGATCATACTTACGTAGACCATAAACAAAGCGAATGCATAAGTTTTGCAGGCGCTCAAGCTTATTTAATAGCTCCTCTGTGGCATCCAAGTAGCAGGCGTCGGCATAATCAATAATCGGCTGAATTAGTGTTTGCGCCAAAGAAATTTTCGTCTTTAAGGGCAACAGACTCTGAAGGCACCTCAGCGAATGGAATGAAAAATGTACCTTACGACTGACTTCGTTGACCTGAGCATGCCACGAAAGATTGGAGTCAATGATTACCCCCAGATCCTTTGCGGTTTCGGAAAATTCTATACGAACACCGTCAAGATATAGAGGCATCAAAGAAGCAACGTTAGCCGCATTTCGAACGAATTTGCTGCCTATGACCATGGCTTGTGATTTACTTGTAATGTAGCCTGTGACACTCGCAAGCCTAAAACTAATCGATTGACGTAAGAATCATTAAAATCGGCCAGCGCGTTTGGTCTCTGGAACGCCACATAGAAACAAACATACATACATAGACTGATAAACATATTACCCTCCTTCGGCAGTCGGGTAAAAAGATTGTCAACCCCAAAAAATGCAAATTCACAATATATCTGGAAACGAAGGCTACTTGCTAAATATTTTGCTCCAGATAAAATTTCCAAAAGGCAATTTGAGCGAATTATAATGATTTTAAAAATATCACGACTCGCGTGTCATTGTCATACGCCACACAGAAAAAACCTCGATCATCCGCAACGAATCTGTTAAGTAGGTAGATCTTCTTGAGATATAGGACTACTATAGAAATACTCTTGAAGAATATTGCATTGAAGCAGCTAACAAGTATCTCACCAAGTCATCCTGGTGATGTGTCAAAGTGAGGGTGATGACCAATGAAGGTAATCTGGAAGCTGAAGCAGCTTTAGCTCTTACAGCAGCTGCTAAGTGGGGGCAGGCTTCACACAGCGTGCTCAGGGTCTTAGCTCTAATGCCACCTTCCTCACTTCTATCAGCATTCATTACAAGGCATTCAGCCACTGAAACAAGTAAACAAATTAAAGTTATTGTCATTCACAAAAAAGAGTCTTAATTCCTTTATACATAGGTACTGTATGATGGCAATTTTGATTTCTAGAAGTCTTCATGAAATTTGATTAATACTAGCTGCAAAATATGAGAGGAACAAATGCCATAATACTACATTGTTGTATGTCCTGCAGTAATGGTGTATCACTACAAGCATAGGTGTACCTACAGCACACTCGCATGTTTAAGCACCATGTAATAGGGGGGAGCCTATTACCGCGCACAAGTCCAGACTCCAGGCTGTTACTTAGTTTATGCAAATACAGCGTTCTGATTGGTAGTTTCTCAGCGGTGACAACCAATCAGAACGCTGTATTTGCATAAACTGAGTTTAGTTGAACTAATCGCCATTAGTTCCACTGGTTAAATCGGCCCTTAGAAATTATAATACTTACTAGCAAAATACTAATAATCTTAATTGACATAATTGAAAATTTTTATGAAGCCTCCAACTCCCAAACTATAAATATGGCCCTATGGTGGTTCATTCAGTTCAAATTTTATTTATTTATTTACTTAAGGACAACCAACAAAACATACACCAAAAAATACATAAGGTACTCATATTTTTTCATTGTATAGTGTAGCCTTAATTAAAGGCTGCCACGGCATGCATTAAACAAAGGAATAGGAAATGTAAAACAGTTATAAACAGATTATACTTTTTTAAATAGATTGTTACATAAATACAGTTTATTGAAACGTAAATCCGACATAATACAAAAACTCATGAATGAATGCTGGTTTTGCTTGATTACTCCAATTTTTTTCAACATTGTGTCAAACAAATCTTTATATTTATGTAAGTGAAAAATACATAAGAAAAATAAACTACAATATTCTTTTCTCTTTTTCTTTTTGAGATAATGACCTTTGCAAGTCAGACTTAACTTTTTTAAAGAGTAAGACATATCAATATCCACACTGGGCGAGTGTGACTGGCGACTAAATTGAACCTACAGTCTGTTAATGGAGGAAAAATGTCCCAGATTGGTTTTAAAACCCATAGCGCAAAGTAACTGGTATCTGGACTTATGAGCAAGTTTGCAAGGTACATTTATATTTATTTTATCTGAATCAGCAAACTCTGACAATCGATCATCATCTGCCTAGCCTTTTTCCCAACTATATTGGGGTCGGCTTCCAGTCTTACCGGATTCAGCTAAGTACCAGTGTTTTACATGGAGCGACTGCCTATCTGACCTCCACAACCCAGTAACTGGGTAACACGGTACCCCTTGGTAAGACTGGTGTCAGATCTCAAGCTTCTGACTACCTGTAACGACTGTCAAAGATCTTCAAATGACAGCCGGGACCAACGGCTTAACGTGCTTTCCGAGTCACGGAGGAAACTCGGTATGTTGAAATGGTCACCCATCCACTGACCGACCTCGTCAAGCGTTGCTTAACCTTGATGATCGACCCGTGCGGCTGTTATTATTTAGCCACGAGCTCCTCCTACCTGACAATCGATGTGAGTGTTTATTATTTTCTATAGGAACAGATGATCTAGGATCATACGTGATATGATGATTTTCCAGACTCATAAGTTTGAAATGTTTCAAGCGTGAGCTGTAGCTAGTTAAATTTTGCCATAGAAATCTTTTTAACACTGATTCTAAGCGACGTTTGTGTTTTTCGTAGAATGGAGTCCAAACTATGCTGCAATATTTTAGGCCTGACGTGACTATTGAGTTAAAGATTACGATTTTAGTTGAGGCGCGTTTAAATTCTTTACAGTTACGCAGAATGAAACCCAACATCTTAAACCCTTTAGTAGCAATTTTATCAACGCGAATATTAAACCGACGCTTTAACCATTCAATGGATCAAGGGGCACAGCGATTCTCGAGGCAATGATGCAGCGGACGAGCTGGCCCGAAAGGGCTCCAGTATGGCGGCATGGGACCAGAACCCATCGTACCGCTACCCTTTGGTTACCTCCGCAATCTGGTAAGGAACCGCACCACAAATTGTGGTATGACCACAGCGAGGTATATTTAAATAATTTGGTCATTAATTTTATAATTACGAAAATACAGTCCTTTTTTCTAGAAAAATGCATGTGATTGCATTTGTCAGCATTAAGTAACATGTTATTGTCTAAACACCATTGGGAAAAACGGTTTAAATCTTCTTGGAGTTTATATGGATCCTGATTGTACTCTATTTGTTTTATAATTTTTAAATCGTCCGCATATATATATATATCTTTGATTTTAAAGCATAATATACTTTTAAATTACTATAAAACCTACCTTCTTGTAATGTATCAGGAAAATTAGCTACTACCCATGATATCAGTATAGGCCCTTTATTGACATACAGCAATACTTCAACAATGTCAACAACATTAAGTAGGTTCGGTAGCTCTGCAATGCTGATGTTGATGACATCAACAATCTCCTCTAGGTACACGTCATTATCAAACAGTTCTGATGGCTTCACACTACACTCGATGTTGGTGTGCCTGTTTTGATTATACTCAACCAGTTGTGCTTGCATTAGCAACAATTCTGATACAACCAGTCGAACTTTTCGGCATGAGTCAGACTGCTCAAAATCATTACTTATACCATTGGTTATACTTTGTATAAGAATGGTTTCCGTGCACTGCGAACCGCTTTTCATTCTGAAATAGCGAAACAAATAATTGTAAAATTGGATTACTAGGCTGAGAAAGATAAATGCATCAATACCTTACCTCATTTGCTGTTCTTTCTTGACATCTACTTCTAATGCATGAAATTCAATTGACAAGAGGGAAACAATAAAATTAACCAAGTCTAAAGCGGAGAGCAAAGTAAGCACATCTTTTTTGGCTTCACCACAAGTTCTGGTTGTGTCTAGTGGAGCAATAAGTGCCATACGAACTAGACATGGTATGATAGGCCTTAGTTCATCTGGTGTGAATTTCTTAATGGCTTCAATGTCTAAATCTTTGATCGCTTTGAAAACTTTAGGTTGAACAGGATTCAAATACGTTATATCCATTTTTGATACAGGGATTTGAACTTTGTTTGTTTCAAAGCGCCAACTTCCGCGTATCCATTGGAATTCTGAACGAATACCGTTAACCCAGATACAATCATACAACACACAAATCTACTCAGCATCAACTGCACAAGTCACAACAGAAAGAAAATCAAACTCAATTCAACAAAGCCGGCGATGACGACGAATTCACTCAGTGCCTCAGTCAGTATATACATTCAGAACTTCAGCTATCAGTCTACAAGAAAACTCAATCTTCAATTTCACTAAACATGCATGACAGCACATAGATTTAGAATTTTTTTTATGTGACAGCATGACAATTGACAATACTAAAGTCATTTGACATACGAAATTTGACACTGACAGAAATGTTATTTTTATTTATTTTTTTGGTTTTGGCTTCGCACGGTTTGTGCATTTAGCCAGTGTCACGTTTAGAATAGAATTCTAGTTTCTTTAGATTTTAGTCCAATGTCTTATTTAGGCCCCAATAAAATGGCGGTAACTGGAAGCTTCTACGGAGTTTTGCCGACAACATGTACAAACTCATGTTGTACCGCTGTGTTTTACTTGCCCACACTCCTGCACGTTCACTTATATTATTAGAATAAAAATCCACCTTTTTTACACTATTAATAATCAATTTAACACAATTTTAGGAGAATAAAACAGAGAAGCAACATAGACGCCATTACGTTCCCGCCAAAAACTCGACAGAAATGTTAAAAATACCGGCCAAGTGCCAAGTGCGAATCTAACTCGCACACATAGAAGAGTGCCGTAAGGTTGCTTAGCTGGCTGCATAGATATAGGAAAACTCCTTAGCTGTGATAGTTTACCTTTTAATTTCGTTATTTTTTTTGTTCGAGATGGGTTTACTCTTGACTCTAGTCTAGGTCAGAGGTGACAGAGACAAAGTCGACGATGGAGTGAGTGAGCTTACCCAGAAGAAACCTGTTCACTCTAATTGAACCGTGATTTGTTTTGTTTCACATATCCAAAAGCAACCGTTTAGCTGGCAGGGTAGGGGGAAAAAGGGATGGGTAAAAAATATCGATATATCAAAATATCGATATTTTTTCAGAAAAATATCGATACTAATTAGCGATATTTTTTCCCGCGATATATCAATTTTCGATATTTATTTTCAGATATCAAAATCGATATATTGTTAAAGCTCTGCTATCTGCTCATGCGTCACATCATGATTATGACCAATCCGATTTCTTAAATTTAGAAAATATGCAGTAGGCTGTATGGGTTTAGTTTCTTTGCTTCAAACACAAACAATAATAACAGGGGAACACATCAAACAAAGAGTGCTCCTGATGTCAATATCAGACAAATACTGGTTTGAATAATGTTTCTTTTTTTTGTTTCTTTTTTTATGTCAAGCAATTCGTTTTTTTTTTTTTTAATAATAAAACTTATGTTGAAGCAGCCATGAGCCAGGTGTGTATTTGCTTTAAAATTTCGATAATTTAGGCAATTTTTATAAATAATTGCAAATTGGGCAAGAAATATCGATATATCGAAATATCGATATATCTTGGGTGATATATATCGATATATTTGAAAAATATCGATACGATAAATATCGATATTTTTTTTCCACTTGCCCATCCCACACTTGACTAACCAAATTTTGCAATTTAAAGCTATTTTTACTTTTACGCAAACGGAGCTCTGAAACGAAATAGTACATTGTGATACAAGGGTGGAAAGTAGGTTATTGAAAACGAGCTGTCATTAACAAGCCCGAGCCGAAGGCGAGGGTTTTTAATGAGACGAGTTATCACACGACGTTTTTCAATACAGTTGTGAGAAATAGTAAAAACAAATTAAAGAATTAGATTTGTTTTTCACAAACGAATAAAATTTTAAGAAAATGGCGCGTTTTAGCAACTGGACATTTTTTTTTTACAACGGATACAGCCTATACAGCCTATTCGATTTTTGACAAATGTTGATGTGAAAATAATTAAATTAAAACTGGTAATTAAATATATTAAATAACCATTTAAAAGACTTTTGAGAATTCAATGCTAAAACGTACGGTGTCATTCATTTTTCCTCGTTCTAAAATCTATCCCATTTTATTCTATGTATGAAAACTCCTTGCTACTAAACTTTTTTAAATAGACATAAATTTAAAACAAAACTGCAAACGTAATGATCGAGCTCGTAAATAAAAGTCACGACCGCGTAGAAAGATGCCTATGCGTAAGATTTAATTTTTGAAGCATAATTATAGCCTCTGAAAGTACCTACGCTATGTTTAACAACCAGTATTTTATATTTCTATGTAACTGTATTGAAAAATAGTTTTCACAGACCCGTAATATAAAAAAAATATATATGTTTGTAGGAGGAAGGTATATTACTAATAACAATCTAGAACAAAGAAGTATGACGCATTTAAACTTATTAATTCAGTTTTGTTTAATTGGCAACATTTAGCCTACGATTCAATCTCAGTTCGATTTTATTCGATTGACAACACTTTATTTGGCTTATGTCAAAATACTCGATTTTGATTGGATGTTAAAAGCTGTGAACTTTGCCCGAGGTGTTCTTAAACCAATGAAAGCAGGGTAGCCAAGATGGCGACCTGAGCGAAGTCGCCCGCCATATTTGGTCGGAAAAAGTTAGAAAAAGGAACGCGCGGGAGCGCGTTTGCAAAAAGTTAAAAACAGAGTTGTGAGAGAAATAATTGAGAAGTAGCCTAAAGTGTGGCGTTATAAACTTGAAAGTGTGTTTTGTTGAGAGAAAGCGAAACGAATAGGTGGCCGAATTCGCTGCTTTGATAAGATTGGAACAAGGACTATCTCCAAATCGGCATAAGTTACCTGCTTTGTAGCATGCATATACCCACGAAAGCCCACAAGATCGAGTGTTTATCCAAGATAGCCCTCCTATTTGCGATATCAGAAGTCCGGGATCAGTGCAAATACAAAGCGATGATGGAGAATGGACCAAATGAGACGAGTAATGGCTGGCGCGCTCTCTTTGGTGCGCAAGAAAATGGCATGGAAGTAGCTCGAGCTACCTACTTACAGATACGTTTCGCAACTCGTCGGCTACTGGCGACAGGAATTCATGTTGCCCGAATTCAACCGTATAGTGTGGCCTATACTAGACAATGTGCGAAGTCGGGCTGCAGATAATGTTGATGATGACATCGATGCCCAATCCTGACTAGATACTGAGGAAACGCAACTGTGGTGGTGATGTTCAGGGAAGTATAAACTTAAGTATTCTGATAATAATAAGTACCTACCTAATGTCTTGTGAAGTTTAGCCGCAATATTGTTAGTTTGTCTTGGTGTAAAGTGGCTAAAATTTGAAATAAAATTCTATTTTCGTTATGATGCTAAATGAAACTCAGTCAGTTTCATACCGTCAGCGGAGTTCGCAAGAGATTAAGACGACTTGTGCAAATACAATGCAAGGTAGCAAACATCCTAAGCTACAGCTTGATTTAGCAAAACATCATTATAATTATGCTTGTGGAACACTTATTCATAGACATGAATTTTTCAGCCGTTCGCACAACATGCAACAGATAACAGGGACGTCTGAGCCCTTAAACATGGCTGTGGATACCACAAGACCTGTTGTGACCAGCTGGGTGTGGTGAAACAAGTGCGGAGCTTGGGTTCCAATTCAAGAGGCAACACACAAACTGCAACCTACAGCGCTATGAATAAGGAAATTTTGCGGTGTTATACATGCCGCTGCGGTGATCAATCAATTTGATATTTTCTGAAAGCAGCTAGGAGTCTGGACAAGTGCATGGTCAGTGACAAAATTTTGCTTTTGTGCCTGGTGTACTAAGCGCTGTTGCCTGACCTTCCCGTGAGTACAGGCTTAAAGGTATGTGACTTTGATCTGCATTCAACTATCTGTGCATCGGCATACATTTGTGGCACCCGAAGTATGTATTGGGTTTGGAAGTACCTATCTTATCTTATGGAGGGGCCGAGAAATAACTCGGGACACTTCGACCCATTGGGATCTATTGTGGTTTGGAAGTACCTTTTATAATTAATTGTTGTTTTCATTGCAATTTATAATTATTGCATTATTTTATTTCATGGAAATGTGTAAGGTAAGTTACATGAAAAGAGTAGAAAATTCAAACAGCGCCATCTATGTAATGGTATTGATACTGTGTTTCTTTCAATAATCATCGAAATTAGCTTCGGGACCCCATTTCGCCATAATATGCTGCTTGGAGGAACTTATTGAATAGGTGCATGAATTTTTTTATGATCAATTTAAAAACGAACATATTATTTTTACATAAACAGAATGAGAAGTTGGTGCATGTCACGCCATCTATTTAAATCTATGTTGTGTTCGAGCTTTGAAATATTTTGCTACAAGTATTTTAATCGTTATGTTCACCAACAAAACAAACAATGAAACGATTTTCGCAATATTATCTTTATAATGTATCCGGAGCATTGAAACGTGAGTACAAAACGCAAAGAAAACAAATTTCATTATGTTATGTTGCATGATGTTAGAACAATATACGGTTTTGTGACCACTAGTGCTGTAACAATCGTACATACAGATTATTAAATAGGTTGTTAGTTTGCTGAAAATCGAGAAGTGAAGATATTAGCAATTCGTTTTTTTTTTACATGTTTGAACACTAGCAATTTCAGCCATGCATTATTTTTTATCAATAGGTGTCACTTCAGATTTCCCGTAAATACTACTACCACTGAGTTTGTTGTTGATTTGATCACCAAGGGAATTTGTGAATATGCTTTTCTTTGAAATTAACGTACTTTCTAACTATTCGCGTTGGTATTTTTTAATGCAAGTGTGAATACAGTTACGGAACGCAAAAAGGAAAATTGAAATAATAGTCGATCTTTTAACATCTTTGGCGGATCAGGGTTGTTTTCACAACTAAATTAAAGTATCAGGTATAAGGAAAGATATTTATTTTGTTTACATTGAATTCACTGAAGTTTGTGTAATACATTAAATTATTCTTAAATAATATTTTGGTTCATATCATAACAGAAAAATCTAATCTCGATTTTCTAGGATGAAATGTCGATTCGCTGGATCGATTCAGTACTAAATATCGATTGGAAAATTGTTTATATTTTTTTTGTCGTTTAAATCGATTCGTCGATTAATCGATAACAGATCGCCATCCCTTGCCCATCTCTATCAGAGAGTGACATTAACTGTCAACATTGAAAAAAGTTTGACGAAACAAAACAAATAACTTGTTAGATGATTTTTAACTTATAAGTTACTAGTTATAGACTAGATTATTAATAAATCGATACAAGGTGTGAGTCAATGTGAGGATTAAACTTTTGTTTTGTTCCAAAGACTTGCGATAACTTTCAGTTAATAGTTATATTGTGATCAAAATTATTTTCAAACCGGTGTTTAAGTTTAGTGAAATAGTTTGTTGTTAGACTCGATTTGCAATCTTACAACCCGAAAATATCACGAGGATTAACGTGACTATAGCCTAGAGAGTTGGCGTTTAGTTTTGTTGCTACCAATGGTTGAATAAAGGTAAAGTTAATGTCTGTAGTTGTTATATACCGCATTGTAGAGAACTAACCAAATAATAACATGTCATTCTAACGATACCTACAAAAAATAATGATTTAAATTGACTACGGCGAATGAAAGTGCAACTAGACATTTAGATGGTGTCTAGCAGACGTATTTAGGTATTATGAGATGCCCGAGGGCCAATAACTGTTGAAGTTGTGGCTGAAGATGAGATAAATGTTCAATTGGCAACATTTTAATTTACATAGAACAGTTTCTTAGTTTCATGGGTCAGAGAGCTGACGGTGTCAAGAGTTGATTCGGCAATTAAGTTGAAAGTGCATTCTGTGTAGTGAGTTAATTCTGCGAATGTATTTACTAAGTTATTGTGGATTGTGGACACTTGGGTTTTATTTTATTTACTTGTTACAGGAGTCATTTTTTGGAGGAAACTTGGAATGGTTTTCTTGTTCTGCGTTGTTCAACGATGCTTGGCCTCGGTAATCTTGAACATTGTTCAAAAGTTTTAATAATTGTAACATCTCTTTAAAATAAAGGTGTGAATTTGTGAATTGTGTGATTGTGTGGTGTCATGTAGGAAGTCTAGTACCTACCTAACTTGAATAATAAATGTGGAATTTAAAGTGTCAGTAATGGTTGTGGTGTTCTAACTTTTTGAATGTTCTGTGCTGGTCATTGTGAACATACCTAACGTAATTTTGTGTTATTTGCTATCGGACCAAGCTGGATAAGATAATGTTAACACAGATGTAAAGTCAGTGACATGCGGTGCATGATTTCATTTTCTTTTTATTTTGCAAAATTGGTAATGTTTGATGATGGTAGTTAGTTGGTAGATTATACCTATCGCACTGAGGGTTTGGTATGAAATCATGAACATAAAATGGAGTTCTTGAAAATGCTTTTGGCTGGGTAAGAAATCCTGAATGTGAGGTTGCTGTTGTATTTTGTACTGAGAATAAAGTATGAAATAACAAATTTTGTTATGGTTTAAAGGTGCTGTTTATGGTTATTGGAGTTCTGAATGGTGGCAACTATGTGTTGAATTAAAGGCTTTGTTTGGTTTATGATGAGTTAGAGAAAAGCTGAAAGAAAAAGTACCCATTGGCGTAACTGAATGTACTATGTTGAAGACTGATTCAAATCAATCTGGCAATGGTGAGGTCGGTGTGTACGGTCAAAGGACTGACTGTACGGTGAGGTGTGTACGGTCAAAGGACTGACTGTACGGTGATGAGTAGTCACTGTGGTGACTGCTGTAGCCAAGATGGGCTATGAGGTGTGAGTGGTCAAAGATGACTGCTGTAACCAAGGAGGGTTACGAGGTGTGAGTGGTCAAAGATGACTGCTGTAACCGAGGAGGGTTACGAGGTGAGTGGTCAAAGATGACTGCTGTAACCGAGGTGGGTTACGAGGCCTGGTCAGGATGATTATGGTTGCAGGATGGTCACAGGGTTGACCATCAGGAGCCACAGCAATTGCTGTGGGACCAAGAAACATTGCTGGATATGTGTGGGGGGGAGCCTGGTCCCTCTGGGGCTTCGGTGCCCTGTTGTATGTCTGGGGAAGCCTGGTCCCTCTGGGGCTTCGGTGACCTGTTGTTTAGTGTATGTGGTATGGGTATTTGGCAGTCTTGTTGCTTTGAGAGGACCGGTTGTCTGGGGGAGCCTAGTCCCTCTGGGGCTTCGGTGACCTGTTGTCTGGGGGGAGCATAGTCCCTCTGGGGCTTCGGTGACCTGTTGTGTGTCTGAGGGAGCCTGGTCCCTCTGGGGCCTCGGTGACCTGTTGTTCGGTGTATGTGGCATGGTATGTTGTGTTGGGCGTTTGGATGGTTTCTGGCACACTTAGTGCTTCGAGACCGAATGGACGCCTGTTGGGAACCTGGTACCTCTGGTGCTTCGGTAACCGTTTAGAATGTGGTAATATGGTTGTCTAAACGGTGAGGTGGCTGTTTCGATAGTACGAAGATCGTTGTGTACGGTGTACGGTGTGGAGACCTAGATTTACAAGGAGAAAACAAATGAACAGTGTGAAAGCTATGAGAATTCCGTTTTCATGAGTAAAGAAGTACTTGATTTTTGTTATAGGCTGGTAATATAGGGTGTTGATTGAAGGTTTCACGTAGAAGGAAGATGTCACGACCACGTTATTTTTTTTATTTGGTCAGGAGCGGCCGAACTTAACCTATTACTTATTTTTTTATTGTTGTTCTGTCTCTCTGTCTGTTTTTTTTTTATTAAAATTGAGTAACGATTTCTCTCGTCGCTCAACTGTGGGGCCTAAAGCCCCAAAAGAACCTTAATGACTTGAAAAGTCAAATAGAAAACCTCCAGCAACAGCTAAAACTTCAAGCGGAAAACGCATCCAAATCAGCAACAGCTGCCACCGAGATCTCATCAGCGCCTGTTGAATATGCAACGGACGAGGAAGAACTCGCTCGAGAAACAGGGTGGATACGGCAAAAGAGCAGGAAGAAAAGAAAATTGAACACCTCTCCTGCCCAACTCACTCAAAATGAACACGGAAGAGACGTGAATAGAGGTAATGAAAAGGTCACCAAAATTCCTCTGCCACCACCCATGGTTGTAGATGGTATTCAGAATTACCAAAAATTCTTTGACTTTCTTTGTGAGAGTCAATCAGCTGACGCGTTCAGCATCAAAATGATGAATGGAGATACCGTGAAAGTAAATGCCAAAAACGAAGAGTCGTATAGAGCAATTTCAAAAGCCCTTTCAGACAACAATTGCCTTTGGCACTCCTATGAAAACAAGCAAGAAAGGCCAATAAGAGTTATGGCAAAAAAATTGCATTTCACATGTATCCCGGAAAGAGTAGTCGAAGACTTGCGCAGCAAAGGCTTCAAGATTCTAGAAGCAGTCAACAAATTGAGTTGGAAAACTAAAGAGCCACTCAATATGTTTATGCTGACATTCTCAAATGATGAGGAAACCAACAAAATATTCAACATAAAACATATTTTGGGATGTAACGTGGAGATACAACCTTTAAAATCCACAAAACTGGTACCTCAATGCAAAAGGTGTCAGGCATACGGCCATACGCAAAAGTACTGCTCCAAAGAACCGAGGTGTGTAAAATGCACAGGTAAACATCTCACCAAGGATTGCAGAAAATCAAAAGAAGAGAAGCCAAAATGCGTCCACTGCGGAGCCCCACATCCGGCTAACTACAGGGGATGTATTGTAGCCAAAGAAATACAGCAGCTAAGATTGAAAAAGTCGAAAGGAAGTAATGTGAATGCTCAACAAAGTGCACCTGTCGGAAGAGGTGAAGACCCTGGCAAGTCCAAACCAAGTCAAAGCACGATGCAAACTACAAGTAAAAATATTTCATACGCTCAAGTAACTACACGAGGCATAGTGAAAGCACCTTTGGCTGATATGAACAGCAACAAAAAGTTGGATGAAATCTTAAAGTTAATGTCATCATTCGACGATAGATTAAAACAAATTGAAAATAGCAACATAACTGCTACTTCTAAAACAAGAAATGGATAATACACTCAAACTTATGGCGTGGAACTCAAATGGATTACAAAAACACCAGAATGAGTTGCAAGTTTTATTAGAAATGGAAAAAATTGATGTTTGCCTTGTATCAGAAACGCACTTCACAAGGCAATGCCATATTAAATTCAAAGGATACAAAGTATACCATGCACTACACCCAGACAATACTGCAAGAGGCGGAAGTGCCGTTATTGTCAAAGATAATTTGCGACACTACGAAGTGTTTAAATACGAAGAAAAAGATATTCAAGCAGTGGCAATTTGTCTACAAACCAAAAAATACCCCTTAACAGTGAGTGCCATCTACTGTCCACCACGATACATGATTAAAAAAGATCACTATATGTGTTTCCTAGCCCGCCTTGGTAATAGATTTATCTTAGGAGGTGACTTCAATGCTAAAAATACGTATTGGGGTTCCAGATTAACAACTACGAAAGGCAAAGAACTACTGAGTGCCATAAAAGAGCTAAAATGTGACGTTTTGTCTACTGGAAAGCCCACTTATTGGCCAACAGATCCAAATAAAATTCCAGATTTAATTGATTTTTTCATAACCAAGGATCTACCAACTAGTTATATCAAAACGGAACAAAGCTATGACTTAAACTCAGATCACTCAGCAATTTATTTAGAAATTAGCGAGAGTTGTTTATATAAAGAAAATAGTCCCACTCTAGTTAGTAAATTTACGGATTGGGAGAGCTTTAAAGACAGATTGAATGATCAAATAGATCTTAAAGTTCCTTTAAAAACCCCTGAACATTTAAACTTCGAAATTGAAAAGTTTATTATGCTCATCCAACAAACAGCGTGGGAAAATACACCCGACTTTAACAAAAGAACGAAGGGAAACATATACCCTCACAGAATCAAGCAGGTAATCATGGAAAAAAGAAGGCAGAGAAAAATGTGGCATCAAACTAGGTGTCCTGATGACAAACAAAAGCTAAACAGACTTACAAAAAAAGTAAGAAGATTAATCCAGGACTACAAAGACGACTCAACCAAAACCTACCTTCAGAAACTAAGTAACGACCAAGGGACAAACTACTCCCTTTGGAAGGCTACTAAAAATCTAAAGAGGCCGATAGCTCAAATCCCTCCCATCAGGTGTGAAAACGGGCAATGGGCACGTACTAATGAGCAAAAAGCTATGAGGTTTGCAGATCATCTAGAAAACATCTTTCAACCAAATGAGGGGGAAACCATTGAAGACCACACTCTGGTTAATATAGTGATGCCAGATCATGTTGATGCCATAAAACTAGTAACACCGAGAGAAGTTGCGCGAGAAATAAAGCAGAAGATTAACCCAAGGAAATCACCAGGTTACGATCTAATAACAGGAGAAATCCTTCATAATCTACCAAGAAAGGGTCTGGTTAAGTTAACAACCCTTATTAATGCCGCACTGAGGCTTAAATTTGTACCAGACTTATGGAAAGTTGCTGAAGTAATAATGATAGCAAAGCCTGGGAAACCGGCTCACGAAACAACATCATACAGACCCATTTCCCTGCTACCAATAATGTCAAAGCTGTTTGAAAAGCTGCTACTCAAACGCCTTAAACCAATCATAGATAACAGGAACATTATACCTGAGCACCAGTTTGGTTTTCGAGAAAAACACTCAACGATCGATCAAGTGCACAGAATTACAAACGTAATAGAAAACGCATTGGAAAACAAGAAAGTCTGTTCTACTGTTTTTCTAGACGTAGCCCAAGCATTTGACAAAGTTTGGCATGAAGGTCTCATTCATAAACTGAAGAGCTTGCTACCGAAACCGTTTGCAGACATATTAGAATCATATATTTTAAACAGAGTCTTTAGAATAAGACAAGAAGATACCTACTCAGAACTTAAACCAATAAAAGCTGGCGTACCGCAAGGAAGTGTGTTAGGTCCGGTCCTGTACCTACTATACACTTGTGATATTCCTGATCCTGAAAACAATACCATTGGGACCTTTGCTGATGATACAGCCATAATGGCTGTTGGAAACAGCCACGAAGAAGCAGTAGAAAAGGTTCAAATGGCTGTTAATCAAGTTTATGACTGGACCAAAAAATGGAGGACTAAATTAAATGAATCCAAATCCATACATATAGACTTTACCAACAAAAAGCAACAGTATTTTCCAGTTTATATTAATAACAACCAAATCCCTTATGAGAATACAGCCAAGTATCTCGGTATGACTCTTGATGCAAAGCTACGCTGGAAAGCTCACGTTAAGAAGAAAAAAGATGAACTCGACCTACGATTCAAAAGAATGTATTGGCTGCTTGGAAGAAACTCCGTGCTGTCCGTGCCGAACAAACTATTATTATACAGACAAGTCCTGATGCCAGTTTGGACTTATGGTATTCAGCTGTGGGGCTGCACCAAACAGACAAATGCATTAATCATCCAACGATTCCAGAACAAAGTACTGCGGGAAATTGTTAATGCACCCTGGTACGTAAGAAATGATGACCTCCATCGGGACCTAAACGTTGAGTGCATCGATAAAGTAATCCAAAAATCTGCAGAAGCTCATGACAAGAGACTTCATCAGCATGTGAACGTCGAGGCGATCCAGCTACTCGACCACACGGACATAGTGAGAAGACTAAAAAGAACAAAACCGTTCGAGTTAGTGTTTAGTGCTAGTGTTAGTGAATAGTGTAATGTAGCACAAGTGTTACCAAATAAACACAACAAAAAGTGTATTCGCCTTAATAGAGACAATAAGAAAAGTGCCAATGGACACATTCTTAGTACGTAAAGACAATTTTATAGTTTAAGTTAAAATAAAATTACTTATTAGTCTATATAAGGCTAGATTGTAATAAGATTAGGGTCCATCATTTCGATGAACACTAAGATAAGGCATAAAAAAAAAAAAAAAAAAAACTGTGGGGCCGTTTGTCTGTCAGAATGGCCGTGTAGGAGGAAGGTATATTACTAATAACAATCTAGAACAAAGAAGTATGACGCATTTAAACTTATTAATTCAGTTTTGTTTAATTGGCAACATTTAGCCTACGATTCAATCTCAGTTCGATTTTATTCGATTGACAACACTTTATTTGGCTTATGTCAAAATACTCGATTTTGATTGGATGTTAAAAGCTGTGAACTTTGCCCGAGGTGTTCTTAAACCAATGAAAGCAGGGTAGCCAAGATGGCGACCTGAGCGAAGTCGCCCGCCATATTTGGTCGGAAAAAGTTAGAAAAAGGAACGCGCGGGAGCGCGTTTGCAAAAAGTTAAAAACAGAGTTGTGAGAGAAATAATTGAGAAGTAGCCTAAAGTGTGGCGTTATAAACTTGAAAGTGTGTTTTGTTGAGAGAAAGCGAAACGAATAGGTGGCCGAATTCGCTGCTTTAATAAGATTGGAACAAGGACTATCTCCAAATCGGCATAAGTTACCTGCTTTGTAGCATGCATATACCCACGAAAGCCCACAAGATCGAGTGTTTATCCAAGATAGCCCTCCTATTTGCGACATATATATATGGTTGTTTTATATATTTAATGATCAGTTTTAATTTAATTATTTTCCAATGAGGTAGGAAAACTATGGAGACGGCATATTCTACTATATGAAGAATAGTTATACAAATATCTATAATATCGACACACGCATGTCAAAAAGCGTTTTGTCTCTTTTTAACTAACCAAGAGCTGCATATGAAAAGAGAGACATCTAAAGGTTTGTCAAGGACTAAACTTGGTAACACTTTTGAGTGACGTCAAAATCATGTATATGCGTGACCGGTCGCTATGTTGATTGCCGAGTAAAATTGGTAGTTGTGTGCCGTATATGTACGTTTATCTGTGTAGTTGTGCTGTCAAACAGTTGCAAATGGCCTACCTCATTGGCCAATGGGCAGCCATCTTAATTGCCCGATTTATGTAGGTATGCACGCTAATTTCGTAGGTATGGCAAGTCCATAGGTTTATAAGTCAGTGTTATTTTCACATCAACATTTGTCAAAAATCGAATAGGCTGTATAGGCTGTTTTCGTTGAAAAAAAATATGTCCAGTTGCAAAACCGCGCCATTATTTATAAGTCAATTTAAAAAAGTTTAATATCAAGGAGTTTTCATACATAGACTACAATGGGATAGATTTTATACGAGGAAAAATTAATGATCTAAATCTCCTTCGTATCTTCGAGAGCGCTTTGAGTATCTTGTTCCGAGAGGAAAACCTTGCCGTTCTTCATCATCTCTTCTCCTTCGTTTTCCTCCCCATTCCTCAAGCCGTTACGGTGGATCATTTACTGTTCGTGCTGTTCGCCTCTGGAATACTCTTCCACATTCTATACGCGACAGCGTTTCGTTGGAAGTTTTCAAGAGAAGAATAAGGGAACATTTCCTATCAACATGACGCATATGTATTTATAAATCTAAGATTTTAGTTATGTATTTTATTGTAATATATAATTTGTAGTATATATTATGTTTACACGTAGGTATCTGTTTAGTTTATTTAGTATGTATGTGTATTATGTATGTTTAATACTCAATGTTTTTTAACTTGGAATTTTGTTGTGCACTTGGATCACTGTCCTCATACGCAAATTTCCTATTACAACTGAGGTTTGCTGTTAGAAAACCCAATTATGGGTTAAGCTCGCCTATGTACATAACCTGTCCATTGTATTTGTATCTTCATGTTATGTTTTGTGTGCAATAAAGAATAAGAATAAGAATGATTCTTTACGTTTTATAGCATTGAATTCTCAAAAGTTTTTAAATAGTTCTTTAATATATTTAATTACCAGTTTTAAGTTAATTATTTTCACATCAACGTTTGTCAAAAATCAAATAGGCTGTATAGGCTGTTTACTTTGTAAAAAAATATGTCCAGTTGCAAAACCGCGCCATATTGACAATTTTAGTTTTTGTGAATAAACAAATCTAATTCTTTGATTTGTTTTTACTATTTCTCACAACTGTATTGAAAAATGTCGAGTGATACACGGGTGTGTAGGTTATTGCAAACTCGTGTCATTAAAAACCCTCGCCTACGGCTCGGGCTTGATAATGACAGCTCGTTTGCAATAACCTACTTTCCACCCTTGTATCACAATGTACTATGAATGGCCTATCCCACGATACCCCACACCATGGGCTAGACGAGAAAAAAAAAACTCACTTTACGTGTACAGGAGGTACACTAAGTGCGAGTCGGACTCGCGCACGAAGGGTTCCGTACTATTATCGCAAAAAACGGCCAAAAGATCACGTTTGTTGTATGGGAGCCCCACTTAAATATTTATTTTATTCTGTTTTTAGTATTTGTTGTTATAGCGGCAACAGAAATACATGATCTGAAAATTTCAACTGTCTAGCTATCACGGTTCATGAGATACAGCCTGGTGACAGATGGACAGACAGACAGACAGACAGACGGATCGCGGAGTCTCAGTAATAGGGTCCCGTTTTTAACCGACTTACCAAAGAGGAGGAGGTTCTATGTTCGACATTATGTATGTTTTATGTATGTTCACCGATATCTCCGTCAATTGTGGACCGTTTTCTTTTTTTGTTAGAAAGTGTATGTTCCGAAATTGGTCCCATTTTAGTTTGGTGAAGATCTGATGAAGAATTTCGGAGATATACAACAGAACTCTTCAATAAATAATGGCAAATCTCTCAGGATTGCTGAAATCGTATGTCTGTTCATTGTTTATACCATTTCATAACATAACATCACGCCAGTACGCTCTTAAGGGGTACGCAGATCTCTCATTTCACCGGTTATGTTCAAGTTTCAGGTTGAACAGCCTTGTGTTCAACCTGTAACAATCGCTATGAATTGGATTGTGACGGGTATCCGGAAGGAACCTACCGTCTTATGGACCAAGAGTCTAAAAAAAAATGGAGATGTAAGACATGCAAAAAAAATAGTAATTTAGTCTCAAATACTAGCAATTCATCCAACATTACTATGAGGAGAAAGGCTAACTCTCATTTTAGCTGCTCTCCTCCGGTACAAAGTGGAAATGTCATAGAAAGCAAACCACGAGAGGCTGTGAAGGACTCCTTTCAAAGCACTTCTGACATCGCGGATTCCAACATCCTGTCTGAATACGAAACTTCCGACGAATCTTTTAACTCGCCCAACAAACTGTCCAAGAGTGTAGACGGCACAATATCCGACACACTGACAGTTCTAGAAATGAAAGACACCATAAAGGAAATCTCGAATAAACTACTAAGTACTGAAAATGAGCTGGAAAACACAATTCTAGAGAACAATAGTCTACGCCAACAATTAGATAAGTTGACTGCTGAAATAAATATATTAAAATCACTCTGTCATTCTTCACATGCCATCGGAAACAGTCCAGTTACCAATCATAAAAAGAAAAGACATTCGTTGCTTCATCAAAGCGCATTCTCCACACCTTCTACTCCATTGACAAAATCATCGTCGAATGCGAATATTGAGAATATGATATTTAGAAATATGAGAAAAGTATTGAAATATTATGCTTACAACAAAAGATCACTGATCTACAAAAACAATTAGGAGACGCGCAACAGCAGATTCTAGCTTGCAAGAAAATGATAGACATATTGAAGCATGATAACACAATGTCCAAAAAACAGACGCCGGTATCAAAAATTATCACGCAAGCGCCTACATTTATTGAAGAGCACATACAGCAACCGTCGAATAAAGTACTTATCTTCGGCTCCCAACAATGCGTCGGTCTGGCAGCTGCCATGATACAGTCTAGACAAAATACAAGATACGAAAAATATAGAATCATGGCGGTTACTAAACCAAATGCACTATGTAGTGAAATAATAAAGAGTTGTCGTCATGCTAAGTTGAACTGTAATGACAAACTTGTGATTTGCGTAGGAGAAAATGATTTCAATTTAAAATATATCTTGTCACAACTACAAATTGTATTAGAAACATTTTATAATAATATGATCATTGTTTTAAATGTGTTTAATAATGTATATCTAGACGTTAAGAAGCTTAATTATCGTATTCAAAATGTATGTAACCAGTATAAAAAATGTAAATTCCTAGAAAGCGAAACATTTACAATATCCGAATTATGTACTAAAGTTAATTACTACATTGATTGTAATGACTATAACGAGAACTACGTAAACCCTAGAGAACTAATGAAGCGTCTAGCAAGCTACAGATCAAGTCTTAAACTAATTGACAAATATAATGCAAATACAGACAAATCTAATGCACTCAAAAAAGGAACAATTCCTTTTTATTTTAATAAGCAAAACACGCTACAGTTACATAATACGGACAATACCGTGATAGGTCCACAAACCAATCCTAGCGATAAACCACAAAAAGGAACTATTCCGTATTATTTTTCGAAAATGGCAAACAAAAATACGTTTTTCGAACCTCAAAATGCGCCTCGTTTAACGCATAACTTTAAAATACTACATCAAAATATTGCTAGTCTCTTATCTAAAAAAGAACTACTCGAACTAACCTTAGAAGAACTACGCGAAGAACAAAATGACCCAGATATAATATGCCTCTCCGAAACATTTGTAAAAAAAGACTGCGAAAATTATATTAAAATCCACGGCTATGAAATGGTTGCTAACTTCTGCAGAGAGAAACAAAGAGGCGGCACATGTATTTTAGCAAAACAAGACCTTATCTTCAAGGAGATACCTTTTATAAAAACCCACGCTATACAAAATATATTTGAAGTTTGTGGCATAGAAATAACCTATAATAAGCTGGTCATCATCTGTGTCTATCGAACACCTAAATCCGATCCCGTTCAATTCCTAAATAAGCTGAGCGGTCTTTTGTACCAAGTATTTCTGAAATATAAATAAAAAATAAACATAGTAGTGGTAGGAGACTTCAACATAAACACTCTCAAAAAAGGCAATATTAGAATAGAATACTCTTTATTATGTACACCATATAAGTTACAGAAAGTATAGACGAAGAAAACATTGCACTGGGTGACACAATGGGCGGCCTTATCGCTAAAAGCGATCTTTTCAAGACAACCTTCGGAAGGATTAAAAAAAAAAAAAAAAAAAATACTATTCAATTAAAAGATCTATCATACAACTACAATCTAGTATTACACATTAATGAACCAACTCGTAAGTTATCTTGTATATATCATATCCTCAGCAATATACCCGATGCTATTGCTACTCTATTGCCACTCCATCTATCCGACCACAACACTGCTCAAATGTTGAGCTTTCCTATAAAGCACGAGACACAAAAACAGGGAACATACTATTTGTACAGAAAAGATTACGGTTTGAATAACATTCTGAAGTTTAAGGATTTATTGCAAGGTATGTCTTGGACGGAGTTGTATGCAGAGAAACATGAATCCAGCATTCGACTCTTTTCATGAATTGTTTTGCCTGTTTTATAATCTATGCTTCCCTAAAATAAAAATTAAAGTAAGCAGCGGTAATAAAAAAAACAAAACTGGGTCAGCAAAGGGCTGAAACAAAGCTGCAAAACAAAACGGTATTTGCGCTACCAATATTACAAGAATAAAAATTCAAGAAATAAAGCTAAATATGTCAAATATTCTAAAATTCTACAAAAATGTATTTATACATCAAAAAACAACGTGAATATCTAATTTATTAATAATAATGAAAACAAATGCAAAGCCGTATGGAAAGTAATTAAAAATGAAATATTGAACAATAACTTTATAGAAAATATAGAAAACATTAAAATTGCAAATGCAGTGCTTACAGACCCAGTAAAAATATCAACCGCATTCAACAACCACTATATTAATATGGCACACCCTTGTGGTACTCATGCAACCGCTAACTTGCACGTAATTTCAGAAGCACATTCATTATTTCTCAGACCA
Organism: Orthosia incerta; assembly: GCA_948252205.1. NCBI lineage: Eukaryota > Metazoa > Arthropoda > Insecta > Lepidoptera > Noctuidae > Orthosia > Orthosia incerta. The sequence goes on from OX411754.1 coordinate 15,318,980, forward strand.
GTGTCTGAAAGCGAAGTCAAAACGGTGATCATGGCGTTGAAAAACACAAACTGAATGATGATGATGATGATGAAGGTTATGATGAAATTAATACCAAAATTATAAAAGCCTGCGCCAACGAACTGGCTGCAACTATGACGCATTTGAATAATTTGTCGTTTTCAACCGGTATTTTTCCCGAAGCATTAAAAGTATCGATTGTTAAACCTCTTTATAAAAAAGGAGATAAATCTGACTTAAATAATTATCGACCTATTACCTTAATACCAATTATGTCAAAGATATTCGAAAAGTGTATGTACAAGAGAATAATTGACTTCTGCAACAGATTTAATATCATTAAGAAAGAACAGTTCGGTTTCCAAAAAAACAAGTCCACTACACTAGCTATTTTTACTGTGATAAAAACTATATTGACTAACCTTAATCAGAACTGTCTTACTACTGGATTGTTCTTTGACCTAACTAAAGCCTTTGACCTAGTTTCTCATGAAATATTACTACAGAAGTTGGAGGCAATTGGAATTAGAGGAATCGCCCTTCAATGGATATCGTCGTATTTAAATAACAGACAACAGCGTTATTTTTATCCACTTTTGCCATTGCAAAAGTGGATAAAAATAACGACTTGGTATTACACTTATCCGAACCAAAATGCATCAAATATGGCGTGCCTCAAGGAAGTGTTTTGGGTCCAATTCTATTCTTATTATATATAAATTCTATAATTGACATGACTATTCATAAATGTATATCATTTGCCGATGACATTTCAATTATTGTGACCACTGATAAAAAGAATAACACAATCACTGACCATGAGACTGATATTAATAACACAATTGAAAGACTGATTGGTTAAACATAAATAATTTATCAATTAATCTAAAAAAATCCGTTTATTTACAATTTAATCGTTCAAATAATACTAGATACAATTTAGATAAAATGAATATACATAAAATTGATGAAGTAACGCAAACTAAATTTCTAGGCGTAACATTAGTTCATGATCTAAACTGGAAAATACACGTTGATACTGTCTCCAAACGAGTAAATAAGTTTGTTTATGCACTTAAACAAATTAGAAATGTAACAGACATTAAAACTGCAGTCACTTCATATCACGCATATGTGGAATTTGTATTACGCTACGGCCTGATTGTATGGGGTAATAGTACTGACCATAACAGAGCGTTTGTTGCGCAAAAAAAATGCCTTAGGGCCATATACGGTCTTCGATCTGACGAATCCTGCAGGCCGATATTTAAAAGACTTGGTTTGTTGCCGCTACCGTCTCTATATATTTACGAAACTTGCATGTTTGTATGGAATCACAAGGAACTTTTCACTAAAGAGAGTGATGTGAGCTGTAGATCCCGGCGTGACCCCCACAAGCTCGTTTTCGATCCATGCCCAAGACTAGCTAAGTATAATAAAAGCTGTATCTGTTTGTGTGTAAGAATTTTTAACAAAATACCTAGTGACTTTAAAGTCTTAAATACAAGATTGTTTAAAATTAAATTGCATGAATGGCTATCAGTAAATAGTATTTATAGCGTTAAGGATTTCATTGATTACAAATCATAAGTTAAATGCCAAAATTTGCATGCTTACTGTTAAGCAAAACATGTATGCTCTTGTCATTACTTTTCTGTACCATCCTTTTATACCATGTTTTAAGCAAATAAATATATTCTATTCTATTCTAACAAAATTCTCACAAATTAATTACGATCTAGCCTAAAAGACTAGCAATATGATACGTGGTAGATTATGTTAAAACTAAGAATAGTGTCCATTTGCACATAAATACAAGTCCGTAGCACTTTCTTAGAGTCTGATTCAAAGGGTTTAGTTCTTTTTAGCCTACGCACTAAGTCTGTATTGTCTAGCAGCTGGATAGCCTCAACATTCACAATGAAGTCTGTGTTGCTTGCGTGGGCTTCAGCAAATTTTGGATGATGGTAGTGACAAATTCCGTGTTAATGTCACCGTGAAGGTCATTCACCGGTCATTTCGTACCAGGGTGCACATATAGCATCCCTGAGCACTACGACATAGCCGAAAAACGTTTGTAAATTTTGGTTGGGTATAGTGTGGTGTCATGCAATGAACAACCGGTCCATAGTTGCAAACAAATAAATAGATCTCTGAATCGTGACCACATTTTGTCGTGTGTCGTGTCACATCGTCAACAAACGGTTTAAGGTGTGAAATTGGCCCCCATAACACATGATTTTCCTAGAATCGGGGCCAATATTCACAAGATTGATCTGAAATATGTCGTAATATTCTATTATTGTAACTAACATGAAAATAATTGTATTTCTTCAGTTTGCTAAATAAAATTATTGTTTTACATGAGTTTGACAATGTCGGGACTCTGGGATCCCGGTCCTTTGAAAAGCGTGCGAGCGGCCGAAGCTAACTCGCAGAGAACGCGTTGGCATGTATCAGGCAATGTGACACCAACCGACGATTATCCTTATGCACTTCTTTTAATTAGACTTTTTACAATATTTTTCAATCATCTTATAGCCCTTTGCTAAGAATAGCTACAGCACTGATAACAGTATTTGTGCCACATGTTAAATTTAGTGTTGTTTTTTTTTTTTTTTACCTTTTTATAGATTCTTTTACCGATTGTGAATGTGTGAACATTGTAGGCTTTTTAGATTTCTAGATGATTGTTAACATTTGTTAACTTTTTATTTCGTACATTATTTTTTTTGTTTGTTTTTTTTTCAATTTCGTAAGACTTATTGTCGGGCCTACGTTGTCCCCCCATATCCAAGTACCAATGCTGTAACATGGAAATATTGTAAACACAAATATTTTTAAAAGAGTAACCATGGAGTTTCTTGCCGGTTCTTCTCCATAGGAAACGACTAAACCAAACCGTGCACCTTTTGTCGACGTTTTATAAGTGTCCATGTAGGCCAATGTAAAATAAAAAAAAATGATTTTGATTTTGACTTGCGTAGTGGGCCTAGGGCAATCTCCGGTTGGTGCAGGACTATTGCAAAATATGGAGAAATAATGTATTGGGCTATGGGTTTGGTAGGTTTAGTGGATCGATTGCTTAAAACTATAGGAGGACTAGGACTACTGGCTACTGCCTGACCACTGTTTAACTACACGGCTATAAAATGGCAGGGGGTGACTTGCACACTCAATTAATGAGCCCCCATAAAGGGATGCTTTAGTGACGTAGTGCCAAGGCGGCAACATATCCGGAGGTGCTTAAGGAGTGGAGAGGTATACCACGGCTATCAGGACAATCCCGGCAGTACGGTCAAGATACTTACCAGCGTGTTACTGGGTAAACTGCCTTCCTCCGAGCACGTTTGCTCTTGCGAATATCCACTCAAGCCAGCCAATTAAAGCAAGAGAGAGGTGCGAGCTCTGCAGCCGTATTGCGTTAGTGAATACGGCAACGCAAAGAGTTTGACCGCTATCCAATCGACCAAATCGACCAATCACATGCGAGATCAATGATGCGATGTGGATTTCCGTCTGTGTGATTTCGTCGATTGGATAGCACTTACGCAATACGGCTGCTGGTCCCCGTCAGTTTTCACTCCGACCGGCCAATAAAGGCAAGCCAGAGATGAGGAACAAGAATTCTTCCTGGAGATCAGGTCCGTGGGGTCGCCACTGCCCACCAGAACGCCACAAAGCTGCCCTGGCAAAGTAGAATCTACCGGTTTCAAACGCAGGGATCATTGTAGTGCGCAAGCCCCACATATGTGATCATAAACCGATGATAGCTTAGAATCCTACACACAAAACAGCAGTTGGACCGCGACGGTCGAAGTGAACGCACGTTCTGTCGGAGTTCTATTTTTGACAAGAAAGAAAGAAAAATATTTATTTGTGACCCGCACAGGAGACACCAGATAAGCAAAACACAAACAACAAAAACAAGCTCAAGCACAATGTCCGACGATATCGAACATTTTATAGAGTTAGTGAAAGATAAACCTTCCCTTTATGATTTGAGCGACAAGGACTATAAAAATCGTCAAAAAAAACAAATGCTTGGACGGAAATTGCCAACTTTTTGTCGCTGCGTTGTCGCGTGGTTCCGCGTGAGAGTGCGTGTGATCATAATTATGGCGTGTTGTCAATGTGTTTCTGACCATATTAAATATTATATGGGATTGATTAGTACTGCAATGCGTCAGATGGCGTCGGGTTTTGGAAGTATGTTATGTTAGCAAACCTGACATTTGTCAATGACAGTTCAATGATGCCGACAATCGACAAATCCGACCAAATATGAATGAACGGTGCTTGTATGCGTTCAATGTGTTTTTTTGTCTTTGAATTGAATTTTTAACATGACATTTCACTTTAATGTATTTATATTTGCGTCATTGTTTACCTCATGTTTACCTCCGTCATTTGCCGGCCAAATTTAATTTTGTTTGCGGTAAATCATTTAATTTTAAGTTTTTTTTTGAGTTGAAAATGGAAAAGAAACCGCGTTTTCGTGCCCCAAATTTCACATCTAGTGATTATATACTTCTATGTGATATAGTCTCAAAATATAGACATGTCATAGAAAATAAAAAAAATGATGGAGCCAACCTGCATCAAAAACAAAAAGCTTGGCTAGAAGTAATGAAGGAGTACAATTCGAGGACCTCTGGTTTTACTCGTACTGTAGAAAGCTTACAACAAACATATAAAAATTTGAAAAAGAGATTGAAGAAAAAAGCATCTTATTCAAAAATGGACATACCAGGTATGTTAAAATTCGGCAGATTCGTTTGCATTTGGACGTAATTTCTAGTATCGGGTAGGGTATTGGAACAAGTGTGCCAAGTAGCAGTTTGTAGCATTATCAAAAGAAGCTAATAATATAAGTTCCATTGTTGTTAATTTGGGTAATTTACCCATCATATACTTACAAATATTACAAACATATTTGTAAGTATGTGAGAACCATGTTCCTATTGAATCAATTTAACTGTTAGTGTTTGTAATACTTTATATCTATATGTAGTATAGTAGTGTTAGTCTGGGTGCATCAACCTCACATATATGAATGAATGTAAATATTGTTAAACACATTTTTTTTAAGAGTATGTGTGGCGTTTCTTGTCCGTTCTTCTCCATAACAAGCTAATTTTCCGAATGGACGGTAGAATCAATTATTATTACTTTTAAATTTTAAAATTTTGATTTTCAAAAGTGCCCTTTATTGGGCTAATTGAAATAAAGAAATTTTACTTAGAGTTTTTGATTTTAATACTAAAGATAAAAAAAAACAAGAATGTATGTGTACAGGTGACTACTTGTCACTGAATTATCTACAGTTTCTACTTTCCATAATATTAATACTGATGAATGGTTTCCTTGCCAGGTGGAGGACCACCACCAAACATCGACAATGATCCAGAATTGGAAAAGGTTGAGGTTTTAGTTGAGCCCGTTATTGATGGGATTTATAGCCTTTATGATGGAGACAGCAGCAGTATTATGGCATCCCAACATTTTCCACCAATTGAAGCTGAAAAAATGGAACTAGGTTATTGTTTTGTATACATATACAGTGTCATCATCATCATCATCAGCTACAGCAGTAGACTGCTGGACACAGGTCTCTCCAATTGCACTGCATTCAGCTTTATTCTTGGATTTAACTCATCAGTATTTTCTATCATTCATTTAACCATTATCACTTTAGTGACCAACCCGGCATAGCCTGAACAATTATCAAACTTAAGTGGCAGATGGCAGGGATGGTTGCAGTATGGATGTTTGATGGGGCCGAAAAGTTCTGGAGTGGCAACCGCATACCAGAAGACACTGCATTGGAAGGCCCATCACATCCCCCATCGGCCATCACTTCTGCGAGCAATTTGCCCTGCCCACTGCACTGCCACTTCAGTTTGGCAATTCTTCAGGCTAACCAGCTGTTGATAACCCTGACCTTCAGATGACCTTAATTGTGTCCATTGAATTGCAATATTACATTTCGATGGTGACAAAAAGTTTAAAAATATTAATATTTCTCCACACTAGGGATTCTCCTATATCAGGGGGTGCATTTACAAACAACCAGGCCGGGACAACTATCTGTAGGCCATACTATCACATTTCAAATAAGAAGAACCCTGATGCTGCGCCATATTGTTATTTCATAGCTGTCAAATCTAGCTATTTATGTAGGGTGAGCAAATAGATTTATTTTTAAATAATATAGAATACATAATATTTTTATTGTATGCAATTTTATTGTAATAGCACAGGGTCCCGACGCTAAGAAAGAAAATTTGTTTCAAATAAATATCACTAGATGGTGCGATATGCGTAGGTATTGAATTGAGTGTAAAATTTTATAAATAATAATAATACCTTCAACCGGACACATTATTTCCGACATTATTTTCTTTGTTGTTCATAGATACATCTTTTGTTCCATTTTTGTGTGTCCGTTTGCCAGGTGGCAAAGGCCTCCTCCAATCTTCTCCATTCCGGCCTTTCTATGGCCACTCTACTCCATGCTGTTCCAGCGACTTGTCCGATGTCGTCATCCCACCTTTTCTGTGGTCTACCTCTTTTTCTTTTTCCATCCCTTGGGTACCACTGTGTTTATTTTGCTCCATTTATCCTTTCCTCTGATCATGTGGCCCACCCATTTCCACTTTTGTCTCCGTATTTTCCGAGTTATGTCCTGGACCTTTGTCTTCTGATGTTGGTATTCCTTACTTTTTCTTTCCTTTTGATCCCTGACATACTCCTTAACATGGCATGTTGGCATATGGAGAGTTTGTTTGTTACGTTTTTTGATAAAGCCCATGTTTCGCTCCCATATGCCAATACAGGCAGGATACATGTGTTGAAAAGTTTGCTTTTCACTGAGATGTGTAGACTCTTGTCTTTCATTATTTCTTCTAGACACCAGTATTTTTTCCAGCAATTCACAACTCTTCTTTCAACTTCTTTGCTCTCGTTGTCATTTGGAGACATCAGTTGACCGAGGTATATGTATTCGTCGGCATAGGAGATTTGAGACTGTTCCACTGTCACAGGGTATTTGTTGCCATTGGTCATGATTTTTGTTTTATCTGGATTTAACTTCAATCTGGCCTTAGCACTTTCTGATGCTAGTTCATTTATCATTTTGCTTAAATCCTCTGGTGTTTTTGCAAATAATACAATATCATCCGCGAATCGCAGGTGTGTTAGCGTGCGGCCATTGGTAGTTATGCCCATGTCCGTCCAATCCATATTCCTGAATATCCTCTCCAGTACAGGCAGAAAAAGTGTTGGTGAAAGTGGGTCACCCTGCCATGTCTCACGCCTTTTTGTATTTGAAACACATTCCCTTCCTTTTCTAGTCGGATACGAGCCGAACTGTGTCTATAAATATTTTTTATGATCCTAATGTATTTGTGGTCTATACCCATTTCCTTTAAGGCTGCCCAGATTTTTAAATGTACCAGAGAATCGAAAGCTTTGCTGTATTCAATAAAAGCTATGTACTCGTAGTATGTAAGCTGGTATTCGGCATACTTTTCCATAATTTGCTTTACTGTATGGATATGGTCTAATACAGAGAAGTCCTTGCGGAATCCTGCCTGTTCTAATGGTTGTTGCTCGTCTAGTTTCCTTCCTATTATTTTCAAAATAATCTTCGCAAAGATCTTGTAAATATTAGACATTAGAATAATGGGCCGGTAGTTGCCAATATCGCAGTGATTCCCTTTTTTTGAATCCTCGTATAAGCATTATTGTGGATTCAGTTCATTGTTTTGGGATGGTTTCAGTGATCACTGTAGTGTCCTTACACTTTTGAATGTTTTAATAAAATGAAAATGCTTCACAAGTCTACAACATAACATAGATATTGAATTTGTGTTGCCATACTTATATTCTAAATACACTACAATCATCTTGTTGAAAAATTCTGTGAGTATAGGTGCCAGTGCTGCTTTCGTTTGCTTTAGTATTTCATTGCTTATGCCGTCTGCTATGCAGCTTTTTCTGTTTCTTCCATGATATAAGGTATTGTTTCATTCTCTGGTAAGTCTATTTCTCTTTCCTGTGTGTTGTTTTTATATAGTTCGGTGTAGTAGTCTGTGGCGATCTTGAGTATGTCCTGTCTATATCTTCTCCACCCCACTGTTATTTTCCATCTTCACAATCCATTCCTTTTTGTTAGTTAATTCTTTGTACGCCTTCTTTATTCCTCCGGTCTGACTAATATGTCTCTCTATTGTTATCTTATCTTATCTTATGGAGGGGCCGAGAAATACCTCGGACACTTCGACCCATTGGGATCTTTTGTGGTCCCCTAAATAACTTACTCCTCCTCCTTCTCGTTGAAAACTGTTTTCATGAGTCTTACAACGAGACTAGGAGATATGAGCCTATAATCTTCTGGTTTTGGGTATCCAACCCCTAGGAGACTCATTCGCTTACCAGCCAGTGCATCGCATGTGCACAGTAGGTGCTCCATGCGTTCCGTATGTTCCCCACACAACCTGCACATGGGTGTCGCGGTTAGACCCATCTTCATGAGCATGTCGTTGGTTCCAAAGTGCCCAGTAAAGGCCCCAAGCAGGTAGCGGATTTGCCCCCTGCTCATGTTCCAAATGCAATCCCGGGCTTTGAAAGTGGAGCCCAGGAATCTCTTGGAGTGTTGTAGACCGGTAGTAGACAGCCAACAAGTTCGTTGTCTGTGATCTGCAAACTCCCTAAATGCGGCTTTTACGAGACACGTCGAGATGCCTACACATGGTTCTGGACCCACAAAATCATTCGCTGAGCCCTCCCTTGCCAGTTCATCAGCCACTTCGTTACCATGGAATCCTTTGTGCCCAGGGACCCACATCAGTCTTACCCTGTTGTGCTTCCCAAGCCTGTTTAGGGTTTGGATAGCATCCAGAATAAGTCCGGAGTCCACTTTGTAGGATGCCATGGCTTTGATTGCAGCCTGACTGTCACTAAGAATATATATGGATTTACCTTTGGTCCCTCTATCTATATTCTCTTGAGCACAGGTTATAATGGCATATGTTTCCGCTTGGAATACAGTTGCCATCTTCCCTAAGCTTTTGCTACATTTGTAGCCTTTTGCGTATATTCCCGCTCCTGTACCTGATTCCATTTTGGATCCATCAGTGTACCACACCAGACTATCTTGTTCTGGTGGATCAAGTCCCTTCGTCCAGTCCTCTATTGTAGGGATTTGGACCTTGAAAGACCTCTCAAACACAAACATAGTTTGCATTTTATCGGATAACATGCTTGTTACCCGATCCAGGTCTTCATTCTCATCGAACTTTGTATGGTTAGTCTTTGGCTTAGAGGCATCCCATAGTCCAGCGACAGCGAGACGATGTAATGTCTTCCTTGCCTCGAATTCAACCATCATATGCAGAGGAGGGATATTGAGGTATCTCTCAATCGCTGCCGTAGGTGTTGTCCTGAAAGCACCCGTGATGCCGAGACACACTGTTCTTTGTAACCTGGTGAGTGGCGCTTTGCACGAGGCAAGCTTTGTTCTTGGCCACCACACTATGCTGCCGTATGTGATAATAGGTATTATCATTGTCCGGTACAGCCATCGTATCACTTTGGGCTTTAGCCCCCAAGTTTTACCGTAGGTAGAACGACACATGCCGAACACTCGTAAGGCCTTTGTCGTAATATTTTTCACATGAGTTTTCCACCTGAGTTCTTTATCAAGCGTTACACCCAGATATTTAACTTCGGTGGACCAGGGCAGTTTTATTCCATTGAGGGAGAGCTCTCCTAGGTTTCCTAGTTGTCTCTTCCTCGTGAAGGGAATAATGACTGCTTTGCTTGGGTTGATAGAGAGGTGGTTCACTGTACACCATTCCTCTGTCATCCTCAATGCCTGTTATAATAATCCAGAAACTATGTTCGGGAATTTACCATTGACCATTATAGCTATGTCATCCGCATAGCCTACTGTGTAGAATGGTCCGGTATTAAGTTTGGTTAGTAGCGAGTCTACTACCAAGCACCACAATAATGGTGACAGCACTCCGCCTTGCGGACAACCTCTTGTTGTTTTTGCACTAAGTCTGTCTCCCATTAGTTCCGATCTGACTGTTCTGCTTCTCAGCATATAGTCAATCCAGTTGCACGTGGTATCATTGATGCCATGTTCCTTTGCAGCAGTGCGTATGGACTCAAATGTTGTCTTGTCAAAGGCTCCCTCTATGTCGAGGAAAGCCCCGACACATATTTCTTGTCCCTCTAGCGCAGCCTCGGCTCGACTCGCAACATGGTGCAATGCCGTTTCCGTAGATTTTCCGGGGCTGTAGGCGCATTGTAGTTTATGTAGAGGGAATACTTTCAGAGGACCCTCTCTTAAGTACCTGTCTACCAGTTTCTCCAGAGTTTTCAAGAGAAAGGATGATAGACTAATGGGCCTGTAAGCTTTAGCTTCTTCATAAGTCGGTCTACCCACCTTCGGTATAAAGGTGACTTTGACCTCCCTCCATGCTTTGGGTACGTACCCAAAGGCTATGCAGGCTCTGTAGAGCTTACTCAAATGGGGTATCAAAACAGATGCCCCTTCTTGCAATAGTATTGGGTAGATGCCATCTGGACCAGGGGATTTGAGTGGCTGGAAGCCCGCTAAGGCCAGCTTCAGTTTATTTTCATCTACCACTTTCTTTGCCGTGAGCCAGTTATTTTTGGACGTGTGCCTTGTAAGCTCGTCCCTTGTGACTGGTTCCTCTTCATCGCTATCGCGCAGTATACATTCTGGGAAGTGGGTCCTGAACATCACGCCCAGAGTGTCCTGTCCAGTTTCCGTGAGTTGCCCATTCTCATCCCTTACAGATGCTAGTGGGTTTGTCTTGGTCATGGACATTGCTTTGCACAACTTCATCCCATTTGGCAGAGTTTCGATGGAAGTGCAATGCTGCCGCCAATTAGTTCTTCTGGCCTTGCGTACCGCCGTGTTATACCTTGTTAGCATGCTATGATAGCCAGAAAAATCCTTCCTGGCTTTTGCATCATTAAAGGCCTGTCGTGTTTCCTGACGTATTTTGGCTATTTCAGGAGTCCACCATGGTACCTTTTTGCCATAGGCCTTCTTCTCTGGGCAGTTATCTTCCCATGCACCGATGATGCCAGCCTTGATTCTGTCCGCTTCAAATTCTATATCCAGTATGGAATTGAGCTTACCTTTAGGGCTCCCCAAATTCACTTTGAGGTCCCTCCTGTATGAGTCCCAATTTGTATACCTTGGGTTTCTCCTTCGTCTAGTTTCGGCTTCTCCCGCCGTCCTAAACCTAAAGCATATATAATTATGGTCAGACAAAGAGATTTCGTCCGATACATGCCAATTTTCAATATGAGCGCTGGCCCTGTTTGAAGCCAGCGTAACGTCAATAACTTCAGTCCTCGCAGAAGTCCTAAAAGTAGATTTATTGCCTACGTTAAGGATTTGTAAAGAAGAGCTTACCACAAAGTCCAACAAATCCTCCCCTCGTTTGTTGACATCCGAACTGCCCCAAACGACGTGGTGTGCGTTCGCATCGCAACCAAGTATCAGGTCAAGGTTCTTTTGGTTGCCGTAATCAACCAGTCTTCTGATTAGTGGTGTTACTGGTTCTTTTTGTTCATATGGGAGATAGGCAGAGGCAAGGATGATTCTCCTTTTCTCTGTTCCCGTCCCCACTTGGATCAAGGTTGTTGTGAGATCCCTGTAACAGAAAGTACGTAAGGGCATTGCCTCTATACCGCCCCTGATATAGATGCAAGTCCTCGCGTCATTAGTTGGACAGTCATAGAGCACTATGCCTCCTGTCCCACCTAAGCCTTTTATAGTCCCCTTATACAGATAAGGTTCCTGTATCAAGGCAACGTCGTATGTGTTAAGCTTCAGTGGCCGAGCCAGAAGGGCAGTAGCGGCTCTGCAATGATGCAAATTAATTTGTACACACCTTAGTCCCTCCATCTTGGATGATTTTGATGGGTCTGTGTTGGTATGGGAGGGCCTTAGTCTTGAGGCCCCGCCTCCATCGCCTGGCTCTCCTCGAGAGCAGTCGGCGACTCGATTCCCAGGGTGTCGAAGTCCTCGAGGATGTCATCCTCGTGGTCTGTCTCCGACGCTCTGGTCCCAATCTCTGTTGCCTGCGCTGCGCCGTCAGCAGAGATTTCTTCAATGGCCTCCCCATGTTGTGGTGGTCCATCCTCGGAGGGCTCCACTTCTGCTTCCGCAGCAGGCGCCTCTCCCTTGTCTTCTTCCAGGAGCTTGAACGAGTATCGTTCAATCCCTCCTGGAAGAGACAGCCCAGCCCCCTCTCTATTGTTTCCATCCGTTGTTGTCTTCTGTCTTTCCTTATGTTTTCTTTTATTTCTTTGCTAATTTTCGCTATTTCTTTCCAATTTTTATCTGCACTTATTAGAACTGCTCTTTGGTCAAGAAGATTGGTAGTTTTGTCCGTCATACAATTGTTTGAATTTTCTTTCCTGTTGCTCTGTTCTTTAGTGATTGTTGGGATTGTATGTTCTATCCAAGTGTATTTTTCCTGTATATGCTCATCTTTTTTTTCATTTTTGTAATCTTTAAGTTTCAGGTTTAGTAAGTTGGCTATTTCTGCTATTAGCTGCTTGTTAAGTTTGATATTTCCTGGATTTATATTTTGTCTGGGATTCTTGGGTTGGGATGAAACCAATTCAGCCCTGACCATGCGGTGGTTGGTGTTAAAATTTAGGTTATTAATGATATTTATGTTTGGGTAGAATTTATGTTTATTGGTCATTATAAAGTCAATTTCGTTTTTTGATTTACCATCGGGTGACAGCCATGTCCACATTCTGTTTTTCTTTTTCTTGAATATGGTGTTTAATATGGTCAGATTATTTTCCATTGCAAAGTCCATGAGCATATTTCCATTCCTGCTTCTAGGTTTTGAGCTGTATGCATAGGGTCCTATAATTGCATCTTCATCCCATTGACGTTCACCGATTTGGCCGATAAAGTCACCCATCACTATAATGTTTTTGTGAGCATGTGTTTGTATTGTTGTGTTTAAATCCTGGTAAAACTGGTTAATTGTTTCCATCTCTGCTTGTTCTGTGGGTGAATATATCTGGATAATGGTCCATGAGTCTTTATAATCTGGTAGTTTTAAACTCAGCAATGCTATGCGCTCCGATACACCATAAAATCCATTTATATGCTTTGCTAGGTATTTTTTTACTAAAAATCCTACACCATGTTTTCCTGGGGTCTCCCCTATATGATAGAGTATGAAGTCTGGGTGTTCGACTATGTTTTCTCCCAATCTTCGTATTTCGCTTAGACCTAAAACATCCCAATTGGTGTTTTGTAATGCCATTGACAGCTCCAATAAATTTTCTTCTGATCTTAGTGGTAATACATTTAGGGTAGCAATGTATATTCATGCTTGACTGCTGGAGTCTCCATGTTGTTATTTTGCCTGGGTAGAGTTGGTTTGATGTTGTTTTTTAGGGTTCCGTACCCAAAGGGTAAAAACGGGACCCTATTACTGAGACTCCGCGATCCGTCTGTCTGTCTGTCTGTCTGTGCGTCTGTCACCAGGCTGTATCTCAAGAACCGTGATAGCTAGACAGTTGAAATTTTCACAGATGATGTATTTCTGTTGCCGCTATAACAACAAATACTAAAAACAAAATAAAATAAATATTAAAGTGAGGCTCCCATACAACAAACGTGATTTTTTGGCCGTTTTTTGCAACAATGGTACGGAACCCTTCGTGCGCGAGTCCGAGACAGACGGATCGTTGAGTCTTAGTAATAGGGTCCCGTTTTTACCCTTTGGGTACGGAACCCTAAAAATGAGGTTATCAATTTGATACGTACGAATGTAATATTGTTGGAACTGCACAGTATTCACATATGTTACTCTATGTGGGCTTCTAAACATGTGTGCCAAATTTCATAAGTGTATGTTTGTATGTATGTATGTTTGTCCACGAATTTCCCCGAAACTACTTATCGGAACGTGATCATTCTTTATATATATACAACCGAACTCCTTAGCGACAAACTGCATGAATGTGTAAATTTAGTTATTATGGGTATTTTGTCAATCCTTTCGGTACCTTACTAATAGAACTTGCTGATTTTAGTGATGGTATACTAAAACTATAAAGGGAGAAATAAAAACTTTTTCAAAAAAAAATAAACCAACGTCAAAAGCAAAACACTCAAAAGTGCAAAATAACTTTCGTTTCAGAAGTTGGTGTCGAAAAACGATAAAAACAAGAGGTGCCAAAGACACCGACTTCCGAAACGAAAGTTATTTTGCACTTTTTAGTGTTTTGCTTTTGCTATTTTGTGAAATAGTTTTGTCTAGAATTGATCATACAATTCATCTCGTCTAATCAACTCTTCTAAGCACAAAATTATGGAATACTAGCTGCCCCCTGCGGCTTTGCCCGCGTGGAATTAGTACTTAAATCTTTTATAATTAATGTAAATAAATTGCATATTGTTAGTCCCAGATAGTCTGGTGTGGTACACTGATGGATTCAAAATGGAATCAGGTACAGGAGCGGGAATATACGCAAAAGGCAACAAATGTAGCAAAAGCTTGGGGAAGATAGCAACTGTATTCCAAGCAGAAACATATGCCATAATAACCTGTGCTCAAGAGAAAATAGATAGAGAAACCGGAGGTAAATCCATATATATTTTAGTAACAGTCAGGCTGCAATCAAAGCCATGGCATACTACAAAGTGGACTCCGGCCTTATTCTGGATGCTATCCAAACCCTAAACAGGCTTGGGAAGCACAACAGGGTAAGACTGATGTGGGTCCCTGGACACAAAGGATTCCATGGTAACGAAGTGGCTGATGACCTGGCAAGAGAGGGCTCAGCAAATGATTTTGTGGGTCCAGAACCATGTGTAGCTGTGGCTGTCTAATACCGGTCTACAACACTCCAAGAAATTCCTAGGCTCTACGTTCAAAGCCCGAGAATGTATTTGGAACATGAGCAGGGGGCAAATCTGCTACGTGCTTGGGGCCTTTACTGGGCACTTTGGAACCAACGACATGCTCTTGAAGATGGGTCTAACCGCGACACCCATGTGCAGGTTGTGTGGGGAACATACGGAACGCATGGAGCACCTTCTTTGCACATGCGATGCACTGGCTGGTAACCGAATGAGTCTCCTAGTTAGTTAGTAGTTGGATATCCAAAACCAGAAGGCTATAGGCTCATATCTCCTAGTCTCGTTGTAAAACTCATGAAAACAGTTTTCAACGAGATTGAGGAGGAGTAAGTTATCTAGGGGACCACAATAGATCCCAATGGGTCGAAGTGTCCGAGTTATTTCTCGGCCCCTCCATAAGATAGTCCTAGATATTTTACTTCATGATGCTGTTCTCATGGTCGTTCATGTGTTTTTATTTAGCTACAATCTAGGGGTCTTTAAGTCAAGAGTGAATAGGTTTCTTCTAGGCAAGCGTGCTCTATCGTCGACCACATCATCGCTTACCATCAGGTGAGATAGTGGTCAAGCGCAAGCCTACAGATAATAAAAAAAAAAAAAAATACATAATTCTAGCCCCTGAAATACCTCTTTTCTTTACGATTCTGTTCTCATTACTTTGTTTGAGAGTCTTTACCACTCATGATGCCAGTCACGGCTTTTTTATTAAATAATAAATCAGTTTTAATAATTATGTATATTATTTAATTTTAAAACAGGTAAACAGAGACTAGAATTTGAAGCATCGGCCCAAGAAACGGTTTCAGAAAAAAAGAAAAACCTGGCAACTGCAAAAATGGAGTTGGTTGATTTGCAAACTCAATTATTGAGAACTCAACTGGACAATGAAAAAGAAAAATTAGAACATAACCGAACGCTGAGGGCAATGGAGATGGAAGAGATAAAAAGAAAATATGAACATAATGAAAAAATTAGAATATTGGAATTGGAGACATTCAATGTAAATAAATAAAATAATTAATGTATCTCCCTAGCTTTTTTTTTAGTTAGTGCTGCTTACATTAAACATATTTACCCCCGGTTTCTCAAAACTCGATTATCGGGCTCTTAACGTAATCGACGAATAATCGCTGGTTATCTGCCGTGATTGGCTGTTGAAAATTCATTCAACTAACCACAGCAGGTAACGCGTGCTTGATATCCGTGACTACCGCAGGACCCCGACGCCAATCGCTTCCATATTTGGTAAATAATTACTACTCAATTGGTACCAATTAGTACTCCAACAACATAATTGGTACCTTAGTAGTTTTAGAGAAAATAGACTGAAGGTGGTCCTGCGGTAGTCATGCTCCATTCACCACCATGAGTGCCGAAAACGGGGGCATGCTACAGCTATTCTAAGTATTCAAATAACTGCTACCCATAAATGTGATTCATTTCGTAAAAAAATTGAACTGAAACATTTGTATTTACAGAGAAATCAACGATGATAACGTTCGCTCGTTCGTTCAGCAGGACTTTGACCGTTGATTCCAAGTTTGAGTAGCCTGCTGCTTTCCTCAAACCTACGTAGAAAATTACTGCCCTGCAAGATAAAATTGATACCCCAAATTCACAACTAGTACTCCAGTAGTTTTTGAGATATACCATGCCGTTGGTGGGGTGGCGGTAGTCACCTTGTTAAATTTTCATTTCAAGATTTCTTTATTAAAAGCTCTGTGATTTCTGCTCAAATTTATACAAAAACTAGCTGACGTGGCAAACTTTGTCTTGCCATAAAAACACCAAGATACACCTACCCTACACCTACCCTACACCTACCTTACACCTACCCTACACCTACCCTACACCTACCATACACCTACCCTACACCTACCCTACCATATTTTTTATTATTATTATTTTTTTGCTATAAACCTCACGGAGCCCGAGACCTTTCCAACGAATGCAAAATCGTGGAAATCGGTTCGTCCGTTCTGGGGTTATAGCGTCAGGGAGGAAAACCCGACTTATTTTTATATAGTAGAAGATTACTAACTACTCCTAAATAAGTAATAGCGATCAAATATTTCAGATACCGAAGTGTTGTATTTTAAGAGAAATTAGCTTTCATTACTTTTCCATACTAAATCACCGCGTATAACCCGACCAAATTAAGTTGTCAATAGCCGGATCCACACCAGACGATCCAAAATGGATGCTAATTCCTGCGATCCGCGATCCGGAAGCATGAAGCATGGGTCATGGATCGTGTCGTCTGACGAACTTAACTTTTCTTGCGATCCCACCGCGTCGCACCGACACGCTCCAATTTCGATGATGTTGAACGAAACATTGATCAATCAAGAATGATTTTAATGTTAAAATAAATTTTTCCATAATGTGTGATCACGCGCTCCACACACAAACGTCCACACTAGGGCATGAGAATCGGAATCTCGCCATCTCGTCATATCGGAACGAAATTTGCGATATTTAAATTCTGATACTGAGTGATCCAATATCGGAATCTCGGAATCAGCAAAAACCCTATATTTTAGCTCATTGTGAAGCGCCGAACGTGATTGCTTGATTAAACCCGTTGACTACTGTGATTAGCAGTGATCGGATAATTGGGCGCTTATTTACTTAAACTGAATCTCGGATTTACAGTCCTGAGATTGCTAAAAATGTTAGCTATAAGAGTAAATATACAGCTTCATAGAACCCGTTGTAACAATTATATTTTCCTTGAATAACGCTTAGGTTGCGAGAATCCGCTAGATGCAAGACGCACGGGATCGGTCAATGTGACTACACTTGGGGAAGGCCTATGTTCAGCAGTGGACGTCTTTCGGCTGGACGATGATGATAATGATGAAAGCTTAGATACTTTTTCATACTTTTGAGATTTACTGTTTCGGAACAATTACCAATCCTTGTTAAACTTTCTCCTGAATTTCTATTGAGTTACTTGTTCAGAAACCTCAGTAAAATAAAGCTTAATATTTTTTAGTCTTCTACTTGTATTAAATACAAAAAAATTGTCTATCCGATCACTAATCTGTTGGATTGATCTACTAATTGAGTATATTGTCAATTATCTTATTGATATTCCATTGATTTTGAATAAAACAAAGATGAGATAATTATACTTTACCATTGCTATATTTTTGAATGAATGAAGAAGACTGAAGACTGCTCAGAATTTATTCTAGTTAGTAGTTATTCTTTCTAGGGAACAAATGTGAAGTTTAGTTAACTAAGCGCCCGATTAGAAAGTCTTATTATGTCTCAGCATAAACGTGTTTATATAATGTACTTAATCCAGTCGCATACCGAATTTGTACAATTAATAAAAAATATGCGCGATATCTAACGAATGAGCCCACTTCCGATATTAATATCGGTATTCCGATATTGAGATCTAATATCGGCAATCAATATCGGAATTGAACAACTTCCGATATTATATGCCCTAATCTACACCGAGCGCGCCGAGAGACTGACTGAGGCCAGTGCCGGTTTTAACACTACCAGCGCCCTGGGCGAGATTTCTACGGCGTCCCCCAACTGCAATTCAAACCCATACTAAAAAAGGGAAAGGGTATAATGAAATAACCATTTATTAAAATAAATAATTATTTATTATAAAAAATAACCGTTTATTAGAAAAAAAACTGGCCAAGTGCGAGTCGGACTCGCGCACCGAGGCTTCCGTACAAGCCTCAGCTTAAAGGACGACGTCTATATCGCCGTCGAAGACCGCGATTGCTGTCTTGACGGCTCCGTCTTCTGCCTTATTGCTCTGGTAGATCCTAACACCATGGTAGTCCTTCATTCTACCTATGCCTCCGATGTACGGCTCCTGGAGCAGTGCAAAAGCCATGTTCCTTTTGTTCGCCTCAAGCATTAATTCATTTGTTGCCAGTGCCTTTCTTTGCAAATTTGCTTGGGCTACTACGTATGGCCTTGAGTTAGAGTCAGATATTCCGCCGGTGACCACCTTAGCAGTACGACGTCGTGCTTCTGGCCATGGCATCCCATTTTCTTCTTACGGGGCACTCTTGGCTGAAGGCGTTGTGCTCAACCTTTTCGAGTTTTGCCCGCGTGCAGTTACAACACGACGGTGCTGTGTCCACAAGCCAGTCTGGGCAGTCTGCCTTCATGTGGGCGCCCCCACAATGGCTGCACCTTGCCTGGGTCTCCTGACAAAAGCGTCTGCCGTGGCCATATCCCAGACAAAGCGAGCATTGAACTAACGGAGACTGGTCGGTCATCTTCTTGTATATGGGTTTGTTTAAATAACTAAGGGCATAATTTATTTATTCTTCAATAAAGTAAAAAGTTCAAAATACAATTTCTCAGAGTTAAATTTTAAAATATACATAACTTAAAATACAATAATACAATGTATCGCAGTCAATGTTAAAATACAAAATATACAAGAAGTCCTTAATAATACAAAATTACACGGTATAACGAAATTGTGCAAATAGTGCTATCATAACAAAATACAAAATAAAAAGGTTCCATTTATAACAACTGAGCAAAAAGTGGGTTTATCACAGAAAAAGTTGCGAAATTAACAAAATAAGAACTAGGGTTAGAAAACACAATAATGCAGTCTATCACACAATTATCACAGAAAATACAGCAATAACAAACTTAGGTACTAACTTAAAATACTGCCGGCTATACATATCCCGGCTGCATTCCGTGCTTACATTTGAATATCACAAAATACTAATGAAGCACGGTGCGCCTCAGGTTTTGTTTCGATGTATAACCGCAGTGGCTACTCTAATGCAGTATTCTAAAAAAAAAACCCTTGTCCTTTTGTCCATGAGCCCATGCAGGCTCTCCCTCATTATTTTCCTGTCCAGCTTCCATTCAAGTTGGTAGCGTTACCTGATAAGATAAGATATATTTATTTTGTAAAACATGTGTACAGTATGAAGGTCTTATATTTGTCGCATCAAGGCTGGCCGATAGGTGTAAAGCATCGGGAAGTCAGGATGGCTTAGGTTAAGACATCGTGTGTGGGCAGGTCGGTGGGTATAATCGCGCAAATGAAATCACAAGTTATTCGATACACTGGGTTTATTCAAATAGACACAAGTTACATCCTTGCTTACTAATATTACGGATCGACACTGATTCTACGACGTCTTAGCTCTACGGCTGTCAGTACTCAACTGCCCTATTTCGCACCACGCAAGTGCTTATAAAAGCGCGCCAATGCGTAGTTGCTCTTGATTGCCGCTAGGGGCGTGCTTGTGATTTGTTTTGACGTCCGTACTATTGACTAAACCCGACATATTATTATGAGGTGGCTACATGTTTTGCCGTTTATGGCGTACAAAATTTGTTGCTCTAGACAAACAATATAAAAATAAAATACAATATCAAAATTTAAATTAAATTGAAATTACAATGTCAAAATTTAAATTCAATAAAAAATCACGATGTCAAAATTTAAATTAAATTGAAATTACAATGTCAAGATTTAAATTCAGTAAGAAATCACTATGTCACAATTTGAATTAAATAAATAATCTGTATGTCACAATTTAAAATTTAATTAAATGATGAATAACCTGTTGAATAACGGGCACTCTATAAGTATGTGCTGGACAGTCTCTGCCACGCCTGGATCGCAGACGCACGATGGGCTCTCCTTACACTTGAAGCGATTCAAGTTTTCAGTTCAGAGAACCCACCGTGCCCCGTCAAAACTTGCTTCGGGCCGCAGCTGTTGTACAATACGGAAGCCCGCTATTGCATCCGGAAGAAACATTTTCGTCACAGCAGCAGTCTCGCCCGACACATATCTTCGATTCCATTCATTGAGTCGCTGTACAAAACATAGCTCGCCTCTTGCCGCTTGAGGATCACTTCGGTCGCTTTGCAAATGGCCAGGAGTTCCGCCTGGTAGACTGTGCAGTACGCGGCAAGGCTAAGTTTGAGGCTTCGCCATCATTATCTCAAATGGATAATGCGGCTCCGACCTTCTCCTCAATCTTGCTGCCGTCGGTGAAGGTTCGCACCGCCTGCACATTGTTACTGTCTAGTAACTCTTGTTCTTCCAGGCACATGAACTCCAGGGGCAATTGTGTAGCTGGATGAGGGGCTTCTGCGAACCTTACCGCACTCTCAATCTCCCTGTCTCCTGGCATAAACCGGGATAACCCTCTCCTCGCTTCATACAGGGCGGCTGCCTCTTGTATGCGCAGGTCTAGAGGTAGTATCCCAGACAGCGCCAGTGCCGAGTTCAGAGAAACAGTACGGTAAGATTTGCAGAGCCTCTGAGCAAATCCTCGTTGAACAGAGCCTAGCTTCTTCCGTATATCCAACTTTTTTGAAGCGGGTGCCCAGGCTGCGGCTGCGTACGTTACTATGGGCTCAATCGTTGCTGTGTGAATTGTCTGTATGACTTCTGTGTTTAATCCCCAGCTCACCTTTGCGGCTCGGGACAGCCGCTTGTATACGCTAGCTGCCCTCTTGCAGACGTTCGCGGCATGCTCATTAAAAGTGAGTTTTTCGTCTATGGTTAGACTCAGCAACTTCATTTTCTTGACCATACCGATGTCGACCCCGGCCATGTTCAGTATTGGAGTGTCGAACTTAAGCTTATTGGTTATGGTCATCGCACAGGTTTTGTGCGGTGCAAACCTCAGCTTATTTATGAGAGTTATGTAATAGGTACCATTACATACTAATTATACATCGAATTAAATTTTTCGGGCTTTTGAGTTGGCAAAATTATCAATTATGTCGCTTATTAACCGTCGAATCCGACTCGGCTGGGCAGTCTCAGTCTTGAATAATGAAAAACCAGTCCGGAGTGGATCAGCAAGGAGGCTAGCAACAGTAGCAACAACCAAGGAGCTGGACAGGGAGTAGTTTATAGACGTTTTGAAAGATCCATACACACGGATCTTTATGCCAATCTGGTGAGTCATTTTAATTTGTTATGGATCAGGACAAGTGTTCATTAGTCAACATTTTGTTTTTTTTTTTTTTATTTGTGATGGGTTTGCTCTTGACTCCAGTCTAGGTCAAAGGTGACAGAGAGAGAGTCGACGATGGAGTGAGCTTACCCAGAAGAAGCCTGTTCACTCTAACTTTGAAGAGATTCGGGTTGAATGCGTTCGGAAACACTGACGCAGGTAGCGAGTTCCATTCATTCGCTGTGCGCATTATGAAGGATGTTTGGAAGCGTTTGGTGCGAATTGGTGGAATGGCAACAAGGTAAGGATGATAACTTGCAATGCGTCTAGATGTCCGATGGTAGAAGGGGGATGGTGGGATGAGGTCGTGTAGTTCTTCAGCGTACTCACCGAAGTACAGTCTGTAGAAGACCGACAAGCAGGCAACCTTGCGGCGATGAGCCAAGCTGTGAAGCCTGGCACCCGCCAGCTAAACGTCGCCAATGAGCCTCTTGGCTCTGCGTTCCACCGAGTCAAGCGTGGCAAGCTGATATTTAGCTGAGCCATCCCAAAGGTGGCTGCAATACTCCATGCAGGATCGGACTTGCGCTTTGTATAGGGTTAAAAGCTGTCCAGGCGTAAAGTATCGCTTCACTTTATTTAGGATGCCTAGTTTTATGGCCGCAATTTGGGCTTTGTACTCAATGGAGGCGCCAAAGTTGAGACTGGATGTCAACTTCATGCCTAGGAGCTCGAGCCGATCAGTCACAGGAACAGACGAACCCCGAAAAGTAGGTAAAAAGACACGCCTGTGTTTTGGTGGCGTTAAAGGAGACCAGATTGTCATCACTCCACTGGGAGTAGTAGGGCTTGCAAATATTCGAGAATTTGGCAATTAGAATATTCGATATATTTTTGGGGTATATTCGAATAATTCGAATATTATTCGAATATTAAATAAAAAAATAAAATTTCATAGAAATTATGTCCTTTAATTTCTAAATAGTCTTAATTCTCTAAATCAAAATACAGTCTTACAAAAACAATTAAAAAACATTTTTTTCTGTTAAAAGAACACGAAGGATTAGAACACCTATCATTAAAATAGGCATAATAACAAAAATCAACTAGTTTCTTCAAATAAAATAGATATCACAATAATCAACGTAATATTGTACTGAATATATAAATACACTACAATGTTATTCTAATATAAAAATTTACAAAAATTAGAAACAATTGCTTAAAATATTTTAAAATAAACATAATATTAATCTAAATAAAATAATCTTGTTTTTTTTTAAAACCTGGACACAAACACAACACAGTCTTATAAAATCAGTTATGAGTTTAGTAATAATAAAATCAAACAAAATAATAACAAGTAAGTAACGCAATTAAACCTTCAATGTAAAATCTTTTTCTTAATGTTAAATTGTCAATGTCACACTAACAATGTGTGATATTGATAATTTAACATTAAATCTTAGTGATAACAAAAATAATAAATCATGAGATCAGATCAGATATAAGTAGCATACTGCAATTAATAAAGAAAATTACAGTACGTTTTTAATCCTATCATATACATTTGGCATGTCCTCAATGTTTTCCCTGGAAGTGGGACCTAAGGAAACTTAGAGCATCCATAGAATCATCGTTTAAGGCACATCTTAGATGGTTACAAATATATTTGCTGGAAGAAAACACCCTTTCACACTCTACACTTGTAGGTGGTATACACTGCAGAAAGTCGTATGCTTGGCTCAAATTTACTTGTCTAGGACCTCCTCTATCAAATAGTGCCATTTGCATTAGGATTGACGTTTCCAACTCTTCTCTGCATGATAAATTTGTGGTAGATGTAGAAGAAGTTGCTAAAACGGTCTCATCGATCTTTTTTTGTAGTTCTTCTTTGAAGCTTATTGTAGTTTCCTGAATGGCTTCATTTTGTCGCTGTCGCTGCTGCTGATGGTGATCAACTAAGGATCTATCTTCGTTGTTATCAAAGTCGTGTATTTGACTAAAGTATCTGTCGTCAAACTCAGTTATAACTTTAGCAATTGTGTCGTTTCCTGGAGATGGGAAAATATCTGAAGGTGTCTCTGCGTTATATATTCTTGGATTGTGTAAATATTTTAACGTACACACTAGATCTAGTAAGCGTCTCTCAGTTATTCTTTTCTTCAGAGCCTGGAGTAGCTGATCACTTGTAAAACTGTTTGTCGCTTAAAGTTTTGCAACCATGAATTGTAGAGCTGTCTCTGCAGTAAGCAGATTTGCATTTTCTTGGCACAACGCCTCGACTGTTACCTTTACAATATTGAGAGAAGTGGACAATTCTTGGAGTAAAGCTAGCTCAGCGGAGCTAAATGTGATTTCGTTCTTTAAATCAATAAGAGTCTTCATGATAGGCTCTTTAAGTACCAAAAACCTTGTGATCATATCAGCCAAGCTACTCCACCTGGTTTTACAGTCTAGGATCAAGCCCATTTTTTTCTGTTCTTCTGGAAGATAGTTATAGAAACACTCAATCTTGGTGGGTGACTTCCTAAAAAATTTTACAATTTTTCTGACTTTATCTATAACATTTTTTAAATTTACATCTCCGTATTCATGTTGGATCCTGTTCAGTTGTCTTCCAGTCCCAACTACAAATCCACCTTCTTCTTCATCACTGTCAGAGTCATCATCTTGTCCTGTCGCCCCTGTGTCTACTGTAGATTCTTCCCATTCTTCTTCTTGGGCATGTTGTGTCTTTTTGTAAATTACATCCAACACAGCACATTGGATGCCGTGTGCAAAACATAATTGATGGTATGAAGGCAATTCTCGACCCATAGCACACATCACACTTGCTCCGTGAGTCACCACACATTCTACGTCTACTTCTACAGACAGATTATAGGATGCTAGTTTGTCCTTCAAAATATTGGCGCAACGTTCTGCTGTTCCCCGGCCAGTTATTCTTGCTAGTCCCAGATTCCTGAAGCTCTTGCCTGCAAAGTTTGGACAATGAATGTTGACGTTCATGTACCGTCGGTTACGGGCTGAAGTCCATTCGTCTAAAGAGACAGAAAACTTCTGTCCTTTGGCTTTCAATTTCTGCAATAATTGCTTAAGTTCGCCTTTTAATTGCTCACTCTTTTCTACCACGATCTTTTTTATTGTATTTGGTGACTTCGGTAAGTCTTCATAGACACTTTTAAAAAGATTTCGCAAGGAATCAGATGTACAGAATACACTAAATGGAACACCATCACAAGCAATCATTTTTGCAACTATATTTTCCATAATATCAGATTTTTTAAAGAAGTTGTCAATCAATTTAGCTTTCGTTTTCTTTGGCTTATTTTCATTAACATTTGTGCCCGACGTCCCTGGCGCCGAAAGTTCATCAACAGGGTGAAGTTTCATGTGGTTATGCAGACATGTAGTTGTGTTTCGACATTTAATCACTTTCTTGCACTTTTTACATTGCGCATGAACTCCATCTGAAGTTCTCAAAAAATAGTTCCATACTGACGACTTATCTTGCTTACCTTTGGTGTACTCTTTAAATTCTAATTTGTTTTGCAGTTGCTCCATTTTTTAATGTTTAATCTAATACCTGCAATGTCGAAAAATTAACTATCAACACACACTTCATAGTGTTTTAAAACATCTTAAAAAAACACAAATAAGAAGTAAACGAGTTAACAAAATAAAAGCTTTAGCTAGGTTAACTAGTAAAAAAGCTGCATTTTTGAGGTAAGAATTAGTGTTATAATAACAATATCATTATCACAAGTCAGAAATGCAGTTATAGTAGCTACTTACATCAAAGCACGTAACTGATTCACTGGGTTGTTGTTGGATATACTTTAAATAAAACAACGGGCACACTAAATAAAATAAAACCTCTAACACAAAGTAATAACAACCAAACACGCTTGCAAATGGTGGACAAATGCACAAACACAAAGGCGAACCACCCCCACCCGCGCCGCACCGAACGCACCTTCCGAATGTTCCCGATCGTTGCCGAATCCTGTCCTAACACTCGTAAAGCCCGCGCGTCGAACAACTTTCGTTGTTCGGACGGCGTGCATGAACGTTGAATTTTGTGTGCACATCAGATTGTTAAGTTTTGTTTTCTAGGAATTGGTCGAATATTCGAATATATCAAAACTTCTATTCGAATATTTATAAACAGTTGATTATTCGAATTATTCGAATATTCGAATGCAAGCCCTAACTGGGAGACAAGGCTTAAGGTCAAATCTGTCCGCTCCACCATAGCCTCTCTCAAGGAACGAACTTCATCCACGCTAGTTTTTGCGCTGGACAAGTATCTCTCTGAAACAGTACTGTCATCTGCGTACCCAACAATACCAGGCTGAAGAAAGGTCATTGATGTGCAGCAGGAAAAGAGTTGCAGAGAGAACAGACCCCTCAGGAACTCCGGCATCAATAGCCATAAGGTCAGAGGAGCAGCCGTCAATGACTACTCGGATCGACCGTTCACTGAGGAAGTCTGATATCCAGCTACAAAAACCAGCAGGGATGCCATAAGCAGGAAGCTTACTAAGTAGACACGCGTGCCAGACCCTGTCAAAGGCTTTCGAGATATCAAGCGATACAGCAAGTGCTTCGCAGTGTCTCTCGATGGCTTCGCCCCAGCAGTGCGTGATATACACAAGAAGATCGCCAGTTGACCGTCCCCGGCGAAAGCCATATTGACGGCCACTGAGGAGATTATTGTCTTCAAGGTAGGTCAGCAACTTGCTGTTCAGTACCCTTTCCATAACTTTGCACAGAATGGAGGTAATGGCGATCGGACGGTAATGGGCAGGGTCTGCACGGTTGCCTTTTTTGGGCACTGGTTGCACATTTGCAAGCTTCCAGGATTTCGGCACCGTTCTTTTTACAAGAGAGGCGGAACAAGCGTGTCAATACAGGAGACAGTTACAACAATACTCTCCGACAATACTCTCCGGACCTCTTTAGTGTGCACAGCGATCTCCGGCATCGAAGAGTCACAGTGAGGTACAGTAGGTGGTTGCTTGGAGCCAGCCTCCAGACGCAAATTGCTAGCAAAGAGAGATGCAAATAAATTTGCTTTCTCACTCGCACTGAGCCAGCGACCCATCAGGTTTCAGCATTGGAGGTAAAGTGGGTCGACAGAAATTCGTTTCAACCGCTTTAGACAGGGACCAGAACTGTTTACTACCGGGAGGGTGCGATGCCAGCTTGGCCCCAATACGTCCAATATGGTCAAAACGTGCTCGACGCAGAACCCGCTTGCAGAACTTGGAGGCAGAATTAAAGGCTCTTCTCCTCGCGCGAACCCTACGTGCTCTTACTTTGCGGTCACGGGCCCCGACCCAGGCTTGGTAGGCAGATTCTTTTCGGGCCGCAGCGTGGGCGCATTCTGCATTATGCCAAGGGCGGGATTTGTGACCGAGCGGAATGTCGGAAAATGGAATGAAATACTCCATTCCCTGCCGAATCACATCCGCAACCGCGTCGGCACAGCTCGAGGGGTCACTCAAGGAGAAGCACACATGTCGCCAAGGATAAGACGCAAAAAAGTGCCGCATCTCGTCCCAGTCTGCTGACTCGTATCGCCATACTCGCCTCGTGCCTCTAGAGCTCTCATCTGGAGGAGAGCAAGTCGACATGGATTTCACCAGACAGTGGTCAGACGTTCCCAGCGGGGCTGAGACCGACACCCAATGACTGTCCGGATCAGTTGTCAGGAGAAGGTCTAAGCAATTGGGTGTATGGCCGTCAACATCCGGTACCCGCGTTGCCACATTCACCAGCTGGGTTAGATCTAGCGATAGAGAAAACTTGCGCGCCTCTATCCCGGCATGGTCAGTTTTCCGGTACGGGTACAACCACTCTTTATGATGGGCGTTAAAGTCCCGCAGATAATTAAGCTTCGCTGTTGGGTACCTTTGCTGTGCTATGTCATCCGACTCCATGAGGCAATTAAAGAGCGCTGTCGTCTCCTGGTCACCGGCGTGCGATCGGGAGACGCCGATGTAAAGAGATTTCTCCACGCCAGTGTCTACAAGTAGCCATATTGCAGAAAATCCCGATTTCTCAAAGCAACGGAGACGACGACAACAAATGTCATCGCGGACGTACACACAGACCTCAGCTTGCTTCTTGAACTTGTGTTCAAGAGAATAACCCGGGTAGTTGAGGTACGCCACGTCTGACGGGGTTGTTATCTTCGTCTCCGTTAGGAAAAACAGGTGCGGCTTCTCGGTCTTAAGGTGGTGGTGGACTGGATCGAGATTAGAGTGCAACCCCCTGATGTTAGTGAGGTGCACTTTTATTGGGAGGAAGTGCAGCCGTTGTTTCACCATATTCTTCTTTTTTGCTTTGGTCATTTGTTCAAGAGTTTGCTGGGGAAGAAGTCGAACTGTCGAGGCGCTGCTCAGTGAACCAAGTGGAACACTAGAGATAACCCAACCTATGGGGAACTCACTTAGACACTGCGGGGACGCCCGAACCCCCCCGGATATGGCCACCGGGTCCTCCCATCCAGTCGCCAGCTGGCACGGTGGAGCATACCGAGATTTTTCGCGAGTTGGCGGGGCAGCCTTTGGCACGTGGCTGGCGTGCTACTTGGGCCCCCTACTGACTGCGGTCGGCCAACGGCTGGCACCGTGCTTCGGATCCCGCTACCCTCCAAAATGAGTTACCCGGCAAGTTTTTCCCAGTGACCAAGACCGGTTCTGAACAGCGCAACTGACACCCTTCTTCTCCCCCAAAGGCACTGGCAGTCCCACACACCGACGGAACACAGCAAGCTGCTTGGCGCCGGACTCCGGTGGGATGGTGGTCGCGAGCCAGGCGGCCCCTTGCGGAGCCTACCACCGCTTAAGTGGGATCGTTCAGCCGTACCACAGGCAAGCCTGTGGTGCCGTTGCCCGGGATGGACCGGTAGGAGGTAGATCCCATACCCACCCCAAAAATGTTTTTTGTTTACGGTATGGCCCATATCAGGTCCATAATCTTACGTTAGCTATCGCTGGTCAAGTTTTAGTTTGGTTGACGAGTTATTATTCTACTATCACTGGCAATAACCCTTGGCTGGCCTTGGCTGACTATCATGTTTGGAAGTTAGAACGATATGATGACAGTGACGTAAGTACCTTACACTTCAGTCTGGAAATTATGATAATTTAAACATGCTTTTATTTATGAAATATTTTGGTCAGTGGGTCGCCTTAGGGTTGATTAGTTCAAAACTAGTTCAAAACAACGAAAGTAAAAAAAAAATAGTAGTTTTATGTAGTGAGAGTAGTGGTTTGAGAAGCATAGTATTCTTCTTTTCGGGTCGGAGGGCCAAACTATCTAAAATGTGGTAAACCCTACCAGACCTCGTTAATTGAGACTTAAAATGCCACTGACGCTATGGCATTCATTGGATTCTCTGAAGCCCATATACCTGGGCACTTGGGACACTGTAATGTGTGGTTCATGTTTTGGACAGGGGCTCTGCACTCACATTCGGTGTCCATAATAACCCATTTTGCCGTGCCGGTTTAGGTTACTACACCGCTGAACCGGTTAATTTCCCATCAAAGCTGAGTATGGTTAAGATAACTGTGTGAACATGTACTGCCTGTCTGTGCGTCTTATATAGTGTACATAATAAAGAGTATTCTATTCTATTCTATTCTATTCTCGTAGTGTTTTTTTAATGTTTCAGTATCCATATTGTGTCGCAGGTTCAGATGCTGTATGCGAAGGCTGACGTGTCAACATTTGAGAGGTTAAGAGGAATGGCAGGCTAGCAGTTCGCAGGTGGTAGCTGAACGTTATGACAACAGCTGTGAGGACAGCAGCCGAATTGCGTAAGTATATTATCCAAAGCAAAAGAATCGATTCCTTCCCAAAAACGATATATGCACTACGTAAAGTCAGTTTTGCGAAAGAATCGATTCTTTTGCTTTGGATAATATACTTACGCAATTCGGCTGCAGGAGCGCGCAAGTTTGGAATGGAATACTCGGTGAGTCGCTTCCATGTTATTTCGATAATGAGTTGGAATGATGTCTAGTGAAGAGATGCTATTTCGAGTTTTAAGAGTGTTCATGTTTGATCACTGAATTGGTAGTGGTTATATCACTACACTTAGTAAAAAACAAGTAATTAATGAGTTTCCTATTGGTGGTAATAGTTTCAACATTTGGTTTAGTATGAATTTTAGGATGAGATTTCCCATAAGAAGGAGATGTTATATCCAAAATGACTGCACAACTAGTGATTTTCAGTGGCAAAGCGATTTAGTAATGTGCATACAATAGTGAACCATTGTTATCACAAAATGCATTTTAATGAGCTTTTTCATAAAATTCAACAGACACAATTGAATGAGCAAACTACTGTAGTGCTTCTTTTTGGAAATAGCCTTAGTTTAACAAAAAGGGGCATAGTTAATGGTATTGACACCGTACTTAAGTTAAGATTAGGCTAATTAATATTATGTATAGGGCAATGCACATAATATTAATTTGCTGACAAGTGACTTGTTCAAGAAAATGAATACATTTCTAGTTTAACTTGATGCAAGTTTTTTTTTGGTCGTCATAGTGACCGTTTATTGTTTTTTGACACCAACAATTTTGTAAGTGATTTTGTTTTGATTCGGGACCATATGTTTCTTCCCAAAAATAGTCGACATTTATTAGCTTTACACGCAGTTATTGATGATTTAACTGAGACTAGGTTTAGTGATTTAACATTATTATCCAGTTTGTCTGATATGCATAATTTATATTACGTAAAATCTTTGACTTCCGATCAAGTTTTCCACACTTATGTTAGAAACTATTCAAAAATTGGTGTTTCTAATAATAAAATAAAAACTGTGTGGCAAGTAATTAATAGAGAAACTGGAAAGAAACAACAACGCGATCAGAATGAGTTGTCTTTGAAAATATCTAATCAAACCATTTCTGATAAGCAAGAAGTCGCAGACATTAGATAATTTATTTACCAACATTCCGTTAGAGGTTACGGTGTCTCTTCCCTCCTCATCTAAATTAGCTGAAGCTCTTCTTAAAGAATACTTTACTAAAGACATACCAACCTTTATATTTAAACCAATATGTATTGATACAATTAAAAACGCATTCAAAAGTCTCAATATAAAAAACACTGAAGACTTATGGGGTGTAGTGTGTGTAACATATCCTCCCTATATAATTGTACTTAGCATGTAAGTTGAGGCATTAAACGTTGGTACTTCGAGTAAGACACTTCTTTCATTTGGTCTCCCGAACACCGAACAGTACATGGCGACCCTGCCTGTAACTGGAGCCGGATCGACCGCGACCACCAACCGCGATTTAATTCGGAAAATATAAACAATAGTGTGACGATGTGTGTTTTATGTGTGGCCAAAACGGACGATTTCCTGTAAAATATGTGCCAGTCAACGCAAAACAAGGAGGAGGTTTTTCTTAACCAAAATGCAGCGGGTGCAAATTACGGAGAGGCGCAGCAAAACCTTAGCTGGCATCTGGGTATGAACAGCATAATTTTAACAATCTTGACTGCTATTGGCCTGATTGTATTACTATACATGGCATATAAATGCTATGAGAAATGCCATAAAAAGTGGATAAGGCAGGAAATGTTCCACGCTACGTTCCGGAGTTTTCGAGCCTCATCGGGACACAGGACACCTCTACCGATTGCTGCTGAGCGTACTGCGGGTCCATCTGAGTCTTCAGGAAAGTGAGTGCGTAAAGAAATTATAACCAAAATGTGATAGTGCGACAGTACATTGTGTTTGGTGTTTTAAAAATAAAATGCATTAAAGAGTGCATTAAGTGTTTGGTGTAATTATGGAGAGGACATAATTCAGGACTTTTACTTATAATTTTAATTTTATAATTAATACCTCGATTTTATAATTAAACTGAATGTTTTAAATGTTTAAAAGACATGTATGTCAAGCTAGAATTATTTTTTATTATAAGAATATGTTGCTACATATCTTCTGGTAATTAAATATAAACACGTGTTATGGCTGATGAGCTTACTGATATAATAACGCAATTAAAATATATTAAAGAATATCTCACGAAGTTGGGATCAGCCAGAAGATTGGTACAAGATTTAAATGGTAAATATAACCAAGCTAACGATTTATACAATAAGTTTAATGATATATGTACGAAAATAGAGTATAAGGTATCAAGTGGAGAAGTAAAATCTTCAGATCTAAAAGTTTTAGAAGATTTGTACGAAAAGATAAAAAATACATTCTATAACATAAAATCACTTTGTTCTGTTGTGGAGTCGGAAAACATCAACTCCAATATGGAAAAATTTAATTTGAAAACGTCAATTCATTGCTACCAATTATGACTGGTGACGAAAATGTAACCAAACAATTAATCGCCAACATAGAAATGTATGAGGCTATGTTGGACAGCAATGATAAAAAATTATTAATTAATTTTATTTTAAAATCAAGGTTGTCAGAAAATGCGAAATTGCGCATGTGTCAAAATTATTCTTCAATTGCAGATTTAATAAAGGATATGAAATGTTTCCTACTGTCGAAAAAGTCAGATACCGCGATACAAAGCCAATTACAGCGGGCAAAGCAAGGTGCAAAGACATTACAAGATTTCGGTAAGGATATCGAGAATATGTTTGTCGACTTGACAATTTCACAGGCCGACGGGGATTCTCAGAAGTACGAAATTTTAAAATCAATTAATGAGAAAAATGCGATTAAAAGATTCTCAGACGGCCTTAGAAATAGTCGTGTCAGTACTATTATAGCAGCGCGAAATTATTGCACGCTGAAAGATGCTATCAGGGGAGCGATGGATGAAGAGTTGTCATCGCAACCAGAAAGTTCAGTCATGCATTTCGGGCACGCGAGAGGTAAGTTTAATAATTTTAATAATCACGGATATGGTCAGCAGAAACAAGTTAATTATATAAGGAGGCCTATGGCGCAGCTGATACGTGGAAGAGGTGCACGTACGGGAAATAATTTTACAAACTACCATACAAACAGCCGAGGTAAGCCAAATTACTATTATAATCGTGGTAGCCGCGGATATCAAAATACATATTATACTCGAGGAAATAGGTTCCAAAATAATAAAAATAGTAATAATCAGATCAATATGGCTAGACCAACAACTGAAAATTCGCAGTAAAACCAGCAGAAAAGTTCGGAAAATATTGAGACTGTGCATAGTTTTTTTCGTGCATAATGCAATAAATACAATATGTGACAGTATAAATTTCGTTCCCATGAGTGTATCTGGCGTTACTCGGAATTGGTTAGTAGACACCGGTGCATCATTGTCCACCGTGAAGTACGAGAAATTAGTTTCGCAAGACATTCCATTTCAATTAGAGCGAATTTGCATCAGAGGTATTGGTGGGAACATTTATTCCGATGGTTATGTATACTTGAACTTTGAATTAAATACATTATCTGTTCAAACAACTTCAGGAATAATTGTTTTAGATTTACATATGGGAAAAATTGGTTTAAATAACTTTATATATATGGTACCAAAAAAGAATGATAATTCGAGTGAGAAAAAATGGCGCGTTGTGATAGATTACCGAAAGTTAAATGAAATAGTGAAAGACGACAAATTTCCATTGCCAAATATAAATGACATATTAGATTCTCTGTCAGGTTCTGTCTATTTTAGTCATCTGGATTTAACCCAATCATATTATCAACTAGAACTTTGTCCGGAAAGTAGAAAATATACAGCATTCACCACAAATAAGCAATATCAATTAAAAAGATTGCCAATGGGTTTAAAAATTAGCCCCAGTGCGTTTAGCCGCGCTATGACAATAGCTATGTCGGGATTAAACTATGATAAGTGTCTTATTTATTTAGACGATCTAGTTTGCTTCGGCCGTAATATGAATCAACATAATAAGAATTTAGTAGATATTTTCGAAAGATTGCGAAAAGTCAACCTCAAAGTTAACCCTCGTAAGTGTAATTTTATGAAAAAGGAATTATTGTACTTAGGACATGTGGTCTCGGCCAATGGAGTTAGCCCAGACCCGGAAAAAACCAAGGCCATTCAAAATTATCCTAGGCCATGTAATAGTGATGAGATCAAACGATTTGTGGCGTTTACCAATTATTATCGGAAATTTATTCCTAATTTTGCCCAAATCACTATCCCACTAAATAAAAGGTGTCGAAAAGGAGTTCAATTCAAATGGACCGAGGCATGTGAGAACACATTTAAGCACCTAAAACAATCTCTCATTTCACCACCAATATTGCAATATCCCGATTTTTCACAAAACAATGAATTTATTTAACATACTGACGCATCAGGTGTTGCGATTGGTTCTATCTTATGCAATAAAAATAATTTACCAATAGAGTATGCAAGTCGCACATTTAATAAATCGGAAGTAAATTATCCAACGATAGAAAATGAGTTGTTAGCAATAGTGTGGTCAGTGCGTTATTTTCGGCCTTATATATTTGGAAAAACATTTACTATTAAAACGGATCATAGACCACTAGTATATTTATTTACTATAAAGAGTCCAAGTACTCGGTTAATAAAGTTTAGGCAAAATTTAGAGGAATATGACTTTAAGATTGAGTATGTAAAAGGGGTGAATAATGTGGCTGCAGACGCATTATCTCGCATAGTATTGACATCGGATGAATTAAAACAGATGGATAGACAATTAATTAATGTTATGACTAGGAGAATGAAGAGAATGCAAGATGATGTGCAAATAAATCCAGATTCGGTTGTTAACAATTCTAACGATTGCAAGGCTGATCACCCAAATGTCGTAGAAATGCTTAAAAAACCGAATACAGGAGTCGAACTGAGATACGGAACTACACACGATAAGAATTGTGAAGAGATAAGTGTACAGTATAAAACTTTCTCGTATTTACCATCAAGGTATATAATTTACACTGAAATCGATACTCGATCATGTTCTGCGCGAGCCGCGTTCATGAGAGGAATATAATCCTTTTGTAATAAAATGCATATTCAAGAATTATAAATAATGAAGAATAAAAGGAATATATTATTACCTAAATGGTTAACCAATGAAAAAAAATAATTCAAAGTGGTCCGGACTACGACTTTGTGTTATTAAAGGATTAACAAGAATAGACAATGTCGATGATAGAACAGTCATATTAAATGATTTTCATTTACTGCCCACGAGTGGACATGCAGGCGTTAGGCGCATGCTAAATAATATTAAGCGATACTACTTTTGGCCGAATATTTGTGAGGACATTAAGAAGTTTGTGAAGAGATGTGATAGCTGTCAGAAGCAAAAGCACTCTTTACCAACTAAACAGCCCATGGAGATCACATCCACGGCACAAGGAGCTTTTGATAAGGTATATTTAGATATTGTAGGGCCCTTAGAAATAGATTATCATAATTATTCATATATATTAACAATTCAATGCGAACTAAGTAAATATGTGGAGGCCTACCCTTTAGAAACTAAAGATAGTAGTAGTGTAGCTAGAGCATTTGTAGAAAATTTCATTCTTAGGTACGGGATCCCACGCGAAATAGGAAGTGATAGAGGATCAGAGTTTATATCGAGTACAATGACCGAAGTATGTAAGTTGTTAGAAATAAAGCATATTTCGTCAACAGCATATCACCATGAATCATTAGGATCCTTAGAAAACACTCATAAATCTCTAAACTTATTTCTAAGAATTCAAACTGATAACAATTCTAGGTTTTGGAGTACCTAATTGGTTACAATATTGGTGTTTTTCTTACAACACAACGGTACATAGTGAAACAAAGTATAGTCCATTTGAACTTGTATTCGATAAAAAATGTAATTTGCCAAGTAATTTAAATACAACTATAGTAGAACCATTATATAATTCAGACAGTACTCCATTAGAACTAAAATACCGTTTGCAAAAAACACAATATGATGCAAGACAAAATTTAATTACAAGTAAAGAACTTAGAAAATGCAACTTTGATTAATATGTAAATCCAGTAACTTATAAGAAAGATGATTTGATATTAGTAAAGAACGAGACGGGTAATAAATTAACAAAACCAGTGTATTCAGGTCCTTATAAAGTTTTACAAGATTTATATCCAAATGTAAAAATACAAATTAAAGGAAAAGAGGACATTATACACAAAAATCGTACAAAATTATACCATAAATCAATATAAGTATGTAATAGTTGTAAGTCGATTAAATTTAAGGAGTTCTATAGCAATGGCTATGTAAAGCCAATTAAGCTCGAATTAAATAGCACATAATATTTTAGACATTAATATAATAATAAACAAGTACCTACTTATCATATATCTTATGTAAGAAAAAATAAACAATTTTTATTTTTTCTAAAAATAACGGGGGAGGTGTAGTGTGTGTAACATATCCTCCCTATATAATTGTACTTAGCATGTAAGTTGAGGCATTAAACGTTGGTACTTCGAGTAAGACACTTCTTTCATTTGATCTCCCGAACACCGAACAGTACAGGGGGATATCCGTTAGGGTTCTTGGAGATATTATTGACTCAATTACGCCTGTCCTAACAGGCATATTCAATCAATGTTTGGACAGCGGCACGTTTCCTGACTTAATGAAACACAGTAAAGTAGTACCAATTTTCAAATCAGGCTGTAAGAATGATCCCTCTAATTATAGACCTTTATCTGTGCTACCAGCATTGAGTGAATAAAATCTATGAAAAAATCATGCTGGATCAGATGTTGTCTCACTTCAATTCAAATGGGATCCTGCATAGTCAGCATGTTTGGTTTCACGAAAGGTAGGTCGACAACGGAAGCGGCAGTAAAACTCATCAGCCACATCTTGAAATCTTGGGAGAAGTCCCATGATTCCATTGGCATTTTCTGTGATCTCTCAAAAGCGTTCGACTGCGTCGACCACAACACACTGATCTGTAAATTACAACACTACGGAATTCGAGGACAAGCTGCTGATCTTGTCCTTTCCTATTTATCAAACAGACAGCAAAAAGTAAATTTTAATGGGGCGACGTCCTCTGGGTCTCTAGTCAAAATGGGCGTGCCCCAAGGTTCAATTCTCGGCCCTTTCCTTTTTCTTGTTTACATAAATGATCTCCCTTTTATGATGGCCAAATTATCGGATATAATGCTATTTGCTGATGATACTTCGCAAATTTTTAAAATAGATAGGAAAGATACGGATGTCTTACATGTCAACGAAAGTCTAATTGTTCTCTCAAAATGGTTCGCAGCTAACAATCTTTTACTGAATGCGAAAAAAACAAAATGTTTAAAGTTCTATTTACCAAATGTACCTCAACGTGACCTAAATCTAAATCTTGACGGCAAAAATATTATAACGGAAACTGTATTCTTGGGGATTACTATCGATTCAAAATTGCAGTAGGGCGCGCACATTAGACTTCTTTTGGGTAAGTTAAGTTCGACTGCATATGCAGTAAGGAAGATAAGGCAGTTAACCGATGTAGCCACAGCTAGGCTAGTATACTATGCTTATTTCCACAGTATTATGTCTTAAGGCATTCTGCTGTGGGGATCAGCAGCAGACGTTGACTCAATTTTCATCTTACAAAAGAGGGCAATCCGCGCGATCTATAAAATGGGTTCTCGTGAGTCCCTCAGAGAAAAATTTAAAGAGATCGATATACTGACTGTACCTTCACTTTATATTTTGGAATGTATTTTGTATGTCCGCAAAAATCGAGGGCTTTTCAAAACTAGAAGCGACTGCCATAATTGAAATACACGCAGTAAGCCCGAAATTGTAATAGCCAAATTCAGATAAACGAAAACAAGCATTCAGTGAGTACAATAATGTCACAGTTAAATTTTAGTCGGGAAAGTAATATTTCGAGACCTGACAAATTGCAGAAGTTTGTGACAATCTTCAATATCAACAGTTTGTGACTGCGAGACGGTTACCCTATCTATGTCCTCCGACAGTTCGTTAATATTATCGAATGCGATTGATTAAGATCATTTCCTCAAAATATTTCCCCATAACCATGATTGGATCTAGATTGGATGAGTTAGGATATAGATAGTTGAACATGTAAGTTATAGAATGTTGGTGAATTTAAAACAACTAGATGTGCCATCATTATTAAAGTCTTAGTTAATAAATGCTTTTCGGTGAACCTGTGTGTGTACGGTAGTCCGCAATATCTTAGGATAGCGAGATTTGTGTAGAGTGTACATGTGTAAAACAAAGTTTTGGGCGCACGGTTGGCGCAGTGGTTGAGCGATTGACTGCTGCGCTGCGTGTCGCGGGTTCGATTCCCGCACGGAACAAATATTTGTAGGACCTACAGATAGTTGTTCTGGCTCTGGGTGTTTGTGTATGTGAGTTTATATGTTTGTAAACGCACCCACGATACAGGAAGAAATTCCAAGTGTGGGGCAACGTTTTAAAAAAAAAATGTAGGGTAAACATAAAATAAAAACGTATTAAAAAATGTAAGACTGGGCTTAACTAATATTAGTCATTTTGAGAGTCTTAACTTTTCCAGGTCGCTTTCGTTGGCTATGCGAATCTAGGAAGTGTCCACATTTTTCTTAAGGTACCTACACTATACCGTTAGAAGTCCAACAAAATGTAAATCCATGGCTCTATTTAAACATTCTAGCTTGGTAACATAACTTTTGTGTCATATGCGTCAATGTTTACGAAACGTAAATTGGTTTAAGGGGGTAGTCAGAGTTAACATGAGTTGTGTTAAGTTTATTTTCTTTGGTTTTAGACTTGTTGAAAGTTTTGACACCTCGCAAGATACCGTCTTTTGTTAGGGCGGTAGTAAACTCGACAATGACAGGATTAGAGCCATCTTTTGAGGGTATTCTTTAAATGTCCCTAATTTTGGAGCTGTCAATTTTCAGGTCGAATGCTTTCCCAATTTTAATGACATCGATGCATAAATTGTCCTTCGTTTCTCCGTGGGTTTTTGGTAAGTTTCGGATTTCAATTCCGGTTCCACGCGACTTACGCTCCAGTATTTCTAGTCTTTCTTCTAATAGTTTAATTTTATTTGTATGTTCTACCCTCTCAGACTCGAGCAGCGATATTTTTGTTAAGAACTCGTCGTACTTGTTTGACATAAGCTCAACGCTATTTCTTAATTCGACATTTTGAGCATTGACTTCCTTAATTGTGTTGATTAAGTCCTGGAAACGTTTATCCTGTTCCTTAGAGAATGAGTCAAACTTCTCCTCGATCATAGCAAAGTAATCACAGTCACCATCCTCATTTTCGGCGTACTTACGCTTCTTTCGCTCCGCCATGCATGCCGCGTGCACACGAAGATCAGGCAGCGACTCAGAGTGTCCCAAATCGGAGGTTGATGGAGTCAATTTTAAGTTTGAAGGTAAAAATTAATAAATATTGTAAAACCAAACCATTTTTAAAAGGGGAACCATGGAGTTTCTTGCCGGTTCTTCTCCATAGGAAACGACTAACCCGAACCGTGCACCTTTTGTTGACGTTTTATAAGTGCCCATGTAGGCCTATGTAATATTTTTTTTTGGTTTTGGTTTTGATTTTAATTGAGTAATGTAACGACATTACTAACTCGCTTTGTCTCGACACAATTGCTTTGGCCCAACTGGGCCAAAGCAACTGTATCGATTCGATTCAGAATCGTGTATTCAGATCAGGGGGTGACCATAAGCTCTTAGAGCGGTATCAATTTGAGATCGAATAAGGGACAGATGTATCTGACGTGTATACATCTGTCACTTACTCGATCTCAAACTCATACCGCTTTAAGAGCTTATGGTCACTCCCCTGATTTGCATCCACCGTCTTCAGATCTGATTTCACTTGCTTATTTTAAAAGTAATATTATGATAGCAGTAGATTTCGCGATCGTAATCCGTACATGAAAACCGAGTTAGTGAGCTATAGTAAATGGTTACTGTTGATAATTAGATTTTAACGATATTGATCCGAGTTAATTCGTGAAGCTCCTTCACACGAGCTATTAAGACGCAAATATTATCAGGCTTATATTTAGGCTATTGTTCCTCTCATATTAACAGTCGGTATGTTCCAAAATATTTGAGTAAAAAGCGCGAATCTTGTGAGAAAGATCCCTGATCACCAATTTCCTCGAGAATTGGACGTCATAGTTGAGGACAGCGGTAGTGAGACCAAATCTGTTTAGGATTGGCTTGTATACTCATACTCGAAACTTTAGACCGCACCTCATGAGTAACATGTGGCGATGGGTCTACGAGGAATCGTTGGTGCGATTTCTGTCTGTGTTGGTGCACAGAGCGCTTCATGTGTTTTAGCACATATTGCGCTAGATTTTTAAGAATCGTTGGTGCGATTTCTGTCTGTGTTTGTGCACAGAGTTTTGTAGCATATGTGCGGCAGATATGTAAAGAATCGTAGGTGCGTTTCTCAGAAGTAACCTATTCACTCTTGACTTAAAGACCCCGAGATTTACGAATTACGTTTTTTTGCAATTTTTTGGGTTTAAACAGGTCTACCATCGTTATTAATAGTATGTATTGTCCCTGGAAGCTTGTGGAATTGAAAGACGAACTAAAAAAATGAGGAGCAAGGATAACTGGAATGTAAACAGATCATATTGAGAGGCTGACTTTTATATAATAAAATATTTTTCATCGGTGATATGTTCTAGATTTGGATATTTTTTTAATTGTTACGAGTTACTTTGACTCATGGTATGAAAATTTACAAAAAATGAGAGAAAATTAGTTTAATGTGTTGGTATTCTTAACGTTTTAGGTTAGAAATTTTATTTTACTGTCGGCAATGAAAGCCCTCAGTCTTCTGAAGGCCAAGCAACATAATCAGAGTTACTCATAACATAACCTATAAAATATGTATAGCTTATGCCCAGTTTTTT
Organism: Orthosia incerta; assembly: GCA_948252205.1. Taxonomy (NCBI): domain Eukaryota; kingdom Metazoa; phylum Arthropoda; class Insecta; order Lepidoptera; family Noctuidae; genus Orthosia; species Orthosia incerta. The sequence goes on from OX411754.1 coordinate 15,359,763, forward strand.
TTAGCGTTGTATATTTGGGTAATCAATGAACACCGGGGTTGGTATATCCTGGTACAGCACACATAGCCATATTTCGAGAGAATTTAAATTTACTCAATTATAGGTTACAAAATGTATGGATTTGACAGCTTTCAATAGCCATAGCGACGATGCGCCACCTATCGTGAAAAAATGGCAGTTCACATCCCCATTGTGATTGCTAAGAGAGCTATGAGATAGCTAAAAGCGCTATGAATGAGATGGCTAAACATCGTGAATAAGATAAGATACCTGGTGTAATGTTTCTTTTCTTTGACTTAATGTGAGATTAATGTCTATCAGTAGTACTTGGATTTTGTAATCACGAAGATTAGGTGCTTGCATCGGCGTCGGGTCGACGATGAAGTACCTGGGAATCGTCCTCGACAGCCGGTGGAATTTCGTGGAGCATTTCTGACGTTTGGCTCCCAGACTGGAGCGGGCCGGAGCTGCCCTCAAGCGACTCCTGCCCAATCTAGGGGGTCCAAACGCCTCCTGCCGGAGGCTCTACGCGGGGGTCGTGCGGTCCATGGCCCTTTACGGCGCACCGGTGTGGGCGCATTCCCTGGGGCGGCGACCAGCCCGCTCGTTGAATGCGTCCCAAAGGGTCATGGCCATCCGGCTGGTCCGAGGATACCGCACGGTCTCCGGTGAGGCGGCGAGCCTCCTTGCCGGATTGCCGCCATGGGATCTGGAAGCAAAAGTCCTCGCGCACATTTGGGAGTGGCGCGAGGACGCGAAACGCCGGAGCGAAACTCCGCTGCCACGACAAATCGCGGCTTGGCGGACAGAGCTCCGGCAGGATCTTATGGCGTCATGGAGAGAGCGACTGTCGCAACCCAGTGCTGGGCACGCCACAATTGCGGCGATAAGGCCCCTCTTTGAGGAGTGGCTTGAGAGGCGCCACGGCGTCCTCACCTTCCGCCTTACGCAGGTCCTCACCGGACATGGCTGTTTCGGGAGGTTCCTGTTCAGGATAAGGCGGGAGGAAACGCCCGGGTGTCACCATTGTGTGGATCGCCCGGAGGACACGGTGGAGCATACGGTGGAGGTCTGCCCCGCTTGGGCGGAGCACCACCGTGTCCTCGTGGAGTCGATCAGCGGTGGTGACCTCTCGCGTCCGGCCCTGGTTCAGGCCATGCTACGGAGCGAGAGGGCATGGGAAGCTGTCTCCTCCTTCTGCGAAGCAGTAATGCTCGCGAAGGAGGAGGCGGAACGCGTGAGGGAGACGCAACTGAGACGCCCTCACACCCCTAACCACTGCAGGAGACGCCCTGGGCATCGGGAGTCGCAAGCCGATTCCCGGCCACCGTAGGCGCGGGCTTGCGGACGGCGAGTAATGGGTAGCTCGCTGTCCGATAAGGACCAGGCCCGAGTCGACGGCGCGTAGTGTTCCACGCGCGCCTTAAAGAGATGTCAGCAAAAAATTGACGGGGTCCGACAGGGCCGATGCCTGTCTGGGTCGCGGATAAATTTGAAAAAGAGTTACCGCGGCCCTGGCTCAAGCAACTGAAGGAACACGGGTGGGTTTTAGTCAGTAAAAGTCTGACACGCACTTCCGCTTCACCCAGAGCGGGAGAAGTCATTGGATGATTTCCCACGCAAAAAAAAAAAAAAATGTGCTTGTAGGTACCAAATCGATTATTGAATAAAAATGATATATTTATTCTCATACGATTGTTCTACAGCACAAAATGTAGATAGCCCCGGTAGGTTATAACAATACTTGTAAAGGGGCTACTATCTACAATGTTGAGATATAATTAAAAAGATAAAGAAAAAATGTTACGTAATCAAAAAAATCAATAAACCCGACTGCTTAAGAAGCGAACTAAAAAGACGTAAACAAGAAGAAAATCATGCTGTGCAGTCGGAGGATACATATTCGCTAGCTGGCTGACCAAGACCAGATGTATCCTCCGACTGCACAGCATGATTTTCTTCTTGCTTACGTCTTTTTAGTTCGCTAGTATCATCAAAATCGGGTATCTCTCTAGAATGCTACATAGGGACAAACATACTTACTTACGTAGACTGATAAACACATTACCCTCCTTCGGCAGTCGGGTAAAAAGTTTGGGTTCTAGGATGATTACAAAATTATCGTAGCATGTTCAGGTATGTGTATTGTTAGTGTGTTGTATGTATGTGTGGGGGGATGGATGAGTGGGGTGTGTGGGAGTGAGTAGGTGTGTGTGTGTGTTAATAATTGATTATAGTTCTCGCCAAACTTCTTGGCCGCCCTGAAGTTGGCTACAATGGCTGCGCAGTAGGAAATCTCATACAAAAACAGCACCGTTTCGTGCCTCGCGCATCCGGTAAAACAACTTCAGGGCAGCCAATAAGTTTGGCGAGGGCTATAACTGATGTATATTATGATTGGGTACTCGTTCTTCTTTAGCATACGCACCATACGCACCAACGTTTTGGGAATACTTCCATTATGCGCACAGCAAAATGGTGGAATTCCCTGCCGGAGTCTGTATTTCCCGATAGCTACAACCTGGGAGTCTTCAAGAGGAAATATGGGCAGAGAGCGCTGACGGAATTTCCTTAGTAAAAAGTCATAATTCGAGGTTTGGCTCTCGTCTGTTTCTCCTCCAATATTGGACAAATTTATAAGATATTCCATAAACTGGTAAAGTAAGATATATACTATGTCCCTATGTTTTCCTTTTTTCATTTATATTTGTCAAATTTGTACACTAAGCCTCTGTTGACAGCGCAATTTTGAGCATTTTTGAGGGTTCTAGTGCTTCTAAAGATGTATCATCAAAAAGAAAAACATAGGGACATAGCATATATCTTTAATTTTCAGATTATAGAATATCTTTTAAATTGGTCCATTATTGGAGGAGGAAATAGGCGAGAGCCAAACCTCGAATTAAGACTTTTTAATTAGGAAATTCAGTCAGCGCTCTCTGCCCCCGTTTCCTCTTAAGTAAAGAGTGAATAGGTTTCTTCTAGGCAAGCAAGGTGAGATAGTGCTCAAGTGCTAGCCTATTAATAATAAAATAAAAAAATCTCTAGTAAATAGAAGTTCAATTTCATCGTACGGAAATAGAATTACTCGTCCCTTGCCATAGTGAAGAGAGATATTTAAATGATCATGATTGTCTGTTTCTAAAAGTTTCCTCGATCACCTAGTTTTTTTTTAAATCTTTGAGTCAGGATTGAACGAGCGAATACTGTGGATGTTTTGTATTTTTCAGAAAAACATACCTCGTATGATGGGAGACTGGCAGGACGGAGTGGACTATGACAACATTGAGGAGACGGCGCAACAAGACATGAGGTGGTATGGAGCAAGGACAAGAACATGATGCAAGCGGGTGATAGATTTGGGAAGTCTGTCACCGGAGAGAGGCCCAAGAAGGCGTAGTGCTGTGTTCTACGCTCGCCTCTCAAGAGGTACTACGGCCTACATAACACCATGTAGTTTTAGTCAGTACGAGTTTCCACATGATTTGATATACTGTTAAAACCTGACTGAGGAATAGAAGAGGACGTCTGTCTTGCAGTATGGCCGTGTTGGGTTTAGTCAAATAGCACGGACGTCAAAACCAATCGTAAGCACGCCCCCTGGCGGCAAATCAAGATCAACTACGTTTTGGCGCGGTTTTTGTAACCGCTTGCGTGGTGAAACAGCAGAATATGGCAGTATAGTTTGGACCGCCGCGCCGCCAAGCTAAGACGTCGTAGAATCACTTTCGATCCGTAATATTAGTAAGCAAGACTGTAACTGTGAGTTAAGACTATTTGAATAAACCCAGTGTATTTAATAATTTGTGTGATTTCATGTTCACGATTGTACCCACCTACCTACCCACAAACGACGTCAACCTAAGGGAATACATCCTGACTGCCCGATGGTTTGCATCTATCGGCCACTGTTGATGCGACATACAGTTACGTAAAGATTTTGAAACGTTAGGCAACACGGACATTAAATTATTTGAATATGTGTAACTTAAAACACTGCCGCTCAAGAAACTTCATTCACTTAAGAGCGCATCGAGCTTTTGGCGGTAATCAATTTTAGGTATTCTATGCGCTGCGTGTGTGACTGTGTGTGCGTAAGGCACAGACGCGCCCGACGTTCCGCGCGCCGATCTACTAGTGAGGGCACGGGGGCACAGAGTACTTTTATTATACGGCACGGGGGCTCGTGCCCCCCTCTGACGGTATTTTGTGTACTGTGGAGATTTCATCACAGTACATACTCAGAAGCAACAGGCAAGCAGCAGTTGAACTTGTAGAAATAAACTTGAAGTATGATACTTCAAGTTTATTTCTAACAGTTATTGTTGATTTTTTGCCCGTCCGCCACTTTTGCCCCTCCCAGAAAAAAAACAATATTTACAAAATAAAAAAACTAAAACAATTTAAAATACCTACTTTTATTAAAAATATTCACGGTTAGAAACATTTTGCCAGATTTTACACAATCGTTTGATGTCGGTTATTAGATAGGTACCTATTCATGAAATATGAATTAGGTATATTGTAATCGAATAATACCTAATTACCTTTTATGATAATATTCCAAGCACAATATGTATAAACGCAATAATGTAAAATAACAAAGGCTAAATAGGGTAAACATTCCAGTAATCGACCCTTTATTTTCTTTAAAGTAAATTCAATAGAAAATCTTTTTGAATGTCAAGCAAGACTATGATAATAGGAAATATGCATGTATTTTTTTATTTGCTAAATTAAATTATTATTAACTATAATGTAAACAAATATGAAAGTTTTTCTTAAATATCTTGAGCGAAGTTTAGGTTGTTGTTGGAGTTGTTTTTGAAGTTATAGATCATCAAAGTTGCAAAGCATTATAAAGAAAAGTCCGTCGTGCCACATGATGCCAGATAGCACGACGCCCATACAACTACCATAGAAAACGGCATTTTCGTAGAAAAGGCCAGATAGATTTCTTTAAATTGTTATATCTGGTTCAATTTTCAATTAATTTGATCCTGTTTTCACTAATTGTATTCTATTTTAGTATTTTATCGATAAGTCAAATGACAAATATTTTTTCATTCATATTCCCTAGTCATATTAAAAGTTTCTCAACAGGTGATCAGTGCATTAATTTTTTTGCAGAAACAAATTTCTATATGGTTTTGCTGCTACTCGTAATATGCTCTTATATGTACTGGATTCCCCATCAGCAATTACCTTTTAGTAAATTAAGCCGCCGCTTTAATACTGAGAGTATTAATGATGCGATTGAGCGGAATAAGGGCGCCTAGGTCTTTGCAAGAGATCTGACTATTGGACAGAGCCAGCTCACGAAACTGAAGCCCGACTATGGCAGGTTCGTATCCGCCAAACCGGAGCTTCTGAGGGAGATCGAGACATTATATGGATAGTTGTACACGTCAACCAGTAAACCCGTCGCGAAACTAGCAGAAGATCTAGAGATAGATTGACCCGTCACTATACCGAAGACATTCCGGAAGTCAGCCCGTCCGAGATTAGGGTGGCTCTTAAACAGCAGAACAACAAGGCACCCGGTGCTGACGAAATTACGGCTGAACACCTGAAGGCGGGTGGAAAACCTATACTTAAGGCCCTTCAGAAGCTGTTTGATACCGTCATACCCGAGGGGAAAACGCCACAGGCATGGTGCAGGGGTGTGGTGGTACTCTTCTTCAAGAATTGTGACAATGGCCTACTGAAGAACTATAGGCCCATCTCACTTTTTAGCCATGTCTACAAGCTGCTTTCAAGAGTCAGCACGAATCGTCTCGCAGGCAGGTTAGACGATTTCCAGCTTCCCGAACAAGCTGGATTCCGTAAAGGTTTTAACACCATAGACCACATACATACGTTGCGGCAGGTTATACAGAAGACCGAATAGTAAAACCTGCCCCTCTGCTTAGCGTTTGTGGACTACGAGAAAGCCGAAGAGGATCAGACTTCGGAAACTATCCTTCTGCAGCGAGGTGTGAGACAAGGAGACGTCATATCTCCGAAACTGTTTACCGCTACACTGGAGGATGTCTTCACGGTTCTGGACTGGAGAGGGCTGGAGGGCATTAACGTCAATGGCGAGTACATCATTTACTTTTGGTTTCTCGACGATATAGTTGTCATGGCTGAGACCATGGAGGACCTCAGTACAATGCTAGATGACCTCAATATAGCTGCCGAAAGAGTGAGCCTTAGTATGAAGGTGATGGCAAATGTCCAAGTTACACCCAATCCTATCAAGGTCGGAGACTCAACACTCGAAGTTGTGGGTGACTATGTCTACCTGGGACAAACGATTCGGTTGTGTAGGGCCAACTTCGAGAAAGAGGTCACCCGTCGAATCCGACTCGGCTGGGCAGCATTCGGGATGTTGCGCGGTATCGTCTCAAAACAAAAGTCTATGACCAGTGTGTGTTGTCAGTTATGACCTATGACTCTGAGACGTGGTCGCTCACAATGTGCTTCATCAGAAAGCTTACAGTCACCCAAAGGGCAATGGAGAGGGCCATGCTCGAAGTATCCTTGCGTAATGTAATCAGAAATGTAGAGTTCCGCAAGAGCCAGGGTTACCGACATAGCTCGAAGAATTGTCAAACTTAAGTGGCAGTGGACAGGGCACATTGCTCGCAGAACGGATGGCCGATGGGCAGAAAAGTTCTGGGGTGGTGACCGCGAACCGGGAGACATTGCGTTGGAAGGCCTCCCACCAGGTGGGACCACATATATTTGACCACAGTGCAAAAAGCATCTCATAGTTACCACCAATAACAGCTTTAAAAGTAAATGTTTGTATGTATGTGTAAAAAACTGACGAAACAATAATGATCAAAATCGAACTCACTTCGTAGCATTAATTTGTCTGTTAAAGACAAGAATTTTCTTTCAGTATAATTGGCACCTTGTAATAAAATAGAACATTTGATTTAATTATAATTACTTTATTTATCACCAAATTTAATTTTTGGTTGAAATTTGTAAAACTTATGTCGTAAAAATAATTTTAGGATTTGAACTTACAATTCCAGAGTATAATTATTTCTAGAATCGGTCTCATCCAAGACATTTACCCTGATATTGAAATTATTATTAAAAAAAATATATAAGTTTTAAATATAAAAAAAAATATTTTATTTAATTTTGTTTCTTTATTTCGTTCATACTAACTAATACAATATTATAGTGTTTTCCTATACCTACACATCCTACTATTTTTACGCTTACCTCACCGGTTCATCACAGGACTCTTCGTTTTTTAGTAAAGTGCCAACAACTGGAAAATTTACTCTATACATAGAAAAATATAAATAATTTTGCAATGTTACTAACCCTACCTATTTGTTGCCATATCGTAAATAGGAAGGTAAGTGGCAACTATTTTTTATAAGTGGTAAGATTTATCATTAGTAGGTACTGATTATTATAGTTCAGAAGCACAGATTACCTAGCTCCCAGAAGCTACAATACGTATTTGCTTTCTGTAGTTGTCTTTCTCTTATAGCATAATCAGATGATTCAGTGAAATGCTACCAACTGGTAAATTTACCCTAAAAATAGCAAAAAGATACAGATAGCGATTCAATTTTAATTTAGTGAATTTTACCCTCCCTTGGTAGGTAAGTACTGCTAAATTAACAATTTAGGATAGTAAATACTCGTATTTAGCTATGTTATTAGTAGGTAGTAGTAGTAGTTAGGCACGGAGTATACGGTTGGGAATTACGATGTAACAGGAGTATTCTCTTTGTCTACAAAATTCTCGGCTTGTTAAAAAAAATAACCCCCTTAAAAATGAGTTTAATTATTTTTAATACAACCCATTTAAAAAAAAACTGCATACCACCTAGTAAGGCAAGGTTTTTTTTTTAACTTAGCCCCCCTCTAGGAATTTCTCCCTGTATCGTGGGTGCATTTAAAACATTTAAACTCACATACACAAGACACCCAGATTCGGAGCGACTATCTGTATACAAATATTTATTTCGTGCGGGAATCGAACCCGCGACGCAGCGCAGCAGCCGCTCAACCACTACGCCAACCGTGTCGTCAATAGATAGGATACGAGTTTTACTTTTTATTTCTTCATGTAAGCGTTAAAAATTGATTTTTCTCGATCCCCTTCTATCCTTTGTTTTGTTTACTTTATTCCCCATTTAAAATAAAGTTAGCTAATACAAAATTATTTGTTTCGTTTTTAAAACCGTACGTTTGCGCAAGCGACACAGGCTCCCCGTCCAACGGCCGAAGCAACGGCCGGATATGGGGGAAGAGCGGCGGCTCAAGTTAGAATGGGCGGAACGCGCGCCTACTTAGGTATTTCCTTCATATTTCTAAAACAAATACACATTTTGAAAATCTAAAACATATACCGGATAGAAAACATCTAGTTTTGTTATTATTTAAAAGCTGATAAACTGCCGTGAAGTTTATACGCCGTACCGAGCATTTATTTTCTTTTACAGAGATTACTTTGGATTTTTTTCTATCGAGGAAACTACAAGTAATCGTGTTTCTAAAACATATGTCGTGTAGAGTGAATCCTTAAATATCGTTTATATTAATTTCATAACCAAAGGTCAATTAATAAAGATGCAGGAAGTGATCGTACGAACGGAATTATTTCGAAATTACGTATCGTTTCCTCGGTAGGCTCTTAAACATACATAATTTGGACAAAATGTAGGTGGAGCGTAAAGTAATTTTTACAAGATTTTTCATTGCCAACTCAGCGGCTATCACAAATGTAAAGAACTAATGATATGAATTATGGAAGTATTATGCAATTAATTATTTCTAAAACAGTTTCACATTGTGAAACAAAATCAAATTTTAAAATGCCAAGCATTAAGACTCAATTTTCATAGTTCGTCAATTAACATCAATCAGTGACCGACACTCACTGGGAACCCGCCGCGCCGGTACCTGTACCTGTGTCAAATTCAAACGAAGTTGAACCTAATTGTGGAGATTTGAAGCCCTTTCGCTTCAAGTTCGGGCTATGACAAAGAACTGGACGTTTTGCCGCGCATGTGTTGAATGAATTTAAATTCATAGTCTTGTAGTAATAAGAGTGAAATTAACTTGCACCTCGCAAACGGTATGACACGTGCCTTATAGTTTCGCTCTGTCCGTCTGTCCGTCCGCAGCTTAGTTCAGAGATTCTAAGTACTAGAAAGCTATAATTTGGCATGGCACGACATATTAATAATGCCGACAAAATGGTAAAAAAAAATCATGAAAAAATTTATTTTTCGGGTGGGGATGTATTTTTTTTCTCATCTTGGATAGGCCATTCAAAAATAATATGGGTTTGTTTCAACCATTTTTCGATTCAGAGATCCGTTTGCGTAAATTTAAGCTTTAAATTGCAAATTTATGCTAGAGTCAAGTGTCTCCCCCCCCCCTGCCAGCGAAATGGTTGCTCTTGGCTATGTGTAAAAAATCACGGCAGTGGTAAATATAACGAAATTAAAAGGAAAACTATCACGGATAAGTAGGTTTTACAAGTTTAAGAGTAATAGTCGACCAACTTATAAAATGTACTTGGAACAGTAAAAATTTTGTACAAATGCCATTGAACAATTACTTATATAACGTTGTTAGATGTGTAAAACAGAGTAAATATATGCTTATGAACCATGTAATAATATACAAAAATAAAATCATAACAGGCTTTACAAGTTTACGAGTAATAGTCGACCAACTTATAAAATGTACTTGGCACAGTAACATTTTTGTACAAATGCCATTGAAAAATTACTTAAATAACGTTGTTAGCTGTGTAAAACAGATAGTATATATATGCTTATGAACCATGTAAAAATATACAAAAATTAAATCATAACATCCGTTATTATAATGATTTCTAAATTAATAATGTTTAAGCTCGAATAACGCATTAGAGTGGCCGGAGTCGTTAGCAGTACCGGTCCGCAGTCCATACGGCGCATGCGCGCGGGAGTGTCTATTTTGTGTTAGTGCAGAAGTATTTTCGACGTTTTGTAATCTAAAGTCAAATTAGATTCGATTGCCAAGCAAATTACTTATTTTCTTTTGTCGATATCCATCTATAAAGTCAATAGGTATTCGACCCGACTACATCACTAATTGAGTAGCGTAAAACTTTCCAGAACGAAATAGTGAATACCGCAGATTAGAGATGAATACATAGGATTTTTTTCAAATTCCGAAAGAGAAATAAACGAGGAGCGTGCGCGCAAGGATACAGGAACGAGCCATACCATTCCCCGTGGCTCTAACGCGTGCTCGTATCGGCTCCTTTCGCAATTCGTACCCGCGGTGGTACTCAAATAAATAATATTTTTCTAACTTCAGTTGCGAAGTTGGATTTTATAACTCCTTCTTCAGTTACCAGTTAGTCATTATTTAGTTAAAAGTCAACACTGAATAGGTTACATCTAGACAAGCGTGCTTCACCGTAGACCACATCATCGCTTACCATCAGGCGAGATAGTGATCAAACGCGAGCATATAGATTTAAAAAAACATCATCCTTTTTAGACGTTGTGTGCCGCTGAAACCGTTTTAATGTTCATGTAACAACAACAAAACCCCCTTCTTAGTCCGCATTACTATGCAACTTCGGAACCCTATTACTGCGCGTGGCCCGAAACGCACTTGGCCGGTTTTTTTCTTTCTAATATGCCCGTTTTGGAGCACAGCGTGGTATTCCGTATTCGGTCTGTTCTTTTTACATCCAGAATACTGCGTAGCTATCTGAAAAGCCCCAAGTGCAATTCTTAGTGACTGACCATGTCTGAGCACCGTAGGTTCGGATAAGAAGAAATGTAGAATACACATATGATGAGTTTACACTTCAGGGTGATCGGCAGAATTATTGTTAATAAATGAAAATTATCAATGTCAGAATTCTGCTAAATGATAAAATCAATTAATAGTTGGATTTACAATATTTATTTATTTAGGATTATGAATAACCAACATTTAAAACTTATGACTAATATTATAAGAACATGATATAATTTCGCAACTCACACCGTTAACCACATCATATCTAATATTAATAGGTTAACAAGCTACGAGTATTATTGTATCTCCTAATACATTTTTGGGATTGTTATTGTTTGTATTTTTGCAATAGGATACAAGGCCTTGTTACAAAAAATAAACTATTACCAAACCTACCAAACAGGAACCGTAAAATAATAAGTTTTTCAAACACAAAACTGTTTCGCAGACGGTGCTACGCAGCGCCTACGGCGGCGTAGAGGCTCTTTAGATAAATCGCATTGGAACAAAGGGTCCTGTCTAGCCACTAAGATATTTTATTTTTAAATGTAGGCTGGTACTTATTTTATTCATGTGAAACGTAAAGTATTATTTACAAAGTTAGAACAAAGTAAAAATAAAATGTGCTGTGTATCACGCAAATTTGAATGTATTTTCGTTATTTATGATTCTCAATTCTGGGATTCCTATGTCAAAAGTTCATGATATATAGCTTCTGTAAAATTAGCTGCCTCCTGGTTGAGTGATAATGATATCGCGTTGCTATAATAATGTACGTAACGTAGAACTAATATAACAGCAAGAAGCAATGGATTTCGGGCAGAATTTAGATCTTCATCTGCGAGTACATAGTTTCGCTATCATCGCTTAAGTACCTACCTACATAGAAATGGTGAAAGATATTGCGGCTATTATTCCGCCTTCTGAATTTTAATAAGTTCTTTCTATTATAGTTTCCGACGAAAGAGAGATTAGTCGTAGAAAGCAACACACCAGGCAGAGAGGAACTGCAGGACAATATAGATAAAACAAAAATCGTTCGGACTATTTAACCTGAGTATTTAACGCATTTATCAATTTTCAAACAAATGGCAAACTCACGAGTAAGTTAGCCTTACAGTTTAATGAATAAAGCTTTCTTTGCATGGGCTGTTATTATAGTATGATCTAAGCACATAACATCGATTTAAACCTTATCGTCAGGCTATCGGCAGGTCACGTAATGTTAAGAATATTTAGGTAAAATTACAAATACAAGGTAACAGCCGTCTGGGTAGTGTTTAACTGTCTTCTAAACAAATATTTTAAAGAGGTAAAACTGTTTGTATGTAAGAGGTTATCTCTGGAGGTACCTGTACTATTACAAAAACTCGTACTGATAGAAAACTTTACTATCGCTGAGTGTTGCAAACTACATTGTTTCCTGAACAAAAATTGCTCCTGTACGATACGCCGTGGGAGGGAGGCCGCAGAAAATTATACTGCTCCTGTTAGTACAATACCCCGCGGGAAAATATATTGCTCCTGTACGATACGCCACAGAAGGGATATCGCAGGAAAAAGCTAGTAAATAGTAGTAGGATAGTATATTTTTTGTTCATGTATTCCCAATCGTCCCACTCGGGATTTAAGAGGGACGAATGGGTATATGTTCCACTACATTAGTGCCACTCGTTTTTTTTTTTTTTTTATTATAGATAGGCTCGCGCTTGACCACTATCTCACCTGATGGTAAGCGATGATGTGGTCGACGGTGTTACACGCTTGCCTAGAAGTAACCTATTCTCTCTTGACTTAAAGACCCCGAGGTTGTAGCTATCTGGAAACACAGACTCCGGCAGGGAATTCCACTCCTTAGCTGTACGCATAATGAAAGTATTTCCAAAACGTTTAGTGCGTATGGGTGGGATGTCCACCATGTACCGATGGCGCATCGCCGTACGTCTGGTAGTCCGATGATGAAACGGGCTGGGCGGAATTAGATTATGCAATTCCATCGCACACTCCCCGAAATGCAACCGATACAAACCGACAAGCTGGCAACTCAACGACGATGGCTTTGGAGCTTTGACTCGACCAATGCCTCATTGCCGATGAGCCTCCTGGCCCGTTTTTCGATCGCCTCAAGTGCATCAAGCTGGTATTTGGCCGATCCGTCCCAGAGATGAGAACAGTATTCCATGCAAGATCGAACTTGCGCTTGATACAACTTAAGCAGCTGCTCTGGCGTGAAGTACCGTCTCACCTTCGCAAGGATCCCCAACTTTTTGGCAGCCAGTTGAGCCTTTGCTTCAATGTATGGGCCAAAATTGAGTGAAAAGTCAAACCCAGTATATTGTGCATTGATGTTAAAATCGTTGTATCGCAGTTTACTTTTCAACCGACTTCAAAAAAAGGAGGAGGGTTTTTATGTATGTTCTCCGATTTGGAAAATTCTTTTTTTGTTTGAAAGAATATACTTCACAGGTGGTGGCGGTGGTTATCAGGTCAGGATCTGATAATAGAATCCTAGAGAAATCGAGGGAAATCTTCAAATATTATAGACATACATATAGCGATTTTGGTATTTTCATCAACAATGCAATCATTTGCACTCAGAAGTCACTGGAACTCCTTAATGCTAAGTATGTCATGGGTATAAGATATATCTCGAATAGTTAACCGACTCTGATGAAGCAAATACTTATAAATAAATGGTACTGATGAAAATAGTACCAACAAACTGATCTGATGATGAAGCCGGAAAGTAGGCACTGGAACTCCGAAATAAAACAATGTATCCTAATCGTGTTTGGGCTTATTGAAATCATCATGAGATGTACTTTGGCTATGTATTGGAGGTACCCACCAAAACTAAAACTCGAAAAATAAAAATAAAAAAAATATTTAACAAAAAATCAAACCGACTTCCAAAACAAAACACTATAAAGCGAAAAATAACTTTCTTTTCCGAAGTCGGGTGTCTTTTGTACCCATTGTTTTCAGTTTTTCGACACCGACTTCGGAAAAGAAAATGTTTTTTACAAAATCAGTTACTTGATTGAAATTACGGGTTATTCCCAGTTGTCGCCACTGGTGACGCCACCACTGGCGACAAATGGGAATATTTTTCAAAAAAAATCCCAGTTGTCACCAGTGGTGGCGCCACCAGTGGCGACAACTGGGAATGGCCATTCTTCTAGTTCCCAGTTGTCACCAGTGGCGACAGATGGGAAATATAAAGTGATACGCCTCCGGTGGGGGCGATGCTAGAGCTGAATTATAGTGATGGGGTTTCATTATTGTATCACTAACGAAGTTTTAAATAGGTATATTTTCTTAAATAAAACTTTTACACGTTACTTGGGAAGATATATATTTTTATAAATCACAATATTTGTATTCATTGAGATTAAAACTGCACAAGTACAGTTTCCAGTACTACAACTATTACAGATCATATTATTATTTTACTTAAAACTATATTATTAGGTTCTTATCACAGATTAATCAACGTATGGCATTATGTAGTTCTTAGGTTATTTTTATAAAACAGACTTGTATATATTAATGCCTGTTGTAAAACTGTAATACTTTAAGTTTTATTTAAAATAAAGGCTTCATTATCAAAACAATTTTGTTTTTAATTTCTTACATACATCCCTACCATATCTGACTACCTAGCTAGGAAAGTAGGATGTGTAGGAATCCATTACAAGGCAAGCATCCATATTTCTCAAATACTTACAACCATGCATCGTTGCCACAACAATTGACTAATGGCTTGATGACTGCGGTCTGATTGTAGCAAACAGTTATAAACTGGCCAGGTACGGTATACCCATCCTAGATACTTATCTTTTTAAACAACAAGGCAAATATAAGTATATTTGCCTCTAGTAACGTAAATGGTCAGCCATCTTATGCACCTATATGGCGTTTCTGCTCTTACTCGTATTCGATTCATATGTTTAGACGAAGATTAAAAAACCAGTTCTGAAAGTATACATACAAATAATCACGAATACGAATGAGTGCACAAGACCGCCCATAGGATTAACACTACACAACACAGAAGTACCCAGATATTAAAAATCTTTCAGAGGTTTGGTCAGATCATCATCATCATCTTCCTGCCCTTATCCCATGTTACTTGGGGTCGGCGCAACACGTTTTCTTCTTCCATACCGTCCTGTCCCCTATCACACTATCACTGACTCCCTTTTTCTTTCATATAACTCCTCACACAGTCCATCCATCTTTTCTTTGGCCTTCATCTCCCTCTCCTTTCATCTACATTTATATTCATAACTCTTTTAGTAACATGCGTTTCATCCCTCCTCATTACATGACCATACCAGGAAAAACGGTTTCCTTTCAACTTTTCTGTCACTGGCGCCACTATTCCCAAACCTCTGCAACGCCTGAAAACCAGAATCAACAGTGGCGACCACCAGCAAACCGTCGAAGCAATGAAGCTCGATGAAGTATCGGAGAATGAATTTAACTGTCTTGGATCCCGCAACGAAATTAATCATAAAAGAATAACGGATGAGTAGCAAAAAATACAAATTTCCGTGTTGTTCTTCGTAGGACGACCATGAACGCATTCATTACTACTTTACATGGTACTAAAATACTTTTAATTTGTACTATTTTATACCAGTAATTAGAAATTTTATACCTCTCAATTATCGCAGATATAAAGGTCGTGCTGGCAAGATTCTTTCCCAGCACGACCACGCTAAAATTCCAGCTGGCGTAGAAGTGATGAAACGGGAGTATGCCTAAAAATTTGTACTCATTATGTACTCCTATTTCATTACTGGTAAGTTGTCGTAAATTGTTAGAAAAGCAATAAAACATATTCTGCCTATAAGTATTTGATTTGTATACGTGACACTAGATGGCGTTAAATGTGGCAGAAAGTGTTTTTTGCTTTTCTAACTATTTAACAGTAAGTAAATAGGAGTACATAATGAGTACAAATTTTTAGGCATACTCCCGTTTAAAATTTCCCGTATAAAATTTCTACTTATTGGTATAAAATAGTATAAATTAAAAGGATTTTAGTACCATCTAAAGTTATAATGATTGCGTTCATGGTCGTGCTACGAAGTATAACACAAATTTCCACTTCCCTCCATATCAAGCAGGAGCCAGAACAAAAAAGGCCAATAGGCACTAAGGTTCCTAGCACCACGAATAAAGAATTAGCATAAATATTAATGGGTCCTAACATTGTGAGCTGCTATATTTGTTTCAAATAATAGGTATGGCAGAAACGCTTGAACGCACAGAAATTTGTTCTAGTTCCCACAAGGTCTGTATAGTAAACAACTCCTGATGCAGCCTGTACATTATTCAACATAATATTGCGTATAAATCCAAGATTAGGAAAACAAAGAGTAAATGCCTGATCCTCAGGCCACAGCCCAACTTAGCCCACTGCTGAGCATAGACCTCTCTTTTCTTGAACCAATGCCCACATTTCTATGAAATCCTTATCCAAATTCTTTGAAATCACCAATACCTGATCCAGTAAGCAAGCGCGGTGATCCCGTTCAATCCTATGAGAAGAAGTTTTTGCCCCGCAGTTGAATTATTATGTTCAGGCGTAATGTTAAGTACATACCCAACAAACATTTTGGCGCTAAGGGCAACCTTTTTTTAGCTCTCGTAGTATTATAAATGATACATAAGAGCTTCGATTGTAACAATCGATTCTACTATGGTGTTAAGGATAAATAATTAAACCTTCAAGAGGGATAACAGTTACAAAGAAAAATTGTATTACTTAAGGCGGTAGCATAGAGTTGGTGGGGACCTTTATATAGCTGACTCTTATAACTTTAAGAAGCTTAAAAAACTGTAAGCAATTGTAAGGTGTCTACTAACACTTACTAACGGCTGATGGCTTAAAACAGAGTTGGTTAGATGCTTTGTAACACCTTAAGGCTTACTGTAATAGCTTTAAGAAGCGTAAAAAACTGTAAGTAATTGTAAGGTGTCTGCTAACACTTACTAACAGCTGATGTCATTAAATAGAGTTAGAAAATACTTTGTACCACTTAACGAGTTATATCCAACCCTAAGAGTTAGCAAGAAAGCTATTAGTATCACAAAAGTGTTAATTTTAAATCTTATAGAGCTGGATGCTGCAAGGGTTAGAAACCACCTTTAAACCATTAATGATTGTATAAAGGGGTTACTCGGTCAACCTTAGGTAATACAGTGGTTTTTAAAATACTTCTATACGGCCATAAACAATATGTGCAAACATTATTACTCTTAATTATTACTTTAAGTTGAGTTATAGAATTTTATATCACCTAAATGCATCTTAATATAACCTAACCTCAAAAATTATGTTTTGGTACAATACAAGTTTACACTGTGCAACGGGTTTATTCGGTAATATTTTTGTTTCCATCATGCAACATAGAAAGTTAAAAAGATAACCGGTGGAGATAAAAGAACAGCTTCTAAAGAATTCAAGAATATAAATGGATCATCGCAAAACTATCACAACGATATTTCATTAATTGAAGAAAAAAGGGATGACATTGTGGCAGAGGAAGAATTACTTGTAGTGGAGAAACAGTGTTTCGTAAATCAAAAGCCTAGAATAGATTATGATTTGATTCCACGGAACAGTCCTCATATAAGATACAATTACAATCTCAGTGACCTTGGTACCGATTTATATCAAGCGCAAGCAAAATATACAACAGGGTTCCGTACATCAGGAAATTGTTATGACGAATGATGAGTATAACATTTTGTGTCCTCTCAGTAGTTCAAATACCTCGGACGACGAGCAAGACTGTGAATATATGCAAAACATAAATTTAAAGAATGTTTTACGAACATGGGCTGTACAAAAAAATATAAGCCAAGCTGCTTTGAAAGATTTGATTTTTCTTTTATACAAAAGATTTACAGATATTTTACCATCCGACAAAAGATTTTATAAAAAAAAACATGCTAAGGCAGGGGAACAGAACACATTCCAGGTAGCGAAAAGATTATCTTAGCAAAATAAAAAGCAGCATAAATCGTCAAAAGAAATTATATTATATCCTAAAGATGTAAAATGCTAAATATTTTGTATTAAAAACAGTGGTTTTCTGTACTTATTACCTCTTTTACGTACCTAAAGTGTAAAAATAAAACATATTATTATTAAAAAAATGTGGTTTTATTCAAAATATCTTTAGTATTAGTAGTATCACAAGGAAATAACATAATGAGTCAAATAATTTAATTAGTCAAAGTTTGAGCATAATTTCTCAAACATTTCTAATGTTAAAGAACCAAAGACAACAACAAAAACAGAGGCACTATGAACTTTCACGCATGTTCTCTGGGTTATTCCCAGTTGTCGCCACTGGTGACGCCACCACTGGCGACAAATGGGAATATTTTTCAAAAAAAATCCCAGTTGTCACCAGTGGTGGCGCCACCAGTGGCGACAACTGGGAATGGCCATTCTTCTAGTTCCCAGTTGTCACCAGTGGCGACAACTGGGAATGGCCATTCTTCTAGTTCCCAGTTGTCACCAGTGGCGACAGATGGGAAATATAAAGTGATACGCCTCCGGTGGGGGCGATGCTAGAGCTGAATTATAGTGATGGGGTTTCATTATTGTATCACTAACGAAGTTTTAAATAGGTATATTTTCTTAAATAAAACTTTTACACGTTACTTGGGAAGATATATATTTTTATAAATCACAATATTTGTATTCATTGAGATTAAAACTGCACAAGTACAGTTTCCAGTACTACAACTATTACAGATCATATAATTATTTTACTTAAAACTATATTATTAGGTTCTTATCACAGATTAATCAACGTATGGCATTATGTAGTTCTTAGGTTATTTTTATAAAACAGACTTGTATATATTAACCACAATAATTGACGTTTATAATTTTCTAAATCTACAGGTATATTATTATTACTCATTAATTTACTGCGATGTCTATCACAGATTAATCAATGCATTACTTACAATAATTGACTTTACTCTTTCGATTTAGCTAGATGTATTTAAATAGGAATATAATATAATTATGTTAATATACGGGTAGGTAGTCGTTTTCTTAAAAACTACTCGGATTTTATTTATCAAAAAATACTGTTTACCACAGTAATATATTTGTATAAGAGTATAATATTAAGTAATTCCTATTTAAATACATCTAGCTAAATCGAAAGAGTAAAGTCAATTATTGTAAATAGTATGTTGATCTGTGATAAAAAAGTAGAAGTATAAATTATTGTAAATAATGCATTGATTAATCTGTGATAGACATCGCAGTAAATTAATGAGTAATAATAATATACCTGTAGATTTAGAAAATTATAAACGTCAATTATTGTGGTTAATATATACAAGTCTGTTTTATAAAAATAACCTAAGAACTACATAATGCCATACGTTGATTAATCTGTGATAAGAACCTAATAATATAGTTTTAAGTAAAATAATAATATGATCTGTAATAGTTGTAGTACTGGAAACTGTACTTGTGCAGTTTTAATCTCAATGAATACAAATATTGTGATTTATAAAAATATATATCTTCCCAAGTAACGTGTAAAAGTTTTATTTAAGAAAATATACCTATTTAAAACTTCGTTAGTGATACAATAATGAAACCCCATCACTATAATTCAGCTCTAGCATCGCCCCCACCGGAGGCGTATCACTTTATATTTCCCATCTGTCGCCACTGGTGACAACTGGGAACTAGAAGAATGGCCATTCCCAGTTGTCGCCACTGGTGGCGCCACCACTGGTGACAACTGGGATTTTTTTTGAAAAATATTCCCATTTGTCGCCAGTGGTGGCGTCACCAGTGGCGACAACTGGGAATAACCCGAAATTACTCATTATTTTAGAAAATTATTTGTTTTGTAAGTTTTTTATAAATATACAACATAATTCCTAAATTATTGTTTACTATCAGTCTAGGAAGTCGGTATCTACAGTTAGGTAGAGCAGCATTTCAAGAACTTCGCAAGTCTTTTTATCACCACCAAAAACCTATCAACTGAACTGAATTTTCTGCAAAGCCGAGTTATGTACTCTGATATACTCGTAGTATCAGTAGTGATTGATTGCTTCAACCATGAAGCTATGTAATCCATCTCGGCTTTGGATCAAGATAAAACTAAGTGTATCCTGAAATACGAGTCAATCAATCCGTCTAGGCTTTTCCCAAACGTGGTCGACTAATCTGTATTTTATATGGAGCGGCTATAGAACCACAGATTTTACCATTTCATAAAAATCATTTCATATTTTAGAAATTAAGGATTAAGGATAAATTAAATCATTTGGTATAAGAATTGTACACAAGCAAGCAGTCAGATCAAAGGAAGGGGGCAAATGGGACTCCTTGACCTTGGATAAAAACCGTAACAAGTGAGAAATCAGGGGTATTATCCTTTATATTGTTTCGGATTTGAAATCAATACCTCCTGGTGAGGTATTGCAGCTTTTCAGGCTCTTTGTATAGAGCTCTTATCTAAATGGGAATGGGTCATAGTCAGTTGCTAATAAAGCGCTATTGACGCAATTGTAGTAAGTAGCTGATCAGGAAGGAGGCCAGAGACCTACAAAGTTTGCTTAGTATAATTTCTGTAGATTGCTAAAAAAGTTAGCAATCTCAAAATGTTACAGTGATGTAATACTTCCTAAATTCGAGTTAACTTCACTACTGAATATTAAAGAAAAATAAAATAGTCACTGAAATGTTAGCAAAATACAGCGACTGGAATCAATGTGTAGTGGAATGGGCTGAAGCGGATGGTTTGGTCGGGGTGGCTGGGGTGGCCCGGGTGTTTGCGCACTAGGCGCTCGCCGGCGCGGGCTCGGGGCTCAGGCGGGCGCGGTGCGGCGCGCGGCAGTCGCACGCCAGCACGTGCGCGCACCGCCCTCGCGCCGCCCGACACCGGCGCCCGGCGCGCCGCCCGACCCGCGCCCTGTGAACCCGACGCGCTCAATATTCCGGCACCATTACAATTATTCTTCCTGTAATAAACCACCTAAAACTAACGGTCCTCTGTTTACATTGTTGCTGAATCAAGCCCGATCTTGTAGTATAAGGGCCATCCTCTCGCGATTTAAATATTTATGGGTCAATAGTAAGAGTTTTACTGAGATTGCTTACATCATCGCAACCATAATTTAGGCGGGAAATAGAATTACGTATATAAGTAATATATTATGTTAAAATAACGTCGGTAACAAAAGGAAATGATAAAATGTTGGTTTTCATGACTGTGGTTTATAACGTGTATCTGCTTTACATTTTATATTCTAAGCTTGTAAAGAGACTAAACGGCACTTGCTCGCCTTCGTACTCACATAGCATTAGGTATATTCTCCTGGTTTTATGTTGGTGTACTTCAAATATTAATCACGAGCGGCTCTACTAACCCTTTGTTGACAATATCCATGGCGCCCGACCAGAGTGTCTTCATTAAATATGTGTGCTAGATAAATTAATAATGTCTGCTTTGACTAGGAATATTTTTTGTTTGATTAGCCATTAACGATTCTTTTTTAAAGAGGAGTTTTGATATATAACACAAAATGAATTGTCGTTAATGCAAGATACATTATTTTGTTATTTGCATAGGTATATTTATGTGAAGTAAATATTGTTCACTTCGATTTAATTAAACTGATAGATTTGTAGATTGGATAATAGGTACTTGCAATAGATATTAGGAAGGTACAGTTCCCATTTAAACTAAATTCGACAGATTAATTTGGTTTTCTTCTAAGCCGTTTGAACCCTATTTCTGGAACCTTTGCTCTTATATAGCTGTTGCTTTATTATTAGCAAAGTCTATTTGCTCTAATTTGATCTGCCCATCTAATTCGATGTAATTATGAAGACATCTTAGTAACCAAACATTTTATTTGTAATGGTGCTGTTTTTAATAATACACAGATAGACAAAGGGTGCACCAAGGTATAAAATAAAATTGTATTTAAAAAAGTCTACTTTTAGAATAGTTATTTGTCTAAATGTAATCTAGCAGTAGGTACTGCGTTGTTAGGAACTTAGCTAATACAAATATTTTTATTTTTTGCTGCTGAAAACAGGCATCGAAAAGAAAGCTCAAACAAATAGCCTGGTGTTAGTGATATTAGATTTTTGCCAATCAAACGCCTTAATTAACTGTTAAATGTATTTGAATGAAGTGTGGTAAATGGGTAAACCAAGAAAGAACAGTTTTGCCAGGTAGTATGTACGTTCGTTTTTGTCGTTGTTCGCTTTCCACACGGTCAAAGTCGCGAGGGAATGCTAGTGTTTTGCACCTAATTTAGTATCGAATGCACACTAAAACTATACTAAACTCTAATAATCATTCTGCATAGCTAGTAAATCTAAATCATTATAGAGACATTACCTACATCTCTCAATGTGAATGTTTTAACCACGTTTACTGAAGAGCTCTGACATTCGCGCATATCTACAAGTAGAACGGGAAACTACTAAACTGCCATTTAGCACATTTTATTGACTCGTTATGACTGTGATGACCTAATTCAGAGCTAATATCTTAGAGAGAGCATCTAATATGAATTAACTGATCATTCAAAACGAATAGATAGGTTACCCACCTAATTTATCTCGACAGTTTCAGTCATATTGTTAACTATTTGAACATTGGTTAATTTTTTTGTAGTAGAAACTTTACTAATATAACGCGTGACTAACGAACTCATAAGCGGTGGCAATGAACAGGATAAGTGAAACAAATAACTTGTGACTTAAGTTTCACGGTCACTTGACTAACGTCCATCGTAACAATTGTCAATATTGAAATGAGTATGGACAAAACTATGGGTACGTTCTGTGTCTTCAAACGGCCCAGTTAATAAATGGATGTCGGAACAATGTTTCAGCGTGTAATTTATTCATTACACAGGCGTCCTCGATCAAGCCGTCTTGTAACGGAAAGTCTCCGCCTGATGAGCTCTTTGACACAGTATAACTATGGACGCACAGTACGGAAATTACCTACAAACGCTCGAAACGGCACACTCACACAAACATGCGCATCGACGAGACCCCTAAGCGGCCCGCACTACTGACAGCATCGCGAAAACTGTTTAGAGGTCTCGTCGATGCGCATGTTTGTGTGAGTGTGCCGTTTCGAGCGTTTGTAGGTAGTTTCCGTACTGTTTGTCCATATTTATACTGTGTTTCTGACGTTCACATGCGATGAGACACCACACGTTGTCAAGTTCACGCTTCTTTATATTTATGAGTTCTCTATTGTTTACAATATTTAACCTTCTCGTATAAACGATGGTTCGATCGCTACTACATACTTGTAATTATAACGTTTGTCACTAACAAGAATACTACAGTCGATATTATGTA
Source organism: Orthosia incerta (assembly GCA_948252205.1). Lineage (NCBI taxonomy): Eukaryota > Metazoa > Arthropoda > Insecta > Lepidoptera > Noctuidae > Orthosia > Orthosia incerta. The sequence continues at coordinate 15,382,930 of OX411754.1, forward strand.
GGTTTTGTTATTAACATGCTAGTAGATATAGCGATACTGTATTCAAAATTAAGATATAATAATGGTCGTTTATTTTTTGCAATATTTTGTGAAATAGGTTTAATCCTTCATTCACGTGGAAATTTTAAAGTGTATGTAGGGTACCTAAGAGAACTGACCACCTGGTCAAAATGTACTTTTGCCGGAATAGAAAGTCTATGTGCTATTCTAGACTATAATATATCTATGAGCCAAATTTCATCCAGATCCGTTCAGCCGTTCTGGCATGATTGAGTGCATCCATCCAAGCTTCCGCATTTATAATACGAGTATTATGAGGATATGAGAGTAAGTCACAGTCCAAAATGAAATGTATCTCAGCAATATAAATAACGATTTGACACATAAATAGTTTATTGGTTTCAAAACATTAAAACACTATTTTGTCATTTCCTTTGAAAGGGTCAGAAAATCGATAAACCATAACTTTAGGTACCTACTATCTGTTTTCTAATCTAAATCAAACGCACGGCCTACTTTCTCAATAAATTCTTCAGTTTTAAACTAAGTACTTTATGAAAAACAGAGTCACGATGACAATAATGGAGAACACGTTTAGCAATAAATGCCTTGAACTGATGAAATTGTCCTTATGTAAAAACTAAAAGCAATGGAGAAACAAATGCAGGCAAGAACGTTGAACCAATCAGCATGTTGGAAATGTTTAGTGCCGCCATGGGGCTTCTCAGATCGAGAAGAAGAGAAGTTGTACTCGGCGTACACGGCGCGGCAGCGGCAGCGCGCCGTGCCGCGGCTGCTGGCCACGGGCGCGCTCATGCAGGCGTTCGCGGTGCTGGTGCCCGGCGAGCGCGACCTGGCGTTCGCGTACTGCAGCGTGGCGCTGGCACTGCTGGCCGACTTGCTGCTGGCGTGCGTGTACGTTTGCGTGCGGCCCGCGCGCGCCGCTCTCAACCACATCGCGTGGCTAGTGCTATGGACGCAACTGTTGGTGAGCGCGTCCCGACGTCTCGGGGATTCCTACAACGAGTTACTAGGATGGGCCGTAGTGCTTCAATATTTTACAGTGGCCACCCTTCCATTACACCATGTGCTGCTCATATTGTATAGCACACTTTCACTTTGCGGATATCTCCTGGTGCAGTACTACAATGCTTCAACATCTGAAAGCAGGCTGGCAGAGGACTTTGACCTTCAGGTATTTTATTACTTCTACTACTAGGTACAAATATCTTAATACCTTTATTTGCCGTGTCTCTTAATCTTAAAATGTTTCAACAGCAACTGACGAATGGTTCATTGCTGCTTGGCGCTAGCTTACTGGGTGGACTTGCATATGCGTTTAGTGAACAGCAACAACGTAGTTCATTCCAAGAAACCAAGAGAAGCTTACGAGATAAACTTACGATAGAACAACAAAGCAAAGAACAGGTGAATATTTTTACTAACTTCCGCGTTAGGCATTTGCAATTTTGATTTTTCTACTTAACTCGTTCTAAACCTTATAAATAAAGTCACAAAGCGTCAAGGTCAAGCGTTAAGAAATTTCATGAAAGAATTATGCCGACAGCTGTCGCGGTTGGCATTATTATTTTATATCAATAGAAACATTTGCGTTGGACGCACGGGACCGGTCAATGTGGCGTCGCTTGGTGGAGGCCTATTTAGTACGAGAAAGAGATGCTCCATATCACTTGAACTAAAATATTAGATAATATTAGAACTCGTTTTGTTCAGTCTGTTTCGTCCTTGATATCCGTTTGTCCGCACCAGCGTTTTTCTCGGAGATCGTGTGAGGTTGCAACTTGGAAGTAGTTGCGCTTGGTTATAGTAGTGAGCGCTGGTCCAACGGAAGCAGTTTATGGATCGAGCTCAATCAACTAATTTGCAACCTGACAGCCCTACGTAAGAACTAGGTTACCTGTCTGTCGAAATGTCAATACTAATGCAACACAAAAGTAGCTATCGAGAGATTTAAAGCTAATACAATGCAGCAAAACATCGATTGTTGTTCCCGATTGAGGCCTTTTTCATTCCATTTCATCTAAGGATAAACCCAAGAATTTGTTTTTGTTTTTAGCAAAGTTGGGTAATGTGTTTTATCAGTCTATGTATGTATTTTTGTTTCTATGTGGCGTTCTAGAGACCAAACGCGTAGACCGATTTTGATGATTCTTACGTTAATCGATAAGTCTTAATCTTGCGTGTGTCACTGGCTATAATAAAATATGAAAAAGAAAATGGCGTAAATAAAAAAAGTTAAAAAATAAAAACCCGACTGCTTAAGAAGCGAACTAAAAATACATAAACAGTCGGGTGTTTGATTTTTAAATTAACGTTGTTTTTGCATTTTCTGAACACTCTTTATCAATCGCAATTCCACTAAACATGTATTGCATTTGAACGAATTTCGCAGCAGGCATATTTATTTATTTAGAACTTCAATATGCACAAAGAAAGATACAATTGGCGGACTTAATGCCTTAGGCATTCTCTACCAGTCGACCAAGGATGGTAAAGAGATAATATGGCAGGTACATTGTTAAAACCGTGGATAGCAAAACAATAAAACAAAAAGTAATAATAATAAGTTGCTTAAAATAAACATACAAACATGTATATTTTATATATTAAATACCTATATAAATATATATATTAATAATGTAGTAAAAAGTAGTTATCGATTCGCTTCGAGCGTAAGATTGTGTTCAATAGACAAGCCTCTGGCTGCAATCAAATCGTTTGCTCCCTGTGATCCATGAAATTGCGGCAAACGTCAACGAGCTGGCTTCATGCGCAGCGATGTGTGCCGATGACATATCTCACACCTATGCGTAGTTTCATCATCCATGAGCACATGAAATATAGGGAACAAACCGATCATTCAACTGAAATACGTTGCATTTGAAGAAAAGCTTGTGTCTCTAGTTGAAATAAATATTGCTGGTGTAGGCTGTACCGCCGAAGTACATTTCTGTATAAAATATTTCATAGGTCTGTAAGAAGCTCGCTGACCCACATTCCAATAGAAACCCTACAAACATTGTTTTCGTAGCCGGATTTCCCCAAGAAGTCGTACCTAATAGGTACCTAGTTTTGTTTAAGAATGAAATTAAATAAGATATGAAAACCTGATCATTGTGAATTGTTTTTTTTTTAGAATAATCTCTAAATAATATAACTTTCATTATAATACGATTTCTAGGAGCGGCTACTTCTATCGGTGCTACCAGAACACGTAGCTGTTCAGATGCGGAAAGAACTGGGACTGATTGACACACAGTTCAAAAAAATTTACATGTCTCGCCATGAAAATGTCAGGTATCTGCAGTATAAAAAAAAAACATATTTAAATGTTGCAGAATTCCATCTATGATTAACATATTATTTGTTCATCATCAGTATTCTGTATGCCGACATCGTGGGCTTCACGGCTATTTCCTCAACTTATTCAGCGCAAGATCTCGTCGCAATATTGAATGAGCTGTTTGCTCGTTTTGATCGACTTGCTGAGGTAAAGAAAATTTAATTTATTTTATTTCGTCTCCAAGTCTCATCCGTCGTAAATTATTACGCCAGTCTCGCCTTCCGTAAATTGAATTTTTTTTTGTAGAAATATCAACAACTTCGCATCAAAATTCTCGGCGACTGTTATTATTGTATCAGCGGTGCGCCTGTTGAGCGTCCAGACCATGCCGTGCTTTGCGTGCATATGGGACTATCTATGGTTAAAGCTATCAAGTAAGATAATGGTTACATATCCTATCAATAAGACCATCATATGTTTTATAGATTACACTAGGAGTTTAACCATAAATGGAATTGTTCAGGTACGTTCAGCAGACGACTAACTCGCCGGTGGACATGCGCGTGGGCATCCACACGGGCGCAGTGCTGGCGGGGGTGCTGGGCCAGAGACAGTGGCAGTTCGACGTCTACTCGCGAGACGTCGAGCTTGCTAATAAAATGGAGAGCAGTGGGATGGCTGGGTTAGTGCTATATTTCCCGAACAGATTTATTGCTGAAATTCACCAATTAAGCGATGTTTATATTTGTTAAGCGTATTGATATCCAATTATTTCGAAGAACTATTCTTATGTTCGTCCGTAAGTGAAATAGAGTTTATCATCCCACTGAATTAACACTTTCAAACGTACTATAAATACACAAAAGATGTGATAAAGATAAAACCATCTGTGGCATATATTCGTCTATTTTTAGTTGTAAAAGATTTATTTATTCATCGACTTTAGTAGGTAGCTGTTTCTATTTACGTAGGTGTACGTAGTAACATTCTATTAATAAGAGTTTTGTTTACAGACGCGTGCATGTTTCTGAAGTAACTCTGAGTTTTCTGAACAACGAGTTTGAGGTGGAGCCCGCTTACGGGGAACGTCGCGAAGAAATGCTGCGGCAAGCTGGCATCAAGACGTACTTTATTGTGAAAGTACTCAAACCAGTAAGTTCTTTGTTTTTTCTTTAACGGAAATGTACATTGCTCATGTCTATTTTTATGGTACCTAAGCATATTCTGACAGCTATCTACAAAGATGCGGTCTGGGGATATCAGCATACCTTACCTTGTGTGTATTATCATGTCACATTTCCATACACATTTCAGTAGCTTCTAGTGTAGATCGATGCGTTTACTTCAGGAGGTAAATACCTACGTTCGTATAAAGGTTGAAACTCATGATGATGCTACTAGAATACATATATTACGAGTACCTCAGTCAAAGGTTATCAAAACACATGACACGGCTTAGCACAATGACGACGACTATTAAAATTAATATTAACTTCGATTTCGGAAGTCGGTATTTCTGGTTTCAGACTTAATTTTTTGACACCGACTTCCGAAATTAAAGTTTTTTTTCACTTCAGTGTTTTTATTTGAGTCGATCGTATTTTTTTGTAAATGTGGGCAAGTTCTATATTAATGTATAATAACTCCGAGAGATTTCCCGTCGTTTATTAAAGAGTTCTGCTGTATACCTCTAAAGTTTTTCATCAGATCTTCACTAAATTTACATGAGATCACGAGAAGGTATTCTTTCAAAAGACCGTCGAGAAAGTACTCTTTCAAACTAAAAAAATAATGTTTAAAATCGGTTCACAATTGACGGAGAAATCAGTTAACACACATTAATAAAATGCATGCAGTCGAACGTATGAACCTCCTTCTTTTTGGAATGTTGGTTAGAAAAATAATTTCAAACGAATGAGAAGTAGTCAGTCTAGATTGCAAACCTTTTCGGCCTCTAAGTCTTCTGATGACCCTCTACATTAGATGGTGGGATGGCATTTAAACGATTATCATAAAGTCGATCTTGGTCGAGTTATTGTTCGTCGATCCAATGAATGTCGTGTTAGGGTACGTTCAGTCGAGATAAACTCTTTACGGTATACGTCTGTCGGCCTAATTCAGGTCGAAAAAATTGACTATCGGTCTAGCTCTCGTCGGGATTTGTCTGTCTGAATTATGTTGTAGAACCATGGGGGTATATATAACACTATTAAGTTAAATACGATAGTATTTTATTTTCATATAAAATATCAGTGTCTTCACCAAGTACGTGTCGGCCTTAATGAGAAATAAACATTTACGCTAAACGTTGACGTGCGTATTTCTGAGAACCACTCGTAATCACTTCAGCACTTTGCAGTTTTCTTAGCAGGTGGTAAATTTCCAAATAAATATATCATAAAATTATGTATATATCTAAAAGCTAGTATATTGGCTTTATTTAAAAGCTGTTTATAGTCTCATTTGAGTTGCGATTCGATGAATTTTATTTTCAGTGCTAGTGAAGTAAACACATTTAATACAGTGAGTGTGACCCTTGAAGAACGTCTCATTTAACCATTAGAAATCACGAGACCTTATCATAAACAAAGTCTATAAACATGACTGCTCTGTTTGGCATCTCGATAAACTAAGGAGAGTGATCAAAGTCGATGAGTAGCGCCTGTCAATACTCGCGTCTAATCACGATACTCATAACAAATTAGTATTTGTATTTCGAGGGCATTCAAATTGGAATTAAAAGTAAAATTATTGATTGTTCCTTCATTAGCCCAGACAATAATAGCTATTTTCACCTTACAACCTTGGAAAGATTCTGTTTGTCATTCGAAATCTTAGTGCAAAAGTGCATTTTATCCGCTAGCGTGGAAAGAGTTTTTAAAATTCGAACCTTTCTATTAAATAATTTTCTATACTGCTATTTCACTGAAAATCCATTAAGGCGCTATATACGCCCCAATGTTAACGCAGTACTGGCCGTGCGCCCGCTCGATGTCAAAATATAAATATTGAACTTCCTTTTGAACAGTTTTGTTTGCAAAATATTATTAGTTACACGGGAAAACCTTGTGTTCAAAATTTTGTACATGAATCAATAGCAAATATTTTTTTTTTCAAACTATTTAACCTAGCTGTCACTAAGGAGTATGCTTTAGAAAGTTACCGTTTTGCGGTGCTATAGCGTATGTAGGCCCTTAATACTTATTTTTTGTTAGTGCACAAAGTTCATGTTTAGACTAATTGCACTGGCCAGCACGATGATTGTATGAAAAAATATACTTTTTTATGACATCTATTCAAAAAGAGGTAGTTTATTCTTCGGAAACAGGCGCTAAAATAGCTCATTAATCCCTAGAGACCAAAAGTGATTTGAATTTGGAATGTGGATATTATTAGTAAATGTTCCAATTAGCAAAAAGATTAATCACAAACCATGCGGTCCAACATAGGATTACTTCGCTAAAATCGATTACGACGAATGTATTAGGTGAATGGCTAATGAGCGATTGTAATTTAACATTGTATTAAACAATTGACTGGCTGGAAAACCGCGCGCGAGCCAAAATGAAAAATAAATCTAAATCTGTAACGGAAGGTAGAGTACGCGCAAGATAAGTCTGCGCGCGACGGGGGGCGTGCTTAATGTTGCCAGCATAACTGATCTTTTTTCCTTCATTTAATCAATAGTTTATTTTCATTACTCGAAACTTAAAGTAATTTCAGTTAAGCATAATAAATTACTAGCTTTTTCTACTTGCATAGAATATGATGAAAAAAGCTTCATGAAATTATTGTAAATCTTTTATTGAATACTTTGTAGTACCTACTGTTAAATTTGGTCTAACAATGGTCTTGCAGTGGCTAATACCGTCCATTTCAATTTCAATTCTTTTTTAATTTCTTCTTCAACAATTTTTGAAGAAGTTGCTGCCACATGACCCTCTTAAGTTATTTGGGTGAGGTGACGGTGCGTTCAGAAACGCCTAAAACAAAATAACAATGATGCATTATATTACACTAGCTGCTGCCCGCGGCTTCGCTCCCGTGGACTTCCCCACAGGACCCAATTTCAGGATACAAAAAATAGCCTATGTCACTCAGGAATATTGTGGCTTTCTATTGGTGAAAGAATTTTTCAAATCGGTCCAGTAGTTTCGGAGCCTATTCGGTACAAACAAACAAACAAAAAAAACTTTCCTCTTTATAATATTAGTAAAGATGATGCCGGTCTTGTCCCGCTAGTATTAAAAACTTGAAAATTTAGGGAAATTTTAGTATAATGGTATCCCTAAAAGTTACCTGTCAAATAAGCAACGCAGGCTGTATCTTTGTAAAACGGTACCGTAGGCCCGTTAATGTCTTATTCACTTCAAGAAAACATCCCTGCCAGCAATTTAAATTAATTTTGGCATAATGATGGCGATTATGTACTTCGGAAAAGAATAAAAACACGGAATACAACACACTCTCTTGACACCTGACATAAATGACAAACGATTAGTTCTGATTTTGGCCGCGCGCAGACTTATCTTGCGCGCACTCTACTACTAAAATTGTTATGATGCACTTCCATAATTATTCAAAAATAAACATTAGCCTCTAATTATTTCTATGTTATGTCTTATGGTTCCTAATTGTATGTAAATAAATAAACGTAACGTTCTTGTTCATAAGTTACAAATACTTATTTTCTCATAGGGGTCATAATTCGAGGATTCTACTCTTTCGGAAGCTCTACTGAGATTTTCGAGCATTGTACTTAGGTCCTCTATAATCACAGCCACTAAATCGTCGGCAAACCGAAGGTGACTGATGTACTCGCCATTGACGTTGATGCTTAGCCCTCTCCAGTTCAGAAAGTGGTAAACAGCTTCGGATATATGACGCCTCCCTGTCTTACGCCTCGCTGCAGAAGGACGGATTCCGAGGTCCGATCCTGAAGTCGAACTGAAATGGTGGCGTTTTTGTATAAACACTTCAACACTTCGATGTACCGGTAGTCAATTTGGCGTTGGAAAGACTGCAGTACAGCCCAAGTCTCGATCGAATTGAAGGCTATCTCGTATTCCACAAACGATAAACAGAGATGGAGCTTGTACTCTTCGGTCTTCTGTATAACCTGCCGCAGCGTATGTATGTGGTCTATGGTGCTGAAGCCTTTACGGATTCCGGCTTGTTCGGGATGCTGGAAATCGTCAAACCTGCGTGCGAGACGATTCGTGATGACTCTTGAAAGCAGCTTGTAGACATGACTAAGAAGTGAGATGGGCCTTTAGTTCTTCAGTAGGGAATTGTCACCCTTCTTGAAGAAGAGTACTACCACACCCCTGCACCATGCTTGTGGCATTTCCCCCTCGAGTATGACGGAATCAAACAGCTTCTGAAGGGCCTGGTACTGGTTTTCCACCCGCTTTCAGGAGTTTGGCCGTAATTCCGTCATCACCCAGTGACTTGTAGTTCTTAAGCTGTTTCAGAGCCATCCTAATCTCATACAGGCTGACGTCCGGAATGTCTTTAGTATATTGTCGGTTCGATCTAGCTTTAGGTTCATTCGTTAGATTCGCGACGGGTTTACTGGTTTACGTGTACAACTGCCCATATAATCTCTCGATCTTCGTCAGAAGCTCCGGTTTGGCAGATACGATCCTGCCATCATCGTTTTTCATTTTCGTGAGCTGGCTCTGCCCAATAGACAGATCTCTTGCAAAGACCTCGGAGCCTTTATTCCGCTCAATCGCGTATTTAATACTTTCGGTATTAAAGCGGCGGCGGTCGCTTTTCAAGGACTTTGAGATCCGTCTATTTAGCTGCCGGTATTTCAACGCATCGTCTGATGACTGCAGGATCATCTCGCGCCTCTCTTTCATGAGCTTGAGAGTAGGATCAGAAAGCTTTTTGTTCCTATCTGCACGGCGGATCTTGAAAAACTTAGACCCGACCGTATGGACAGCTTCCACAAACCCATCGCTGTATTCGTCCATGGAGCTCCCTAGGCACTCGAAACGATTCTGGAGATCGAGCTGAAAGGTCTTGGGGATTTGGACCTGGATGTGTGCTGGACGGAGCGTGGACGTCATCAGTCGAGACCTTTCAAGCTTAACATTAATTTTCAATGTGCCTTTTACCATGCGGTGATCGCTTCCGGTTTTCACCGAATTGATCACAGAGACATCATTGAACATTTGCTTCTTGGTTGACATGAAGACGATCTCGATTTTAGTTGCACCATCGGGGCTTTGCCAGGTCCACTTCCTGTGCTCACGCTTTCTGAAGAAAGAGTTCATCATGTAGAGGCCCACCCTCCTTCTCTATAAAACTGGCCAGTAGGTGTGAGATCGAGAGATTATATGGGCAGTTGTACACGTAAACCAGTAAACCCGTCGCGAATCTAACGAATGAACCTAAAGCTAGATCGAACCGACAATATACTAAAGACATTCCGGACGTCAGCCTGTATGAGATTAGGATGGCTCTGAAACAGCTTAAGAACTACAAGTCACTGGGTGATGACGGAATTACGGCCAAACTCCTGAAAGCGGGTGGAAAACCAGTACCAGGCCCTTCAGAAGCTGTTTGATTCCGTCATACTCGAGGGGGAAATGCCACAAGCATGGTGCAGGGGTGTGGTAGTACTCTTCTTCAAGAAGGGTGACAATTCCCTACTGAAGAACTAAAGGCCCATCTCACTTCTTAGTCATGTCTACAAGCTGCTTTCAAGAGTCATCACGAATCGTCTCGCACGCAGGTTTGACGATTTCCAGCATCCCGAACAAGCCGGAATCCGTAAAGGCTTCAGCACCATAGACCACATACATACGCTGCGGCAGGTTATACAGAAGACCGAAGAGTACAAGCTCCATCTCTGTTTATCGTTTGTGGAATACGAGATAGCCTTCAATTCGATCGAGACTTGGGCTGTACTGCAGTCTTTCCAACGCCAAATTGACTACCGGTACATCACAGCAGATACAAACCTGGGGGGTGACCATAAGCTCTTAGAACGGTATCAATTTGAGATCAAATAAGGGACAGATGTATCTGACTTGTATACATCTGTCACTTACTCGATATCAAATTGGTACCGCTCTAAGAGCTTATGGTCACCCCCTAGTACTTTCACATAAAAGTATCTACTTTGAACAAAGATGTTATATTAACAAAGCGAAATACTAGTAGTGAGAAACTGCTCAATGCTATAAAGTGGTGAAAATAGTTTTTGGCCGCTTGACTTTTCTTTAAAATCGCCAATAGTTTTGAATATTTTTCATTGTGTACCTATAGGACTTTTTGTTTTGATCGTGGCGCTAGCATCGAATAAATGCTCCAAAGTGTGCTTGATTGCGCCTGTAGAATGTCTCCATGCATTGAACCAATTTTACGCTTTTATGTACTTTGCGCGCGATTTTTTTCCGGAAGAAAACTCAATTCGGCATTATGTATACCGCTTGGACTAACTCTGCTAGTGTTAAATTTATATCTTCGTCACTGCTGGACTCGCTCATATTTTATGATTTCTTACGATTTTATCAAAAAAAACAAAACAAAATTATGAATAGTGATAATTTTAAAAACATTTTTTTTCATGCAGTCATCGTGCTGGTCAGTGAGATTATTCTAAAAACTAGCCAAGTGCGAGTCGGACTAGCGCACGAAGGGTTCCGTACAATTATCGCAAGAAACGGCAAAAAAAAATATTTTATTTATTTATTTGGTTAACCAACAATTGTTTACACAATACGTTTACAGTTTCTTTGTACCTTCATTTATAAGTGTAACAATTAATTATAGGCTAACACCACATGCACACATTGTGGTTATACACATTATTATATTATTCTTACTTAAAACTTAAGAACAATTTGACAACAGAAATAAAAAAATACAGTTTTTTAAATTAAAATTAAAACAATACCAGATATTAAATTATAAAACAATATCCAATTAAAAGCATTCCATTAAAATTAAAACAATTGAAATAATATTAATAAATTGATAAATTAAATTAAGTACGTCACAACACATCATTAATGTATTTGATTATAACTTAAATCAAATAAAAACAATAATAATAAAAGCAAGTAATATAATTAAATTCTATTGGATTGGATGACAAAATATCACATTCTTAATATCACATTCCTAATTAATATCTCATATCAATATTCAGTCATCATTGAATACTAGTATAGTACTCTCTAATTATTTTGTAAAATTTGCTTAATTTGTCGTGGTGTATATCTATTAGATCACTGCAACTATTAAGTATTTTACACAGGCGTGGAATTGGAGAGTTTGCACCCAGAACCGTTCTGCGTGAAGGTGGGTGCAACGGAGTGATGGGGTTTCGCAGATATCGGGAAGGGGCACGAAACTTTAAAAGACTTAGCAGATTAGGGCAGTCGATTTTATTTCTTAGTAGTTTATACAGAAACAAGATATCGATGATATCTCTTCGAGTTGATAACGACTGCATCTTGAACTACTTTAAACGAGTGTTGTAGGAGGGCAGCTGTTTGCTTTTCCCTTTCGAAAAAGCAAGATGCCAAAGAAACCGCTTTTGTACCCTCTCTAAGAGTAACTTATGCGTGGCGTAGTGCGGTCTCCATACAACACTGCAGTACTCCAAGACGCTTCGTACAAGACTATTGTATAGCATTATTTTAGAGCTTACCAGTTTGAAACCTTTTGTGTTTCTCTGTACGAACCCTAACATTTTAGAGGCCTTTTTAATAATATTCTCGATGTGAGGGATAAAAGTAATTTTCTTATCAAAAAGTACTCCTAGATCTGTGATGTTATCGACTTGTTGTATTTTTGTGTTGTCTATACTCTGAGTGTATAGGATGAGCCTTCCTTGAAAATGAAAGGTGGTAACATTTTTTCAAATTTAATTCCATTTTGTTTTTTTTACACCATTCAACAACCCTATTTAAGTCATCCTGTAAGAGCGCGATATCACTTTAGGTCATCGGCGTAAAAAAAGCACTCAGAGAAGTAAAAACAGCTGGGGAGGTCATTGATGAATATAATAAATAATATGGGAGCAAGATGTGAACCCTGCGGAGCCCCGGAAGTCATACGATAATTGCCAGCAGATCGAAAACCGTTCACCACAACATAGAATTCTCGATCCAATAGGTAAGACGTCAGCCATTTCAGCAAGGGCCCAGTAATACCATACGTTGCTAGTTTATGTACTAGTATGGAGTGAGAAATTTTATCGAAGGCCTTGCTGAAATCTGTGTACAACACATCAAATTGTTTGTTTGAGTCAATAGATTCTATGACGGACTCCGAGAAGGACAACGAATTTGTGGCAGTCGACCTAGACGCAACAAAACCGTGCTGGTGATCACTCAGATAAAGTCTGAAATGACGTTGAATATAAGGACAGACTATAGACTCAAATATATTGGCGAAGGTGGAGAGAATCGCAATAGGCCTATAGTTGGATATGGTGTCTTTTTTGTCGGACTTGTAGACAGGAACAACTTTAGCTTTTTTCCATTCCGCAGGGAAGGTTCCAGTAGCTAAAGACACTCTATATATTATTAGAAGCGGGGCAACCAACGCAGTAGCGCAGGCCGAAATAAATAATGGTAGGATTCCGTCTGGACCTGCACCTTTCCTGATATTAACAGATTGTAGCTTTTTGAGGAGGGTATCACTGTCTAGTTCAGGGATTGTAAGACACTGGCTATTAACCTCTAGTGTGTCCAGAAAATTTGAGTCTCTTTTAAATTCTTCGTCATGATCAGGGGTGTACACCGATGCGAAATAGTTGCCAAACAGATCGCAGACAGTTCCGTTTGATGAAATAGTCCGTCCGTCAGTCATTATTAGTGGATAGGCACTAGAACCACCACGCTTAGCCTTTACATGATTCCAGAATAGTTTGGGATTTTCTTTAATTTCAGATTCTAGGCTTTCCATATAATTGCTGTACAAAGTTTTAGCTAGGTTTTGACAACGTTTTGTAACCAACTTTAGCTCCAATTTATCAAACGGGTTTTTATATTTTTTAAAGCGCAACCTTAACTTATTTTTCTCTTTCAATGTCCTTAAAATTTCTCTATTAAACCACGGGGGATAGCGAAAGATCGTTGATTTACAATTTGGGACAAAATGTTCGATTGCCGAGTTCAATATTTCATAGAATTCTTTTAACATGACGTCTATATCATTACGATCCGCAAAATTTCGCCGCCAGTCATGCTCATTAATATAGGTTCTAATATGTTCGTAGTTAGCCCTGTAAAAGTTTTTTCTCTGGTTAAGCTTATTGTATGGGAGATTAGATTCTTTCAATAATGATAAAGTAAACTCAAGCGGGGGATGCAGTTTATCAACAACGGTCAAAGAACAACTGGATTCCCTTACGGTGCATGATGGTATTGTAGATAAGATTAGATCCAATATCCGTTCCGAACAGTTTTTAACTAAATTGTGCTGAGCAAGTTTACACACATTCATGAATTCCAATAATCTCGAACAAGTGCTAGGCAGCGAATTATTAATGGCACCTGGGTTCCAGGCTATTTTGCCCAAATTGAAATCACCCACTATACAAACGGGAATATCGGTTGTCTCAAACACGTTGTTACAGTGTTCGATAAAATGTTCCATCGTTACAGTGTTCGAAAAAACCACGTTTGTTGTATGGGAGCCCCACGTTATAGCGGCAACAGAAATACATCATCTGTGAAAATTTCAGCTGTCTAGCTATCACTTTTCATGAGATACAGCCTGGTGACAGACGGACAGACAGACAGACGGATCGCGTAGTCTTAGTAATAGGGTCCCGTTTTTACCCTTAGGGTACGGAACCCTAAAAATGAAGTTGGCGCACTGACATGAAATAAGTATTATTGCATTTTCAGTGGACTAGCGGTATAAAAAAATATTGAATAGAAAGATACGAATTTTAAAAACTCTTTCCACGCTAGCGTATAAAATGTTCTCACATTTCGAATGACAAACAGAATCTTGTCGAGGATGTGAGGTGAAAAGACATTATTCCACTACCTTGTCTATTATGTAACACATTGCCTAAGAAATTTGTTTCGAAATATGAACATTTAGATACAAGATTATAAAACAAAAATTAAATGTAATGTACAGTAACGAAATGACTTTTGTATGGAGTTTTGATATCATTATGTAACTACAACATAGTTATTTTTCTTTGTGACGGCCAAGTACGAGTGAAACAATTTGCAATTTAATGAAAAAAAAAGTACGTAACTGTTATAGCTACTGTTGGGCGACGCATTCTGCCGCTACGCCCGCGCTTTTTCCACCACCCCATCCGGCAATATGATACTGAACCTGTTACCTCTCAAAAAAGCGCGCGTTGATTGTGTATATATAGTCTGTGGTTTTTAGTCTGAATGTTTCTTATAAATTGTTGTTGGAACTTATTTGCATTTAATTAAGTAAGCTCATCAGGTAGTGGAAAAAGAATCATTCGTGTCATGCATAAAAAGGCTTTATTTTAGCACTTGCATGTAGCTATCGAAATTGGCTAAATCACTCGTGTTAAAATCTCGACTTTTTATGCTCGACACGAAATGTACTATTGCTGCCAAAAAAATCCTAGATAAGTAGTAAAATGTGCGGAAGAGATAGATGCTGTGATGAGCAGTAGGAAGCTAGTTCGTATACGAATACACACTTTTGCAAATTTATAGCGAAATGGATAATGATTTAGGACGAAACCATTTTCCATTTCAGCAGCGGCAGTCTAAATATCATGAAAAAACGACTAAATCTATCTGTTCAAAATAAAATTATTTGCATTGTTGAACTACTAATCTATCCCTGTATGGAGGCCGTTTTGCAATTTTCCGTCTTCTTATGGTATTTATTTGCGCCCAAAAATACGTTAAAATTAGTGTCGAAATGTGGAACTTTTAACGCTCATAACTTTCAAATATTTTCTTTTTTTACTTTTTTCTTCCATACAGGGCTAGATAATGATGAGACAAATTGATATCACTTTTTATTTTGAACGTACATCGTCAAACAGTGGAATAATCCCTAGACTACGTTTGTATGGAAGAATTTTCGACTAGTGTAACCTTAATGGTCACTGTTCTAACCAAACCTAACCCAACTGATTCACTAACATAGAGGGAACCTGGCACTCCGCTCCGCTTCCGCCTTTACCTTCTTACCTAATATAACCCATCCGAGTCGGATTGCTTTGAATGGGTGTTAACCATAAATATGATATCAATATTATATATTTTAAACGATAAGCCTAACGAAAGAAATGGAAAGACGGAAGGGAGGCCTTTGCCCTGCAGTGGGACGTAACGGGCTCATAATAATAATAATAAATAAGCCTAACGATTTTCGATTAAATAAATGTTATATTCAATATAATATAATAGAGTATTTAAATGTTATATCTAAAGAAATTATATCAACAGTTGGTATTAGTCACGTTTATTATATCTTGTGAACGTTATTGAAATGAAAATATACCAAATAACTTTATATGATATGAGACGCACCCGTTTTGCAGCGATTCGTTTCTGTCACAAAAAAAAAAATACTTAAAAATAACTCAAATTTGTTTCCGTTATTACTATTAATGTTTAAAAAAATATATGGCAAAGAATTATTATGGCAAAACAAATAATGCCAAAACAGTTATGCCAAAGTATATTAGGAAAAAGAACATGCGACAAAAAGGGATCCCGATTATTACTTTTTCAATTGTGCACAAAAAAGTCCAACATAAGATTCTATTGTTATTTTCTTGGGCTACGTGGGAAAGGCGTGAGTTTTTAATTAGGTATATATGTACAAATGTATGTATTAAGCGTACCTGAAATATTCTTGTAATTTCTGTAATAACTACGGATGTCATTAATCAAAAGGCCCTATCAGTTTATATTCCAAAGGACCAACAACAAACAAACAAATAAACATTTTGCAATTTATGTATCGTAGTATATGCAATATCTGTATCGGGGTATGTAGCTATGAATTGTAAATACGTTTTTGATTGACATTACATACGTATGAATAGTCATACGTATGTAATGTCAATCAAAAACGCCAAAAACGTAGATATGTAGCTAGTCATAGGACTAGCTACATATCTACGAAATAATTTCTCAAAAAAATAGAGTGTAACTGGCTGAGTTATTCGTACGCATAGGTTATTTATCCGACTGCCAAGGAAGGGTTATGTTTTTTTTATTCTCGTCAGAGGAGTTTGGCTTCGCACGTCTTGTGCATTTGCCAGAGTCAATTTATTAAAAATAAAAAAACTTTTTTACAAAAAAATACTACCGACTTCCAAATAAGAAAACTACAAAGTGAAAAATAACTTTATTTTTGGAAGTCGGTGTCTTTCGTAGGTACCATTTTTTTTCGTTATGGACACCGACTTCCAAAAATAAAGTTATTTTTCACTTTGTAGTTTTCTTATTTGGAAGTCGGTAGTATTTTTTTGTAAAAAAGTTTTTTTATTTTTCACTTTTTAGTTTTACCTACCTAATAGGCAAGTTGTTTAGTAAGTTTCCTATAACGCCAGAATAGATTACCCGTAAATCATGAAACTTGAACAAAACCGATCAAATGAGAGATCTGCTTACCCCTTAAGAGCATACTGGCGTGATGTTATGTTATGAAATGGTATAAACAATAAACAGACATGCGATTTCAGCAGTCCCGAGAGATTTGCCGTTATTTATTGAAGAGTTCTGTTGTATATCTTCGAAGTTCTTCATCAGATCTTCACCAAATTAAAATGGGACCAATTTCGGAACATACTCTTTCAAACAAAAAAAGAATTTTCAAAATCGGTCCACAATTGACGGAGATATCGGTGAACATACACAAAAAAAAAAAAAAAAAAAAAAAAACATACAAGAAGTCGAACATAGAACCTCCTCCTTTTTCGAAAGTCGGTTAAAAAAGGGTTATGTTCTTCGCACGTATCTTGTATGTATATTGTTTGTAAATTTCATTTTACCTAGCTCGTCGTATCTTGCAAACGGCTGGATGTATTTCGACAGTTAAGGTATCGTTATATTCGTCTTAAAAACCCAAGTGACCTGAGAAATAGGAATTTGAAAAAAAAAAGAAAAATGGCGGTTCCTTGGGCGCCATATTTTTTTTCTTCCCAACCCATCGTGTGGGGTATCAAAATGAAGGGTTTTAAGAGTTGATTACAAACATATAGAATACTTGTATGTTTAAACGTAATTCGAAGAATTTTTTAAGATAACTTTTTTTTTATATATTTGTCTTGACTCTAGTCTAGGTCATAGGTGACAGAGACAAAGTCAACGATGGAGTGAGCTTACCCAGAAGAAGCCTGTTCACTCTAACTTTGAAGAGATTCGGGTTGAATGCGTTTGGAAACACAGACGCAGGTAGTGAGTTCCATTCATTCGCTGTGCGAATGAATGGAACTAGGTAAGGATGATAACTTGCAGTGCGTCTAGATGTCCGATCGTAGAAGGGGGCTGGTGGGATGAGGTCGTGGAGTTCTTGAGCACACTCACCGAAGTACAGTCTGTAGAAGACCGACAAGCAGGCAACTTTGCGGCGATGAGCCAAGCTGTGAAGCTTGGCTTCCACCAGTTCAACGTCGCCAATGAGCCTCTTGGCTCTGCGTTCCACTGAGTCAAGCGCGGCAAGCTGATACTTAGCTGAACCATCCCAAAAGTGGCTGCAATACTCCATGCAGGATCGGGCTTGTGCTTTGTATAGGGTTAAAAGCTGTCCAGGCGTAAAGTATCGCTTCACTTTATTTAGGATGCCCAGTTATTATTCCTTTAAATAGGTATTGTGATTGTGAATAATATGGAGTTAGTTCTTGTAAGTTATCATTTTCTCTGGTCAAGCTTCTTACATAATTACCTATTGTAGTTTCAGCTAAGTATCGTGTAAGTTATTACTTCCATTTGGGAAAACACATAAATACCTAAACATTAGAATCTTTGAACCATTTTTATTCGTTCTACGATGATGCCAACTGTTAGATACTCGTCGATAATTTTAGGTCATACGAAAAACTAATTTTAATAACTAAGCCGGTATCTAATTGATTATAAAACCAGCACTTCGCCCGTGACTTCGTTCACGTGGGCCATCCCACAGGACCAGTTTTCGGGATAAAAAAATAGCCTATGCCACTCAGGAATAATGTAGCTTTCTATTGGTGAAAGAATTTTTGAAATCGGTTCAGTAGTTTCGGAGCCTATTCGGTACAAACAAACAAAACAATCTTTCCTCTTTATAATATTATTATAGTATAGACTATATAGAGTGGAGTACTTGATAGCGCACCACAAATATATAAAACTTTGGGTTCCCTACACGAATGGCATAACCGCATAAGCCATTTGATAGATATCAATAAAGGACAAAATCACACGATTTATGCAAACCAACTCTTAAAACAGAAAAATCTGCTGCATTTATGTTTGCATAACTCGGCCAAGTGTAGGACAGGTTGTTTTTTCAAAGAATAGGTAATGTAATCTAAATTAAATCAATACCAATTAAAAACTTGGGGATTTATGTATCGACAAGAACTTTTCTTCGACTGCCCAAATGCAGAAGAAGAAGAAGTTAGCCGCAAGTTGTTTGCATCTGCAAACAACTTGCGGCTAACTTCTGAGGAGACTACGTAATTTTCTTCCGACTGCCACCAAGATTGCGCTTGCACAATCTCTTCTTCTTCCCATCCTTGATTATGCTGATGCCAACTATCTTGACCTTACTCAAGAACAACTTTATAAACTTGAGCGACTTCAAAATGTTTGTTTAAGGCTCATAATTGGTTTGCGCAAATATGACCATGTTTCCGAATTCCGTGTAGAGCTCAAGTGATTGCCAGTTCGCCTTCGCCGGAATGCTCGAATTCTTTCTCTTTTGTACTATGTCCTCTTTAGTCCTGCCACCCATCTTTACCTAAAGGATCGTTTTGTGTTTATCTGCTATTCCGACACGAAATTTGTTAGGTCATCAGAAAACTTGCGACTTTAAATCATTCGCATTCCACTGCATTATTGGATAAATCATTTACTGTCCAGGCTGCTCGTCTGCTGGCTTGGTCACCCACGGTGAAGCGAAGAGGAACCCGAGGAGTGGCCGCTCGTCAGGGCTTTTGCTGATTAAGCCGACGACGAAGCGGCCAACAAGTAGGTTGCGGTGCCGCTTGGTAACAGGCGACATCGCAACTGAGGCGGGCCGCGATGTTTTATGGAGATTCCCAGGTCCCATACGATATCGCGGCTGAGGGTTGGAGGCCGCGGCGGGAGAGGAGTACGGGTATTGCGGTGCACCGCTCTCCCTACCTTCCGCGGCCCGGACGGGGTCAAAATCAAAATCTTTTTTTTTTTCAATCAAAACCTACGTTAGATTGGTAGATATTTTCTCGATGGGCAAAGGAATCTTGCAATAGCCTCCAACTCTGACTCTGAGTGTAACATTTCCGAGTTTTTGTTCTTCGATTTCCACTAAGGAACCCCTTAACCATAACTGTTTATAGAATAGGATTTATTCCACTTCCTATTAACAAGGAAATTCTGAAGTTGTTTTTTAAAAAATCACTTTGGCGGCCATTTTATTAAAAGCTGGCTATTATATCTATCTATAGACGACCTCAGCAACCCAATAATTTGTAAGAAGGTGTTTTATATAGTGGGTGCTCAGTCTGTAAATCGAAAATGTAATGTTCCGAGTCAAATACAATTACAATACCCAGTGAAGTTTCATCATCCATTAAAAAAAGGTTTCGTTCATTTGGTAGCAATAATACCTTTCTGGCCTGTTATTAAAAGCAATAACTTTCAAATTACTGTTCTTTACATAATTTTCATTTAACAACATTGGTAAAGTACTGTTTGCATGATAAACATATCTATCCTACATTTTGTTACTGTTAGTTGTTACTATTAGTTGATAAATTGATATAGGAAGATACGAGTATTATCATCTATCAATCAATCATAACGAATATTATGAGGAAGTAATAGTATATTTTGTTACAAGTGGGTAAACTTTGTCATGCCAGCCGAGGCAGAATAGGCGCCCGTGAGACGAAGGCGAGGCCGTTATCTAGCCGAGAAAAGCAATGACAAATACCCACGTACTTATATCAAACGACGTTTCTCAACACGCTTAATCGAAAAAATTATTAATAGTTCATAAACATAACATTAAGTAAACAAATAATTGTGTGACGTTCCTAATCAGATTACAAATATTCAATCAAATAAATTCAATTCTTTAGTCTCTGACTACTGCAGTTAGTCAAAGATCGGCAAAACCCGTCTTTCTCTCACTCTCTCTTGGTCATTCCCTCATGTCAAAGTATCGTGGTTAGGTTCAATGAAAAATAATGATGGCTGATGATGATGGTTGTTGTCAAAAAAAAAAAAGATTTATTTTATTTGTTACTAAAAAAGGTTAACAATATTGTATTCTGTACAAGCTAATATTTCTTCTAATAAAATCCGTTTTTCCACCTGCCTTAGAAACAGTTCTATGGTAGGTACATACATATGCTACAATACTACACTATACATATGCTACAATACTACACTACGTACTTAGGTATATATACCTAAGTATTTATAAACGTCTTTAAATGGCCAACCTTGTAAGAGAAACTCTTGGATAAATTTTATGAACTATTATTTAATTTTTCGTGTAAAGGTCAGAACGCACTAGGCGCGTCACTGCACGTCAGCGGAGCGACGCGACAAAATATATTGTATGAGATAAAGTGTCGCGTCGCGTAGTTCCGTTGCCGCGTAGTGCGGTTTATCTCATACAATTTCATGCAAAGTATATTATTATTATTATTAAAAAAAAAACGTTGCCCCACACTAGAAATTTCTTCCTGTATCGTGGGTGCGTTTACAAACATACAAACTCACATACACAGACAACCAGAGCCGGAACAACTATCTGTAGGTAATACAAATATTTGTTCCGTGCGGGAATCGAACCCGCGACACGCATTGCAGCAGTCAATCGCTCAACCACTGCGCCAACCGTGCGCCGAAATATAAAAAAAAATTTGGTCATGTCGCGTCGCGTCGCTCCGCTGACGAGTAGTGCGGTTTGACCTTAAGTGTGTTGAGAAACGTCGTTTGATATACGTGGGTATTTGTCATTGCAGTTTCTCGGCTATATAACGGCCTCGCCTTCCTTTCGGGCGCCAATTCTGCCTCGACTGCGATGACAAAGCGTTTGGGCGCATTATATCCAACTCGCAAAATGTCCAACTGTCTAATTCGCAATTGGTCCAGTTCGCAGTTGGTCCAATTCGCAAATGGTCCAGATTGCAATTAGTCTAATTCGCAATTGGTCCAGTTCGCAATTCCTTGATTACGAGAGGTGTTTTTAGACGACCCCCACGTGAGGTAGTGTGAGATTTGGCTCGAAGTAAAAAATCATATAATTAATGATCATCACTTACATTAAACAAATCACATATCTCTATAAATAATTAAGGCTGATAAATTATAATTAAGAAAAAAAAAATCACATAAAAATTACCACTTTTCAGTGTCCACTTTTCAAATTTCTAGATAGGTACTAACCTATCTAGAAATGTAGTTGTATTTTAACCTCAACGCTTAAACAATGTAAGACAAAGAAATGATTATACTACTAAACTCCGCAAACGACATTTTTTTAATGCCTTGAACTGTCCTACAGCGATGCGGTTCTAAAGCTCAATAATCTCTGTGTATGAAAGAGATGTAGGAAAATTAAAATACCTTACAAGCGTATCTATACCTAATCAAAGACTACAATTTGAATTGGTCAATTTGCGTACTGGACCATTTGCTAATTGGACAATTAACGATTTGGACATTTTGAACCCACTGGATATTTTGCGAATATGTCCAGTGGGCTCAAAATGTCAAATATATTCGTCATACCTTGTATGACGAATAATACTACTGATTAATACTTAGTAGAAGCCTCTTTCTAAGGGTTTCCCTAAACATGCACCTGTACGTAAAAGATTACCTATTGTAAAAAGTTTAGGAACTAGAAACTTTTTATAATATTTTTAAAAAGGTCTTTCTTGTCACATTCATTAACAATTTAAAAAAATGGCATAAAGCATTGCCTATGATCGATTAAAATACCGTACCTATATCTAATCTTCACCGAAATGTGACTAAACCTTGGGTCAAATTTCGTTACAGATTTTCAGGCACTCAATAAATAGAAGAGTGACAATGACCTCAAAGTAGTTTTAAATGCTTTCACGGACCATTTGCATTTCAAAACAATACAAATAGGTCGCTCAATCCGGGCTCATCTTTAATTTTTGTTAAAGAAGATAACATGTACCTAAAACGTTTCAGACTGTGTTTATTCAAGTCGTCATCTTCACGAGATTCATCTTGATTGTATCGTGCAGTTTCAAGGCGAGGAGAGGAGTACAGCGGAGGGCGAGGCCGCGGAGGGAGGCGACTCGGCTGACACTCTCTCCGATCTGCGAGACGACGATGAGGACTCGGTGAGTGCACTACTGCGCTTGCCTCACCCCCCCGCCCCCTTACCCTCACCGCTCCCGCGCCACCAGCCTAAATAAATAGGACACTAGGGCACTAGGCGGCCTGAGCTAGATAGTGCCTAGTTTAGCTAAAGTAGCAGGTTAAATAATCTCACTCGAATCGATTGCTCGTTATGTTCGAACATATTTTGATTATTAATTATTAAGTACGCCGATCGTAAGCTCTCATATTGATTTTTCGCTTGTCAATTACATAGACATGCTTCGTACATTATTCGTAGGTTCTGTCGCCACAAGACGAGAGCAACGACAACGAAGAACAGAAAATACTTAGCATGTTGCAAGAAGAGCTGGTGAATAGAGACGACGTCAAGTAAGTTCACAGGAATTGCACAATATTATTGTTATGTATATCTTGTATTTGTTACGTGGACATTCTGTGTATTATTTTATAAAATAAAAGAAAACAAACTCAAAAGAAGCCACACTACTCCATTGTAAATCCTAATACTTACCTACATTGTAAAACATTACAGAAATATTAGTAAATATGTTTGAAGGATGCCCTTGCCAATGCCACCAATGTGGAGCAATGTTTGAAAAAAAATAAACTAACTAAAAACTAAACTAAAACCAATGATAAACAAAACCAAATTAAATGTGCAGCTAAACATGCAGTTTTCAGTATTGTGTGTATTTTAATTTGATTTTTTCAGTTGATTTTTCACTTCTGATTCGTTTATAATTATTGGTTACCCCTGAAATTATTCTTCAAACAAACGACGAAGCGATATTTCTTTTTTGGTTTTATCTTTAGCAGTATCAGTCAGTAATGTGTACGTTTTGAATTGATTTACGTCTTCTTTGTGAAATAGCGTATCAAAATGTTTGTTTCTTTTTACACATACGCTGGAATGTGAAGGGCAAAACCATCTCGAGTAGGTATCTAAGATTTGATAGGATCTTTCAACTATGTTCACCACTAGCATGTCCGTTTTCTATTTGCTCATTGAACCGAACTGAATGATTGTAAATTGTATCAATTCTTGTTATCATAAAACTCAGATGAATCCTTATGTTGAAAAAACCGAAGCCATATTATGTTGCAATACAGTTCCCAATTTTGGTTTGGAAAATATGTTTAATCGTCCTACGTTCTAATCAGATTAAGACATTGTTAATGATGATAAAACAAACAAAAACAAACAGGCACTTAGAGACTATGTTTATGTCAATACAGAGAAAATATATAATTTAATACTTCAAATAATACGTTTGATAAGGATAAAACAAACTATCCAGGAATGACTCAAGTCCACCTACAAATTCCCTTTTTCTAACGTTTTAGAATTGTAGGCGAGTGAAGATCGATCTGCTCGGACACAGCGTAGTATCGCAAATAGTTACAAAATGCTATTTTAGGCGCTAGTAATGGATCCGTGTCAATAAACACATTTACCATTCCAGTTCTTGGTATATACAGCACATAGTTTTCTTTAATATTTGGTGAAGTTTTATGGGCTTATTAAACTGGTGCTTGTTTATTAAAAAGATTTTTCATTTTCGAGAAATTTTTAAATGGTTGAATTTTATGAAACAGAGAACCAGCAGTAGCTGTGACTGTGTTATTTTAACCCGAATTCTTTTTTAAATAAATTTTGATTGTATTTAACCATAAAATACTACTAGGGAACTAGCAGACGGGACAACGTTATGCCTGACGTTCAAAGCGTCGGGTGCCGAGGAGGACTACGCGCGGCGCAGCGACTCTTTGTTCTTGGCCGTGGTGGCGACGCCGCTGATGCTGATGCCCGCTGTGTTTGCGCTGGCCTGGTTCGCCGTGCCAACCACTTGGTCACTGCACGCCGTCTACCTCGCGGTCGTGCTGGAGACCGGCCTATTCAATGTGGTTTACTACACGTGCTACCGATATTCACAGTATAAGGTTAGCTTCTTCTGTCGATTATCTATGTATTATCTATGTAGGTTTCCGGCATGGTATGTAATACGTCCACGGATAAAGGATCTTCACTATCGATTGTATTCAGTTGGATGGTACGCAATATACCACTAGACTAAAGGACGTGAGCATAACTTCATGGATATACAAATTTCGAAGAGGTCATCCTCATACCTCAAGCTTTTCTAAAGAAAACACTGATAAATATGTAACATTAAGTAGGTATTGCTTAGTTCAGTATACCTACTGAATTAAGAGCAATACCTACTTAATTAATTGTGAGCATCGCAAATGGTCAAATAAGATGAAGAGTTAATTATTTGACGGATTTTTTGACTAAAAAGTCATGAATACAAGCGTTTCACCGAAATTTGAAACCATTGGTTTGCATATTTAACCATTGGTTGAGTTAATTACAGATAAACATATAAAAACCTTTGTACCTATTTTCTGTTCCTTCTTTTTGTCTATGTATTATGTGTGTGTACATTAATGGTTAAATAAATAAATAAATAAAAACTGGGCCTTAGATGACGGTCCTGTCCGGTAAAATTATTATCTGCTAAACGACTCTAAAAACTTAATTTATCATATCATGCTTGTCTGTTGTATAACAATGTAAATAACTATCCTAATGATAGTTAATTATTTGCCTTAATTTAACTATTTGTTAATCTTTCAGAAAAAAACCGTCAATCCTTACTGGAAGATGACATGCGGAACGTTCAACACCGCGATGTTCGTGGCTGCGAACATTGCGCCACTGGTAAGTGCCCGCAGACGCGGTAATACCGCGACTATCCAAGCTATCTTCACTATTATATCGCCGCCACTCTCACTATCATACTTGTTATTTCTATTTCCGTTGCAAAGAGATTCTGCCACGATTACTATCACTATCGCTACAACTGTCACTATCACCGCACACGTCAGAAATCATTGAACTTATAAACATGTAATTTTTTTATAACATATTATATACATGCTTTCTTAAGATTTCAATTAGATACAGACCTACATAAGAGAAACTTTGTCGGAGACCCAATCAATCCTGTTATATTGTTATATGATTTAACAATGGACGTGTGTGTTTGTGTGCAGATAGTTTGCGGGAATTTCGAGACAATGCTTCTGGAGGACGGGCTGCGAGACGACGCGCCGGCACACAGCGGCGCGCGCCGCTGCATACATCCTTCTTACTACTATCACGTGAAGTACCTTTTCTACTTTCACATTTGGATACCGATGACAAACTAACAATGAATACAACGATTTGACACATCATCTATTAGTTATGCAGCTGCTAAAAAATATCAGAAACATGCTAAAATAAGCACTATACACCTGACTAGACTCTTCTTATATAATTAATTGCATATGCTGTCGCAACATTTTGCTAAAGTTTTTAGGCATTCGAATTCACACTAACATTTAAAAGTCCACAAACAAAATGCATTTTGCATGGCATAATAATACTTCACTATGATGTAAAGGCTAATTTTAGTATGCAGTTGATGTGGAGTTTAGTTCTAGCAATGCTTTAATTATAAACGCTGCAGACGCATAGGTATTATATAAAACTATGTACACACCTACCAAAAAGATTAGATATATGTTTTCAGTGTGGTATATTGAGGTTGTATAACTTAGGTGACCTTTCAAACGTCCTAGCTTTCTCACATGGTCGTAAACAGTGTCTAACTGTTACTTACACCTACCAACGTTCTTTTGTTGAAGATAAACGAATGCAACCAAACTACTGCGTCAAACTTGTTACAGGTTTCTCATCGTTGTCGCTTTACAAACATCATAGTAACCTATTTCCCCCGTTCGAATTTTTTAACCTCGCATCGTGGGAAGACAAACACCTGATGTGTACATCGCAACTTTTTCGTCGGCAGTTCAACATGATAAATCACATAACTCATTATGAATGCAATGGAACAACAACTAGAAAGCACAATTTGAGAAAGATCTATCACTTATACCACGTTGAAAGTTTCTTGGAAGTATCTAGTAGTTCTTAGTAGTATAGTTTCATAAAATAATACCTACTTATCTGCTATTTATAACTACTTTCTTGATAATTTAATTAATTAACGGTATGTACATATGCCCGAAGAAAAACCGTGCCTAATTTTTACTAATTAGGATAATTTTCCTCACAAACAAGTGCCATCTCGACTTGATTACCTACTCGTAATGTGGTCGGGTCAATGTCAGCGGTCAATGAAGTAACACTACGCATTCACTTTCCATTGTTATTATAATAAACAAAAGAAATGTCTTTGTACTGTCATCTAGGTTTGTAGATGTTATGAGTAACCAAAAATTGATTCGGTATTTTAAAGTTACCCTTAAACATTTAGCTTTATTCAGAGTAAAAGCCCAGAGCCCCCATAAGTTACGTGATTAACAAATGTGTCGAATCGAGACTCCTTTGAGCGTTTTTAATTATTCCTCATAGTTTCGGACTTGGCTTTCCCACTTGAAAAATCCGTGCATGGCTTATTTTCCTCTATTCATACATTGTTGAATTCATACATGCGCCGCAAGTTTGAAGAAGCATCAGAATGATGATGGGTGACTACGTCAATTACGTTCAAAACCCTTTGTTCCTTAGTGAACAGTAACATGAGTGGTACGTGTGGACAGGTGGGCGCGTACGTGGCGTGTGGCGCGCTGTGGGTGTCGCCGATGGGAGTGTGCGCGCGCGCCTTGCTGCTGGCGCTGCTGGCGGTTGCGCACGCGCTGCCCGCCGCGCTGCACCCCGCGCTGCTTCTGTCGCGGCCCAGCCTCGACCGCGATCCCTATCGCGTGCGCTATAACGCCACCACCGACTACGACGAAGATCTGCTGGCCCTACTGTGAGATTCTTCTTTTTAACAATAGGAATCATTTATTCGACACAGACATAACACAACAGCAACAATCAAAAAGTATCTATGTAAAAGAGAAGAATGGTATAAAAAAGTGCCTACAACCAAAAATTGGTTTGACCATACCGAAAGAGTTACCAAGTCTGAACTTGTACCGGGTCAATGTCTTAATTTGATTGGCCCAATACTTGTACACTTCCTCGGCATCGTTGTGAGCAGCTCATAGCTCGTTTCGGCTGCAGATTTGGTCAGTGGGTCGTCTTAGAGGCGGAGTTTTAGGAGTTGGAGTATACGCTTAGGGGCACTATGAGCAGCAAAGAAAACCAAGAAAAATCTTTCGGTTCAGAGACTTCCAAGTAGACCACCGTGGTCTCTTTCTCTCGTTTTGATCCAAAGTGACTGATTGTGACTGGGATAGGGAAATTCGCCTACCACAGCTTGCCACGGACTTGTGCCTTATAGGAACGGCTCCTATCGTTAATCTTAATAAACGACAGAATTAATTGGGTCACACATTACAATGTGAGAAGTATCCTATATAGAGCCTCCCAACAGTATATTTTTATGTGGCAAAAGTGTGAATGATTTTTCTTTAATTTACAGGGCCCGCATTCATGGTGGACGCAACATAATAATGCTGTTCTTTATTGTGCTGGCGCTCATAATTTTCAACAGATACGTGCGTGTAATGACCATATATTTTTTACAATCATTTAAGTACTTTAGAAAACAAAGCAAGTCCAGGGATATGGTGCCAGATACTTCGAAAAAATAAGCACGTCGAGTGTTCTTGGACTTGGACTCATCAGGCATCAGTTTCACATTATCCTTGTATCCAGCATTAGGAGAGTTATAAGTAATTTATTGTGGCATAGGATACTTATTGTGTTGTCCATGTCGTAGCCAGTGGGCTTAGTGTGAGTTTTTACTCACGCTCATATGCGTTAGCGTAAACATCATTTGATCGAGTACGTTAAAAATCTCGGAATAAGCGCACAGTGTGCTTATTTTTTATTTTTTTTAACTTGTGATTACGTAAACGATCTCTTATGTCAAAATGTATACAAAAAGGAGGTTTCTCCTTACCGTCCCCAGACGGCGCTTATCCAGTTTCAATACAAATTGACGTTTATGTTAACGCAATTGAGCGTAAGTAAAAACTGAATTGGGCATTTCATGAAGTGACAGGCCTTTTCATGAAATATCACGCTGTTAGTTGGCGATATCATTGAATGGCGTAATTGCACGAAAGGGCTGGGCTAATTCCTCGATATCCGCTCGCAGATGGAGTCGCTGTCGCGGGCGCGGCACTCGCGCGGGGAGCGCATGCGCGCGCAGGCGGAGCAGGCGGGCGACCTGCGGCGCCGCAACCAGGCGCTCATCCACAACGTGCTGCCGCCGCACGTGGCGCGCCACTTCATGGGCGCGCGCCACCACCACCGCGACCTCTACAGCCAGAGCTACGCCGAGGTCGGCGTGCTGTTCGCCTCCATGCCCAACTTTTCAGGTAGAACTTAACTTTATGTTCCTACTTGGTGTAAAACTCTAGTCAAGTACCAGAAACCAAAACCACTCGGAAAATTTCTATCTAGACCGATAGGTTGAAAATAATAGAAATAAAACGTTTATTCGACACACACAATACCTACAACAGCAACAATCACAAAGTAACAGAGGAGAATAGGAAAAAGATCAATTTAAAAGTTAATTCCACATCACAGCATCATTCTCGGCGAGCGTACCGAAACCGAAAGGGTTACCAAATCAGAATTTGCTGGGCGTCAAACAATCTGCAATGATTTTCTGTTAACCCCGCAGTGGCTCACGGACATTTGTAAATGTAACCGCCATCCAAAACAAAACACTACAAAGTGAAAAATAACTTTAATTTCCGAAGTCGGTTTGGTACGAAGTTATTTTTCACATTGTAGTCTTTTCTTTTGGAAGTCGGTTTGTTTTTTTTTGTTAAAATGGTTTTTATTTATCTCTTTTGGTTTTGGTAGGTACCTACCTCCAAATACCATGAAAATCATTTATAGTCAAAGTAAATCTCATGACGATTCCAATAAGCCCAAACTCGATTCGGAGTTCCAGTGCCTGCCTTCCGGCTTCATCATCAGATCAGTTCGATGTTACCATTTTCATCAGTACCATTTATTTATAAATAAGTATTTGCTTCATCATGTCGGTTAGCTATGCGATATATACCTTATGCCCGTGACATACTTAGGCATTAAGGAGTTCCAGTGACCATCTGTGGTCTTCTTCATCAGTTCCACTTCACCAAATGATACTTTCTGAGAGTAAATGATTGCATTGTTGATAAAAATACCAAAATCACTATATGTATACCTATAATATTTGAGGCTTTCCCTCGATTTCTCTGGGTTTCCATCATCAGATCCTGGTTTTCTTCTCATGGTACCACCTTTGGGATATCTCCTTTCTAACAATAAAATAATCATCAAAATCGGTTCCTAAACGACGAAGTAATCCGCGAACACACATTAAAAAAAGTATACATATACCTACGGTCGATTTGAGAAACCTCCTCCTATTTTGAAGTCAGTTAAAATAGATAATTATCTAACTGGATTTAATTAAGAAAACTTGATATTATGATCTGTTATTGTCGACATGTACCGTAGCGATCGAGCAAATTATGATGAATGCTGATGATCAATACGTTATTAATGTGTAAATCCATTTCTTAGAATAATGTGTTACCAAATTGTATGTTTCTTCGTAACTGTGTTGAAAAACGACGTTTGATACAACGACGTGAACATTCAATGCACTGTCGGCTTCATTATGCCGACACCTTCGGCTCGGGTATCAATACCGCCACCGCTGCAATGACATACTTTTCCCACTTGCACAGTTGCATCAAAATATAAGCAGTGGTATCTATAGTTACACGCTGGTACCTATCTATTATTATTCTAATTTGATTGTTTGTCTCATGCACGTGACAGCGTTTGCTTAAAAATAAATTAAAATATGTTTTAATATATTGTCACTACCTTAACAGTTATGTTAATTGAGCAGTCTTAAAGGTCATGTATCGAATACACGCATCTTCAAACACATTACTATGAAAATGTAGCTTTCGTTGTTCGCCTTGAACGTTTTTGTCTCTAGCGACATATTAATTAACCCGTTTAATAATTTATATTATTTTTATTGTTTTATGTTAATGCATATTAAATATTACATCTAGCATTTGGTAAGATGATAAAGTGTTAATGACTGTTGCTTTAATCAAAATGTTTAAATGAAAATCTTTAATCATAAAATACTAAACATAATTATGGTTTGTTACAGAGTTCTACTCGGAAGAAACCGTCAATAACCAAGGCCTAGAATGTTTGCGGTTTCTCAACGAAGTTATATCAGACTTCGATTTGGTAGGTAATTGTTAGCTTTACATTTTACCTAACATACATAAAAGTTACGTATGTCGCGTCTACTGACATAATACGTCCATCACAACACTTTTTTAATTTTCTATGGTCATAATATTATGTATATTATTTATAACTTTTAATACGTTGCTTCACATGTAGCTGTTACGACGTTATTGGGAATTAGGATCTCTGACCTGGCGTCAGAGGTCATGTATAAACGAAGAATTCATATTGTCCTCTATAGCCTGGAGGGACTTGCTTATTCTGTGAAGACTATTAATTTTCCTATTATTTTCCAAGACATGGACAAGTTTTAAAACGAATACCTACATGTTTTGAAAAGTTTCACTAACACTACGATTATTATTAATGAATGGGATGTAATTACAAGATGAGATTAGTTGTTCCGGGTACAATATAAATACGCACGGTCATGAAGGAAACTGCTTTCTACTATACAAGTTGTTAAAGGCGATTGAAGGGCAAAACTAGTCGGCTATCGATAGGTTGGACCACATACATTGAATTTATTCACATAGGAACTGATCAGGATCAGGATGTATCATAAACATTCGTACCACAAATTCAATTGAATGATTGAGAATTTCTATCTTCCCCAATGTGCATCGATGGCAATTATAATACTTATATGTTTTGCCTAATATTCAACTACGGCAACGCCATTCGCTGACGCATCCATAAGGTGCTCACATGTACATGTTACAGGGCATGCGGTCTAGGACGCAAGGTGGGCCATGGCCTGCGGAGAGACGCCGCACAGACATTATACATCGGTACCCTTCGAGAATTTCTATGAAAAAATTAAAAGTGATGTTTTCACAAGAGTGAAAATCCTTTTCACTCTTGTGAAAAAAGGCGGAAACCCTTTACTATAGGGTGCACATTTGCGTTCCTTTAACAACCCCTTCGCGCTTTGTTACGGTATGACCTACGGCGCGGCGCGGGCGTAGCCGTGGTTTGGGATTTTTCTGTTAATCAGTTTAAAATAATTTGAATAACAGTTTTTTTTCCCAAACAGCTTGTATGAAATTTTTTGCCGACTTGCCTTATTATTGGATACTATTGACATTTATGATTTAATCGGTCTGTTATTAAAAATAACATGTTGCAAAAACAATTTGAATTGATATATCATTTTGCAAAAAGTAAGCTGTGCACATTATTATTTTATTACAGTTGCTGGAAGATTCCAAGTTCAGTAAGGACATAATCAAGATAAAAACAATCAGCTCCACATACATGGCTGCGTCAGGCCTAAATCCTACGCGACAAATGCAGGTGCGTAATTTAGTAGATATGCATATGATGATATACATAAATGATGTTAGGAAAGTGTCAATTCAAACGTCGAACAAGCGTCACTCGACTGTTAATAAGTAAATTGTGAATATGAATTATCATATTGCAACAAGCTTTTACAAGCGCCAACTGATTAGCCCATTGACCTTCTCATTGTAAGCTAGCCTTCCTTCCTTCCGTGAGTTACATGTTCAATCGATTTACATAACTACCTATATGTCATGTCCGTGATAATGATTCAGTTTTGTACTGCTTGACAGTTGTGCAAACTATCTTCGACCTGCACTCGGCTGTCATTACCTAGGTCTACGAGGCTCAAGAGCAAACAGTGGATGTGCACTCTACTGGACCTCTTGCCCTTGAGTGATGCCGAAATCGCTTAAAGGTGTATCAGTGTTCATTTGAAAAAGTCACGGAAATTAAGACGGAAGTTGTGCAGATTCAAACACTACGTCAATGTATCTATTTCATACGACTGTATACCAAAATGGCAGTTTTGTCAATCAAGTAGATAGCAGTTAACATTCGAGTTCTTTCACTTTACCTATACTCCGTGGTGAATGGCGCAGCCGTCAGACGGGGTGCTGGTGCGGTGGGCGCATCTGGCGTGCCTGGTGGAATTCGCGCTGGAGCTGCAGCGCGTGCTGGCTGCCATCAACGAGCAGTCCTTCAACCACTTCGTGCTGCGCATGGGTGTCAACCATGGGCCCATCACCGCCGGCGTCATCGGCGCGCGTAAGCCGCACTACGACATATGGGGCAACACCGTCAACGTTGCCTCGCGGATGGAAAGCACTGGCAAAGCTGGATGTATTCAGGTATATCTACTAAGAAAAAAGACACAAGGTCAAAAAATAATAAGACATTCAATTGATACCGACGACGACAAGACGAAATTCACTTTCTATTTACTAAAGTAAAAATGAGTCCTCTTGTCTTAAATACTGCTGTTATGAAGTGACTTTCCCCAAAATATCCACGATAACGTCTTCAGAAGACTTCTTAACATGTAAATAATTCTGTCTGTCTCAGGTTACGGAGGAGACTTGCGAGATTCTGCAAAGTTTCGGCTACTACTTCGAGCAGCGCGGTCTGGTCGCGGTCAAGGGCAAGGGCCAGCTCATGACCTACTACCTGCAGGGCAAGCGAGGCACGCCCTCCGGGCCCGCCGACAAACACACCGTTAGTAACACTTAATGTGTACCTAGAACACATTTTATCTAATAATCTACCAAATACTTATGCTAATAGCAAAATGCAGTGGCTAATACGAATGAGTTGCACTTGAACTAAATAAGCGACCTCCGATGATTTTCATTATAATATTTATAACCGTTTAGTTTAGCTGTAATGATTATAATTTTATTAATATTATTAAAAAAATGCCTGAAGTCGCTGAGGAATTCGAGTGTTTATGCACAAACATCTGTTAACATAACGGTCAGTCAATTATAATAACGTAACCGGCGGTAATTATGACACAGTTATACGAGTTATGCCTTCATGATGGATTGTTGGAGGCATGGTGTTGCCACATGGGGGGAAGGGTTGGGGGGGGGGAGCTGCAGTGCGCACAGCGCGGCGCGGTGGACAGTCTACCCGGACAGGGCGATGTGCTATTCGTCGCACTGGACTGGCAGGCTGCCCATCTCGTACGCGACATCATCTGTGCCGAATATCAGTTGCTGAACCGAAGAACTACTTCTGATGACGCTTGTTACACGTGCCCGGAGCCTGACTGCTGGGCACGAACACACGACCCTAAGCACGAAGTCCGTAGTTAAGGCCTTCGTTACGGGCTTTTCCTACTCCGTATCACCTACGGACGGATGATTCCTTCGGGGTCCAAACTAAGAATGAATGACAAAACAATTTGACAGTTGTCGCTAATCCCGATGTGTTTTTACCAGTCCGAAAAATTGAATTTGACACTTGTTTTAAAGGATCTACGAATACGGATAACTTTCGGATCGGCCCGTTACTTCGTTGACGGAATTAGGGAGTAGGCTCCCAGTATTGATAAAATTTTCGACATTCAGTCTGGCGAAACCGCTGGTTAAAGCTATTACAGAATAAAGCGGCTAGCTTAGTATTACTGTGCATTTATCGAAGACTCAGTTCTGTGTAATGGTCGAAAGGTCAAATTCTGGGAAGTAATATGACGTACAGCATACTAAATAAGTGTTAATTCTTGAAAAACTGATTCGTATTTATCATGTATTCACACGCATAATCACATGTTTTTCACTCCTCTTGCTCGACATTGTCAAATTATATGTCATGCAAACCTAATCTAAAGTTTTATTGTACTGCGGGTTTGGGGTCTAGCACTCGCTATGGATGTAAAGTAGAGAAATCGGAAGTACAACAGAGAGCCATTTCCTGGAAGAAACATTGATTAGGCAATTCGTTTTTATATTTTTGGGAATAGCCCGCCACATTATTTCCAAGCTATGAAACTCCTGAAAGCCAGAATCAACAGTGGCGATCATCAGAAAGGCGCCTCAGTAAATGAAGCTCGACGAGTCCTGGAGACAATCAACAAACGGTCCTGGTTCTCGCCAGTGAAATTAATCAGAAGAGAACAGTGGAAGAGTAAGAAATAATAGATTATGCACCAAGGGGATAAAGCTGTGTCTGTTAAAGCGGTCACGGGCGGCATATTGAACCCTGAGCGTAACGAGGGACGCTAGAGTTAACTCCCTCGCTTCGTTCTGGAGTTATGTAGAGTCCTGAGTGAAGCGAGGGAATCAAGCTGCCCAAGACGAAGACAGACACACCTTCTGCGAGACAATTAAAAGCCAGGGCGCCATAAATTAGTATTTATTTTGTAATTGATATATTATTATTTATTGATATTGTATGTTGGTGTAATTAGAGGTCTCTCTGTCACGTAAATATAGAAATAATATTGCTATGTTGATATCATATCATATAAATGAAGTGATAGTAAATCTATTAAATTTTATATTAATTGACGATCCTGTGTTGCCTAGTTAAATCTTAAGTTGCTAGTTGTACTAGGCATTTAGAGCTCTTTGTCCATAAGAAGTTACCCCTGCAAATAATCAGTTATTATTAGTAGCTAGACAAGCTGTCGCGGCGAACTTCGTACCACCTCAAACAAATTTATGGGAAAATGGTGTAATTAACCCAACTCTGTTTTGAATTTCAGAATAATCGACAACGCCATCGACTGTCATTACCGGGACCAGTATACAACGCTATGTTCATTTTGGTCCGTGTTTTGTTTATGTCAGATGTCAGACATGGTGCTGTGTTCGTAAAACGTATAGGAAAATTAATTGTCTTCATACTGTTGTTTTTCGTTAATATTTCCGAACTATTCATGGTTATTCTGTTATTCGGGGCGGAGATAAATCCAACAAATCAAATGTCATGAAAATCGATTCAGCTGTTCTCGAGTTATAAATGGTTTAACTAACGACTTTGTTTTATATATTACTAAAGATATTAAAGTCTGGCAATCCATTTAGTGGTACAAAGCTCAGGGGAGAGCAATACTCTTTAAAATTATTAAAACAGAACATTCAGTGTTGGTCTTCCACGTTATTAGAAATTGAACTATTTTTTGAAAAAAACAAATTTGGTATTATTTGTCTAACAGAACATTGGTTAAAAGATCTCCTTAAGGCCCATTAATTATGAAAATATTATGAAGTTAGCCATTTCAGCTGACAACGTATGATACATGGCGGATCATTAATTCTTATTAAAAGCTCTATTAAATCTAAAGAAAGAAAATATATTATTAGACTATCGGTTGAACACACCATTGAATTGTCCTGTGTTGAGCTTGATAAGCATTTTGATGTTGTAGTATGCGTCTACAGTCCTCCAAGTTACCAGAACCTATCTGTGTTTGACTCTGTAATGGAAGATGTGTTAAGGAAGTACTACTAGTAGTAAATGAAAAGTCATATGTGGTGATTTTAACATTAACTCTAACAGTATCAGGATATTGGGTCTTTTTAAATCATTTAATCTGGAAAAGGTTTTTATGAAGTCAAATAGAGTAACAGCTTATTTTGCGACTTGTATAGATAATGTTAATTGTAATTATGAGTACTTAGATAAAGAAATTGTAACTAAGTTACCATCTGATCACAGTGGACAAACAATAACGTTTAGCGCCTAGGTACATCTATATTAATAAAAAGAAAAGTCCTGACTGACTGACTCATCAACGCCCAGCCCAAATCCTTAGACCTAGAAAGCTGAAATTTTGCACAGAGGTTCCCTTTATAATGTAGACAAGGAATAAGGAAGGCTTTTTCGAAATTCAACCCCTAAGGGAGTTAAATAGGGGATGAAAGTTTGTATGAAACACTGTCATTTTTAATTTGAAATGAATAAAATTTGGCATTTAGCCTCTAAATAAAAATAAAAAATACTTCTTTAAAGATTTTTTGAATTTTATCTCTTAAACTTAAAATGGTAAAACAGGGTGTTCAAGTTTGTAAGAAAAATAAATTGTTTATCATCAATATTACTTGGAACTATAGCGGATGTATCCGAACGTCTCCCTGGTCGCAAAGGTAGAGGTAGGCCGCCTGAGTGATACTCGCCGTAATGCGTATCCGAACGCACCTTCGCTCATGCGTCTCGCGCCAACCAATATTAGCCGAGACGGCGCGATTACCAGCCACTGATTGGCTGTTTGTTTAGTATTGTTAAGTTGCTAGATTGGTGTTGGTTTGAAGGTCGCCACAATAATTATAATAAGGGTGGCGACATTGAAATGGTACTTCGGTCTCTGTTCTGAAAAGTGACATGATTGTAATTCAAAGTTTTATAAAAAAGTTCAAGTTTATGCCCATTACAAAACCCTTTCATTTAAACTGACTCACCCCGACTACAAAACTTAGTATTTCTGCTCTTCAATACAATTAAAGAAACACATGTTTAAGGTTTTTTTGAAATTCATCCCTGAAAGGGGTGTTAAAGTTTATAAGAAAAATACATTGTTTATCAACAAAATTACTTGAAACTTAGTATGTCTGCTCTTCAATACAATTAAAGAACGGTCAGCGTGTATACTGCACTTCAAATAACCTGTCACAGAAAATAAACAGCTCACCTCAAACAACGCTACTAGCTTTTTTTGAAATCTGCAAAACGGACAATTTTGCTAAGACGCTGCTGTACTTTGAAGTTCCATCTTACTTTGTCTGGAAAAACAAAAAAAAAACCAGGAGGAAAAGGGGGAAAGTTGTAGAGGGCTGGCCCAGAGTAAAGAAAGAGCGCGGTCTAGGTACTACACGATTCATCCAAACAACACCACCTGCGCCTGCTACGTCTTCATGAGGTTGAAGGTCCGACATCTTTTGAGGACCTGAAGATTTTGATTGGCATCCTCCATCCAACATTTCAGTCTGCGTGCAAGGCCCTTGGATTACTGGAAGACGACACACATTGGGACACTACTTTAGAGGAAGCTGCATTGTGCGATTCTCCCTTGAAGCTATGAGAGCTATTTACAGTAATGTTAGTTTTCTGTCAACTCAGAGAGTTCTCAGAGAGATCCTATATCCTTTGGGAGAAATACAAAGACAGTCTCTCTGACGACATCAAACGGCAACTAGAGAGAGAGTTGCAAGATAGTGCGCAGCTGCTTCTAGACGAAGTGTACAACAGATGCTTGATATTGATAGAAGATGCAGTGTTAGATCAAGCAAGACAAAACTTGGCACATTACGGATTACCTCAGCCAAAAAGATCTGCAGCAACTTTGGGTAATCGAGAATATCTGAGAGAGATCAATTATGATACCTGCGGTGTCGTGTAGTGAGAACTTACTGACAGATGAACAGCTGCATGTTTATCAACAAATCCTTGGCAATATTGAGAAAAGAATTGGTAAAATCATTTTCTTGGATGCTCCTGGTGGCACTGGCAAAACCAAAAGGCTGCAGTACCCGCTTAAGGTATGTTTCGCAATGACGATAAATAAGTCTCAGGGTCAGTCACTGAAAACAGCGGGCATTGATCTTAGAGGGGACTGCTTCTCGCACGGCCTGTTTTACGTGGCCTGTTCGAGAGTGAGCTCATCTAGCAGCCTGGTTGTGTTAGCACCTGACGGCAGAACCTCTAATGTAGTATATAAAGAGGTACTTTAAGTATAAATTTTAAAAATAAATGGTCTTAACCCCCTGTGAATAACAATGTAAGTCTAAGCGTTATTTGAATTAATTAGGTAACTATTTACCTTGATATATTTTTTTACGCAGTATTTAAATTTCCGTTTTACAGTTGCCTTCAAATTTGGCATTTAAGTAGTTAATTTTTCGTTCCATTATGTATTCTGTTACAATTGCTAGAATTAAGGATTTGTTATACTCCATCAATCATATATCAATCCGCGAGCCGTACCTCGGATTCTATAATAAGCAGACACTGATATTGTTCACCTGGATTAACACATAGGGTACACTTTAAATCACTGTAGTACGTCCCCGTAAGATATTTTCCGACATCCACGCGGGCGAAGCCGCGGGCAAAAGAAAGTACCTTTACAAAAAAAAACAAATCAAAGTTAGACCAATTAGGCTAAGTGCTCCAGTGAATGAACATTTAAGGGATCATCAAACTTCAAAACATTCTTACAGTATGTTGCCTTTATAGGACACGGTGCTAAGCTATCTTTAAGTAATAAGATTATTAAAAAAAAAACTTTTTAACAAAAAAAATCACATGACTTCCAAAGCAAAATACTACAAAGTGAAAAATAACTTTCCTGTCCGATTATTTTGTTAAAAAGTTTTTTATTTTTCTCTTTTTAGTTTTGGTAGGTACCTCAAATTACCTTGAAAATTTATTAATAAGGTACATCTCACGACGATTCTAATAAGTCCAAACACGATGAGAATACATTGTTTTATTTCGTCGTTCCAGTGCCTGCCTTCCGGCTTCATCATCAGATCAGTTTGATGGTACCATTTTCATACGTACCAATTATTTATAAGTAATTGCTTCATCATAGTCGGTTAACTATTTGAGATATCTTATACCCGTGACATACTTATCACTGGGGAGTTTCAGTGACCCTCTGTGGTTTTCTTATTCATTTCCACTTCACC
Source organism: Orthosia incerta (assembly GCA_948252205.1). Lineage (NCBI taxonomy): Eukaryota > Metazoa > Arthropoda > Insecta > Lepidoptera > Noctuidae > Orthosia > Orthosia incerta. The sequence goes on from OX411754.1 coordinate 15,422,413, forward strand.
AAATGATACTTTCTGAGTGCAAATGCTTGCATTTTTGGTGAAAATACCAAAATCCCTATAAGTATGTATGTAAGAGTTCCCTCGATTTCTCCAGGATTCCATCATCAGATCCTGACCTGCTGAATATGGAACCAACTAGGAACAAATGACGAATTTTCAAAGACGCCCTCTTTGAGTAATCGGGTAAAAAAAGAAAAAAAGAATATTCTGACGAATTGAGAACCTCCTCCTTTTTTTGAAGTCGGTTATAAATATTTTTATAACGACATAACCTGTATAATTTCTTAGAATTTAGCAATTAAATGAAAAATACTCTAAAGCCGCAGTGAATGAACGAAACTTTCAGTTAATTAATTAAATAAAACCAGTACATGAGCACGATTTTTGTTAAATAAATACATACAGAAAATTCCTTTATAAAAATGTAATCCAACAATCAGCTAAATAAACAAACATAAATCATCTGTTAATAAAATCGACTGTCAAAGAGCCCAATTTACTGGCATTTGACCCTATAGCAAATCTATGCCTTGTTCAGTTAAGCACAAAAAAGTTCTACATATGAATTATTACTTTTCGAGATGTGAGCCACAATACATTTTTTATTTGTATTGAATTTTAATATTAGTACAAAAATTAATAAAAAAGTATGTTTTCTTGTTCAAATTGATGTTTTCTGGTATGTTTTCATATTTTGACAGCAATATTATCAATTTTGGGTACTTAAAATACGTAAAAACTGAAAGTTAAAGGTATTGAAATATATCCCATAGCAGTGTTTGTCACTGACAGTACTAGAGGAATGAAACAGTTTCGAACTTAATGAAATGTAAGAAATAATATTAGATCTCAATTTTTGGGATCTTTGATATCCAATTTTTTTTTCACACTTCTTTATGGACTTTCCACACATCATTGTTATTATCATAATTAACATAATTCCGGTAACAGTACTCAACGAGAAACTCTTTCGCAGATTGGCCCCCAATTATACTTATTTTCCTAATATTATTTCTCACATTTCAGTATTTTCGAAACTGTCTCATTTTTCATTAGTTCTGCAATGGGGTATATTTCAGTAGATACTGTAAAATTTCTGTTTTTACGTATTTTAAGTACTCAAAATTGATAATATTGCTGTCAGTGCAAGAAAACATACCCGAAAACGACAATTTTAATGTTAAATGGCTCTCTTGAGCATAAAAATCATAATTTAAATAGCCTAAATTACCATGCGCACAGATTTAGTCCAAAAAATAAATGAAAAAGTGATGGGTTTTTAATGGACTCTTCAGGCAACATTACTACTACCATAATGAAGCTAATTCCGGTGAAATTACTTTAGCTAGGATGTTTTCGCAGCAAATGTCTTCATTTCCTGGACTGTAATAGTTAGTTCTCCATTAGAAATGGACCTAAGAGCTCTTTCCAATGTTTCTTGGGTATATCGTAACCTTTCGTATTTATTTTTATCGTATTTATTTCGTATGGAATCCATGCTAATCTAAAGGGACAATAATAGAAAAAGAAATATAATAATAAAATCTCTTAAAAAGATGTAATAGAGCTACAAATGTTGTGTTCATTTGTTGGTCCCATCTTCATGACAAAAGCTAATATTTACATGATGAAAAATGTAAGTTCATTCACTAGATTTTATGAACCAATAAATAAACATACCGGTCCCAATACTGGCCTACAGATCAGAAATATATTTTTCATACTACGCCCAAAACATGACATAATAATAAGTTACATATTTGAATAAAAATATAACTCGTTCATTCACCGGATTACAAACGATTTTTAATTCTAATGCTGGGACGCCTAATAATTTACTTAAAACTGGCTAAAATGGCAATGAATTTTATTTGAGGCGTATAGTATAACTATTATGGGGGCAACGTTTTTTTAAAAAATATATATATACTTTATTCGAATTATTAAATATAATGCATACTTCAATGACAACTACAATGTGATATCAAAAATGTTGCGTCTTACCCGAATCCTAAATTTTTGCCCGAACAAATACACAGTTACACGCGCACAATATAAACGTTTGCCATTTTACAATGAACATAATATAAAAAAGAGAAGCAATAATGAAAAAAGCTACTGCGTTGGGTAAATATATTTTAATTTCTTATTTTTCCTTTTTGTTTACTCACTGGGGTGTGATCATTCACTGGAGCATGTTAAAAATTTAGAAAAATATAATACCTTGAATAGTAAATTATGTATACAAAACTTTAATAATATAAATGACCCAAATGAGTTTTTTAAAGTACTAAACACGCTTTTTAATGACACTTTTTCACTGAAAGCAATAAGTATTTACACCAAGTTCGTGTTTAGCGATTGGGCGATTCAAGCAATCGTAAAATAAGATTTTTTTTCACATATCCAAAAGCAACCATTTAGCTGGCAGGGGGTGGGACACTCGACTCTAACAAAAATTTGCCATTTAAAGCTTAATTTTACGCAAACGGAACCCTGAACCAAAAAATGCTTTTCACAAAACCGTAATATTTTTGAATGGCCTATCCAACGATACCTCATACCATGGGATAGCCGAGAAAAAAAACATCCCCACTTTACGTGTACAGGAGGTAACTACCCTAAAAAAAAAATCGTGTTATTATTTTACCAATTTGTCGGCGTGATTAATTTGTATATCCATGCCAAATTATAGCTTCTAGCTAGTACTAAGAGTCTCTGAGCTAAGCTGCGGCCGGACGGACGGACAAACTGACATGGAGAAACTGACTGGTTGACTACGGAACCCTAAAAACTACCTGCAAAATAATAAATAATGAAACAGATAGAATTTAATTTAGCGAATGCTTATGGCCCCATATACTCAGATGTAGAGGTAGCTCAGGAAATTGCAAACTTTTTTTGTTAATATTCCTCTTAAAACAGCAGCTAAGCAGCTTTAAACTCCTTAACTCCTTACCCGCACTCTCTGCTGCCTTACTTAGAAAGAATGTAAATGCGTGCCCTTCGGCGTTAAAGTTTCAACATACAAACCCCCAAGCTATTTTAAAAGCTTTTAAAGAACTTAAAATGAAATCAACAGAAGATCTTTGGGGACTATCTGTAAAAGTCTATAAATAATTATTGATACTATTGCGCCCAATTGAGCTTTCATATTTTAACACTAGGTCGATCAAGGAGTTTTTCCGGACCACATGAAGCACAGCAACGTAATTCCATTGTTTAAATGCGGGGATAGCAAAGAAGCCAATAAGTATAGGCCAGTGTTAATTCTGCCAGTTCTCAGTAGTCTTCGAAAAGTTAATGCTCAACCAATTGTTGCGTCATTTTAACATTCCATATTTCATGTTCAACGATGGGTGGGACGGTTTCACCAAAGGGTGTTGTACAACTGACGCCGGCGTCACCCTAATAAAGAACAGCTTTAACGCCTGGGAAGAAGCACAAGACGCCATTGGAATCTTTTGCGACCTTTCGAAGACGTTCGATTGCGTTAACCATGAGACACTGTTGTTGAAGCTCGAGCGCTATGGGATTAGACATACTGCCCTTGAGTTACTTAGATCATTTTTGAAAGCCAGACAAGTTAAAGTTCTGGTAAACGGCGTAAACTAACTCAGGTCTGAAATGACAATGGGCGTTCCTCAAGTCTCGATATTGGGTCCATTCCTTTTTTTAGTTTACATTAACGATTTGCCCCAATTACTACAAAATCAACCGACGATGGTGTTTTTTGCTGATGACACATCTTTGATATTTAAAATAGATTGGCAGTCACAAAATCTTGATGATGTGAATAACTTGTCAGGTCTAAAATAGATTCACGGCAAATAATTTGGTACGGAATGAAAAAAAAAACAATTTATTTTTTGCACTGCGGGCTGTGCTGGGGCAGCTGCTGCTGGTGCAGAAAACCTCAAACGTCGCAAATATAACAACCTTATTGGCAGTTATATGTTTGAGCCGTTTGGGGTTGAGACATTAGGTCCATGGGGTCCGAGTGCTCATCGAGTGTTTCGAGATATTAGTAAACGGTTAGTCGACTGTTCGCGTGACCAGAGGTCTGGCCTTTTCTTCAGCCAGAGAATCAGCATTGCCATTCAACGTGGCAATGCTGCCAGCGTTGTGGGTACGTTTCCCATTGACATCGATGTGGATGAATTTTTTGATGCGCAATGAGCCCCTTTTCCTTTCCCCTTTGTATGTAAGTTTGTTTTGTTATTAGGAATAAGATTAGAAATATTCAGTTGTATATATTGTTTAAATTATTTATTCGATTCACATAGCCGAATGTCAGAAGTAGCGAATGCGACATCATATGGAATGGAGAAAAGGTGGACTTTATAAATCAATCAGTTTTCCTAGGAATCACTCTTGATGACAAATTACAATGAGGTCCTCACATAACATCTCTTGCGGGTCAGCTAAGCTCAGCCGCTTAGGCTGTTAGAAAGATAAGACAGTTAACGGATGTAGAAACCGCGCGTTTGGTCTATTTTAGTTACTTTCACAGCATTATGTCATACGGTATTTTGCTTTGGGTTCGGGCGGCTGACATTGAATCCATATTTATATTGCAAAAGAGAGCTGTCAGAGTCATATATAAGTAAGTTACCGATAATCTTTTAGGGAACTATTTAAAAAGATTAATGTTATGACAGTTTCTTGCCAATTCATTTATGAAAACATTATATATGTAAGGAAAAATATACATCTCTTTAGTAAAGTTAGGGCGCACGGTTGGCGCAGTGGTTGAGCAATTGACTGCTGCGCTGCGTGTCGCGGGTTCGATTCCCGCACGGAACAAATATTTGTATGACCTACAGATAGTTGTTCCGGCTCTGGGTGTTTGTGTATGTGAGTTTATATGTTTGTAAACGCACCCACGATACAGGAAGAAATTCCTAGTGTGGGGCAAAGTTTAAAAAAAAAAAAAAAAGTTTGTGATATACACAATTGTAATACTAGAAATAAAGATAAGTTAGATCAACCATCTTATAGATTAGCTAAATTACACACAACTTGCATGGGGTACTGTGTTAAATTCTATAGCAAAATACCTTGTGAAACATTAAAAGTAAATGAGAGAAAATTTTTAAATTTTATTAAAAGCACTCTTTGTAAACAAGGATATTAGAAATTAGATGATTATATTCAAGATAATAATGCTTGCAAACATGTTGGTTCTGTTCCATAGGGCAATCTTTAGTGTAGACAAAATCAAACTGGTTAATTTATATTATATTCATAATTATAGTATTGCTTTTTTAGGGTTCCGTACCCAAAGGGTAAAAACGGAACCCTATTACTAAGACTTCACGATCCGTCTGGCTGTCTGTCTGTCCGTCTATCACCAGGCTGTATCTCATGAACCGTGATAGCTAAACAGTTGAAATTTTCACAGATGATGTATTTCTATTGCCGGTATAACAACAAATACTAAAAACAGAATAAAATTAATATTTAAGGGGGGCTCCCATACAACAAGACGTAGACGCTTGAAATATTCACAGAATATTTAGTTGTTTATTCACTTCAAAAAATAATAATTATTAAAATAAAATATATTAAGGGGGCCTCCCATACATCAAACGTGATTTTTTTGCCGTTTTGCGATAATGGTACGGAACCCTTCGTGCGCGAGTCCGACTCGCACTTGGCCAGTTTTTTCCTTCTCTTTTTGTTTAAGAAATTGACTCACACACTGTTCCGTTGTTGTTGTATTAGGTAATTTACCTATGTTTGCAATATTTGTAAGTATGTGAGAACCATGTTCCTATATAACAAATGAATGAATTGATCTGTTGGTGCTTGTAATACTTTATACGTACGTATAGGTACGTAGTATAGTAGTGTTAGTCTGGGTACATCGTCCTCACGTATATGTATTAATGTATGTTTGTAAATGTTGCAAAACACTTTATATTAAGTGTGGAGTATCTTGTCCGTTCTTCTCCATGACAATCAATTTTTCCGAATGGACAGTAGAATAATTTATTATTAATTTTAAATTTTCGATATTCATAAGTGCCGCTTATTGGCCTAATTGAAATAAAGAATTTTGACGTTTACAAACATATAAACTCACATACACAACACCCAGAGCCGGAACAGCTATCTGAAGTTAATATTGATGTTGGACACATTAGTCCAGTTATGGAAGGATAGAGTGAATTTTTTGTTCGGTACAATATAGAAATTGTGGTGGAGTTTATTTAATACTCAAAGGTGTAGAAACTTGTGTTTGGGTGTCATTTTGGATCGTGAACGTTGGTGACTAGTTTCCCGACGCAAAAGATGTAAAAATTTGTGTCTGGTCGTCATTTTGGTTCATATATCGATCGTATCGCCACAGTATAAATATGGACACACCATCCATATTTATGCTGTGGTATCGCTCGAGATTTTTTGTCAACACGAATATTACAATAAAATTCACTGAAAATCACAACACCAAACACCGTCTTTTGTTTCTCATTCTTTGAAATCTGCTGTTTTTCTTTTGTTCGATTTTCGAATACACCTCTTTACAATGCCACTAGGCATTTTTTTACTTTTTCCACGAGTTTCGACACGAATTTGACGTTCCAAATTAAATCACTTTACTCCCTTGGCAGTTTCAAACAACTTTACCTCCCTTGAAGTAATGCTTTACTTTACGTTGAGATTGCATTATATGTAATAGGACATTGTCGAGCAGGTGGTGTGAAAAATAACATAATTCACGTTACTATGTTACAGATGGAGCCACCAGTACCGGAGGCCGACGCAGGAGACGCACTACTAGCCAACGGCGGCGCCGCCGACGACCACATCGAGCCACGTCTGCTGCCCGCCTGAACACCGCCCGGTCCTCGCATTCCATGTTACTCGAATAAACATAATCTCCATTCAAAAGTCATGCAACAATGACATAACTCTTAAAAACATTTTTACCTTACCCGTACGAGCTCCTTGATTCTCGGATAACACCATTCTTTAGCATCTTCTATTTGTGTGTTTATTATGTCAAGCTGTTTAGGGGATACTCTATAAGGACAAGGATGATGGACAGGTATATCACTACAGTTCTAATAGTAATTTCCTCTACACTACAGCTGCCTAGCTCCGATGCTGAAAATGCAAAATTCTCTCTATATGACGAAAGAAGCTTCTTAAGCGATTCCAATCTAAGTTAAATGGAACTGCTCTAAATAGAATATTTGCATTGTTTCGATAATTTGGATTTAGTTTTACAAATCAGTTTGAATTTTTTTTGACATTGAATACATAAGTTTTTGGTAGCTCTGCTGATGCTGTAATGCCATCTCTGCTGAAAATATTTGAAGGGGTAGTCGAAGGTGGTGCAAGCTTGACTAAAAGTAAAGCAACCTAATTACTCAAGCCCTGAACACCACAAAAAAAAACTCCGGCAAGGCACTTTACTCCTTAAGTTTTTCTACTGTTATTTGTTGAGTTGTGTTGTTGTTGTCAACAGATATAGTAGGTACGTAATTAATGCATGTGCGTACGTTCATTCATAGCAAGCGGGTTTGAATAAAATACAAATAGATCATAAAATAGATCATTTTAATAATTCTGCTGTTTCGTATCGGTCAAACAGTAGTAATCGTTTATGGAGGTACTGGTACCGGTACTATTGTGCACAAGTTAAACTTAATTTAGGTTCTTTCCATCTTTTCTCTCCAAAATCAAGAAAAGGTCGGTCATATGTCTAAGCTCTCAATTGTATTTTAGTGAGCCTAAGGGTACCAGCACCGACTGAGCAGCGAGTTGCTCGAGTAGTTTTAATTTATTTATGTTATTGTTAATTAACTAAATTCCAATTTATGTAGGTATAAAGTTGAAAACAGCGTTAGCGTTATTTATTATAATATATATTTTCACGTTCCTCACAGATACGCAAGACTTCGCGGCTCGCGCTCTCGTAAACAGTTGATATCTTTGACTTGTTCTTTCTTGCTACTTCTTTGTTTGTCACCGTCCTTTTCTCGAGCTTCTGCTAAGAGTGATGTCTTTGTAGTTTACTTTGTGAGCATGCGAATCGGTGCCACTGTCGTCTTTTTTGAAGTGCCCTTCGTGTCTTTGGTGTGCTGATATAACGGCAAAAAAATGCTGGTATGTAACATACCGTACCTATGATTGATATGGTATCGGTGCAGACAGCAGAAGATAACACGTAAATATTAGTATTATACAAAGCTTCGTAAAAATACATTATTTTTAGTAATTAGCTCATTGGAAGCATCTCTTTCTCCGGGTGATGAACAAGCATTATACTAGTTTTTGCATATTTAAGCTAGATTTCACAAGGCTCAAAAAATAGAGTGCTATCGGTGAAACTGGTTATCGTATAAGTGTTTACTGCGGGAAGATAAATCGCCATGAAATAAAAGTAAAGGGACTGGGGAGTAACAAACGATGATGAAATAAAAAAGAAAACTTACCCTATAATCATGTTTGGCCGGTTAATAAATTAATACAAAATACTTACGCCAAATATTTGCCACACATAGAAAAAAAAACTGTTACATGAAATAAGTGTTTCAATGTTGCTGTCGCGGCATATTAATTGCTACTTGCTTATTATCTTTTGGTTAATAATAATGAGAAAGTGTGTGCTGTCTAATGGTTGTTATGTAAGGTTTAATATTAATACTGTTTAGACCTGTGACATTTATTTCTAATCGCATGCATCGATATCTACAACAGTGACTAATTCATTTCCAACTGGAAACAATCATCAATTATTTCGTCTTCAAAAGTTCAATCTGCACCAGTCATTCATGAATTGAAGTACCCAGCTAAGTTCTTTCGGATGTTTATAACAAAAACATTCAACATCGTCACGTCTTTCAGTAGTTCGAAGCTCTATAAAAGCAATAAATAAATGACTTTTAACTTAAAGTATTATTAACAATGTAATTAAAGTAATGTAATCCACGATGCGTCATATATATTTTCAACAGGCTCTTCTTGTGCAGTATTTAAGGGCTAAATTATAATACATTTGAGAATTAGGTCAATACCTAATGTCTTAAGTCATCAATACGTAATAAGAAGCGTAGCAATAATAAATTAAATTTTAAATTATAATTCAGGGTAATTGTCATAATCACTTCGCCACCAACATAAAATCTAGAAGTTTTTCAAATATGTAAAAAGGATTTCAAAAAGGATGTTTGCATATGATATAATTATGTTGCCTTGCGATTTGTGTTGATGGGTGGTCTTAGTTCCAGTTACAGATTAACAATAAAATCGTAAGTATGGGTATTTGGAAATTTTTGCGATGGTGTAATACGCGACCGCTAATACCCAAAATGCAACTTTTCACTGTAATCTCAACATTCGTGCGCTATGACTAAGATATTACCTTCGTGAACTAAGATGCCGATTGTAATACTTGCTTAAAACATAAATATATTGTCTACGATACCTGCACGTATAGGTACTTAATACACTGTTACTCGTATGGAACCACCAAAATAATTTATTGCAAACAATATATAAAATATTGGAATTTTTAATTAAATAATCAAGCTCGTAATATTTATATGTATTTTTTTTTAATTAAAATTATTATTGAACGCTTACGCATTACTTTGTTTAACGCTTTTACTCATATCTAATTAAGACATATTATACTGTTTTTAAATATCCAAACTATATCAAAAATGTGTATACAATATTTTCCCTAAAAAATAATATTAATAATGGTTTTCGGTCGGTAACTCCAGTAGAGTTAAGGAGATAGCTGCTTTTACTAATGGCAAAATATATTTAAAAAACACTGTACCAATTTTTCTTGTATTGAAATACTTATATTTTATTATTATTATGATACTGTGTACAATTTCAGACTGAACTAATAAAAAAATAGGTATATCCTGAGCTTAAAGAAACGATTTTTAAATCCAAAGTTCGCCCGATATGCCTCCACGATGAGGCTGTGTGTACAAATATACTATAGTCTTTGTTTACGAAAAGCTTCAAGCTCACCATAATATCACACGAACGTTTAATTACCTTTTGACATCATCTATGTTTAGGATAGATAACTAAAACTATAGTTGCATTATGAACACTGCTGGTACATTAATTGAACATTTTAAAATCAATATGTTTTATGATGAACATATTTTTATAATTGTTGAAAAAGCATCATGAATCAAAATACCTACAATGATTCACAATAATATCTGCACGAGTAAATACGAGTTTCACAGTTATATAACAACATTTTCGCAGTAAATCTTATATATTTGGTGTTGCCTCATCTTTGAATCTTCGTGTATTTAAGTAGCTATATTGTGATATTGATTGTTAGGTACTTAGAGCGTTAGTATCAGTGTTGCTTGAATCTCGTGCAGACGAACGCGTCTGTGGCAGTGTGTAACCAAATAAATGTAGACATATTAGATATAATAGAATTATAATGTATCAATGTATCACTACAACTGTGCTTTCATAATTCGCCTAGAATATCTTTTTAGCCTAAGTATTGATTGTGTACTTTTGTATTAGACTATGGAGTATCTACTAGAATGTAATAATAGTTGTCGTCTTTGGAGTAGGTCCTTACACAGATCTATCATAGATACATATATTATATTATTTAAAATAAAATGTAGGTAGGTATCTCAGTGGTGATATTATTACTGTAATTCGTATTTAGGTGTATGTAGAAAGATGATTTTATTTTCTTTCTCTCTAGTGATATAACCTACTTCCTGTGATTTGTGACTATTAATAATTTTATACATGTTCTAGCTCAAACTAAATCTGGAGGAGGAACTTTTCTTGGCTATAATTTTATTAAATAAAGCAATATCTACAATTTGTTTGTTTACTATGTGGTAATAATAAACCTTGTGATATAAATTCCCTAGGTGCAGCACGATCACACGATACGTTTGGAAATCCCTATAGGATTTCCGTAGGTTGAGAAGCAAGCTAGGTAGGTCTAGACCTACCCAACTTGCTTTTCAATGTCTCGTTCGCAAAAACAATGCTACCACGAACTATGTAATACGAGAGAACTTGTATTTACATTTTTTTCATGATCTGGGGGGTGACCATACGCTCTTACCATATACATCTGTCCCTTATTCGATCTCAAATTGATACCGCTCTAACAGCTTATGGTCACCCTCCCAGGTGCTCGGTGCACCCACTTATATCTGTCAAACCGCTTTACTTTAGAAACGCATTCTAGGAAGAACCATGCCAATTAAACAATGAACACTGTGTCTTAAAATTGATATTACACATGCCAAGGATTAATACAAAATGATATGGCATGACTAAATCGAATAATACCAAGTCAATAACATAAACAATAAAATGTAATGGCTTTACGGATTGTTTCAATGGTAATTTAGGTTTTAACTACGTATCGTATCTTCTTTAACGGAATGTTAACAGATTTTTTTCCTGTTTCAAAATTAATTTCAAACAAACTTTTGAAATGTATCAGTTTTGTTATGATTTTTTTATGTTAATTTAATGTCTTACAATTTATATTATAAATAATATGCACGCTTGCTTGCAGACAGAATACAATTACCCTTCTGAACAATGTATTTCTAACAAATAAATATTTTACACTTGGAACAAATTAACGGTTTGACTTCCAAAAAAACAATATTTCTCGATTAAAATCAAATCTAAAACTGGCTCGATTTTAAAATCATTTTCGATTTCATATCCTACATATACCTATTACACTGCATGTAACTATTTGAAAATTGCATGTACTGAAAGAAAATTCATGTTTTTAGGCAATCGACGGCTAGATTTTAGAATTTAGTAGTATTTTTTATGAACTTGTTTTTTTTTGTAAGATTCTGAGCGGCATACTTGGTTCACAAAACAGCTCAGAGTCCTTCAAGACCTCGTTTAGATTGAATTTTTAGGCAATCGACGGCTAGATTTTAGAATTTAGTAGTATTTTTTATGAACTTGTTTTTTTTTGTAAGATTCTGAGCGGCAGACTCGGTTCACAAAACGGCTCAGAGTCCTTCAAGACGTCGTTTAGATTGAATTTTTAGGCAATCGACGACGGCTAGATTTTAGAATTTAGTAGTATTTTTTATGAACTTGTTTTTTTTGTAAGATTCTGAGCGGCAGACTCGGTTCATAAAACGGCTCAGAGTCTTTTAGGACGTCGTTTAGATTGAATTTTTAGGCAATCGACGGCTAGATTTTTGAATTTAGTAGTATTTTTTTATGAACTTGTTTTTTTTGTAAGATTCTGAGCGGCAGACTCGGTTCATAAAACGGCTCAGAGTCTTTTAGGACGTCGTTTAGATTGAATTTTTAGGCAATCGACGGCTAGATTTTTGAATTTAGTAGTTTTATGAACTTGTTTCTTTTGTAAGATTCAGAGCGGCAGACTCGGTTCACAAAACGGCTCAGAGTCCTTCAGGACGTCGTTTAGATTGAATTTTTAGGCAATCGACTACTAGATTTTTGAATTTAGTAGTTTTTTTTATGAACTTGTTTCTTTTATAAGATTCAGAGCGGCTGACTCGGTTCACAAAACGGCTCAGAGTCCTTCAGGACGTCGCCGATTGCCTAAAAATTCAATCTAAACGACGCGTCGTTTAGATTGAATTTTTAGGCAATCGACGGCTAGATTTTTGAATTAAGTAGTTTTTTTATATGAACTTGTTTCTTTTGTAAGATTCAGAGCGGCAGACTCAGTTCACAAAACGGCTCAGAGTCCTTCAGGACGTCGTTTAGATTGTTTTTTTTTAACCGAGCCATATTAAAATGTATAGAAGAATATATCAGAAACGAAATAGCGACAAAATACGTAATATCTCACAATGTGTGGGTTGGTGGATGTCACACAACTTCGAATTTTTGGTTCTAAGACATGCCGGTTTCCTCACGATGTTTTCCTTCACCGCTTTGTAATTTACACAAAGTAAATCGCCTGCCTGGATTCGAACCCACGACCTACAATTTGTATACCGCATCCGTTACCACTGGGCCACTACTGCTCTTTTTACTCACCTTATCGTTTACCTTAATGTAGGTATCCTTAGGAATACAGGTGAAGGTGACTGAGTGATATGCTCGAAAAGTTGCATGGTCCTGCAAGCGTGTTGGATCCTGGCTGCCAGGACCGGGTGAGACCGGTCACTGGAGGCAGTAGTGACAACCCCGGAGTGGTTTTAGTAAAAAAAGACAGTATGAGTAAGTCCTGTATAATTTGCGCATCACCCATGACTCGTTGCGCCTATCGTAAGCAAACCTATCATCATATACATAGTGTTGATGTTGATGTGTTCCTCTCTAGTTTCTAAAAGAGGCTTCGCCCGTATGTCAGTCGGAAATTACCCCGAGGGAACTATTCCCGGTATAAAAAGTGTCCTATGTACTATTCCTGACAATAATCTTTCTCTGTGCCAAATTTCATCCAGACCCGTTCAGCAGTTCTGGCGTGATTGAGCAATAAACATACATCCAAACTTCCGCATTTATAATATTATTATAGTAAGTAGTAAGATAAGTAAAAAGAAGCCAAAGTACATCTCATGACGATTTCAATACCTAAGCCCAAACACGAATAGGATACATTGTTTTATTTTGGCGTTCTTGTCCTAGCCTACCTTCAGGCTTCATCAACAGATCAGTCCGATGATCATGACCATTTTCATCAATACCATTTGTTTATAAGTATTTGCTTCATCATTGTCGGTTAACTATTCGATATATCTTGTACCCGTGACATACCTACTTAGCATTAACGAGTTCCAGTGGCCATCTGAGAAAGTATAATTTGGTGAAGTGGAAGATGAAGAAGACTTCATCAGTTCCACTTCACCAAATTATACTTTCCGAGTGCAAACGAAAGATTTGTTGATGAAAATACCTAAATCGCTATATGTATGCCTATAATATTTGAGGAGTTCCCTCGACTACTGCAGATCCCATCATCAGATCCTGACCATGGGATCACCTGGGAAGTATACCCTTTCAAACAAAAGAAAAATATACCAAATCGGTCCAGGCGTATTTGAGTAATCAGGTAAAATATATTAAATAAAAAGATTCCGACGATTGCAGAACCACCTCCTTATTTTGAAGTGAAGTCGGTTAAAAATCATTGGTTTCGCTAATTTTGAAAAGTAATTTTAATTCAACAAATTCTTTTTACAGCTCAACAATATGATTGATGAAAGGAGGACTAATTAGAATAATTCTTTCAAAAAATACGCTTTGAACTCAAGTTTTAGTCTCCATCTGGAGATACCCTAAATTATTATTATCCGGATACTATATTAAGTAAGTAATAAGTAAATAAGGAGTTAGGAAAATGTTAAACTGTTACTTAATAAAAGTGATATTTTTGCTGATGATCTTGAAGAATCTTGTCATAGAATCAAAATTAAGGGCAGGATACGGTAGGTATTTAAATGTAAAAACGTATCGAGCGTAAAAAAGCAGCGAGAGCGCGCGTGACGGCGGTGTAGACGTAGCTTAACTTTCATTAATACCACTGAGTAGCGCAACATGCAGAACTTGAATAGGTTTTGGAAGTTGGACGTTATTAAGAAGAACGTGAATTATATCGGGTTCGGATAGTTTTGACTTTTCGTTATTGATTATGGTCACGGAAGATAAATCGAAATTGCGTCTGCTTTGTTTTGTCCAGCAGGCCAAAAGGACCTATATTGGCTTGCTAGAGCTCGGGAGAAAAGGGCGAGAGATGTCTTTTAGATAAGATGTTCAAAAGATGAAACTGGAATAATTATTTCTGATGATGAAAAAAATAAGGATAGAAAGGAAGGACTACTTTGAGAAACTGATGAATGAGGAAAATAGCTGGAGTGGTATGTAAGAAAATAAACCTGTGAATGAAGCGTTAACACTAACCCCTCATTCACAGGTTTATTTTCTTTCCTCACGGAAGGTAAGTATGGAGGAAGTAAGAATAACAGTAAATGGAATGAAGATTGGACGGAATACCAGTTGTGTGGAAGATATTGCGGTCTCTCCAGTTCCGTGCCTAAACCTCTCGCTGGAACACCCATATCGATCTGCTCCGACTTTCGGCACCTAGGGTCGCTTGGACAAGCGACTACCGAGACGTAAAGCACCAGATGAACTCGGGATGGATGAAATGGCGACAGATCACAGGAAAAACTTGCGACCCACGGATACCCTTCAAGTTAAAGGGGAAAATTTAAAAGTCCAAGATTAGACCTGTCGTATCTTGGACTGACCACTTACCTGATCCATACAGATCAGAATGTTGTGCTGTGCAAAAGATGGATGAAAAGAGATTGCATGTAGCAGAGATGAGAATGTTGAGATGGAAGTGCGGAATGACGAGAATGGATAAAATGAGAAATGAGTTTATTAGAGAAAGTTTGAAAGTGGCGCCAGTGACAGAAAAGTTGGAAGGAAACCGTTTGTCCTGGTATGCTCATGTGATGAGGAGGGATGAAACGCAAAGATGGATGGACTGTATGAGAAGTGATATGGAAGAAAAGGGAGTCAGTGATGGCATGACGGGGGACTAAACAAGTAACATGGGTTAAAGATGATAATGAATATGAAGTCATAATCAAAATCCAAGATGGCGCTGACTTAAATTCACCACCTTATCGTCATAGGTGTCATTTTCAGGGTTTTTGGAGTCGCTAATAACGAATATGGGGTCAAAATTTTAATCCGAGATGGCGCCGACGAAATTTTCCAACCTACCGCAATTGAAGTCATTTTCGTGATATGGGGTCAAAATTTTTATCATTTTGTCATGAGTGACAACCATCATGATATTGTACTGATTTTCAGCACCAGCTTGGATTTTTATTTGGACCAGAAAATGGTTATTAGCGACCTTAAAAACCAAAATGCCACCCTTGACGATAGGGTGGAACATTTATATGGCGCCATCTTAAAAACGTTTAAGCTCAACCCGTTTGACTGTTATTATTTTACCAGGAACAAAACTAGTTATACCGACTTAAAAAAAAGTAGGTAACCAAGTTTGGAAATAGAATTGAGTATTTGTTATTTTATGTTTTAAATTAATTATTTATCGTTTATTTTGGATTAAGTATTTTTAAATTATGTCACTGATTACTAAAATAGTCTATAAGTTGAGTTACTAATATTTATGGATCTTGGTCTGAGAAATAAAGAATAGAATTGAACTGAAAAAAAAAACTATCTTTTTCCATTAAAGAGTAGGCCACCAGGCGAAATCCCAGAATAACTCTAGATTACAGTGATAAATGTATTTATTTATTTATTTAAAACTTCATGCACAAAGGTACAATGGCGGACTTAATGCTTTAGGCATTCTCTGCCAGTCGACCAAGGGTGGTGAAGAGATAACATGGCAGGTGCATTATTTAAATTGTGACAAGTTATGTAGAAGGCTCGTGGAAGAAAAACGTTCACTTGTTTTAAATTAAAGACAAAGATGCGTTCAGTGTTCACTATCACTACATAGTAAAAAAAAACCCCCCGCCGCGTTTGTACGCGATATACTCAAAAACTACTGAACGGATTTATATACGGTTTTCGCAAGAGAAAGAGTGAGAAACGAGGAAGGTTTTTGTGTATAATTTGTCACGGGCAGCGACGCCGGGGCGGGTCGCTAGTAATAAATAAATAAGTGACTGCGTTCACGTTTCAGCATCCTCACTTGAAAGCAAACCCATACCAATCAGGAACTGGTGATGCTTTGGTTTCGCCTGGGATTTGGTCAAGCAGTTAGCGACTACTGAGCTTGTAGGAATGTACTTTATGTGGATGTCACCAGATTTGATCTTATCACGAATGTAGTGGTGGACGAACATCAATGTGTCTACTTCTAGCATGATAAGCCGAGCTACCTGTAAGTTTAATAACAATTTGATTATAACAAAATAAAATTATAATGGTAGACTTGGTTGTTTATTCACAATGTAATTGTCTCAGCCATAGAGATTCTTGAGTGGCTGCTGAGATCACCATGTAAAATAAGTAAGTAAGTATTTATTTCTTAGTATATGGTACATTGAGATCTTACATTTAACATTGTTTCAATCTGCTTGAGTCGTTGATAGTGTTTTTTTAAGTTTGTTGCCTTTTAGAATTCCATGATATGGCACCATCTTGGAACATAAAACATAATCTGTACATGATAATTAAAAATTAAAAATTAATTAATTAATTATTAAATTAATTTTTATATTATTAATAATATCAGAAGATCTTTAGTCCCTTGCAGATATAAAAATATTCTTTTCACAGTAGTCCAAAGCTTGCTTTAAATTCTGAGTATCATGCAATAGGCAATATTTAGAATTTTTATCTGACATCAGCACTACTTCCTTCTTTATATATTCCTCCAAAAAGACAAAATCTCTACATCGAACAATTTTTCCTTCTTTTTCATCAAATAATCTATTTCTTTTAGATTCTGGGCGGTATCCAACAAAAATAAGCTCTTTAGATTTACAATCCCACTTCAGCCGCTTCTCTTTATGTATATGCATCATGGCTCGGCAACCAAAAATTCTCAGGTGTTGTAAATTAGGTTTTACCCCTGTCCAGATTTCCTCAGGGGTTCACAGTGAATACTGCCTCGGCCCAAAAATTCTCAGCTTTTGGCACGTTCCACCAAACTTCGTTTCATGCGTTCGCTTACCACTACCATTTTGCTCTGGTGAATATGGTACCGTAAATTGTCGTTTAATACCGGATTCTTCACATAATTTATCAAATGCTTCATTGGCATATTCTTTGCCGTTGTCGGTTTGTAATATTTTTATTTTGGCCTAACTGATTCTCAACTAGTTTCTTATTTTCTTTAAAACACTAATACAAAAAAAAAAAAAAACCTAAGACTACCTTATATTTGATTTTCAGTAATTATTAAAAAAAAAAAAAAAAAAAGTACTATTTTCGCCTGAAACACAGGATTACCTAGTTCAGGCACATAACACTTGTGAACTTGACATAGATTTAAGCAAAAATTGTAATTATTGTTATACCAAATGATTTTAAATAAATTTATTATTATTATAATTAAAACAAACTAATGCATGACATGACAAATTACCTTTCTCGAATAATCGTCAATAAATATGACATAATATAAGAAACATATGACAAATCGGCAGAAACGGGACTAAAAATAAACACCCGGAAGACCCAAGAGATGATATCTGGTGTGAAGAATACTTCACCGTTGCTGATTGGCACAGAGGCAGTGGAACGAGACCACAAGTTTACTTACCTCGGGAGCGTCGTGTCGGAAACTGTAGGTAGTGAAGAGGACATCGCTTCAAGGATCGCCAAAGCACGAGCTACTTTCTCGCAGCTGAGACCTGTTTGGCAATCGCGGAAACTAACCCGAAGGATTAAACTCAAAATCTTCGGGTCAAATGTCAAATCTGTGTTGCTTTACGCGTGCGAAACGTGGAAGGTCACAATAGGCATCTCACGCCAAATCCAAGTTTTCGTCAACCGCTGTCTTCATCGCATACTCGGCATTTACTGGCCCGAGACCATCACTAACGTGGAGCTGTTGGAGCAATGCCACGAGAGCCCGATCGACCACTAGATCAAGCGTCGCAAATGGAGTTGAATTGGCCACACGCTACGAAGGGGTTCTGATCATATACCGAAGCAAGCGCTGGATTGGAATACCCAAGGCAAAAGAAAGCGTGGCCGTCCCCGTCAAACCTGACGTCGCACCGAGTTGGCGGAAGCGACGAGCATCGGTATGACGTGGAGCGAGGTGAAGCGTGAAGCTCAAGACCGATCGTGATGGAGGACTACTGTGGACGCCCTTTGCCCCATCCAGGGGACGTAGGACATTAAGTCAAGTAAGTCACCAAGTGACTTCTTCTTCTTCATCGAACCGCATACATCTGAATGTATTATCCGACCGTATTATAAGACCGGAAGCCCTTGTGCCAACATTTTAAAAATGTTGCCTAGTTTGCTTTCCTAGTAGAAAAGTGTTGCATGTCACATTCCTCCCTTGATTGATTCTCAAATCTATTCCTACAGTTGACTCATTGAGTTTCTGTAGTTTCTGGTAATTGAGACGATCCATTATTTCATGCCATAGGTAAGCTGAGGCTAAGAGTGCAAAATTGTGTTATTATTTAGCACATATACATAAATTGTTTTGTTTATATCCTGTCATAACTAGCTTTGAATTTTGGTATATTCTGCAAGCATTCTCATCAAATTTTACATAATGATTATTATTGGTCATTAATTGTATTGATAGCATATTTACAGCTAAATCTTGAGATAAGATCCTCGTGTACAAGATACGTCTTCACAGCAAAACTCCACGAGGCATAATTTTCGCGGCTTTTCAATTTTTTAATGTTAATTAGGCCTCCATTTGATGCCATTAATGATAATGTAATTAGTTATTAGAAAAAGTTTGCTGAATGAGAGCTCTGAAACTCGGGTAATACGTGACTGAGATTTACGCGATAAAATAAAAAAAAAATTCCTTAATCGGACCTAATCGGGCGTCCATTATTGCGCAAGTGATTATCGCAAGGCAAAGGGTTTTGACGCCATCAATCGACCAATCACATGCCAGATGAATGACGCGATGTGTATTTCCGTCTTTGTGATTGGTCGATTGACTTACGCAATAAGGCTGCTCGGCCTATAACCTAATGAAAACTATTGTTATAATAATGCCATTCATAAACACGTTCACGCACGTATAGATCTTTTACTTATTATACAATGTAACATTGAAGTAAATTATAAGTCACTCAAAATATATTAGTAGTACAATCAAACATATTTGCTTTGTTGGTATTTACTGTGAGAATATCGAGGGGAAAAGGCAATGAAACCGAAATACAGGGATTGCCTAGTTCGGTTACAGTGACTACATCCATTTACTAGAAATAAATACTGCCAAAATTATTTTCTGTAAAATATTACTAAGATTTTTGAGAAAAAAAAAATCCAGGCTAATCTAGGGAAAATATGAAGGTAAGCCGGAGCGTGGTTACAATGACAACGTGTATTACACAGAGTACTTTTTTATATTTAGGTAGTGTAAAAAAGAAATCACTTGTTTAAAACTTAAGACAAGGATGCGTTCAGTGTTCACTATAATCATCATCAATACATATAATAAATCTGTATAAAAGTAATTTTTGTACATCGAAGATATTTCCAAAAAAAAATAGCCAGGGTGTTAAAGGATAACCAACAGAACCTATTTCCGGCATTTTTGGATTTTTTGTCTGTTTATCTGTTTGTCTGTTTGAAACTCACCCTTGGGTGTGTTTCCATCAAAACGAAATAATGCAGAATACTAGGGTATCAAAAGAGAGAATGAAAATTCACTTATTTTTATTTGTTTACTACGATGACGATACCCTATCTAAAATTATTTAGACTACGATTATTGCCACTGAATATGGATTTTACTTTAGTTTCACATTAACCTCTTAAAGTAAGATTACTCAAATATTCAAAATTTGGTTTCTTAACTTCGTATCTACAAATATTGGATTATTAACGCTATATCGCAGCTAGTATCTACGTACTGAATTTGATTAGTCCGTTAAATGTTGGTTTAGTTAAAAATAATATTATTGTCTCTTCCATTTTTATTTAGAACTAATATGAGCTAAGCAGAAGAGTATCGAACCCACGCTTCCTCGGTTGTTGCAATCGTGTGTTTCGATCAACATAATAATTGCACTCTCAATGGAGATCATCGTGAGAGCTGGCGCGCCTACCAACTCAATCAAATGCGTTTGCGCAATGAGGTACTAAGATAATCCTATCTTCCCAAAATGATTGTTTATAACTACCACAGATAATATAATACTGTAAATAATCAGTTTACAGCAACGTAGTTAACATGCTTGTCGTCTCCTTAGCAGATTATTTTTTCTGAAGTATACATTCGGTTTTGTGTTTTTTACCATCATTTACACGAATGGATCGTTGGAAGATTTGAATTCAGCTTAGTTTTTTTTACTGAGTTTTTTCTTATTTACCTAAATAGCACAGGAATCTCAATATTCTAACATGACACCACACCAGTAGACAACACCGTGTGAAGCAGGCCTCGTTGTTTGTTTTTTTAACATTATATATCAATAGATACCCATCACGTTTGCGGAGTGTATTTATTAAAAATAATATATGCACACGTAACAATAACTTTACAAAGGCGGACTTAATTCGTTAGGCATTTTCTACCAGTCTCATAACTTGGGGTGATGCAAAGACAAAATATGATAGGTACAACATGAAAGAAAATTTCTTGAAAATTAAATTATAAATAAAAAGTACAAGAATGCATATATAAGTAGGTAGGTACGTTCATAATATTATTAAAGAAATAAAAGTAATATTACAAAAAAATAAAACCGGCTTCCAAAAAAAAACACCACAAAGCTAAAATTTACTTTAATTTTCGATGTCGATGTCTTTGATGACTTACCTATTGTTTTTCGTTATTCGACACCGATTTTGGAAAAGAAAGTTATTTTTCGATGTCGATGACTTTGATAACTTACCTATTGTTTTTCGTTATTCGACACCGACTTCGGAGAAGAAAGTTATTTTTCGCTTGATGGTGTTTTTTTTGGAAGTCGGTTAAATTTATTTTTCTCTTTTTATTTTTAGTAACTCAAATTTCCATGAAAATCATTAATAGCCAAAAAATATCTCATGACAATTCCAATAAGCCCAAACAAGACTAGGATACAATGTTTTATTTCGGAATTCCAGTACATAGCTTCCGGCATCATCATCAGATCAGTTCAATGGTACCATTTTCATCTGTACCATTTATTTATAAGTATATGCTTCATTATGGAGGCCTTTGTCCAGCAGTGGACGTCTTTCGGCTGAAATGATGATGATGATGATGATATGCTTCATTATAGAACTTATCATTAAGGATGTCCAGTGGCCAACTGTGGTCTTCTTCATTAGTTCCACTTCTCAAAATTATCCATTCTGAGTGCAAATGATTGCATTGTTGATAAAAGTACCAAAAACCCTATATGTATGCCTAAAATATTTGAGGAGTTCCTCCGATTTCCAAGGGATCCCATCATCAGATTGTAACTTGGTGAAAATGGGACTACCTCGGGAGTGTAACCTTTCAAACACAAACTTTCAAAGACCGAAACTCGTAATCCTACGAATTTTCAGTCGTTCCAGAGATTACCTTTAACAATAAAACAAACAGACGTACTAACAAACAATTATACCTCTCTATATAATATTAGTTTTGATTTAGGTGAAAAGTCTGATGAGAAGGAGAAGAAGACAAAACAGTGTTTTCAAAGCCCTCAACACTCTGTGCTGACAAATAATCTATTCCGTTTGGGTTCCGCTAGCTACATAATTTAATTTGACCCTGTTAAGTTTTCAAATAATAACACATACTTACTAGCCTATTGTCATTACAATAGAGTTACTTAAAACGAAAGTAAGAAAATATTGGTTGCTGAAGGAGTACCTGCTAACCGAAAATACCATGAATGAACACGACCCAATAATCAACTTGTTAATATCGTAAGAGTACTAGTATAAATGATTTATGTCATGTTTCTTTGTCGACTTCCCGTAAAAATCGCTACAGCCTATGAAAAAACCCATTTAATTGCCCGAATTCTCTAAGCAAAACAATCGCTTAAAAAATTCAATAGAAGTAATAAAATAATGCATCAACATAACACTTTTACACAGCTGTAGTTACTTTAGTGATGCGTAAAGCCTTGATTCGTCTTCATTTAATTGTATAACTCTTACATACATTATGTAAGAGTTGTGTTGTGTTTTATTGTATGTTTTCTGGCGCAATTAGGGACATCAAAAATATGCCTGAATGCGAAAGCGTAATACGCAGCATGGGCCCGTACATGCAGATGCGCTGCAGTCCTGATGATGCAGGTGATTCACAGCTGATGAGTGCGAAGGGTGTCGGCAGAGGTGCGAGCGCAGTAGGCGAGCGGGGCGGGCGGGGCGCAGATTGAGGCCACTATTTAACCGCTCGACGGCCGCGCAACGACCTGTTGTGATCCCGTCATGGCGCGCTACGCCCGTGTCGCTACTCTGGCCGCGTGTCTCTTGTTCGCCTGCGGTGAGTCCTAACCTTTATCTTACGATCCAGACACCGTCCATCTCGCGACGTCACGGGTGGCTCGACGTCACATCCGCACATCTTCTGCCAATAATTTAGTGATTGCGTCAGTACAGTGTCGCACTTAGTGAACAGTGAAGTTGCCCATTCTCGACAATCGCGAGATAGACTGTGTCTCCGCAAAGTTTACCAATGAATGCAGCCGACCGCGATCGCATTGAATCGAACGACCAAAGGACATCAACGCACAGTGACTCGAACCCTTCAAGGATAGTCACTCACGGCATGTCACTAACGTGTATCATGTATCTCTTTATAAATTGGCGTCGGTGTTGTGAAAACAAAACATAGAATTTAGCTAATTTCGGTAAAGTAAACGTTTATTGTTGCGAAAACACATAATTTGTTGTATATGAACTTTCTGTAACAGTCGTTGAGCATTCGGTACGCCGAGTGCCACTTCGATGTTTGTGAACAAGGTCCGAGCCGCAGTCTAGACCACAGACGAGATGAGGACAAGGATTTGTGTTCGATTACTTCATCTGAATAGGCTGTCATTAGGACGCGTTTAGTTGAACTATTGGTTAGCACCTGCTGCGGCTGCGCTGCGGTTGCGGAGAACTTTCACATTCGTTCCGTGTTGCGCTACGCCTGGCAGTGACGTCACACTCTGCATAGTGTCGAGGGCAGCGAGACTGCTGCGACGTTACATGAGCCGGCCCTATTGATTTCTCGAAATTTACATTTAGGCCGACGACTTATGAACATGCCAGGCGGGGAAAATAAAGATCAGATATCATCGTAAGCGGTGCTCTAGCTCGTGCGCTCGGCGCCGCTCGTTTCAAGACGAAAAGCTGCGCAATGTCCTTCCTTATAATGTTATCTTAGTGGAAAATATCATTACGTTCCCTAGCCTTGTAAAGGCGTGTTTAAGTTTAACCTTGCAAACAAAGGAACGATTTACGAAAACAATATGAACGTACTAGGTAAATACTTTTGTTAGCATCAAAGAATATGCTGATCCGTTACAACTTATATTTAGAGATTACCGCCTAAAGAATGATGAAATCGATATCCTTTCCCTATTTTATTAGTTGTGTGATGCAGGTTGAAGTTCTCTTAAAGTTCGATACGATCAAATCTAAATACTACGACAGTAATTAAAGTGTGTGAACTTTACCACGCTTTAATTCGACCCGCGATCTCAATTATATTGTTTTATTATACGGCCATAAAATAATGGCGTCATTTCATTATTGATTGAATTAATGGTTTTACTTTTGTATTGAGTAAGAAAACATCTGTTTTGTCTAGCAACATTTTTATGTTTTGATCAAATGTCAGATTGTAAGCATAATAATGTTATCACAATTGGTTTCATTTGACATTTCAAAAATCATCAAGTGAAACAAATTCGTTTTACAACAATGAATCACATTATGTCATTAGGCATCTTATTGTACTCCAAAGCAAAGGTTGTCGTGATCGTTTCGGCACACATTTATAAAAAACTACTATTATACGGAAAAACTTGTTAGCTGATCATAGTTCCGTTCACACACATACGTGACATATTTCAGTAATAATGCTCAGGTGCGGTGCTTAAATGTCACAGACTCACACAGTTCACGTGTACTAAGAGTCTGCGACTCAAGGGCGTCACCAATAATAGCTTCCTTTCAATTATTTTAGAAATAAACAATAAATTATCTCAATTAACCTTGAATTTTCGTATATTTACATTTTCTTAATTATATATGATATGGTATGATCATCTTAATGTTCAGACAGTGTGCTTTATTTGCTCGCGTTAATTTGATAAATGTATTTTTCGCTTCGAAAATCGGCTTTATAATTGACTGTAAAATTAATTAGAACCGGGACGTGAGCGATCGTACTTTAAGTACTTACAAGCCACTGATTTTTCAATTGAATAACTTTGACTTCTATAAATGATTGCTACGTTCTTATTGTTAAACCAGTTTACTACTTCGTGTAGACAATTTAATGGGTGGAAAGTATTTACGAGCAACTTGATAAAATCTTTAGTTTCATTTTAAGCAGAAGTTATAAACAATAATAACGCATCACATACCTTCGATCTTTTTTAAATTTTAATAAAGCAGTAATTTATATTTAAATTGAAATTTTCAGTTGTATTAATTAAAACATTAATAATGATATGATCATAGTTGAATCAAACAATATATAATAATTGTAAGGCTCGCTAGTGATACTTGTTATCAGTTACCTACTTATGGTAGGTTTTCAGATCTTTAGGTCTCTAGGTCAACTCCGTTGCGCCATAACCACCACGTGAGAGACATAGACAGGCTCCGAGCGACTCGATACTGTGGCGAAATAACATCGCATAATACTTATGAGTGTGCGCCAATTAATTTAACTTTTGAATGAACTACTTAGCTGACGTCTAATTTTGTAAACGTTCACGTTCACGGCTTGCGCTGGTTGAGCAAAATTTACACGAATTTCCTAAAACATAAATTGCACAAATAAGTGAAATAGGGTCACCAGCTCGTGAACAATAAAGAAAGACTTTTTAGTTTATTTCGTTCATCATGAATCCTTTAAGTCCGCTGCCCATCCGTCAGCTTGCGGGGACTGTAGATCGGTATGCAGTCCACTCTAACAGTTATATAAAATTTGTTTAAGTGAATGTTGAAGTTGCTTAATATATTTGCCTATCACATAACACAAGTTTCATTCGTTGAACTTAATCATTTCACATTATGTGCAGACATGCATGTGCTAAGTGATTGAATTTAAATATTCAGCTTGGCAGCTGAACAACGAAATGGTACCTATGTTGTAACTGGATTTCATAATATTTATGGAGAAATGTACAATACGGCAATCACGGCCTCGGTCAAGTTTAAGCCAAGTATTAATGTAGTTCACGTTGCGGACACTAATGTATTTGTAGCACGTAGCTGCGTAGGTACGAGCAGGTCCCAGAAAGGTAGCTTCGAGAACGTTCGAATAGTTTCTTTGTGGCTGGGGTTTTCCACATTACTCTCACATTATAAAGGAATCTTATCTGAAGACAAAGAGGACATTGGCGTCTCCTTACATAATCTCGTGTTGATTACATCGAGGAGACAAAGTGAAACGTGAATATTGATCGCTAGCTAGCAGAGGTCGTCGCGATACATTGAGTCTCCGCCGCAAGGTGAGCGCTGTTTACTTCCGCGTCCGGAACCGCCAGTCTCCCGTTATCACAACTTCACTTCGCTTGAAGGGAGTGCCGCAGAAGGAAAGTCGAGCGCTGGTGCTAAATATTCATAAGGTCGGCCGTCGGTTGGTATTCTAACAACGCGCCCGGTCGACGCCCGAGCCGCTCGCATACCTACTTGTTCCCACATTCATGCAGTATTATTCATACTAATAGTCAACTTTGGGCGACAGTATTGCTCCTGAGTCACTAGTTTGATGAAAGTATTGTTTTCATTTCAAGAACCATGTCGACAAAACAATTTGTTTGTTTGTATTGTAAAAAATTAAGTATTGCTGCAATCAATTATTGCATTTGTGACCGGTGACAGGTCTAATTTACTTTAATTTTCTAAAATACTTAATTAACATCTACTTCAATTAAAACATTATGCTAATACATAGGTTTTACTTGCCTGAAACTTTGCATTCGCAAAATATTTCAGACAAAAAATAGGTTTCTGAAAATAATATTTGGGTAAACAGACTTGAAAGCGGAAATATTAATTACAAGTGAATAAATGGATACAAGCTAAATATGCCAATTCCACACAAAGAAAGCATAATATATGTCATGATTTGACAAGCGTATTGTTTTCAAAGCAAAAGACATCAACGCGCTCGCTTTGCTACGACTAAAAAGGTGCTAACAAGAGCCAGAGAAACTTATTTTGACGCTATTGTGTTGGCATTTCTATATTTTAGGGGTTAATTTATCTATTCAAAGTATCGATATCTCATAATCACACACGTGGTAGATCCGGGTCAAAGAGAACTAGTTCGTTTTTATAACTCCAACTAGAATCGAACGAACTAAATAATCATTTTAGGCAGGTATCACGTTTCCATACTTTTGCTACGATATAAACTAAAATTAGATTATATAACTGGTTTAGATAAGATAATATTTTTGCAAATATTTAGATTGTAGGTATAATCCGGGCGCCATTTATCAAGATAATGGTGTTGACTGACTACTAAATTAATATAAGCAAAAGTTAAGACCTTGAATATTACGAAATCGTATCTAATTTATGTCAATTATAACGAAAACAGATTTTATGGCCTTTTCAAATATTCAAGACCAATGAACAATCGGATAAAAAGAACAATTAGTCGAGTATTTTGTGTAACATTAACGCGGCAATTGTTGTGCAAAGCTGTTACTATACCAAACAATGAAAATAAAATAATTATGTGTGTGTATACACGCTAGCGTGTCGTGTATTAATCGAGCTATCGATTGCATTAGCAGCGCGCAACATCTAACCCACATAGCTCGCTGTATGAACAATCATGCACCGCGAACGCATGCCACCGCTTCTCGTCTCTTTAAATGTTAGGTGAAACAGTTAAGGGTTGATTTTGGAACTAGAGCATTTTCCGATAAAAACCCATATTATATGGTGTTATGATAATATTGCCGCTGCTGTAGCTCTGGCAGTTCGGTACTAGCAATATGTTGGATAACGTTGCGAGAGCTTCCGAGTGTTACGTGCTCCACTCACAGGGGCTCGCACGGTGCGCGCCTCGCGCTCCTTCAGCCGCTCGCAATACACATCTTTCTTGTTGCCTTCGCAAACATTACCCAAGCAAAGTGCACAATAGACAAAAAAAATCGACGTCAACACCTGACGCACGCTTGCATGAGAACCTTTGCAGACACAATTAACTATCGAACATCGTGGATGTTATTAAATATTTCAGCAAAATTTGCAATTTTATTATCACTCGGCGCATTACGGTTTTTACAACTGGTTTTATAATAATCGTAGTTGGTTAGGTAGGTTTATAGGCTGTCGTTAAGTTTCCTGAAACACGATGATCATTCAAGGAAATCTACTATTCCGTAACCTTTCTGAATTATAATAATTTCGTCAGCCTAATCGGCACACAAATCAAATGCCATGCATAATGTACAATTTTGTATAGACAGAAGACATAGAAAGAGTCGTCCTTGTCGCTTGCCCAAGCGCTGACATTTCGAAGCGAGTCAAATGTCACGAGCGCTCACCCCACCTTTGACATTTAGATACTAGTATGTTTCCATTTCAAGTGACATTTGGGTTCTAATTCCGTAAAAACGGTAAATAGCGAATAGTAGGTAAAAAGGTCAACCACGTGTGGTTATTAGATAAATCTATTGATTTCGTTGAATCATATTAAAAATAATAAAAATCCAACAAAATTCTTCCGGGTTTTAGTTGGGGAGCAAGTTTCTTCAGTTGCTCAGGACGGTTTAATGATCAACAATGAAATGTTCAACAATAGTTCAATGAATGTGTTGTTTGTTTAGCGAATGCCGAAAGTCACAGTCGATGGCGGCGGCAGGCTGACGATGCGGCGAAGAAAGACGACAGCTTGGAGGTAGAGCTGTGCAAGGACAAGGACGCCGGCGAGTGGTTCCGCCTGGTATCGGGCGATGGCGACAACTGTCGCGACGTCATCCAGTGCACCGCCTCGGTAAGTACACGCTACACATGCCAACTGCATTCTCCACTCAGTAATATGTCCTTATAAAACGTACTGCCGGAGGTACTGCCGACGACGCCTGGAATGTGGACAAGCTACCTTAAAACTGGCTCACATTGACAACACCAAATGGTTATTATGAAAATATGATTCTGCCATTTTGAATACTTGATTATTTAATAGTTAGTCGATTTAGAATTGTAATACGAGTGCAAATAAGGCAGTATAATAAATATATGCGAAGCGCAATAAAAGTTAGAAATTTGTCCTCAATATAAACAACAGAGCATTGCGTATCAGTGAGTAGATACTGGCGTTGCGTTCTTACGACATTCAAGGTAGAACAAGCGGCGCGCCGCCGGCCGCGCCGGCCGGCTTATAATGCACGCCTGCAATCATAGAAATTGCTGTAATTGTTTAGGCTAATACAATACCTCGGATGTCTCAGTCAAACCAACACGCAATCTCTCCAAATATCAGTCAGGGACAACTGCACTTACTATGACTATTTAACAAATTTTTACTCATACTCGTACAATTAAAATATTCCAGTGTTGTGTTGTAAATCAAATAATTTTTAATTATCTGCTGACTGAGGTAATTTTGAGGTTACAACATCATTTGTAATTTGCATTTGAACTGACTCAAGCTGTTGTCACACCTGAGAGGGTCTTGTTCTATGTAGGTTCTAGATAATGACAACAAAACGAAGTAGTTAATGTTATTAATTGATAATTTCAATCTATTTAACAGGGTATCCAAGCCATTCGTTGTCCAGCTGGTTTATACTTCGATATCGAGAAACAGACCTGTGACTGGAAAGACGCTGTCAAAAACTGCAAATTGAAAAATAAGGAGCGTAAAATAAAGCCTTTGTTGTACACTGAAGAGCCCCTATGTCAAGATGGCTTCCTCGCGTGCGGTGACTCCAACTGCATTGAGCGTGGACTCTTCTGTAACGGCGAAAAGGACTGCGCAGACGGATCCGACGAAAACTCATGCGGTAAGTACCCTCACGACCATGTCCACGGATTTTACCAACTGACTTATGACTATAATGTAGCCAATTGGTCAATACATTGGACCTAATCTAAAATTAAAACATGCAAATGAACTTGAACGAGCAAACTTACAAACAAGAACTAGCTTGTGAGGCGTGACGAACGACCTGCCTGAAATGCCAATCACTTGGCCTAAAAAAACATCTCAATGTTATGTCGTAATACAAATGGGATGTTTATCTAATTAATTAAGATAACGATTGGCTTTATTTAAATTAGGCATACCTACACATATGGAATGTGTGAATTTAGCTAGAAAGCTTCACAGTAAATAGATATGGGCTCACACAACAAGCTAGTCGGTATGCATCGCCTCACTCAAATACTATTCATACAAAACAATTCTCTGCGGCGCTATATGACTTGAAATCACTTTGAATTGTAATTATGTACAAGACAAGGATACTAAACTCCATTCACCGAACCGTGAAGACCCTGGTCGGTTAGTGCGACATAATACTTCTAGCTCACGTCTCCGAAGTAAATGTATGTGCATATCAACGTAAACGACTGCCTGGTCTCCGAACAGACTAGCTTGCCTAATAAAGTAATTAATTAAATTGTTAACAACAATTTTATGTTTCTTAAGCATGTAAAATATTCTAAAGTACGAGATTAAAATAAATCAATATGTCTAGTACGTAATGTAAAAGCTATAGATATGTACAAATAACATAGTACTACTGAATCAAAAGTGAAATCCAACGTGTGTCAGCTGTGTCGAGTGATTTGAGCAAGCGAAAGTACCCATACTGGTTCCGACTCTCGCGCGCCCGAGATACATACGCCTCTGCAGCTACACATAACGCGTAGTTAATATCTCTCAATGACAAACTATCACAACCTGAACGCCAAAGCTTCTTATCACGTTTGTAGCAACAATAGTTGTATTGCATAGACTCACAGAACACTGTGACCAAAAATACATTAATTTCTTTAGAAGCCTGCATTTCAAAATCTTATTGCAGATCCAACGGTTGCGTAGTTGTAGTGTTTTTTCTCACGATAGTTGTAATGCAAAGTTCATAATATAGGTAGGTATTGGAGTATTTAATCGTGTGAATTTTACATTGTCTTTTATAAATATGGTTTTCTGATTGTCGTAGACATCGACAACGACCCCAACAGGGCTCCGCCATGTGACGCGTCGCAGTGCGTGCTGCCCGACTGCTTCTGCTCCGAGGACGGCACGGTGATCCCCGGCGACCTGCCCGCCAGAGACGTGCCCCAGATGATCACCATCACCTTCGATGATGCTATCAACAACAACAACATCGAACTATACAAAGAGATCTTCAACGGAAAACGTAAAAACCCCAACGGTTGCGACATTAGAGCCACTTACTTTATTTCGCACAAGTACACCAACTACTCAGCCGTTCAGGAAGTCCACAGAAAGGGACACGAAATCGCTGTACATTCAATCACGTAAGTTAAAATTAAATAGACACTATATTTCCAAATATGTATTCAAAAGTTTATTTGACTTTAGTTTACTAATTGTAATTTTCGTTTGTTTAGGCACAACGATGACGAACGCTTCTGGAGCAACGCTACCGTTGACGACTGGGGCAAGGAGATGGCTGGCATGCGTGTCATCATCGAGAAGTTCTCCAACATCACTGACAACAGCGTTGTGGGTGTGCGCGCTCCTTACCTCCGAGTCGGTGGTAACAACCAATTCACCATGATGGAAGAACAAGCTTTCTTGTATGACAGCACCATTACTGCTCCCCTCTCCAACCCTCCTCTATGGCCCTACACAATGTACTTCAGAATGCCTCACCGCTGCCACGGAAACCTGCAGAGCTGCCCCACGAGGAGCCACGCTGTGTGGGAGATGGTGATGAACGAACTTGACCGTCGTGAGGACCCCACCAACGACGAATACTTGCCAGGATGTGCCATGGTTGACTCTTGTTCCAACATTTTGACCGGAGATCAGTTCTACAACTTCCTCAACCATAACTTTGACCGTCACTACGATCAAAACCGCGCTCCATTGGGTCTGTACTTCCACGCCGCTTGGCTCAAGAACAACCCCGAATTCTTAGAGGCTTTCCTGTACTGGATTGACGAAATTCTCTCAAGTCACAATGATGTATACTTTGTAACGATGACACAAGTTATCCAGTGGATCCAAAACCCACGTACTGTTACCGAAGCCAAGAACTTCGAGCCCTGGAGGGAAAAGTGTGCCGTTGAAGGATACCAAGCTTGCTGGGTACCCACCTCTTGCAAGCTCACCTCCAAGGAGGTTCCCGGCGAGACCATCAACCTGCAGACCTGCGTGAGATGCCCTGCCAACTACCCATGGCTGAACGACCCCACGGGCGATGGCCATTACTAATAGAGCCATGATCTCACGTCTCTCGTGCTCTAAGTAGTTCATAAAAAATCTAATGAGTCATTTGCATGGATAACATAGGCGCAGTTAAAACATTCAAGAAGTGAACTTTCATTATGTATGTAAAACAAACTTTTATCAGCTGCGATTATGTTTTCCAGTGATTCTCAAATGTACCGGGTCATAATCCCGTCCGTAGCCTAAGTACCTACCTTACTTTATGTAATATAGACTCACATAAATATTTAATAGGTCTGTTTAATAGTTTATGTGATTTTTCTAATGTAAGTCTGTTTTATAAATTTATAAAAAAATAAAAAATCTAAAAATTAATAGTGGTTTATTTTCTACCCACCAAATATTTCATCAAAAATGCAAATTAATTCATTGAACTGACAGTTACCTACAATGGTATAATTGCAATAAGAAAAAGAGTTAAATTGCAGAACATTTAACGCTGTCTGATCATTCACTGGATTAAGTTCTTATAGATGTTAATCTTCTCAGTATTAGGCCGCGTCCACATTTGGTGTTCGCTGACTGAGAAAAACAACCGACAATCAGTCGGCGGTCGACGATGATTTTCATAGATTTTGAACAAGATGCAGGGACTAGATTTGGCTAGGTCCATTTTCTCAGCGATAACGTTCGACGAAAACTCGCGTATGGGACTGACGTAAGTTAACGAAATGTCTGACAATTTGGTGAATCCCAAACACAGACAATTAGACAGTTGACAGTCGTTATCGCTGATGTAGGACTATATCTCTGTTGCTGATAAATATGCAGTGGACTAGAACGTTTGATGTAAACGTGGTCTTAGCATTGCATGCATGCCAAGTTATTTCGTTACTTGATAGTGTTAAGGAAGTTGGCCAAATAACGTGTTTAATGATATAGGTATTCATAGTTAAGAAGTTCAATTTGGTAAGATGAATATTTAAATTTGATGTCGACGCCTGTTTGAACAAAGAGCAAACACTTCTGGACGGTCAGTGACATGCCGCGGCTGTGTGGTCGTGTGCGTGTCGTCGCCGCCACTACTCGGCGACACTAGTGTGCTGGTGTGCCATCGACAACGTGGCGGCTGATCGAGATTAGGCAGCTTGTTCGCGGTCCGCACTATAATATACCTGCAGGGATATGATTCGGACACAAAATCATTTACAGATGAATGTCTCATTTAGTTCCTGAGGCAGGCTTAATAAAATGAAAGTGTTTTATGTAACACCTAGATATAATAACCTAATTTAAGTAGAGCAAAAATACTGTATGTCGCGTATTAGTCAGGTACTTTACTTCAACAATCAAATAAATCAAACACGAAAATATTCTGTTCTCTTGCATACTTATGTCTATGTTCCAATAATTGATGATTACGTGTGTGCAGTCTACACGCACATTTGTTCCGAGCGCTAGGTTTTGTAATATCACACGTCGATAACTTCGTCCGTAGATTATGTATGTTATTGGATGCGGTTAACATTTAGAATCATCTAGACTTGGAAGAGATATCTGTTGCTTGCATACATCGAAGCGTCGTACACTCGTACCCTTGAGCTCTCTCGCCACCGACGACGACGCGGCGACGACGGCACCGCAGAGCGCAGGCAAGCGCTACGTGCTACGCTTGCTACGAACGCGGCTGCCGAGGCGCACTCGCCTACGACGACGCGCGGAGCCAGTTTTGAAATGGTGATGCGTCAAAGGCTTACCTTTATATTTCGTTAGAAACTATAGACAGACAGACAGAGTATTTTATAACACACACATTACAAGAAATTGTGCAGTATATAATGTGTACATACAGTTCCTCTTACTTTAAAATAAACTTAATACAAACGAATGTGTAATTACTTCATCAGCACTATATATTCATTTGCATGTGAAAACCAACATAAGTCAATAGTGAATTGATTTATTTAAAATCATAAAAATTGTTAAACCAAAAGTCAAGCGCAGCTTAAAGCATACAAATCAATACTTATCATACCATAAAAAAGGTTTTTATGCAGGTATAAGCAGCTGGATCCCTAAAACCACAAAATAAGTAAGCGGCGGGCGGTGCGCCGCACCAAAACCATACATGTCGTGTGGGTCATTCGAGTTGAACGTCTAAAATTAAACAAATGCCTACCTGTAACCCGAGTGCAAAAGTCATTAGCCTCTCGTGGAAAGTTTTAATGTCTACTTCGGTATCCCAACAACATTTCAAACATGGCAGTCCGTAAAAAATTCAAATCCGATTTAAAGGGGTATTGACCAATTGATTCACACCCGTTAGGTGCATCGCAGACGCCCACCAACGCGAAGCAAACATGGTACAAAAACAAGTTCTACCTACCTATACATACTTTTTCCACGTAGCCTTCAGTTAATCAGTCATACTATTCTTCGAATGTCAGTTCTAGAAATCGACTAATATAATAACGAACCCGACCTTGCTCGTCTCTTTGTGATGAATATCATGCAAAAAAGCTTGCTAGATTACACTGTGCAGTCTCTCGCTATGATTCTATGTTCTGGCAAAGCAACGTTGAGATATTGTTACCACATCTGCACGTCAAAATGTCATCAGTTTGTATGATTTTGACACATGAGCGTGGTATACGTGCGTGACAGGCGCGAGGGAACAATAGGTGGCGGCGTGGTGGCGAGGCGGCGAGGCTGCGAGGCGGGCGCCACCAACACGTTAATCTCCCCTGACATCTGTAGGCGGCGACTTGCATTGCACATCATCACCTCCAACCATGTAGGTACATATCCTCAACTCCATTACCAACTTTCCATTTTGTTTTGCAACACGCAACGTTTATCGAAGTAGAGAATAAGGACAATGAAAACAATTGTATTGTTAGCGGCATCTAAATAAATAGAGAGTCGGGGCTCGCGGTGCGGGCGCGGGTGGTATTAGGCATGGTGGCGCGGAGAGCGATGTGATGCAGCCGGGGACAGTGAAAGCAGTGAAAGTGTTCGACAGCACCGACGCAGCGCACTCGCACTTATAGCATTTGTTGTTAACGCCTATTATGAAATGACATTTATTTTTAAATCTACATATAAAAAATGCCTACGCACTGTGTCAAATAGCCTAAAAATCTGTAAAAGTATGAAGAGCCCAAAGCTTCGCCTTTGCTAGTTTTTATCCATTAAAAATATGTAGGTACATTATCTACAAATTTAAAAGCTTCTGAATATTGGTAATCCTTCCTAATCCAAATCGATGGTCACACTTTTTTTTATTTAGGTCCTGTTTTACAAAAACAGGATCACTAAATATATAAAAGCGCGAGCCTATCAATAATAAAAAAAACAACACCAGATTTATTTAAGTTTAATCATGAATAAACTTTGATAAAAAATAAAGCGTCCGAAAAAAATACTGGGCGTCTAAAGGCAAACCTTTATTTTATAAAATTAGAAACTAATTTTGTACCACTGGAATTACAAAATGTGAATCAGGTACTAGCTGACCCGTGCCCACATCGCTAGGCGTCAAACATTTTGTTTTAGCGTACATTCAAATATATCCTATGTCACTCAGGAATAATGTAGCTTTATATGGGTGAATGAATTCTTTCCACAAACAAACTCCCAATTTATATCTTTTTAATATTACTACCTGGGCGACCGAGCTCTGCTCGTGTGAAAATAGAGAAAACATATTTTTTTCGGGAAAACTAAGTCTCCGAGATATGAGATCTCGCTAGATCGATTTTTCGTCCCCGAAAACCCCCATATTGCAAATATTATCGAAATCGTTAGAACCGTTTTCGAGAACGTGATTACAAATATATATACACAACAAATATATACAAATATTGCTCTGTTAATAGTATAGGTTAGTGTAGATTAGGAGGCAGGTTAGGCAAAGAGGTAAAAACCAGTTCAATAGAAGTTTACGCTTTTATTAGTAACCAGCTTCTGCCAGCGGCTTTACCCGCGTGAATGTCAAAAATTATCACAAGGGAACATATTCCCGGGATAAAAAGTGTGTATCCTATGTGATATTCCAGACTATAATCTATCTCTGTGCCAAATTTCATCCAGATCTGTTCAGTAGTTTTTGCGTGAAGAAGTAACAAACATACACACTCACAGACTTTCGCCTTTATAATATTAGTGTGATATCTTTTGGAAATCAGAAAAATAATTAGATTAATAAAAAAACACACTGGGAATTTTCCGCTAACCAACTTTAGCGGTGCAGAAAAGACGAAAAATTAATAGCGTCATTCATAATAGAGATTCAAAGACTTGTATGAGATTAAAAAACAAACCTGATGTTTTAAGTTCAGTAGAACTTAACTGCCTACATCGAGTTCTAAACTAATATTTAAGAAAACCCACATTAATATGTATTTGACACAATACCACAACACGTAGCAGCAATATTCTGATCCGAATAGTATAGCCCGGTGGCCAGTGGCTGGTTTATCGAATTAGAATACCTGTTTTAACTAAAACTCATTATATAATTATAGGTAATCCTGTATGCAATCAAAGAGGAATCTTGGCAGAAAATAAAACTAAAAGTGTAACTCGCAAACATTATCCTGATACATTGTGCAAAGACCTTGACCGCAAAAACCGATTGATTGTACCTACCTACACCTCAAATGATAAGTCACTACTTCTTGGAATATTAATTACTTAAGAGGTTACGAAGTTTTTAGAACATTACAGAAGACCTAAGATACATGTGAAGATCGCAGTTTTACTTAGTTTACCTACAGATAATGAACAGTTCACATCGCTGCCTAACTTACATTTTTGGGATCGCTGGCGGGCTCCGTATGAAGTCATGCCTTTTTCCGCTGTTTCTTGGCGAGCTTACAACAACAAGGAAAAATATATGTTTTACTACCTATATGAATTCGTTTTTTTTTTTTCGTAATGCTTTCTGCGAAGTAACTAAAGCAGAACCAGAACAGAATAAATTATTTTGTGATGAGTGCTTTACGTATTTAGTAATATCGTATTATTGAATCATGGATAAATTCAGCAAATAGCAAGCTTTTCAGAGGATGTATTTAATCTGAAGTTGACTGCGTAGCAGTTGGCTGAACGCCGCACAATTGATGAGGTGGATATTTAATTTTGGAGCTTTTTGGAGAGGTATTCTCCAAAAAGCTCCAAAATGAATATATATAAAGATGCTGAAGAGCTCATAGTGTCAACGCACATAGGTACAAAGCCTAGTAGAAGGGTGTAGCCTTCACAATAATAAATATGACGCGCTTATTTATTTAAGTCTATAAATACCCCGGCTAGCTATGTTGTGGTGTTGGCACAAGCACGCTATAGCCATACATACCGATACGTATAATATCTATGCATTGTCGCAAGTGAAAGGAAATATCTTGTAGAATCCTTGACTCGTGCGCGCCTACTTGCGAGTGCGACGCATTGGCTATGACTCTGTGCCGAGACGTGCTCTCCTCTCCTCCGTGCATCTTAGGAAAGTTCATGTCCCATATTACTAAATGAGCCGAGTAATTGTGTCAGTTACATTATTCATTCAACTTTTATAGATAGGCAATGTACTTAACTTAGAAATCATTGAACCAAATAAGTATTTCAGTAGAACATTACCAGATTACACTATACGATCCGATTACGGTATTATATTCTGAATGTTATTAATAGATAATAATATTCTTTGAATAGTAATGAACTTAATGAATATCAATAAAATGTATTATTTCGCAATATTATTTAAGAATTGAAAATTTATTCTTCGCCGAAGTCACATAAATATGCAAAGACTAAAATCGTATTCCATCTTAGTGCTTCATTTGAAATCATACATAACAACTCAAGATCTATTTTAGGTATATTTAAAATTTAAATAAATAATTAGGCATGTTCCTCATATTAATTGTATTTAATGGTCTGCCTACATTTCGTAAAAAAAATATTAACAGTCATACCATCATCCTCCTAACATTACAAATGTGGAAGATTGGATGGATGGATGTTTGTAACTCAATCATGCCAGAACGGCTGAACGAATCTGTATAAAATTGGGCACAGAAATAGATTATAGTCAGGAATAGCACGTATGGTACTTTTTATCCCGATAAACTAGGTATAATGATCCCATGGGATGACAAAAACACTAAGCTAATCTTCAAATAAAATTAAATCGCAAATCATATAGAGCTCTCAAAGCAAAATCAGATGTCATAAACGAATATCTTATATATACACGATACTTAGGCCACATCTAAGACTGAAAGTAGGTCTAGCTGTGACATCCAGGTCAAACACACGTAACAACCGCATATCGATAAGCAATTATTATTGGCAGTTTAAATGTTAAATCTTCAGTATCTTATGCAACGAACAACATATCTCACGAAAGTGCAAATGACTATGTATTTTCATCGGAAATGGAAATTTATTTTATGTCGCAGTGATCACATTCAAAATCGACTAAATTAGTTCGTTATTGCCATGTAATTATTCTCAATTCTTTATTGCGTACCATAATGTATATAGTTGATAGGGAAATATTATATTATATTAGCCACAATTATGTACCCTGTTGCCCCTGTCGGGCACAGCATAGGTCAAGTAGGGGAGAGGAGGAAGAACACTGAGTGTTTAATGTGATACATTTTATTATTGGTTAAGTATTAGTAAGTTATATCTACTGTTTTATTAAAATTATTGTAATTATTGTTTACCTATTTGTATCATACCAATGCACCAATTTTCTCACCCGTTGATTACTAAAGAATAAATTTGCAGCTGCATTTTCAATCTTTACCTACGACGAAATCAAAGAATTAAAACACTAAGTACCTACTTAACAATAATAAGATACAATTCATTGCTGTCTGCTTCCGTGTTGGAAACCTTGCTAGGTAGGTAGATGAGTCTCTCTTTGGAGGGGTTTCCATCTAACTATGGGGTTGAAAAACAGACTGATGCCTTTTCGCAAACCATGTAAAAGCCTGCGTTCACTTCAGTCACAGCAATAGACATTAAAATATCAATTACGGCTGTACGGCAGTTTTAACAAAACCAACAGATACTGGCCTCTTATCTTCTTCTATTAAAACTATGTGCTCCCCTACGCTAGCCCAAGGTCAAAGTGTTAAAATACCACCGAAGACGTACAGTTACCTGTACCTACAGTCAGATTATATAAGCATAAAAGGTATTTCAGTAACTGACACTAAATCGGTCGAACAAACCCTGAATGGTTGAGTTAATCTACATGAAAGAAAGAGAAACAACCGACATCCATTGTTGTACGAAGTGCAGAATTTGTGAAGTCAGTAAGTTAATATCTGTCACAAATTCAAAATTTAGCCGTATCTGGTGAAATTGGAAATGTTAAGAAAAAGTTCAATTAATGATGATGTCCTAGTAATTTGGTGTGTTATATACTTCTGTCAGATTAAATTCAGCGTCCCTACTTAAGACGTAGCTGAGCCATTCACTGGCGCATCACGTTGACCCGCAGAGAGGAGTCGCGCGGAGGTTGGTAGAGTGCCGAGCGCGGTACGGGCGGCGCGCGGCGAGGGCGCGGGGCGCGCTGACCCCGCGGCCGCAGCCGTCGCCATGCCGTATATCTCGTGAGCCTCGTTCCTCGAACATTACATAACTGTGGTACCCGGATGTTGCCGCAAGGCCAACTATACATCAACTAGCATTTAGTTCCAGCCATCTTAAAATAGTTTCATAAATTAATCGAGTCTGTATAACGGGTCTAACTTTATGACAATCAGAAAATTCTCACAGCACCAGCTAAAGGAGTATCAAGTGCTGTAAACATTTCCAGGCGCCTACAACAAACCCATTACATTTCGGTGGTAACTGTTCCGGGTAGTAGGTATATAATTTATGGAATATCTACCTAAACATATGATTAATATTAAATTACTGACGCATTATGCACATTTTTAAATTCGGTACTCGTAGTTACGACGGTGTGTAACTTGTGACGCAAGCTTTTAAGTTCCAGATTGTTCCGATATCCTTGTAAACAAACGACAAGCTATGCACATGAAACGCATTCTAAAAACGTGAATCATGCAATTCTAACTACTTACAATATTTAATGACGTTGTAAGTTCCGTGTATTCAGTTCGCGGTACAATATATGATGTATCTAATGTAAGTCTGATGATGATTTTCAAGAACACCGCGGCTGGCGTTTGTAAAATAGGTCAAGTGCGTGTTGGACAATATTCAGTTAAGGGTTTCGTAGTTGTGATAAATTGTATCGATTTTATTGATGGCATAAATAAGCTTGTAGCTTTCATAGAAAGTATTTCCGCAACTATAAAGAGCAAAATACGGAGGCTCCAGTAATACGGAATTGTAACTGTAGAAGTGCCTTTCTCAGCAACTAACAACTGACTTAAATAAAAAAGTCGCTTATAAACATCATAATTATATATAGTGTGAGGAGTCCCATATTTATGGGACTCCTCACACTCTAATATTCACTGATATTTTTTTCAGTCCTCCATTAGGTACATGTCTTTGTGGGCTTACCACCCGGAATTGGCTACGGAAATCTAAACTTACCCAGGAATAATACACATTAATAAAAAAACCGACCAAGTGCGTGTCGGCCTTCGCTCATTTAGGGTTCCGTACCTAACTGCAAAAACAAGGTTTTCATAGGAAAAATTAGGAAATTTCAAAAAAAAAACAGATTTATCAATATATTGGTATTTGTTAATAAAATATACGTTATAATAAACATTATCACCAAATTTGAAGTTCATAGGTCAATGGGAAGTTATAAAAATCATCAGAGCAAAATTTTGTTAAAAAGCTGTCTTTAGTGGCTTCTCACTCCTTTGTTTTCAAATATTAAAAAAAAAAATACAGCATTTATCTACTCAACAAACTCAAAACAACGATACTCCACCTGATAGGGAAGTTCAATTTTATTTTTCGCTCCCCCTCTTTAGTTGTATGGGAGCCCCCCTTAAAAACCTTTAAAAATATTTCTGGTTACAATTTGTATGGCTTTGAGTCAACAATATGCTTATATACTGTGAAAATTTTAAAACTGTAGCTCAAATCGTTTGGCTGTAAAACCTGTGTGACAGACGACATACAGACGGACACGTGAGTGACAGCAATAGGGCTTCGTTTGGACCCTTTGGGTACGTTACCATAAAAAGACGATTTTTAGCTCTCTAACCTAGAATACCAATTCGGCTGCATGATGAACCAAACGAAATAACAACTATTTCAGATTATATTGGTATTACAAAGACAGATTCAAGGATTCTAATTTTAAATGATGATATAGACACTGCAATTTCTTAGACAACAGATAAGTAACGTGAAGATATCGAAGTACTTCGTACTCGTACTAAGAAGGTACCTACTTAGTTATCTAAAAAAACTTATCATCAACAAAAAAGTAGCACTACACTAGTAGTTTACCTTCAACATAACAAAAAAATAGAACGTCTTCTTAGACATCGCATATATTTATTTACCTTCTATAACTGAATATACCCAGAGCCTGTCTAATACCACGTAATACCTAAGTACCTCTGCTTGTTGAAGATTGAACTGCCATTCATCATTCGGCAACAAATGAATGTTATACTTAAAATAAAATTTTCCGAATAATGTCAGGTAATTCGTTGCCCTTGACTTTTGACAGATGTATCTTCTTATTATGTAGGTACATATATTATTATAATAAACGTGACCTCTGAATATATTGACATTTTCAGATAGACTTTTACATATTTTGTAGACATTTTGAAAGACATACAGTTGTGCATATTTAATTTGACTGACACATGTTAACAGGATTGCACAATGGGATACTAAATAAAATATAATAAATTGAAAACAATCCACTCGTACCAATTTTCTTAAAAAAAATAACTTGATTCGAGTAAAGATTACATATATATATATATCGCGTCCTAATAACATTAAGCTCTCAAGCTGATTTGCATATATATAACCTATATATCGGGATCTTCTTTTCACCTTTATTTGACATTGACATAAATTTAATTAAAACGGGTTCCACCGATAATCGAAAGTGAGCCTCACTCAACAGGTATGCAAAAAAGGAACATAATACTACACAACCGATTTTAATTTGTATAAAATGAAAAAGATTTATCTCTGAAGGTCTAGTCAAAACTATTAACATATATATGTAAAACCTACCTACTACGGTCGGTAAAAAAATATTGAATAGATATTATATTAGATATATTTCAATATACTTAATCTTAAATGTTAATAATAGTACTTAATGTTTTTTTTTATTATATTGTTTAATTTAGTATACTACCGCGCTGCGCCGGTTCGGTGGTCGCTGGCTCAACTTGTGATCGTGACGGCCTGGGTTAGATTTCCAGGTTAGGCGAAGTGTTATTCGACGTTTTCCTATAGGAATTTCACAGAAACAGCTTTGAGTCTGAATTTGTGAGCGGTTGACGACAATATCGAATATTGAGTCGTCCGAAGGTTTAAACTCAAAATCTTCGGGTCCAATGTCAAATCCGTGATCTACGGGTGCGAAACGTGGAAGGTAACAAAGGACATATCACGCCAAATCCAGGTCTTCGTCAACCGATGTCTTCGTCGCATCCTCGGAATTTACTGGCCCGAGATCATCTCTAATGTAGAGCTGTTGGAGAGATGCCACGAGACCCCGTTCGACCGCCAGATCAAGCGGCGTAAATGGTGTTGGATTGGTCACACGCTCCGGAGGGATTCCAATCCCATTCCTAAACAGTCCTTGGATTGGAATCCTCAAAGAAAAAGGAAGCGAGGCCGTCCCCGTCAAACCTGGCGACGCACCGTTTTGGCTGAAGCGACGAGTATCGGAATGACGCGGAGCGAGGTGAAG
Source organism: Orthosia incerta (assembly GCA_948252205.1). Taxonomy (NCBI): domain Eukaryota; kingdom Metazoa; phylum Arthropoda; class Insecta; order Lepidoptera; family Noctuidae; genus Orthosia; species Orthosia incerta. The sequence goes on from OX411754.1 coordinate 15,465,498, forward strand.
CGCGAAGCTCAAGACCGGTCTCGATGGAAGACTACTTTGGAAGCCCTCTGCCCCAGCTAGGAGCCATAGGATCTTAAATCAAGGATTTCAGTTGTTTCGACAAATAATGACTTCAATAAGATTTTGTGGTTAAATGTTTTAATTTTGATGACTGCTTCATAGGTTATAGGATGCATGAGGACAATTGGGCCAGGATCGTCACACTGGGGATGCATGGAGAGTTCGTTTTCAACGAGGCAGGAATAAACATTTGGACTCGTTCCTGTAGATGGTTCCCTTCTTTAGTTCTCCGGCTAGGAGAAAGAAACTCAAAATATGAACACACCATTGATACAAAAGAATCTGACTTTTACAGAGTTGGGATTCGATAGGGTCTGGCACGAAAGCCTTATCGGTAAGCTTCCTTCATTTGGTCTGCCCGGTGGTCTGTGTGATTGGATTGCTGACTTCCTGAGAGATCGGTCCATTCGAGTGGTTATCGATGGCTGCTCGTCGGACCAATTGGATATTAATGCCGGGTTCCCTCAGGGGTCGGTATTCTCAGCACCATTGTTCTTGTTGCACATTAATGATCTGCTAAAACCTTTGGGTATGCAGACGACAGCACTGTTGCTGAGAGATACTTGTCCAACGCACGAGCTACCGGGCCGCTGATCGGTCTCTCCGTGAGGCCATGGTGGAGCGTTTAAACGTGTCCTTGCAAGCAGTCTCCGAATGGGGCGATGCCAATCTGGTCAAGTTTAATGCTGCTAAAACCCAGGCGTGTCTTTTTTCCACTAAAAAGAGCCAATTTCACCCGGCTCCAACTTTCCGTGATGTAACCGTGCCAATAACGGACCATCTTGAGCTTCTTGGCGTTACGTTAACATCGAATCTCAATTTTGGGTCATACATTGAGACAAAGGCTCAGCTGGCTGCTAAAAAGTTGGGGCTCCTTGCGAAGGTGAGAAGCTAGGAAGGTACTTCACGCTGGAACAGCTGCTTAACTTGTATCAAGCGCAAGTTCGATCGTGCATGGAGTACTGTTCTCATCTCTGGGACGGATCTGCCAAATACCAGCTTGATGCACTAGATTCGATCGAAAAGCGGGCCAAGAAACTCATCGGCAATGAGGCACTGGTCGAGTCAAAGCTCCAGAGCCTTGAACATCGTCGCCGAGTTGCCAGCTTGTCGGTTTTTATCGGTTACATTTCGGGGAATTAATGTGCGATGGAATTGCATGATTTAATTCCGCCCAGCCCGTTCCATCATCGGACTACCAGATGTACGGCGATGCAACATCGCTACATGCTCCTTAGCTGTACGCACAATAAAAGTGTCCCCAAAACGTTTTGTGCGTATGGGTGGGATGTCCGTTTCCCAATAGCTTCAATCTAGGGGTCTTTAAGTCAAGATTTAATGGGTTTTTTCTAGGCAAGCGTGCTTCACCGTCGACCACATCTTCGCTTACCATCAGGTGAGATAGTGGTCAAGCGCAAGCCTATTGAAAGAAAAAAAAAGAAAAGCTGAGATAGTGGTCAAACGCGAGCCTGATGGCTGCTCGTCGGACCAATTGGATATTAATGCCGGGTTCCCTCAGGGGTCGGTACTCTCAGCACCATTGTTCTTGTTGCACATTAATGATCTGCTAAAACCTTTGGGTATGCAGACGACAGCACTGTTGCTGAGAGATACTTGTCCAACGCACGAGCTACCGGGCCGCTGATCGGTCTCTCCGTGAGGCCATGGTGGAGCGTTTAAACGTGTCCTTGCAAGCAGTCTCCGAATGGGGCGATGCCAATCTGGTCAAGTTTAATGCTGCTAAAACCCAGGCGTGTCTTTTTTCCACTAAAAAGAGCCAATTTCACCCGGCTCCAACTTTCCGTGATGTAACCGTGCCAATAACGGACCATCTTGAGCTTCTTGGCGTTACGTTAACATCGAATCTCAATTTTGGGTCATACATTGAGACAAAGGCTCAGCTGGCTGCTAAAAAGTTGGGGCTCCTTGCGAAGGTGAGAAGCTAGGAAGGTACTTCACGCTGGAACAGCTGCTTAACTTGTATCAAGCGCAAGTTCGATCGTGCATGGAGTACTGTTCTCATCTCTGGGACGGATCTGCCAAATACCAGCTTGATGCACTAGATTCGATCGAAAAGCGGGCCAAGAAACTCATCGGCAATGAGGCACTGGTCGAGTCAAAGCTCCAGAGCCTTGAACATCGTCGCCGAGTTGCCAGCTTGTCGGTTTTTATCGGTTACATTTCGGGGAATTAATGTGCGATGGAATTGCATGATTTAATTCCGCCCAGCCCGTTCCATCATCGGACTACCAGATGTACGGCGATGCAACATCGCTACATGCTCCTTAGCTGTACGCACAATAAAAGTGTCCCCAAAACGTTTTGTGCGTATGGGTGGGATGTCCGTTTCCCAATAGCTTCAATCTAGGGGTCTTTAAGTCAAGATTTAATGGGTTTTTTCTAGGCAAGCGTGCTTCACCGTCGACCACATCTTCGCTTACCATCAGGTGAGATAGTGGTCAAGCGCAAGCCTATTGAAAGAAAAAAAAAGAAAAGCTGAGATAGTGGTCAAACGCGAGCCTGATGGCTGCTCGTCGGACCAATTGGATATTAATGCCGGGTTCCCTCAGGGGTCGGTACTCTCAGCACCATTGTTCTTGTTGCACATTAATGATCTGCTAAAACCTTTGGGTATGCAGACGACAGCACTGTTGCTGAGAGATACTTGTCCAACGCACGGGCTACCGGGCCGCTGATCGGTCTCTCCGTGAGGCCATGGTGGAGCGTTTAAACGTGTCCTTGCAAGCAGTCTCCGAATGGGGCGATGCCAATCTGGTCAAGTTTAATGCTGCTAAAACCCAGGCGTGTCTTTTTTCCACTAAAAAGATCCAATTTCACCCGGCTCCAACTTTCCGTGATGTAACCGTGCCAATAACGGACCATCTTGAGCTTCTTGGCGTTACGTTAACATCGAATCTCAATTTTGGGTCATACATTGAGACAAAGGCTCAGCTGGCTGCTAAAAAGTTGGGGCTCCTTGCGAAGGTGAGAAGCTAGGAAGGTACTTCACGCTGGAACAGCTGCTTAACTTGTATCAAGCGCAAGTTCGATCGTGCATGGAGTACTGTTCTCATCTCTGGGACGGATCTGCCAAATACCAGCTTGATGCACTAGATTCGATCGAAAAGCGGGCCAAGAAACTCATCGGCAATGAGGCACTGGTCGAGTCAAAGCTCCAGAGCCTTGAACATCGTCGCCGAGTTGCCAGCTTGTCGGTTTTTATCGGTTACATTTCGGGGAATTAATGTGCGATGGAATTGCATGATTTAATTCCGCCCAGCCCGTTCCATCATCGGACTACCAGACGTACGGCGATGCAACATCGGTACATGCTCCTTAGCTGTACGCATAATAAAAGTGTCCCCAAAACGTTTTGTGCGTATGGGTGGGATGTCCGTTTCCCAATAGCTTCAATCTAGGGGTCTTTAAGTCAAGATTTAATGGGTTTTTCCTAGGCAAGCGTGCTTCACCGTAGACCACATTATCGCTTACCATCAGGTGAGATAGTGGTCAAGCGCAAGCCTATTGTAAGAAAAAAAAAGAAAAGCTGAGATACTGGTCAAACGCGAGCCTATCAATAATAAAGAAATACTATTAAAATACATAACTAGCCAAACTACACTAACTACACTACTACTAACTTGTGACAGGTCGATAAATAATTTTTCACACCACCTGCTCGATAATGTCCAACTACGTATCATGCAATCTCAACGTACAGTCAAGCATTACCTCCCAAAGGAGGTAAAGTTGTATGAAACTCCCAAGGGAGTAAAGTGATTTGAATTTGCAACGTCAAATTCGTGTAGAAACCCGTGGAAAAGTGTAGGCATCCCATACACCTACAATATTATTACGCAATAAAATGTAGGCTCCCTTTTCCTTAAGCTGTCCATCACACAAACCTAGCTAGACGTTCCATTGTATTGTGCAATCGTCAATATTGTGCAATAATATTGTCGGTGTATGGGAGGCTTAAGTATGCCCATTATCGCATTGTAAAAAGGGTTTTTCGAAAATCGAACTGGCCACCATAAGCAGAACACAAGAAAAAGCGAGATTTCAAAGAACATGAAACAAAAGACGGAGTTTAGTGCTGCGATTTTCAGTGATTTTATTGCAATATTCGTGTTGACAAATAATGTCGAGCGATGTCGAGTGATTATACTCCAGTTTTTAAAACCAGGCGCTTTAAAGATTATTAATAAATCTACTACCGGAAAAATCAAAACACAAATACGACAAAAAAAGTTAATTTAAAAATTAAAAACCCAACTGCTTAAGAGGTGAACTAAAAAGCTGTAAATAAGAAAAAATCATGCTGTGCAATTGGAGGATCAGGGGATCCGCCGATTTTTTAATTTTCTTTTTATATTTACAACTTTTAAGATATTTTTTTTCAAACGTATATGTGGTATATATTTTTGTAATCAACTATTAAAACCCTTCTTTTTGATAGCCCACTCGATGGGTATTATGGAAGCAAAAAAATAAATTGAGACTCGCACAATATGGCGCCCAAAATCCGTCATGTATGTTTTATTTTATACTTCACCTATTTATGAACACTTGGGTGGTCAAGACGTATATAACGATGTCTTAATTATATAAATCCGTCTAGCGGTTTGATAGATATGAGGTAATAAAGAAAACTACATACATACAAATATACAAGATACGCGTGAAAACATAACCCTTTCCTTGCAGTCGGTTAAAAAGCCTATGACGATTTTTTTCAATGGAGAACAACAAAAGTAGGAGTCAAGACTGTTTTGAAATCCGTCCTTTTAGTTTATTGGCAACATTTAACAGAAACTAGAAAGTCTCGAAAGATCTACAATAAGCATCAAACACAACATTAAAATTAATACATACGCAGCTTTTTATTGTCTCGCAGAAGGTGTGAAAAGTAGAGTTCGCTCCTGTGGTATAAAGCCTGTCTTCGTCTTGGGCAGTTTGAACCCCTCGCTTTACTATGAACTTTAACTCTGGAGTCACTCGTTACGCCCAGGGTTAATATGCCGCCCGTAACATAAGACAGTGCTTTATCCTCTTGGTGCATAATCACTATTGATGAAAAACCTTAATCTGCACCTAGATTACTTACCTGTTTATTATTTAAAAGATTATTTCAGCAGGTATTTGCAGCGACGATGAATGTTTTAAAGCCCAGGAATTCTAAGAAATGTATAAATGTAAGTAAAGTAGACATATCCACATGTTTGCTTACTCTGTAGGTACCTACCTAGAATCTTGACTCGTAAAACAAGTTGGTGATGTTGTTAGGGGCCCCGTTATACCCACGCGCTACTGCCATCTATGATAATCATCATTTATAATTAGTAATTACTAGTACCTATAATTGACAGATTATAATGGTACCAATGTTATATTCAGATTACTACACAGGATCAGTAACTATTGACTACTAGGTAAGCTAGAGAATAAAATGTTATGCTAATGGCAGATTCTAGTCCCTAATTATTTACGTGCTTGTATTTTCTTATGATGTTTATTTATATTCTTCACAAAAAAAAAATGTTTATAACACCCACATGGTGACCGCATTTCCAGTTATCTTTCATCTTAATGAGTTTAGTTAGATAGAGTTAGATTTTTTTAAGTTTTTTTAATTTAACAGCATTCTCAGTAGTGTCATCGATATTAACAATAATTTTAACCCACACGCTGGATTGACTTTCATTGCCAAGTAAACGAAAATGGACATACAATTACCAATTTCAGGATGTCTACGTATATGTTATAACAACAAGGTAGGTGGATAAATAAATAACAGTTGCGCTTTTGTAATACAGCTGATGGAAAAATTTCCTTTTCGTATCTACTTGTAAATGGCATAGGCGAAGAACTTTCACTATTATATGTTTCAAAGAATATATTTACCTACACTGACATATCATAATTCAAATTTTAGTACGCCGGTTTAGACATTTTTTTCTCTAGTATTCGGTAAAGGAAGGTATTATTCAATCAACATCATCTTCCGCTTGCCTAATTGCGTTCGCCGTGGCTAAAACTTCCTGTCTAGAGATTGTATGCAAGATTAATTAATTATCCGACATTTAGATGAATTTACACCAATCAAATAAAATATTTTATGTTTTAATGTGGAAAGCGGAGGACCGGATGTACGCAGCTTAGGAGATAAATGAATGATTTGATTGTTTTATAGTTGAATTGGCAAAATATACCTAAGTACATCTACTAATCTTATGTAAATTCGCTAAACAGACAACGCTAAGCCTGAATTCTCAACAGTATACCTTATAGGGTATTACTCTACTTTGTACCGAATTTCTAATCACTAAGGAAGGATTTTTTGAAAATGTTTCCCCTATGTATGAAAGTTTGTATGGAAACCACTTAAAAGTAAAACTAAGTTATCATTTTTGGAAATTCATTCCCAAAAGGCTCCTGAAAAGTTACCAGTGGGGTATTCCATCGGGCTTATGAATATTAGTATATTTGATTCTTATTTCTCTAAGTCAATTTGAACTGCATATTAGCATAGCAACACCTGAAAAGCTTATTTTTTCTAGAACACGAAGAGCTGTTAAATAAGGGTTCAATTCAGAGATCATTTAAGGTATTTTATTGTTCACCATCTTTACCTAAATATCTATGTCTACTACGAGTAATAGCTGTGTCAACGTGAGCTATTTAGGCTGTATTCATGAATATTCAAAAGAAAGTTTTTGAAGGTGATTTACTGAAATCATTAGCAATAGCATCATTATCATTTTCGTTGTTTCTAGTGGGCATCGGGTGCTTATTAAAAGCTGTGATCTTAGTACAATAGCTTATAACGCCCAGAGGTGTAGTACCTATAGGACGGCTGATGTGTCTGAGCTTGCTGGGTGTCGAGTTTGCGCTGCCAGGTTATATAAATACAAATAGGTGAAGAGGGGCAACGGAGACCTCTTGCACTTTCGTGACGGCGAACGTCGCAGCTACCAGTCCTCGCCGAGCATCATGGCTCGACACGCGTGTCTGTGTCTTGGTGTGTTGTTGCTCAGCTGTCTCGGTAAGTAATATTTTTTTTTTATTAACAAAATAGGGTGCTATAAATTGACAGGATAAATATATGTATAACATTAAATATTTAATTATCCTTTACCCAATTTGCTGGGTACATTAACTTTGTTTGTAGGTATCTATTTTATTTTTATTTTACAATAAGTTATCTTATATATTTTTTGCCGGTAAATAGTAAACGTTTTACCTTTATTATGACATTATATATTAACTTGCATTTTTAGTAAATCAATCAATTAAAATAGGTAGGTAATTAAGATAGGTACTTTTTTTTTTTTTTATATTATTTTAAATGCATATATAGATCATTATATCATGGATATTACATATTCAATTTTATTGGTTTTAAAATGTTTATTAAAGTTTATACATTCTTATGATATTATGGTTTCCCAAAAACTATTTTTTCTTACAATATTGATTATGAATTTTATGAAATATATTATAGAGCCAATAACTACGTTTACATAAGTTAAAGTTCGCTTTAGAGCAACAAAGAAAGAACGCCGGCAACCGACGTGGCTCGTTTACTTCGCTTGACCTCGATTTCTTTTCAACGTTCCAACTTTCAATGCCGACATGGAATAGAGTTGCAATTGACTTAAAAGATACCAAACTTAGAATTCCCGCAAAAAATCTAAACAAATTAGTAAACAACCGTAAATATAGCAAAGTTCACCACAGCTGTAATTTACAGGCATTGTTACTAATCACTTGATTGAAGCTTTCATCATTCGTGTTGCATACAAGTGAACAACATGGCGCATTCAAAGTGAATATAAAAACTATATGTGCCTAGTTACTGCAATTAATGAGCACGGCATGTATCTATATAGCTAGATGTACGACACTGCAATGAAACTGCAGGTACTACATTGCTTTGCCCGCTGTGTTGTAATAGCGGCTTACGTTAAGTGGTGTTACCTAATGAGCACGTTAAGACTGTTGTGTTGGCACTCTGTTTCTGGCTCTAAATATTAGATAGGTTCTCGGTTATATAAGTCCAAGTTGTTTATCCCGTAACGAATAGTCTCTGATGAGTTTTTTTGCTGCAGTGAATGGCGAGTTATTGCGGGTTAAGCGCCAGGACGATGATGGAGGAGAAGAAGTCAACGCAGAGCAGTTGTGCGATGGTCGCCCGGCTGACGAATATTTCCGTCTGTCCACCGAAGGAGACTGCCGCGATGTAGTCAGGTAGGTTTTGCACAACTACGGCTAAGCATACTTCATTTGTTGTAACAACTACAATACACCCACGTTGTGAATGTTGTGATAAAGAAGTTTCAAAATATGACTGAGTTGCAATATTATTCTGTCGTCATAACTTTGTCATGTTTCTATCAAAGTCTAGAGAAAACTGGTTAGTAACCGAACCAGTTGCATGAATCAGTCAGTCGTATGAAAGCTTGCAAGGTTGGCTTTATGGGGTGACAAACACTAGTACTTATTATAACGACATAGGTACCTACAACAGAAAGTTAGCACAAAGGCCGCTGCAGCAACGTAGGTACCTACTGATAGCTAAATACTTCAGATATTTACTTGTAGGTAGTTACTTAACTTATAAAGCTGTGAATGTAGCCAAGGACCGTTGTTTGTCGCTTGATTTATTTATGGACGCTGTTTAGTATGCAGTGAGGCAATGACTTGATATTCCAGTCTGTGTACAGAACGGTCACCCTCGTGCCGTGAATATTAGAATTTATATTGAACTTGTACAGTAAGCCGCACGTCAGCGCTAACAAAACAGTATATAAAAGCTGGCCTCTTATTCTATTGAAACTCCGTACTACATTAGGCCAGTTCAAGGTCAAAGTGTTTCCACGGACGTGCGATCGACTGTACTACGTCAAAGCAGTGTAACGACACTTTTTTTATAACTGATGACTCAGCTTCAGCAGTACCACAGATAATAAATACTGACAGTACCTATCTACATATTATTATCTATTTTGACGAGAAGCTTATATCTCCAAGTTAGGTACGAACATTATCTAATATTGTACCTCCTACCTTTTATGATACTACCTAAGGTTTATGAAAGTAGTAACTTACCAGAAAACAAGTAAGTTCTTTATGTCTAGCATATATCTATCTTGTGTGTACTGTACACTCACCCGTATTCGTGATTATTTGTATCATTAAATAGAGACCCGTTTTATTCATTAATGTTCGTGTTTAATATGAATCGAATACGAGTAAGTGCACAAACGCTTTGTGTACTTTTTACGTCTAAAGCTGCGTCCACATTTGAGACATATTAATGAACGGTACGAGTGACGTACCTGTGAGTGTATAAACCGTAATACAGGGATACCTAACTCGGAAGACTTGTTCCTACTAATACCTAAGACTTCCGCCATTGAACATAGCTAGAAGGTAGCATTACTGTCACGAGCCGGTTTGGTAAAATGGTTCGATGTAGCTAATGTGGACGATGCTTTACAGATCTTTATTAATATATTCTTGTTGATTTCATTTAGCTCCAGGACTGTGTTGTAATGTTGTTTATGTTGGTTTCCCACATAACGGGCGTGTCTGGAGAGTATGCTAAGAGTCTCGCTGTGTACAGGTGCGACCAGGGCGGTGAGAATGGCGTGACTCGGCTCGCCTCAGTGCGCTGCCCCAGCAGTCTCGCCTTCGATATCGACCGTCAAACTTGTGATTGGAAAACAAATGTTAAGAATTGCGATAAAGTAGAAAGTAAGTTCCGCCGAATGGCGGAAGTGGACGTGCGGAGGGCTAAGCTTCCGTTATGGACCCGGTCCAGTGTCGCAAGCCTGTGTACCTGCTAGCCTTCCGAATGCCCACTTCCTGCTATTATGCATTTAATTAAATGTCACATTTCTTGTCAACGCAGGTGCACTAGGTCAGGTCTTAAACAAATCACTTGCCCGTCTGGACTGGCTTTCGATCTTGATAAACAAACCTGCGACTGGAAGGGTAAAGTGGCCAACTGTGACAAACTTGAGAGTAAGTGCCGAACTGAAGCTATTGGCGCGTAGCGAGCAACTAGGCTTGGGTGAAGGGGCCGCGTCGCACTGTAGTTAAGGTGTATTGCATGAGGCCCCGGACAGAGGGAGCGGCCGCCGTGGACCGACCCGATTGTTACGCATTAACATTATTTCTACAACAAAAATTACACCAAACACAGACTATTAACATTTGTACACACGTCATTGTAATTATGGACATGTAACACGTTGCACAAACACCTATACCCACGCACTACATTCCGCAATTAAGAACTTACCTAATTAGCACAAAATAAAAATGAAAAATGTTATGCACATAGTTTTTCATCTATTTGTATTGATCAAATAAACCTCTACTATCAAATTTAAAAAATAAGAAATTTCTCAAATCTCTAAAGCGCTGGGATCACAAATTATAAAATCTATTTAAACAACTGACCTCAAAATATCCTGAAGGGTGAAAAAATAATCCCAAATAAATTCTATCAAACTGAACATTCTATATACTCGAATGTTTAGTTTTTGGAAGAAAACCAAATAAGTTTATTGTTAGACACTCTACATTTTTTCTATTGAGCATTCCTTCATTCAAAACTTGCTAACTTATGGCTTAAGCTTCATTACCATGGCAATAACTAACGACAATATACAAAATATCTTTTTTCGTGGAGGGAACCTAATTACTAACCATTATATAGTGTTCACAACATTAACATAGCGACATATGTATTATACACCGAATCTGCTTTAACTGAATTAATTTGCTATATATCATTAAGGTATTTCTAAATGTTACTTATCATTTGAATTATATTATTTCACTGCAAAAGCTAGAATAGCATGTAAATATATTTAGTAATAGATAATATAATTGATTATTCGAATTCTGTACTAAATACACTATTTATAAATTTAAAGCACAAACATAAATTCTACGTCAATTATAATATATTTTAATGCTAGTCTATTCCAATAATTTTAATTAAATAATCGTTGGCTGGAAGGCAAATTCATCACTCAAATCCGATGATTTCTTTCATCGAAATAATTCTTCTTATTACATCTTATCATCTTAGACTCTTAATACGATACCAATATTTCTTATCTTTTACAGTTTAATCATCTAATAAATCTGTTACTATTCCATAACCAATTAAATATCATGTAATTGACAATAAATACCTACCTACTTATTTATCAGCTATCCTATTCCCTACTTTTTTGTCTTCTGTTAACTTGATCATTGTTTCATGCTTGATTTTCTTCTATTTTCTTATTGACCCTTAAACACTGTTACAATGAAAACACAAACGAAGCAATTATGTAAGTGGCACCTGCGTATGTGTATAAGCGATACACCGAAACCCTCAAAAGTAAAAAATGCGATTTCGTTAGATTTATTATATCCTGTATTTCAGAACCCAGAAAAATTCTGCCTATCCTGAAAACGGATGAGCCCATCTGCCCTGAAGGAAAATTAGCTTGCGGAAGTGGCGACTGTATAGAAAAAGAACTGTTCTGTAATGGAAAACCTGACTGCAAGGATGAGTCTGACGAAAATGCTTGCAGTGAGTATAATGTTATGAAAAAGAAACAAATCATTAAAAATATTATTTTCGAACAATTGTGCAAGTTAACTTTTGTTTACAGCTGTCGACGTCGATCCCAACAGAGCCCCTGACTGCGACCCCAACCAGTGTGCGCTTCCCGACTGTTTCTGCTCAGCAGACGGAACTCGTATCCCCGGAGGTATTGAGGTTAACCAAGTGCCTCAGATGATTACAATTACTTTCAACGGTGCCGTAAACGTTGACAACATTGACTTATACGAACAAATATTTAACGGAAATCGTCACAATCCTAATGGATGTCAAATTCGCGGTACATTCTTCGTATCCCACAAATATACCAACTACGCTGCCGTTCAGGAATTACACCGTAAAGGTCACGAAATCTCTGTATTCTCTATTACCCACAAGGATGATCCAAATTACTGGAGCAGCGGAAGCTACGACGACTGGCTAGCTGAAATGGCTGGAGGACGTTTGATTGTAGAACGTTTTGCTAACATAACTGACTCGTCGATCATTGGCGTCCGTGCACCTTATCTGCGTGTTGGTGGAAACAAACAATTCGAAATGATGGCCGACCAGTACTTTGTTTACGATGCATCGATTACCGCTCCCCTTGGTCGTGTTCCTATTTGGCCATACACGCTATACTTTCGTATGCCCCACAAATGCAACGGTAACGCTCACAACTGTCCATCAAGGAGCCACCCTGTTTGGGAAATGGTTATGAACGAACTGGACAGAAGAGACGACCCGACTTTCGATGAATCTCTTCCTGGTTGTCATGTGGTCGACTCTTGCTCTAACATCCAAACCGGAGACCAGTTTGCGCGTCTTCTGCGTCACAACTTCAACCGTCACTACAGTACCAACCGTGCTCCCCTAGGTTTCCACTTCCACGCTTCATGGTTGAAATCCAAGAAAGAATTCAGAGATGAACTCATTAAATTCATAGAAGAGATGTCGGAAAAGAACGACGTTTACTTCACTTCTCTCATTCAAGTAATCCAGTGGATGCAGAACCCCACAGAGTTGGCATCACTCAGAGATTTCCAAGAGTGGAAACAAGACAAATGTGACGTGAAAGGTCAACCTTTCTGCTCTTTACCAAATGCATGCCCCCTTACAACTCGGGAGTTACCAGGGGAGACTCTCCGTCTTTTCACTTGCATGGAATGCCCTAACAACTATCCATGGATTCTAGACCCCACGGGTGAAGGCTTCAATGTTAAGAAGTGATCTCTTTAAGATAAATTAAAAGACTGTACACATGTAAATAATACTCAATAATGTTAATAATAATTACAGTAATTATTATGCTTGTGGCAGGGCGTCATCTTGCAGTGAAAATTGTTTTATTAGATACATTAAATAAAAGTGAAAAAGTGACTACCGCTCAAGTAATACCAACTGCCGTTACTGGTTTTTTTAGCAAATATAGGTAAAAACTGACGTTACATAGTAATTAAGGTTATTACCTACATATGGACAATAAATTTTAATTTTAATAATCTTATTTTATTTGGTCGTACAACCCTTTCCTGTCCCCATCAGTAAACCTGAAATTAATAAGCAACGTAACTTGCAGGATTGTAGCGACCACCCAATCTACCAGGAATCGAGGTCTCATCTTTGGCGCACCTTTGCTCACTATGAACTATTTTCCCGGTCTGCCGCAAAAATACTTCACAGTGAGTAAGGAAAGAAAATATAGAAATCTAATATTAAACAAACGAACAATTTCTCGGCCACTCTGTTGTCAGAATTAATTAAGCCGCCCCCCACAGGCCTCTGACTTGGCAATTTCAGACCTACATTAACTATATAAGTCTTAGGTTTCCTCACGATGTTTTCCTTCACCGTCGCCTAGAGCTGTAATGTCCAAGATAATCTTAGAAAGTACATATGAATTTGAGTAAAAAAGCTTTTTTACAAAAAAATACTATAGTCTTCCAAATAAAAACACTGCTACGAGTATGTGAAAAATAACATTCTTTTGAATGAAGTCGGTGTCTTCCAAAAATAAATTTAATTTTCACTTTGTAGTGTTTTTAATTTGGAGGTTGATAGCGTTATTTTTTTACGTTTTAGTTGTACCTAATAGGCAAGTTCTTTAGTAATGTACCTATAATGCCAGAATAGATTACCCGAATATCATAGAACTTGAACATAACCGGAGAAATGAGAATGTACCAAGGCGAACTGTACACATCTGCGTACTACTTTAGAGCGTACTGGCGTGATGGTATGTTATGAAATGGTATAAACAATAAACATACATGCGATTGCAGCAAGCCCGAGAGATTTGCCGTCATTTAGTGAAGAGTTCTGTTGTATATCTCCTAAGTTCTTCATGAGATCTTCATCAAATTAAATTGGACCCATTTGGGAACATACTCTTTCAAACGATAAAATAATTTTAGGTGAAAAACAAAAAAACTCACATAAAGTCGAACATAGAAACTCCTCCTTTTGTAAGGTCGGTTAAAAAGTCACATTGTTACTTGTCCGGATTTGAACCCACGAACTCAAGCACGAGAGGCGAGGTCTTAGCCACTGCTGGGCCACCACGACATGTCAAACAATTAAATAATAACAAACAATTAAGGTACTTCTCATATCGCACAGCTAGATCTATACAGCGAAAAACTCAAAAAATCACTTTTATCAAAATAGTTGAAAAACTGATTACCGTCTGTCTGTGCACTGCACGAGTTTTCTGTATTGATCAATGCTTCTTAAATGCAGTTAGATGAATGGTTGTTAAATAATCTTCTTTTGAATCGTATATTGGGGCTGAAAATTGAATTTTTGTAGTTATTGTCGTATTGCTTAACAAATATGAATGAAATATATTTTTTTGTTATTTGGAGTTGAATCTGTGTTGCTGAATTTCGTATTTAGTTGGCTCTCTTTTGAAGATTCAATATAAATTTAAATGTAACAGCATTTTGAATTATTTTATAATATTGCAAGTCATAGACTGGATTGTGACCAACAGTAGGGGTCCATTGGTTTATGAACTAGCAAGAAAACACTGTATTAAGTACTCAAATGGAACATTATTCTTTATTAATGATTAATAAAATAATATTTATCAGCTTCTTATGTCCCGTTATTTTGAAAAAACTTAAAATAAAATTATCTTATATTAAAGTAATGGTAATGTCTTACTTATCGGGTGCCTATTAATGGTCGTTGGTATAGCGTCCATCATTTGGCACCAAGGGCGGCCGTGCTAAAATGCTAAACACGCTGCATTCTTTGCTACATTTCGATACTTTAAATAGAATAAAAGAAAGACCTCATTCAGAGGAGTCTTTAACAAGATTGTCAGGGGGGTGACCATAAGCTCTTAGAGCGGTATCAATTTGAGATCGAATAAGGGACAGATGTATCTGACGTGCATACATCTGTCACTTACTGGCTGGGTTTCTCAACGCTAAATTATCGCAAAATTGTCAAGCATGCGTTATCTGCTGTCATTGTTTGAATGAATTTTCAACAGCCAATCACAGCAGATAACCCGCGATTATTCGCGATTACTCTTATTCAAGTTTTAAGATACCAAAGGATAGTGCACTCAATACATAAAAATGGCAATGGAGACATTGCCAACCATAACTGATCTATGTACATAATTATATAGCTTATGCCAGCGGCTTCGCCCGCGTGAATGTTGAAATTTATCCCAAGGGAACATATTGCATATAAAAACTATCCTATTTTAAGGTTAAATTTACCTTACTCACCAACTCACCCAGTAGGCAGTAGGTAATTGCATGAGACTATCTAGTCTCATGCAATGTATTGATGGAAGTAAAACTCTTACAGTTGGTCTTCTCAACTTAATTTAATCTTCACACAAATACAGTCCGTCACTGAATTCTCTTGAGTTAGCATAACTTATTAAATGGGATACATATACCCTTAAGATTCAACAATCCCGTGCCGTTGTATCTATGCCTCAACCACACCATGAGGACATCTGTATTCGGACCTTGCTGCTGAAGTCGTAGGATGTCGATACTTTAAATTGAGTTGAACATTTTTATATCTTTATATAAGTAGTTAAAATATTCCTAAGGACCAACGCCTAGAAGTAAATTCATGATAAGTTTCAACAGACACACGCGTGGATATTCAGACAAATCAAACTGATACAGCGCCTATTCTATTAATTCATTGATTCAATGAAATCTGTCATCTTAACACTGGCCACCTTTGTCCCTCGTGTCATCGTTTTTTTCTTTGGTTATTTTTTTTTTCTTTGTTTGGCTTCGCACGGTTTGTGCATTCAGCCAATGTCACGTCAGGATGTTTTATTAAATAAAGGTAGGAAAACCAAATTTAAAAAATATATATATTAAATTTAACGGCATTTAGGAAAGGATGGATATATAGGATCAGTATATTTTAATGGTAATGGCATAACAAGTAAATAATGAGCAAATTACAATAACAAAAATTACAGCTTAATATTATTTAAGGTGATGAATGAGACTATACATTTATACACAGGAAAGCTATTAATACAAAGTAAAGCAAGTATTGAGGTAGGAAAAGGAGTACGAAGGGACAAGAGGTTACAGAGAAAGGAAGAACGGTCGTGTAAAGGACAGGAGAAAAATATGCGATCTAAGTCACCTACTTCTGTGCCACACGAGCAATTGGGGTCACCGATGATATGAAGTTTGGCAAGGTGGGCTGGAGAGCAAACATGGCCCAGTCTCAACCGTATTAAAATGGAGGTCTCCACCTTGCCAAACTTTGCCCTGCCAAAAAAGGTTTTCTGGAATCTCGGGTTGTATAAAATAAAAGTAACGGCCCTTGGATTTGCTGCTGATATCCCAAGCTACCTTCCAAGTGTCCCGAAGAAAATTCTTTGGCAGCGTCACGAGGTCATAGCTGAAGTTCTTATATGGAACTAAGTCCCCACATTGCACCGCGTCACTCACTAGGAGTGCATGAGCTACATCATTGCCATGAATTCCAGAATGGGCTGGAATCCAGGCAAATAGCAGTGTGTTACCCTCAGAGATGGTTCTGAACGCAAGTTCTCTTATTGCATAAACTATAGGAGACTGAAATTTGTGTTCGAAAGGGGATTTACTGATGGCTAGAAGAGCACTCTGTGAATCGGTAAAAATTATAGATTTTTTGAGCTTAAAAACTCGTAAATATTCTAATGCTTTTAGAATTCCAAAACATTCACCAGGTAAAACAGAAGTCTCCGGAGGCAGTTTTATTTTTTGCACAATTTTGTATTGAGTATGGTAGGTACCAATCCCAACACAACCCGTAGGAGAACGCTTGGCAGCATCCGTAAAAATATGCTGTCTTATCGCTGTCAGCGATAAGACCGCCTTTGTACCCGTATAATTAAGATTTCTTATAAAATAGATGTGTAATTTTTATGGTGTACAATAAAGTATATTCTATTCTATTCTATTCTATTCTGGCAGTCTGAATGTTCATTCAGAAATATATTTAAACTTAAATGGCAATCGAGATCTGATTTACTTACACAGTTTAATTTAATATTGGGAGTGAACAGTAAACTCTCATAACTATTGTTAAATAGGGGAAGTTTATTTGAACGGTGAATAGGTGAAGAAAGTGAGAGGAACTTTTTATAGCTTTGAATTAAACAAGGAGCACGTTTATGGGACCAGTAAACTGAAGATTCAATTTCAAACATTAAAGATTCCAGTTTAGGAATGAGAGGGTGAGTTGAGAACTGAAGAATCCGGAATAAATATTTGTCTGACAGGAATTGTCTTCTGAGGCTTAATGGAACTTCCCCACATTCAATTTGTAGTGCATTAATGGGACTAGATTTCATGGCACCCGAAATAATGAGTAATGCTTTTGACTGGATACGATCCAGCTTTTTAAAAGCCATAACACTACCCGGTTCTAGAACGAACAATCCATAATCCAGAATGCTTCTGATGATTGCGCTGTAAATAAGTTTCAAAGAAAACGGATGTGCACCCCACCACACACCTGAGAGGCATCTGAGCATGTTTAAGTGATTTTCACATTTATTAACAATAAAGTCGCAATGAGGAACCCAGCTTAATTTAGAGCCAAATAATACACCTAGATATCTTAATCTATCTTTAACTGGAATATGTATTCCCTTATAGAAGAGGTTTACTAAGGGAATAATTCTCTTCCTGGTGAATAAAACAGCCGCGCTTTTAGACGTGGACAAATCCAAACCATTTAAGTATAACCATGACTCTAAAGTAGATAAAGCAGAATTAATAGCACAGCTAGCTTGTTCAACAGATTGACTTGAAGAATATAATAATAAATCGTTGGCATATTGAAGAATCTTAACATGACTAGAAAAGGAAGAGTCCAAATCAAAAGTGTAAATATTATACAGAAGGGGACTGAGCACAGAACCCTGTGGTAGACCTCTCCATAGAAGATGGGAGACATCATGATCTCCTATTATCATGTTAACAGAGCGTTCAGTCAGGATGTTAATAATGAAATACGTCAAATTCGAGGGAACCCCTAAGGCTATTAATTTATTTTGTAAAACTGATAATACGACATTATCATAAGCTGCATTAATATCTAGGAAAACTGCAACGGTGGATTGGTTATCAGGGAATGATAACCGAATATCGGATGAAAGTATACTTAAGCAGTCAGTGGTGCTTTTACCTTTTCTAAAGCCATACTGGGATTTTGCCAAAAGGCCTTTACCTTCAACATACCATTCTAGGCGATTCTTAATTAAGTGTTCAGCTAATTTCATCAGAATTGAAGACAAAACTATGGGCCGGTACGAGGCAGCATCCGATGGAGCTTTATTTGGGTTAAGGAATGGCAACACCATTTGACGTTTCCATTCAACAGGAATGTTGCCTGTATTCATAATAGAATTAATAAGATCTAAATAATAATTGAGGACATTGTCATTCAAATTAGCAAAGAAAGAATACGGGATGCCATCAATGCCCGGCGCAGAATCCTTAGTTCTATGAATAACACCCTTTAATTCAGTGATAGAGAAAGGAAGATCTAGCGTCGAATGTGTGTCTGAAGTGTCTTGGTTATTAGATATGGGGGACAGGATAGGGTTAATAGCCTCAGGAACCCAAGGAGGAGCTAATTTATCTATAAAGTCACTGGCTAAAGAATCAGGAATAGGAGAAGGGTTGTGATAAATAGAGCTAAATCCACGAATATTGCGCCAGACAATCGAATGGTGAGTATTCGGTGAAATTGATGAGCAAAAGTTACGCCAAGATTCAATTTTTTTCTTTTTAAATATTCTAGAAGTTTCATTAATTAGGTTACAACATTATTATATCAGACATATCATGGTTATAATTAAATTCGGCCTCTTTACATTTTTTAATCAATTCTGTGCACTCGGAGTCCCACCATGGAGGAGAAGGAATTGTGCTCATGTTGTTATTTTTTGCAGGAAAAACTTCATCCGCCGCTGCAATTAATATGTGTGCTAAAGCTTCAACACAACTATTTTCATTGCCATCAGCAATAACAGGCAAGGTGTAAAGTTTTCTGTCAACTATGTTTCTAAATTTGTCCCAGTCATTAGTATTTCTATTAGGTAGTTTATGTTTTAAATTAGATCTCCTTAATGGTGCCTTTGGTTTGGAAAGAGGATAAGATATGACTATTAGGAAATGGCCACTACCATAAGTGGAGGTTAGAATATCCCAAGTTAAAGAAGAAGCTAAGCTTAGTGAACAGATAGAAAGGTCAATTGCACTTTGGTTCTGATTGGGACCACACCGACGTGTAGCAGCTCTTGAGTTCAAGATACATAAATTATGTAGGTTTATTATATCTAGTAATTCATCCCCATTACAAGTAGAATTCGAACAACCCCACAATTGGTGATGGCAATTAAGGTCCCCTAATATTAAGAATGGCTTTAGAAGAAATGAAAAGAGATTATTCATCTCTTGCAGAACTGAAGAAGAAGGGTGAGGAACATAAATAGAAACAAGACAAGTATGATGCATTTTAATAGCTACAATTGAAATTTCCTCACCGTGAGGAGGCAATGTAATAGTAGAGAATGAGATAGAATTCTTGATAAGTATAGCTACTCCACCATACCCATCAGATCTATCCTCTCTAATGGTTAAATAACCATTGATTTTAAAAAATATGATTAGGTTTGAGCAAAGTCTCTGCTAAGGCAAAGGCAAATGGCTCATATTTGTTTAAAAGATGTATAACATCACTCTTTTTGTTCATTAGACTGCGGCAGTTCCACTGGATTATTTTGGATGTGTTGTCCATTATGGATGGATTGAGATTCATAGAAAGATGGGGCTACGTTGGACGGTGAAATATTGAACTGAGAGAGAAGATTATGTAATGCAGAAAGAAAATCGTTTATAGAAATATTTGTGTCCTTTATGTCATTATTATGATTGTTAGAAAAAGCACAACCATTAGATGGCTGGGGAATATTAAAATCCTTAATGATGGCATTATGAGCTACTTTATTCTAACCTTTTACAGATTTAGGAGGGGAGAGAGGTTTGAGAAAGACCGTATTTTTATAGCTTTTGAAGCAGGTGTTTTATTTGGTGAAGATATTGCATATAAGCAGTATTTGCAAAGTTTTTGCAGCTTCAGCATATGATACTGAACTTTGTGCCATGTATGTATTAATTAATTTTTGTCTTGAGAATTCTGGGCAAGACTTATTAATAGCAAATGTAATCCAGAGCAAAGGCAGCAAGATGTACTTTCTTCTTCTCTATCACAACTGTCTCCAGAATGGCCTTGGCCACATTTATAGCAACGGGGTTTAGACCTGCACTGAATTTTAGTGTGACCAAATCTACAACAATTGTAGCACTGTATGGTGGGGAAAATATATAGCTCTACAGGTAAAGCATTATAGCACATAAAAAATATTTTTGGTAAGACCTGTTCGTCAAACGTAACAACTATGGATTGGGATGGTTTCCAAATGATTGAACCATCAACAATGGTTTTAAAATTAAGACGTATGACCTTTAAAATTGGACCGCAACCAATCGGTACTGTTATATTATCAATAACTTCCTCCGGAGACCATTCTGCAGGAACACCACGTACTAAGCCTATTCTAGTAACGTTAAAAGTAGGTATAAAAGCTTTAAAATTGTACTTTTCAAGACTATTGTGTGTAATAAAGGAATTTGCTTCAAGGAAATTAGAAAAGGATAATGATATCTTATTGAGCCCGATTTTTTTGACGCTACCATTAATAATGTTTTGAAAGGCGTTGTGCTTTAAAAACTTGCCAAATGCAAATGGGTGCAATGTCGTACTATCATCTGGTGAATTTATAATTTTTTGTACCTGTATTACAAAACGCTCGCTGTCCGTTTTATCGTAGGTTTTTCGACCAATCTGATTGGGAAGGAAGGAGGAGCATGGAAGGAGCGGGAATATCATTAGGCAATACATTAGAAACTTTATTTGCCACAATTCACCTACACCAACACATTCACCTACACCTTAACCACAATACATCAACTCATTCACCAAAACTCAGCTACACGTTTTACACCTTTCACTTGCACATTCACCACAATTCACCCACATTTTCACCATAATTCACCTGCAAATTTACCACAATCTACATACACATTCACCACCATTCACCACACACCTTCTTACTACTTTTGTTGTTACTTTAATTTTTTCCTTTATTTATTTTTTTGTTATAATTTTTTAGTGGCAATACATGGTACCTGCCTGTTAATTTGCATGAAGCCACTAAGTGGGCCCTGGTGACCTGTAACACAGGTTTTAACTAAACCTACATCAGGCACCAGCTCTCACAATGTGAATTTATACATTTACAAACTGATTAGTGCTAAAACCATTGTGAGAGAAAATAAATGAACTCATTATTATTATTATTAACCCGAAGACTCGGAACCGTGGTGTTTACGGGTACGACGACGTTTATTGCAGTGCTTACAGACATGCACGCGGCTTCTTTTTAAATGTCGAGCAGACGACGACCCATCAGTGTCCATACCCGATTCATTAGATTGTACTGTGACAAAAACGCCGGCCGGGGGAACAAAGTCCCCCGGGTCGGGCGGGTCTTTCATCCTTACACGCTAAAGAGAATTGAAAAAACTTACCACTACCGAAGAATGTACAAAACTAAATTTTAACTACTACTACTACTGATCTAATATAAGTCGCATCAAGGCTGGCCGATAGATGTAATGAAGCCAATGAAGCGTGTATGTGTTATGGAATTTAAAAATAGTAGATTATTGCATCGAGCACAAAGTAATTTATTATTGCAGCGAGTGCCTGATTTAGAGCCCGAGCGTTAGCGAGGGCTCTAATCTAACAGGCACGAGGGCAATATAAATTACTTAAGGCGAGGTGCATAATCTGCTTTTCTTTCAACTATTACCTATAGGAATAGTAGATAAAAGAAACTCATATCAAACAGTTAAAATAGAAGTTTAATTATTGAAATTAAAAGTTATACTTGAGCAATTATTAAACGTAAGGTTAAGTTTTGTTGGGCAAATTTATATTTGTTTGTTTAACTTGGGACTGAATAATATTATCAGACGAGTTAGATGGGCCTGGCTGATTTGTCACAATGAAGTCGTTATCAAGGGAAGTAGATGGGCGGGGCCACGGGCGCGGCGATGTCGAAAATCACTTTTTAAAATTTCTTTCATTTTTAAATCAGAGTTAGCAGCAATCATTTTTTAAATTTGGAACAAGTAGGATAGAAACGAATAATACGTACGTAAAGAAAAAAGTATTGATATTGGCTGGCTGAATAGAGCTAATCCATTGAGATTGGCACCTTTTGGTGCGATTAAAAAAAAAACTGTGCAATAATGAAACATCATACATTTTTATTGCTCTAGAGCAATAAAGACTCGCTTTGTACTGAGTTTTTAGTGTGATTGTGATGAAATTAACTAACTAACTAATTAACTAACTAACACTATTCGCTTACAATAATTTATTGGTCGTGGATCAAAGGCCCGCCATAAAAAGTTTTATGATAATGTGGAGGTAGGTGCGCCAAGTACTGTCCTGGCTTAGCAGCGTAGTAGAAGCCGCTGGAGCCGAGGAGTTGACGCTGGGCAGATGGGGACCCGCCGTGCAGATCGATCAGCTGTTGACCCTGGTGCTGACCTCCAGACGATGCGGCGGCAGGGGTTCTCAACCCCAACTTGAAACCCCAATACGGGGAGAAACACAATATGTAAAAGTATTATTGTACGAGTATAATAAATAATAAAAGACTTTTGTGAATTTTCGTAATTAAGTTTGAGACGGCACGTGTGACGTCACGCACGACTATCGCGGTGAACGTGTGTCTCAAACTGAGTGCTGTACGTGACTGAGGGCTCCGCGCCGCGCTGCCGCGCATTCAATCAACGGTGCGAGGAAGTTTCGAGAACGGCGAATGAATGACGTATCGGAGTGTGAACGGAATGGAACGATAGTACAATGATTTGACGTTTTTTTTTAAATGCTTAGTTGTAAAAATTACGTTTACAACGTTACAATACCCCCGCGCGCAATCAAGGATTTTTTTTTTGTACTTTAAAAAGAAAATAAAAATCCGCACTAAGAACTAGAGTTAAACTATCGGCTTTCCTTTTAAAAATCAACTGGCATACTTCTCGCAAACATAAACTAGCAGCAGTATTGTATTTAAATGATACAAAATAACTGACGCACAATTTCATAATATATAGGTATCATGTTTTCTTAAACTTGATACCTTACCAATAGACGTTCCTATAGAAGATGGAAGGTAAGCGACAAGGGTTGTAAGTCTTAAATACGTAAAAATAAAAAATAAATTAAAAAAACAGCGTCTTTGACTGTAGAAAATATGGATATGTAGTAAATTTAGTGCTATTTATTTTGCCCTACTAATTTTAAATCTTTTATGTGCCAAGAACCTATATTTTTCCCAGACATGTCTTGTAACACATAGACAAGAGGGGACTTTTTTTCGATAATCTTAGCTTTAATAAATTTTGGAGCCAGTTTCTTTGAGAATCTGCTCTCTTTGTCACTTAAAAAGTAAGCGCGTTTCATGACCATGTCTCCAATATTAAATTCGGCAAACTTGCGTCTCAAGTTATAATGCGAAGTATTCTTAACGTGGGCTTGCCATAACTTCGCCTGCACACTGTCGAAGATAGAAGACATTCCACCCAAGTTTTCTGCGTAAGCGTCTCGTGGTAAGAATACTATTTCGTCACCGAGGTCATTATCAATGTAATGTGACCCACATGTGACAAGCTCACGACCAAAAACCAAAAATGAAGGTGAAAATCCTGTAGCCTCGTTCACAGAGTTATTAATGGCAAACTGCACCTTAGGAATAAATAAATCCCATGACCTATGATCATTATCCACATAAGTGGAAATGCAAGTGATGATGGTTCTGTTATATCGCTCTACTAAGTTAACCTGAGGGGTATACTTAGGTGTATAATAAATATTTGGTATATTATATTTCTTAAATAATGCCTCCATCACCTTGCCAGTGAACTGAGTACCGTTATCCATTAACACTGTTTGAGGTATACCATGAGTTAAGATTACTGAATCTTCTAAAAGTTTTGTAATAATATCAGCAGTAGCCCTTTTTATTGGAAAAATTAAACAAAATTTAGAAAAACAGCAAGTTACGACTAATATGTAATTATTTTGTTTTTTTGAAGTAACAAGAGGTCCCATGAGATCAATTGAGATCATTTGAAATGGTCGCGAACACTGTTTAGGTCGACCCATTTCTCCTAAAATTTGATGGTTTTGGGACTTGTAGGCTAAACATTTTTCGCAAGAACTAATAAATTTTACGACGTCTTGGTGCGTCCTCGTCTGTTCCTAATTGTCAGGTTTTAACAGTGTATCGAATCATGTGGAAATCCTCAATGGATGTCCTCAGCCCTTAGGGAAAGCTGAGGGGTCTGTCAGACTCCTACTGACTAAAACCACATGGTGTTCTCTAGGCCGTAATTCCTCTTGAGAGGCGAGCGTAACACACACGTCGCCTTCTCGGGCCTCTCTCAGGTGACAGATCCCCAAATCTATCACCCGCAGGCATCATCTTCTTGTCCTTGCTCCATGCCATCTCATGGTCACCTCGTGTTACACCACACGTAGTCTTAGTCCACTCCATCCTGACAATCGCCCATCATACAAGGGATGTTATTCTCAAAATTTTCAAACAGTATTTGCTCGTCCAATCCTGACTCACATCAAACATGATCATTTAAATCTTTCTATTTCCAATTTAAACAAATTAGCAATTTAATCATCGATTTGGTACCTAAAAGCATCTTCGTGATTACAAAGTTCAAGTACCACTGATAGTCATTAATGTCACATTAAATGAAACAAAGAAACAAGACACCAAGTATCTTATTCACGATCTTTAGCCACTATCCCATAACTCTCCTAGCCATGTCATAGCTCTACTAGCTATGTCATAGCTCTCCTAGCTATATCATAGTTCTCTTAGCAATCACAATTGCTCTACTCGCACATCTCCACGATGTCGAGTCAATTCAACTCTCTGAACTCAGAACCTGTTCACACAGAGATTTAGTCTGTCATATGTTACGTCAATTCATTATCTAAATCAACTACAATCTCAATTGGTACTTAAGCTCTGTGTATCTTACCAACACGATCTACGCATAGTAATAAAAATTAGAAAACCAAAATTATTTCAATTTTCGTAATGTGAGCTTGACGATTCGAACGTCATCAACATTAACATGATCTCTCCACACGCAAGTTTACTTTCCTTTAACCTCATGACTCAATAGGAACTTTCTGTAAGGTTCCTAACACAAACATGTTTTCACACCAACTTACCAGGTGCCATACAGGCCTACCGTTGCCATAAAGGCCAACAGTTTCCACACAGGCCAACAGTTTTCACACAGGCCAACAGTTTCCACACAGGCCAACAGTTGCCACACAGGGCAACAGTTGCCACACAGGCCAACAGTTGCCACACAGGCCAACAGTTGCCACACAGGCGAACAATTGCCACACAGGCCAACTTACAACGCTTGGCTACTCGCTATCCAAACTAGCTTATAGTTTGTGAAAATAGGGCATTTTTTGAACTCTCTTTAACTAAATCATTACCCTGGGCCATGTACCACTGTCATTCCAAACAAACTTTAAATCTTCTGCTGCAGCAAAAACTGCCAAGCTTATAGAAACCCTCGAGTAAAACCTCCAACACCACGGCTCTCTAGCCGACCAGCAATTATATTGCTCTCATTCTCATTGGAATGGGCATCTACGGTACTTTCACAGTTATTATGTCTTGTGACTGGGACTGTAGCACCATAATTTTGTAATATTTTATTTTGTCTTTTGACAATTCAAAAGTGCCTGTAACTGGCCTACTTGAAATAAAGTGCTTTGACTTTGACTTCTCATAACGGCCTCTCGCTCGGTCTCTCTAGACCCCGATCTCCGCCAGAATCCACTGGTACGGTCAAACATAATACGTTCGATAGACTAAATTACTCGACACCTTAAGCTTGCTCATCATCATCAAAATCCTTTTGACATAAACATCGACTGGCACATAACCCGCTGGCATCTTCCTTAAACTACAGTGTGCATACTTGTAGGTTCTAAGCGTACCTATTTAAAGCTTTTGGTATATAACGATCACCATTCTCTCACAATCACCTATCGTGGACCTAATACAGGGCCTATTTAGTTTTAGAACTAGAGTTTCCCACAAAATACTATTCATTATAAAGAGGTACGACGATCAACAAGTTCAACAACTAAAGAAAGTAATTGTAACAATGCTGTTACGGTTTGTTATAATTCATAGGCAATGCATACTCAACTCATGAAACTTTCACTGATCTGTGCACCAACACAAACCAGAATCGTATCTACCAACGATTCTTTACATATCTGCCGCCACATATGCAACATATGAGGGGCTCTGTGCACCAACACAGACAAGAATCGCATCAACGATTCTCAAAAATCTAGCGCAATATGTGCTACAACACATGAAGCGCTCTGTGCACCAACACAGACAGAAATCGTATAAACGATTATCAAAAATCTAGCGCAAATGTGCTACAACACATAAGGGCTCTGTGCACCAACACAGACAGGAATCGCACCAACGATTCTCAAAAATCTAGCGAATATGTGCTACAACACATGAATCGCTCTGTGCACCAACACAGACAGAAATCGCACCAACGATTCCTTGTAGACCCATCGCCACATGTTACTCATGAGGTGCGGTCTAAAGTTTCGAGTTTGTGTACAAGCCATTCTTAATCAGATTTAGTTTCATTACCACTGTCATCAACTATGACGTCTAATTCTTAAGGAACTTGGTGATCGGGTATCCTTCTCACAAGATTCGCGCTTTTTACTCAAAGATCTTGGAACATACTGACTGTTCATATGAAGGGAACAATTAAGCCCGACAATATTTGCGTGTTAATAACTCGTGTGAAGGAGCTTCACGAATTAACTCGGATAAATATCGTTAAAACCAAATTATCAACAGTAACCCTTTACTGTTGATAGCTCACTAACTCAGTTTTCATGTAAGGAAAACAATCGCGAAATCTGCTACTATCATAACATTACTTTAAAAGAAAGCAAGTGACTTCAGATCTGAAGACGGTGGTTGTAAATCGTTACGCAACATAAGATCTGTTCCATATACACGCAAATGACTAGAACCGTTACTAACTCGATACAATTGCCTTCGCCCAACGACTTTACTAACTCGCTTTGCCACTGAAAATTACTAGTTGTTAAGTCACTTTGGATAGCTCATCTTCTCATGGGATATGTCATCATAAAGTTCGTACTGAACCAAATGATGAAACTATACCGCTTATAGAAACTCATTAACTACTTGCTTTTTACTAAGTGTGTCTTAATTACCTAGTGATAGTGCTAGATATAACCGCTACCAATTCAGTGGTCAAACATGAACACTCTCTAAACTCTAACTAGCATCTCTTCATTAGAGAACATTCGACCTCACTATCGAAATAACATAGAAGCGACTCACCGAGTATTACATTCCAAAGTTGCGCACATGACCTCACAGCTGTTTTCATAACGTTCGGCTACCACCTGCAAACTGCTAGCCTGCCATCGGTCTCAACCTCTCAGACGTTGGCAAGACAACCTTCGCCTTCAGCATTTGAACCAGTAGCCTGCAGCAGAGGCTCCACTGGGACGCAATATGGTATCTGAAACGTGAAAAACATTACGAAAGTATATGTTCACAGTTATCTTAACTATACACAGCTTGATGAAAATTAACCAGTGCAGCGGTGTAGTAAGAAGAACCGGCACTGCAAAATGGGTTATTATGGACACCGAATGCGAGTGCAGAACCCCTGTCCAAAACATGAACCACACATTACAGTGTCCCAAGTGTCTAGGTAGGTATATGGGCTTTAGAAAATCCAATGAACGCCATAGCTTTTTAAGTCGCAAGTAAAGAGGCCTGGTAGGGTTTACCACCTTTTAATAGTTTGGCCCTCCGACCACAAAATAAGAATACTATGCTTCTTCTCAAACTTATTTAAATCTCACTACATGAAACTATCACACTACAAAACTAATGAAATATTTCATTTGGAATTGTCATTTCCAGACTGTGTAAGGTAGGTACGTCACTGTCATCGTTCTAACATCCAATAATAGTCTGCCAAGGCCAGTCAAGGGCTATTGCCAGTGTTAGTAGAATAATAACTCTTCAACAACACCAAAACTTGACCATCGATAACTAACATGAAATTATGACCCAACATGGTCCACCCGAAAGATCCACTGACCACCATACCGTACACAAAACCAGAATTTTGAATAATGAACGCAATTTCCCATAGTCATAACAAAATGAAAACGACTCACCAGATTGGCATAAAGATCAGTGTGTATGGACCTTTCCACACGTCCACACGCTCCTTCTTGACCTGTCCAGCTCCTCGGTTGTTACAAGCCTCCTTGCTGCTCCGCTCCGGACTGGTTTTTGACACCGCTATTTTTTTGCAAGACACGTAAAAACAATGCTAGTGAAAATGGCGGTTACACGCCATTTTCACTAGCATAGTTTTTACGTGTGATCTCATTAGCACGATCGAATCCCAATTCTGATGTCGCATCAAGGCTGGCCGATAGATGTAAACCATCGGGAAGTCAGGACATATTCCCTTAGGTTAAGACATCGTGTGTGGGCAGGTCGGTGGGTACAATCGTGCAAATGAAATCACATAAGTTATTCGATACACTGGGTTTATTCAAATAGAGACAAGTTACACTCTTGCTTACTAATATCACGGATCGACCTTGATTCTACGACGTCTTAGCTCTACGGCTGTCAGTACTCAACTGCCATATTCCGCACCACGCAACTGCTTATAAAAGCGCGCCAATGCGTAGTTGCTATTGATTGCCGCTAGGGGCGTGGCGTGGTTGTGATTTGTTTTGACGTCCGTACTATTTACTAAACCCGACATATATAATTGTGAACTTTTTCTAAATAAATATTATTATAAACAGGTTAAAATTTTGTTTTAAATTTCAATCCAAAAAAAACGCGTCCGCCTAGTTGAAAGTTTCCCGCGCTTTCCTTTGTTGGTTATATTTAATTAGATGCCACCGATCTAACGTGTACAATCCAAAAAGAATTGTCATTCTTGTAAACCATAGACATTGAGCGTTAATTTTTTACCATTTTCAATGTTTGATTTAATCGTTTATATGTAGAATTGTATGTTTATTGTATTATGTTTATTTATTATTTATTTATTTATTATTTATTTATGTTTATTTTGGGGTGGTATGGGATCTACCTCCTAGTGGTCCACCCCGGGCAACGGCACCACGGGCTTGCCTGTGGTACGGCTGAAAGATCCCACTTAAGCGGTGGTAGGCTCCGCAAGGGGCCGCCTGGCTCGCGACCACCATCCCACCGGAGTCCGGCGCCAAGCAGCTTGCTGTATTCCGTCGGTGTGTGGGAGTGCCAGTGCCTTTGGGGGAGAAGGAGGTTGTCAGTTGCGCTGTTCAGAACCGGTCGTGGTCTCTGAGAATAACTTGCCGGGTAGCTCATTCTGGAGGGTAGCGGGATCCGAAGCACGGTGCCAGCCGTTGGCCGACCGCAGTCAGTAGGGGGCCCAAGTAGCACGCCAGCCACGTGCCAAAGGCTGCCCCGCCAACTCGCGAAAAATCCCGGTATGCTCCACCGTGCCAGCTGGCGACTGGATGGGAGGACCCGGTGGCCATATCCGGGGGGGTTCGGGCGTCCCCGCAGTCTCCAAATGAGTTCCCCATAGGTTGAGTTAGTTTTTAGTGGTCCACTTGGTTATCTGAGCAGCGCCTCGACAGTTCAACTTTTCCCCCAGCAACTCTAACAATATCAATGACCAAAGCAAAGAAGAGAAATAAGGTTAATCAACGGCTGCACTTCCTCCCACTTAAAGTGCACCTCATTAACATCAGGGGGTTGCACTCCAACCTTGATCCGGTCCACCACCACCTAGAGACCGAGAAGCCGCACCTGTTCTTCCTAACGGAGACGAAGATAACAACTCCGTCGGACGTGGCGTACCTCAACTACCCGGGTTACTCTCTTGAACACAAGTTCAAGAAGCAAGCTGGGGTCTGTGTGTACGTCCGCGATGACATCTGTTGTCGTCGTCTCCGTTGCTTTGAGAAATCGGGTTTTTCTGCCATATGGCTGCTTGTGGACACAGGTGTGGAGAAGTCTATCTACGTCGGCGTATACCGATCCCATAGCGGTGACCAGGAGTCAACAGCGCTCTTTAATAGCCTTGTAGAGTCGACTGATGTAGCCCAGCAACGATACCCAACAGCGAAGCTTGTTTTTCTGGGGGACTTCAACGCCCATCATAAGGAGTGGCTGTTCCCGTACCAGAAAACCGACCATGCCGGGTTGGAGGCGCGCAAGTTTGCTTTAACGCTAGATCTTACCCAGCTGGTGAATGTGGCAACGCGGGTACCGGATGTAGATGGCCATACACCCAATTGTTTGGACCTTCTGCTGACAACTGATCCGGGCAGTCATTCGGTGTCGGTCTCAGCCCCGCTGGGAACGTCTGACCACTGTCTGGTGAAATCCGTTTCGACCTGCTCTCCTCCAGATGAGAGTCCTAGAGGCACGAGGCGAGTATGGCGATACGAGTCAGCAGACTGGGATGAGATGCGGCACTTTTTTGCGTCCTATCCTTGGCGGCATGTGTGCTTCTCCTCGGGTGACCCCTCGTGCTGTGCTGACGTGGTTGCGGACGTGATTCGGCAGGGAATGGAGTATTTTATTCCATTCTCCGACATCCCGCTCGGTTACAAAGCCCGGCCTTGGTATAATGCAGAATGCGCCCACGCTGAGGCCCGAAAAGAGTCTGCCCACCAAGCCTGGGTCAAGGCCCGCGACCGCAAAATTAGAGCGCGTAGGGTTCGCGCGAAGAAAAGAGCCTTTAATTCTGCCGCCAAGCTCTGCAAGCGGGTTCTGCGTCGGGCACGTTTTGACCATATTGGACGTATCGGGGCCAAGCTGGCATCGCACCCCCCGGGTAGTAAACAGTTTTGGTCCCTGTCTAAAGCGGTTGAAACTAATTTCTGTCGACCCACTTTACCTCCAATGCTGAAACCTGATGGCTCGCTGGCTCACTCTGCAAGTGAGAAAGCAAATTTATTTGCATCTCTCTTTGCAAGCAATTCACGTCTGGATGCTGGCTCTAAGCTACCACCTAATATACCTCAATGTGACTCTTCGATGCCGGAGATCGCAGTTCACACTAAAGAGGGTCGGAGAGTACTGTGCAGCCTAGACGTGAACAAGGCCAGCGGGCCTGACGGCATTCCAGCGAGAGTATTGAGGCAGTGTGCGCCTGAACTGTCTCCTGTATTGACACGCTTGTTCCGCCTCTCTCTTAAAAAAAGAAAGGTGCCGAAATCCTGGAAGCTTGCAAATGTACAACCAGTACACAAGAAGGGCGACCGTGCAGACCCTGCCCACTACCGTCCGATAGCCATTACCTCCATACTATGTAAGGTTATGGAAAGGGTACTGAACAGTAAGTTGCTGACCTACCTTGAAGACAATGAGCTCCTCAGTGACCGTCAACATGGCTTTCGCCGGAGACGGTCAACTGGAGATCTTCTTGTGTTTGTCACGCACTGCTGGGGCGAAGCCATCGAGAATCACGGCGAAGCACTTGCCGTATCGCTCGATATCTCGAAGGCCTTTGACAGGGTCTGGCACGCTAGTCTACTCAGCAAGCTTCCTGCTTATGGCATCCCAGCCGGTTTTTGTAGCTGGATATCAGACTTCCTCAGTGAACGGTCGATCCGAGTAGTCGTTGACGGCTGCTCCTCTGACCTTAAGGCTATTAATGCCGGTGTTCCTCAGGGGTCTGTTCTCTCTGCAACTCTTTTCCTGCTGCACATCAATGACCTACTTCTGCCTGGTATTGTTGGGTACGCAGATGACAGTACTGTTTCCGAGAGATACTTCTCCAGCGCAAGAACCGGTGGGGATGAAGTTCGTTCCTTGAGAGAGGCTATGGTGGAGCGTACTGATTTGACCTTAAGTCTTGTCTCCCGTTGGGGTGATGACAATCTGGTCTCTTTTAACGCCACCAAAACACAGGCATGTCTTTTTACCGCAAAGAGGACTCATTTCATCAAAACGCCTACTTTTCGGGGTGCATCTGTTCCTATAACTGACCGGCTCGAGCTCCTTGGCATGGAGTTGACATCCAGTCTCAACTTCGGCGCCACCATCGAGTACAAAGCCCAAATTGCGGCAAAGAAACTGGGCGTCCTAAACAGAGTGAAGCGATACTTTATGCCTGGACAGCTATTAACTCTTTACAAAGCGCAAGTCCGATCCTGCATGGAGTATTGCAGCCACCTCTGGGATGGCTCAGCTAAATATCAGCTTGCCGCGCTTGACTCGGTGGAACGCAGAGCCAAGAGACTAATTGGTGACGTCAAACTGGTGGATGCCAAGCTTCACAGCTTAGCTCATCGCCGTAAGGTTGCCTGCTTGTCGGTCTTCTACAGACTGTATTTTGGCGAGTGTGCTCATGAACTCCACGACCTCATCCCACCGGCCCCCTTCTACCATCGGACATCTAGACGCACTGCAAGTTACCATCCTCACCTAGTTGCTATTCCACCAATTCGCACCAAGCGCTTCCAAACATCCTTCATAATGCGCACTGCAAAAGAGTGGAACTCACTGCCTGCGTCTGTGTTTCCGAACGCATATAACCCGAATCTCTTCAAAGTTAGAGTGAACAGGCTTCTTCTGGGTAAGCTCACTCCATCGTCGACTTTGTCTCTGTCACCTCTGACCTAGACTAGAGTCAAGAGCAAACCCATCTCGAATAAAAAAAAAAAAAAAAAAAAAAAATATTATTACACACCTCCAAATTATTTGTTTAAATCATATAGTTTTGTTCTATTAGACATTAGCGCCATCTATCTGATGAACGATAAAATAAAGTCACTAATAAAATATTCAAATCTTCAGCATCGCTAATGACCTTCTATAATTCGTAAGATGTAATTTTTAATCGTTACAGTACATCTTCACCCGATTAAAAAAATTGATTAATTTTTTTTCAGTTTTAAACATTAAGTTTCAATACTTATTTATCAAATTTTAAGTTTCTAATTAGGTACTAAATGTACTAAATATTAAGATATTAGGTATAATCCATTAAACTTTGATTGCTCTTATCTAAAACTAACTCAACATACTCAGCAACTCTCCTAAAATAAGCAGTAATGCATAACATCCAACTATCTCAAAACAATTGTCTTGTAGTTAACTTATTTACTAGTTATGCCTTAATATAAATATAAATGTATCATAAAAAAAATATATATATAAATGTATCATAGTTAAAGCTTTTTTTATTTTTTATTTGTAATGGGTTTGCTCTTGACTCTAGTCCAGGTCATAGGTGACAGAGACAGAGTTGACGATGGAGTGAGCTTACCCAGAAGAAGCCTGCTGTTCACTCTAACTTTGAAGAGATTCGGGTTGAATGCGTTCGGAAACACAGACGCAGGTAGTGAGTTCCATTCATTCGCTGTGCGCATTATAAAGGATGTTTGGAAGCGCTTGGTTCGAATTGGTGGAATGGCAACAAGGTAAGGATGATAACTTGCAGTGCGTCTAGATGTCCGATGGTAGAAGGGGGCTGGTGGGATGAGGTCGTGGAGTTCTTGAGCACACTCACCGAAGTACAGTCTAAAAACCCATTTTGAACAGTGAAATTATATCTATACTGATAATAACTTTTCATATCTGATGGAATTTTACTTTTGACTGGCCAGCCTTGCTTAGTAAAATTTATAAGTAAACTACAAGTATTACAATTGCTTTGCTGTTCTTTAATTTTGTTCAGTTTGTTATCTGTTATATGATTATTAGAAACAAACTGGATATTACAAATATCATTTTCAGCAGCACCTGTGTGTTCTAAAGGAGCTCGAGATAAGGCATCTGCTACCACTAGTTTCTTTCCTGGAACATATACAACTTTATATGAGTATCTCATTAACTGCAATCTAAATCTCAATAATCTAGGGGTCAAATCATCTATTGGTTTAGTTTGTAATATTTGGACCAAAGGTTTATGATCTGTTTCTAATGTTACTTCAATTCCTACTACATAATCTCTAAATTTATGAACTGCCCATGCCAAAGCCAAACATTCCTTTTCAATCTGTGCATAATTTTTTTCTGTGTTACTTAACGTTCTGCTAGCATAACCCACAACTTCTCTAGCCCCAGACTGATTTTCTTGCAGTAAAACTGCTCCTAACCCGTATGAACTGCTATCAGCTGATACAATATTTTTTTTTGAATGATCATAATGACATAATATTGGTGCCTTTTGAATCATGGATTTTATTTTATCAAATGCTTGCTCTTGATAAATATCCCATGTAAATGACACCCCATCTTTTAGTAATTCATTCAAAGGTTCCAGAATATTAGTTTTATCTGGCACAAATCGGCCTACATAATTAACCAAACCTAGAAATTGCATAAGTTCTTTTTTATTTGTGGGTGCTATGTAATTTTTTATGCTGTCCACTCTATTTTGATCTAACTCTATTCCTTTAGCACTTATAACATGTCCCAAGAAAGATACTTTTTCAACATTAAAAACACATTTCTCTTTGTTTATGGTGAGACCTTCATTACTTAATCTGGATAATACCTCTCTTAACAGTATGTTATGACTGGCCCTATCTTTTGTATACAACAGCACATCGTCTACATGAATTACAACTCCTTCTAAACCACTGAATAAATTTGAAAATTTCATAGAGAAATACTCCGGTGCACAGTTTAAACCCATTGGCAATCTATTATACATGAATCTACCGAATGGAGTAAGTATTGTTGTTAGCCTGTGGGACTGTTCATCAAGCTTTATTTGGTAAAATCCAGATGTAGCATCTATTTTAGAAAATACTGCAGCTCCCTTCAATCTACCTAGAGTAGTTTCTACCTTTGGTATAGGAAAAATAGGCCGAATCACATTCTTATTTACAGCAGTGTAATCACCACAAATTCTCACTCCCCCATTTGATTTTGGAACTACAACTATCGGAGATACAAATAGAGTGGGTTCCTCTACAGCTGTTAGCACACCTATTTCAACTAACCGATTGATTTCCTCCTTGACCTTGTCTAAAAGTGGTATTGGAACTACTCTTGGGGTAGTCTGAACATATGGCACTGGATTCTTTATTAACTTTATTGAAAATGTATCTTTGAACACCCCTAAGTTATCAAAAATACCAGGGAACTCCTTTTCTATATCCACCTGACTACTATCACTGTGTGCACAACTTATCTTTTTGAACATTATACAGCTTTAATATATTCATTCTTTTTATTGCAGGTCTGCCTAATATGGGGGTCTGCAAATTTTTTATTACATATGCCTTTCCCTTATAATAACTGTCTTTATATTTAATTAGTACCAAAATCCATCCTAACACCTGAAGTGATTTACCATCTGGTCCCCTTATAACATCACTACAACTCCCTAATTTTAAATCATTATTTATTATAGACCTTGGTATGGCCACAATATCAGCTCCTGTGTCAATCAAAAAACTTGTTTTTAAACATTTGTCACCTATACTTACATCTACTTCTATTTTAAAATCATCTCCTGCCATCTGGTTCACTTTCTTCCAATCCTTACAACATTTCGCATAATGTCCTACTCTTTTACACTTGTAGCACTCCTGCTTTACCGCTGGACACTGTGCCTTTGTGTGGACTCCCCACCTGCCACACCACCAACATTTCTTCCTCTTACTGTTGTCTATTTTATTAAGCCCAAGATCTTCCTCTTGCCACATAAACTTTGTTTCTACTTTTTGTTCTTCCGCTTGTTTTGCTAACCTAACTGCTTCTTCCAATGTTAGCTCTGAAATTAATTGTAATCTTTCGCTAGTCCTCTTGTCTCTCAGTCCAACCACCAATCGGTCTCTGATGAGTTCATCTTTTAGTGTATCATAGTTACATGTTTCTGCTAAAATGTGGAGATCAGTTATGAAATCTGTGACCGTTTCCCGCTCCTTTTGGATTCTCACGTTAAATTTATATCTTTCGTAAATAACATTGCGTTTTGAAACAAAAAAAATATCGAATGCCGTTAAAACTTTATCATAATCTTCACACTCTGAAACTTTGAGTTGTTTCGACAATTGCTCTGCCTGCTCTCCCATCAAATAAATAAGCAGATCAATCTTGTCCTTGTTGCTCCTAGTATTATTTCCACTCAGCAGTAAATATCTTTCAAATCTTTTCTTCCATATCTGCCATGAAGATGGAACAAAATCGAACTCGGTTGGAGCTTTTACATTTTGTAACGCCATATTCCTGGCCTGGCACCGCTGCCACCATGTACAAGATGCTGGATTGTTATTTATAAATAGAAACTTCCAAGGGTCCCAGTTCTAATATCTTTATTCTTTAATCACTTCTCTCTCAAGTAAGCCTAACCTCAGGCGGCCCTTTTTCTAGCATAGACCCAATATCGTCACAGATTATATATCTATATCAACAGTCGCCTCTTACGACACCCATGGGAAGACATGGGATGGTGAAATTCTTTACGTCCAGCACCATACGGTAATTTGTCCGTGCAGAATACACATAATTCTGTGCATGGTAATCCTGATTTAATGCATGTAAATTACCTTTCAGAAATCAGAAATCAGAAATCATTTATTTTGCAATGAATGTGGGTACAAAAATAAGATGTAAGAATAATAAAAACAGTTCCAACACACTCTACCTTACGGCATGCAAACGTAAAACATATTTATATCTACTCAATTATACAACTAAATAAATAATAAAAAATAACAAAAATAGTACATTTATGTGGATCTACAACCTTCCTACATAAACTAAACATCAAAAACAACAATCTTAATTCTATTGATCTTAATTCCTTCTTTTTCTTAATTCCTTTGCAGGTTGACTTACATTTGCAAGATATCATTTTCATTATTTCGTCAGGAGCTGGTTTATCAAGTGTTAAAATAGGAGATAAAAAAGAGCGGTTCCTCTCCCAACCTCAAGTCGTTGGCTCTATATCATTCTCCACTTTTGAATCTGATAATAAGCGCGTAGTGAGTGCATCCTTGCAGCCGATTTAGAAGGTGGGAGAGAAGCAAGATCTAGTCTATTTTTCGTAATCAATTGAGCAAAAAAAAACGATTTATTATTTTCAACCTCCATTTTAGTCTTTCACAGCTTCATAACTAACTTTTAAATCAATTAAATAGAACAACGCACGCACTAGTTTGTCGCAAGACCGAATGTAATCAAACAAAACGCGCCGCGCGTTGGGCTGGCCGGCGACCGCCGCCCGCGCCCACGCCTCAGCCCGCGCTCACCCTTCGTGCGAACAAGTCTGGTATTTTTTTCAAATACAATGATTTCGTGGATTAAAACGTCACAAATTATGCATAATGTTATGTTACACCTTTATAATCAAAAACACGTAAACTCTAATAACTTGCATTTTCTTTTGTGGATTTTACAGGGTATTGTAATAAAATAATAAAATATCTATAAACATCGTGGATGAATTCGGCACAAAATATGTAAAACAACAGATAACAGTACTCTAAAATTTGTAACACCTATTTAACCAATTTTTATATTCTTTTATAGCTAGCTGGTCGATTTGTTAGGTACTGGTTAAATATTAGGTTTCTCGTGGACAGAAATGACACAAAATGCCTATGTACATCAGTTACTACTTCGTTATTATCATGAAAGTAAAATTTTCTTTTCGTCCATTACTGGCTGAAAAGACAAATACCTAAATATCTACCTATGCATGTACCTAGGACGACACAAACTAAGGTATTAGGTTGGGCAAATGGTCCGGAAACTATATGCGAAATATAAACAACTTTAATATTTCTGAAACTTCAAAACCTAGCGTATCGGTCTAAACCTCATTGCGCATAAAATACTCGATACAAACTCCTTTCCATTTAGGATTTCAAAAATGATTTCCATGATTTTGGTTTTAGTCTGAGATGTTTAGTGAATACTTATTTGGATTGTAATTCTAATATTAATTGCATTGGTGTTTAATTAATTATAATTATGTAACGTAACGGAGGTGGTCACTGGCCGCTGAAACACAGATGCTGTTACCTAGCTCAGCTTCAATTTACAAAAAATGTGAAACCCTGAGTTTTAATTTTTTTTGTAAATTTTGAAGGTAATAAAACATTTATTTATTATTATTCCTTGTGCTTTTCGCTTAAATCTTTCTTTTTCTCGTAGTCATGGTATAAAATATAGTATGCAACTCTTGAATAAAACGGATGTATATCGAGGGCCATGAATCACTCGCGTCGCTCAGGATTCTAACACTTGAATCACTCGCTATGCTCGTGATTAAAATCATCATGAATCACTCCCTACGGTCGTGATTCAGTTGATAGAATCCTTTACTTGTTCGTGATTCATCTATGGCCCTCGCTTTAAAACCGTCCTTTATTCACTAGGTGCATAATATATATATATACTATGTACCCGCTCCAAGGGTACCCCACATAGCCTTACTGGAGGAACCTCCGCTGGACACTTGGAACCCGCATTGAAAACCATAAGCTGGCTCTTTTTGACGTTATACTAAATACCATGCGTATGAGCGTACGTTTCGCAAATGCTTATTAGTTCTCTGACTCCCCCTATTGATGCGCTCAGCAGCACCATGTCATGTTAAAAAAACATCATCAACATGGCATCCAACATGGCGGCTGCTGAGCCCGGCAACAAGTTCATCGATGTACAGATTGAAGAGCGTTGGTGAGCTCAATCCCCCCTGCCTCACCCCGCACTCTAACCTGTACGAGTCCAACAGAGTTCCAGACCATTTAACATTATTGATCTGGTTTCCGTACCAGTGTCGGAAGATTTTAACAATTTCAGGCGCAACTTGCCTATCGAGCAACTATCAGGGCGTTTGATCTGGTTTCGTACGAAGCCCTGGACAATCGAGGAAGCAGGCGTAAAAAGGCGTGCTCCGATCCGTGTATTATCTGACAGCATGCTTTAAACTCAGTATAGCACTATCTGTGGACAGTTTGGGCCTGAACCGAAACTGGTTATCGTGCAGTTTTGTTTAACTGAGCATTAAGCATGCTGTCAAATACCTTCGCGATGACTGTCGCTAATGAGATCGGCCTGTAGTTGTTTTAATCCGATAAATCACCTGTTTTATTTTTAACAATTGGTACTATGATCGTCCTCATCAGCTCGTATGGCAAGTACGAATGGCGAAGGCAGAACGTGAACAGCATGGCCAAAATTCGCGGCAGGTGGGGACCTGCATGCTGTAGGTGATCGATGCTGAGTCCATCATGTCCTGGAGACTTACCCCTGGTCATACACCCTATGGTCTTAGCTATGTCCACAGCTGAGAACTTAACTATGGTTCCAGGACAGTACACTGCGACTCAGCATCGATCACCTCAGAAGGTGGAATACTGCTTGGCTCGACACAAAACTGGGATTTAAAAACATTGGCAATGTAAGATTATATATGTAAGAATTGGTTTTTTTCTTATCTCTCGTCGTTATTTGCGATATATGTCTTGCATTATTTTTCTAGCTTTTAGGCATAGCACGCACTGCAAATTCCTTTTTGTTTAAATCTTAACTTGATTAGACATTTGTCTACACATAAATAATAGAAGGTTAAATCTCTTTAGATTATAACCCGAATCTTAATCATTTAATAAACTTAAATGCTTAATAAATCAAGCTTTCTTCGCAATCTGGTCTCTTTTAACGCCACCAAAACACAGGCGTGTCTTTTTTTACCGTTAAAAGGAGTCTGTTCGATCAAACGCCTACTTTTCGGGGTGCGTCTGTTCCTGTGACTGATCAGCTCGAGCTCCTAGGCATGGAGTTGACATCCAGTCTCAACTTCAGCGCCTTCATTGAGTACAAAGCCCAAATTGCGGCCAAAAAACTGGGCATCCTAAATAGAGTGAAGCGATACTTTACGCCTGGACAGCTTTTAACCTAATACAAAGCGCAAGTCCGATCCTGCATGGAGTATTGCAGCCACCTTTGGGATGGCTCAGCTAAGTATCAGCTTTCCGCGCTTGACTCAGTGGAACGCAGAGCCAAGAGGCTCATTGCACCAGCGTCGGGCACTAGTTGCCCGACATTTTGCTGAACTGGTCCTATTTGGCGCAGCCGTGGGACACACAATGTTACTTTTATATTGTTTGATTGTTTTTTTTTTTTTTCTTTTTATATTGTTGTTGTTTAGTCTAAGTTTTTGTTTTTTTATGTTTGTGTTGTGTGCTCTGGCTTGTGTCAAATAAATGTGTTTTCTTTCTTTCTTTCTTTCATTGGCGACGATAAACTGGTGGACGCCACTAGGGAATTCCACTCCTTAGCTGTACGCACAATGAAAGTATTTTCAAAACGCTTTGTGCGTATGGGTGGGATATCCACCATGTACTGATGGCGCATTGCCATACGTCTTGTAGTCCGATGATGGAAGGGCTAGGCGGAATCAAATTGTGCAGTTCCATCGCACACTCTCCGAAATGTAACCGATAGAAAACCGACAGGCTGGCAACTCGTCGTCGGTGTTCAACTCAGCTTTGAGTTGACCAGCGCATCGTTGCCGATAAGTCTCATGGCCCGTCTGTCAATCGACTCAAGTGCTCTAGTTGGTACCTGGCAGATCCGTCCCATAGGTGAGAGCAGTACTCCATGCATGACCGAACTTGCGCTTTATACAAGTTGAGCAGCTGTTCAGGCGTGAAGTACCGTCTCACCTTTGCAAGGATCCCCAACTTTTTTGCAGCCAATTGTGCCTTTGCCTCAATGAATGGACCAAAATTGAGGGTCGATGTCAACGTAACACCAAGAAGGTCGAGGTGGTCCGTTATCGGCACGGTTACACCACGGAAGGATGGAGCCGGGTTGAATTGGCTCTTTTTTTGCGGAAAAAAGACAATGCTGCTAAGAAGCATTGAAACTGACTAGATTGGCATTGCCCCATTCGGAGACTGCCTCCAAAGACAGGTTCAAGCGCTCAACCATGGCCTCCCGAAGAAACCGAATTTGAGGACTGCCTACTTCGACCTGTTTAACAGTTTGGAAGATGCTAGGGCAGACTTGTCGCCTAGTCAAAAGCAGGCCTATTTGTTCTCCACTTCGAGAGGAGAGGCCCTAGGTCTATTTAGCCACTTAGCGGTTACAGATCAAAATTAACCTACTGCCCGGGAACTTTTGACCAAGCGCTACGCGAATGTTAGGCTTTTGGTGGACGCCCACGTCTCTCAGGTTTCTCGCATCCATCGGGTTGCCACTCTACGAGTGGATTTGGTCAGCCCACTGACAGTAGCCTTGTATGCTTTTTGGGGGCTGAGTCACCCACGTCCGTAGGAGTGTACCTCATTCGATTCCCTACACGTGGTCCCTGGGTGGTGCAAATCAGGTGACAAACTGGTGGTAGGCTTCGGCCGAAGGCTTGCGACCACCCACCGGGCAAAGACGTACCGCCAAGCGGCCTAGTCGTGTTCCGGTATGATGCTCGGTGCAGCCACTAGAGGAGTTGGGTCGCGATAGTTGCTCCACTGCAAGCAGGCCGTCCTGACTCGCGCTGTTATGGACGTATCGGGAGACTGGTCGCGGAGGGTAGCGGGATCCGAGGCACGGTGCGCCGCTGGCCGACCGCAGGTAGTTGGGGGCCCAAGTAGTGTGCCAGCCACACATGAAAGGCTGCCCCGCCAACTGTCGAAAAATCCCGGAATGCGCCATCGTGCTGGTTGGCGACCAGACGAGAGTGCCCGATGGACATTCCTGGGGGGGCTCGGGCGTCCCCGCAGTCTCCAGACCAGTCCCCCAATGATGGCGTCCTATCGGCGCGTGTCTGTAGGTTGCAAGCGTGGGACCTCATCTTACTTCCTTATCCTCTCCCTCCTTTTTCACTTAAAATGCCAAGGAACAAGAGAAAAAAAGCTGAACAGCGGCAGCACTCACTCTCACATAAAGTGCACCTCAGCAACATCCGAGGTCTGCACTCTAACCTTGTCGCAGTCCATCACCACCTTGAGACTGAGAAACCAGCACTTTTGTTCCTTACGGAGACGCAGATCGGATGCCCGTCAGACGTGGCGTACCTATCTTACCCAGGGTATACCCTGGAGC
The DNA here is from genome assembly GCA_948252205.1 of Orthosia incerta. Lineage (NCBI taxonomy): Eukaryota > Metazoa > Arthropoda > Insecta > Lepidoptera > Noctuidae > Orthosia > Orthosia incerta. Next base: position 15,507,977 of record OX411754.1, read on the forward strand.
ACATGTTCAAGCCACGCGCTGGTGTATGCATGTACGCCCGGGATGACATCTGTTATCGGCGTCTCCGAAACCTTGAAGACGCCCGATACTCAGTGCTTTGGGCACTGGTGGACACAGGTCTGGATAAGATTATCTATGCCTGTGTGTACAGGTCGCACAGCGGAGATCTGGAGACAACCGGGCTAACACAATACCTTAGTGAGGCGGCTGACGAGGCTCAGCAGCGGTACCCGTCCGCCCAACTGGTGATACTGGGGGACTTTAATGCCCACCACCAGGAGTGGCTCTTCCCGTACCAGTACACTGACCATGCTGGGCGAGAGACACGTAAGCTTGCGCTAGCGTTAAATCTCACTCAGCTGGTCCAGGGGGCAACGAGGGTGCCGGATGTTGATTCGCATACGGCTAATTGCTTGGACCTTCTACTGACCACAGATCCAGACCGTTACTCGGTGTCGGTATCTCCACCTTTGGGTAGTTCCGACCACTGTCTGGTGAAGTCTGTATCCGTCTACTCCCCTCCCGATCCCAGCCCAAGAGGCACCCGGCGGGTATGGCGGTACAAGTCAGCGGATTGGGATGGCATGCGATCTTTCTTCGCATGCTATCCTTGGCAGCTTTGCTTTTCTTCGTCTGATCCTACGTCGTGCGCGGACGCCGTGACGGATTTGTTGCGTCAGGGAATGGAGTACTACATTCCGTTCTCTGACGTAACAATGTCTAGCCAAGACCGACCTTGGTTTGGCACCGAGTGTAATCGCGCCGATACGCGTAAGCATGAGGCGTACCATGCCTGGGTCGACGCTCGAACACGCAAGGCGAGTGACGTTGGTCAGAGGAAGAAAGCCTACAATAGGGCTGCCAAGTCCTGCAAGAAAGTGATGCGAAGGGCTCGGTTCGACCACATTAGCCGGATAGGGATGAAACTTGCATCCTACCCAGCAGGTAGTAAAGCGTTCTGGTCCCTGGCTAAATCGGTTGAATCGAACTTCTGCCGTCCCTCACTACCACCACTGCTGAAACCCGACGGGTCGCTGGCCCACTCCGCTGAGGAGAAAGCAAACTTGTTTGCCTCTCTTTTTGCGGAATCTTCGCGTCTGAATCCTGGTGGCGCAGGCCCCCCTTCTTCTCCTGATGGATGCGGGACGAGTATGTCGGACATTCGCATCCATCAAAAGGACGTACGTAGGGTGCTGCGCGACCTCGACGTGAATAAGGCTAGCGGTCCCGACGGTATACCAGCAATTGTTCTCAGAACCTGTGCGCCTGAATTGTCTCCGATCTTGACACGCCTGTTTCGCCTTTCTTATCAGACTGGAAAAGTGCCGAATGCTTGGAAGCAAGCCAACGTACAGCCCGTGCCCAAGAAGGGCAGTCGTGCTGACCCGGCCAACTACAGACCCATCTCTGTAACGTCCATACTCTGTAAGAGTATGGAACGCATACTTAATAGTAAGCTCCTGGCATACCTAGAAGCCAACGACGTCCTTAGCGACCGCCAATACGGCTTCCGCCGAAATCGGTCTACTGGGGATCTTCTAGCGTATGCCATTCACATCTGGAGTGAGGCCATCGAGAGACATGGGGAAGCGCTTGCCGTCTCCCTCGACATCTCGAAGGCTTTTGATAGGGTCTGGCACGAAAGCCTTATTGGTAAGCTTCCTTCATTCGGTCTGCCCGGTGGTCTGTGTGACTGGATTGCAGACTTCCTGAGGGGTCGGTCCATTCGAGTAGTTATCGATGGCTGCTCTTCGGACCTATTGGATATTAATGCCGGGGTCCCTCAGGGGTCGGTACTGTCAGCGACATTGTTCTTGCTGCACATAAATGAACTGCTAAAACCCGGCACCTTTGGGTACGCAGATGACAGCACTGTTGCTGAGAGATACTTGTCAAACGCACGGGCCACTGGGGCTCAGGTCCGGTCTCTCCGTGAGGCCATGGTGGAGCGCTTGAACTTGTCCTTGGAGGCAGTCTCCGGATGGGGCGATGCCAATCTGGTCAAGTTCAATGCCGCAAAAACACAGGCGTGTCTCTTCTCCGCGAAAAAGAGCCAATTTCACCCGGCTCCATCTTTCCGAGGTGTAACCGTACCGATAACGTCTTGAGCTTCTTGGCGTAACGTTGACATCGACACTCAATTTTGGCCCATACATTGAAGCAAAGGCTCAACTAGCTGCCAAAAAGTTGGGGATCCTTGCGAAGGTGAGACGGTACTTCACGCCAGAGCAGCTGCTTAAGTTGTATCAAGCGCAAGTTCGATCTTGCATGGAATACTGTTCTCATCTCTGGGACGGATCGGCCAAATACCAGCTTGATGCACTAGAGTCGATCGAAAAACGGGCCAAGAGGCTCATCGGCAATGAGGCATTGGTCGAGTCAAAGCTCCAAAGCCTTGAACATCGTCGTCGAGTTGCCAGCTTGTCGGTTTTTTATCGGTTGCATTTCGGGGAGTGTGCGATGGAATTGCATAATCTAATTCCGCCCAGCCCGTTTCATCATCGGACTACCAGACGTACGGCAATGCGCCATCGGTACATGGTGGACATCCCACCCATACGCACTAAACGTTTTGGAAATACTTTCATTATGCGTACAGCTAAGGAGTGGAATTCCCTGCCGGAGTCTGTGTTTCCAGATAGCTACAACCTCGGGGTCTTTAAGTCAAGAGTGAATAGGTTACTTCTAGGCAAGCGTGTAACACCGTCGACCACATCATCGCTTACCATCAGGTGAGATTGTGGTCAAGCGCGAGCCTATCGATAATAAAAAATAAAAAAAAAAAAAAAATGCTTTGAAGCGATTAGGTCTACCAATCGATCAATGGTCATTTATTTTGCTTCACATCGTCTTGTCTAAGTTGCCTTCCGATTTAAAGTTTTGGTTCGAGCAGAATGGTGGGGATAATGCCACATACCTCCCCCCTTTCGATGATTTGTATGAAGTTTTTGGATGAGGAATGTCCCTCGTGGACCCCAGAGCGGTCCTCACTGGACCAGCGTCGTGTTGGCACGCGGCCCTCCCCTCGTAGGATGGGTGAGCCACGACGCTATCCTCGTCAATATGTAGTGACTCAGGTTCGCAATATCCTCTGCATATATTGCAACACGGATGGCCACATGGTCACATCCTCTCTGAAGTTACTAGAAAGGAACACTAAGGACCGGCGTGGAATCGCCAACAGCCGCAAGTGGTGCTACAAATGTCTAGGACAGCATTTGCAGCGGGATTGCCAGAGGTCAGATCCTTGCCCGCACTGTCAAGTCAAGCACCACCGCGTGTTTTGCCTGAACCAAAATGGTGTTGGTAGGCCTGATGATGACGGACGCTCGCCCATAGGCGGGGGTCCGCATCCCCACCAACCCCACGTAGATCCTCGACGGGGTTCACCTCGCACAGGCGGTGGCACCCCTCCTCAATTGGAGAAGAGGTATTTGGGAATGGAGAGGCAGGCAGCGCCGCGGCGATTCTCACCACCACTACATGAGTGACCGCAATTGGAGCGCCGCCCGCCCCAGTTTGGTTGTGTACGTAGTTACCAGACCCTGGTAACTGGGCGAGTCGGCGGACACCCTGGTACTCCGGTGGACCACCACTATACTCCAACTGGTCAGCGTCCGCTTTTCCAAACAACTACCAACCCCAGGGGGGTTATCATCAATAGGTAGTCGCCTCCCTTTCCTCCACTACAACCCCCCAGCCAGAGACAGTCCTTCTGCTAAATGTCTCTGTAAGGATCTGGGGCCCGAAGGGTAAATCTTTGTTAGTTCGTGCTCTTTTGGATTCGGGTTCTCAAGGCTGTCTTGCATCCTTTTGTTTAGTGGAGAGAATGGGCCTCCCACGTAGACCCCACCCGCCTGCTATATATGGTATAGGTGGTATTGAAGCAGGTGGTCAACGGTGAGAAGTTGAAATTTGTGTTTCGCCTGTTCATTGTTTCCTCTCCTCTCCCCCGGATCTCCGAACTGTTTGGACGTGTCTACAGTTACGATTGCCTTTTACCATTTATTTAAAATCCTTATTTTAAATTCATAAAAAAATAATTTAAAATTCGTGCGTGAAGCAAAAGTACCGGGGGCGCAGAACTGTGCGAAGTAAGATCGAATTGAGTAGCGTAGCTAGCACACACGCGTACCTCGTCTCAACAGCACACGAGCAACTCTTGCAAGGAGGTTGGCCCCGCCCACCTTCCACATCCACTGTGACGCACACAGCTCACAACACACATCTATTTGCTGGCGTCGCGCCCGTTCTGCTAATGTCTACTCAACGCTCACCATCGCCGTCAACGCAGGAGCCAGCGCCTATACAGTCTTCTTTGTCTATCCTCAATGTGGTTAACCCAATTCATGACAGCTACGGCTCTGATACCCAAATAGATTTTTCTTCTAGCCAATGTAAGGACGCGGAAGGCTTGCGTAACATCACAAAGAGATTTAATAAATTGTAGTTCTAAAAACTAAAAAACACGCTTTATTGGTAAGGAGAATGGGACAAACTGTTTAAATTATTGCATTGTCATCGGTCCTTGATAAGTGTGCAAAGTTTCAAATCAATCCAACGTTTTGAAGTGGGTGAAAATCACGTTCAAAGATTCCGTTACATTGATACATTGATACATTGATACATTGTTACATTGATACATAGATACATAGATACATACATACCAAGCTAATAAAAGCGTGTTAAAAATGAGAATAATTATCATAGCTTCTGGCATTCATACGGCAAGATTTACATAAAGGAAAAAATAATCATCTCGTCCAATTCGAATTGACAACGAAGAAGATCTACTTAAATTGAAGTCTAAATGACTTGCACTTACCTTCATACTGTATTATCACCTATTTTGTAAGTTACTATACATCACTCTTATAAAAACTAACACATTACACTTCACATATAAACACCTTGCCACAAACATCACACGAATACTAGTTTTTAAACAAAAGAAATTCAACTCGGACATAATTATTGTTAAAAGTCATTCTAAAGCTATAATCTTAATAAATATTGTATGTTACACCAACATAAGTTTAACTTTACTCATCTAGCGTAAATGTCTTTGTTTACATCAACTTAAAAACATTATATTCTATTCTTTTTTTTTATATGGCAAGCAAAGCCGATGTCGACTATTCTGCCAATGTCTAAAGTTAAATGGAAGAGCAGGTATATAAAAAAAAAGAAGGAACTGTAAACGCAGACTAAACTGCTTGATTGATACAGTTGACACTTGTTGGGTTAGTACGGGACTGAAACAAACAGAAAAAAAAATACATAAATAATATAATTGTTAACACATTAAAAATATAACGTTGCCACATTTAAATAGACGGTAGTTAGAAGTTTTGTGAGACTCTTACTCATAATTTTATATTATTGTGGCGGATGAAAATCATCAACGCCACAAGGAGTTCTGGGGAGGAATAAGTCAGAAGAGATGGGAAGTTTATTGGGAGAGGGATCTTCAGTTTAGAGAGACGGCTGTATAGATCAAGTGAGGGGTCATTTTTGGACATTCAAAAAATATGTGATCCAAGGTACCCTCGCCTAATCCGCACTCACAGAGAGAGGAGTCGCGTACACGGATTTTATGAAGAAAGACAGGGGTGCAGCAGAAACCTAAACGTATTCTGCAAAGGACAGATATAGCGGTTTTGGAGGCCTTTCTAAAACCAAAGAACCATGGTTTTGGATTTACGACCGGTTGGACGGCATGGAAAAATTTGCCTTTCTTCCTGCTAGACATATTCCAATGTGCCTGCCATGAATCCTGGAGACTCAATTTGGGAAGGGACAACAAGTCATAACTCAGGTGAGTGTTATGTGAGATATCAGCCGTTACAGATGAACAGGCGTCTTTGGCCAATACATCAACACATTCATTACCCTTGATGCCACAATGACTAGGTATCCAAACTAGCTGAACTTCTCTCTGCCTACTAGCACAAGCTAGTAAAGATTTTTTGATTTTCAAAATAAGAGGGCTTTGTAGTTTACTTTTAAATGGACTTTGTTCCAGGGCCTGCAAACAGCTAAGAGAATCTGTAAAGATAACGGCTTTCTCAATGTTATTGTGTGACTCTATAAAAAGACAAGCTTCCAATATAGCCACACACTCGCCTGTGAATACAGAAGACTCTTTAGGACACTTGAACTGTAATACTATTCTAGAGCTTTGGTAATATACCGCAGCACCAGTGTTGTTAAAACTATTTAATTTCGAAGCATCAGTGAAGAACAGTTGAAAATCATTCCATCTCTCGCCCACCACCGCATTGAAGGCCGAATTAGCTGATGGGGATCTTTTGGATATACCAATATTATAGATAATATTGGGGGTAAAAAATAATACTTCGTAAGCAAAGTCAAAAAGGGGTAATCTAGGATGCTGGAGAATCGGACAATCTAAATTTTGAACACTCCGAAATGCTTTTATAATTAATGGGATTTCTTTATTTCTCCAATAATTTGAGCTTCTGCATAAGGCGTCTAGCTCATGCAATCTAACTATAAGGGGATGGGACGACCTAGAGATTAACCTAGATAAGAACCGGGTGACAAGATATTGTCGTCTTAAGGCAAGGGGAGGTTCGGCACATTCAACCTACAATGCGTAAAAATAAATAATAATAAACCGGGTGACAAGATATTGTCGTCTTAAGGCAAGGGGAGGTTCGGCACATTCAACCTGCAATGCGTTAACGGGGGAGGACTGCATGCAACCGGAGATGATCCGAAGGCACTTGGACTGAACTCTATCTAGCCCCGCCAAAGCACCTTTGTTACAAGGAATCAAGTGATACGTTCCATAGTCCAGAACGCTACGGACTAAGGCGTTGTACACTAACTTCATGGTGTAGGGGTGAGCACCCCACCAAACACCCGCTAAAACTTTTAAAATTGAGATAATCCTTTCGCATTTTTTTATGAGGGAATTTATGTGAGGCTTGCCAGTTAATTTAGAATCTAAAAAAAACGCCTAAAAACTTTACTTTATCTACTATCGGGATATTATGACCTAAAATGCTCACTGATATCTGAGGGAGATGTCTTTTGCGAGAGAAAATTACTGCCGAGCTTTTTGGTGCGGAGAGGGAAAGACCATGGCTTAAAAGCCACTGGCTCAGAGAGTCCAAAGAAAGGCATAGAGAAGAAGCCGCGTCGTTGATGGAAGAATCTGTCACGTATAGGACAATGTCATCGGCGTATTGCAGGATCTGACAATTATTGTTTAGGCAAGACCCAATATCGGCCGTATATAAATTGTACAGCAGGGGGCTGAGGACAGAGCCTTGAGGGAGTCCCCTCCACGCCTGCCTCTTATCGAACTCCTCTCCCTGAACTCTAAGAACCAATGACCGGGACAAAAGGAGTTCACATATACACTGTATCATCTTTGCCGGTAGACTCAGCTGTTGCAATTTTTGCCTGAGTACGGGAAGAAGAACGTTGTCGTATGCGGAGGAGATTTCAAGGAAAGTGGCAACAACAGATTGGTTTCTGGAGAGGGCCAAACGGATATCTGTGACCAGGACGCCAACACTATCCATAGTACTGAGCCCTTTCCTAAAACCAAATTGGAAATTCGGCAGTAAATCTCTCGATTCGACTAACCACTCTAGACGATTTTTTATAAGGTGTTCCAGTAGCTTGACTAGGACAGAAGATAAAGCTATTGGCCTAAGGCCATTCGGATCATTTGCATGTTTGCCAGGTTTCAGTAATGGAATGATGATCTGTAGCTTCCACTGATCTGGTACCCAGCCATGGCTATAGCAGAAGTTAATTAAGTTTAAGAAGTAAATTTTCGCCTTGTCTCCAGAGTGAGAAATAAAAGAGTATGGCACACCGTCAATACCAGGAGCTGAGTCCCGGACATGACGGAGTACCACACTCAGTTCTTCCAAGGTAAATGGCGCATCAAAGGGATCCTCTGCCGAATTAGATGAAGGAACATTCACACATTCAGAAAAGAGGGGAATATATGGTGGTGCTATTTTGTCAAAGAAAAGTTCAGCTGTTTCCCTAGATACTGGTGAAGTGTTAGAAGGGGAACAACCTCGCCTAAACCTATTGACGCTTTTCCAAACTGTAGAAATTGGAGTAGAAGGTGACAAGGAGGTACAAAATTGAACCCAGCCAGCACGTTTCTTCTTGCAAAGAAGACGTCTGACCCTGGCATTACACTGAAGATATGCTAAGAGATTACTGGTACACATATTTGCATTGTAGCGCCTCTCGGCCTCATTCCTTGTTTTAATTGCTGAGGTGCATTCTGGATCCCACCACGGAGGTGAAGGGATTTTATTTCTGGCACTGTTTCTCAGCGGGAAAGAGGAATCTGCACTCGAGGTAACAGCTGCGACAAAACCCTCATAGCAACTTTTGGCATGGTGGTGACCAGATGGGTCTGGTAAACATGAATTTAAATTTGGAAGGGAATCAATTTTATCCTCCAATAATGATACAAACTTAGTCCAATCTGGTTTGGACAGGTTATATTTCAGAAGTGGAGGAGAAGTTTTTTCTAAATAAGTTCTATTAATTAAAGATATGACAATAGGGTAATGGTCACTACCATGCGACAAAGTTGTACATTCCCACTGAGTTGATGCAGCCAATTCAACCGAACAAAATGTAAGGTCTACACAACTCTTTTGTTGACCAGGAGGGGAACGACGAGTTGGACAGCCATTATTCAGAATGCAGAGATCCAGATCATCCAACATCTCAACCAAAGCTACACCGAAGGCATCACAGCGTTCCGAACCCCATCTATAATGGTGGCAATTCAAGTCACCCATGACCATCAATGGGCCTTGCACACTGGTAAAAATGTTTCTTAAAACAGCTATGAAATCAGGGTGAGGGTGTGCAATATAGATTGAGAACACCGTGATGCCCTCAACCCTTCCTGCTACAATACTCAAATTGCCCTCAAGTAAAGGCAAAGAAAAGGGAGAAAGTGGGACCCGATTATTAACGAAGAGAGCCGACCCTCCGTACCCATCGGATCTATCACACCTAAGGATGTTAAAATGTGGCATACGGAAGCTAAGACTTGGGGTGAGCCAAGTCTCAGCTATGGAACAAGCCAATGGCTTGTATTTATTGAGGAGGAATATGAGGTCGTGCTTTTTATGCCACACGCTCCTCACATTCCACTGGAGAAATATTTGGCGGGACGCCATTTTTATAAGATAATAGGAGAGATATAAGTTGGTCGGCAACGTTGGACGGTATTTGAGAGTTACTAGAAGATGAATTGATAAGTAAAGGCAGAAGTTTAATTAATAGTTCAATGACTGAAACAGAATTATTGGTGGGGACATTATCGTTAAGAGCACAGCCATTAGACTGTGAGGATTGAGGAATATTTACTATTTGCTGATGAGCAGCTTTGTTATAAGATTGAGAAAGTGGGGCATGGGTCCTAGGCTTGAGAGTAACAGTTTTTCGGTAAGACTGCGATTTAGTGACATTGGCATAGTTGCGGGTGGCTGCTGGAATTGTTTTGCTTGCCTCAACATATGAGATTGATTTCTCAGCCATGACTGTCTTGATGGCTTTCTGCCTACCATGCTCAGGGCAAGACTTGCTATTAGCGAAGTGGTTTCCCGAGCAAAGCACACAGAAGGCCTCGCCCTCAGAAATATTGCAACCATCACCAGGGTGATCGTGGCCACACTTACTGCAGCGTGGATTTGACCTACACACAAATAGATCATGCGGAGAAGAGAGGAGATGTCTCATTTTTCTACAGAATTTTGTGCCGCGAGAAGACAAGCGGCGTGGCAGAGCGGAGATGTGTGTAGTTGGGCGGCCGGACGGCGCCCGCGCTCGCGCGCCCCTTTCCCCGCATGGCGTCTTCCTTTCGTAGACAGCACTTGACTGATTTCGAGCTCTCACAGCTCACATCTCCTCTCCGCTACTCATCTCCTTTCCGCTTTGGTGGAAATGACCTGCCAGCTTCGCAACACATCTCGTCTTGTCTCCTCTCCTCTCCGCTTTGGTGGATACCGGACCTTAGTTGTTATTACGCGCACGGAAGCTAAGTTTGAATTAAAATCATTTCTAATACCGTAGAAGTGCGATTAAATATAAAATCGAGTATTCTGCAGTTTCGCGCAGCCTATAAAATATTCAGAAGAATAAAGAATTCAGAAAATATTCGGACATGTTTGCAACATGTCCGAATCGGCAGCATTTACGGCATTGGATAGTGGGATAGATGTATTGTTCGACAGGGAGGGACGTGTAGCAGCAAAACACTCGTTTAGGTAAGGCCTGTCCGTCAAACGTGAGTACACAGGTCTCTGTGGGCCTCCACTCTACTATCCCATCAGTCTGAACCTTCCGGTTAATTCTGCGCACTTTTAAGATTTGTCCATAGCCTGAGGGCACAGCCAAATATGTTAGAGCCTCTTCTTCACTTAAATCCGAAGGAACACCTGTCACTACGCCCATCCTGGTAATATTAAAGGTTGGAATTGCAGCAGTATAACCGTGCTTGGATAACAAAGCATTGACTATAAAAGCGTTTGCATCCTGAGGGGATGCAAACTCAACAGATACCCTGTTTCTGCCGACTTTATTAACACCGTCACGAATAATGTTGGCTATTTTATTAATTATCAAAACCTTACCAAAGTTCACGGGATGTAAAGTGGTGCCAGCATTAACCTGTGCTTCCACTCGACATGTACAATAAATGGTCCCTTATCCATAGCAGAGTATTTTACACGGCCAATTTGGCTCTTAGGTTGTTTAGATGTTGGCGTGGATACTTCTCTATTTCCAGGACGTTTACGCGATGTTTGCGAAGTTTCCATTTCGGAAACGCTGCAGACTACATCTGCAAACTGCGATAGAGGATTCCGCGAGGACGGAAAAAGAGGTAAAGAGGCAGGGATGTCAGGCGGATCAGGATTGGGCGGTTTATTCCTCTCCATTTTTGTGGAAACTACTTTACAAGGAGACAATCACAGTACCAACCTGTTACCAGACACAAGGACAACACACTTTTACACACAAACAAGTCCAAACGTAGCAAAACTAAAAACAAAACCACAAGTAATAGGAATACACGTGCTTTCCCAGAAACCTGTGGCGAGAATCTCCAACTTAAAAACATAACACGGGTTGTACTTGTTCAGCAACATACTAAATTTACTTCGCTGTCAGAAAAAAATCGACATAACCTACAACTGAGATTATGTTATTATTTTTGTATCGTCTTTGCAGATGTTTGCATTAGCGTCACCATACTATTCACTATTTTATCGCTTTCTGTTGAAATGCACTTCTACCCGCACGTACGTGTACTACTTCTGGCAGCAAGCAGCATGTTTACGTTATCTTTTGTTTTGATCAATAACCTTACTTCGCTTACCGATTATTTGCTTCACATTTTAATTTCCTATCCCTGCAGCATCAACCTAAATAAGATCTCGCTATTACTAAACACTAAAATTCAATAGTACGAAAGACATAATTTCTGATCTCGATCGCATTGCCGTGGCACATTCGTCCATCTGTGATATTGACAATTGTGGTAACATTGTAACTGACTCCAATCAATCACTAAAGGTAAAATAAAATATAAACAATAATACACTAAAACATCCGAAGTATAACACGCAATACACCAGGTTTGCTCACGTTGTTACAGAGATCGCAAATAGACTGGGACTTCCTTATCTTAACGGAATGCTGGTTGTCTTGTGCACATCGCATTGCGCCGCTTGATGGTTATACCTAATTACTGTAAAACGAATAATCTCTTAACCCAAAATGAAGGAGTTGTTGTTTATTACAGAAATAACATGAGCGTTTGCATAGAGGAACCTACCATTTCCGACTGTAACTGCCTATTAATCAAAATTAATCAAAGTACGGCAATGCTGGCAGTTTACCGGCCTGCGGGTTATAAAAACCTTAATAACTTTTTTTCATCTCTCGACCTTTTTTTGAATAAAATCTCTAGTATAAAAAACTTAATTTTAATAGGGGATCTTAACGTGGATATAACAGAGACTAATACGGACGCAAATTCGGCTCATTACCTTAATCTTTTAGCGTCCCATGGCATGTTACCAGCTTATACTTTCCCAACACATAATAAAACATGTTTAGATCACATTATTCTGAGAACACGATTGTCGGCTTCTTGTTATATTACTGAAACCTCTATCACCGATCATGATGCAGGCATACTTATCCTGGAAGTAAGTAAACCTCAAAACAAAACTCCTAAAATAATTAAACTTTTAAATTACGAAAAATTGGACGCTGCAATTATTAATCTTAGCTTTCATGAATTGTTTACAATGACCGATGTCGACCTTGCCGTTCAGTGCTTCAATAAAGTAATTAATAAAATTTAACTTACTTATACGAAAACTATTACAACTTCAAACCGTAAGAAAATCAAAAAACCCTGGATTACACCTGGATTATTGCGCTGTATGAGAAATCGGGACAAGCTGCACCAAAAAGCAAAGAAGAATCCTAGCAATCAAATCATTCAGAAAACCAATAAAAGATACAGAAATTTCTGCAACCAGCTAATAAAGAAAATAAAAAGAGAACATGACAAAATGGAACTGCGGCTAAAACTAATAACAAAAAATTATGGAGCACAATAAAAGATATTACCCACACTAAAAACATCATAAATGACGCCTCACAACTAATCAACACTAGGGATCCAATTTATCTACCAATTCCATTAACGAATTCTTTGTGAAAATCGGCAAAAATATCGCGGACTGCTGTTGTTCTGATAACACGATCGTTCGCCACCACTTAAGTCACATCACCAGTCGATGGTTTTTCTGCCCACAGACGCACAAGAGATTGAAAATATCATCCTTAGCCTTAAGTCTGATTGCGCTGTTGGCTACGACAACATCTCTACCAGTGTCCTGAAGAGATATAGGCAGATCTTTATTCCTCCGATTGAATATATCTGCAATCTTTCCATTGACTCCGGCAAATTCCCAAACGCCTGGAAAGTAGCAGAGGTTCGCCCCATATTCAAAAGGGGTGACGGAGCCTGTGTCAACAACTACAGACCAATTTCCATTCTGCCAGCTTTGTCAAAGTTACTGGAGAGAATCATGAAGAAGCGCTTGGTCGAGTACCTTGAGGAGCAATGCCTACTTTCAACTTCTCAGTATTGTTTTGGGCTTATCGACCAGCGACGCTATTCATGATTTAACCAAGTTTATTTCTGAAAAACTTGATGTAAATAAAAAGGTTATAGTAATCTTCATGGACCTTGCCAAAGCCTTTGACACGGTCTCCGTCCCACTGTTGATAAAGAAGTTGGAGAACATTGGTGTAAGAGGTATGCCACTGAATCTTTTGCGGACTACCTTACAAATCGATTCCAGAGAGTAAAGGTTGGTGAGTGGACTAATACTGATCTGCCCGTCATCCACGGAGTTCCCCAAGGCAGTATTCTCGGTCCCCCTTTATTCCTGACTTTCATCAACGACCTCTGTGAGCTCAAGTTGCCTAGCGGTAGGATTGTGACTTTCGCTGACGACACAGCGCTGTTGTTTGAGGCCGACACTTGGCCCGAAGTTTATAGTAGTGCGCAGATTGGGCTAGACTTGGTTTTATCTTGGCTGGCTAACAATAGACTCGCTCTCAATGTCGACAAAACGAAGTACATTTCTTTTTATATTAAAAAACCACCTTGTTCTTTCAATAATCTCAATATTATCGCCCATTCATCCTCGTAATTGTTGACTCAGAACACTCATTGCTCATGTCCCCATCTACAACAGACAGAATCAATAAAGTACTTGGGCGTCATACTAGATAACAATCTCAGCTTTCACCAGCATATAGATGCTCTTGCCTCCAGAATTCGGAAACTTATATTTGTCTTTAAGAATCTTCGTCATGTTGCGCACACTGGAATTTTGAAGACGGTCTATTTTGCATTATGCCAATCGTTACTCTCTTACTGCATAACTATATGGGGGGTGCGACAAAAACATCCATGCTTCGGATTGAACGTGCACAAAGGGCCGTTTTAAAAGTGAGCCATTTCCTGCCGTTCCTATTTCCAACCAAAGAGCTATATGAGAGAGTTGAAGTTTTAACTGTACGCCAACTCTTTATTTACAATATAATTTTGCGCAAACACTCTCACCTTACCTATAACCCTAACTTATTCAAGAATATGCGTCGTAAACATGCGGTCTGTCCCACAATTCGCTACAACTTTCGCCCGTCGACATTTTGGTTTCCTCGGTAACTATCTGTACAACAAAAAAACGAAGTCTTATCAATTTATGCCCTTCCTAAACAGCTTTGCAAAAAAAACTCTCAGTCTGGTTACACGGGTTGGATTACGATGCCACGGAGCAGTTGCTCATTGCGCCCTCGTAGAATGTATCTTGTATCTTACCATCATGCCTAAATAACCAACCACCATACATACGTGCGCTCGCGCACGCTCACACCTTCATACAAACTTTCTTTTATATGCACACTCACAAGCATCACTAAATTGTGATTCGATAAAGATATTTACCAAAATGTTATTATATTTTCTGTTTGTTTACCAAAATTTTATTATATTTTTTGACTTGCTTTTAGGTGCGGATGTTTTGGGTTTGATTTTGTCCGGGACCAAGCGGGTTTTGCAGATGAATGGGTTAGTATAGCTATACCGACAGTTTTTGGTTTTTGCTTTATCGGTCCCGTGTTGAAGGGCGTGGTGGATAATGGCCCATTCCCTCTCGCAGAGTGGAGGCCTGTGTCCCAGCAGTGGGAACATTAATAGGCTGATGATGTGTGTGATGTGTGTTGAAGGGCTCCGCCCCGCGGATTGAAGACCACGGACTGATAGTAAAATAGTTCTTTGTTGCCTTTGCACCTCAGCTCATACTTGGAGGTTTTTGTGGCAAATAGAGTCTCACAGATTCAGAACTCTGAGACTAAACTGATCTGGAGACATGTCCCAGGAGAATTGAACCCCGCAGACTGCGCGTCGCGTGGTTGCGAGGCTCCTGTCCTTGTCAACCATTCTCTTTGGTGGGGCCCCAGAATAGATTCTCCTCTTCAAAGGTTTTGCCAGGTTTGCATATTGGAATTGTAGAAACGCAACCTGCATACAATTTGCATTATCTTTTGGACAAATACAATTTGTCGAAATTGTTAGGAGTTACCGCTTGGATCCGGCGTTTCAAACGTAACGGACGGAACCCGAATAATAAATTGTTATCTTCAGTTTTTACGCCTTATGAACGTCAAGAGGCACTGATGTTGTTGGTTCGTGCTGTACAAGCCGAGGACTTTGGACCAGACTATTGAATCCTTGAGGAGATGCTCAGCTTTGAGAGGCTCAATCGCTCGTCTAAATCCATTCTTAGACCAATCTGGTTTGCTCCGAGTCGGAGGACGAATTCTGAATTCGAATTTGCCTTATGGTGCTCGCCATCCTTTGTTGCTCCTTAAAGGAGGAGTGTTGGTGAAATTGTTGGTGTCCGATCGACACATTTATATTGCACACGCCGGTTGCAACGCCCTCGTAGCCATTCTGCAGTGTGAATTTTGGATTTTGTCGGCCAGACGCACTATTCGTGGCATCATTTTCAAATGTATAATACAGTGCTATCGTTTGAAGGCTACTCCCACTCAACCCATAAGGTGTGATTTGCCATCCGATCGAGTAACCGAGAGTAGGCCATTTGCTTCTGTTGGAACTGACTTCGTTGGTCCCTTCTTGGTGAAGACTTCTCAACTTCGTAATGTCTGCCTATTTGTGTGTGTTCGTTTGTATGGCCTCCAAGGCGGTTCACTTGGAACTTGTAACTGCCCTCAGCACAGATGCGTTCGTTGCAGCGCTAGGTAGATTAATTTCCCGCCGAGGACTACCATCTTTGATCCGTTCTGATAACGGTACGAATTATAAGGGCACTGATAGATATTTAAGTGAAATTTGTAATTATCTAAATAAGGATAAACAGAATAGAATAGAATAGAATAGAATACTCTTTATTATGTACACCATATAAGTTACAGAAAGTATAGACGAAGAAAACATTACACTGGGTGACACAATGGGCGGCCTTATCCTTATTAACCTTTGGATGGATTTAAAAAAGAAAAAAAAAAAAAAAAAAAAAAAAAAAAAAAAAATTAAGATTTGCAATGTCCCAAATGGGAATTAATTGGCAATTTGATCCCCCAGTCTGCCCACATTGTGGTGGCATTTTTGATGCCGTTGTAAAAGTAGCAAAAACGCATCGCCGCCGTGTTATTGGTGAAACTATTTTAACATTTGAGGCACTTGTACTTGCACGGTATTTTGTAAAATTGAGGCCGTCCTCAATTCGCAACCTCTCTGTCCGATCTCCTCAGACCCAAATGACCTGGAAGTTTCGACCCCTGTTAATTTTTTTGATTGGTCAGCCCCTCAAAGCCCTGCCGGAATACCCCTTCAGGGAAGTTAAATCTTCGCGATTGACGCTTTTTGAGTTGCTCCAACAGATGACCCAAAGTTTCTGGCATCGTTGTTCTTTGGAATATTTGCATATTTTGCAGCAGCGCGTTAAGTGGACTGACAAAATTGACCCTCCCAAAGTACTTGTACTTGTTAAAGAATCTATTTTGTTGTCTTTGTATTGTCGTCGTAGACGCATTGTAGATTTATTTTATGGGTCTGGCGGAGTTCCCAGAGTTGCGGAGGTCATGGTCGGAGATTCAGTTATGAAGCGAGCAGTGGCAAGTTATACACGCTTGCCCATTTATTAGCGGACATAACTCCTTATGTCCCAGACGGGGGGATGTTCGGAACCAAACGTTTCGTTCCTTTTTTTGTTATTTTGTTGGATGGATGGATCTAAATGGATTGCCAGAAGATACCTTCATACTATTTACTAATAATAACTCATTATTTGCAGGGGTAACTTCTATTGTCTTATGGACTAGTTTAAATTTATGTTGCTAGTTGAACTAGGCAACACAGGGTCATCAATTAATATAAAATTTGATAGATTTACTATCAATTCATTAATAGAATATGCTATCAACATAGCAATCATGTCTACATCTACGTGGCAGAGAGGAAGCTCTCTGCGTTACATTTAGTTCACTAATAAATTTATTAGTTTCAAAAAACAATAATTTGTCACTATGACAAGTCAACATTTGTATAATGTTATTTAATTTAAAAATCGTTGTTAGCTGTGTAAAACAAATTAAATATATGCTTATGAACCATGTAAAAATTAACAAAAATAAAATCATAACAGGCTTTACTAGTTTACGAGTAATAGTCGACCAACTTATAAAATGTACTTGGCACAGTAAAATTTTTGTACAAATGCTATTGAAAAATTACTTACATAACGTTGTTAGCTGTGTAAAACAGATAGTAAATATATGCTTATGAACCATGTAAAAATATACAAAAATAAAATCATAACATCCTTAATAACAATGATTTCTAAATTAGTAATGTTTAAGCTCGAATAACGCATTGGAGTGGCTGGAGTCGTTAGTAGTACCGGTCCGTTTAGGACTTGCAATATCCGTTAATTTTTCTATCCGGATAAAACGGATATTGTTATTTTACTATGCAGAGTATCCGGATAAAGGGGGTAATATGGATATTTTTAGTTTTTGTTATAGATGAAACTGTAACACTAAGACTGATTAAAACGTGATACAAAGCTTTTGTAACACGTTTTAATCAGTCTCTCAAGCAAAATGACAAAGAATTGATAAACTATATTATATTGAATATTTCAAGTAAAAATCACATGAAAACTAGTTCACTTTCTAAAATTATACAATAAAACACCGATACTGCACAAATAATTTGTATCTATTCTTCTCATACAAAAAACAATTCTAATTAAAAATGAGATCTTACATTTATCACAAATTACAACATCCCAATCAAATCAATCTATTTAAAAATATTAATTAAATAAAATATAATTTGCCCTGGCAAATCAGCTCAATTATTAAACAACAATAGTATAAATCAAATATAATAAAACAAAACTGAACCAATTATCTCAAAATAATCAAATAACCCTTTATAATATAATATTATGTAATTATTAATTTCTTTTTCATAAAAAAGAAAATGTATCATAAAAAGCTTAAACTATCTAATGAATCTTCTTTCATGGAAGTCAAATTGTTACATAATTACGTCAAACGCGAGCATATAGATTAAAAACAAACATCATCCTATATCCTATGCTACGGTTTCAGGGTTCCGTTTTAATGTTCATGTAACAACAACAAAACCCCCTTTCTTACTCCGCATTATTATGCAACTTCGGAACCCTATTACTGCGCGTGGCCCGACACGCACTTGGCCGGTTTTTGGTAAGTCCAGTACTATTTCCCAAAAGCAAAACCATTGTAGAACAATTATCTATATTTGAATTTATAATTCTATTGATCATTTCTCAAAGAAGTGCATAGATCTAATTATCAAAGAAGTGCATAATTAAATTCTAACTTCCTGTTGACGACTTTGTTAGCGTAAACTAATTGGAGCACCTACCCATATCTAGACTGTACAGAATGTCGCAAAACTCATCACTCCTTAAGAAGATGCTATAATTTTTCTTCGACAATTCTGCTTTGACATATTTTGTGAAGTAAACAGATACAAAATACAGCTGGTAACCTACAAGAGCGTGTAAACTACGCTACGTCAAGCCATTCTTAATCACGACCACGAGGAAGACAACTTTTCATCGATAATCATCATGAGCAAGCTGTGTGAATATGTGGATATGTAAAATTATTATCTCTATCAAATTTGCCACAACAGAAAATTTGCGTATAATCCAGAAAGACTCATTACACCCGCACAAAGTTACTGCATGGTGTATTGTTTTTTGAAAGAGTGCTAACGCGTACCCGTATCCCTGCCATAAGCGGCACAGGAGAAAACCGTGGCGTTTTAGTGGGTTCTATCTTCCCGTGATAGCGCAGTATGCATGAGGATATCCTCAGGCAAAAATAAAATGGTGTATTGTTTACGCTGGAAGCGTCGTCTGGCCGCCGGCCGCCAAACGACTACTGTGGTCGATGAGGTTCCAGAGCCATAATCAACATCTTTCTCTAACCTTAAAAGGAATTAATGTATTAGTCCGCCACCATACGGTGGCGACCCCGTCTAGGCCGCGGAAGGTAGGGAGAGCGGCGCACAGCAATACCGGCACTCCTCTCCCGCCGCGGCCTCCAACCCTCAGCCGCGATATCGTATGGGACCTGGGACGCTCCATAAGACATCGCGGCCCGCCTCTGTTGCTTTGTCGCCTGTTACCAAGCGGCATCACAACCTATTAGTTGGTCGCTACGTCGTCGTCTTAATCGGCAAAAGCCCTGACGAGCGGCCCCTCCTCGGGTTCCTCTTCGCTTCACCGTGGGTGACCAAGCCACGGTTACTGAGCCCCCCCGCCTCGACAATGCGGGAACCCACCGGGGGTGATGAGATACAGCCTGGTGACAGACGGACAGACAGACAGACGGACCGTGGAGTCTTAGTAATAGGGTCCCGTTTTTACCCTTTGGGTACGGGTCGGAATCTGATGGGATCCTATGAAAATGGAGACAACTCCTCAAATATTATAGGCATATAATATAGCGATGTTGGTATTTTCATCAACATTGCAATCATTTGAACTCAGAATGTATCATTTTGTGAAGTGGAACTGATGTGCGGTCCATTCGACTGTTTATCGATGGCTGCTCGTCGGACCAACTGGATATTAATGCCGGGGTCCCTCAGGGGTCGGTACCCTCAGCAACTTTATTCTTGCTGCACATTAACGATCTGCTAAAACCCTAAACCTTTGGGTATGCAGACGACAGCACTGTTGCGATTTTGTAAATTGAATTCAGGGTGGGCGTGGGTTAGACGTATATTCATTAAAAAACACAAGACTCTTCATGATAATAATAGTATTCTTATAAAATCTCAAGCTGACGACATGAAAATGACATCAGCAGTCACCACCTATATTTTAAATTTCACATGACATGTGCGATCGATTGAAAATATAGAACATAAAATATTATGTCCAGCCAGGACTCAAATGAGGTTGGATAACCAAACCCCATTCCAACACACCCCCTCAATCAATTGCACATGCTAAAACTCTTACTACTACACCACCTTAAAGTTTTAACACATTTCTATTAGCACCCTATATATTATAAATTTCGACATTTTTACTAGCATTCTGTATATTAAAAAGTTCGACATAAGTTAACAAACACCTAACTGCCTTTAAATAACATCATAAACGTACATAACACTCATTAACATTAATATAAGTTACCACTTCAACAATATTCTAAAAACATAACAGCAGCATCATTTAAACAACCCTATAATATCTCCCACTTAAATCATCATTACAAATCTGCTACTCAACTTCATCATTACAAAACTCCTACTCAACTTCATCATTACAAAACTCCTAACTCAACTTCATCACAAAACACCTAATCGACTTCATCATTACAAAACTCCTACTCAACTTCATCACAAAACACCTAATCAACTTCATCATTACAAAACTACTACTCAACTTCACCACAAAAAACCTACTCAACTTCATCATCACAAAACTACTACTCAACTTCTTCATCACAAAAACCTTATATTTAACTTCATCATAATATTCTCCTACTCGACTTATCATATTTTCTTACATAACATTATTATTAATACATTAATAAAATAAACTTAAGGTTCCCATATACTTTATGAAAACAATATAAAATTTAATAAAAGTTATGCTTGGTTGAGTTTATTGTTGGCTAATAAATAATGATTCATTTACTATTTACGTCACTCACCCCCTTAAATGGATCATAATTTGGCACCCCCTACATAATTTAAAAATTCTGCTAAAAACAGAAAAAAATAACTCAACCAAACCTTTTATTGATATCCAGACCCTAAGTTTACATTACATACAATAAATATTTTTACCATCGAAAAAATTACACACCCTATCAAAAACTTACATGCTATATAATAAATAACCCAAACCCACATATCGATCGAAAAACACTCATTATTACACTTTAGCAGCCACTGATTTTATACACTGATTTTATCACCAAGGCACACATTTTTTCTTCCTGACATCTTTCAAACTTTCAATTGTTTCGCCTTCATTTCTTCCAATTTCATTTTTATTTTAATTTTCTCCTCGATGATTATCCATATTGCTGTATATATCATATTTTCACCTGCTCGTCATTCTTTATTAGGTACAACGCGTTAAGTTCTTCAGAGCTCGACTCTCATTACTCTCAAACATATTTTTGGTCTTCTTTGTCCGTTGCTGGATGGCCCATAACCTGTTGTAAATTAAAATCAGGGTGGGCGTGGGTTAGACGTATATTTATTAAAAAACACAAGGCTCCGCATGTTAATAATAATATTCTTATAAAATCATGTATATGCTATTACGCTAAACTCCAAACAATCTCAGATGAATGATCTAACCAAGATTTTTGTTTTGTCTGGACTTTAAAAGAAACTGTGTACTCTGAGTTTGGTTCGGCCTTTCTTCTCAGAGTAGTCAGATAGGAAACGCCGACCTCATCTAGTTTTAAAAATATGATCGTTAAGTAAAAGTGTTTGTACAAACCAACCTACAGAAATAAAATCATTTATCATTTTTCTATCATTTATCTCAAGCTGACGACATGAAAATGACATCAGCAGTCACCACCTATATTTTAAATTTCACATGACATGTGCGATTGATTGAAAATATAGAACATAAAATATTCTGTCCAGCCAGGACTCAAATGAGGTTTGATAACCAAACCCCATTCCAACATGCGAGAGATACTTGTCCAACGCTCGTGCTTCTGGGCCTCAGATCCCGTCTCTCCGGGAGGCCATGGTGGAGAGCTTGAACCTGTCCTTGCAGGCAGTCTCCGAATGGGGCGATGCCAATCTGGTCAGGTTTAGTGCTGCTAACCCAGGCGTGTCTTTTTCCCGCTAAAAAAAGCCAATTTCACCCGGCACCAACTCTCCGAGTTGTGACCGTGCCAATAACTGACCATCTTCAGCTTCTTGGCGTTACATTGTCATCGACTCTGAATTATGGCCTATACATTGAGGCAAAGGCTCAACTGGCTGACAAAAAGCTGGGCATCCTTGCAAAGGTGAGAAGGTACTTCACGCCAGAACAGCTGTCAGCTTGTATCAAGCGCAATTTCGATCATGCATGGAGTACTGTTCTCATCTCTGGGACGGATCTGCCAAATACCAGCTTAATGCACTAGAGTCGATCGAAAAGCGGGCCAAGAGGCTCACCGGTGATGAGGCACTGGTTAAGTCAAAGTTCCAGAGCCTTGAACATCGTCGCCGAGTTGCCAGCTTGTCGGTTTTTTATCGGTTACATTTCGGGGAGTGTACGATGGAATTGCATGATTTAATTCCGCCCAGCCCGTTCCATCATCGTACTACCAGACGTACGGCGATGCGTCATCGGTACATGGTGGACATCCCACTCATACGCACAAAACGTTTTGGGGACACTTTTATTATGTGTAACACCTAAGGAGTGGAATTCCCTGCCGGAGTAAGTGTTTCCCGATAGCTACAATCTAGGGGTCTTTAAGTCAAGAAGAGTGAATAGGTTTCGATCTAGTCAAGCATGCTTCACCGTCGACCACATCATCGCTTACCATCAGGTGAGATAGTGGTCAGTCTGATGATGGAACAGACTGGGCGGAATTAAATCATGCAATTCCATCACACACTCCCCGAAATGTAACCGATAAAAAACCGGCTAAGCTGGCAACTCGGCGACGATGTTCAAGGCTCTGGAACTTTGACTTGACCAGTGCCTCATTGCCGATGAGTTTCTTGGACCGCTTTCGATCGACTCTATTGCATCAAGCTGGTATTTAGCAGATCCGTCTCAGAGATGAGAACAGTACTCCATGCACGATCGAACTTGCGCTTGATACAAGTTGAGCAGCTGTTCCGGCGTGAAGTACCTTCTCACCTTCGCAAGGAGCCCCAACTTTTTGGCAGCCAGCTGAGCCTTTGCCTCAATGTATGGCCCAAAATTGAGAGTCAACGTCAATGTAGCGCCAAGGAGCTCAAGATGGCCCGTTATTGGCACGGTTACATCACGGAAAGTTGGAGCCGGGTGAAATTGGCTCTATTTAGCGGGAAAAAGACACGCCTGGGTTTTAGCAGCATTAAACTGGATCAGATTGGCATCGCCCAATTAGGAGACTGCTTGCAAGGACGAGTCCAAACGCTCCTCCATGGCCTCACGGAGAGACCGATCAGCGGCCCGGTAGCCCGTGCGTGAGACAAGTATCTCTCAGCAACAGTGCTGTCGTCTACATACCCAAAGGTGTCGGGTTTTAGCAGATCATTAATGTGCAACAAGAACAATGTTGCTGAGAGTACCGACCCTTAAGGGACCCCGGCATTAATATTCAATTGGTCCGACGAGCAGCCATCGATAACCACTCGAATGGACCGATCTCTCAGGAAGTCTGCAATCCAATCACACAGACTACCGGGCAAACCAAATGAAGGAAGCTTACCGATAAAGCTTTCGTGCCAGACCCTATCGAAAGCCTTCGAGATATCGAGGGAGACGGCAAGCGCTTCCACATGCCTCTCGATGGCCTCACTTCATATATGAATGGCATATGCTAGAAGATCACCAGTAGACCGATTTCGGCGGAAGCCGTATTGGCGGTCGCTAAGGATATCGTTCCTTAGACCGATCCTTCGACCTTTTTGGGTCTGTAGTTGGCCGGGTCAGCTCGACTACCCTTGTTTGGCACGGGCTGTACGTTGGGTTGCCTCCAAGCATTCGGCATCATACATACCGATCTCGGCTTATGTGACTGTTCCTAAATAACCCAAAACTGATAAAATTTTAGTTTTTCCTAAAATGCTCTACATTTAGTGTTACAGGTCGGCTCCTTTGAAGGGGAACAGTGCTCCTCCATCCGTATTGCTCTGTAAGATTCGACACCAGACTTGGATAATCTTTCTTCCCACCGATTATAAGTGAACTCCCATTTATGTTTTGTTTTCTATGGAAGTTATAAAATAACTTGGAATTAGTTTAGAAAGATAAAAATATAACTAAAGGGTATTACCTAAATTATTGTAATTAACTAAAGCTTGTGTGGGAAGCCCTTTATACTAGTGTAATAGGCCAATGACCGAATAGTGGTCGCAGATAGTGAATATAAAATCAAGAATTAAGGAGGTGATGTTGACACCGTTTTGAATGACCTGCAACTCCTCAAACAGAAATTTAAATCTATAGGCCTGGAACTTAACCCCTCTAAGTGCGAAATTTACCTCTCTGACGTTACCGACAGACAATCGACTTTAGATAAATTTAGTGCAATAGCCCCGCAAATCAAAATCTTAGAAAAGAGTTCTCCGCACCTCCTAGGTTCCCCTATTTTAGAAGAAAGTTTTTCATCTTTCATCGAAGATAAAATCAAACATTTTAATGATATTTCGGATAGACTCTCCAAAATTAATATACATTCAGCATTCACCCTTATCAGATATTGCTGTTTCGGTCCAAATTTTATGTATTTTCTCCGTTCTTCTCCTCTTTGGAAGAAACCACAACTTTTGGACAAAATTGACCAAATTATTCGCAACACATTAACATCCATTCTTAATGTGGCCTTGGACGACCGTGCGTGGTTGCAAGCCACCCTACCAATTCGTTTTGGTGGCCTCGGCGTTCGCAAAATTTCTAGTGTAAGCTTACCAGCGTTCCTGTCTTCTGTCCACAGCACTGAAAAGCTAACCAGAAAAATTTTTGCTCTTTCCCTGGTTGACTCGGAAGTGCCGTGCTTGACAAACGCAGAGAACGCCTGGAAAGTGGCTTGCCCGGATACGGATCGGCCCGAGAACCCATTTTCCCAGAGACAGTGGGATGAGCCGCTCTGCAGGTTGGTACGGAATAACCTTATTAATACGTCTACCAATACTGCTGAGCGTGCCCGCTTGCTGGCTATGGGTGAGTGGGAGTCGGGCCTCTGGCTTCAGGCACTACCGTCGCCTAACATAGGCACTATGCTAGGTGACACAACCTTCCGACTCGCTACATGCCTGCGATTGGGCGCTCCTTGTGGGGCTCCACATCGCTGTCAATGCGGTGAAGCAGTCGACTGCCTCGGACACCATGGCCTTTCTTGTAGTAAGAGTGCAGGTCGTATTGCGTGGCAAGCTAGCATTAATGATCTCATCCGTCGTGCTCTTGCCACCGCCGGAGTGCCAGCTGTCTTAGAACCCAATGGCCTGGCACGCGTTGATGGGAAGAGACCAGATGGTATGGCCATAATGCCTTGGAAGTTGGGTAGGTATTTGGTGTGGGATGCAACTTGTGTCGACACCCTTGCACCATCCCATCTTCCTAGCACGGTGGGCTGCGCTGGGGCGGCTGCTGAAAACCTCAAATGGCGCAAATACAACAACTTAATTGGTAATTATGTGTTTGAGCCGTTTGGGGTTGAAACACTAGGGCCGTGGGGTCCGAGTGCACACCTATTATTTCGGGATATCGCCAAGCGGTTGGTCGACTCTTCACGAGACCAGAGGGCTGGCCTTTTCTTTGGCCAAAGAATCAGCATTGCCATCCAACGTGGCAATGCTGCCAGCCTCCTAGGCACTTTTCCTGTTGACAGCGATGTGGACGAATTTTTTGACGCTCCGTAATTGTACATATGTTTATTCTTATTTTAGTTCTAATATTAGTTTGTAAATAATAATGTACAAATGTAAATAAATGTTAGTGAACTGTAAAAAAAAAAAAAAAAAAGAATTAATACAAATACAAGTAGCTAATATGGCTGGGAGTCTTAGCTCGTGAAAAACTTGACTAAGATATCAACTCTCTAATTGACCATAAGACAGCCCCAAAAATGCCCAATCCTTCACCACTTCCTAGTGTTTCAGCTGACCAGAAGAAGTGGCGCAAGAAACTGATCAGCAACACATTTCTGTCTGTTTAATCATAAGGACAATAACAATAATAATCTATGAAGTTAATTAGACAAAAGGGTTGCCAAAGTGCATTATATACCTAATTGAAGGACGGTGGTGATGGAAGCGCTACGCTTGCATTGAGAAATACATTACTTTGAATTACGTTAATGAGTTTCTTGACAACAATCTAGAAACCCACACTAGTGACGTGAGGCCGCTTTATAAAATCAAAATTAATAATTTTTATTTTACATAGGCCTACATGGGCACTTATAAAACGTCGACAAAAGGTGCACGGTTTGGGTTAGTCGTTTCCTATGGAGAAGAACCGGCAAAAAACTGCATGGTTACTCTTTTAAAAAAATGGTTTGGTTTTACAATATTTCCATGTTACAGCATTAGTACTTGGATATGGGGGGGTTATATATATATACAACGTAGGCCCGACAATAAGTCGTAAGAAAAAAAAGTAATACTAGACAAAAAGTTAACAAATGTTAACAAGCATCTAGAAATCTAGAAGGCCTACAATGTTAACACATTTACAAAACAATCGGTAAAAGAATCTATACAAAGGTAAAAAAAAAAACAAATAAAAAATAATGTCTAACAACACAAAATTTAACATGTGGCACAAATGTTGTTATCAGTGCTGTAACTATTCTTAATTTTAGGTCTGATTATTTTCAGTCTTTACTGTGCAGATATAATAAAGTGCCTTAAGAAATGCAAATATCACATTTATGCCGACGATGTACAGTTGTATTTGTCTTTCAGACCAGATGATTATGAGTCGGCCATCAGAGACTTAAATGACGATCTAGGAAGAATCTCTGCCTGGTCAGACGAGCACTGTTTGGCATTAAATCCACTGGAAACCAAATATATGTTGTTTGGTACGAGGCAGCAGTTGAGGCAGCTGCCTGCAAGCCTTAGTTTGTTTTTGCAAGCCTTAGTTTGTAGCCTACTGAACGAGTTGATGAGGCGCGGAATCTTGGGTTGTGTTCCTATGGACAACAGCCTTAGATTTGAGAAGCACGTAGCCAATTCTGTGAAGAATTGCTTCTATCGCCTAAAACTTCTGTACTTCCTGTCAAAACCCTTGTTCTGTCAAAACTAAATTACGCTGATACGGTTTACG
The DNA here is from genome assembly GCA_948252205.1 of Orthosia incerta. Classification (NCBI taxonomy): domain Eukaryota; kingdom Metazoa; phylum Arthropoda; class Insecta; order Lepidoptera; family Noctuidae; genus Orthosia; species Orthosia incerta. The sequence goes on from OX411754.1 coordinate 15,535,138, forward strand.
GCCCACGCTTGTTGGCTCGAACCGATAGACTTATACAGAGAGTCCAAAATTCATGTGCTCGTTTCTGTTACTCAGTTCCCCACAGTAGTCATGTCACCCCCTTTCTAAACACTGCTTACTTAAAATGAAGTCGAGGCGTAAGTTGCACCTAGCTTGTCTTCTTTTTGGTGTGATTAAGACACAGAAACCGAGGTAGTTGTACGACAAGCTCAGTTTGATGGCTATTAGACGGGAATGCGCGCCCAGGCTTTGTGCTCAGCAGCTCTCAACTCAGTCTCATAGGACAGCAGCTTTCAGGGGCAGTTTTCGATACGCTGCATCTAAGGTATGGAATAACATTCCACCACCATTAAGAGTGTTAGACACCATCCATACTTTCAGATCACGTTTGCGGCAGTATCTTATAGATACCCAACGAAAATTGGATATGGTTACATGTAATGTGTCAATTTTATAAAATGCCTACTGTATTTACCCTTTCCACCTATTTCACGCAAAATACATTCGTTTTACAGCTCTAGTTGCCACCTGTGTCACCAGTCCGTGGGAGCTGTAGTGCCTAAATATTTTTTTTTTTTCTATTCTTACCTACCAGAAACTTATTTTTTTACAATCCTACCCGGTAGATAGGATTGTAAAAAAATAAGTTTTTGTTTTAATATAATAATATCTGTACTATTTATATTTACTCGTATAAGTAAGTACACGGAGTATAAGTACTAATCTACGAGTATAACTATAAAGACTGAACTTTTGTTTTGGACACATGTGTTTCGTATTTGTTTTTACTCATTTATTTCTTTATTTTATTTATAAATGTAACATGTGTTAGCGATCTTTATATTTAATTGAGCATACACAATTTATTTTTCTGTGTTGGCATTATTAATTTGATATTTTTTTACGCTTGCAACAAAGATAGACTTCTATTTGTCAGGTTGGTAAACGATAAGTGTGCACTTATCGTTTCCCGCCCATTCCAAGGTTTTAAATAGTTTGGCTGATGCCATCAAAGGCAGTCTATTTTTGATCAAGGCGCAATAAAGAACTATTAGGGTAAGTGTTGCTGTATTCTGTAAACTATTTTCTGTAACTGTGTTCTATAATTTGTTAACTGCTTGACTGTGTGTTTGAAAAATATATGGGTGAGTAAACCCTTTCTTAGCATTCTTATTTACCTTTCTATACCCGCTGAAGTATCCATACAAGACTTTAGTCTTTTGAGTAAAAGACTACAATTCAGAAGTTGGATGAGCCCAATTTTATTTTATTTTGTTTTGTTCTTCCTTTTTTTACTTAACCTGTTTGCTAAAATGCTCACTTTCAAAGACTTACAATGAGGGATATGAGAACGAATACAGATATTTTTTTTTATGTTGGCTGCATGATATTACACATTGAATCAGGGGACCCCCTGAGAGTGTGTAGTTTTATGTACATTGTGTGTAATTCTGTGTGGGTACGTGGCCGGAGCTACTCTCCGGTAGTATTATAACGCACATTATTGCACATAATAGGCGGATGGATTTTGCGCTTGATGAAGGATACCCTCTGATTGCGCAGAATTTATAGTCTAGCCAAACTTAACCGATAAATGTGATTTCTCGGCACTGATGTGAGTGCCGCACATTTAGTCAGGGCAGCTCTCTGAAAATGTGCGGTAAAATACACAGGTGTACAATGTTTTGTTTGGGTGCTTGGCTGAGGCTACTCTTTGGCAGTACCATAGCGCGAAATGGTGTACACTAAGATTGGATTTATCGTGTGCTTGGTCGGAGCTACCCTCCGATAGCGCGAGATATGTCTTAGTCATAAAGTGTCTTTGAAATTATAATTTCTTGGTGGGTAACAATAAACTAAATTTAATATTTTGCTACAAGTAAAAAAAAAAAAAAGCGTAGCCATAAGAGGGTAATGGTTAAGTTCTCATATGCTTCTTTGAGGTATTCAAACTAGCAATAGTTATGTCTACTTCGAATAATTACAAGTTAAACGATATGAAAGCAAATCGTTTTGTAAAATGGAATTTATGCGGGTATAGTGATAATATGTATGTACTCTTGATTGTGTGCTCATGTTTATTGGTATCGAGTTTCTTACAACCGCACCACACGTGCTGGTCCTTTGAGTTTTATAAACGAAACAGCGCGCTGTGCGTTTTTTATTTTTTCTAACATTGCAGAATGTATACTACGTCTGTGACTGGTCACCGGTCCCGCAGCCGTACTGGTCACCGGTCCCGCAGCCGTACTGGTCGCCGGTCCCGCAGCCGTACTGGTCGCCGGTCCCGCAGCCGAAATGGTCGCCGGTCCCGCAGCCGAACTGGTCGCCGGTCCCGCAGCCGAACTGGTCGCCGGTCCCGCAGCCGAACTGGTCGCCGGTCCCGCAGCCGAACTGGTCGCCGGTCCCGCAGCCGAACCGAGCACTGGCCTCGCAGCCGCTCTGTGCAACGGCCTAGCAGCCATGCTGATCACCAGCTTCACAACCAAACTGGTGAACAGCCTCACAGCCCACCTGGTGAACAGCCTCACAGCCCAACTGGTGAACAGCCTCACGGCCCAACTGGCTACTGGCCTCGCAGCCCAACTGGCTACCGGCCTCGCAGCCCAACTGGCCACCGGCCTCGCAGCCCAACTGGCCACCGGCCTCGCAGCCCAACTGGCCACCGGCCTCGCAGCCCAACTGGCCACCGGCCTTGCAGCCCAACTGGCCACCGGCCTCGCAGCCCAACTGGCCACCGGCCTCGCAGCCCAACTGGCCACCGGCCTCGCAGCCCAACTGGCCACCGGCCTCGCAGCCCAACTGGCCACCGGCCTCGCAGCCCAACTGGCCACCGGCCTCGCAGCCCAACTGGCCACCGGCCTCGCAGCCCAACTGGCCACCGGCCTCGCAGCCCAACTGGCCACCGGCCTCGCAGCCCAACTGGCCACCGGCCTCGCAGCCCAACTGGCCACCGGCCTCGCAGCCCAACTGGCCACCGGCCTCGCAGCCCAACTGGCCACCGGCCTCGCAGCCCAACTGGCCACCGGCCTCGCAGCCCAACTGGCCACCGGCCTCGCAGCCCAACTGGCCACCGGCCTCGCAGCCTAACTGGCCACCGGCCTCGCAGCCAAACTGGTCACCGGCCTCACAGCCAAGCTGGCCACCGGCCACACAGCTTAATTGGATGCAGCCCACCTGGTCGCCGATCTCAAAGCCGTGCGAAAAACCCACCGAACGACCGCATGAGGTGTTCATCGCAGTGCCAAGCTGAGGACCGGCCTCGAAGCCGTACCCGAATCAAGAATCCAGTTCATGCAGAAGACAAACGTGAGTCTGAATCATCTCCTAACTTCACCAAAGATAATTTTACACTGTTGTTAAAGGCACTAAACTCTACTGACCATGCGAGTTCTTTAGATAAGTTAGGCAATTTGTATAATACCATTCCCGAGTTCGATCCATGTCGAAACGAACAGACTATGGCAATGTGGCTGCACAAGGTTAATGAATGTGCAACCATATACGGGTGGACTGAAAAACAGTTAATACATTTTGCTCTCCCTAAATTACGAGGCATTGCGCAGCGATGGTACGAAGGCCAACCATCTGTTCTTTTCTCATGGACGGAATGGCAAATGAAGTTAAGATCTTCATTCCCGTCCGAAGAAAATTATGGACAAACTTTAAGCGACATGTTAGCCAAACGAGTTCGTATTGGAGAATCTCTCGAAACTTACTTTTATGATAAATTAGCCATGGTTAATAGGTGTGGTATAGTAGGGAGACGAGCTGTTGAATGTATAGTTCATGGAATAGACGACCGATCTGTTAGGCTAGGGGCGGAGGCGGTGCAATATGATTACCCTGACAAACTCTTAGCCTACCTAAGGAATGTTAGAAATATAAAACCACCTCCTGATCGTAAAACCATGTCTAAGGGTCGTAATATTAGCAAGGCTTCTGAATCCTTAACGAGGACAGGCAACAACTGGAAACAGCGTTGTTACAACTGTAAGCAGGAAAGTCATTTGTCAAATCGTTGTCCATTACCCATAAAAAAATGTACTAGATGTTTGAAAATAGGTCATGATACAGAACAATGTTTTTTAAAATCTGAAACTGATAATAAACATATTTATAAGATAGACGTTTCAAACCACGGTGATCAACGTTTAATAGAATCGGAAACGGATAATAAAAATATTTGTAAGGTAGACGTTTCGAACCACAGTGATGTAGGTGATAAATACAAAAAAATTGTTTATATCAATAATGTTCCATTTGATGCGTTTATAGATTTCGGTAGCGAATGTAGCATGATTAAATTGTCTGAATTTAAAAAGATAGGTAATACACTTGACTCGGAAGCGTTGCCTTACCTCAGAGGTTTTGGCAACTCCCTCGTGCGGGTACTTGGAAAACAACGCGTAAATATTGCGGTGGACGATGTAGAGGCGGAAGTTGAATTACTTGTCGTCCCTGACTATGCCATGCATGTGCCCCTAATGATAGGCCAGACGTTTACTGAGCAGGGTCATATTACCGTTTTTAAAGATAGTGATACATTGACTATGTTACAAACTACGGACGATTTAATTATGTATCATAAGATTAAGTTATTTTGTAAAAACGATGTAATAACATCTGGCGTCTCATTAGTAGAGGTATATACCGATCCTACGTTTGAAGGTGAAGTATATGTAGAAGGTGGGTTACGACTCCAGTCGGACATTACGTTTTCGGTCTATTCAGGTTTATTCAGTCTGGAAAAGGGTGGCACTGTGCAGTTAGCAATGAATATCCCAGTCGATAGAGTAGTGAAGTTCAAAAGGGGGACTCTTATTGCACGAGGTCTTGTCGGAAAAGGTTAAGATTGGAAGCGACGTCTCCTCCGTTGAACAGGATAATTTATTGTCGTTATTAAATAAATATAGTGTAACGGATGTGACGTCTGCCTACGTGCAATCGACCAATACCCGCCGAGCCCGCCGAAGCTAAGCCGCCATATTGAAGCCTCCCCTCCAGTCAAGCCATGTCTGCAACGAGGACTGTGTTAATATAAGCGATTGCCCATCATTTTATTGGTCTCTTTCGATTGTGAATACAAGATCTGAACAAAGCTCTGCCCGGTTTTTATTTATCCGTTTCACTCAGAAGTGGGATGAACAAAAATGTATCTTCGTTTAATAACACATCCACGCCACAACCGCAAGATCACCCGACTCTGAAGAAAAATCGAAGAAGTTTGTGTTATGCACGAACGGAACGACACTACAAGCTTCACGGCGTGAGCTACACTCTGCCATCGACCCAACTGCACGCCGAGCAAGACTGCATCAAACCCTGTGCTGCGTGTGACTGCAAGGAGAGGTCCTAACAAGGGCCGAGAGCTGCCAGGAGCCACAGCCAATTTGCCAGGTACGTTGTCTTTCTCATTTCCATATTCGCAATATCGATAACTCTAATTCTATCCAGGCCATAGCCATTTGTTTTATTCGTCGCCATATTTTCAATAATAAAGATAAAACTAGTTTGCATAACCAGCATCCGTGTATGTGCGTGTATGACTATGTTTTTACGTAAACGAAACAAGAGCTATCAGGATAGTAGCAGATGGCGTTCTGTAGTTTGTCTACCCTCATGGGAAAAAGGCGTGACTTCATGTATGTGCTTATTTACTGTTCCCTGATCTGAGGTGCTTATAATTAACTCTTATTCTAGCCAGGCCATAGCCACTTAGTTTAGCAGTGGGAATAAATAGATTAACCAAATACAAATATTGGTTTGCTTCGGGTACACACAACTGATCAACCCGTGTATAGACATGAGATATCCTTGGATACTGGAATCTGAATCCAGTTACGTTTATCCGGTGAAATAAGTAAAAAAAAAAACGTCGATATTAAGCTTTGTCACAAAATAGAACGCCGCCGCTTACATACTTTGTGCCTCTGTGTTGATTACCTCGCTAACTGTCCCTGTAAAATGAAAGATTTCCGTTATCTGGCGAATATTACTCTAACTGTTACGTATCAGTATGGTCCAAAGTTAGCAATTAATCCAGATGATACTCTTGAACTAGCAAAGGTAGTAGGTAGTATAAGTATACCGGGGTTCCATTTAGTTTAGAAAAGAGGCCTTCAGTGTGAGATTTATTAATATAGCACCTAGCATAATCTGCCAAAGTAGGTATTAAGTAGGTATTGGCATTTTTAGAAGATTTACTTCTACCCTCAACTGATTTAAATTCTGATGTTATTATTTTATAAAATGTCTAACAAAAAAGGACTTAATACTGAAAGTTAAATATGAATACTCGTTAATACACTAGTTTAAAAAAAAAAAAACAATTCGCTTAAATGGTCGGGTCAAATTGCCACTAGTGGCAGACAGCCTAGTTGGCAGTTTCAAGTTTCATTTGCCTAATAATGTGTGTCATGTGGGTACGTCAATTTATCGGATTGTGCAGTTATTTTAAGAAGTGTATTCCAAATTTCGCGTTGATTGTGTACCCGTTAAAGGATTAGTTTTGAATGATTGCAAAATATTTCGGGTTCTAAGCCTGTTTTCGCATTGTATGACCCCGCGCTTCCAACAGAAGTACATACGGATGCGTGTAAGTTAGGTGTCGCCAGTATATTGATTCAAAAACAAACTGCAAATAAAATTCATTACGACCAGTCTGGTTACAAGTGAGCATAGCATGGACCATTATTATGAGCTTCAAACTCTCGCTGTTGGACTCGTTACGTAGATTTCGCGTGTATGTTATAGGTAAAAATGTCATGTAAAGGTTGTTACTGATTGCGCAGCTGTCCATGGTACGATCACGCATCGCAGGATAGTGGTTTTTGATAAAATATTATAACATTAGTGTTGAGTATAGGCAGGCCCATCGTATGAAACATGTAGGTGCACTTGGCAGAAATCCAGTCGATACAATGAATAAAAAAAACCGTCTCTAAGTCACTGATACTGGTTATATACGTTACAATGCCATGATGACAAGCTTTAGTTCACTAATTAACCAGCTAAAAACCAACACCGTCGATCCGGACATAATAAGCAAATTACTTGATTGTTGACGAGAAGCTTTATAGAAAATCCCTAAATGGCAGTAGAATGGTAGGAGCTTCGGAGCTTGGGTAGATAGATAAGATATTGCAAATGCATCATGATGACTTTGGTCACCATGATTTTAATAAATTAGTATATTGGTTACCAAAAATGACTCAATTCATTAGAAAATACATGACCGCACGTCTTCATTGTGCATATGGCAAGGGCAGTTAGTGTATGAAAGAACGAACATTACATCTAAATTCCTAAACCGTCTGAACCAATGCTTATGATTCATGTAAACCATTTAGGTCAGTTTTGTTAAAAAGAAAGGGGTATTTGTACAGTTGTCTCGTGGCTAAATAATAACAGCCGCACGGGTCGATCTTCAAGGTTAAGCAACGCTTGACGAGGTCGGTCCGTGGATGGGTGACTATTTCAGCATACCGAGATTCCTCCGTGCCTCGGAAAGCACACTAAGCCGTTGGTCCCGGCTGTCTTTTGAAGATCTTTGACAGTCGTTACGGGTAGTCAGAAGCTTGAGATCTAACACCAGTCTTGTCAAGGGGTATCGTGTTTCCCAGTTACTGGGTTGAGGAGGCAGTTGCTCCATGTAAAACACTGGTACTCGGCTGAATCAAGTAAAGCCAAGTCATGTAAAGCCAAGTCAAGTAAAGCCAAGTCAAGTAAAGCCAAGTCAAGTAAAGTCTAGCAAAGTAAAGTCTAGCAAAGTAAAGTCTAGCAAAGTAAAGTCTAGCAAAGTAAAGTCTAGCAAAGTAAAGTCTAGCAAAGTAAAGTCTAGCAAAGTAAAGTCTAGCAAAGTAAAGTCTAGCAAAGTAAAGTCTAGCAAAGTAAAGTCTAGCAAAGTAAAGTCTAGCAAAGTAAAGTCTAGCAAAGTAAAGTCTAGCAAAGTAAAGTCTAGCAAAGTAAAGTCTAGCAAAGTAAAGTCTAGCAAAGTAAAGTCTAGCAAAGTAAAGTCTAGCAAAGTAAAGTCTAGCAAAGTAAAGTCTAGCAAAGTAAAGTCTAGCAAAGTAAAGTCTAGCAAAGTAAAGTCTAGCAAAGTAAAGTCTAGCAAAGTAAAGTCTAGCAAAGTAAAGTCTAGCAAAGTAAAGTCTAGCAAAGTAAAGGCTAGCAAAGTAAAGGCTAGCAAAGTAAAGGCTAGCAAAGTAAAGGCTAGCAAAGTAAAGGCTAGCAAAGTAAAGGCTAGTAAAGTAAAGTCAAGTCGAGTCGAGGCTAGTAAAGTAAAGTCAAGTCGAGTCGAGGCTAGTAAAGTAAAGTAAAGTCGAGTCGAGGCTAGTAAAGTAAAGTAAAGTCAAGTCGAGTCGAGGCTAGTAAAGTAAAGTAAAGTCAAGTCGAGTCGAGGCTAGTAAAGTAAAGTAAAGTCGAGTCGAGGCTAGTAAAGTCGAGTCAAGCCTAGTATTACGCCTGGCAGGGCCTGGTATTACGCCTGGTAGGGCCTGGTATTACGCCTAGTAGGGCCTGGTATTACGCCTGGTAGGGTTAGTATTACGCCTAGTAGGGCCTATTATTACGCCTAGTAAAGTTAGGCAAGCCAGCCAAACCAGCCTAGCCAGGCAAGCAGCCAAACCAGCCTAGCCAGGCAAGCAGCCAAACCAGCCTAGCCAGGCAAGCAGCCAAACCAGCCTAGCCAGGCAAGCAGCCAAACCAGCCTAGCCAGGCAAGCCAGCCAAACCAGCCTAGCCAGGCTAGCAAGGCAAGCCAGCCAAGCCAGGCCATTAAGCGGCACTTTTGAATGTCAAATATTGAATGTAAAAATAAAACTTCAGATAACGCAAGAGTGATAATTTGTACAAAAGTGTTGTTTTTATGACTACAATTAGTGCAGCTAGAGTCAATACAAACTGGATGACTATTATTCAGTACATAATATAGTAACTAAAGTCAATGTCAAACCCATAGCCATGACATATTTATTATAGCCATTATTTACATTGAATGTGGTATAATGGTTTGCAAGAATCTGTTAAGTCCATATTGAAAATGCATTATGTAAAGTAGTGGCATATTATATATACAGGATTATAGACATAAATGGTTAACGTGGTTCCAAAAGCTCAAGGGTGCTTGAGACTGTAAATGCGCTAAAGCCTTAAAGAAGTAAAGCACCTATATCAGACAGTAACAATAGTAGTGACACTGAATACCTAATTGATTTATATGAAAGCTAATGATGTGTTTTGCTCCCATTGCGGGAGCAATGATTCCAGGATGGCCGAATGTAACGGATGTGACGTCTGCCTACGTGCAATCGACCAATACCCGCCGAGCCCGCCGAAGCTAAGCCGCCATATTGAAGCCTCCCCTCCAGTCAAGCCATGTCTGCAACGAGGACTGTGTTAATATAAGCGATTGCCCATCATTTTATTGGTCTCTTTCGATTGTGAATACAAGATCTGAACAAAGCTCTGCCCAGTTTTTATTTATCCGTTTCAATAGGCAATGTTTTGCTTTCGATATGACAGAACTAGGTTCCACATCCGTTTTTTTTTTTTTTTTTTTTTTTTTTTTTTTTTTTTTTTTTTTAGGAGAAATGTCTATTACACTAAACGATAACGAACCTGTTGTGTACAGACCCTACAGGCTAGCCATTAAGGAAAAGGAGGTAGTAAGGGGGATGATTGACGAGCTCCTAGAGAACGATATCGTTCGTCCTTCTACCTCTGCCTATGCGAGCCCGATAGTGTTAGTGCGCAAAAAGACTGGAGAGTATCGTTTGTCTATTGATTATCGAGCACTCAATAAACGTACTATCAAGGAACATTACCCATTGCCGTTGATTGATGATCAGCTGGACGTCCTTGCTGGTCACCAATTTTACACTACACTTGATTTAGCATCAGGGTATTATCAAGTACCCATACGTGAAGTAGACCGACACAAAACAGCTTTTGTTACTCCAGACGGGCACTATGAATTTAACCGGGTGCCTTTCGGTCTGGCGAACGCCCCAGCGACTTTTCAGTGGATTATGAATCAGGTTCTGGGTTCTGCCCGACACAAAGAGGCACTGGCATACTTGGATGATGTCATAATTCCGGCTGAAAATGTTTCTGAGGGCATGTCTAGGTTAGAATCTATTTTGAAGTTGTTTTCGGACGCAGGGCTGACTCTCAAACTCTCAAAATGTCTTTTCTTTGGACATACAGTTGACTATCTAGGATTCCAGGTGTCGAATGATGGTATTAGGCCGGGATCTAGAAAAATAGAGGCAGTTGACAAATTCCCCGTACCTAAAAATCAGCACAATGTGCGCCAGTTCTTAGGTTTAGCTAGTTTTTTTCGGCGATTTGTGCCTGGATTCTCTATCGTTGCAAAACCACTGACGCACCTTCTTAAAAAGGACGTGACATGGGTCTGGGGTCCCGAACAAGAGTCTGCATTTAAGACCTTGCAACAGAAGTTAGTCGAAAAACCGTGTGCATTACCCCAACAGGAAAGTGGCTCCTGGAGTGATATGAGTGGAACGTATAATTAGAGCGTAATCTGCTGTGAATGTGCGCTACATAAAAAACATGTGCGTGTCGTCGTTTTTGAGAAAAACTGAAAAAACGTTTCCTGCTAGGGTAACGTTGTTCCAGCAGGAAAATTCTAAACGAATGATCGGAGTGAGAAATATTGTGCATGGGCAGAGAGCTTATAGTTGTGCAAGAATGTGCGCTGAAAATATAATAAGTGCGTAATCTGCTTTTCGAGATATTGCATTTCCTGCTGGGGTAACGTTTTGCAGAATCGTGTATCTCTGAAACTATTGTATGTGCGCCTGTAGAATAAACATACACGAGTAGCTCTTGATTTGTGCGTATTTGTGCCGGAGTTAGATTTAAGAAAATATTTATAGTTTTAAAGAAATCGCACTTTTTTGAAAACCCGAAAAAAAATCACAGCGCCTAAATGAGAAAACTTATAAGCTCGCTGAAAACTGTAATCAGTCCATCTTGACGCTTGTATTAACCATAAAAAGTTTCAAAAGTATACATGCTTGCGTTATCGAATAATATTGCTAAAAGTCAAAACGACGGTGTCTTAACTTTGACGGCAAAATACGAGAAACCGGCTCAACCCAAGATGGTAGGTGTAAAGCACAAATAAGAGAGTTTAGTCAAAAATATATAGTGAAAATATTCAGCTTGGAATGTTTCGCATTAAGTAGATTTAAACACAAAACTAAATATGTAAACAACGGCTGGTTATCCGACCAAATTCGAATGACTACAAAAAAGCGACGGATTCATACATAACGATGACCTTCTTAATTGGACGTATTAAACCTAAGCTGTTGTCCGTACAGTCGCGTTCAAACGTTTGGTGATTTGACCTAATTTTGGGGGCTATTTAAAAAAAAACATTAAATGCACCTTGTGACCATAACAAATGAAAGAGCTTGTTGATGTAGAAATTATTATTTTTCTTCCCTAAATTATGTTTCTTAAAGTAATAATGGCATCAAATTACAGATCAAATTACAAACCTATTAATCTCAAATTAATTATCTCAAACAGGATTCCGTATTTCCGATTTCCTTTAGGGTTCCGTACTCAAAGGGTAAAAACGGGACCCTATTACTAATACTCCGTGATCCGTCTGTCTGTCTGTCACCAGGCTGTATCTCATGAACCGTGATAGTTAGACAGTTGAAATTTTCACAGATGATGTATTTCTGTTGCCACTATAACAACAAATACTAAAAACAGAATAAAAATAGTATATTATGCAACTAGTGAATAAGGGACGGTTTTAAAGCGAGGGCCATAGATGAATCACGAACAAGTAAAGGATTCTATCAACTGAATCACTCCCTGCGGTCGTGATTCAGTCTTAGAATCCTGAGTGACGCGAGTGACTCATGGCCCTCGATATAAATCCGTGTTATTCAAGAGTTGCATAATTTTATACCATGGCTACGAGAAAAAGAAAGATTTAAGCGAAAATCGCAATGAGTAATAATAAATAAATGTTTTATTACCTTCAAAATTTACAAAAAATTTGAAAACTCAGGGTTTCACATTTTTTGTAAATTGAAGCTGAGCTAGGTAACAGCATCTGTTTTTCAGGGGCTAGTGACTACCTCCGTTACGTTACATAATTATAACTAATTAAACACCAATACAATTAATATTAGAATTACAATCCAAATAAGTATTCACTAAACATCCCAGACTAAAATCAAAATCATGAAAATCATTATTGAAATCCTAAATATTAATCAAATTAAATATCGTTTTTTGCGATAATGGTACGGAACCCTTCGTACGCGAGTGCGACTCGCACTTGGTTTTTATTAAAAACAACCACCATCAAATTTTTGGTCTTTAAATTATTTTTTTTACTAATATTATAAAGGCAAATTAAAATGTCTGGATGTGTCCACAAAATTCTGAATGTATTTTAATGAAAGTTGGAATAAAGTGTTCTTACGTAATCAAGTGCTTGGCACTTGATTACGGAAACAGCTAGTAGAATGTAATCCAATAATAAGTTAATTATTTTAATACTTTTCTACCTCAGCGTACTCAGGCACAACACGTTTCGACCGATTCGTGAGTAAAGTTAAGAAGGTCATCGTTATGTATGAATCCGTCGCTTTTTTGTAGTCATTCGAATTTGGTCGGATAACCAGCCGTTGTTTACATATTTAGTTTTGTGTTTAAATCTACTTAATGCGAAACATTCCAAGCTGAATATTTTCACTATATATTTTTGACTAAACTCTCTTATTTGTGCTTTACACCTACCATCTTGGGTTGAGCCGGTTTCTCGTATTTTGCCGTCAAAGTTAAGACACCGTCGTTTTGACTTTTAGCAATATTATTCGATAACGCAAGCATGTATACTTTTGAAACTTTTTATGGTTAATACAAGCGTCAAGATGGACTGATTACAGTTTTCAGCGAGCTTATAAGTTTTCTCATTTAGGCGCTGTAATTTTTTTTCGGGTTTTCAAAAAAGTGCGATTTCTTTAAAACTATAAATATTTTCTTAAATCTAACTCCGGCACAAATACGCACAAATCAAGAGCTACTCGTGTATGTTTATTCTACAGGCGCACATACAATAGTTTCAGAGATACACGATTCTGCAAAACGTTACCCCAGCAGGAAATGCAATATCTCGAAAACCAGATTACGCACTTATTATATTTTCAGCGCACATTCTTGCACAACTATAAGCTCTCTGCCCATGCACAATATTTCTCACTCCGATCATTCGTTTAGAATTTTCCTGCTGGAACAACGTTACCCTAGCAGGAAACGTTTTTTCAGTTTTTCTCAAAAACGACGACACGCACATGTTTTTTATGTAGCGCACATTCACAGCAGATTACGCTCTAATTATACGTTCCACTCATATCACTCCAGGAGCCACTTTCCTGTTGGGGTAATGCACACGAAAAACCAACCTTAGCTCTGTACGACCCTCAGGCTGAAACTGAGCTTCACACTGACGCATGTAAGATAGGACTTGGAGGAATGTTATTACAACGAGGCAAGAACCAGGGACTAAGACCTGTCGCATATTTCAGCAGGCAAACCTCCCCCGAAGAACAAAACTACTCTTCGTACGATTTAGAAACTCTTGCAGTTGTGTCTGCCCTCCAAAAGTTTCGAGTATATCTCGTTGGTCTTAGTTTCAAAATATTAACAGATTGTAATTCCTTGCGAGCGACGTTCCAAAAGAGAGATATGATTCCGCGTGTTGCTCGATGGTGGGAGCAAATGCAGGAATTTGATTTTAGCATCGAATATAGGGCTGGCACGGCAATGGCACACGTTGACGCGCTTAGTCGCAACCCTATTCCAGATCCGTTATCAGTAGGAGTATACAATATTACCAATGTTTCGGAAACTGCCTGGCTAGTTACAGTTCAGAGCGCTGACTCTGAAGTTCAAAGGATTATCGGTATTCTCAAGGATCCTGATACAAAAGATATTGTTGATATTAAAAACAACTATAAATTAAAAGGGGAAAAACTGTTTAGAATTACTCCTCAAGGGGATAGATGGGTAGTACCTAAGGGAGTACGTTGGCAAATCGTTAAACAAAACCATGACGACATAGGCCACTTTTCTGTGGATAAGACTCTTGAGAAGGTTCAAGCTTTTTTCTGGTTTCCTAAAATGCGAACATTTATAAAGAAATACGTAAACTCTTGCTTAGAATGTGCCTATTCTAAATCATCAGGGGGTAAACGACCAGGATTTTTACACCCTATTGAGAAAATCGATAATCCTTTTGACACAGTACATATAGATCATGTGGGACCTTTCGTACGTAGTAGTAGAGGTAACACGCATATTCTTGTAATAGTCGATGCTTACACTCGTTACATCTACTTAAAACCAGTGCGAAACACAAAATCACGTATTTCAATTCGAGTCTTGAATGAATATTTCGGTATGTTTGGCGTACCTAGGAGATTAATTTCAGACAGGGGAACTTCATTCACTAGTTCTGCTTTTAAAATATTTATGAACGAAAAGGGCATAAAACACATACTTAATGCGGTTGCCACACCTAGAGCCAACGGGCAAGTGGAAGGATATAATAAAGTAATAGTTGACGCGTTAACTGCTAAATCTATAGGCACCAAGGATAATAAATGGGACGACCACCTACCTGATGTGCAATGGGGCTTAAACAATACTATAAATAAAGGTATAAACCACACACCGTCGGAGGCGTTATTTGGTGTAAGACCCATGGGAAGTAGTGAGAGTAGGATATTGTCTGAAATAGCCAATGACGTAACCGATTTGAACCCAAATAGATCAGATATTAGGCAGGCAATAAATACTTATGTTGAATCGTCCCAACGAAGTCAAAAGGAAGTATATGACAAAAAGCGCACCCAACCTATTAAGTTTCAAGTAGGAGATCTGGTGCGGATTGAGCGTCAAATACCAGCCACGGGACAAAGTAAAAAGCTCGTACCCCGGTTCCAGGGACCTTATAAGATCAAAGTCATATTAGATCACGACCGTTTTCAAGTGGAAGATACGCCACTAACTCGAAAATATGGGAGACCGTTCTCCACAGTTGTGGCAATTGATAAAATCAAACCGTGGCTTAATTTTAATAGACCTCACGAAGAGGACTTGACTGCTTCTAACGAATATAGCGATGATGAATAGTTCCAAGAGTAGAATTTGATAAGTATATGCATATTTTTCAGGACATTTTGGGTCCTGACGCTTGCATATTAAGTTGTGTATTTATGAACTCGATTGATCAATAGTTAACGAGTAGAATTTGATTATTATATATTATTCAGGACATTTTTGGGCTTGACGTTTGTGTATTGTACTATGCATTTATGAAGTTAAATTATGAAGATAAATGCAATAATATTGAGTAGTAGAGTAGAGTAGAGTAAAATTTAATTGCTACATATTATTCAGGAAATTTTTGGGCCTGACGATAGTGTTATGCATTTATAACGTTTATTGATTAGTGTAGTGATAATGAATAGCGCCGAAAATAACATTTAACTACTATTTATATTATTATTCAGGACATTTTTGGGCCTGACGGTAGTGTTATGCATTTATAATGTTGATTGATTAGTGTAGTGATAATAATAGCTTCGAAAATAACATTTAACTACTATTTATATTATTATTCAGGACATTATTGGGCCTGACGTTAGCGCATTATGTTATGCATTTATGAATTCGATTGATAAGTATATTGATAATTGATAGTTTCGAGAGTGGAATCTGATTATTAAATATAATTTAGGATGATCTAGGGACCTATTGTTAATTAGAAGTAAGACTCTAGATGCTTATTGTTGAATTACTAAATTGAATAAGATCAAATTAATAAATTTAACTACCACTAATACATTTATATTTCTGATGTACTATTGTTTTCAAATTTTGTTAAATTAAACACTCTCTAAATAAAACATAATTGGTAGATCAGTGCAGATGTTTAGTTTAATTCCCACTTCGAACAACCTATGTACAATCTGAAAAGCTTTGTAGTAAAATGTGCTCTATATGTATAGATATAATGTCATTACATGTTACAACTATTATATATTAATGAATAAATAAATAAATATTATTATATACCTTTATCAAGTTTTGTATTTTTTTTTAATTTTTTTTTTAATTTGTTTTCTTTATTGTTATGTTCGCCACGTACGAGGTCGTACTTAATAAACAGATGGCCGACTGTTAGCGATCTTTATATTTAATTGAGCATACACAATTTATTTTTCTGTGTTGGCATTATTAATTTGATATTTTTTTACGCTTGCAACAAAGATAGACTTCTATTTGTCAGGTTGGTAAACGATAAGTGTGCACTTATCGTTTCCCGCCCATTCCAAGGTTTTAAATAGTTTGGCTGATGCCATCAAAGGCAGTCTATTTTTGATCAAGGCGCAATAAAGAACTATTAGGGTAAGTGTTGCTGTATTCTGTAAACTATTTTCTGTAACTGTGTTCTATAATTTGTTAACTGCTTGACTGTGTGTTTGAAAAATATATGGGTGAGTAAACCCTTTCTTAGCATTCTTATTTACCTTTCTATACCCGCTGAAGTATCCATACAAGACTTTAGTCTTTTGAGCAAAAGACTACACATGTTCGCTCCGTCACTTGCCATTAAGCTTTCCTTTGTTTTTTTTATGGTATGCCTCGTGCCTGGCGCAAATAAACGTTTTTTCTTTCTTTCTTTCTTAGCAAAGGGCTATAAATATGATTGAAAACCATTGTAAAAAGTCTAATCAAAAGAAAAAAAATGCGATTGAGAATAGTTAGAGACATCCACATATTTGTGCCGTTACAGCAACTGACACGTATTACGTGCACAACCGGTCCTAGAACGCAAGGCCTAGAGTGGCCCTGCAGCAGTACCAGCAGGACAGGTTCCCTACGCTTCTGCATGTCTTACACAATCCTAAGACAGCAGACAGTGTTGTGCGTAAGTGCCTCTGCCATTGAGCGAGACGTGCTTCCAGATGAACTGGACTCGCGCTATAAAAAAATAGCTCTCTCTTGGCTTACTCATCCTTTACTAAAACAATACAAAACTATTGCAAGCGTACCGTAGACTCAGTCCGAAGCAGAACCCTACAATTACCTTGCTATACGTCGAAGTGGTTGTTTATCGTCACTTCTGTCTTCCTTAATTTCCCCGATTCGAGGATGCTTCAGTGGAATCGGCAGCCGTGCGATGTCGACAACGGAGTGTTTCCACTAGGTCATTTATATCGTAGAAGGTCCACTTCCAAAGGTATCTCAATTCAAATATCTAGGAGCGATGCTGATGGCTGATGGGAACATTGAAACCGACGTTACCCTCAGAGTAAACTTTGCCTGGCAAAGATAGAGAGCTCTCTCGGGAAAAATGCCGATCAAAGTTAAGTACAAAATTTACAAAACAGCTGTGACCCGCAATGATGTCCCGAATGCTGGGCCATAAAAATAAATCATTCGGCTTAATTTTTGTATTTTTTTTTTTCTTTTTAACCTACTTCAAAAAAAGGAGGCTATTCTCAATTCGACGGGACCTTTTTTTTAAAGTTTTTTACTCGATTACTCAAACACGCCTAGACCGATTTGGAAAATTCTTCTTTTGTTTGAAAGGGTATACTTCCCAGGTGGTCCCATGGTCATCAAGTTAGGATCTGATGACGGAATACTGGAAAAATAGAGGGCGCTACTCAAATATTATAGGCATACATATAGCGATGTTGGTATTTTCATCAACAATGCACTCAAAAATTATCATTTGGTGAAGTGGAACTGATGAAGAAGACCACAGATGGCCGTTGGAACTCCTTAATGTTAAGTATGTCACAGGTATAAGATATCTGGAATAGGTAACCGACTATGATGAAGCAAATACTTACAAATAAATGGTACTGATGAAAATGTTACATCGAACTCATCTGATGATGAAGCCGGAAGTTAGAATAAGTACGCACTCCGAAATAAAACAATGTATCCTAGTCGTTTAAAATAATAGGTATCAAAGACATCGTTTCAGTTTTGGAAGTCGGTTTGATTTTTTTGTTAAAATGTTTTTTATTGTCATTATTTGTTCTTTAGGTGGATTATTTTTAGATCTATTAACAATTTGCCAAGTTGCTTTTGATTTGTTTTGTGAATTCTAATGAAGTGCCCAGTCTTTTTTTGTACTGTTTATTTTAAAGTTATTTTTTGTTTTATTTGTAGGGTGTAGTTTGTAAGCCCATAACAAACGACTTTGGTTTTTACTTCGGGTTTTAATGCCACGCGATATCCATTTTATTAGTGCTAATCGTAATTGATCCATTTGACGTGTCGCGGAAAAAAAAAGAAAAGATAATTACAATTTATTAAACAAAATGTTATTATAATCATTCTAAATAGTACTGCAGTGGAGATAGTAAGACCCAAACCGGCGTTAAGAATTAACATGTGTTAGGCGCTGACTTCCCCATCACAGTTATATATAGTTCAACCCATCAAAGGTTGTATTATGTAATCTTACAAATATTATAAATGCGAAAGACTAAAATGTAATATTTTAAAAACTTTTATAAATTCCAATATATTTGACTCACTATTTGAACGGTGTCAGCGCCAAAATCCAAATTTGCGATTTTCATGTTATTTATTTTACGAATTCTATAAAACACGCAACATTATTTTTCATAATTATTATTTTTTCAATTTCTTATTTTGCCGAATTCTTAGGTTTCTTAATTGTTTATTGTCCTAAAACCAACATTTTCCGAATGAGTACAGTTCGATACAAAAAGGAAAATAACGGATTGTGATCAATTTTTCAGCAGATCGTCAAACTTAAACTTAAAATCAAAACCATTTATTTCAGCTAAAAAATCAAAGAGAGAAAAAGAAAGGACTGGAGCAAAATAAAAACTTTATACTACGTATGTACATGTATAAAAAGATGGGAAAAACAATTATTTCTCTTTCGTTTTTATTACAAAAAAAATTAAAACTTTTTCTGAAATAAAAAGGAACCTTTTCTTTTGCTCCATATAAATTTGGCAATTTTTAATTTTTCGTAATATAAAGGCCTTTGCCCAGCAGTGGGACAGTATAGGCTAATATAAAAAACCATATACAAAATATGATGCATCTTTTTTCACAAAATATATAAAAATAATAAATTGCTTCTTACTACCTCTTTTATTTAAACGGAAGTGCCCAACCCTCTAAAGCGTTAGTTGTCCTATGGCGTTCACTAGAACAACTCCACAAATCAAAGCTGATTTTGGTCATCCACAAGTTGAATTGTATATGGAACAAAAGCTGTTACAACGTTTTTATTGACATCATCATCATCAATTCACCCGAAAGACGTCCACTGCTGGACATAGGTCTCCCCCAGGCGTCGTCACATTGACCGATCCCGTACGTCTCGCATCCAGACCAGGTCATCTTTATAACTATAATTTTTATTGTGATTGTACTTAATTGTGGAAAATACAGAATGTGGAATAAAATGGAACATGTAATAATGAGAAAGTGTAAATAACGGCATATGAAAAATTCGGCGTATGTAAAATTAAGAATTCGGATAAATAAGAATATGAAGGATTAAGAAATTGGACAATTAAGACTTCGGAAAGCATCGCCGACATCGACGGAATAATGGTGGATGTCGTGGACGTTTAGTTGTGTAGAAGATTGTTCCTTTATAATGGTTATTTGGTCTCTCAGCTGATTCCACATAAGGGGATGGTTTTCCAGCAACGAAATAAAGTGTAACGTACTCGTATATTACAAATCGGACAGTCTGGCCCTTGAGTAGCGACGACTTGATAATGTTTCTTGTAGTGGTTCCCATGATTTGCAGGTTTGTCACTCAGTTGACCAGACTCCCGTTTAAAGGCAGGCTTCGTTGTTTCTCTCTCTCCTCGGTGTAAGGGTTCCATGCAGGGCTGTGAAGTTGTTTTCAAGGAACTTCATAAATTCCTTCAAGGATGGGAGCTCCCTGGATGATGTACGCACCTCTTTGTAGTCACAGTAAGTCTCCTGGTCCAGTTTCTTACTGAGAATATGTACTACAACGGATCCCATGTGTTTTTGTGGTATCATAAAACCGCTTTAACTCATAAGCTGTTTATTTGGAGACAGAGGGCTGATTTAAAAATAGGGAACTTTAGCATTATTATATCGGTAATTTAGGATTTCCCAAGCTGTCGTAATTTTCAGACGAAATGTGAAGATGTTGATAAGGCGTTCAGCCACTCCCTTGATCTTTCCTTTTAAGTGTTGCATCTTCTGAGCCTTGGTTATTGTGTTGTTGTCGTGAATAGCTTCTGTGAACAGGTCACAAAATGTTGGCCACTGCGTGTATTTCCCCGTAAAGGCAATGCCGAACCGAGAGTTCGGCGTTGCCTGTTGTATATGAACCATGGACGATATTTTCTTATTTAGCGAACGCTTCATATCTTTGTAGCTACGCTCGTACATGTTAAATTCATTATCGTACGATATATCTCCTATACAAGCCAAGTGTTCCACTTGGCTTGTATAGTCCTAAGCTCGTTTTCAAGTTCCCATTATTCGGCTAATTCGTCTACGTTGATGCTCCTCACCGACCTGTTGAAAGCCCTAAAATTGAGCCAACAGTTCAGTGGCTTCAGGGTTTGACTGTTAGAACCTATAAACTATATGTTGTACCTGGCTGGTTGGCCATAGCCAAATCCAATGAACTGCACTGACAGTTGTAAGAAAAAAAAAATGTAACTGTTCTGTTGTGATAAAATACTAATATAGATTTACGTTGTTCTTCGAATTAATGTGTTTTAATTTACTCTAACATGGTAGCAGAGCTACTGTAATGCTGTAATAATTAAGCACGATAAAGTGAAAAGTTTATTTGTCGTGAAATTGTGCGCACGTAAGTCAATTACGCAAAAATGACGACGTCCAATACGGGGACGGCTATTGTTCCTGCCATAGAAAAATTAAATGGCATGGGGAACTACGGTTCGTGGAAATTCATCATGAAGATGATCCTCATCCACGAGGATTTGTGGGAGTGCGTGGATACAAAGGACGGTAAGCCCGTCTGCGACGACAGGAAGAAACAACAGAAGGCTCTGGCTCGCATCTGTTTGAGCATCAACCCTGTGGCCATCACACACGTGCGGAATGCGAATACTGCATGGGAGGCGTGGCACAATCTTCAGACTGCATATGAAGACAGTGGGTTATGCAGGAGACTTGGTCTTATGCGGCAGTTGTTTGGGATGAAACTCCAGGAGTATCCCGATATGGAATCATATTTAATGAAAATATGTGATGTCTCACAACAATTATCAGACATCGGAGCTGCATTGGAGGATGAATATCTGGCTGTTATAATGCTGAGTGGGCTCACATCCGACTATGACCCACTGATCATGGCATTAGAGAACTGCAACGTAAAGATGTCGAGCGAACTGGTCAAACAAAAACTTTTACAAGAAGAACAGCGCCGGACCAACGGAACGGACACGAGTAGTGGTTCCGTAATGGTGGCAAAACGACGAGACAATAAGCCTGTCAAATGTTTCCGTTGTAAAAAGCTGGGCCATATTTCCAGGAATTGCCCTGAGAAGGAGAAGGAGGTGAAGAAACCCCAAACTAAAAGCGCGGCAAATATGTTGAGCGCGTTGTCGGGGGATGTGCAGGAGAACGCTTGGTACATTGACTCCGGAGCGTCGTGTCATATGTGCAACAGGAGGGACATTCTCAAAGACTTCGTGGTAGATACAAGCATGGAAGTGACTGTGGCGAACGGTGAAAAACTTTATAGTGCGGGTCGTGGCAGTACCGAGCTGCATGTTAAAGACGGTATAAAAACTCTTAGCAGTGCAGTTTTTATTCCTAAGTTGTCATGCAATTTGATTTCTGTTAATGTGTTGACGTCTAAAGGTTTTCGAGTCGTATTTTGTTCTGAGTTTTGTAAAATTTATTTTGATAATGTTTTAATAGCTATTGCTAAACGTGAGAATGGTTTATTTAAATTACAAACGTTGTCGGCACGCCGTAGTGTTCATAGTTCATCCGAGTCCGCGTCCGCTGATCAAATTGTAGCGAATGTGGGGAGTGAACGTGTTACTTCTCAAGATGTTTGGCATCAGCGATTGGGTCATCTAAACTCCAGGAGCATGAATCTACTGAGAACAGATATGGCAAATGGCATAGAGTTTGATATCAGTAACTATAAACAGTGCATTTCTTGTATTGAGGGCAAGACAACAAAGTTACCTTTCCCGAAGAAATCGTACACGAGAGCTACTGAAATCTTAGGCCTTATTCACAGTGATGTTTGCGGGCCTATGCCGCAAGCTTCGTTCAGAGGTTCTCGTTACATGTTGATTTTTATAGATGATTTTTCACGTAAAACTTTTTGCTATTTTATTAAAGCCAAAAGTGAAGTATTTGAGTTTTTTAAACAATTCAAATCCCTTGTCGAGAATCAAACAAATAAAACAATAAAAATTCTGAGAACCGACAATGGAGGCGAGTATGTAAACAAAAAATTCGAGGTATTTTTGAAGCAGCATGGCATACGGCACCAGAAAACTGTCCCTCACTGTCCGCAACAAAATGCCGTTGCGGAAAGGGCTAATCGCACGATTGTTGAGGCTGCAAGGTGTATGTTGCAGGGTTCTGGCTTGGATCAAAGGTACTGGGCAGAAGCAATGTGTACTGCGGTTTATCTGAAGAATAGATCCCCAACCAAGGCAGTATTGGGAGCTACTCCTGAGGAGAAGTGGTCAGGATCTAAGGTAAACTTGAACCATTTACGAATTTTTGGTTGCGTTGCGTATTCTGTCGCAGAGGATCGAAAGAAGCTAGATCCGAAATGTAAGAAGTACATATTTATTGGTTATTGCGAAGATACAAAAGGATATCGGCTAGTAGATCCCGCGCATCCGAATAAAATTATTACTTCACGTAATGTCGTATTTGTAGAGGATAAATTCTACAAAGACATGTTTGGACATGAGGATCAGCAACCAGCGGTCAACGTGCCGACTCCGTTCATGATTATCAGCAATCCTGAATCAGAGGATGTAGGAGTACAGATGGCAGAACCGGTTGAGCACGAGACTCACGACACAGACGCCTCAAGCAGTGACGAATCTGACAACACTTCAGATGTTGATTACGTTCCTAGATCGTCATCTTGGGATTCTGAAGAATCGAGAGGGCGGAGCGAATTCGAAGATGCGTTTGAAGCGGCATTCGCCACTGGCGCGAGTTGCGATACGGACACACCAAGTACCGTGTGCGAGGCACTAGCCGGGCCTGAGTCTACGCAGTGGAAGGCAGCAATGGAGGTTGAGTACCAATCCTTTGTGGACAATAAATGTCTGGAACTTGTGGATTTACCGAAGGGAAAGAAACCTGTTAAGTGCAAGTGGATATTTAAGAAAAAGAGAGGATTGAACGGAGAGCTGCTTCAGTACAAAGCTAGGTTGGTTGCCAAAGGGTTCACGCAAAAGCGTGGTGTAGATTACTTTCAGACCTTCAGTCCAGTCGTGAGATATTCTACAATAAGACTACTCTTAGCATTGGCGGCTGAATATGACATGGATGTCGATCATATGGACGTAAATACTGCTTTTCTGAACGGAGATCTGAAAGAAGTCGTTTATATGGAAATTCCCGAAGGCTTTCCAGTAGAAAACAGCAAAGGAAAAGCATACCGCTTGCTCAAAGCTGTTTATGGATTAAAGCAAGCCAGTCGATCATGGAATGAGAAGATAACCGATGTGCTTATTAAGAAACTAAAGTTTAAAAGGTTGGCGTCCGAGCCGTGTGTTTACGTAAGAGATAACGGACTTGTCATTCTCGGCCTATATGTTGACGACATTTTGCTGTTTAGCAACAGTCAAACTGAGAAAAGGGCGGTAAAAGAAGAGTTAATGAAACAGTTCGTTATGAAGGATCTTGGGGCTGCTAAAAGTGTATTAGGAATACACGTAAACCGTAAAGATGGTAAAATTCATCTAGACCAATCTAGTTACATAGCGAAAGTTTTGGAAAGGTTTAAGATGACAGATTGTAAACCTGCTAAGACGCCTATGGAAGTTGGTATAAAACTAGAAAAGGCTGTAAAGAAAGGGCAGTATGAATACAGGAACTTGATCGGTTGCCTGATGTATATCGCGGTGTGTACGCGTCCTGACATCGCGCATGCTGTGAGTATGCTTAGTCAGTTCAATGATTGCTACTCGGAAGCTCACTGGAAGGCGGCGAAGCGGGTGCTACGGTACCTTAAGGGTACAATGAACTACGGCATAACGTATGAAAAGAGTGGGTTGAATGTGACAGGTTCAGCGGACGCGGATTGGGCGGCCAGTGTAGTTGACAGACGGTCTTACACCGGCTACATATTTAAGTTAGGCAATTCTATAGTTTCCTGGGAAAGCCGTAAACAGCGCACGGTGGCTCTTTCCAGCACCGAAGCCGAATACATGGCTCTATCAGATGCGTGTAAAGAGGCATTGTTTATCAAGGCATTCATATCAGAATGTTTGATGCTCGATGTGAAGATTGTCGTTTACAATGACAATCAGTCCACCATAAAGTTATCTGAAAACCATATGTTTCATGCCAGAACTAAGCATATAGACGTTAGGCATCACTTCATTCGCGAAATTGTTGAAAACGGTGTGATAGCCATTCAGTACAAATGTACAAGTGACATGTTGGCAGATATTTTGACAAAGCCTTTAGGTTCTGAGAAGTATGAACATTTTGTAAAAGATTTAAGCTTAGTTCCTCGTAGTGCAGTGAAAATATTGAATTAGTATTAGTAGTACTTCACATAGAGTTTAAGGGGTGGTGTTAGAACCTATAAACTATATGTTGTACCTGGCTGGTTGGCCATAGCCAAATCCAATGAACTGCACTGACAGTTGTAAGAAAAAAATAAACTATATGTTGTACCTGGCTGGTTGGCCATAGCCAAATCCAATGAACTGCACTGACAGTTGTAAGAAAAAAACTGTTCTGTTGTGATAAAATACTAATATAGATTTACGTTGTTCTTCGAATTAATGTGTTTTAATTTACTCTAACATTGACTGCGTACCCTTTTTATCCGAACCAAAGGCAGTAAGTAAGCTTCGAGTAGCCTGTTATAGGCTCTTACCTTGTTGATAAAAGTTAGATGCGAAGTATTGAGGTTCCCTATCCGGAAACTCAGAAAGTTTCAAGTGATTTGGTCGAACTCTCCCCAGAAGTTATCCAACGACTCTATTCTCTTTTAGATGTATTCCGGAGTTTTTCTAGACAACGGATCCTTACCAAAGTTGACCTTGATCCTATTGAGACCTTCTAATATTTCCGATTGACGAGCGCTTAAAACGGCCATTATGATTTTACTTGGACACTGAAGAATTGCGATACCAACTGTGGGTTGCCAACGCCGTGTACAGTACAGGGGGGTGACCACAAGCTCTTAGAGTAAGGTTATTTTGAGATCGCGTAAGTGACAGGTGTATAAATCATATAAATCCACTGACTTATAAACCTATGTACTTGCCATACCTACGAAATTAGCGTGTATACCTACATAAATCGGGCAATTAAGATGGCTGCCCATTAGCCAATGAGGTAGGCCATTTGCAACTGTTTGACAGCACAACTACACAGATAAACGTACATATACGGCACACAACTACCAATTTTACTCGGCAATCAACATGGCGCCCGGTCACGCATAGACATGATTTTGACGTCACTCAAAAGTGTTACCAAGTTTAGTCCTTGACAAACATTTAGATGTCTCTCTTTTCATATGCAGCTCTTGGTTAGTTAAAAAGAGACAAAACGCTTTTTGACATGCGTGTGTCGATATTATAGATATTTGTATAACTATTCTTCATATAGTAAAATATGCCGTCTCCATAGTTTTCCTACCTCATTGTATAAATCTGTCCCTTCCCCCATATCCCCACACTCAAAATAACCTTACTCTAAGAGTTTATGGTCACCCCCCTGATGTAGATTCAGCTCCACCGATGTCTTCTTGGAACGATTCACTGATTGGACTGAGTTGAACTATTTACGGAACTGTCGCGAAATACTCAACGAATGTAATCAAGTGTGTGGCTGCGATTTCAACACACCTTGATCTATACACCCGATGGATTGATATACGCGTGATCACAGTTTCTCAAACGACCAAAAAAAATATATGACGCAGGTCTATACACTTTGTTCAAGTGCACGATGATTGTTCTGTACACTTGAGATGATGGAAACCCGGGGATAATGAATTAAACCGCCCGTGTTGAGTGTGGTAAAATCACTAAATTATTTTACTTAGCAAGTGGACTGAAATGATGAAGCGTATGCAAAGATGTAGCTTAACCTACTTAATATTACTAAATGTGCGGGTTCACCGTACAGAGGTTGAAAGTTTGTATGAAAGGAGACGGGGATATCTGGGCCTGAATGTAATAAGTTGAGGTATGGTTTAAAAAAAGGGTTATATTTTTCTAATTCAAAGTGTGAAAAATCAGCTTAATTCACAATCTGGAAAATGAGAAATCCAAAAATTAAGTTAAGGCTACGAAGAAAATCGAATATCAATAAAATTATATTCGACAAACGTGACAGAGTTCATACTATTTAAGAAAATGCTTTCACCAGATGATTAATTCAATTAAAATAATTAAATCTATTAGAATTTACGTATTAAACAGTTTAAACCACTTAAATATCTACATAATTAAGATAAATCGATTCACGTTTACTAATCGATTATTGTATTTTTAGTCTGTGCTAACTCTGACTTGAAGTTGACATGCATGACACGACATTCTGTATAGTCTATGCCAGTGTTTTTCAACCTTTTTCATGACACGACCCCCATAATATGAAAAAATATTTCGCAAACCCCGACACTTGGTTTTTTCAAACGACTTCAAAAATGATGAGGTTCTCAATTCGACTGTATGTATTTTTAATTTTTTGTATGTTTGTTCCACAATTTCTCCGCCGATTGTTGAACGATTTTAAAAAATCTTTTTGGGTTTGAACTCCCGAAGTTGTCCCATTGACACTGACTATTGACTGATTATTGACTGTCTATTTGACTGATTTTTAATTTTTTGAAATGCGATTTAATTGAATAATGTAAATGTAATTTTGATTTATGTATGTTATGTATGTAAAATGTGTGTGTCTCAATATTTATTTAAATAATGTAATTCGATAATATTGTATTTTTAATCGTATTGGATATTAATGGTATTGTTTAATAACAATTTAATTTGACTCTTTACTTGACTTCTATTAATAATTTCGCTTTTAGGCTAAATAATTGTTCGATTTTAATTTAATCAAAATTTTATTTCATAATTTCATTTTATATTATATTTTAATTTATTTATGTTTGTTTTAGATCTTTATTTCAATATAAGTAACCTATTCTGTAAGTGTTGTGCATGCCTGTAAGTGACTTGCTTACACAGGATCTTTTCTGAATGTTTCATTGTAATGTTATGTGTAAATAAGTCGTTAGTGTGCCTTATTAATAAATAAATAAATAAGTCAGAATCTGATGGGATCCCATGGAAATCAAGGGAACTCCTCAAATGTTATAGGCATACATATAGCATTGGTATTATATATTTTTCATCAACATTACAATAATTTGCACTCAGAATTAATCATTTTGTGAAGTGGAACTGATGAAGAAGACCACAGATGGCCACTGGAACTTCTTAATGATAAACCCTTATCACGTCACGAGTATAAGTATCTCGAATAACTGACTATGATGAAGCATATGACAAAATGTATCCTAGTCGTGTTTGGCCATATTGGAATTTTCATGAGATGTTCTATATTTTTAAACCTTATTGTTTTTTTACTGAGGTAGTTTTCGCGTCCTCTTACGACTCCTCAGGGGGTCGCGACCTACAGGTTGAAAAACACTGGTCTATGCTGATACTTACTCGTTTCGTATCGTCTAGTGCGTGTGTATTTTGAGTGTGTTTCCCCACATAGTTTTATTGATATTTTCCTCGACACCTGCTTTCATTATACGGACTTCTGATCTACCTTCTTGTACGACCCTTGCCTTGCTACCATACCGGACACTGAGAACCCCGCTTTAACGTTGAACTTGGATTTGTTATTTTGGATTCTACGAACGGCCTACCGATTGGATATTGACACCATGGATCGTTGTGTAAATTGTGGCATAGCGACTAGTCGCTGTAATAAAAAAACTTTTTTACAAAAAAATACTACCGACTTCCAAATAAAAAACTACAAAGTGAAAAGTAACTTTATTTTTGGAAGTCGGTGTCTTTCGTAGGTACCAATGCAAAAAAGATTTTTTATTTTCCCTTTTTAGTTGTACCTACATAATAGGCAAGTTGTTTAGTATGTACCTATAACGCCTTTGAACTTGAACATACCCGGTGAAATGAGAGATCTGCGTACAACTTTCGAGCGTACTAGCGTGATGTTATGTTATGAAATGGTATAAACAATAAACAGACATGCGATTGCAGCAATCTTGAGAGATTTGCCGTTATTTATTTAAGAGTTCTGTTGTATATCTCCGAAGTTCTTCATCAGATCTTCACCAAATTAAAATGGGTCCAATTTCGGAACATACTCTTTCAAAGAAAACGGTCCATAATTGACGGAGATACCGGTGAACATACACAAAAAAAAATGAGAAAAAAAGTATACTCCAACCAACTCAACCTCCTCCTTTTTGGTAAGTCGGTTAAAAAACAATCGCAGTTCAAAAATCGGCTGTTATGTATAGATTGTTACGTAACCTCACTTTTCATTAATCTCTTTTATCTCGGCTCTCAGATTGCCAAAATCTGCAAAATTTTCAGTGAATGTATGATAATATAGTAGCTATCAATTGACACCAATTTCATCTTTTTACATCCAGGCCCAAAATTGTATGAAAGCGTATCCGTCTCCTTTTAACAGTTTGTAAATTAGACACATGGAATTTTAGATATACGCTCTTGGTTGATAAAAATCATTTATGTATTTAATGGGAAACCCGTAAGGGGTTAAAAAGGGGGTTGAAAGTCTGTAGTGCAATGCCGTACCATCATCTGGTGAAGTTATTATTTTTTGTACAAGTATTATAAAATGTGCGCTGTCCGTTTTATCGTAGGTTTTCTACCAATCTTAGTGGGATTAACCATGGCAGGAGCGGGCATATCATTAGGTA
Source organism: Orthosia incerta (assembly GCA_948252205.1). Lineage (NCBI taxonomy): Eukaryota > Metazoa > Arthropoda > Insecta > Lepidoptera > Noctuidae > Orthosia > Orthosia incerta. The sequence continues at coordinate 15,564,391 of OX411754.1, forward strand.
ATACATTAGAAACTTTTATTTTCAGAATATATTGCCGCAGATTCCACAACTTCAGCAGAGTGTGAGTCTATATACAACCACAACCCGAAGACTCGGAACCCGGACCCAGACCCGGGGGAACAAATTCTCCCGGGTCGGGCGGGTCTTTCATCCACAAAACTAAATCTTAACTATAACCATTACTATTACTGATCTAATATATAATTGTGATTTTTTTCCAAATAAATAATAATATAAACAGAATTTTGATTCAAATTTCAATCCAAAAAAATACTTTATTTTTTTAAAACGTTGCCCCACACTAGGAATTTCTTCCTGTATCGTGGGTGCGTTTACAAACATATAAACTCACATACACAACACCCAGAGCCGGAACAACTATCTGTAGGTCATACAAATATTTTTACCGTGCGGGAATCGAACCCGCGACACGCAGCGCAGCAGTCAATCGCTCAACCACTGCGCCAACCGTGCGCCCAAAACAATGTGGTGTTCACTAATTACATTAGTTAGGGGTTGGGATTTATAATAAAACAACCAGATTATCAGTAAGCACACAGCACTAAATGGGAACGTCCAGTCACCGCTGTGTGTGACAACTTAATTCTGCATAGACGTCCTACACCTAACTTCTGTGTATTGATTAAGTTTATTAGTACGAATGTCACGATGGATGATCGACTGTATTTGGTTATTTGTATTTTAAATAGTTATAATATATCTCGTATTTGAAATACATGCGAGATATTATTTTGTAATTTGTATTTTAATTAAAGCAAAGCATGGTTTTTGCCCAGCTCTTATTGCAGTTCAATATAACCAACAACCCTTTAATGGTGTTTCATAAGGTGTTCACCAAGTATCGATACTGAACATGGACTTTTTATCAACACTTGCATAAAAACTGCATTACCACTCACTGACTGACTGACTCATTGACATAATTGTTCTCCCAGATGGTGGAGGGGAAGGTGGGTATATTTTGACAGATTCGTAAACAAGTAACTCCCGTGAGTATGGGAAAAGTGCCAAACCTCCCCTTTTCGCCCCCCTTCCTCCCCCCCTCTATCGTATCTCGGAAACTAAGGTACCCGTATTTTTTTTTTTTTACGGATTCGATTAGAGGAGGCTCGGAAAAGTAAAAACCATTTTTCAAAAATGACCCCCTCGCCCCCCTTCTCCCCCCCTTTAAGCGGATCTCGGAAGTTGAGAGACTTGGAACATTTCTTTTTTCAGATTCATATAAAGGGGCAATGCTATAGTCACAAACAAACCATTTTTCAAAGTTGACCCCCTTGCCCCCCTTCTCCCCCTCCCCCCCCCGTTTTGGCGAATCATTTTTTCGTGTTTTTTTTACGGATTCGTTTAGAGGAGGCTCGGAAAAGTAAAAAACATTTTTCAAAGTTGACCCCCTCGCCCCCCTTCTCCCCCCCTTTAAGCGGATCTCGGAAGTTGAGAGACTTGGAACATTTCTTTTTTCAGATTCATATAAAGGGGCAATGCTATAGTCACAAACAAACCATTTTTCAAAGTAGACACCCTTGCCCCCCATCTCCCCCCTCCCCCCCCCCCCCCCGTTTTGGCGAATCTTTTTTTTGGTTTTTTTACGGATTCAGCGTAGGTAGGGATCCCGAGTGGAGCGATCCTACGAAACCGAGTGCAGCGCAGGGGGGAGGTGGCGAGCGAAGCGAGCCGGCGACCTCCGTAGCGTAACAAAGGTTGAGTGGGTGAAGCGAAACTCAGTGTCTGGCGACGACAAGCAAACATTAGGGATATGTTTTTTGGAACAAATTGTAGGGTAGGTGTAGGGTAGGTGTAGGGTAGGTGTAGGGTAGGTGTAGGGTAGGTGTAGGATAGGTGTAGGGTAGGTGTAGGGTAGGTGTAGGGTAGGTGTAGGGTAGGTGTAGGGTAGGTGTAGGGTAGGTGTAGGGTAGGTGTAGGGTAGGTGTAGGGTAGGTGTAGGGTAGGTGTAGGGTAGGTGTAGGGTAGGTGTAGGGTAGGTGTAGGGTAGGTGTAGGGTAGGTGTAGGGTAGGTGTAGGGTAGGTGTAGGGTAGGTGTAGGGTAGGTGTAGGGTAGGTGTAGGGTAGGTGTAGGGTAGGTGTAGGGTAGGTGTAGGGTAGGTGTAGGGTAGGTGTAGGGTAGGTGTAGGGTAGGTGTAGGGTAGGTGTAGGGTAGGTGTAGGGTAGGTGTAGGGTAGGTGTAGGGTAGGTGTAGGGTAGGTGTAGGGTAGGTGTAGGGTAGGTGTAGGGTAGGTGTAGGGTAGGTGTAGGGTAGGTGTAGGGTAGGTGTAGGGTAGGTGTAGGGTAGGTGTAGGGTAGGTGTAGGGTAGGTGTAGGGTAGGTGTAGGGTAGGTGTAGGGTAGGTGTAGGGTAGGTGTAGGGTAGGTGTAGGGTAGGTGTAGGGTAGGTGTAGGGTAGGTGTAGGGTAGGTGTAGGGTAGGTGTAGGGTAGGTGTAGGGTAGGTGTAGGGTAGGTGTAGGGTAGGTGTAGGGTAGGTGTAGGGTAGGTGTAGGGTAGGTGTAGGGTAGGTGTAGGGTAGGTGTAGGGTAGGTGTAGGGTAGGTGTAGGGTAGGTGTAGGGTAGGTGTAGGGTAGGTGTAGGGTAGGTGTAGGGTAGGTGTAGGGTAGGTGTAGGGTAGGTGTAGGGTAGGTGTAGGGTAGGTGTAGGGTAGGTGTAGGGTAGGTGTAGGGTAGGTGTAGGGTAGGTGTAGGGTAGGTGTAGGGTAGGTGTAGGGTAGGTGTAGGGTAGGTGTAGGGTAGGTGTAGGGTAGGTGTAGGGTAGGTGTAGGGTAGGTGTAGGGTAGGTGTAGGGTAGGTGTAGGGTAGGTGTAGGGTAGGTGTAGGGTAGGTGTAGGGTAGGTGTAGGGTAGGTGTAGGGTAGGTGTAGGGTAGGTGTAGGGTAGGTGTAGGGTAGGTGTAGGGTAGGTGTAGGGTAGGTGTAGGGTAGGTGTAGGGTAGGTGTAGGGTAGGTGTAGGGTAGGTGTAGGGTAGGTGTAGGGTAGGTGTAGGGTAGGTGTAGGGTAGGTGTAGGGTAGGTGTAGGGTAGGTGTAGGGTAGGTGTAGGGTAGGTGTAGGGTAGGTGTAGGGTAGGTGTAGGGTAGGTGTAGGGTAGGTGTAGGGTAGGTGTAGGGTAGGTGTAGGGTAGGTGTAGGGTAGGTGTAGGGTAGGTGTAGGGTAGGTGTAGGGTAGGTGTAGGGTAGGTGTAGGGTAGGTGTAGGGTAGGTGTAGGGTAGGTGTAGGGTAGGTGTAGGGTAGGTGTAGGGTAGGTGTAGGGTAGGTGTAGGGTAGGTGTAGGGTAGGTGTAGGGTAGGTGTAGGGTAGGTGTAGGGTAGGTGTAGGGTAGGTGTAGGGTAGGTGTAGGGTAGGTGTAGGGTAGGTGTAGGGTAGGTGTAGGGTAGGTGTAGGGTAGGTGTAGGGTAGGTGTAGGGTAGGTGTAGGGTAGGTGTAGGGTAGGTGTAGGGTAGGTGTAGGGTAGGTGTAGGGTAGGTGTAGGGTAGGTGTAGGGTAGGTGTAGGGTAGGTGTAGGGTAGGTGTAGGGTAGGTGTAGGGTAGGTGTAGGGTAGGTGTAGGGTAGGTGTAGGGTAGGTGTAGGGTAGGTGTAGGGTAGGTGTAGGGTAGGTGTAGGGTAGGTGTAGGGTAGGTGTAGGGTAGGTGTAGGGTAGGTGTAGGGTAGGTGTAGGGTAGGTGTAGGGTAGGTGTAGGGTAGGTGTAGGGTAGGTGTAGGGTAGGTGTAGGGTAGGTGTAGGGTAGGTGTAGGGTAGGTGTAGGGTAGGTGTAGGGTAGGTGTAGGGTAGGTGTAGGGTAGGTGTAGGGTAGGTGTAGGGTAGGTGTAGGGTAGGTGTAGGGTAGGTGTAGGGTAGGTGTAGGGTAGGTGTAGGGTAGGTGTAGGGTAGGTGTAGGGTAGGTGTAGGGTAGGTGTAGGGTAGGTGTAGGGTAGGTGTAGGGTAGGTGTAGGGTAGGTGTAGGGTAGGTGTAGGGTAGGTGTAGGGTAGGTGTAGGGTAGGTGTAGGGTAGGTGTAGGGTAGGTGTAGGGTAGGTGTAGGGTAGGTGTAGGGTAGGTGTAGGGTAGGTGTAGGGTAGGTGTAGGGTAGGTGTAGGGTAGGTGTAGGGTAGGTGTAGGGTAGGTGTAGGGTAGGTGTAGGGTAGGTGTAGGGTAGGTGTAGGGTAGGTGTAGGGTAGGTGTAGGGTAGGTGTAGGGTAGGTGTAGGGTAGGTGTAGGGTAGGTGTAGGGTAGGTGTAGGGTAGGTGTAGGGTAGGTGTAGGGTAGGTGTAGGGTAGGTGTAGGGTAGGTGTAGGGTAGGTTTAGGGTAGGTGTAGGGTAGGTGTAGGGTAGGTGTAGGGTAGGTGTAGGGTAGGTTAAGGAATACTTCTCAAAAACACGACAAAGCCGCGAGCTGCTTGCAGCTCGCGCACCAAGCAACTACTAGCTTGCATAGCTTTTATCGCGGGCTTTGAGCGCGGCGACCGAATCAAGAAATTCCGTAACGAAAATAAAACCTAACACCCCCGAAGCTCGCACGGATTGAGACGAGTTGCTCCGAAATCGGACGAATACAAGCAATGGATGCCGAGTGTGTGAGCGGGTGAGGGGTGAGGGGGGAGGGGCAGGAGGGGTTTGTTGCGCGATTTCATAGAAGTTCCATTTTGATATTTTTAGACTGAAGTAAAAAAAAATTGCGGGGGAGAAGGTAACGAGTTTAGGGGGGGGGGAGGGTTATGCTATCTTGTTCTGCGGCCTGAAGTGACGGCGAATTGAGCTAGCTCGAACCGTTTCCAAGTTATGGAGGTTTTTAGTTTTTAGATTTGGTCGCCGGTTCGTTCTTAGTGGCGGCGGTCGGTTCTCGTAAAGTGTCGCCTTGAGTCAGCCTGTGATGGAGGATTGTGTACGTCTGGCGTTAAATAATATTGGTGTTCAAAGAAAGTGACTACGAATAACTGACTTATGTCACTACGAATAAGGGTCACTTTTGCGTAGCAATCAAAAGCGGCCTTAGTGATAATCAGGGTCACTCAGAATTGGTGCCGCGTTTACCAGTTCGGAGGTTCAGTTTCACTTGACAAGGAGGTTTTTTATATTATATATGTACCTAGTATATGTAGGTTGGCCTCAAAATCGGGCTATCTTGCTCCGTTTCCGAGTTATTTGAGTTTTTGTAATTTGGAGGTCGAATTTCGCTTGGCAAAAGAAGTTTTTATAATTGATGGCTGAATAATGAAGTGTATGCTAAAATTTAAATTAGATGGGGGGATCTGGAGGAGGTGTCTTGAGGGCTCGGCACATATACTAGTGAACTAGTATAGGTCGGCCTCAAAATGCCCGATTTTATTTCGCTATATATATTTTATCTCACTCCGTTTCGGCGTTTTTTGAGTTTTTCTAAGTTGGAAGCTCAATTTCGCTTAAAATACGATTTTGTTTCGCTTAAAATACGATTTTGAAAAAAATAACTGCTTAAATAAAAAATAGATAAATAATTATAATTGCATAAGTTGATAAAAATGCTTTGCAATAGCTTTACCGCGGCAGTCCCCGAGTGCCACACGTCTTTTTTTTTTAACTAACACATGGGCAAATTCACTAACACATAGATTTTATTTATTTGGTATCGATTTTCATCTGACTCTGTGTATCTTGTACATACTATATCTATGGTATTTTTTGTCATAATAGTGTTTAGAACGAAAGATCCGACAGTTTCTTTTGATTGCTTCAAACAAAGTCTCTGTTTCTTACAAATACGTTCACTGCTCCGACACTAATATTGTAGCATGGTAACATTATATTGCTAAGAACTGTCAATGTCAAAATAAAGGGTAAAAAAAACAACACGCGCGCTGATTGGCCAATGAGCACTCATTGTTGTGCTTATGATTGGCCAACCAATTACAATTCAATATTACAATAATATTGGTTATTTTTGACCAATTAATTAGCGCGGCGTGTAATTTCATATTTATTTCAGATTTACTGTCAAATTGACAAGTGCCTCGAAGACAAAACTTCAAGTTCAAAGTTGAAGTTGGACTGTTGGATTTGGATTGGAAACGATTTAAATGGATTGACTCAGGAAATTGTTTGTTTATTATTTGGATTGTCATTGGATTGATCCGTCCGGATTCCAGGAGATTATCTTATCACCGTAGATACCTACTTTGTCTACGCTTGAAACTGTTGTTAGATAAATAAAGAAGAAAACAAACGAATGGTCGAAATATAACAACCAAAACTACTAATTGAAACAACTGAATGTCAACATGTCATCTCAATTAATTGATAAATTTAAACAGTTAGATGCTTATGCGAAGACACTAGAGGACTTTAGAATAAAAACCACCACCGGCGCAGCAAGTAAAACATTAATTTACTCTTTACTTTCCTCTTTTATAACGTCTAGCGACCCGCCCCGGCTTCGCCCCTGACAAATTATCCACAAAAACCTGCCTCGTTTCTCGCTCTTTCTATTGGCAAAAATCTCAAGAAAAACCGTTCAGTAGTTTTTGAGTTTATCGCGTACAAACGCGGTGGGGGACTTTAGTTTTATAATATGTAGTGATACATAGTACCATAATTCACATCTGCCTTGTAAATACCTTTAATTAGCCTTTATTCATTCTCTCAACATGACCAAACCATCTAAGAAGTATGTAAGAATCGTAGCAGGTGGCGTGCTGTAGTTTCTGCACACCCCAATGGGAAAAGGCGTGAGTTTAAGTATGTAGGTCTGTACCATAATCAAATTTTATCTTTACATTGCAGTTACTGTAACCGGTGGGCTGATTATGGTGTTATTATTCCTCTCGGAACTAAATACTTATATGTCTCCTAATATTTCGGAAGAATTGTTTGTAGACACTTCAAGAGGACATAAATTACGAATTAATTTAGATATAATTGTTCCAACAATCTCATGTAACTGTAAGTATTTAACTATATTGTACCTATTCAGTATTACTTCTTGCTTATTTTTAAGGTTTAAGGAACAAAACCAATTGAAATTCCTGTTTACATATAACATTACATTACTTATACAGCTAAAAGATCAGTCTCCGCCCCTGACAGCACCCATGCACAAACATGAAAGGTGCAATTTGATATCAATCTCATCCATATTAAGTACAGTTAGAGAAATAAACTGTTAATCACCTTGTAGATAATGACACTTGCATGTCCTAAAACTACAGGGTTGATTTGACAGGCTGTGACAGTTAGATATATCATATAGGTACCTACCCTAAAATAGTGAAGTTTTAAAAAGTGGCTATGTGGCTAATACTTAATTTTCCTACAACACTAAAAACAACTAATACTAGTTGTAAAATATTAAATTCATATATTGTTACTAATCAATTTGGAATTTCAAAGCAAATCTTATCCTCAAGGGTTCACTTCCTCAATGGGTTGTTATCTTGTGTGGCTTCAAATGCATGTTACTTTAAAAGTATTTAATAGTTGGCTTCCTCAAAATAAATAATAAAAGAATTGAAAACTTTTGTAGACCACAAGATCATGAAATAACAAAATCCTAAGGCTCTAGACAGACAGACTGCATTTCAACTGAACTCTAACAGCAAATTTGCAGTTTATGTGCACATGACATAGATAACACATCTGAACAACTGAATCGAAACTGGTAACAACTGCGCAGTCCACTCAAATGCAGTCCATCTGTCAGCCTAAGTGCTTTTTTTATATATTTTTTTCTATTTTAGACTTAGTACTAGATGCTATGGACTCATCAGGAGAGCAGCATTTACAAATGGAACAAAATATCCATAAAAGGAGACTAGATCTGAATGGAAATCCTATAGAAGAACCAAAAAAGCAAGAAATTGCAACTTCTACCACTGTAAGAGTGAATTTATTTATGACCTAATAATAGCTGCCTGCATAAATTAATTCAAGACATTTTACTTAGCAGTCAATCTATGAAAGAATATTTATGTATGTCTGACATACCTATTCTTAAAACTATTGATGGTCTAGAGCCCAAAAAAAACTGCAAGCAATATTTGTGTCTGGTTAACATCAAGCCCAAATGTACCAAAGCTCTGATATGAGTGGAGCTGACAGGATCCTGACAAGAAAATTCTTGAGCCATTTCAGTAATAAATTCATACATAATAAACTAAATCACTTCAACAAAGAATGACGAGGAGCTTGTGGCTAAATAACATCCGCACGGGTCGATCATCAAGGTTAAGCAACGCTTGACGAGGTCGGTCCGTGGATGGGTGACCATTTCAACATACCGAGTTTCCTCCGTGCTTCGGAAAGCACGTTAAGCCGTTGGCCCCGGCTGTCATTTGAAGATCTTTGACAGTTGTTACAGGTAGTCAGAAGCTTGAGATCTGACACCAGTCTTGGCAAGGGGTACCGTGTTACCCAGTTACTGGGTTGTGGAGGTCAGATAGGCAGTCGCTCCATGTAAAACACTGGTACTTAGCTGAATCCGGTAAGACTGGAAGCCGACCCCAATATAGTTGGGAAAAGGCTAGGCAGATGATGACTTCAACAAAGAATGCAAAATGAGTACAAACATGCATGTATTTAAAATTAAAAGTAAAACAATTCACTAGAATAGAGAAGCTGTACTCTCTGTCAGTCACATTGAGATAATATGTACTGTGCGTAGTACATTAATACCTCAATGGTCAGTCAGTCATTGATAGACAGTTTGATAGACCTTTCGCGTTTATACCAGAAATCTATGAATAAGTAGATACAGTTAAATAATACAAGGTGCTATACTGCATAGAATTAGTATATTTATTTTATTTACAATGAGATTGTATTTGTTTTAAAACACTGGTATACAGCTGTATCCAGTTAGACTGGAAGGCAATCCTATTATAGTTTAGAAAAGGCTCAGCAGATTTATTTTTGTAATTGTGGCAAACCTATTGCTCTTATTAAACTGTTCTAATTTATTTCAGGCAAAACAAAATACTTCTGAAGTCGCAATTTTAACATGTGGCAGTTGCTATGGAGCAGCTCTTAACGAATCTCAGTAAGTTATTAATTAAACAATCATTCAAAGATGAGTTAGCTTATTCCCAGTAATCAGTATAAAATACTACCTAGCACGCAAAATGCAGAAAACCTGGAAAAATGCAGTTTGACTGAAAGTTTATTTTTCCATGGTTATACAATACCTGTATTTTTCTTTATGAAAAACACCACCAACAAGGTCTGTCCATGTTATGCTTCTAGGGCATCCCCTCCCGGCGTTTCCACTTCTGCCTTGTAAATACCTATTGGAAGTAGCTTTTCATTCGTCCTCTCTACATCATCAAACTTTCTGAGCATATTCTCTTCAATTTCATCAATAAAAACGATATCGAAACGCGGTGTCATATCGCGTTTTAGAACAGTATATTTACATGCAAGTGGGCATAGTTTGTTGCTGCTACAACATACTTTCGAGCTGAAGATGAGGCCGTTATAAATCCAAGAGTCTGCAATGACGAATTCTCACGTACATCAAACGACACGTTTTTCAACACACTAACTCAAAAAAAAAAACTTCATAAACATAATATAACAAATTATTGTGAGAAATTATTTTTTATCGTATGCCGCGCTCTGTTTTCGTGGGAGGTACCCGCCGCCAAATCCGCACGAGTACGATATACACTTCATATTGTGCCTATATAAGCAGTGGTATGATATCCAGTTTAAAAGTGTGTTGAAAAAGATCCCTATCCCTTGCTCTCCAGCCAGCGTGCGTGAGGAGACTTCCTTACAGTTGTTCGATTTCATAAGTGTGCATAAATAAATCATTGCAAATTAAAACTTATGCCGAAGAGTAAATTCACATTGTCATGACATAAGGTTTCCTAAGGCTAAACCAATTTCTGCCCTAGATGTTGCAATACATGTGATGAGGTGAAAGAAGCATACCGATTAAGAAGATGGGCCTTACCTGATTTATCTACAATAGAACAATGTAAAAATGATGACTCTATTGAAAAAACTAATTTGGCTCTCAAAGAAGGCTGCCAAATCTATGGGTACATGGAAGTCAATAGAGTAAGTATTATCAATTAAAATATATATTTCGAGTTGATTTGTAAATATATTTATGCTATAATAACCTTATGGTTGGTGTGATGTGAGGGTGGATGATGGTACTTACTGGATTTGATCCCCAGGTGGATGAAGATGATAACAATTACTGTTTTCAATAGTAATTTTTTGTAGTAGGTAGCCCAAAACTCACTTAGACCAAAAATTCTACTCAGAGTTAAATGTTAAGTGATGCTATCACATGTTTAAATCTATACTAATATTATGAAGAGGAAAAATTTGTAAGTTTGTATGTAGGGGGTAATCTCTGGAACTAATGATCCAATTCCAAAATTTTTTTCACTGGTAGAAAGCTACATTATTCCTGAGTGCTATAGGCTATTTTTTAAACCCGAAAACGGGTCCTGTGGGGTGGTCCACGGGAGCGAAGCCGCGGGGAACAGCTAGTTCATAATAAAACACATGCTTTAGTAGAAAACCAAACTAAAAAGTAGAAAATAATTTTCAATTAATTTAAATTAAGAATAGTGTGATATTTTTTTTTATAAAAAAGGGTGGATAGACTTAAAACTTATCTGGCCTTATGCCTAACGCTTCAGGGCATAAAGGTGTCTTGTTGGTATTGATCTTTCCTTCAATTGGTGTAACTCTATACTGTTCAAATAGATATGTTTTTTTTTCACATTCTAGGTTGGAGGAAGCTTTCATATAGCTCCAGGAAAAAGTTTCACAATTAATCATGTACATGTCCATGATGTTCAGCCATATTCATCATCAGTATTTAATACAACACATTTTATTAAACATTTATCTTTTGGGAAGGATATTGAAGGCACTAACACTGCACCTTTAGATGGAATTAACGGTGTGGCCAAGGAAGGTAAGGGATACTCATAAATTCTTGAGATTTTTTTAGTTTAATTCTTAAAACATTAATAACTAAATGAAGTACATTTAAGTGGATAAGGTCACAGGACTATCCATCAAACCAATCGCCTCACCATTTCTCAAATCTTATGACCAAGAAGTGGTGCAACATATACACACAATCATCTATGGAACAAGTGTATTTTTTTATTAAGCGAGCATAAAATCTGGAGATAGATAGCAAACTACTTGGCCGCCCTGAAGTTGGTTTACCGCATGTGCGAGGCACGAAACGGTGCTGTTTTTTATGAGATTTACTACGACAACTTCAGGGCGGCCAAGAAGTTCGGAGAGAACTATAAAATGATATTCTGGATGTTTAGTTATCAAATCTGTCTGAACGACTACTAATGTCCAGTCTCTCCAAGACTGTGGAAACCAGTAAAATCTAATTACTAGAAGGATTCTTATAGGAACTTAGGACTCAAATGCTACAGTCAAAGAAGAAAAATAATCTAATAACTGCAATAACAATATTTAATAACAAACTGTTAGTGAATCATAATAATATTATCACTAGGTACCTATTTAAAAAGAATAGACAGGTGCACACTAAGCACTATTTTAAATTACTGTATGTACAAAATTAATATTTGACCACCTTAACATTAACAACGGATCCCGGTACCGATAGCCATAAAGGTTCCGAAAGTGCCCCCACCTTGAAGCATGACTTTTCCAACGGAATGTACTAATTCTCTTCCTCTTGCTCCATATCTGCAATGTATGATAAATTAGCTAAAGGAAAATTTACCAAAAAAAGGAAAACAATGTTAAATGACAGTTCTAACTAACCTCAAAGCTGTAAAACCCCCGAATAGGCCGCCGCTCGCCATTCCGACACAAAATCCAATCATGAAGCCCATTTTCATTTTGTCAAAACAAGATGGTCCTTGACTCTGATAGACTCCGCCTGGCACCGGCATCTTTGATCAGTCTTTTTTCCTATGTCAGAAGAGTTATTATAATAATAATTCAATTACTCAAGCTCTCTGCTCCTGCTCTTTACGAAAAACGTCAAACTCAAGTCTCAAAGTCAAAATCTCACTCCACTCTATGTATGTCTATGGTCAACTCAAAATTATGGCAGCATTTTTTTGACATTTTATATTTTAATTGTATTGTTGTAAATGTTGCCATGTGTGATTTGAATTGAAGTTTGGAACTCGGATCTCATCAAAAAATTATTTAGAAGGCGCTGTTGGTAGAGTCTGGCTATTATAACTATGCATAACTCAAAAATGTGGGTTCATGTCGAATTGTATGGCGTGGTCTTAATACAAAGCTACCATCGCGCAAATACGCGATCGTCGCGTTAAGGTTGCACTAGTCGATCATTATTCCATACAAACGTAGTCTGGCGATTATGAAGTCAGAGTTTCAATTATATTGTTGTAAATACTTATCGGTCAGTAAAAAAAAATGAATTGAAAAAAAAAAAACATTATTCCACTGTGCGAGTCGGACTCGCGCACGAACGGTTACGTACAATTATCGCAAAAAAATCACGTTTGTTTTATGGGAGCCCCACTTAAATATTTATTTTATTCTGTTTTTAGTTTTAGTATAGCGGCAACAAAAATACATCATATATAAAAATTTCAACTGTCTAGCTATCACGGTCCATGAGATACAGCCTGGTGACAGACGGACAGACGGACAGACAGACAGACGGATCGCGGAGTCTTAGTAATAGGGTCTCGTTTTTACCCTTTGGGTACGGAACCCTAAAAACTAACCCGGCCCGACTTCGCCCGGTACATTTTGCTTTTTCAGTAAAATACTGAAGTCTAAGGGCCGGCTTCTGAATAGAGAGCTGTCGAAATCCATTTCAATGGAAAATTCGATTTTAACAAATACTCAAACTCTAATTCCCAATTCAGAAATCAGGGAGTTAAGTTTAACTCCTATCCCTCCTATCTTCTATAGTAGTTGATCATTGGTTGTATTTTTTAATATACTTACTTAAATTTCGATGGTATCCCGAGATCGGGCGATTTAAAGCCCGGGATTCCGATAACAACGCACCATCCCAGATCCTGGGATTACATTCTTTATTCGACTTAATACTATGTATACTTATAATTAATTGTATAATAATAAAAATAAACCTTTACATATAGCCTAGCTATATGTAAAGGTTTATTTCTCGTATTATTACAATATGTTTTCTTTACAGGTGCTGTCATGTTTCAATACTATTTAAAAATAGTCCCAACCATGTATGTAAAGTTGGATCAAACTGTGTTACACACAAACCAGTTTTCGGTAACAAGACATCAGAAATCGGTGTCTAATATTAATGCAGAATCTGGGATGCCTGGAGCATTTTTCAGTTACGAACTTTCGCCTCTTATGGTTAAGTACACGGAAAAAGAAAGGTAATACATTATAAATATGTTAGTTGAGCACTTAGTAGGGTTAGCAAATGAATTAATATTAAAACAATTGTAATTATTTATTTCCAGGTCCATCGGCCATTTTGCCACAAACATCTGTGCTATAATTGGAGGAGTTTTCACAGTTGCTGGAATCCTTGATGCTCTTCTGTATCATTCATTAAATGCCTTCCATAATAAAATTGTATTAGGTAAAGCTGGTTAAATTATAGGGTCTTCAGAAATATGTTAAAATCATTAACACTGCATTTTGCGATGTTTCTACAGAACTCTGCATCTGTATCTTCAATCAGAGTTTTTATTGGTACATAATTTTCTTTCTTTGGATTATACTGAGAGCGTCCTAGCTTTTCTAAAAATAAATGTCGTTGTTTTATTCTGAATTTTCTACACATTAATATTTCCGGGGTTTTCAGTATAGTTTGGTGTGATATTTTCATTACATTGTGTATGAAATTAAATCTTTCTAGTAGGGTTCTCTGATCTGTAATAAAAAAAAGTTATAATTACATTGTTGTATGTTGATCAAATTCAGCATGCGGGCTTTATGATAAAATTAGAAATATTAAATGATTATAGTTACTTAATATATTACGATTTTGAGAAAATAGAAAGTATTTTGTTGGCTCAAATGAAAACAAAAACCCTAAAGAAATCCCCCTTCACAGATTCTATGTTCGAAATAGGTTTTTGCGATGCTCACTGGTGCGAAAAACTTTTTCAATCGCACGCAAGATCGACAACTCATATGTAAAATCAAAGGCATCGAATGACTTGAACCATGCAAGTATACCCTCTGTAAAGCATTGGTTATGAAGAAAAGCGGTCACGTCGTCTTCAATAGTCTTGTGTTCGTTTTACAAACAAAGGGCCGATTTCAGATTTGAGATCGAAGAACGTGAAAAAAGAGAAGAACGTGTCAAACCCTAAGAAGTGCCAAATTTTAACAGGTTTTCAGTCTTAAGTACGTTTTGACAAAATACTTAACTCAATACCTACTTATTTCAGTAATCGGGAGTAAGGTTTAGCACGCACGCACTGCGGTTTTTATTCACGCGAATTTCTTCCATCCATTCTGCGACATGGAATTTTATGAAGCTGGATGAACTTGCGATAAAAACCAAATTATTATAAAAACAAGTACTAGGTATCTATACTAATATTATAAAGCTGAAGAGTTTGTTTGTTTGTTTGTTTGTTTGAACGCGCTAATCTCAGGAACTACTGGTTGGAATTGAAAAATTCTTTTTGTGTTGGATAGTCCATTTATCGAGGAATGTTATAGGCTATATAACATCACGCTACAACCAATAGGAGCCGAGCATAAATGAAAAATGTTGCAAATACGGGCAAAAATATAACTTTTTGAGAGCTTTTGTTGCATGCGCTGGGGTAGGTGTAGGGTAGGTGTAGGGTAGGTGTAGGGTAGGTGTAGGGTAGGTGTAGGGTAGGTGTAGGGTAGGTGTAGGGTAGGTGTAGGGAGGGTGTAGGGTAGGTGTAGGGTAGGTGTAGGGTAGGTGTAGGGTAGGTACGTAGCCAGTTGACGGGAGCGAAGCCGCGTGGGACAGCTAGTAATTTATACATTAAATATTATGAGGTGCTGCCAACGGTGACAAACGAAGTTTTGGTAGGATTTTCTGTAATTTTTGTTTGTCCTCGCCTATTTTTAGCAGCCTGGTTTTTGTTTTTATAATAATTTGTTTTATTTCAGTCTTTTCAGTTTTATTAATGAACGAGTTCTCCAAATAAGTTATTTTTTTGCTAACAAAGTTATGCTTATCTTGAATTTGTGCCAAAATAGTAACATAAAAGTGTTACGATCAGTGGCGTAGCTTGCCTTGGCGGGGCCCCGTATAAAAAATTGTTTGGGTGCCCCTATGAAGGGTAAAGATTTCTCACAAAAGAAAATAAATGCTTGCATAAAATTAAAAGAAATATTTATTCATCTTATCTATCTGTCACTTTTTCCAAAATTTTTACAAACAATTCAAATTAAATATACACTCTCCTTGCCGTTTTTTTTCGGCAAACTGATTTATTATATCATTTATGATGATGACTTTACTTTTTCTAAAGTTTCTGCCTCTATGGACAATAGTGACAGGTCTTCGTGTCCCATCGAAGTTCTTAGGTAATTTTTTTTCAGTTTTTATTTTTGCTTATGCATGTCGGGGGCTCCCGTGGCCCGGAGGCCCCGTATAATTGATACGGCAGATACGGCGGTAGCTACGCCCCTGGTTACGATGTATACTTTTTTTGGAATGATAGGCCATTTTGTAGCTTTCATTTGATACCTATATATTATTGTTATAACGAAAAAAATGGTTCATCAAATTTTTTGGGGAGGGGACGCGCCATATTTAAAAAAACATAGCCTGTGTCACTCCCACAATTGAGACGAATCCAACGACACCTCATAAGTCATAATCCGTCCAGCCGTTTGAGCTGTTGAGCGTGCTACAGAAATGGACATACATCGAAAAACTTTACCCGCCCGCAGTTGGGTAAAAATCTGTGGTTTGTGCGTAAAAACCGCAGTACGTGCTAAGCGAATTCTGAACTAGTATTTGAAGTTAAGTTTTTGTCAAAATAAACTTTAGCCTGTTCCACTGATCCTTGGATAGGTACTTCAAAAATGTTCCTCCATATTTTGGTTTTAATTGCTACTTCGTTCCATTTGGAGCCTAGCCACAGATTACTAAATAGTTACTTCCCCTAGCGCGAGCGCTGGTATCTATCTATATACTAATATAATAAAGCGGAAGGGTTTGTTTGAACGCGCTAATCTCTGGAACTACCAGTCGGATTTGAAAGATTATTTTTGTATACGATAGCCACATTCATGAGGAAGGCTATATAGCATTAAGCTAAAGTTCTTGGTTAGCCTTAAATAGTGATATTTGTAAAGCAAGTCAGAAGACAAAGCGCTATCGAACTGCTTAGTCCGCGTACTCGGGTATAGTAGTGAACAATGTCTTTGTGGTACCTAAGTAGGTACTACAAAGACATTGTTTTAATTTTGTCGATCTAAATTAAATTCACGTCACTGTACCTATCTATCTCTTATAAATAAACCACTTATAGGCATTTTGGGTCAAATAATTTATCTATATATATGTATAAAAGCGAAAGGTCACTCATTCACCTATCACGAAATATCGAAAACCACTTGACGTATAAAGATGAAATTTGGCAGGAAGGTAGTTTATAGTTAGTAGACGTCTGCTAAGAACGGATTTTGCGACACGGCCGGATTTAGGGGGTCTAAGGGCTCTCGCAAGTTTGTATGAAAGTCCTTCACTTTTTGAGTTACTAACTTAAATTTGGCAGGGAGGTAGTTTATAGTTAGTAGAGGTCCGCTACGAACGGATATTGCGACAGGGCCGGATTAAAGAGGTCTAAGCACTCTCGCAAGTTTGTATGAAAGTTCGATTTTTTTTCTGTACTACCTTCCTGAAATTTTGCAAGTCTAGTGTTTATGAGTAGAAGACATAAGCTAAGAAAGAATTTTGTCATACTCTTTATTTTTTTCTAATTGGTGCCTTAAAAAATGTTGCTTAGTGTGATAGACGTTTTCTGTTGACTGAAATATAATAAACTGTAGTTCTAAAAACTAAAAAAAAAAGTCGCTCATCCTGAAAAGCCTGGTAAGGATAATGGGACAAACTATTTAAATTATTGCATTGTCATCGGTCCTTGATAAGTGTGCAAAGTTTCAAATCAATCCAAGGTTTTGAAGCGTGTGAAAATCACGTTCAAAGATTCCGTTACATTGATACATACATACCAAGCTAATAAAAGCGTGTTAAAAATAGTTTGCGTTAAACTTCATTAGACTTTATATCTTCATAACCACGCGGACAAAGTCGCGGGCAACAGCTAGTCCTAATGTATAAAAAAAACAAAATAAATATTCTACCTATGTCCGTTATAGACTTTGAACCCATCGCCAAACCGGTTTCATTAAAAACCTTGAAAGGCAATAATGCGAAGATGACCAAAAAAACAAACAGGTAGGGTAGGTAGAAATGGTAGGTAGGTATAGTTCTGCTACTGCTGCCTAACCTGGGGGGGCCTAATGTCTCCTGCAGGAGGCTCTATGTGGGGATCGTACGGTCCATGGCGCTCTATGGACCAGTTTGTGGGCGGACAACTTGACGGCCAATGGCGCAAATGGCGATTTTTTTTTATCGTAGATAAAAGGGTGATTAGAGGGTACAGTACAGTCTCTTTTGAGGCGGCGAGCATCTTGGCTGAATCACCACCCTAGGATCTTGACGCGAAAATGCTCGCGTCACTATATCGGTGGCGTCGGGACGGGACGCACTGGAGCGGGGCATGCACCTGATGCCTCGTAATTTCAAGGTGGACAGGACTGAGCTCCACCAGATCCTAGTGATGGAGTACCTCTGCCGTATAAGGCGTATCCGACGCCCGGTGACCACCATTGTGGCGATTGCCTCGACGACACGGCGCAGCGCAGCACACCCTTGAGGAATGCCCTGCCTGGGCAATGCAGCGCCTTAATCTCGTCGCGGCAGTCGGTACTGCGGATAGCCTCTCGCTTCCGGTCGTGGTCCATTCCATGGTCGGAAGTGAGTTAGCGTGGGATGCCGTCGCCTCCTTTTGCGAGGAAGTGATGGCCGCAAAGGAGTCGGCGGAAAGGGTACGGGATGATACGGCCACCCTTCCCATAGGTAGTAGACGCACTGGGAGCCGGAGGGCACGTAACGATATCCGGCCGCCTTAGGGTACGGCCTGCAGTTGCGAACAGTCAAAGGCCCGAGGCGCGTGTTCCGCGCGTGCCTCCGCAGACACCAGACGGTGTCGAGGTCCGCATGAATTCATGCGAGCCTATACCTGGCCGGGGGAGCAAGAGTGTGTGACAAAATGCGCAACCACTCCAGCCGGGCGAGCATGGCCTCTGTGATAGGCTTGAATCACGCATTTTCTCACGGTTTTTGCTCCCAAACTGTGATAAAAATGTATGACTCAAGCCTGTCACAGTATGCTGTGCTCGCCCGGCAGCATCCCGGCTAAAGGTAGTTGAAGAACACCATGTGGTTTTAGTCAGTTAGAGTCTGACAGACCCCTCTGTTTGCCCCTGCGCGGAATACATCCATGAGGATTACCAGAGGTTAAAAAAAGAAAAGAAAGGTATGTATAGTTCTCGCCAAACAAGACAGGTGTTAATAGAATGACATGGCTTAGGTTATTATACCTAAGAAGCCAAGTCATTCTATACACACCTATTAAGAATACTTACTCAACATTAACAGTTTTGGTTTGTTTGCCACAATTTCTTTCACCTCAATGTCTTGAAAGCCCATCTCTTCTTTTATTACAAACAGATTGCATTTCACAGCATGTAAATTGTATGTTATTAGTTTCGGTTGCTTAGCAGCCAAATCTCTTACTTCTTTCCCACATAAGGACATGCATTGTTGGAAAAACCCTAGCCTGTCGTCAATCCGTATAGTGCTGGAAGCAAACAACATACAAACTTGAGTTCATGTAAACAATGTTTAATTGAGTCCAGTGACATATATGATGCATTATCAAAACTTAAAGAATTTAACTTGCCAATCAACATTCAATGAATTCTAGGAATTTGCTTACCACAGGTGCTTAACAGTTCTTTGCTTTTACAAAGAAGACTGATTGTTTATTTTAAGAAACAGTTTAAAAGTCTAGGCAGCAATTCACAATACTTTTTGACAGCTACCTATATTTATTGCTTCTTTAAAAAATAGAAAATTGTTGTAAGTGTTCAGCTACTTAACCAATAAATAAAATTACCAAATCATGTACTTAACTACCAATTATTTACAACTTACCTGAACATCAACCAGTAGGGATTTTTTGTAATAATTCTCTTGATTTGATTTTCTTTAAATCCTTTTGAGTATAAATAGTTGACTCTTACTTCAAGGTCTTCTAACGGTTCACACAAAATCATTGGATTCTTAGTTAGAAAATTACCAATTTCTTCCATTCCAACAAAGTCGTTCAAATATATTAGATGGCTTTTCATGTCTTTTTCAAAATCCAATTTTAAAATTTTATCAACAATGTATGTTTTTTTTTCAATTTTACTTAAATTTACATTCAGGTTAACTAAATTTTTCAATGTGTCTGATTGATTAACATAAGCTGCTAAATTAAAAGTGTTCGAAAAGTAAGGGGTGATGGTGGACAAGTCTTCGGATACAGGTTTTAATGCATTCACGCCGAAATCTTCATTCTTAACCAAGCTACTACTCGTTGCGTATTGTAAATAACCACAAAATTGCTTTGTAATTTCCCTATTTCTAAAGCTTTTATAAAACTTATAAAAAGCCGAGGACAGTGCCATCACTGAAATAACCAAATTTACTCAATGAGCACGAAACAGGTTATGAACTTATCACTTTCCAAGATAAGCAATGCTCTTGCTATAATAGTGCTATTATTGCTGTTTTGAGTTATTGCTGATATTTTCTTTTCTTTAATCAGTATTTTCACTTTTCAGCCTTTGATTTTAGTCCAAACTTCCAAAGAGTAATATTTTTAGTACTCTTTTGATTGCATGACAATGACATGACACTGACAGTGAGTGACTGTCAGTTGGTCATAGAATATAATTATAAAAGAACCTGGGTCAATGAGGTAGGATAACCATGGAGACGGCATATTCTACTATATGAAGAATAGTTATACAAATATCTATAATATCGACACACGCATGTCAAAAAGCGTTTTGTCTCTTTTTAACTAACCAAGAGCTGCATATGAAAAGAGAGACATTAAATGTTTGTCAAGGACTAAACTTGGTAACGCTTTTGAGTGACGTCAAAATCATGTCTATGCGTGACCGGTCGCCATGTTAATTGCCGAGTAAAATTGGTAGTTTTGTGCCGTATATGTACGTTTATCTGTGTAGTTGTGCTGTCAAACAGTTGCAAATGGCCTACCCAATGAGGTAGGAATACTATGGAGACGGCATATTCTACTATACGAAGAATAGTTATACAAATATCTATAATATCGACACACGCATGTCAAAAAGCGTTTTGTCTCTTTTTAACTAACCAAGAGCTGCATATGAAAAGAGAGATATCTAAATGTCTGTCAAGGACTAAACTTGGTAACATTTTTGAGTGACGTCAAAATCATGTCTATGCGTGACCGGTCGCCATGTTGATTGCCGAGTAAAATTGGTAGTTGTATGCATGTCAAAAAGCGTTTTGTCTCTTTTTAACTAACCAAGAGCTGCATATGAAAAGAGAGATATCTAAATGTCTGTCAAGGACTAAACTTGGTAACATTTTTGAGTGACGTCAAAATCATGTCTATGCGTGACCGGTCGCCATGTTAATTGCCGAGTAAAATTGGTAGTTGTGTGCTGTATATGTACGTTTATCTGTGTAGTTGTGCTGTCAAACAGTTGCAAATGGCCTACCTCATTGGCTAATGGGCAGCCATCTTAATTGCCCGATTTATGTAGGTATACACGCTAATTTCGTAGGTATGGCAAGTCCATAGGTTTATAAGTCAGTGGGCCTACCTCATTGGCAAATGGGCAGCCATCTTAATTGCCCGATTTATGTAGGTATCACGCTAATTTCGTAGGTATGGCAAGTCCATAGGTTTATAAGTCAGTGACCTGGGTGACGCTCGTGCCCACAGAATGCGATTTTTTTGTCCTCTTCCGAGGAGTTTGGCTTCGTACATCTTGTGCCAGAATACTATTTACTCTCGTGCGTAATGACGTTTTATTGGGGACACTTTTATTATGTGTACAGCTAAGGAGTGGCATTCCCTGCCGGAGTCTGTGTTTTCCGATAGCTACAATCTAGGGGTCTTTAAGTCAAGAGTGAATAGGTTTTTTCTAGGCAAGCGTGCTTCACCGTCGACCACATCATCGCTTAGTTCGCTTACCATCAGACACAGATTACCTTGGGAGGTAATCTGTGCCATCAGATGAGATAGTGGTCAAGCGCAAGCCTATAGTTAATAAAAAAAATATATTTATAAATATATTGGGCGACCGGAGCGACTTGGTCATACTATATAGCTTCCTGACTCTCTTACTACTGAGGCAGTGTAATAACGTTAAATCGCTAGGGAGCTTCTTGACCTGGCTTCTTGGGCTCGAAGTATTTATTATTTTAAACAGAATTAAACTAAAAAATATAAACAAGTGAATAATGTACCTTAGGCGGTTATACATCGAGCCCATTTGCACGAAAACTTAGTAGCAGCACTGTGACGTCAGGTCCAGGCATTTGTCGAAGCGCTCTATTTTTAACCGACTTTCGAAAAAGGAGGAGGTTCTATGTTCGACTTCTTGTATGTTTTTTTTTTTTTTTTTTTGTGTATGTTCACCGATATCTCCGTCAATTGTGGACCGATTTAAAAAAATATTTTTTTGTTTGAAAGAGTTTGTTCCGAAATTGGTCCCATTTTAATTTGGTGAAGATCTGATGAAGAACTTCGAAGATATACAACAGAACTCTTCAATAAATAGCGGCAAAACTCTCGGGACTGCTGCAATCGCATGTCTGTTTATTGTTTAGACCATTTCATAACATAACATCACGCCAGTACGCTCTTAAGGGGTAAGCAGATCTCTCATTTGATCGGTTTTGTTCAAGTTACATGATATTTGGGTAATCTATTCTGGCGTTATAGGAAACTAACTAAACAACTTGCCTATTAGGTAGGTACAACTAAAAAGTGAAAAATAAAAAAACTTTTTAACAAAAAAATACTACCGACTTCCAAATAAGAAAACTACAAAGTGAAAAATAACTTTATTTTTGGAAGTCGGTGTCGTTTGTAGGTACCATTTTTTTGCGTTATGGACACCGACTTCCAAAAATAAAGTTATTTTTCACTTTGTAGTTTTCTTATTTGGAAGTCGGTAGTATTTTTTTGTTAAAAAGTTTTTTTTCACATTTACGCTCTGTTGAGCAGGCTCGGGCCCATCGATGTTAAGAGACCACCAAGCGGCAGGCCCTTTTTTGTGAGCCAACTGACCGTGTTTCCGGCTTCATAAAGGACTTTTTGCCAAAGTGGCGCCAACTGCTATGCAGTGACGTCAACTCCAAATATCAGCTTGATATTTCGCCTGCTAAAGGAAGATCTTTATTTTCACCTTCTTTCCAGAAATTTTAATCCGAACTTAGATACATATTAGTGGGTGGGCCGTGGGACCCCTCCTACACCGGACTAAAACTATGAAATCTGTCCAAGTACTGCTCTGACACTCAGTAATTTTAAATATTTTGATAAATACCGTTTCTTCAACACATACATATTATTATTGTGTTTATTATTAAAATCTTTGCTCTGTACTCTGCTCCATTTGAATTGGCCCAACAAAAAGATAACTTGGAAAGGTTAGCAGTGGAGTTTATATTAAATGTTCAATTTTATTGAATATTTATTGTTTCATTTTGAATTTTATCAAATTCGTTTACTTTTTATGCCATTCACGTACAAATATTCTTGTCAAACCGTTTGTTCTTCTTTCTACCCTTAGATAAAGAACTTATAACTAAGTTTCTACCATTGCGACAGTGGCGTCCTCACTCATTTTACAGACAACGTGGTGACCCCGTAATAAACGTCAACAGCGGCAGCGTCAACTCAAGTTTTCATGCATGCATGTGGCCGTGCGTGGCTCGTGGTGTGGTGGTGCTGATTGAACTGGCTAAACGCAAGTAAAGTAAAGCAAACTCACAGACTAAGCACACTTGACATTGACAACTTGTTTGTACTATTCTACTTACTTAGTCTATGCATTTTGTCATTCATCCATTCATCATTGCTCATTGCTGGCAAAAGTGTACAAAAATTTGTAATCGCAACGCGAGTTTTCATCTCGATCTAATTGGTAAGTTTCTATATGAATATTAGTCCCTTATGGTACATATCTTGAAATCGCTGTTAATATTAATTTACCAGATTCCAGAGAACCTCTAAATAGAACAGTACTTAGTTACCATATGGCGTACCAGCGGCATGATTTTAATTTATTTGTAGTACTTATTGTGATTATGTACATTAATGGTTTATTGAATAATGTAGATAAAGTTAAAGTTTCATTGATTTATGAAAAATGTGATGTACTATAATATATTTTGATGAGACAAGTTTCTGAGGAAGTCTGAAAGTGGCACCAGTGACTTAAAAGTTTTGTAGAAATCGGTTGTTATGGTTTGGGTATAGGATGCAGACAAATGAGTAAAGTCGTAAGGAATGCTTTGAGTATTAATGTGGACAGGACGAAGCAAAATAAAGAACATGTTTACTGGATCTATCTATGTAATTAGCTGAGAAAGAATATGACAACTGCAAAGACGATTAATTGGGACGTATTGAAGAAGTAAATTTGATGCACCAACCCATAACAAATTGCAAGAGAATGATGATGTTAACCTTTGTATTAACGGTAGTTACCCAGTAGAAACCAGATATCCACATGATGCAATTTGTAGATACTGTTATGAAATGTTTAAACCATTTACTAAATTAACAAATATTAAAATGCATTTTATTTATTAAAAAATGCCTTTTACTTTAATAAATATTTATATTTGTTAATTTTATTGGGAAAACTATGAACAAATAAAATTTCAAGTCAGAGGGCCATCTTAGAGGAGGTTTTGAATAACTAGAAACTGTTTATTGTAGTTTATGGTGTATATTAACCCAGCAAGAAAGTGGCTCCTATATTGATATGAGTGGAACATATAATTAGTGCATAATCTGCTGTGAATGTTGTGAAAAAAAATTGTGCTTGTTGTTGTTTTTGAAAAAAAACTTAAAATCAATTCCTGCTGGAGTAATGTTGTACCAGCAGCAAAATTCTAAACAAATGATTGGAGTGAGAAATATTGTGCATGGACAGAAAGCTTATGTGAGCTTAAATGTGCGTTGAAAATGTAATTAGTGCATCTTCAGGTTTTTGAGATATTGCATTTCCTGCTGGAGTAACGGATAGATTTAAACAAAAAGTACTTACTCAAAAATGTCACATCATAATATGCTTTATGGGGTCTGAGAAAATTTGTGGGGTCAATGTCTTCTGCTGAAATAACCAAATCTTGAAAACATTAGCTTGATTGTGCTTTTTAAGATTGAAGTATCATTAGGACAGAGGCATCAATAACAAAATGTACATGTCATAAATCGGAAGCTGAAGCTGGCGGCCACAATAAGCAGCGGCACAGATAATATAATACTTGCAAGAAACCGTGCTGATGTAACTAGCGTTTTTCATCTGATTATACCGTTATTTTTTTGTAAATCGATTGTATTCGGTCCCGTTCCACGGCGATAGATAGATCACCATCTATATCCGTGGAACTGAACGGAACCGAACCGAACGCGATCGATGTACAAAAAATAATCAGTATAGAACGTCGGCACGGTTTCTTTGTATGGGATGAGACACCACTGGCAGCCCATTGTAAGCGACCACGACTCAGAGCCATATGTCATCACTGGCAACACACACTGGTCTTTTGTCTTGAGACACTGTGGTAAGTTGGACGAGAAGACACCGCGCAACTTCCCGAACGCTGCCCAGCCGAGTCGGATTCGACGGTTGACCTCTTTCTCGAAGTTGGCCCTACCCAACTGGATCGTTTGTCCCAGGTAGACATAGTCGTCCACAACTTCGAGTGTAGAGTCTCCAACCTTGATAGGAGTGGGTGTAACATGGGCATTCAACATCACCTTGGTTTTGTCCATGTTCATTTTCAGACCCACTCTTTCGGAAGCTCTACTGAGGTCATCGAGCATTGTACTGAGGCTCTCCATGGTCTCAGCCATGACCACTATGTCGTCGGCAAACCGAAGGTGAATGATGTACTCGCCATTAACGTTGATGCCTAGGCCGCTCCAGTCCAGAACCTTGAATACATCCTCCAGCGCAGCAGTGAACAGTTTCGAAGAAATGACGTCTCCCTGTCTCACGCCACGCTGGAGAAGGACTGGTTCCGAGGTCTGATCCTGAAGACGGACTGACATGGTGGCGTTTCTGTACAGACACTTCAACACCTCAATATACCGGTAGTTGATCTGGCACCGTTGGAGAGACTGCAGTACAGCCCAAGTCTCGATCGAATCGAAGGCTTTCTCGTAGTCCACAAACGCTAAACAGAGAGGCAGGTTGTACTCTTCGGTCTTTTGTATAACCTGCCGCAGCGTATGTATGTGATCTACGGTACTAAAGCCTTTTCGGAATCCGGCTTGTTCGGGAGGCTGGAAGTCGTCAAACCTGCGCGCGAGACGATTCGTGATGACTCTTGAAAACAACTTGTAGACATGGCTAAGAAGTGAGATGGGCCTATAGTTCTTCAGCCGGGCATTGTCGCCCTTCTTGAAGAAGAGTACCACCACACCCCTGCACCATGCCTGTGGCGTTTTGCCCTCGAGTATGACGGAATCAAACAGCTTCTGAAGGGCCTTAAGGACCGGCTTTCCAGCCGCTTCTTGAAGAAGAGTACCACCACACCCCTGCACCATGCCTGTGGCGTTTTGTCCTCGAGTATGACGGAATCAAACAGCTTCAGAAGGGCCTTAAGGACTGGTTTTCCACCCGCCTTCAGGAGTTCAGCCGTGATTCCGTCATCACCCGGCGCCTTGTTGTTTTTAAGCCGTTTCAGAGCCATCCTAATCTCGTACAGGCTGACATACGGGATATCCTCGGTATAGTGTCGGGTCAATCTAGCTCTTGGATCGTTTGCTAGATTCGCAATGGGTTTACTTGTTGACGTGTACAATTGCCCATAGAATCTCTCGATCTCCCTCAGAAGCTCCGGTTTGGTGGATACGATCCTGCCATCATCGGTCTTCAGTTTTGTGAGCTGGTTCTGCCCAATAGACAGATCCCTTGCAAAGACCTTGGAGCCCTTATTCCGCTCAATCGCATCTTTAATACTTTCAGTATTAAAGCGGCGGAGGTCGCTTTTCAAGGACTTTGAGATCCGTCTTTTTAGCTGCCGGTATTTCACCGCATCGTCTGAAGACTGCAGGATCATCTCACGCCTCTCCTTTATTAGCTTTAGAGTTGGATCAGAGAGCTTTTTGTTTCTCTCTGTACGGCGGGTCTTGAAAAACTTTGACCCGACCGTATGGACAGCTTCCACGAACCCATCGCTGTAATCGTCCACGGAGCTCCCTAGGCACTCGAAACGATTCTGGAGTTCGAGCTGAATGGTTTCGGGGTTTGGATCTGGATTTGTGCTGGACAGAGCGTGGACTTCATCAGTCGAGACCTTTCAAGCTTGATATTAATGTTCAATGTGCCTCTTACCATGCGGTGATCGCTCCCGGTTTTCACCGAATTGATCACAGAGACATCATTGAACACTTGCTTCTTTGTTGACATGATAGATAGATAGATAGATAAATCATTTATTTAGTGCACACAAAAGACACAACATAACACACAAAATCTTAATAAAATTATTACAATTGACATGTAGGTATGTTTAGAAACAAAGTGCCAACATAAAAAGAAAAAGGAAACCGAAACAAAAGTAAAAATGACACCAGTAACATTAATTTTGACAATCAAAACAATCATAACACAGTGCGGTGTGCGTCTCAAGGTTGCACCAAATGGGAGTCCAGCTCAGCACGTGTCCGGCAAATATACCTGACGCTGATATTCTGCTGGATCCCTGCAGTGACAAATGGTCGCCAGGCAGTCGTGATATGTTGGTGATGTAACAGTGATGAAGTCGATCTCATTTTTAGTTACACCATCGGGGCTTTGCCATGTCCACTTGCTGTGCTCACGCTTTCTGAAGAAGGAGTTCATCATATAGAGGCCTTCCTTCTCCATAAAACTGGCCAGTAGGTGACCCCGGTGGTTCCGATGTCCAACTCCAAATTGCTCCACTTGCAGCTCATCCTCGTGTCGTTTGCCCAGTTTTGCGTTGAAGTCCCCCATGACAACGGTGAAGTGAGTTTTGAAACCATGCATGGCTTTAGAGATATCCTCATACATGGTCTCTACCTCGTCGTCGGGGTGTGCCGAGGTTGGGGCGTAGACCTGTATGACCTTCAGCGAATATCTTGCGGATATTCTGAGTATAAGGTACGCCACCCTGGTCGACACACTCTCGATCTTCACCACGTGGTTCACAAGGGACTTGTGGACGATAAACCCGACACCACCCTGGGACTGCCGGTCACCCTCTCGGAAATAGAGCAGGTTACCGGATTTGAGGATTATCGAGTCCTCCCCCTCTCTTCGGACTTCAGATAACCCTATAACACTCCATCGCAACCCGCTCAATTCTTCCTCGAGTTCGGCTATCTTCTTGTCGGTCCGGAGTGTTCGCGTGTTATACGTTGCCAGGTCCAGTCGTCGGTGTTTATTGGGGTAGCCGGGTCCACTCCGGGGATTATTTGCACCCCTTGCCACGCCATCGCCTCGACCGCTACCGTAGTCGAGGGTAGACGGGCTGCCGGGCACTCGGGGCCGTTTTTTTGTTGTGCTTTTCATGGTTTGGGGGGGTTTGCCGTAATCGCCACGCTTGGCAGGCGGGTTGGCGATCGCAGTTTGTTGATAAAGTGCCCAGAGAACGCTGCTGCCCATTCTCTGGTGTTTCCCTTAGTCGCCTCTTACGACACCCACGGGAAGATATGGGATGGTGAAATTCTTTACGTCCGTCACCATACGGTACTTACGGTCTGACCAGATATTGCTAACAAATAATAAGGCCTGAACTGATTTGAGGTCGATAATTGAGGTCCAACTGGAAAAATATATTTTGTAACGGTCAATTGTGTTGGCTGAGTCTGGCATCATATATGTAGCCGACGAGACGGGGATATTAGACTCAATATGAGCTTGGGTCACTTCTGCGCACCCGTCCTTAATAGAAAAAAAATATAGCTTTGCGGTCGACCATCTTCGCTAAAACTGGCACTCACAAACTTGCCATCGCGGCGGTTTTTGAGAATTCCTTAGGGCCAGACGGGGATTTTGGGCCCAATATGAGCTTGGGTGACTTGGGTACACACGTTCAAACCTAAAAAAAAGTATAGATTGGCGGTCGGCCGGTGGTTGAGACTAGCAATCTCTAACTTGCCTCCGCGAAAGTTTTTGAGGATTCCTTAGTGCCAGACGGGGATTTTGGGCCCAATATAAGCTTGGGTCACTTAGGTGCACCCGTCCCCAATATAAAAAAAAATATAGCTTCGCGGTCGACCATCTTGGTTGAGACTGGCAATCTCAAACTTGCCACCGCGGCAGTTTTTGAGAATTCCTTAGTGTCAGACGGGGATATTAGGCCCAATATGAACTTGCCACCGCGGCAGTTTTTGAGAATTCCTGAGGGCCAGACTGGCTCAAAAACTGCAGCGGTATTAAGTTTGAGAGTGCCAGTCTTAGCCAAGATGGCCGACCGAAAAGCTATTTTTTTTTTATATTGAGGACGGGTGCGCAATTGACCCACGCTCATAATTGTAAACATCCAAGATGGCCGACCGCCGAACTATATTTTTTCTTCAGTCAGATTATGTGCACTCAAGTGACCCACAGTTATATTGTGCTTAAAACTCCCATCTGGCTCTTTGAGTTTTTTAAAAACTGCCTGGTCGGCTACATATTAGATGCCAGACTCGACCAACACAATTACGAAACACCGTTACGAAATATTTTTTTTCCAGTTGGGCCTCAATTAGACCTCAAGTCAGTTCAGGCTTTATTATTTGTTAGCAATATCTGCTCAGAAAATTAGTTGCCTACTATTCAAGTTAGTAGTCAATTGTTTTTTTTTAAGACGGGGCACTTTTTACATGATTTCGGCTCTGAAATTTTGCTGGCCGCTGCTTATTGTGGCCGCCAGCTTCAGCTTCCGGTTATAAATTGGGTATTTACAAAAAAAAACTTTTAAGATGTCCATTGGCAGTTTCTAATAAGAATAAAAAAGTCTGGGACCAACTGAGGCATATTTCCCAATGTTTTTCTTAATGATCAATCAGCTTATGATGAGGAATGATATTACAAGACAATGTTGTAGTTTAAAAGAAAATTTAGTGTATTTAATTAAAATAATTGACAAGAGTAGGGTATGCTTAAATGGTTTGGTCATGTTAGGAGAATGAATGAAAGGTGACTAACAAAAGGAAAACATTTGCCTTTTAGATTAAATGGCAGCCCAACTGGTGTGCATGTATGACCAGATTTATGAAATTAAAGAAAGCAAAGGATGTATGTAGGAATCATAGCAGGTGGCATTCTGTAAATTCTGCCTGATCCCAAGGAAAAAATACGTGGCTTTGTGTGTGTGTATGTTATGAATCGATACATACAAGGTGGGCCAAAAGAAATCACCCTATTGGAAGATGCTCAAATTTTTGCAATGGCCGCCAATGTCAAATCTGTTTTGACATTTTGTGGACTAGACAGATGCAGAATACAAGTGAACAGCAGTGAATAGAAGTGTTATCCTGCCTGAAACGAATACTCCCCAAGAACGCGGAATAATCGTGTCTATTTTTTTAACCGACTTTCGAAAAAGGAGGAGGTTCTATGTTCGACTTCTAGTATGTTTTTTTTTTTTTTTTTTTTTTTTTGTGTATGTTCACCGATATCTCCGTCAATTGTGGACCGATTTTTAAAATTCTTTTTTTGTTGGAAAGAGTATGTTCCAAAATTGGTCCCATTTTAATTTGGTGAAGATCTGATGAAGAACTTCGAAGATATACAACAGAACTCTTCAATAAATAACAGCAAATCTCTCGGGACTGCTGAAATCGCATGTCTGTTTATTGTTTATACCATTTCATAACATAACATCACGCCAGTATGCTCTTAAGGGGTAAGCAGATCTCTCATTTGAACGGTTTTGTTCAAGTTTCATCATATTCGGGTAATCTATTCTGGCGTTATAGGAAACTTACTAAACAACTTGCCTATTAGGTAGGTACAACTAAACAGTGAAAAATAAAAAAACTTTTTTACAAAAAAATACTACCGACTTCCAAATAAGAAAACTACAAAGTGAAAAATAACTTTATTTTTGGAAGTCGGTGTCCATAACGAAAAAAAATGGTACCTACGAAAGACACCGACTTCCAAAAATAAAGTTATTTTTCACTTTGTAGTTTTCTTATTTGGAAGTCGGTAGTATTTTTTTGTAAAAAAGTTTTTTTATTGCGTAACAATTCGTCTGTGGTGTTGGCGCAGCGCGAATTCCGTCGCCGATTCCCCGGCCGTCCGACGTCGACTGCGCAGTCGGCACAAAATGTCAAAACCGATTTGACATTGGCGGCCATTGCAAAAATGAGAACATCTTCCAATAGGGTGATTTCTTTTGGCCCACCTTGTTTAATACATGGTATAATAATATACTCCGTGTTATTATATCATGGTATAATAAAGGTCAAACCGCACTACGCGTCAGCGGAGCGACGCGACGCGAAATGACCAAAAATACTTTGTATGAAATTGTATGAGATAAACTGCACTACGCGGCAGCGGAACTTTGCGACGCGACACTTTATCTCATACAATATATTTTGTCGCGTCGCACCGCTGACGCGCAGTTACGCCTAGTGGGGTTGCAGAAAATTCATGTTTGTACATCGAAAATATTTCCAAAAACAAGTTTTAGTATTTTTGACTGTTTGTCTGTTTATTTGTGCACGCATCACGTGATATGTACGAAACCAATGTAGATAACTTTTATACATAAAAATTGTGCGTAACTTGAAGTATTACTTAGTTTTTGTTTCATTGCAATCGGTTCACTCAATCAAAAGTTAGACGAATTTAAAGTGTTCAAGATGAAAAATGATCACAACAGACGCAATAGGGATGATGATCGTCAGAAAGATTTCCAAAAAATATTGGACACGTATTTTTCTTTTGTCACGTTAACAAAAAATGAGGACGATACAGTGCGTTAAAATGTCGCATGACAATATGCCTTGGTACACTTTTTACATAGAAATTACGTCACAAGCCCCCACTCCCGAACTTTGATGCGCTATCTTGGTAATTTTTTATTGATTTGAAAAAGCAAAAAATACGTGCATGATATTTTTTTATAATTTAATCGGCCGACTAAATATAATTTTCAGTTTCGTACCCCGTCATCATCCCTATTCAGATACTCGGACAGTTGTACTCGATTTTAGATAGATGGCGTAGTGCATTTAAAGTCATTTTCTGAATGGCGGTGCTAAGATTCTCCGCTAAAGAATGATGACCCTAGATGTGCCCTAGAAAATGAATTGGTAGGTAGATAAGTAGGGTAGGCAGGGCAGGAAAATAGATAGGGCAGGGTTGGCAGACAGATGACGCGAGCGAAGCCGCCGGCACAGCTAGTTCAAAACTAATCAGCTAACTATGTAAAAAAATGTTAATAGATGTGCTGAATAGATTTTTATTATTATTCGTGCCCTGAGCTCGCTAACAGAACACTGATTTATGTTGGACGTACCTCTTTTCGACAACTTATAGGTACCCAATTTACGTCACCTACTTAAAAAAATACGTCAAATATTTCTCAAAATAAAAACAATATTAATTTGCATTACATAACGATAAGAGCAAAAAACCGGCCGAGTGCGATTCGGACTCGCGCACGAAGGTTTCCGTACCATTATCGCAAAAAACGGCAAAAAAATCATCAGTTTGTTGTATGTGGGAGCCCCCTTAGAGTATTTGTTGTTATAGCAGCAACAGAAATACATCATCTGTGAAAATTTCAACTGCCTAGCTATCACGGTTCATGAGATACAGCCTGGTGACAGACGGACCGCGGAGTCTTAGTTATCCCATGTCCCTTGGGTACGGAACCCAAAAAGAATTGATTTAACTTAGCCAAAAAAAAAAATTGTTAACCTGCGCCAATAATATAATTCGACGATATATAATTATGTAATTATTACAGATCGAAGCGCCAAAAAATACATAACGATAAGAGCAAAAAAGAATTGATTTAATTCTTCGACACGGTTGGCGTAGTGGTTAAGCGATCGGCTGCTGCGCTGCGTGTCGCGGGTTCGATTCCCGCACAGAACAAATATTTGTACGGCCTACAGATAGTTGTTCCGGTTCTGGGGTATCTTATGTATGTGAGTTTAAATGTTTGTAAACGCATCCACGATACAGAAAGAAATTCCTAGTGTGGGCCAACGTTTTTTTTTTTTTTAAACAATAACTAAAAACAAACAAATTTTTCCAAAAAAAATATTGTTAACCTGTATATAATTCGACGTTTTATATTATCGGCGATAAGAGCAAAAAAAACATTTCAAAATAGCCTTTCTTGATATACCTATAGCGTATGTTAAAACTTTCTTCTCAAACTATGGGCATATAGAACACTGTCTGTGTTCAACGTGCCCATAGTTCATTAACATTATATAACAGTAAAGAAATTTGATTGCAAACCCAAACCATACAAATGCAAGTTATCCATACTGTCAGTTTTCTATACCATATTTTTCCTTATTTTCAGATCTACGCAAAAATGGATACTTCAATGAGTGGCAACCAGATAAGAAAAACTTTTATTGATTTCTTTATTAATAAGGGGCATAAATATGTTCATTCGTCTTCTACAATACCTTTGGACGATCCAACGTTATTATTTGCCAATGCTGGTATGAACCAATTTAAACCTGTCTTTTTAGGGTCTGTGGACCCTAACTCTGATATGGCTTCGTATATACGAGTTGTTAATACCCAGAAATGCATAAGAGCTGGAGGTAAACATAATGATCTAGATGATGTGGGTAAAGATGTTTACCATCATACATTTTTTGAAATGATGGGTAACTGGTCCTTTGGTGATTACTTTAAAAAAGAAATATGTGCATGGGCCTGGGAACTTCTAACTGATGTTTATAAGTTATCTGGGGATCGATTGTATGTAACTTATTTTGGTGGAGATGCTTCTTCCGGCCTTGAACCCGATCTAGAATGCAAAGAAATCTGGCTGAAATTAGGCCTTCCTGAATCACATATTCTGCCTGGGAGTATGAAAGATAACTTTTGGGAAATGGGAGAAACAGGTCCCTGTGGCCCCTGCTCAGAATTGCATTATGATAGAATTGGAGGACGGGATGCAGCTCATCTCGTTAATATGGATGACCCTGATGTACTGGAAATTTGGAATTTGGTGTTCATTCAATTCAACAGAGAAACAGATGGGTCTTTGAAGTCGCTACCAAAAAAACATATTGATTGTGGATTAGGCTTGGAAAGATTAGTGTCTGTAATTCAAAACAAGAGAGCTAATTATGATACAGACTTCTTTATGCCCATATTTAAAGCAATTGAAATTGGCACAGGAGTGAGACCTTATACTGGCAAAGTTGGACCTGAAGATGTCGATGGAATTGACATGGCGTACAGAGTGCTAGCCGATCATGCAAGAACACTAACTATTGCTTTATCGGATGGTGGGTGTCCAGACAATACTGGTAGAGGTTATGTGCTTCGCAGAATTTTAAGGAGGGCTGTACGTTACGCCTCCGAAAAACTTAACGCGAAGCCAGGCTTCTTTGCGTCTTTGGTTCATACCGTAGTCGAATTGTTAGGAGATGTTTTCCCTGAAATAACAAAAGATCCTTTATCTCTGATCCAACTTATAAATGAGGAAGAAGTGCAATTCTTGAAAACGCTTTCGCGTGGAAGGAATTTGCTTAACAGAACTGTTGAGAAATTGAGTGGTAAAGTTATACCTGGTGATGTTGCATGGCGTCTTTATGATACCTACGGTTTTCCAGTTGATCTTACACAATTAATGTGTGAAGAAAACGGACTTACGATAGATATGGATGCTTATGAGAAATCAAAGAAAGAATCTCAACTTATTTCACAAGGAAAAGTTGCAGGTCAAGAAGATTTATTGGCCCTCGATGTACATGCTATAAGTCATTTACAAGAAACTGGTGTCCCTGCAACAGATGATTCACCTAAATATAACTATGTGCCATCATCTACCGACAGCGAAGCAGTTTATAATTTTACTCCTTGTACTGGAACTATAGTTGCCTTGCGAAAAAACAAACAATTTGTTAATGAGGTCTTGTCTGGTCAAGAATGTGGCATTATACTGGACAAGACAAACTTTTATGCTGAACAAGGTGGGCAAATTTACGACGAGGGATACATGGTAAAAGTAGACGATGACAGTGTGGAGTTCATGGTAAACAATGTACAAGTTAAGGGAGGCTATGTATTGCATACTGGAAAACTTGAAGGCTCTCTAAAAGTTGGAGATAAGTTATCAATGCATATTGATACTGAAAGGCGAAGACTTGTAATGAACAATCACACGGGCACTCACGTACTAAATAATGTATTAAGAAAAGTTCTTGGAAATGATTCTGACCAACGTGGTTCCCTTGTCATGCCAGACCGCCTTAGGTTTGACTTTACCAACAAGGGACCGATGTCTGTCAAACAAATTAAAGAAACAGAAGATCAAATTAAAGAAATTATAAATAAAAATAAAACTGTTTACGCTAAACATACAAGCTTAAACGACGCCAAAAAAATAAAAGGTCTGCGAGCTATGTTTGATGAACACTATCCTGATCCAGTACGTGTCGTATCTGTTGGTGTAGCTGTTGAAGATTTGGAGAAAAATCCAGATGGACCAGCTGCTTACGAAACGTCTGTTGAATTCTGTGGTGGTTCTCATTTACATCAGACAGGCCACATTGGTGATTATGTGATTGTTAGCGAAGAAGGCATCGCAAAAGGAATTCGGCGAATTGTTGCTTTGACTGGACCAGAGGCAATGAAAGCTATAAGTAAATCGAGTACATTAGAAAATGAAGTCAATAATGTTGCTAATTTTATTAAAGATCAGAGTGACAGTGTAAATCAAAAGGATATTCTCAGAAAAATTGTCGATCTTACAAACGACATATCTCAAGCTCAGATTTCGTATTGGAAAAAAGAAGAACTAAGAACTATGCTGAAAAATTTGAAAAAGCAACTTGACGATAAAGAAAGAGCTGCAAAAGCCGTGATAGTTACACAGGTTGCAGAAAAAGCTAAAGAAATCTGCGAAGAAAAGAAGGAAAGCAAAGTTATTGTTTCAGAGTTAAAAGCATTTGGTAATACCAAAGCTTTAGATGGTGCCTTAAAACAAGTAAAGCTACTTTGCCCAAGCACAGCAGCTATGTTCTTTTCCGTGGATGATGAAACAAACAAGATAGTTTGTCTTGCTGCAGTGCCTAAAAATGCAATTGAAAAAGGTTTATTGGCTTCTGAATGGATTCAGTCTGTTGTCCCAGTAATTGGTGGAAAGGGCGGTGGAAAAGCAGAATCTGGGCAGGCTTCCGGCAATAATTACACTAATCTTGAGGAAGCAATGAAAATTGCAGAGGAGTTTGCTAATCTGAAACTGTGCTAAATTACAATATCAGTTCATTACTTATCCCTAACATTATTGCTTAGAAATAAATTGTTCTCTTCATATATTATTATTTAATTAAAAATTAAATACAATTAATTTTCTTCGTTTATTTTTTTATTACTTTTATCTTTATTATCATATGATCCGTTCACATTGGCCCAAAAATATTTTTAGAACTTTATCTCCAAGAGTATTCATGTTCTCTCTCTCTTTCTAAAAGATACATGTTCAGCCTTCGATCATGTTCAGAGTGATATAGAAGAAAACTTCGCTCAAAGGAAAAAAAATCGACCAAATTCGTTCCAGATTGATCCCTAAAAATAACCATATCTACGGTAAAAACTTTGGCCACCATCAGGGATTTTAATCGACCAAAAAAGCAAATATTAAAAACATTATAAAACAAATATTTGTCGCCAAATATTAGAATTTATCGGTCATTGATGCAAAAGTTAGAAGGGTGTATTGTTGGCTGGGGGCAATCTCCCCAGCTTCGCCACATTTATATCTCAAAAACTAGTGCACCTAGCGGAGATCTATTTTCTCCTATATTTAGTCGGAATCAGTCGCCAAATATCAGAATCTGTCGGTCATTGGTTCAAAAGATAGAATCGTTTTTAGGTGGCCGACCTGGGGGAGCATCTCCCCAGCTTGGCCCAATTTGAATCTCAAAAACTAGGGCAACTAGCCAAGATCTGTTTTCTCCAAAATTTTGTCGCCTATTAGTCTTCGAATGTTTGTTTCGAAATATATAGTCATTCTATAATTTGAATACACCAAAAGAAAGCTTATAAGATTAGACAATAATTATCCTAATAAGTGGATCGGCAGATGTGGACCCATACCGTGGCCAGCTAGAAGTCCTTTCCCCCGTAGATCAGGCCCTGCTCACTTGCATCAAGATGTACTATTTTAGTATATTTTATTAATAGAACGTTCTGTTAATCTAACCATTTGTTTGCTCGTAGGACGTTTTGTAGAAAAAATGGAATCACGTCGTCTGTCGCAATAACAGCAAGTTGGCATTGACAGTATTCACTCTGAATGCATGTATTCAGAGTAAATACTGTCAATGCCAACAATGTAACATCGCGAATCGAGTGAACCGTCTGACCAACAGAAGTATGCGCTCAGAGCTGAATAAGCAGAGTTCTAAATTTCTGGCCGAAGGTTCGTCAGAGGCAGAAATACAAAGAGGAAAATACTGTTTAAAAATTATTTAATGAACTTTTAGAAGAACTTTGTTTTAAAGGTAGTTCAAACAAATATTTCTTAAACAACCGACATAATACACTAACAATATCTACATAGTTTTATCATATAGAGTAATTTATTACAAATATATTCATATAATTATTTGGTTGGTCTTTTTATGACAGCACCAATTCCATTGGTGATTTTTCCTCACTTTGAGATGGTGCACTCATGTTATAATAATTTACAATAACTATTTTAGTGATCCTAGTAATACAATATACATATAACAATTAAATTATTCCTGTCCAAAGCCTTCAGTTTCTTCAATAGCAAAATTCAATTTTTCGCATAATTGTTCGTAACTCTTGTAAGGTGGTAAGTCAAGTCGATTAAAACACGTATGTGACCGGGGTAACCAAGTATCTTTTCCAACCTGAAAACAAAGCATCAAAATAAATATGTAATAGATTTTTTAAATCATAAATTAAAACAATGAACAAC
Source organism: Orthosia incerta (assembly GCA_948252205.1). Taxonomy (NCBI): domain Eukaryota; kingdom Metazoa; phylum Arthropoda; class Insecta; order Lepidoptera; family Noctuidae; genus Orthosia; species Orthosia incerta. Next base: position 15,601,838 of record OX411754.1, read on the forward strand.
ACCTATTTTATCTTAATTTGTTGTGACCGTCAGGATGACTGGACCAAACGAAATATGTCCATGAGACCATGTGCACTGTTTAATACCTATTTACTACCTATAGTGAAATATTTGCTACCTCTGCGTTAAGAAATATATCAAAGAAATAAAATTGTCAGCCATTCTGACGTCAGGTTGGCTGACCACTTCCAAGTTCTCATAGTTTTAGAGTTGTATTAACCGCGTAGTTAATATAAATATTTACTACCTATTTGCCACCTTAACATATATATTTTTCTATAAAAAGTTAATGTACACGCGTTCAAAAGCCATTTTAACGCCTGTACATTATTATATACATCTTTTCTTCTCAGAACAATTGCTAACAATGTTTTTGTAGGCGCTTAGTGGCTTATGAACAACTTGTTTGTGGATAATTTTATAATTATTAACATGTACTGCCTCGTTGGTCTAGTGGTCGCAAGCGCTAATGCTGAGCATGAGGTCTTGGGTTCAATTTCCAGGTCGGGAGAAGTGTTATTGGGTTTTTCCATTATGATTTTTTTAGTAGCAGCCCTGAGTCTGAATTTGTGCCCGGTTGATGGCAATAGGCTCGCATTACATGGGACTTAAACATAACTGGCGAAACATTTCTAGTATAAGCTGACCTCTAATTGTACGGAAATCATATACAATGCAAGATCAGCTAGAAGGTAGAAAGAAAAGGTAGAAGGGTAGAAGGTACATATCAAGCTATACACTTCCAGTATACGTAGCCGTGTGTACCTACTATGGGTACACTTCTAATTCAACTTAATCCTTCGGGGGTGTACGTTACCCCAACAGGAAAGTGGCTCCTGGAGTGATATGAGTGGAACGTATAATTAGAGCGTAATCTGCTGTGAATGTGCGCTACATAATATACTTGTGCGTGTCGTCGTTTTTGAAAAAAACGATTCCTGCTAGGGTAACGTTGTTCCAGCAGAAAAATTCTAAACCAATGATCAGAGTGAGAAATATTGTGCATGAACAGAGAGCTTATAGTTGTGCAAGAATGTGCGCCGAAAACATAATAGGTGCGTAATCAGTCTTTAAAGTAATTCTTTTTACTAATATCATAAAGGCAAATTAAAATGTCTGGATGATTGTGTCCACAAAATTCTGAATTTATTTTAATGAAAGTTGGAATAAAGAAGATATCTTATATCTTGGCACTACTTTTCTTATGTTCTTACCTAAAAAGACTTAAAGAGTATCTGGGTAATGAATGTACATTACATTGTGCAAACTATCGGACTTAAGTCGCGGATGTGACCTTCCGTCCGATAGATATCTGGCCCGCTGGATGTTTGTGTCAGCCGAAAACGTCCGCGGACGGTGTGTTCGGGGTGCGGCACGCGTCCCGGCGTCAGAACAACTCAGACTACGCGATATCTTGCACGTGCGTGCGAGGTTATAAATAAAAATTGAAGAAAAACTAATCGAGTGTGTTCGCAGCAGATAATTGCGTCCTCACTTTCACTACTCGACATGTTTCAAAGTAAACATAATCTTCGTTGAATAAGCTACATTGTCTATGGGATAAGCGCTCGGACGCGTCCGCAAGTCGCGTCCCAAGTGACTGTGCACACATATCAGTTGCGGCAGTAAGTCGCGTCCGTCAGCCGCGTCCGATAATTTGTTCCCAGCTTTAGGGTCCAGTTTTTTGATCCGTAGTTATAACTCAACCAATGGTTTAATTATGCTAACCCATGATTTCAAATTTCGGTAAAACACGTTTATTCATCAATTGTTGGCATCACGAATAGTCAAATAAATTGAAGGGTTATCATGCTGTGCGGTCGGAGGATACATCTGGTTTTGGTCAGCCAACTCGCGAATATGTATCCTCCGACTGCACAGCAAGATTTTCTTCTTGTTTACATCTTTTTAGTTCGCTCCTTACGCAGTCGGGTTTTTTGATTTTATTAACTTTTTTTATACAAAAAGCCTTCGCCTGGTCCGCCAGTCGAACCATCTCAATTGCGGAAAAAATATAATTATCCTATATTTTTCGACATTCGAAAAGGGCGAGCTGAAGAATAAAATCTCTCATATAAATGGTATTAAAATACTTATGTAAGAATTTTGGAACATTTGGTCACTGTGCATGTGGCTGACCTTCAGTTATTAATTAAATTAAATTACCTTCTCTATACAGAATCTCTGTGGACCATTTGACCCCATGAGTTCAGCGAATCCACCCACAGGAACTCGACAGGTACCAGTCACAAACTGCAATAATCTTGCTCGTTTCTCGTTATCCATTTGCCGAACAAACTAAAATTGAACATTTTATACATTTTTAAAATTTTCATTTATATAGAATGAACGTAACAACAAAAACGTTTTCATTAATTGTCGCGCTTTTTCTTAGAAAATAGTACAAACCTGCCAAAACCAAAGAACTTGCTTGCTCGTGCGAGTATAATGTCTGTAAATAGTATTTCGTTGCCAATCGTCTACATCCACCTCCTGCATTCCGCACAGCATCAATTCCAATTCGCGCTCGTCGAAGTATTTCAGCCACTCCAGGGGTACAACCTAAACATACAATAGAACAATTTGATAAGCATTCTGATAAAATAGGGGAAAAAGAAGAATTGCCACAGCAAAAATCGGCCAAATGCGAGCCAGACCGACCACGCACAGTAGGTGCCTTCGTAGACGGTTTTTAGGGTTTCGTACCCAAAGGGTAAAACGGGACCCTATTACTAAGACGCCGCGATGCGTCTGTCACCAGGCTGTATCTCATGAACCTTGATAGCTAGACAGCTGAAATTTTTACAGATAATGTATTTCTGTTGCCGCTAACACATACTAAAAACAGAATAACATAAAATATTAAGTGGGGCTCCCATACAACAAACGTTATTTTTTTTTGCCGTTTTTTGCGATAATGGTAAGGAACCCTTCGTGCGCGAGTCTGACTCGCACTTGGCCGGTTTTTTTTTCACTTTTGTATTTAATATAAATTTGCTTCTAAAACCATGAAAAACAAAGTAATTAATTCAGTTGCAGCTTTAGAAGCGCGTATCTCACCAAGTATTGACTTAAATAAAGACTACAGGCTTATTTGCATTGTTTTTTTTTTATCCCGCGGTTACATGTATGGCCAACACAAATTATTTTTTTAGTTATTTCACTACGCCATTATTTAGCAGAGCACAGATCAATCGCATTCACACAAAAGTGCTATAATCCCATCGCGGGTCTCGCATGAACCATTTCGTCTGTTGATGGCCTAGCTAGAAACTCTATTTGTAAATAAGTTATTAATGTTTAGCCATAAATACATAATAATAGAATCGACTGTCAAATAAAAGTTTTCACAAATAGTTAAATCACCTCATTAAATCCATCCAAGAATGCTGAAGTTTGTTCTTCGATTCCTCTAGTCATTCGCCACTGAGTCACCAATCCAAGATATTGCTCCTTATTTACCTAAAATAACGATATTAATAAAAATATTTAATGCAAAGACAATAAATAACTATATTATTATAAACATCAGCAAATTATAAATTACCTCAGTGACGCGTTCTTTATCTCCAGACGGTTTCAACTCGTGGTGTATGACTTGACCTAATACTTCAAAGTCCACACTAAACCACATCTCTAGGCCGCATTCGTCTATATTATTATCTTTGATCCATACCAAAGAATTGTAAAACTCGGGATCTATAGATTCTATGTCTTTCATGGTTAGTTTTTTGTTCAACATTCTTTTATAGAAGGGCATTGTAAATCCTGAATAAATAAATCTACCGTGATACAGCGCCATTGCTATAAACCTGCCAATGAATTTGAAGTAAAGGAGATGGTCTGGATTGACGTAACTGGCTGGGTTGATCTGAAGGCTGTAGTTGTTTTTGTTGGCGTACTCAAACAGGCAGTACATGGGGTTTAAGACTTCGTGGGATAGTAAGAAGAACCACTCTCTACTGACGCCGCCATAATCTAACCCCTCTTCACCACGGAATATTATATACAAGCGTCTGCGCAACTCGTATGCAGGCAATCTCATTATCTGAAATATAACAATATAATCATTAAGAGTGAGACACATATTTCTGCTGATTAAATAAAAAATTTTTTTTTATCACCAAATCGAATTTCAAATATTTTCAAAAAGTCGATTAACCTTAGGAACCGAATGCGAAAACGAACTTTCCGTATTTTCATTCGAAAGGGTCAACCTGTTGTATAGCACAATTATTTACCTGATGATAAGAATCCTCAAAAAGTGACTGTCGAGACAATGTTATTTTAATATGACTGGGTAGGGCATTGCTCTGACACAGGTATCGGAATTGACTAAGTTTCCAGCGGAAGGAGCGCTCGTAGGCGCGCGGCACGCCGTAGGCGCCCTGCGGCCCCTTGGGCGCGCCGGGCCGCGGGTCCTGGAACGTGGTGGTGCGCGTGTTGTGGTCCACGAAGTAGCGCGTGCCTTCCTCCGTGAAGCGGATCTCCCAGCCGCCCGGCAGCGCCTCCTCCAGCGCGCTCATCTCCTGGCCCTGTACGACGAACGTGACGGCAAACATGTACACACTAACTTTCTTCTACATTAAAACGTCTTTCTGAGAAACCGTGATAATGGAACATTGGCTTTAGGGACAAGGTCGACTAGTGAGATTTTGGCCTAACCCCTAAAAATATACAAAATGTTCACATTGCTACTGTCCATACCAGCAGCCTAATTGCGCAAGTGAATTCGGCAAGGTTTGCCACCATCAATCAACCAATCTCATGCGAGATGAAAGACGCGATTTGGATTTCCGTCTATGCGATTGATGGCGGTCAAACCCTGTGCCTTTCCATGCGATAAAACCGCCCATTGTATGTGTTTTAGTTTCAAATAAAGAAATAAATCTTCACGCAGCAAAATCGACCACATGCTAAGGCCACCAAGCGTACTGTAGGCGTCGTCTTGGAGCGTGCTTCTTATATATAAACAAGTTGTAACAGAATAAACGCTAAACCTGAAAAGATGTCATCATTATGAACAACTTTTACTATGGAACCTATCATAAGATTGCGAAAAAACAACAGCCATTTAGTACATAAATTTTGAGTTAACATCCAACCGACAATTCATTACGAACTATATAATATAATATGTAATAAAATAAGTTAGTGATGCTTCGCTAGTGACCTGCGTTCTGGGATCCTCCCACTGCGTGGTGCGGTTCTTGTGGTTGACGTAGTAGACGCGGCCGTCGGGCTGCACGCGGCGCTCCCAGCCTGCGGGCAGCGCGCCCAGCGAGTCGTCGGGCGCAGGCACGCTGCCGGCGCCCGCGGGGCCCGGCGGTGCGGGGCCCGATGGCGCGGGGCCCGGGACCGCTGCGGGGCTCGAGCTCGCGGCTAGCGCCGTGCCAGGCCCCGGGACCGCGACGCTGGTGCCTGCCGCTCCACCGCTCCCTGCAATTATTTTTTATTCCATACACAACTGTACCAAACCATCGCAAGTTCATAGGTTCAATTTGGACTCTTTATTATGGTATGTAAGGATCGTAACAAGTGGCGTTCTATAGTTTCTGCCTACCCTCATGGGAAAAGGGCGTGAGTTGACGTATTATTTATGTATTATGGTAAACGGCTGCTGTCTTTATTTAGTACTCGAAGTATAAGGATAAAAAAAAAAACAAAAAGTTTTTTACTTTATACAACAGTCTCATCTGGCTACCTATTATAGTCATAACGTTACAGTCCTGAATTAGTGACATACTTTATGTGTGGTGGGTTGCATACTTCAAAACATGGTTTCCATTTATACAGAAAGACTTCACACGGCTGTCAAGCTTTCACAAATACGCGGTTTCCGGTGGGCAGCATGTAAAGGGAGTTAGTCCTTTTTTTAGTTAGGGTATTCGGGTATGTGTGAAAGGTGCAAATCTTCTTAATAGCACAATACGCGCGGCTGCCTAGCCGATGCCGTGGTGGTGACAATCCCACCGCAACATTCCCAAACCACTGCAACCCCTGAAATCCAGAATTGACAGTGGCGACCAACAGAAAAGTGCCAAGACAATGAAGCTCGACGAAGTCCCGGAGAATGAATTTAACTGCCTGGACTTGGATCCAGAGAAGTAGGAAAAAATAAAAAAATCCACTTCCCTCACTATCAAGCAGGAGACAGAACAAACAAGGCCAATAGGCACAAAGGGTCGTTTACAACTGGGATAAGCCCAGTTGCCTAGCACCACGGATAAAGGGTCCTATCATTGTGAGCTGCTATATTTGAACGCACGGATTTTTTCTACTTGCCACAAGGTCCGTATAATAAACAACTCCTGATGCAGCCTGTACATAATGCAACATAATATTGCGATCATTCTGCCAAATAATACACTTTCATAAGATATGATGTGCAGATTGTACATATTCGCAGTCAGATATAGAACACTGGCATAAAGGCGAGGCAACGAGCTTGAAGGAAAATAAGTTACCAAGCCCTGTGAGAAATTGGGCAATACAGTGATCCACCTCCAGCCACGTCCTGGCCAGCCGCACGCAAACGGATGGCAAGAATTGGTGGAGGTGTCGTCCCTTGATGGAAATATCCCACCTACATTGCCATTTGGATAAAAGTTCCTCCCAGACGTCAATATGTGGTTTAAATAATCTAGAGATTTTCTCACGTGGTGGTGAGTGTATGTATGGATTTGGATGGCTGCATCACGGTCACGGCAGTCGCGATGACGAGTGAAAGCATAATAATGCCTACATCACTGAACCGCTTATACGGAAACCATGAAACGGGCTTGAGCAATAGGGTTTATAAGTGTAAGTGATGCACCGTGTGTAACGTGTAGATCCACGTAGACGGTCATCGCGAAGTTAAGAACTATTAACATCGTTATAATTATTTAAGAAAGATGATATGTTAATATTCTCTAAATAAATAGGTAAGTAATTAGTTTTGTTACTAGGACTTATCATACTCTTTGTTGTAAGTCTACATAGGTAGAATGGTATTAAGGTGATAAGATTGGGACGTAGCTAGTCTGATAACATAAATATGCATGATTGTATACAGATATCACTAAGAGAGTCAAAGAAATCATTATAATATACCCATTATGAATACCAAATTATACGAAATATATAAAAATACCAACAAAACAAAACATAGTATGTTTTATGAATTAAAATATTTTTTTAAAAGTTGGCTAAAAAGTCGAGCAGGTTTTTTGAATAACACTTTTTTACCTCATTTTTATCACGATACCGATATTGCAACCGGATTTTTTTGTCGAATATGTTACGTGGTATTAAGGAATACGGTTATGTAGGTGAACAAGCAAAGTACCGGTGGCGTTGAGATCGTGTTCGGAGTCGGGCTGGTGCGGCGGCTGCGGGTGCGGGTACAGGAAGCGCTGGTTGCCCTGCGCGACCACGTGGCGCCGCTCGCCGCGCCAGTGCTGGAAGCGCGCCAGGCGCTCGGTGTCGGGGCGCTGCCACGTGGTGGTGCGCGTGTTGTGGTCCACGTAGTACACGCGGCCGCGCGCGTCGCGCCGCACCTCCCAGCCCGGCGGCAGCGGCTGCGGCCGCTCCCACGACGTGGAGCGCGTGTTGTGGTCCACATAGTACCTGGCGAGTGACGATCGACATAGCTACTTCAGTCTCTGATCAACAATATTAAGCTTGTTTCAAGAGTTTTAATATTGTATATCGGGCAACTCACTTGTTCAAGCAGGTTAATACCTACTATAACCCATACATTGATAACTTTTCGATCATTTCATCAGGTTCGGTTCTAATGCGTGGTTATAGGAAAGCACAGAGACCATTCATCAAGAGGAAGCAACTAAAAGGAAAACAAGTCGGCAATACCTCCGTCCGTACACATCGTAGCGCATCTCCCAGCCGGCAGGCAGCGGCTCCTCGGCGGAGTTGGCGTACACCACGGCAACGCCGGGCGTGGCCGCCTCCGCGTCGGCGTGCGATGGGCCCGCGCCGTCCGGCAGCGCGCCCGGGCCGGCCGCGCTGGCCACGCTCGCGCCGCCCGGGACGCTCGCCCCCAACGGCACGCTCGCGCCCATCGCGCCGCTCGTACCGCCGTGCTGCAGTGTGCCGTTGCTGAGCGGTGGCGGGCCCGGTGGTGGCTAGACATTTAAACAGTTCATTTCAGTAAATTAATTAATAATCACACATAAGTGCATCTAATCCTAGATTATCGTAACACATACTCTTAGGTTTTGTGAGCGAACAATCGATCGCATTGCAGACTCCGCATTGCTTCGTAACCTAATTCGAGCCCGAATTCCGTCATTAAGGGGACCATTGCTGTTAGCAGATTCTCCAAGTAACTCATGTGACTGAGTTAAAACTGATGGATCGACTCTTAGGCCGTCCAGAAGTATAACCAATTCAGCTGCTTTTACTTCCCCACTTACACTAGAAGAATTTTCTTGGGAGACGGTTTTCATCAAATCTGAAAAATATAATTAAGATAATTTCATTGTACTGTAAAATAAACATATCCTGTCCTGTCTCCAGTTAAATAGCTAGAGTAGTAATAGATACATTGAACCTAATACCGGGGGGTTAAAGGTCCAAGGGTCAGTGTTATGTAAGCATAACGCTGACCCTGAGGGTGAAAAAGGGAGTAAAACCGAGCAAGCGACGACGCCGTCGTGAGAGAGACACCGCGTTTCCTTGTATTCGGCTTGCGCACTTTGTTTTGCGTCCTGCGCTTATTTAGGTATGGCGAATGCATTAGATATGGAATATGGCGAAGCCACCAAGAAATGTTGAATACCAAATGGGTGTCCTTCAGCATTGTACCTCAATAAAAATGTAAGCAGAAAATTTTGCGAAAGAACTCAGCATCAGTATTATTATCATAACGTGTTTCCGAGTATTTAAACTAAAGGATGTATATATTCTCTTATGACGTGCTCATTCGATTATTACTTTTTAAAGCAGTTTGAGGAAAATAAGGTTCGCCTTACAATTTTTTTTTCCTCATTATTAATTTGTTACTACTTACGAAATATTTAAAATTATTTAACACAAAAACCTATTTTACAACATGTAAGCTAAGTTTCTAAGGGTATTCAGACACCCTAAGGCATACAAAGGAGTAACCATCACCATCAAATTACAAGATATTCCTATGGAACTAGATTAATAAATTACTATTAGGGAATAAAGATTTCTATAGTTAGATTAAAATTGAATGGCGGCTACGAGTCGGTGCGCAGTAGCTTATTCATGTGACAGCGGACGACGAAATAGAGGACTTAACAGCCGCTAGTATGTTAATCATCTCGCACAAAAAGCATTGGTCAAAGAAGACACGTCGAATATGACCAAAAATCGAAAAGAAGAATGTCAGTACCTAATTTATTTGCCTAATATATACAAAGCGGAGACGAGATCAAGCGACGCATGGCTATGGGTAGGTCTGCCACGGATAGGCTGAAGAAAATATGGAGGAATCACAATATCACCAAAGCCACGAAAACCCGGCTCATACGGGCACTTGTGTTCCCCATATTTATATACGCAGCCGAGACCTGGACGCTGAGAGACACTGAGAGGAAGAGAATAAACGCTCTGAAAATGTAGTGCTGGAGAAAAATGCTTGGAGTGTCATGGACTGAGTTTCATACTAACATATTAGGCAGCGTCTATCGGCTATAGTCCAAGCTCTTTGGAATACTGGAACTTTGGAACTCCAGTTCTTTGGATACGTGTCCCGACGAGGCAACGACTATCGAGCGGCTTGTAGTTCAGGGTAGAGTGGAAGGAACGAGAGCGCGCGGCAGGTCGCCCATGAGATGGATCGACCAGATTAAGTCTGCAGTGGGTGGCCTATTGCATGAGTGCACACGAAAACAGCCGATAGAGAGGAATGGCGTCGCATTGTTAAGCAAATTATGGCAACCCGAAGTCTCACTGCAACGTCATGACCACAACCGCTCTGTGAAGAGTGTACCGACGAAGAAGAAGGAAATATACAAAATTTTGAAAATACTATCTTTTACGCCGGGGATGGGTAAATTTTGTATGGGCCGTGACGAGTCTTCTTTAATGTCTAAAATAAATCACTATCAAATGAATTGTTTTTTTTTGTAGTATTCCCATATTATTTTATTCAGTTTTATTCTGAAAATATAGAGATTCTGTTTCTCTAGCACTTTCAACATTCTGCTTACAATCTAATCATTCTGCATAGAACTAATTACAAGCAAATAATTACAAGGGAAACAACAACCTATCATAATCAAGTAAAATTTTGTTTACCTATGATCAGCTCCACATTATCACATTTTCCATTGCAGTATAACAAAACTTTTAATAAATTTACTCTTTTTTCACCAATCACATTATCTTTCCTGAAACTATGATAATCTGCAAGCCGGAACAATAATTGGGACTGTGGTGTTACAAGCACTGTAAGATCTTCTTTCCATTTTGGGTGCAGGGTACTCTTTATAACTTCAGTGCGTCTTGAAATTTTGTCATCGATTATCACTTGTAAATATGGATTTGGTTTGAACAGTCCAGAATTCTTGATGTTTGCTGATTCAACTAATGGAAAATAAAATGTTGTTTTAGCAAATAAAAATGATGAACAGTAGTCAATACAATTATAAGTTATACATAAAACTCTTGCTTCGGAATCCTAATATTGAAGTAAACAATTTGATAAGTCTGGTTGATGTTACACTGGCTTCACATAACAAATGGTAATTAACTTAACACTAAAATAATTGGATTAAATGTGGTTGGGAATCATTATGGTTTGGTTAGGTCAAGACTTCTTCCTTATAAGAACAAAGTAAAAATATTATTTAAAGTATGTAAGTCAAGTGAATATAATTACAACAGTATCTTTTCTGTATACAAACATGAAAATAAAATCAACTGCTAAGTTGTCACAAGAATGATATGGAAATAAAATGCCACAACTTAAACTCAGCACAAATCACTAGCATGTTTAGATCAGACCATTAACAATTTGCAATAGGATAGACACAGCTACTCAAATTATTCCATTTATTAAACAAAAATGCACAAGTCTGGAAGCTTGAAATTTTTCACAATTAGGTTAGATAAGGAAGGATAAGGAGACGATAGGAGATCTCATTGGGTGATGAAAAGAATAGAATGACCTTAAGCCAGCAGTGGACAGTGTTGGTATTATAATAAAGTACTACTGTGCCTGAAAATATAATATACATTACCTGTAAGACTAAGTTGATGATATGTTGACAAAGAGATTGGAGTTGTTAAAGATGGTACAGTTTCAGTCATTGTGATGGTTTTTCTTTAGTTCATATTAACATAGGAATGGCATTCCAGTTTAAATTTGTTGACCTAAAATAAAAGAAAATCAATATGAATAGCTAAATATTAACATGTCATAACCAATTTTCAATTACTTCATTGATTTCAATTGCATCATTTGAAATAAATAATTACCACACTTCTTCTCTGAGTGATGGATACATTAGCAAAACAATACCCTTTTAAAACATTATCAAAAAAATTGTTGAAGCTTTAAAACATCAATAAGCTATTCTTTCTTTTGATGAAAATTACAATATAAGTTGTAGGTATTAATTACTTTTAATGACTAGGTGAGATATAAAAGATAGGTAATTTCTGCTTTGATAAGACAGAGTCTTTGATAGGATTACAATAATGGAAAGTAAATAATTACATTAACCCCAGAAACTGCTACAGTAATTTGCAACTTGAAAGATTAACTTACACAAACACTTTTTATTGTTTAATTACTAGGTATTGATTTGGATGATGTAGTTCAACAGTATATTGATTGACGACTATTGCAAAATAAACAATAATGAAAGTAAGTCTGAAATAAGCGACGTAAAAGTAATAATGTTAGTAAAGCATTTGTTAAGAAAAAAATGAAAATACCATTAATGAGGCGATCCAAAGGACAGAAGTCCTTCAAATTATCTCATATCGTTGTTCTTATCTCACTAAAAGGAAATACACAAATAATGTTGTATCGTCACGGAACATTCATAACGCGGATTTTGAGTCTTGAAATAATTCACAGTAATATCACAAGGAAACAATAGAAGGCTCGAAAAGTTTAACACGAAAATAAGCTTTGGAGAACGAATAATAATATAATTTTCAAAATTGATTAGAACTACTAAATTCCTGAAATTAGTCACTGCACTGTTGAGTCTTGAGCACAGCAGTGTTGCCACTCTTTGATGTTTTGCACTATTTTGAAGCTCTTTCGGAAAAACCATAAATCGAATGCTAGGTACAGACTAAGTGAACAGACGCTAGCGAATTAGCGATTGGATGTCGGTCGCCACTGGATGACTGGACATAGGACATCGCTCAGTCATTCGCTTACCTTCTGGCCAGGCCGAAATTGCATTTGGGTTTGCCCACTGACAGGGATCAACAGCAGGCAATAGTTTTTGGGACACAGATTTCATCATTTCAGGATTCGGAGACCATTCAGATCGTACCAAAAAATGTAAGTCAAGCCAGAAAAAAATAAAGCATTGATGGGCAATAATCTCCAGAACATTTTTCACTTATAAAGCGAAGGTGAAAACTCTGACAGCTACTTCTACTTGCAACGTTTGGTATTCCTTTAGTATCCCCTCAAGCGAAATAATAAGAAATCAATTTTATCTATAATCGCAACGGCTACTGACGCGCTAAATGCTATTAGCGATTTTGACGCTACTATGAACGCCACAGTTAATGTCTTGAACGCGGTGCGAGTGGAATGCCAATTCTAATAGCACTTTAATAAAGTAGTAACCTACAAAAAAAACTGTATTGTCCAGTCCATCTTAAAGCACTTATTACACCACACGGACAAACTCTAATTTAGAGTAGTGTAATAACTGTTGGAGAGTTATAGTCCCCAATATAGTCAAAGTCAAATCCATTTATTTGCATTAAATGCGGTACAAATGATGGTATTAATAAGATATTAGCACTGTACGGGGCGGACGTGATCGCTTGAGGTAGATAGGGATTTGGGAGCTAGTAAGGCTTCTGCTCAAAGCGGGTTGACGCCCTTGCACCTATGTTCAGTTGTCATCGGGAATTCAGGAACCCAGGAGTCGATTGAGGGCCGCTAGGTGTTCGTAGGGGAAGTTCTGATGTCCAGGAAATAAAAACTTAGTTCTTTTTGACGTTTTGCGATGTTTTTCGAGGTTTTTCGTTATGTAAAGTTGCGTGGATTTGACTAATACGAAATAATGGCTACAAAATGAACGGTGCGCATGCGCACTATTCAATCACCAAACTTTACCGTAACGAGCGCTTCGAACTTGCGCACACGCTGATTTTTATTTACATTTTTTTTTCATTACATGTTTAAGCTATAAACCGACAGAACCTCCCCTATCCCTGAAGGGATCAGGGAGTGTAATATATGGTTGAATGCGCCCTGGTATGGCCCATCTAACGAGCCAATGGCCCATTCAACCAGGTACCTAGCTACTTCCCCTGGAGAGATAATCCAGGAAGAATGGGAAATGAAGGGAAATTCTGTCGATTTTGAGACTTAGAAGATATTTTCTTCTACAATTATAGTACTAGGTTACTACATTGGTCTTGAAGCCCTTCTATAAGGCTATAGAATTAAAATTTAAGGCTATAAAATAAAACCGGGCCAACATGTGTTCCCTGTGGGACGCCAGATGTTACCTTGTAGGAGTTTGATTGGTAGCCATTAAGGGCAACATAGAAAGTACGACCATCGGGATAGGATTTAAACCAATCATGGAAGGAGCCAGTTTCGCCATAAGCAGAAGTATATTATGGTGGACGCAATCAAATGCTCTACTGAAATCGTCAACTTATTTCCCAGAGTCGATGGCACTTGACTTTGGCTAGGGAAGATAAAATTGTAATTGGCCTATAGTTACAAACATATTTACGATCACTGTATTTATGAATAGGTAACCTTTGCTACCTTCCAAATATTTGCGAATATGCCGGACGCAAGTGACCGATTGAATATTTGTAATAAGGGCGCTACCAGAGACGAAGCACACGTGCAGACAGAGTAAGGAGGGATTCCGTCGGGCCCAGCGCCATTTTGACGATCCAGTGATTTCATTATTATGAGCAAAGCATCACTTTCAATCGTGGGTGCCGTCAAAGATAAACTATAGGCTAATAGGGCCTTCATTTATTCAAATTATGATTCAAATTAATTAGGATTCAAATTTAGTTGAGTAGGTCATGGATGAGAAGTGAGTAGCGAACATTTCTGAGATATTGATGCCAACCGAAGATGATGTGATGCCGTCAGTCATTGTTAGCGGATAAGAACTGGTGCCACCTCGCTTGTCCTGGACATAAGCCCAACAACGCTTCAGATCCTTAGTTATTACTGTTTCCATATCGCTGACATATTTATTGTAACTTGAGGCAGCCATAACTGAGCACCGTTTACTACGTTTACTTAGCAGCTTCAATTCAAGCTCGTCCATGGGGTTCTTGTAGGTTCTGTATCGCTGGCGTATCTTTTCCTTTTCTCTCAAAGTTCTTATTAAATTTGTATCGAACCAAGGAGGGTGTGTCTTATGTTTTCGTGTGGTAGGGGGATCTTGCATTTCTATAATATTCTTATAATATCATAATCCAATGTGTAAAAATATTGTCTTTTATTACTATTGTAAGGAAGTCTTGTGTCTCTATATGATTTTAGTTAACTTCGATTAAGGGATGCAAAGGATCCTATACTAGGGGGACCTAGAGTAGGCCATAGTACGATACCGGAAGTTAAGTCAGTAAACGCAAGGTCAAGAACACGTGACTTAGTTGCTATATTGTTAAGTTGAGATAATTTGTTTACATAACTAAAATCAGTTAACAAGTGACCAATACCTGGAGCCACATAACCACTATCCAACTCACTTACAAAGCTCCAATCATTATTACTTATGTTAAAGTCACCAACTATACACGACTTCAATCCCGACTGTTCAAATATGATATTACAAGAGTCCAAGAAGTGTTCCAGGGTTCGAAATCGGTGAACATAAAAAAAAAAAAAACACAGACGGACATAGAACCTCCTCGTTTTTAGAAAGTCGTTTAAAAATGAAGACAAGTCTGAAGGTTTCAGTTTTATTATATAATTATTCCATTATAGCGGACGGGCAACACGTGTGACGATCACTTCGCACCTGAGTTACTAAGTTAGGGCCAAATCGAAACGAACGGCTAGTGTAATAAGCGGCTCCATAGTTAGGGGCTAGCCCTGAATTCCGTGTAGTGTAATACCCCTTTAGGGCACACAGTACTTTTTAATAAAGGAGTTAAGGTGGAAACACATTATCAACACCCGATCCGACGCCACGCGACGCCACCCGACGCCTTCTGACGCGAACCGTGCACATATACAACACCCCACGTGATGCTACAACACGCTTCGCTAGTATAGGGTTGCCATCTATCCGACATTCCCTGGATTTGTGCTAGTTTAGATGGCGGGCGGGCGTGGTTTTATTTGTAGTCCGGGTCTTCAAATCACCAACAGCAATTTTTCACCGACTTCTCCGTCAATTGTTGACCGATTTTGAAAATTATTTTATGCTTGGAAGGTTATGTACCCGAATTGGTCCCATTTAAATTTGATGAAGACCTGATGGTGGACATCAGCCGGTGCCACAGGATGGGACGAGCAGTGGCAAGCAAAACCCGGCCTATCCTGTTCAAGGTTGGCAGCCTCGCTGTTCGGGACAAAGTTTGGTTTGCCAAAGCCAAATTAAGAGGTTCGGGCATCACTTTGTCCGAGTTTTTAACAAAGGGGCGGCATGACATTTTCTTAGCTGCAAGGGAAAGATTTGGCGTCTCCAAGAGCTGGACTAAGGCGGGCTGCGTATATGTCCTTGGCGCCAATGATACGCGGCATCGGGTCGAATCTTTTGCTGAATTGGATAAGATTGCGCCGATTCCCTATGAGCCGAAGCAGAGCGATCCCAAAGCGCCAGTGCCGGGCTCTGTTCCGAACGCTGCTACTATGAAGACCGCAAGATTAAAACGTGCTGCTGCAGTGAAAAAGTGATTTCATCTTTGTGATATATTACTGAAGGGCCGGGTAATAGCCAATATTATTTTCTTATGTTTTGTTTTTCACCTTCACATTATTTTTATCTAATGTTTACAATCTTACGTCAGACACAATTGTCATAAGTCACTGTCAGGACGTCACTGGGTACTGTCAGTTTAACGTCAATCAATTGTCTGTTTATTTTTTATTTTTATGGGTGCGTTCCGTTTTTAGGTAACTGCGCACTAGTGAAAGGCACAGACATGGACATAATTAAAAATAGTTTTTTATTTATATGTTTCTTGTTGATAAACTGTTTTATTTTTCTCGTCACAAGTTATTTTGGTTGTGTTGGTGTTACCCGGTCACTCATCTAGTTTTTTGTTCAAATCTTTATAACGCAACTAGCAGGTGAACATGTTATTGGTTTTTAGTTATAAGATAGGGTTATATATATTAATATTATTATAGGTATTATTTATGTCTATAGATCTGGAGGCTGACAGCAGCGATAACAATAGTTATTTTTCGGCAGGCAGTGATGACAGTTTTGAGAGCATTCCTTCTCTTGCAGACAGTCTTGAGGCGCAGTTCTCTGATGTTCCGAGGAATTTTAACGTGATTCATATTAACGCCCAGAGTATTCCGGCCCATTTCCACGATATGTTGGCAAGTTTTGACTGTAAAAACATTCATGCTATTCTTGTATCCGAGTCATGGCTTAAACCTTGTCTCCCTTCAACTAGCTACTCTCTTCCTGGTTTCGTACTCATAAGAAACGACAGGGTGGTTGGTGGTGGTGGTGGTGTTGCCATATACCTCCGTGCACACATTCCCTTCTCTGTAGTCCATGTGTCAGTGCAACCACCGCCATCAAATGCTGGTGAACACCTCTTTCTTGAGGTCGAACTACACCACTCGAAATTACTTCTTGGCGTCTATTATTGTCCCTCCTTACGCATCAATTTCTTCGCATCTTTTGAAAATCTCTTAGAACTTCTAGTCCCTTCTTACAGTCATAGCATAATCATGGGTGATTTTAACACTTGTCTCCTGAAAAAAGACCATCGCTCTTCTTCTCTGACTAATGTTGCTACTTCTAGCAATCTTTCTATTCTGCCGCTACGTGCTACTCACAATTTGCCAAACTGTACTCCTTCGCTTCTTGACTTGATTTTTGTCTCCTCTCCAGATCGCGTGGCTAAGCATGGCCAATGCGCAGCCGACGCCTTTTCGCATCATGATCTGATTTTTCTATCTTATAAAATTCGTCCACCTAAGGCTAAAGCCAAAATTCTCATGCAACGCAATTTTGGTGGTATGAACGTTGACAGTCTTTGCGAGGATGCCAGCAATATAGATTGGTCTCCTTTGTTTGCCTCCACGTCGGTCGATGAGCAGGTTAATGTCTTTACTGCTAAACTCATCGAGCTTTATGATGTTCACGCACCTGTACGAGCTGTTAAAGTTAGGCATTTGCCGGCGCCGTGGCTGACAGATGAGATCAAAAAGTTAATGCACAAAAAAGTTGCGGCGAAGGCCAAATATAAGCGACGACCTACTGATGCGAATTGGGACAAATATGCCTCTATCCGCAAACTCTGCAACAAGGTGTGTAGGAATGCTAATCGCCAACACATTCACAACTCTGTCCAAAACGGAGACGCATCCAAAGTTTGGAATTTTCTAAGATCATTGGGGGTCGGTAAAACGCGACAAGAGTCAATCCCTAAAGATTTAGATATCGATGCATTGAATAATCATTTCACAGCTTCGTCCAATTTCGATAGGACAGTAAAACTGAATACATTGGATTATCTTTCATCTCTTCCGACTCCCAGTTATGCTCCATTTGTTTTTAGTCAATTCACCGCAAGTGATGTTAAGAAGAGCATACTATCAATTACTTCCAATGCGATAGGAAGTGATTGTATCAGCCGTAAAATGTTACTCCCGGTGCTGGACGTTATCCTTCCTGTTATTTGCCACATCCTTAACTTTTCTGCGTCTAGTGGTGTCTTTCCTTTGTCATGGAAAGATGCACAGATAATTCCTTTACCAAAAAAGTCCAATCCCACATCCTTTTCTGAATACCGTCCGATATCTGTCTTACCATTCCTGTCCAAAGTCCTAGAACGGTTAATCCATAATCAAATAAGCACTTTCCTATCCAAAAATAATCTCCTTAATCCCTTCCAGTCCGGCTTCCGTCCTGGTCACAGCACCTCCACAGCTCTTCTCAACATTACGGATGATATTCGGTCAGCCATGGAAAGCAGTAATCTCACGGTCTTGGCATTGCTGGATTTCAGTAATGCTTTTAATACTGTTGATTTCGATGTTTTGCTTGGCATTCTATGCTCTCTTAATATATCTCCATCGGTGGTTGACTGGTTTCGTAGTTACCTGTTCGGGCGCCGGCAACGTATTAACATCGGAGAGAAGTTGTCTTCCTGGTGTAGTACTTCTGCCGGGGTACCACAGGGTGGCGTTTTATCCCCTTTACTTTTCGCAGTTTTTATAAACTCAATCTCCAATGAACTAATTTCTTCCTACCATCTTTATGCAGACGATCTACAATTATACTCGCGAGCTCCTCTCGGAAAGCTGTCTGAGGCTATTGCTACCATTAATCTTGATCTGGCTCGCATTTGTGATTGGAGCAAGAGGTATGGGCTTATGGTCAATCCTGTAAAGACGCAGGTAATTGTAGTGGGCAGTTCTAGAATGGTTTCTAGGATTGACTGGACGTGTGTTCCCCAAGTTCTTTTTGACAATTCAGTAATTCCCTTCAGTGAGAAAGTTAAAAACTTGGGGATACTCATCGACAAGAGCTTCTCTTGGACTGCTCAACTGCAAGAAGTCAGCCGCAAGTTGTTTTCATCTGCTGCAACTTTGAGGAGACTGCGTAACTTTCTTCCGACTGCCACTAAGATTGCGCTTGCACAATCTCTTCTTCTTCCCATCCTTGATTATGCTGATGCCAGCTATCTTGACCTTACTCAAGAACAACTCGATAAACTTGAGCGGCTTCAAAATTTTTGTATAAGGTTCATATTTGGATTGCGCAAATATGACCATGTTTCCGAATTTCGTGTAAAGCTCAAGTGGTTGCCAATTCGCCTTCGCCGGAATGCTCATATTCCTTCTCTTTTGTTTAATGTGCTCTTTACTCCTTCCACCCCTCTTTACCTGAAGGATCGTTTTCAATTTATCTGCGATTCCCACACAAAATCTCTAAGGTCATCTGATAACTTGCGACTTAAAATGCCAGTGCATTCCACAACTTTCATGGATAAATCTTTTACTGTCCAAGCTGCTCGTCTGTGGAATGCATTGCCTGACTCAATAAAACGTTCTCAGTCGTTGCCTGTTTTTAAAAAATTAGTTAAAGAATATTACCTGTCGCTGTGATTGTGCTCTTGGTTTTTTGACGTAATGTCCTATGACACATTATATGTACATCATTTATTTTCATTGCTTATATATTAAGTATGTATGTATTTATGTATCTATTATTTAGCATATGTATGTATTTTTATTTTTAGTAAGTATTATTGTATAAATTTTATGTTCATAGTTGGTATTGTCGCACCACTGATAACCCCATGTCATGTCCAGGTAATCTCTGTCCATTCCAGGTTGCCTGGCAGAGATCGCGGAAAGCGATAAGGCCGCCCATTGTATGTTTTTAGTATTAAGTTTCTTTTTTTCTTGTTTATTATGGTGTACAATAAAGTGTATATAAATAAAATAAATAAATAAATACCCTCGCCGAGTTAGTACCCTACCCTAAAAATAACCCTGCTGATTAAACTTTACTCTAAATTAGGGTATATTACCCTAAGTTGGCACCACTGATCATATCATAGCTTTGTTTCTAGTATTATTTCTAATACTATGATCACGGTATTGGCCTGAAATCATATCATATAATCATGAGTACCGTTTTATTAATTCGATAAATTGTTCATCCGACATTTTAAGTAAAAACATACAAAAAATATCTTTACGCCAGGAATGCTCTCGACTGACTGACGCGTGGCATCGGGTGTTAACTAGGAACACACTGTGTCCGATGCGTCGGGTGGCGTCGGGTGGCGTGTTTGCCCCCTCTCCCGGCAACACGCTGATCCAAACTGACTGCGTGTTACCGCGTGTGATTGCGTGTCGTCACATGGCGTGTTGACTATGTGTTTCTGACCATATTAAATGTATGGGATGGATTAGTACTTAAACGCGTCAGAAGGCGTCGGGTGGCGTGGCGTCGGGTCGCGTGTTGATAATGTGTTTCCACCTTTAGGGTATACATTTTCTGTGGTCCTGTGACTGTGACAGTGACAGTGTTGCCACCTTGGTGATTTTGTCGCTAGATCTGGCGATATTTCAGAGCTCTTAGCGACATTTTTTCATTGTTTAGCGACTAATAAATTTTTAGCGATTTTTGGCGATTTTTCAACATGGAATTTGACAATACTTATTTGAGACGGAAATTTTAAAAATACCTCTTTCTAATGCTGAAATTAAAAGAATTGTCAGTGATATGAGCATCGTTAAAAGCAAATTACGAAACAAAATGGCCAGTCTACTACTTAACGCCATTTTTTATTAGAAACAGATTGAAAGTTTTGAAAATTAAATACTTCAATTACGAGTTGCCTAGCGATGTCATTGAGGCTATCGCCAAATAGGCAAAGTACTCATTAAAGATCTATCAACCAACACCATCTTCAAAGCGCAAACGTCGGCGGCGTCAGTGGATGATGAAAATATAATGGCAGATCTAATATTTTAAAATCTTGATTGTAATCAAGTCGGTTTTTTTCACTTTTTACTGTTACAAAAAAAATATTTTTTTAAATTTCAGACGTCTAAAGTACTTAATTTTAATTAAAAAAATAGCGAGAACTGGTGGTTTTTTTTTCAATACAAATTGCCAAAATATGGCGACATTTTACACTGGGTCTAGTGACAAGAAATTTTTTAAGGTGGCAACACTGGACAGTGACACCGTGACACTGACATTTAGACAATGAAAAACAGCAGTGTTTTGTATTGATTTTTCGATAAATAAATAGTTCTCCTCAAATCCAACATTACAGCTTTGTTTCTGCTTGTAAGTCTGTGTATATTGCAAGATTATCAATATTCCCAATACGCCAGGTAGGAAAAAACAATTTTCATGCTTTAACACCAATTTATTTTCAAAATACTCAAACAGACGAAGATAATATGATGTCATTTGCCATTAAATTTTTCAAAACGTTATTTTACTTAAGTCTACTTTTTATTAGGCAACAATTGAATTCTATTGTGTTATGTAATTCAAGAATAATTAACTAATAACGTCTTTTTTGTTTTACTATCCCCGAGTTACTCAACTACTTGCTTACCTTGACGGATTTACTTTCTAAAGTAGAGTTTATGCTTTATCTGATCTAATAATATGTACGCAATACGAAGTAAAAAAAAAACTATCTTGAATTTTAGCTGTATAGTAGATTCAAATTTGATAGGAATATACTAAAGAGGACCCTGGATTGGTGTTTTTATGCAAACCAAACCAACATAGTAAATTAAAAAAATAGATATTTTGCTATTCTTGGATTGAAGTTTATTAGATTTAACTTCATCCCCAATAAAGTTTAAAAATGATCCCATGGGATACTAATGCCATAAAAAATGAATTATGTCCTAATCAAGGTCAAAGCTTACTTGTGCTTGTAAATCCGTTGAGGCATGGTGATAAATATACATCAAAACATACAGACTTTCAGATTGAAACCAACAACAGGTAACATAATCTTATTTACTTATTAAAGATTGTCTGGATCATAATACTTGGCTTCTACAAACACCAAGGATGAGTCCAGTAGAGAGTGTACCAGTTGCTGTATTAAATTGCATTGATGACTATGTGGAACTTCTGTATGATGATATACCAGAGAAAATAAAAGGATCCGCTCTGATACTACAACTTGCTAGAAATCCAGATAATTTAATAGAGCTAGCACGAAATGGTAAGTTAAATGGTTATAGTACTACAATTACTGAAGTTTGGACCGAGACAAGGACTATGTTTACTAAGCCAGAAGGCATCATGGCAGACCTTCTAGAAATTTGGGACAAGCTAGACTGCCTGTTAATTGAAACAAAAACACTTGTCAGCCCTTGTCTGAAAAAGCTGGAAGTCAGGGGTGACCTTTGCCAAGCTGTAGTATTATACAGTAACAATTAGCTACAACTTAATTACAACTAATAACACAGTCTTTACTTGTTAGAGCAATCTATAATACATAAACAACAGTATGCTACCTTCTACAATCCATTAGCTAGCATATCAGTAATTATTTGATCGAAAATAAAAAACAGCAATCAATTGTTGTTTTAGCTTATATAATAAGAGATATAGAGTATCTATATATTTATGCTGCATGCACTGCGCTGCGTGTGACGGGTTCGTTTCCCACACCAATCAAAAATTTGTATGGCCTACAGATAGTTGTGCCGGATCTGGATGTCTTGTGTATGTGAGTTTAAATGTTTGTAAATGCACCCACGATACAGGAAGAAATTCCTAGTGTGGGGCAATGTTTCATTAATGAAAAAAAAAGAATAAACCAATTTCTTGCTGCTGTTGAGACCTGTCAGAGGCATAAATTACTGTCCAATTAATACTGTCCAATATTGAAATTTCAGAGGCACTACTAAGTGCACTTTCAAGGGTTCTGAGAGAAGAATGGAAAAGAAGCATCGAACTAAGTACAAACATAGTCTACACATTTTTTTGTTTCTCTACTTACAATGAATTCCATCCTGTCATTATTCAGTATAAAATTGGATCTTTGTGTATGGATGTAATTGATTATGAATTAAAGAGATATGATCAATGGAAGGAGAAAGTTGAAGGAAAAAAGCAGGTAGTCACACCTGATAAGGTGAGGATGGCTAATAAAATACTATTTATTTTTTATTGATGTTAGTACATTTCAAAATAAATGCTAATAATTGTAATACAATTGTCATTTTTTCTTTCAGAATGAGCCACCTAAAAGTCGAATTCCTGAACCAAAGCGTCGTCCAAAATCAGGAACATGGGCTGTCGCCGATGTAAATATGCAAAAATCTAGGTCACTAGTATCCAGCTACCATGAAGACCTATGCAGTGCATCTGATGAATTTTTATCAAAGAGCGATGAAGAACAAATGAAACGCAAACTAAAAACACTATCCAAACGACAGGAGCAATTATTGAGGGTCGCCTTTTACATGCTGCTTAATATAGCAGATAACGTAAAAGTTGAAGAGAAAATGCACAAGAAAGATATTGTTGGCCTGCTTATTGGCGCAATGGAGAGGCATACGAATATAGATCTCCTCATTCTTATAGTTTCATTTTTACAAAAACTCTCTATTTTCATAGAAAATAAAACCAGTATGGCATCGAGAGGAATTGTTGAAAAATTGGCACCGTTGATGAATTCTACTAATGCTGATCTAGTCAATGTTACTTTGAAGCTGTTGTTCAATTTAACTTTCGATACAAAATTACGAAATAAGATGATAAAGTTGGGCTTACTGCCAAAGTTTATACAATTTACAAGTAAGTTAATTCTAAAAAAATAACATTTTATTACTTACTTATGATTTTTGTAAGGTTTCAAATTTTTTTGTTTAAAATTACAGGTGATGAAAAGCATATTAATTTGGCAATGAAAATTTTATATCATTTGAGCATGGATGATAGAGTCAAGTTGATGTTTACGCAATCTGATTGCGTCAAATTGGTAAATATAATAAATATACATATTTGGTTGGCAGAAAATAATTATGTGGTAAATGAGCTCAGATTGAATTTAATTTCATTGTCTCCTAAATAAAAAGCAACTAGTCTTTGGTGTAGTGGTCGCAAGTGCAACTGAGCTCTGGGTTCGATTTTCTACGTCGGCCAAAGTTTCATTTGTTTTTGTATTGAAAAAAGGTCAGAAATATGGATTTGGTACTGTTACAGGTAATAATAGGCTCGCCCACTTTATGAAACCGAAACATAACCGGGCAAAAATGGATGCACGTTGTTCTTACTATACACCTCTGCTGACGGACTAAATAGATATTTTTTGTCAACTACCCTATGGTTGCGTGCCCAGCGCTGGGTAGCGACATTCGCTCTCTCCATGTCGCCAATGTCGCCATGAGATCCTGCCGCAGCTCTGTCCGTCGAGCTGCGATTTGTCGCGGCAACGGAGTTTCGCCTCCTCGCACCACTTGCATATTTGCGCGAGGACTTTTGTCTCCAGATCCCATGGCGGCAATCTCGCAAAGAAAGTCTATATTCACGCCTGCATTCCCCAGGAGATACAGGCGTGATGCTATGTTGTGTAAAAAATAAATGATTGAATGTTCACAGCTCACAGATATGTTGCTGCTGAACGTGAACGGGGAGAGTGCGGGCACGAAGGGCTGCGGCGGCGGCGCGGGCACGACGGACGTGCTGCTGGCGCTGTGCATCAACTTGGCGTGGAGCGAGCGCGCCGCGCAGCAGATGGGCGCCGAGGGCCGCCTGCGCGACCTGCTGGCGCGCGCCTTCCGCCACCGCAATGCTATGCTCATGAAACTCGTGCGCAATCTGTCACACCATCCACAGAATAAAGCGCTTTTTGTTGTGAGTTTTACTGTACATGTATCTTATTACTTGATGTTGGTCAACTTTTTGAAACTGGATAGAGTAAATAAAAAGAAACAAAGAAAGAAAACTAGTTTATTTGGCACACACAATGTAGGTACAAATAAAAGGGAACTTAATTTTAAAACAATTACATACAAAGTGTGCCCCGCGGCTGCGCCAAAAAGGTCCAGTTCAGCAAAATGCCAGACGATTAAAAGTTGCCTGTCGCTGGTTTTCAACTGAACCTTCCGTTGGAGTACTTGTAAAGATATGTGTTTAAAATGCTTTTGCAATTTTATTGACGTGTTTATGTAGAACGTTATTATGGCACATTGCATGTTATTAAGAAGATACTATATGCGGAACGACGAAAGCCTCACTTTGTAAAGACAAAGCTGTTATTTTTTCATAAACTGCCGTTATTTTGTGTCACAATAACAGCCGCACTCTGTAACATTTATTTATGGATCACCATCGAGTGCCACAATACAATATCATCTTACCCAAAACATAAAAAAATCATAAAATATATAATTTTCCTGCAATGCACACCCAATTACAGGCAACCACAGCTTACACATTTACTCTATATAACATATTTTTAGAATATAAAGATAAATAATAAGAAAAAATTGCCATGCGATGTACTTTAAATATATATAAAAAAAGATACAATAAAATTTAGTACTAACTAGAATTTCAATAATAATAATAATAACTGTCAATATATTGTTATTGAATGAAATGTCAACATTTAGAATTAGGCAAATTAAACATGTCAAAATCCAAAATCGGACCAATTAAATATGTCAACACATAAACAATACTCAAATTAAACATGTCAACATTTAAAACTACTGAACTTAAATTATTAATATACACTTAGAATTAGTCAAATTGAACCTGACAAAATTATATAATCAGTCAAATAATACAGTGAAAAAACACATAATAATACAGTGTTTCAAACAATATAAAAACAACTGTACAAGGATACCATAGCACATAGAATATGTAGTAAATTTACATAAAATACATATTTAATTTGCAGGAATTTGTTGGAGATATAGCTGGAGCTGTCACAAATGGTGACGCAACTGAAGAATTCATGGTGGAATGTTTGGGCACTCTCAATAATATACTGAACACTAATAACAACATCGATATATTCGCCGTTGTCGAACGATACAATTTGATTCCCTGCATTATGAAGATTTTGGACCCAGGTAATTATAAACCAATTGGTTAATTACTTGCCACCTAAAACAGACAATATAATAATTATAAGTATTTTTGCATTATTTGTAGGCAAAACAGAAATATAAGATTTTGTTACAGTGAGCAAAATCTGTCATTGCACTGAATATGGAGCCGAGTTTTATTTAAAAAAATATTAATCTTATTAGCAAGAAGTTTAGGAAAGTCTCCTAAAAACGATTATACCCTGTATGTCGATCATAGAAAAGATCCATGCTCGCACAGCCAGATTTTATGCGTGTGGCACCTATATGATCTCGCGGACGCAAGTGCGATTGTTGAACGTGAGATACCGGATTCGATTCCTAGGTCGGATAAAGTGATATTGGATTGTTCCGTTAGGAATTTCTCAGCAGCAACGCGAAGTTTGGATGTTGGCGGTGTGGCACGTGCCTGTTCTCTCTCCGGTCGTGTCGGGTTGCCGTCCCATCCTACTATTAAAGTGAGGACATAAAGAGTGAACCTAAGTTTGCACACACTTGTGCATAGTGTACAAGTGGGTATCTCCCGTGCCGATGGCTAGTCTCCATTGAGATTGGCTGCCGTGGCTGAAATCCGGTGTGGAGGACTCATGGCATTTATTATTACGTATCTTATGCAGACAGCTCGGTGGATCCCGAGCTGGTGCTGGAAGGCGTGGTGGGCACGGGCGCCCTGAGCGGTGACGAGCGCTCGGCGGCGGCGCTGCTACGCGCTGGGGCTGCACATGCGCTTGTGGCGCTGCTGCGCCTGCGCCAGGCCGACGACGACCACGTGCTGCAGACCGTGTTCGCCTTCAGACAGTTGCTGTCGCACCCGCGTGCCGCCGACTACCTGGTTTCGCGCACAGGTACTGTTTTGAATTGGAATACCATTACTGCTTTACAGGGATTTGATCAGAGCTGCTTTCTGGGTACAAATAAGGGGGGGCGTTAGAAATTTGCTAAGAGCGAATCGGGCACGCACAGTTACGAGCCCGCTATTCCGTAGTGTTTCTCGAAACTATTCTGCTTACAGGAAACAGAAACATTGGACGGAGTTCAATTAATTAAGTTTACAGTCTTTTAGTTTCGTAAAATATGACGAAACTGAAATAAAAACAACACAGCTGAAGCTCAGTGTTAACACACAATAGCGGCTGCTAGCGTAGGTACTGTATGTGTCTAGTCAGCGCGCGCTCGTACATGTTCGGGTTTCTTCGTGCGCCTCCTGCTCTCTCCTCGCCCTCCCTTTTGTGCGGATCTTCGCTTGTACTATCCTGCATGCAGCACGCCATGGCTCGCACAATTTATCACGCAAAAATGATTATTTAGATATATTTATTTGTATTAAAAAAAACCGGCCAAGTGCGAGTCGGACTGAGTTCCGTATAAACAGCTACATTCACGAAAATAAATAGGTAACATTATTAACGTTCATAAATAATGCAAGAAAATTGCTCTAACGAAGGGACAAAATTAACTTCGCCGTTCGAAAACTGTTATCCCTACCTATACATCAATAAACAAAATTTTTACTTTTTACAAGAGTATTTTATAAGTTGGTCGACTATTACTCGTAAACTTGTAAAGCCTACTTAGCTGTGATAGTTTTCGTTGTACGAGTATATACTACTGCCGTGAATTTTTTCACATATCCAAAAGCAACCATTTAGTTGGAAAGGGCGGCCCCCCCCCCCGCGGTTATTTACAATTTTTTATTGACTCCAATAAAAAATTGTAAATAATGCTTAATTTTACGCAAATCGATACCTGAATCAAAAAATGGTTTTTACACACTCGTAATATTTTTAATGGCCTATCCAACGATACCCCACACCATGGGATAGACGAGAAAATAAAAAAATATACCCACTTTACGTGTAAAGGAGGAAA
Source organism: Orthosia incerta (assembly GCA_948252205.1). Classification (NCBI taxonomy): domain Eukaryota; kingdom Metazoa; phylum Arthropoda; class Insecta; order Lepidoptera; family Noctuidae; genus Orthosia; species Orthosia incerta. The sequence goes on from OX411754.1 coordinate 15,629,658, forward strand.
CCTATTAAAAAAATTGGGCTCTTTTTATTTTACCACTTTGTCGGCATGAATAATATGTACACCAAATTATAGCTTTCTAGTACTAAGATTCTCTGAGCTAAGCTGCGGACGGACAGACGGACATGACGAAACTATAAGGGTGCCTTGTTGACAACGGCACCCTAAAAAAGGGTATATTTAAAGTTTTAAACTTTAAAATTATAAATATTTCTACATATTCTCAAAATTGACGGCAAGCTGAAGCTCGAAAAAAGTTCCTAAGTATGACACGCTCTCCCACCTCACACAGAGCGGGAGAAGTCATTGGATGATTTCCCAACCAAAAAGGTGATCTGGAAGTGCCTCAAAAATCACTGCAAAAAGGTGTGGTTACTTTTATTGTTACACTTTTTTCGGTCTATGTTATGCCAGTGCGATGACGGTTATTTGTTACCCTATACAACCGTCTAGAACACGATCGATATCTATAGGTATGTGAAAACAACGGCAAATTAGCGTTTTTCCCGTGCCTGATCTCGCTCCAGTCGTATCAGATTGCCACGACATCGGACACAAAGGTGCACTATAATAACGCCCGCGCCGATGTCTAGTCGTCGCTGAGATCGGTCGCCATGGTCAAAATTCGGACAGAAGAACTAGGTATATAACTAGATACTCTCTACATCTACTTCTTCAATCTTCTGCTTCAGCATCAAAATAAAGCGAAGTATAGTTAATTAAGATGTTTGGCTTTACAGAAGCTCCAGCCTATCTTATTGACCTGATGCAAGATAAGAACGCGGAGATAAGAAAAATGTGCGACAATTGCCTTGACATCATATCACAGATGCAAAACGAGTGGGCAGTCAGAATAAAGGTAAGATACTTTAAAAAAATACTCCTTTTGGAAAATGTTTTTACAGGTCAAGTAAGACCACCTTACGTAGGTAAATGTCACATTAAATCGCGAAATCCGCTCTTACTTTTAGGACATAAAAGCGGTGTTGAAAATCTAACTGTTACTAAAGACGCGTGTTTGCCTGTTCCATCGACAATACAGCCTCTAGACGCCTAATGCTTGATCGAATACATCAAAATAATTCTGTCAATTAGCTGAGGTATGAGGCACGGGACGACTGCGCTCTGATTGGTCCTTACCAACGTCATTTCGCCGAACTAGGGATGGGACAGGTTTAAATAAAACCACGAAGGTATCAATATTATTTTAAATTGTTATTATACTTAATATTTTTATTTATTAGTGTTAGCTACTTTTATTATTAATTATACAGTTATAACATAAAATGCAAAAAATAAAAACAAAATTCTAAAGATAACATATATTTTCGGCGGTTGTTTCACAATATTAAATATTAGTAAAAAATAACAATCAATAGAAAAATACCTAAATTCTAAAATCAAAATAATCTATATAATATAAAAGAAGGACGGGTTTGTTACAACACTTATAACTCGAGATCGGCTGGATCAATTTTTATGGTTTTTGTTTCGTTGGTTTTGTCTCCGCCCTGAATAGCAGAATACATAAAAAAAAAAAATATCAATTAAAAAGGTTGAAAAGGGTAGGTGTAGGGTAGGTTTTTTTTTTTTTTTTTTTTTTTCCGGACTAGTTCCACCACGAATTTGGTGCCTATTTTATATCTATTCCTCATCCATACTAGTTCTCGCTTTTCATTCCTCTTGCACTTTCATGCTTCATACTGTATCTTTCTTTTATCCTTCACCTTTTGTTCTGTGGGTGGGACTCCCACTTATGAGTTACTTGCTATTCTGTCTATCTAATATTTTGTTCACTTTATTTATTTAACTCTAGGGAAATAATTTTTTCAGGTTCACTTTTTATTATACACGTTTTTCTTAACTAATTTTATACATAATTTCCATCTACTAAATACAATATTAATATAGGTACTTTCTTTTCATAATCTATTTGCTACACACAGTTTTACATTTATGTCATATATCAACTTACTACATAGGTACCTTATACTTGTTCTTAACCTACTGCTTACTCTACCTAAAATAAGTGCTTTTTACCTATGTTTACATACTTATATACATAATATAATAGAAAACATAGTATTATTATCGTGTTTTGTTTTTACTTATGACTTTTTCTGCTATATTCACACAGTAGGCTATTAAAATGTTTCTGTTTTTTTTTTTTCAATTCAATTCGACATAATTTTTGGTACGCTTTCTCTCTGCAGTCCCACACCTAGCTCCTGTTCCAAATTGTATCGCTCCTTGGCGTACACCGGACAATCCAGAACTATGTGTGGTACTGATTCCGCTAGGTTGGGATCGCAGGTGCACGATGGGCTCTCCTTACACTTGAAGCGATGCAAGTATTCTGAGAACCCACCGTGCCCTGTTAGAACTTGCGTGAGCACGCCTGTTGGCCTTACCCGTTGTACAATACGATAGGCAGCCACGGCGTCCGGAAGAAACATTCTCGTCACCGAGGCCGTCTCGCCCGACACATACCTCCGATTCCATTCACCAAGCGAATCCAACCGGATGTGACGCGGTGTAGGGTAGGTGTAGGGTAGGTGTAGGGTAGGCGTAGGGTATGCGTAGGGTAGGTGTAGGGTAGGCGTAGGGTAGGTGTAGGGTAGGCGTAGGGTAGGTGTAGGGTAGGTATAGGATAGGTGTAGGGTAGGTGTAGGGTAGGTGTTCACCATGATACGCTTTTGCGTAAACTACGCCATTACGGTGTTCAAAACGAAGCCCTAAATGTAATTGAGTCATATTTACTTAATAGATACCAATGCGTAGACGTTAATGGCGCTAAATCTTCCAGGTTACCTGTTGAGCTGGGTGTACCTCAAGGCTCAATACTGGGTCCGTTTTTATTCCTGGTTTATATTAACGATCTGCCATTCTATTTAAAGGATGTTTGCGACGTTGTACTGTTTGCAGATGATACTTCTCTGATCTTTAAAGTAGATAGGAATAGACAAGTTTTTGATGACGTGAATAACGCACTATCAATGGTCACAGATTGGTTCACAACAAATAATCTTGTTCTTAATGCCAAGAAGACTAAATGCATAAAGTTCGCTTTGCCCAATGTTAGAAATCTGGGTCCCAACATTGTGCTCGGCAATGAGAAGCTCGAAACTGTTGATTCAGCTGTGTTTCTGGGTATAACAGTAGACTCGGGGGCCACATATATCAAGCCTAGCGGGTAGGCTTAGCTCGGCCGCCTACGCCGTCAGAAAGGTTAGACAATACACTGACGTTGATACAGCAAGGTTGGTCTACTTTAGTTATTTTCACAGTATCATGTCCTACGGTATTCTACTGTGGGGCAGAGCCGCTGATATTCAAAATATATTTGTGCTTCAAAAACGAGCTGTTCGTGCCATTTACCAATTAGGTGCGCGTGTTTCTCTAAGAGATTTTTTTAAAGAGATTGGTATTCTCACAGCGGCTTCACAGTACATATTCGCCAACATTTTATATATTAGGCAGAACATTCATTTGTACAGTAACAATAGTGATATTCACAACTTTAACACCAGAAATAAGGACAAATTACGAGCTCCCTTTCATCGACTTCATAAGGTGCATAGTTCATTCGTTGGGGTTGGTATAACTTTTTACAACAAGTAACCGTCTTCTTTTCTAGATTTGCCATTTAACGCATTTAAAGCAAAGGTAAAAGCTAATCTCTGTTCTAAGGCATACTATTCTATTAATGATTATTTAGATGATAAGCATAGTTGGTCGCTGTGTTGAACTCAAGACAATGTTCGTGTTCTTTTACCAAAATTAGCTTGCTGTCTGGTTTAATATTTTTATTTTTTGATTTCGTTTTTATGTGTATTTTTTAAATTTTATTTTTTGGTAAGACTGTCGTAGGTATCGTTTACTGTTATTGTCGGAGCTGATGAAGATTGCTACTATCTTTGCATTATATAGAGTTAATCTTTCTAGTATTATATAACAGCATAGCCAGCATTGTGTGAGTACCATGTACTTCAGAGCTATCATTGTCTAGATACCTACGTCTTCTATTGACTTGAATGACTCCGGTGGTTGAGAGTATGTCATGCCCACTCAAATGTCTCGCCGATGGTGGCGCGTGTGTCGGATCATTTAGCTCCCTTCAAAATGGTTGAGCTGAATGGTGCTGATACATGTGTCATGTTCGTGAACGGGCGCTGTCGGTTGGGACTGGTCATCTCTTAGCTGCCATGGTTTATTTTAATTGATTCTAATTTTATTTCTGAATTGTCTTTTTATATTTACTATGGACACTTTTAACTTTCTACATCGTTCTCACATAATGTGTAATCTCAACATGAATGATGTAACAAATGATTTGTAATAATTACCAAATTGAAAAAGAGTGTCCATGGAGTTTCTTGCCCGTTCTTCTCCATAGAGATCTACGCCTTGGAATGGGCATCTACGGTACTTTCACAGTTATTATGTCTTGTGACTGGGACTGTAGCACCATAATTTTGTAATATTTTATTTTGTCTTTTGACAATTCAAAAGTGCCTGTAACTGGCCTACTTGAAATAAAGTGCTTTGACTTTGACTTTGACTTTGGTGTAGGGTAGGTGTAGGGTAGGTGTAGGGTAGGTGTAGGGTAGGTGTAGGGTAGGTGTAGGGTAGGTGTAGGGTAGGTGTTGGGTAGGTGTAGGGTAGGTGAAGGGTAGGTGTAGGGTAGGTGTAGGGTAGGTGTAGGGTAGGTGTAGGGTAGGTGTAGGGTAGGTGTAGGGTAGGTGTAGGGAAGGTGTAGGGTAGGTGTAGGGTAGGTGTAGGGTAGGTGTAGGGTAGGTGTAGGGTAGGTGTAGGGTAGGTGTAGGGTAGGTGTAGGGTAGGTGTAGGGTAGGTGTAGGGTAGGTGTAGGGTAGGTGTAGGGTAGGTGTAGGGTAGGTGTAGGGTAGGTGTAGGGTAGGTGTAGGGTAGGTGTTGGGTAGTTGTAGGGTAGGTGTAGGGTAGGTTGAGGGTAGGTGTAGGGTAGGTGTATCTTGGTGTTTTTATGGCAAAACAAAGTTTGCCGGGTCAGCTAGTTATCTATACAATACAGAAATCAGTCTATAATATTTCCACTGCCGGAACATAGGCATTTTCTCCGTAAGAGAAAAAAAATCTAAGAGAATTCACCTATTTTTTGTGCAATTAAAATCACCACTATACTAATCATTTTCAACCACTATACAAATCAATATTCGTTTCACAATTAATTTAACAAATAATAAACTATTTAATTTAATGTCTCTTTTTGTAAAAATAGTATGTAGGTTTCTAGTTTTATCCATAACAGATTTGGTCATAGAATATGGTGCATCACTAGTTTTGCTTACCAAATTATAGAGGAAAAGAGATAGAGATAAAAATACATTAAAAAGAAAGAGACGAAAACACAAAAGAAATCAACGAGCGCGACAAAATTTGTGCTGTTGCAGTTTACACCTACAATAATGACCAGTACAAAATGAACTCCGATAAATAATATCAGAAAATAAATCTGATTATGATTATGTAACTATTAACTTACCGATGTAATGTTATGCCATTTTTCGGGAAAATCGAGTTCTGGCTGTTGTTACCACACCAACGGGCCATTAAAATAAATAAGTAAGGGGCCATTATAATATTTATTTTACCAATTTGTAATTGCCTGACGCGGAAGTGTTTACGGCTCACGGAAGTGGTCACTACTAATTCGAAATTGTCGAGTGGCAACCTATATTACCAGTATATGATATTTTAGTCATATGTGTTGACAGACATCGCTCGCCTGTTGTTAGGCGTCTAGAGGCTGTATGGTCGATGGCCTGTTCTATAGATATGCCAAGGGCGAATTCATGTAAGTGCTAATTCACACAGAGGTCTTAATATCTACTATTTTCTTAATATCCCTCGGCAATCATCTCATTTCCAAATAAAAAAGGAATGCTAATTTCCATGTCCATCAATTATTAGATTTATCGTGTAGTATCTTCTGGTACCGGCTTCGCCCGCGTGTTAATTGTTTTCTTATCCCAAGGGAACACTATACTGGGATGAAAAGTAGCCTATGTACAATTACAGACTATAATCTATCTTTGTGCCAAATTTCATCCAGATCCATTCAGTCATTCTGCTGTGATTGAGTAACAAACATACATCCACACTTCCACACGCACATCCGTCCAAACTTTCACTCTAGAAATCCGACGACAAACGAAACTCAAAGTTTGCCGAGGTAAATTAAGAAAATAATTGTACTGTATACGTTTTTATTCGGCGCTGACGTATGTAGTTATATGAGCGAGTTCACATACATGACAGTATTTCAGAACCAGAAAAAATACCGATCCGACAAAATATACAGCAGTCCGTTTTACAGGTCCGCTTTATCGTAGGTTTAAGTTTTATTCGGCAATGGCGTAGGTAGTTAGTTGTATGAGCGAGTTCACACACACAACAGTATTAAAATACTACAAGGGGGTAGCCAGAGGCCCTTTAAATTAAAAAGTCAAATTACTTTGATATATACGCTACATTTTATCATAGTCTTCACGCTATTTCAGAACGCTTTTACAGAACTGACAAGCAAAACTAAACAGAAATATCTTCAAATATTTTCTAGCGTTCTGATTTCAATCACCTTCAAAAACTAAATATTTATCTACAATATATGTTGCCCGTTTTATAATAAGACCATTACGCACTATCGACTGGTCGCCGGAGACTTGATCGATGGCGACTGTGATTTTCTATAGTTTAAATAGGTGTATATGTGTCGCAGTAAGATAGATGAAGCCGTAATATAGCTAAATCCCTAGGGATATAATTATATACCGTAACATGGTTATACGAAAGCGATTCATTACTATCTCACTAGGAATATAGTTATAAAACCGTCCAAGTTTAGTGACATACTTATATTACTTAAATCACATACAAAAACATCCATAACCGGAACAACTATCTGTAGGCCAAACAAATATGCAGTCCGAGCGGAAATCGAACCCGCGACAGCAGCAGCCGATCGCTCAGCCACCTCCAAAAATGCGAAATAATGTAGATGGAATTAATAATAGTAGATTATTGCATCGAGCACAAAGTAATTTATTATTGCACCGAGTAGCGAGGGCTCTAATCTAACAGGCACGAGGGCTACATAAATTACTTAAAGCGAGGTGCATAATCTGCTTTTCTTTCAACTATTACCTATAGGAATAGTAGATAAATCACTTTTTTAAATTTCTTTCATTTTGAAATCAGAGTTAGCAGCAATCATTTTTTAAATTTGGAACAAGTAGGATAGAAATGAATAATACGTACGTAAAAAAAAAAGGATCCTAGCTCTATTCAGCCAGCCGATATAAATCAGGCACTCGGTGCAATAATAAATTACTTTGTGTTCGATGCAATAATCTACTATTGTTTTCATTCTTTAGCTGAACGCATAATGAACTTGTTTGAAAGGTGTATTCATTTTTTATTTTAGGTGGAAAGATTTCGCTGTCATAACGGCCAGTGGCTGTCGGTAGTAGAGACTCTTGGCGCCGAGGGTGGCACAGGAGATGCGACTGATGACTTGCCTCCATATTTGTCCGCCGAGTACCTAACGACTCACCGCCTTACTACTTCAGGTATTTATGGTAGATTAACGCCCGAAATTTATTATGTTTTCAAACCCTATCTTGGTCTTTGGTCTTTACACTGTTACTGCTGCTTGTGATTCGCCCACTCAATGACTTACTCTGGTAAACTCAGCTGGTGATTGATTACAGAGATTGGTATTTAGCGTTTATTGGTATTGGTAACAGTGTTGGTAACAGCGTCGAGCAATTTTCAAACACATTTGGTAGCCAAATGTGTTTGAAAATCGCGGCAACATCAACAAAAATCTCCGGTAAAGGGATATCTAGTATGACAAAACCAATTACATCTGTCCATTGTGACCTTATAATAATTTTTGAACATTAATGTCTTAAGACCGATTTTTTTATATTTTAGATTCCCAAACATCGTTAAATGACGACTCCGACAGCTTCTCCGGCGATGTTAGTTTGCATCGCGCTAATAGCAGGTAAGTCGTGAAGTTTACGCCTGAATTTTTTTCCTCGAAAGCATCTGATTACGGTTCGCGACTTTTGAGGGCTGTAACTAGTAAACCCAGTAATGTTAAATACAAGTTTACAACTCACTGATCATATTCTAGTCCATTAAATTGTTGGAAAAGACTATGAACTAAAAGATGATGTCGGCTGTCATAACTATTTCGAAGAAGGCACTCTATAAGGGCAATCGAATGCGATCAAAATTTACAACATTCCATATTTTCAAGATGCTTCATCATCTTCAGCTTTCAGCCAAAAGATGTCTGCTGTTGGACATAGACCTCCCCCAAGCGTCGCCACAATGACCGATTATAGTTATTATTATAATCATAATGAATTTACTTCTAAAAATAAGGCATCTTTATTTTTTAGGGTTACGTACCCAAAGGGTAAAAACGGGACCCTATTACTAAGACTCCACGATCCGTCTGTCTGTCCGTCTGTCACCAGGCATTATCTCATGACCCGTGATAGCTAGACAGTTGAAATTTTCACAGATGATGTATTTCTGTTGCCGCTATAACAAGAAATACTAAAAACAGAATAACATAAATATTTAAGTGGGGCTGCCATACAACAAACGTGATTTTTCTGCCGTTTTTTTACGATAATGGTACGGAACCCTTCGTGCGCGAGTCCGACTCGCGCTTGGCCGGTTTTTGTAATGCAGTTTGGATTTCTGTACTTTGATCATCATCATCCGGCAGCCTTATCTCAATTTAGTTGCAGTTTACACGTGAAAAATGCGCTTACATGTATTTTATGATAGCGCGGCGCAATTCGTATGATATATCTATATCTTACCCGTCTCTTTAGAACATCCCAGACATGCTCAATTCGATTGAGGTCAGGACTTCGAGCTGGCCAATCTAACGGATCCCAACTTCTTGCATGTACGCTTCCACGTCGCCAGAACGGTGCGGGCGAGCATTGTCGTCCATAAAAATGGAATCTTCCCCAAGTGCAGTCAATGCGGATTGTGCATATGGAATTAGGACTTCCATTATGTACCGGTGTGCATTTAATGTTTAATTTTCTATGAAAACTAACTCCGTACGCCCCGTCGAATTAATTGCTGCCCAAAACATAACGGAGCCTCCGTATTAAGGAGTGATTTCTTCGAAACACACTTCCGCATAGCGTTCCCGTGGTCTTCGCAGCACTCGCCGGCGTCGGTCCTCCACACAAAGAGATTCTAGCTTCATCAGAAAACAATACTTTATTCCAGTACTCCAGAGTCCATGAAGCTCTTAACTTTCAAATATTTTACTTTTTTGCTTCCATACAGGGCTAGATAATACTGAGACAAATTGATATATTTTTTTATTTTGAACGTACATCGTCAAACAGTGGAGTAATCCCTAGCCTACGTTTGTATGGAAGAATTATCGACTAGTGTAACCTTAACGGACCATCTCGAACATCTTGGTGTTACGTTGCACAGTGTTTTATAGACCCAAAAAAGTGGCATCGGTTTTTTATTCGCTATTTCTACCTAATAGATCATTACAAATGCACGAGTAGAACTCCCATGCGCCAATTATGAATACTCTTAAAAAAAACGTAATGTTTTCGTAACATTAAAGCCCAAAAGACCAAACAAAAATCGTACTATTGGCTTTTTATAATCAACTAAAATTATTTATAATGACTCACTATTCATAGTGCATGTTGCAGATATAGTCAATCGCGGGGATATGAGTGCGTATAAGGAAGTAATAAATTTCGCATGCATTCTTTCTTTATCTAGTTGAGATGGCAAGCTTTGACTCTTATAGCTCAGGCATAAGGTATTATTTGCATTGAATTGCATCAGGAAGCGAGCTGGCAACGTGTGGACGTGGAAGTCGTTAATCTGTCGGTGCTCACCTATTAATAGATACATCATGTAGAAAATGCTAACAATGAAAAATAATGTCATGGGGCTAAACTACTGGCTATATTCGTTTGCATTTTTATGTGGAGACTGGGAATATAATGACTATTATATAATGACTTATTAAGTATATAATACAAATATAAGTGCAGGTACACAGTGTTTTAGTATCTAAATAATGCATGACAAAACTAAACAAAATATTGATGTATCTATTTACATTAGTACGTTCATTACTAAACAATATTTATTCTAGTATCCACATATACAATTGTAAATCAAATATCGTATTTATTTTATTATCATGCTTGTATAGTTATTTTATACATACTACTTGTTTACGTTAAACTTGTAACTCGTCATCGACGTCTACATATATCTCATTGTAAGAAAAAAACTTTTAGCAAAATGGTTTATGTTCATTACGATACGATTGAAAATTAATCATCGAACGGGAAATTTACCTTGCCGCGTAACACAGTTTTTAACCGACTTCCCAAAAAGGAGGAGGTTCTCAATTCGGATGCCTAAATTTTTTTTTAATGTATTTTCGGGCATAACTCAAACTCATAATGCAAATTTTTTTTTTGTTCGAAAGAGTCTTATTCCGAAATGGTCCCATTTAAATTTGGTAAAGATCTGAGGAAGAACTTAGGGATATACAATAGAACTCTTCAATAAATGACGGCAAATCTCTCGGGTATGCTGATATCGCATGTCTGTTTATTGTTTTCACCAATTCATAACAAACCATCACGCCAATATGCTCTAAACGGGTACGCAGATGTGCACAGGTCACCCTGGTACACACTCATACCACCGGTTATGTTCAAATTACATGTTATTCGGATAATCTGTTACGTCATTAAAGTGCGACTGTAATATCTTTTTAAAAATCATAATGTTAGTTCCATTTTACGCCACGACAGTTCTCTTTCCGCACAGACTCTAACGATGGCTTAATTATATTAATCCTCCTATTTAATTGAAAGATATGGGGTGATAAAGATTATTACATACATACGAGATACGCGCGAAAAACATAACGCTTTCCTTGCAGTCGGGTAAAAAGGCGCTAAGTTCGACGAAGAAGAGTTGGAATCTAGAAGGGTGACAAATTTCATAGCCTTTCCAATTTCGTCTATGGACATATTGAATTTTAACATGTCATCTTGAAAAATTTAATGACCTATATAACTTAAAATTTATGAAAGAATGAATTTAAAGTATATTCGGTCCATAACAATTAATAAAGGTAACCCAGCCAAATGCAACCTCGTTACAGTACTTTATGAATGACGTGACCTCGCCAGCACAAAGCACTCGTGACAGCCGCGACTGAGCTCGGTCCAATATTGCCCAAACCGCAGGTCACATAGAAATGGCTTCGGGCGCGGACATGGCACGGCCGGCTTCCTATTCCATTGAAATTTCAAACAAAATGCATGAAAATAATGCGCAATTTAATCAGGCGCGGGCGCCGAAATGGCGCTTCATAACCACGTCCGAGCAACGACATACCGTGTGTCCTAAATTGCGCTTTATTCCCATGCATTTTGTATGAAATTTGAATGGAATAGGAAGCCGCCCGTGCCATGTCCGCGCCCGACGCCATTTCTATGTGGCCTGCGCCCAAGAATCCCTGAAAAATCGCAATGTCAATGTGTGTGTGCAAAATGACGTTTTGTTCGTAGTGGCATCTGCCTGCGGCGCGCCGCCGGTGCCGCTTAACTAAACTAAACCTGTCTTTATTTTTTTCAGAAACACTTTGGACGATCAAGCAGATGATTTTTATGGCGCAACTGAAAATTCTTTAGTCAAGTCTACTGAGAATGATGCTTTTTCAAAGGATATTAATATTTATGCCTAATATCTCACATAAAATAATTATAATGTCTGTGTATTTATTATAAAATTTATTGTAGACTTATCGATATAAAATAAATCTATCTGTATTCTGAACGTATTGTGTTTTACCTACCAATATACGTTGTACTGTGCCGACAAGGTAAAAGAAAATCTAACCTCTTGTCCGTCTCTCCCTCCCACCACAGTTGACCACAGTGCCTAGGGGCAAGGAATATAGTACTCTCTACCGAGAGCTAGGGGGTCTCACTCCGGAGTTAGGTATGATCGGCCGGCGCACTTAGTGAATAGGAGTATCGCAAAAGGTTTACGGGTGTCTAACTAAAGGAAATAACAAGGAATCGATATTAAAACATATTTATCTACACTCACAACGTAATGTTCCAAATATGAATTCAAAAAATTTTGCATAAACACGTACTTTATATTCGTGGATAGGTAAAATTTAAAAAAAAAAACCATTATAGTGCAACATTTTCCTTCGATTTTCAAACAACTGTATCATAAAATAACTTTTTTTCTATTACGATACAGGACAAATCCAAGAAGTTAATCACTAAGGAGATTCCATCAATTATTAAAACTTTTTGAAATGCCATTTTTAGAGTATTTATTATTATTATTATGAGCCCGTTACGTCCCACTGCAGGGCAAAGGCCTCCCTTCCGTCTTTCCATTTTTTCCGGTCTCTTGCTATATCTGGCCAATCCTTCAGATAAACGTCTAATTCGTCACGCCATCTCTTTCTGGGCCTACCGCGTCGCCGGTTCCTGTTATTCGGAATCCAGTCAGTGGTTACTTTTGCCCAATTCTGTTGCGACATGCGGCAGATGTGGCCTGCCCAATTCCACTTTAGTTTGGCGGCTGTTTTGCCTACGTCTGCGATTTGTGTTTTGGAACGAAGTATACCTACTGTTCCGAATGCGATCTATGATTTTGACTCCGAGAATACTTCGTTCCATCGCTCGCTGGCAGACCCCGAGTGCAGACTTTTGACGTTTCGTTAACGACCACGTCTGCGCTCCATAGGTGAGGGTAGGAAGGATGCACATATCCATGAGTTTCCTTTTTAGGGAAAGTGGAAGTGATCCTTTCATTAGGTGTTTCATCGACCAATAGCTCTTCCATGCGTTTTCGGTGCGTCGAGCAACTTCTTTATCTTGCCTCGCCTGGAAAGAGACAATTTGGCCGAGGTATATGTACTCATGGACATATTCAACCTCCACACCCCCATTTTTAGAGTAACTAGTAAAAAAAAATTGCTTCCAATTTTAACTTGTCTGTGACAATGCCCGCTATAGGCTCATTAAGCACTGCGATTTTTATTTTAGCGAACTTTTGTCTCTTTCCACCTGTTCATAGAGCTCAAAATATTAGCGCGAATTAAATTCGCGCTGCGGTATTTTTGCCGCACAATTTTTTTACCGCAATGCGAGCAGCTTCATACAATTCCATAGGTCGCAGAATGGGCGGAAAAATTCGCGCGAATTAATATCGCAGTACCTACGTGTGCTAAGCCTTAGCTCATGCGCGGATAATGCGGTGATGTGCTAAGTTTTGGCGCCATTCATACGTTTTGCAGGATTCGCTGTACTGAATTTCATGACTTTTTTGAATTCTTGCTTAAAATGTCTGATATTAGTGAATGTGAAGAAAAATTGACGCCGCCAAATATTTTATATGCGGCGATGAAAATTACTCATAATCTCTTACCAGCAAAGTCGAGATTATTATATGATGCATTTATCACGACTTTTTGGCATGGAAAATGCAAAAAAAAGATTAAGTAGGTTCAATCCCAAAATGTATGAGTGTAGATAAAGTAGTGTATGACACTGCACATAACTAGGTATTAAAACATTCGTGTGAATACTATTAAAAACCTCGCCTACGGCTCGGTTCTTAAACTCACACTCATGTTTTAATACCTCTTATTATGCAACAGTATCATAAACTACTATTCCGTCTTATTAATAAACGTAGACTAAGGTAAGATTAACTTTATTCCAAGCATTAGGTTGGTACTAACAAATTTCCGTATTAATAAACACGGACTAAGGAGAGATTATACGAATAAAACTCTAGTCTTAGACTAAAGGTTATTCCATGGTGCTAGCTAGTTTAAGGTTGGATTAAGAGTGTATCCATGGCAACTACATTTAATATTTTGGATTGACATTTTGTTTGTTGTGATTTGATGTTTTTTTTTTAGTTTTATATAAATACCTATATTGTACTAGACAGGAAACACTATTTCAGGAATTGGCATGAAGGAGATGTGTTTAATACTTAGGTATTTTACTAACATTAGTATGTGAGATACAGTCGTCATCAGATCTATCAAAGCACTACGAATATTAAATACTAGCTGTTGCCCGTGACTTCGTATGTGTAGCTTTAGTACTCCTAATAGCCTATTTTTAATGTCGCGCTTATTATATTGTGGATGTGAGGGCGGCCTTAATTGAGAAATTATTAGTTCACCATACAAATTTCTACATTCCTTGCCACACCCATAAGGATGGGTTGCGGGATAAAAACTATCGTATGTCCTTCCCAGGGTCTCAAACTAATTCCATTGAGGTAATACATAATATCTCAATGACTAACTCCATCATCCAAAATCGGTTCAGCGGTTTAAGCGTAAAAAGGTAACAGACAGACAGAGTTCCTTTCGCATAAGTCAGTGATAATATTTTAATATACTATTTAAGTATGACAGACAGATGTCATTTTGTCCGCTATTTTTCTTTCTTTTTCCCACTGACTTATAAACCTATGGACTTGCCATACCTACGAAATTAGCGTGCATACCTACAAAAATCGGGCATGTCTAGTACAATATAGGTATTTATATAAAACTAAAAAAAAAACATCAAATCACAACAAACAAAATGTCAATCCAAAATATTAAATGTAGTTGCCATGGATACACTCTTAATCCAACCTTAAACTAGCTAGCACCATGGAATAACCTTTAGTCTAAGACTAGAGTTTTATTCGTATAATCTCTCCTTAGTCCGTGTTTATTAATACGGAAATTTGTTAGTACCAACCTAATGCTTGGAATAAAGTTAATCTTACCTTAGTCCACGTTTATTAATAAGACGGAATAGTAGTTTATGATACTGTTGCATATTAAGAGGTATTAAAACATGAGTGTGAGTTTAAGAACCGAGCCGTAGGCGAGGTTTTTAATAGTATTCACACGAATGTTTTAATACCTAGTTATGTGCAGTGTCATACACTACTTTATCTACACTCATACATTTTGGGATTGAACCTACTTAATCTTTTTTTTGCATTTTCCATGCCAAAAAGTCGTGATAAATGCATCATATAATAATCTCGACTTTGCTGGTAAGAGATTATGAGTAATTTTCATCGCCGCATATAAAATATTTGGCGGCGTCAATTTTTCTTCACATTCACTAATATCAGACATTTTAAGCAAGAATTCAAAAAAGTCATGAAATTCAATACAGCGAATCCTGCAATACGTATGAATGGCGCCAAAACTTAGCACATCACCGCATTATCCGCGCATGAGCTAAGGCTTAGCACACGTACTGCGATATTAATTCGCGCGAATTTTTCCGCCCATTCTGCGACCTATGGAATTGTATGAAGCTGCTCGCATTGCGGTAAAAAAATTGTGCGGCAAAAATACCGCAGCGCGTTAGCAGTCGCCAAAGGTCTGTTTATAAAATTTCGCGCGCTTGGTTTCGTCCTAAATCATTATCCATTTCGCTACAAATTTACAAAAGTGTGTATTCGTACGCGAACTAGCTTCCTACTGCTCATCACAGCATCAATCTCTTCCGCACGTGTTGTCGGTTGATATAAAATGCATTTTAACCCCGCGCACAAAATAGTTCGTGCCGTTGACTTGTGTAACCTTAAGGCGCCGATTCCCTTGAGTAGCTGATTTTAAAATGAGAATCACGTCTAAATGGCTAGTCGTAATTCTTTGAAAAAAATATATGTTATATAAGACTATTTTATTAATAATTTGATCTGAGCAAATTTTGAGTTTTATTTGTATAACATAGTGTAATTAATTTGTAAAGTTATGTCTAAAACGGAAAAAAACACGACAATCACACCAAAACGGCTGGGCGTATTTTAATGAAATCAACACTATCTCAAAGATAATTTAATTACCTACATTTTGATGAGGCTTTTTTTTTAAAGTCATAGAATAATAAGGAAAGTACAAAAAACTACTAATTTTTGGGTCGCGCGGGTGTGAAACGAGTGCGCGTTTTGTTCCCTCAAGGTCGTTGGCGTTAGTCGTCGTCTTAAAGACAAATGGTAGCTGTATCAAACAGTTAGTTTTGGTAACAGGTTTATGCTTTTTTATGCCTTCCTTATATTCACTGGATAGAACTCAAAATCGGTTGAACGGACTGTAAACAGGGGTTGTAAAAATTTCTATTGTTATTTCAAATGGAGTTACCTCGTATTTACTGCATCTCTTTTATACCAATAAAAGAATTTATTATAATACTTAAAAAGACAGGTAGCGCATATGGCTCCTATCGTTGTGAAGTTTGCGTTTTGTTCGTTTTCGCATTGTTATGGTTTTAAGTTTTGACTGATTCGTTCTAGCACGCACGTAGAGGTTTTGATTCGATACAGTTTTTGTGATATCGGTTATTTTGAAATAAATATCGATATGATATGATATCTAATACATATCCGATATAATTTACGTTTTGATATATCGGGCCCATCCCTATCTCAACTGATAGTTTTTAACACACAGAATATGCCTAGGTAGGCTTGCCTACATATTTCTGTTCATGGCTACCTGGCAAGCAGATGTGAACAGGTAAGTCAATATAGGTAACTACACCGATCTAATAACCAATCGAAATGGATATCATATGTAAGATATTTTAATTACAAAACCAATCGTATATGCTTGCCTGCAAAAAATCGTACATGAAATACTGTTGCCAAGCTATAAAGTTTTAGAATTGGAGCTATTTGATAGTTGCGAGAGAGAATGTAGAGCGTCCTAGGTCCGTGTGATAGAACAGGATACAACTTAGCAGATGCACTCTACCTAACCGTTGAATGTATCTGAGTGCGCATGCTCGTGTACAGTCGTAATATTCGAATTATAAACTTCAAAACGAGTTTATATTGACATACTTTATAAACACAACACCCAAATTTAATTGTTGAAAAATTGTTTTATTAATTTATAATCACCAATTATAAACTTTAAAACAGCCGCGTCCGATATGTTGCCAGCTATAAGCTCTACCTAAGCAAAAGCAAAATTCAGAGCAGTTTAATTGATTCAGGGGGTGGCAACATACATAGTTCTGTCAAGAGTGTCAAGTTGTCAAAATAAGTATTATGTATAAAAATTACTGAAGAAAGAAGAATTTGTGTGATCTTGTTGGCTACAGAGTAGAGTACCGAAAAGTTGTGCTGTTTGCCAGTGCACGATAGAAAATCATATTGGAGATTAAACAGTAACTAAACAATCATGAATAATACGGTATCACGATTCCCTGTGAAACAATATATTAGGTTAGGAACAGTTACAAATGTTACTCGTCGTTGTATGGCTTCTAAAATTGAAGATGTTTCCACTCATACTGGCCAGGTAGGTACTGAAATTCAATATATGCTTATTCTAAGATTTTACACATTAAATAAAATTTGATATTATTGTGTTGAGATTATGTCTAGGAAAATTATTTATGCTTACATAATAGTAAACATTGGAATAAAAACCTCAATCAGACTGAAATAGATCTCTATTAGGATGACAGCAATTTTTTTAATTATTTGTGTTGTATATAATGTTACATAATTTAAAAATTGTGATATTAATTAATAATTATTAGGTCTGATGTATCATTTCTTGTTTTGAATTTTCATGGATATTAAAAATTTCTATTGAAAACCTACATGTTTCCTTTACAGAAATGGCAATCTGATGACTACAGGTTGGCACGATTCATGAATGCCCCTAAGCAAGTCAATCCAAACTGGGCCGTAAATTTAATAGCAGAGGTGCCAGCAAAACAAGTTACAGAAAGGGTAGTGTGGTGTGATGGAGGCAGTGGCCCAGAAGGACACCCACGTGTTTTCATCAATTTGGTATGATTCCTGTTCTGGCTTTGTAACTTAAATTCAAAACTAGCAGCAATAGAGATAAAATTGTTTTCTTTTTTGTTTGTAAAAGGATATTCCCTGGAAGTAAGTAGTGATCTGATAAACAAAATTCTTTTGCTGGTAGATGGCTACTACTGCCTATTGCCATGTGACTTCGACAAATTTTCATCCCAGAAACCTTAAGCTCCTGTGATGGGGGTGACAAAGACAAAGATATTTTATTTCAAGTAGGCCACCAAGCGGCACTTTTGAATGTTACATTGAAATTTACAAGTAATAATAGTTGATTCTACCGTACATTTGTGCGTGGTGAAGGCTGGGGAAAAGCTAGTTGTGTAATTTTTCTTATGTTATAATGTGTAAAAAATTTGTTTTGCAGGACAAGCCTGGTGATCATTCTTGTGGTTATTGTGGCCTGCGATTTGTCAAAAAGGATAGTCACTAAATATGTTGATATTGTCAATACAACTTTATGAAGGTTTCACAACCATTTGTTTTCCTAAGAATTGTTTTGTAGTAGTCATGTTGAAAATAAAAAATAATAGGTACTACTAGGTAATGCAGCTGTTTCACTAAAAAGTAGAATAATAGGCCCCACAGGATTGAAACTACCCAATTTTTTTTCATGTAGTGTAATAAAAAACTTCTTTGTTTTTCAATTTCTTAACATTTTATTTTCACCAAAACACTATAGTTGGTACAAACTGATAGTGAGTTCATGTTAAGTCAAATCAATGATTTATTCAGCAAGCGACAACTGCGGCTTCTGCAGCTGTGTTTATGGCCTGAGGCAAAACAGTTTGTTATTTAGAAAGTTTTTATTTTAGAACGGTACTGGGCGAAGCTGGGCCGAGTTGTTAGTCCTGTATTAAACTACCATAAAATGCTGCATAGTGCATGGAATGTTGCATACATTGAGAACCCGCCAGTTACTATTAAGAACTACCAAGCTGGAGAAAGAAGTAGTTGCTAGTATGTAGTTAGATTTAACATGCCATTGATAAACAGAACCTATCTGTGATGAAATTCACTAATGTAAACTTTCTTACGTGTCGAATCCTAATAAAATCCTTCACCTGAGGCGATGGCGGTTGAAGGGATCTGTCAGACTGCAGACAGACACTGAGGGGTTAGTTGAAGGCCTTCCATCTCATTCAGTTGACGCAGTTCGCCATTGAGTGACAAAAATTGAACGGAGGCTTGCAAAAATTGAAGAAACTGTGTATCAATATTTGCACATAAAATTTGTTTCGGAATGAAGTTCCCTAACGCATCTTGCAGTATATAATACGTAAGGAGCAGTGGGGGCCCAGTGGTAACGGCCGCGACATACAAGTTACAGGTCGTGGGTTCGAACCCAGGCAGGCGCTTTATTTTGTGTAAATTATTTCATCAAAACAGTGAACAAAAACATCGTGAGTGAACCAAACATGTCTTAGAACCAAACATTCGAAGACATGTGACATCCACCAACATGCACTGGGCCCGCGTGGTGGATTACGGCCCGGGCCATGCCCTCTCACAAAGGACCAAATGCGAGTCTAAGTGCGGAAAATGGTTCCATCTATCCTAATATGAGTGTAGGTACTTTAGGTACGATATGTGCCTAAAACATGTCCGTGACTACCGCAGGACCCCGACGCCCGCCAATCGTTTCCATATTAGCCCAGTCAACGGGGCATAAGTAACCCGAAAAATTCTCCTGCCAGTGAGAGTAGGTAGTGTGATAAAGTAAGGTAATACAGATTACAGATAACAAATTATCCAAAAGATTTTGATAAGAGAAGTTAGGTATTTTTACCTAAACATGAAAATTGCTTATAACTCTCTGTGAAAAATTCCTCAGTCTGAAATAATTTCTGTATACGTACGAATGTATTAGTTAGAATAGGCAAGTATAGGCATCCAACATTTTTTCGATTTGAGAAACACTCCAAATTTAACTTATTACATTTTGCGCTATAACTTCTACTGAAAAATTGGTCTGGTAATTTTTATTTTTTAATATGGTTTTATTTTCTTAAATAAAAAGCTTTGTTAAGTTATCCAAAAGATTTGCCTTTAAAACCTTTCTTTTTTCATTTTTACTTAATTACATCATGTGAATAATTGCTCAGGTTAATTTAATACGTTTATTAGTTATGAGTCGCTGTATTTTAATAGGTTTTTCAATAATCCAATGGAAATTCGGCCTAATACCAAAGCTTTTACAAACTCAATAATTGTTAAGTACAAGCATTGCCGTCGGTTAGCAACGACCGGTCGCGGGAGTGAAGAGGGATGCGGGGCGCTCGCGCAGTGGTGTGGCGACGGGCAGCGTGTCTCGCTCGAAATATGAAACGGAGCAGCCCGGCGAGCTCGGCCTACTGTGACATGGCTTAAGTCACACTTTTTATCACAGTTTGGGCGATAAAGCCATTTTGTCTTAAATGCTAGCACGGCGGCGCGCGGCGTGAGATATTTTCTTGACTTGTGGTATAACTTCTTGACGTTTATTTTTTTATCTTTTTCGGCAATTTTCCAATTTTATTGCAGTTTCGGTTTAACATTGGCCATAAAAACCATTTAGGATCTGAGAAGCATAGCCCTACGACGGACTGTTTCCGAATTATGGGCCTCCGAATCTTATTTTATTTTGCATAAAACGCTCTATATTTCTAAAATGGTATCTCGAAAACGTTATGTCCTAGGCAAAAAATAACCAAAATTTAGCCCCCCCTTTGTCACATCCATACTAGCAGCATCCCAACATAAATTTATGAAAGTTTTTTTTTTGCATGCTTTTCGACTTGAACTACAAATTCTTAAAAGAAAATATTTTCGGTCATGACAAGTTATGATAAAATATGTCATGTCTTACAATTTGTCTAAAATGCTAGCACGAGACAACCATGTGACACAGTTTAAAGGCGCGACATGCCTTTCTTGTCAACTTTAAAATATGTCACATGTTTGACCCGTGCTAGCATTTAAGACAAATTGTAAGACATGACATAATTTATCATGTCTTGTCACAAATGTCTTGGGTACGCCCATGCTCGCCGGCAGTTGTGTACCTACCTACTTGTGCATATTTATTATTTTACTCTTTGTTCTTGTGCAAGGAACGTTTGTTTAAAAATGTGTGTGCTGTGTAAAAGACCTTTAATAGTGGGGTCAAGCTCGCAACTTATGGAAGTTTCAAACCTTACAGTACACGTGAAATGTCGAATATGATATATAAATGATGCCATGATCAAGGCGTTTCAAAGGAAAAAGATATTATTCATGAATGCCACAGTGTTAGAACCACCGGCAGCGAATATCCCCCCTATCGAATTCGATTTCCAGTCAAAATATCGAATGATTATACCCCCACCGCAGTATCTCTACGTTGACGTCGTGGTGGGCCCTACGTGCTATAATGAACCCAAGGTCGGTTCCGGTAGATTCTACTTTGCCGCAACATGCCTTGGGTGAGGGTCAATACAATCCACAGGGCAGCTTTGTGGCGAGTTGGTGGGCAGTGGCGACCCCACGGACCTGATCTCTAGGCAGAAGTCATATCCCTCGTCTCCGCCTTGCCTTTATTGGCCGGTCGGTGTGAACACCGACGGGGAACAGGGCTTCCACCTCTCTCTTGCCTTAATTGGCTGGCTTGAGTGGAGATTCGCAAGAGCATACGAGCTCGGAGGAAGGAAGTTAACCAAGTAAGATGTTGGTACAGATCTTGACCGTACTTTCGGGATTGTCCTGATAGTCGTGGCGTACCCCTCCTCTCTTCAAGCACCTCCGTATATGTTGCTCCCTTAGCGCTCCGTCACTAAAGTGCTAGAGACTTTTTTGGGGAGGCCCATTAATTGAGTGTGCAAGTCTTTACCTGCCTTATTAAAGCCGTGTAGATCAATAGTGGTCAGGCAGGGGCCAATAGTCCATCTATATTTTTAGGTAATCGATCTACGAAACCTCTCAAACCCATAGCTCAATGTGTTTTGTGTCCATATTCTGCAATAGTCCTGCACCAGCTGGGGTTTGTCCTTTTGGTTCCCTTGCGTAGTGACTAGTGCATACAGGGATAATCGCCGGTTGGTGTAATATTTCATCCTACATGTCTAACAAGGCCTCTGCGAATTGGTTTCGGCCTCTGGTACACCTTTCAAAGGGTACTCTAGGGTCCCGAGAATCACAAAAATATATCAAAAATAATAATACCACAAGGAGGCCTATGACTCAGTGATACATGATAGCTCATGAGGGTGCTGGAGTTGTATAAAATTGATGCAACTCTGCGCGCCTTTCTGACGTCATTTATGGGGCAGTGGAGGACGGTCCTTCACTACCCAGGATGTCGACAGATTCAAGAGAACAGCGAACCTATGAGGATCAAGCGTGGAATATTTCAGGGTGATAGTCTGAGTCCGCTGTGTTTTTATTTAGCCCTAAACCCTCTTAGTACACTGCTGGTGGGTTCGAGCCTGGGCTATCGGTTGAGACGAAGAGGTCAGGTCATGTCACACCTCCTTTACATGAATGATCTGAAGCTCTTTGCCCCCAACAACTTGCAACTGATGGTATATAATATACAGATGGTAACAGAAACCTTCAGTAACGCCATCAGGATGGAATTTGGTGTGGACAAATGTGCAGTCATGCATGTAAAGCGAGGCGAGATTATGGAATCCGTGGGAATACAACTCTCGGATTCCATAAACCTTAGATCCCTTTACTCAACCGAAACTTACAAGTATTTGGGTATGTCGGAAGCACTACCTAGGCATCGATGCTACTGGCGTGAATCAGTCGTTAAATGAATCGTCTTGATGTACACTTTCGGCATACTCAAATGGATATATAATATATAATACAGAACTTGACACCCTGGATAGGAGGGTCTGCATCACTGCTTACCGCAAATTACATGCATCACCAGGGTCATCGGTGATGAGACTGTATATCCCGCGGAAGGACGGCGTTCGAGGCCTTTTAAATGCTAAATCTCTGCACAACCGCGAGGTATGCAGTCTTAGGGAATACTTCCAGAAAACCTACGTGGGTATGCATCGTGATGTGGTAGCGGCGGACAAGGGCATTATCCCGCCCTCCTTGGCTATCGATAATATGCGCAAACCTATAGTATTAGATACCACAGGGAGGTATGGCAGAGCAAGGCGCTTCACGGACGCTTTTAGATCTCTTAGCGTCCGTGGCCTGGTTGCGATTTGATGACCTTTTCGGGGAAACCGAAGGTTTTGTCTTTGCGATTATGGACGAGTTATGATGACGAACAATTACCGGAAATACATCATGAAGGGCGGCACGGTTGACATTAGTCGGGCATGTCACCGGCCGGGGGAATCCATCCGTCACATTATCTCCGGTTGTTTTAGTCTAGCTAACGGAGACTATTTCATAGACACAATTTTGTAGCCAGGATTATCCATCAGCAACTGCTCTTAAATACAATCTTGTGGAATGGGAAGTACCGTACTATAGGTATGTGGCCGACCCAGTTCTCGAAAATGACAATGTCACGTTGCATTGGGATCGGTCTATCATCACTGACAGGACTATTGTTGTTAATAAGCCTGACATAGTGGTGATCGACCGACTAGAGCGTCGCTCAATGATTGTTGACATAGCGGTCCCTCATGACGAGAACCTCGTGAATGCTGAAAAAGATAAAAAACTAAGTATCTTGATCTGGCTCGCCGGGTTGTCGACATGTGGGATGTGAATACAGCAGTCATTGTGCCGATAGTGGTGACGGCCAATGGCATGATATATCTTGTTGGGCAGTTGGATCAAGAGCTTGATCCAGAAAGCGGTACTCCTGACGCGGTGCGTATCGTTAGGAGATTCCTCTCTCAGGAGCCCTGACCACCGGTAGCTTGGACCCTGTTCCCAATACCAGTGGGCTACTCATTATCATCTGCCTAGCCTTTTCCCCAACTATATTGTGGTCGGCTTCCAGTCTTACCGGTGGGCTACTATTTTTTATATTTTAAATATATTTTTATTTTATTACTATAAGCTAATATTTAAAAATGTAAAAAGTATTCACATAAATTAAACAAAGTCCCAATATATTTATCTCCATATTTAACAATAGTGCTCCATAATTAACAATAGTGCTCCATATTTAGCAATAGA
Source organism: Orthosia incerta (assembly GCA_948252205.1). NCBI lineage: Eukaryota > Metazoa > Arthropoda > Insecta > Lepidoptera > Noctuidae > Orthosia > Orthosia incerta. The sequence continues at coordinate 15,653,742 of OX411754.1, forward strand.
CTTGTACATCATGCTTGGACCCTGTTCCCGATACCGGTGGGCGTCTATTTTTTATATTTTTAAAATTTTGTTTTTATTTTATAAATATATTTTCTAATGTTTTTTTTTTTATTTAAATTTATAAAAAATATTTTAAAATGTAGACAATAAGAAATGAAAATTAAATAAAGAACATAATAATATTTCTTTTTTTCCTCGATATTTCCTCAACAAGTGTCTTTATAAACATACCTACTTTTTGACAATTTTTTCGCATAGTTTACAAAGTCCTTAAGGAGGAGGTCCTTAAGGACTTTGTAAACTATGCGAAGATTTATGAAGATGCGACGGATTTTAAATAAACGTTTTATACCTATCAAAAGTTTTTTAATATCCATATAAGTATAAAAAAAATATTAAGCGATTTTCTAAACGCCGTTGTACAGCCAACAGCACATCAGGTTATACAAAACTGTAAAATTTCTCCAAATGATTTTAAACCATAAAATGTTGTTGGTTAAGTTCAAAATCGAATGAGAAAATTTGATATTGTGGTACTTGATGACTTTACATAAATTGTGCATATTAAGATAAAAAAACATATTTGTACACTAACCTACCATATGCCTACACTAATCCTAAAGTAGTGCGTGGCAAAGTAGCTCTAAGCGGTCAAGTGAAGGTCAACCCTTACGTTCTAGCATAAATTGGCAAATTATCCTAACAAATATAATGAACGTTCGAAAATTTGTTGGATTATTGATAATTATGTTTTAATATAAAATCATATTACTAATAAAGGTATGAAAATGCACGGAGATATTTTTCACGTCACGTAATTAATCAAAAATCAAAAAAAATGTTTTAAAAAGGAAAATCTTTTGGATAACTAAACAAAGCTATCTATTTAAAGATATAAAAACATATTTAAAAATAACAATTAGCAGAGCAATTTTTCAGTAGAAGTTATAGTGCAAAATGTTAAAAGTTGAATTTGGGGTATATCCGAAATCGAAAAAATATTGGATTCCTTTACATACTTATTCTAACTAGTACATACATACGTATAAAGAAAGTATTTCAGTCTGAGGAAATATTCACAAAGCCTTATAAGCGATTATCATGTTTAGGTAAAAATACCTAACTTATCGTAACAAAATTTGTTGGATTATTCTACATAATTAATCTGTATTACCTCATTTCATCACATGCCAAATTTCAGAGGCGGGAGAATTTTTCGGAAGTCTCCATACAACAAATATCCTCGTTGACTGGACTATATTTGGTAAATAATGACTACTCCATTGGTACCAATTAGTACTCGAACAACAAAATTGGTACCTTAGTAGTTTTCGAGAAAATCGACTGAAGGTGGTCCTGCGGTAGTCACGCTCCATTCATCAGGACCACCATAAGCGCCGAAAACCGGGGCATGCTACAGCTATTCTAAGTATACAAATAATTACTACCCATAAATGAGATTCATTAAGTAAAAAAAACAGAACTGAAACATTTGTATTTACCGAGAAATCAACGATGATAACTTTAGCTCGCTCGTTCAGCAGGACCACGACTTTGAATGTTGATTCCAAGTTTAAGCAGCCTGTGCCTTTCCTCAAACCTTTATAGAAAATGACTACCCAGCAAAATAAAATTGATACCCAAAATTCACAACTAGTACTCCAGTAGTTTACGAGATATATATATATACCATGCCATTTGTGGGGTGGCGGTAGTCACGTACATAAATACATGGAACACATCATGCATTTGCTCCAGTTTCAGAGCAAGGATTTTGTGCCTTTTACACTCCTTTATGTCCATCAATTCATAGTAGCAGGCGACTAGAGGAAAGAAATTAAGTGCACTATGATAGGTAGAACCACATCGCTCACTGCAGCCCAAAATTTATCTATAAAATAGTAATTTAAGGATAATTTCAATTATTTTTACACAATGTTTTGACAAACTAAGCTTTATTTCATAATACTAAAAATAAATTCTTCAATAAATAAATTTGATAAATATACATCAATTAAAAATGGATAACATTCATAGATCTATAATTATATCTGTACTATAAATCAATCCTAACTTTTACATTACATTTTATTTTAAACCCAAAACTAAAACTTAAAGGAATTTTGAAAGTTTCAATTAATTATTTTCAGTTTGTTCTGTATTTTCATTGCGAAGTTCTTGTCTGACTTCTTTACTTGATTGCAGCAGCTCCTTCAATCTTTCATGTATATCATCATTTTTTTGCTCCAAATGGTCCAGTGCACTATTTATTTCATCCAATGTGGAATCCAGCATTATGTATTCTGTAAATATAAGAATATTACCCCTTTATAGAACCTATTAGCATAATGCAATAAATCCTTGAGATATAGTGATATCTCATGGCATTTTTTATTTGTGTAAGTGTCCTCTAAAGCACCCCATTGCCAATCTATTTGAACTAAAGTTGTCATTTGGCATCATAATAATATTTTCACATATTATTATGATGCAAAATGAAAACTATTAAGAATTGTAACAAAAAATATTTCGAAATATATTCAATACACATCATCAGCCTATTAATGTTCCCACAGCTGGGATACAGGCCTTCTCTCTGTGAGAGGGAATGGGCCGTAATCCACCACGCGGGCCCAGTGTGGGTTGGTGGATGTCACATGTCTACGAAATTTTTGGTTCTAGGACATGCCGGTTTCCTCACGATGTTTTCCTTCACCGTTTTGAGAGCAGAAGTGATGAAATAATTTACACAAAGTAAAGCGACTGCCTGGGCTCGAACCCATGACCTACAACTTGTAAGTCGCGGCCAATACCACTGGGCCACATATTCAATAAGAATAATGGAATATAAATGACAAAACATCATCCAATAATTTTATTCTATGGCTGTTTTCAAGTGAAATGGAGAAGCTCAAGAGTGAAGTAGAAGCTGAAGTGCCACTTTATTAATTTCCTCTATGAGTGCCACAGTGATTTGACCACATTAACTAATTTTAAAGATGTAGCAACATTACCTATCTTTAGAGCCTTGATTGAAGCAGGTTTGCATTTCTAGAAAAGTTTGATCTAACAATGCAAGCTGTGTCCAATAAAACTGCTTTTTGAATCAAGCTCTTGTAGCCTTTACTGCCTAACCAAAACCTCATAAGGTGTTGGACGCTAGTGTTATTGTTGCTAGTGATAACTACTCAAAAATATGTATCTAATACAAATTTGTGGTATTATGGGATGAAACCTCAAAATTTTTCAAGGGTATTTTGTAAGGTTAGGGTACCTTGTCTCTATGTATACTTTCAATGCAGAGCTTGAATAATAAAAACAAACAAGTAACTTCAACAAAACTTGCCTTCAACGACATTTTCATCAGTCTGTTCCGTAGGTTCAATCTCATTGTTATCTATATTGCCATTTTGGTTACTATTGTTCTGATCTTGGCCAGCCATGCTGAAGCAGAAACTTGTATTTAAGTTTCTTCCTGCGTCACTCACAGTCACTGTTATAGAATATGATCACACACAAATAATCAAGTTTCAAAGAAGTCACACACAGTACCTAACAGTAGATACCTACGTATAAAAGCAGTAAGTGTATAGTCTATGGTAGATTCTATTATGTCATGTGATTGTGATGGTGCTAAGTGTTAACACACCACGTTCGAATTTGGTACGGCCGGACCACGGATATGTGGGTGGGGTTAGTCCGGACCATATCCGAGCGTGTGTAGAGTGATCCGCTGGACATTATTATTATTAATTAAGTCCGTCTCGCTCGATACAAGCGTGTGTAAGCGAGAAAGAATTTGTGGGCGGAATTAGTCCGGCCGGACCGACACCGACGGGGTCTCTCAGTGTTGCCAGTGACAGATAGTCAAATGTTACCAGTGTTGCCAGTGACAGATAGTCAAATGTTACATGATACAACTCAAAAAGTTACATTTTCGTGAGAAAAGTTACATTACCTTATTTTATGTGGAAAATGACACTAAGGCTTAACACGCATTGCGATTTTTATTTGCGCGAATTTTTGTCCGCGTACTGAATGTAACTTACACGCACTGCTGATTAAATGCCGATTTTTTTGCGATTTTTGTATCTTTCGACCTGTTCATAGAGTGCAAAATGTTCGCGCGAATTTAATCTGCGCCGCGGTGCGGTGGATTCTGAGGCAAAAACGGTTTTCTTGCGGTATTATTGCCGCGCGAATTTTTTCCGCAATGCGTGCAGCTTCGTACAATTCCATAGCTCGCAGAATAGGCAGAAAAAATCACGCGAATAAAAATCGCATTGTGTGCTAAGCCTAATACGCTCACTCGCCCGCCGGAGTAAGCGGGATGGATGATTTAAAAATATACGTGAGTGATTGAGTGAATAAGCAAAACGTCAATTTGTGTGCCACAAAATCAGGTGCGACAACACGACGAACGAAAACTTCCTTAGATGCGTTCCGTTTCACGATTATTTTTTGTTTGCTGAAAAATATTTATATATTTTTATTAAGTCCTGAAAGCTACGTAAAAGTTACATTTTGAGTCGTGTTACATGGAAGTTACATGACAAGGTCAAAAGTTACGTAAAATGTAACAAAAGTTACGTTCTGGCAACGCTGAATGTTACATGATACATCTCAAAAAGTTACATTTTCATGAGAAAAGTTACGTGGCCTTAATTTATGTGGTTTCGCACGAATTTTTGTCGCGCGTACTGAATCTGACTAACACGCACTGCTGATGGAATTCCGCGAGATTATTGTCTTTTTTTAACTGTTCATACAGTCCAAAATGATTGCGCGAATTTAATCCTCGTTGCGGTGTATTCTGTGGCAAAACATGGTTTTCTTGAGGTAATTTCCGCGCAAATTTTTTACCGCAATGCGTGCAGCTTCATATAATTCCATAGGTCGCAGAATAGGCCGAAAAAAAAATCGCAGTGCCTGTTAAGCGTATTAGACTCTCACTCGCTCGCCGGAGTAAGCGGGATGGAAGATTTAATAAAATACGTGAGTGAGTGAGTGAATAAGCAAAACGTCAATTTGTGTGTCACAAAATCAGGTGCGACAACACGACGAACGGAAACTTTCTTAGATGCGTTCCGTTTCACGATAATTTTTTATTTGCTGGAAAATATTTCGATATTTTTATTAAGTCCTAAAAGTTACATTTTGAGTCGTGTTACGTGGTGGTTACATGAGAAGGTCAAAAGTTACGTAAAATGTAACAAAAGTTACGTTCTGGCAACGCTGAGGTCTCTGCCCCCGTTTTACTGAATTTTACTCTTTAAGCCTGTGCTACACGGTTTGGATGGATGTGTGTATGTTTGTTGCTCAATCAAGCTAAAATTGTTGATCGGATCAGGATGAATTTTACCACAGAGATAGATTATAATCTGGAATAGCACGTATGCATCTTTTCATCCCGGTATAATGTTCCCTTGGAATAAGAAAACACTTTTCACGCGGGTGAAGCCGCTGGCAGAAGCTAGTATATTTAATATAGGTACCTTTATTAAAGTAATTTTTTTTTTTCAATTGCTATACATGACTCTGATGTCAAATCCCAAAGACAGGACAAGTCTCTGTATATATTTATTTAGGAATAACCAACAGTTACACATTTAAAACTTATGGCTAATACTATAAGAACATGATATAAATGCGCAACTCACACCGTTATAATAAAATAAAAATATATGTAGGGGCGTGACCTAAGTGGTACGGCCTGCAGTCTCGACTTAGTTAACGATCGATAAGTGAGCTAACGATCGTTAACTTTTACCGATAAAATACGCTTGCCGTAACGACGCTAACGTTAAATGCAAGTCTCGACAGCTGAGTTATCGTGCAAAATCGGTCACTATCTTGACTTAGCGTTGTCGGTACGATAACGATGTTCGTATTCATAGTGCGGTGATTTTATTGTAAAATTATGGCAGTTGAAAAAAATCCTTGTATTTTAGGGAAAATTGGTAGACAAGATATTTAAAAAAAACTATTTTTCTTTGAAAATTGTGCAGAAGATAGGTAAACCTTATCATATTAACAATTTTTTGCATCAAAACGAGTAAGCAGCTTATGCCGTTTTTAAGTATACGCATAACAAAGAAGAACATAGTTCGCTTCCTTGCAACACAGACGTGAATATGGGAAACAAACTGTCAATGTCAAGTTTGTTTTTTGTTTGTACACAAATTATGACATTGAAATAGAATTGGAATTGATAGAAAAACTGGAAAAGAACCGTATTTTGATGGTGGAGAACAGTGATAAAGGCGCAGGCCCGAGCCCGAGTGCCAGCAGCGTGAGCGTCAGGTAAATACAACCTACAACAATTTTCGTTTCCTATTTTTGGTACTAAATTGAATTCTTTGGGTTTGTCCAAAGTAGTTTGTGTTTATGTTTACTTAATGAATATCTTAAATGTTTCAGGCGTACTTCGGGGCAGATTGATGCGCTTTTGGCGACTTTAGAAGCCCGTCCATATCTCCACACTGGCAAATTTTGAAAAAGGCTAGAAGGAGGTTGCCAAGGGGCTCAACAAACTCCCAAACGAATCCATCAATTACCCCGAGCAGTGCATGACGTTAAATCACAAGTTGCTTTTTAATTGTAAGTACAATCCACGTCAGTTTTATTTATATTTAGTACAATACACTATTCTAATTACAGCTTGAACTAAGGCAGCAAAATTAAATAAATAAATCATACAGTCTGGCAACCGAGGCATCATCACTGCTCCTTTGACTGAGGTGGAGAGATGTATGACATCCTTAATTGGTGTAGAGTACACATTTGGCATTGACTGCCCGGACGTTAAAAAGTTTCAAAAGAGTAACCGTGGAGTTTCTTGAAGGTTCTTCTCCATAGGAAATGACCAACCCGAACTGTGCACCTTTTGTCGACGTTTTATAAGTGCCCATGAAGGCCTATGTGAAATAAAAAGAAATATTTTGATATTGTTATGCTATTTCCTTTTTTATTATTAGAATCACAAGCACGCTAGAGGGTATTAAGAGACATTTTTAGTACATCTAACTTTTTTACAGATGCTGGGCCTGCAGTCTCGACATAGATAACGATCGATAACTCGTAACGATCGGTCGATAAGTCCTAACGATCGTTAAATATGGATTTTTGGTAGTCTCGACTTTCAAAGTTATCGATTTTTGACGTTTGTCATCGTTAACTTAACGTATATTTACGATAAGTTAACGATTTATCGGTATGATATCGGATTTCCTAGCGAGCATTTTTGACAGCCCGATAAGTATTCGTAACGATCGTTATCATTGGTTTTTTGAGTTTACGCAACAATAAATAAATAATAATTAGAGAAATATAGCTCTAGAGTATTTAGTCGTGCTTCAACACAGACGCGATATAATAATGAGGTGGCAAATTGCACAAAATCGGCGTGAAAGTGAATACCCTTTGGATTTAGAGGATGGCCAAATTCTCTATATTTACCGAATAAACGAGGACATGTTTCATGAACTTCGCCCATCTATTCATTCAAGTGAGTGTCTTTGCGTTGGGTAACTACCGTGCCTAAATAATATTTCTATAATTTTTTTCTAATATCCAAGATGTACATAAAATTTTCTTTTTAATAGATACTGACGGCACTCCGATTTTACGCAAGAGGGTGCTACCAACTACCAGTGCCATTACCAGTGCTAGCTTGTAGTGGGGATGCAGCATAAGCCAAAATACATGCTGTAACTTAGGCTATCAATGAAAACCTTTTAAGAAGATACGTCAAATTTCCCATAACCCAAGAAGAACGGTGGGTAGTTAAAGAGAAGTTTAGCAATGCTGCAACACTCTGGGTATACCGGAGTATCAATAAACAAATGTTCATTGTTCAGCCATGAACGTCGTTCTAATATGATTTGGTGTGCTAATTTCTGTTTTTAGGTATCTATCCCACCAACGCCAGTGGGTAGTGGTGTATGTATCATATGAGCCATACACTGCTGGCCTAATAGTCAATGCATGTGCAGTGATACACAACATGCACTTAAAATATAAATTACATGAACCGGAGGTCACTACACCTATGCAAATAGTGGACAATTATGGTAGAGTTCATGATGATGGCCTAGAAGTTACAGGTGCCAAATCAATTGATTTATTTTAAGGTATTCATTTAATATTTTATTATATTATATTTCCTTTATTCAATTAATGTACATACTAAAAACATTTTAAAATATTAGCTTATAAAAAAAAACATAAAATAGTAGCCCACCGGTATCAGGTCCAAGCTACCGGTGAATATATTCTATTTATTAATTACCTATATTTGCAGAATATATAATTTTCCCCAGATCTTTATACCTATTTCATTGGAATCTCCATTTATTTGACCCAAAGGTGATAGATAATGACTTACAGCATCAAGTCTACCTTATGTAACACCATTGTATGAATACTCCTAAAATCTTGTTTTTGTTATACAGAACTTGTATCGTGCACTGGGCGAGCTGTTGCAGAGTGTATAAGAAGAAGACTAATTAATACTAGATTTACATAATTTTATTTTATTGACCCTCTGTGATTTAAATAAAAAACATATAAATTCATTTAATATTTTTATTTACAAATGTTGTAAAAGCATCAGCTATTTTATTTGCAGCCTATGCAAATAGCATTCCCGCCTCGGCTTGTACCTTGGCTGCCTCAGCCTGCATCTTGGCAGCGTCTGCTTGCACTTGAGTTGCAGCTGCCAGGGCCTGCAGTCTCGACTTAGTTAACGATCGATAAGTAAGCTAACGATCGTTAACTCTTACCGATAAAATACGCTTGCCGTAACGACGCTAACGTTAAATGCAAGTCTCGACAGCTGAGTTATCGTGCAAAATCGGTCACTATCTTGACTTAGCGTTGTCGGTACGATAACGATGTTCGTATTCATAGTGCGGTGATTTTATTGCAAAATTATGGCAGTTGAAAAAAATCCTTGTATTTTAGGGAAAATTGGTAGACAAGATATTCAAAAAAAACTATTTTTCTTTGAAAATTGTGCAGAAGATAGGTAAACCTTATCATATTAACAATTTTTTGCATCAAAACGAGTAAGCAGCTTATGCCGTTTTTAAGTATACGCATAACAAAGAAGAAAATAGTTCGCTTCCTTGCAACACAGACGTGAATAAGGGAAACAAAGACTTTTTGGCGGGAAGTCAAATTAAGCGGGAGCTTGAAATTTTGTCTCCAATAATTTCATTTTATTTTCGTTTTAAAGTAAGGAAAACAGTTTGAATTTAATAGTTTTTGATACGTTTTCGCCCCAAAATGGGGTCGGACAGTGACGGGGATGATGATTCCTCGGATCGTAAAAGAAAAATGCCGAAGATATCCAACCCAACAGATGAGGAAAGGTACAAAATGTATTTTAAAACTAATTATACAAGACTTTTCCTTGAAAATACCTCCAATGTTGACTATACAGTCTACGTGGAATCTAAAGAAAAGGAAAAACTTGGTAACAAAAACCCCATAAAACTTACCAAATTATTTACCGATAATATAAAGGGTATAACAAGCGTTTATCGTATAAATGCCTTTAAGGTGGGCATTATATTCAAGAAAGCAGCTGCAGCTAACAGCTTTCTAAAGTTAGACAACTTTTTAATTAAGTATAAACTTCGTGCCTTCATCCCCGCCCACTTGGTGGAGAAAGTGGGCATTATCAAATTCGTTCCCATTGACATGTCCAATGAGGAAATCTATAGAAATATAACATCCGATGCAGACGTGATCTCAATAAAAAGATTTATGAAGAGAGATGCTGACCGAAAATTAGTTCCTTTGACAACAGTGGCTATCACTTTTTCATCTACAACTTTACCGAAATATGTTTTTATAAATTTATTTCGATACCAAGTAAATGCTTACATTCCACCTCTGGTGCAATGTTACAAATGTTTCAAATTCAATCATTCTGCGAAAATATGTAGAAGCGAACAAATGTGTTCATCATGTTCAGGAAATCATTTATATAAGGAATGCTTGGTAGATACCTTATTATGCATTAACTGCGGTGGGGCCCACCTTGCCATATCTCGGGATTGTCCGATTAAAAAGAATAAATTAGAAGAAAAACGCAATTCAATATTAAACCAACACAGAACATTTGCCTCTGTAGCTAAAGACGATAATAATTTCCCTATTTTAAAATCTAAGCCTGCACATAAAAATGTAAATAAAATTGTAAATAACTCTGATAATGTAGTAAATGACTCTACTTTTGTAAATAAAAAAACCAATGTAGTAGTAGAAAAAAAGAATGAAATTGAACAAATTGCTAATAATGAAATAATTTTAAATGCCATAGTCAAGTCCTTAGTAGCATTAGCAAATTCATCTGGAACAGAGCCGATGACTTTAAATAAAATAAAAGATGTTTTTCTATCTAATTTACTTTAATGGATAATATTAGATCTTATAACAAAACTTACAATAAGACTTATATAACAATAGCTCATTTTAATATCCAGAGTGCTAATAATAAAAAACCATTATTAATTAACTTTCTTTCTGATAATGATATAGACGTTTGCTCATTGAATGAAACATGGTTCAAAGAAGGGAGCACTTTCAGTGTTTCAGGCTATGATATTATAAAACAGAATGGTCCTAATGGTTATGGCGGGGTCGCTATTTTAATCAAGAATACTTGTAAATACAAGGTGGTTCATACTCCTTACTATGATAATCTTCAAACAGTTGCTATTATTATTAAGACTGGTGTAGGAGATTTGTCTATACTTAGTGCATATAGTCCTCCAAGAGGTCGATTTAAATGTAGAAAACTAAAAAAGATTATTGACGATTTGGCCAAGCCTAACATTTTATTAAGTGACTTAAATGCACATCATGTTGCATTTGGTTGCTTGTCATCGAATTCGAGAGGTAATGAGGTCTATAATTTATTAGATGAGTGTGATCTTTGCATTTTAAATACAGGAGTTCCAACTACTGTGGGCACCATTCATCATAATCCATCTGCTATAGACATATCATGTGTGAGTCCTGTTCTAGCTCCTTTATGTGACTGGAAAGTGCATGACGATCCAATGGGTAGTTATCACCTTCCAACAATTATAAATATTCAGACTTCTGTAGAAAAATATGAGATTGGTTATCCATCGGAACGCTTCATATATAGCCAGGCTGACTGGTCCAGGTATAACTCTGAAAGTGAAAAAGCATTTGATCATTTAAACTTTACAACAGCTAGCTCAATGGATTTATATAACAGTTTTTGTGATATACTGAACAATATAAAACTGCAGCATATTCCGAAAATTGTGAACAAATCATCATATAAAATTAAAAAACCAGTTCCCTGGTGGGACAATGAATGTTCCATTGCTGTCAATAATAGTAAACTAGCATGGATAAACTATACATCCTATCCTACAATAGATAATTATATACAATATAAGAAGGTTGATGCGAAAAAAAAGAAATTACTTGGTGATAAAAAGAAACTTGGTTGGAGATTGTTATGTGAAGCTTTCAATAGATACACACCTGTTAGCATGATTTGGAACTACATCCGTAGATTTAAACGCGTGGCATTTAGAAAACCTCCTAAAAATGATGAATGGATTCCCTCTTTCCTTGACAAATATGCTCCTATGTCTCCACCTGAAAAAGATATTGACACAACAAGGTTAAAATACATTTTTGAATTAGCTGGAAACACTGAAAGTCACTTTTTATCAGAGCCTTTTACATTAAGTGAATTCAATATTGCACTTAAATCTAGAAAGGATACTACTCCTGGTCTTGATGACATATCCTATAAATTAATTCGTAACCTCCATACTAAAGCAAAACTAACATTACTTAAAATTTACAACTTGTTATGGTTATCGGAATCTGTCCCAGACTCTTGGAAAACTCAGTGTGTGATTCCAATTTTAAAGCCTGAAAAACCAAAAAATGATTGTAATTCATATAGACCAATATCTCTGTCATCCTGCTTAGGTAAGCTATTTGAATGTATGCTAAAATTTAGATTAGAGTACTATAGTGAAAAACATAGCATCTTACCTGAACAACAGTTTGGTTTCCGCAAAGGTAAATCTGCAGCAGAAAATTTCTTGTCTCTTATATCAGATATCAAAAATTCCTTTCATAGCCACACTTATACAGCCTGTAGTTTTCTTGATGTTAGTGGGGCCTTTGATAATGTTAATCCTTCTGTACTTATTCAGATCTTAAGTGATATTGGTGTACCAGGTAAAGTCTGTAAATGGATATTCACATTTCTGTATGATAGGGTAATGTATGTTAAATATAATAATATTTTACATGGACCTAGACACGTGTATAAAGGAACAATGCAGGGTTCTACTATTTCTCCATTGTTATATAATTTATATACTTCACAAATTAATAAATATTTAACAGAATCCTCTGTTAAGTGTTTATTGTTTGCTGATGATATTGTTGTTTATAGTGTAAATAAAGACATAAATAAGGCCATAAGTAACTTGAACAAGGGTTTACATCAGGTTCATAGTTTTTACAACAGTTTAAAACTAGATATTAATGTCAGCAAAAGTGGTGCTATGTTATTTAGTAAAAAATTCATTGAACTTGATGAAATTCCTTCTATTTATTTTAATAATAACTTGTTGAACTGGTTACATGAAAAGAAATTTCTTGGTGTATGTCTAGATACTAAATTAACTTTTGAAAGTCATATTGACATCATTTTAAGGAATGCCAGCAAAGGACTAAATATTTTACGTTCTTTAGCAGGTATTCATTGGGGTTCAGATCCAAAAATTCTGGCTATGCTATATAAGAGTATTGTTAGGAGTCATTTTGATTACAGTTCTATAGCTTATATGAATGCAAATATTAGTCACCTCAGAAAATTGGACATTTTACAAAATAAAGCACTTAGAATTATCACTGGAGCCATGTGCTCAACACCAATAAATGCAATGGAGTCTGAATCAGGTATAATACCACTAAAATTCAGACGTTTACAGATCGCAGAAAAATTTTGTCTTAAATTACTGGCTACTAAAAATTTATTTGTTTTAAACAGGATTTTACCAAAACAGGCTCTTCCAAACAACTTAACTAATAATATCATTATAAATGCTCAACAGCTTGTGTCTGGACATTTACCAGAAATCTTATGTATAACATTAAATATCAAAACTTTAACCAATAATGTATACTCTTCAAATTTATTACCACTATATACAATTGATTATAACTGTATAAATAGTGATTTTATTATTATTGATTTTGAAAAGGTTTCTGGCCAGTCTGAATTTTTAGAGTACCTACACAGTCAACCAAATATTTATAAATTGTATACAGATGGATCAAAAGTTTTGAATAGAGTTACTGCAGCATATTATGATCCACAAGTAAAAGAAACCAAATGCTTTGAATTAGACTCTAATTGTAGTATTTTTACAGCTGAATGCTATGCAATATATAAAGCATTATTGTATGTAAATTCTGTAAATAGTTCTAAAATTGTAATTGTATCAGATAGTAAAAGTGCTTTGTTAGCTTTAGAAACTAATTCCTATAGATATAATCTGAATTTTATTTTGTTTAACATTAGGCAAACTTTATTAGAGTTAAGACAAAGAGGCAAATGTATTAAATTTAAATGGGTACCTTCTCACTGTGGTATCTCTGGCAACGAAATGGTGGACAGGGCAACCCGAGGAGTTTGTGATGAAGATCACTCTGCTTTGCTTAAAGTTCCTTTTACAGACTATCATGAAAAGTTATCTAGGAACCTAAAAATTTTATGGCATGAGTATTGGAAAATTATAAGCCAAGAAAAAGGCAAGTGGTACACAAAAATTCAGGAGGTCCCGCCGCTAAGACCCTGGTATCATAAAAACAAAGACGCTGATAGCAGAAATTTCATAACTACAATCAATCGATTAAGATTTGGCCACTGTAAAACTCCAGCTCATCTAGCAAGACTGAAAATTATACCTGAAGGAAAGTGTGATTGTTGTGTCAACGAGGTCGCTAACCTTGATCATATAATAATGAAGTGTCAAAAATTTAACTTTGAACGTTTGGTCTTAGTGTCAGAGTTACAAAGTGTATGCGTTAAGGAAGTGCCGAACGATTTGCAAACAATTTTATCAGAATCTTTGTATTTTAAACCTTTGTATAAATTCATTGTTAGTACTGTAGGAAAATTGTAATACAGATTTGTTTTAAATAGTTAAGTTAGGCTTTAAGGACTTGTATCCATGGCCGTTAAATAAATTGGAAAAAAAAAAAATAAGGGAAACAAACTGTCAATGTCAAGTTTGTTTTTTGTTTGTACACAAATTATGACATTGAAATAGAATTGATAGAAAAACTGGAAAAGAACCGTATTTTGATGGTGGAGAACAGTGACAAAGGCGCAGGCCCGAGCCCGAGTGCCAGCAGCGTGAGCGTCAGGTAAATACAACCTACAACAATTTTCGTTTCCTATTTTTGGTACTAAATTGAATTCTTTGGGTTTGTCCAAAGTAGTTTGTGTTTATGTTTACTTAATGAATATCTTAAATGTTTCAGGCGTACTTCGGGGCAGATTGATGCGCTTTTGGCGACTTTAGAAGCCCGTCCATATCTCCACACTGGCAAATTTTGAAAAAGGCTAGAAGGAGGTTGCCAAGGGGCTCCACAAACTCCCAAACGAATCCATCAAGTAGCCCGAGCAGTGCATGACGTTAAATCACAAGTTGCTTTTTAATTGTAAGTACAATCCACGTCAGTTTTATTTATATTTAGTACAATACACTATTCTAATTACAGCTTGAACTAAGGCAGCAAAATTAAATAAATAAATCATACAGTCTGGCAACCGAGGCATCATCACTGCTCCTTTGACTGAGGTGGAGAGATGTATGACATCCTTAATTGGTGTAGAGTACACATTTGGCATCGACTGCCCGGACGTTTAAAAGTTTCAAAAGAGTAACCGTGGAGTTTCTTGAAGGTTCTTCTCCATAGGAAATGACCAACCCGAACTGTGCACCTTTTGTCGACGTTTTATAAGTGCCCATAAAGGCCTATGTAAAATAAAAAGAATTATTTTGATATTGTTATGCTATTTCCTTTTTTATTATTAGAATCACAAGCACGCTAGAGGGTATTAAGAGACATTTTTAGTACATCTAACTTTTTTTACAGATGCTGGCAGCTGCAACTCAAGTGCAAGCAGACGCTGCCAAGATGCAGGCTGAGGCAGCCAAGGTACAAGCCGAGGCGGAAATGCTATTTGCATAGGCTGCAAATAAAATAGCTGATGCTTTTTCAACATTTGTAAATAAAAATATTAAATGAATTTATATGTTTTTTATTTAAATCACAGAGGGTCAATAAAATAAAGTTATGTAAATCTAGTATTAATGAGTCTTCTTCTTATACACTCTGCAACAGCTCGCCCAGTGCACGATACAAGTTCTGTATAACAAAAACAAGATTTTAGGAGTATTCATACAATGGTGTTACATAAGGCGGACTTGATGCTGTAAGTCATTATCTATCACCTTTGGGTCAAATAATTGGATATTCCAATGAAATAGGTATAAAGATCTGGGGAAATTATATATTCTGCAAATATAGCTAATGAATAAATATAATATATTCACCGGTAGCTTGGACCCGATACCGGTGGGCTACTATTTTTATGTTTTTTTATTTATAAGCTAATATTTTAAAATGTTATTAGTATGTACATTAATTGAATAAAGGAAATATAATATAATAAAATATTAAATGAATACCTTAAAATAAATCAATTGATTTGGCACCTGTAATTTCTAGGCCATCATCATGAACTCTACCATAATTGTCCACTATTTGCATAGGTGTAGTGACCTCCGGTTCATGTAATTTATATTTTATGTGCATGTTGTGTATCACTGCACATGCATTGACTATTAGGCCAGCAGTGTATGGCTCATATGATGTATGAGCCATACACCACTACCCACTGGCGTTGGTGGGATAGATACCTAAAACCAGAATTTAGCACACCGAAGCATATTACAACGATGTTCATGGCTGAACAATGAACATTTGTTTATTGATACTCCGGTGTACCCAGGGTGTTGCAGCATTTCTAAACTTCTCTTTAACTACCCACCGTTCTTCTTGGGTTATGGGAAATTTGACGTATCTTCATAAAAGGTTTTCATTGATAGCTTAAGTTATAGCATGTATTTTGGCTTATGCTGCATGCCCACTACAAGCTATCACTGGTAATGGCACTGGTAGTTGGTAGCACCCTCTTGCGTAAAATCGGAGTGCCGTCAGTATCTAATAAAAAGAAAATTTTATGTACATCTTGGATATTAGAAAAAATTAATAGAAATATTATTTTGGCACGGTAGTTACCCAACGCAAAGACACTCACTTGAATGAATAGATGGGCGAAGTTCATGAAACATGTCCTCGTTTATTCGGTAAATATAGAGAATTTGGCCATCCTCTAAATCCAAAGGGTTTTCACTTTCACGCCGATTTTGTGCAATTTGCCACCTCATTATTATATCGCGTCTGTGTTGAAGCACGACTAAATACTCTAGAGCTATATTTCTCTAATTATTATTTATTTATTGTTGCGTAAACTCAAAAAACCAATGATAACGATCGTTACGAATACTTATCGGGCTGTCAAAAATGCTCGCTAGGAAATCCGATATCATACCGATAAATCGTTAACTTATCTTAAATATACGTTAAGTTAACGATGACAAACGTCAAAAATCGATAGCTTTGAAAGTCGAGACTACCAAAAATCCATATTTAACGATCGTTAGGACTTATCGACCGATCGTTACGAGTTAACGATCGTTATCTATGTCGAGACTGCAGGCCCTGGGCCTGCAGTCTCGACATAGATAACGATCGATAACTCGTAACGATCGGTCGATAAGTCCTAACGATCGTTAAATATGGCTTTTTGGTAGTCTCGACTTTCAAAGTTATCGATTTTTGACGTTTGTCATCGTTAACTTAACGTATATTTACGATAAGTTAACGATTTATCGGTATGATATCGGATTTCCTAGCGAGCATTTTTGACAGCCCGATAAGTATTCGTAACGATCGTTAACATTGGTTTTTTGAGTTTACGCAACAATAAATAAATATTTAGCGTGGGATTTAGTCGTGTTCGAACACAGAAGCGATATAATAATAAGGTGGCAAATTGCACGAAACCGGCGTGAAGGTGAAAATCCTTTGGATTTAGAGGATGGCCAAATTCTCTACCGAAAAAACAAGGAGATGTTGCATGAACTTCGCCCATCTATTCAAAGACGACGGCGTTACGGACTTTCTGTGGATTCTCAAGTGAGTGTCTTTGCGTTGGGTACCTACCGTGCCTAAATAATATTTCTATTATGTTTTTCTAATATCCAAGATGTACATAACATTTTCTTCTTAATAGATACTGACGGCACTCCGATTTTACGCAAGTGGGTGCTACCAAAAACCAGTACCAGTGCTAGCTTGCAGTGGGGCTGCAGCATAAGCCAATATACATGCTGTAACTTAGGCTATCAATGAAAACCTTTTAAGAAGATACGTCAAATTTCCCATAACCCAAGAAGAACGGTGGGCAGTTAAAGAGAAGTTTAGAAATGCTGCAACACCCTGGGTACACCGGAGTATCAATAAACAAATGCTCATTGTTCAGCAAGAAACGTCGTTGTAATATGCTTTGGTGTGCTAAATTCTGCTTTTAGGTATCTACACCACCAACGCCAGTGGCTAGTGGTGTATGGCTCATACATCATATGAGCCATACACTGCTGGCCTAATAGTCAATGCATGTGCAGTGATACACAACATGCACATAAAATATAAATTACATGAACCGGAGGTCACTACACCTATGCAAATAGTGGACAATTATGGTAGAGTTCATGATGATGGCCTAGAAGTTACAGGTGCCAAATCAATTGATTTATTTTAAGGTATTCATTTAATGTTTTATTATATTATATTTCCTTTATTCAATTAATGTACATACTAAAAACATTTTAAAATATTAGCTTATAAATAAAAACATATAAAAGTAGCCCACCGGTATCGGGTCCAAGCTACCGGTGAATATATTCATTCTATTTATTAATTACCTACATTTGCAGAATATATAATTTTACCCAGATCTTTATACCTATTTCATTGGAATCTCCATTTATTTGACCCAAAGGTGATAGATAATGACATATAGCATCAAGTCCGCCTTATGTAACACCATTGTATGAATACTCCTAAAATCTTGTTTTTGTTGTACAGAACTTGTATCGTGCACTGGGCGAGCTGTTGCAGAGTGTATAAGAAGAAGACTCACTAATACTAGATTTACATAATTTTATTTTATTGACCCTCTGTGATTTAAATAAAAAACATATAAATTCATTTAATATTTTTATTTACAAATGTTGTAAAAGCATCAGCTATTTTATTTGCAGCCTATGCAAATAGCATTCCCGCCTCGGCTTGTACCTTGGCTGCCTCAGCCTGCATCTTGGCAGCGTCTGCTTGCACTTGAGTTGCAGCTGCCAGCATCTGTAAAAAAGTTAGATGTACTAAAAATGTCTCTTAATACCCTCTAGCGTGCTTGTGATTCTAATAATAAAAAAGGAAATAGCATAACAATATCAAAATATTTATTTTTATTTCACATAGGCCTTCATGGGCACTTATAAAACGTCGACAAAAGGTGCACAGTTCGGGTTGGTCATTTCCTATGGAGAAGAACCTTCAAGAAACTCCACGGTTACTCTTTTGAAACTTTTTAACGTCCGGGCAGTCGATGCCAAATGTGTACTCTACACCAATTAAGGATGTCATACATCTCTCCACCTCAGTCAAAGGAGCAGTGATGATGCCTCGGTTGCCAGACTGTATGATTTATTTATTTAATTTAGCTGCCTTAGTTCAAGCTGTAATTAGAATAGTGTATTTTACTAAATATAAATAAAACTGACGTGGATTGTACTTACAATTAAAAAGCAACTTGTGATTTAACGTCATGCACTGCTCGGGCTACTTGATGGATTCCTTGGCAACCTCCTACTAGCCTGTATCAAAATTTGCCCGTGTGGGGATATGGTCGGACTTCTAAAGTCGCCAAAAGCGGATCAATCTGCCCCGAAGTACGCCTGAAACATTTAAGATATTCATTAAGTAAACATAAACACGAACTTCTTTGGAAATACGCAAAGTAGGTATTCAATTTAGTACCAAAAATTGAAATCGAAAATTGTTGTAGGTTGTATTTACCTGACGCTCACGCTGCTGGCACTCGGGCTCAGGCCTGCGCCTTTGACACTGTCCTCCACCATCAAAATACGGTTCTTTTCCAGTTTTTCTATCAATTCCAATTCTATCTCAATGTCCTAATTTGTGTACAAACAAAGTTGACACTGTTGACATTGACAGTTCGTTTCCCATTTTCAACGTCTGTGTTGCAAGGAAGCAAACTATTTTCTTCTTTGTTATGCGTATTCTTAAAAACGGTATATGCTACTTACCCGTTTGTATGCAAAAAAGTGTTAACATGATAAGGTTTATCTATCTTCTGTACAATTTTCAAAGAAAAATAGTTTTTTTTGAATATCTTGTCTACGAATTTTCCCTAAAATACAAGGATTTTTTTCAACTGCCATAATTTTACAATAAAATCACCGCACTATGAATACGAACATCGTTATCGTACCGACAACGCTAAGTCAAGATAGTGACCGATTTTGCACGATAACTCAGCTGTCGAGACTTGCATTTAACGTTAGCGTCGTTACGGCAAGCGTATTTTATCGGTAAGAGTTAACGATCGTTAGCTTACTTATCGATCGTTAACTAAGTCGAGACTGCAGGCCCTGGTGGGGTTCGCTACGCTACTAAGTTAAACACTCAAAGAACTTTTAACGGTTTATTGTTGAGAGCCAGTTGAGAGCTAACAAAGTAACTTTTAAGCTAAGCTATGGCTAAAATGGGAAAATGATGAAAATGACAGCACCCGCTTGCTGTCCGTAGTGCACTGAGCTCGCGGCGCATTTAGTGCAACCGTATTGTATTGCTAGGTCAGCAAATGTGGTCGATTGCAATAATTGCTTCGAACATGCTCCCGAGGGGAAGAGATGAGTTAATGAGATAAGCTTATACAAAATTAAAGAGTTACGTGAGTGTGAGCTTTAACGCTAGGGAGTTAAGACAATAGAAGATGAGAGATGATTGACAAGGTGAAGGAACAATCATAACATGATCTTATAGCTAGACATATATGCTCAAACGGTTGAGTCATCAATCGAGAAAACCGATTGCCTTTTAGCTAGGGGAGACGTCGACGTGTCTCGCCTCTTTGTACGCAAACTAGAGCACCGTTTAGAAAAATAAGCCACGCGCGCACTTTCATTGACACATGGCCCTTGCTCGGGCAGGGGTTGGTTTCGCGCACTTGCACTAGAGCTTTGATCTTGCTCAGATTGATTTATGCACACACTCACACTCGCTGGTACACTCGCGTGCCGCTCTTGGGTGGTCGGATCACCGGCCCGCTGACACCTCCTCCTCAGGAACCACAGGACCGCAACAACAGCTGCTACTAATAGGCCATATGACAACGCATACTGATGTATGTCATGTGTCGATAAAACCTCTGACTGTTGGGCTGATTCCTTCATCGCTTTAATTTGTTCACCGAGATGCTCTATAGAATCGTTTATCGGTGTGGAATCTTCGTTGACCTTGTAGTCTTGTAAATTTTGGATAGGTGGCGTTAGATTACTAATTAAACGATTTATGGGAGTTAATTTAGTCTCGAGAAGATTTGGTTTAAGAGTAAGCGTATTCTCTAATTGCTGATGAGAATAAAGAGTTACATCATGACCCTTCACAATGCATTGCTTAGTTAGTTGAATAAGTCCAGCCTTGCTGACTTCGCTCGCTTGTAGGTCGTCGTCGCATATGACTCTCAAAGAGTATGAGTCACAACAGAAATACAAATAGGTAGAAAGGTCATGCAATGGAACCCATTTGTTTTCACACCTAGATTTGATGATTCGGCAAGTAGATAGCTCCTCTTTCTCGCAGAATTGTTCATCTGGACCTAAACTCTGGACAGGCCCTCGCAGACGACAAAGGTAGGTGTCCGATTGATACTCGCAACCTTGAATATCGTTGACGCTGGCTTTTAAGTATGAATCTCTTCTCAAGTTGATCGCGACGTATTCGGATGCTGGCTTGATGGTGATCATACTTTTGCTAATTTTAACCGGCACTGGTATCAAATTATATAACTGGAAAATATCTCTGCTAATTAACGGTAATGTAATTTCAAATATGAGATATTCTTTCGTCATCCTGGCTTTAACTTTTAACAATTTGTAGATCTTATACAAGTTGAACTGAATGTCATCTACGGGTAATGCTAGCTCTTTAGAAATTTTACTAGATACAATCTGTAACTCCCCACGGAGCTGTTGTGGAGTTAAGAGATGCAGATTAATCTGACCATGATAGATCTCAGTCATAGTATCAAGAAAAGTATCCTGAATCCGCCTTAAATTCTGAATCATATTTATGGTCGCTAACGCTGCTAAAGAGAAATCTTGCTGAATAGACATTACGTCGATCTCTTGCTGCAATGTATTGGTGACACTGTCTATATAATTCAAATGCTTATTAATTATCTTATGCTGCTTCTGTTGTCTTTAAGATATTATATTCCGCTTCTATGACCGATGTCTGATTCCTGTACAGCTGACTAAGGTGGAATGCATTCATAATGTATTAGGTCAATGTCACGCTTGTATTTTTCTGCGAATTCTTGATCCAATACTCCGAACAATGAATTAGCTATGGAGCCGACAGCGTTGATAAGCCCGCGTCGAGTTCGCGGACGCGCTCCAAAGTGCTGATTGAGCAACAGCTGATTATAATATTGTAGTTCATCGTACTCGTGTTGTATTTGTAGGACGATAATTTTACAATGGCTCTGCTCTTGAATTTTCCCGCATGTTTGCTCGAGATATTGAGAAAATTGTTTGACCGCTTTGTCTCCTTGCCAGTAAGGAGTTAAATTATAGTAAGTTATGATTTTCCATTGATCACGAATAAGATGCATTTGTCCCAAAGGGTCAAAATACAACGTTTGATTGCTATCAAATGCAGTTACTTTGTAAGTTGCTTCAGTGGATCGTATATGGCTCATAAAAAATAACAATGATAATACTATGCTATAGATTTTAGGACAACTGCTAAACTGTTTGCTCGCTTTCTCTTCCGCTTTGGAATCATTTCCTTGCTGATGCTGCTTTTTTGCTTCGCTTTTTTCTGGTTTTTGCTAACTTGCTTCCTTTTCTGCTATAGGTAGGATAGAAAGCTTAATTATCGGCCGCTTTATAAAACCATTTTTTGTTTTTAAAGTCACCACTCGGACAGCTCCATCTTTTCCTGGATGTACCTCTACAACCCGACCAACGGGCCATTTTCCAGGGGTTAGGTTGTCGTCATGAATGGTTACCATATCGCCTATTTCCATATTCTTTTGTGCTTTTAACCACTTGCTACGTATCGATAACTGGCTAAGATACTCCGCTTTCCATCGCTTCCAAATATCTTGGAACGTTTTATTTACTAAATACCATCTCGTCCTCGCATCTTGTGCCGTTTCTATTACAGTGAGAGAGTGGTTAGAAAATGCGCTGGCGTGAGGAAATCGATGTCGTCGATATCCTCAGATATAGGGCACAACGGTCTTGAGTTAAGGCTTGCTTCAATTTGAGACAAGATCGTGCTGTATTCTTCGAATGTTAAAGCTTGGTCCCCTATTACTCTTTTCATATGTTGCTTTAGACTCCGAATTGATCGCTCCCAGATCCCTCCAGCACTCGGCCATGAAGGGCAATTCCAATGCCATTCTATCTTCATCTCCGCTATCTCTCGATTAAAAGTGTCGTTAAAGATTCGCTCGAACTGCTGCTGTTCCTCCTGAAGGATCTTGTTGGCACCTACGAAGTTAGTACCGTTGTCCGAATATATGTGTTTTGGAGACCCTCGTCGAGCCGCCATACGACGCAACGCGGCTACGAATGACGCACTGCTAAGGTCTGAGACTAGCTCTATATGGACCGCTTTTGTAACCATGCAAATAAACAAGGCGATATATCCTTTAGTCGATTTAATGCCTCTTCCTTTGTTAGCTTTTACTCGAATACACCACGTATAATCTACTCCTGTATGATGGAATGGAGGCGCTGGGTTAGTTCGACAATCAGGCAAGTCTCCCATTATTTGATGTAGCTTTCTGGGTTCTTGTTTTTTGCAGGTCACGCATTTACGAAGCTGCCTTTTGGTTGCTCTGTTTCCTTGGATTATCCAATATTGCTGTCTCAATAAAGACAAGGTAAGTCGAGCTCCGCCATGGAAGGAGTGCTCATGTGCTTGCTGGATAAGAAGCTCCGTTAATCTGCCGCTATAGGGGATTATTATTGGATGTTTCATATCAGAGTTAATGTTGGCATTTTTAAGACTTCCCCCGACTCTTAGTATGCCGCTTTTATCTATAAATGGTTGCAGATTTAATAATTTGCTATCGGAATTAAGTTTATTTTTCATCAAACTCTCGATATCCGAGCCAAATTCATTGCGCTGTATGCATTTAATTATAATTAATTTTGCTTGCCTTAGCTCTTGTAATGTGAGATATGACGGCCTTTGTTTACTTGTCCGTGCAAGTGCACGTAATAGCCATGCTACTATGCGATTTAATTTTGCGAATGAGCTGTGGCGATCTAATAAATCTTCAATTACGCTTTTGCCAGGATTTCTATTTTGGACGGTTATAACTTGCTTCCGGACCTCTTCTTCCGTCGTATACTCTGCTTGTTCTTGCTTTGGCTTAAAGTCAGGTGTCGATAACCAAGCTGGGCCTCGCCACCACAACGTATGCTCCATTAATTGTGTAATGGATAGTCCTCTGCTCGCTGAATCGGCTGGATTTTCTTTAGTCGATACGTAATGCCAAACATTTGGCGATGCTACGCTAATAATTTTCTTCACTCTATTCGCTACAAAAGGCTTCCAACGTTCTGGGTAGCCCTGTATCCAGCTAAGGGTGACCTTAGAGTCGCTCCAGGCATAGATTTCGTAGTCTATGGCAGTCATGCTAGTTCCTACTTTTGTAAATAGTCTGGATAAAAGTTCCGCTGCACATAGCTCCAATCTAGGAAGCGATACGTTTTTGCTGTTAGGTACTAATCTTGTTTTAGCTGCAACTAGTACCACCGATGCTTCAGATTTTGATGCGATTCTGGCATATACGACACATGCGTACGCTTTAAGTGATGCATCACAAAATCCGTGGAGCTGGATGGTGTCATCTCGTTTGCTTTGCAACCATCGTGGGATTTTAAATCTGCTAATACATCCCATATCTTCAGTTAATTTTATCCACTCATTGTTGATCTCGGCTGAAACTTCATCGCTCCATTGAATTTCATCTAGCCAGACTTTTTGAAACAACAATTTGAATTTTGTAGTCAGCGGCGCTAGCCAACCTAAAGGATCAAATAACCTGGATATTTCCGACAGAAGCAATCTTTTTGTAAGCTTTGTCGTATTCGCTGATGAAGTATATTGGAAAGTGAATTCATCTGTTTCTGGGTCCCATCTCAAACCCAAAGTTTTTGCTGTGTTTTCAGTTTTAAAAATGAATGATGGTGCTTGTAAATTTTGCTGCGATGAATTTATCTCTTCCAATAGCTTTTTCTCGTTTGCTGACCACTTTCTCAGCAAAAATCCGCCGCTGCTTAGACACGAATTGAGTTCTGATATGCTGCTTCTCCCTTCGTTGATAGTATGAGCCCCGGATACCAAATCATCCATATAGAAATCTTCTAGTATTATTCTTGCTGCTGTAGGAAAGTTATTCTTCTCATCCGCTGCTAATTTTCGAAGGGTCATCATCGCCAAAAAAGGAGCTGATTTCGTGCCATATGTAACCGTCGTTAACTGGTATGCTCTAATTGGCTGTTTAGTTTGTGATCTCCAAAAGATTTGTTGGAGCTTTTGATCCGCTTCGCTAACTAGTATCTGCCGATACATTTTTTCGATATCGCCAGTGAATACGTATCGATATTGTCTCCACTTAAGTAACAGTGCCTGTAGATCTTGCTGCAGGTTAGGTCCACGATGCATGACATCATTGAGACTTAGTCCCGAAGAGGTCTTTGCGGATGCATTAAATACGACACGTAGCTTCGTAGTGGAGGATTCCGCTCGCTGAACCCCATGATGAGGTAAAAAACACTCTATTCCGTCGCTGCTAAGAGTCGCTAATTTCATATGCCCCAACTCTTCATATTCGCTTAAGAATTGCTTATATTGCTGAGCTAAAGATTCTTGCCTACTAAGCTTTTTCTCTAGATTCTTTAATTGCGCTAGTGCCATTTCCTTTGACGATCCCAGCTTTTCGCTCGCTTCCTGCTTCATCGGCAACCTAACTTCATAACGACCGCTTTCCAGACGTTTTGTCGTTGATAGGTAATACTCGACGCATTGCTGATCTTCCGCTGACATTTCATTTTGCTCGTTTATATCTTCAATTTGCCAAAATTGATGAATATCCGCTGCATTATTTACGATGACGTTACAATGGAACTGTGGCTTTATGGTTCCACACAGTAACCATCCTAGCTGTGTTTGGTGTGCTAAGGGCGAAGACGAATCACCACCTCTTATCAAACCATCTAGCATGATAATAGCATAGGCGTCTGCCCCGAGTAACAAGTCCACTGGACGACTTGTATTATACTCTGGATCCGCTAAATTAATATGTTCCAAATGCGACCACGAAGGCTTTCCAAATGATCGATTTCGTAAGTTTTTGATTAGACTTTTCATAATCAAAACATCCATATGGAATTTAAAGCTAGTATACATAGACTGGCATATAATGCTTAGCTTGCCCGAACAGTTGGATTCCTTTTCTGCTATTCCGGAAACTGCTCCATTAAATTTCTGTCTTTTTAAACCTAACTGCTGAGCTGCCTTCTCTGTAATCAACGATACCTGTGAGCCCTGATCAATGAGAGCTCTCAGGACAAGCTGCGTGCTATCTGCTGCTATCACCCTCACTAACGCTGTAGCTAAAAGAATCTCGGTGAGATTTTGCTGAGATGCGTGAGCACCATTGCCGCTGCTTTGCTTTGAATGCTCTTCTTGCTTAAGATTTTCATCAGTCGTATTGTTTTGCTTGTCATCAGCAAAACAATCATGCAATATGGTATGATGCCTGCCAAAACACGTGAGGCATCGTTTCTTGGAGTGGCATTTATTTCCATTGTGATTAGAAATGCAATTAATAGAACATTTCAGTTGTTTGAGGGTTTTAAGTTTCATTTCCTGCGGCATTTTATGAAACTTTTCGCAATTGTATAATTTATGCTCACCAAAACAATGAGGGCATTTGATTTCCTACACGTGCATTGCTTTTGAGTTCTTCGAATTATTATCGTTCGATTTATGATAAGTGTTAAATTTTCGGTTGCTTGGAAATGGCTTTGAAGAACTCGCTTTCTGCTGAGATTGCTGCAATTTTTGAATGGTGTCTTGTCGTCGACGAGATGTTTCTAGACTAGTGAATTTATTTTCTAAAAAGTCTAAGTACTCTTGTAGGACTGGTAACTCTCTAGGGTTGTGTAAAGAGTCTATATACTCAGAATAAGATTCACTATCCAGCTTTTGCGACATAATATGCGCAATTAGAGGGCCCCATGTGCTAATATCTACACCTTTTTTTTTTTTTCTTTTTTTTTTTTTTTTTTTGCGTGGAGAAATGCTCATGCATACTGCACTACCACGGGGAGATAGTGCAGTTATGTGGGACTCTAACCCACTAAAACTCCACGGTGTCCTCCAGTGCCGCTTTTGGCGGGAACACGGGCACGCGTTAGCACTCACCGCGAACCCGCCGCGGCTGTCCGTCACCGGACCCACCGGACCCCGGGGGAGTACCCCCCATCAACGGCGCACCAGAACACACTGTACGCCGTGACCACCCCAGGGACCAATTCAGTACATGGGTGCCAGACGACCCCGTGTATGGCACCCTTGGTCCCACTGTGTCGGGTCGAGGTCAATGGCCCCGCCACCTACCATTTTGCGGCCGCAGGGGATAGGGAGAGCGGCTAACGCTATACCGACACTCCTCTTCCCCTGCGGCCCCACCGCGTCCGCCATCAGACGGTGGCGACCCCGTCTAGGCCGCGGAAGGTAGGGAGAGCGGCGCACCGCAATACCGGCACTCCTCTCCCGCCGCGGCCTCCAACCCTCAGCCGCGATATCATATGGGACCTGGAAATCTCCATAAGAAATCGCGGCCCGCCTCAGTTGCGATGTCGCCTGTTACCAAGCGGCACCGCAACCTACTAGTTGGCCGCTACGTCGTCGGCTTAATCGGCAAAAGCCCTGACGAGCGGCCCCTCCTCGGGTTCCTCTTCGCTTCACCGTGGGTGACCAAGCCACGGTTACTGAGCCCCCCCGCCTCGACAAAGCGGGAACCCACCGGGGGGGTAATATCTACCCCTAGGTTTTTGATGGCGTTAAGACTCTCTAACGTGGTGTCATGCATTTTTTTAAAGACTGAAAACGATTGCTGCTGCATGTTGGGAATATTCAGGAACATATTGGCGTGCGCTGTAAAGATAATCCTCTTGTTATCAAATCGATGATTTAGAAGCTCCCAACAAACGTTATAGTTATCGGCGCTGATTGGAAGGTGCTGAATCAAACGCTCTGCTTCGCCTTTTAACTTGCTTTTCAAGTATTGCATTTTCTGAGCGTTTGACAATGCATTGTTCTTGTGGATTGCTTCGCTGAATAGATCCTTAAAAGGCATCCATTGCTGGTAATGGCCTGTAAATACAGGAATATCCATTTGAGGAGTGGATTTCTCGCGATAAGATGATGACCACATCTTGGAGTTAATAGCTTTCCTCAAGCTGTTAAAAGTTCGCTCGTGCTTAGTGAAATTATACTCATAATCTCCTGCTACATCTTCCCCCGATTCTCCAATGATTTCCCAATGAAGGCTATCAATGGTAGTCCAACGACTATGCAGGGTTCGAAGGGCGTCTTCGAACTCCCACTTGTCAACAATAGTTTCAACATCAATATTGTCGACTGCTCTAAGAAACGCTTTAAAATTGACCGACTGCTTATGAAGCATATCGTCAAGCTTGCTGTTGGACCCTCTGGACTTGAAGGTCGGAGTCACTGCTGCTGTTGCTGGTGCGCCCGGCTGACTTGCTGAAGTTCCGGGTGCCTCTCGGTGAGTTGGTGGAGGAAGATACGGTGATTTCTGATGTTGTTGCATCAACTCTTCGTTATATTGACTAATAAGCCCTTTAGCTGTTAAATAAAGCTGGTTCGTACTCTCAAATTCAGACTTAGTAAAATATTTATGATTGGTCTGTTCAAAAGTAAGAATCTTTTCATGGTTCACTTGAAAGTCCTTCCAGTACTTCTCAAGTAACTCGAGTTTACGCTTACAGTAATCTAACGTCTTACGCTCTACGCTATCCTTTTTAAAATTGACGAGGAGTTTTCTAATGCTCTCCGCAATCTCGGATTGAAGAAAATAAAGGCTCTCCATCTCGCTGCTTTGTGTAAGAAAATTGAACGATCTTACTTGGAAGAATCCTTTGCCGCTGCTAATCTAACGAGGGTTGCTCCCCACGTCAGAGATCCGCTGGTGTCGCTAGTGTGAGCTGTGAACTCACTGCTGCTGGAACGGTACTCCCCGAGAACCGCTGTTGCTGATACCGCTGAGAGAATATATTGTGCACTGCCGCTAAAGTCACTCCTAAAGTCTCGCTGCTAAGGTTACCACCACAGTCACTGCTAAGCTAAGAAACACTGCAATACAAGGTGTCACTAGTTCAGTTCAAGTTCACTTCACGATCCGTCAGTCCCGAAAAACTAAAGTCCGACCGCGAAGTCCTTGCTAGAAGCTCGAAGGACCAAAATGTAGGGCCGCGACCTAAGTGGTACCTGGTGGGGTTCGCTACGCTACTAAGTTAAACACTCAAAGAACTTTTAACGGTTTATTGTTGAGAGCTAACAAAGTAACTTTTAAGCTAAGCTATGGCTAAAATGGGAAAATGATGAAAATGACAGCACCCGCTTGCTGTCCGTAGTGCACTGAGCTCGCGGCGCATTTAGTGCAACCGTATTGTATTGCTAGGTCAGCAAATGTGGTCGATTGCAATAATTGCTTCGAACAATATATTATTGTCAGGCATCAAGGCCCATAGGGTATTAGTATTACATCTTACTTAAAACTATGTTAGTAACATGCAGGAACACTCAAAAATAACATCGAAAACCACAATCACAGGAAGGTTTAACAGGCCTTGTTAACAACATGTAGCCTGATAAACCTCCCCATCGTAGGCCCATCTAGCCTCTCTGCAAACACCCTCAGAATGCCGTTGCTGCTTCCCCTCACCCTGGATATTACTGAGGCAACTTTCTTCCGCATTATTGCAAAATAATCGTCAGTGTGCGCATCAGCGAACATACCTGACGCACTACAGTAAGGTGGAAGCCTCAACAGTGCCCTGAAGGTATTGTTGTATTGAATTCGCAGGGCATTGTCTGCTTTTAGGGTATGGTTATACCAAAGGCTGCTGGTGTAAAATGTTTGGCAGTAGGCCTTAAAAAGAGTTACTTTCACCGCCACTGAACAACCATGAAACCTTCTGCACACCATATTTCCCCTCACAGCCAGTGCCCTGCGCTCCCTATCCATATCCAAGTCATCTTTTAATTCCTCCGTAACGATGTGTCCCAAATATTTAAAGTGGGAAACTCTCCGCAAAAGTGAACCATTTAATTTTACAGGAGGGACAAATGTTGGATTTTTATTCCTACCTCGAAACACCAACAACTCACTTTTTGTAGGATTATATTTTAGGCCGTGCTGTTTGGCATAGCCTTCACAAATGGAGAGTAATTTTCTAATGCCTCTGATAGTAGGGCTCAGCAGCACCATGTCATCTGCATAACGTAAGTTATTTAAACATACTCCATCTATATGGCATCCGACATGCGTGCTGCTGAGCTCAACAAGCAGTTTATTAATATATATATTAAATAGCCTCGGGGAAGTTAGACCCCCCTGCCTAACTCCGCACTCAAGTTTATATGGGTCAGACAGCACGTTAGACCATTTGACGAAGTTCCTCTGCTTGCTATACCAAAAAGATAATGTGGACACCAATGCAGTTGGAACACCTGTCTCCAGAAGCTTCTCCCATAAGACATTATAAGAAACCAGGTCGAAGGCCTTAGAAAGGTCCAGGAAACAAGCATACACAGGTGTTTTCCTG
The DNA here is from genome assembly GCA_948252205.1 of Orthosia incerta. Lineage (NCBI taxonomy): Eukaryota > Metazoa > Arthropoda > Insecta > Lepidoptera > Noctuidae > Orthosia > Orthosia incerta. The sequence continues at coordinate 15,684,146 of OX411754.1, forward strand.
TCAGTATAATATTTGACAGTATGCATCAACGCAAGTATAGCACTCTCAGTAGATAGCCCAGCACGAAAACCAAACTGTGTGTCATGTAACTGGGTGTACCTACCGAGGTGTGCGTCGAGCACACTGTCAAACACTTTGGCGATCACAGTTGCCAGCGAAATAGGCCTGTAGTTACCTTTGTCTGCTATGTCCCCTGTCCGATTCTTCACAATAGGTACAACAATTGTATCCAGTAACTTCTGAGGTAAATAAGAGTGTCCCAAACATAAATTAAAAAACATAGTCAGCACTCTCGGAAGATGTATACCAGCATTTTGAAGGTTATCCACATCATATAATCTTATGTACTTAAATATATCGATAAGTTCCGATAATACTTTACGTTCCCTCTGTTGAGCTATATTTTGCGTGTGCGTCTGCGTTCGCCCGTCGCCGCCACTGACTTATAAACCTATGGACTTGCCATACCTACGAAATTAGCGTGATAACTACATAAATCGGGAACTTAAGATGGCTGCCCATTGGCCAATGAGGTAGGCCATTTGCAACTGTTTGACAGCACAACTACACAGATAAACGTACATAAACAGCACACAACTACCAATTTTACTCGGTAATCAACATGGCGACCGGCCACGCATAGACATGATTTTGACGTCACACAAAAGTGTTACCAAGTTTAGTCCTTGACAAACATTTAGATGTCTCTCTTTTCATAATGTAGTTCTTGGTTAGTTAAAAAGAGACAAAACGCTTTTTGACATGCGTGTGTCGATTTGATAGATATGTGTATAACTATTCTTCATATAGTAGAATAGGCCGTCTCCATAGATTTTCCTTCCTCATTGGTCGCCGCCTGCAGAAGCGCGACTGTCATACGCGTGGTTGTCAACAAGCGTCTTCAAATAAGTTGCCAACCAACTGGTTGGCAACTTGCGCGTTGGAAAGTCATGCTAAATTTGGTTGGAAACCACTTTCTACATGGTTGGAAACGACCGCTTCCGACCAAGGTCACCTTGGTTTTTGGCTTGGTCGGCAACCGTGTAGCACAGGCTTTAAGGTGGAAACACATTATTAACACCCGACCCGACGCCACGCGACGCCAACCGAGGCGAACCGTGCACATATACAATACCCCACGTGATGCTACAACACGCTTCGCTAGTATAGGGTTGCCATCTATCCGACATTCTCCGGATTTGTGCTAGTTTAGAAGGCGGGCGGGCGGGTTTTTATTTGTAGTCCGGGCCTTCAAATCACCAACAGCAATTTTTCACCGACTTCTCCGTCAATTGTTGACCGATTTTGAAAATTATTTTTTGCTTGGAAGGTTATGTACCCCATTTAAATTTGATGAAGATCTGATGAAGAAATTCGGAGATATTTAACGAAACTCTTGAAAATATTACAGCAAATCACCCGGGATTGCATGTCTATTTATTGTAACTAGCTTCTGCCAGCGGCTTCGCCTATGTCAAAAGTGCTTTATCACCCAAGGGAACATTATACCGGGATAAAAAGTAGCCTGTGTGCTATTCCTGACTAATCTATCTGTCAGAAAATTTCATCTAGATCCGTTTAGCCGTTCTGGCGTGATTGAGTAACAAACATACATCCAAGAAGTAAGATTACTATAGAAATTGACCACAAACTGTGCCGTACCGTAATGTGCCACACAAAAAATACAACCGACTTCCAATTAAAAATTTGACTGAAATAAGTTAATGATTTCTATTATAGCATAAACATAAAAATTACCTTCACCGAGTTTGTACCCTAAAAATGACCGTTGGATGGGCCGTCGGGTAAAAAATACAACCGACTTCCAACTAAAAATTTGACTCAAATAAGTTAATGATTTCTATTATAGCATAAACATAAAAATTACCCTCGCCGAGTTTGTACCCTAAAAATTACCCTGCTGATTAAACTTTACTCTAAATTAAGGTAAATTACCCTAAGTTGGCACCACTGATCATATCATAGCTTTGTTTTTTAGTTTTATTTCTAATACTATGATCACGGTATTGGCCTGAAATTGATTGATTACCGTTGAATTGAATGATTACCGTTTTATTAATTCGATGAATTGTTCATCCGACATTTTAAATAAAAACATACAAAAATCTTTACGCCCGGAATGCTCTCGACTGACTGACGCGTGGCATCGGGTTCGGGTGTTAACTAGGAACACACTGTGTGCGATGCGTCGGGTGGCGTGTGTGCCCCCTCTCCCGGCAACACGCTGATCCAAACCGACTGCGTGTTACCGCGTGTGATTGCGTGTACTTCAACGTGTCAGAAGGCGTCGGGTCGGGTGTTAATAATATGTTTCCACCTTAATTCGACCGTCGACGTACAATGAACGATTCGACGGTTCACCGATAATCAACGAACTAGTTGAATTCGTAGACGGCTAAACTGAGACTGGACTATGTTCATGTCGACTTGTGTTGTAACGCGACGACCGACGCGAGAACTTAGTTGGGTAGTACAAGTTCATACGTTCGAAAAATAACAACAACGGACGAACATCGAGCAAACTAATTTGAACTCTAAATTTTGAACAGGAGAGTTGATATTTCTATGGGCCGAATGAAGAAAAGGACGCCAATAGTTTCACGTGTGCAAAAGAGTGAAGCGATTGACCGATCGAAAGATGCGAGGTTGTACTTGTTTACGTTCAATCGGAAAGTTGAAAGTTGTTGTCGAGCCGTAAACGCCGCGCGTAGCGTCGTCGCAAAGTTTATAAAGAACGTCTACTTAACATAGTTTACGTTATGAACTAGTCGATAAATTCAACTAGTTGATCGAATAGTCAATCAACGGAAATGGACGGTCTAGTTTCGTTTACGAAAAATACGTCAACGATCCATGTCTATATCATACATAGTAAATAATAAAACTATTAACAAATGTTTTGTTTTTGGTTTCACCTATTGTGACAACCCTACCAAAATAGGTAACAATTTTGCACGTTCTTAGGAAGCTTTGTCTCTGGTCCGTTTATCTACTCTACTCATGTGCTACAATACGGCTTTCCCGAGCGAGTGGTGCGATTCTGCGATTAATCGCCCGCTGCACCAGGACACTCGCTTATAGCCGAGCGACATATCTATCGGCACTACACACTCGCTTCTCGCTAACACGTTTTAATTTCTAGCTTTAGTCACTACTCGCTGATCATCGGTGGTGGGACAAGTGTAATCCGATTATGATCCAAAAACGTGCACGTGTGTACGTACCCTTATAGTGTGAAATCTATGGAAATAAGTTACTCTGTGTTATAAGCAAAAATCAAAAACTATGGCAATATTGACAATGGCAACAAAACACAACAACTGATGCAAATACGTCATATTTGACGAAGGAGGAAGCCTTTGTTTTGCATTGCAGAAAATTATAAAAGATTCATTACATTTTATAAGTTGCGTTGTGTTTTTTAACAAAGTAAGATATCGATTGTGTATTGAATTTAATAATATAAGACAGTCTATTTACTGATCTACAAAGTGTAAAAGTGTTTTGGATACTCCTAAAGCAGAGGGACGTACTGGAACGCAAATAACTGCGTGCTTAGTTACAAATAAACTGCTCAGTTTTTCATAGAAACACTGCTACGTACGTAATGATTTTGATATTTCGTGTGGATATGTCTTCTATAGCATATATATTATATACTGTTATGTTTGTAACATGGATTAGCTAAATTCAATGGGTGATGACTCATACATCATTACTAAATGGGGACTTGGAGAGTTAAAATCTTTTTTGAAAGGTTGTAGTTATTTGGACATCCGTATAGTGTTTGGATGCGTACAATTATGTACATTGGCCTTTTTACCATGGAGCTAAGATAGTTCACTTTTGGGATACCTTAATAGTTTCAACTGATAACAGTGAAATATGCTAAAAAAAGACAACAATAAAAAAAAAAACGTATTTACAATTACATTCAAAATATTGTAGCTTTCTAAAGTACAATTATTTATTGATTAGATTGTTGTAGTGACAACATTTTCATGTCATAGAGTTTTCTATAATAATGTTATAAGTTTAATGGTAATACATCTGCTGTTTAAATAATTGTTTAAAGGGTTTTGAGGTGAACTAAAAATGGCTTTTGAGTGATCAACCAAGGTTAAGCTATGCTTGCCGAGGAGGTCCCATAGATGGGTGACCAGCCATTTCATATAGTCTGGTTGACTGGCTGTGGTTCATACATCTTTTACAGTTGTCACAGGTAGTTAGCAACCCGAAAATACAAAAAGGAAAATACAGTGGTAGTGACTGCTTATCTGACCTCAACAGCCTTAATTTTATATTAATTTCAAAAGGACACAGGCAGGTGTGCCTAATAACACAATTTGTCATTAAAAATATAGGTAAATAGATTGTGAAAACCTTAAGTAATTATTTTATTTTGGACTAAGTACATAATAGCAGAAACTTTAATTTTTATATGGAATGGCCTGTATTTTTTAAAATTTTCTTTCGATCGTTTCTCAAGCCATTAGCAGATGTATTCTGTCTTATTGGTGTTTTGTATACAGTCTTCCAATGAGAACTGACCCTCTGCTTGTCAGTCAGTTTGTCGCATGTGTGCTGACTTTTCAGTTGACAATTTAAGTGGGTTGATCAGTACAGAAGCCAGACTGATGACGTGGTTTCCAACGTGTGCCTTATAAAGTTTAGTTCTGTGCCCAATCTCTTCTTATATTGTATTAATTTTAGGCAGTCATGTAACTCAGATATTTTTGTAAACCATAGAGCATTTGATGCAGTTTTTGTCTTCTTTGTATGTCCTGTATTGCTGTGGAATATTAAAGTTTGTTCTATGTACTTGGTTTTTTTACCATACATAGGCCTCTTTACCTTACAAATATTTGTTTTTATGTTGATTTAAGTATGGATAAGATTTTCGATAATACATATTAGATTTATTGGTATTGCAATATTTTTCTACTTTCAGAATCAACATGACTTCAGGACCATACAACTACTCCTACATATTTAAATATATTATAATTGGAGATATGGGAGTTGGCAAATCATGCCTATTGCATCAGTTTACGGACAAGAAATGTTAGTATATTCATGTATTACGTATTTATTTATTTACTAGCTGACCCGGCAAACTTTGTTTTGCCATAAAAACACCAAACATTCATCTACCCTACCTGCTCTACCTAACCCTACCTACCCTACCTACTCTACCCTACCCTACTCTACCCTACCCTACCCTACCTACTCTACCCTACCCTACCTACTTTACCTTACCTACCCTACTCTACCTACATATTATCTCCCTTACTTATGTAGGCAAGGTACCATTTTGTTTTCATAAGATCCTTCTCCTAACAATAACAACCACAACAAAAAAAGAATAAGCGAAATCGGTCTAGCCGTTCACGCGTGATGCTGTGACCAAGGGCAATAGTGATTCATTTTTATATATATAGATAGATTTATTTAGGTATAAATGCATAACTTCCTTCCTTGTTTAACTTGTATTCCTAGTGTGGGGCAATGTTTTTTTTAAAAAAAGGAAATGAAAAAAAAAGAAAGAAAAGAACTTTACAGGTCACACCTAAGGCGTTATACAATGAGAAAAAAAAACAAATGAAACATAAGAATTAGGCAAAATTAAATATAATTTCAAAAAACATGATGTAACAAAAAACATAGAAGAAAAGTATTGTGTTTCTATTTGTGTAATTATTTTTTGTATCATTGTTTTTATAATTAGTGTTTGTTAGAATTAATGCTATAAAAATGTAATACAATAGGACAAAGGTTTCTCACCAGTGGTCAATACAAACTAGAGACTACAAACTGAGGGCCTACATTTTACCCGACTGCCCCAGAAAAAGAATAATGTTGTATGTAACTTTTTGTATGTATGTTAAATGACTATTAGATACTTTGGCACACCCTGTGCGGGCCATTAGATTGTTCTTGATAGCTGAAATGACATAGGCTATTATTTTGAAAAAAAACCGGCCAAGTGCTAGTCGGATTCGCGCACGAAGGGTTCCGTACCATTATCGCAAAAAACTGCAATAAAATCACGTTTGTTGTATGGGAGCCGCACATAAATATTTATTTTATTATTTTTTTAGTATTTGTTGTTATAGCGGCAACAGAAATACATAATTTGTGAAAATTTCAACTGTCTAGCTATCACGGTTCATGAGATACAGCCTGGTGACAGACGGACAGACAGACAGACGGACCGCGGAGTCTTAGTAATAGGGTCCCGTTTTTACCCTCTGGGTACGGAACCCTAAAAAAGACATAGTGGTGGTAAAAAATTAGATCAGTGTAGTTGTATCTATTTTGTGACATGGGCATGTTGGGTATCAAAACAAAGCGCTTGAGGAGACGATTCTAAAAAAAAAAACATGCTAATATTATAAATGTGAAACTGTCTGTGTGCAAAAGTTCATTCAAATCCGTTCAGCCGTTTGTGGCTCAATCACGCAAAAACTGCCGAACGGCATTAAAAGAAATTTTGAACATAGGACATTTATAGCCTGGATTGAGATGAAAGATGCGATGTGGATTTCCGTCTATGTGATTGTTTAATTTTTCATACTCTTTGCCCTTTGCCTAGACAAATTCATTACGCAATAAGGCTGCAGAAAGGCAAGCTAGGGTAAGCTAAGCTAGGCAAGGTATAATGATCACTTGCGATAATAAAATACTTTTCACGCGAGTGAGTCTGCGCACAGATACTAGTAATTCAATCAAATTAAATCTGCTTGACGACTCTCGAGACTTGTCTATACTTCTATACTATAATATTATAAAGAGGAAAGATTTGATTGTTTGTTTGTTTGCATTTAATAGGCTCCGAAACTACTGAACCGATTTGAAAAATTCTTTCACTGTTGGGAAGCTACTCTAACCCCGGGTGACATAGGCTATATTATATTTTCAAAAAAAATGTTTTCATTATTAGTTTTTATAAAACTACTCCTGAAAGACGATTTTTGTTATGTTTTATTCATTGTTAAAGATATTTGATGAATTCTACTGTACAGAAGATAAGACTGTCTAAGAAGGGATTTTTGGAAATTCAACCTTTAAGGGGTTAAAATAAAAAGTCATCTGTAGGATGCGGATCACGCGAACGAAGTCGCGGGCGAAGTGCTAGTTTGATGATAAAAACACGGGTGAGCAAACACTCCTATGTTTACACACTCTGGAGCTCCTATCCGTGATTATCATTAAGTTAGCCTTATAACATACCTATAAGTTTTCCCTAGGATATAAGAAATGCTTGTCTTCTTTGGTTTAAAACACTATCTTGTTGTTTTCAGTCATGGCTGATTGTCCACACACAATTGGTGTTGAATTCGGGACCCGCATCATCGAAGTTGCGGGGCAAAAAATCAAACTGCAAATATGGGACACAGCAGGGCAAGAGAGATTCAGAGCTGTCACTCGGTCTTACTATAGAGGTGCTGCTGGAGCCCTTATGGTGTATGATATAACTAGAAGGTGAATATTCTAACATTTATTGGTAAGACTATACCCGCGTATTGGTCTGCTATACAAAACGAGTCTTGTGATTAGCAGCAACTTTTAAGTTATGTTAGTTTATTGTAATAGTTCTTATAGACAACGAAATATTCTATATCAATTATACGGATAGTTGAAGTGCGCCCAGGGAGGAGCCCAGCGGACAAGGCCCGCTTCAACTTTCGAACCTGCGTGCCAGTAAATAGTGCTTGAAGTGGCGCCAGCTACAGAAAAAGTTTAATGAAAATTGTTTTCCATTGCCTTGGTGTGATTGCAGTACAGCCCAAGTCTCGATCGAATCGAAGGCTTTCTTGTAGTCCACAAAAGCTAAGCAGAGAAGCAGGTTGTACTCTTCGGTCTTCTGTATTTCCTGCCGCAGCGTATGTAGATGGTCTACGGTGATAAAGCCTTTTCGGAATCCGCGCCTTGTTTAATTTTTTGGTGTTTAGGTTTTACTTTGGTAAAATGGTTTTTTGTTTTGCTGTTTCAGATCTACTTACAATCATCTAAGTAGCTGGCTTACAGATACACGTAACTTGACTAACCCCAGCACTGTGATATTCTTAATCGGCAACAAATCTGATTTAGATGGCCAAAGAGATGTTACATATGAAGAAGCAAAACAATTTGCTGATGAAAATGGACTTATGTTTGTTGAAGCTAGTGCCAAGACGTAAGTTTTTGTATTTATCAACGATAGCGTGATGTTTAGACCTTAAGTTTCAAAAATATACAAAAGAAAATCGGTCAAGAGCGTGTTGGATGACGCACAATGATCCGTATACGTATTCAGTAAATGATTCGGGATCATCATCATCATCAGCCTTTTAACGTTCCCACTGCTGGCACACAGGCCTCTTCTCTGTGATAGAGTTAACGGGCCATAATTCACCACGCGGTCCCAGTGCGGGTTGGTGAGTGTCACGTCTTCGACTTTTTGGTTCTAGGACATGCCGGTTTCCTCACGATGTTGATGTTTTCCTTCACCGTTTTTAGTCGGGATGCATTGATTGATCGACTACAAATATAAGATTGTATTTCACATCTAACACAGACTACCGTTCTTATCTCTGTAGCTTTGAGTCACACACAATCCAAACACGTATTTCGCCGAAACAAACGAGGGCGCCCGCCGGTGGCTTAAGCCTAGTTTTTTTATCAGTAGTTAACTTAACCATTAGTTAATTATGCTAACCAATACTAACCAAGCCGAAATTTGAAAACATTGGTTAGCATATTTAACCATTGGTTAATTATGGATAAAAAAAACTGGACATTAGTTGGTTAAAGCGCTTGTCTGATAAACAATCTCGGCAACTAATGATATAAATAAAATGATCAAATTGAAATTAATCAACACGTTAAAAAGTCCAACACGGTGGGTACGCCCATTTATGCCGCATACTTGGACAGTCGTAAATAAATCTTAACTAATATCAGAGGTAAATGTTTACAATGGGTAATCTCGGGAAGCCACTATTTTACGCCGAAAAAGTGTACTATCCGTTTCTGTAGGATTGGCCACGGCTATATACAGCCTGCTAGCTTTTTATAGCCTGTAGGGTACTTCCCATTGACTTGATATTGGCAAGAAGTAAGAGAGCATCAATAAAGGATGATATTTTTGCGTAGGTTCAATAATATTGTGATGATGAAACACCAAAATTGCAGTAGTTATCGTCACGGTATTTTATTCCAGTGGTCAAAATGTGGAGGAAGCCTTTCTTGAAACAGCTAAGAAAATATATCAGAGCATTCAAGATGGGCGACTGGACCTGAACGCTGCGGAGTCCGGCGTGCAGCACAAGCCGGCGTCGCCGGGCCGCCCGCTCGCCGCGCCCCCGGCCGCGCGGGACAACTGCGCTTGCTAACCGATCTCGCGATAAATAGAGTTAAACTGAAATCATACTTAATGGTTAAGAATTATTATCCTAGTAATAAATTCAATTGTCATAAATTTTGTTTTGTTTTGACATAATTTATATTAGTGTACATTCCACGTTATATTTGTGTTTAGAATGTTATGGATGTCTCATGGGGAGCGCACGTTAAGACTTTTTAATAAAACTTTTCTTATTTTACATACTTAAATGATAGATCTTTTGAATTAGTTTGAAATTACCTAACTTTCAAAAAGCTCTGGCTCAGAACTATCGGTGTGTAGCATATATTAAATTTAGTCGATTAGCACTTTCCATTTATTAATGTCGTTAGAAAATTGCACTCTTTCACCTATACACTGGGTCAAATCCAATTAACTAGTGAAATTCCGACACTGATATATCGATAAAACAAAATCTTAAGTTTTATTTTTATGTATTTACTGTTATCTACAGTACCATTGACCGTTGATCTCGGACCATTTCCATTGTAGTTGCTTATAATAAATATTTCTAATTTCAAGGGATTATATACTGCCTACTTTAGGTAATTTTAATAGCATTCCTTTATTTTATGGTAATAAAATATTGACACCTTATAGTCAGTATGTTTTTATTTTATAAAAGTAAATTAACAAACATTTTCGAATTTCATTTATTTCACCCTTCGATGTTTTTATTTGCAATTTTTGTTTTTTCTTCGCCTTCTATTCTTATCTCAACTATCTTAGGCGAGACCTTGTGTGAAACCGCATTTATTGGCATTTTGAAGGTAACCATGAGAATGGAGTTTTTTTGCTGACTATTTATCCAAAATTTTGTTAGCAATTAGTTAAGACCAGACTTCTTAGGCCCAGTTTTTTTATCTGTAGTTGAGTTATCAACGAATGGTTAAATATGCTAACCAATGGTTGTAAATTGCGGTAAAACACCATTTTTCTTCAGTTGTAAACCTCACAAATGCTCAAATAAGTTGAAGAGTTTTAATTAAATGACCATTTATTAGACTAACAATTGACGAATTAACGCGTTTTATCAAAATTTAAAACCATCGGTTAGCATATTTAACCATTGGTTAAGTTAACTACCGATAAAAAACTAGGCCTTATACTGTTCTCCTATAGTTACTACCCTTGCTACCCAATCTCAATAATATTGCGTAAATTATCTACTGTTGTGTAACTCACAGTTTTAGATAAATAGCAATAGCAGTAAGATAAATAAGGTTGGATCATCCTTAATTCATAAAAAAATGCAGTGGCTATTAAAACGTGCGCTCTAGATGGTACACTCTTACATGCGCTAAGGCGTAAAATGTAATAAGTCATTTGGCAATGACTAGGTCTGTTTGACAAATGTATTTGCTGCATACCTATTAAGAAAGTTGGGCTTGTCCATATTGTAAATGTATTATTATTTATGATCTATACTGTTAGTATTTTTTTATAAGTATATTTTTGAACACTGCAGATGTATTAGAAGAATTTAATTAATCACAATTGTTATAAGGGGAAAAAAAGATAGATTATTCATTCAAAGAAGTAAAAAAAAGTAACAATGTAAATAAAATACTACTTACTTTATGTGTATCGTTTTTTCAGTTTTATAATATAAGCTGGTTACGTTCAACCGTTCCCATTAACTCCTGGTTTCTAAAAGTTATCAAATAGGCATGTCTACCACAATTACCTACCATGAAATTTAACAGCATAATAGTAAATATTTGTAATGAAAATAACAACGAGGAACATGTTTCGATAGAATAAGATGTTTAATCTGTTTTTGTGTGATGTTTTTACTAGTTTTTGGTCCAGATTTAAATGTCTATTATAAATATACATATCTATTATTGCGGTACCTTGTCGAGCAGACGGGTGGAATTATGGATATCCTTCGTATATTGAATGATATAATGCCAGTTTTCACTAACATCTAGCAAATTATCTAGTTAGGGATAATGCCAAACGTAAGCAGTTTCCTAAGCAACTAATTTAACCATTCGTTTCTCGTTTCGATTTCTGAATAAATATTCAACTTCAAATTAAGTAGGTAGGTACCTACTTAATTTGTACTACTATATTTGAAGTTGAGTAGTGGTCAAACTCTACCTAACCCTGAAAACTATGAGATAAGTGTATGGTTTGGCATATTTTTAAGTCCAAATACACAATTTAGCAACCTGCCCTCAGTCTCGAAATCATTTTTTTTTACTACTAGTGCATCATTGACGACAAATTAGCTGCTAAAAGTCTAGGTAAGTTACAATAAGTAGTCAAATATCCATCACTAACGAGACCTATGTCATTGAAATATCAACTTAAAAATTGATTATTTATATTAGGACTTCATTTTGCACTGGCGCTTTTCATTTAGGTATAGCACAGTGTTAGCAAAAACTGGCAAGTGGGTCACGCAATTTGTGGTTCCGCAATCAGCTTGGTGTTAATGTGGTTAAATCTCATGTTAGCTATCTAGCCGTTATTGTTAGGTATGTTAGCTATATATTATATCGAATAACAGCTTATTCGATACAAAAAGCGGATTAAAAAAATACAGCCGGACCAACTATTTTTCCTGAATACCATTTTTTTAAATTTGTAATTGGTTATATGACAGGACTCTAATAAATGGAAATATTTGAAAAGTAGGTAGTTCTTTGTTAACTTTAACCCCCTTGTTATTAAACCGAGAATATAAATGTAAACCTTAAACCTCAATATTGTACATAGGTATGGTAAAACTAAATTAAACTTAGGTAATTACTGGATGTAACTTGACTCGGCGTTTATTAATGAGGGGGTTACAGATATCTAATATTCTCTTAAACCTAAATACTTCATTTTTATTCTGTTTTCTGCTAGAGGCGGTATAGGTTATGTATGAGTTTATATAATTTTGTTGTACTTTCTACACAAGGCATCACTTAGGAAATAAATAAATGTAACTCTGTAAAAAGAATGTATGCATTTTTAAGCTTTTGCTTTGTTGTAATTCCTGCGTGCAATATATTATGTGAAATCTGGTTTTGTTTTTAGTAGGTAACGGGTTGATATTATAATTTCTACTCAGACACCCCCCTTATAAAGCTATCACTTACTGCTAATTCAATGTTATGAAATAGCGGTCCACCCCAGCTTTGCCCGGGTTGAACTATGTTGTTTGCAATATATATCTATACTACTATATTATTATATAATAATAAACCTTAATTGTTTGTTTATTTGAACGCGCTTATCTCTATAACTGTATTGCAATATTCTTTTTACATTTGATAGTAGCTCAATTCTTGAGGAAAGTTATAGGCTATTTGATATTACATAATATGAGAACCCTTCTCAAGAAATTTAAGAAAGCCGCCGCCTTAATATAGAAACAGCAGTGCGCAATATGGCTATATAGCCGACCCACTCATCCTCGTCCCCCCATTACTCTTCGACCTATTTAGGTGCTCTTCGCCAAATTAAATGCACACTTGACGATTACTGCGTCAATTTCGGACCTATGGCAGGCTAGTTTCCTATAAGCGCCTTTTAATTGTCCACTCGTTGATAGCCATTCCTCGGCACCTGCTGTATGCCGACACTAGTCAGGTGAACGACCAGATAGTCGTAATAAACACTGAAAACACCAAAACCAAAAAAAAGAAATCATTTAAAATTAGGGAATCTACACTTTTCTGCATAAGTCGACAAAGTTAGTTCTATCTCTGTACAAATAGAAAACCATCATCTTCTAGGCGGGATGCAGAATATGAAAATATAGTCCGGCGCCCATGGACAACTGACTACTAATATCGGTAATTAAATATCATTACGTTTTAAAAATTAATCATGTAAATAAATTGCGAATGTCTTTATGGCATTAGTAATTAATGTAATTACTGACAAAAAGAATACGCGTATTTACTTACCTTATCATTTATCCATACTAATATTATAAATGCGAAAGTAACTGTCTGTCTGATAATTGTTTAGAAATGGTGCTATGGAGATATTTTGAGACCCTGGAAGGACATAGGATAGTTTTTATCCCGGAAATCATCCTTTAGGGGGAGGACAGAGGAGTGGGTAAAAGTTTGTATAGTGCACCAAATTTTTTTCTCAAGTAAGGCGGCTGACACATCTATAATATTATGGCGCGATATAAAAGGGCTATTCAAAGTAATAATGCTACGCAGACGAAGTCGCGGATAACAGCTAGTTCAGTATAAGCGGTACGCGAACTTATGTGAATATAAAGTTTTGAGAATGAGTTCGAGTCAATGTTATTCTTCGTTGTAAACATCTCATGTGCTGTGTGCCTGCTTATTCTTACTTATTCAATTGAAACTTTAGTCGCCGATGAGTCACCGAGTTAGTGTCAAGTGTGCCTGACGACATCGCGAGTCGCGACACAGCTCGCTCGCACACACCAGACCTCCCTCACTCAGAGGCCTCCGCCCGCCGCCTCGCCTCATTCGTGGTAGCACACTTAGTTAAAAGAGTACCTCGCACGAACCTCATTTTAAAAGAGTGTGCTACCCAACACTAGACTGAACCTATTATGAACCAATTTCAGGACCGTGTCAATCAAATTAAACTTGTATAATTAGGTAACATATATTTATTAAAAAGCAGAATACATTTGTCCTTATTTTACGTAACAAAAATGGTACCTGCCATACTTCTGGGCCGCCCTAAAGTTGGCTTTCCGGATGCGCGAGGCACAAAACGGTGCTGTTTTTGTATGAGATTTACTACTGAGCAGCGATTGTAGCATTTGTAGCCAACTTCAAGCGGCCAAGAAGTTTGGCGAGAACTATACTTAAAAAAAAGTTTAATTAACATGATACAATAAAATATATCATAAATAATTTGATCCGCCACCTTTTTAGTATATACCTAATATTATCAGAATATATTATAAATCCCACAACCATAGGCATTCATTCTTTGTAGTAGGTAAAACACGGTCTTTGTGCTAGTTTAAGTTTTGGTATTATAGGGAGTGAAGTTATCTACCTAGTGTCGAATACGAAATCATTTCAAATGCGTTATGTATACCTAATATAAATACCTACATACTTGTAGGCAAATACGGTGAACTGAACGGAAACTAATTGATTCCTGGGTCCTATATAATCTAAGACAGGCGACAGCTGACACACTGAAAATTTTAATTTATTTTACATTCAGCAAATAATAGGGATGTTTCCTGGGTAGAAAAAGATTATTCTATTTAGTCCGTCAGTGAGATTATCAGATAATATTTGACCCGTATTTTTTGCTTTATCAAATAAATAAAAACTGACAAGGATAAAGCGCATACAAGTTCAGGAGTGGAGGCTTGTGACGTACTTGCAATATAAAGTGTAGTAAAACGTGACATCACACGATATTTCAACGCACTGTATCGTCGTAATTTTTTGTTTACGTGGCAAAAAAATAATAATACGTGTCCAATACTTTTAGGTTATCTACTGACGGACTAAATAGATATTTTTTGTCAACTACCCTATTCGTTTGATAAAGTTAAAATATTTTTAGGTCCGAGGTTCGTGTAATTTTGACCTTTGTGTACAATTCAGCAGACTGTAATTAGATTTAAAATTATGTTTATAATAAAGTGGGCTTATGTTTTCAATTTGGAGTTATCGTCCAGAAATGATTTTTGATATTTCCTGACGTGCCCGCTCTGACTTCGATTTAGCCCGCTGGTAAGTGATGGATGAGGTATACGATATAGCGAGCGAATTGAAGGCAGATACGAGTCATAGCTGGTAGGGAACACAAGTGCTGGCAGAGTGCCACACTCCATTGGAAAATGAGATATAAGGTAAATTCATTCGCTTTACCATGGCAGGCTTAGGGCAGTTAATTTGTCCCTGCTGGATCTTGCTATGGAAGTATCTTTAATTTTTTTGAAAGAATTGTATTCGCTGTAATTCAGACGCGAAAGTGATAGAGCTTTTGAAATGAAGGGCAAAAGATAGCAGAAGAGTATCCTATTAAAGACTTTTTCAAAAAGAATTAAACTTAAGATTTCTTACATGTTTTATTACTCTACATAGTCTACATGTCATTAGAATGCACATATCTATACATGTCTTGTTTGATTTACTTGTACTTTGCGAGAATTAATTAAAAAAACCTTAGTTTTTATAAGCCTGTACTGTAGTATGTATTATATTATCTGTGGCCTAAGTAAACCTTACCACATGTATTTTTATCATTAAAATATTGCACACCGCAATTCAGACTCTTTGATAATCCGAAAATGGCCTATTTTTTGCCTGTCAAAATTAGCGAGGCCCTGGGCCCTGCCATCTGCCTATTTTATTTTAAAATTCTAGACGAATTAATATATTATTAATTAAATTATAATAGAAATTGTTTAAGCAAAATTCGACATTATTGTATCAGAAATTTAAAACGTCTTAGTAAATAACGCCGTATGTGCAGCAGGAATCAATTAGTCCGAGAGTACGAATACTATGTGTCCCAACAACTTTATTAAGGATATGACAATATTATGGTTCAAGCTGCATACCTGAATGCAAATGCGTGCCTGACTCCTCGATTATCTGTAATCACTCGAGTAATTTTTTTAAGTTATCGCGTTTAAATGTTTTTTTTTGTTACGTTTAAAAGTTAAGCTTTATCTTATCAATCCCCAAATACTTTGAAAGCCAGATTAGCAACGGGTGTCTGTGGGGGCCATATCAGTCCAAGATATCCATCATTGCTCGGACTATTACCAGTTGGCGAAGTTAGAAATTTTAGTCGAGGAGTTATGCAGCCGAGAGTTCAATGATAAATGCTCACGCGTATCAAACGAGTGTTTTATGTTCACGAGTATTATGCCCAGTTTCCTTTTGACCGCCACACACAACAAACTGTTCGGTGCGCCACGCTTAAAATTCAGTGTATAACGTAACATCACGCCTGATTCGTCAATGGATTAGGCAGAGATAAATATGACAAGCATTTGTTGTTTCTTAGGCGTCTAGGGCACGAAAATGGTTGTCCGTAACGATCAAAAGATTAAAGGGCGTCCCTTTTACCGGCCATAATGTATCATTATTTATCTGCTTAGGAAAAATAATCAAAGTTAGTAATCGCAGTTTCGAACTAACGTTATCTTAATATTATTATAGCTGAGCATTATCGATCGATACTTGCAGGTATATTTACAAATACTTTAAAGTTTGGAAGGTACATTCTTCAGGAGAACATCATGCATGTCTTGAAGGGATTGTTCCAAAGCATTTCTGTATTTGTTACAATCGGTGTCTGGATGTTCGACGAATGCGGCGGTTGCGAAATTTATATCGTTATCTCTAGGATTGTAGCAAGTTGCATACCCATCAGGCACTAATGGTCCGTAACACATAAATCCATCACACTTGCAAGCCACCTGAAATAAACAGATATTAAGAGAAATTCGTCTCAATTTACGAATGAATACTTGCAAGACCTTATCGCCGGGAGGGAGGTGCAAGAAGGAGCACTTGCACCCCCCTGGATTTCAATACCTACAATATACAAACATACAGGGTGTCCCAGAAATCGACGTCAAGCCGTAAATGGGTGATAGACCAAGTTATAATAGTTCTCAGAAAAATACAAAAAAAAATCTATCTCATGTTTTTAAAAATTTATGGTCACTTTAAAAATTTACTAAAAAAATCAATCCCTGTAATGGTTCTTTAACTCCAATTGCTACAAATCCCATAATTTATCAATTTTTTTTATTATTATGTAATCTTGAATAATGCTTGTGTAGGTTTTTGCCTAAAATTCAAAGCCAACTCCTCATATTTGGAAGAAAATTAAACTTTTTCAAAACCAAATTATTCAAATTTACTATTTCGCCCAACTTTAACTGACTGTACTGAAAAAAAATGTACTACGCTAGTTTGGCAAGTAACATGAAAAATTGGCGCATTTAATAAGGATTCAAAAATGGTGTAACACTTGCTAGATTACGTTTTCAATAATTGGTCAAGTTTTTTTTTGTAAATAGTCTCAGTTTTTACGCAAAATAATTGGACCTTTTGAGCTGCCAGAGATTTTGAATGGCGCAGTTTATTTGGATTTTCTTCAAAATACTTTACCAGATTTATTAGAAGACGTGCCACTGAACGTTTACAGGGAAATGTGGTTCCAGCAAGATGGCTGCCCAGCGCATTATGCCCGTTTAGTAAGAGAACATCTTGATGAAGAATACCCGCTCAGGTGGATAGGGCGCGGTGGGACAATCTTGTGGCCACCCCGTTCGCCTGATTTAAATCCCCTAGTTTTTTTTTACTGGGGAGCGGTAAAAGAGAAAGTGTACTCAAAAACAATAGAGAATTTAGCCGAGCTGCTAGAGAATTTTAAGAAGATGTCGTGCTTGCATTGCCGTCGAAGGAAGGCAGTTTGAACATTTATTGTAATAAAAAAAAATTAAATCTGATAATTTGTTTTTTTTTTTCTAAGATGAGAAAACTGGTCCTGACTTAAAGTAAAAAGGTTGAGTCACTATCATAACTTTGCTCTTAAATTACGTAAAATTTCGATTTCTTATCTCGCTCACACTTCGTAAAATGACTCTCTCCGTCTCTATCGAATTAGAAACGGAGTTTAGCAAAGCTTTAGGTAAGCTAAAGTCATTTTAAGGAAGTATGGACATTTTGGGTAAAAACCGATATTATTTACAAAAAAAAATTTGACCAATTATTGAAAACGTAATCTAGCAAGTGTTACACCATTTTTGAATCCTTATTAAATGCGCCCATTTTTCATGTTACTTGCCAAACTAGCGTAGTACATTTTTTTTTCAGTACAGTCAGTTAAAGTTGGGCGAAACAGTAAATTTGAATAATTTGGTTTTGAAAAAGTTTAATTTTCTTCTAAGTAGGAGGAGTTGGCTTTAAATTTTAGGCAAAAATCTACACAAGCATTATTCAAGATTACATAATAATAAAAAAAATTGATAAATTATGGGATTTGTAGCAATTGGAGTTAAAGAACCATTACAGGGATTGATTTTTTTAGTAAATTTTTAAAGTGATCATAATTTTTTAAAAACATGAGATAGATTTTTTTTCGTATTTTTCTGAGAACTGTTATAACTTGGTCTATCACCCATTTACGGCTTGACGTCGATTTCTGGGACACCCTGTATTAAAAAGCGGAGGTAATGTGTTGACAAATACGAGCTCGCTTCGCTCGCTCTTGAATTCTACTTCTTTGTTCTTCAAACTTCTCTGTACATATGGGCAAAAGGAAAACCCATCCTATTCGAGGCAGGGTGCGAAAGATGCACCCCTCAGAAAGCCCTGCCAGCCCCCATGTTCGGGTTAACTATGACCTAGGTAGGACAAGAGTACTATTAATCCCGGCAGTATGGAACAATTACAGTCATCGCATAGTTATGAGCAAAATTTCAAAACAATTTTTCACTGATGATGAAGCAAAATAAAATACCTAAAGGTCATAGATATACTGTATTAAAAGTAGCGGACAGTAGTCACACTAGCCAGCTAAACCTACCATAATAAAATTGTATACCTTGCCTAAAGTGTGTGTAAGTATTAAAATAAAACCTACCTGACTAGTAGAAATCCTCATATGCGCACTTTTCGTAAATCCAGGATCAGAATATATTTTTGGTATTTCAATACCATTTTCGATTGCAGTCAATTTTAATCCTAGTAAATGTCTATCGACACCCAATCCTTGAAGTGCCTGTAATAAAAATTAAACAAGATAAATCTTGCTATAGTCGATTTCCACATTATTTATAAGCAGTTACATTCAATATTTTGGAGTTAATAATGTGGCAAACCCTACTTTAAACTTCAGAATAGTTTGACAGGTTTTCCGGCTCAAGTATAGATTGACAATCAAACAATCACTAATCAACTTCTCCTTAACATTTGACGTAAATGTTAAGAAGTTGGGTTAACAATTTAGCCTCCTATAAATTCGGTTCGGGGCCGATAGTTACAAAATACGGCCTTATGTCCCTTCCAAAATGTTAGTAAGTACCAAAAACGCCAAAAAAATACTAAATACCAGTAAATCACCAAAGCTTAATGAGCTATATCTACCTAATTAAACCACTATGATTCCCATTAAAAGTAGAAAGTGTGAAGAGTGCCGTTAGCGTTAAACGAACACTGGTGACAAGTTATCAAAAGCCAATTAGATATATAGCTATGTCAGTTCGCATTTTGACTTGCAGCTATAGGAAACCCCTAAATATTATGTGCACTGTTGGATTTTCAACGCTAAAGCGCGAGTGCACTTAGCTACTCGAGTAGCTTTTCGGCTTAGCGCCGTGAGTTGTAAATCCAACAGTGCAATCTGTTTTACAATTTTTACAATAACGTGTATAATATATTTGAATGCCGAAACTGGCTGGTAAAAATACGTAAAGGAATTTTGCAGAATACGGCTTTAGCCTAAATATATTTTTTACCTGGACTGTGTAGTTTTTATGAGAATTGATAGCACCTTTCAAAGCAGAAATTTTCTCTTTTGGACTGCTTTGAGAATCCAACATCGTTTTTGCAAATTCTACGGATTCGATTGAACACGATCGTATAGTTTCTGTTCGCCCTCCGACATACATCCTTGTTGCTGCAGACTCGTAATGAGCTCCAGGTACTTTGTGAAATCTGAAAACAAAGTGAAAATAAAATAAAAAAAATAACTTATAATGGTGGGCCCATTATAAGTTATTTTTTTATTTTATTTTAAAACTTCAAGTAACAGGATACGTGCTTAGGCAACTCAACTGTACTTAACTATTGGTTAGTAAAGGTATAGTTCTCGCCAAACTAACTTCTTGGCCGCCCTAAAGTTGGCTACAATGGCTGCGCAGTAGCAAATCTCATACAAAAAAATCATCACCATTTCGAAAAGAAACCCTGCCTTGCGCATCAGAAAATCAAATTCAGGGCGACCCAGAAGTTTGGCGAGCACTAATTGCATACTATTTCTAATTGTTAGTTCGTTTGGAGTCGCCATTGACAGGGGCACGCAAGAGCTTCCGATGGGAGTTTACGCGGCAGCTTGCCATTGAAATGCCCGCTTAGCGAGTGGCGCATCGTATTGGCAGAATGAAATTGTTACACAAAATCCTACAGACAGTGCAAGTTGGTAAGATTTTAATAAGGAAAAGCATGGATAACTTTCGTACCTGTAGAAAGCTAGTTGCATAGCCATCTGTAGATAGCTATCTGGGCTTAATTTTTGGGATTTGATGAAGTTCTTTCCATACTTGTCGTACTGGAAACAGTTCAACTCTAAGTTTTGAACTAACCTGAAACACATTTAAATACACATTATTCATTAAACAATATACTCAGCCTATCCAAGTCTACTATAGTACATAGGCGCGTCTTGTTATAGCGCAACGCTATCGTTATATTATACAGGATGTGATTTCTTTCTCTAAGCTTTAGCGTGTGTTCAAAACGCCCTAAATGCCTGTAATCTGACCGTAATGGTCTTAAATAAAACTCACCCGTCCAAATTCTTCTTGGCGTTTTCAATCATACTACTAACGTCTGCAGTTACATTAAATTTCAATTGAGTCGGTTGTTTAGGACTCGATGACTGCGTATCGGCAGCTTTATTTTGTTCACTGAAACAGAAATACATTATTCATTAAAACATATTTTTTTTAAAACAAGCTATTTTCGTATTCTTCTCTGCATTTGATACTCATACCATGGCAGTGCACAAAAAATAACTAGTCCGCCATATTGGATTTAGAATGACGTCACTTAGCTAACCATGCATTGTCGAACAAACTAAACGTGTATGCAAAATTTCATCTTAATCGGTGGAGGATAACTGTTTTCAAATTCACTTGCAAGATTTGATCCGAACACACTTAAATACATACATACATTGCAAGTTAAATAAAAGCTTGTAAAAAAGATGTTACAAGTACAACACAATACTAGGAGATTACTATTCTAAAATATAATTGGCAAAGGAGGTCATATATCCACCATGAGCGAGACCTAGGTCCGTTGTTAATAGTCTATTGCATTTTGAGTAGGTATCTACGACATTCATTAAAATAGACTGTCATAAAAAGTTTCAGTTAGCAAAATAATAAAAAAACTGATAGTTATTACGTCGGTAAACTCTTATCTAAAACGTAAATATGAACTGTGATGATACAAAAAATGTCTAAAATATTTATTTGTACCAGTGTCCATATTGGTTTAAAAAAAAAAAAAAAATTACAATATGTTTACATTTACTTAGTAGGGTTCCGTAAGTCCGAATGAAAAAAAAACAGAAACCCTAAAGGATCACTCGTGTGTGCCTGTTTGAAGTTCATCTGACACAGTAAATTTAACCGATTCTACTGGTCCGATTCAGTCGATTATAGTAGGTACACATATGAACATCTATGACCTAAACATGAACGCGTAACGTAATTTTTTTTTTTTTTATATCATTCCCCCTCTAAAATAGTACATTGTGATACAAGGGTGGAAAGTAGGTAAACTCAGCTCGTTTGCAATAACCTACACACCCGTGTATCACACGAAGTTTTTCAATACAGTTGTGGGAAATAGTAAAAACAAATCAAAGAATTAGATTTGTTTATTAAAAAAAAAAAACTTAAAATGGCGCGTTTTTGCAACGGGACATATTTTTTTTACAACGAAAACAGCCTATTCGATTTTTGACAAATGTTAAAGTGAAAATAATTAGATTAAAACTAGTAATTAAATATATTAAACAACCATTTAAAAGACTTTTGAGAATTCATGGTAAAACTTACGGAATCTTTAATTTTTCCTCGTATAAATCTATCCCATTTTATTCTATGTATGAAAACTCCTTGCTACTAAACCTTTTTTAAATTGTCTTATAAATAATGACGCGTTTTTCCATCTGGACATTTTTTTTTATAACAAAAACAGCCTATTCGATTTTTGACAAATGTTGATGTGAAAATAATTAAATTAAAACTGGAAATTAAATATACTAAACAACCATTTAAAAGACTTTTGAGAATTCAATGCTAAAACGTATGGAATCATTCATTTTTTCCTCGTATAAAATCTGTGCCATTTTATTATACTAAACTTTTTTAAATTGACTTATAAATTTAAAACAACTGTAAAAGTTATGATCGAACTCGTAAACAAGTCACGACCGCGTAAAAGAAAGATGCGTATGCAAAAGATTTAATTTTCGAATGATAATTATAGCCTCTGAAAGTACGCCATGTTTAACAACTGTATTGAAAAGCTTATTTAATTCACTGAAAACAGTGAATAAAAAGCACTTTTAATCACTGTTTTGGTGTTTGAATTTAGAACACACCAATATTTATATAACATATCAATATATATATATATATTCGGCGTCCATCTCAATGCTATACAACCTCCTTGCGCATAAAATACTCGATAGATACAAACTTCTTGTGCAAAGAATATTCGACTTTCAAACTCCTTCGTCGATTTAATTTTGAGTTTGTTTATATTTAGGATTTTAATAATGATTTTGGTCTAGGATGTTTAGTGAATACTTATTTGGATTGTAATTCTAATATTAATTGCATTGGAGTTTAATTAATTATAATTATGTAACGTAACGGAGGTGGTCACTGGCCCCTGAATTGATGCTGTTACCTAGCTCAACTTCAATTTACAAAAAACGTGAAACCCTGAGTATTCACATTTTTTTTAAATTTTTAATGTTATAAAACATTTATTTATTATTATTCCTTGTGTTTTTCGCTTAAATCATTCTTTGCTCGTAGTCATGGTATAAAATATAGTATGCAACTCTTGAATAAAACGAATTTATATCGAGGGCCATGAATCACTCGCGTCGCTCAGGATTCTAACGCTTGGATCACTCGCTATGCTCGTGATTATGAATTACTCACATTTTTTTTTTTTGGTTGGTATTCATCCAATGACTTCTCTCGCTCTGGGTGAAGCGGGAGAAGCCGCGGTAACTCTCTTTCAAATTTATCCGCGACCCAGACAGGCATCGGCCCTATCGGACCCCGTCACTATCATGAATTACTCCCTACGGTCGTGATTCATCTATGGCCCTCGCTTTAAATCCGTCCTTTATTCACTAGTTGCATAATATACTATGGAATATGGAGTCACTTATGGGAGACAAAAGTTATAGAAATAGTTTTGAACTGGGAACTTTGTACTTGTACCTCAAATGAAAAATTGTGTTTCAAATATAATTATTTCATAATTATAAGTTTGTTTAAGGAAATACATAAAAAAATATCGAGGAGCCCTTTCTTATGTCGCACGCTAGTGCGACTTTAATAAGCTATTAATTTACTCTCATACCTTTTTACTTCGTTTTTTACCAACTTTCATTTAAACCTTCTTAGGCCCAGTTTTTTGATCCCCAATTAACTTAACCGATGGTTAAATATGCTAACCAATAGAATAGAATAGAATATAAGTTTATTTCTCTCAAAAAAGTACATTTCGGTAAATAGTAGTTACAATAAAAATAAAATGAATTCAAGATTCACTTAATTGTGATTTTGCATTAATAGTATAAGCAAAAGTGGTCAAATAAGTTGTTATTCAAGTTAATTATTCAACCATTTGTAAGACTAAAATTGATAGTTAACTACGGATCATAAAAGTGGGCATTTAAATATGCTAACCAATGGTTTTATGTTTCGGTAAAATGCGTTTTATTCATTAATTGTTATTTTAAGAAATGGTCAAATAATTAACTCGCCAACGTATTTGATCATTTGTAATACTAACATTTTATGAAAAACGCATTTAAACTAAATTTAAAACCATTAGTTAGCATATTTAACCATTGGCTGAGTTAACTAAAGCCCAGTATTTTTATGCGTAGTTAACTCAACCAATGGTTAAATATGCTATCCAACGGTTTCATATTTAGGTAAAACGCGTATATTCATCGAATATCTACACTAATATGTATTATAAAGAGGTAAAATTTGTAAGTAAGTTTGTATGTAGGGGGTAATCTCAGGAACTACTGGTTGAAATACTTGAAATTGTAAAATTCTTTTGGTGTTAGATAGTCCATTTATTGAGGAAGGTTATATAACATCACGCTACGACCAATAGGAGCGGTGCATAAATGAAAAATGTTGCAAAAACGGGAAACAATATTACTTTTTGAGGGTTTCCGTTGCGTGCGCTGCGTAAACGGTTTCAGTTATGCAATCATGTATGTAGGGTAGGTGTAGGGGAGGTGTAGGGTAGGTGTAGGGTATGTGTAGGGTAGGTGTAGGATAAGTATAGGGTAGGTGTAGCGTAGGTGTAGGGTATATGTAGGGTAGGTGTAGCGTAGGTGTAGTGTAGGTGTAGGGTAGGTGTAGGGTAGATGTAGGGTAGGTGTAGGGTAGGTGTAGGGCAGGTGTAGGGTAGGTGTAGGTTAGGTGTAGCGTAGATGTAGGGTAGGTGTAGAGTAAGGTAGGTACGTAGCCAGTTGACGGGAGCTAAGCCGCGTGGGACAGCTAGTTCGTCTATAAAATGATCAAATAATTAACTCTCCAACATATTTCACCATATGTGAAGTTAGCAATTGATGAAAAAAGGCATTTCACCGAAATTTTAAACCATTGGTTAACAAATTTAACCAAAGGTTGAGGTAACTACGGATCAAAAACTGGGTCTAAAGATTAAAAAACTGGGCCTTAGTACAAAATCTTGCAACACAATTTTACAACAGTTGTCCTAAACCGATTTTTTAAGCTAAACGCAAAGTCAAAACGTGTCGTCGTCTGCAATGCACAATTATAATGTTTGTATTGTATTTACTTACTTACATTTTGAAAACTGCTTGAAATCCTTCGAAAGTATTTCATTGTGAGTGTTATTAAGACCTACCATATTGCTGAAGTCTCATAAAAAATATAAATTAAGGACTTACATATATTTAATAATGAAATCCGTCAAAACAGCTATAGGCTGTCCTTCTGCTGGTGAATGTTCATAAGTAAGTCCCGTTACTCCGTCGGCACCAACAATAAACTGGAAGAAACAGAACATCGATAATTTAGATTAAGACAGGTATTTTTTCTTTTTATACGTACCTAATCAAACTATTACGGCGATACATTGAGCAGTTGTCCTAAAACAACGCAATCACCGCGCGTTCGCGCGACCGTCGCGTTCATTTGTATGGTGAAATCGAATGTCGGTGTGCGTTTTGGGTTTTCCATACAATTATACAAATGAACGTGCGATGACCGTGTTGTATTAGTACAACGCCTACGTCAAAAGTAGCATGATGTCGTGAAGATATGACATTATAAAATAGCGAGCCTCCACACCCAAACTATAATGCGTTTTATATAATATCCTAGCTGAACCGAAAAACTTTGTTTTGCCATAAAAACACCAAACATTCATCTACCCTACTTAACCTACCTACCCTACCCTATTGTGAATCTAAACCATCCGGGGCGCCACCCAAAAGGTTAGAAAAAAATTCATTCAAATCGGTCCAGCCGTTTAGGAGGAGTTCAGTGACATAACACGTACAGTAGAATTATATATATAAAGATTTTTATTAATATGATAAAGCAAAAGGATTTCTCGTAGGTTACCCGTTCCCTAGCCCGATCCGGAGATAAATTCTAATATCGAAGGACACAAGCGGCGTGCGACAGTTTCGTACCTAAATTTGATATATTTGCATGCTCTTCACCCTGGTTCTGGCCTTAGTTTGGCACAACTTTGCTCCGCGTTTTTCGATTACTATTAAGGCGCAGTTTTTTGATCCGTAGTTAACTCAACCAATGGTTAAATATGCTAACCAATTGTTTAAAATTTCGGTACAACGCGTTTAGTCGTTAATTTTACGTTTAATAAATGGTCAAATAATTAACTCTCCAACTTATTTGACAAATGTAGTAAAAGCTTAGGGAGGATGGCAATTGTATTCCAAGCAGAAACATATGCAGTATGAACCAGAGGTAAAACTATATATATTCTTAGTGACAGTCAGGCTGCAATCAAAGCCATGTCATCCTACAAAGTGGACACCAAACTTGTTCTGGATGCTATCCAAACCCTAAACAGGTGTGGGAAGCATAACAGAATAACACTGATGTGGGCCCCAAGGCATAAAAATCCATGGCACAGATTATATAATACTAGCATACAGATGCCTCATCCCATACAAAGAAACCGTGCCGCCGTAACTGGCGTTTTTCTTCTGATTATACCGATATTTTTTTGTAAATCGATCGCCTTCGGTTTCGTTCCACGGCGATAGATAGATCACCATATATGTCGGTGGAACAGAACGTAACGGAACTGAACGCAATCGATGTACATAAAATAATCAGAATAATCAGTATAGAACGTCGGCACGGTTTCTTTGTATGGGATGAGACACCACTGTCCATGGTAACGAAATGGCAGATGTACTGGGCAGCAAATGATTTTGTGGGTCCAGAACCATGTGTAGGCGACGTATCTCATCCACATTCAGGGAGTTTGCAGACCACAGTCAACAAACAAAGTTGCTGTCTAATACCGGTCTGGAACACTTCAAGAAATTCCTGGGCTCTACGTTCAAAGAACGGCAATGCATTTGGAATATGAGCAGGGGGAGAGACCGCTCCTTGCTTGGGGCCTTTACTGGCCACTTTGGAACCAATGACATGGTCATGAAGATGGGTCTAACCGCGACACCCATGTGCAGGTTTTGCGGGGAACATACGGAACGCATGGAGCACTTTTTGTGCACATGCTATGCATTGGCTAGTAAGCGAATGAGTCTCCTCAAAAGATCCCAATGGGTCGAAGTGTCTCAGTTATTTCTCGCCCACTCCACAAGATAAGATGACTTATTTGACAATGTGTGAGGCTAACAATGGAAAAGATATTGGTCCCTCAAAGAGATCATGAAAAACCCACACATGAAAATGTGTGTATATTACCATGTATGACGTATGGATCACAAACCTGGAACCTTACTGATAAGTGCAGAAGAGCTCTCAAGATCTACCAGAATAAAATGGAGAGAAGTATTTTGAACATCAGATTACAAGTTAAGGTTAATCTTACTGCTATAAGACAAAAAACTAAAGTTACTGATGTCACATACACAATAAACAAACTTAAATGGAAATGGACAGACCATATGATCAGAAATAAGACAGAAAAATGGTCCAGGAGTATCACCATGTGGTACCCTCGAGAAGGGAAAAGGAAAAAGGGGTGACAGAAGAAAATATGGGAAGAAGAAGTTAGAAAAATAGCAGGACTATTATGGAGAAGAATAGCCACAAACAGAAAAGCATGGCAAAATCTGGGGAAGGCCTTTGCCAAAGGGCAATCTGATACAAACGTTGATGATGATACAAATGTTACGGATGTCACAATTAGAAATACAATGTCTAGAATATAATTAAAGATTTAGAATGTGAATTGTAACAATTGATTTGTGTAGGATAAGTGATTAAATCATGAATTTCATTACTGAATTAAAATTAGATTTATGTAATTGCAATTTATTTTATTTTTTATATTTTAACGGTGACATTTGATTTGTATACTATAAATAATTAATTCAGAAATAACTTAATTAACATTCAATGAATGCAATTACTATTTGTTTGAACTACATAAAATAACTTAATTCATAAATTTTATTCCTAACCTTAAATAAACTTGACATTAAATGAATGCATGCATTGTGTAGGTAATATTTAATATAAATTTTGATAATGATTTAATAACGATTTTATAACGTAATTTATTTATCAGAATAAATGCTATTTGAATTTGGAGCTAACAACTGAAAAAAAAATGTTTTACTGAAATGTGCAACCATTGGTTAATATTTTTAACCATAGGTTGAGTACGGATCAAAAAACTGGGCCTAAGGGGATTAATGCGTACTTACCTGTACTGTTTTATCGAACCATCGGTTGGCACCGTTACTGCGCGAGCCACCGCCATGTATTGTCTGCGCCCCGGCTAAGTTTCTACGGGCATTTGAATCCTTACACTTCCATAAGTCAACAGCTCCATCCAAGCAAAGAACAACTAGACTTGTCTCTATGTCTGCTAAAGATTCTCTGTTTGTTTTATCTGAAATAATAAAGATATTTTAAACAATAATGTACATAAAGCGTTTCAAAGGCCTATGAACCTTATCCTGATAAGCGTCATGTTCATATTTGGTCGCTGCCCAACCTAATTTATAATTTTATTGTTGGATATTGGTCGATTATATTTTTTTTTTTAAACTTTGCCCCACACTAGGAATTTCTAATTAATTATTTGCAGATTAAAATTAATATTATGATTTTAAATGCTTACATTACGATAAAAAATAATAGGGGTCGGCGAAATCTTTGGTATCGGTTCAGTTATAAAAAATATGTTAATTAGATCAATTACAGTTGATTACCAAGATCAAAAAGACTGTAGGTTATTACAAACTTTTTAAATTATTACATTATAAAAACTTGACACAATTATCAAAAATAGATTTTCTATGTCCTAAATAAAAATAAAAAACAAAAACTGTTACTGATCTGGGAATCGAAAATTCCTCACGCGCATTAATGTTGACTGTACCTTGTACTTAGTATTTACCAAGGTCAGTTTTTGGACAGGTTTGTGTTTAACTTGAAGCGGCCGGGATTGCTGACCTCGCCAGGGTAAGCAACACTTACCAAGGTCAGTCTTTGGATGGGTGACCAGTTTGCTCGGCCTATGACACTCAGCAATAGTTTAGCATTCTATCAGTAAAAGAATGTTCAAAATCGGTTCAGTAGTTTCAGAGATTATTTCCTACAAACAAACTCAAAACCTTAAAAACTCTTTATAATATTAGTGAAGATAGCGTGTTTTATACGCACTTAGTGGGGTATTAGTTTACACTAGCATATATCTAATTATCTAGGATCACACATAGGATCCTATATAAACGAGACAAAATTATCAAAAAAGTATTCGATTACATTATAAAGAAAGAAAACGTATTTATTTGTGACCCACACAGGAGACACGAGATTAGCATAAATACAACTTAAAAAATAAGTATAAAAACCCCGTGCGAGACCAAAAAGGTTTCTATCTCAGCACGACTCATAGATCTGTGATCCTAGGGGTACCTATCATAAGTTCGAAAAACATTTGACCGAATTTCATTGCACCTAAAACTTTTCAACTATTATCGTTTCGTTTTTTTTTACTTCATCGAAGTCACATCTCCTATTTCTGTCTGCAGGGTCTAAAGTAACCTAACACGAAGGAGATGACTGGAGCTAAATTCGCTCGCTTTGCTCGCTCACTTCAGCTCCCGTCTTCCCCTTCGAACCTAACCTATCCGTGTCGGGGTGCCCTAAATTCCCGAGCTCGCTCTTAGACAAATTCTTTGAAATAATTACTTAATAAAAATGTCTAATGCATGACAGCTATTAATAAGTCATTTGCATGAAAATTTGAAATAAATACGTAAACACAGACAAGACTGCGTGAAGTCGATGTTGCAGCGATTTGTTTCTGTCACTAAATTTTGCAGCACAACATATTGACTTTTTATGACACTATTTCAATTTTAAATTGAAAATGCCACCAAGTTGCTGCCTATATATTTGTGACTAAATAATATGCCCTAAAATGTTGTTTCGATTTGGTGAAGATATATGGCAAATGAAAAAGTTCAAAAGAGGATATGGCAAATGAAAAAGTTCGGCCAAAAACAAAAAGTTATTTTGTAAATCGGCGAAATGTTGTTCGATAAAATAATACATATGCCACATGATACTTTGATGTTCTGCAAATATTTAAAATAATGCATATAGCAAAAAAGACGTCGGTCAAAATTTTCGGTAAAATGAAATTAGAACAAAAAAAATCGGAAAAGTGATCGGTTCCCGTGATCCTATATATATATAATAGTGTAAGGCTGCGTTTCCACCAGATATGTGCGAGGTAGCTGGGTGGTGCGAGGATGAGTAGCGAGGCTGTGGAACAGTGTGAGTGTTTGCACCAAAGATGTGCTGGGCCGCTGAGCGTTGCAGGATGCGTAGCGACGCTGTGAAACGGTGCGCAGATGGGCGGTGCGAGGATGTGTAGCGGGCTCGTTTCAGATGAGGTGTACCCACTACACCTCATCTGAAACGAGCCCGCTATACATCCGCGCCACTACCAGAGTGCCCGCCAGTGTTGCCGTTTTAGCGACTAGCGGACCCCGTCAGTTTTTGCTGATATCTCTTTGAGGCGCACGTGCATAACTACGCGCCGGCGATTTACCCATTACGCGCCGTCCGCAAGCCCGCGCCTACTGTGGCCGGGCATCGGCTTCTGACTCCGACGCCCAGGTCGTCTTCTGAGGTGGCTAGGGGCGTGAGGGCGTCTCCCTCAACTCAAGCATCCCGCCTCCTCCTTCGCGAGCATAACTGCTTCGCAGAAGGAGGTGACAGCTTCCCATTACCTCTCGCCCCGTACCATGGCCGGACGCGAGTGGTCGCCACGTACACGGCGTTGGTCCGCCCAAGCGGGGCAGGCCTCCACCGTGTCCTCCGGGCGATCTACACAATGGTGACACCCGGGCGTTTCCGCCCGCCTTATCCTGAACAGGCCCTCCTAAAACAGCCGTGTCCGGTGAGGACCTACGTAAGGCGGAAGATGAGGACGCCGTGGCGCCTCTCAAGACACTCCTCAAAGAGGCGCCTTACCGCCGCAATAGGGATGATGACGGGGTATGAAACAGCAAATTCTAGTTAGTCCGCTTATTAAATTATCTAAAAATATGGGCGACGTTCCAAAAAATATGCGAAGCTGTAGGCATATTAATTATAATCACCACCTATCCCTGATGATGGAAACTTATTAGCGCTAGGCATGTTGAGTCTAGGTATCAGACATTTAACTCGAGTTGAGTTTTCGGGATCATGTCGTGAACTGATACCGACTGTATGACGTACCTTTAGCAAGGAGTTGATAAGCTTGTGCCCAAGAATCACGATTTTCAGATGTTAAAATTCCGATGCCCTCATTATTTGGCGAGCTGGAGAGACCAATTACTTTTTTCAATTGTTGAGTTATTTGATCTTCATTCAGCATTACGTTGTCTTCACCCCAGAGATCAACATGAAATATCTGACAAAAAAAACAATATAAGTAAGTAGATACCTACACTAAAATGCTTACGAACGTGTGATCATGAGATCGAGGTACAGAAAGATCTTACTTCTTACTAATATTATATTTTATATTATTTATTTATATTAATAAAATTTATAAATGTGAAAGTTTGGATGGATGGATGTATGTATGTTACTCAATCACGTCAGAACGACTGAACGAATCTGGAAGAAATTTGGCACAGGTAAATTCTACTTTGGAATAGCACATAAGCTACTTTTCATCCCGGTATAGTGTTTCTTTGGGATAAGGAAACAACTTTCACGCAGGCGAAGCCGCTGGCAACTAGCTTAGTTATATATGTATTTTCGCACTGGTTGTGTCTCAAATGATAGTGAACTTTTCGACAAGGTCAACATCAATTGGTACGAAAAGGTCAACAACTATCACAGAGAGATGACGGCTGGCGGACTGACGGACGGATGGCGGTATTGCCTGTGCCTGCTAATTCAATGATTATTAAGATTTTAAAATACCTACGGAGCTCTACAATGGCGATTAATTTATGCAAACGTGGTTAGGTATGTTATTGGCGTTATTGCCAATTTCCATTAATTTGACAAGGAACATAATACTCAGCTAACAATTAATTTCCCAAGGATAACTTACACATGAGTATATAAAACATTTTAGGAACGTTTCACCAACACCTACTGTATAGATACAATATACAGGATGGCAAAGTTGAAGAGGACCCTGTCTGGAGGGGAAGTATCCAAAAATATCGATAATTATCAAATTAACTCGGAAGATAACATCCGTTTTCAAAAATAAGTAGGTAATACTGCATCCAAAAAATTGCTTTCTACTCAGGATATATGTAGATACATAATTACTTAAATAATTTACCTTTATTCACACAAATTCTAAAGCGGACATACTTGGTGCACTTTATTTAAAACCATACTCATATTCATATTTGATTGATTTTGATTTAACCAGTGACAGTCAAAAGCAGTCAAAGCTCATCAATAAATGAAGTACCTAATGCGGCTAACGGAGATCTCTTCAAAGTATAAAAAAAATGTCTTACATGGTTGTTATGGATGACGGTAACGTGCTTACTATTATTAAATGATAACTTGTCTCGTTTCGCGTGAGGTATCCTACAAGTTCCAAATATCTTTTTATATTGTGCCATATCCAGTGGGCTCTTACCCATCATTTCAACTGGGATTTTGTTGCTAGAAAAAAAAAAGACAAAATAACAAAAAAACAAGGTATACAGGAGGAGTAAACTGCCAAATAACCTAATAGTACCTACATTTTGATGCCAAGGCCATAAATCTATGGAAAATAGGAAATAACCGTGGAAATAACCTATGCAAAAATTCCAACACTAGGGGGTCCAGAATCTTGTAGTTACCTACTGAATCCATAGTATTTTTTTGCGTCGGTGTCAGAAACACCCAGTATTTATTGGCATGACGACGAGACTGGCACCAACAACTGTACGTATGCTTATTGCCCGGATTAATCAAACCCACATGAATGAGACCGCGCTGATAATCACTTGAGGCCTAAGTAAATAATGCTGTTTTAAAACCTACAAAGGAGAGTGTTGAGGGAACTTACTTATCTATTAAGCTCTTGTAATCCATTGCAGCCAGTAAAGTCTTAGCAGCATACTTTAATTGTTCATTTTGACTTTGAAACTTTCTGAAAGGAAAGACAAGGCCGGGACTGGAATACACAACAACTGGATCACGGTATTCCAGATATGCAGTATTTAACCACCAATCCTCAAGCCAGTTCAGTTGTTCCTGTGCCCTCTTTTCAAGCAAACCCTGGAAAATAAAAATACTCTTTGTCTAATTATCTGATTAATCTAGTGATACCTAAGTACTTCTTGTTTTTTTGTCCATGGTTGAAAATACCTATACTCCATTTGAGTTAACATTACAGCCCGTTCAACCGATTTTGACTTCTATTGCATTTGTGATATGACAAATGGCAGCTGTAGTAAACAGTTGGTATTGGTATCAGGTTTATGCCTTTTATGCTATCCATAAGCTTACAGAATAGTACTCAAAATCGGTTGAACGGACTGTAAAAAAAGGGTTGTAGAAATGTCTAATGTTATTTCAAATGGAGTATACTGTTTTCTATAATAGTAATATGCTGGTTTCTTATTATGTTTAAAGATGTATTAACGACAAGTGTATTTCTGTAATTTTATCAAGATAAAAATATTTTTGCTTTTGATTTGTGTTTATATAATACGACTTTTCTTACTTGTAGTTGTTGTCCTGGACCTTTCTCAAAGTCTTTTATGAGGGCTGTAGTCCTCGCAAACTCTTCATTATTTAAAACTGGTCGGACAGTAAGAAGGTACTTCGTCAAAGTATCATTAAGTTTTGGCACCGGTAATCTTGGCAGCTTCTGGACATTTTTTTGCGGATTTGCAGTGGTAAAATTGCAAGATAAGTGCATAGACGTGACATAGGGTTCTATGAAATGTCCTTTGAGTCCAAGCTGAAATTTCAAAAGTCCATTAGTCCATCAGACATCTGGATTCAGAACATTGTAAGGTTATTAGTAAACAATCTAACCTCACGACGAGAAACGAGAATTTAACTTTTTATTGCTCTGTGTGCTTGCTTAGTGCGAGTTTTTTAACGTACTCACTGGTGATAACGTTAACGATCTCTTATGTCAAAATGTATACAAAAAAAGAGGTTTCGCCTTGCCGAGATAAGAGATCGTTAACGTTATCACGAGTGAGTACGTTAAGAAACTCGCACTAAGCACACTGATTATTATTAAAATTACCACTACATCTATGTTCAGAGAATTTTTTTAATGGAAGCTGGTAACTTAACAAAAAAAAATTAACCTTCTAAAGCACCGACCGACTACAAAGCGAAAAATAACTTGGTTTTCCGAAGTCGATGTCTTTGGTACCTTTTGTTTTTCGTTTTGCGACACCGACTGCGGAAAACAAAATTATTTTTTGCTTTGAAATGTTTTGGTTTAGAAGTCGGTTTATTTTTTTTTGTTAAAAAGTTTTTCGTTTTACTCTTTTTAATGTTGGTACCTCATATTACCATGAAAATCATTTATAGCCAGAGTACGTCTCATTTCAATAACAATAAGCCTAAACACGATTAGGATAAATTGTTTTATTACGGAATTCCTACCTTCATACCGGATTCATCATCAGATCAGTTCGATGGTACCATTTTCATCAGTACCATTTATTTATTCTGTATTTGCGTCATCATAGTCGCTTAACTATGCGAAATATTTATTTATACCCATGACATAGTGGCCATCTGTGGTTTTCTTCATCAGTTCCACTTCACCAAATGATACTTTCTGAGCGCAAATGCTTGCCATTTAATTGAAAATACCAAAATAACTATATGTCTGCCTAGAAGTTCACTAGATTTCCATGGGATCCCATCATCAGACCCTGATTTGATGACAATGGAACCAACCTCGATACCAATTAATAAAAAAAGAAAGAATTTTGCAAATCTATCTATGACGGAGTTATGCCCGAACAATACAAAAAAAATAAGAGAAACATCCCAATTAAGAACCTCTTCTTTTTGGGAAGTCGGTTAAACAATTGCGGCGCTTCCATTTGTTTGTTTAAATCCACTATTTTAAGTAAAAACAAAAATATATCGGTACTTACAACTTTATTAATCCCTCGTAACATTTTATTATTTGCCTGAAAAGAAATTCATTTATCAAAATGGTGATCCAGGAAAATAGGCGTTTTATCAAACTCAAACATCTCGGAACCTGGCAAAACCAATCCTATTTTTTTTCGGTAGGTGCAGAATTTAATTTTATACAAGACTACTTTGTGCCGTGGCCGAGATATAAAATAGATTTCAATTAGTAAATAAATTTTGCCAATCGGATCAGTACCCTACACTACTACTTACTATTTTTCAGCTGTTACAGTGCGTGCCACGAAAGATGAGACTTGACCGCTCATACCTCATACCGCTAAAGAGACCTATAAATCGTCTACTGCGCAAGTCAGTCCACGTGGTGTTCAAGTCTCATCTTTCGTGGCACGCACCGTGTCTCCTAAGATTTACCGTGTGAGCGCTCGATAAAGAAAAGAAAAACTTGAGAGGTGTCAAGGGACACCCGGATGGAACGAAGTTCCTTTAGTATACATATGTGTATACATATATATACACATATATATATAAGAATTTATAATTAGTGGCGGCTCGGGGTCAGTTTTCGAGTAGTGTTGACTCGATTCGGCCTGTGGTGGAGGGTTTTGTACGTCTGGCGTTAAAAACTAAATATATATATATGTATATATACTCTCTCGACTTTGTAATCACAACAGCGTATAGGTTAGAACACGCACGAAACACGCGCACGCCGCTCGCACACAACTATAGCAAAAAGTGTCGTTACAACTTTTCGTGAGATTTTTTTCCGTCTAGCCCCCTTTCGCAACGCGCGATAAGGAACTTTGTTCCATATGTTCTAAATTAGTGATTATCACTGACCGTTCGGACTTACCTAATAAATAAATACAGGGTGGAAAAAATCGTGGATCAAATGTAGCAGGGCGACAGTCGGGGTTACAAGGGGCAAAAATAAAATTTAATTAATCAAGTTCTACCAATAAACAACTATAACCACAACACGTCATATAAATCTACATTAATAAATTCTAACCTTCTAACCCTAATTCAATATTTTAAGCACCCACTATTCCACACGACAAACCAAAAGTGGCGACGCCTGGGGGAGGCCTATGTCCAGCAGTGGACGTCTTTTGGCTGAAATGATGATGATGATAGCGTCGGGTCAATCTAGCTCTAGGGTCACTTGTTAGATTCGCGACGGGTTTACAGGTTGGCGTGTACAAGAGCCTTTGGGGGTAGGTGGAACAGGGTGTAAAGTCCCACAAACCTCCATAGAAAAGGGAGGATCCTCCGACCAGACGGGTGTTGTGTCTGGTCCGGGCAACTGCCCAACGATTGTTGTCGGACTGTTGTATGTGTTCTAATACCGCCGAAAACTTTACTTGCGCGATGCAGGATTTGTGTGACGTCATGTCATTAGTTCGTAAGTGGCGGCGCTGGTGCCGCTACATCACTCCCCTCCGGAGACCGGAGGTCGATAGCAGGTTGAGTCGTCTTGTGATGCGTGCCTGGCCAGTGGAAGGTTGGTTCCCGTGAGTCGGAACCGGAAGTCGCAGAGTTCGCGGTGAGTCGGAACTGTATGCGGTTGTGCCCCAGTGAGTCGGGGTGATGATATCCCAGTGAGTCGGGATAGTGTTGCTGGCTCCACTGGTTCGGAGCGATGATGGTGTCCCAGTGAGTCGGGACAATGCTGCTGGCTCCAGTGGGTCGGAG
Source organism: Orthosia incerta (assembly GCA_948252205.1). Classification (NCBI taxonomy): domain Eukaryota; kingdom Metazoa; phylum Arthropoda; class Insecta; order Lepidoptera; family Noctuidae; genus Orthosia; species Orthosia incerta. The sequence continues at coordinate 15,721,045 of OX411754.1, forward strand.
CGGTGATGAAAGAAGCTGAGGGTGATGACCAGGAATGCGCGTTCGCTGCATGTTGGTGGTCAGGATACCCCCGTAGATGCCGTGGGTACTGGCTGGCTGTATGACTCGCTGCTCGAAAGCTTGAGGAAGTGATGCTGACGTCACGACGAAGTTGTTCTGCACGAAGGCTGCGCTGACGTTCATTTTCGAGGGTCACCAGTTTGGGGGTATGCGGAACAGGGTGTAAAGTCCCACAAACCTCCATAGAAAAGGGAGGATCCTCCGACCAGACGGGTGATGTGTCTGGTCCGGGCAACTGCCCAACGATTGTTGTCGGACTGTTGTATGTGTTCTAATCGCGCCGAAAACTTTACTTGCGCGATGCAGGATTTGTGTGACGTCATGACATTAGTTCGTAAGTGGCGGCGCTGGTGCCGCTACAAGCCCATATAATCTCTCGATCTCCCTCCGAAGCTCTGGTTTGGCGTATACGATCCTGCCATCATCTGTCTTCAGTTTCATGAGCTGGCTATGCCCAATAGTAAGATCTCTTGCAAAGACCTTGAAGCCCTTGTTCCGCTCAATCCCGTCTTTAACACTTTCGGTATTTAAGCAGCGGAGGTTGCTTTTCAAGGACTTTGAGATCGGTCTGCTGCCGGTATTTCAACGCATCGTCTGAAGAATGCAGGATCATCTCATGCCTCTCCTTCATTAGCTTGAGAGTAGGATCAGTGAGCTTTTTGTTTCTATCTATACGGCGGGTCTTGAAAAACTTAAAGACTGTATTCGTCCACGGAGCTCCCTAGGCACTCGAAACGATTCTGGAGTTCGAGCTGAAAGCTCTCGGAGTATTGGATCTGGATCTGTGTTGGACGGAGCGTACACTGCATCAGTAAAGACCTTTCAACCTTGATATTAATGTTCAACGTGCCTCTTACCATGCGGTGATCATTTGCTTTTTATGACATGATAAAGTCGATCTCGTTTTTAGTTGCACCATCGGGGCTCTGCCAGGTCCACTTCCTGTGCTCAAGTTTTCTGAAGAAGGAGTTCATCATATAGAGGCCTTCCTTCTTCATACAACGGGCCAGTAGGTGACCCCGGTGGTTCCGACGTCCAACTCCAAATTGCCCCACTTGCAGCTCATCCTAGTTTCGTTTGACCAGATTCGCGTTAAATCCCTCATGATAATGGTGAAGTGAGTTTTGAAACCATGCATGGCTCTAGAGATATCCTCTTTTTGGTCTCTACCTCATCTTCGGGGTGTGTCGAGGTCGGGGCGTAGACTTGTATGATCTTCAGCGAATATCTTGAGGACACTAAGTATAAGGTACGCCACCCTGGTCGACACACTCGATCTTCACCACATTGTTCACAAGGTACCTGTGGACGATAAACCGGACACCACCCTGGGACTGCCGGTCACCCTCGCAGAAATAGAGCAGGTTACCGGATTTGATAATTATCGAGCTTCTGACTTCAGATAACCCTATAATACTCTATCGTAACCTGCTCAATTCTGCCTAGAGTTCGGCCATCTTCTCGTCGGTCCAGAGTGTTCGCGTGTTATATGTTGCCAGGTCCAGTCGTCGGTGTTTATTGGGGTAGCCGGGTCCACTCCGGGGATTCTTCGCACCTCTTGCCACGCCATCGCTTCGACCGCTACCGTAGTCGAAGGTAGACAGGCTGCCGGGCACTCGGGGCCGTTTTTTCGTTGTGCTATTTATTTTGGTTTGGGGGGTTTCCGTTATCGCCACGCTTGGCTATTGCAGTTTGTCGTTAAAGTGCACAGAGAACGCTGCTGCCCATTCTCTGGTGTATCCCTTAGTCGTCGGAAGATATGGGATGGTGAAATTCTTTACAAATAAATTACATTCTTATTCCCTAATAGTACCAAGGATATGTTGAAGAAATAGTACATTATGGTACAAGTGTGCAATGTTGGTGATTACCGCTGAGGCGCCATTGAGACCCGAGCCGTAGGTGAGGGTCTTAAGAGAGCCGAGGACGGTAATCATCAATACACACGTGTATCATACGACGTTTTTCAACACACTTGTGAAGAAAATAATAGTAAAAAAACATTTTCAACAGTAAAAACGAGTTGTGAAAATTTTTTCACAATGGCGGGCAAAATTAATCAGTTTTTCTATGCGCGCGCATTTAGCAATGGCGATCGGCCATAGACTAAAAGAATGAGGTTTCTTTTTTTTTTGCTTTTCGAGGATAGTGTTTTAGCCACGTACAAAATAGGGAATTTAATTTTTTCTTAATTACAGAGCAAATAAAATTTATATTTGAGTGAAAGTTTTATTTATTAAGCACGTACAAGTTGAAATCATCTATTTAAATAATGAAATGAGCAAGCAATAGGTACATTAATTTATTTGAACTATTCAATACGATCTTTTTTGTATCCAAACTTTTTTAAGAACAAAGCAACTCAACCAATAAATTAAAAAAAAAAAAACATAACTCACTTGTGAATAAAAGCAATGAAAAAGTCACAGTTTGATAACAGGTATCATTATGTGCTTAATTGCAGTGAAATTAGAGCTACTTTATAAGCAAGTGTGTTGAAAAAACTTTAAATAGCTCTCCTGAAAAGTCTACTTTTTAGGGTTCCATACCCAAAGGGTATAAACGGGACCCTATTACTAAGACTCCGCGGTCCGTGTGTCTGTCTGTCTGTCCGTCTGTCACCAGGCGTCTGTATCTCATGAACCGTGACAGCTAGGCAGTTGAAATTTTCACAGATGATGTATTTCTGTTGGCGCTATAAGAACAAATAGGTACTAAAAACAGAATAAAAAAATATTTAAGAGGGGCTCCCAAACAACAAACGTGATTTTTTTGCCGTTGTTGCGATAATGGTACAAAATTTTAAAAATTCAAACTGTTTTTTTTTTTTTTTAAATTCAAACTATTTTTTTTTTTTTTTTTTTTTCATTACTACGTACATTTTACATCACGTACGGAACCGTTCGTGCGCGAGTCTGGCTCGCACTTGGCCGGTTTTTGTAACCAAAAACGGATTCGGCACACAATGCCACATTCCCAAAATGACATATTATTATTTCACAAAATGGCTTATACTCAAATTGTCATATTCTGAAAACGCCACATCGCAAAGCGTTACATTAGCATAATGCCATTTTTGCAAGAAAGTCATTTTCGCCAAATTCTCGAAATGTCTTTTCGGACCACTTCGGACACAGTCAATTTCTTTTTAATTCGGACTATATCATATTTTTATGAGTAAAACCACCTAAATAAAACTTTAAGAAATACTTGTTTACAAGAAAATTGTAGAATCAATGCTGCAATTATCAGTAAAATCTATAACAAGATTGATTGTTCTTATGGAGGGGCCGAGAAATAACTCTGACACTTCGACCCATTGGGATCTTTTGTGGTCAGATTGATTGTTAGTCTTACAGACTTCGTTCTGTGCTTTAATTAAAGCATATTAAATGTACTACAACTTTATTTCTGATAACTTTTCTTATAGAACAAGCGATTTGCCAATATCTTGATCCAGACGAGAGTAGAACTCATAATTTACAATTTTCGAGACAAATGGACCATCTTCATAGCGCAATGTTACAATGTGTTTAGATTCAATGTTTCAATCATTTTTTATTTTGCGAATAGGTACCAAATTTTTTTGTTTTTCTTTCCCATTTAACCAAAATTATATAATTATATATCCCATGATATCAGAAACTGGTAAACAACCTGTTAGAAATCAATACAAAAATTCATTACAAATTGAATCCTGCAACACAGCATTATTAAGAAAAAGTATTATTTGTATGGGTCCTACCATCTACAATAAATTGCCAGAAGCAATGAAAAATTATACAATTAGAAACTTTAAAAAGAAATTAGTGGCCTTCCTAACAGAAAAATGTTATTACTCGATTAATGATTTTTAATGGACAAAACATTTAATCAGCAATGTGTATATTTTATTCTGAATTAACATCTTATTTTGACATTTTTCAATTTAATGTATGTAGAATTGTAATAATTCTGTGATATTTTAATTTGTAATTTTATTTCGACATTTTTCAATATTAATTAATTTATGTACCTATAATTGTAATAATTCTGTGACATTTTAATTTGTAATTAATTTTTTTATGTACCTAATTAACAATTTTTTATTAATTTTTGCATGCCTATTTCTAGGCAGAAAGTACATGACTATCTCCTATTAACTCCACCTGTATTCTAATGTAACCTACATTTGTTGTAATAAATGATTTGATTGATTGATTAAAAATACCTGGTTAATATGTGTTTTATGTGTACATAAAAATACCTTGCAAAGAAGTGAATATTAGATTTTTGAGTTTAGTGAACTTTTTGGTAAATTATTATACATTAATGTAACAAGTACAAGAATATATGATTGTAGAAATAGAAAATTGGATAAGCTTTAACGGATTCCGAGGAACATTACATTTAAATTAGAATAAGTGCTAGTTAATTCAATGGAGGTAAGTAGTGTACTATACCTAAGGTTACTAGATTAATATTATCTAAGTACATTTCATTAGAGTATTAGTATTTCTAGATATACAATTTGATAAACAATAAAGTAAAGTAATAATTTAAATAAACTTGACCAGTATCTTCACATAATTTAATACGAATTACATTTTATAGAACCGATCTTCATAATTTACCTATAAACTTAATTTATTGATTCCAAAAAACAATAATTTTATTTAAAAACTACTCTACCATGACTTTTACACATCACTAAACTTACTTCACAATCTTGATAACAAATCTCCTGTACTTTGACACTACTCAACATCTGTTTAGCTATCATTGATGCCAAGCAAATGCCAAGTCACAGTAGGTAGGTACGGTACCTATATGAAGAAAGTTATTAATACAGATATATAGACACAAAAGAGTCAACAACACTACTTTTCACTCTGCAAACATACTAGAAATCTGTCCACAGAAGATACTACTTATGAATGATTTTGTAGTACTTCTATGTTCCTGTCTGAAAGTTTGTTTGACAGGCACTGACAGGAACTGTCAGGAACACTGACACGTCTGACACGCTAGCGCTAGCACTGACGAATGAGTTATGAAAACTATGGAGACGGCATATTCTACGATATGAAGTATAGTTATACAAAAATCTATAATATCGACACACGCATGTCAAAAAGCGTTTTGTCTCTTTTTAACTAACCAAGAGCTGCATATGAAAAGAACGACATCTAAATGTTTGTCAAGGACTAAACTTGGTAACACTTTTGAGTGACGTCAAAATCATGTCTATTCGTGAACGGTCGCCATGTTGATTGCCGAGTAAAATTGGTAGTTGTGTGCCGTATATGTACGTTTATCTGTGTAGTTGTGCTGTCAAACAGTTGCAAATGGCCTACCTCATTGGGCAGCTATCTTAAGTGCCCGATTTATGTAGGTATGCACGCAAATTTCGTAGGTATGGCAAGTCCATAGGTTTATAAGTCAGTGGCACTGACAGGCTACAGACAGCTGACAGGAGGACCAATGTTGCCAGTGGCAGATAGTCAAATATTACATGAGACATCTCAAATAGTTACATTTTCATCACAAAAGTTACATTACCTTATTTTATGTGGAAAACGACACTTATACGCTTACTCGCTCGCCGGAGTAAGCGGGATGGAAGATTTAGAAATACACGTGAGTGAGTGAGTGAATATGCCAGAGAGTTTGTATAACTACCTAGAGCAGGGGTTCCCAAAGTTTTCGTGGTCAGGGACCACTTTTACATTATTTTTGTTAGCAGGGACCACTATCTAGGTGTAATAAAAATAAACAGTAATAATCAAACTGAAACTTTAATTAACAACCTAATATGAAATTACATAAAAAGAAATAATAAAAATTTTAGGATAAACTTATGTAATTCTGAATTAATGTGATTTCTGAGCTTGCATCTTCTTCACGAGTTCGGGTATCCTAGGACTAATATTGTTACTCAAAGCCACACGCAAATCATCACTTACTTTCAAACGATTTCTCGCCTTGTGTTTTATTACCAACAAAGCAGAAAAGCCTTGTTCACATAAATAAGCTGTTGAGAAAACCATAAAATAGCGCAAGACGATTTCTCGAAGTTTAGTTAAAGAATTTGCTTTTATACACCAAAATGACTCAAGTGAATTCGATTCAAAAGTATCCTTGCAGTTTCTGTCATTTTGTAATTCAATAAGTTCTTCCTGGATTCCTTCTGTAACTTCACCAGCGTCCGTGCTAAAAGGGTTACGAATCAGTTTTTGATCAACTTTAGCTTCTTCGGTATATTCTGGGAAGTAACGATTGAATTCATCAATCAACATATGTAAATGAGTCTTGATGTTTTCTTGTATATTTGCTCTAATAGCGTCATACTTTTTGTCTTCCACAAGTGCTTTTAATGTCGCAAACGCAGAAATTTTTTTTCCCCCGCCCGCACTCTTCTTACTTACGGCGGCTCTGCACGGCGACCGACGGCTCACCGCCCGCTAAATTTAAAATAATTCGCGGACCATATTTTGGTTTCTGCGGACCACTGGTTGGGAACCATTGACCTAGAGGGAACGAATTTAAGATGCAATTTCAATATCGGTATTCACTTTCGCACTAACAGATGACGTCATAAGCAAAAAGAGATAGATATACTTTTGTCTATACCACCTTTTGTGCCAGTGTGACCGAGGATGCTATAGATACTTATCTATAGACATATATCAGTACCAGATCTGTGCCACTATCATATCGATATTGTCGAGTTTAGTTTTGGAGCGATCTACAAATTTGGTCAAACGTCTGTAAGAATCGTCCCTGACTGCGGCTGAGTTTTTCTACGTTTTTTAGGGGTTCTTTATATTTATTTAAAGAGTGAATGTGTACTTGTACATAGAGTGAACTTATCAGTCATTGTAAGAGTACAATTCCACTCTTTCGTAATTTTTCTGTGCATTATACGCGTTGTATAATAATGTTTTTTCATATCTTGCGCTAAAACTAGGTACATCACGTGACAGTTTTTTCTACACTCGTACGACTATACAAACAGGTACTGATCAATATACTGATATATATAGTATGCTAGTTCTTGTACAAGACTAAAAAGAAAGTTTACAGACGAGTATGTATATCAAAGTAATTAAATAAATAATAACAAAATGGTTAAATATAATAATTTAATTTTAAAATGTAAAATGTGAAAATAAACATGATTCATCAACCTGTATCCATAGATAGGTCAAGGGATAGTGATAGCATGATTGATTAAAATGCAGTGAACACAAGCGAGAATATGATGAAGGTGTCCAGTTAGCTCGTTTTTTATATTCTTGATCCACTTATTTCTTAAACAAGTTCTCTTAGGAAACCTGTGCACAATCAATATTAGAGTAGTAATAACAAATAGCAAATAAACTTTATGAAATAAATTAAAGTAAGTAAAATAAAAATACAGTATCGATAAATGTTTCTTTTGACTTTTGTCACATCTCAAGCACCAGAACGTAAGTACGTAAATTGTCATAGCTCTATCAACGAAAGCATAAAAGTTAAATATTTCACAAAATAAAATGGTTTAAATGATACTATACGTCCTCGACGTATTTAGAACTAAGATTCCTTTATTCCGGAAAGCCTATGAAATGTATTCCCTGCACAATAATTTCAGTTTGCTAATCGATAACTCACCTGTGGAAAGATATCCTTTGATGATATTCTGTTAATACACTCATTCTACTCTTGCAACCGATAGCCACACACGACATGGTTCATGCAGATATTTAAACAACAAAATTCTTCCTGATGTAAACGAAACAAAAGCGTGAAAACAGCGAAAAACTTTGATTAGAGCTGCTAACCGATAGGTTACAACAGTGACTAAAAAGTTATCTCTTTGACGTTCAGAACGGTAGCGTTTGTCTATGTTTGTCTCTTTTTTTCCATAGAGTTTTTCTATAAGCAAGAACGAAAGAATTGAAAGTTTCTTTTTCGCCGTAATTACGTTACCTTTAGGTGGTTATAGAAACTCTCTGGAATATGCAATACGTCAATTTGTGTGTCACAAAATCAGGTGCGACAACACGACGAACGATAACTTTCTTAGATGCGTTCCGTTTCACGATTATTTTTTGTTTGCTGCAAAATATTTCAATATTTTTTATTAAGCCTTAAAAGTAACGTAATATGTAGTTACATTTTGAGTCGTGTTACAGGGAGGTTACAAGAGAAGGTCAAAAGTAACGTAAAATGTTAAAAAAAATAACTTCTGGCATCCCTGAGGAAGACAGGGACAGAGCAAGGTGGAAACACATTATTAACACCCGACCCTATGCCACACGACGCCACCCGACGCGAACCATGCACACATACAACACCCCATGGTATAATATCACATGGTATTCTCTTTACGTGACAGCTGGGTCACGTGATTGGCCCAAGACTACGTCATCAATTGCGTTGCGGTTCTCAAACGTTTTTCAGTGGGAAAAAAGATAAAAATAGTATAATAGGTACTCAATTTTTATAATTTTGATTAAATCTACATCTACATATAATTGATACTTTTTGTATATTTTTACTTTGCTTCTTTTGTAATTGATTGCATATTATGGTTTTACTTAGTTTCCTCGCGCGTAGATAGAATGAGATGAGAATGTTAAGATGGATGTGGGAAATGACGAGAATGGATGAAGTGAGAAGAAATGAGTATATAGAGGAAGTTTGAAAGTGGTGCCAGTGACAGAAAAGTGGAAAGGAAACCGTTTGTCCTGGTATGGTCATGTGATGAGAAGGGATGAAACGCATGTTACTAAAAGAGTTATGAATATAAACGTGGATGGATGGAGAGGAGGGGACGGCCAAAGAAAAGCTGGATGGACTGTGTGAGGAGTGATATGAAAGAAAAGGGAGTCAGTGATGGCGTGACGAAGGACAGGACGGTATGGAAGAAGAAAACGTGTTGTGCCGACCCGACCCCAAGTGACATGGGGTGAGGGCAGGAAGATGATGATGACTTGTAAATAGGTTCTCGCTCGTTTGAACTAAACAGAGTACTACCTAATAATGAATTTGAGGATACATGTTCTTTGTGGTATCATGAACAATCCGAGTCAAATTTGTGAAAATGAATTTTTCACTGTGCAACGTTTGACCGTCGTATTGATTAAATTCTTTGCAAGGGTAAATCAGTTTACCCCTCGACACAAAAAAAAACAATCACAGGCACCGCTACAATTTTTTTTTTTTTTTAGCGTGTGGAAATGCAACCCACTAAAACTCCACGGTGTCCTCCTGTGCCGCATATGGCGGGAACACGGGCACGCATTAGCACTCACCGCGAACCCGCTGCGGCTGTCCGAAACCGGACCCTCCTTTGGGGTGTACCTCCCATCACCGGTTCACCATAACACACACCAACACATGGGCGCCAGACGACCTCGTGTATGGCACCCTTGGTCCCCCTGCGACGGGACAGTTCAGTGGCCCCGCCACCTACCACTTTTCGGCCCACCGCGTCCGCAATCAGACGGTGGCGACCTCGTCCAGACCGCGAAAGGTAGGGAGAGCGGCGCACCGTAATAACGGCACTCCTCTCCCGCCACGGTCTCCAACCCTCAGCCACGATATCGTATAGGCCGCTCCGTATGACATCGCAGCTCGCCTCAGATGCAATTTCACTTGTTGCTACGTCGTCAGCTTAATCGGTCAAAGCCCTGACGAGCGGCCCGTCCTCGGGTTCCTCTTCGCTTCACCGTGGGTGACCAAGCCACGGCTACTGAGACACGGAACGAAACTACGCCTTAGCTTGTCTGTCGAGCTTTTTATTTGATCTGTTAGCTTAACTGACAAGCTAAGGCGTAGTTTCGTTGTACGTGTAATTGTGTATGTATACGGCAAGGCGAAGTTTTAACCGGCGTCACCTTGTTGTTTGTAACATTCCATATTGACTTTTTAATTGATCTGAGGTCTAGTTATAAGCCTTAAATTATGGAATTTACAACGCGTAGATAAATGAAATAATATGTAAAAAGGCACATACCAGTTCCATTAGTTGAGTTAGTTAGTTTAGTTACAATATTGAAGCCACGCATATGATAGCGTCTCGTCGTTGGAAAATAAAAAAAAATCTTATTACGCCGTCTTTTATACTTCTGTGTTTACAGTTTAGTACGGAACAATTTTCTTTGTGTATCTTTCATAGTTTACGGGTTCACCGCAAATGTTTGAGAGCCACAGTATTTTGCTTACCGAGCGAAACAACGCTATAGGTGTAAGCGACACGACAATAGCAATGAAGTGGCGAGTTGTCAGTGTCACACTTGTCAATTCGATGTGTTGCCACTGTGTGTGATTGAATTACCCGAGCAAAATATTTTTTTTAACTTAACAACGCAATTATAAACTAATAATTCAATATATAAAATAATTTAACACTAATAGATGAATCAAACGAGTTACTAAATAGTTAAGCTAACTAGTTAATTAAAAGAGAAAGTACCAAAATTTTCTGAAAAGAACAATCAATGGTAACACTTATCGTGACGTAGTCTTGGGCCATCCTGTAAAGAGCCTACCAGGCGAAGTATACGGAGTATATTATTATACCATACAACACCCCACGTGATGCTACAACACGCTTCGCTAGTATAGGGTTGCCATCTATCCGACATTCCCAGGATTTGTGCTAGTTTAAAAGGCGGGCGGGCGGGGCTTTATTTGTAGTCCGGGTCTTCAAATCACCAACAGCAATTTTTCACCGACTTCTCCGTCAATTGTTGACCGATTTTGAAAATTATTTACAATAAACGCATTCCCCTCCTTCGGCCGTCGGGTAAAAAATACAACCGACTTCCAATTAAAAATTTGACTCAAATAAGTTAAAGATTTCTATTATAGCATAAACATAAAAATTACCTTCACCGAGTTTGTACCCTAAAAATGACCGTGCTGATGGACCGTCGGGTAAAAATACAACCGACTTCCAATTTAAAATTTGACTCAAATAAGTTAATGATTTCTATTATAGCACTAGCTGACCCGGCAAACTTTGTTTTGCCATAAAAACACCTACCCTACACCAACCCTAAACCTACCCTAAACCTACCCTACACCTACCCTACACCTACCCTACACCTACCCTACACCTACCCTACACCTACCCTACACCTACCCTACACCTACCCTACACCTACCCTACACCTACCCTACACCTACCCTACACCTACCCTACACCTATCCTACACCTACCCTACACCTACCCTACACCTACCCTACACCTACCCTACACCTACCCTACACCTACCCTACACCTACCCTACACCTACCCTACACCTACCCTACACCTACCCTACACCTACCCTACACCTACCCTACACCTACCCTACACCTACCCTACACCTACCCTACACCTACCCTACACCTACCCTACACCTACCCTACACCTACCCTACACCTACCCTACACCTACCCTACACCTACCCTACACCTACCCTACACCTACCCTACACCTACCCTACACCTACCCTACACCTACCCTACACCTACCCTACACCTACCCTACACCTACCCTACACCTACCCTACACCTACCCTACACCTACCCTACACCTACCCTACACCTACCCTACACCTACCCTACACCTACCCTACACCTACCCTACACCTACCCTACACCTACCCTACACCTACCCTACACCTACCCTACACCTACCCTACACCTACCCTACACCTACCCTACACCTACCCTACACCTACCCTACACCTACCCTACACCTACCCTACACCTACCCTACACCTACCCTACACCTACCCTACACCTACCCTACACCTACCCTACACCTACCCTACACCTACCCTACACCTACCCTACACCTACCCTACACCTACCCTACACCTACCCTACACCTACCCTACACCTACCCTACACCTACCCTACACCTACCCTACACCTACCCTACACCTACCCTACACCTACCCTACACCTACCCTACACCTACCCTACACCTACCCTACACCTACCCTACACCTACCCTACACCTACCCTACACCTACCCTACACCTACCCTACACCTACCCTACACCTACCCTACACCTACCCTACACCTACCCTACACCTACCCTACACCTACCCTACACCTACCCTACACCTACCCTACACCTACCCTACACCTACCCTACACCTACCCTACACCTACCCTACACCTACCCTACACCTACCCTACACCTACCCTACACCTACCCTACACCTACCCTACACCTACCCTACACCTACCCTACACCTACCCTACACCTACCCTACACCTACCCTACACCTACCCTACACCTACCCTACACCTACCCTACACCTACCCTACACCTACCCTACACCTACCCTACACCTACCCTACACCTACCCTACACCTACCCTACACCTACCCTACACCTACCCTACACCTACCCTACACCTACCCTACACCTACCCTACACCTACCCTACACCTACCCTACACCTACCCTACACCTACCCTACACCTACCCTACACCTACCCTACACCTACCCTACACCTACCCTACACCTACCCTACACCTACCCTACACCTACCCTACACCTACCCTACACCTACCCTACACCTACCCTACACCTACCCTACACCTACCCTACACCTACCCTACACCTACCCTACACCTACCCTACACCTACCCTACACCTACCCTACACCTACCCTACACCTACCCTACACCTACCCTACACCTACCCTACACCTACCCTACACCTACCCTACACCTACCCTACACCTACCCTACACCTACCCTACACCTACCCTACACCTACCCTACACCTACCCTACACCTACCCTACACCTACCCTACACCTACCCTACACCTACCCTACACCTACCCTACACCTACCCTACACCTACCCTACACCTACCCTACACCTACCCTACACCTACCCTACACCTACCCTACACCTACCCTACACCTACCCTACACCTACCCTACACCTACCCTACACCTACCCTACACCTACCCTACACCTACCCTACACCTACCCTACACCTACCCTACACCTACCCTACACCTACCCTACACCTACCCTACACCTACCCTACACCTACCCTACACCTACCCTACACCTACCCTACACCTACCCTACACCTACCCTACACCTACCCTACACCTACCCTACACCTACCCTACACCTACCCTACACCTACCCTACACCTACCCTACACCTACCCTACACCTACCCTACACCTACCCTACACCTACCCTACACCTACCCTACACCTACCCTACACCTACCCTACACCTACCCTACACCTACCCTACACCTACCCTACACCTACCCTACACCTACCCTACACCTACCCTACACCTACCCTACACCTACCCTACACCTACCCTACACCTACCCTACACCTACCCTACACCTACCCTACACCTACCCTACACCTACCCTACACCTACCCTACACCTACCCTACACCTACCCTACACCTACCCTACACCTACCCTACACCTACCCTACACCTACCCTACACCTACCCTACACCTACCCTACACCTACCCTACACCTACCCTACACCTACCCTACACCTACCCTACACCTACCCTACACCTACCCTACACCTACCCTACACCTACCCTACACCTACCCTACACCTACCCTACACCTACCCTACACCTACCCTACACCTACCCTACACCTACCCTACACCTACCCTACACCTACCCTACACCTACCCTACACCTACCCTACACCTACCCTACACCTACCCTACACCTACCCTACACCTACCCTACACCTACCCTACACCTACCCTACACCTACCCTACACCTACCCTACACCTACCCTACACCTACCCTACACCTACCCTACACCTACCCTACACCTACCCTACACCTACCCTACACCTACCCTACACCTACCCTACACCTACCCTACACCTACCCTACACCTACCCTACACCTACCCTACACCTACCCTACACCTACCCTACACCTACCCTACACCTACCCTACACCTACCCTACACCTACCCTACACCTACCCTACACCTACCCTACACCTACCCTACACCTACCCTACACCTACCCTACACCTACCCTACACCTACCCTACACCTACCCTACACCTACCCTACACCTACCCTACACCTACCCTACACCTACCCTACACCTACCCTACACCTACCCTACACCTACCCTACACCTACCCTACACCTACCCTACACCTACCCTACACCTACCCTACACCTACCCTACACCTACCCTACACCTACCCTACACCTACCCTACACCTACCCTACACCTACCCTACACCTACCCTACACCTACCCTACACCTACCCTACACCTACCCTACACCTACCCTACACCTACCCTACACCTACCCTACACCTACCCTACACCTACCCTACACCTACCCTACACCTACCCTACACCTACCCTACACCTACCCTACACCTACCCTACACCTACCCTACACCTACCCTACACCTACCCTACACCTACCCTACACCTACCCTACACCTACCCTACACCTACCCTACACCTACCCTACACCTACCCTACACCTACCCTACACCTACCCTACACCTACCCTACACCTACCCTACACCTACCCTACACCTACCCTACACCTACCCTACACCTACCCTACACCTACCCTACACCTACCCTACACCTACCCTACACCTACCCTACACCTACCCTACACCTACCCTACACCTACCCTACACCTACCCTACACCTACCCTACACCTACCCTACACCTACCCTACACCTACCCTACACCTACCCTACACCTACCCTACACCTACCCTACACCTACCCTACACCTACCCTACACCTACCCTACACCTACCCTACACCTACCCTACACCTACCCTACACCTACCCTACACCTACCCTACACCTACCCTACACCTACCCTACACCTACCCTACACCTACCCTACACCTACCCTACACCTACCCTACACCTACCCTACACCTACCCTACACCTACCCTACACCTACCCTACACCTACCCTACACCTACCCTACACCTACCCTACACCTACCCTACACCTACCCTACACCTACCCTACACCTACCCTACACCTACCCTACACCTACCCTACACCTACCCTACACCTACCCTACACCTACCCTACACCTACCCTACACCTACCCTACACCTACCCTACACCTACCCTACACCTACCCTACACCTACCCTACACCTACCCTACACCTACCCTACACCTACCCTACACCTACCCTACACCTACCCTACACCTACCCTACACCTACCCTACACCTACCCTACACCTACCCTACACCTACCCTACACCTACCCTACACCTACCCTACACCTACCCTACACCTACCCTACACCTACCCTACACCTACCCTACACCTACACCTACCCTACACCTACCCTACACCTACCCTACACCTACCCTACACCTACCCTACACCTACCCTACACCTACCCTACACCTACCCTACACCTACCCTACACCTACCCTACACCTACCCTACACCTACCCTACACCTACCCTACACCTACCCTACACCTACCCTACACCTACCCTACACCTACCCTACACCTACCCTACACCTACCCTACACCTACCCTACACCTACCCTACACCTACCCTACACCTACCCTACACCTACCCTACACCTACCCTACACCTACCCTACACCTACCCTACACCTACCCTACACCTACCCTACACCTACCCTACACCTACCCTACACCTACCCTACACCTACCCTACACCTACCCTACACCTACCCTACACCTACCCTACACCTACCCTACACCTACCCTACACCTACCCTACACCTACCCTACACCTACCCTACACCTACCCTACACCTACCCTACACCTACCCTACACCTACCCTACACCTACCCTACACCTACCCTACACCTACCCTACACCTACCCTACACCTACCCTACACCTACCCTACACCTACCCTACACCTACCCTACACCTACCCTACACCTACCCTACACCTACCCTACACCTACCCTACACCTACCCTACACCTACCCTACACCTACCCTACACCTACCCTACACCTACCCTACACCTACCCTACACCTACCCTACACCTACCCTACACCTACCCTACACCTACCCTACACCTACCCTACACCTACCCTACACCTACCCTACACCTACCCTACACCTACCCTACACCTACCCTACACCTACCCTACACCTACCCTACACCTACCCTACACCTACCCTACACCTACCCTACACCTACCCTACACCTACCCTACACCTACCCTACACCTACCCTACACCTACCCTACACCTACCCTACACCTACCCTACACCTACCCTACACCTACCCTACACCTACACCTGGAGCGTCAGTTCCAACCTAATCCGACCACGCTGCATGAACACGTCGCAGCAGTCGAGCAACACAATAGAGACTACTTCAACACGCCGATAGCTCCCGATGAAGACGCTATCTATTTCTCGCCTGGTGCAGTCAGACGCGCCATCTTGAAAACGAAGCCCCGGAAGGCCCCAGGTGCCGACAACATCCCGAACACAGCGCTGCGCCACCTGCCCTACCGCATGGTCGCGGCTGTGGCGCGCCTGTTCACCGGGATACTCCGCACGGGCTCCTTCCCGGCCTCGTGGAAAGAGGGGCGCGTCGTCATGCTGCCCAAGCCGAATAAAAATACCCTGAAGCCGGAGAGCTATCGGCCGATCACTCTCCTTCCCACCATCTCAAAAGTGTTCGAGTCCCTCCTGCTGCGACACCTCGAACCGCATATCACCCCACGCCCAGAACAGTTCGGTTTTAGGGCGGAACACAGCACGGCGCTCCAGCTGTCGAGGATACTGCACCTGCTGTCATCAATGATGAACAGGAAAGAGTACGCGGTCGCAGTATTCCTCGACATGGAAAAGGCCTTCGACCGCGTGTGGCACGAAGGACTCATACACAAAATGTCCACTTCTAGCGCCCCCCGTCGCGTGGTAAGTGTTATTAAATCCTTTCTGACCAACAGGACCTTCAGAGTGGTGGTAGAGGGCGAGCTGTCCGCCCCTCGCCCAATAAAGGCTGGCGTGCCACAGGGCGCCGTCTCATCTCCTGCGTGTTACTCACGTTACACGGACGATATCCCAACAACACACGAGGCCAAAATAGCGCTGTACGCTGACGACACAGCCTACGTAACAAAGTCACTTAACGCCAAGCACGCAGCAGAAAAAATGCAGCGCGCCCTCGACAACATCCCCGAGTGGCTGGCCAAATGGCGGCTATCTGTTAACGTGGGTAAGACGCAGGCAATTGTTACAGGACTAGGAACCCTCCCACCGCCTCTGAAGCTACAAGGAGTCGACATCGAGTGGTCGCCCCATGCCAAGTACCTTGGCGTGACCATCGATCGTGGACTCAGGATGAGGCTGCACGTCAAGAAGGTGGTGACACAATGCAGAGTCGCTCGGAACCTACTCCATCCAGTACTCTCGTCCCGCCTCCCCGCCCGCACCAAGCTGGGCATATACAAAACATACCTACGATCCATACTCACATATGCAGCCCCAGCTTGGTACGCCCTCACAAGCAAGTCGTCAAAACAACAACTCCGTGCACAGCAAAACTTAGCAATAAGACAAATACTCGACGCCCCTCGCTATGTGAGGAACGACGTGTTGATGCGGGACACGGGAATAGAGAGCCTGGACGAGTTCATTGAGCGACTTGCAACAACATTGTTTAAGCGGGCCGACGCTTCTGCCTGGCCCCATATCGCTGATATAGCGCCATGGCACGCGCGCCCGCCCGACAAAAAGCGCCTCCCCAGAGACCTTACAAAAGACGTTGCAGCCCCATCCACCTCCCGGACTTGACGCCTGAGTAAGCAGCAACAGTCTACACGCTGCTTACTCAAACAGAAACACTGCTCACCCCACACGACACCCGCGGCGTGAAGTTTGTACTAAGTTAATATAGTCACACTTCGCGTCGCAAACAGCCAATCATTACTATACATTCGCTAGTACACTTGCACCGAATAGCGTCGCGAGTACCTCGCACGCTATTGGTTCATGGGCGGTGTAACACAAAACATTGCCGCTCCTACATACATAGTCGGCGCCACAGGCGCTTACATAACTTAGCTGCAGGTTCGTCCAAAGCCGGCACTGGTCACCTTCGCTAGGCCTCCCAGAGTACGCTCTGGGCCTCACCCGGCAGAGGTAGACCGCCAGAGTGTCGTGAAAAGGCGGCGTACCGTTCAGTAACGGGCGCCGCCGCCGCGGCGCGCCTGCAGACACACATACAACATAAACATAGCTAGCGCAGATCATTGACCCGTATAGGTGAATGACCGCGCTAGCAATATGCTAGGTCCAACGGACAATCCAATGATGGGTTCGTTGCTACGAGCCTCGGTGCTGCACCCGCGGGCAGGAGACCATGTCTCGTGACCGCTCGCCTCGCCCCCTTGCGGGGGCGAAGCGACTTCCAATGGAGGGAAAAAAGTAAATGTCTACCTACTGTGAAAGTATAAAATTCCATCGCAATGGAACGAAGTGTCAAATCACTTCCGAATTTTGATTTGCGGGCGAGTGGGGCCGCCTGCGGAGTGAAAAATATGGCGGACGTGTTTCGAAGACTATTTGGTATCAACTGGCCAAGACGAGGCGAGCGACAAAATTCGATTAGCTCTCCTACGAAATATGTTGGGTATGGAGTCAGCACGTGTGTTACAAACATTGCCTACATCTAAGGAAAAGGCTGGAGACTTCAACGCTGTCTTAGAGGCCATCGAAAAGTATGTAAGCCCGAGAACCAACGAAGTTTTTGAAAGGTTCAAGTTTAACGATCGAAAGCAAAAAGAGGGTGAAAGTTTCGACAATTTTCTCACTGACGTGAAACAGTTGTTATTAAATTGTAATTATGGTGACACAGCTAAAGAATCCATTGAAGATCAGTTGTTGAGAGATAAAATTGTTCAAGGAATCTCTGACAAGCATGTTCAGGAACAACTGCTGAGGCTGGATGGACTAACTCTGGAGAAAGCCGCAAACTTCTGTAGGACTTCAGAGCAAAGTAAGCTGCAGGTTAAGGAAATGAATCCAACGTGTGAGATTGATGAAAACAAATATAAAAAGAATCCTGAATCTGAAGATAAATTTAAATGTCGACGCTGCCAAACTCTTCATGGACGTCGAGAGTGCCCTGCTTTTGGGAAATCATGCAAGAAGTGTGGGTTGAAAAATCATTTTGCGGTCAGCTGTAAAGTGCGTAATAAAGCTATTAAAGAAGTTCAGCGTGAAAGTGACAATTCGTCAGAAAGTGAGAGTCAAAGTGTATACTGTAATGCGCTAGTGTCTCAGTGTAAACAGTCTGAGTGGATAGAAACCATAAATATTGAAAGTTTTCCAGTAAAATGTAAATTGGACACTGGTGCGGATATCAGCATAATGCCATTAAAAATATTTAATCAGATAAGGGTAAGGCCGCCAAAATTGACAAATATATCACAAAAGTAACACAACAGATTTTGTGTTACCGTTACACAAATGTAACCCAAAAGTAACACATCTTTTGGGTAAAGATGATTTCATAATGGTTAAATAAATAAGCTTCAATAATACAAAATAAAAAAATAAAAACTGGACGGACTACATGCAGTGCTATTGGAGTAATAAAATACGATTTTCAAACGGTGTACTTGCGTAAGTACCTTTAATTATAAAATTGAAAAAAACAACAAATCTATGAAGTAAAAAAAAAATTTTTTTCAGGATTCGATTTTTTTTACTTTTCACGATATCTTCTCTGTCTTTCTGCGGCAGTTAACGGCATTGTCTATAAAAAAAAATGGACAGTTACTATATGCACATAAATAGATTATATTTGAATAGAAGAAAACAATTGACTGCTGGATTACATTAGTAAAAGATACTAAATTAGCTTGGTGCTAAAGAGCATTTCGTGCAAGTTTAAGAGGAAACGCGGTCGCGGACATCCGACTGAATTTCCTAAGTAAAAATCATAATTCGAGGTTTGGCTCTCGCCTATTTCCTGCTCCAATATTGGACAAATTTAAAAGGTATGCCATAAACTGAATTAGAAAGATATATACTGTGCTTCTATGTTTTCCTTTTTGATGATACATTATCTTTAGAAGCACTAGAACCCTCAAAACGCTCAAAATTGCGCTGTCAACAGAGGCCTAGTGTACAAATTAGAAAACTATAATTAAAAAAAAAAGACACACAGTAAATATCTTTCTTTTTCAGTTTATGGAATATCTTTTATATTTTTCCAATTTTGGAGGAGGCAATAGGCGACAGTCAAACCTCAAATTATGACTTTTACGAAATTCTTTCGGAGGTCTGCGACTGCATTATCTTGCACTTGGCTGGTTTTCACTATAAAAAGTAGGTATGTAAGTATTGCGTTTGTCATACCTACAAAATCACACTCGGATACATTACTTTAAAAAAATCAGTTCAAATACCACTATGTATGCGGCTTTAGAGATCTACTGTGTTACGTAACACATACTTTTGTGTTACAGTAACACAAATGCAACACAAAAGTGACACAAATGTAACACAATCGTAATACAAATGCAACACAAAAGCTAAATTTTTACAACAATTTTAGATTATATTTCGGTTATTTATTACAATTAGACACAGCGCATCAAAAAATTCATCCACATCGATGTCAATGGGAAACGTACCCAGAACGCTGGCAGCATTGCCACGTTGAATGGCAATGCTGATTCTGATTTGAATTTTTTGATGCGCAATGAGCCCCTTTTCCTCTCCCCTTTTTATGTAAGTTTGTTTTGTTATTAGACACTAATGGGCGATTTAAAGTATACTTTTGACCTCATCTCCAACAAATATAATACAACAACATTAAAATATCTGTTACTTACCTCAGAAATCACATTAAATCTATTTTTCTTTCCACACAAACAATAACGTGACGCGCACTTTAGGCTCCTTCACTGGCGAATAAATCACAGACTACTTAGAGATACTACGGAAACGGAATAAATATGGCTGTCTTTTTTTTTTAATTTTTCGGTAACTGTGTTGCCATATTAATACTGCGTTTTGCACTTTGGCTCTTTAAATAGCAGCTTTGGGGTAAAAATTCATCACACAAATAAATCGTAACACAAAAGTTAGCCATTGTTTTATTTTAAACTACCGATAAAACTAGTCAGTTATAGGATTTTCGCAACAATATTATTATTATAGCAGGGGCATATCATCTAATTCTTCGACGGTAAACATATAATTTAGATATACTCTACCATTTATGGAATATTTTAACCATAAGATACTTCAAAATAATAAATTGTAGTTCTAAAAACTAAAAAACACGCTTTAATGGTAAGGATAATGGGACAAACTGTTTAAATTATTGCATTGTCATCGGTCCTTGATAAGTGTGCAAAGTTTCAAATCAATCCAACGTTTTGAAGTGGGTGAAAATCACGTTCAAAGATTCCGTTACATTGAT
This sequence comes from Orthosia incerta, assembly GCA_948252205.1. Classification (NCBI taxonomy): domain Eukaryota; kingdom Metazoa; phylum Arthropoda; class Insecta; order Lepidoptera; family Noctuidae; genus Orthosia; species Orthosia incerta. Next base: position 15,742,551 of record OX411754.1, read on the forward strand.
ACATTGATACATTGTTACATTGATACATTGATACATTGATACATAGATACATACATACCAAGCTAATAAAAGCGTGTTAAAAAAACGACAAAATTGTCACACAAAAAAATTGACAATTTTGGCGGCCTTACCCATAAATGATAAAGTAAATTTAAAAATTATAAAGACAAATATACAGTTAGTATCATTTGAAGGCAGTAAAGTTTCACCTTTGGGCATGGTCAATTTATTGTGTGAGTACAGGAATATTAAGTGTTAAAAAATTTTTGTTGTTATTGATTGTCACTCAATGCTCTTGGGTTTACCGGGTTGTATTTCATTAAATCTAGTTAAGAGGGTGCATAGTGCTGAAAGTACTTCAGACACATTATAAGCTAAATTTATAGCAGAGCACACAGAGGTTTTTGTGGGCATCGGTAAGTTGCCAGGCACCTATAGTATTACAACGAGGAATATTACTGAACCAGGGTTGTATTTCATTAAATCTAGTTAAGAGGGTGCATAGTGCTGAAAGTACTTCAGACACACTAAAAGCTGAATTTATAGCAGAGCACACAGAGGTTTTTGTGGGCATCGGTAAGTTGCCAGGCACCTATAGTATTACAACGAGGAATATTACTGAACCAATTTGTCATCCGCCTTCAAGGATACCTAATTGTCTCCTGGATCCATTAAAGTCTGAATTAGATAGATTAGAAAGTAGAAATTCTATTATAAAGGTTGATAATCTTAATGAAAATGCATGCATCAGCCGTATTGTTTTGGTTGAAATGCCTAACAAAAAGATAAGGCTTTGTTTAGATCCGTCTGATCTAAATAAGTATATTTTAAAGAAACCCAAGTCGTTGCCCACTTTAGAAGAGCTTGCTTTGAAATTAAATGGGAAGAAATATTTTTCAGTTTTAGATCTCTCGGAAGGATTTCATCATTTACGTTTAGATGAAAACTCTTCATGGAAGTGTTGCTTTGCAACACCCTTTGGGGTTTATAGGTATTTAGTTTTACCTTATGGCTTGATGAATGCACCTGAGTTATTTCAAGATGTACTAGAGACTCATTTTAACAATTTAAAAAATGTAGTTGTTTGGACAGACGACATATTAATCATGGGGAGTACTATAGAGGATCATGACCAAGCAATGCTAAGTGTGATGATTAAAGCCAAGGAAATAGGAATTGTGTTTAATGAGAAGAAGTTTCAATTTAGGCAACGGGAGGTCAAATATGTTGGTCAAATTTTTAATGAAAATGGTATGTCTATTGATAAATCTTGAGTAGAGTCATTGACAAAACTAAAAACACCAACTAATAAGGAGGAGTTAATGAGGATCATTGGTTCATTTAATTATGTCAAACGTTATGTGCCAGAGATGGCAGAGCTGCAGCCGAATTGCGTAAGTATATTATCCAAAGCAAAAGAATCGATTCTTTCCCAAAACCGACTTTACGTATTGCATATTGATACGAAAAGTCGTTTTTGGGAAGGAATCGATTCTTTTGCTTTGGATAATATACTTACGCAATTCGGCTGCTGATGTCTCCTTTATGTAAGTTGTTAAAGAAGGAGGTAGAGTTTTTGTGGATACCTACATGATAAAGTTTTTGCTGAAATGAAAGAGAAAATTAGTCAGGCTCCGGCACTTTGTCCTTTTGATTCAAAAAGAAAAATAATTTTAAAATGTGATGCATCAAGCAAAGGTCTAGGTTGTTGTTTATTTCAGCCAGATGATTCTGGTAAGTTAAAATTAGTAGCTTGTGTTTCGAGAACCATGAATAATTCTGAATTAAACTATGGACAAACCGAAAAAGAGTTACTTGCTGTTTGTTTCGGTGTAAAAAAAAAACACAAATACATTTACGGTGCAGATGTTGATGTACAAACAGATCATAAACCCATTACATCTATCATGGGTAAACAGATAAGCAAGATTGGTTCTCCTAGACTGAAAAGGTTTAGATTAAAATTGTTTATGTATAAATTAAATGTCTACTATGTGCCAGGTAAATAAGTACACTTTGCAGACATGTTGTCCACTCTGTATAGTACTTTACTCTTTGGTTGTCCAGAAACAGCTTAGCTGTCACTGAGCATGACAAAGAAATGCTGCAGATGGTACACACTGTTTCAAAACATTTGCCTATGTCTGATGAAAGTATATTTTAAAGAATCACAATATGGTTACTCAGCTGGGGAAAAGCATAGGTTGCAACATTAAAGAAGAAAGCATTAGTATAGCCCTCGCCAAACTTCTTGGCCGCCCTGAAGTTGGCTACAATGGCTGCGCAATAGAAAATCTCATACAAAAACAGCACCATTTCGTGCCTCGCGCATCCGGTAGGTAAAGCAACTTCAGGGCGGCCAAGAACTTTGGCGAGGGCTATAATTGTACTCGTGTGATGAAGCTCAACGACAGCACAAATCGTCCTAAATCAATTGTTGAACAATTTGCAACTCCCAGATTACGGGACTCTTTCCTAGCAGCTTCTATTAATTTTTCAATACAGTTGTTAAACATGGCGTACTTTCAGAGGCTATAATTATGATTCGAAAATAAATCTTTTGCATAGGCATCTTCCTGTTACGCGGTCGTGAATTTGTTTACGAGCTCGATCATTACTTTTGCAGTTTAGTTTTAAATTATAAGTCAATTTAAAAAAGTTTAGTAGGTTTATAGGAGTTTTCATACATAGAATAAAATGGCATAGATTTTATACGAGGAAAAATTAATGATTCCGTACGTTATAGCATTGAATTCTCAAAAGTCTTTTAAATGGTTGTTTAATATGTTAAATTACCAGTTTTAATTTAATTATTTTCACATCAAAATTTGTCAATAATCGAATAGGCTGTATAGGCTGTTTTCGTTGTAAAAAGAAATATTTCCAGTTGCAAAAACGCGCCATTTTCTGTTTTTTTTTGTGCATAAACAAATCTAATACTTCGATTTGTTTTTACTATTTCCCACAACTGTATTGTAAAACGTCGTGTGATACACGGGTGTGTAGGTTATTGCAAATTCCTCGCCTTCGGCTCGGGCTTGTTAATGACAGCTCGTTTGCAATAACATAATTTCCACCCTTTTATCAAAATGTACTATGAATGGCCTATCCAACGATACCTACGATACCCCACACCATGGAGTAGACGAGAAAAAAAAAACATAACCACTTTACGTTTATAGGAGGAAAAAATTCATGATTTTATTTTACCCCTTAGCCGGAATTATTAATAAGTATATCCATGCCAAATTGCGAACGGAAACGGGACTGAAGGGGAGGGGAACCCCTCCCTGTAAAGAGGGGGTTGTGAATCCTTTTTTTCATTTTAGTACATTTACAGGTACAATTTCGAATCGCAATAGCTCCGGCGCTGCGGGTTGTGCAGCCGCTATGCCCTTGCCAGTCTCAGTCTTATATATATTAGTCTATGGCCCTTGCGTGACAATCTAGTATATAGTTATCTGTGGACAATCCACGGGCGCCCGTGCGAGCCGGAGCGGCGGAGGCGAGGACAGCGGGCAGGGCCTGCCCTCCGTCTGCGCTTCCGATTTGCAAAAACACTCTAGGGATGTGACAGACAAGATTGCTTGGAGTTGGGGTCAGCAGATTCGGATCTGAGACAAACTTTTGAACCTAAACTATTAGAATTCGGGGTCAGCAGATTCAGCTCTGTGATAAACTACTGATTCTGATACTGAGAAAGATTAATTAATCAAAATGAATAGTTTCTTGAGAGAAAAAAGTATCAACGAAGAGTAGAAAAAAGGTACTATTATATAAATTGATTTATGGATAGTTAATATTGAATATTGCAAAATTGACTTGCTGCAGAGTATACCTTCCAGCCGGACCACACCCGACGACCAATAACTCCTTAACTAAAGGGGTTTTTTGGACCATATTTGTCGTATGCAAGGTACACTTTAGGTAGTTTTTTTCGGGATATTGATTTATTAATAGTTCATTATACTCTATTTAATTTGAGGTGGCGCGGCCAGAGAGCACTGCCTGTCGGCCGGACCTAAAAAGAAAAAAAAAAAGATAAATTAAAAAGATATCTCTTGAGGTACTAAAAATATATAAATATATTCCGATGAAAGTAGACTTTAGGTAGGTATTATTTCGAACTATAGCATCTGAGTACTAAACTGTGGTCCGGCCACAGAGGAACACACAATTTTTTATTAGGCTAAAACAATAAAAAAAAATATATTTAGATAATCAATTTACTAGAAATCGATTGAGTGGCAATTTGGGAACTTTGGTACCCAGAAACAAGGGAAAAAAAAAATTATTTAAAAAATCGATTACATGAAAAAAAAGCAATTATTATAAATACCGATTATGGTTTCACACACGGAACAGAAAAAACAGGTTTGCACATCACTACAAGACAACAAAACAAATAACAAACAAATGTCAGTCAGTCAGTTGTCAACTTGTCAGTTGTCAGTCAAGGACAGAGATAGAGATACGTAGTATCTCTAAGTAGTCTGTGCGACAGAGGGACAACACGGTATTCGTTTCATTAAGGTTTTATTTTAATCTCAATATTCTCCAGTACCCTGCTTCATATATATAAGTAATTTACCAAAGTACTCGCGTGTCTACAACAAAACTATGTTGTCTGCTGGCAGAAAAACAAGTTATAAAAAACGCTGGCTTCCTCACGCAATGAATTTGATTCCTCTGGTAGAAAAATATCCTATTATTTACCTCAAACCGTTTAAAAGAAGGCTAACAAATATGGACAAAGTTAAGCTCAACACTGCCTGGGAAGAGATTGCATTAAAATTAGACCAGTCAAGTAAGTCAGCATTATTTGTTACTAGCTGCTACCCGCGGCTCCACCAGCGTGGCATCAGTACTTCCCCCAATATTACTTAAATCATTAAAACCTATGTGTAATTCTAAAGTATTCAGCAAAATCCATTCAGCTGTTCTGGTGGGATTGAGTAACAAATCCATCCAAGTTTCACATTTATAATATTAGTAGGATAATAACTAGCTTCTGCCCACCAGTTTCATCTGCATGAAAATATGTTTTATATTATCCCTAGGGAACATTATACTGGGTTATGAACTGTGTTGTTTTTTCTAAATCCATTGAGAGATTTTTGCATGATTGAAATTTTGTTTAAACAAACATAGTTTGTTTTCAATCTTAAAAAGTATGACCTGAAATATGTTTCTGGCTTTCGCAAGATACTCAAGTGCAGTGCATATTCAAGTCCATTTTGATTTTCGCAGGAAAAAGGATTTTCTGTGTCTGCTATTTAACATCCTTCATAACCCAAAATGCCATCCTACCTCCGTAAATGCTTCTCCTACTCCCGTCCTTCGGATGCACCTTGCAGGTAGCACCTTAAAAACTGCCTCAATACCTTCCCACACAAAGACTTCTACTCCTATTCCTTTACTGTGCATGCGGTGCTGTTGTGGAATTCGCTACTGCCTGACATTAGGGACTGCCAAACACTTGCAGTTTTCAAAAGAAGAGTAAAAGAACACTACCTTTCTATTCCGTCATAGTTGCATATAATATCTTTTTATTTATATTAGTATTTATTGTTATGATAATTATTTTTATACATATGTATATGATAGTATATTTAATTTATATTATCATTTAGCTGTGAACTATTTTATGTGTTATTTTTCCCTCTACACACAATGTCTACTATCTACTGTCTACTATCTGTTTTTAACACGCTTTTATTAGCTTGGTATGTATCTATGTAACTATGTATCAATGTAACGGAATCTTTGAACGTGATTTTCACCCACTTCAAAACGTCGGATTGATTTGAAACTTTGCACACCTATCAAGGACCGATGACAATGCAATAATTTAGTCAAAGTACTTTTGAAAGTCAATCAAAATTTAAAATTTGTAAGTAATAAAAGTTGATTCTACCGTGCGCGTTTAAATTGTTTGTCCCAAATGCCATCTTCAGGATTAGCGACATTTTAGTTCAATTTACCATTAAAGCGTGTTTTTTAGTTTTTAGAACTACAATTTATTTCATCTTTCCTTTCGCAATTATGCTGGAAGAGATTTCATTAGAAATAAGCATCACCTCTTTACTTATTTCTCTGTTTCTTCTTCTTGTCCTTGTATTGTGTGTGTACATAAATTGTTAAATAAATAAAAAATCTTTTACGTCTTATCTTACCAATATTATAAATGCGAAAGTTTGGATGGATGTATGTACGTTTGTTAGGTACTCAACCATGCTAAAACGGCTGAACAGATCTGGATGAAATTTGGCACAGAGATACATTATAGTCTGGAATAGCACATAGGCAAATTTTTATTCCTGTATAACATTCCCTTGGGATAAGAAAACAATTTTCATGCGGACATTATATGCAGATATTTTATACGAGCTTCCAATTTCAAAGTTATAGTAAGTCCAGGTTGCCTCATGATGTTTTCTTTCACAGTTGTCAATATTGTCCAAGATAAACTTAGAAATATACAAACTTACACTTACTACTTTTCCCATGGGCATAGGCAGAAACAACAGATTGCCACCTATTACGATCCTTACATACTCCTTTTTAGGGTTACGTACCCAAAGGGTAAAAATGGGACCCTATTACTAAGACTCCACTGTCCATCTGTCTGTCTGTCACCAGGCTGTATCTCATGAACCGCGATAGACAGATAGATAGACAGTTGAAATTTTCCCAGATGATGTATTTCTGTTGCCGCTATAACAACAAATACTAAAAACAGAATAAAATTTAATATTTAAGTGGGGCTCCCATACAGCAAAGGTGGTTTTTTTGACGTTTTTGCGATAATGGTACGGAACCTTTCGTGCGCGAGTCCGACTCGCACTTGGCCAGTTTTTTTTTCTTTACTTTAAAACTTAGAAAGTAACTAAATGATATATGTATTTAAAAATTCACAAAAGTACTGGCTCGGATTTGTACCCACAACCTCAAGCACGAGAGGTCTTAGCCACTGTACCATCATGTTTAATTCTAATTACTTATTTTGTGTATTGCATTCAGCATCCACCATTATCATGACAATATTAGATAATATAACCCCATAAAATGCATCTTAGAGAGGGTTAATGGTGGAAATCCCCAGACAAAGTGCTTGAGTACTACTAATCTATCTATTAACCGTTGTTTGAGATTTTATTTATTAATTTCAGAAAGAAGTCTTAAAATGACCTGGGCAAAGATAAGCATGAGATACGCAAAGTTAATGATCTTAATAAACACTGGAAAAATAGAAAAGAATGTTGCAATGTGCCATCCTGAAACAAGCAGATATTTTGATGGTCTCCTAAGTTTTCTAGACCCACATATAAGTGATGTAACTGATGATGACATACCTATCCGTATCCACAAGACCGTGAATGACTTCTTTGATATAAAAACCATAGAAACTGTAAAGGATTCACACAAAACAAATGTTCCTCAATGTATTACACATGGTCAAGTTAAATCCTTGCTAACAAAACGACAACTAAGAGGAGATGTTGTTAGCTTAAATACGGAAGATGTACAGGCTGTAGTTGACATTGCTGTAGAACGTAAATTAAGGGAGCTTTTTAATGACATTGTAAATAATAGTGATGAAAATAATGTAGCTATGGTGCCAAGTAAAAACACTCTAAATAAGGATGATAGACCCATTCACTTGGGATTAGAAAGTGAACTTATTATTGAAAATGATATAAAGAGAGAAGTAGATATAATGACAGAAGATGATATAAAGACAGAAGATGATATGGAGTTAGAAGATCATAAAGAGATTGAAGATCATATAGAGATGGCAGATCAAATAAAAACAGAAGATGATATAAAGACAGAAGATGAAGATTATTTAAAAGAAGAATACTTAATGTACGGTAATGTGCCTGTTGTTCATGACAACAAGACAAATAGTGAAGGAAACTCTGAAGATATGACGGATAATGCACCTCCCGTAACTGACGAATACATCAAAAATTTTTTCAGCGAATTGGGCGTTGTAATGAGCATGGAATTGTCAATTGATAAACAAAAGATATTAATGTCACGAATAAATGCGTTACTAAAAATGAATTTTTTGAAAGAGGGTGAGATGTTCTTTATGCCAGAAATTCAATAAGTGAAGAAGCATGCAGAGCCCAGAATTGATCCTAGAGTAATTCTGGATTATTGAGCGAACGCGAAGTGCCAGCGAAGCGTCTTCGTTTCAGCTTGGGCAAAAATTATTTCATATGTCCGGCTGTTCTCCAGGATCGCTTTTCTCAACCGATTCTCGTGAAATTTTTCGAGCAGGTTCGATAATTGGGTTGTTGAACCAACTTTTTTTTTTGTAATAAATGTAAGGTTTATTACAAAAACATTTTGTTTATTTTCTTGCTCAAGTAATATCAAATTGAAAATAATTGTTTGAATCCAGTACCGAAAATACACCGACAGTTCTCGAACAAACCCGAGCCAGTGTGACGTCACGATCACGAGATTCATTTCTACTCATTGTAGCACACAGCTCCTTCTTGTTTTCGTGTGAGGATGTGCCGCCTCTGGGCACCCCACAGGCCTCTGACTTGGCTAGCACCACAGAACAGAGAAGACAGTAGAAATCACATATAGCTTCATTAGTATCGGAACCAGCGTACCCAAACTCACACTTAAACAGATTAATTGTATTTCGAAACACTAAGAAATCTTTGGTGTGATTGGTAGTTTAATTTTTAGATGAAAGTAGAAAATATGTCAGTCGTCGCTTATTTGAAAATAAACTACAGTTTTATGACCATAGAGTTGGTTTATTGTCTACTCTTTTTGAGTATTTATTACTTTTTAGGGTTCCGTACCCAAAGGATAAAAACGGGACCGTATAACTAAGACTCCGCGATCCGTCTGTCTGTCTGTCTATCCGTCTGTCACCAGGCTGTATCTCATGAACGTTGATAGCTAGACAGTTGAAATTTTCACAGATGATGTATTTCTGTTGCCGCTATAACAACAAATACTAAAAACAGAATAAAATTAATATTTAAGTGGCTCCCTTACAACAAACGTGATTTTTTTGGCATTTATTGCGATAATGGTACGGAACCCTCCGTGTGCGAGTCCGACTCGCACTTGGCCGGTTTTTCCGTTTAAAGCGCACACGGAATAGTTTAATGAGCAAGTAACGCTACCCGCCGCTAGATGTCACTATAGTAAATGCATTCAATTTAAAGCCGTATTTCGTTACCGATATGATTTATATTTGCGAAATGAGGTCATTACTACTCGTCCTCCTGTAGGGATGTACCACTGTCGTTGACTTATTTATCGTCATTCCGTTTTATTTTCAAACAAAATACAGTCAATAACTAGAGTCGATAAATATTATTATGTTTGTAATCAAGTTATTATATAAATTTATTCTAATACTTACGATTTATAGAAAGTATAATTAAGATATTTTATGGTAAACAACTGATCCGATTTTGAAAATGATTCTATTTATACAAAGATACGCCATGTGGTGTGTTTTGTCTATCAATAGAATTGTGTGATAGACAACACTACAGATACAATACGTTCTACTCATATGGGAAGCTTGCACTTTCGCCTGCGACTACACTCGTATTATGATTAGCTTGACTAACTCCTTAACGAACTGATGAAATTTTGGTCTATACACCAGTAGATCTTAAATTTCAGACTAACACATAAGCCACTTTTTAACTGACTTAAAAATAGAAGGAGGTTCTATGTTCATCTGTTTTTATTTTTCACTTTGTCGAAACAAATGTATTATTACACCTTGTAGATTTTGAAGGCTGTCTTTTTAACCGACTTCAAAAAAAGGAGGAGGTTCTCAATTCGTCGTAATCTTTATTTTTACACGGCTGCAAGGAAAGGGTTAGGTTTTTCGCGCGTATCTTGTATGTAGGTAAGTATTTTTGTATGTATGTATGTATGTAATATTCTTTATTACCTCATATCTTTCAAACCGTTAGACGGATTTGTATAATTAAGACATCGTAAGATAGCTATTGACCGCCCAAGTGTTCGTAGATAGGCGAAGTTATAAAAAAAACAAATTTGGTGGATTTTGGGCGCCATATTGTCCGGGTCCCAAAGTTTTTTTCTTCCAAACCCGTGTTCGAGTAGGGTATCAAAATGAAGGGTTTTAAGAGGTGATTACAAAAATTTATACCACTTATAGGTTTAAAAATAATTCGAAAAGATTAAGATAACTAAAAAGTTGTAAATAAAAAAATAAAAATCAAAAACCAAAGTAACAAACTAAAAAGCTATAAACAAGAAATACTCATGCTGTTCAGTCGCAGGATCAGGGGGTCAGCCAGCTCACGAATATAATACATATATCCTCCGACTGCACAGCATGATTATTTCTTGTTCTGTTTAGTTTGCTACTTATAATTTTTTTATCACACATTTTATGTACGAAATCGTGTCTACTCATTCGTTAAACTTCCTTTTGATGTAGAAAAACTATCAAAACTTAATTGAGATTTAATTAATACAAATTAAAATGAAACAATAGTTTAATTAATTACATAATTAAAATCAGCTAAAAACAAAAAATACACAGATTATTGGCCTTGAAATAATACATACTTGTTAAGAAGTTGCCTTTTGTTTGTTTTATATTAATTTTAAGTAGATGGTGTATCCGCACATTAATGTAGCGTTCTGTAATATCTTTTATCAAGTCTGTTACATGGTTGGATGATAACACATGGTATTCTCTTTACGTGACAGCTGGGTCACGTGATTGGCCCAAACACTACGTTATCAATTGCGTTGCGGTTCTCAAACTTTTTTTGTGGGGGGGAAAAGATAAAAATAGTACAATAGGTACTCAATTTTTATTTCTACATATTTGATACTTTTTGTAGATTTTTACTTTGCTCTTTCATCTTTCTTTCTTTCTTTAGAAGAAATGAGACATAGAATGATGATGACAGAAAAGTGGAAAGGAAACCGTTCGTCCTGGTATGGTCATGCGATGAGGAGGGATGAAACGCATGTTACTAAAAGAGTTATGAATATAAACGTGGATGGGTTGAGAGGAAGGGACGGCCAAAGAAAAGCTGGATGGACTGTGTGAGGAGTGATATGAAAGAAAAGGGAATCAGTGATGGCGTGACGAAGGACAGGACGGTATGGAAGAAGAAAACGTGTTGTGCCGACCCCAAGTGACATGGGGTGAGGGCAGGAAGATGATGATGACTTGTAGATAGGTTCTCGTTTGAACTAAACAGAGTACTACCTCATAATGAATTTGAGGATACAAGTTCTTTGTGGCATCATGAACAATCCGAGTCAAATTTGTGTAAATGAATTTTTCACTGTGCAACGTTTGACCGTGGTATTGATTAAATTCTTTCTCCATTATATCAGCAACCCTGATCAATAATTTGCAAGGGTAAATCAGTTTACCCCTCGACACAAAAAAAAACAATCACAGGCACCGCTACAAATTTATTTATTTTTTTGCCTGGGGAAATGCTCATGCATGCTTTACTGCCACGGGAAGATAGTGCAGTTATGTGGAACTCCAACCCACTAAAACTCCACGGTGTCCTCCTGTGTCCGGCACGCGTTAGCACTCACCGCGAACCCGCCGCGGCTGTCCGTCACCGGACCCTCCTTTGGGGTGTACCTCCCATCACCGGTGCACCATAACACATTGCACACCGTGACCACCCCAGGGACCGAACCAACACATGGGTGCCAGACGACCTCGTGTATGGCACCCTTGGTCCCCCTGCGACGGGACAGGTCAGTGGCCCCGCCACCTACCACTTTTCGTCCCACCGCGTCCGCAATCAGACGGTAGCGACCTCGTCCAGGCCGCGGAAGGTACGGAGAACGGCGCACCGTAATAACGGCACTCCTCTCCCGCCACGGTCTCCAACCCTCAGCCACGATATCCTATGGGCCGCTCCGTATGACATCGCGGCTCGTCTAAGATGCAATTTCACCTGTTGCCAACTACGTCGCTACGTCGTCGGCTTAATCGGTCAAAGCCCTGACGAGCGGCCCGTCCTCGGGTTCCTCTTCACTTCACCGTGGGTGACCAAGCCACGGCTACTGAGACACGGCACGAAACTACTCCTTAGCTTGTCTGTCGAGCTTTTTATTTGATCTGAGAGCTTGACTGACAAGCTAAGGCGTAGTTTCGTTGTAATTGTGTATGTATACGGCAAGGCGAAGTTTCAACCGGCGTCACCTTGTTGTTTGTAACATTCCATCTTAACTTTTTATTTGATCTGAGGTCTAGTTATATGCCTTAAATTATGGAATTTACAACGCATAGATAAATGAAATAATATATAAAAAGGCACATACCAGTTCTTTTAGTTGAAGTTAGTACAATATTGAAGACACGCGTATGATAGCGTCTCGTCGTTAGGAAAAGAAAAAAAAACTTTTTTTTTATGTATTTATAGATAGGCTCGCGTTTGACCACTATCTCGCCTGATGGTAAGCGATGATGTGGTCGACGGTGAAGCACGCTTGCCTAGAAGTAACCTATTCACTCTTGACTTGAAGACCCCAAGGTTGTAGCTATCAGGAAACAAAGACTCCGGCAGGGAATTCCACTCCTTAGCTGTGCGTACAATGAAAGTATTCGCAAAACGCTTTGTACGTATGGGTGGGATGTCCACCATGTACCGGTGGCGCATTGCCGTACGTCTTGTTGTCCGGTGATGGAAGGGGCTAGGCGGAATCAAATTGTGCAGTTCCATCGCACACTCCCCGAAATGTAACCGACAGACTGGCCACTTGGCGTCGATGTTCAAGGCTCTGGAGCTTTGAGGCGACCAGTGCATCGTGGCCGATAAGCCTCTTGGCCCGTTTGTCAATCGACTAAAGTGCATCAAGTTGATATTTGGCAGATCCGTCCCAGAGGTGAGAGCAGTACTCCATGCATGACCGAACTTGCGCTTTATACAAATTGAGCAGCTGTTCAGGAAGTACCGTCTCACCTTTGCAAGGACCCCCAACTTTTTTGCAGCCAACTGAGCCCTTGCCTCAATGAATGGACCAAAATTGAGGGTCGATGTTAACGTAACACCAAGAAGGTCGAGATGGTCCGTTATCGGCACGGTTACACCACTGAAAGATGGAGCCGGGTGGAATGGGCTCTTTTTTGCGGAAAAAAAGACACGCCTGGGTCTTAGCTGCATTAAAACTGACTAGATTGGCATCGCCCCATTCGGAGACCGCCTCCAAAGACAGGTTCAAGCGCTCAACCATGGCCTCCCGGAGAGACCGGATCTCAGTCCCAGTAGCCCGTGCGCCGGACACGTATCTCTCAGCAACCGTGCTGTCGTCTGCGTACCCAAAGGTTCCGGGTTTCAGCAGTTCATTAATGTGCAGCAAAAACAGTGTAGCCGAGAGCACCGACCCCTGAGGGACTCCGGCGTTAATATCTAACTGACCGGACGAGCAGCCATCGATAACCACTCGGATGGACCTCGATAGACCACTAGGCAGACCGAAGGAAGGAAGCTTACCAATAAGGCTCTCATGCCAGACCTTGTCGAAAGCTTTCGAGATGTCAAGGGAGACAGCAAGCGCTTCCCCGTGCCTCTCGATGGCCTCAATCTAGACGTGAATGGCATACGCTAGAAGATCCCCAGTTGACCGATTTCGGCGGAAGCCGTATTGGCGGTCACTGAGGATGTCGTTGTCTTCTAGGTATGCCAGGAGCTTATTGTTCAGCACACGTTCCATACTCTTCCAGAGGATGGACGTTACCGAGATGGGTCTGTAGTTGGCCGGGTCAGCCCGACTACACTTTTTGGGGACTGGCTGAACGTTAGCTTGCTTCCAAGCCTTCGGCACCTTTCCGGTCACTAACGAAAGGCGATATAGGCGTGACAGAATCGGAGACAATTCAGGCGCACAAGTTTTCAGTTCAATTGCCGGTATCCCGTCGGGGCCACTAGCTTTGTTCACGTCAAGGTTACGCAACACCCTACAGACCTCCCTCTGATGGATGCGAATATCCGACATATTCGTCCCACATCCATCAGCAGACGGAGGGGGCCGCGCGCCATCAGAGTTCAGACGCGAAGATTCCGCAAAAAGGGAGGCAAACAAGTCTGCCTTGCCCTCGGCGGAGTGGGCCAGTGACCCGTGGGTCTCAGCAGTGGTGGTAGTGAGGGGCGACAGAAGTTTGATTCAACCGACTTAGCCAGGGACCAAAATGCTTTGCTACCAGCAGGGTATGAAGCTAGTTTGTTCCCGATTCTGCTAATATGGTCAAAACGTGCCCTTCGCATCGCCTTTTTGCAGGACTTAGCAGCCCTGTTGAAGGATCTCTTCTTCTGAGTTACGTCACTGGCTTTCTGCACTCGAGCGTCGACCCATGCCAAGTAAACCTTGTGTTTAACCGCATTTGCGCGGTTGCACTCAGCACCAAACCATGGTCGGTCAACGCCGGACGGCGCTACGTCAGAGAATGGAATGTAGTACTCCATCCCATGGCGCAACACATCAGTCACGGCGTCAGCGCATGACGATGGATCTTCCGAAGAGAAAGATAGAAGCCAAGGATAGCATGCGAAAAAACATCGCATCCCATCCCAATCTGCTGACCTGTACCGCCAAACCCACCGGGTGCCTTTCGGGCTGGGATCGGGCGGGGAGTAGACGGATACAGACTTCACCAGACAGTGGTCGGAACTACCCAAAGGTGATGCAATCGACACTGAGTATCGGTCTGGATCTGTTGTCAGCAGAAGGTCCAAGCAATTGGCCGTATGCGAATCAGCATCCGGCACCCTCGTAGCCTCCTGCACCAGCTGGGTGAGATTAAGCGCCAGCGAAAGATTTCGTATCTCTCGTCCAGCATGGTCAGTGCACTGGTCCTGATGGTGAGCATTAAAGTCCCCCAGTAACACTAATTGGTCGGAAGGGTACCGTTGTTGGGCCACATCAGCCGCCTCACTCAGGTACTGTGTGATCCTGGTTGTCGCCAGATCACCGTTCTGCGATCGGTAGACGCAGGCATAGATAATCTTATCCAGACCTGTGTCCACCAGGGCCCATAGCACTGAGTAGTTAGAGTCTTCAAGGTCACGGAGACGCCGATAGCAGATGTCGTCGCAAGCATACATGCATACACCCGCACGTGGCTTGAATTTGTGCTCCAAAGTAAATCCTGGATAAGATAGGTATGCCACCTCCGACGGACATCCGATCTGCGTCTCCGTAAGGAACAAAAGTGCTGGTTTCTCAGTCTCAAGGCGGTGATGGACTGCGACAAGGTTCGAGTGCAGACCTCGGATGTTACTGAGGTGCACCTTATGTGAGAGTGAGTGCTGCAGCTGTTCAGCTTTTCTCTTTTTGTTCCTTGGCATTATTGCTGTGAGTGAAGGAAGGTGAGGAGAAGGAAGTGAGATGAGGTTCCACGCTAGCAACCTTTAGACACGCGGAGTCCGGACGCCATCATTGGGGGACTAGTCTAGAGACTGCGGGGACGCCCGAGCCCCCCCGGGAATGTCCATCGGGCACTCTCGTCTGGTCGCCAACCAGCACGATGGCGCATCCCGGGATTTTTTGACAGTTGGCGGGGTAGCCTTTCGTGTGTGGCTGGCACACTACTTGGGCCCCCAACTACCTGCGGTCGGCCAGCGGCGCACCGTGCCTCGGATCCTGCTACCCTCCGCGACTAGTCACCCGATAGGCCCATAACAACGTGAGTTAGGCTGGTCAGCCTGCAGTGGAACAACTATCTCGACCCAACTCCTCTTGTGGCTACGCCGAGCATCGTGCCGGAACACGGCTAGGCCGCTTGGCGGTACGTCTTTGCTCGGTGGGTGGTCGCAAACCTTCGGCCGAAACCTACCACCAGTTAGTGTCACCTGATTAGCACCACTCGGGGACCACGTGTAGGGTAACAAAAAATAATAATAGGTACGCCATCTTTTATATATCTGTATTTACAGTTTAGTACGGAGCAATTTTCCTTGTGTATCTTTCATAGTTCACGGGCAGGGGTGGCTGTACTTTAAGATCACTCGTGCGCTGAACTGCCAGATTTTAATAGATTTAGAAAAAAAAAAGTTTAATAATATCTGATTAAGGTTACACTAGTCGAAAATTCTTCCATACAAACGTAGTCTAGGGATTATTCCACTGTTTGACGATGTACGTTTAAAATAAAAAGTGATATCAATTTGTCTCATCATTATCTAGCCCTGTATGGAAGCAAAAAAAGAAAATATTTGAATGTTACGAGCGTCGAAAGTTCCACATTTTGACACTAATTTTAACGCATTTTTGGGCGCGAATAAATACCACAAGAAGACGGAAAATTG
Organism: Orthosia incerta; assembly: GCA_948252205.1. Classification (NCBI taxonomy): domain Eukaryota; kingdom Metazoa; phylum Arthropoda; class Insecta; order Lepidoptera; family Noctuidae; genus Orthosia; species Orthosia incerta. The sequence continues at coordinate 15,758,867 of OX411754.1, forward strand.
CAAAACGGCCTCCATACAGGGATAGATAAGTAGTTCAAAAATGCAAATAATTTTATTTTGAACAGATAGATTTAGTCGTTTTTTCATGATATCTAGACTGCCAAAGGTCTGTTTATAAAATTTCGCGCGCTCGGTTTCGTCCTAAATCATTATCCATTTCGCTACAAATTTGCAAGTGTGTATTCGTACGCGAACTAGCTTCCTACTGCTCATCACAGCATCTATCTCTTCCGCACATATTGTCGGTCGATATAAAATGCATTTTAACCCCGCGCACAAAATAGTTTCGTATAGTAGTTCGTGCCGTCAACTAGTGTACCCTTAACGATCTATTCAATATTAACGAAATTATGACGAACTAATTTAAGCTCTTTGCTAAAGTAATAAGACGTATATTGCTGAAAAAAATATTCCCCGTGCGGTAGGCTAAAGCGCACGGCAAGAGTTCATACAGCTTCTACGAGAAACAAGTGAAAACGCCTGGCGCGTGAGACAGAGATAGTTCAATAGAAAATAAACGGCAAAATATGACCTCTCGTGCGCCGCCCCAGCGAACCGAAGGTTACCGAGAGCGGGCGAGGTTTCCAACATTACAAGTTGTACAACGACGTAACTGGATGGCGTTGGCGTCAAATTAGAAGTCGCCAGCGAGATGGTTTGCCGACTTACATAGCCTCCTGTGAATTTTATAACTCTAACACAACTATCTAGCGAGATGGCATAGTGCACTACTACTTCTATGATCCACCAGCCGCCACTGTTCACGGGTTCACCACAAATGTTTGAGAGCTACAGTATTTTGCTTACCGAGCGAAACAATGCTACCTTCTTCTTTCGTGTGAGGTGTGGCCACCTCTGGTGTCAGAGTTAATTAAGCCGCCTCTGGGAATCCCACAGGCCTCTGACTTGGCTATTTCAGACTTACATTAACTATGTAAGTCCAGCAGCCGAATTGCGTAAGTATATTATCCAAAGCAAAAGAATCGATTCTTTCGCTTTGGATAATATACTTACAGGTTTCCTCACGCTGTTTTCTTTCACCGTTGCCTGTGATGTCTAAGATACACATAGAAAGTACATATGAATTTGAAAAAGTCACATTGGTACTTGCCCGGATTTGAACCCACGACCTCAAGCACGAGAGGCGAGGTCTTAGCCACTGGGCCACCACGACATTACCCCATTAACAACGCTATAGGTGTAAGCGACACGACAATAGCGATGAAATGGCGACTTTTCAGTTGTGATATACATAATTACAGACGTAAATGTTTCTGGTGTCTTAAGTGATTAATTATTCAGTTACATGCTCTACGAGATATAAGTCATCGTAGTTTGTTGGGTATGACCCTGTTACATTTTGGACGAACTCAAATTTAGGTATCTAGTCGCTCACAGCAACATTACGCGTACGCACTCATTGAAACTACTGAGCCAAAGAGTAAAGTGCGCTCGATTTTATACATCACTCAAATAATGTTGGTCCTTGATATTATTTTTTAACTAGCTGTGCCCGCGGCTTCGCTCCCGCCATCTGTCTGTCAACCCTACCCTACTTACCTACCGACCATATTATTTTGTTTCTATAGTCATCAATATTTGGTGGCGAATCTTAACACCGTGATTCAGAAAATGACTTCAAATGCACAACGCCATCTATCGAATATCGAGTTCAACTGTCCGAGTATCTGAATTGCGTGTGTTGTGATAATTTTACTACTTGAAAACTTTAAACTCATCTAACTTTTGATAGAGTGAACCGATCACGATGAAACAAAAACTAAGTAATTCTTCAAAATACGCACAATGTTTCTGTATAAAAGTTATTTACATTGGTTTCGTACATTTCACGTGATGCGTGCACAAATAAACAGACAAACAGACAAAAATTCCAAAAATGCCGGAAATAGGTTCTGTTGGTTATCCTTTAACACCCTGGCTATTTTTTTTGGAAATATTTTCGATGTACAAAAATTACTTTTCTACAGATTTATTATATGTATAGATTTTATTTTATTGAAGTTGATTCAGGAAGGTTAGTTGTCACTTTGAAAATGCATTTGGTAACTGTTACAAACCTTCGTCGTAAAAAGTAGGTTATTATTTTCAACTGACTTCAAAAAAAGGAGGTTCTCTATTTATTCGACCCGTATGTATCTGCGATTTTCTTAAAAAATACTGATCCGATATTGATTGGGTTTTCGTCGATAAATGTATGTGTTATCAGGGAAGGTTTTATTATGTAATATATTAGGATCTATAAAGATCTTCGGCGATAGAAAATGTAACTCTTCAATAACAAACAGCAAATGACCTGCAATTACTGTAATCGTATGTTTATGTATTGTTTTCACCATACCATAATATAATATCACGCTTGTACGGTTTTAGGGGGTAAACAGATGTATTTAGTATACCCAATATTTTTCTCTTTGTTGTAATAAGTAGGTATTTAAAAAAAAACGCCACGTGATATAAGTAGATACCTAAAACGAAATAATTGCCGGTCACTAGGATAAAAAAATGACTTGAACATTTTGCATTACATGGAACATATAAAATATTATTATCCAAATTTTTTTGGAGCATTACAAAATGAGCAGCAGCTAATGATGTACTACCCAAAACCCATGAAAATGACACCCATGACGAAAAGATATCAAATTTTCGTCGGCGCCATCTTGTAATTTGGTTTGACCCCGTATTCGATATAAGCGACCCCAAAATCCATGACGAAAATTAGTCACCTTTTATCGGCGGCATCTTGTTTTTTGGTTATAACCGCATATTCATTTCTAAAAATCATGAAAATGACACCCATGACGAAAAGATGTCAAAGGGGAATGCCCATTTTGTAAGGGAACTTGGGCCCCTTTGAAAAAATGGTTGTATCTTGATGAATTTGATTGTATATTGTAGAAAAAACAAACATTTTTTATTTATTTTGTGGGGTTTACGAGAAATAACGATGTTTCTGTTCTTGAAATGAACCCTTATTACAATGCAATAAGGTGCATACAAATGTTCAAGTGAAGAAACCTGATCTGTTGTTGTCTGTACATAAAGAGTAAAGGACACGGATGGAAAAAAAAACACAAAATATAAATCCTATTTTTGGATAATATTGAAATCGCAAACACGATACCTCATAAGGGGCCTGTGTATGGGCAATCTCCTTTACGTCGGCGCCATCTTGTATTTTGGTTCTGACCCCATATTCGATATATGCGACCCCAAAAACCATAAATGAGACCCATGACGAAAAGATGTCACATTTTCGTTGGCGCCATCTTGTATTTTGATTTTGATCCCGTATTTGATATAAGCGACCCCAAAACTCCATTAAAATTACATCCATAACGAGAACTTATCATTTTTTTATCGGCTCCATCTTGTATTTTGGTTTTGACCATTCGATATAAACGACTCCAAAAACCAAGAAAATGACACCCATGACAAAAAGATGTCAAATTTTCGTCGGCGCCATCTTGTATTTTGGTTTTGACCCCATATTCGATCTAAGCGACCCCAAAATTCATGAAAATGACACCCATGACGAAAATTTATCTAATTATTTTCGGCGCCATCTTTGGTTTTGGTTTTGGCCCCGTATTCGTCATACATACATACCTACATACAAATCGGTTAAAATCATAACCCTTCTCCCACTTCTAAACTTCACCGCCGACAGCTTGACCTTACCCATCCAAATCTTAACCTTACTAAGAGCTGCTTAACACCAACTATCCAAATCCCGATCTTACCCAACATAATTTATAAATCACATTCATAATAATAGGAAACTCAAACATACTTTTATTTCGGTACGATAAAATATCAACTCCTTTTGATCACGACAAACGACGCGTGGCGGTACTCACACGCATGCACACTACAATCTTTCTGTTACTTTTATCGTATTTATTTTTTGCGAGAGAGCGATACGCCCGTCCTTCCACGAGCGCTTCTGAGCGCGGAATCATAGACTACTATTTATATACGGAATGATGAACCCTTAGAGCAAAATGTATGAAGAAGTCGGCAAGTGTTTTTATTTTAGATAATAAATAAAATAAAAACACTTGCCTTGCACTTGCTTTAATAATATAATGATTTAGGTAAAAAATAATTAATTCAACCTGCAAAGGACTCTATATATCGCAATTTCTTATAATTTTGAAGATAAAATATGCTGTAAATTTACCTAAACTGGGACATAATCGGACCCTACTTTTTTAATGTTTTTGCGATTACTGTGATGGGAAAAACGTATTTGTGCGAAAATTTTGTATGATGTCATACAATTTTTCTGATGCCAATCTGGAGCTGAATATATTATCTTTACATTAAAACCATGATATCTTCACATCTGTGATTGCATAAACATTAAAATGGTAGGTACCTGAAAAGCACTGTTATTTGTAGAAAAATGCAATAGCGTCCATAAGGAGCTAACTGCAGCCACGTCTACCTCCTGTTATATCTGTGTATTAAAGAGTTAACTGCAGCCACGTCTGCCAATCAATCTCTTTCAATTTAGGTATTAAAGAGGCAACAGCAGCCATGTCTGCCAATTGAACTCTCACTATCTCTGTGTATACAACAGGACTATTTATCATAATATTTGGGTATCAAAGAATCAACCGCAGCCACGTCTGCAGATTGACTTTGTTAGGTAGACTTCGTATTGCAGCACCGAAGGTCTCCTCTAACGGACTGATCACGGCCTTTAGTTGTTTTTTTTTAGTTTCGACGGGCTGTTTCCGCAACTCCACGACCAAGCGCGTATTTTGCGTACAGGTGGGATTCAGTCACATCATTCGATCCACCCCAGCTCCTCGAGAAAGGCCAGCAGCGCCCTGGTGCTGCCGACTATCTTCTGCAGGGTACCTGGGTCGCGGAAGTATTTGGCCCTGTAGCCAGCGATTACAGGGCAGCTTAGGAGTCACAGTAAAAAAAACAACATTAGATACTACTGTCGCGAAGTGTGTATAACGGCATCAACTCTCCAATTTTATTAACTTTTAAAAACAATAGTAAAATAAGCCTTCTATACACAACTTTACTGTGACACTTTAGTCGGCTTTACGCACACCGCTTCGCGGTAACAGTGGCCCGTTAAATACCTACTTCGCTGGGCAAAGCTAGCCTTAACACCGCAATGCACGTACTTTTTTGTTCATGCTGGTCTATGCGAGCTCACTGTGAGTGTTGTATCTTATAAGCTTCACTTCTCTTGAAACCACACGACACGAAAGACTTCAAGCTGTAAGCGCAGCTAACGATATCGTCACCGGAGAGTACCTACCTACGCATCAGTGATAAGGAAATAATAAGGAACCTAAAAAAAAATATGGATGAGCACTAGTGAAACGGATACCAATCCAAACAAGTTTTGGGCCATTCTGGCAAGATGATCAACCATCATTTGTCTGAGAACACTTTTAATGTTTATTGTAAATGAATATTGTAAATTTCATTTTATATTGACTGATTTTCTAATAAATGTTTTATATTACTGCTGTTATGGGTTGTTATTTACATATTTCCTTATTCGCTTTTTCGTTAAGTATTAATAGCTAGGTAGGTACTTTATTCTATGGCTTAGCAGAGAAACTCTTAATAACTACTAGAAAGCTATAATTTGGCATGGATATAGATACATACATATGAATCACGCCGACAAAATAGTAAAATAAAACCATGAAAAAAATATTTTTGTGTAGATCAGAGACATTGTAATACCTAGACGGAACGTGTATAAGACGCAATTTCAATATCGGTATTCACTTTCGCACTCACAGATAACGTCATAAGCAAAAAGAGATAGATATACTTTTGTCTATGCCATCTTTTGTGCCAGTGTGGCCGAGTATGCTATAGATACTTATCTATAGACATATATCAGTACTAGATCTGTGCCACTGTCATATCGATATTATTGAGTTTAGTTTTGGAGCGATATACAAATTTGGTCAAATGTCTGCAAGAATCGTCCCTGACTGCGGCTAATTTTAGGTTTTTTTTGTAGGAAACTTTATAATTATTTAAAGAGTGAATGTGTACTCGTACAAAGAGTGAACTTATCAGTCATTGTAAGAGTACAATTCCATTCTTTCGTAATTTTTCTGCGCATTATAAGAGTTGTATAATAATGTTTATTCATACCTTGCGCAAAAACGAGGTACATCATGAGATCAAAGTGACAGTTTTTGGTACACTCGTACGACTGTACAGACATGTACTGATCGATAAACTGATGAAGACTGAAAAGAAAGTTTACAGACGAGTATGTATATAAAAGTAAAAAAAATAATAATAACAATATTGTTTAAATATAATAATTTCATTTAAAACAGTAATATGTAAAAATTAACATGATTCATCAACCTGTGTCCATAAATGGGTCAAGGGATAGCGATGGCATGATTCATTGCAGTGAACACAAGCGAGAATATAGTGAAGGTGTCCAGTTAGAAAAATATAGTTAGTTAGTTTTATATTCTTGAGCCACTTATTTCTTAAATAAGTACTCTTAGGAAACCTGTGCACAATCGATATTAGATTAATAATCACAAATAGCAAATAAACTTTATGAAATAAATTAAAGTAAGTAAAATAAAAATACAGTATCGATAAATCTTTCTCGTGACTTTTGTCACATCTCTAACATCAGAACGTAAGTACGTAAACTGTCATAGCTCTATCAGCGAACGTATAAAAGTTAATTATTTCACTAAATAGAATGGTTTAAATGATACTATACGTCCTCGACGTATTTAGAACTTAGATACCATTATTCCGGACAGCCTATGAAATGTATTCCCTGCACAATAATTTCAGTATGCTAGTCGATAACTCACCTGTTGAAAGATATCCTTTGATTATGTTCTGTTAATAAACTCATTCTACTCTTGCAACCGATAGCCACACACGACATGGTTCATGCAGATAATTAAACAACAAAATTCTTCCTGATATAAACGATACAAAGGCTTGAAAACAGCGAAAAACTTTAATTAGAGCTGCTAACCGATGGGTTACAATAGTGACTAAAAAGTGGTCTCTTTGACGTTTAGGATGGTAGCGTTTGTCTATGTTTGTCTCTTTCTTTTTCATAGAGTTTCTCTATAAGCAAGAACGAAAGAATTGACAGTTTCTTTTTCGTCGTTAATACGTTCCGTCTAGGTATTACCACGTCTCTGGTGTAGATACCTACATCCTGTACCTACACGTAAAGTGGCATAGTTTTTTTTTTTTTTTTAATTTTGGCAAGTCGCTATTTGCGCAGTGCCACATACAAAAACGGGGAAACTTGGTAGAAAATATAATTTAATTTAGGATACGGAATTTGGATGGATATTGGACAGGATTATTTGGAACGATATTATAAATAAAATAACTATTAAATACGTATATTATTAAGAGTGATAAATGAAGACAAATACATGTATATTTTGAAATCATTAGATGCAAGTAAAACAGAGATAGACGTAGGAAAAGGAATGTTATAGCAAAGTAAACATGTAATAAAAGGATCATGGTAAAGTAGAGGACAGGAAAAGAAAATGTGGTTTAAATCACCCACCTCACCACAATCACATAGGTCGCTAGAAACGATCTGCAATCGTGCAAGGTGGACTCGGGAACAGTTATGCCCCAACCTCATGCGAATAAGGCAACTGGTAGCAGCCTTACCGAAGTTAAATTTCGAAAACCATGGTTTTTTGGGAATATATGTCTGAATGCGTGAATAATAATTTCCTTTGGTAACGCTGCTATCCGCCCACAACTTGCTCCAAGCTTCCCACAGAAAGTTCATAGGCAGATTCGCCAAGTCGTGGCTAAAATTGATGTACGGAAACAAATCACCGCAGTCTACAGCTTCATTGGCCAGGTTATCGGCTTTAACATTTCCCGTGATATTACTATGGCCAGGTATCCAAGCGAAAGAAATTTTAAGACCGAATTTTATGCATTTGTACAAAAGGCTTCTAATGAACATAACTATAGGAAATACTGGTTTACATTTAAAAGGATTTCTTTGAATGGCTTGCAATGCACTTAAATCGTCAGTAAATATGACTGTTTTTCCCAATTTCATGATGTTAATATATTCTAAGGCTTTGAACAGACCATAACATTCGCCAGTAAACACTGATGACTCAGGAGGAAGTTTAATTTTTTGCACTAGGTATGTTGTATTGTGAGTGAAAAACGCCAACTCCAACAAAAGAAGAGTGTTTAGAGGCGTCTGTATAAATATGATGCCAACTCTCCCAATGCAAGTCTTTGGAAAAGTTAAATAACTCTTTTACGAAATCATCGTGTTTATTAATACCTAAATTCAAGATAACATCCGGAGTGTGCACCAATGATTCATAAGAATGAATAAAGAGTGGATATGTAAAAGTGACTGGTAAATTGGGGCTTGCTAAGCTATAAACTTTTTATAGCTTACAACAAGACATGGAATAGATTTGTGAAACCAATAGTTAGAAGAATTGGTTTCATCTAAAAGTGACTGAAGTTTTGCGTGTAAAGGATGGTTGGAAAATTGTAACGAACGGAATAGAAATTTGTCGGAAAGATACTGACGTCGAAGAGAAAGAGGAGGATCTACAATTTCAACCTGTAGGGCATTTATTGGGCTTGATTTCATAGCTCCCGTCACTATTCGTAATGCTTTGGACTGGATACTATCCAATATCTTTAATGCGGCCGAATTACAAGGTTCTAATAAAAATGTTCCATAATCAAGCACAATTCTAACTATTGCATTATAGATTAATTTTAATGAAAAGGGATGGGCACCCCACCAAACCCCTGATAAACATCTTAATATATTTAATCTTTGTTCACACCTTGCCACTATATATTCACAGTGTGGAATCCCAGATAGTTTACTATCAAAATCACACCTAAAAATTTTACCGAAGATTTTACAGGAATGGAAGCATCATCATAATATTTAAAAACAGAAGGAGGAAAGCGCATTCTAGAGAAAAGCACAACTGTACTTTTGGAAGTAGATAGCTCAAGACCGATGTCCAATCATTTTTTTAAAAGTCCAAGTGCCGATGTCATTGTATTACAAGCCGATGCAATAGAGCTATGAGGGCAATATAAAAGAAGATCATCAGCGTATTGAAGCACTTTTACTTGATTGTTCAAAGAGGATTCAAGATCATGAGTGTAGATGTCATATAATAAAGGACTAAGAACTGATCCTTGAGGGAGACCTTTCCACACGAGTCTAGATTCACACACAGAATCCTCGAGTGTAAGATTTATACACCTCTCAGATAAAATATTTAAAATGAAGTTTGTGAGTAAAATAGGAACATCTAGCTGCTGAAGTTTATATTTTAATGTTGATATTTCCACATTATCATAAGCCGAATTTATATCTAGAAAAGCAGAAACTACGGAATGACTCTAAGAGAATGCTACCTTATATCAGTGACAAAGATACTCAAACTATCTAAAGTACTTTTACCTCGCCTAAAGCCAAATTGACTGTCGCTAAGAAGTTTCCTGTTTTCTAAATGCCATTCTAACCGATTTTTAACTAAATGTTCTGTGATTTTTAACATTACTGAAGACAAAGCTATGGGTCGGTAGGATGTGCTTCTAGATGGATTTTTGGTAGGTTTGAGTATCGGTAGAATGTCTTGGGATTTCCAGGAATTGGGAATATTACCGGTTAACATAATTTTGTTTATTAGTTCCAAGAAGTACAAAAGAGATAGATCACTCATGTTTGACAAAAAAGAATATGGAATTCCATCCCAACCTGGTGCAGAGTCCATAATATGACATACAACACCTTTAAGCTCTTCGAGGGTAAATAGATTATTTAATTCACAAAGAGAATCCACCATTGAACAGGGAATGGAATAGGTAGAAAAAATTTCAGGGACATATGCGGGAGCCAATTTATTTAAAAAATTATTTACTAACTGAGATGGAAGAAATGCGCTCGATAGTTATGTGAATGCTGATCTAAACCTTCTGATATTGCGCCAAACAACAGATGGTTGAACATCTGGAGAAATGGAGAGGCAAAATGACATCTAACTTTCAAATTTCTTTTTTTTAAATAGCTTTTTAGTTTCTGAAACTATTACGCTCAAAATGTTGAAATTTTCTTCGGTAGAATTTTCAAGGTAATTTAGTTCACACTGCTTCCTTTGTATTGTAATATTGCATCTGTGCAATCTTTGTCCCACCATGGTGGAGAAGGAATTTTATTTTGTAACGATTTAATTGGAAAGAGTTTGTCGGCTGTTTTTATCATGGCTTTGGATAAAGCATCGGCACAGGACTGTTCATTACCATATTTAATTTGAGGAAGAACAGAAACTATTTCATTTAAGTGTTCCCTAAAAGTATGCCAGTTAACGTCCGCCAGTTTGTACTTCAACCGCGGAGGGCGATAGGGATAAGGTTTTTGACTGTGAGGAAATGATAAGACTATAGGGAAATGATCGCTACCATAAGAGGAAAGCATAACTTCCCAACTCATACGCGAAGCTAATTTATCTGTGCATAATGACAAGTCTGACACCTTCATTTGGAGAAGTGCGTCTAGTTGGAGACCCAGTGTTTAATATACAAAGATTGAGGTTATCTACAATATCTATTAAAGTGCTACCATAGTTATTTGTTGACGAACTACCCCATACTTCATTCTGGGAATTAAAATCTCCTAAAACTATAAATGGCTTAGGAAGAATAGAAAAAATATTTACAATTTCATTAAAAATTACAGAAGATGGACGGGGTATATATACAGAAACAAAACAAATATTATCTACAACTGCTGCAATAACAGAAAAATCATTATTATGAGGTGGAATTGTGAATAGTGAAAATGAATGATGATGTTTGATGAGTAAAGCGACGCCGCCATACCCATCAGAGCGGTCTTCTCTAAGACAATCATAACCAGGGATCTTGAATAAAGACCCTGGTTTAAGCCATGTCTCTTGAAGAGCAAAAACAAAAGGTTTATATTTATTTACAAGATATATTATATCAGATTTTTTACTTATTGCGCTTCGGCAATTCCATTGGAATACTTTGGCTTTGTTGTCCATTATTAATATTTGTTTCATTAACTGTGTTCAATACAGTGGCAGCGATGAACGGTGAAAGATGATGAGTTTGAGTTAGTGATTTTATTAAAGCAATTATTAATTCACTTACAGATACAGCAGACAAGTCATCTCTAGGGATGAGAGCACAGCCATCTTTTGATTGAGGCAAGCCCTTGACAAGTTCCTGATGGAATTGCTGATCATAACCTTTAGAAAATTGAGGTGGGGAGCGAGGTTTAATAAAAACTGTTTTTTTATGTGATGAAGTTTTATTTTGTTTTGAAGGAGAGTAATCCTGAGGAACAGAAGCATTTATATGGCTTGAAATTGAGGGTGGGTATAGTAAGGCATCAGCATATGATATTTTTGAAATTGTGGGATGTAGCTTTGAAGCTTCAGCATACGAGATGCAAGATTTGGCCATTGATTCCTTAATGTTCTTCTGCCTCTCATACTCTAAACATTTTTTACTTGTAGCCTCATGAAATCCTTTGCAAAGACAACAAGATAAATTGTCCCCAGAGACAGTACACCCATCCCCAGAGTGATCTTGTCCACACCTAAAGCATCTAGGTTTAGACCTACACTGATTTTTCATGTGGCCATATCTGCAACAATTAAAGCACTGGATTGTTGGGTAAATATAGAGGTCCACAGAAAGTGCTGTATAGCACATATAGACGCGCTTAGGAAGAATTTGCCCATCAAATGTCAAAATTACAGTGTCAGTATTTTTAAACTGAGGCTTATCCTCCACAAAAATTTTCCTTTTTATTCACCTCAAGTTCAATATCCTCCCACAACCAATTGGGACAGAGATGTTATCCATGATTTCATCATCCGCCCACTCCATGGGTACACCTCTGACGACACCCATGCGAGTGACGGAAAATGATGGAATAAAAGCTTTGTACTTTTCTTTTTCCAAAAACTTGCTAGTAATAAAAGAGTTGGCATCTTGATACTTAGAGAAAGATATTACAAGTCTGTTACGGCCTATTTTCATAAGACTACCATTAACAATATTATTAAAAGAATTCCTTTTTAAAAATCGCCCAAAAGAAATCGGATTTAAATATTGTTCGCGACGAAGCGTCATCAAACATACTAAATGGTTCATAAGAGTTAAAGTTTGTATGTGTAGACATGTCTGCTCACCACGGCGCGCCATCTAATACTGAAATGATTTTTAGAGGCACGTTCATATTTATACTAAAATTTTACCTACATTTTTTGAGATAGTAGTATAATGTTTTTAGTATTTGTCAGTATGTTATAGGGTTCAATAGTTCACCCTTAATAGAGTAAAAGCATTAGAAAGCATACTGATAAGAGTTATCATAGCGAAAAACATAAATTTCTGTCGTACGATACGTCATTGCTCGACGACGGATTAGTTCCGAATGGCCCGCGAGGTGGCCCCACCCGATATATATAGTTTTGGAGTTTTTTGGAAAAATTATAGTAATTAAAATCATGTTTTTAAGGGCTTATCCTATGTACTGGACATGAAATCAGTACATAATGATGAAACTATGTAAAAAACACATAGTTTCTGCTATGTAAATATGAATATTGACTTGATATCTCAAACACCAAATATATGGTTTTAGGTCATTTTAGGGTATATGGGAGACCTAGACCGAGACAGGAAACCTATATACACCTCATAGTTAGCGTAGTCTTTTATATAAAGCCCATTTACTTGAGATATCAAGTCGGTATATAATAGAAAACTGCTGTTTATCTGGTTTTCGGCAAATGCTTACGGGTTTAGGTGCCCTAAGTACCTAGAAAACATATAGGTGTACTGGTAAAAGTACTACCATTGGTTAGCTTGCTAAAAGGGCTTCCAGGCGGTTTCTAGATGGGAAGAATCGCTTGGATAGTCAGCGAGATAAACAGTCGTGAAAAATGTAAACAACGTAAAACGTTGAAATTTGTAGACCCTTCAGGTGGAATAACTCCATGAAGGGAATAGATGTACTCATGGTGTAAGTACTTTCGGATGGCTTGCTAGACTAACTACCAAGCCATCACTTTGGAGCGAAAATCGCTCAAGTAGTTTAAGTACAATTCCAGAAAATAGGTTTCTGGAAAATGTAATTTTTAGTCAGTTTTTGGCATTCCCCGGGACTATACACCCCTGGGAATTCCGAAAATAAGGAATTTTTGGGGACCTCCCGATGGCCCAATAAACGCGCCATCGTGTCGTCCCAATCTTGTTAGGGTTTTGTAAATAGTTTCTCTGATAGCTGGGCGCAAAGAAAGTGACCAGCTATCGAATTTGTACATATCGAGGCACCTTATGTGCATATAGCCTAGATAGACTTATATGAACACTAGAAATGTAAAGTGTGGTCTATCGGCTACCAGAATCCCCATAATAGGCGGTGATTGTCTGGTTAGCCTAAGTAGGAAGTCCTAAAGTCGGTGAAATGACTTAGGAATTTATAGATTCATTACATAAGGGATGATATCCCATAGAAGATTCCCGAAAATAAGCTTTTTCTAGACGTCAACAGACAGCCTGCTATTGGCACCAGCAGGTCAACCCAACCTATAGATATCCTTAGGCTAGGTTAAAAGCTATTAAGGTTTTAACCGAGAAATAAAGGAAATTGTTCCTTTATTTCATGGAATTAGTCTAGGGAAGCTATCAATACCTGGAAATTAGGTATATGGATTAGATACAGAGATAGGGGGCGTTACTGTGTTACAGTACGAAGAAATCCAGCTATTGATAGCACCGTGGAAGGGGTGCGGTAACCCTATTTACCAAATGTTGATAAGGGTTTTTTACAGAAATAAAAAAATATTTTCGGCGAGAATTTGCGGGGCTCTCAATAATGGCACGGTCCGAGGGTATATACACCCCCCGGGCCCAAATAGAATTTGTAGTCATCCAAAGCTAGTCGCTTGTACTTGTCTTAGTAAATAAGAAGTAATTCTTATATAGAATCAAGTCTCAGAAATTGTTGAGAGCCCTAGAATCGTGCCGTGTACTGAATAACTTAGTGTTTCATTCAATTCATCAACTTCAACCCTTATGAAGACACCCCTTTTCGATCCTGTCGAGCTGAACCTCGGGACCTGGACACCAGGAGTGCTGATCCAGAAGTAGGCAACCCAGAACCTGGAAATAACTCGAGTACAGCCAACACATCGTTGAATCGTTAGAGTCGATTTGCAACCCTACGTCAGTGCTGCAGCTAGGCATCCAAGAACCTTGTTGCGTGGTGTGATAGGGGCGTTCAGCGGCAATGGCCAGAAGGTTTACGCCCTTCTTTTCTCGGGGCCAGTGAACACGCTACGTCCAGCACATCTTATGGTCCTATCGAGCCGAATTTTGGAGCCTGGAGAGCCCCAGGACGTCGGGAACAGCAGATCCAGAAAAAACAACTGGGTGCCTGCATATTAATTCGGCTACGTGCAACACAACGTTGACCCGTTCGAGCCGAAATTCGAAGTCTGGAGCGCCCCAGGACGTCAGGAAGAAACAGTGGTGGAATTAATTTTTCGAATTTTGGGGAAATTAATTTCACAAATAAACCAAAAATCGACGTGCACTGCAGGGAACAAGTCCTACGTGCCCTATTTGCCGCTGGATCTATGAGGTAAAATTCTGGAGACAGTTATTGAAAATACCCTATTTTTTCAATAATTTTAAGAAAATAGAAGAAATTTTCTGTGAGCCGCAAAATGCTGTATGAAGACTGATGCGCATCCTTGAAGCCCCAAGAATAGTTCCTGAAGACTTATCGCTGAAAACTACCCTATGTTGTCAGTGATTTGTTCTAGAACTGAACGCTTGTTTATTCAACCAAGAATACTCGTTCAGAAGACTGGATTGCGTCTTTGACGCGGAAGAATAATTCCTGAAGCCTTATGACTGAAAACAACCCCTATGTTTTCAGGAAATTTTGAAGACTGAATTTTCGTCAGTGAATGGAAGAAACGTACTCTGAAGACTTAGATACGTTTCGGATGTACTGACTATGCGGTTCCTGAAGCACTATCACTGAAAATAACTTTGACGTTTCGGTGATTTATTTGAAGATTGAATTTTCTTCAATCAAGCAAGATACGTGCCCTGAAGATTGATGCACGGCTCTGATGCTTTGGACAAGCAGTTCATGAAGCATCACCACCGAAAAGTAACCTTGACTTTTCGGTGATTTAGAATTTGATTGAATTATAGTCAATCAAATAGAACATACACGTTTATGGGAAAAATAAACTTGTATAGCAGATGCCTGAAGTTTCCTGAAGACTTATCACTGACCGTAAGTTTTTAGTGATTTTTTATTTGAAGATTGAATTATAGTCAATCGAAGTGGAGGTTAACTTCTGGAGATCGTCGGTTCGAACGCTGAAGCCCGGAACTGGGACTTATCTTTGAAAACAAACTTCGAGTTTTCAAAAGAAAATATTTGAACGACAATGCCGGTCACCAGATCCCAAGGCAAGGCGCCGGAGGCATGGACCGTGGAGTTGGATCAACCAGTTGGCATCAGACATGAGCTGCCGCCGTGTTCACCTTCCACAACCGAAGGGACCGAGCCGTCGGACGAGCAGCGCCATCTAGCGCCTCAAACTGAAAGCACTCCGACGCATCAACCAATAGAAACTGATCAAGCGGTTTCTACCAGAGTAACCAGATTAGGAGCTTCAGACACAACATTGAAACCTTCTCAGAAAGAGAAGATTTTCGAAGAAGACAGACGTACAGCGATGCCGATGACTACCCGGGGTGACGCCCGTATCGAACATAGCCGTCCGCCGTCAACTAGAGTGACTCGGTCACGAAAAAACATAGACAAAGCTCGCGAAGACTTACTCAAAATTAAGTTGGAGCTTGCACAATTGGCACTTCAGAGAGCGGAGGAAGAGGGTTCCGAAGCTGAATACTTGGATGACAGAAACTCGAATGACGAGTACGTGCGTTCATGGCTAGAAGAGGCACCAGAACCTCAGCCTGAGAAGGAGGATAACGTCGTTGAAGGGGGAACCAGAAATTCTATGCATAGACCCCTGACTGCGGCCGCCACCAAATCGCAAATAGAAGGTCAGCATCCTAAGGAGAAAGAAGTGCGAAAGCCTCCAGTTGCAGCGTCAGCTGAGTGTACAGGAGGTCAGAGGGATAGTCTCCGTCCATTCTTGACGGAGTTGACGTCCGCTATAGCGTCGCTAGCCGACAGGAAAATAGAACAGCGGGACCAACCGACCCCCTCTGCGTCGAAATTTGTCATGACATTGCCGAATTTCAATGGTTCTCATACTGAATGGCTATCATTTCGGGCCATATATGAGACAACTCGAGCGTACTTTACGGACATCGAGAATACAGCGAGGCTGAGGAGAAGCTTACATGGACGTGCAATGGAAACCGTCAGCTCAGAACTCATCGGACATGCCAGGCCCGATGACATCATGAAGGAACTCGAGCTGCAGTTCGGCCGTCCAGACTCCATAGCGCAAGCTGAAACAGATAGATTACGCGGACTGCCGCGCTGCAGTGAGTCACCAAGAGACATCTGCGCGTTTGCAAGTCGCGTAAGAGGTGCTGTAGTCACGCTCCGCGCGTTAAAAAAGGGTCATTACCTTATGAACGCGGAGCTTATGCGATTGTTAACAGAGAAGTTACCCAATTCGCTACGAGCACAATGGTACCGATCATATTCGGAGAAGTACCAATCGGTGCCAGATATTTCATCGTTCAGTAATTTCATATCTGAACAGGCACACTTCTGTAGTCCATTCGCCCCACCCGAAGGCATCGCTTCGGCCGAGGCGAACACCAACAGACGCGTCACACAAAGGACGCATATAGCTACGGACCAACCGGTAGGAAAATGCCGCGTTTGCGACGTGGGACATCACTACGCCACTGGATGTGCACAATTCAGGGGCGTAGCTGTCGAGAAAAGATGGGAGCTAGCGAAAAAACATGATCTATGTTATCGCTGCCTTCAACATCGACGAGGCAACCACACTTGTAGGAGAAAACAGTGTGGCCAAGACGGGTGCAGAGATACGCACCATCGGCTTCTTCATAAGAAGAAGCAACAACAGAGGGAAGCCAACAAGAAGCCCGATGTTCCTGAATCCCGCAAGGATCCTCAGGAAACGGTGGCCAGTTTCGGGTCACCATCGAGCCAGGCGTACCTAAAGATAGTGCCGGTCCGGGTCATCGGACCGGCGGGAGAGGTAGCAACATACGCTCTCCTATGTCACGTATATAGGACGTGTACAAAAGAATAAAACTAGGTTTAGAATTAACAAAATATGTGGGTATATTAAAAAAAATTAAGGTTCTGCCTAGGTCTTGCGCACTTGTCTAGCCTTCCACACTTCCCTGGCGAGCTCCCGTCCTCCAGGCGTAGTCCCCGTAACTCGGCCACTCCACGCAGGTGATGTAGGCGACAGATCCAGTATACGGTGTCGGTCAGTAAAACCGTGACGTAATTCCTAGGGACAAAGGTCACATCAGTAAGCTGTCGGTATAAGGGGTGCACGGGAAACGCTAGGTATGCATGGCAAGAACTAGATTGGCAAATTAGGGCTTATAAAGGCGGGAAGAATTCTAGGCGTGAATCTAAATTGATAATGTACATGTTCGCTAGCAGAGGCGGTTACAAGCATTACACTAAGAAGTACATAGTGAAAGAAAGGCAAAGCGTTACACACAGGATAGGAATAAGCTACGATATTCAGACGGGCGCGTACCTTAAAATTAATACAAGGTAATACAATAAAAATAGGTAGGTAACGGCCGTTAGACATCTTAATACAAAATTGTGCATAACTTACCCAAGTTTGGGAATCTCAGTCACTTATATTAATTAAAACTTTAATTTAATAGTATGGAGAAGCAATCCAGTTTTAGATAGATATAAAATATTGAAATGTAATTTATTCCGTTTTTTACAATGACGGTATCAAGATTTAAAAATTAGTCAGAGCGACAGCGTCCGTGCCTCAAGAGGTTTGGCTGCGGACTGTGCGTGGTGTCGTCTCGCTCGCGCTCGCGCCGGCGCACCTCCCGGCCGGTGGCGGTCGCGACGAGGAACCTGTTACTCCGTATATATAAAATAATGCGGTTGTCCGCATCACTTGTTTGTTACACTACTACAACCTCGGTACAATTTTAGTTTTATAGTTATGTATGTATAGTTAAGTATCTAATAGTTGTAAATAGTTGATTTGTTATTTTTAGTAGTTTTATTTATATTATTTACTTAGTAAGTTATATTTTCAAATTGTTTGTTTTTTAAGTTAAGTTGTTTTTTTTTAATTTAATATTTATAGTTGTAGTAGTAATGTACAGTGTTATGTACACTATGTTACATTACCCCTCTCCCCAGAAAAAGGATTTCAACTTATTGAAATCCGCAAAGAGATATTTTGATAGGAACGAAAGTTTAGCTTACGACGGGTATATCCTAAGCTTGAGATCCTTGATATGCCAGACGCCAAGTTCGCGACTATTCATGTCTTCCATGACGTAAACTAATGGTGATCGTTTGACCTTTACGCGGCATTTTTGAAATTTAGGAGCCAACTTTTTACTAAAATGAGCATCTTTATCGCTCTGGAAGTAGCAACGCTTCCAAACGATATCGCCCACATTAAACTCTGCATGTTTTCGGCGCAAGTTGTAATGCTGTGTATTCTTTACATGAGCTTCCCACAAAGCAACCTGCACTTTGTCGAATATTGGCGATAATTGGCCCAGGTTTGCAGCATAAGCATCACGTGGTAGAAATATTAGGTCTGTTGGATCTGGATATTCGAGGTAATGAGAACCACAAACGACTAACTCTCTTCCGTGTACCAAGAAGGATGGAGTATACCCAGTGCTTTCATTAACTGAATTATTAATTGCGAATTGGATTTGTGGAAGGTTTAAGTCCCAAGATCTATGATCCCCATCTACGAAACTTGAAACAGCAGTTATTATTGTTTTGTTGTATCTTTCTACTGTATTAATTTGTGGAGTGTACTTCGGGGTGAAATGTATGTTGGGAATTTTGTATTTTTTGAAAAGTTTATCTAAATCTCGGCTAATAAACTGACTTCCATTATCAAGAATAATAGTTTGTGGAATTCCGTGAACGAGAAGGACATCGTCCTCAAGATGTTTAACTATCAAATTCGAGGTAGCTCGACGAAGTGGGAAAAGAAGGCAATATTTGGAAAAGCAGCAAGTCACAACGAAAATAAACTGATTTTGTTTCCGGGAAGAAGGCAACGGACCAACCAAGTCAATTGATAGAACTTGGAAGGGACGAGAAACGTCTTTAGGCCTACCCATTTTTCCAGAGACACCATGGGTAGAATGTTTATGAGCTAAACATGTTTCACAATTTGAGATGAATTGAACTACGCTAGAATACATACCGGGCCAATAAAAACGAAGTGTTAAGCGCTTATATGTCTTAAACACGCCGAAATGACCGGAAATAGGTTGAGAGTGGCACTCAATTAAAATATGTTCTTGTTGTTCTTTTGGAATAACCTTCTTCCAAGCAAACTCAACCGTAAGGTCAACCTTAGTCTTCATGTACCTGTATAATACATTATTCTCCACCTTGTAGTTTGGGAAATTTATAGGATTAGCCTGACAACCCTGGTAGATCTTCAGGTACCAAGAATCCTGAGTATCAGGTACTGGAGCAGTGGAAACATCAGCGTTTGAAATTGCCTCAACTGGAACACTTCTAGATAGGGCGTCTGGGACAACATTATCTTTACCACGGCGGTGTCTTATTTCAAAATTGAAAGAAGAAAGGCGAACTCCCCACCTTGCTAGCCGACCGGTTGGATTAGTGAGAGACATAAACCACTTAAGAGAAGAATGGTCCGTATAGACTAAAAAGGTTTTGTCGGTCTCAAGGTAACAGCGCCAGTATTCTAGAGCAGTAAGAACTGCAAGTGCCTCCCGTTCTGTTGTGCTGTAGTTTCTCTCCGGTTTACTTAAAGAACGGCTCATGTACGCAATTGGATGTTCCACACCATCAATTGTTTGAGCCAACATCGCACCGATACCGTAATTACTAGCGTCAGTGTGCACTTCAAAAGGAAGGTTAAAGTCAGGGCAAGCAAGGACAGGTGCTTGAACTAGTTTAGTCTTTAATTCTAGGAAAGCCTTGTCAGCCTCTGGGGTCCACTGAAATGCAGGGGCGTTCTTTTTATTAGAAGTTAGTTTATTTAAAGGACCTGCTACAGTACTGAATTGTGGGATAAAACGCCTATACCACGACGCGGTACCCAAAAAACGCTTAACCTCCTTTCTATTGACAGGAGTGGGAAAGTCTAATATGGCTTTGACCTTATCTGGGTCAGTCCTTAAGCCATGAGCATCCACTATGTAGCCAAGATACCGTAGCTGACTTCGGAAAAAGTGACACTTATCTAGATTGACAGTGAGATTAGCCGATTGTAGTTTTTGGTAAACTTTCTGAAGCAGTTCTACGTGTTCCTCTAAAGTTTTGCTTATAATAATTACATCATCTAAGTATGCAAAGACTTTGAGTTCAAATTCTGGCCCGAATAAAAGATCGACAAGTCTCTGTTGCGTAGCAGGAGCATTGGTAAGTCCAAAAGCTGTGACCTTAAACATAAAAGTTCCTCGACCAGGAACATAAAAGGCAGTCTTCTCTCTGTCCTTTTCGTCGATTAATATCTGCCAAAATGCTTTGGACAAATCTATGCTGGAAAGATAACGCGCATCCTTCAGATTATCTAAAATTTCAGACACATATGGCAGCTTATATGCGTCTTTCTTTGTTACTGCGTTCAATTTACGGCTGTCTAAGCAGAAGCGAGGCTTTCCATCCTTCTTGCCCACGACTAGTACTGGAGAAGACCATGGACTCTCACATGGTTCAATAACATCTAGCGCCATCATCTCATCAACCTGTTCAGCTACAATACGTTGCTTTTCTGGTGACATGCGGTAATATCGCTGTCGGATAGGTTCAGCATTACCAGTATCTATACGATGTTTAATGACATTAGTACGACCTAAACCTCTCTCTGTGTACGAAATGTCTTTGAAAAGATCTACCACGCTGTCAGCTAACAGTTTTTGAGAAGGGTTCAATACGTCATAGCCACATAGGTGCTGAGAAGTTGGTGTAGAAATTTCCAAGAGCCCGGGGTCGGTTAAGAATAAGTTTTCTTCCTCTGATAAATACTTAGGGCACAGGTTAAAAATGTTCCAAAAATCGATTCCTAGGATTAAAACGGTTTCGATCGCTGGTATAACATGCGCCTTGATAATAGAAAACCTGTTTTCGAAGGTCAAGGGTAGAAGAATATAACCAAGGGATGTTATCCTCTGACCTCCTGCTGCAGTAACAGTTATCCTCTCATCGTTGCATAAAATCAAACCTAGATTTATCAACAGTTCATGAGAATTCTTACCTAGGATAGTGACGGCGGAACCAGAATCCAACAAACCATATAAAAATAAATCTTTATTGATTGCCACTTTTGCATAAGGCCTTGGGTCGTTACTCGGTTTGACATTGAAAATTGTAGAAATATCTTTCCTAGAAAAGAAGTTTTTAACAAACATGAGCCAATCATTCCAGTCCGAGCTATCTGTATGAGTAACCGCATGCGTCCTACAATTCTCAGTTTTTAGTTTTTTGGTTTGCAGTTTGGACACTCCGGTGTACGAACTTCCTTCATGCCACACTTAAAACAAAAAACTTTGCGCTCAGCCGTGCAGTCTCTCATAGAATGCGTGTTAACGCGGCAACGGTGACAGTAAGGAACTTTGGATATAGCCGATGTTTCGGCCTCAGAAGCCTGAATTTCGGAGACCTTGTGCGACCCCTGCTGGTGAGCACCTTCATACTTACGAGCGTAAAAATTACCTTGGCTACTAGTCGTCGACTTACGCTTTGAAGTCTGGTAGCCAAATTCTGGAGCTAAAGTATTTACTGAAACTGAAGGTGGTTCCTTGAAGAATTCTGAACGAACCTTAATACGTTCGTAGTTTCTACAAATTAATTTTAAATCTTCAAGTGATTTAATATTAGGGCTAGCAGCTATAATATTAGAGTAGGAAGGACGAATATTATGTAATATAATTTCAAGTTTTTCGTCTTCCTTTAAGGGTTGACTTAGCCTAGAAAACATGCCTTGCATTATAGATAAATAAATCGTAATGTTCTCTTCCTCGCCCTGTGTACGCTGACGAATTTCTGAGGCCATGCGATAGTCGTAGTCGGGAACATCAAAATCATCCTTCAACGCAGTCAGTACTTCGTTCCAACTACCGACACTGCCCCTGATGTTACGGTACCAGTGAAGTGCGTCACCAGTGAAAATGTCAGTGGCAGAACTTAGTATTTTATTTTCGTTTATATTTTTGGACATACGGAATTCTTCAACCTTTTGTATAAACGATCTGACACAAGATTTGCCGTCATACTTTAATTTATTCAGTTCTCCTACTAGCCCGCGATCACATGAAACGGCGATATTCATCCCGGCTAAATTAGATTTATTAGGCAATTCCTCCTCCGAAGTAACTGAAGACGCGGCCTGTTCCTGGTCCTTGACCTTTGACTTATCAAGGCTCAAAAGTATTTCATAATACCCTTCGTAACTTTTCTTTAATTTATTTAATTTGGCTAAATCATCTACCGCCTGCGGTGTTTCAATACGTTGAAGCCTATAGTATAAATGGTGTAACATTGATTTAGTCCTGTTAAAAAGAGGTTCATCAAAATAAAGTTTTAAGGCATCAAGATTAGTCTTGACTTTCTCTAGCGTCTCTTGAGAGCCTTTGCTATCCTCTAAAAACTGATAAACCGAATCTACTATGTCATCGGACGAATATAATTGTGTTAATTTAGTGACTTGACGTCTTAATCCAGCAACGCTGTCAGAAGGAAGTTCTCCCCGGATAGCCACTTCATACATCAGCTCAGACTTTTGGAGCAGCAGATATTTTATTGGATTTGCCATATTGAAATATTTAAAATTATATGTAGGTAGTGATAATAAACTGGGCAGGCTATGCACAATTATTTACACACAAAAGCCAAGCAAAATCCGCTCTGTTACAATTTATTGAAAGATCAAAAACACGAAAGTGCTAAACATAAAATAATGAACAGGTGAAGTCAGGTGAAACACACTAAGTTACTCTGATTCAAAGAACTTTAAAATTTTATAACTACAATGAATGATGATAGAAGTTACGGTTATTAAACTATAAAAGTTTATGTAATTACATTTAAATACCAAAGTTACTTAAGGTTTGAATAATTTAGGAGAAACAGACCAACACTACCAGGAAAACCACCACCGCATAGAACCACTAAAATGACCAAAGCAAGTACGAAAGACCTTAAACCGCGTTTTTGGGCGCCATTGTCACGTATATAGGACGTGTACAAAAGAATAAAACTAGGTTTAGAATTAACAAAATATGTGGGTATATTAAAAAAAAATAAGGTTCTGCCTAGGTCTTGCGCACTTGTCTAGCCTTCCACACTTCCCTGGCGAGCTCCCGTCCTCCAGGCGTAGTCCCCGTAACTCGGCCACTCCACGCAGGTGATGTAGGCGACAGATCCAGTATACGGTGTCGGTCAGTAAAACCGTGACGTAATTCCTAGGGACAAAGGTCACATCAGTAAGCTGTCGGTATAAGGGGTGCACGGGAAACGCTAGGTATGCATGGCAAGAACTAGATTGGCAAATTAGGGCTTATAAAGGCGGGAAGAATTCTAGGCGTGAATCTAAATTGATAATGTACATGTTCGCTAGCAGAGGCGGTTACAAGCATTACACTAAGAAGTACATAGTGAAAGAAAGGCAAAGCGTTACACACAGGATAGGAATAAGCTACGATATTCAGACGGGCGCGTACCTTAAAATTAATACAAGGTAATACAATAAAAATAGGTAGGTAACGGCCGTTAGACATCTTAATACAAAATTGTGCATAACTTACCCAAGTTTGGGAATCTCAGTCACTTATATTAATTAAAACTTTAATTTAATAGTATGGAGAAGCAATCCAGTTTTAGATAGATATAAAATATTGAAATGTAATTTATTCCGTTTTTTACAATGACGGTATCAAGATTTAAAAATTAGTCAGAGCGACAGCGTCCGTGCCTCAAGAGGTTTGGCTGCGGACTGTGCGTGGTGTCGTCTCGCTCGCGCTCGCGCCGGCGGCGGCGCACCTCCCGGCCGGTGGCGGGCGCGACGAGGAACCTGTTACTCCGTATATATAAAATAATGCGGTTGTCCGCATCACTTGTTTGTTACACTACTACAACCTCGGTACAATTTTAGTTTTATAGTTATGTATGTATAGTTAAGTATCTAATAGTTGTAAATAGTTGATTTGTTATTTTTAGTAGTTTTATTTATATTATTTACTTAGTAAGTTATATTTTCAAATTGTTTGTTTTTTAAGTTAAGTTGTTTTTTTTTTATTTAATATTTATAGTTGTAGTAGTAATGTACAGTGTTATGTACACTATGTTACACCTAGACGATGGGTCCACCGTTTCGCTGATGGATGAAGACATCGCGAGGCAAGTCGGGGCAGAGGGCCCTGTGGACCCGCTCAAGATCGGTGCGATAGGCAACACCATGCTCACCACCCCATGCTCAAGAAGAGTCAAGGTGACACTGGTTAGCCCGCAAGAGAGAAGGGTACAATTTAAAGCACGTACTATACCTAAACTCAGCTTGGCAAAACAAACAGTGAGCGATAGAGTTGTCGCACGCTGCAAGCATTTAACCGACTTGACAAAAGAGTTGATGTACAACAATGGCGTGCCAAAAATACTCGTCGGCCAAGACAACTGGCATTTGTTATTGGCCAGCGAGATTCGCAGAGGTCCAAGACACCAACCAATTGCGTCACTTACAGCGATGGGTTGGACACTACATGGCGCGCACAGTAGTTTACTACGACAACAAGTACATCATGTCAATAGAATAACAACTGATGACAATTTGGATCATCAGTTGCGCGAACATTTCGCCATAGAATCGCTGTGCATAAACCCACAGCGACCCGCCTCTGACCCAACAAGAAGGGCAGAGGACATTTTGAATCGATCAACTGTCCAATTAGAGAATGGACACATCGAAACCGCCATGCTTTGGCGTAATGAGCATGCTGAGATGCCAGATAGTTTTGAGACAGCTCTGAAGAGGCTCGTCTCAACAGAAAAGAAGCTGGACAAGAACCAGGAACTTCTAAGAAGATACTCAGACCAGATGGACTCGCTAATTGCGAAAGGGTACGCTGAAAGGGCACCCGCAATTAGCACGCCGGGCAAAACTTGGTACCTCCCGCACTTCGATGTCTTCAATCCAATGAAGCCAGACAAACTTCGCATCGTACATGACGCTGCCGCCAAATCGAGAGGAATGTCACTGAATGACTTCCTGCTAACTGAGCCCGACCTATTACAGTCGCTGCCAGGCGTAATGATGCGGTTTCGCCGTCACTGCGTCGCAATAACCGGTGACATAGCGGAGATGTTCATGCAAGTGAAGGTGCGGAGCCAAGACCGAGACGCGCTTCGCTACCTGTGGAGGGGAAACCGCAGAGAAGGAGCGCCAGAAGAATATAGAATGACGTCCATCATTTTCGGCGCAGCCAGTTCGCCTTGCACAGCAATTTTTGCAAAGAACTGGAACGCAAACAAATATATAGAAAAGCACCCTGAAGCTGTGGATGCTATACTACGTAGTCATTATATGGATGACTACCTAGATAGTTATAGAACTATCGAGAAGGCGGCAGAAGTCGCTAGTATGGTGCGAAAAATACACCTACAGGCGAGGTTTGAACTCAAGAAATGGGTTTCAAATAGCTCGCAGCTCCTAGAAAAAATGGACCCATCGCACATACAAACTGAGATGGTATCCATTGGAGATATAGATACATCGGAAAAGATACTCGGCCTCATATGGAGGCCAGGCGAAGACACGCTGGGTTTCAACCTCACACTCGCGCGTCTGCCTGAGGGTATCTTGGACCGAGAGGCGCCCACCAAGCGAGAGGCGCTCAAAATAGTCGCGTCGCTATACGACCCACTCGGACTCGCCTCACCAGTAACCATCAAGGCGAAGCAAATATTGCAAGAAGCATGGAGGCGAGGCGTCGACTGGGATCAGAGGCTAGATGTTGACCTAGCATTACAATGGAAAATTTGGGTACAACATTTACGCCAACTAAAAAACGTTAGCGTACCAAGATGCTATCCTGGGTATAGCGACGCTATAGAAATGCAGGTGCATGTGTTCACTGATGCAAGCGAGATGGCATATGCTACCGCTGTATACTGGCGGGCCACGACGGTGGAAGGCAAGCATTTAATAAGCCTTGTTATGGCGAAAGCGCGGGTGGCCCCACTGAAACTGCTTTCGATACCGAGACTCGAACTTCAGGCCGCGGTATTGGGAACCCGCGTAGCCGCAGCAGTGATGAGTGAACACGACTGCAAGCCCACGTCAGTAACGTATTGGTCAGATAGCAAGACCGTACTGACCTGGATTAGAAGAGGAGCGAGAGTATACAAACCTTTCGTTGCTCACAGAATAGCTGCTATTGAAGACAATAGCAAAGTCGAAGATTGGCGATGGATACCCACCAAGATGAACATCGCTGATGCGGCAACCCGTGACGTGCCACTGCGGTTCAACTCGGACCACGAGTGGTACTGCGGGCCGAGATTTTTGTCT
Organism: Orthosia incerta; assembly: GCA_948252205.1. Taxonomy (NCBI): domain Eukaryota; kingdom Metazoa; phylum Arthropoda; class Insecta; order Lepidoptera; family Noctuidae; genus Orthosia; species Orthosia incerta. The sequence continues at coordinate 15,785,707 of OX411754.1, forward strand.
CTTGGGCCCGAATTATGGCCCACAGAGAAACCTCCGACTACAGACGACACGGGAGAAGAAAAGGCTTTCGTTGTCACAGAAGGGGACAAGAAGAGCTTCATAGAAGCCGTTCCAGAGCCAAGCAGATTCTCCAGATGGGAGCGACTGCTTCGTGCGACCGCCACAGTTCTGCGTTTTATATCTCTTTGCAAAAATAGAACAGAGATAACGTCCTATAAACGGACAAAAAAAAACGCTGAAAAGGACCCAGACTGGCGCCAGAAGCCCGCTGCACCTGCACAGAAGCAGAAGCAGGCATGCAGAGCCCCAACCCAGGTCAACAGACAAATTATAGAAGCAGAATTTCTCCAAGAAGCTGAGAAAATACTTGTCCAGGTCGCACAACAACAATCGTTCGCTTCAGAGTTAGCGAATGTTGAAGAAATAAATAAGAATAGCTCGCTGCGACCTTTACAAATTCAGGTCGTCGACAGCGTGCTGCGACTAAGAAGTCGCATAGCAGCTACGCAAGAAGTAGCTGAAGAAGTGATGCGCCCGCCTATATTACATGGCGACCATCACATAACGCAGCTGTACATAGACTGGACACATCGCAGTCTACAACATAGTGGCACCGAACTCACAATTAATGAGGTACGGCAGCACTACTGGGTCGTGAAGATGCGACCCACAGCGAAGAAGGTGATAGCGAGATGCCTGCATTGCCGTATACGCAAGGCACAGCCACCAGTACGTGCGACCGGCGACCACCCGAAAACGCGCCTCGCTCATCATAAGAGGCCGTTTACATATACCGGGCTCGACTATTTCGGCCCGCTATCCGTCACCGTCGGTCGGCAGCATCAAAAGAGATACGTAGCACTATTTACGTGTCTCACATCAAGGGCGGTGCACCTTGAAATCGCCGCCAGCCTTAGCGCAGACTCCGCCATATTGGCGCTGCGCCGATTCGCCGCACGCAGAGGATGCCCAGCTGAGATACACTCAGACAATGGCACCAACATGCACGGCGCCGACAGAGAGCTGCGAGACGCCTTCAAAACAGAGGCAAGTCGTAGAGGCATTGTGTGGCGCTTCATAACGCCATCAGCGCCATTCATGGGAGGCGCCTGGGAGCGCCTAGTTCGTTGTGTAAAAAACACACTATACAATGTACTTACAGAGAAACACCCCACCGAAGAGGTGTTGTCCACACTGATTTGTGAGGCAGAGTACATTGTAAATAGCCGACCATTGACGCACGTGTCGGTAGATGGTGATGATGATGAATCCATCACACCGAATCACCTTTTGCTCGGTGGGTCAGCCAGACTACCTACACCTGGCACGTTCACCGAGCAAGATATAGACAGCAGGAAAATATGGCGACGATCACAGATCCTCGCTGATATGTTCTGGAGTCGCTGGGTCAGAGAGTACCTGCCGGAGCTCCAAAACCGGCGGGAGCCACATAGTAGTGGGCCCAAACTTAAAGTGGGTGACCCTGTCCTGATAGCCGACGGCCAGCTGCCCCGCAATACGTGGCCGCGAGGCCGCATTGTGGCCGTGTATCCAGGAATCGACGGAGAAATCCGGACCGCTGAGGTACGCACACTTGGCGGTACCTTGAAGCGTCCGGTGAAGAAACTCGTCCCACTGCCCCAGTAACCAGAGATGCCGGAGCGGCGACCGTCCTCTCGGTGGGCCTGGCCGGCAGCCGAGAAATGCCGTCCGTCGCTCACCGAAGGAATGCAGCGCCGCGCCGACAACACTTCGAGTCGACACAGCGAGTCGACACAGCACTGCACGGCGGGAGATATGTTCATAAGAGTTAAAGTTTGTATGTGTAGACATGTCTGCTCACCACGGCGCGCCATCTAATACTGAAATGATTTTTAGAGGCACGTTCATATTTATACTAAAATTTTACCTACATTTTTTGAGATAGTAGTATAATGTTTTTAGTATTTGTCAGTATGTTATAGGGTTCAATAGTTCACCCTTAATAGAGTAAAAGCATTAGAAAGCATAGGTACTGATAAGAGTTATCATAGCGAAAAACATAAATTTCTGTCGTACGATACGTCATTGCTCGACGACGGATTAGTTCCGAATGGCCCGCGAGGTGGCCCCACCCGATTATATAGTTTTGGAGTTTTTTGGAAAAATTATAGTAATTAAAATCATGTTTTTAAGGGCTTATCCTATGTACTGGACATGAAATCAGTACATAATGATGAAACTATGTAAAAAACACATAGTTTCTGCTATGTAAATATGAATATTGACTTGATATCTCAAACACCAAATATATGGTTTTAGGTCATTTTAGGGTATATGGGAGACCTAGACCGAGACAGGAAACCTATATACACCTCATAGTTAGCGTAGTCTTTTATATAAAGCCCATTTACGTGAGATATCAAGTCGGTATATAATAGAAAACTGCTGTTTATCTGGTTTTTCGGCAAATGCTTACGGGTTTAGGTGCCCTAAGTACCTAGAAAACATATAGGTGTACTGGTAAAAGTACTACCATTGGTTAGCTTGCTAAAAGGGCTTCCAGGCGGTTTCTAGATGGGAAGAATCGCTTGGATAGTCAGCGAGATAAACAGTCGTGAAAAATGTAAACAACGTAAAACGTTGAAATTTGTAGACCCTTCAGGTGGAATAACTCCATGAAGGGAATAGATGTACTCATGGTGTAAGTACTTTCGGATGGCTTGCTAGACTAACTACCAAGCCATCACTTTGGAGCGAAAATCGCTCAAGTAGTTTAAGTACAATTCCAGAAAATAGGTTTCTGGAAAATGTAATTTTTAGTCAGTTTTTGGCATTCCCCGGGACTATACACCCCTGGGAATTCCGAAAATAAGGAATTTTTGGGGACCTCCCGATGGCCCAATAAACGCGCCATCGTGTCGTCCCAATCTTGTTAGGGTTTTGTAAATAGTTTCTCTGATAGCTGGGCGCAAAGAAAGTGACCAGCTATCGAATTTGTACATATCGAGGCACCTTATGTGCATATAGCCTAGATAGACTTATATGAACACTAGAAATGTAAAGTGTGGTCTATCGGCTACCAGAATCCCCATAATAGGCGATGATTGTCTGGTTAGCCTAAGTAGGAAGTCCTAAAGTCGGTGAAATGACTTAGGAATTTATAGATTCATTACATAAGGGATGATATCCCTTATAAGATTCCCGAAAATAAGCTTTTTCTAGACGTCAACAGACAGCCTGCTATTGGCACCAGCAGGTCAACCCAACCTATAGATATCCTTAGGCTAGGTTAAAAGCTATTAAGGTTTTAACCGAGAAATAAAGGAAATTGTTCCTTTATTTCATGGAATTAGTCTAGGGAAGCTATCAATACCTGGAAATTAGGTATATGGATTAGATACAGAGATAGGGGGCGTTACTGTGTTACAGTACGAAGAAATCCAGCTATTGATAGCACCGTGGAAGGGGTGCGGTAACCCTATTTACCAAATGTTGATAAGGGTTTTTTACAGAAATAAAAAAATATTTTCGGCGAGAATTTGCGGGGCTCTCAATAATGGCACGGTCCGAGGGTATATACACCCCCCGGGCCCATTTGTAGTCATCCAAAGCTAGTCGCTTGTACTTGTCTTAGTAAATAAGAAGTAATTCTTATATAGAATCAAGTCTCAGAAATTGTTGAGAGCCCTAGAATCGTGCCGTGTACTGAATAACTTAGTGTTTCATTCAATTCATCAACTTCAACCCTTATGAAGACACCCCTTTTCGATCCTGTCGAGCTGAACCTCGGGACCTGCAGCCTAATTGCGTAAGTCGTTCCCCAAAGCAAAAGAGTTGATTCTTTCAAAGAATCAGAATATTTTCTTTCAACTTTTTCGGTATTGTGAAACTAATTTGCAACGAAACCAAACTGACTCCTTTGAGTTGAACTTCATCTACTGCGTTATGTTTCATCAAACTCGAATGATTTATTTCCAAATAATTAGGACATAAATTAATTTTGTTTTACTTACAACTAATGGTCTTCTAATGCTAAAAATGTATAAAACTGACAAAACAATTAAATAAACGGTACAATACGCTATACGCCGTGGCCTACGGTGTAATTAAACGCATTTATTCAGTCGTTCTAGGTAGTGATTTTTAATCTATGATACACAAGGTTTCTGCGCTGCAAGATGAAAAAAAATGAAATTAATTGCATATTAATATTAAATATGAGTAATTAAATATTCTTTTACAATTAAAGCAAATTATAGTTTTTTAGTTTATGTTGTGATTTGTGTGTATATTCTTTATTTCACACGGCAACACTGTGTGAAGTTTTAAACCTTACAACTATTACTATACTCTACTCAGTATACTCTATGGTTACAAACGTACAGGCCACAGAGGACTTTTTTATATGTACCGGCACGGCAGTAAAGTAAAACTTTGTTTAGCTGAAATTTAGTAAGTACCTAATTACCTAGCCAACAATTTCATTTCTCACTGTAAGTAAGGTAAAAACAGTAACCCTACTCTAGAAGAGAGTATTACGTTCGTTGCTTTTACTTAAGTTCTGTTGAATTTTTTTTCAGTCATGCCTGCTCATGCGAAAATATCAGAACGCCAGTGGGAGATCCTGCTGGCGTTCATGGAGGAAGATGCCAGCTTTGCCAGGGGTCGGTGACGAACGAAGGTCCCAGGACAAAGCTGGCAAACCTCGATAAATGGGATGAGGTCGCAGCCCGCCTCAACAGCGAGGGGCTCTGCTGCTCTAAAACAGGAAAGGAGTGGCAAAAAGTAAGTGTAATTATTACATAAAATTTGTTGTAATGTATGTGAGTGTGCTAGTTGTGAAGTGACGACGACATGTCAAGCTATACCTAAATTTCCCTTAAATTCTGCCCGTCATGTCATTGTTATAAATTTAAAGCTCATCCAAAAAACTGCGCATTTAAACCTTAGTGGTGGGTGGTCACTGGTGACCTACTAACACCAAAAACCTTACTAATACTATGAATCCATACTAACATTATAAATGCGAAAGTAACTATGTTTGTCTGTCTGTTTTCTTTTGACGCTTAAACCATTGAATCGATTTTGATGCAATTTATCATGGAGATTATGTAGTTTGAAACCCTGGGAAGGACATAGGATAGTTTTTATCCTGACAATTATCTGGAAACCAATAAGGCCCTCTTAGGTTAAAATTTCCTTTATGGACCGTTGATTTTGGGCGCGGGGAGGGTGGGGTAGGAAGGGGGGGAGGTTCGCTCGCTCATGGACTAATTCCAATTTTTGTACCTCACTAATAATTATATTTTAGTAAGATGGAAATTTTTATTCTAACCTGAAAACTTTAACCCTGGATATCTCCATAAACATGGGGCTCCGCGTGGTGGGTATGGTACAGGGGGGTGAATTTCAATTTATGCATCAAAAAATTTTTGGGTATATAAATATCCTTAATACTACCACATAAATAAAGCAGGTGAATGAGGCGCGCTGCAGCAGAGTGAGGAGCTAACCTGTGTTAAATCATTATAGATGACTTAATTAATTTAATAATGCTTGTCATGTCATAAATATTTAATTTAACTTTAATAGTACTAGAATGTTGCAAAAGTAACAATGAATTTATTTGTTTCTGTTATTAGAAGGCAAAATATATACAGGGCAAGTAGATACCGGTCATCTGGTAGATATCGCTGTCAACAATAAGACTGCCTTTGTACGTGTATAATTATGTTTTTCTTATAAAATAGATGTGTAACTTTTATGGTGTACAATAAAGTATATTCTATTCTTTAATACTTGTTTTGAATGACATAGCATGACACATATTTTCTTTGTATTCTATCGATGGATATCATTTAGAGACGTCTATACATTATAATAAATAGAATTAAAATTGACATGGAATTATTCCCTTAAGACTCAACCAGTGATACCAATAGATCAAACTCTACAGTTTTTTATTATATATACTAATAATATATGCATTAGTTTATTATATAAGCTTAAAACACAGTGTATCTATCGGCTATTATTTGTAATAACCTTTATTATGCAATTAAATATTTGACTTTATTCTTATTGGAGGATTAAACATTTGTTTTATTTTATTTTTTAAGGAACTCTTGGTGCATGTGCGTCCGTGCCGAGGGCGAGGAGACCATGTATGTATTACCTATTTGTTTTGTAAAACTTAAATATGACTAAAACTTTAGAATCTATTGATACATAATTATTAGAATCTAAAATATTAGATAGAATCAAAATTAAATTATGTTTTCAGACAATCGGATGGCCCTGCACCCCAGTGGGTCACTCAAATGGAGGAAAGACGCAAGCAGATGACTGCAGAAGCCCTGCAGGGCCTCTGCAGAATGTTCTGAGGACGGAGGAGCACGCTTTTGGCCACTATCTCGCCTGATGTTAAGTGATGATGTGGTTGATAGTGAAGCACGCTTGCTAGAAGTCACCTATTCACTCTTGATTTAAAGACCCTTTGACTCATCAGTTACGTAGATTTTGAGTTCATCCATTACAAACAATCAAATCCTTCCCCTATATTATTGTAGTGTATAATATATGTGTAAAAATTTTTGCATGTTCTGCCTGACCCCAGCCATCTGCTGATTTCTGTCAAGGCCCTGCAATGTCTCTCGAGGACTAATAAAATACTTGAATGTTTATCCGCTAGTCCTCAACAGAGGCACAGGGAGAGTCGAGTCTCAGGCCCGATTTTTATGAAAACTATAACTGCATTATTAAATTTTTGAAAAATCTTATTTCTATTTAGGAATCAAACCTGTTGATTTTGGACATATTTAACTTATTGGATTTTAACATGTTTTGTATTTGATTATGACAATTATACTTTACCATGTATGACGTTGGTTAAATTAGTTGCTAGTAGGTGACTTTGTTTTGTCTATAATGGATGAATTATTTCATGTATGACATCGTGACTATTTAAATAAATATTGTATTTTCAGAATATATTGGTTTTATTTGATATTGGATAACTATTTATAAACGTCAGAAATTTCATACCAATGTAATTTTCAATGTTCCGATAACTGTGTTTACTTGAAGAATAAATATCAGCAGTTTAACATTTTCTATGCAAAAGCTGTGCTGTCAAATTGCCATTTTAATTCCCCTGAGTCATCTGACGATTGAAAAATCTGCCCACAATCTATTGTCCTTGTTATTTTCTATGTTATCACTTATTTCTTAGGTTAATTATTTCATATTTGATGTGAATATACTTTAACGTCGTTAGTGTACCTAGCTGTCAGCAGCTAGCTAAGTGTATGTATAGAATATGGGTAGGAACAGAAAATAATACAACAAAAAATTGTGATATTGTATTTATTTGCAACTGATTAAATTCAAGAATTTGAAAAAGTTTTGTAGTTCATGATATGCACACGTTCCCAAGTCTCCTGTGAGATAGTGTACTTGGCGCGTTTTTTTAACAAGGTTTCCCCGGTGAGCCCATTGCACAATCTATTTAACTGAGATCCTGTTTACTTAAAAAATATTGTAAGTACACACAGATTACATGCTTAATTTACGTTCATACATCCAGTCATACACGCACGCCAGTTATGAGTACTCAAATCTGCCTAGTAGATACCTATTATTAATCTCCTTTCATTCTTCCTCTTACCAGCATGGGTGTTCACCATCTAAGCATATTCTTCAATGTCTCTCACTATATCTTCTTTAAACCACAACATGCCTTATGACATCATTCCTCGTCTATCATTCAAACACGCATTTCCTCAACATTAATTCTACTTTCATATCTTTTTTGGTGGGAAAGCTGGAAAATTCGTAAATGCCTATGCAGTCATGCACAACTAACTTTCACTTCCATACATAAGTGAAGGCACCAGCACAGTATTGTGAAAGGGTTGTCGAACCTTTTTGAACATGGACTGGCTGGTCACAATCGCTGTAATAGGAGAATAATGTAATACCCTGTGAGCTAGTAAGCATCGCCAGCGACTCTTCAAAACCCCAATGCAGCGCTCGACCACATTGCGAGTGTGAACATGGATTTTCCTCTGGTGACTTTGGGGCAGAACGAAGCATCGGTGTCTTAAGATCTATCTTTACGCGTATCCGGCGTCTCCTGAAAAAATAAGTTCGTATAGGCAATCTTGTTTAATTTTATCTTTTATTTTTAACAAGAACATAATATATTTTATATTGAATAGTTTGGTTACCTAGTAGCCTATACTTCGCCTTCATCATGTAAGTGCTGCATGATATTTTGGACAGGATACTTCCAAATATGGGAGTCGCCCTCGAATGACCCATCATTATATTGAATGTGTAGGTTGGTATCACAAATCTAAAAGTTTAGGAAACATTTAAATCTTATCAAATATCCTGCCTTATATACTATACATATGTTCTAGTTGTGCAGTTAATTTTTTTAATCATATCCTTCTAACACTCGTTAAACTTTTAATCTTCAAGTCTTTGTTAATGGAGTTAGTTCAAATTATCAGACGGATATAATTAAATACAAAAACTTAGTCGCAACTTTATTAAAACAAAAAAATTGCAGCAACAAGAATAATACTTACAATTAATACATTAAGACTGTGATAAAGCTTTCTGTTGAAATAAGCTTCCTCATTTTCATGAGGTCGGATCACAGCAACATGGGTTCCATCGATGCAACCCAACACACCGGGAAATTGAAACATATCCATAAATCTGAAACCAAATAATTAGGATTATTATGTATTTATTTAATACATAATAAAATCAAACACTCTGTAGGTAATAAATGTGTTACATAAATGCGGATTCTCATTATTTTTTGTTTAAAACAATGGTAAATAATAGTCATAGATTTTCATTGTTATCTAATTTCATACACACTTCCTTTTTACAGCACCCCTCTCTTCCTGTGTCATAGGAAATTTAATATATCTTCGAAGAATCTCAATGCTGTTGAGAGCCTCAGTAACCTAAAATAAAAAGAATATTTGTCAGAAACTTACACCACTGTTTAATAACAAAAGAATTCAAGTAGCACCTCGCACAGACAATCATGTACTGTTGTTTGTGATAGCCCCAGACGGTAATACGCACCAATAATTTTTTGATATTCCCCATTAGCATAAAAACTAACTGCTGCTAAAACCTGCAATAAAATATTATTTCTTGAAGCAATTATTTTGAAGGCCTTGTTCCACACTTATATTATATCCAAGCACCATATTGTGCTTAGATTTTTTGATAGGTAACTGGGTTTTACTGGCCATGAAGTTTCTGCCCCACATAAGTTACCTATGTTTTGAAATACTAGCTCCAACTTTGTGACTAATTGACTGGCAGCTTGACTAAAGAAATAAATAATTTAACTTTGCCAACCTACGTCTAGCAAGTGTGTAAAGGTTACTTTAAACTTAACAATAAGTACTTAGAAAGGTTCAAAAGTTACCTTAAGCTGAGGGCAAACAGCGGAATTACGACGCCTTTGTAGAAGTGGAAACAGTTCCTCACAAAGCATCAAGAATTGAGGTTTGGTGAGCCTAAAGTTAGCCACGAAGTAATTGTGTGGCAAATCGAGGGGGTTGCTGGCACTTCTCAAAAGACTACGATTTATTTTAAACATTGCTTTAAGGCGCTCCTCTTCCCCGAGATGCAACAAATAACCTCGTGACATTGTGGATGCTGAAAAATCAATAAAATATAATTAGAAGATAGCTAAGTTTGAGGTTAACTTCACGTTACTTACTTGGAGCGCCCGAGTATTTCGGCGGTATCTAATATATCACAAATATTGATTAATAACTGCGGTTTCACACCAAATCACTTTCACAATCATTCAAGAAGATGTTGACTTACACTTTTACGTATTAATTTTGAAACTAATACGAATAAATCACAATATTGTGCAACGACAAACAGCGCCAAAAATTATTGGACATATTAATGTCAATGTCAAGTATATTTGACAATGACAAGCGTTAATCCCATTCATTATTGAAGTTTAAGCTCGATTCTGCCGCTTTCGTTCATTTTTACAATCAATTCTACGTCAAAATATTGGTAAATGAAAGGAGCAAAACCTTGCCGTTTCAGAGGTATTATGCAATACCAAAGTCGTTTTTGGGAAAGAATCGATTCTTTCCCAATAACGAATTCAGTTACGCAATTAGGCTGCTGGACACCAGGAGTGCTGATCCAGAAGTAGGCAACCCAGAACCTGGAAATAACTCGAGTACAGCCAACACATCGTTGAATCGTTAGAGTCGATTTGCAACCCTACGTCAGTGCTGCAGCTAGGCATCCAAGAACCTTGTTTCGTGGTGTGATAGGGGCGTTTAGCGGCAATGGCCAGAAGGTTTACGCCCTTCTTTTCTCGGGGCCAGTGAACACGCTACGTCCAGCACAAATATGTATTTTCATTGGAAGCGGTTTGTTCTCTTTGAATATGGACTAAAGACGGAGCCGCATCCGAGGAATTATATAAAACTCTAGAAACTGGTTGATGCGGTGACCCGTTCATTCCATCAACTCCAACCCTCAATGGAGAAGTAAGTGGAAGATCCTTGGTTTCAGCCTCCATTTCCACCTCGCCACAGTCACAATCATTATGGCGTTTCCCGCCACTTTTACGCCTCTTTTTGTTGCAATGTTTGCAAATTGTGGGCCGAGCAGAAACCCTTTTACGTTTAGAATTATTGGCTAAACTTACTGAACCATCAGTATCAACACTAGTATCATTAGGGTAGTATTTAAACGCAAATCAAAATATATCCTTTTTCTATGCAATAAAATTCCGAATTCTCATCAAAATAACTGATTGCGCAGCAAAATATTCAACGCAAAATATCACTAAACACACTACAATTTATTTTCGCAGCGTACAGCGATTTTTCCTAAAGCAAAAGCTTTTTTATTAATGCACAGCTAATAATCTTAATGCACATCATACATGTTAACTCTTTTTCTTTTAAATCCATGGTTAAAGTTTTTACAATTACTATTTAACGACAATGTCGACGGAGCCCCGCTGCGCGGGGCTCCTATTTCTGTCTAAAGGGTCTAAAGTAACCTAACACGAAGAAGATGACGGGAGCTGAGTTATCTCGCTTTGCTCGCTCACTTCAGCTGCCGTCATCTTTTCGAACCTAACCTGTCCGTGTCGGGGTGCCCTAAGTTCCCGAGCTCGCTTCGCTCGCTCTTGGACTAATGACTTCTTGAAAATTAGGACAAATGTGATGAACAGGTTTTGTTGTACTTACTGGTTAATATGCGACTGAGATAGGTAGTTATTTTGCTACGAAATATGGAAAATTTGCTGTGCAGTTAGTATTTCTGCTATGTATGTAGTATTTTTGTACAAAAATAAATTTAACTGTATTGCATTATGAGGAATAAAGTAATGTCATATTGATGTATAATTTCGAATTATCTGCAGTTTGAGTTTTGCTAAACATTTAGTAAGTTATTTGATGTAAAAAAGAATATAAATGATGAGTATGTATTGATAGACGATTATTTTATTTGATATGCAATTTATAATATCCCGTATCATTATTAGAAATTGTAATATAATGACCAATCTCTGAAGGTGGTGTTCCTCCGGGGTCGTCCGGAGGATCCATGGCTAACAACAATAAATACAAATAAAAACACTTACCAAATATAATAACAACACTAAAACTAACTAAAGTACTAAATAATAAGATAAAATATATACAAAAACTTAATCCAATCCAATAGTATTAATTAATTTAAGAAACAATCAAAAAAACCACGTCCGCCAAATTTGAGGTTTCCCGCGCTTTCTCGGCATGGTTTTTTTCACGGAACAGAACTGTTTTTTCTGTTCCGTGGTTTTTTTCTTGTCTATCTCTTTTTTTTTTTTTTTTTTTTTTTTTTTTGTTTGTTCCTTACGGAACAGGCTAAGGTCTGAGACCATGCTGCCTAGTCATCAGTATTTTTCTTGAATTCTTTAGTATGCATTAGAATGCGGATGTAACGTATTCTAATGTTTTTTGGAGTATTTGGCAGCAAATTGTATCGAGTCAGCCTTCCCAGTAAGCTTTGCGGAGGTAGTCAATACTACAATAAAATTCTCCGCTCCACTATCCTGAGATCGCTTCTGTCAATGATTTCACATATTGTCCAATTGCGTAGACAGTTGAGACACAAAACTACACCAATTTTATATCACAATATCCACTAGAGTCTGGCCAACGAAAGCTGTCCAAGGAAAAAGGCGGGAATTTTAAAAAATCTAGAGCTTACAACCCTGACTATACACTGCTTAAACGGAGTTGATACTATTTATTATTCTATCATATTATGCGATGTTTACATCAGTATTTCAGATTTATATACTAAGACCATAATAAGGTTATTAATGGTTACCAGTTTGAACATATAAAAACAAAACAAATAATAAGGTTATTACCCCTGGCATATGGAATTTTTTTACTTCTGCGCATTGAAGTTCACAGATCTAACTTACCTGGCATGGCATTATATAGAAAAGGTTGAATTAAAGAAAAAGTTATTACTATAAGTTTATATAATTTAATGCAGACACTGATGTAATTACACAATAAAATCAACACAAAACCATAACCCCTATAGGTTATGAGTCATAGTCAAAATCGGATTCCAACATTTCTACACCTGACAATATTGAATCAGCTTCATAGCTTTCTTCACTGCTACTACTACTACTGTCATATTTTTCTATAAGTAAAGCCCGTTCATTTCTATTGGTTTGAAAGTTAAACCCGTTTTTATGTAAAAAAAATCTAAGGGTTTCACGGCATCCCATAAATCAAATGGCTTCCTTCAGCTCATTGTGCAGGCTTCTCAGGGTAGGGACTTGTTTTTTCACTCCATAAAATTCGTTTATTTTGTTTCTTATAGCCGAAATATCAAAATTATCCAAATTGGAAACTTTTGCTGAATGTGGACGTTTTTTCCCCGGAGTATTCCACTGTCCTTGATTTTTAGACCCATCAATTTTAATTCTTCTTAAGGTCTTCACACTTACACCTGAAGAGAACAAATACAATGAATTATGTAACAGTGTAATAATATTTACCAGATACTTTTATTTTAAATCTTTGGTTAGTGCACTCAGTCATAAAAAACAAAAACCGGAATAAAATACAAAGACTGTGAAAGTGACTGTTATACTTATAATTTCTGAATTATTATGAACAGGTACCTGTCATTGAAGATATCTTTTCTAAATAATTTGTTTCACAAGTCGACAATTCATTTTTTTCGAGAGTTTTCAATTTCTTTACTGTTTCCACAATTCTAAGTTTTGTCTCCTCGTCGTTAGTACTTCCTGAAAAGTAGATAAACCGTGAATAGTTGTGCCATTTTTTTATAAATAAAAAAGTATCAAGATGTTATATGAGAAATTCAAAAAACTAACCTAAAAGTGAAATGATTGAATCCAGTTGTCGTATTTTCTCTGCAGATTTCTGATTGAAATCACTTTTTATGTCTTTATATTTGTCAATCATAGTAAATAGTAGCTTCCTCGTCGAGTTTTTGATTGTTTTCGGCATTATTTTAAACAGAACCAACGAAATTATGATGCACGTAAACACAAGATGACTCAAGTACGAAACGTCAATGTGACAATTTTGACAGCCCTAAATAATTGCCATCCTAAAAGTTTAGAAATTAATTCGTGGACAGCTTTCGTTGGCCAGACTCTAGGAATCAATTTGCAAGTAATATTAACAGCCGCTGAACTTCACTCGAAAAAATCCCGCCAAAAACTCTCTTTTTTTTTTTTTTGTTCCTTACGGAACAGGCTAAGGTCTGAGACCATGCTGCCTAGTCATCAGTATTTTTCTTGAATTCATTAGTAACATTAGAATGCGGATGTAACATATTCTAATGTTTTTTGGAGTATTTGGAAGCAAATTGTATCGAGTCAGCCTTCCCAGTAAGCTTTGCGGAGGTAGTCAATACTACAATAAAATTCTCCGCTCCACTATCCCGAGATCGCTTCTGTCAATGATTTCACATATTGTCCAGTTGCGTAGACAGTTGAGACACAAAACTACACCACTTTTATATCACAATATCCACTAGGAATCAATTTGCAAATAATATTAACAGCCGCTGAAGTTCACTCGAAAAAATCCCGCCAAAAACCTCTTTTTTTTTTTCTTTTTCCACCACCAACCATTAAATGTGCAGGACGTAGCGTGTTCATTGGCCCCGAGAAAAGAAGGGCGTAAACCTTCTGGCCATTGCCGCTGAACGCCCCATCCACATCAACGAAAACAAAGGTTCTTGGATGCCTAGCTGCAGCAGTGACGTAGGGTTGCAAATCGACTCTAACGATTCAACGATGTGTTGGCTGTACTTGAGTTATTTCCAGATTCCGGGTTGCCTACTTCTGGATCAGCACTCCTGGTGTCCAGGTTCCGAGGTTCAGCTCGACAGGATCGAAAAGGGATGTCTTCATAAGGGTTGAAGTCGATGAATTAAATGAAACACTAAGTTATTCAGTACACGGCACGATTCTAGGGCTCTCAACAATTTCTGAGACTTGATTCTATATAAGAATTACTTCTTATTTACTAAGACAAGTACAAGCGACTAGGCAGCATGGTCTCAGACCTTAGCCTGTCCCTGTAAGGAACAAAAAAAAAAAAAAAAAAAAAAATAAAGCTTTGCGCAGGTAGTCAATTCAATACTACAATAAAATTCTCCGCTCCACTATCCCGAGATCGCTTCTGTCAATGATTTCACATATTGTCCAGTTGCATAGACAGTTGAGACACAAAACTCTCCAGTGCCGCTTATGGCGGGAACACGGGCACGCGTTAGCACTCACCGCGAACCCGCCGCGGCTGTCCTCCTCGGGGGAGTACCCCCCATCACCGGCGCACAAGAACACACTGTACGCCGTGACCACCTCAGGGACCAATTCAGCACATGGGTGCCAGACGACCCCGTGTATGGCACCCTTGGTCCCACTGCGACGGGTCAAGGTCAATGGCCCCACCACCTACCATTTTGCGGCCGCAGGGGATAGGTAGAGCGGCTAACGCTATACCGACACTCCTCCTCCCCTGCGGCCCCACCGCGTCCGCCATCAGACGGTGGATGATTCGCAGACCTAAATTTAGAGAAACAAAGATCCGCTGTGACTACCTACTTAAAGGCTTTACAAGTTTAAGAGTATCTAGTAGTCGACCAACTTGTATAATGTACTTGGAAAAGTAAAAATATAATTAAATATAAATATGTCGCATCAAGGCTGGCCGATAGATGTAGACCATCGGGAAGTCAGGATTAGAAAAAGCCGCTAAAGCGTAGTTGTGCTTGATTTGCCGCCAGGGGCGTGCTTGTGATTTGTTTTGATGTCCGTACTATTGACTAAAACCGACACGGCCATCCTGCAAGACAGGCGTCCTCGTCTGTTCCTCATTGTCAGGTTTTAACAATGTATCGAATCATGTGGAAATCCTCAATGGATATCCTCAGCCCTTGGGGAAAGCTGAGGGGTCTGTCAGACTCATACTGACTAAAACCACATGTTGTTCTGTAAGCCGTAGTTCCTCTTGAGAGGCGAGCGTGGAACACAGCACGTCGCCTTCCGCAGGCTTCATCTTCTTTTCAGTGTTCAAACATGAACACTCTTCAAACTCGAAATAGCACCTCTACACTAGAGAATGTTAGACTTTACTATCGAAATAATGTTCGGCTACTACCTGCGAACTGCTAGCCTGCCGTTCCTCTTAACCTCTCAGGTGTTGACACGTCAGCCTTCGCATATAGCATCTGAACCGCTAGCCTGCAGCTGAGACTCCACTGCGACACAATATGGTATCTGAAACATGAAAAAAATACCAGAGTTAAGATAACCGTGTGAACATGTAGTTCACACGGTTATCTTAACCATACACAGCTTTGATGGAAATTAACCGGTTCAGCGGTGTAGCAACCTAAACCGGCACGGCAAAATGGGTTATTATGGACACCGAATGTGACTGCAGATCCCCTGTCCAAAACATTAACCACACATTACAGAGTCCCAAGTGTCCGCAGCCCATATACTTATCGTATATGGGCTTTAGAGAATCCAATGAAAGTCATCTATCATTTTAAGTCGCAATTAACGAGGCCTGGTAGGGTTTACCACCTTTTAGATATCTATCTCACTGGGAGAAAACAAAGAGTAAAAATTAATGATAGCTTGAGTGACGAGCTGACTGTCAATTTTGGTGTACCCCAAGGTAGTATAATCGGGCCAACGCTCTTCTTGGTGTATATCAATGGCCTCTGCCAGCTTCCTCTCTTGAAAGGAAAAATCGTCACATTTGCAGATGATACGGCACTGTTCTTCAGTGGAGATGGTTGGGAGGAGGTCTTTATTACTGCTCAATTGGGCGTTAACAAAGTCAATCCCACCGCACTATTCCCAAACCACTGCAACTCCTGAAAGCCAGAATCAACAGTGGCGACCACCAGAAAAGCGCCGTGGCAATGAAGCTCGACGAAGTCCCGGAGAATGAATTTAACTGTCTTGGATCCCGCAACGAAATTAATCAGAAAATAATAACGGAGGAGTAGGAAAAAGTACAAATTTCCACTTCCCTCCATATCAAGCAGGAGACAGAACAAACAAGGCCAATAGGCACAAAGGGTCGTTTACAACTGGGATAAGCCCAGTTGCCTAGCACCACGGATAAAAATTTGCATTAATATTAAGGGGTCCTACATTGTGAGCTGCTATATTTGTTTCCAATAATAGGTATGACAAAAATGCTTGAACGCACGGAAATTTGTTCTAGTTTCCACAAGGTCCGTATAGTAAACAACTCCAGATGCAGCCTGTACATTATTTAACATAAAATTGCGCTCATTCTGCCAAAGAATACACTCCCATAAGATATGATGTGCAGATTGTACATATTCGCAGTCAGACGTAGAACACTGACATAAAGGTGAGGCAACGAGCTTGAAGGAAAATAATTTACTTTTAAAGTTACCATGCCCTGTGAGAAATTGGGCAACACAGTGATCCACCTCCAGCCACGTTCTGGAGAGCCGCACGCGAACGGATGGAAAGAATTGGTGGAGGTGTCGGCCCTTGATGGAATTATTCCACCTACATTGCCATTCGGATAAAAGTTCCTCCCAGACGTCAATATGTGGTTTAAATAACCTAGAGATTTTCTCACGGTCACACCGAGTTAAAAAGTCCGCGTCCATGGTCTCTCGTGCGGAATAGTACATTGCAGCGCGTCGCTGCACTTCAAGGTCGACCGGAAGTACGCCAGCAAGTACCGGTAAGGCTTCAGTACTAACCGTCCTGTATGCTTTGCATAAGAATATCAAAGCCAAACGCTGGCTTTGAAGTAATTTACTTCGTACCGCCCCTATTGTGGCCCTATCAGCCCAAACAAGCGCACCATAGCACATACAACCCAAGTAAGTAGCCCCATAAATAGTTTTTAAGGTAAAAAAAGACAGACCCCACGTAGATTTAGATATTCTCGTTAAGGCATAGAAGTTCTTTTTTGCTTTTTCACCGACTATTTTAATATGATCTATAAATGCAAAATTCCTCTCTAACACTAGACCAAGATAGCACACGGACTGCTTCCTTTTTACGGGAACGTTATTAAATTTTATAGTAGGACACGATTTGAGATTACCTTTCAAAATGAGTTGATAAGTTTTGTGCGGAGCAAAGGTCAGGCGGTTTCGATCACCCCACTGAGATATTAATCGTAGGCAAGTGTCAGCCAAGTTCTCGAGTCCAGCTCGAGTACTTGATTGAATGAGCAGAAGACCGTCGTCCGCGTAACCGGTTAATGAACAGCCGCTTGGAAGCGGAATCGCGAGGCAATCATCAAAGCCTAAGTTCCATAAAGGTGGACCAATAACCGAACCCTGAGGACATCCCATGGTGAGAGACTTCGACATGGAATGATGACCGAGTTTAAGTTTCGCGGAACCATTTAAAAAGTAAGAGTAAACTAAATTGTATATATTTCTATAGCAGCCCCGAGTTTTCATTTTAAGTAATAGCATTGGCCACCATGCGTTATCAAAGGCCCCAGAAATATCTAGAAAAATCCCAATTACGTACTTATGTTCAGATGTATTAACAATTTTCCTAGCAGTAAGGGCCGCGTCTACGGTAGATTTTCCCATAGTGAAACCGAATTGATTGTTATGAAACTTTGGTCCGTCCGGTAGCAAACGTGGAACGATAAGGCGCTCCAGGAGTTTGCCCAAAGATGGAAGTAATGTTATGGGCCGGTATGACTTTGGGTCGTCCGGGGGTTTGTCGCCACTTTTCGGGATGATTCGTATAAATCCACGTCGCCAAATACGAGGAAATACGCCCTTTGCAATACAACGGTTGTAAACGGTTAAAATCGCATCACCGGCTGTTTTACACGCTTCTATAATCATCCGATTAGATATTTTATCTTCACCTGACGACTTGTTGAGTGGTAACCTCTTGACAACGTTAATAAATTCGTTAGTGGATGGAAGGTCTGACGCTGGTGATTCAGGTGGTACAGCTGCCCACGCTCTGATCTGTTGATGGTAGTCGTTGTCATTAGAAAGTAAGTCATCAGGTATAAGAGTGTTCAGCAAAGCTTCAGTTGTCTCCTCAATACCGGCGGTGTGTTTATTATTTACTTTAATGTTCTGAACAAACGCGAGGTCGACTGATCGATTGGCTTTAAACTCATGATATAAAGGAGACCACGGACCCTCCTTATCTAATTTTTCTACTATTTTACGCAATAAATTACCCTTAGATTTTTCCACCGATGCTCTGTAGCGGGACCTGGCAACTCTAAAAGCATTCTACGCAATGGAAAGAGGGTCACCGGTGACCTTACGTTTTTTAAGCTTGTTAAGATGTTTACGCGCTCGGCGATAACCCTTACGCTGTTCAGTTAGGTAGTCACACCACCAATCGCATCTACGTACATTGGTCATAGATCCACGACCAATGGCAATGTCAGCACAGTAAGTAAAGGTGTCTGACATAATTTCAGCACTTTCCTCAGCTGACAGCCCATCACGAGTGAAATCTTTGGCGTGAGACGCAAGAAGCGAGCTAAAGAATTCCCAATTCGCACCCTTACATTTATACCTAAAGTTACCAATTGCATGTGTCGTACCCTGAGTAAAAACCGGAACAAATTCGTACACGATCAAGCGATGATCACTACAAGACGCGTCCGGTAGGACACGCCACCTATCCAAGCGTACGTCTGCACTAGACAGTGTGACGTCAATACAAGATTCGCCCATTTGGCTGCAAAAAGTTGGTGGTGCGTCAGGGGTATTATGAATAGTCAGATTCATTTCAGCAATGAAATCTTCAACAGCGCAGCGTCGTTCATAATCCGTAGACCGAACTTTGCCATACCATAAAGTCGAAGACGCATTATTATCAGCGCCAACGATAACTTTGCAGCCCGCGAGCGACTGCAAGACGTGACGGAGATTATGTATATGAGGAGCAACAGGGTCTGAATATTGAAAGTAGCAGCTCACAACGTAAACTTTAAAAGAAGACGATGAGACCTCCGCAACGGCACAATGGGGTGTCATAAGGTTACGCAAAGACGTTACTGTGAAGTTAGAAGAACGGGCCACGTAAATTCCGGCTCGTGCTTTGCCATCCAACTGTACTACTTTGTGACGTAAACACGCGTTTTGATATTGTTCATGAACAAGCACTATATCTAAGTTATAATCGATAGTAAGTTTGTCTAGTTCAGAAGTCGCCACCCTATCGTTGTGGAGATTTAATTGTCCTATGGTTAATCTATCCATTATTTTAGTAGTTGGTGTTGAGGATAAGTTGTTCGAGCTTAAGTTTATAAGTTGCACACTCGTGTGATCCACAGCGATGGTCATATGATTTCTTGAAACGTTTACAAGCAACGCAAGACGGTGTATAATTTAAATTGTCCTTATGCGGGCAGTCTTTGGTTTCATGTGCCTCAGAGCAATTAGCGCAGGTAGGTGATTTAATAGTGCAGTGTTTCTTAACATGACCGAACTGTTGACAATGTGCACAACGTACTATCTCGACATCATCAATGAAACGGCAAGTCGCCCAATCAATAAACAGTTTATCCTTAGTCGAGACTAAATGTTTCCGGACCGCGGACTCGAGTTCAATGCCTATCCATTTCCGACCGTTGTCTAGCGAACGCCTACGTATAATTTTTGTTGATTTAATAAAGTCGGCTTCATTTAATGGCAACTCGTCTTTAATGTTTTGACAGTACAATGCATGCAAAAAGGCAGTGTCCTCCATTGACGACGGGACGTCTTTAACCAAAATACGAGGCCTACGGCCTTTCGGTTTCTCAAGTCGTAAGCCAGCGGACCTAATGGCATCGACCGATTGCAATTTTTTGATTTGGTAATCGTTTGCGACACGTAACACGACGCCAGATTTCGCAGCTTTTTTGACACCTACAATTTGAAAGCCATAACGTAGCAATTTGAAAGCGTTAACACAGTCAGTGAATGGTTGCAAAATAATTTATTGACACTAAACGTGACGAAAACTAAATATGTAACCTTTGCTCATAGATCTAACCTTCTTCCCCCGTCAACCCTTTCTATTTCGGTGCATACGTGTGGCTCTCCAAACCCCGGGTGTACTTGTCCTTCCCTCGAAAGGACTGTTAATATAAAGTACCTAGGAATCATTATTGACTCTCACCTTTCTTTTAAATCTCATTTTGATGCACTTGTTCCGAGGATCCGCAAACTTATTTATATATTTAAATCATTAAGACACACTGCGGATCGAAAGACCATTAAAATGGTTTACTTTGCCTTATGCCAGCCGTTAATTGAGTACTGTATCACAACGTGGGGTGGTGCCTCCAAAACTCATCTTATCGAGGTAGAGAGGGCACAGCGCGCTATACTTAAGGTTGGTGCTGGTCTCCCTTTTCGTTTTCCAACTCTTGATTTATACAAGGAATGGGAGATCCTTACGGTCAGACAAACGTTTATACTGCTTACGGTAGCTAAAAAGCACTCCGAGCTACAGTTTGACCCCAAATTAATTAATAACCAACGACGAAAGGGAAGAGTCTGCCCCTCACTGCAGTTCAAAACTTCACTACCTCAGAAATTCTTTTGCTTCCTTGGTCAATTTTTGTACAACAAATTAAATATTACACTTAATCTATATACCAAAACCATCTCAAATTGTCACAAATCACTTAAAACATTTCTTAAAACCCTTGACTACCAAAAAACTGAGAACCTTTTGACGGTTCTCAAATAGATTTCCTTCTGTCCTTTCTCCCGTGGCTGATTTACACCTCATACTCGCTCTCGAACACTCTTAACATACATTCATACACTCCAACATACATTCTAACACTCCAACATACCTTCAAACACTCGTAACATACATGTATACAGGACGCTACAAAAAAACCAGTTTCGTATGAACAGTTGTCAATTTATTTTTAATATTTTAATTTTAAGTTTTTAATTTTGTCCTTATAACTTTTGATATTGTTTTTAACTTTCAACAGGCTATTGATTGGTCTTCTTGGTAGGTACTATTAATGATGTTCACATCCTTTTGATTTTTTTTACTTTATTTTTTGCTATGGGGGGGGGCCCTGGTGACCTGTAACACAGGCTTTTTCAAAAACCTATTTCAGGCACCAGTCTCTTATAGTGGTATGGAATATAGCATTAGCCAAAAAACATTGTTAATATTAAGGTAACCTATTATTGTAAAGAGAGAACAAATAAATGAATTGAATTGAATTGAGTTTGGCCGTCCGACCACAAAAGAAGAATACTATGCTTCTTCTCAAACTTAGTTAACTCTCGCTACATAAAACTATCACACTACAAAACTAATCAAAATATTACATTTGGAATTACCATAATTTCCAGACTGAAGTTTAAGGTAGGTACGTCGCTGTCACCACATCGTTCTAACTGCCAATAATAGTCGGCCAAGGCCAGTCAAGGGTTATTGCCAGTGTTAGTAGAAAAATAACTCTTCAAAAACACCAAAACTTGACCATCGATAACTAACATGAAATTATGACCTGACACGGGCCACCCCGATGATCCACTGACCGCCATACCGTACACAAAACACCGTACAGAATTTTGAATAATGAACATTCTTGACCAGAGTCATAACAAATTGAAAACGACTCACCAGGATTGGCATAAAGATCAGTGTGTATGGATCTTTCCACACGTCCACACGTTCGTCTTTGACTTGTCTAGCTCCTTGGTTTTTGCTAGCCTCCTTGCTGCTCCGCTCCGGCATGGATTTTGATTATTCAAGACTGAGGGTAGTCGCAGAAAACTCGACGATTCTTTAAAGGTGAACGCGCACCTATCCGCGCCGCAGGAGCCGCACGCGCCGCAGTCATCGCATTTTATAAATCTTTATCTACTCTCATATCGTAATATTCGAATTATAAACTTCAAAACGAGTTTATAATGACATACTTTATAAACAATACCGAAATTTAAAAATAGAATCTCATTATAACACTATTTCTCTAACAAAATAATGCTATAAAACAATTTTTGTTCTATTACGATACAGGACAAATCCAGGAAGTTAATCACTAAGGAGTTGCCATCTATTTTTTTTTGTAATGGCATTTCTAGTACCTATTATAAAAAGATTTGATTCCAATTTTAAATTGTCTGTGACAATGCCCGCTTTAGGCTTAGCACGCACTGAGATTTTTATTCGCGCGAATTTTGTCTCTTTCTACCTGTTCAAAGACCTCAAAATATTCGCGCGAATTAAATTTGCGCCGCGATGCGGTGGATTCTGTTGCAAAACACGGCTTTCATGCGGTATTATTGCCGCACGATTTTTTTACCGCAATGCGAGCAGCTTCATACAATTTCATAGGTCACAGAATGGGCGGAAAAAAATCTCGCGAATAAATATCGCAAAGCGTGTGCTTTAGCACACGCTCTGCGAATTAGCAAGCCTTAGCGCATGCGCGGATAATGCGGTGATGTGATGGGTTTTGGCGCCATTCATACGTTTTGTTTTGCAGGTTTCGCTGTACTGAATTTCATGAGTTTTTTTAATTCTTGCTTAAAATGTCTGATATTAGTGAATGTGAAGAAAATCACTCATAACCTCTTACCAGCAAAGTCGAGAATATTATATGATGCATTTATGAAAAAAAAAGGTATTTAGTAGGTTCAATCCCAAAATGTATGAGTGTAGATAAAGTAGAGTATGAAACTGCACATAACTAGGTATTAAAACATTCGTGTGAATACTATTAAAAACCTCGCCTACACACTCATGTTTTACTAGGTACCCCTTATTATGCAACAGTATCATAAACTACTATTATATGAAATCGTAAGCAGCCTCGCGCACGACCCGCATTTCAGCAAAATACTGTACAATATACGGATTCCACCAGCGCGTGTGACGTCATCAGATTCGGCGCGTTCGATGTTTGCGGCGAGTGCGGTGCCGGCGGCGCGAAGACGCGCGTCATGCGTATATATAGAAAATATTGTTCAAGATGTACAGAACCTGATGATGATATGATGCATGCGGCGCGTTTGGCGCGGGGCCTTGAGAAAATGCGATGATTGCGGCGATGAGTACCTACTCAGTACTCAACTGCTATATTCTACTGTCCCCACCCATCCCTACCACCCAAGTGGTTAGAAAAAGCCGCTAATGCGATGCGTAGTTGTGCCGCTAATGCGTAGTTGGTATTGATGTATGGCGACAAGGACAACAGTTTTCGAACGGCAAAGTTAATTTTGTCCCTTCGTTAGAGCAATGTTTGGTTTTTTCATTGGTTATGAACGTTAGTAATGTTACCTATTTATTTTGGAGAATGTAGCTATATAAACGGAACCCTCTGTGCGCAGACTAGCACTTGGCCGGTTTCTATTCATAACATTATATTGGGTTGGGTGGGTTACCCCTAACCCACCCAACCCAATATAATGTTATGAATAGAAACCGGCCAAGTGCTAGTCTGCGCAGTATGGTCTTGGTGGTAGGTAGGTACCTAATCGTAGTAATGTTGTAACCGTTTGAATGTCGTAATTCACTCAGATCAAATAAAAAGTCAAGATGGAACGTTGCAAACAACAAGGTGACGCGTGTAATTGTGTATTATACGGCAAGGCGTAGTTTTAACCGGCGTCACCTTGTTGTTTGCAACGTTCCATAATGACTTTTAATTTGATACGAGGTAATTCAGAAAAGACACTTGCGCAAATAGACTGTAGCGCGAATCCTAGGTTGAGAACCCGAGCTTGGTTGTTAACCGATGGGCTGGGAATCAAAATCCAAGATGCGTCGACAAAAATTTGCAAATTTTCCATCATAATAAAAGGGCGGGCGGACGCCAACTTGAAATTTTTTTTTTTTATATATTTTGTCACCGGATTATCCCAAACAATACCGTAAGATTCCAATTAGAGTCTGGCAGACGAAAGTAGAGACTGAAAAAGCGCGCCAAATTAAAAAAAAAGCAAACTAAAAAGACATCAACAAGAAGAAAATCATGCTGTGCAGTCGGAGGATACATATGCGCGAGCTTGCTGGCCAAAACCAGATTTTGGCCAGCAAGCTCAAGGTTTTTAGTTCGCTCTTTATTAAATTTGACGCGCTTTTTCAGTCTCTACTTTCGTTTGCCAGACCTTAGTATTATAATCTTAGAACCAATAATTTCAAATACAATTAATTCTTTTCTTCGTTCCGTATGGTGCCGGACGTAAAGAATTTCACTATCCCATGTCTTCCCGTGTGTGTCGTAAGAGGCGACTAAGTGACAAAATATATCTAAAAAAATATTTTTAAGTTGGCGTCCGCTGACTGTACCTGGCAACGTACAACACGCGCACACTTCGGACCGACGAGAAGATCACCTAACTCGAAGAGAAATTGAGCAGGTTGCGATGGAGTATTATAGGGTTATCTGAAGTCCGAAGAGAGGGGGAGGACTCGATAATCCTCAAATCCGGTAACCTGCTCTATTTCCGAGAGGGTGACCGGCAGTCCCAGGGTGGTGTCGGGTTTATCGTCCACAAGTCCCTTCTGAACAACGTGGTGAAGATCGAGTGTGTCGACCAGGGTGGCGTGCCTTATACTCAGAATATCCTCAAGATATTCGCTGAAGGTCATACAGGTCTACGCCCCAACCTCGGCACACCCCGACGGGGAGGTAGAGACCATGTATGAGGATATCTCCAGAGCCATGCATGGTTTCAAAACTCACTTCACCGTTGTCATGGGGGACTTCAACGCGAAACTGGGTAAACGAGACGAGGATGAGCTGCAAGTGGGACAATTTGGAGTTGGACGACGGAACCACCGGGGTCACCTACTGGCCAGTTTTATGGAAAAGGAGGGCCTCTTTATGATGAACTCCTTCTTCAAAAAGCGCGAACAAAGAAAGTGGACCTGGCAGAGACCCGATGGTGCAACAAAAAATGAGATCGAATTCATCATGTCAACCAAGAAGCAAATGTTCAATGATGTCTCTGTGATCAAATCGGTAAAAACCGGGAGCGATCACCGCATGGTAAGAAGCACATTGAACATTAACATTAAGCTTAAAAGGTCTCGACTGATGAAGTCCACGCTCCGTCCAGCACAGATTCAGGTCGAAAACCCCGAGAGCTTTCAGCTCGAACTCCAGAATCGTTTCAAGTGCCTAGCGAGCTCCGTGGACGACTACGCCGACGGGTTCGTGGAAGCTGTCCATACGGTCGGGTCTAAGTTTTTCAAGACCCGTCGTACAGATAGAAACAAAAAGCTCTCTGATCCTACCCTCAAGCTTATGAAGGAGAGGCGTGCAAATACCGGCAGTTCAATAGACAGATCTCTAAATCCTTGAAAAGAGACCTCCGCCGCTTTAATACCGAGACGCGATCGAGCGAAATAAAGGCTCCAAGGTTTTTTCAAGGGATCTGGCTATTGGGCAGAGCCAGCTCACAGAACTGAAGACCGACGATGGCAGGATCGTATCCACAAAACCGGAGCTTCTGAGGGAGATCGAGAGATTCTATGGGCAGTTGTACACATCAATCAGCAAGCCCGTTGCGAGTCAAGCAAACGACCTAAGAGCTAGATTGACCCGACACTATACCGAAGATATTCCAGACGTCAGCCTGTACGAGATTAGGATGGCTCTGCAACAGCTTAAAAACAACAAGGTGCCGGGTGATGACGGAGTCACGGCTGAACTCCTGAAGGCGGGTGGAAAACCGGTCCTTATGGCCCTTCAGAAGCTGTTTGATTCCGTCATACTCGAGGGCAAAACGCCACAGGCATGGTGCAGGGGTGTGGTGGTACTCTTCTTCAAGAAGGGTGGCAATGCCTGGCTGAAGAACTATAGGCCCATCTCACTTCTTAGCCATGTTGTGGCCATGTCTACTAGTTGTTTTCAAGAGTCATCACGAATCGTCTCGCGCGCAGGTTTGACGATTTCCAGCCTCCCGAACAAGCCGGATTCCAAAAAGGCTTTAGCACCGTAGACCACATACATACGCTGCGGCAGGTTATACAGAAGACCGAAGAGTATAACCTGCCTCTCTGTTTAGCGTTTGTGGACTACGAGAAAGCCTTCGATTCGATCGAGACTTGGGCTGTACCTACTGCAGTCTCTCCAACGGTGCCAGATCGACTAAAGTCGATCACAGACCAAACAGATCGACTAAGTGTTTGTACAAGAACGCCACTATGCCAGTCCGTCCTCAGGATCAGACCTCGAAACCAATCCTTCTCCAGCGCGGCGTGAGACGTCATTTCTCCGAAACTGTTCACTGCTGCGGTGGAGGATGTCTTCAAGGTTCTGGATTGGAGAGCGCTCGGCATCAACGTTAATGGCGAGTACATCACTCACCTTCGGTTTGCCAACGACATAGTGGTCATGGCTGAGACCATGGAGAGTCTCAGTAAAATGCTCGATGACATCAGTAGAGCTTCCGAAAAGAAAGAGTGGGTCTTAAAATGAACATGGACAAAACCAAGGTCATGGTGAATGCCCATGTTACACCCACTCCCATCAAGGTCGGAGACTCTACACTCGAAGTTGTGGGCGACTATGTCTACCTGGGACAAACGATCCAATTGGGTAGGGCCAACTTCGAGAAAGAGGTCAACCGTCGAATCCAACTCGGCTGGGCAGCGTTCGGGAAGTTGCGCGGTATCTTCTCGTCCAACTTACCACAGTGTCTCAAGACGAAAGTCTATGACCAGTGTGTGTTGCCAGTGATGACATATGGCTCTGAGACGTGGTCGCTTACAATGGGCCTTATCAGGAAGCTTACAGTCACTCAAAGGGCAATGGAGAGTGCTATGCTCGGAGTTTCCTTGCATGATCTAATCAGAAATGTGGAGATCCGCAAGAGAACCAGGGTTACCGACATAGCCCGAAGAATTGCCAAACTTAAGTGGCAGTGGGCAGGGCACTGGAATGGCGACCGCGAACCAGAAGACAATACGTTGGAAGGCCTTCCACTAGGTGGACCGATGACCTGGTTAGGCGCTGGATGCGAGACGCACGGGATCGGTCAATGTGGCGACGCCTGGGGTAGGCCTACGTCCAGCAGTGGACGTCTTTCGGCTGAAATGATGATGAATGATGACAATTAAATCTCATCCAAATTTGATTGTTTCAAATGTATACGCGCAATTTATTATTGCTAAAATCTAAGTTGCAATAGGGCACGAATACATTTGAAACTATCAAATAGACTGGTGATATAAATATACTTAAGATATTGCAGGGTTTACATTTGTGTTCTTTAATGAATTAAACTTCATTACTTACAATAATATCAATTTATTTAAATAAGTTATGCCTCATTTACCTTAAATATTATTATTAAATTGACTTCATAATATTGACCATCCTTAAATAATAAATATTTTAAATTTAAACAATTGATTTTGTTTAGTATGAATGAGGTAATATTATAGGGTATGAAATGGATGATACAGCATCACAAACAAAACTTTAACCCACCAAGAAAACTACCACCATTTCCAGCACTAAATGAAAGGTCATCAAATTCGAAAGACACTTTGTGTCCATTATAATGTCTGTGTCTAAATTCTACAACATACGAATATGTGTGAAGTCTATGAGGCCACATAAAACTGATTTTGTACCATTCATCTTTCTTAATAAAGCAAGGTTCTGTGAGTTCTATATCAACCATTGAATCATATTCAACTGTTTTCATAAAGTTGGTCTGTTTAATATCACTAGTATATGATTCACATTCTACAGATACAGCCATTTGCTCTGAGTAAACTTTAACTGTATTGTTACGGAAGTGTGCTGCCGGTGCCATCCTGGTTGGTACGCAAAGTGAATTGATAAATATAGACTTGTTAACTTTTATTCGAGCATGTATGATGTAATTATTTGAATCTATAACTATTGGAGCCATAGATCTAATAGGACTCCTATAACATAGGTGCCATTGTAGTTTTAATATATTTCTGGGCAAATCACTCAAGCCAATTGACCCAATCTTTTCTTTTTCACCAATATTCGAACTTTTAATAACTTTTTTTATAGCCTCAAATTCATATGGCAACAGAAGATTGCTCATATCACTTACAATCTCCTCAAGTTCATTGACAGTTAGAGTCAAAAACCTTAACAATTGAAATAAACCATTACTTTTTAATACATCGCGTCTATTTTCAAATGTGTCTAAAATGTTATTTTGTTTGCAGCAATATGTAGACCACTCAAAAACATGTAAGATAAGATCCTTTTCTGATATATTCATTTGGTCACTTTCAAGGAATGCTTTCAGACATGAATAAGTAATCAAGTTTTTTTTCTCTTGCAATAAATAATTGGCATGTTGGCAGAATAATTTTAGTGAGAAGGTGACAAGTTGTTTGTCTTGCATATAATCCGGGTAATTCAGGACCTCCACCACATTATCAACACTAATATTAGCTTCAATATATGCAATGCAGATCTCAGTTAGGTGTTCCAGCATGTATTTCCTTGAGGCATATAATAATTCAAAGGCTTGATCTATAGTACTTATTTCAACAGTATCAGTATAAATGTAATTAAGTATCAATTGGAAAATATCAGGTTGAATGTCTGTTATCAGAATATCATCATCAGAAGATAGCGGGCCATAAAACATAGCTTCAAATACAGGACTACTAATGCCCAGGATCAATTTGTGTGCTTTGATTTTCTTTCCTGCCACAGAAAAACTGCAATCACTCCATTCATATGATACCAACAGCTTCTTAACACGGTCATATAAACTTGTTTGGTTATAAGTAGATTGGTCAGCCTTCAGATATCCCATCTGCAAAAAATAAAAGTCTTTAAAAATAGGTTTAGTTTTAGCTTAGGTACATGCTTGCTTTTGTTTTTTATTCCTTATTACTTTGAAGCAAGTACTCATAGAACAGGTTTTCTAGTTATAACTAAGATCATACTATATTAAAATTCATATATTATGCTTTTAGTATCTTTTTACAATTTTATGCATTAAAATCACACAAAACGAAGCCGTTCAACAAAGTAGGTATCTAGGGTCAAAGACCTAATTTTTTACAATACAGTTATTTGTGACCAGTGTGGGACATTGGTATTTAAAATTTTCTCTCTAAAAGTGTACGCGCCCTGAAACGTTTAATGGATTTTAGTTCGTGATAATATTATCAAAAAGATGACATACCTTAATCCTGCAGTTTTATTTCAAATGCAATTATTTAACCTTGAACTTGAGATGATCACGCGACTGATATGGATGCGATTGATGCAAAACAAACTTTGCTAATACCTCCCTAACCACAAAGAAACTACAATGAAATTATTTTGGACAGAAATTCGATGCTTTTATGATAAAATAAATTACTGCTAATTGACATCAGTCGTAGTAGCTGCTGATTGACAAGCAAGTGTAATGAGTACAACCAACAAAATGTTTGCAAACAAAGTTTAAATTTGATTTGACTATTTATTTTGACTTGACTTTGACAGCAACAGCGCTCACCGCTCAGTTGAAAAATGCACAGACTACTTAGAGATACTACCATGAAGATATAGATAAATATGGAGAACACACTTCGAATACCTACTTGAAGCAAAACCTATGTATCACTATCTCGCACTCTGTGGGCAGACCCTCTCTGTCTAAGCAGGGTAACCTTCATTTTAGTTTTCCCAGGACATCGCTATAATTGTTGCTGTCCATTTAGTGGTTTACAATAATATTCATACAATTATCTACATCCGATTAATACTAAGACCGAGCCTCTAAAGATTATATAGATCATGATAATTATGCATGCGTATAATAAATAGTGGACGTCTTTCGGCTGATATGATGATGATAATAAATTACGAAAGAAGCTGTTTGTTTAAGTGTGACAGTTTGGATGTTTCCAAGTTTGTAAATTTGGCTCTTTGTCATATAGCTAATCACGCAGAAAGTGTAATTTTTCGAAGAAATGAATGACTGAGATCTGTGCAGGCACGAGAACAAGGCATCATTGTACACATCATTTTACAACAACTGGTACTAAGGGACCAACCCAGAAATTGCGATAAATAAATCAGATGTTTCATTAATTTTGCTGATAGTGAAACATAATGAACAGCTGTTTTTTTTTCAGATTCCTGGATTAGTCAGTGTTAAGGATCAAGGGTGGTACGGAGAGTGTTCAGGTGCTCTATTTTTAATATTACGTATATATATTATACGGGACTATAATAGGAACTGTAATATATTTAAAAAAACAAAAAGGAAACAAAAACACTTGCCGAATTAAAATCATATATTTTATAACTTTTCTATTTATTATACATGACTAAATATTACTGCTCTGTGTAGTTTCTGTCGCTTACCACGTAAATCACTGAAAATATTTTCGTTGTGACTCTTTAAGTGAGCACGTATACGCATGAAAAATAACCAATTAGCTATTTGCTTAACTATCTTAGTTTCATGCAAATTATTACAATCAATGGAGTCCGTGATGGGATGGTTAACCATTACCTGCAACAGAGAAGTAAAATATTGTTATACGACATTTTTTTTTCTGTGTTATTTTCTCTAAGTTGGCCCATCAATTTAGCTCGTTGAAAAATTTTGTCCCAAATATATCCTCAATATGGTCACACTACTGCAGTACGACTTCATGTAAACAAAACAAATTAAATTGCACAAAATCAATTAAATTCAATGTAGATGTATTTGATCTTTACATAGTTATCATTTACCATTATTTTGAAAAGACTGGTTAATCGATTTAAGAGGAAATTATGTGAAAATACAAAGAAATATGTTTACAATGATTAAATGTCAGAAAGCACGATTTAAACACTTACGCTTGAAATCTTATATCACCTTTTGGACACCACGTACTATGGCAACCACTCACAACACAATTTTGCACCAGTTTTTGAATTATAACAATGTAAAATATCGAAAAATCTCAAACGAAGCTGTAAACCGCAAAGTATGAAAGTAAACAACCGCCATATTGGCCTGATTTATTTTGGCATATAGGGCCAACGTTGCCACATTACCGAATCCTTAAGAAATGGGATTATATTTCGTTAATTTGCCAACCCAGATATGCTGTGAACTACATTATTTATAGGTAAATTATTTGACAGTGTTTAACTTCTGGTTGGGCTAGTGTGGTGACTATTTCTAAGAATTTTCTAGGAGATTTAAATAAGAAGATAGCAATACTATAGTCCACACTAGAAAGAGAGGTCGGCCCACAGAAAGCGGGATGGAGATACGTAGGTATTTGCCTCAAGATTTTGTTCTAAGTGTGGCCTCCATCTATGCTTCTCTGTCTCTTTCAACCACAGAACATACATACCCTAAAGGTGGAAACATATTATTAACACCAGACCCGACTCCACGCCACCCGACGCCTTCTGACGCGTTGAAGTACTAATCCATCCCAATTTAATATGGTCAGAAACATATAGTCAACACGCCATGTGACGACACGCAATCACAGTCACACACGGTAATTCGCAGTCGGTTTGGATCAGCGTGTTGCCGGGAGAGGGGGCACACACGCCACCCGACGCATCGCACACAGTGTGTTCCTTCCTAGTTAACACCCGATGCCACGCGTTAGTCAGTCGAGAGATATTTTTCGATGAAGCTTAGGTATGTTTTTATTCAAAATGTCGGATGAACAAATTCATCGAATTAGTAAAACGGTACTCATTATTATATGATATGATTTCAGGCCAATACCGTGATCATAGTATTAAAAATAATACTAGAATCAAAGCTATGATATGATCAGTGGTGCCAACTTAGGGTGATTTACCCTAATTTAGAGTAAAGTTTAATCAGCAGTGTCATTTTTAGGGTACAAACTCGGCGAGGGTAATTTTTATGTTTATGCTATAATAGAAATCATTAACTTATTTGAGTCAAATTTTTAATTGGAAGTCTGTTGTATTTTTTACCCGACGTCCGAAGGAGGGGAATACGTTTATTGTAAAAAGTTTAATTGTTTACTTTTTTGTGTGGCATATTACTGTACGGCACAGTTAATGGTCAATTTCTATAGTAATCTTACTTCTTGGATGTATGTTTGTTACTCAATCACGCCAGAACGGCTAAACGGATCTAGATGAAATTTTGCTGAGAGATAGATTATAGTCAGGAATAGCACACAGGCTACTTTTTATCCCGGTATAATGTTCCCTTGGGTGATAAAGCATTTTTTTGACATGGGCGAAGCCGCTGGCAGAAGCTAGTGTACTATAAATAGACATGCAATCCCGGGTGATTTGCTGTAATATTTTGAAGAGTTCCGTTGAATATCTCAGAATTTCTTCATCAGATCTTCATCAAATTTAAATGGGACCAATTCGGGTACATAACCTACCAAGCAAAAAATAATTTTCAAAATCGGACAGCAATTGACGGAGAAGTCGGTGAAAAATTGCTGTTGGTGATTTGAAGACCCGGACTACAAGTAAAACACCGCCCGCCTTCTAAACTAGCACAAATCCGGGGAATGTCGGATAGATGGCAACCCTATACTAGCGAAGCGTGTTGTAGCATCACGTGGGGTGTTGTATATGTGCACGGTTGGCGTCGGGTGGCGTCGCGTGGCGTCGGGTTGGGTGTTAATAATGTGTTTCCACCTTATAGGGAAGAACGTCAATGAGGTAGGAAAACTATGGAGACGGCATATTCTACTATATGAAGAATAGTTATACAAATATCTATAATATCGACACACGCATGTCAAAAAGCGTTTTGTCAATTTTTAACTAACCAAGAGCTGCATATGAAAAGAGAGACATCTAAATGTTTGTCAAGGACTAAACTTGGTAACACTTTTGAGTGACGTCAAAATCATGTCTATGCGTGAACGGTCGCCATGTTGATTGCCGAAAAAATTGGTATTTGTGTGCCGTATATATACGTTTATCTGTGTAGTTGTGCTGTCAAACAGTTGCAAATGGCCTACCTCATTGTCAAATGGGCAGCCATCTTAATTGCCCGATTTATGTAGGTATGCACGCTAATTTCGTAGGTATGGCAAGTCCATAGGTTTGTAAGTCAGTGAAGAACGTCAACTTCATACTTTAGAAATGTTTACAAGAAGCACACTAGCGCTGCCGTGTATGCCATCGGTAACTTTTGATAACGCGGACGATTTGGATAGTGTTTCAATCTCTTAGTTTTAATAGATTTTTATTTTTATTTTGATATCAAAACTTCAATAGGCGTAAAAGACGATCAATTAAATGGCACTTTTCATTAATTGTCACTTACGTCTAAAAAAAACCGGTATCGAAATATAAATAAAAACCGTTTATAAATATTCGTTAGAATTTTCGTTTCCGGTTTCTGCACATTTATAAAAAATAAATTAATTTTGCCCATTTGCACGGGGTTCTTGATCAAAATTCTGTCCTGGATGCTGTATATTCCCTGAAGATCCACGAAGTTCAAATGGATGTAAGCAGTTGATTTTGCTCGTTTCCCAGAATCGAAGGGTATCCTCATCATTTTGGGAGGTTGGCCTTTAATTTCATCGTCGGCATCTGCTATGGTGAACTCTACAGATTTCAGCCGACATCCAAGGGGAGTTGTAACGAAATAACTTCCTTAGAGCGAAGTTTATCCCATTACAGTTAGTGGTACACAAAGTGGTTCCAGAAATCTTATTAAGAATTCTGTTTAGTGGCCACAAGTAAAAAAAATCGCTTCCGGGTGTACCGCTTGGGTATTGTGTTGATAATGAGTCAAAGATTTTAATAAACCGGGCAAGCACATTAGGGTAACTATCAAAAGCCGGAACAAGGCGAAGGGCCTTAGAAATGGTATTTGGCCGTGCTGAGCCATATCTAAACTAACCAAGTTGCCTAATTCTACCTTATCTAAAAATATTTCTCTACTACTATCTACAGTTCGTCGGCGGGCCTGACGTGATGCAGGTACCCGCGCACTCAAGGTTCTGGGGTGGTAAACCCTGAAGGTTAGGATTTAGGAGGGAGCAACACGAGAATAATTCAAATGTTCTTACAGCTATTTCACTTCTGGTTTCTCCCCATGAATCGATTTCCAGATTCTCCTCTGGGTCTGCAGCAGGTCCGTATGTTCAGGATATCCGGAATGGTACTTGATAGCCACCCGGGTGACACGAGACGTGATTATCGATATGAGATGTGAGTCCCGACGTCTTCCAAAAATAACAAAAAATCCGGACGCATGTACGGTTGTCGGTTGGTTGGGTCGTACCAACTACAACCAGCGTTGAAAAAGTCCCCGATTTATGGGTGATCCACTGATTTTGGTTATTGTTACCCTTAGATAAAGTACCTAGGTACTTTATCTAAGTTGTTACCTAATATCCCGATATTTTTTCATTCAAGTAATAGTCATAAATAAAAATGGAAAATAATATTCTAAATACGTCAACACTAGGATTTGATAGGCCGAGTTGGTCCGCCGAACCAGGTCCGGTCGTAGAGATGGGACGTACTTGGTGAATTTTGGACTTGGTGCACCTAGTCCAAGTCCTTACAAATACTCATCCAAATACCTGTTCCTCCTAATCCATGAAATACGCATACTTTATAGATGCTTAGTCTTAGCGTACCAACGATACGTGTAGATAAGTACTTACGCAGTAATGAATTGTAAAGTTCCCTTCATACTTTACACGGGCTTAGGACTGTCAACGTAAAGATTTATCTACAGTACGACATAAAAGAGTAGAAATTAAATATTTGGGAACTAATAGTTTTCATTTTCTGGCAACATCTAAAATGAGTACTTGAGCTGTAAATTTTTCTCGAGCGGTTTCGATTTTCGTAAGAATTTTGGTTTTTGTGTGATATTTCTGAGTGTGGACAGAAAAACAGTGGCAAATCATGAATAAGGTAAATCGTGGAGGTGCCCGTGATATAGTTTACAAAGTTTATATGTGGTGTATAGCCGAATTCCAAGCTGGGAAGCTTCTATGCAACTTAGAAGATGTTTACCATCGTACAGCAGATTTTACTGGTAAGTAACTATTGAAAGTTACGCTAAACGTTAATTACAAACGATTAATACATTCAGGGAGCTAAATTTTCGAACCACAAATCATTTGTCTACCATTTTTGAGGTTATCCTAAGGTAAACAAATACCGTTGTAGTTATAGCGCGACTTAACAACGTTGATAGTAAGGCAAAAACAATTAATGTAATTTATTGCGGGTACGATTTTTTTTTTACTATGCCATATTTGTTGATGCAATCGACTAAATGGAAAGAAACAATTTTAAAATATATTCACGTTTATTTACCGCGGAACTTCTTTCTTCGGACTGACAGTGATTCTTTTATTTGCTTGTTTTAGGTGTTTCTGTAAGCACAGTGCGCAGAATCGTGCAACACGGCATTGAAAACGGTGGGAAATTCTCAACACCAGCTAAACACATGAAGGGTCGTCCCGTGGTGCAGACAGCAGTGACGATGAGAGTGGTTCAGAAATCAGTGACGAATAAATACCAGAGCTTAAAATAGACTACACGAACTTAAGTGATCCCATGGAAGGTGTAGAGTATTTAGATTTTGATTTATTAGATTAGTTTATTTTATCAATTTTAGTTTATAAAAATAAATAAAATAAAAATTATTTATTTCAGACAAAAAAAGTCCATATAAGTACAAGGCAAGGTTGTTAGTAACAAGAATTTTATAACTATGTTAATAATTAATAAGGGTTGTTGACTACGGAACCCTAAAAGAATCAAATATAATATACATAATACCCCTGCACAGTAGCCTCATCGGTCTCGCAACACATGGAGTCCAATGAACCTACTGAGCAGAATAGTATCGGTTCTCTCGCCAATCATCCTTAGGACGCTATTCGGGCTCCCCCGTACTCGTCGCACCACTGACGCAACTTTTTTACGCATGATTGCGTAGAAATCATCTACGCTGGCGTCAGTAAACATGCCGGATGCACTGCAATATCGAGGAAGCCTAAACAGAGCCCTGAATACATTATTATACTGGACGCGCAAGGCATTGTAGGCTTTTTGCGTAAAGCTAGCCCACAGGCCGCTCGTGTAGAACGTCTGGCAGAATGCCTTAAACATTGTTATTTTAACAGGAGCAGTACATCGAGCGAACCTGTGTGCCAACATATTACCGCGCACCGACAATGCCCTGCGCTCCCTCTCAATGTCTAATTCGTCACTCAAATTTTCAGTTACAATGTGTCCTAGATATTTAAACTGTGCAACACGACTTAGAGGTACATCATTAAGTAATATAGGTGGTATAAAGATATTGTTTTTATTTTTACATTTAAATAACATGAACTCACTTTTACTTTCGTTGTACCTCAGGCCATGTTCCGCAGCATAGACCTCACACACCTTTAACAGCTGTCTGAGACCCCCAATTGAGGGGCTCAGCAGCACCATATCATCGGCATAACTTAAATTATTGACACATATGTCATCAATATGGCATCCAACATGCATGCTGCTGAGCTCCTCAATCAGCTGGTTAACATACATATTAAAGAGCCGAGGTGAAGTCAGCCCACCCTGCCTGACGCCACACTCTAAAGAATATTCATCTGAGTATACATTTCCCCACCTTACTATGTTAAGCTGCTCATTGTACCAGTAGGAGAGGATATTCACAAGATCGGCTGGGACACCTGCAGTTCTTAACTTTGTCCAAAGCTTATTATATGACACCAGATCAAAAGCTTTGGACAAATCCAAGAAGCATGCATATACTGGAGTTTGCCTTTTTACATAATAATCAACAGTGTGCTTCAGAGACAGTATTGCATTTTCAGTTGACAACCCCTCTCTGAAACCGAACTGTCTATCCTGTAATGTTACAAAACAATCAAGTTTTCTATCCAATAACCCATCAAACACCTTTGCGATTATAGTAGCTAAAGAAATCGGCCTGTAGTTACTTCTATCAGAGATATCAGCAGTGACATTTTTCACTATTGGCACAACCACTGTTCTCATAAGATTAGATGGTAAATATGAGTGCCGTATACAAAAAGTGTAAAACATAGCTAAAACCCTATACAGGTGAACGCCCCCATGCTGCAGGTGCTCGACACTGAGTCCCTCATGACCAGGTGACTTCCCTCTTTTCATATGTTTAATAATTTCAGCCACATCCTTACTTGAAAACCCAATAGGTTTTTCTACTGGGCAACGTTCAGTATCAGACCCCGACAACAAGGAGGATTTCACCTGAAAATGATCCTTAAATGAATTTGCAATCATTTTAGCATCACTGATGCCATCAACGCACACGGGCAGACTAGCCTTACCATTTAAACGCTTAGTGCCCTTCCAGAACTTATTAAATTTTTTAGCAGAATGTTGTGAGGCCAGTACATCCATTTTGATCTGATCCTGATTATTCTGACAGTACTTTAAGCGGGACTTGAAAACTCGTCGACTTTCACACATTTTATCATACAAAGGTCCACTAGCTGGTTTACCACCTAAAACATACATTTGATGGTCCAGTCTAGCCTGCCCGTGGGCGTCTCTGACATGCTTGTTCCAACCATGGACACACTTAACATTAGTTGGCTTCCTAGGTAAGAGACTGCGACTGCTTGCCGAAGCCTGACTTAATATATTAACAATATTGTTGTATAAGTTGTCAATTACAAATCTGTGTTGTATGTTCTGACACATACTATCAGCACAGTCATGAAGTTCATTAGGAAACATAATTTGTCTGAAGTTATCATTACAAATCCCATGATATTTCTGGATTTCTTGTAATTCTCTTACCCCCCATACAATATTATTACGTAGACAATTATGAACCTCTACTTTAGCTTTAATTACTTCTAAATTACAAGTCACTTTTAAAGGGAAATGATCAGACCAATATACATCATTGAGAACCATAATATTAACCACAGACTGCCATGCTGACTTGGTTACCACGCAGTGGTCCAGCCATCGCTTACATCCATATACTTCACTTTGAAAAGTATATGTTTCAGATGACATCCCTAATTTAACTAGATCGGCACATATCCAGTCATTTTCCTCACAAAAATCAAGAAGTTCGCAACAGAATGTAGCTTTAGGGTGTGCGTTGAAATCCCCTAACATAAATACTACTTCGATACTATTGTCTTGTATAATTGCGTTCAACTCACCCAAACACTGAGTAAATTCCGGCAAGTTCACAGTTTGGTCCGTTGGCATATACACGCACATAACTAACATTTCACGTCCAGCTCCAGTCATTACTTTAATTGCAACAATACGCTCACTCATGCACTTCACCACCGTAACATTGCGAAACGCACTCTTCCGCCACAGTATTGCAACCCCGCCGTGAGGTCTACCTCGCAGGACTCCAGCAGTCAAATCCACCGCCGACTTCCCCGTATAACCGAAGTTGTCGTCGATATCACCCAATACTTGTGTATCGTACGGCAGCAGCCAAGTTTCTTGGAGGGCTATCACATCCGCCGATTTACATAAAGTTCTCACACATTCCATACTTCTTTTAATATTCTTGCAGTTATAGCTTACTAACGTACTCTCCATTTAATTGTGTGTCATCTTTATCGGAGTTCCGTGGTCTAAATCGTATGAATCTCCTAAAGGTTATCCCATCTGGCCACAAGTTATCATTTAAAAAGGTATCAATTTTATTAATTGAGACAAATATTTTAAAAGAATTGTACGACCTTTCTTTCTTCATGATAACTTTTTCTAGAGATACTTTTTCCTGAGTCTTATTATATATATATTCACATATATCGGCCTCTAGTGTGTCTTTGTTTACATTGGAAATAAACAAAGGAACCTTTGTTTCCGCCGCTTTGAACTTTGTTTCCACACTGGTTATTGCCTTGCCCATCTTTCCAATAAATCGATTCTTATGTCGTCCACGTTGCATCACAGTCCACTCATCTGTTGGCTTGTTTTGTTTCCATTCACCTGGCGACTTAACTATTTCCGCCATTGTAGGTTGCAACGTACACGGCGCCGCCAACTCTTGTTTACATGCAGTAGTGTCTAAGGACGGGGACAAAACTTTGTTCGCGCGCTCGGGTGACGATGACTTATTCGTTTGCGACATCGCCGGGCCGCCGCCGCCACCCGCCGGCCGAACCACAGGCTTTCTTGGTGCGAGGGAGATAGTCTCCTTTACACATGCACGATAGTGAGACGACGGCGACGGCGACGGTTCGTGCGCGTATTGTCCCGACGATTTTGTCATAATGTCGGTATTTGATAAGTCATGTGATAGACCTACCGGCCCACTATCCGAAAAATATGCACCTCTTTTTTCCGTGTTAATATTTGGGTAATTAACCAAGGAAGTCAGTTTGAGATTGTCTAAGTCTATCCGTACTGTTTCCACCATGTCTACGGTTGCATAGTTCTCCTTAATTGTTCGGATCTCACTACGAAGCAGCATAATGTCCTTCAGTAACTTCGTAACATCAATGTGGTCAAACGATATCGGAGGCAATTTTTGTAAGTCCCGTGCGACGAAGGTGGGAATCACATCCGGATCAATTTCCTTAAAGAGACAAATAATATCCTCTAAGTCTCTTTGCATTTTGCCGTCTCGCCTTCGTGATTTTTTCCTCTGAGAAGTCGTTACAGATTCAAAAAACAAAGTTTTCGCCTCGTCGATATCTGGTTCCGAAAAGGCAGACAGGCACACACGAACTATAGACTCGTTATCCATCACATCATGTTTATTTTGAATAAATGCTAGTACTTCACTTATAATTATATTGCAATTACAACACTTCAACTTATACTTATTAACCGCCATTGTTTACAAAGAACGCGCGCGCACGTCAGTGCTCAAGTGCTGTGCGAGCGAGACTGGATTTATATCTGAGTTTATATGGAAAGCAATTGATTATTAAAAATACTTATTTTTTGTGAAAATGTTGTTTTATTACTACTACATATTAAATCATCATCAATACATATAATAAATCTGTAGAAAAATATTTTTTGTACATCGAAAAAAAATCCAAAAAAAATAGCCAGGGTGTTAAAGGATAACCAACAGAACCCATTCCTAGCATTTTTGGAATTTTTGTCTGTTTGTCTGTTTATTTGTGCACGCATCACGTGAAATGTACGAAACCAATGTACATAACTTTTATACATAAAAATTGTGCGTATCTTGAAGAATTACTTAGTTTTTGTTTCATCGCAATCGGTTCACTCTATCAAAAGTTAGATGAATTTAAAGTGTTCAAGAAGTAAAATGATCACAGCTCACGCAATTCAGTTACTCGGACAGTTGAACTCGCTATTCGATAGATGGCGTTGTGCATTTAAAGCCATTATCTGAATCGCGGTGTTAAGATTTTACGCGAAAGAATGACGCTAGAAAAAAAAATTGGTATATAGTATGTATAATTTTTAACCGACTTCCCTAAAAGGAGGAGTTATTATGTT
This sequence comes from Orthosia incerta, assembly GCA_948252205.1. Lineage (NCBI taxonomy): Eukaryota > Metazoa > Arthropoda > Insecta > Lepidoptera > Noctuidae > Orthosia > Orthosia incerta. Next base: position 15,826,698 of record OX411754.1, read on the forward strand.
CGACATTATGTATGTTTTTTTTTTTTTTCTTTGTGTTTGTTCACCGATATCTCCGTCAATTGTGGACCGATTTAAAAAAATCTTTTTTTGTTTGAAAGAGTATGTTCTAGAGATGGGTCGTACTAGGTGAATTTTGGACTAGGTGCACCTAGTCCAAGTCCGTACAAATACTCGATCCAAATACCTGTTCCACCTAGTCCATGAAATACGCATACTTTATAGATGCTTAGTCTTAGCGTACCGCCGATACGTGTAGATACGTACGTACGCAGTAATGAATTGTAATCTTTCCTTCATACTTTATACCCACTGCACTGTGTATGAGGCTATTTTAGCCGGCCACACTTATAGGCTTAGGACTGTCAACGAAAAGATTTATCTACATTGAAGATTGTTGGCGTAATTAAAAGATTTCTATTAATTTTTCAAAGTACAGTATAGGTTTGTTATTGTTTTTTTTAAATACTACTTACTTTGGGAAACATTTTTTAAAACAATAAACACATGAATTAATATCGTAATAAAAAATAGATATATGTTCTTTAATAAATTATCAAAATTTCGTTACGAAAACCGATCACACAAAATAAGTCCGACAGTACGTGTTTGCGACGTCTAGTAGGTATCATTTCATTCATTCATTTATTTATTCATAAACAATATTCATTGTGTTTGAACATATTATCATTGAATTATTATTTATACAAATTGTTTTTACAACCAAAAATTACAACAAATTAAACAACATAGTTCACTACGTAAATTTAATAAATTCAATGTCAAAAAAAGGTATTCAAATTCAATATAATAAATAAAGTCAAATAGTTATAAAAATTAAATGCCAACCTTACATTTATCTAATACAACAAACAAAAAGAAAACAACGAAAATCACTACATGTCATAAAAGTTAATAAATTAAATGTCACATTCTGCAAAATCAAGAGGTATCAATACGTGAAGCGAGATCACATTCGCACGAGTTCGTACTTGATACTAGACTGCACCACATAGTCTTAATTCACATCGAGTATTGTCAAAGTACCTATTCTATAAAGTCTGCCTAGTCCCGACTAGTCTCGAGTATTGTCAAAGTACCTATTCTATGAAGTCTGCATAGTCCCGACTAGTCTCGAGTATTGCCAAAGTACCTATTCTATAAAGTCTGCCTAGTCCCGACAAGTCTCGAGTCTCGAGTATTGACAGATAAGGATGGAAGGATTGCGGAATAGTGTAGTTAAAAAAGGACAGAATATATTCTAGCAAAACATAGTGCGCGTCGCGTTACTTTTATGCACTTTGAATTAGGGTTCAAATTCAAGTGACTGACACACGTATGATTTTGGCAAACATTAATGAGCTATGACTATGATGCTATCTCGCTTCGCCGCGTCGTCGGTACTTTGATTCGCGCGGGCCGCGGGTGCCGTGCACTGCGTAGGCACAGTGAGAGTGTGGTGAGAGTGTGAGACTAGGTGGATCGAGTATTATAAAATTTAGAATAGGTGCAGCCTAGTCTCTTTAAATACCTAGTCCCTGGATCTGTTCTAGTATATACGCTTCATCTCTACTATGTTCCAAAATTGGTCCCATTTTAATTTGTTGTAGGACTGACGAAGCAATTCGAAGATATACAACAGAACTCTTCAATAAATAACGGCAAATCTCTCGGGGCTGCAATCGCATGTCTGTTTGTTGTTTATAACAATTCATAACATAACATCACGCCAGTACGCTCTTAAGGGGTACGCAGATCTCTCATTTACCGGTTATGTTCAAGTTTCATGATATTTGGGTAATATATTCTGGCGTTAAACGAGTAGGTAACTTACTAAACAACTTGCCTATTAGGTAGGTACAACTAAAAAGTGAAAAATAAAAAAAACTTTTTACAAAAAATTACTACCGACTTCCAAATAAAACTACAAAGTGAAAAATAACTTTATTTTTAGAAGTCGGTGTCCATAACGCAATAAATTGGTAATAATAACGCAATAATTTTCACTTTGTAGTTTTATTTGGAAGTCGGTAGTATTTTTTTGTAAAAAGTTTTTTTGAGTATGTGGAGTAGGCAGGCAGGCTGGTAAGTATGGTAGGGTTGGCAGGCAGATGACGGGAGCGAAGCCGCGGGCACAGCTAGTATTTAATAAATATACGTATTTAATATATTTAATCATTTTTTATACCCAATAAATAAATAATACTGTTCAAGTATCAAGATCAGCTGGGTCGTACTTACTGGCTTGCTATCTGAGCGATTGTGGCGCCCTCATTTAATTTCTACTCTTTTATGCCGCACTGTACATTGAATATTGTTGGCGTAATTAAAAGACTTCTATCAATTTTTTAGAGTACTTAATTTTTTTTTGTTATTGTTTTGTTTTTTTTTAATACACTACTTCCTTTGGGAACCATTTTTAAAAACAATAAACACATGAATTAATCTCGTAATAAAAAATAGATATAGGTTCTTTAACAATTTATCACAATTTCGTTACGAAAACCGATCACACTAAATAAGTCCGATAGTACGTGTTTGCGACGTCTAGTAGGTATCAATAGGTCAAGCGAGATCACATTCACATGAGTCCCTACTTGATACTAGACTGCATCATAATAATATAGTCTTCATTCGCATCGAGTATTGTCAAAGTACCTATTCTATAAAGTCTGCCTAGTCCCGACTAGTCTCGAGTCTCGTCAAAGTACCTATTCTATAAAGTCTGCCTAGTCCCGACAAGGCTCGAGTCTCGAGTATTGACAGACAAGGATGAAAGGATTGCGGAATAGTGTAGTTAAAAAAGGACAGAATATATTCTAGCAAAAGACAGTGCGCGTCGCATTACTTTTATGCCATTGAAATATGGTTCAAATTCAAATGACTGGCTCACGAATTATTTATGTAAACAATAGTGCGCGTCGCGTTACTTTTATGCACTTTCAATTAGGGTTCAAATTCAAGTGACTGACACACGTATGATTTTGGCAAACATAAATGAGCTATGACTATGATGCTATCTGGCTTCGCCGCGTCGTCGGTACATTGATTCGCGCGGGCCGCGGGTGCCGTGCACAGCGTAGGCACAGTGAGATAGTGAGACTAGGTGGATCGAGTATTATAAAAGTTAGAATAGGTGCAGCCTAGTCTCGTTAAATAACTAGTCCCTGGATCTGTTCTAGTATATACGCTTCATCTTCATCTCTATCCGGTCGTGTTTAAACGAGAAAGGATTTATGTGCGGACTTAGTACGACGTACCATATCCGAGCGTGTGTTATAGCCGTAAGCGTCGCCCATAATTATACGGATTGGAAATTGGAACACCTCTCTGGTTATATTATCTGTGGAAAACACTGTCATTAATGTCATATGTCACTGACTGATGAATGAAGGTGATGATTGATTTTACTGAAGCCGTTTGACTTTGATTGAGCTTCATGTTCGCGCGCCGGTGAAAAAAATGCTGAAAATGCTGAAATGTGTCGGAAATGTTTCTTTTAATTAATTTCATAATTGATGTGTTTCTAAAATGAGTTCTACGTTTGAGAATACAGTGTTTGATTTTGATTTGGATTTTCTAAATCAACCTGCAACTAGTAATGTGGTGAGTGTTTTAGGTTATAAATAATTATCTGCAAATGAAATATGTAGGTTCTGATATGCTTATTTCTTTTTAACATTATTATATTAAATTTAACAAAAAAATAAACAATTCAAACAAGCACTGTTATAAGATAAACTAAACAAAATGTTTCATGAAATGATAAAAAACATTGTTTTCACTAAAAGCACACAGTCTATAAACCTAGTTTGGCAGCATAAATATGCTGAGAATTAGACACAATTGTATATTTCAATAAATACTTCTGTAAATTACTTTCCGGTCTAATCATCTATCTATTTATTTTTTATGTATTTAAAATATAAAAAGTTGACTAGGGCTTTCGGGAAAAGTACCTATATTAGGTAGTGTTCCTTTCTTTTTTAGATTAGTCTAAAAATAAGTTCCTATTATTGCATTTAAACCTTTTCGAGATGTTGTTTGATTGACTAGACTGGAAATCTCTCAAATAGTAAAAAAGAACACATGTACTCTGCTCGTCAAACTTCTGGGGCGCCCTGAAGTTAGTTTTTCGATGCGCACGGCACGAAACGGTGCTTGTTTTGTATGAGATTTACTACAGCGCAGCCATTGTAGCCAACTTCAGGGCGACCAAGAAGTTTAGCGAGAACTATACCTATTTGTATTGACCAAGTGATTATCATTAAAACATGGCATTATATACAATATGTCCAGTTTTGTAGTAATAAAACTTAAAGGCCATTCAATATACTTAAACTTATCTATAAAAACGCCCCACATATGGGGATTTTTTTATTTCCCACACATATTTAATAAGTAAATTGAAAAATTAAGGCCACCATAAAACAAAAATTTATTGGCTTAGAGCTCTGATTGTTACGTCAGTGTATAACAACTCTAAGAATAATTGAAAATCCATAAAGTTATGTCAAATTTTTTTGCAGTATCTTAGGAAACGTGTCTAATTATGTTTAAATATTCACTTTTGTAGCTCAATTCAAAAATATCATGCCTATTGTGTTTTAGTTGAATATTTTTTTTAAATCTCTATGCTATGGTCATATAAATAACATTAAATGTATGTTTGTATGAGACCTAGGTCCAAAGTTATGGTTGTTAGGCTAAGTAGATATTGAAGTAAGTAAGTCAGATACTAAAATTACTCTATCTTTGAGGGGTCAGGATTACACCCCTTATGTTAGTTTTGGGGGCTGACCAACCTAATATTATAAAGAATAATCAGTCAGTAAAATCAACAATAAAGTTATTTTGCATAATGTTTTTGTCTGCCAAAAAAAGTTACCTGCAATACCAGATCATCTTGATATTTTGTCAGCTAGATAATGTATAATAATATGCAAAATAAATAGTCCTGATGCATTATTTGACATTAATACAGCAGGATTATACAATAGTTTAGCATAAAAATAATGTAAGTACGCGCTGCTGCTCATTTAGTGTAATATTATTTACTCTAACTACAATTTATAAGTCCAAGAGTGAGCGATGCAAATAGGGGAACATAGGGCACCCCGACACAGATAGGTTAGGTTAAGTGAAAGCGAGGGATCTAAGCTCCCCTCATCTTCTGCGTGTTAGATTCCTTTAGACCCTGAAGACAGAAATAGGAGCCACATGCAGCCTGGCTTCACCGACTTACCATTGTAATTATAATATATATATTACACGATATTGAAAACATTACATTAACATAGTAAATTTAGTAAGAGATTAAGTTAGCGAAAGAGAAAATTAGCTTTCTATTATAATAGTTGTTTGTTTATTATTTTTAGGAGGATGATCAACAAGCAAGGGCTGCCAAATTGCGAAGACAAGTTTGCAAAATAAAAAAGAAAGTTAAATGGGTAGAGTGAGTATCCAGATATCATTATCGATAATTTAGGTTAGCAGCTGCCGAGTGAGAGTTATGGCACAAGGAGGCCCTTGTGCCATAACTCTAACTCAGCAACTATCCAGCTTTCCAAGCAACACCTTGCATATCTTGAAGTCGTATTTCAAAGATAGGTTTCTTGTATAAAGTGGCAAAGCTTAATTAAAATTATACCCTGTTACCACTGGGTTATTCTTGGAACAGTTCTATATTTTGACAGACAACGTAGTGTAAACCACTGGTCATAGACACTAGAAATTTTAAGGGTGGGTATGTCTTGATGCTTAGAGGTATCGTCTCTATAAAAAGAAATTAGTTTAAATAATCAAAAAGTGAAATATGGAATGGAAAAGATTTTTCATAATCAATTCCCATTAGTGTGAAATGGGGGAAACTGTTTATATGAAAAATCTTATACCTTCAATAAAGCAACTTGATTCTAAGTCAAAATATCTAACTAGGAAAACAATGAAGATTGTAATAATTCATTTTACGAAATGAGATACCTTTTAAAGGGGTGGAGGGGGTGTTGAAGTTCGTAGAGGAAAGGGGATTTCTAATTTAATAAACAATGAATATTTTTATTTTCAGTGAAAATGTGGAATCTATTATTCTAGCAAATAAGATAGTAGACGAATTCAGAGTCCGAGAAATACAGCTTCAAGCCCAGTGCAAGCAGCAGCTTGTGGAAATAGGCACGTTTATCGAAAAAATAACCGGATTAGAAAATGTAAGTAAATTTTAAGCAACCTAAAAAAAAGGAGGAGTTTATGCTTAAGGCGAAATTCTCTTATAAAGGACCGAATGGACAGTCGCTAGCACTTTAGTGATACGTCACTAAAGTGCTAGCGACTGCACTACGGTGCCAAGGGGCAACATATTCTGAAGTGCTTGAGGATTAGACAGGTATTCCAAGGCTATCATGTGTCCATATTCTTGCTAGCTGAAGTTCTAGTCCGAGTTTTGCTCTTGAACCAAATCATAGACCTTTTTGTATGTCTACTTGGCTAGTGGCAATATCAATGATGCGCAGCTCAAAATCAATTTGAAGAGGTAGACATGATACAATTCCTATCAAATTATTGTTTAATTTTAGCTCTCAAAATGCATGTAAGATCATCATCATCATCAACCTTTTAATGTTCCCAGTGCTGAGCCACAGGCCTCCTATCTAAATTTATTAACTAAACAGCATAGCATCCAATAGCTTCTCTCGTTGTTTAAATCAAAATTGGCATTGGTTAAGCCGGTTAGTTGGGTTAAAATCTAACCTAAAAAGTGATAAAAATATAGTATTTTTCGAACTATATTATTTTAACTGAGTAAAAAAAATGAAGGAGGTTCTCATTCGTCTTCTTCTTATTTTTAAGTTTTTTACCCGATTACTCAAAGACGCCTGGACTGATTTGGCAAATTCTTTAGTTTTAAAGGGGTCTTCCCGGGTTCCTGGAGAAATCGAGGGAACTCCTCAAATATTATAGGCATACTCTATTTCATCAACAATGCAAGCATTTGCACTCAGAAATTGAATTTGATTTGAGAATTTGGTGAAGTGGAACTGATGAAGATGACTACAGAGGGTCACTGGAACTCCTTAGTGATAAGCGGGTATAAGATATCTCGAATAGTTAACCGACTATGATGAAGCAAATACTTATAAATAATTGGTACTTTTGAAAATGCTTTCAACAAACTGATCTGATGATGAACCCGGAAGGTAGGCACTGGCACTCCGAAATAAAACAATGTATCCTAATCGTGTTAGGGCTTATTGAAATCGTCGCCGCGTCGTGAGATGCACTTTGTCAATAAATGATTTTCATGGTAATTTGAGGTACCTACTAAACCTAAAAAGAACAAAATAAAAACTTCTTAACAAAAAAATCTAACCGGCTTCCAAAGCAAAACACTACAAAGCGAAAAATAACTTTCTTTTCGACAGACAGTGTAAAAAACGAAAAAACATAGTTACCCAAGACACCGACTTCCGATAACAAAGTTATTTTTCGCTTTGGAAGTCGTTTTATTTTTTTATTAAAAATGTTTTTTTCTATAATTTTATAGTACAACTGACGAAAATATAGTACGATCCTATTAATATAGTACGGGTGGGCAACCCTAGTTCGAAACTACTACCTACAACTTGTAATCGTTACCACTGGGCCGCACTGCTCTGCACGTAAGATCCTAATATGGTATAACTGTGTAACCTATATCGGTAGGCACATGATCGGTCTATAATTTTTGTTCTGTGTTGCCACCAGATTTATAAAGCAGGTGGGAAATTCCTTTTGGCTGTTTGGTACTGAAATACGAAACGACCGAGCGATCTTTGTAGCCACTTAGTCTTGCCATCGACATTTTCAGTTAGGCAGCGGACGGACTGCACTGGTTACTTTTTGCAGGTTGATTGTAATTGCCCCCATTTCTGGTATTGGAAGGCGATGCGCTATGTGACATAGGACATAAATAGTCTCGGGGCTGACATCAGTTTTCGAAAACGCCTGTCTCAAAAAACGCATCTCACTTGTGCGAGTGTTGCGTTTCCTGAATCAAAATTATTATATTACAATCCTGTGCTGTCCCATTGCTGGGCAAAAGTTTCCCTCCATTTTTTCCATGGTCGATTTAGCTAAATTATTTATTTTTCTCTAAACTGTGTTTCACGTTGAAATTCGTCTTGACCATTCGTTTTTTCATGTTTCAGGAAATTTGCGCTGCGGAAACACGGGAGAGACAAAAGAATGAGAAAATTACTGAATTGGAAAACCAGGTTGCAGCCCTAAAAGTTCTTCAGAATCAGATAAAGGTAGTGTGCTCTTAATTAAATACACCTTAAAGCTACAGCAGCAGCTAACATAAGGTTTTTTTTTCTGCCACGGCTTTTTCACTATTCCTGTTTGAAATTAGAATAACTTATAATAATTTCCTTAGAAGACACTTTTTTTTTAGTTTTCTATTTACAATACGTTCTCTACATGACGCCGTTTTTGTTGTTTTGTTAATCAGCGCCACAGGTAGTAGTAAATAAAACTAATTGTATCATATCGCCTAGGCATTATGTATACGGCGTTCGAATCAACGATTGCTATTTAAGGCAATATGCATAATGCCTCGGCATTATACGGAAAGATGTGGTCATCAAATATGACTTTTCAAGAGCAAGTATTTTGTGTAGCTGGCACAATTGGCATGATTTTTATTGTTAATCATTCTGTACATTTAAATCTTTTTGTCTCTCACAGCTTGGTTATTTCAGGAACTACTTACTAATCCTACCCACTTGAACCAATGTTGAAATTCCAGCTGAAATGTTAATTGGGGCAACTCACTGACCTCTAATATACAAGTACGCTGGACTTCATATTATCGATGACAAAATTAAGACATTTGATTTTCGCCATTTTGGCGCTGATAGCAACGTGACTGAACGTGAGATTCCATGGAACTAATATTAGAGATGGGACTGGCCTTCGGTATAAAAATACGTGAGAATAATTTAATACTTAGGAGAACAAGAAAATCCCAATTATTTTAATTGAGATTCATTTCTAAGTAATAGAAAACTTGCTGTAAAGGTTAATTGAAAAATACTTTCAATCAGATTGCAAGCTATAAACTAGTGGATAGCGTGCTACTAAAGTTATAGCGCATTACTGTCAGATCAGTGAGATTTAAATATGGGGATAGGCTAACAACTTATCCTTAAAACCAGTATATTTGAGCAAGTATCTGCTCGCTCAAGTATACTAGTTAGTTAATATTTACATATACAATAGTTTGGATTCACTCGGTTGGAACATCATTCATACAAATATTTGCGTACGAATGAGATGGATAATAATTTACAACGGACATATTTCTCGTTCTCATCGCTGAGATCCTGTCTCTGTAGTGTTAAGTACAAATAAGAGTGACATCGCATTCCAGCGACGTGAAGACTTTTAACAGTTTTCAACTCTATTTCAGGTGCAGATATAAATTGTTTGACTTAAAAACATTTGTTAATACAATTATAATTATCATGATATTATTCCAGAATTAATTCCAGACAGGAACGAGGTGATTGATACAAGAAGGGAGAGGCCTGTGCTCAGCAGTGGGCGAAGTCGGACTGTGGATGATCATGATGATGATTCCAGAATTTAGTATTACACATTGCTTTTTAACATATTATTACTGATTATTCATTCATATAACATTCATCACTAATACCAATAGAGATATTTAGTTGCAACATATTATGAGAAGTCAATACAGTAGATGAGTGATACGCCTTGCCAAGTCTACTATTTTGATATTAGTGTAATTTAAAAATATTACTAATACTCATATACTCGTATTAGTTAAAATAATATAATATTTCCAGACGAATATAAAAGTATTACCTAATCTTGAGAAATATCGGTATTAACCTATCTCTAAATGTGTCAATTTTAGTTCCTGAGAACCTCGAGTGGGGCGCTTTGATTCAGCACAAAAATCAACTGTCATTTCATCTAATAATGTAGTCCAGCGTACTTGTATGATAGAGGTCAGTGGGGCAACTAGGTCAAGTGGGGTATTAGTTCAATCAAATACGTAAATCCCATAATTTCAAAGTACTCATATTCACTACAGGCCTACCTTTTAACTGAGACGGTGCCTGGCGTAGCTGCGCGGTGTGGATGGGTTGTGAACGTCCGTCCGTGGACGAATGACAGCTCTCGCATCACTCACCCCTACTGCACCGCGCAGCTCTGGTAACTGTTTTAAATTGTCATTTATTTTAATAAAATATAGTTGGTGTGATTATAATAAATCTTTATTTAAAAAAATTCAGGCACTGCAATTTGAGAAGAATAATGCCAAAAATGAATTGGTAGAAACTCGCCGCAAGGATAAAACCAAACTCTCAAACTTTAACAAAGAAAACGAAAAACTTCGCAAAGAGAATGCCAGAATTCCAAGCTTGGAGAAGGAAATAGAAAGGCTCCGGAAAGAAAACACCTTAGTTGCAAAGGAGAAATTAATTGAGAACAACGAGACCGCCAGGATTCAAAAATTGGAAAAAGAAATAGAAATTCTATGTGAAGAAAATACCAAAATTTCAAAGTTAGAAAAAGAAATTGAAAACCTTAATACAAAAAATACCGAATCTTTCAACTTAGAAAAAGAAATAGAAATTTTACGTAAAGAAAATACCAAAATTTCAAAGTTAGAAAAAGAAGTTGAAGCCCTTAACAAAAATAATGCCGAAACTTTAAAGTTGGAAAAAGAAATTGAAAACCTTCAGAAAGAAAATTCCAAAATCCCAAAGATGGCGAAAGAAATTGAACACCTTCGAAAAGAGAATGCCAAAATCATCAAGTTAGGAAGTGAGAATGAAAATTTGTTCAAACAAAATTCAAACTTAGAGAAAGACAATGAAACCCTTCGTATCAAGAACGCAAAAATCGAGATGGAAAATAAAGCTTTTATCAAAGAGATTGATAAAATCCGAAATGAGAAGAAAGACATTGAAACTCAACTAACACATCTCACCTCAACAACAAAAGAAAAAGGTATGATTTTCATTAAGTTTTCATTTAATCTTATTATACAGTATTCACTACTGCATTTAATAGACTGTTTGTTTTATAGCAGCGATATGCATAATATATTTAACTGTGGCAACTTTACCCACCTTCTTTGCTATTTACTTCTTTCGGTGCCTCTGTGCTTATCCTTGTCCTTTGCTGCAACAGCTTAGGCATAGCACGCACTGCGATTTTTATTCGCGTGATTTTTTTCCGCACATTCTGTGACCTATGGAAATGTATGAAGCTGCACGCACTGCGGAAAAAAAATCGCGCTCAAATAGTACAAAAAAATTCGCGCAAATTTTGTATTCGCGCGAATAAAAATCGCAGTGCGTGCTATGCCTTAGCAGCACTCGCGGCTTGTCGTTCATTCGTGAATGCCTTTTTATCTCCAGTTAACACCGTATTTCCTTGCTACATGGCCCGTTATTATCAGCAATGAATCATATACCTCTAACCAAAAAACGTGTCCTACGTAGGCAGCCTTTCTTTGTTGGACGATCAGCATGAGCTGGCGTCTGGCGGTGCTTAGTCCCTTGGTCAATTCGCATCAATACCTCGGCATTTGTGACTTTCTGAGTCTACCTAATAAATACTATATATCTGTATATAGACATTCGTAAATAAGATCTCAGGAAACTTATAGAACCACACGTTTTCTGAGAAATAGTGCATGCCTCGCATCGCATCCGAATAGGGAAACACGCTTTAATGATAAATTGAACTAAAACATCGCTAATCCTGAAGATCTTTTATTTTTTTCTGATTTATATAAATGACATGCCAGCACTTACAATTCACCATATGAGTTTATTTGCTGACGATAGTACTATATTATTTACCGGTAAAGACAGAACTGATTTAAAACTTGACTTAAATAGTACCTTAACAACAATTATAAAATGGTTTGATGAAAATGACTTAAAAATAAACCTAGAAAAAACAAATATCATGAATATTAGGCAGCGAGTACAACCTCATACCAATTTAAATATATAGGTACTACTCTCAAACCAGCATAGAAGAAATCGAAGTTACCAAATTTGCAGGTCTTTATATTGATAGCAAAGTAAATTGGAAGTCACATGTACAGCAAGTTTGCAAAAAACTTAGTCAGAGCTCTTATGCTTTATATAGGTTAAGGAACACTGTCAACCAGTCTGCATTGCTAACTGCCTATCATGGATATGTTGCTTCAATCATACACTACGGGATAATTTTCTGGGGCAACTCTGTAGAAAAAGAGTGTGCCTTTAGAGCTCAAAAACGCTGTATTAGGTAGATGTGCAATATACGCCAAACGGATTCATGTAGGCCACACTTTATTAATTTAAAAATATTAACTATCCCTAGTGTATACATATATGAAACTGTTATTTTTATTAAATCAAACCCCAACTTATTTGAGTTTTGTACTAGGACCAGACACAAAGACATGCTGGACACAGTTGCCAGTAAAACAAAGCTTTTGCACCAAAGCATCTTTTGTGCAAAAGCTTCGTATTTATAATAATCTGCCGCCGTTTCTCAGAACTATGAGCAATATTAATGCCTTTAAAAAAACCTCCAAGAATTATTGATAAGCAAATGTTATTACTCGATTATAGAATTTCTAAGTGACAAGACACTGAAATAGCCGGCTTATTACAGCAAACCAATGGGTGCATATGCATGAACCTGTAAACTATTACTCATAAACTGAAGAGACACTATTTAATTGAATTTACTATTTTGTAGCATTAATAATTTGACATTTCATTTTACTCTTTTAATTTTTATTTGTATTGCATGACAATTTGATGATTTGTATTTTGAATAGCCTGATGTTATGAATTTTGTATGCCTTAATGGCGGGACATAGCAGATCTACCTGTAACCCATACAACATCTTATGTACCTATGATCCACAATAAATTATTTGAATTTGAATCTTGGTAAGGCTTATTATACTTAGGCAAATTATTTAAACGCGCACGGTAGAATCAACTTTTATTACTTGTAAATTATAATTTTTGTTTGACGTTCAAAAGTACCGATTATTGGCCTAGTTGAATAAATATATTTGACTTTGGCAAAATTATTGCATTGTCATCGGACCTTTATAAGTGTGCAAAGTTTCAAATCAATCCCACGTTTTGAAGGGGGTGAAAATAACGTTTAAAGATTCCGTTACATTGATACATACATACCAAGCTAATAAAAGCGTGTTAAAAAGGACCAGGGGGGTGACAATAAGCTTTTAGAGCAAGGTTATTTTTAGTGTGCGTAAGGCACAGATGTATCTGATTTGTATACATCTGTCTCTTTTTAGGGTTCCGTACCCAAAGGGTAAAAACGGTACCCTATTACTAAGACTCCGCTGTCCGTCTGTCTGTCTGTCACCAGGCTGTATCTCATGAACCGTGATAGCTAGACAGTTGAAATTTTCACAGATGTATTTCTGTTGCCGCTATAAAAACTGAAATGAAACTTGAACTAAACCGATCAAATGAGGGATCTACTTACCCTTTAAGAGTGTACTAGCGTGATGTTATGTTATGAAATGATATAAACAATAAACAGGCATGCGATTTGCCGAGAGATTTGCCGTTATTTATTGAAGAGTTCCGTTGTATATCTTCGAAGTTCTTCATCAGATCTTCACCAAATTAAAATGGGACCAATTTCGGAACATACTCTTTCAAACAAAAAAGAATTTTCAAAATCGGTCTACAATTGACGGAGATATCGGTGAACATACAAATAATAAAAAAAACATACAAGAAGTCGAACATAGAACCTCCTCATTTTTCGAAAGTCGGTTAAAACAGAATAAAATAAATATTTAAATGGGGCTCCCATACAACAAACGTGATTTTTCGGAACCCTTCGTGCGCGAGTCCGACTCGCACTTGGCCGGTTTTTTTATTTATAAAAATCCCCACTGTGTTCAGCAATTGATTAAAAGATTATAAATTTAAATTTTGTATTGACAATTTGAATTAAAACCACTTACTTAATTGCTTACTACTTGCATGCTTGCTTGCTTTGTCTAGATCATGTAATAATTTTATATAAAACGAAATTATATTTTTCTGTGTGTCCAGTGTTGGTTGGCTCATAAATATATTACCACGTATATTATATATATGCCCTTATCACTTCCAGATAAATTACTTCAGAAGAATAATAAACTTACACGAAAATATAAGTCATTGCCGGATAGAAACGTCGATTGGTGTGAACACAGTAAAGATAAAAATTACTTATTTGAAGATCCTTTTTTGCCGCCTTCACCACATGATACTATTATCGTAAGTGCCAAATCTTAGATACTTAAGTAGAAGATCGTTCTTCACCTGATGAAAAGTGAAATATGTTTTTCAATACAGTTGTTAAACATGGCTTACTTTCAGAGGCTATAATTATGATTCGAAAATTAAATCTTTTGCATAGGCATCTTTCTGTTACGCGGTCGTGACTTTTGTTTACGAGCTCGATCATTACTTTTGCAGTTGAGTTTTAAAGGAGATTGCCCATCCTTCTATGGACCGCCGTTGCGTATAAAAAAATTGTATGATAGCGTAAATTGGATACAAAAGAAGGGAGAGGTCATACTTTCAAAGGAAATAAAAATTATCCATTTATTATGTGGGGTTTTTGTTTTTTCTTTGATTTTTTGTTCGTTCTACACAATCCACACCACCAGCACAGAAACAGTACAATAGTCTTCAAATAGATTTCTTGAGTGTGCAGGAATCCGAAAACTACTGAACACGAACTCAACGCAATGATAAGTTATTAATTAGCACAACAAACTCAACAAATATAAACGCGAAAACAAAAATTCGCTGCCGCGCCGACGCGAATCTTTGTTTGGCACCTAGCTTGACTTGACATTTGACAATGACATTTTTGATAGTTGACAGTTTACCTTTCATTTACATCGCCTATGGTAGTGCTACCAACAATAAATCTAAATCACCCTGACCATAAGTGATTTGTTAATTAGAGAAAGATTTTTAAATCGTAAAGTAATATCATTTTAATTATGTTATATATAAATAAAAATATTAATGAAGCGGGAAATGTCATAATTTAAATGATTTTTAAAACTCAGCGTCTGCCCTTACACTATTAGTAACACCGATTATGGGGAGGTTCATAAAATGGCAACACTGTTTTCACTAAAGTACACCATTAAAATAAAATCGAATAAATAACTAATTAAACACTAAATATTAACCCCACATACGATTTCAATCAAGTTAAATAAGAAAATTATATTATTTATGATTATATTTTTGCGGCTATACTCTTTTATTATAAAGCGATACTGATTTTGGGCATTCTCCTTTATAAGTCAATTTAAAAAAGTTTTATAGATAGAATAAAATGGGATAGATTTTATACAAGGAAAAATGAATGATTCCGTGAGTTTTAGCATTGAATTCTCAAAAGTCTTTTAAATGGTTGTTTAATATATTTAATTACCAGTTTTAATTTAATTATTTTCACATCAACATTTGTCAAAAGTCTATTAAGTCTAATAGGCTGTATAGGCTGTTTTCGTTGTAAAAAAAATATCTCCAGTTGCAGAAACGCGCCATTTTCTGAAATTTTTATTTTATGGGAATAAACAAATCTAATTCTTTGATTTGTTTTTACTATTGCCCACAACTGTATTGAAAAATGTCGTGTGATACACGGGTGTGTAGGTTATTGCAAACTCGTGTCATTAAAAACCCTTGCCTTCAGCTTGGGCTTGTTAATGAGAGCTTGTTTGCAATAACCTACTTTCCACCCTTGTATCGCAATGTACTATTATGAAATGGCTATTGTATTGTCCATTTAAATATGGTCATAGCTACATTTAATTAAAATAAAATATAATATATTTTTTTGTTTGTTTCACCATCTAGTTTGCCGAACGAGCTTATTAGATATCTTCCCAAAATTATATAGCATAGCTTCTGCCCGCGGCTTCGCCCGCGTAAAAAGTATTTAATCATCGCAAGGGAATAAAAACTATCCTATGTCCTTCCCAGGGTCTCAAACTATCTCCATGCCAAATTTCATCTAAATTGGTTCTGTAAATCCAGAGATTACTCTCTACAACCTCACAAACTTTACCTCTTTATAATATTAGTATAGATAGATAAGGAATATGCAAACATTGTATTGTCTAGATTTATCTGTTCCCTATTACCGGGCAAGCAGGTATAAGCAGGTAAGTCGGTTCAAGGTCCTTGAACCGACTTACCTGCTTATGCTATTGATTATAAAAAAATCTTCTCTCTGGTCTTATTTTAATATATATTTCATTTCTCTCTGGTCTTATTTTAATGTATTATATTTCATTTAAAAAGACAGCAGGTCATTGAAAAATTCTATCTGCCTTATCTGCTTTTACTTGCTTGCCCAGATAAGGGACAGAAAAAAGTAGGCAACACAACGTTTGCGTGCAAAGAGTATCGCCACTTTGCACGTCTTTGGTGGAGTCTTGACCTAGGTTTGTATTCCCAAAATATTAAATATTTTGTATTGTCGCCTAATTATATTTTATCCGTCCGCAGGCCATGAAATCTCCGATTGTAGATAAAGATATTGCAATGCTACGCGAACCAGACAATGATAATAGTAATGAAGTCGCCAGTGAAGATACCGGCCGAGGATCCTCTCTCGCTAATTCTGATACTGAGAAGAGCCTACACAGTCCAGAATACTTTTTAAATTACAGTCACCTGACAGGAGAAAACATAAAAAATATAACAAAAGCCAAAGATGCTTCTATGTTAAGAGGTTCAATTCTGTTAGAAGAAATAGACGATACAACTATTACAACCGTTGAACACGATAAAATCCAGAATGTTTGCGAACCTAAGAGTGTGTCTGAGACAAATACTGCAAGAGAAGTTTCAAATGTTGATAACTCCATAAACTGCACTCAGGGTGAACAAGAAAAAGAGTGTCTGGAAATGAATAATAGCTTACAATGTGATAGCCACACTAACCTTGAGTTATTACATATATTTAATACAATGAGATTTCAATGCAAGGCTATGTCGCCTATTCCAAGAACACCAACAAAGCTGTATGAGGTGGATTCTACTTTTAGTTCCAGTGAGCTCAATGAAAAGATTTCCAAATGCAGTTTATTGTGTAAGGAAACGGCTGTTTTTCTTATCCAATTGGAAATGCGCCTGGGTAGCAGTAATCATAGTTTTACCATAAATCATTGTGACAGATTAATTGCATGTTTGGATTCTGTCTTAAAATCTGAACAAAACCTGAACGAAGATCCAATACCAAATACAAACCCCAACATGCAAATATCAAATTGTATATTTTCGCATGATGATAACAGTTTAGTATCTATACCAGAATCGACAACATCATCATCAGAAAAAGAACCAGAGCCACTCCAAAATAAGAAAAGCGAAAGCAGATTATCACAAAATCGAATGCTTCGCGAAGTTAACAACTCAGTAATAATATCGAATCAATCATTATCTGAAATGGAAACAAATATTTTTACACATAAACAGGCGGAAAATGGATTGTCAATGGACCGAAACCAAATATTTAACCATCCTGTTACTGAGGAACTGGCGATGAACAACGAAATATCTGATATCACGGGTAGTGTAAGATGTGATGACCAATCACCCATTATAAATAGTGTTGGGAAAAAATCTAAAAACAAAAAAATTACCAAATTGGGTAAGCTTAAGAAGAAGTTAGAACCAAAATATAAAATTAGAACAGAGAAAACGCCACCACGGAACTTACGGATTAAACCTAAACAACTTATTGATGTTAAAAAGAATGTTGCAATAAATGGAACATCCGCTTCTCTCAATAACAAAGATGCTTACGAAAAAGCCGTGAAAGTAATGGCAGAATTAAAATCTCAACAGGGTACCAAAACAAAATCACCTCCTACACAAACTAAAGTTTTAATGTCTCCAAAACGTACAACTTGTTTAGAAGTAAATGACACATCTGCATCTCTCAACAAAGATGATTACGAAAAAGCCGTGAAAGTAATGGGAGAATTAAACTGTCAACAGGGTGCTAAAACAAAATTACCTGCTAAACAAACTAAAGTTTTAATGTCTCCAAAACGTACGAGTTGTTTAGGAGTAAATGGGACATCTGCGTCTCTCAATAACAAAGATGCTTACGAAAAAGCCGTGAAAGTAATGGCAGAATTAAATTCTCAACAGGATGCTAAAACAAAATCACCTAATAAAACGAAAGTTTTAAAGTCTCGAAGACGTACGACTAGTTTACAAAAAGATATTAACGACAGTAGTGAAAATCAGTTCCTTCGAAAATGTTCTATGACACGTCGAAGTAAAAGGAATCTTTCTGATCTATTCGATACTTGTTCTGTGGTATTAATAAAAGATCCATTATTATTGTCGCCTCTCAAATCACAAAATTCAACGACACATAAAGCAGAAGAAGATAACAATTCCACAACTCATAGTGCATTAGAAAATAACAATGTTATGATTCTGAGAGCAAAGGAAGATGAAAAATTCACAACTCAAAGAGTTAGAGTAGACGAAGAAAGCGATTCTACAACAGATAGAGCAAAACAAGATGTCAATTCCACAACAGATAGAATAAACGAAAATGAAGATTCCACAACAAATAGAGCAAAAGAAGATGGCAATTCTACAACAGATAGAGTAAACGAAGAAAACGATTCCACAACAAATAGAGCAAAAGAAGATGGCAATTCTACAACAGATAGAGTAAACGAAGATATCGATTCCACAACAAATAGAGCAAAAGAAGATGGCAATTCTACAACAAATAGAGTAAACGAAGAAATCGATTCCACAACAAATAGAGCAAAAGAAGATAGCAATTCTACAAAAGATAGAGTAAACGAAGATAACGATTCCACAACAAAAAGAGCAAAAGAAGATTGCGATCACATAGCGAATAGAGCAAAAGAAAATCAAGGCAATGCGACAGATGACAGCGAAACATGCGATGAACTACCATCAAGGAAAAGACGCAGGCGTTCCTCTAACGAACCACTTATACAGTCTAAGAAGGACAAATGTTTTACGACCCATAATGCGACAGAAGACAGCGAAACATGCGATGAACTACCACCAAGGAAAGGACGCAGGCGTTCCTCTAACGAACCACTTATACAGTCTAAGAAGGACACATGTTTTACGACCCATAATGCGATAGAAGACATCGAAACATGCGATGAACTACCACCAAGGAAAGGACGCAGGCGTTCCCCTAACGAACCACTTATACAGTCTAAGAAGGACAAATGTTTTACGACCCAGAATGCGATAGAAGACAGCGAAACTTGCGACGAACTACCATCAAGTAAAAGACGCAGGCGTTCTACTAACGAACCACTTATACAGCATAAGAGAGTATTACGTAGTGCTACTATGAATACTGGATTGTGTATGGAAGACAAAATGGAACTATTGAAGACAAACGATAAAGTTAATAGGAAATCAAGAATTGGTCCAATGGCAAATGAGAATGATACACAACTTAATAGTCTAAATACCCATGTATCCCTGCAACGTAATCGACGCGACAATAATGTTGGAGGTTTCGATATCGTTTCTGAAGATATGCAACTTGAGGTGAAAATTTCGGCTCCAGTAAGAGAACTAAATACGGCAGCATCAGTTTGTCATCCAAAAGAGAGTATTTTGTGTTATATGCTAGAGAAACATGGTGTGGATAAAGTGAAAGCACACCAAAAGAAAATACCAGGTACCTATGTTTTATTTGTTTCCTAATTTGCTGAAAACCAAAAATATTGCTACACACACTGAATATTGTTGAACCGAACAATGAACTTTGGGTTTGAAAACATTCCACACATTTGATCAATTCGTAGGAATATGTTTTCAGTTATATGAAAGCTTCCAGGCTGTTTATACTTTCAGAGTTCGATATCTGCTTGTAAATTTTCCTATATTCATATTTGCAAATCGTTTATTTTTATAATCTTATTAGTATCTACACTATCCCTTACGATTTTTCTTTCAGAAGAGCATTTGAGCGTCTGTCTGATTTTGTCTTAAAAATGCGTTGCAGTGAGCAAGCTTCAAGCCATAATGCTTGTCCAGTTTTGTTTTCCACCTTGTAGCAAATAATATATATATTTATGAGTCGAAGATGATGTTGTAATTGTTCACTTGATATTATGAGTTCTAATGAATTATCTATTTTTCAGAAAATACAGTGAAGCAAATTTGCGAAAAAATTGAACAAGATATAGCAATAATAACAGAGACAAAGGACAATAAAAATGCCATGAATAATTTCGTTGATGATTTGCGAAAACTTCACTATAAGCACTTTATAGCGGGCTTGATGATGTTTTTGGCGAAGCCAGAACGAAAAGCTGAATTGTTTGGAAAAGTTAACTCACATCCTGCTCCTCCTATGACTAAAACTGAACAAGTTCTTCTTTATACCATAAACCAACTGGAAACACATTGGCCCTCTGTGGATATTGTTGATGGTGTTCTGAGTAGCATAGAATTCGCACTTTTTAAATTGAATAGAACACCAGAGTTTGGGGTCATTGAAAGCACATCCCATTTCTATGCAATTCTTTGTAGATATGTTAAAGCGAAAAGTCGATTAAGGCTGTTTATGTTAGATGCCATGTATTGTATTCAATTTAAATCTGTGCCCTTAATAAAGCAGTGTCTAGAAGTTTGGATGCACGCAATACCGTTATCACATTTGGGAATGGGTAAGTTGAATATCATTAAGGTGACTCTTTCAATGTAGCCCGCGAAACTCAAAATATCTATGTTTTATGAAAATTACAGTGCTAGTTTAATTTTGTGCCAAATGACGGATCCCCTTTCAATAATAACATTATATCTAAATATTTGTTTTGAATTCGAAATAGGGTACAAAGCCCTCTAAATGGGTACGGTTCTCAGTGCCGAGACTTATTTTAAATTTCGGCACAAAGTAACGTAACGTTAACACGTTAACGAGAACATTAAACGGAATGAAAAGTCCTAAACTTCCTAATCCAGGTTCTGCATCCTAATTGCGTAAGTGAATTCTGCAAAGCAAACAAATCGATTCCTTCCCAAAAACGACTTTACGTATTGCATATTAATACGTAAAGTCGTTTTTGGAAAGGAATCGACTTGTTTGCTTTGTAGAATTCACTTACGCAATTAGGCTGCTGGTCTATCCATATGCCAAGTTAAATCCGTTGAGGTGTGAGAGCATAACAAACAAACATTTTGGGTTTTGGTCGCGGGCTCTAAAGCATAACATTACGCCGTAATTCAATTTATGTTTATCTTTTGTTTCAGCAAAAACCCCATTGGTGACGTGTTTAGTCTATCTTCTTCATTTCTATAAATGTGAAGACAAATTCAATAGGGTGAACGAAATTAGAAAAATATTACGCGATAAATATTACTATCAAATTACTGATTGGAATGAAGCAAAGATCCTAGAAATGATTAAAAATTCTATCAAGGACCTGAAAGGTAATATATTTTAACAAGCTGCCGCCCACGGCGCCGCCCGCTTGGAATTAGTACTATACAATAACTTATTAATACTGTAAAGTTTCATCAAAATCCGTTTAGTAGTTTTTACGTGAAAGATTAACCAACATCCATCCATCCATCCTCACAAACTTTCGCGTTTATAATAGGATACCCAAAGCGCAGCGCAGTATTTTTGATTTTGTTATTATAATCTATGCAACTAAGCTTTTATTTTAAGGTTACACTAGTCGTAAATTCTTTCATACAAACGTAGTCAGAAAATATTTGGAAGTTATGAGCGTCGAAAGTTCCACATTTCGACACTAATTTTAACGCATTTTTGGGCGCGAATAAATACCATAAGAAGACGGAAAATTGCAAAACGGCCTCCATACAGGGATAGATTAGTAGTTCAACAATGCATATAATTTTATTTTGAACAGATAGATTTAGTCGTTGTTTCATGATATCTAGACTGCCAAAGGTCTGTTTATAAAATTTCGCGCGCTCGGTTTCTTCCTAAATCATTATCCATTTCGCTACAAATTTGCAAAAGTGTGTATTCGTACGCGAACTAGCTTCCTACTGCTCATCACAGCATCTATAAAATCTCTTCCGCACGTGTTGTCGGTTGATATAAAATGCATTTTAACCCCGCGCACAAAATAGTTCGTGCCGTCGACTAGTGTACCCTTAATCAGGCATTATGGTTTCCTTTGCCGACACAGACCTAGTTAAGCGCTTGCGCTGTTTCTCTTCGTCTATTTCAATATCCGTCCGTGTTGATGCTCTTTCGGACTAACAAAAGTTTATTTATTTTAGACTTTATTTCAAAACGCGCAAATTCTATGTTTAACTGCTCTGCGCTGTGCTTGGCAAGCAACCTAATTGCGTAAGTGAATTCGGCAAGGCAAAGGTTTTTGACCCCATAAATCGACCAATCACATTGTCATAGACGGAAATCGGCATCGCGTCTTTCATCTCGCATGTGATTGGTCTATTGATGGGGTCAAAACTCTTTGCTTTGCCGAATTCACTTACGCAGTTATAGGATGCAGGTCTGCATCATTCCTAAAGACTCGAAAATATAAATAGCCGCCGTTGGCGTCGTCGTGTGGTTGGGCCATCTGTGTTGGGAATAAACAAATGAAGCCCCTAAGATTGGGTAATCTTAAAATAATCATAACAATTTAACCCAAGGGGGTGTGATATTATGATTATTTGCTTATAAATAAAAATGTGGTTTCAGACATTTGCATTGAAAAGAAAATGTTAAGACTGGCTCTGGTTATTCTTGGAAAACGTCAAGGACCGCAGTGGTGTCAAAACAATATAGTCAAAAGATTACTTCAACCTATGATTGAGAAGAATAATGTACCAAACCACGTGAAGGAGTTTTGTGTATCTATGATTGGACCGCTGATGAAGCCTTATCCAGTTGATATGAAAGTACATTGTGAAATAGCAATCAACCAAATCGTGGATATTCTAAATAAGAACCGTGAGTACATAAAAACTTCATTTTTATAATTTTACCAATAAATTCGGCGTATTATTATATTTCAATTCAAATTCGAGATAATTACAAATTTTGGAACAATAAACTCTATGTCACACACAAATAAAAGTTTAAATTACATTGTAAGCCATACTTTTTTTAAGGCTACTTAAAAATTTATTTGATATATAATTCTTTTTCTTTCATCTAATTTGCAGTGCCCGTTTCTCTTAGAGCACTTCGCTCTTCTGAAGCTTATTATTAAATTAAGTACAGTTGCCAGCACGTAACTTGGCAATAGTCGTTAGATGCGCACAAGTCGTTTTTTTGGCTTGATCTCAGATTACCAGATTCTCAATATACCAGATTCGCAATATACTAGAAGTACAGTTAGTTGAAAAAATGTTTCAGAAGGAATAATCAAATTACAGGTACTTAGTCACAAAAAAACAATAAATAAAAATTAAAAAAAAACAACGCCTTATTGTAGCTAAAAGATTATAGACTATCTTCGATAATTTTAAAGGTTTAGATGAAATAAAAATATTTTGTTTTTTTTACATGTAAGCCTCCCATCAACTCCCATCCTTTATTATTTTCTTATTCACATCCAAAAGTATCGAGGCCGGTATTACATTCCTTCTTTTTTGAAGAGCAGTGGTGGCCCAGTGGTATCGGCCGCGACTTACAAGTTGTAGGACGTGGGTTCGAGCCCAGGCAGGCGCTTTACTTTGTGTAAATTATTTCATCACCACTGCTCTCAAAACGGTGAAGGAAAACATCGTGAGAAAACCGGCATGTCCTAGAACCAAAACTTCGAAGACATGTGACATCCACCAACCCGCACTGGTCCCGCGTGTTGGATTACGGCCCATTCCCTCTCACAGAGAGGAGGCCTATGTCCCAGCAGTGGGAACTTTAATAGGCTGATGATGATGATGACATTCTTTGTCGGAAACAACGCCAATTCGTTGTTCCAGATTTGTTCCTTAACACTGCGTGCAGTAACGCTGGTTTGCCTTTCTGACTTATTATAAATTTCGTATCTATTTGATCCATTTTATTTACATACATACATAAATGCCTTTTTCCATGGGGGTAGGCAGAAACTAAGCAATGTGCCTTGCCCTTCACTTAAGTTTCGCAGTTCTTCGGAATTGGTAAAGGAAAACCAGACAGTATTTTATTACACAATATGCAATATGCAAACTATTTGCTGCAAAAAGTAGCTGGATTTTTTCATATTATCGTAATAAATATTTTGATTTCGACTGTTCGAAATCTGATATATTGAGAATCTGGTGTTTACATAATCTGGTATATTGAGAATCTGGTATTATGAGATCGAGCCGTTTTTTTAGGTCTCTTTGGTTTGTCTGTTTTGTTTGAATTCGTTTTTTAGCACCGTTCCGAGCGCAACGACTGGTGCGTCAGTCGACCCCGGGGATCGACTGACCAATCGCGTCGCGTCCGTGTTCCGTTCGCTCCCAATACACTTGCGTGCATTAAAATTCTACCTTTTGTTTTTGTTGAGTATATTTTTATCTAATTGTAATGCTACGAACAAATACCCGGAAAACATTAATTTTACGGCGTCACTGCCGTTTTGTTAAAACGGCAGTGACGACGTAAAATTAATATGTACGTACGACGACGGCATAGTATGATTATTCACGACAACTAAATTTTTTTTATACAAGAAATTCCTAATTTTTAAAAAAAATATAATATTCTGTTTATTACACCTAATAAACTTCACGCATTGCACTCCTTTCTTAAACTAATTTCTAAACAAACATGTTTAAAAATAAATTTCAGAAATAACCATAGACACAACTTTCCTCCACTACGCCAAAACCTTGCCAAGTTAAGTGCCGGGTACTGTACTTAATTTCAGTTTTCAACAACGATACTTGAGTTACTTGAAAAACGGCAGTGACGACCACGACGGCATAATATGATTATTAACGACAACTACATTTTTTTTTTTACAAGAAATGCCTAAATTTCTTTTAATGTTTGGGCTCACGGAACAAATATTTGTACGACCTGCAGATAGTTGTTCCGGCTCTGGGTGTTGTGTATGTGAGTTTATATGTTTGTAAACGCACCCACGATACAGAAAGAAATACCTAGTGTGGGGCAATGTTTTTTTTTAAATCTAAAGAAAAAAAATGTATAATATTTTGTTTAATACACCTTATAAACTTCACGCATTGCACTCCTTTCTTAAACTATCTTCTAAACAAGCATGTTTAAAAATAAATTTGTGAAATAACCATAGACACAACTTTCCCCCACTGCGCCAAAACCTTGCCAAGTTATGTGCCGGGTACTGTACTTAATTTCAGTTTTCAACAATGATACTTGACTTACTTACTTGAAACACGGGCACCCAACGCGGAGAAAGAAAATTAAATTTGGCGTGATAAGCTTTGATTTGTTATTGAGTTTTGTGATATATTAAGATTTTCTAGAGACGATCCTAGAAAATGTATGTTCTTGTTTAATTAACTTTCCTGAGCACAAAATTAAGTAATATTAGGCTCTAAATTCATATTTCAAAGATTATTTGAATGGATCATTTAAAGTTGACCCCAATAGATGGCGCAGTTTTAAATTTCTGAGGCGTCCACTAAATTTTTTAAGTTTGCAAAAATATACTATAAAACAAATCACCGCTGTGTTTTAAAAAAAAGTATTCACGAACCGATTAAACCCTTTTACTTGCAAGTCGCTGCTAACATCATCTATATCCGTGGAACGTAACCGAACGCGATCGATGTTCTTGGACAAATTATCCGTTTAATCAGACGAAAAACGCTAGTTTTATTGTAGTATATTTATTTTATATATTTCTTTATTGTCTATGTATTAATCATTGTTTTGTTTTGTAGCATCGCCTGAAATGGAAGAAGCGGCCATGACGAGTATGATGTATATCAACAGACACGATCAACGTAGTATTAACAAAACGCTTCTTACGCGTAAAATGAAACCTATGTCCTTAGCACTTGAAAAATCAATTCGCGATTACGTAAAAACAAGGCCGTTAAAAATATGGAAGATGAATTTAACCAAAATTGCTTAATAAAATTAGAAATATAAGATGTGTAGCACTTAAACTTGGTTTCTAGGACGACATTGTGTCAAAATTAAACGAATGTCGATTGATTGACTGCTAAAGATTCAGTGAACCAATCACAGCACACACACACTTTGTATGTTAGAAAAATTTTGGTTTGACATTCGTTCTAGAAACCGGGTCTATTTTTTTAAGAAGAGACTGATATTGATGTAGATTACTGTACATACTGTCTAAAAAATAATAAATAATACCGTAGATTAAGTTTTCTCACCTTAAAAAGTGGAGGTTAGGTCATGATGTAATATGAACAGTTTAAAAATATAATAGTTTGTCCATGCATTTCTCCGAATCTACTTTTTTTATTGGATTAGGTTTCTCTCAACTTAGGGAATAGAGAAAGCTTCATCAAAATTGGTGCAGCAGGTTTCAAAATATTAAACATACAACCGAACTCCTTAGCGACAAAAGCTACGAATGTGTAAATTGAGTTATAATGCGTATTTTGTGAATCCTTTAGGTACCTTATTGACTTTTTAGTGATGTGTACATACACTAAAATCAAAACTTGTTTATTTTATTGTGAAAAAGTTTTTGATTCTTTTTCGTATTTCAAGAGCACTGATTACAGCAATCTGTACGAAATCCATTTCTAGAATGAGCGCGTTTTGTTGCCCACAGACTTATCATATGGGGGCATCGTGGGTGACAGTAGGTTGTCACCGTGACTTTTTTGTCGAATCAAAAAATATCAGGGCGTGGGTAGCCTAAGAATGTAAAGTTATCAAGGGTCAGCTCACACCGAGACACGACGCGACGCTACGATCCTTGAAGAGGCCAGTAATTCAGATTGCGCGGCGCCGCGAAATTCATAGCAATTCCTAGAGAATTTTTCGGTATATATTATGCTAGTATCAATTTATAATATTCGTTATTTTCTGTTTGAAATTAGTACTTTTTAAAGGTGAATTTGTTGTTTTTGAATTTATAAAGTGCTGGCGTTACACCTACAGAGATGTGTTTTGACCTATGAATTTCGATACAATCTTTATATATCAATTCGATATGTATATTGCCCATCCCATTATCAGCTAAACTGTGCGCGAAGTCGTCCATCTCAACACTCGTTGCACGCATTCGGTGTCTTCACTCGGTGCTCAGCATCTCTGACGCATCTAACTAGAGGCGTAAAGCATCGCAGCCATGCTCTTGGCAAAACTTGTATGTATTTGTCGTAAATAAAGTTCTTTTATTGTATCTTAAAAAGGGCCCGCAATGTTGCGTTTCGGCGTGAGCTGACCCTAAGTGTCACTTGGGATTGATTCCTTAGTGTTTTTTTACTCTTCTGTTTCATCGTATGAGACGTTATTAGTCTTTAAAAAAATAGTGTATGTTTACTATTCGCATGACCTTTGGTCATGCGAATAGTATTCGTGATAGGATCCAGTGTAGCCAAACTAAAAAAGCAAAGCAGCAAATCAACCATAAAAAAACAGTAGGAAACGGTTAATAGTAATTTATGCTAACTTTTTGCTGCTTTGCGGGGCAGGCAGAGAATCAATCGCCAAGAGGCCGAAAATGGGCACCAACGTGCAAATTTTTCGTCATGGGTGACATTTTCATTGGTTTCGGGGTCGCCAATTACTCTAAATTCAAGTGTCATCTTCTATGATTTCGGGACGGGCACTTACGGAACCATACCTCTCTCTCTCGCGGTCAGGACTGAAGTCGCTTTACCCATCATTAATCGAGTTTTATTTTTAAAAATATTAAATTATATTTTGTTGTCAACTAGAAAGTTGGCCAATGGTTGGTTTATGCTCTTTGTTTTCAAGTGATTGAAAATACATTGTTTTCCATACCGTGAAATAGTCTGCTCAGTGCCGTAGCTTCAAAAGGTATTGTGTACTGGCTTGATAAATAAGTTTATAACTGAGAAGGTATAAAAAACTCGGATGTACATAGATAATATTTTTTTGATCTCAACATGTATGAAAATTACAATAGAATTAAGTTTGGCTTAGGTAGGGCTTAGTCCTATCTGAGTAACAGCGTGGTGGCACATGTAAAAATAGAGGTATCAGTGTCATTTATTTAAGAAATAACCAGACATAAGAAACGTGCTGGAATAACATAGTGTTGGCTCGAGGTACGTCTGGCGATACTGGGGATGCCTGCAAATTTTCTATGCAACGCCATGCGAACCTTGCTGTGATAATAAAATAGCTTCACGGTAACTACTAAGTATATTTTTTATTATTGTCTGTAAATATATAAATTTGTGTGTGATTAGGATTACTTTAACTCTAGGATCAATATTATTAATATATTCATCGCATACCTGCTAAGTCTATGTTTTAATAACTTTTAAACTGAATAAAACCCAGTAATTAATTGCTGTGTTTTATTGTACACATTTAAATAAGATGCAGTGAATAAAACTACGGTACCTACTTATATTAATATTAATAGGCTTTACTAAATAGCGTATTACGACAAGTCCTTAATTATACATAACTTATATTCTATTAAGGTGAACGCGCACCTATCCGCGCCGCAGTCATCGTATCCACTTCTGCACATCTTGAACAATATTTTCCATACGGATATTTTCCATCGCACTCGCCGCATGCATCAAACGCGCGGAATCTGATGACGTCATCCGCACGCGCTGGTGGAATCCGTATGCCTACAGCATTTTGCTGCAATGCGGGTCGTGCGCGAGGCTGCATACGATTTCATACAAAGATTTATGAATAGCGATGACTGCGGCGCGTGCGCCTTCTGCGTTGCGTCTAGGTGCGCGTTCACCTTTAGGGTCATGGTTTGATTATCTTCCCTCTCGGATAAATAAAATGCGTAACATCTTAAATCTGGGTATGCACATAAATAATTTATTGGCAACAAAGCCTCGATGGTTTGTATACCATGTATAACTTATGGTGGAAATATTCTATGCAGTCTGAGTTACATATATTATAAATAATTTTAATACGACTCGATATACATAATTTAAGAGAATTCTTCTATGAAGCATTCATACTGCACACGAATTAATCGTAACGTCATCGCATCAACTCGAAATAAGCACATTGTTTATGAATTTTAGATAATTTAGGTTAACAAAGAAATAAATACACAAGGAAACGTACTATCAATATGTCACGTTCACATGTTACTGGTGCAAAACTATTTACTACTACAACTGGTACATCTCTGAAGTTAGGCTCTGCGAGCCATTACGCAAGAAACAGTTTGTCATCCAGTATACTGCATACAGTAAGCGACATAGGACGATGCGACAAACGTAAGCGAGTGAAAGAGGCAGTTATACAATGATATCTTCTACTTCAACATTGACATAAAAATAGCAACTGCGCAGGGTCTTGCAGTTAACTTCCGAGATACAAAGATCCGCTGTGACTACTGTACTGTGCTATGCTAGTATTATATTATCTGTGACTGTGCTCTGTCCATTATAAGTTGCCTGACAGAGATTGTAGAACGCGATAAGGCCGTCTGTTGTATGTTTGTTTTTATTTTAAGGTTTCCGTATGTATTATTGTTTTTATCTTGGTGTACAATAAATTATATATAAATAAATAAAACATTTAGGCAGTAAATACCGAAGAGATTTTGTGGTGTGAGAAAATTGCGAAGAAAAGAAAAGATTTGTTAAAGTAATATGGTTTATAAAATCACTCAAACAAAATTATTATTTCTGAAATGAAGAACGGTAACATTAATATTAAGTACTGTTTGGCTTAATAATTAGTTTTATATTTTTTTATTTCTACCATAATAACATGAATATTGACTAATTGCGTTCGCGCGTTAGGAGTAAGCAATTTTGCAAACTTGTGGTAATATTGTACGAAGTTGGTAAGAGCCATTTGTAATAGGCCAGATCCAGTTACAAGATTTGGAAAGGAAATGAGAACTTCTCTATGAATTTCTTCAAGGCTTTGTTTCCATCCAGAAGTAAATGAGGCTACCAAAGAAAGCGACTTTCTTTCTAAACTTGCTAATTCTGTTTTCTTGTCAGAGTCTATTAATTGTTCGCCTTCCTTTACAAACTGTATCATTCCTCCAAAATGTGGACTCAAGATCTCTTCAACATATTCTGAGCTCCTAGCTTGTAACTGCTCTCTAAAACTCTCTGCTTCTTTAGTATTGTCTCTTGTCCTTTCCATTAATATACTTAAGACCATGTCATAATTATTGATGAGAAAAATCAACTGTTGTATTCTTTGTGGAAATTCAGCTGCCATTTTAAGCAAGAAGCAATGAACTTCATCTTGTAAAACAAGTAAAATATTGCTAAGTTCTTCTGAAGGAAATTGTTCACTCAAGCTAAGCATGGCAGCTGAGAATTCTGCATATCTCCGAGTAATCTGAAAAAAAGGTATGAAGTATTTATATGATAGTTATTGTTGCTGTCTGATTTACTGCACAGATTACCTCCCAATAGATTCCGCATAGAAGACAATTTACGCGGACCACACATCAGTTTATTTAGGCTGATATAACTCAGTGCGCGATATGATCTCTTTCTAGTTTCAATTATGTTTAAAAAATAGTTATCAACTGTTTGCCTTAAAAAAAAAGAATTGTGCAGTAAAATGGTGTGGCAAATCAACCAGCCCTTCAAGTTCAAAAAAAGATGGGATGGCATTCCACCGGTAGGCAAAGTAATAAATATTGAACAATCTAAAAAAGGTCAAGTTATAATGGTTAGCTAATCTAAATTGCACACTTTACAGTAGCGCACGTTGATGTCTTTCGTGAAAGTCCCTTTCACTTATACGGAATTATTACATTGCTATCTTTTTCCCACTGAAGTAAAAATGTTGAGAAAAATACGTTTTTTGCTTATCGAAAAGTTCGATATTGAGATCGATATTTAATTAGGTATAAATAATAAAATAATTTTGATAAAATTGATTATTTAAAAATTAACAATATAGTTTATTTTAAATTTGAACTAATTGTGCTCTACTCATAACAAGAGCTCAGTGTGACCCTGTTTTAATTTAATTTTAATCCTATGGGATTAAAATTAAATTAAATCACTTCTGGCCAATATCAAAATCTTTTCTCGATCGATGTTTTTTCTTTATTATTATTAAAGTAATTATAAAATCGCCGCCTAAGAAATTTTATATAAAATACCAATGTGTTTGAAAAATATCGATATTTTTAATCGACATTTAATGCGTATGTCCCACGGAACAGAAAAAACAGTGGAAGTGCAATGCAGCAAAATTACTATGGGAACCGTTGTCGCCAAACTCACACAAATAAACTGATAATCATATAATGCAAATTCAAATTTCATTTATTGGTGTAATTTTTGGTGCATTTTACATGAGATCTTAATAGTAAATAAGCCGATTGTTTGATTTGTCGTTTTAATTTTAGTAAAAACAAGCATAAGTCACAGATCCTACATCTGAAAAGAAATCTTCACACTCTTTAAATAGGATTTATTTTGCGTTAGTGCAGAAAGTATTTAGGACGTTTTATAATCTAAAGTCAAACTAGATTCTATTGCCAAGTAAATTCCGCTACCCGACCATAGATGGCGGTATTCTCAGTAGTTGCAATTATAAACTTTATTGCGTTAGATGTAAGGTTGACATTCGTGTCATAGGTCGATATCTTCTGTTACTCAACCATGGAAGTAACATTACATTTTTAATTACATTATCGATATCGATAGATACCCGATTTCTTAATTTGAAATAATAAACCTTGTTTGGAGTTCAGTAAAACTGTAGGATGAATGGCGTAATATTGTGTAAACATAAAAACTTCTAAAACATGTTCAGAGCATATCGTGTTTGATTTGGATGGCATCCAACTAACTCTACCCGTTGCATCTATCCATTTCTCTTTGACGCTAGCTTCTTTGGGTAATCTAAAAATCAGAAGGATTTCTCTTAAGAAAATATAGGTGCCTATTTTCTTTTATCGATATCTATCTATAAAATCAATACCCGACCCGACTACATCCCTAATTGAGTAGCGAAGAACTTTCGAGAACGAAATAGTGAACACATTCAATCCAAAATAAACTTTATCTTAATCGCGTAAGGTTGATTTTAACTAGACGTTTTAAAAATAATAGTAAATTTAAATTTACTAAGATTTTATTAGAAAACAAATAGAAACGTTTTTACCGATGATACGGAACAACTTCATTTTTAAGATTCTTTTTTCTACTAACATTTTGCACTCCAAAATGGAACAAAACAGCATAGTTACGGAAAAATAAATTTGTCGCGAGACTAGCAACTCGACACGATGTTAGAACACGACTGGAATGAGTTTTACGTGGATGCGCTTATTAGTGACACGCGTGCCACGCCTACTTTGCATTTCCACTGTTTTTTCTGTTCCGTGGTATGTCCCATCACTACGACAGGTACCGTGACCTTGAATAGCCAATCACGGCGCACTTGTCACTGCCCGCGCAACCCGTGCCTTCCGCCAAATTTGGTGAACTCGGAATCAAATAAACAGTAGGCAAGCGGTATCTATTGGGAGGTAATCTGTGGATTTACTGTGATAACTATATAATACTTACATAGTGAGGTCCTAATTCTTTATTTGATAATTTTGCTGGATCACACTCTCTCACATTCTGTATGTTTAGTTTCAACACATGTTCTAACCTTGGCCATAGGGTACCTTGCAATGAATCCCAATAACTGAAAGTGACAACAATATTTATTTAAAGACTACAGGAAAATAATATAAGAATATGATGGTTTCATATCATAATCATTATATGTCAGAATTAAGCAATAGACTTCTTATTATACATAAGAAGTCTATTGCTTAACAATATTCTGAAGTCATTTTACAGACAAAGAAGTCTGTACTAGAAAGGTCAGCCCTGATTGGCCTCTAATTACAGTTATTTTCCTGGGCTAAGGTATCCAAGAATGATTTATGTACATACCTGTCTAAAGCAGCCACTGCTCTTTTGTGGCACATCCATCTATATCTGTTTATAAGTTGTATGCAAAGATACAATGCCAGGCAGTCGAAACACTCAAGCACATAGTTCTCAACATTTTTCTGAAAAAAATGTAAATAATGTTCAGCTTTGGTAGTACTTAAAATTTTCACTGCAAATTATGAGTTACCGTAAAATGGGGTGAATAGGCACAAATTTCAACTTCTACATTGATTTTCACAGATATTTTGTATGCAAGCTTATATTAAAGGATTCTGAAATTGCGAGTCGCGTTGTATTTGGCCAAATACTAATGCTTAAAATTTGCGAAAAAATTTAAATAATTTGTAAAATAGAAAAAAGAAGGCGATTTCTATTTACCTTGAAACTGGGGTCAAAAGATACGAGAGAGGGGTGAATAGAAAAATAACAAATACAAGACCAAAGCCCATGAGGATAGAAAATATCAAAATTTAACAATTTATTTGAAAATCGCATTAACACTTTACATTTATTAAATTAGTCCTTGATTAAAAACCCTGAAAATTATGTTTCTATAGACCCTATTCTCGTTTTTATTAACCCCCCCACTCATATCTAATCACTCCTTTCTTCGTGTCTATTGACCCTAAAGGCGTTTCCATTAACCCCCCACGCGTATCTATTCACCTCGAGTACTGGCAAAAAGCACAAGTGTCCTTATTTTACTAGAAATACGAATAAAATCATTAAATAGGTATTTATACTTTGTGTCCCTAAGAGATGAGAAACTTTACTATCCAATTATATAAATTTTGAAGGAGATAAAACTGAAGAACGGTATGTTTGATAAAAGTTTTAGACAGCCTTAAATCACTAGCACACGCAGAGGTCACTGTAACCGCTTTTTTCTTTTGGTCAATAAACTTGACGTAAATTTGGGGGTATCCAGTAAATTGGGAAAATATTGCTGTTTAATAAATCGTAGAACTAAATGAACGATAGTCGACTAAAGACAAATTAGAGACCAAAATAATAAACTCCCAGATTTATTTTCCATTCACCCCGCGATTTCTATTCACCCCATGTTACGGTATCTATTTATGTATACTTAATAATAATATTATAAAGAGGAAATTTCTTTCTGTTTGTTTATTGGTACCGAATAGGCTCCAAAACTAAAAGACAGATTTAAAAAATTCTTTCACCAATAGAAAGCTATGTTATTCCTGAGTGACATAGGCTATTTTTTATTAATCCCGAAAACGGGTCCTATGAGGTGGTCTACGGGAGCGAAGACGCGGGGAACAGCTAGTCTTCTACATAAATTAAAATTATTGCTGTTCACTGGTAAGTGCATCACTTCAAAACAGCTGGATCGATTTGGCAAATTTATGTTTAAAAATATGAATTACTAGCGGACGCCTCGCGGTTTCACCCGCGTAGTTCCCGTTCCCCACGGAAAAAAAAAGTAGCCATGACACCCGGGGATAGTGTAGCTTCCCAATGGTGAAAGAATTTTTGAAATTGGTTTAGTAAATTTTAAGTTTATTCATTACATACAAAAATACAAATCTTTCCTCTTTATAATATTAGTATAGATTGTCAGTTATACTAAGGTTTTAAGGGAAAACAAATTGGGAAGTTTGTTTCTTTGAAACATCATCAACAATCATGAAAAAAAATGGAAGTAAACAGGACAACATCTCAGTTGGGTAACCAAGTTATTATTATATAAATTCCATACCACAAGCAAAGATAAAGTTTTTCCAAGGATTCTGTCAAAGAGTTCTTGTGCATGACTTCCTTTTACATGGAAAAATTCTGTTGTGAATAAATATTCTCTGCAACCATTGTCCACAAGTGCATATTGAAGGCTCCTAAATAGGGCTTCATAAGAGTACTGCAACAAAAATAAATAGCAATTCATTTTATTGATTAGTATCATCTCAAATCATTATGCTCACAGTAAAAAATACAAGTCTGGTTAGTCTGGTAAAAAGTGAAATACAGTTAGCATCCTCAAACTTATCACTTTATCCTTAACGTTCTGCCTTATTCTGTGTTCCAACAGGGAAACTTGTCTGATTTTCCTAAGAATCACTGAATCCGTCAATATCTTTATTGGTGATGCTGGTTTGCTCAGGTTGTTTTCCATCACCATTTTAAATAAATGTCTGCAAGTAAAGTGCCTCCTCCTCCATTCAATGTTGCAGCCAATCCAGCTCAATATACAATACTGCACCTCTTGTTCCCATTAGGAGCGTTACCACTGGGTAGTTACTAGTTACAGCACACTGGTATTGTGTTTCTATTGGGCTTTCTAACAAAATAAGATTATTTTAGTTAAGTAAGTTAAAGTTACCTTAGTTTTTTGCTGCACATGAGGAACTATAATTGGTGCTTCAAGTTGCTGTGCCAGTACATCTCCTCTGTTACCAATTGTGAAAATTGTGCTTTTATTTTTTAAGTTTGATTTTTGGAAGAATCCTCCTTTAGATCCATCTTCAATCCCCATCAGATCATCTTTTGTAGGTGTCTCTTCATATTTTAATTTATCAAGCCTTGAGGCATATGATTTGAAGTATGAGTAATATACTTTGCTCAAGGTGTCAATGTATTCATTGCATATTTCCTGAGCAACATTTCTCTCATTGGCTAATATAAACTCAAAGAAAAACTTATATTTAAGCATAGCATTTTGTGGTATCTGATAGTTTGCCATAGGTTTGCGAAACTTATAAATATGTTCCAGAATATATGCTCTTATTTTAGATACTGCTTTAATTTTCAATTTTTCCAGAACATCCTTGACATCATGACAAGCTTTTGTTTCTTTAAAATCTTGTTCTTTAACGAAGTTGAGTTTTTGATTCAAAATTGCCAGCTGGACCATGAATTCCTTGTCAGTTACAGGAACATTATTGATGCCACTGAAAACCATTCAGATTTATATTAAGAGATTATATAAAAAGTGCAATAAAAAATTGAGGGTTATGCTACTTACAATATGAGTGTTTCAGAAACTGCCATATCTTCTATGAAAGTAGAGAGAGGTCCCTTCAAAACCTGCCTGTTAGAGAGTTGCACTGACATGTTCACTGAACGCTTTTGCAAACTTATAATTTCATTGCTGATACTACCCAAGTCATTCTGTAAAATAATGTAAAGTTTAAACAAAATATAATTAACAGTAGGCGTGGTCATCAAGAAGATATTTACTTACTTGGAACACCATAAGCATGCTCTCCATTTTCGCGAGGATCCCATCACAATCTTCAATTTGATTGTGTAGGGAGGCTATATTTTCACTCTCTTTTAGGTAATCCGCCACAGAGGTTTTTTCGGCATCCTTAATTCCTTTATCTAGCTGTAATGCATATTCTCGTAAATCTGTTCCATTTTGTAGAACTTCTTGTATTTCAAAGTCTTCTAGATTTTTGTCCAGGACATCTTTAATATCCGTAGACTCCGACATGATGTATTACTTAGCTAATATTAATGATAAAATTTGTAATTATTAACTAGTGAATGATTAGAAACAATAATACGTGACAGTGGCTCTTCTGAATGTGAAAAACTATTTGTTTTGAGTTTTTAGATTTTAATTTAGTAATAACAAGGTTGAATTGACCAACATTTTATCAGTTTTTGGTTTTTGTGTTGTGAATTGTGATGTCAATTTGGCACTGTACTGTCACGGCTGTCATACTTTGACATGACTTTGACACTTACAGAAGGGTGATACTTTTTTTTGGGCATTTAATGACTTGGCTTATAAAGCCTTTAAGTCACGTTTTGAGTTTGAAACAAAATAAAACTTAGTTTTGCATTAGAATGCAGATGTAATGCATTCTAATATTTTTTGGTTTATTTGACAGCAAATGTATTGATAGATCTTCTATGGATGCTTTGATGTTCGTGATTCGTGTCTAAAGTATCTACTATTTATCAAGTTTCCTTATTTTTGCTCTTAAAATAATTTATTATTTTCTTGGATATTGAATTTTTAACTTGTTATCTTGAAAAATTTTATGACCTTTTTAACTTAAATAAAAACTACACAAATGCAACCTCGTTACAGGACTTTGTCAATGACGTGACAAACACCCGCACAAAGCACTCGTGACCGCCGCGTCTGAGCCAGTCTGAGCTCGGTCCAATATTGCCCAAGAATCCCAGTAAAATCATAATCTTAATCTATGCGTGCAAAATAACGTTTTGTTCGAAGTGGCCTTTCTGTCCGCCGCCGCCGCTTACGTACTTTGAGTCAATGGCCTTTAGGTTGTACGTAGGTACAGCTTTTGACTATCTAGTCAAAAGTAATAAGAGATAGCCCAAGAAATATAAATAAGAACACAAAAAAACAAGTAGTCATGTGACGACTGGCGACACTTCGGGGAAGCCTATGTTCAGCAGTGAACGTCTTTCGGCTGATTTAGAAGTAGTTGACTACTTCTAAATCAGCCGAAAGACGTTCACTGCTTGAAATAATTATATTTAACAAAGATATAGTGGAGAGGTTTCTTTAGACAATAAAAAGGAAACAGGTCCACGCGAGGCGCTGCGACAATAGGCGGTACACACAAGTCAACGACAAAATAAAAAACCGGCCAAGTGCGAGTCGGAATCGAGCCGAGGGTTTCGTACAAACAGCTACATTCACCAAAATAATAAGCTTCTGAACTTTAGTAGTAGAGTATATATTTTAACTATGAAAGAAAAAGAAAAGAAAAATAAAAGAAAGTGCGGTAGGTTTTAAAATGCAAAAAGCCAGAAGTATAATCCTGGGGCTACTTAAGTCAAGAGTGAATAGGTTACTTCTCTGAGGTGACTGAGGCAAGCGTGCTTCGTACAGGGCAAAGGGCATGACTCCATGAAAGAGTATGACAAATGCCGTCTAAATAATTAGATGGCCAAAAATTATTAAACTCCTTCGAAAAGAGTATCTTCACCAATGAAAGCGTCCAATAATTTTTCATGGAGTCTGGAGAATTCACTTACGCAATTAGGCTGCAGATTTGTTCACGATGTTTTTCTTTACCGTTGTCAGCGATGTCCAAGATAATTTTAGAAAGTACATATTATGAATTTGAAAAAACCACAGTGATACTTGCCCGGATTCGAACCAACGACCTCAAGCACGAGAGATGCTACTGGGCCACCACGATATTTATCGCTATCAACAATCTCAAATGATAACACAACATAATGTCTAGGTTTGCTATACTATTAATATTGTTAAGCTATAATTGATATATTAGATATACATCATTTTAATTTGGCAATTTTTTAACAGTAAAATAACATGCGTTTATAGTAGATTATGCACCAAAGGTAAAGCATTGCCTTACGTCACGGGCGGCATATTGAATCCTGAGCATAACGTGGGGACGCGAGGGAGTTATGTAAAGTCCTAAGTGAAGCAAGAGGTTCAAGCTGCCCAAGACGAAGACATGCTTTATTCCAGAGGAGCATACTCTACTTTTCACAACTTCTACGAGACAATAAAAAGCCGAGGGTACATAAATTAAGTATCTATTTTGTAAATAATATAAATCAAAAGTTAATGTTGATATTAGACACATATTTGTAATTTTGGAAGTATCGAGTAAATTTTTTTTTTCGGTTCATTTATGGAAGTTGTGGCGGAGTTTGATTCAGTACTCGAAAAATCACAGTCCCAAACACCGTCTTTGTTTCACATTCTTTGTAGTCGCCCTTTTTAACCGACTTCAAAAAGGAGGAGGTTCTTAATTCGGCTATATTTTTTTATGTGTTATCTCAGAACTTTTTACTCGGTGAACCATTTATGATGATTAATTTTTTATTTGAATGCTGGTGCTTCTCATGTGGTCCCATTTATATTTAGTTAAGAGTGCTGATGAAGCGCTTTGGAGATAACAACAGAACTCTTCAATAAATGACGGCAAATATATATCTTGGGATAGCTGCAATTGTATGTCTGTTTATTGTTTACACCATTTCATATCATGGCATCACGCCGCCGCCTACGCTTTAAAGGGGTACGCAGATGTGTACAATTCATCCTGGTACAATCTCATCTACCAGTTTTGTTCAAGTTTCATGATAATTGGTTAATCTATTCTGGCATTAGATATAGATACCTTACTATAGAACTTATCCATTTTGTACCACAACTAAAAAGTGAAAAATAATAAACTTTTT
Source organism: Orthosia incerta (assembly GCA_948252205.1). Taxonomy (NCBI): domain Eukaryota; kingdom Metazoa; phylum Arthropoda; class Insecta; order Lepidoptera; family Noctuidae; genus Orthosia; species Orthosia incerta. The sequence continues at coordinate 15,865,958 of OX411754.1, forward strand.
GAAAAAAGGTTTCTTTTTTCTGCTTTTGGTGGCCAGTTCGATTTTCAAACCAAACTCTTTACAATGCCATATGGGCATTTTTTTACTTAGAGTTTGCACACGAATATGCCGTTCTAAATTCAAACCACTTTACTCCCTTGGGAGTTTCATACAAGGCTTTATATTGGGTCCATTCCTCTTTTTAGTTTACATTAACGTTTTGTCCCAATTAACCAGTTTAATTGGTGTTATTTGCTGATGACACATTTTTGATATTTAAAACACATCGGGCGGTCACAAAGTCTTGATGATGTGAATAACTTTATTAATCAGGTCCAAAATTGGTTCACGGCAAATAATTTGGTACTGAATAAAATAATATAAATATCTGAAAAAAAAAACCAAATGAATTAGATTCACATTGCCGAATGTTAGAATTAGCGACAAATCATAACATAACATCTCTTGCGGGTGAGCTCAGCCGCATGTAGAAACCGCGCGTTTGGATTATCTTTAGTGTGTAGTGTAGTTTCTTGCCAATTCATTTATAAAAATATTATGTATGTAAGGAAATAATGCATCTCTTTAGTAAAGTTAGTGTAGACACAATTGTAATACTAGGAATAAAGAAAAGTTAGACTTATTTATTTGAGGCAGCCCCGGTAAGTAATTAAGAATACTTGTGTTGGGCCTGACTCGCTTCTACCCTCATTTAAACATAACAGCAATTTCGAATAAAACATTTGAATAAAAGAAATAAACTTATGAAAGTAATAAAACATAAGTAAAAAGAAGCAAACAAAGTTAACAAAATAAATCCACACTAGGAATTTCTTCCTGTATCGTGGGTGCGTTTACAAACATATAAACTCACATATACAACACCCAGAGCCGGAACAACTATCTGTAGGTCATACAAATATTTGTTCCATGCGGGAGTCGAACCTGTGACACGCAGCGCAGCAGTCAATCGCTCAACCACTGCGCCAACCGTGCACCCATCACCTTTAAAAACTCACCCCCGGAAGGCGGTCTGACCTCAGATCGCCCGTAAATTATTTTTCCTTTAATTTTTGTAATATTCTCTTCCTTTTCCAACGTTGTTCTGTCTGGGGTCACCACTTTGGCGACGGCACTTTAGCGATGGGACGCAGGATGATGGAAATAATAATGACTACAAGTTGTGGTAAATAAAAAGGGTTTTATTTTTGGTTGCACACACTTAAATACTATTTTACACACAAACCAACAAAGACGTTATTTAATCGTTAATAATCATCTGCCAGCCTTTTCAAAAACACGTTGGGTTAACCAATGAAAATACAGAAATATAAAAATAAAATCTAAACCAATAGGGTTGCTTGATTCTTTGGGACCAATCGGTTTGTAGCATAGTTCGGTATTTGTTCCGTTAGTGTCGCCACAATCGACGCACGCGGTCGTTTTGGCGCGCATCCTACGAGACATTCTGCGCGCCGAAGTTATAAATATAGGTGGCGCGTAGATTCGGCCTTTTTCTTCGGGCGGCCGTTGCGCAAGACAGACGTGTCCGGCGCGATGGTTGCTCGTGTTCTGTTTCTTTACAAATGAGTTCTTTCGGGATCTCAGATAAGTTCTTTTCAGAACTGGGAATAGTCAAAACGTAAACGTACTGTAAATAGTTCTTTTGAGGACTGCTTGCTTCAATGTTTCTGGTAAACAGAGTGTCAAAACGTACTGTGATCAAAAGTCCTTTTAAGGGCTACTTGTTTCAATGTTTCTAATAAAGAGTGTCAAAGACGTGGATTGATGATTTGTGGATACAGGTTTCATCCTACTATTATTTATTTCACTTTTTACTGGCTTCGGCACTGGTCTATTTGTACTTAAAGGACTTTCTGCCTACGAACTAGGCGGCAACCTGTATTTCGGATTGCAGTTTATATCCTTCTTTAAATAGTGGTGCCTTAGTAGCCTTCCATTATAAAATAATCCTTTTTGAATGTCATTTCAACTGTAGGTGTGTATGTGTGTGTGAGTGGGGGTGGGGGGGGGGGGTTATCTTATCTTATCTTATGGAGGGGCCGAGAAATAACTCGGACACTTCGACCCATTGGGATCTTTTGTGGTCGGGGGTTTGATGTGTGTATTTGAATTTATATGAGCGATATTATGAATGATTAAAGAAAGTGTTTATGTAGGTTAGGTATCTATTTGGGAATGTTCAATAGCGCTCCTGTTTTATCATACGAGAGTCCTTGTAGAATCTACAAGGACTCTAGCTACAATATAGATAGTCCTGAATTTTTATTTTACTGTGTATCTTATTAAATGGGTATATGTTTATAATTGCGTTGACTTTGTCATTTAAAGGACCAAAAAGAATGAAAAGAAAATTAAGAATCTCCTGATGAAAGATGTTTTGGCAGTATGTGTGCGTTTACAAATTGCATATTTCCTGTTGTTGCTTGAGAATTATGGTAAGAATTAATTGTTGGCGAATGGTTAGAACTTTACTTAGTTGATAAAGCTGCTTTTTAGGTTAAAGAAAGAGACGGCAAGAGATAGCTTTTAAAATAGCTCGTTGGGCTATTTCTACAATCTTGAGGGTGGTTTTCGGAGCTCCTCCCCAAGACAAGATGCAGTAAGAAACTATAGACTGACAAAGCGCAAAATAGACTTGCTCAAGTAATTTGGCATCAGCCGCGTGTCTGAGTTTTCTAAAGACATAAATAAGTTTCCGTATCCGAGCACTTAGCTTTTTAATATGTTCCCTGAAGCTAAGGTTGCTATCAATAATGATACCCAGGTACCTGATTATATTTACAAGCTCCAGGGATCCGCACGAGCAGTCTACCCCAGGCAAGCATTCATGTGATGTGATGCGACGATATATAATGGCAGGAAGCGAGTACTAAAAGTTAAATATTTAGTTATTTCGATATTTAAGGTTAGAATATTGGACCTGAGCCATCCCTTCACAACATTAAATCCCTCCTGGGCAGCATCGAATACCTCATCCCAAGTATCAGCGGAGAAAAGGAGAGCAGTGTCATCTGCATAGGAGATCAGTTCGCCTCGGGGTAGTTGGAGGCTAGTGAGGTCGTTAATGTAAAACAGAAATAGAGTCGATCCCAGAATACTACCCTGTGGTACACCATAATCGATGGCATGGTTACTGCGGCTCGTGTGTTCACCCACTCGCACGTACTGTTTACGCTCTGCAAGATAGCTCCGAAAGAGAGTCAATTGCGTTCCTCTGATTCCCAGTGCCTCCAGTTTATTTATCAATATAGGAAGTGGAACCGAGATAGTGTCAAAAGCTTTGCTTAAGTCAAGAAAGATAGACAGGCATTTCCTTCCCATATATGGGTTGGTAGATATGTAATTAGTTAAGATATGAACTGCTCCTTCAGTAGATCTACCCTTCCTAAAGCCAAACTGTTTCTCGGAAAGTAAGTGGTGCTTTTCCAGATAGTTTGTCAGTCTTATATTGAAATTTTTTTTTTTAATTTTTGACGAAGCGGGTAGTATTGATATTGGTCTAAAGTTAGACTAGATATTTGTGTCTCCACCTTTGTGTACATAACATCACACTGGTACGCTCTTAAGGGGTACGCAGGTGTGAACATTCAACCCTGGTATAACTACTCTCATTCCACCGGTTTTTTTTTAAGTTTCATGTTGTTGGGTTAGTTTATTCGGGCATTATAGCTACCTAGAAAAATCTTTTATACAAAAAAAACAACAGACTTCCAAAAAAAACACTACTAAGCGGAAATAATTTCAATTTCGGCAGTTGGTGTCAAAAAACGAAGAAACGAAAACAGGAACACCGAGCATTGCTTCACACAATCCATCCATCGTTCCTTTGGTATTATTTTATCCTTATATCCGTCCACTTTCGTCACACAAATTGCGGGTTATTTGTAAATAAATAAAAGAGGCATATTTTCACTGACGCACTTGCATCGATATTATTTTCAGGAAATATTTACAAAGAAAATGTATAACATATCATAACAAAAGCACATTTATGTTTCTATGTATTTAAGAAATGCAATTCATTACAAACCTTAATGAAGAAAAGATAATATTATAAGTAACATTTGTGACTTAGGTATGGAGGGCAATATTACCTACGATGAGAATCATTTTACTGCATGCAGTTTTATTATTTTACATAGGAGTAGCGTTTTTAATATCTAAGGTCTCCAATCTCCCAAATGCAATGATCAAATTATTGGACACCTAATCTAATTCTGTGTCTATTATTTAAAATATTCAGAGTAGGTATTTCGAGTAGAATTTGAGAACAAGATATAATATGTTACGAACCGATACGTACATCGTCGCATGTGTGTGGCAAAGCAGAGAACAGCTCTAGAATTGTCGATATGAAATGACCTATAGTAACAATAACAAGGCTTGCATGGGGTATAAATATTAAATGGCTAGCTTGTACTAATGCAGCCCAGGTTTGTTTTACGTGCGGTTCTTTATTTATTTATTAGTCAGAGGCGCTTACATGCGACGACGGACGCCGTGTCGGTCTCGTACAGTCGGGTAATGTCTAGTCTTATAAATACCTATAACACTGTTCCTGATTAATTACCAATTAATTAGTAGGCATATGGAAATAACAGGCTTGTAATGTAGGAATGTCAATTGCAGATCTCATATCAAAAAGTTTGTTAAGTTTGTGTGGAAAATGTAAATTCTATCGGGCTGCATGGAGGATAGGTAACAATGTTGAAGCATAATTGCTCAAGCACAACCGAAGTATTAAATAAGTACAATACCTACCTATTTAGGTTCATTCATTACAAAATTCGTCACAATAAAAAAATAACGACAAATAAATTCCTTGACTAATTTATAAATCTATAAAATTAATAGTATTAGAAGGGAGTGGTGGCGTTCGAGTAAAAAGTCCAGCATTTATAATTTAGGTTACTAAGTATCAATTTTTTGTATAAAATTATTGATTTGCATGCGTCTTGAATTTCTTAAACTCTACGAATGTAATAGACAACGTTTATCACTAAATCCTTTAATAAGGACATTAACTTCAACACTCATTCTCTTATAGGAATACATGTTGACTAAGTATTACTTGAGTAACATTTATTCACGCATCTACTCAACAGTTATGTCAGATATGAATCTTAAATTCCTTGACCTATAGTCCTCGCGAAACTTCTGGGCTGCTCTGAAGTTGGTTTACCGGATGAACGAGGCACGAAAAGGTGCTTTTTTCGTGTGAGATTTACTACTGCGCAGCCATTGTAGCCAACTTCTGGACGGCCAAGAAGTTTGGCGAGACCTATATCTATGTACCTACCTAAGTTATAACCATAGTTAAAGGTTGGACAGAGCACCTAGTGGTACAATAGGTACGTGAATTCATTCCATAATAATTTTATACCTACAGTGTGTTGCAGGTCTCTAGTCTTATAGGAGATACAAGGCAACTTTCAGCTACAATGTAATGCTTCACGCCGACAGGTACATAAAGAATACCCACCATATGACGATTGATAGATTATGGATTATAAGATCTCAGCACAGCTTCTTTCAGACAGACCGCACCAGGACTTTTGTTATCACGTATTTGGTCCAGTGAATTGTTTCATAGTCCATTCAATTTCACGCAAAATGCAGTAGATAAAATACAGACATCTAACCTGATTATATCAGTAGAATTTCCAATATATATATACTTACGAGCAAAAATACACAGTGACTTTAATAGCAATTTAATTTAATGTAAATTTGTTTATTTAAAATGGCCTACCTTAATGAGATGCAAAGGATATCAATTAATACAAAGTGCAATCACAATTTTAAAACAATATCGTGATATGTTTAAATATTTACTCAATACATATATAATATGTATTAAAGTAAGCATATAAAAGGTCCACATAAGAAAAATCTACGCTATCTACCTATAAAGGTACTCTTTAAGACACGTTGTATTAAGGATTTACATTGGGGACGTCAAACATGCTGAACTTTTTCTCAGGCCTTAGGTATAATTATTATAACAAATTATGTTAGTGTCCTAGCGTCTAAAATATTACAAAATAATTTAAAACTAAAAGGTAACTTCCAACTATCGTGTCGTTGTGACGCTCAATTGGCGCAACGCACAGGGTTCACCGTCGCTAGGGCGGGCGGCGCGCGGACAGACGCGACGCGACGCGCGGCCGTGCGAGCTTCTCGCGCCGCCCGCCTCTAGCTCACATTCGAACAATACGACATTAAATGCCTTACACATCTTAAAGTAATTCTTACTTATATTAATTATACTAAAAAGCCCGATATTTACGAGCAAATTTTTTTAACATTTCTAAGTCTTGTGACTAGATTTTTCCTATCTAAGTAATACGTAAGTAAATAACATAGGAATATTTGTACGACAAGATGCCATCGATCACGAGCGGTAACTCAAATGCAGACTACTAAATACACAACATTGAAAGATTAAACGAAATCACACCCAAAAGACCTAAACATTTTCAATAAATTAATCTTAACTTAGGACTTACATGGTAAGATTGTCTCCATTAAGTAGATACTTAATATTTAATTTATACGAGTAGCACGAACCGATTCCGTGGGAGATCGCGTCCTAACTAACGTCCATCTAATCTCTAGAAAAATATTTCATATAATCTAAACACTTAAAAAAATAACGGAGTCGGCTCTAAAACAGAAGGAGAACAAGTTTCGAAGGCGGGAGTGGTCCTCAAGGGTAGGGCGCGGGGCGTTCAGAAGGGCAGGCTGGAGCGGAACATGTTCTCGATGAGCGGCGGCGCCGGCACCAGGTCCTCGAGCTTCAGGTAGAAGATGCGCTGCAGGCCCTGCACCGACAGCGAGCGCAGCTCCGGCAGCGCGCCCAGCACGCGGCTGAAGTGAGGCGCGCCGCCGCCACCGCCGCCGCCCGGCATGTGCGCGCGCAGGCAGCCGATGATCTTCATCTGCATCTGCTCCACGCGGTGCGGCTCCTTGAGGCCGTGCCGATCTGTTGACAAAAACAAAATAGCATTAGTAAAATACGACAGGAAACATAACATTACTCCTACGTAACTTTTTAAATTTGAAAACGGATTCTGATGCAACGGTGAATAACGGGCTTTTAATATTTAGTTAATTGTAGTTATATGCAAAATAAAATCAAACTCAATTGACTAGAAAGAAAGATGATAAAAAAACTAACAAGATTTGAGTTATACTTATACACACCTGTTATCAGAGTCAATGCGCAAAGACACGCAAATGTAGATATGTCGATATCCATTGAATGTAGTGTGTTGCTGAAGTCCAGCACGGCATGAAGCCAGTCTCCGAACGAGCGCTGGCATTGTCGCTTGTCGAGCACGACACCATTGCAGAAGGTCAGCTTGGTGTCTTCTGGACGTGTGCGGTATGCGAGTCGCAATACGAATAGTTCGAGGCGAGCTGATGCGAAGAGCTGCTCACGGTCTTCAGGGCACAAGTCACCATAACCGGGAACTTTATCAGCGAATACTTTTATCATGTCTATAGATGTCGTCAATAGAGTGTAAAATTGCTGAATCACTTCTAAGTCAGACATCGGTGGCTCCATGGGATTTGGTTCCCGATATTGGGAATAATCAAGGTTGGCAAAGTCCGGAGAAGTGTCGACATGAGCTCTCACAAGTGCTGTGATCAGTGATATAGGAGGGCTAGGAGGTGATTCCTGTGGACACTTCGGTTTGGAGGGCAGTCTACCACGTCTTCCTTTCAATGAATCAGTCCTTACCACTTCCTTGACCATTCCGACATTAAGACATTTCTGGAATCGACAAAACTGGCATCTATTCCGTCTTCTTTTGTCTACTGGACATGATTTTTCAGCTAAGCAAACATATTTGGATCCCTTCTGTACAGTCCTTTTAAAAAAGCCTTTGCATCCTTCGCAAGTCCGGACCCCATAGTGCTGGCAGGCCGCGGTGTCTCCGCACACGGCGCACAGCTGGCTGGGCGAGGCCGGAGCTACCCGCGGTCCGGCGCCATCTGGCGCCACGCCTGGCGAGCTCGACGCGGAGCTGGGCGCAGACGCTTGCATGCAGTGCACTCTGCCACCGGGCACCTTGGGGCTGTCATTAGAACTGGTCGACTCCGATCTCTGCAACGGCAAGGAAGCGCGCCGTTGCCGTGAACTTTGGTCCGTAGATATGTGTAGGTCCACTGAACTCGGAAAGGGAGGTAAAGAGTACGAGTCTTGATTGGGTGTCATACCACCGGTGTCGAACGTCGGGCTGCATTGTTGCGACGGTGCATAGTACGTTGACGGCACGTAAGGAATTGAAGGCTGATGATATTGATAAAGTAGTTGGGTGGACGTGTGTCCTTGATAATTGCTAACATTATAGCAATCCTCGTCCATTTTAATTCCAAATTCAGCCATTTCTTGTTTAGGATAACGGACTGAATAAGTTTCTTCAAAACTAGGCAACGCTGGGCCTAGGGTTGGCGATGAAGCCTCACTAATAGGTGTGGCGCGTTGAGCTTTAACTTCAGGCGGTATCGGGGCGTGAAACTCGACGTCCGGGAACGGGTCTAGATTCTCTTCTAAGATTTCAGTAGAGTCTTCTTGGTATTGCGGAGACAATAAATCAGTGAAGGACGAAGCGTAGTTGCTCTGAAATAGAAATGTATCAATCAATAATGGAGGCGTCGCAGAAGTGGTAGGCGGCCGATGGCCGTCAGGGGCGGCCGTGACTAGCCAATGGCGTGCTTGTTCAATTGTCTGCTTGTATCTACAGTGGCTTTGTGTGACCGCCTGTTTATCAAACGATGCAGGTGTGTAATCAATAATGTGAATGAGATTCTTTGAAAAAACGCGATCAAATAAAAGATACCGGTGATTGCTGTTAGGTTTGTCATTTCACTTATTGTATTGGTATCTCGAAATAAAATAATAAACGTCTCTAATAAATAGATCAAAAGTAATACTCACGTGTGTTTGCAGCAGTAGCATGCTGGACGAGTTGGGGCTGAAGGCGCTTGGCGAGCGCGACACGATGGCGCTCGGCCCTGCAACAACCAGACATTATCACTTCAGTATGAGCCAATAAACACAACTATCTAACTATGAATTTAATATTTTAAGCGATGTTTTTTGCGTAAACTAAGTCCGCAATACCGAGAATCAACCGTTACTTCAACGCGAAACGGTCAACCAAGACGAAAGGGCCACTGTGAATGCGTCGGGGAGGCGGTAGACATGATATTGACGGCACCGTCCTTTGAACTATCACGCTATTCGAGCCATGCATCATTTATATTTACCCTCGGCGAACATACTTTGATTCTTCCTTCCACAAGCACTCGTTACTAATCGATATCAACCTACTCTAGCTTCGTATCGGAACCCTGACCAGTGCTGATCGCTACCCTTGTACGACGAACAATGAAGTTGGGAAGGAAAGGTCTCTAGTTTTATACGGCAGTTTCACCAACCAAATATTGGCGTTTTGAATACATTGTGTCACGGTGCTTGATTCGCCACGCCCAGAAAATTGAATTCTATGTATACACCTCATCTAGGTCTATTAAAACAACGTCGCAAACAAGTAACAACAAAAAGTTAATTTTGCCTTCTAACGTAAGGCAGTAGAGCTTACATCGGCGTAGCACGCTCGCTTGAAAATTTTTGGGGCGAAAAGGCGATGGGTCCCTTGGGAGGTTATGAAATCAGTGGCATTTGCAGTTTCTATTATGTTAAGAACCATTAATTCCAGTCTTATTAAGCTATAAACAAAACAAGCTTTTGTTACCGTAAGTTTGTTTTGTATATTTCTAGAATATAAAATGTTGAAATAAAAATTCTCGAGATTGATAACGTATTGTGTTTTGTCTAACAACATTAGCGTTCGAGAAAGCCAATTTGATAAGTAGATAAAAAGATTATCTTATATATTTAATTTTCCAAAATTTAGAAAAGACTACACGGTCTCGGTACGATATCTTGTATGATCTTCATTTACCATTGTTTTTATTTAATATCACTAAAAATAATAACTCATCATACAATTTTTATTTGGTTATAACCCGAGAAGTTTTTTTTACTTTAAGTTCAAGCAAACTTTAGTTATTAGGGTTCCGTACCCAAAGGTTAAAAACGGGACCCTATTACTAAGACTTCTGTGTCCGTCTGTCTATCTGTCTGACACGAGGGTGTATCTCATGAACTGTGATAGCTAGACAGTTGAAATTTTCTCAGATGATGTATTTCTCTTGCCGCCATAACAGCAAATACTAAAAACAGAATAAATTTAAATATTTAAGTGGGGCGCCAAAGAGTAAAAATATTGTAGACTAGCTGTTCCCCGCGGTTTCGCTCCCGTGGAACACCCCCCAGGACCCGTTTTCGGGATCGCAAAATAACCTATGTCACTCAGGATAATGTACCTTTCTAATGGTGAAAGAATTTTTTAAATAGGTCCAGTAGTTTCGGAGCCTATTCGGTACAAACAAACAACCAAAATCTTTCCTGCGATAATGGTACGGAACCCTGCGTGCGCGAGTCCGACTCGCACTTGGCCGGTTTTTTGAAAATAAACTTTAACCAAATAATACAACACTAGTTTGTTACTGCTTAGTAAGAAAAGTTCCTAACTCCTAATTATTTTTTTCAGTGATTCAAAATTATGTGATACCTACTAAAAACCTATTATTTAATAAGGAATCACCTTTGATATTGTTATTGATTTAGGAAGGTACATTTTTATTTATTTAACGTATGATATTGTCCTCCTGCGTGGCAAAATTTTAAAGGTCCTCAATAGCCTTACTTTCTTTAAATGTTGCCTTCTGCGATCATTGAATTGCCATTCCAGTATTTGTGCATAAATCAGTAAAACACAAATTATTCATGAAGTAAAACTTCAATAACAACATAACTCTCCTTTTGGGACAGTCGGGTAAAAAGAGTTTTTTTATCAATTCTACACTGACATTAAGTTTGTTGTATTAATTTAAGGATCGGTTACGAGAAGCTTCATATAATCTTCTATCTATCTATATATATAAAAAAGAAAGTATGTATGTATATTCCTAATAGACTCCGAAACGGCTGGACTGATTTTAATGAAATTTTCAGACCGAGCGGATAATCCTATAAAGTTTTGTGGCATTTTTTTTGAACTTTCAACGCGGGCGAAGCCGCAGGCAGAAGCTAGTCACACTAATATTATAAAGGCGAAAGTCTGTGAGTATGTTTGTTACTTCTTCACGCTCAAACGGCTGGACGGATCTGGATGAATAGTCTGGAATAGCACGTAGGATACTTTTTATTCCGGGAATATGTTCCCTCGGGATAATTTTCGGCATTCACCGATCTGGATGATGGCACAGAGATAGATTATAGTCAGGAATAGCACATTGGGTACTTTTTATCCCGGGCATATGATCCTGCGGGATAAATTTCGACTTTCACGCGGACGAAGCCGCTGGCAGAAGCTAGTATTCTATAATTCGTTTTTGTACTAAATAAAAAGATTAAGTAGATAATCAAAAAGACGTCTGAAAAGCCAAAGAGTAAAAATATTGTAGACTAGCTGTTCCCCGCGGTTTCGCTCCCGTGGAACACCCCCCAGGACCCGTTTTCGGGATCGCAAAATAACCTATGTCACTCAGGATAATGTACCTTTCTAATGGTGAAAGAATTTTTTAAATAGGTCCAGTAGTTTCGGAGCCTATTCGGTACAAACAAACAACCAAAATCTTTCCTCTTTATAATATTAGTATAAACTAGCTGTGCCCGCGGCTTCGCTCCCGTCATCTGCCTGCCAACCCTACCCTACTTACCTTCCTGCCTACCCTACATACATTTTTTTTTTGTCGTAAACATTTTGGAAATCACTCATAACTTGCAAGGCCCTTCTTTATGCCTATAATTTGGGCGAAAATAAGAACGAGCACTTTATGCGTTTTACTTAATTAATTATAGTCATCTGGATTCTATTTTTATGGAGATTTCCATCGTTAAATAAAATTAAAAATGTAAGAATAGTTTTATGGAAAACAAAAAAATAAATGTAGAGGATGTATTATGCACAGAAAGTTCGCTCGCTTGGCAAATTCTCCAGCGATTAGTTACATGTTTTTAGAGATTGTTTTAGCTCCATCTACGAGGTTTATCCTCAATACGATGTATTTATAGAATAGTGAAACTCTCTTTAGCTATTCATACGTATATTTCCGTATTATATTAAAACTTAAGACAATTTTTTAAAACGTAATTTCTCATTAATCTATATTTATACTTATACTAATATTATAAAGAGGATAGATTTTTTTGTTTGTTTGTTTGTTTCACATCACATCACATCATCAGCCTATTAATGTTCCCACTGCTGGGACACAGCCCTCCTCTCTGTGACAGGGAATAGGCCGTAATCCACCACGCGGGTCCAGTGCGGGTTGGTGGATGTCACATGTCTTCGAATGTTTGGTTCTAGGACATGCCGGTTTCCTCACGATGTTTTCCTTCACCGTTTTGAGAGCAGTGGTGATGATGTTTGTTTGCACCGAATAGGCTCCGAAACTACTGGACCGATTTGAAAAATTCTTACACCTATGGAAAGCTACATTATTCCCGAGTAACATAGGCTATTTTTTAATCCTGAAAACGGGTCCTGTGGGGTGGTCCACGGATTTTTATGAAACTGTACAGAAATATAGCTTATACGAGTACATCAAAATTATAAAAAAAAATGAGCGAAGTACTTATACCATAACCACGCGGGTGGAACCATGGGCGAAAGCTAGTAAATATAAAAGGTAAGACAGATGGATAGATGTGAAAAGAATAAACAGTAAAAATACCAATAATATTATTATAAAAAAAAAAAACAAATAAGTAATGATTTAACAGCTTGTGGTACTCTGCGATATTCTAGCTTTGTATCGGTGAAATAATTGCCGAAATAGGATTAGAAAGTACACGTACTTCCAGAGACAAACTAAACAATTTAGTTCTTTAATTATTTTACTACTTTAGAGAAATGTTGCTTCATGATGTTAAATATTGTTCGGTATTCGAAAAGAAACGATAGCTGATGACTAAAATTTTGCCATGATAACAATACGGTCAAAACATTATAACATCGATAGATGTCATTAACTGCTTACTATGCAAGAAGGCCGGTTGATTACCTGTACAGCATTTAAAAATATTTATTCTCTGATAAAAGGAGAGGTACAAGCGCACATCTTAAACCGCTGGGTCTAGAAGCATGAAATTTTGTACAAGACTTTTTTATTTGGCAATGGTTAGTAAGGGAGGACTTCTAGACTTGTGTGACTAAGTTGTGTATTGTTTTTCAGGGAATATAAATACTGAATAAAAGTTATTAAGTATGAATATTGGGATGAGTATGAATGTTTGTGTCATTTTAGATGATGGGGAATCTGACCGGGAACGCGGCTGTTTTAATGATTCGCAAATTGATTCTTAGCGTGTAGTGGATTGGATATTGTGACGTAAAATTGGTACAGTTCGCATCTTGACAATATGTGCCATCATTGAAACAGACGAAGTCGACGATGTCTCTGTAAAGTGGAACTGAAAAAGTTCTTGTGGTAAAGAGTACCTTAGCGAAGCTTGCTAGGCACACAATATATTCGCTGCAAAATACTATACACAATGTTGGTAATTTGATATTACATCCGCATTCTAATGCATAACAAAATTTTTTTAAACTTCCCAAAACGAACACGGTTGTACATTCAGTTTTTTTCCTAGACGCGTCTAACCTGACCACTTTTGTAAAACATGACAACCAATTTTACTGAGCTTATTTATTTATATCTGCTTTTTTAATTTTCAATGAATGATCTAAGAAACCGAAAACACATCCTTCATTTTGATCAAAATAATAAGTGCGCGAACAAAACATCTGATAAAGAATCTATTCGAAGTTGTTTTGGGCCCAATAAAGTAAAACAATTGTAGCAGATGGTACTCTGGTGTTTCTGCTTGGCATCATGGGAAAAAGGATTGAGTTTGAAGCACGAAAAACATTTTGCATAAGAAGTATCACATTATAAATTGAGAACGTTTTAAAAATTTAAAGGACCGGTTACGCGATCGGTATCCTTGCATTTATTCTGGAAACTATTGAACATAATAATAAAAGATGCCAAGAAAAAAATCTGTTGATATTATTGATAGGCCGATGCCACGCTTAAAATTTCTGGCAACAAAGTTATCCATCGTGAGATAATCGTAAAAAAAAAGTAGAATTGGAATATTTCTACATTGGCCTCATTACTATGATAATTTTGGTCCTTTTGATTTGGATTTATATCTACTGTTGCTCGTCAGTACCTATTCGGTTCAGTAATATGGAATCTTACTATCAAGCGTGCTTCACCGTCGACCACATCATCGCTTACCATCAGGTGAGAACGTGGTCAAGCGCGAGAACATGCGAAAATTTGGATGTGTGTATGTTTGTTACTCAATCACGCTAGAACGACAGAACGGATCTGGATGCAATTTGGCACAGACATAGATTACAGTCTGGAATAGCACATAGGATACTTTTCATCCCGGTGTATAATGTTCCCTTGGGATAAGAAAACACTATTAACGCGGGCGAAGCCGCTGGCAGAAGCTAGTTTATTTATATTTAAAATATCAGTTAAATGATGCATTAGAACATTAACTGGAAAACTGAGTACAAATAAATTTTAGTTCTAAAAACAAAAAAACACGCTTTAATGGTAAATTGAACTAAAAAGTCGCTAATCCTGAAGATCTTGGTAAGGCAAAACAAACAACAAACAATTTAAACGCGCCCGGTAGAATCAACTTTCATTATTTATAAATTTTAATTTTTGTTTGACGTTCAAAAGTACCGCTTATTGGCCTAGTTGAATAAACATATTTGACTCTGACTTTGGCTCTGATTTTGACTAAATTATTGCATTGTCATCGGCCCTTGATAAGTGTGCAAAGTTTCAAATCAATCTCACGTTCTGAAGGGGGTGAAAATCACGTTCAAAGATTCCGTTACATTGATACATAGATACATACCAAGCTAATAAAAGCGTGTTAAAACATGAATGTGGCAAAATCTCAGCATCATTTGTTATTAATGTTCGCACCGCTGGGATACAGGCCTCCTCTCTGTGAGGGGAATGGGCCGTAATCCACCACGCGGGCTCAGTGCGGATTGGTGAATGTCACATGTCTTCGAATTTTTGGTTCTAGGACATGCCGGATTCCTCACGATGTTTTCCTTCACCGTTTTGAGAGCAGTGGTGATGAAATAATTTACACAAAGTAAAGCGCCTGCCTGGGCTCGAACCCACGACCTATAACTTGTAAGTCGCGGCCGATACCACTAGGCCACCACTGCTCTCCTCTTATACACCTAGGTACATTTTCAAAATTTGACCGATCTAACGTAGGACAGTTTTACGAGACAATAGTGTTTTTTGTTCAGGTTTCATAGAAAAATAGCATAAGCCTACGCTCGGTCTATGCTGTAGGCCCTACGGATATACATGCCATTCAACAGATAATATTTAATGAAGGCTGTATTTATTTTATTACAGTCATTCTCAATACGTCAATAACTTTTTTTGGGATTTTCCTCTAGTGCAATGCTTGAAAGTGAAAATCTGCAAATGTTGTAACTGTTTATTTTAACCTCCGACGGAAAAAGAGAGGTTTTATAAAATTGATGTCTGCACCTGTGTGTTTGTGTACTTGTTTATTTGTGTATCTATTTGTGGCATCATAGCTCCTAAACTTATGAACCGATTTTGATTTCGGTTTTTTTGTTTGAAAGGCTTTATCGAGAGTGTTCTTAGCTATGTTTGATGAAAATCGGTTCAGCCATTCTAAAGTTATGGGTGTTTTACTGTTCCAATCGGGGTATTTTCGCAAGATATCTTGTCATAATTACGTGTTCAATAGATTGTCGATCGAAGCGTGTCTGCTGCTAGATAAATTATGTTGCTAAAATAAAAATAAGTCGGGGGATTTTTAAATTTTACTTGCTCTTACATCTCACTAGCCTCATGTACAATTAAATATATCAATGAAACCATTTGATGGAAAGCTCTATGCCCTCTGTTAGACTTTACAAGAGTTACAATCTCGAGAAAGCTACACTCGAACGATGGAACCTCGCTGGAAAGGAGGTTTCATGCCGTCTAATCGTATCGCGAACTATCCGACAGATGGCGGTAGCATGGTGTGGTGAGCAGAGATATTGATTAGAACTTGCGTTAGTTTGACTTGCTACGTCATTCGTCATCGATTCAGTTTGAAGTATTCTACGTATGAGACGTACAATATCATCAAACAAGCTTTTATGAGCTTTCAAATTACATGACGTTTTTGCGCGTGGCTTTTTGCGTAATAGTTGCGCATAAACACGTCAGTGACGAGTGTACACAGATTAGCTGTCGTGCAAAGCAAAGTTTGGTCAAATACTAACATGAGTAACAGTTTTATGCACCATAAAAGGTTATATAACTTTTAATGTTTTTGTCACCATGGGCCATTTGCATAAATACTTAAAATATTGTTTTATTTCGTCTCCTTTGTAGGATGCTTACTGTACATTGCCTTCTAATTATCTTAAGAATAAAACAAATGGGAAAATTCACGAAGCGCAGTCTAAAACTTAGCGCTTACATTTTCCCGCGATAAAATGTGTGCGCGCGGGCAATATACATCAATCTACTACAAATACTACGACCCACTGTGACTGTTCTACCTGTTCTAGCAACCTTCATATTATTCCTAGCTTAAATAAATTATCATAGCTAACAGAAACAAGTTGAGATTCACATTTCAATGCACGTGAAACATTGAATAATTTCAGAGAGCTTAAACGAGTGAAACTTAATGTTGCGCGTAGCAATAACATAATATTGTTGACATAAAATTCATGCGTACTTTTCAACGTTATCAGAATGAAAATGAATTATGCAATATGTACTACAAAATAGATATAAAGTTTTGTCTACGTAACAACGTCTAGCCTGGTGGCAACTGGTCATAAGGGCCGCGCGCGTCACCCGCGTGTATTTTATCAAATAAACGTGATTTCGGTGGAATTATCAGCTGTTGCGGCGGCGTAGGCGGGGGAGGCTTACCAGTGACGTCAGCAACAACTACGTCACAGCCACCCAGCCACCTCGCGCGTCTGCAGGTAAACGTTATTGAATATACCGCCCTTACTCGGCGTCTAATTTTATAAGTTGAATGCTGTTACCGTATTGATATGCCGCTAATGAGCTAAGTGTATACTATAAAGATACAGAAATTAGATAGCACGGTGATTAGACAAAATTGTACATTTTGTTAGTTGTCTACGAAACTGCTACGAAAGCGTAAGTTCTTGTTAAACAGGTTTTTATTTATCGTATACATGGAAATTTGATATACAGAGATATTTAAATTTATGTAGGCGTTGTAAGGAGCGGTTTTCTGCATTATTTTATTGATAATTATATAATTAGCCTGTAGCTGTCCATTTGCTCGCTACGGTTGTTGCTACGACAATGGCTTCCGCTACGAGGATTTTATTTCCGCTACGCGACTGCTACGAGAATGCTATCGAAGCTGTGTGATCTTCGGATCAGATTAGGCCACCGCAGTTCTTCTTGTGATTGTGGAAAATTATCAATTGTTACTATATGAACATGATTTATTTGTTCGGCAAGTGTAGTGATTATAGCAGCGTCCTTTTTCAACCGCTTTTAAAACCGATCATGTAGGAGAACGCCTTTCAGTCTTCGTTTATGGGAGAAGAAAACATCGTGAAAAATAGTAACATGAGCATAATGTAATGAAGTATTCATTCTTTCTGCTGTTTAAAGGCTTCGGTTTGTTTTTCGTCAGTATACAATTTATGTTTGTTTGGAACAGTCTTACATAAACTTTTATTTACCGTTACCTTTTGCCTACCGTCACTACCTAGTCCACCTGGGTCATTATAAATTGACAAAATGGAATGTCATATTTTATGTTAAAAACGGTACCCGTAGTCTTAGTAATAACTAAGACTCCACTGTCCATCTGTCTGTCACCAGGCTGTATCTCATGAACCGTGATAGCTAGATAGTTGAAATTTTCACAGATGATGTATTTCTGTAACAGCTATAACAACAAATACTAAAAACAGAAAAAAATTAATATTTAAGTGGGGCTCCCATACAAAAAACGTGATTTTTTGCCGTTTATTGTGATAATGGTACGGAACCCTTCGTGCGCGAGTCCGACTCGTACTTGGCCAGTTTTTTTTCTTAGTTGCTTTCAAGCGTTTAGGGATATTTAGATGGTCACCTTTTTATTTACCAGGAGCCATGTGCCTTTGCATGCTTTAGTTTCCTTTTGGGTTAAGTAGCGGAAAAGCCAGTTTTTTGCATGTTTTAAGTCTATAAAAATCATTTTTTTAGGTTCTTAATTTAATTATTCTGAATATATTATGGATATTAGCATGACGCGGACGAGAAAAAATGTATTTTTTTTATCTTAATATATCGTCTAGACAACTTCAGTTTCCTTGTTTTTATCGAATACTTTTAATAGTTTAAATTACATTGATATAGATAGGTAGGTACCTATTTACGCGAATATAATCAGGTTATTTCTTGACTTACAATTTAGCGCGTAGAACATAAGAGACAAGCTTATTCATTTGTTGAGAATCTTGTTTCCATGAATAGGTTTCCTTTTATTAAACGATTTTTAGGCTTATTTATTTTAGTATTCATAACGAACTAACACTGTTATTTAGTGACTTAAATGTTTTAACACTTATCTAAAAAATATACAGCGTGCTTTTAGCATTAGGATTGTGTAAAATCTCTTTTTTTAGTTGTTGTGCTTCCCTTGTTGTTTTTCTGCCGAAATCTACCTAATAATACAGCTAGGTAAGATATTTGTAGGTATTAAAACTCGAAAAATAATGTTTAAAATATGTAAGTTCTTTTTTGGCCTTGGTAAGTAACCATGTAATTAAGTGATTCTAAGACTTCTAAATATTTATTACTTATAAATCAATTTATTTTATAGCGATACTAATATAGAATGGTGACGAAACTTCAAACGCTTCATTTTTTATACGGTACAGCGCGAATTCATTTACGAGAATGAATGTGAACACATAAGCAAGTAAGCAAGGATAAAATTAACGAAGTAGAAAATAAGATAAGCAGATTTTTGAATAGCCAGATAAACTCAAATTACTTTTATCTTAAGAATAATTATAGCGGTTTGACATATTGCCCATAAAATATTTCAAACCGCCATTTCTATTCTTAAGTTATAAGCTTTCTGTCGATTGCAAAGTCAGTCCTAAGCATAATTTAAAAACTAAGAACCAAAATTAAATGAATTAACACAGACAATGTACAAACCAGATACTTATACAATACAAATAAAAGCCGCAGAGAGTGACTAGCTTCAAAGAGTAAAATATAAAGTCATTGTTTTGTACACATACCTGTGTGTATATTGTGGTGCCCCTGAACTCGGCACACCCTTGCCGTGAGCAAGATGGAGAAATGACAAAGTGATATCAGATCTTTATTTATGTCTGTGATAGGTTCCATTGAACTGCAATGTTTTCAACCGTTTTACCGTCTAAGCTTAATGAGTCTGTTACATAAACACACACATTATATGTTGTCTAATACTCATCATGTTAAGTATATTGACATTGCGGGTCAATATTATCGGATGCAAATTTTTGACGACTGACTTGTCATGTTTTAATATTTGTTGTTTTCGTAAGTGATTCTTAGTTAGAAGGAAGTCGGTAGCCGGTTGGGCGGCAAGCAAGGGCGTCCTTGAAACGAGGCGCGCGGTCGATGCGTGACGTCATGGGGGCGTGACGTCACAGGCACGGTCGATGCGGAGGCCGAGGCCAGCAGCCCACCGCGCCACCTGACGCTTTACCGAGTACCCCATACTGCCGCTTCCAGCACCACCCTCGTATTTTTAGACTCGTGACGCAACCACGCTATTAAACGGAAGGCATTAGCAGGCTAAAAAATAGCGCCTTGGAGATATGGGGTAGAGTTATACCGACACCTTCTCGCGTCATGTTATTAAAGCAAATAAGTGATAACCACACTACCCGTTATGATTATACATAATGTTTAAAGCTTATACTGGACACCTAGTTATGTTTTTATGTTGCACTGTAATTAAGTTATAACGGAGATAATATCATCCATTAAAGCATCAACGGAAGAACTCTCCCGCTGTGCGAATCGAAGGGGGCATTAGCAGTATCTTTTTATTTGTGGACAGGGGTGGGTCGGCCGGGGGTTGGAGGCAGTGAGAGTGACGCGCTCCGGGTCGGGCTCGTCATGACGTCACGCCAGCTGGCGGCTGATAGCAGACTTATCAATACACCGTCGAGTGTCAACCTTCCTTCCCTACGTCACTATTTCATTCAATTAATTGACTAAATGACAGTTTCGTAAACTTTTCAAACGCTATTTGAGTTTGTATTTCACCCAAAAATACAATGTCCCACTTTGACCAAAATCGTATTATTTATAGAGCCGCTTTTGTCCAATATTAAGCACGCGCTTATGAAAACAAAAAGTGAAAGTTTGTTATTCTATTTTAGTGTCAATTTAGATAATTCATTGGCACCTTAGCGTTTATGTTAGAAACGTTGTTATAATGTGCATGAAACTTGGAACTATTAGGAGAACGTGAACAATTCAATATTTAAACGTATTTGATAATATGTGAGGTTAGTATGGTACAATAGTAGGTATCAGATATGCGTCGGCAATTTGCACAGGCTCGCATCTCGACAGGTGCAACGTCTGCCGGTTGCGACAGCCGATTGGGCAAGTAAGTGGCAGCCACAGCAGGCTGAGGCCATCGGACGGAGTCGATCGCGACATAAACATCTCACATTATACTCCAAGTTACCTAACGCGCCTAACAAATCCGATTATAATTTAACCAATGAATTTAATAACAATTATCGAATGGTTAAAGTGGTTTCGGACTAAGATGATGGCTGTTAGGACACATTCCGCGGTATATATAAGTTAATATATGCTGTGAGCCGGCGTGTGTCATCCTAAACTGGCCCTACCGGTGTGGAAATATATTTCACCATTGGTACTTGTTTCACCTAAATTCTAATTATTCACTGCTAATCTTAAAATATTGACAAGTTCGATTAACACTACTCCGTGTATCTAAAAAACATTGTATAACTTTCCAGCGTGCTAATTTAACCGGTAATCTTTATTATGTGTCGTACCTATACTATATATGTGCGCTGTGTTTTATTGCTGTTGAAAAATAAAACAAGTTTCTATTTTAATTTTCCTTGAATCCTTTTTCCTTAAATCTTATTTATTTGAAAACTTTTCGTGAATAATATTTAAGAAAATCTAGATATTTTAACTGATACACATTAATAAGAAATTAAAACTATTAATACTCAAATTATAAGGAACTGGAATTGATGGCTGGATTAATTAATGGCTGTATAAAAAAAAAATTGCACTTAATACTGTTTTGATTAGTTTTCAAGAACTTTTACAAATATTCCTAAAATGTTATTAGTATCACAATAATCATTTGCCTAGGTGCTTAATGGTGAAATATTTATTACAGCAACAACGATATAATTAACTGAAGGAGCTTTCCCTTTTAACGTTTTCTTTGGTGAATTTTCACCACGCACTGTATCTATCACGACCGAGGTTTACAGTAAAATATATTTTCTTAACATAACAGTAACTAAGAAATACCACTTTGTAAGTTTTGGTTTAAAATGAAATAAACAAAAGCTCTGATACAATAAAAGTTTTGACAGTTATCTGCCGGAAAGTCTCCTGGTACAGAGGTATAAAGTACTAGGAAGGTAAACATTCAGGAGAAAATAAAATAAAATAAAAAATCTTAAATTAAATTATAATCAACTTAAAATAAAAAAATAAAACAAAAAGGGAGGTACGTACGTGTGTGTTGGAATTGTCTAAGGCCGCAATGTTGGCTGGAGGGCGTCAGCAACGCACCTCGCATTCTAGCCGATGGCCATCATCACGACAGTTCCACACAGTCTACTACACCCAGAGGTTCTACACAACGAAAGCGAAAATAAACACAGAAGTGGATGCCGGATGGTCGTGCGGGCGCTGACCTGGCGCAGGCTTGGCGGGCTCCAGCGAGGAAGCGCGCGGCTCCAGCGTCAGACCCAGGCACGCGCCGGACAGTCCCAGCTCACTCAGCAGGATCCTCATGCGGCCGGGCACATTCCACTCACTACACGCGCACTCACTCACTCGGTCAGTCTGCGGCGGGCAGGTCGCGAGAGGCGCGCGGAGGTACGCGCTGGCGAACGGGCGGTGCGTTACTGAGGCCGCCGCCGCC
This sequence comes from Orthosia incerta, assembly GCA_948252205.1. Classification (NCBI taxonomy): domain Eukaryota; kingdom Metazoa; phylum Arthropoda; class Insecta; order Lepidoptera; family Noctuidae; genus Orthosia; species Orthosia incerta. The sequence continues at coordinate 15,888,336 of OX411754.1, forward strand.
GAGGCTGGTGGCTATATCGCGCCGTCTGACGTCACGACGGCGACGTCACGGACGCGACGTCATTAACGGTACCTCCCACGGCCCGCCCGCCGCCGCCTCGCCGCCGCCCGCCCGAGCCTGCGCTAACGGCACCGCTAGTACGAGAGGAGCTTTCGCACGCCGCGCCGCCGCCGCCGCCGCCTGCCGCCGTTACGTGCTTCCTGCCTCACTGTGTGTGAGCTTTCCACCGCGCCTCCACTTCTATTACCGTTTACTATTACAAATGTACGTCATTCAACAAATACGTTCTTGTAAAAGTCGAGAACATTTCAACCGATTGTTATTTTTATGACGTTATAAGATGTTACAGGCAAATCTAAATATACAGCTTCAGATTGCGCTCCTTAATTCCTTATAAATACCTGGTTTCGGTTGAGGTCCATTGAAAATGTTTACTATAACACATGCTTCATAGAATAATTAATATAATGATTTTTAAACATGTGGTTAGAACACGGGTTCTAGAATTTTATAAAATATGTATCATTTATTTGTTTCATAATGAAATGAAAGCGAATCATATTTGCGTAGGCTATAGAATCACTTAAGTGAATATTTTCCTTAAATTTCTTTGTGTGCTTTACACATTACTTATATAATTTTACTAAAGGAAAACCTGAAGGGATTCTACGAATACAGACTCATTCTTTTTAGCCTAAATAATATTTTTGTGAATAGGGAGGCATGTATCGCAGAGAGGTACGCTTCCAAACAAGTCGAGTATGAGTATTACTGGAATACAAATATATACCTAAACATATTTGTTGAAGATTTTCAATCATTTCTCTCTTGAGTTACTCATAAATCGTTAATAGTTTAAAGCAAGAGTCCTTCATTATTCTTTTACGGTACTTTGGCAGTAGGGCTTTTATTTTTGGCAGTAAGCCTATTTATTTTCGGACGAGAGCAGATTATACTAAGTATAATTACGTTATATTCACTTATGCGGTTTTGAAATCACCATTTCAACTTGTTTTAAGATTAAGTTTTATTACAGCCGCCGAATCGTATAACCTCATTTTGTGAGAAGTGCAACAAAAAAGGCGTGTTGGCGTTAATTCTACAATAATGATCATGACTGCTCGGGACGCGAATCATTTCGGCAATGATTTTCATTGCAGTATATTATTATACGGTACACATTTACTCAGTCAAGGCTTTCGATCCGGTATCATAATTATTTTCACATTTATCTGTACGTAAATTAATATTCAGAGTGGTGATAATTACTCGACTACGGCGAAGCAAAGGGACGGTTATGTTTTTAACCAATTTGTGGGTGGGTATGTAAAAAAATAAAAAAGCTGTTTATTTCAATTAAAATACAGTTTATACAATTTTTAACTTAATCTTAAACAAAAATAGAAAAGATTTTACAGTTAAGGAGTTGCTATTCGATTACAATTCATTAAATGTCGCTTGAATATGGTATAGGTCTGCCTTTTATTTTTGTTTTCCAGTTTACAAACTATGTGTTTTGACAACTTGTTTAGTATTCGGGCGAGACTGACATTCCATACTCTCTCACCATAATCGTTATGACATTTTGGTATTTCAAAGGTTGGGAGGTAGTCTAGTTTACGTAATGTGATTAATCTTTTTGCCCTATTCAATTTTTTTTATTTTTTTTTTATTTATGTATGTATGATCATCTGTTCCCTCATAACTTCTAAACTACTTATTATTTAAGTGTATATATTTGTAGTCTTAGTTAATTAAATAAATATAATATAATTACATACCGATCAACAAACAATTTGCGACGCCGCGTCGTAGTCGGGTAAGCTATTTATTTATGAGATGCCGTTTTGGTTTTGTTCGTCTTCGAACCACCTGTTATATCACCCATTAAGCTTTGCCATGGAGAGAGAGACACTGGTTCTCGCTGTTGTATTGTCGCCGAGTTGCCAGCTTGTCGGTTTTTATCGGTTGCATTTCAGGGAGTGTGCGATGGAATTGCATGGTCTAATTCCGCCTAGCCCGTTTCATCATCGGAATACAAGACGTACGGCGATGCGCCATCGGTACATGGTGGACATCCCACCCATAAGAACTAAACGTTTTGGAAATACTTTCATTATGCGTACAGCTAAGGAGTGGTATTCCCTGTCGGAGTCTGTGTTTCCCGATAGCTACAATCTCGGGGTATTTAAGTCAAGAGTGAATAGGTTACTTCTAGGCAAGCGTAACCTATTCACTCCTTCTACAACACCTCTCCTGCTACACCTTCGACCACATCATCACTTACCATAAGGTGAGATAAGTAGTGCTCAAACGCCTACCTACAATTAATAAAAAAAAGAAGGCAAAAGTTCTTTTCACCTAAAATTATAATACAGATTTGTAAATATTGATGACTTTTTAGCATAAAATCAACTTAAACAATCTTTAAGTTTTCAATGAATTGTTTGACCTTGCTGCAATACAAAGAATTGATCTATCTTCGAGTTGACAAGTTTCGACCAGATATAAACTAATTTCGTCATTCTCAGTTCGCACCCATTTCTGCGTACAAGCCCTCTTTCGGTCTTACCTCCGAATTCCCATGGCAACCCTCTGTCTCCTGTTTTTTCATAACTTTCCTCGTACAATAAATACGTCAGACCATAAACGTTCGATAAATTCACCTGTCGTCATATTCTTTTTTCTTTCAAATGGTACGTCACTAAAATTGTGGACAGATTTAGATTTCGCTATGGAGCTGCGGTTATAACATCCTTGTATAAGCAAAAGTTCTTGTTGTCATTAAAATGGATTACGGCGTTTAATTGCTTTCTATGTATAAGTGTTCTAGAAAGGGGAAATTACAATAAGAAAGTATAGTGTTTATTGTGGTGCGTGGAGACAAATGTGTCGGTGACGCTGACCTGGGCTGGCGGGGGGGTGCAAGGGGCAGAGGAGCGCGGGTGCGGGTGCCGGCGACGTCCATCGCGTCGCATCCCGTGCTCCCATTCGGGGCAGACTGGCGAACGTTTCCGCATTGATTGTAGCCGTCGTCACACGAGGACACTTATAGCGCAGTTCGAACACTTGTTGCAGACTTGCATTGGTGTGTCGCCGAGATTAAATTTGCAACCGCTGCTCTAGATACCATCTGCAATCCTAGTCCTTAAGTTTTCTTTTGATTCGTTGGACGGAGGTGTCACGTCAAGAGTTTGACGTTCTTTGTGACTCGACTAGCGATGAATTGGAGCTATCTAGAGAATCATATGACTTAAAACAGACTGTTCAAAAAGAAAAACAAGAAATCATAGTTGGTATCTATCAACCATTATTTTTGGCACGTTTTCCATCGAAAGACAGAGACTTTTCCCTGGGTCATTACTGTTCCAACTCAAAAAAATACTTAGTCGGAAGATGACCTTAAATTTCGGCGAACAACAAGAAAAAGCTTATCTTGTATGGTAAATAAATGTATAGGAATCATTTTTCCTTGGACAGATTAGGAAACCAGGGGATCAATTTGGGAAAGGTCTGTGCCCAGTACCCAGGGAGCTGAGTTAATTTATTAAATGAACATTACTAAGGCCCAGTTTTTTGATCCGTAGTTAACTCAACCAATATATAAATATGCTAACTAAAGGTTTCAAATTTCGGTAAAACGTGTTTATCCCTCAATTATTAGTCTTAAATGGTCAAATAATTAAATCCCCACCTTATTTAACCATTTGTAAGGCAAAACTGAAGAGAAATGGTGGTTTACCGATATTTGTAACCATTGGTTAACATATTTAACTATTGGTCGAGTTAACTAGGGATGTAAAAACGTGGCATAATTAACAAAGTCTTTCAGTACTCTTCAACGCCATGAGAGTGAGATCTTACACTTTACATTCAAACAATTTGTTCACAAAAACTCATTGGAAAATACAGCAACCATGGAACAACTTCTCTCATCTTATGTATGCGTAACTGATGAGGCATTACTGTCTACATTATGTCATTTTTGTACGCTTCAAACTTGACTGTGTGTGAACAAGAAATCTGCCGCGATGTTCAGTTAGCGCGGTTAAATATTTGTGTTGTTTCGTACACCGATTGATGTAAGTTAAGTTACCGGTAGCTCGTAGACGGCATGATGAATGAGCTTTTATTTGTTTGCATTGCACGCACAATATGACGCCTCGTTAATATGTCGGATCGCAGGACTATTTGATTAGATTCGAAAACAATGTAAAAGTAGGTTTGCATGAGATAAGCGGGGCTTGCGTGAGGCTTGGCGATTACGCAAGCGTTGCTGACGGCACGGGAGGCGGCGGCGGTGGTACGAGTCTGCGACGACAGAACACCGGCGTGCATCGGGTGGACGCATGGAGTGGCTGTGGGGGGTTGTTGTCTTCCGCAGAGTGTCCGCATTCAGCGCGGTGCATGTATTTGCGGCAGTTACGATTGGTCGCATGCCCCAGTACTATTTGCTGCTCGCAGAACGGGCAACCGTCCAGTTATTCTAATTTTACATTATAATCGATGTCGTCGTATCGTCGACTCATCGACAAAAGACTTATCCATCCGTCAAATAAGTGTATATACATATACTGTTTTATTAACCTTTAATTAAACAAATGGATCTAATTTATTGCTTATTATTACCTATCCGCAGTAGAAGTTACTATCTTCGTTGATTTAATGCTAATGTAATACCTAGGTCAGCAACCTTTGTCGCTATAAGAAAATACCACTTGTGTCGTAAAAGCGACAAAGTTTAAAATTACAGTTTTTGATTGCTCTGTGTGTTTAATTTATTACTTAGCTCGCAAATGAGTAAACAGATGTTAGTAACAATAATAAGAAAAAAAAACATCCCCACTTTACGTCTATAGGAGGTACCACAATTTTTTTTATTTTTTTGTGATTTTATTTTACCACTTTGTTGGAATTATTAATATGTATATCCATGCCAAATTATAGCTTTCTAGTACTTAGATTCTCTGAGCTAAGCTGCGGACGGACAGACGGACAGAGCGAAACTATAAGGGTTCCTTGTTGACCTCGGAACCCTAAAAAGGAATGTAAGTAAATATTATTCTGATATTGAACTACTTATCCGAGACTAATATTACTAGCTTATAAACTTTGTCTAAATATACCAATATTTAGATAAATCATAATTTTTCATTTCTCATACTCGGAAAGTAGTAACGTGTTTGTTTGATCCGAGTAGCGGGTGGAAGACGCTGCTCCCCACCTTTGGACGGTAAAGACTCATAGTAATTGCTTCCCTCTCTAGGGCGGGAATTAATTTTATTAAAAGTAGAACTAAATTGGTTATTTTTATGTAGTCGGTTACTAAAATTTTTACATAATTAAGAATAATATCGAATAAAATAAAATATGCTCCGGTCTTGTGAGTGTATAAACGGCCAGTGTGAATTAAAAAAAATATCTACTAGTATTTTATATTAAGCGGGACGGCGGTGGTCCATATTTAAAATTTAAAAAACACTATACAGCTGATCCGGGCGAGTTATGCGAGCATAAATGTAGAAAGAAGAATAAGCTGTTTTTTTTTTGTTGAATATAGCTAAAGTTGTTTTTTATGATGAAAGATTAAAAATTCAATATCTAAGAAAATTATAAATTATTTTATGTCCCTAGACTAAATTATACATTGTAGCTTTGTTTAAGGAAAAGCTATGAAACTCATCACCCTACTAGATTTCAACTCTTATTCGTCGAACTTGGTGCCTTTTTCATATTTATGTTTTTGTCGAGTTTGGTGCCTTTTCACATTTTTATGTTTTTGGTGGGATCATTATTACACCATTGTTACGTCTTGTTACCCTCCAATCTTCGTCGTATGTGGCGTCGTGATCTTTAATGGATATTTGATACTCTGACTACCCTCTAAAGCATGTAAGATATATAATGGCGTATATTTAGACGAATGGATGTATTTGTGTTTTTAACTTAAATTACTCTTTTTTAAAATTCAGAATCAATAAGTAACAACCCTAGTGAAACTGTTGAGTTAAGGTTACAATTTTCGAGGATCACAGGAGTGGTACTTCTGTATACTTTCTATTTTGTGCTTTTATAGACTAATATTTGATTAATAAAAAAAGTTAATTTAAAAATTTAAAACCTGACTGCTTAAGTAGCGAACTAAAAAGCTGTAAATAAGAAAAAAACATGCTGCGCAGTCGCAGGATACATATTCGATTCGCGAACTGGCTGACCCCCTGATCCTCGCGCCCTGACGCTCTGGAGCAGGTAATCAATGCTCAAGAGTACACTAAGTGTAAAACACAAAGTACATTTGAAAAAAAACCATAACCTAACAGAAGTTTGTAGAAGTCAGTTTGTGAATCAGTTTTTTTTGGTCTCAGTGGATCAAAAGCAAAAAAATCTAAGGTTTTCACCTCTTACGATGTGGAAACATTTTTAAATGACGAGATATATTTGGCAGGGAAGGTAATCTATAAACGTTTATCTAGGTAGCGAGAGGTCTTAAAATAAGCGGTAGACAGCACAAAAAGGCAGTGTTTCATAAAAACTTCACAGGAATGGCACCACAAATTTATAATAAACTACCAAATTCTTTGTTTAATATTAATGACATCAACATATTTAAAAAACAATTGAATAATTTATTGTTAGGAAAGACATACTACACAATACATGAGTACCTGTCAGACAGAAATTTATCTTTTTAAGTGATATAAGTGGTGTGATTGGGGTGGATACTTGGGTCCGATTTGTTTACTTACTATTTTGTTAATTACCAAGACATTTGTATGATCTGACATTACTTATCAATACTTATTAATTTATGACATTGTTTGTTTTAATATTAATTTATGACATTGTATTCGTTAAAATTTTATTTATGACATAGCATACATTTGATTTTTTAATGTACGACATTGTATAGTATTTTAATTTTAAATTATGATATTGGATATGTTTTAATTTTTGACATTGCAAGCGTTTTAAGTTGTGACATTGAATGCGTTTTAATTTTATGACATTTTATACCATTTTTAATTTATGACATTATATACCATTTTTTTTTTAATTTATGATATTGAATACGTTTTAGATTTATTTTTTTATTTTATGACATATACGTTCAAAATGTAATTTGAATTTAATTTGTAACATTGTATTATTTTAATTATTATTGTAATTATAATTTTGCATGCCTAAATTGGTGGAACACGGTTGACTGCGCATTCACCTGACATCTGGAAGTGTATTTTTATTTACTGTGTTGAGCAATAAATGAATTTGAATATGAATTTGTCTTTTACTCTATAAATTAATGTAGTGTTGAAAGACGTTGAGTCTTTACTCTGATATATATTATAGATAGGTTTTCATAAAAAGAGGAGCAGATTGCGTATATTGAGAGTTAAGACGTTGGAACGGCGTGCATTTTTAGAGTAAAAGATCTCTACCTGTTTATTTTACCTACATACCTAAAAGATAAATACTGTCAAAATTATATGTTTTCACAGGTGGCATTGATACTCGGTATAAGCGGCGCCTGCAGAAACAGTGAGCTCACAAATGTAACAATTAACCACGTTGAAAATCAAGGGCAGTTATTACTCTTAAAATTGACCAAAACATAAAAAATCTTTATAACAAACAAGCTGTTGCCCGCGGCTTCGCTCCCGTGGATCACCCCACAGGACCCGTTTTCGGGATTAAAAAATAGCCTATGTCACTCAGAAATAATGTAGCTAACTATTGGTGAAATAATTTTTTAAATCGGTCCAGTAGTTTCGGAGCCTATTCGGTACAAACAAACAAACAAAAAAATCTTTCCTCTTTAAGGAAGATAAGTATAGATTAGTATAGAAATATCAAACTGACTTCCAAACCAATACACTACAAAGCGAAAAATAACTTTCTTTTCTGAAGTCGGAGTACCTATAGTATTTCGATTTTTTTTTTTTGGTCCCCGGGTGGTGCAAAACAGGTGACACTAAAAAGGTGGTAGGCTTCGGCCGAAGGCTTGCGACCACCCTCCGGACAAAGACACACCGCCAAGCGGCCTAGTCGTGTTCCGGTATGATGCTCGGAGCAGCCACTACAGGAGTTGGGTCGAGATAGCTATTCCACTGCAGGCAGGCTGGCCTGATTCGCGCTGTTATAGACGTATCGGGAGACTGGTCGCGGAGAGTAACGGAATCCAAGGCACGGTGCGCCGCTGGCCGACCGCAGGAAGTTGGGGGCCCAAGTATTGTGCCAGCCACACACGAAAGGCTGCTGCCTCGCCAACTACCGAATAATCCTGGAATGAACCATCGTGCGTGGTTGGCGACCAGACGAAAGTGCCCGATGGACATTTCCGGGGGGGCTAGGGCGTCCCCGCAGTCTCCAGACCAGTCCCCCAATGATGGCGTCCTGTCGACCCGTGTCTGTAGGTTGCCAGCGTGGAACCTCATTTCACTTCCTTCTCCTCACCTTCCTTTTCACTCACAGCAATAATGCCAAAGAACAAGAGAAAAAATCTGAATAGCGGCTGCACCCACTCTCACATAAGGTGCAGTGCCTCAGCAACATCCGAGGTCTGCACTCGAACCCTGTCTCAGTCCATCACCACCTTGATAATGAGAAACCAGCACTTTTGTACCTTACCGAGATGCATACCGGATGCCCATCAGACATGGCGTACCTATCTTACCCAGGGTTTACCCTGGAGCACATGTTCAAACCACGAGCAGGTGTAAGCATGTACACCCGTGACGACATCTGCTATCGGCTTCTCCGTGACCTTGAAGACTCAAATTACTCAGTGCTATGGGCCCTGGTGGACACAGGTCAGGATAAGATTATCTATGCCGGTGTCTAGCGATCGCATAGCGGTGATCTGGCTCACACAATACCTGAGTGAGGCGGCTGATGTGTCTCAGCTACAGTACCCTTACACCCTATTAGTGTTACTGGGGGACTTTAGTGCCCACCACCATGAGTGGCTCTTCCCATACCAGCGCACTGACAACCATGCTGAACGAGAGATACGAAATCTTTCGATAACGCTAAATCTTACCCAGCTAGCCCATGGGGCAACGAGGGTGCCGAATGTTGATTCACATACAGCCAATTGCCGCTTGCTCAGTGTCGGTATGTTTGGAGGTACAAGTGAGCAGATTGGGATGGTATGCGATCTTTCTTCGCATGCTATCCTTGGCGGCCCACTTGCTTCTTTTCGGATGATCCACCGTATGCGCTGATGCAGTGACGGATGTATTGCGCCAGGGGATGTAGTACTACATTCCATTCTTTGACGTAACTTTGTCCAGCGTTGCCCGACCATGGTTTGGTGCCGAGTGTGACCGCGAAAACGCAGTTTTACACAACGCGTAGTTACGTAGCTTGGGTCGACGCTCGAGTGTGAAAGGTAAATGACGTGAGGCAGAAGAAGAGAGCCTTCAACAGGGCTGCCAAATCCTGCAAAACGGCGATGTAAAGGACACGGTTTTATACGGGCACCATATTAGCAGAATCGGCAACAAACTTGCTTCATACCCTGCAGGTAGCAAAGCGTTTTGGTCCCTGGCTAAAGTCGGTTGAATCAAACTTCTGTCGCCCCTCACTACCACCACTGCTACCACCCCCCCTCACTACCACCACTGCAGCGGAGTAGGCCTGAGACCCAACGGGTCACTGGCCTACTCCGCTGAGGACAAGGCAAACTTGTTTGCCTCCCTCTTTGCGGAATCTTCGCGTCTGAACTCTGATGGCGCACGGCCCCCTCCTTCTGCTGTTGGATGTGAGACGAGTATGTCAGATATTCGCATCCATTAGAGGGAGGCCTGTAGGGTGCTACATAACAAGGCTAGTAGTGGCCCGGATGGTATACCAGTAATTGTACTTAAAACTCTGAATTATCTCCGACACCTTGACACGCGTATATCGCCTTTCGATAGTGACAGGAAAAGTTACGAAGGCTTGGAAACAAGCTAACGTTCAGTCCGTGCCCAAGAAGGGTAGTCGAGCTGATCCGGCCAACTACAGACCCATCTCAGTAACATCCATCCTCTGTAAGAGTATGGAACGTGTACTGAATAATAAACTCCTTTTTTTTTTTTTTTGTGGGAAATCATCCAATGAGTTCTCCCGCTCTGGGTGAAGCGGAAGGGCGTGTCAGACTTTTACTGACTAAAACCCACCCGTGTTCCTTCAGTTGCTTGAGCCAGGGCCGCGGTAACTCTTTTTAAAATTTATCCGCGACCCAGACAGGCATCGGCCCTATAGGACCCCGTCAATTTTTTGCTGACATCTCTTTGAGGCGCGTGTGGAACACTACGCGCCGTCGACTCGGGCCTGGTCCTTATCAGACAGCGAGCTACCCATTACTCGCCGTCCGCAAGCCCGCGCCTACGGTGTCCGGGAATCGGCTTGCGACTCCCGACGCCCAGGGCGTCTCCTGCGGTGGCTAGGAGCGTGAGGGTGTCTCCCTTGCGTCTCCCTCACGCGTTCCGCCTCCTCCTTCGCGAGCATTACTGCTTCGCAGAAGGAGGTGACAGCTTCCCATGCCCTCTCGCTCCGTAGCATGGCCTGAAACAGGGCCGGACGCGAGAGGTCGCCACCGCTGATCGACTCCACGAGGACACGGCGGTGCTCCGCCCAAGCGGGGCAGACCTCCACCGTATGCTCCACCGTGTCCTACGGGCGATCCACACAATGGTGACACCCGGGCGTTTCCTCCCGCCTTATCCTGAACAGGAACCTCCCGAAACAGCCATGTCCGGTGAGGACCTGCGTCAGGCGGAAGGTGAGGACGCCGTGGCGCCTCTCAAGCCACTCCTCAAAGAGGTGCCTTATCGCCGCAATTGTGGCGTGCCCAGCACTGAGTTGCGACAGTCGCTCTCTTCATGACGCCATGAGATCCTGCCGGAGCCGCCAAGCCGCGATTTGTCGTGGCAGCGGAGTTTCGCCCCGGCGTTTCGCGTCCTCGCGCCACTCCCAAATGTGCGCGAGGACTTTTGCCTCCAGATTCCTTGGCGGCAATCCGGCAGAATAAATAAACTCCTGGCATACCTAAAAGACAACGACATCCTTAGTGACCGCCAATACGGCTGCCGCCGAAATCGGTCAACTGAAGATCTTCTAGCGTATGCCATTCACATCTCTGTCTCCCTTGACATATCGAAGGATTTTGACAGGGTCTGGCACGGGAGCCTTATTGGTAAACTTCCTTCATTCGGTCTGCCTAGTGGTCTGTGTGACTGGATTGCAGACTTCCTGAGGGATCGGTACATCCAAGTGGTAATCGATGGCTGCTCGTCCGGTCAACTGACCGAGTCCCTCGGGGTCGGTGCCCTAACATTGTTATTGCTGCACATTAATGACCTTCTAAAACCCGGCACCGGGTATGCAGAGGACAGCACTGTTGCTGAGAGATACGTGCCTCAGATCCGGTCTCTTCGGAAGGCCATGGTTGAGCGCTTGAACCTGTCTTTGGAGGCAGTCTCCGAACGGGCCAATACCAATCTAGACAGTTTCAATGCTGCTAAAACCCAGGGTCTTTTTTCCGAAAAAGAAGCCAATTCCACCCAGCTCCATCTTTTCATGGTGTAGCCGAGCCGATAACGGACCATTTCGACCTTCTTGGTGTTTCATTGTCATTGACCCTCAATTTTGGCTGCAAAATAGTTGGGGATCCTTGCAAAGGCGAGACGGTACTTAGATAGATAGATAGATAGATAAATCATTTATTTAGTGCACACAAAAGACACAACACACAAAATCTTAATTAAATTATTACAATTTCACGCCTGAACAGCCTCAACTTGTATAAAGAGCAAGTTCGATCATGCATAGAGTACTGTTCTCACCTCTGGGACGGAACTGCCAAATATCAACTTGATGCACTTGAGTCGATTGACAGACGGGCCAAGGGGCCGATCGGCAAGGCTGGTCGACTCAAAACTACAACCTATCTAACGTATTCACTCTTGACTCTTTAAGTCAAGATTGAATAGGATGCCTACCTTCCGGCTTCATCATCAGATCAGTTCAATGGTATAATTTTTATTAGTTACATATATTTGTCGGGTTTAGTCAATAGTACGGACGTCAAAACAAATCACAAGCAAGCCCCTAGCGGCAGTCAATAGCAACTACGCATTGGCGCGGTTTTATAAGCACTTGCGAGGTGCGGAATATGGCAGTTGAGTACTGGCAGCCGTAGAGCTAAGACGTCGTAGAATCAGTGTCGAGCCGTAATATTAGTAAGCAGGAGTGTAACTTGTGTCTATTTGAATATACTCAGTGTATCGAATAATTTGTGTGATTTCATTTGCACGATTGTACCCACCGACCTGCCCACACACGATGTCTTAACCTAAGGGAATATATCCTGACTTCCCGATGGTTTGCATCTATCGGCCAGCCTTGATGCGACATCAGAATTGGGATTCGGTCGTGCTAATGAGATCACACGTAAAAACAAAGCTAGTGAAAATGTCGGTTACATTCTTGCAAAAAAAATATCGCGCCGTCAGTTGCGACTACCCTCGAAAACAAAATAATGAAAAAACCAGTCCGTTACGGAGCAGCAAGGAGGCTAGCAACGACCAAGGAGCTGGACAGGTCAAGGAGGAGCGTGTGGACGAGTGGGAAGATCCATACACACGGATCTTTATGCTAATCTGGTGAGTCATTTTCATTTTGTTATGACTATGGAAAAGTGTTCATTATTCAAAATTCTGATTTTGTGTACGGTATGGCGGTCAGTGGATCGTCGGGGCGGCCCGTGTCAGGTCGTTATTTCATGTTAGTTATCACTGATCAAGTTTTAGTGTTGCTGAAGAGTTATTATTCTACTATCACTGGTAATGGTCCTTAGCTGAATATTATTGTTCGGACTTTAGAGCCATATAGTAGCAATGCCGTACCGAACACATCATTCTGGAAATTATGATAATACCAAATGAAATATTTTGATTAGTTTTGATACTGTGATAGTTTTATACAGTGAGGGTTAAGTTTGAAGAGAAGCATAGTATTCTTCTTTTCGAGTCAGGAAGCCACACTATCTGGAACGTAGTAAGTCCTACAAGGCCTCGTTAATTGCGGCTTAAAATTCCACTGACGCTATGGCATTCATTGGATTCCCTAAAGCCCATATCTACCTACCTGGACACTTGGGTTCTGTACTGTGTGGTCTGTGTGGTTCATGTCAACAATAACCCATTTTGCTGTGCCGGTTTAGTTTACTACACCGCTGCACTGGTTAATTTCCATCAAAGCTGTGTATAGTTAAGATAACTGTGAACAATTATACTCTCGTAATGTTTTTCACGTTTCAGATACCATATTACGTCGAAGTGGAGCATCTGCTGCAGGCTAGCGGTTCAAATGCTGAATGCGAAGGTCGACTGTCAACATCTGAGACGTTAAGAGGAACGGCAGGCTAGCAGTTCGCATGTGGTTGCGCAACATTACGACCACAGCTGTGAAGTCATGTGCGCGCAAGTTTGGAATGGAATACTCGGTGAGTCGCTTCCATGTTATTTCGACAGTGAGGTCAAAGGTTCTCTAGTGAAGAGATGCTAGTTCGAGTATTAAGAGTGTTCATGTTTGACAACTGAGTTGGTCGTGGTTATATCTAGCACTATCACTAGGTAATTAAGACACACTTAGTAAAAAGCAAGTAGTTAACGAGGTTCCTATTTGCTAGTTAGTACTTTTCTAGTTTCAACATTTGGTTCAGTACGAATTTTAGGATTTAATATCCCTTAAGAAGATGAGCTCGTGGCTAAATAATAGCAGCCGCACGGGTCGATCATCAAGGTTAAGCAACGCTTGACGAGGTCGGTCCGTGGATGGGTGACCGTTTCAACATACCGAGTTTCCTTCGTGCCTCGGAAAGCACGTTAAGCCGTTGGTCCCGGCTGTCATTTGAAGATCTTTAACAGTCGTTACGGGTGGTCAGAAGCTTGAGATCTGACAGCAATCTTGCCAAGGGGTACCGTGTTACCCAGTTACTGGGTTGTGGAGGTCAGATAGGCAGTCGCTCCATGTAAAACACTGGCACTTAGCTGAATCCGGTAAGACTGGAAGCCGACCCCAATATAGTTGGGCAAAGGCTAGGCAGATGATGAAGAAGATGATCTATCCAAAGTGACTTAACAACTAGTCATTTTCAGTGGCAAAGCGAATTAGTAAAGTCGTTGGGCGAAGGCAATTGTATCGAGTTAGTAACGGAATTCGGAAGTGCGTGTATTCGGAACAGATCTTATGTTGCGTAACGATTTACAACCACCGTCTTTAGATCTGAATTCACTTGCTTACTTTCAAAGTAATATTATGATAGCAGTTATCTCGCGATCATTTTCCTTACATGAAAACTGAGTTAGTGTGCGATAGTAAGGGTTACTGTTGATAATTTGATTTTAACGATATTGATCCGAGTTAATTCGTGAAGCTCCTTCACAGGAGTTATTAACACGCAAATATTATGAGGCTTAATTGTAACCCTCATATTAACAGTCGGTATGCTCCAATACCTTTGAGTAAAAAGAGCGAATCTAGTAAGAAGGAACCTCGATCACCAAGTTCCTTGAGAATTAGACGTCATAGTTGATGACAGTGGTAATGAAACATGGCGTGTACACTCATACTCGAAACTTTAGACCGCACCTCATGAGTAACATGTGGCGATGGGTCTACCAGGAATCGTTGGTGCGATTTCTGTCTGTGTTGGTGCACAGAGCGATTCATGTGTTGTAGCACATATTCGCTAGATTTCTGAGAATCGTTGGTGCGATTCCTGTCTGTGTTGGTGCACAGAGCGCTTATGTGTTGTAGCACATTTGCGCTAGATTTTTGAGAATCGTTCATACGATTTCTGTCTGTGTTGGTGCACAGAGCGCTTATGTGTTGTAGCACATATTGCGCTAGATTTTTGAGAATCGTTGGTGCGATTCTTGTCTGTGTTGGTGCACAGAGCCCCTCATGTGTTGTAGCATATGTGGCGGCAGATATGTAAAGAATCGTTGGTAGATACGATTCTGGTTTGTGTTGGTGCACAAATCACAGTGAAAGTTTCATGAGTTGAGTACACATTGCCTATGAATTGTAAAAAACCGTAACAGCATTGTTACAAGTACTTTGTTTAGTTGTTGAACTTGTTGATCGTCGGACCTTTATATAATGGAGTGTTTTGTGGGAAAATCTGATACGAAAACTAAATAGGCCCTGTATTAGGTCCGCGGTAGGTGATTATGGCAGGACGGTGATTGTTATACACCGAAAGCTTTAAATAGGTACGCTTAGAACCTACAAGAATGCACAAGGTAGGTTAGGGGCAGATGCCAGCGGGTCATGTACCAGTCGATGTTGATGTCAAAAGGATTTTGATAATAATGAGCAAGCCAAGCGAATAATTCAGTCTATCGAACGTATTATGTTTGACCGTACCAGTGGATTCTGGTGGAGGTCGGGGTCTAGAGAGAGACCGAGAGACCATTGTGAGAGCAATATAATTGCTGGTCGGCTAGAGAGCCGTGGCGTTGGAGGTTTTACTCGAGGGTTTCTGTAAGCTTGGCAGTTTTTGCTGCAGAATAAGTTTTAAACTTTGTTTGGACTAGTGGTACATGGCCCAGGGTAATGATTTAGTTAAAGAGTAGGGTTCTAAAATTGCTCTATTTTCACGAACCCAATAATCTAGTTCGGTCAGGAGTAGCCGAGCGTTGTTTGGCAGCTGTGAGCCTGTGTGGCAACTGTTGGCCTGTGTGGTAACTGTTGGCCTGTGTGGCAACTGTTGGCCTGTGTGGCAACTGTTGGCCTGTGTGGCAACCGTTGGTCTTTATGGCAACGGTAGGCCTGTATGGCACACATGACACTTTGTCTGGTGTGAAAATTCATGTTTGTGCAAGGAACCTTAGAGAAAGTTCCTGATGAGTTAAGAGGTTAAAATAAAGTAAACTCGTAAAGTCATGCGTGTGGAGGGATCACCACGTTAATGTTGATGACGTTCGAATCGTCAAGTCCTCATTACGAAAATTGAATTTCGATTACTATTCGTAGATCGTGTTTGTACGACACACAAAGCTCAAGTACCAATTGAGATTGTAGATAAAGTAGTAAGTACTAAATCTCTGTGTGAACAAGTTCTGAGTTCAGAGAGTCGAGTTGACTCGACATCGTGGAGATGTGCGAGTAGAGCAATTGAGAACTAAGAGAGCTATGAGATAGCTAGTAGAGCTATGTGATGGCTAAAGATCGTGAATAAGAAACCTGGTGTATTGTTTCTTTTGTTTGATTCAATTTGAGATTAATGACTATCAGTGGTACTTGAACTTTATAATCACGAAGATTGGGTGCTTTTAGGTACCAAATCGATGATTAAGTTGCTGTTTTCATTAAATTGAAAATAGAATTAATCGTTCCTTGCAATGGTGAACAGAGAGATTTGAATGATCATGTTTGATTGTTTCAAAATGTTTCCTCACTCTAGTGTATGAGTCAGGATTGGACGAGCAGATACTGTTTGAAAATTTTGTATTTTTCAGAAAAACATACCTTGTATGATGGGAGATTGCCAGGATGGAGTGGACTAAGATGACGTGTGGTGCAACACGAGGTGACCATGAGATTGGCATGGAGCAAGGACAAGAAGATGATGCCTGCGGGTGATAGATTTGGGGATCTGTCACCTGAGAGAGGCCCGAGAAGGCGACGTGTGTGTTCCACGCTCGCCTCTCAAGAGGAATTACGGCCTAGAGAACACCATGTGGTTTTAGTCAGTAGGAGTCTGACAGACCCCTCAGCTTTCCCCAAGGGCTGAGGACATCCATTGAGGATTTCCACATGATTCGATACACTGTTAAAACCTGACAATTAGGAACAGACGAGGACGCCTGTCTCGCAGGATGGCCGTGTCGGGTTTAGTCAATAGTACGGACGTCAAAACAAATCACAAGCAAGCCCCTAGCGGCAGTCAATAGCAACTACGCATTGGCGCGGTTTTATAAGCACTTGCGAGGTGCGGAATATGGCAGTTGAGTACTGGCAGCCGTAGAGCTAAGACGTCGTAGAATCAGTGTCGAGCCGTAATATTAGTAAGCAGGAGTGTAACTTGTGTCTATTTGAATATACTCAGTGTATCGAATAATTTGTGTGATTTCATTTGCACGATTGTACCCACCGACCTGCCCACACACGATGTCTTAACCTAAGGGAATATATCCTGACTTCCCGATGGTTTGCATCTATCGGCCAGCCTTGATGCGACATATTTATTTTTATTAGCGTAATTATACGAGATATCTTCGTTACCCGTGACAGTCCTATCATTAAGGTACCAGTGACCTTCTTCTCCAAATTATACTTTCTGAGTGTAAATGCTTGCCAAAATACCAAAATCGCTATTTGTGGCAAACAAATAGCGATTTTGGTATTTTGCGATTTTATTAAAATCGCTATTTTATAATATTTGAGAAGATCCCTCGTTTTTCATGGGATCCCATTATCAAATTCTGACTTGGTAACAATGGGACCCCTCCTTTCAAACTATAAAAGAATTTTCAAAATCGGTTCACAATTGACGGAGAAACCAGCGATTCAAACGATAAAAGAATTTTCAAAATCGGTTCACAATTGACGGAGAAACCAGCGATTCAAACGATAAAAGAATTTTCAAAATCGGTTCACAATTGACGGAGAAATCGGCGAAAATAAAAACATACAGTTGAACATAGAATCTCCTCCTTTTTGGGCGGTCGGTTAAAAACAAATATTGAGCGCACGTTTGTAGTACCAGAAGAGTGTACACAAATAGTAAACCTGATGCAGACATATTTGAATTTACCAAACAGCAGTATCCGTATCCGTAGTAACCGGGCTTTGTTATAGAAGAACGTCAGTGAACTTGACAATGCTAAAAATACATGGAGAATGAAAATCCAGTACAGTCGCGGAAGGCTACATTGAGGATTCTGTCCAAATAATACTAATAATTCAAACAACAACAATAACTATAAATTTAAGCCCCAATTCGCCTCAACCAACTACTTCAAAGGGAGTCTCCGCCATGGATTCCACCGTCTAACCAAATACCACAGTCTCCTACTTTTACAGACATCCAGCACAGACAAATTTGTCATAATATCATCATCATCATCATCATTTCAGCCGAAAGACGTCCACTGCTGGACATAGGCCTCCCCCAGGCGTCGCCACATTGACCGATCCCATGCGTCTCGCATCCAGCGCCTTCCCGCAACCTTAACCAGGTCAAATATATATAGTGTCATAATATATATAGTGAATATTCCAGACATTAAATTTCACTTCTTCAATCTTTAACTAAGTTAAAATTATGGTAAGTCTAAACTATAATGCGTACATTGTTTGCTCCGCTGATTCACTATTCACATACCTACTATTATCGCTGTGATAACGCGGAAACTGATTCATTGAAGCATTATAAAACAATGGATTCTACAGCTGTGCAATTATATCGAGTAAGTACTAGACCGTGGTTTATTGGGAAAATTACATAAACGATCAAGGTCGCAGCCGGGATGCAAGAAAGTTTTCAGACTTGCTTGAGTGGAGAAAAGTTGGAAAAAAAAAAACAACATTTCAACAAACATTTACTCTAATTTTTAGGGTTCCGTACCCGAAGGGTCCAAACGGAGCCCAATTGCTGTCACTCACGTGTCTGTCTCTCCGTCAGTCACACAGGTTTTACAGCCAAACGGTCTTCAAATCTTCACAGTTTAAGCATCTTGTTGACCGAAAGCCATACAAATTATCATTTTTAACACGCTTTTATTAGCTTGGTATGTATGTATCTATGTAACGGAATCTTTCAACGTTATTTTCACCCCCTTCAAAACGTCGGATTAATTTGAAACTTTGCATGGTCATAACGAGGACCGATGACAATGCAATAATTTAAAATTTCGTTTGTCCCATTATCCTTACCGGGATCGTCAGGATTAGCTATTGAACTAAAAAATAAATAATAGTGTAAAAAAATATATAGTTTTAAAAATAAAAAACAAAAAGAAAACACGCTTTAATAGAAAACCAAACTAAAAAGTAGAAAATATTTATGAATAAATTTAAATTAAGAATTAAAAAAAAAGAGTGTAAGTAATTTAGTTTTTTTTGGTTAATATTTTTTATTTTTTTTATTGGTAATTTTAATTGGAGTTTTTAAATGAGGCTCATACAGCTAAAGGAGGGTGTGAAACAATATATCTACCCACCCCATCGATTGGGATATCGTTATTTGGAACTCGTTGAGTAGATAAACACTGTATTTTTTTATTAAAAATATTTAAAACAAACGAATGAGAAGCCAAAATCAGCTTTTTTACAAAATTTTGTTCCGAAGTATTTTTAACTTTCCATTGACCTATGAACTTGAAATTTGGTGATAATCTTTATTAATATGTATATTTTACTTTACCAATATATTGATAAGGCAATTTTTTTTTGGAATTCCCCGGTCCCGTATGTCAATGGCAACACACACTGGTTGGATAGATAGACTTTCATCTTCAGACACTGCGGTAAGTTGAACGAGAAGATACCGTGCAACCTCCCGAACGCTGCTCAGCCAACACTGTTATTATCATCATCATCATTTCAGCTGAAGGACGTCCACTGCTGGACATAGCCCTTCCTTAACTGTCGCTACCTTGATCGGTCCTGTGCGTCTCGCATCCAGTGGATGCCCTGTTAATATAGTGGAATATATTGTTTTATTCTAGATTCCAACAAATAGTGATTCGTTAGCAGGAAAAACGTACCACATTAATTATAATTTACAGATTATGAATAAAATAAATGGAGTTTAATCGACAAGGTCACGGCCGGAACACGCCGCGACCGGAGAGTCAATACGAGTATATAAATTATTGGGACTTTACCTATGAAATAACCATTTTATTTAATGGACTACTTTGAACAGTGATAACTTCTGCTCAACTTGGATTTTTAATTCAAACAAACTTTATATTTAAAACATGGGCCTTTTTTAAAATCAATCATTAATTTCCTTTTTTCGATTTCATTTTTCTGTAAATATATTAGTATTTTTAAATGAGCTCTAAGTAAACTCGTTTTTTTTTAAATATGAATTCCAACGCGGCAACTATGCGATTCTATGAATACTTATATTGAACATGACGGTATTTGAAAATTGTTATATACTTAGCCCTAACAGATTTGAAAGTAAAACTGTGATTTAAAGCAAAAAAAATAAACCATGAAGCGAAGTATTGTGTTTCTTTTTTTCGATAAAAATAGAACACACTTGATAATATTGAGGGAAAACTGACTTTGACACTGGTCATATGTTAACCAAAACTTTTGTCAGATCATGTTAGTCAAAAATATTAATAAAGTACTTATTAAAAACTTAGGAACTCGTTTTCAGTTTTTTAGCTTTCATTTCATACACATTAATTTTCATGTGATTTTTAACCAGACCTAGAACGCTTGTAGATTATATAAAAACAGAACACGTTTGTTGGTTTGTCTACCGAAGCAGTGCTAAATTTATAACTACTGTTAAAATCATACAGCATGCCAAATTGGCAGTTTGTGACGCCTATTGAAGTTAGGTATGTTTGATTAATTATATTTTTACCATAGGTAGGTGCTCCAGCGTTAGATCGCACAAGATTAGGAATAATTTTCTTTCAGTTTACAGAAAATATTTTAGATCGAATGTACATACAAAATCAACAAACACGTACATAGTCGATATAGCACTATAAATTAATAAAGTATGATCATCTATATTCATTACTAGCTGTTCCCCGCGGATTCGCTCCCGTGGACCACCCCACTGGACCCATTTTCAGACTTAAATAGCCTATGTCACTCAGGAATAATGTAGCTTTCTATTGGTCAAAAAAATTTTCAAATCCGTCCAGTAGTTTCGGAGCCTATTCGGTACAAACAAACAAACAAAAATCTTTCCTCTTTATAATATTACTAGCTGTCCCACGCGGCTTCGCTCCCGTCAACTGGCTACGTACCTACCCTATCCTACCTATCCTACTCTACACCCACCCTACACATACCCTACACCTACCCTACACCTACCCTACGCCTACCCTACACCTACCCTACACCTAACCTACACCTACCCTACACCTACCCTACACCTACCCTACACCTACCCTACACCTACCCTACACCTACCCTACACCTACCCTACACCTACCCTACACCTACCCTACACCTACCCTACACCCACCCTACACCTACCCTACACCTACCCTACACCTACCCTACACCTACCCTACCCTACCCTACCCTACCTACCCTTACTACTATATACGAATGTAACCTGTAAACTTTTTTTTCTACCGGCGGCGGCAGTGATCTAATTAAAATTTAGAACATTTTTGGTTTGTTGTTTCCATCATACATTATATTTGCGTAACTTAAACCGTTTACGCAGCGCACGCAACAAAAGCTCTCAAAAAGGAATATTTTTTCCCGTTTTTGCAACATTCTTCATTTATGCTCGGCTCCTATTGGTTGTAGCGCGATGTTATATAGCCTATAACCTTCCTCGATAAATGGACTATCCAACACAAAAAGAATTTTTTAATTCCAACCAGTAGTTCCTGAGATTAGCGCGTTCAAACAAACAAACAAACTCTTCAGCTTTATAACATTAGTATAGATTATATAGTATAAATTATTAATTATTTATGGAATAATAACGGTCTATAACTGACCCACAGGCCACAAACAGAAGGCCGTTGCCCTACGATGGGCCTGGGGTAGTAACGCTTACTGCTAGTAAGTTACTGCTGTCAAGCATTAAACACCAGTTACCGCATATTCAAAGCGGGTTAGTGATTTCAGGTTTAACTATGGTTCCAAGTTTCCTCGCGATATGCTCTTTTACCGAAATCAGTTATATCCAACGCCAAGTTAACGGGAAGTCAAAAACCTAGTTTGAGCCCACAACTTTGGGTGTGAGAGGCGACCCCTTACCACTGAGTCATGGTATATTACATCATATACCTATACCTGATATATTTTAATACATACTCGTTTAAAGATGGAGGCACAGCGAGCCGTAGAGCCCCGCTAAGAATAGGCTACCCATAACCGAACCTACCCGTGGGTGTCGCAAAGGTAAGTTCTAATGAATTCTATCAAGTGGATGCATGGGCATGTACTACCCACTCGTGATACACTAATGACTTAACACGAAAATCCATTTTACGTGAGAGTTATTCACTAACAGATATTTTTGGCCAACAACAAAAAAATCTGTTGTAGTAATAGAATATTTTGTACGATGATATGCTAAAAATTATATTATCAGTGACGATGATAAGCCAAGATAATGTGAATAATACATGGAACCATAGACTGAAGGTCTATCACAGGTCAGGATCAAGTTAGCCAACATAGCCCGAAGAATTGCCATAGGGCACATTGCTCGCAGAACGGATGGTCGTTGGGGCTGAAAAGTTCTGGAGTGGCGACCGCTAGCGGAAGACGCAATGTTGGAAGGCCTCGCTCTAGATGTAGCGAGGACCTAGTCAAGGCTGCGGGTGTACGGTGGATGCGAGACGGTGGATGTGGACGTCTTTTGGCTGAAAAGATGTTGGTGATAGACTCTGAAAGCTGTGTCTATCGCATCATATTGTATACCATGCTTGTATCATATTGCTTGTATTATTAGAATAAACAGTGTAACAATTGTAGATAGGCCAATAAATAGATAAATGAACGCTTGCTGAAGTTTAGTGCTTAGAAAAGTTAGAATGGGGAATATACAGATAATAAAACCAGATAATAATCAGATAATCGGCTACGTACCCAAGTAGGCCGCTGCAAATATAACTTGGCAAAATTATTGATTCGTCCAACACCCGGTGCGAGTGTGGTGCACCTGTACAGACTATGTCCCACTTGCTAGAGTGTCCTGGCTGTCCATTCACTTGCACCCTGGAAGACCTGTACAGTGCTTCTGACGCTGCAATAAGCGTGGCCACCTACTGGGCCCAGACAATCTAATTAAATGTGCCATCGAAACGAAAAGAAGAAGACAGATAATATTCTTATTATTTGTTACAAAATGTTTTGTTTTGAGGGATATAAATTGTAAGCAGAATTATTCAAAAATTCTTACGTTAGTTTATATTGCCAGTTATAACTAAACATATTTATTATACGTATGTAGCTATGTGTATTGTAAGCGTGGTTTAGTTAAAATCCCACGCAATATTCAATCAAAGGTCAACTAAAGGAAGTACTCATAGATATGAACTTATTACATGATGCCTGTAATTTGTTATCCAAGTATTTGTTTCTATGTTAATTTTCAGTTTTCTTTTAATTGTTCTTATGAAGATAACTTCTTTATTAAATTGAAGAAAAGTGTTAGGTTTATTTTCATTTTCCGACATTACGTGTCTGTATTTACACGAATATGTATAATTAATTTATAAAAAAAATTTGTCATATATTAAAAAGCTAGCTAGCTGTTCTCGCGTCTTCGCTCCCGTGGACCACCCCACAGGACCCGTTTTTCGGATTAAAAAATAGCCTATGTCACTCAGGAATAATGTAGCATTAGTTTCGGAGCTTATTCAATACAAACAAACAAACAAAAAATATTTCCACTATATAATATTATTATATCTAGAATAGAAATAGAAAAGTATACTCGTAATACACCGACGTTTACGGTTAAGTGTGATTTAAAAGATCCAATTATATTTTTTTGACACTATGGTAAATAGAAAATAGATACAAGTCTAACAATACCAACAACAACCATCATAAAGTCTAACAACAATAATTGATTGTAAACGGATGAAAAGGATACCAGCCTGCACATCACAATACATTTATATAAATGCCGTTAGGTAATAAAACCAAAAGAAATCTATGAAAGCAGGTGGTCTGTAGCTTTCACTAACAGTTGAAAACATGTCGCTGAAATATATTAATTGTACTAGTACAAAATATATTTATTTTATCTATGAGGTTTTACTATTTTTATGGTCCATGAAGTTTGCTTTCTTCTGCATTCGCGTTGAATCGTTTAAGAAATAAGACTGTCATCACATCACCATGACAGCTACTTCTTCATTTTGCTAGTACTATTTTAAAATTTTATAAGTATTCATATAATCATTGCAATGTTTACGTGTGAAAGTTGACTGATAAGTGACATAATATTTTATCAGGAGTTAGTCAGCCGTCGGTAGCGTCATCTACATTTGATGCGCGGCTCGTGTGTGTTTAGGAGACGCGCGCGCATGTGTGCGAGCGGGCACATATCGGTGCGCGAACGCAGCCGCATCAACGGCCCGCGGCCGCGAGAGAATTCCATACCGTGAACGCGACTCGCTTGTTTCGAAGCCGTCAGCGCGTTGTTGGAACACTCTGTGGCTCGGTTGTAAATTGTACTAATTGGGTATGGCGGTCTCCGCTGACAAAACAGTGGATCCATCAATTCCCATCCCAGTGCCCATGTTATACAACGTCCGCATAATCGACCAGTGAACTACCTGTGTTCGATTTAACGCGAATACGGCGCATATGAAACTATTCGCTAGTATTGGATGCATTATGCATATTGCGAGTGTGTGTGTGAAGTGTTCATAAATAGTCAGTGCTAGAGGGGTTCAGCGTAATGATCTGTGTTGTGAGTATACTATCTGCATCAATTATTTAACTAACATTATTAAAATAATACGATCAGACGGGCGTATATTGTGTAACATTTTGAGGTTATGTTTAAAAGTGCTCGTCACGAAAATACCACAAAGTACAGATGTGAGCCCGTATATTTAGACAGATTTACAATAGTGTACCACATGGCCTGGTGCGTATATTATTGTTTAGCTTTAATCACCACGTGATTGAGGAACTAGGCTACACAGTTACGGAAAATGTTAAAAATGTGCACGGAAGGTTTAAAATGCTTTGATTATAATGTTTTCATAAGCATTAAAAGTGGAAAGATACCTAACTAGTAACTTTTAATCTGTGTACAAAAAACAAGAGATTTACCATTTGCATGTTTTTTTATTGATGTTACTACACCGATTACACCTCGGTCCTGCAAAATTGACTTGCGTGGTTGTTTCTTGTTCAAAACAGGTTACTCTCATTGGATTTGCTTCAAATTAAATTGTATCAGATATGGTCTTTTGGTTATTGAGATGTTCATTACTTGTTTTTAGTCATGCAACAATGATGTTCTTTATTCTTATAGTCTAAACTCCATTCATATCAGCTAGGGACTTGTAAATATGAATTGACATTGTTTTTTTTTAAAGGAGTCTGATAAGTTAATTGCCGAATATTTTCCACTTATTAAAAGATTGTTTCTTTTATCACTTCATCGTGTATCATTATCAGTAAGCACCTACTTATAAATTGACGCACTCGTGAGGATACGTTATCAGTCTCTGAAGATGTTGGGATTAGTCGAGATTTGAGCCAACGAGACCGACGATTTCTTAATATCTTAAAGAGTTTGTAGAACTGGTTATCTTAATCTTTTTATAGTTTGACAGGGCATTAGATGTTGTACCTACAATCCTAATGTATGTACGTGATACGGGCGCAGTACAAGTGCATTTATCTATTAGATGAAAAAATGGTGACGAGGTCGAGGTAGTATCATTGAATTAATAATATATGTACATACATTGGAAACTAATATTGATTCTTGATGGGCTAAACTATTACCTACGTACTGTAATATATTTTGCCTAGGCAGCCAATAATCATTAGTATCTTACAATATTTCTCTTTAAATAAAGTGCCCAGTTGATCTGCACTGATGACTCGAGTCCATAAATATTTAGGATAAGCCGGCGACTGGTGACGGCTTGCGATGTGGTCCAAATCTATCACAGTTGGAACCAAGCCACGTGACAGAACCAGTTTATCAATCCAGATTACAGCTTAATCACTTACACCAGCATGATTACTTCATTTATTCCGTCGATCAGCTATGGATAAGCGTTGATTTGAATTTTATACTACTAATTTTGCCTGAGTACGGCAATTGGCTTAGCGTAATGTATAGAGAACAAGTTTATATACAAGATGCTATTATCCTACATTGTTTATAACCTGGATTTTAATATTTTACACTTACGATTTCTGTTTGGTTGTCAGCATACTAAATACTTGGCTGATATTTCAAGTAACCAGATTGTGGAACCCTTGAATTAAATAGATCTATCACTTATCTGTAACCGTATAAAATGATCTGTCCATAACAATTAGGTAGTCAAATATATATTGCACAATTCTAATGTTAACATGGGTCCGAGTCCGTGTAATATATAATAACCGATTTTCATACCAACATATCGCAACTTGTACCTTATACAATAAATAATGAAAACAATCATATGGGTGATCGTATACCCAGCCATTGTTGTATGGCACATATAAATCTTTGCAAATATAAAAACTCAGTTACGAGATCTGTTAAACGCGTCAAATGTCTAATAATAGAACTGTATCACGAACCGATCTGTGTGTTAATCTGAGCGTCACCAATACTCATATTTCTTTGAATGTTTACGCGAAGTTACTCCTAGATAAGGTTTATTTAGAAACCGTTCAATATTCCCAGCTATTCATCTATTCGAAGGAATAGTTTGTAAAATTTAAAGTCAATCATTTTCTGTTGACTAGTTATAGGTTTTTCCTAAAGCGTAAGGTGCATAGATAAGGTTAATAGTGAATAGAATGTTAAGTATGTCGCATTCAAACATCACATAAAGCATAGCCATGAAATATATATAAAATCATTAGGAAGCAATTCACCGTTTCAACGGTTCAGCGGTTCATGGTCTATTAGAATGTCATGTGAGCGCATCTTGTGAACTGTTTGATAGAAACTGACCTGTGCATATTAAATATGAACAGTGCTAGTCGATGCACGTGAGCTGCCGAGCCGTGCTTTATCGAAAGGCTGTTTGTTTCTACTCCCGTGCCGCTATTAGTCGAGCGTCACTGAACTACAGGAATATCATTATTAGCGGGTGACTATCGATCGCACCACCAGCCACCGCCCTCCTCCCCGCAAGCTACGTCATCGTTTGCCTCGTGCCTCTCTAACGGTGACGTCACTGATTCATGACGAAACCCTACGTCACCGTTTTCCCCGCATGCGCATTGTGTTGGGCAAATTTTACCTAAATTTAGACTGTGATGCCGTCATACCGAGATAAATGGAAGTACTTTGTTGCTATGTAGGATAACTTGAATTTCACTCTCACTTATACCTTACTTATGTGTGTGGCGGATTTGCATATATGCTTTTTCCTCAAATTCCATTAAAAATATTCTCTGGCTCACCTTACCACGTGTCTAGTCTCCGTACCTAATATACCAGAACATATTTTCTTATTTCTAAAGGTTTAAAAATACTTCATGTGCGTGGGTGTAGAATTTTTGAGGTACCCAGCTTCATTGATAAAATTAAGGCTCAGAGCTTTTACATGGGTTTTGAGTCGAGTAAGAATTTTAATATTAGATTTTGGAAAGTACCGTCCATCTGCCATTCTGCTCATCGAGCTTGGCGATTATGTGATATGTTTCCAAGGGCTGTTAGTAGACGTCATGGTGATAACACAGCTAAGTTCAACAAAACAATTCTCTGTGATGCATCAAGTCACTTTGATTAAACTGAACCTAAACTGATAACTCTGATGTGTCACATTGACATATTATTTTGTTATCACTTGTTGTGGACAGCTAACGCAATAATACGACAGCGAGCAAAATATTTGATTTTGCCTGTATGTATATTTAGCGACTTACAAAACGATTAATTGTTTCCTTACGCACGATTTTTCAATGACGCGACATTCATCACGATGTGCCATAACGTACATAGGGTTTATTATAAATACCTATGTACGTACATACATATGTACTTCACGTCCAATAAAATTCATTTGTTTTTCCCTTCAAGTTCTTGTTACTCTTTTTAACACGCTTTTATTAGCTTAGTATGTATGTATCTATGTACCTATGTATCTATGTATCAATGTAACGGAATCTTTGAACGTGATTTTCACCCCCTTCAAAACGTGGGATTGATTTGAAACTTTGCACACTTTTCAAGGATCGATGACAATGCAATAATTTAGTCAAAGTCAAATATATTTATTGAACTAGGCCAATAAGCGGCACTTTTGAACGTCAAACAAAAATTTAAATTTACTAGTTATAAAAGTGGATTCTACCGTGCGCGTTTAAATTGTTTGTCCCATTAGCCTTACCAAGATCTTTAGGATTAGCGACTTTTTAGTTCAATTTACCATTAAAGCGTGTTTTTTTCGTTTTTGTAACTACAATTTTTTTGATTGTATCTATATATATAAAAATCAATTGCTGTTCGTTAGTCTCGCTAAAACTCAAAAACGGCTGGACCGATTTGAATAATTCTTTTTTTGTTTTGTTCGCCAGAATACAGGGAAGGTTTAAAAACAAAAAAAAGTAGGTAGGTTGGATAGGGTAGGTAGGTAGGTAAGAAGGTAGGTAGGTAGGGTAGGTATGGTAGGATAGGGTAGGGTAGGTATGGTAGGATAGGTAGGTAGGGTAGGGTAGGGTTGGTAGAATAAAAGTACAATGGTTTTGTTATTTTTATGGCAAAACAACGTTTGCCGGGTCAGCTACTAATGTTATATTTGTTGCGTGCACTGTAAGGCTGCAAGTCAGTGGTAGCATTTTGACCTTGAGCGGGCCTAGCGTAGTATGGGGTTTCAATAGATTAAGAGGCCAGCTTAAATTGGTTTTCTTACATGCAGCCTACTGTATAATGATACACAATGCAATTTAAGTTGGCAACTTGACAGTCATATTAAGAGCATACTAAAAGCTTCAAGTCAGTTTTGTGTTTTGATTTGAACATCAAAAACTGCTATTCTAATCTTTGATTCAGCAGCACATTTGAGGCAAATGACAACGCTGTTGGCGTGGCTGAATTCTGGTCAAAATATATTTAATTTTGGAATCATCGATACGACGAAGAAGAAGCAACACATTTTTTAAAAACAATCAATGTACATGTTATTATTAATAATAATTAATCTAGTAAGCAAATCTATGTTGTTCTAAAATGATTAAAACTTTTTACGCGTCTGTTTGTCTTCTATGTTGGTTTCATCAACTGTCTCTCTAAGATCTTCAAGGTGGTATTCAGTTACAGTGATGGGTTCTGAATAACGTTCACTTCTCTTGATTGCTAATCTTTAACCGTTTTAGCTTATTGTTAACCAATTGTAGCTTTTAGGCTTCTGAATTAAGTTTTATGATGTTTCATAGATTCAATATAAAAATACGCTTTGAAGTGACTATTGTCATTTTATATTATAATCTATTGTCATTCGTAATTTGATGATTTGACAAACCCATACGGAGTATATTATTATACCATGGACAAACCTTTCTAGAATTTCTAGATTTTTTCAAAATAATCTGAGCTGAGCTGATAGACATCACAGTTTTTATCGACTTCTTGGGGTTTACACAAATGCTTTTAATTTGTGTAGGTTAAAATAAGAATGTAATTATTTAGAAAGAACATAAAAAACATTCGTGTCTAGTTGGCCAAATTAATGGAATGTGTTACAAAAGTATGCATATATCTATCCATTTAATTACCAACGCTCCCAAGCTTATTGCATCTTTTACAAATACCTGACGTATTTAATCTGAAATCAGTTCGCCGTGACATCTCACGAATTGAAAGTCTAACTGCGAGCTACAGACAATGATAGCATTCCCACCCATTCCGATTTGGCTGGCGAGCCGCCCTGCGAAGCGATACTCGCGCCCGACGGCAGATGTCGCCCCACAAACCCTCGCGTGATTTGACAACCAACATGGCCGCACACAATATCGTCGGGAATAACACGCGACCCCAGTAAAATAGTGCTCAGTCCGAACAAAATACAATACTCACCGTCTCGTTACAAATTAGTGCGTGAAAATCATTGAAATAAAAAGATGAAGCTCTCGGTGAAGCCAGGTATGTTTTGAATTTATTCAATACCGCATAGTTTTCGCACTAGAAAAGTATTGATCAGCGAAATGGTATCAAATATAGACTTAGCTACGCGTGTTAATGTGTCCTATGATAATATGCTGATGATTCACGTAGAAAAGACTAATCAATCTCATTGAGATGCTCTGTTGAGACTGCAACGAGGACGTAGTCAGTAGATTACGCAATGCAATAGCAAATAGCTAACGCATGTAGTAAAATGGGTGCATTT
Organism: Orthosia incerta; assembly: GCA_948252205.1. Classification (NCBI taxonomy): domain Eukaryota; kingdom Metazoa; phylum Arthropoda; class Insecta; order Lepidoptera; family Noctuidae; genus Orthosia; species Orthosia incerta. The sequence continues at coordinate 15,918,590 of OX411754.1, forward strand.
GGCGCATTGCGTTGCCTAGCAACGACATAAGGTGTCATAGGATTATTTTATGCGGCAGTTAAAACACGAAGGGACATAGATGATGGACCACGTATGCTAAGTACACGCCAACTGATGGTTACACCGACACGCTAATGACGCTTGAAATCGTCGATTTCCAAGTACAAGCAAACATTGTTGTATATTTCTACTTGTGATTGTAAATGCTACTGTAAGTGCTATTTATGATTACAATTGTTCGCCAATATATTATGGAAATTTTTCTATGTGTTCCTTCAATAGATGTTTTAAATGTAGATTGTTGGTTTGAGTAAGTACCTATATATAAATGAGGTCATGTGAATCTCAGTGTAGAAAACTTCGACTGATGAGCTAGATTAAGAATACGTGTTGAGCTAGTTTAGCTTGAAGTAAGATCGGTGAGGCAATCGTGGAACTAGCCACATGAATATAAAACGATATCACTATATTAATAATCTAACTATCTACTGGAGATAAGTGAATTTATTGGTGGGCCTTATTTATAACAGACACATTGAATAATCCACAGCTTAACTGTTGGTGATGTTGACACATTAGTTAAACGGTTATCGTATGTGTAGGGTCGGTAAAATGTGTTTTTTTCCTATAAAATCACTAGTAAATTGTTGTTGTTTATTGCATTTAGGTACTTAGGTATTTCACTATCATTACATATTATAAAATAAAGTCCCCCGACACGATAAACTTAAAAAGTACTGAACGGATTTTCATGCGGTTTTCACAAATAGAAAAAGTGAGAAATGAGGAAGGTTTTTGTGTATAATTTGTCACGAGCGATGCCGGGGCGGGTCGCTAGTAAATAATAAAATCAGATTATGGCTTTCTGACACAGTGGTATACATATGAAAATGTTACATTGACGGTTTTTATAATTAATTAATTTTAATAAATCAAGTTAATAATCCTGTATTCCAGAATATATAGAGACTGAAGTATTTGATATGAACAGAATTCCATATTAAAATTGTTTGATTCCTAAGACTATATTTGTTACAAGTTTGTTTTAGTTTTTTTTTACATTCCTGTTGCAAATGTTAGATTTTTTTTATTTCGTGATAATCCAACTCTTGACCTCAGCTTGCCTTGGTTATTTCACATTTTTAATATCCTTATTTTCTTTTACAGGTAATGATACACAATTTCCTGGATTATGCTACAAGATAAAGGTATAAAGCTTTCATTTGCAAATATATTTGGATATGGATCCAATTCTAGAAAATGAATCTGCGACAACCGAATCACCGAAACATGGCAAGGCAAAACATAAGAATAAAAAGAAGAAACAATCGGAAGCGCAAAATCAAACAGTTGTTGGTGAGCGAAAGAAATTTGTTGTTACCACATTACCCAACACAGAAGATAAAGTTCCTTCTAGAGTAGCAGAGAGTAATGTACATACGGTCCATTTTGGAACGCGTGGAGTCGAGTCACAAAGGCCCCATGTAAGATCAATATTTAAGGATAGAAATGCTGACACATCCCGAGCATCGAGTGCTGAACGCCAATCGGCACCCGAAAAAGGATATGAAACTTTTCATGGAACGTCGTCTAGTCCACGGAGCTCTATTTTTGATATATTCCGTTTAAGAAGAAAAAGTGATGCAAAGAAATATGCACCGAAACAGGCGAAAACGACGGAGAGCCAAGAAGCCCCTGAAACCCAAGATGACCAGCAATTTGCTGACAGCAAAGATTCTCATAAGAAGTACTACCATACGGTAACTGGAGCATCTTCTCGAAAGTATAGTCCAATTACTAGAGTAATGGATATATTTCGCAGCAAGCCACATCCTGAAAGCAGTCAAAGCACTGCAGATCCAGTGAAGAAGAAACCTGCTAAACAAGTTCGTCGTTCTTCTATTGAGACGACTTCACCGACTTATCATAAAAACTCATACGCTTCATTAGATCCATCGCAAGCAAAACAAATGTTTAGAGAGGTTCGGGGACTTCCTAAATATGATCCTTATTTATCAATTGTGCAAATATCTATAGGAGGTAGAGATAAAACTAGGCTCTTACTGAACTTCTTTAAATATCATAAATGTTATGAAATTTTACCAAAGTCTGCAAAAGTTATTATATTTGATACACAATTTTTCGTCAGGAAAACATTTCCTACTCTTATATCTCATGGTATTCGCTCTGCACCGCTTTGGGATGCTACTAAAAAGCTACTCGTAGGGATGATAACAGTTACAGATTTTATTAGGATTCTTCTGTATCTTGATAAAGAAAACCTATCAGTTGAAGAATTAGAACGACACACGCTTCACACTTGGAGGAAGATGTTACGATTAACGCGTAAGCCTTTATGTAGTGCTGGACCCGATCAATCACTACATGACGCTATCAATTTACTTCATAAAAATCGCGTACATCGCCTTTTAATGATAGATCCTTTTAATGGCGATGTTCTATATATCCTATCTCACAAAAGAATATTGAGATTTTTATTTGTATATCTTAATGAATTTCCTGAATTAACTTTCTTTCACAAAACCCTTACAGAGTTGAAAATCGGGACATACGATGATATCGTCTCTGTAACTGAAGAAACAAGTATTAAAACAGCATTTCAGTTGTTGCTAGAGAAAGATGTTTCTGCTTTGCCAATTTTAGACGACAACGGTACGCTTATTGATGTTTATGCAAAATATGAAGTGTTAAATCTAGTAAGTGAAAAATTATATTCGAATTTGTCGTTGACGATAGGTGAAGTAAGAAATAAAAAGAAAGACTGGGAAGAAAAGTTACAAAAATGTCGTTCAAGTATTACTTTATATGAGGCCTTAGAAGTTATAGTTAGAACTGAGAGTCATCGATTATTGTTAGTAAATAAAGAAGATAAACTAGTAGGAATTGTTTCTCTGTCAGACATATTAGTATATTTAAATAGAATAATTCCCACGGAAAAGAAAGTTTCATCCCTACAAGAAATATTTAGACCACTCGAAGAGAATAAAGTAGCGGAATCACCCAAAGAAACTGAAAATGAGATTATATCAATTGAAGTTCCAACGCTTGCACAAACTGTACCTGAAGTTGAGGAAGGCGCCACTGCACTGAGTGAGCCCAATACCGCTGCTGCAGAACAAACGCTGATCGAAACTGAAACTAAAGAGGATGGTGTTGATTCTGATGCAGATACAAATATTAATTCTTTAAAAAATAGTCACATTAACAAATCGAACTTAGACCTTGCCATAGACCCGACTATGACTATAATCGAAGAGTCGAGTGCTAACGAATAAGTAGTACGTTTTTATTCCAAAGAAATTGTGATAGGTGTCAACGCCGAATCGGTATATTAATCTCAGCTTTTGCTTGTATTGATATTGTAATTAAACTTCATACTCATTAATAGTTGCATCAAATACCACGTGATTGCCTTATTATTTAATTCATTAAAACATTGCTAAAACTTAATAAATTATTTTAGCAGTATTGTTCGTGTTCAATTTGTTGTTTAGATCTATTACCCTTTTTATTTCCTAGCTGATGTAGGTCAGTTCCTAACTATGGAGATCATAACAACTGTAGTTTATATTTTAAACGATAAGTAAAGCAAACTCGTAAAATTCGACTGTGGGAAACTTAAACAACGACTCCATTAAAGGTGGTGAGCTGACAATTTTACTGCAAATGCATCATTTCGAGAAACATTTAGAATACTGTTCTTAAGCACATAACGTCACGTCTATTTTCAAGTTTTTGGTTCATTAGCATACGTTTAATGGTCAACCAGTTAATGATTATTACGGTGATATGCAATTCCCAGTGTCCTTATTCAAAGTACTTACGTGCTATCTTTTAAAACATTGTTTGGTAATTAAGAACAGCGGGTGTCCTCTTACTGGAGTTGTTAACTCGTTAGTCAAGTCAGAAGGTTACGTAATGTGTGTTTGTGCGCGATGGGCCAGCAACCTCGCTATTTGCGCATTATTGTTAATATTTACATCCGATAGCACGTGAATGGACTACTCACCACATACAGTGTTGACATCACCTAGATTCATGTTAGAGTAAAGTATCCAATGAATTTTAGTTGTTTTTTTAGGTTCATGTATGTTTGTGAGTTTCTTTATTCCACCATATCTTCTAAACGGTTTGACCGATATCAATGTATGAGATATATTACATAGGCTGACGAAAATTAAAAAAAAAATAGGGGGACGCGATTCCTCATCATCATCATTTCAGCCGAAAGACACGTACACTGCTGGACATAGGCCTCCCCCAGGCGTCGCCACAATAATCGATCTCGTGCATCTCGCATCCAGCGCCTTCTCGGGGGACAAGATTAATAAAAAAAATACATCAAAAATTTACTACGTATACTATCATCGTCTAGAGCTTGTTTAGTTCATAACAAAAATATATAACATTAGTATTCAAGTATTCGTTCACTAATAACATAACAAAAGAAATTGAATATATAGCAGTAGGTAATATTCAATATCCCATAGAAAATCTTATAAAAAAACCCGGCCAAGTGCGAGTCGGACTCACGCACGAAGGGTTCCCTACCATTTTCACAAAAAACGGCACAAAAATCACGTTTGTTGTATAGGAGCCCCACTTATTATGTTTTTAGTACCTATTTGTTGTTATAGCGGCAACAGAAATACGAGTACATCATCTGTGATAATTTCTTTACAGGTCCCCCGACTTCGCTGAAAAGATTGGTTTTCAGCACATATCATAGAAACAACAGTTTCAGTCATTTAGATAGTTTTTAATTTTGTAACTCGATTTTTTTATTCACTTTTTGACAAGGCAAGGGTGTTTTTTTATAATATTTATTTTTATCTTAGTTGGTTTTTCTTTTATAACAGATCAAATTATTTAATTTAATGTTTGTAGGTATCCTAAGCGATATTTTATAACACCAAATTGGCACTCAGACTACCTACAGATTTAATGATACCGTCTTGTCTATAACTTAATGCATTCCGTTGCAATCAATTTAAGTCCGACATATTTATGTTTAGTAGGTATATTCAGGTGACTGCAGTGGAGAGGCGCAGGCGCAGCGACCGGTCGGTGGGTGGAGGACCGAACCCGGAACAAACCACTCTGCCCCAAGGTCGCGCAGTATCTCTTACTTTTAGCCGCCAATTTAATTTTATCTCGTCTCGAGCCGATTTCTTGACGCCATAGAACTAATCACATTGAGCATGCTTGTACCAGTATCTATTGCGATACGCGCCTCAGAAAGGGTTATTTGTTAATGGATGTATAATGTTAGATTAGATTATCTGCAATGGAAAATTATTTCCAAGTAAGCAAATAGCACGATGTCTGGCAGTATTTTTAGTAAAGTTATCGTTTGCGCTGTACAGCGCTGATAGTCACGGTTAGCACTGCACTCTGCAGTATAATTCAAGCGTTGTTTACTGTTATTACAGGAACATCATCAATGTAAAATTAGAACGGCATTGCAGTTCCTATATGTATTATGTGTAAGTAGCTACTGTTGAGCGGGTGAATACCTATATTAGGTGTATTTGTCGTTGTTGTTCAGACGTGTATTAAAAGATAGGTATATGGCACAACAGAAATCCGTCGACTGTCGAGGATATTATAATGTGATAGTAATAGATACTGGTTCAATTAGCATACGAAAAAGAACTAGTAGCACCCACTCGTGTGAAACCGGTAAGTTACCTACTTGGCACTGGATAAGTAAATATGGAAGCTTGTCGCGGTGTCGTGCGACGAATCTGCCTACACATCACGTTAGTCGTCAGTGGTCGCCCGTTTGGGTCAGCGTCACCTGCACCCTAATTGCGTATCTGTTTTAACAGCACGGAGCAAACTCCTTTCCATTCATTTTTGGAACTCAACAATATTCATTGCGTGTTTGACGCTGTCGAGTTTTTAACATTTGAAGCAATTAATGCAAGGGAATCAGTCCGTACCCTACTCTTTGAACTTACACAATTAGGGTGCTGGTCGCGACGTCGCCTAGCCGTCCGACGTTGCACCGGCGACGCTATGTCGCGCGCCGGCCGGTGACTTCGTGTTCCACACTCCGTTAATATGGATCAATATTACGTTAAGCATCTACGAGCAATATATGTTTGTAGCTCAGAGCTTGTAGGTCAAAAGATCTTCAAACTGTGGTGGTTCGATTTGGACCATCTGAATTGATTACTATAATAAGTGCTTGGATAAAAATCGTTTAGTGATTGACATTGTTTTATTCATTTTTCAAAATTATTGTGTGGAACCTTAAAATTTTCTGATTATCATTTATTTTGTTTTTTGGTAATGTTTCTTCATATCTGTGCAAAAACACCTGACAGACCCAATGAAGTAATTATTTTAAATTGATTAGAATATAAGGAGAAAACGAGATTTAGTCTTTAATCCATTATATTTTGGCACAACGAATTACCAAATCGTAACGATTTCAGAAATCTAGTTAAGTATTTTTTTGTTAGGTGACAAGGCAGTCTAGTTTGATTAGAAGCAAAATTAAAAGCTCGACGCTTTTATTGAAATGTGCTGTTTTTAAATGGTTTTTACTTTCCTTAAGAAAATTCAAGGTTTTTAATAAAAATGTTCCAAACTGGATAGAGCTCGCGTACACGAGTAAGCACTAACTGTCGCACCTTTTATTTAGTATTCAAAATTAATTGACAAATTTGAGACTTTGTCTAATGGAATAACAATGATTGTTTTTGTAAGGCTTACATTCGTAAGCTTCTAGCTCGACGCTTTATAGGTATTAGTCCATAAGTGGCGACAAGCAGCAGCGTCAAGCGACATCAACAAAACATATAAGGGGAAGGTGAGTCAACATATTTGAATTAGTATAAAGATACTGTCGCTATCGCACCACCACATTTGCTATCTATAGCGAATCCATGTCTGAAAATAAAGGGAAGCTCTCATCTGACGAATGCATATTCTCGTTTTACCGTATGCACTATTAGTTTTTTAATATTTTGGAGGTATTCAGAACAGGTTGTAAAGTTCCGTAAACCTCCATTGAAAAGTGGATTCTCCGACAAGAGGGGTGACCATAAGCTCTTAGAGCGGTATCAATTTGAGATCGAGTAAGTGACAGATGTATACAAGTCATATACATCTGTCCCTTATTCGATATTAAATTGATACCGCTCTAAGAGCTTGTGGTCACCCCCCAGACGTGTGTTGTGTCTGTTCCGGGCAACTGCCCAACGGTTATTGTCGGACTGTTGTATGTCATGTGTTCAAATCGCGCCGAAAAACTTTGCTTTCGCGATGCAGGATTTGTGTGACGTCGTGTCATTAGTTCGTAAGTGGCGCGTTGGTGCCGCTACAATATTTTCAAAATACATTTCTAATCCATAATCCTTGGACCTTGATAGATTAACTGTTTTCTCGTTTCAAAATGGGAAGGTTTGAGCAAGAACATTCACAAAAATACGAAAATAAATAAAAAACTAGAATGAGCAAAACAGTTCTAAATATTGGTCGCTTGTTGCCTAATAAATAATCTAAATTAGCATATTAATGGATCAAGTGGAGGTCACATTGTGGACAATCGCGTTTATACCTGTTCAGGTTGTCTGATGTTGCAAAATATTTCAAGGATGTATCTTTTAGCTTCATTGTCTAGTGATGAGCTTCTATCAAAAAGTTATTTTGTATACTTAGCTTTTCTCTGCTATTTTTGAGTTTGCATTCACTGAACTGTATTTCTCACAGAATAAAATTACATTTGATCTCTACAATAGGTAGAAAAATGTTTTTATGTCACTGAGTTGACCGAAAGCTTCACAAAAGGTATATTTATATTTCCTAACTTCATAAATGTAGGATTATTTTATTAATATTACATCGGAGCCTGGTTCCTACGTCACCACTACGCGCATCTATGCACCCGCTACGTGTGTCTACGCAGCCGCTACGTGTGTCTACGCAGCCTCTACGCGGCGCCTACGCTTTCCTACACACTGAAAAAAAGCTTAGTGCGAAGATGCTTGGCCTTTTTAGTATTGTATAGCCGTCCGTCCACACAAGAACTAGTCGGTACGTTGAAGTATAAAAATAGTTAATAAACCTATATGTTGTAGATTACTTGGTATTTTATGGATGTAAATTGCTCATTAATCTGAGCTTATCATTAATGTTTATCTAATTATTATCATCATCACTTGGAAATAGCGTTTAAAATGGCATTAAAACTTTATAGTGATGATGTGGAACTATTGTTTATATTTATATAAGACAAGATAAACAAGTAAAGGTCTTACAGAACACATATCAACCGATGTCGAGCAGCTGTAAGTATATTTTATTCTGTTGTCGCTGACACGTCGAAGACTGCCTTCTCAAACGTTATCTAGTCGACCTACGTACCTGCTAACTCAATAACAAGGGTATCAGAATCGACTGGCTAATTTGCGGTCATCATAGTAGACGGAGGAGGACAGGAGGCCACGGTCAGGGTCATTCTAGGCTTGAAAAGTGATCATAGAAGAGTTTACGTGACCGAAGAAGGAAACATACCGGGAAGAGTCGAATGCATTGGGAGGTCTTTGTCCAGCTATTGGACATTAGAGATTGCAAAAAATAGTGATTATAGCTTAATTTTATTTATACACTAGGTGACCCCCGCGGCTTCGCTCCCGGCAACTGGCTATCTATCTACCTACCCTACAAACAAACAAACTCTACAGCTCTATAATATTAGTATAAATGTTGATAGAACTCCTTCGCAAATGAACAAATTTGGTTACCATAAAAAAAGTTATAGTGAGTCAATCTTAAAAGATAGACATATTACGGATTTTTTTTTAGAACAATTCCAAAAATGAGAAACAATTCCATCATACATGATATTTGCGTAACTTAAACCGTTTACGCAGCGCACGCAACGGTAGCTCTCAAAAAGGAATAATTTTGCTTGTTTTTGCAAAAAAAACATTTATGCTCCACTCCTATTGGTTGTAGCGTGATGTTATATAGCCTATAACCTTCCTCGATAAATGGACTATCTAACATACAGAATTTTTTCAATTCCAAGCAGTAGTTTCTGAGATTAATATAAAAGTAGGTACTAGCTGTCCCACGCGGCTTCGCTCTACCCATCTACACTACCTACCCTACATACATTATTGTTGCGTAACTTAAACCGTTTACGCAGCGCACGCAACGGAAGGAAAAGGATTAATTTGGCCCGCTTTTGCAACATTTTTCATTTATGCTCCGCTCCTATTGGTCGTAGCGTGATGTTATACCTTCCTCGATAAATGGACTATCCAATACAAAAAGTATTTTTCAATTCCAACCAGTAGTTCCTGAGATTAGCGCGTTCAAACAAACAAACTCTTCAGCTTTATAATATTATTAGTATAGACTAGCTGTCCCACGCAGGTTCACTCCCGTCAACTGGCTATCTACCTACCCTACCCTACCTACCCTACATACAAGATTGTTGCGTAACTTAAACCGTTTACGGAAGCTCTCAAACAGGAATAATTTTGGACGTTTTTGCATCATTTTTCATTTATGCGCCGCTCCTATTGGTCGTAGCGTGATGTTATATACCTTCCTCGATAAATAGACTATCCAACACAAAAAGTATTTTTCAATTACAACAGGTAGTTCCTGAGATTAGCGCATTCAAACAAACAAACAAACTCTTTAGCTTTATAATATTAGTATAGATATATAGTATAGATAAGTATAGATTATGTCGGTTGTCGGAGTCGGTCAATGTAATTTGTTAAGTAAAAGTCTATAATTTCTGTGCTAGATTCTGTACTCTAGGTCCAGAGGCTTACAAGTGTGGATCAACCCGGTGCGGAACACAACTACTGTTTTTTACCCGCTATTCACATAACGATACTTTTCAGTAAGTTAAACAAGCACTACCGCACGTAGTGCTTGTTTAAATTACTGGAAAGTATCACAAGCAACCATTGTTGTTTTATCTTAAGTATTCTAATCTTTATTGTTTTAAAGCAATCGCGTATAACGGTCAAACGGGTGAATCTTTAAAACATTTCACAATTTTTCTCGAGTGAGCGTTGTCAGATTTTACGAGTCATTGAAGACATTTGTAAACGTTGCCAAAGAGAATGGATTGATTACTTTTTAACTTCTATGATTATGTTTGTAACTATGCCTAAGGCTAGGTTTCGAGTTATCTCGTCTTTTATTAATGTTCGTCATTATTTTTGAGACATCAAACTTATCAAGTGTAATAATGTTCCGTTCAGATCTATATGAAGAGGTTGATAAATTATTCACGCATATTTTGTTTACTATAGTGTGATTAGAATATCAATTTAAATGCAAAATAAATATTTATGATTTTACATATTAGCTCTTCTGATTTGCATAATTGTGAACCCAACATTCATTATCATACTTCTTATCTCAATTTATTTGAGGTCAGAGCTACATGTCCGAAAATTACAGACTAATTATTTTTCTCCTTTGGATGATTCACCTTCTCAGAGTGAACAGTCTAGTAAATACTCGGACTTTTAAAAGCTCCGCAATTGTCGTTTAAGAAGTGTGTGTCAGTGATTAGTTAAAGACTGACAGTGACTTCGCCCGCGTGGAATTCAAAAATATCCCGAGGGAACATATTCTCGGGATAAAAAGTATCCTATGTGATATTCCTGACTATAATCTATCTCTATACCAAATTTCATCCACTGCCATTCAGCCGTTGTGGCGTGTTTGAGTAACAAACATACATCCATCCAATCTTTCATATTTATAATTTTACTAGCTTCTGCCAGCGGCTGCACCCGCGTGAAAGTCCCGAGGGAACATATTCCCGCCATAAAAAGTATCCTATGTGATATTCCTGACTATAATCTATCTCTGTGCCAAATTTCACCCAGATCCGTTTTGGCGTGATTGAGTAACAAACATACACACATCCAAACTGCCGTATTTATAATATTAAGAAAGAAAGAAAAGAAAGTTTGTTTGGCACACACAGATACATACACAATGTAGGTACAAATAAAAGGGAATTTAACCTGACTATAATCTATCTCTCCGTACGCCATAGGACCACTCTTGCTAGTCGACATTTCTATGTTCCTCGTCTTTATAACAAAGCGAACAAACAACTCAACATTTACGAGCATTTTTTCTCAAAGTGCAAACTACTGTTGTGTGATTGCCTGTTGAAACTCTCATTCAGTGATACTGAAAGACTTCTCGTACAACCGATATAGTTCTACAGTGAAATCTGTACACTCACGAGCAATGACTCACACGGAAACGCACACACACACATACACACGCACACACACACACACACACACACGTACACACACATCATACATCACACTACACATATACACAGCTCGCCTACACAGTACACACCTACAGTTACATTCTTTTAATTATCAACTTGTTCTTACCTTTGCATGTACTCGTATTCCTTATTAAATAATTTGCTATTTCCAACAAACATCGGAATGCATGTACTGCCAATACGCTGGCTCATAGTAAACGGAAGGCGCTGTCTCCTGTGATACAGTTTTCTATAACTAGTACAGGAAACAGGTGATCTTTTCATAGGAACAATAAAATTATTATTATATTATATCTCTGTGCCAAATTTCATCCGGATCCATTCAGCCGTTCTGGCGTGATTGAGTAACAAACAACATTTCGCATTTATAATATTATAGTAAGATGATTAAGGACTAAGCTGAAACCTGCAGAAATACTTTGTTATGTGCACGCGAGTGCTACAGTCAACGGACGTGGTACCCGTGTCAGGAACGATGGACTCGATCAGGGATTTAGAAATAACAGTGTTGAGCCTCGAACAACAGAAAAAAAACTACGAGAGTAGTACCCAGCACTTAACAAAAGACACTTTAACTATCTATAGGTGTATTGTATGTAGGCTTGATCTAAAATTAGAGGTCTCAAAAACATGATACGGGGATTTTTACAATAATATATTCTTAATATTCTCAGAATAGATTAGAATACACACTGTTCAGGGACTTTTAGTTAATTTATTGCAAAAAATATGGTGCGTGATGCATCTCATACACTACCAAGTTCATGACGTAATAATTTTTGAGTATTAAAGACAATTTTTACAAATGTGAGGGCATTGCAAGTGCTAACAAAAATTAAAAACTAAAAACCTAGATTACCAAGTATGCTATATCTATATGCTCTTTATTATGTGAATGAATGTAAATGTTGAGGAACCAGAATTCACAGACGGCAACTGCTTAGTTACAACACTCGACAAACATACCGCAATCATATCTATCTACCGGTCTCCTTCTATAAGAAACATTGACAACTTTCTATACTCCTTAGACAATATATTATCCGAACTAAATTCCTTCAAAAACATAGTGTTAATTGGAGATATCAATATTCCCATTAACTCCTCCAAGCTGGATCTAGCGGGTGAAAGATATTTAACCATCGCCGCTTCTCATGGTCTCTTACCTGCACACACTGAAATAACCCGTGCAAACAGCTCCTCATGCCTGGACCACGTGTTCCTTAAGACCCAGTTTACTGCTATAACTATTGTGCCACAATCAACCTTAACAGATCATTTCCCTGTCTTGACCCAATTAAGTCCACAGCGCATCTCTAAACACCCTAGGCAAATGATTAAATCAACTATAACTAGAATAGACACAGAAAACTTGAACAAAGACATTAACAATATAGACATGTCCCCCATATACGAATCAATTGACCCCAATTTTTCCACAAATTACCTTATCACTAATATCCAATCAGCCATAAATAACAACACAAAAACTTTCACTGTGTCGAAGCGCAAAAAAATACTCAAACCATGGATTACGCCTGGCCTTCTCAGATGTATGAAAAACAGGGACTTTCTTCACAAAAAGCATAGGACGGCTCCGGATAATATCATTTTAAAAACATCATATATTAGATACCGCAACTTTTGTACCAAAATTTTAAAGAAAGTAAAAAGAGCATATGAGAAAACTCAATTAGATACTGCAAAGAATAATCCCAAGCAACTCTGGAAGACTATAAAATCAATTACGAGCTGTGTCAATAACAGTGACTATCCAGAGGAATTGTTAAAACTAAGTGACTCCAAAAACACCGCACTTGATATTATTAATGAGCACTTTGTAAAAGTAGGTCAATCGTTGGCAGAAAAGTATCCTATTAACCCTTCTCCGTCAACATCTAATAATTTGTCCTCTATGTTGTCATGCGACTCCCATTCGCGATCATTTGTATGTGAAGAAACGACGGAAGAAGAAGTGTCCCGTACAATCCTTACATTAAAGTCAAACTGCGCCACTGGTTGTGACAATATCTCATCGAACCTACTAAAAAGTAATATCGAGCTTTTAGTTCCTCCTCTCACGTTTATTTTCAACAGATGCTTAGAATATGGTGTATTCCCGAAAAATCTCAAACTGTCTGAGGTTCACCCTATTCATAAGGGAGGTGACCGCGATCGTGTTAACAACTACAGGCCGATATCGATCCTACCCTCCTTGTCAAAGGTTTTTGAAAAACTACTAAACAATAGACTTGTTAGCTACTTGGAGGGCGAGGGCCTACTCTCTTGTACACAGTTTGGCTTTCGGAAACATAGAAGCACAGATGATGCCATCTTTAAATTAAACAATTGTATAGCTACAAATTTAGATTCTGGAAAGAAGTGCCTTGCCATCTTTTTAGATCTGGCCAAGGCATTTGACACGGTCTCGGTCCCCATCCTTTTGCGAAAACTCGAGAATTTCGGTATAAGAGGCAATCAACTTAAACTTTTTGAGAGCTATCTGTCGGAAAGATACCAGTGTGTAAGAATAGGAAATTGCACTAGCTCTTATCTTCCTATTACATACGGAGTTCCCCAGGGTAGCATTTTGGGACCTACCCTCTTTCTCGTTTATATAAACGACCTCACGAACCTATCTATACCCCAAGGCGAAATAATCTCTTACGCAGATGACACTGCTCTTATATTCAACGCCGACAATTGGGATGAGGTATTTAACGTTGCACAATGTGGACTTGATCTCGTAAAGGAATGGCTACAAAATAATTTACTTACACTGAACAGTGATAAAACTAAATACTTGACTTTCAGCATACGAAATCCACCTAAACATCTTACTACAAAATATTGCCTTATTCCTCACGATTGTCCTGAAAAAGATAACTGTAATTGTGTACCTCTAGAATGTGTCAACAATGTGAAATATTTAGGATTAATTATAGATCATAATTTATCCTATAAGGCCCATATTAAAGCTTTGTCGGGACGAGTAAGAAAACTAATTTATATCTTCAAAACTTTGCGACATGTTGCTGATCTTAAATTATTAAAACAGGTTTATTTCTCTCTTTGTCAATCCATTATTAATTACGGCATAATTGCATGGGGAGGAGCTACCAAAACTACTCTAAAAGGCCTTGAGATAGCTCAGCGTGCAATTCTAAAAGTTTACACGTTTCGTCCAATGCGCTTTCCCACAAACATTTTGTACAAATCATGCGAAGTCCTTACAGTGAGACAATTGTTCTTACTCAACATTGTACTAAAACAACATGGTGAACTTATATATAATACTGATCTCACAAAGAAACGCAGAAAACATGACGTTGTGGTCCGCATACATAATCCTAAAACCTCTTTCATAAAGAGATTCTTCGTCTTTCTAGCACCACACGTGTATAATAAAATTAATAAATCCATAAATATTTTTTCTCTTAACAAGTTCCATTGTAAAAAGAAGGCATATGAATTTTTAATGAAACTTTCATACGAAGACACTGAAAAATTTATTCAAATAATCTGCTAATATTTTTGTTTGTATTTCTATATACATGTATATTCACCCTACTCCTGTCATTTATCATGTAGACATATGTATACACTTACACTTACACACACAGACACCCCCACACACACACACACACTCACCCTCTCATCCTCACACACACACACAAAAATTGTTAGTAATTTAAGTTTAGTTTACCTTAATTTCTTATTTCTCTTTGATTTGTAATGGTTCCAAACTCTTGCATCTTGCTAATTTAGGTTAACTAGTGTATTGTTTCTGAGGGGAAACGGCGCTGTCAGCTGAGATACAGGCTCACGCCTAGTTCAGCTGCGGATGCTCATTCTCTTATCTAGAATTAAACTGTAAGCCTAATATTTGTAAGAATGTACTGTACCTACCTACTGTTTTTTGAGTAAATAAAAAAATATATATTATGCAATAGTATCAGTAATAAACATCTCATAGCTATGTGTAGTGAGTGTCCATTCAAAAGTGCTGATAAAGCCACAAAATATATTAAATATGAAAGTCATGTGTCATCAGTCATCACAATGATGCTGCCAGGCTATAATGAGGTTACAAAATTTATTGAAACTCTTACAGTAAGGCCTAGCGCAGTTGTGTTGTTACGTGAGTGAGAGTAAGTGTTTTGTAATCCTAAGTAGTGAAGCTGATGTCATAGTGATTGGGAGCCAGTCGATGACCCCTTGACACGACTATAAAAATACCTAGTTCAGACAACGACCGATACCGGCGCACGCGCCGCCGCTGCTAATGAGCTTGAATTATTAACTGATCCAGTTATTTCACGATAATTAAAGGTCATATGAATATTCTATTTATAGATCACATGTTTACAAATAAAGAATGATAAGTTAATCGCAGAGTCAACTTGTAATGCATATTTTTTATTATCATTTCGTGTAAGTACTTAACGAAACGGTATACAAAACATGGACGAGTGTGAGTAATTACAAATAATTAGGCAATCATTATGTAAATTATATAATTTTTCGGCTACTTAAGATGAGGAAAAAATAAAAGATTTACAGACGCTTTGAGGAAGTAAAAAGTGTAGGCATGTGAAGATAGTCAATACTCGATTGCATAATGTAATTTTGTTTAACAACATAGTGAAACCTCTCGCGATGATATAATAACATCGCTCAGCACCTATGAGCACAGTCTTTAGCATCCTTTTACAAACTCCTTCGGTACCTACCTATGTTTACAATATGCACTCTGTGGTAATATTTGAAATATTTGTGTGAAAGATGAGAAGGCTGAACAGGATGTGAAAACTTAGTTGATGGGAGAAAGCTGTTAAATTTATGGACCATCATGTAGCTATTTTTATGGTTCCGTACCCAAAGGGTAAAAACGGGACCCTCGTACTAAGACTCCGTGATCCGTCTGTCTGTCTGTCTGTCTGTCCTTCTGTCACCGGGCTGTATCTCATGAACCGTGATAGCTAGACAGCTGAAATTTTCACAGATGATGTATTTCTGTTGCCGCTGTAACAACAAATAATACAATAAATAATTAAGTGGGGCTCCCATACAACAAACATGACATTTTTGCCGCATATTGCGATCATGGTACGGAACCCTTCGTGCGCGAGTCCGACTCGCACTTGGCCGGTTTTTTAGCAATTATCACGATTTTGTTCTTGATGAAGCAGGGAAAAAAATAACATCTTGTCTTAGTCAATATTGCTTCTCATGAAATAAATCAATGAGATCTTTTTATATTCGCTAATTAATGCATTAATATTGAGCTATTTTAGGTAGGTATTTAATAAGTAAGTATATCGAATAACTATAATAATTTTGATGAAAAGCTTATAAAGTGGAGTGATTACAGTTTAACTTTAATTTGACATAGAACAGCTCCAATAAACCCTATTAGATATACGACAAACATTAAAAGAGACAATTGGAAGAGGTATTTAGTTATTTACAGCACATACACAAACAAACACGTCACACTTGTAACACCCGTCTTTTTCCGTCGCACACCACACTCACTCAAACACACTCAACACAAGCATACAATACACAACACTCGCTCAACACTCCCTCTGTTTGTTGTAAAACCTTCCTTTGCTTTAAAATGATATAATATTATGTTAAACGAAACTACTGTTGTTCAAATTTTCTGTAAAGTGAACTGCGTCCTGAAATACAGGCTCAGCCTAGCTCAGGCGCAGTTGCTCATCTTTCATTCTTGTGCATATTCATAATAGCTTTAAAAATGAGTTATACTGTTCAAATTGTACAATTTTATGGAGAAAAAAAAAAAAAAAAAAAACCATAGTGAGACGAATTTAATTAACCTTATCAACCGAACGCATTCAACCCGAATCTCTTCAAAGTTAGAGTGAACAGGCTTCTTCTGGGTAAGCTCGCTCCATCGTCGACTCTGTCTCTGTCACCTTTGACCTAGACTAGAGTCAAGAGCAAACCCATCACAAATAAAAAAAATAAAAAAAAAGAACTAGCCATTTTGTAGTATAGGTGAACTTATACAACCTAGCTATGCACTAGCTAAGTATCCTGTAACGTGTAATCAATGATGAAAAAATACAATTAATTCTTAAAGTATATTTTGGTTGGATGGACTAAATACATCCATGTTAAATTAGTAAGGATGGCATGCGGCATTAAATGCTAATATTTATTAAAATTGCTCAAATATTTATTTATGTTTGCTTGCATTACCAAAATCATTTAAGAAAATAGGTTTTAAACTATTTGGTACTGGTACACTGTGTACTGCGCAAAACATAGTCATCCATTGATTTTTTACCCGGCTGCAAGGAAAGGGTTATGTTTTTCGCGCGTATCTTGTATGTTTGTATGTATGTAATATTCTTTATTACCTCGTATCTTTCAAACCACTTGACGGATTTGATAATTAAGACATCGTTAGACAGGTCTTGGCCGCCCAAGTGTTCTTAGATAAGTACCGTTGAAAAAAAAGAAACATGGCGGATTTTGGGTGCCATATTGTAGGGGTTGCAATTTTTTTTTTCTTCGAACTCCATCGAGTGGGGTATCCAAATGAAGGGTTTTTAGAGGTGATTACGAACACATATAACACTTATATGTTTAAAGTAATTGGTTTTCTTTTTTTTAATTTATATATAAATAAAAAAAGTTAATAAAATCAAAAAACCCGACTGCTTCAAAAGCGAACTAAGTAAACAAGAAGAAAATTTTGCTGAAGAAGAAGAAAATCTGGTTTTGGTCAGCCAGCTCGCGAATATGTATCCTCCGACTGCACAGCAAGATTTTCTTCTTGTTTACATCTTTTTTGTTCGCTTTTGAAGCAGTCGGGTTTTTTGATTTTATTAACTTTTTTTATTTCTACACATATGTATAATTCCTATAATTCCTCGATCACAGAGATTAGTAGCGGGCACATTAAAAGGCTGATGACGATATGATGATGATATATGTATTCAAACCATGCACGAATCGTAATCCACACAATTATGTATAGTTTACAGCTACGGCTAAGAGACCGGTCAGCTTCCATCCGACTCTGAGTAATGAACTAATGTTATTATCTAGACACGTACCGAGTAAGTATATAAATAAGTACTTTTATAATGTGCTGACACACATCTTCGGAGTGAAAAAAAAAACGAGATAAATAATACAGACTTATTGCGGCATACTCTATGTTTTAATCACCGATATAATTACATTTACAAAGACATATTATTTTTATGACAAGCTAGTTGCACGCTAATTCCTTTATTAACGTTTAACAATTAGATACAGTGAATATTGTCAATCACGCATTCATTTCTGCTTCCCTACATGGGGCGGCATATTTCCCACATGATGCAGTGTGACGCTGTCTTTAACGTACGATTATATAGTTATTATGGAATAGTTACGCGCATTTTCATTATAGTCACGAGTTAGGAATGAAATCAAGTGACAGGTTTACGTAATACGTCAGCTATTCGCAGTTTGTTATATTTTTCCATGTGATTTGACTGCTGCTTCAGGTTAAATCAGTAATTTTCAAAGTAACCTCTTTAAGCATGTAACAGAACTGTAAAAGTTACTATCTAGTCCTTGTCTTTCAGAGCTTAATCAAACGTAAGTTTAAAAAAAAACTTGGAATTAACAACTTCAAAACACGGGAAATGTCAAATATGGGATTGTCAAGAATGGGATTATTAATAGCTATTCTGGGTCAAAGAGGTACTCAACTTGTACTTAGTAAGTTGAGTCAATCATCAGCTAGCTAGGCGAATTTTAGTTGTGGTAAATTTTGTGTCATCGTAGCGCGCTACGAGATTTACTACGCGGAAATGCTACGAGCAATCCTTGGGGTTGACTCCACACTTGAAAGGCGGAAAACTGCAATAGTATATGCCATCAATTGTTTTTCATATAATTATTTTGTCAACAAACTCGTATAAGATGAAGTAATCATATTGCCTTTTCATAGCCAAAGCTACGCGACGCTACGACTACAAGCGACGCCATTGATGTCACATAATTTGCTCCGGTTTGATTAAACGTCACATAATTTACTGATAAACAATAAATTACCTACTATAAATTACTGCTCTGGCCTATTCATACAGAGATTTGAAAGCCAAAACATTATAATCAGCAGTGGCATTGTATCGAGTAGCTTGTAACTCCACCTGCTATAACATTAATCGTCTATCAAAACGATCAAAAGTTTATCGCTTATTAGTTTAGAATAAATTATAAAGTTGTTTGCATTTAGTTCATAAAGATACCGATGTGGGTAGATTTCTAACGCCGTGCTTACAAAACTGTTAATGGCCTGCTCTGAGATACGATCTTTTAAATGGGCTTCTGATAATTCAGCAGAAATGATAGTAGGTTTAGAAATGAAAATCAAAAACATACTTAATATAGGTTTCGGTTTGTCGGGGTTTTTAATTACTGTATTTTATAGATTTCAATGAACCAATGATGGTTCATTAAACATATCAGAGATTCATATCTCTGAGATGTTTAATGAACCATCATTGGTTGGACGCGTGATTATCAAGGAGTAAATGTTCATAAAACTCTGGAAATGGTTCGACTGTAGAACTGCAGAGCCTCTAAAGACTGCAGCTGTAAAGGCTATTGCTGTAGAATTTCAACATTTTTATTTCTGGAAATTATTTCAGGCACATAAATAACATGTATTTCTTAATTCGTAGTTCAAACTTTTTATCAAACATGTTCGTAGAATGGTGACAAGGACTGCTGAATCACCGACAAATCGTGGAAGTTATGATTGCCAACGATGACTGACAACAATCGAGCACATCAGATTAACTCATGCGCTCATACGAGTGAGTGTGACTACTCTTCCCTATTAGAATGATTTCCGGTCCATTGTGTAGTCCGCTGCGCTTAAAGAATCGGTCGTGCTCTCATTAGTAAGCGCACGATATGACCTATCATAAGGTTCCCAGGACGTCAACTAGACTTATTAAATTACCTGTTACTAAATAACCAAAATCGATGCAAGATAATATTTTGATTTATGAGTAAACGAATTAAATAATTGTGTACTGAAAATGGAGCTCAGTACATAATTATTAAACTATGTAGGTTTATTCATCTAAGCACATTGTAAGTAGGTAACTTGATGAATCACGTGTTGGTCAATTGAGTGAGAATATGTGTGTAGTAAGAAAATATAAACAAGAAAGACTAATATCTATACATTAACTTAGCCGCTTAGAAACTAGTTGCGGTGACGAAAGATGAAGCGTCTCCGTAATGGAAGTAACTTTAGAGCCTATAATTAACTTTAGATTGTCTTACGCTATTAAACGACTGATTTGAACATGCACACATAAAAAATTGCAAATCCAGTAGTGTACGTTAAACAGCATTACTCATGTAAATCACTTGAAACGTCAAGACAGGTTATTACTTCAGAATTGACGAGTATTGGGACGCCAGACAGATTGTTGGCAAGATTACGTAAATTGAAATGTTCTGAATCACAGAATAAACAAATATTAAACAATCAACGTAATGCAATTTCTTTGTTTAGTAACGATATGTTAATCTGCTCATCCGTAAGCTATCGTTCGGTCTGACGCAGGCGGGTCATCAATCCTAAGTCTGTCCACAAATTGTCTTGGGCAACACTTCCCATGACAGTTTGGTATTAATTAATGATGTATCGGTTTGATAGGCTCGGTGGCCTCTCTCTGCTGTGCCTCGCACCGCAGCTCCTCAGTACCATACATAAATACCGTAATCAACTATGACAATTTGTATACGCTGAAGTAAAAACTACAAAAGTTTTCTCATTTCTGTATTTTATGCGCGGAAGTTATTGGGGTTGCGTCACCGTACGGCAGTAACCGATGTTTAAATATTCGATATATTATTATTTTACACTTGCTTGTTTACTTTCATTGCAGTTATGATAAATTGACATCTTTAATATTGTAATACTTTCAACAGTTGCAGACTTCCTAGATGTTTTTGGAACGATGGAACATCTGAGGGGACTGTTATATACACGTAAGTACATAACTTAACAATACCTCACACTTAAGTTATATATTAACAGATAATTAAATTGTTTATTGCTTCCAGAGAATGTAACTATTTACAACATAAAGTCTATTGTTGGGCTGCCAGAGAAACTTTCAATATAATAGTAATGATAACAAATTATTATATTTAAATATGCATATGTGACCGATTGTTATTGCGAAAGGAACCAGAACATGGGCCGCCTGTTATTTTTATTCAAATTTATCGCCTAAACTCATTCTGCCCACACTGCATGGCCATACAGTGTAAATTGATCACACAGATGATTTATGAATGCCATTTTTACATAATAGATAGGCCGTTTGTGTGTGTCCGTTGCAAGGCGTCCGCCATGTTGCCTGACGTGCAATATTTCTTGTGACCAGAAGCGGTAACTCTACAACATTTCCACAGTACTAATGTGACAACATATAAATCGAATGAATACATAATTCTTCTATCCATTGTCTTGGACTCGAATATTAAATCTAGTAAGAATACCGACTTTATTTCCATGTATCGATTGTAGTTTTCCATTTTAATAGTGCTGGATCAGAACGTATGAGACACAATAGGTGTGTAATATTTTATAAAAGTGCCACAGTGAGCTTGTGACTACACCTATTATTTACATTGTGTTACGAATGCTTTTACTATTTATACGTTGGTTTTGTAATACGAATTAAAAAGTATTTTTCACACCACCTGCTCGACAATGTCCAATTACATAACATGCAATTTCAACGTAAAATAAAGCATTACCTCCCTCTTAAGGGCCTTCCACAGCTTTAGTGCCGTATAACGGTTACTTTATAAAACACACTTCTAGTAACGGCTAGGTTAAAAGTTTTGAATTTTTTTTTATTGATTCATGTACATTATATGTGAAACATGGTTCTTTCGTGTAACTAATATAAGTTTTGCTTTAAAAAATAATTATTAACACGATATTTTTTCGCTAATTTTGGAAACTCCTCCAAAACGACATGGATGTTAATAGTAGTTTATTATACTGTTGCATAATAAGGGGTATTAAAACATGAGTGTGAGTTTAAAAACCGAGCCGTAGGCGAGGTTTTTAATAGTATTCACACGAATGTTTTAATACCTAGTTATGTGCAGTTTCATACACTACTTTATCTACACTCATACATTTTGGGATTGAACCTACTTAATCTTATTTTTTGCATTTTCCATGCCATAAAGTCGTGATAAATGCATCATATAATATAATTTCCTTCGCCGCATTTAAAATATTTGGCGGCGTCAATTTTCTTCACATTCACTAATATCAGACATTTTAAGCAAGAATTTTAAAAAGTCATGAAATTCAGTACAACGAAACCTGCAAAACGTATGAATGGCGCCAAAACCCAGCACATCACCGCATTAAATTGCGGTAAAAAAATTGTGCGGCAATAATACCGCATGAAATCCTTGTTTTGAAACAGAATCCACCGCATCGCAGCGCGAATATAATTCGCGCGAATATTTTGAGCTCTATGAACAGGTGGAAAGAGACAAAAGTTCGCGCAAATATAAATGGCAGTGCGTAATAAGCCTAAAGCGGGCACTGTTACAGACAAGTTAAAATTGGAATCAATTTTTTTTTGTTAGGTACTATAAAAATGGCATTTCAAAAAAAAAATAATTGGTGGAATCTCCTTAGTGATTAACTTCTTGGATTTGTCCTGTATCATAATAGAAAAAAAGTTATTTTTCAACACACTTGCTCATAAAGTGGCTCTAATTTCACCGCAATTAGGCACATAATGATGCCTGTTATCAAACTGTGACTTTTTCATTACTATTATTCACAAAGTGAGTTATACACAGATTTTTTTTAAATTTATTGGTTGAGTTGCTTTGTTCTTAAAAAAGTTTCGATACAAAAAAGGTTGTGCTCAATAGTACAAATAAATTAATGTACCTATTGCTTGCTCATTTCATGTAACTTCGTATTAATTTCAACTTGTACGTGCTTAATAAATAAAACTTTCACTCAAATATAAATTTTATTTGCTCTGTAATTAAGAAAAATTTAAATTTCCTATTTTGTACGTGGTTAAAACTCTATCCACGATAAGATAAATAAAAAGAAATTTCATTCTTTTAGTCTATGGCCGATCGCCATTGTAAGATGCGCGCGCATAGGAAAATTAATTAATTTTGCCCGCCATTTTGAAAAAAATTCACAACTCGTTTTTACTGTTAAAAATATTTTTTTGTATTATTTTCTTCACAAGTGTGTTGAAAAACGTCGTATGATACACGTGTGTATTGATGATTACCGTCCTCGGCTCTCTTAAGACCCTCACCTACGGCTCGGGTCTCAATGACGCCTCAGCGGTAATCACCAACATTGCACACTTGTACCATAATGTACTATTATGATGCAGTTGTTTGAAAATCGAAGGAAAATGTTGAACTATAATGGTTTTTTTTTTAATTTTTCCTATCCACGAATATAAAGTACGTGTTTATGCAATATTTTTTGAATTCATAATTGGAACATTAAGTTGTGAGTGTAGATAAAATATTTATTCGTACCACATGCTCAAAAAAGTGACATTCTATGCCACAAAAAGCGAACATAACAATAGTCATTTTTAATCTGTTAAAAACAGGGAAAGAATTGTACTGAATTTCATTCATCCTCAATGTAAAACGGTGTATACTGAACTACATCTGTGTTTACACCATTGAGTTTGTATATAAAGCATTATACATCTTTTTGAAAAAGGAATACGCATTTATCATGCTGTTATGATTATTAAAATAAAATTACGAAAACCGACGAGGCCGTATGAGCTTGATGCCTTTGCTTTTCCGACAAAAAAATATTAGTCTAGGAATTTGCCGCGTTTATGTACCAAACAAAAATGTAACTCTCTTTATCAATAATTGGACCAATGTTTCGAATGTTAACTTTTACTTTTAATTGTCATTATTTTTAATAAATGCTTATCTCATATTATTATTGTGTTAATTTTTTCGCAAATGGTACGAAAAGTAGAGTATTTTCCTCGGTGATAAAGCTGTCTTAGTCTTGGGTGAACTTAAATCCCTCGCTACACTCAGGACTCGTCTTAAATCCCTCGCTTCGCTCGTGATTTAAGTTTTTAACATCCTCGCTGCGCTCGGGAGTAAACCTCGAGTCCTTCGTTACGCTCGCGATTTAAATCGTCACCCGCGACAGAAGACACTGCTTTATCCCCTTGGTTAATAATCTACTATTATTCAGAAAATTTGATGGCTAGAATTTCTTCATAACTGAAATAACATATGTAAATCAAAATATTTTGCAAACAAAACTGTCCAAAAAAAAGGCTCAATATTGATATTCTGGCTACGAGCAGGCGCACGGCCAGTACTGCGTTAACATTGGGGAATATATACGCCCTAAAGGACGTAAAGTTGTATGAAATGCCCAAGGGAGCCTCAAAATGCTATACTAAAAGTTTTTTTTTATTGCTCGCTTGTTCGTTATTTCGTCGGTATTTTTTTTTGTTAAAAATGTTTTTTTCGCTTTTTAATTTACTTAATTTCAATAGAATCGGTTCACAATTGAAAATTCAGTGGGCAAAAGATCAATTAATCCTTTTTAGGGTTCCGTACCCAAAGGGTAAAAACGGGACTCTATTACTAATACTCCACGGTCCGTCTGTCTATCTGTCTGTCAGTCTGTCTCCAGGCTGTATCTCATGATCCGTGATAGCTGGACCGTTGAAATTTTCACAGATGATTTATTTCTGTTGCCGCTACATGCTTACATGTGATTTTTTTGCTGTTTTTTTTTGCGATAATGGTACGGAACCCTTCGTTCGCGAGTCCGACTCGCACTTGGCCGGTTATTTTCTACCTTTAGGGGTGGATATTATTTTTATAATTTAAATGGGACCAACATTGAAGTAGTATACTCTTTCCAATAACAAAATAATTTTAAAGTTAGTCGTATGCGCTTATTTTTTCGTCGGTAAAAAATGCTCATATGGCATTGTAAAGAGGTTCGATCGAAAATCGAACTGGCCACCATAAGCAGATCTCAAAAAAGAAAGAAAAAAAGACGGTATTTGGTGCTGTGATTTTCAGTGAATTTTATTGCAATATTCGTGTTGACAAAAAATGTCGAGCGATAGTGATTCTACTCCAGAGTTTATCAAAACAGACGCATTCGAGATTATCTACTACCGGCAAAATCTAAACACAGATACGAAAAAGCCTATGTTGATTTTATTCAATGGAGAACAACAAAAGTAGGAGTCAGGGCGGTTACGCACTACATCCGATCCGACTCCGTAATTTGAGTGCCGAGATCTATCCGAATTGAAAATGACCGTCTTATAAAGCTCTTGACCGTTGCCAAACGGTTTGTTGACGCCCAAAGCCATTCTCTGGGTCCTAAGGATTCTGACTTTTCCTGGTCAGTTTGGAAAAAATCGCCTAAGAAAGTGGGCGGATACTCGTTTTTACTTTGCTGAGGATCTAAACACGATCATGAAATCGCGATGCTGTTCTAAAATAAATTTAATTTTAAGGCGCTATGTCTACATACATTTAACTTTCCTCTACATTAGCTAAACATGTCCAACACAGTGTCTTCCACTTTGTCCCCTTTTATCATTTAATGACTACATATAAATTATATTTTCTAATAGATACCGATACATGCTCAAAAGGAGATTACGAGATATCATTAGTACTAAACGCGGATGCAGTGTTCAATCAAATCATATTAAAGACCATCACATTCGATTGGCGATAACTTCCGTGTGATGTATGAATAGACTCTGAAAACTGACAGCTCAAGTATAAGTACGTACGATTAGATTATATATTAGCACACTTAGAGTGAAAGTGACCTAAGTCAAAATTCCTGTAACTTCTAATTTTGCTAAAAGCTGACCTTAAAAAGCCTACTACTGTAAAACCTTGTAGTGAAAAAGAGCCCGAATTATGATTAAGAGAAGGACAGCCTAGACATGGGTCGTTTTAGTACAAAAAATACATACAGTCGAAGAAGAAGAGAACCTCCTCCTTTTTGGAAAGTCGGTTAAAAAGTACAGTTTTAAGATTTTTTTGCTCATTTCCCACAAATTGCATTTTTTGAGTTAGGTCTGTTTCATTCTGAGGGTACGATATAATAGTTAGTGTATACGCACTGTATTTGCGACACAAAGCGAACAATGAGTTATGTGAACCATGAACTCAGATAATGATCTCGTCTTTGTGTTCAAAAGTTTCTTTGAGGTGAGCTTTATCTATCTTCGGCATTCGTTGCATTGGATTTGTGTTTGTTTTATGCTTAGTGAGCTTTAGCTAGGAATTATATTCAAAATATCTACCTATTTAATGGTTCTAAAAGTACTTGAAAATGTTAACACACAATTGCGTTTTAACTTGTTTTGTTGTATTGATTTTTTCAACAAAACTACATTTTTATATTGTGTTCAAACACATGACTATTGCAGGGTATCCATATTTTACTTACGTTAACTTGCGTTACAATAATATATTATAAAATAAATTCTGCAAGCAAATTAAAAAAACAATCATGTTAAGCTTTTAAAAAGACGTATTTACCACAGGCTCCGGTTATACATTTAACTGCTTGATATACCAATTATTTACTAGATCCTGCATCCTGGTGATTCTGTAGACACTACATTAATTTCTACAAGCACCTATAGGTAGTAAAGCTGACTCATAAAATTGTGGTTTATTAAGGATCGATTTCACCAATGAAATCGTGGTTAGTTCAACTAAACTCAGTTTATGCAAATATAGCTGTCTGATTGGTAGTTTCTCAGCGGTCGCAACCAATCAGAACGCTGTATTTGCATAAACTGAGTTTAGTTGAACTAATCGCGATAAGTTTCATTGGTGAAATCGGCCCTAAGTAGCAAGTCTCCACAAACACGACGATATTGTTGCTTGCAAGGTGAATGTTCATGGGAAAATCTGGGTTTTTCCCTCCAACCAATTTGGTAAAGTCCCTTGACTACAATATACTTAGTCAAGGTATGCCCTTCAAACTTCATTAAAACAAACATCTTCTTAAAATATTTATTATTCAAGTACAGAAATAGTGCAGTGAAAAAATATTTTACCTAGCTCTCAAAACTCATAAAAAAACTACCTATTAATAACCCTACTCATGTTTTTAACTGTTATTCCCTAGTTCCTGTACTCGGTTACTTTAAATTGCACATTTATAATCTCAATAGTAGAGCAGTCGTAGTACGGCATTTATATCATTATAGTGATGGGGCCTGATCTCCAGTCGGAGTAGTGGCGGTCTACAAGGTAAATAGCGTGCGTAATCCTCAATGGAACTATTTATTTAATGACTACTCATTGCTATCCGGATGTAAAGAATAGAAATATGCAGGCTAGCCTGTGAATGGGTTTTTTGTGAACTATAGCTGGCATAAAAATAATTTAATGTTTATGAAAAGACATGTAGATACTATAATTATGTAGTTGTCAAATCAAACCCTTGCAATAGATTAACATCTCTTCAATCTTAAAAATAAACAAATAATTAAAATCATGACGTTAAACGCGCTGAGATTTTTTTACAAAGAGTTCATAAATCACAGAATATTTAATGTTAAAGTTAAAGTGCACTTTGTTGTTGTATAAAATATTGCACGATTTTAAAATAAAGCCATTGTTGTGGCAAACTACTATTATGCTATCTGAAAGTGATAAAAAACTTTAAGCTGCAAAATAAATAGACTGTCACAAGTTAGATCGAATGTCGTTTCTCAATTAACATAATTATTCCGAACAATTTATTCTGTTGCGCGTCTCATTGAAATATAATATGTATTAGTTTCATTGGTATGTACTTGTGAATAAATGAAGCATATTGCACACTTGCCGCGCTAGTCACCCACGCGTCACCGCGTCGCGTCATCGCGTCACTGCTGTCATCTCCAACCATTGGTTACAACTATTGCTTACACAATTCAGCATCGTTGTAGCGGAGCTTTTGTCGCGGGGTCGAGGACCTTCGGACTTCGGCTATACTAGATAATTACATAACATCTCTGTTTACATAACGTTTCCTAATTAGAGAGAAGATTTCTCACAAGCTCACAACCGTAACCGAAAGAAAAAAGATGGGCAGACGTCGGACATGTGTAAAACTATAAACCGCAAACAATATTGGTTGAAATCGAATTTGTTCTCCGTTATTCAAACCTGCTTTGTCGTAAATAATAAAATGTGTTATAGTAGGTAAGTACGTATATAGACGATGATCTAAAAGATTGCGGTCGGGCCCGTCGGATTCTGCGGCGCTCTCAAGGAGGACCGGACTATTTCGAAGCCGGAACCGAACCCGCACATGGAAATTCTGCGCTCACGTCGACCGAATCGAGAA
The DNA here is from genome assembly GCA_948252205.1 of Orthosia incerta. Lineage (NCBI taxonomy): Eukaryota > Metazoa > Arthropoda > Insecta > Lepidoptera > Noctuidae > Orthosia > Orthosia incerta. The sequence goes on from OX411754.1 coordinate 15,947,362, forward strand.
CTGTTCTTTTTAATACTTAAATCAAGAGCGAATATGCTTTGTCTCTTTTTTTGCCAGCGCATCGAACAGAGAAGAAAACCTGAATAATGAAGGCAGATTGTTTTTTCGCCTACAGTTTCAGTAAATTACGATACGGTTTAAATTTTCGAGATAAGCTTCCGTAATTTCATATCAAAATTTAAATTCAGTGGGAAATTATTCGAAAATTATGTGCATGAGTCAAGTGGAATTGGCGAGAACAATGACGTACCTACTTACAGTACACATGACATGAACCCGTTCGTAAGTTTGCTGCATACAAAAATAAATCAGGCAATTAAGGTCTGTAAGAAACTTATTGAGATACGAAACACCAATTAATTTTTTAGTTTTTTAGAGGCTTTCAGGTAAAAATTAAAAATGATAGCTTTTGCGAATTGTGAAGGTCAGCCATAATTTAATCCAAATCACAGCAATGTTATTTCTTACAAGAAATTCACTTTTGTCTCGAATAACATCAGATTTTAACCACACATCAAATCATTTTGTGAGTCCAAAGTATACATAAAGTAAGATGACAGTACCTGTCGCCGTATTATTAAGAATGTGTAAGCTGAACAATATATTCCTTTACCGTTCAAGCCAGTCGTAAATTGTGTAAATATATTGAAAAAACACATTGATACATGGCCGGGATTGAATTCGCGACATCACAGTATCTCGTTTCTGTCCGATACCCCACACCCAAGGCTGTCACCGCTACAGTTCGATTTTGCGTGATTTATCTTCGTTAAAATAATGTGATCGTATACTTATTTAAGTAGGTTTTTTCCGTCGCTTATTATGTATTAATCACGACTAGACTGAATAATCTACCCAAAACACATTAATTTATATGCACGTGCTATCAACGTGATACAACTTTTAATGTCGTTAAGAAATCGCCGGTTTGTGTGATGATGGCATGCGACTTGGCGAGGTTGCGTCTGCGAGCTGTCCACTTCTCACATGCCTATATTTTTCGTCTATTATTACGGCAAGTATCGTTCGCTTTCACTAGCGCCCATCGAATGACGATGTGACAACATAATTAAGCGCGTCGAACATAATCACGCACGGGTCGCGTGCATTCAGCCTGGAGGCTGGACAAAAAGATCGGTCGTGACCCCGCTGAACTGCCGGATGTAAAGAAAGTACTCATTGCAATCTTCCGGCCTGCGTTACGTCCGTCATCGAGTGTCAAAAGTCGAAAAAATTCATACAATATTATCGCGAGACCGTTATTAATTTACTTTCTACACGGAGATATTAGTACGCGTTTAAGGGTTGACGGATGTGTCTACATGCTGAAAAAGCAAGGTAACTCAATAAAAATTAATTCTAATGCAATAACCATTTATGATCATAGCAGAAAAACAAGGTAGTTTTCTTTGTTTATATTTATATACAATGTTTATTTAAATTCAAATAGATTCATATTTAAATTACACCATTACAAAATCATTTACATACGCGTTAGTACAACATTGTGAAAATTTTAAACATTAAATAAGTATGTTTAATACGATGACTCGTGTAACAGTTCGATGGTGTAATATTTGTCGGTGTTTTATGAAACTGTGGTGTCGGAGTGGAAGTGCATCGCGGTGCGGTGCGGCGGTGCGGCGGTGCGGCGGTGAAGCGGCGCGCGCGCTGTGGGCGAGGTTAAGCGATTGCTTAGATCCGCGTTCACCTCGCATTGTGTAACCGCGCGGTCGCGGGAGGGGCGCCGTGGGAACCGCCGAAAGCTCGCTAACGCTATGCGCAGCTTCCGCCGTTACGGCCGCATTAACTTAACGATGCATCTCACACGCCACCGCAACCATACGCAACGCGCTGCACAGTCCGCGCCAAATTGATTCGATCGTCATCTTAGCAACAGGAAATTATCATAGAGATGCCGCAAAACATTGCCACTTAAATTTCGGTACCTAGCTGATGCGACTTTCTAGTGTTTCGTATTATACATGCATCCATATTACACGATTTGTCTAAGAGAGCGGCGAAGATGGTCCGCGCGGCGCTCGCCTGCCATAGTGCAGCAAACGAGAGCATGGAGCGCTGAAGGCGCACAAAGAGCATTGTGAAAGTTATGTTATGAATTCGTATTGCTTTGTAATTGTTTCTAAGCAGTACAGAGCGGTGGAATAATTCATAAGTGTTGTTGTTCCCAGCGGCGGCGATGTTGTTCTCGCGACGACAACTGTATAGGGCAATGGTGGCGGGCCGTTAGTGCGGCGCGGGTGGACAGGAGGGTGAGGTGGCGAGGGAGGGGGGGAGATGCCGAGGGCGGAGCACCTGAGCGCGCCCTGACCTACGACCTGCGGTGAAAGGCGCGGGCGCGGGCACGGGCCGCCGCGCCGACGACGACATAGCATCGAGCTGGTTCGCTTGCGCAGAATGACCGGATTTACGAACAAAAACAATGACCCAAAACTGTGATCTTGTTTCGTTATGATTGAATTTTTTTAATAAGTTTTTAATTTTTTCTGCATGCATTTTTTCGGTGAGTATACGGTGTGGTCTTGACATTAAAGGTAATTTATGAACTTTAGTGGGTCCATTTTAATAAGTATAAGTATGATACTTAATTTAAATATATATTTTGGTATGGTTTTCAGAGTAAGGTGTTAAATCGGGTTGATAATACATTACGGTACAGAAAAGGTATCTAGTATGAGATTTTCAAGTTATGTACAAAGAAATGGAGGTTACCATTATCTCCAGTATCTATCAGTGATAACAGTGAATCCACCCTGCATCTACTCTTTCGAGTGGTGACTGTATCAGCCAAGTCCCAACGATGTTCCTTTACTTCCAATCACCGAAGGCTTAGGGATACACCTTTACATAAAAAACTTGCCTATTTACAGCAGTTGGTACCTATATTGTGCAGGAATTCTGTTAAACTTTAAAAGTTGTTTTTAAACTTTTTGTGATCTTTATGGAATGCAAGTTATGTAACTGTCAACTTAAATTAATTATACTGAACCATTTTACATTTTTTGATTGTGAGAATGTAACCAATTTATAAGTCGACATATTTCTGCTGTGAAGCACGAAATGTCATTAACTTGAAGGTAGTTCCAGTTACCATCGCTTTCGTCGGAAAGAAATGACCCTGGACACTTTTACTACCTGCAATGTTAAGAATAATTACCAAGAGGAAAATGTTTCATTTCTTGCAAACAAAATACAATTTCTCATGAAATGCATTGTTATTAATTGATGTAATATCTTTTTAATGACTGTTATTGATTACACGCTTGTCTCGTATTTGGTATTCGTAAACAGTTTCAGGAATTAAAGATTGCCTTACGGAGTTATTGACAGTTGGTCTGCTGGAAACGTATTCGTATAATGAATCTAACTTGCAAACACAATGAGGAAAATTGCTTATGAAAACTTCTACAGTTGCAAGAAGCGTGGGCATCTAAAAGTGACCAGTATAATAGGAAACATATAACATTGTGAGACGTGTTCACATAACACATGAAACAGTAATGATGCAACTTTCACGTAGGTTACACTTACACGTCGGGAGAATGAGTCGCATTCGCAGTCGCAGCGCCTCTTACACGGTAATGAAGATTGATGGCTGGCGATGAGCACGGCGATTAGCGCAGAGGTACCCTCATTTGTCATGGCTATCTTGTACGATTGTTTTATATGTTCTAAATATTTGTTTGCCCACATCCTTTCCTCATGATCGGTTCGTGTCCGTCAATCATTTAGCTATAAATAGTAAGATAGGAATTGATTAATTTTATTCTTGCATCAAAAGCCATCTTTTAACTTTTCGTCAGGTTAATGTTAAATAAAAAAAACTTGTTTAGCTCATCTCACTGGACTAGTCTATCATTAGATTTTTTATATATTAAAATCTAGAGCTAAACTTTGCACAAACAAAGAAATACACTGTCCAATGGATAAAGAAAACAGTTCGTTATCAGATATAGGAACCGCGTATTAGTCATCGTAACATTTCTCTGGCTATCGCCGGAGTCCACTTTGTTCGATGTTCGAGAAGTAATTGGTTGTGCGGTAACTATAAACACACGACCAGTTCCTTCAATGCTGATATGTAGAGTTTCTGGTTTTACTAGTAGCGACTACCGCCTGACCTCTCCACCCTAAGTGTGATGTTACATATGGCGTCCGTGGGGAACTGGACACTGCTGCCACTAAGTATCATCATTTACTAGCTAGTTTAGTCACCGACGTGAATAACCTAACTTACTTTTTAATGTATTATATTCTTTTATTTTAATTATTGTGAATGTGAAGACTATTATTATTATTTTTTTTGTTTTTAATCATGGTCTGGCACTTTGAGTTTTGCGGCCTACCCGAATGTCCTTTATTTGGTGTTGTTCGTCGAATCGTTGAGGTCCTTAAATTCTGAGTTGAGCTGCACGGTTATTGAAAAATGCGTGCACTGACTGGACAGGTCCACTCAATATGGCTAGTTCTTTCCTCAAAAGACCATTTCAGACATCAGTCTACAAACATGGTCTTCACATGATCTAATCAAGATTTTGTCTCGACTTTAAAAGAGACTGTGACCTCTGAGTTTCTTTCGGCCTTTCTTCTCAGAGTAGTCAGATAAGAAACGCCAACCTCATCTAGTTTTAAAAAATATGATCGACATGTAAAAGTGTTTGTACAAACCAACTTACAGAAATAAAATAATTTATCATTCATTCATTACTTAGTTTGAGAATAAATCGGAAAATCACATCACATCACATCATCAGCCTATTAATTTTCCCACTGCTGACAAAGGCCTCCTCTCTTTGAGAGGGAATGGGCCGTAATCCACCACGCGGGCCCAGTGCGGGTTGGTGTATGTCACATGTCATCAAATTTTTGGTTCTAGGACATGCCGGTTTCCTCACGATGTTTTCCTTCACCGTTTTGAGAGCAGTGGTGATGAAATAATTGACACAAAGTAAAGCGCCTGCCTGGGCTCGAACCCACGACCTACAACTTGTAAGTCGCGGCCGATACCACGGGGCCACCACTGCTCTCAATCGGAAAATATCTCCTAGCAAATTTTTCACTTATTCAGTTTGTTGACTAACAGAAAACAAAACAATAAAAAGCAAAACAGTCAACTTTGAAGGATGAACAACTCGTGTCATGTGGCTAAGCTATTTTTTTTTTTGCATTCGCATTGGAACGGCTTGCAGCTATTACACCAATATGGGCACAAACTTATGATAAACATACTATAAGTCCAGCAGCCTTATTGCGTAAGGGAAATACGGCAACGCAAAGGTTTGACCGCTATCAATCGACCAATCACTAACCCTTCGCGTTGCCGAATTCACTAGCGCAATTCGGCTGCAGGTTTCCTCACGATGTTTTCACCGTTATCAGCGCTGTCCAAGATAAACTTGGAAAGTACATATGAATTGAAAAAGTCACATTGGTACTTGCCCGGATGTGAAAATGTGACCACAAGCACGAGAGACAAAGTATTATCCATTAGGCCACCACGACATAACATTAATGTAGGTATATAACAGATATCTAGCTAGAAACCTACCTATAGTATCAAAAAAATTGTAGTATTAGATTGCCAAACCTGGCGGTTTTGCAAATTTTTGTTCACAAAAACTTCCACTTGTCACAAAGCATTAAACTGGCAAGTCAAGTCGGCAACAAATAAGTAAACAAAATATTTTAGCAACAGGAAAAACAAGTTGGATTTGTAGACCACTTGTATAAATTTGTATCCAAACACTGAAACACTACCATTTCCGCGGATACAAATAACAGACAAGGCTAACAGAACCGCGGGAACCATTAATGAGCTCATCGCTTACTATCCTAAGCACTACTAAGCAGGCAGTAATAAGAGAGTTTAACAGTGTAAATTAATTTATTAATCAAATAGATGTTAATCTCACTTAATTAATGAAAGTCCTTTAATTGGCGTTCCCCTTAAACACTATATTAATTACCTTGTATGGCAGCGGCGAGTAACACGCGAATCTTGCGTGTTCTGCGCGACCTCTGACACAGATTTCCCGGAAAGTATTAGCTTAGGCGCTCCTTCAAATCGCAAATACAGCTCGTTATTTCGAAAGCTTATTTTACACTAGTCGTAGCCTCAGGCTACATGTAGGTAATACCTGTATTTGGCATTCGTCAAATATCTAACAAAGATAATGCGCCACCACTTGCCGCTCACTCATTGTTTTGCCGTTTTATGTAGTAGGCATAAATTTTATGTATTTGACACGAACATTTGTCTTTGCCAGAGTTTAGTTATATGCGGATACTTATGCCGGTGATAATTAATTAGTAAAAAATTAAGCTACCTATTCATTTACTAGGAAAGAATCAATCATTTACATTTAAAAATGACTTCAGATAACAGATGAACGGGAACTGATAAATTAACTTTATACTTAATCAGTTGGTTAGAGTAGCGTTTTTTGGTACATATATAATTTAATTATGCATATTTTAATAAATAATACTTATATAAATTAATCAAAAGCTGTTTTTAAAGTTCAGAAATAGCTATGATTAAACAACCCATGCTGTGAACAGGCTCTCCGTAAATGCAATACCATATCCGGCTACCTACCCGAATCCTGCCTTTATCTGAAAACCACAATTATATTTTCGCTTATTCTAAAATTTGTCAAACTGTTTATTTGCTACGTGAATACAATCAGCAAAATAAATAGGTTTTATCTGACAGTTAACTTGGTAACGCGGATGGGAGATGGGATAGTATTTTTCTTCCGGGAAAACTTAAACGTATATAATGTTAGTGGAGCTATAAATTGCATTTGTTATGACGGAATTATTACGGATAAAATTATTATGCTGTTTCCGTTCTAAACTTAGGACATCGGCATCTCCGAGTCTAATTTCTTTAAAGAGGTCGAAGAATAGTCGTCTCGTGGGAAAAACACATCTTTAGCTTCAAATTCTGAGACCACATGAAAGTTGCTTTAAGTATTCACATCACATGACATCATCAGCCTATTAATGTTCCCACTGCTGGGACACAGGCCTCCTCTCTGTGAGAGGGAATGGGCCGTAATCCACCACGTGGGCCCAGTGCGGGTTGGTGGATGTCACATGTCTTCGAATTTTTGGTTTTAGGACATGCCGGTTTCCTCACGATGTTTTCCTTCACCGTTTTTGAGAGCAGTGGTGATGAAATAATTAACACAAAGTAAAGCGCCTGTCTGGGTTCGAACCCACGACCTACAACTTGTAAGTCGCGGCCGATACCATTGGACCACCACTGCTCTGCGTTTAAGTATTATAATTGTAAAAATCTGAGTATTTTATTTAAACTACGAAGTGGTGACGCTTGGGGGAGGCTGCATACATAGTAATTGAGGTCTTTTGGTTAATATGATGATCATTTCCTGTAGAATTACATGATTTACTTTTATTTATACCCAGTGTACCTATAGATAGAGTTACCGTTGTTATGGAATAAGAATAAAATGAACCACGAAATGTTTTCCTTACATAACGATGCAACAAATGACCCGTGTCCGACCGCTTTTTGTGCTCACTTTGTGTCAAGTCATGTTACTCGGACAAACTCTCCAACGAATTACAGATTTCACTCAATTTTAATACTTGGTTATCAAGAATGCAATTTTAAACGTGATCAATATGTGTGCACATCTGAATTTTATTATGAAAGTTAAATTGAGAGCTTTGTGTGTTTTATAACGCTTGTGTAATTTTATTCAGTTTGCATTTCAGTAATATGCATGTCGAATACGAATCACAACACTTTAGAAATGTTGGTCGCTAAATATGAGAATGTTATGAAATGTGGTTCAAAATTTCGCTTAAGATAAGATTTTTGCACAATTGTTACATATTTGTGTTGTTTTATCAGCATCAGTGTTACTGTTACGGCACTAACGGTGTTTGTCATCGCCGCGATCCGTCGATGCGCGGATAATGACAGACTGGCCTGCGCTTGCGCCGCTGACGTGATGATGGCCGGCCATATTGCAACAAATGATCTATACTCATTTGTACAAATGAGCTAGGCATGGCGGCCGCGGGCGCTTCCCACAGACACCGACACCTCGTCAACTGCTGCTTAGCAAACAAACCATTCGAATTAAAGATGCGACTGGAGAATCAGCATCAAGCCTAAAATATCATGTAATAAAGCGAAAATATCATGTTTTATTGGCAATAAAATGCCTCACCCACATTATTAGCAATATTAATGGTGATTTTGAATACAAGAGGTATTCAAAATTATCATTAATGGTTTCATTAATCGGTTGGAGGAAACTTTAAAATGTGCTTAATTTGTGTCCTAGTTTGGTTTGTCTTTTTGTAATATTTATTATGCTATAAAACGTGTTAAATGTTACCTGATATGGTAAAAAGTGGTCCTTGATGATGCGTAGTTAATTGTATTTGCATTTAAGATACTGTCGAGTGAATGGGCTGACTGTTGTTATCTGAAGTAATATACAATTACAATTTAATACGTTGATAAGCTCTCAATAAAAAACCGAAATAAGTAAATCGCTAAGTAATGTCATCTTACGATATTCAGCCTGTATTGGGCAACCGGTGAAATATTGAATGTTTCATAACCTGCGTTGCATCGGCAGATTGGTATTTCAAAACTGTATCGAAACAACATCCGTAACTATCTAGAGCTGAATCTAATTCCGAGAAGCATTCAATGTCGCCGGAACGATGGTACCTATGTTTAAATCGAATTACAATAGAGAACGGCCCACGCGAGTGCCTCACTGCGCACTTAACCGCACGGGTTGGCCGACCATCAATTGTCAAAATAGTTCCGACATGAAACAATGGTCGATAAGCTCGCTAGTCGGGAGAGAGTGATTTTCCGTAATTTTAATATAAATAATTGCGGCCCGCTAGAGTGGAAGGCCTTCGGCCGGTCACGAACGTGCGTCCTCTTGTGTTGCACTCCTTATTACTCGATACGCAGAATTGTCTCTTCATATTACATCAACTTGTTTTGATTTTGCATTTATTGGGTTTGCGTTAAGCGTTATATTTACACTTGGATTGTTATAGTTCAGATGTGCATTCTATTGTCGCTTTTATTTGCTCAAAACTTGTTCTTATTTGGCACAAAAATAAGGTGATGAGTAGATAATATGACTAAATATACACTTGGATCTTTTATTAAGTTGTTATGGAACCTCCAAAATGTACAGGATCATATCATGCATACCTAATATTCTATTAGACTAATAAATCTGTAGATTAGTGTCAACAATCAGCACACATGGTCATAGTTGCATACATTATGAACAGTAATCGACAAAGAAGTGTCTCATGATTTCCAGGAAATAATCTTATTATACGACGCTTTAAACCGTCTTAAAAGCAAAAGCCTCGCATTTTAAAATTGTGATGCAATTATTTTAAACGCTGACATTGAAAAAGACAAGTTAAAATAATCCGAGAATTCCGAGTGCCCTTCACTTGCGCAGGCGCTGATGCATTGTGATGGCCGCTGTATTCAGACCGTATGAATTCAAGTCGGCTGCTTGAACACGCTATAATAGGATCACTTGAGAACTAGTCAAACTAATGTGGACAGCTGAGCTGAATACTCAATTCTGTACTAAATAGCAGTGTTACTAACAATGGATTCTCAAGCACACAACCATTCAAGTACGCAGAGAGCATTTACGCGATGACTAGTTCAACTAAAATAACATAAAGTTCTTATATAATTTCAACAGCGGCACAGAAAAGCAACTATATTATTTAAACTCAAGATTGGTTTTCTCTCTTGTCCAAGACAATTAATTTAAGAGGAGAATAAATACTCGTATCATTCATAAGGTTGATGTATCTGGAACGCAGTCGTTATGAAAAGATTTTTCATCGGGTTTCGCAACTTAAACTCTGATGAAGTTTCATCATGATACTTAGGAGATATAAATTACCAGACACCAATCGAAGCCTGTGTAAATCATTCAAAGGCGTGTGATAAAATTGCAACAAAAATAATAAATTTACAAGTTTTATTATATTCGCAAATATGTTGGCTGTTAATCGTGCTGTGTCAATTCAAGCGCTAGATTTTGTTACGACACTGACTAGCTTATGTTTAAAAGCCATCTAAAAATATAATCAAATGCAAAACGGGCTAATGCAGTCGCCAAACTTGCATCGCTGATGTGTAAATATCAGCGCTAAAGCTAATGCACGAAATGTGGGCAGACACGTTGACATTACACTGTCGAACTAGATCACGTTGCATTAATAACAATTAGTCGTGAAAGTGTTCAGCGTCTGCGCCTCTGAACAGGATGCAGTGCAGCAGCCCAGCCGCGTCAAGCAAAAAGCGTTATTGAATTAGGATTAGACTAATAAAACCTTTCAATCTAGATGTTACTGCTTGACTGATCAGCCTAGATAGCCAACTAAATTAAATGCCAGTTTCCCAGAGACCGAGTCCGATAAATTTATAATAATAAATGGTTTAAAGGAACTTATCATTCACTGTTGTTTCGAATTTGAGACAGCAGTACCACTTTTGTATCATATGAAACAATTTTCTTGTGAAATCCAATACGTTTAGCGGTATTATGAGATAATGCGTACCTCGTTTATTAAATTATTTCTCTATGAAGTTAGTAAATATAAAAAAATACAACTGCTGATAATTTCATCGATAAAAATAATGAAGAAATGCATATGAGCAGGCTGGCACGGCGCTGTCACTCGTAACTCCTAATAAGGAGGGATGAGGTCGAGTGGGTCATCGACATTCAGTTTAGTGGGTAAGGTTCGTGTAATAGATGAGTGGTGCGATTGCGGGCGATAAAGCATCGAGGCGGGCGAAGTGCGCGGAGGTGGCGTCCCGAGGTGAGAAGCGTGGCGGCAGGGCGTGAGATAGCGCGCGATAGCGTCCGCGCGGTCCCGCGTCCGGCCCGTTCATGCGGCACCCCGCAACCCACTAACGAATAAACCAACAACACCGTACCCCTTATGTAGGACAGTGGAAACTTTTTAAAAGTCTGACCTTACTGAACTGATATTCACATTCCACAATATAAAAGCACCCATACCTGAAAGACTTGAAAATATAAGGCACCCAGATCTTTCCGATTCAGGATGAGCGAGCAGAATTTTATCCTTTACACTGTGCACTGTGCAGTGTGCACTTGCCACAATATTAACTGAACTTTACCGAAATTGCTCTTATCAAAAACGTCTTCATTCACCGGAGACTTTAAACCAGACTCATAAATCACGCTTCCACTTATTTTTACTGCTTTTCTTAATCAAATGTTTACAAATCCTAAAGTGGTGTCTTATTAATATTCTTCTCTTCATCGAGAATGTTGAAATGTTGTCAGTCTGATGTAATTACATATATTCAGTCATAAAGTTATATCAAGCGTACGGATTACTAAAATAATCGTTCATTAAAATAAAAATAAAACACTTTGGAATGTCGAACATAATATGCGTGTGGTTATAAATCAAAACATTATAATTATTGTTTTAACTTGTCGAATAATAATTAGCTATTTGTGTTTCGGCTGAGAAGCTGTGACAGTATAAGCCATCAGCTTCACGACATCTAGGAAGCATTTACATAAGAATGAAGCCGGTGTTTATACTGAACTCTATGATTACTTAATTGACACGGAACGGGTACATACAATGTATGAGGGTTACGGGTAAAAGCCTTTACTCAGCAAATTGGTATGTATAATGACTATGATCTGTTCCAATTTCGAAGTTGTTTTCTGAACACCGTTTTTCGAATCGACACCTCATGTAATTAACGCACGTCACGCGATCTCAGTACGTATTCGTACAGAACACGGGTGTAATCGATTTGTACAAGTAGGTTTGCACAACGAACTGAGCCGTCATCTCTGCGCCCGCGCGCCCTCGGCGACACGACATCAACCTTCGCGTTGACGTTCCATTTCGCTCGATATGTTCTCTCTGGCAGATTTTTTTTATTCGCGTTGCACTTAAGGTTTATCGTATCCTTGCTTTAATTTTTCGGCGACGTGGAATAATTACTGACGGCATCTTGAAACTGTTCACGCGGCAAGCCGGCGATGACAGCTGCGCCGCTGCCTATCTGATATTACAGCGGCGGGATATAAGGAATGATACGGCCATCTGTACCGACTGCGAGCTCCTGCCAGCATTCTTTATTTTTGTTCCATGTTAATATAATTTGATAGATATATCTTTCGAAGGAACCGTTAACTACCTAGCCAAAGTTATTTTATATATACTCTTTTCAAGCTGCTTGTAAATGTGTTTATTAATTTATTTATTCCTTTTTATTTTTTTTATATTTATTCTGCAAGAACCTATTTCAGGCTTCATAAGCCTTGTTAAACCACCTGCCGCTGCGTACTTACCTACATTACAGAGATCGAATCAAGAGACTCGTTAAAATTGTCCAGGGTCTACTTTCCGAACATATCACGCACATAGTAATAATCAATCAATCCTTTAATCTTAAAGAACGTGTGCTACTTTGTGGAAACTTTTACACCAACGCAAGTGAGTAATTGCAGGCTTCAGTCCACGTAATGATACGCTTAGCGGGCGGGGCGTGGTGAAACGTGTGAGGATTTTGATAACCTCCAAAAATTAAATTCGCAAAACGTCTCAGAAGTGCGATGTGGAGTAAAATCACGCACAGTGATTACAAGAGGCGTGTTCTGTCATTACGCTGTCGGTGCTCGGCGCTGGCTAACGAGCCCCACTCGCGAGATCGAATTCCTCGCACAGTCTAACATTCAGCTTCATGTAGGGGCGTAGGGCCACTAACTGCCATGTAGATAAGCGGCGACAATTCTGAATTTATTATAATGTTATAGATTCGAAACTAATTTTGAATCTTAATAATACGAATTGAACGCGCATACCTCCGAATTATGTAATATTAACTATTTCTCTGCAAAAATGTTTCTTCAGCTGTACTTAATGAGATATGTTTCTAATTAATAAATATTGACTTGTCACCTTAAAACCATAAACGAGGCAATATAGACGTGGATCTGTGACGTATAACGCTGGGTTATGAATGTAAATGAGACAGAACATAGGTACTCTTGAAATTACTCGAATGTCCGCTAATTAATATTTAATAAGATTTTGTATCTTTGTGCAGCTGGTGTCACATATTTAAATATCAGTTTACGTTGTATACACGAAATTATATAGCAGTGTCCAAGTAATTACGGACAACACCTTGGAGCAAGAGGTCAAAAAGAAATTCACTTAAAACTGTAACACGCCCTTCACAAGAACCGAACTGCAGCAAATTTATAAAGTCGGGTCATTTTCGAAAACCAGTGTCCGAAAGTGAAACTACCCGCGCATTTATTACCGAGTAAAATATGTAGATTGCCGGCAAGATAATAATGATATGTGCTTGTGGTAATGAAATTTCCCGCCGTCAAACGGTGCCAAAGTAATTTGCGTTGCTTGTCTCTGGCAACGAGTGCCCCAAGGGCCGCTTTCGAGCTTGCGCAAGGCGTTAATGAGACGCACTCAGATTTTTATTGAGAGTAACGCACGCGGCTAGGGTGGCCCCAGATCATTGTTGCGTCTGATCCGGGTATCCGAGCCTATCAGCCGGAGCTCAGCACTGTACCTACTGTATTGTACCGCTACCTGGCTGCGTATCTTATATTGAAATGATTGCACACGGACATTGTCTGGCTTGTGATTGTGACTCAACACTTGATTGATTCGGCACGGACTCTACATTTTCATTTATCGTAAAAACGAATGTTTGCTATAATAAAATATTTATTTACGTTCTTACAGTTGATTTTATAGCTTTTTATTTGTTTTCCTTTATACCACTTTCAAAGCGCTGGTGTCATTAACCCTGATTTTATTTACTTGCGAACTTAATAAACGCGTTGTTGTAAACAGAATAGCGTCATAAAATCTGTTTGCAAATAAAGAGGTTCTTATGTTTAATTAAGTGACTCGAACAGCTCAATTCGGCTGGTATTTAAAGAAATTGGTGCAGCTCTCGTGGGTAAGCTAAATTGTTGTTAAGGGCCATAACATTACAATTTCACGGAAGAGCCACGCGGCCACCCTGTGCGCCCGCGCAGGCGATCCACTCATATTTGTTAAATCATCGGAACCCTGTAATTTTGATCGATATCTTTATTGACAGCACAATTTATTGATCATTTCTTTGCAAACGTTCCTTGTGAATACAATATGGCGGGCTGTCGCGAGTGCCGCAACACTCGACCTTCTTGCGGTGCACAGATTATTGCTATGGTTTCGTTTTTCAATAGCCATTTTATATCAGATTGACCTACTTCATTTTGTTTGTGGAAACTGAATTTCGCTTCATGCATAATATCAGTTCACTGATCGTTAACGAGAAGTGCTTAATTATTTGTACCTACTCGTGAGCGTATTTCAATTTCCATGTAACCAACTAAAAAAAGGTACTTCACAATGTCAACGGTTAATTTTGTTACGTAATAAGTATTCATTTAAATAACGTCGCATGTAATTATTAAAGAGACCCAAAGGCTGGTATTCCAAAACGTTCTTGTTGATGGAAACTTGAGCTACGAGATATGAAACCTTTCAGGTGTGTGAATTGAAACGTTAAAAACCTTTAAATTGTGAGATATATTGATACATTATCATTTTGTGAGACCCATTTATCAATTTGGGCAATTCTTCATAAAATTATATAAGTAAGTAAACACCAATTCGTGTTTTATTTGTTTTATTCACATTTGAAAAAAAATAGTGGCAGTCACGCCGAGGTGTTCGGCGCTCCCATAGGCTGGGTATTGCCTGTGGTATAAACCATTCACGTCTGACAGGTAATAGCTCGACAGCCGAAGTTATTACGTTTTAATTTGCTAATCTCGAACTATCGGTAAATTATGAGATTTGTCCGTAAATCTTCATGTGCAAAAGCTGGAGCTTTTACAATAAAGCACACGAAGGTGTGTCTGCGAATTGGCTTACGGTTTCTTCACGCAAACACCTGGCATGACTTATATTAGTCAAGGAGGCATTTCATATCTTCTTATGAAACATCCGCCATCAGTCTTCAACTCTCAATAGATATCTCTCTGATCTTCCCAACTCCTACCTTATAATAATAGAACAAGAAAAAATAAAAATTTCTAAAACCAAGATTTTTTATTTTTTTTCATATTTTTTAAACTACATAATTTATCTAGAAGTCAACAATCAAAATCGAACACGTAATTATGACACGATATCTTGCGAAAATACCCCGATTTAAACAGTAAAACGCCCATAACTTTTAAACGGCTGAAACGATTTTGATCAAACATAGCTAAGAACACTCCCCATAATTCCAACTTTCAATCAAAAACAATCTAAATCAAGATCGGTTCATCCGTTTAGGAGCTGTGATGCCACAGACAGATACACAAATACATAAACACACGTCAAACTTATAACACCCCTCTTTTTCCGTCGGCGGTTTAAAATGAACACAGAGAGCCAATGCCAATTAAATAACCACAACGAAATCAAAATCATCTTCTCTGAACACGGCAATTAACATCTGGTAATGTTTAGAGCGAATGAACAATCGTAGTGGCACTGCCGTAATCGTTGCAACAATTGTGATGCTGATTGAAATATGACGAAGCCAAGTTTATGTAAAGAAACTAAATAAGTATAAGGTTTTTCCAGCAGATTGTACGCGCGAATGTTGAAAATTATACCACGCGATGACGCGAGCATGTAGGTACTGCCGGAGTAAAAAGTGTACAGGGTGTAACGGTAAGGTGCGGTAATATTTTTAAGACAGCATCTGGCCATGTAACTTTATCCAAGGAATTCATAGGCAAGAACCAAAAAAAAATATGGATTTTTCATACAAAGTAGTCGTCAGCTAATCATGTACGGGAGATATTTTTTAGAGGAGGGGCCTCTCGTCGGGGCTTTTGCAGACAAGCCGACGACGTAGCGGCCCACAAGTAGGTTGCGGTGCCGCTTGGGCGACATCGCAACTGAGGTGGGACATCGCAAAGTCGTGTATCCGAGGCATCGCAGCTCAGGGTTGGAGGCCGCAGCGGGAGAGGAGTGCCGGTATTACGGTGCGCCACTCGCCTTATCCATCGTGGCCTGCACGGGGTTGTCAACGTCTGATAGCGGACGCGCTGGGGCCGCAGGGGAGGTGGAGTAATAGCGTTGGCCGCTCTTCCTATCCCCTGCAATAGAAAAGTGGTTGGTGGCGGGGCCACTGTCCTGACCCGTCACGATCACCGTCACCACCAGGTATGAGGGACCAAGGGTGCCATATACGGGGTCGTCTGGCACTCATGTGCGCATGTTCGTGTTCTGGTGCGCCGGTGATGGGGGTTACTCCCCAGTGGATGGTGCGAGGACGGACAGCCGCGGCGGCTTCGCGGATGCATCCTTACGCGTGCCCGTGTTCCCGCCATAAGCGGCACAGGAGGAAACCTGTTTTAGTGGGTAGGAGTCCCACATAACTGCACTATCTCCCCGTGGTGGCTCAGTATGCATGAGCATTACTCCACGCTTTGACGGGTTGACGCACAATTGGTTTCAGTTGAGAGACTGAGTTCGATTTATTAGGCATGCAGTAGTTGACTGCTTTTCGGGAACTTAATGACTAATTATAATATATCTGACTCACACCAATACTAATAATCCTATCAACGTATGCAGTTAGGTACTAATCAAGCTTTGCAGCAGATTACTGTCAAGAAATTGCAATGATTTGTCACTCAGACTCATGCAATTTTGATGACATGAATGGAGAGTGATGATTTAATTTACCAACTGTACGCTATATCACTTCTTTGGAATTCAAACATTTACCACAGATACAAATCTAACTAGACAATACAAGTCCCTCCATCTGTACGAAAACCAAGCATTCTACTTTTTCACACTCAATTTAAGAACTTTACTTACCAATGAAACAAAATGTTTCCATTGCTTAGGCTTTTTTTGTTGAGTTTGCTCAATACAGCTTGTTAGGGTTCCGTACCCAAAGGGTAAAAACGGGAGCCTAATACTCCGCGGTCCGTCTGTCTGTCCGTCTGTCACCAGGCTGTATCTCATGAACCGTGATAGCTAGCTATATTTCTGTTGCCGGTATAAGAAAAACCGGCCAAGTGCGAGTCGGACTCGCGCACGAAGAGTTCCGTACCATTATCGCAAAAAACGGCAAAAAAATCACGTTTGTTGTATGGGGGCCCCCCTTAATTCATTTTATTTTAATTTAATCATTACTATTTTTTGAAGTGAATATACAAATAAATATTCTGTGAATATTTCAAGCGTCTACCTGTTTCCGTTATTAATATCGAGCAAAAAACAGCAAAAAAAAACACGTTTGTTGTATGGGAGCCCCCCTCAATTTATTTTATTTTAATTTAATAATAATTATTTTTTGAAGTGAATATACAACTAAATATACCGTGAATATCTCAAGCGTCTACCTGTTGCCGTTATTAATATCGAGCAAAAAACGGCAAAAAAATCACGTTTGTTGTTTTTAGTATTTGTTGTTATAGCGGCAACAGAAATACATCATCTCTGAAAATTTCAACTGTCTAGCCATAGCTAGACAGTTGAAATTTCACACAGCCACAGACAGAGCCTGGTGACAGACGGACAGACAGACAGACAGACTGACAGACAGATCGCGGAGTCTTAGTAATAGGGTCCCGTTTTTACCCTTTGGGAACGGAACCCTAAAAAACAGAATAAAATAAATATTTAAGTGGGGCTCCCATACAACAAACGTGATTTTATTGCCGTGTTTTGCGATAATGGTACGGAACCTTTCGTGCGCGAGTCCAACTCGCACTTGTATATTTTTTTCTAGATTTCGGTTGACATCTAGTGCCAATAACGCTAAATGAAAAAGCTCAGAGTAAGAGCATTGGTCTCACATTTACTCCTTTTTTTTGAGACGCCAAGTACATAAATTCGCGTCATCTATGTAGTTATCTTATCTTGTGGAGGCGCCGAGAACTAACTCGGACAATTCGACCCATTGGGATCTTTTGTGGTCGCCTAGATAACCTACTCCTCCCCAATCTCGTTGAAAACTTTTTTCATGAGTTTTACAACGAGACTAGGAGATATGAGCCTATAGTCTTCTGGTCTTAGATATCCTACCCCTAGGCGTCTCATTCGCTTACCAGCCAGTGCACTGCATGTGCACAGAAGGTGCTCCATGCGCTCCGTATGTTATGTTGCATTTTTTTATATCTTATAGGCTCGCGCTTGACCACTATCTCACCTGATGGTAAGCGATGATGTGGTCGACGGTGAATCACGCTTGCCTAGAAAAAACCAATTTACTCTTGACTTAAAGACCCCTAGATTGTAGCTGTCGGGAAACACAGACTCCGGCAAGGAATTCCACTCCTTAGCTGTACGCACAATAAAGGTGTTCCCAAAACGTTTGGTGCGTATGGGTGGGATGTCCACCATGTACCGATGACGCATCGCCGTACGTCTGGTAGTCCGATGATGAAACGGGCTAGGTGGAATTAGATCATGCAATTCCATCGCACACTCGCCGAAGTGTAACCGATAAAAAACCGACAAACTGGCAACTCGACGACGATGTTCAAGGCTCTGGAGCTTTGTCTTGACCAGTGCTTCATCGCCGATGAGCCTCTTGGCCCGCTTTTCGATCGATTCCAGTGCATCAAGCTGGTATTTGGCAGATCTATTCCAGAGATGAGAAAAGTACTCCATGCATGATCAAACTTGCGCTTGATACAAGTTGAGCAGCTGTTCCGGCGTGAAGTACTTTCTCACCTTCGTAAGGATCCCCAACTTTTTGGCAGCCAGCTGAGCCTTTGCCTCAATGTATGGGCCAAAATTGAGAGTCGATGTCAAAGTAACGCCAAGAAGCCCAATATGGTCCGTTATTGGCACGGTTAGATCTCGGAAAGTTGGAGCCGGGTGAAATTGGCTCTTTTTCGTGGAAAAAAGACACGCCTGGGTTTTAGTAGCATTAAACCTGACCAGATTGGCATCGCCCCATTCGGAGACTGCCTGCAAGGACAGGTTCAAACGCTCCACCATGGCCTCACGAAGAGACTGGATCTGCGGCCCGGTAGCCCGTGCGTTGGACAAGTATCTCTCAGCAACAGTGCTGTCGTCTGCATACCCAAAGGTGCCGTGGTTTTAGCAGATCGTTAATGTGCAGCAAGAATAATGTTGCTGAGAGTACCGACCCCTGAGGGACCCCGGCATTGATATCCAATTGGTCCGATAAACAGTCATCGATAACTACTCGAATGGACCGATCTCTCAGGAAGTCTGCTATCCAATCACACAGACCACCAACCATGCACATGGGAGTCGCGGTTAGACCCTCATGAGCATGTCGTTGATTCCAAAGTGGCCAGCAAAGGCCACTTTGGAATTTGGCGGTGGATTTGCCCCCTGCTCGTGTTCCAAATTCAACGCAGACCAGAAATTTCTTGGAATGTACCAAACCGGTATTAGACAGCCAATGTGTTTGTTGTCTGTGATCTCCAAACTCCCTGAATGTGACTTTTACGAGACACGTCGAAAAGCCTACACATGGTTTTGGACCCACAAAATCATTTGCTGAGCCTTCTCTTGCCATTTCGTTACCATGGATTCCTTTATGTCCAGGGACCCACATCAGTCTTATTCTGTTATGTTTCCCAAGCCTGTTAAGGGTGTGGATAGCATCCAGAACAAGTTTGGAGTCTACTTTGTAGGATGCCATGGCTTTGACTGCAGCCTGATTGTCACTATGAATATATATGGATTTATCTCTGGTTTCTCTATCTATATTCTCTTGAGCATAGGTTATTTTGGCATATGTTTCTGCTTCGAACACAGTTGCCATCTTACCAAAGCTTTTGCTTATGTAGTTAGATTTATGGCTTTGGTATTTCCCAACAAAATGTTTATTTTCTTAGGTTTTATGGTGGGGTTAATAAAACGTCTAAGAGATCCGAATTGGTCGTAATTTAAACTTGGAGATACCAATGATTTTATTGATACTAAAAATGCTATAGAAAACTAATTAAATCGTGAAATAGCTATTTCGTTGCGATGTTATAAGTGAGGCTGCGTTTTCGCGGTAGCGGCGATGAGCGTGCGTATAGCGATGTATAGAAAATATGTGAGGAGTTTCATACATAAATCGCCACGGCCGCATAAAGTTAGGCATGCTGCTAGTGTGTACTATCATAACATATCATGGAGGTGATTGTAAGCGCAGCAGGCCGGCTCTGTCAGAACGTACGACGCTGCCACCATGTCACATGTTGTAGGCTCATGTCCGCACAATCGACGCTATTTCATCGATGGCCTTATCTCAGCCTTGTCGCTGTACCTGGCGATGATTTATTCCTTCTTACTCCTCCTACTTTCTCCCTTCGAAGAAACATTGTCGTTAGTATTTGTGACCACTATAATCGTAATTATGAGCTCGCCGTACATGCCGCGGTAATGGCGGGTAAACAAACATTCTTCATAAAAAAGACAGAAACATTTTGATGGGGTGGATATTCGCGAGTTAAAAGGTGCGTTAAATTTTATTGGAATACTTTGGTCATTCGCACGTTGTCGAAATACTTTACTCGCTTGTATCGTAAAATACAGGTATCTTATAGTTTTGAGCTTTTGTTCTGAGGTAATATTTGGATATTTATGCAATACTTCTGGGTATATGTGGTAACTGATCTTTAAACCATTATTAGTATTTCACAATGAGCTCTTTTCCGTCTCCCTTTTGTATAAATGTATATAGGTTTTTTTTTTAGAATAATCAATTGTATATATGTTAATAAATTATTAGTATTGGGTGCAAAGTCAACCTTAGGATCAGAACTGATATATTCATATTGTTTGGAATTGTACTCGTCTGCCTAGCCTTTTCCCAACTATAATGAGGTCGGCTTCCAGAAACCAGATTTGTATTAAACTCACCAATAAAATATTTAGTGCTGTTTCACTTAGCACATTAGTTACTATGTGACTGCTAAGTGCTCAGTGATAGCCATCTAATCCGCTTTATTTGAAAGATAAAACGGTTGACATCTTTAGGGACTGCACATGACATATTATTATTATCTAACATTATTATAGGAATTATGTCACCGTCATAATCAAGTAATAATGAATTATCAGAGGAAGGTGGCAGTTATAAATGTCAAGTTAGTTATTTCCCCTATATATATATGACTGCACAAATGGAATAAAAAGACGTAGTCTTTATTTATAATATCGTGTAGGTGCGGTGAGACAAATAAACAAACTAAAAGTGATTTCGTGCGAGGTCGGCTTTGTGCTGACGTTCAGGTGGCCATGTTATCGCGAGCTGGGTCGAAGACACCTCACATCCGAAACTATTCACTGCAGGCTGTGGGGAATTCTCAGAGTATAACCTTGAATCATAATATGCAGCTAGCTCTAAGAAGGATTAGACGGTTTCTGAGAACTTACGTGCTTTGGTTTTATGATTGAATTGCCGTTAGCTGAATATCTCATGCGATTTGATGTTTAGCGTGCACTTACCAATTTATGGTCTTCATGCCTGTACAGATAAGTTGTTTTAGGACATCTAAACACACAAAACATCGCTATTTCATGTTGTGGTATTTATTACCAGAGCCGCACGTATTTCCACAGACACTAAATACCCAACATATTTAGTTACCTTTTGTTCTCTCGTAGTTATAATTAACGACGAGATTCAACAAAGTAAATAAAACTCCAAGCTGAAATCTTAATGGTCGTTGTTAAGGTATTACATTAAGGACAGGTCCGCTGACTAATAAATCATCACGTCACGGAAATCACCACAGAACGCCGTAAGCGTAGAAATTGATCACTGAAAATAAAATACAAAGTCGTGGTTTAGTTACTGGCCAGCAATTATTCTTTAGTGAAATGAAAACACAATAGCCGCTTTATATAAACGTACATTTAAATCACTCAGACTTTCAATGATTTAAAATAAATGGGATAATAAATTATACTAATAAATATGTATAAGTCAAGACATTGATGTCATTACAGAAAAATGCAAATCGAAGTAGTCAGATACCAAAAATAATAATATTTAGCAATAGTAGACGCACTCAGAACTAAGTGTTTCTATGAATCAATTACGTACGAGATTATAATTTAAATGTACCCAGAAGACATTATTTATTTTTAATATATTGGCTCGTTACAGTACACAGTGCGGCCCGTATTTTGTAACGCGAGATAAAAATACGGGTTCCTCAGAGACGATTAAAACTCTTAATAAATGCGCCTGTAGTAATTTTTTCCAGCGATGCAATTGAATGGAACAAAAATGTCAGTTGAATTATGAAAGCGATCGATAATGAAAATGTTGGTACGCATGCAGGCCAGTAGAAAGTGTCTCGACCTGCGTGAGCTTTCGTTAATTTGGCAACTCGGCGGGTCACTTGACCGCGGGTCACATAAACATGTCCGCGCCCCGGCCGCACTCGCCGCCCACGGCACTACTTTGTTTGTTAATATACTGCCAATTATAATCAAAGTACGCGAACTTGCCACTCGCTACGATATCGATTTCTTAATCTTTTTAAATCAACCAGATTTCCTCGTTTCCATATATCTACTGAGATCATTACGCGAACCTTGTAGCTGGTTTTTATTTTTAAGATCTTTTTGCCATTTGTAAGATTCGTCATCTTACTAATATTGTAGATGCAGAAGTTTCGATGGATGGGTGTCAAGTCAAGTCAAGTCAAAGTCAAATATATTTATTTCAATTGCTTGCTTACTGGCCAAGCGGCACTTTTGAACGACATACATTATATGTATGTAAGTTATAAAAATTGATTCTACCGTGCATTCGGAAAATTAGCTTGTTATGGAGAAGAACGCACAAGAAACTCCATACTTACTCTTTTTTAAAAATAGTTGAGGACGATGCTCCCAAAAATAACACTACGTACAGGTATAAAGTAATAAAAGCATTAACAGGTAAATTAATTAAATTGATAAATAAGAACATGGTTCTCACATACTTACAAATATTGCAAACATAGTTAGATGTATGTTTGTTACTCCATCACGCCAGGACGCCTAATAGGGTGTGGATGAAATTTGGCACAGGGATAGATTATAGTCTGGAATAGCACATAGGCTACTTTTCATCCCGGTATAATGTTCCTTTGGATAAGAAAAACACTTTTCACGCGGGCGAAGCCGCTGACAGAAGCTAGTTCGTATATAAATATCTGATTTTATTACAAAAGTACTTCCATATTTGGTGCATAACTAATATTTATTCCACGTTTGTAAAGTTAAGCGTAGTTACGTCTTAAAAATGATTGTGTACAAAATAGTTGATGTTTACAATAAGAAAGTATCTGCGTGGAGTATAGCGAGTGATTGCAAAACGTAGAGATCGTAGAGCCGAAATATAGTTCCCACGGTGCGGCCGTGGCGCTGGCGCTGGCGGGGCGCTGTCGTCCATCAACATCATTATCTATTAAAAATATCACGTCATATTGTTCGCTATTTTGTATAAAGTTACTTTCTGCGTCGGCTTCGTCTCGTTATCGGGGAATATCTCGAAACACCTATAAATCACAACAATAGTAATTATGAAACTCTCAATTCTCACGTGTTCGGCTCACTTGCGAAATGATTCCAACAATATAACGGTGCTCTTTTGCATAAACAAATGCTTGTCTTTTTATCTGAACTATGAGCTCATTTTCAGTACAGATTTCAGAAGATTTCAAGCTACTTTTAAATAGATCCAAAAAAATGTGTAAGCTACGATGTGCTACGCTATGCTATGCCGTGCTACGCTGTGCTACGAGAAAACTCTAATCTTTTGGGAAGATATTTAAATCGAAATATTTGAGTTGATTTATTTAGTATACGATGTTTTATGATGCTATAAACACAGTTATTGAAATGAAATAAGTTAACAGTTAATTTGTCAGTTCCTAAACGAATTACGATGAAGATATGTTTCCGTTTACGAAATGAAATCCAATTTTGGCTTGCTTTGTTTAAAAATGTTGTTCAAAACAACATTCTTTATAAGAACACCCCTTCATACATACAACAGAATGTTTATGTTGGCTACAGTAAACATGATAAGAAACGTTATTCCTTCCTTAACTACGTGCTGGAAGTTAATAAGCCGTCATATATAGGAGAACAATTGGACCGGTCTCATGACACTTATGTATTGCATTACCTGTATACCCGTACACAGCTTATTACAGTTTTTGCGCTTATCTGCCTACTTGTTACGTGAGGCAAGTAATTTAGGTGGACGTAGGAGGAATAAGGAAACTTTTTATGGAGCGCGCGAGGCTATGCGTCAGACTCAGCCCATCTCGGCTAGGAGGGCGCGCGGCGCGGTAATTACGCTTGCGCCGCCGTGCCGACTCGCTCCTGCCTGCCTCGTCCTAGAAAGCTCACCGCACTGCTTCGTTACGGCCCTTAAGACTGATTTATGTCCGTAATAAATATTTTTGAAAGTTCCAGTGCGATAATAACTCCATTAATTTTGATTAATGACAATTTCTTAAAAGTGAATTTTTGACTTGCTATCTCCGAGCGACCTGTCTCGCTCTCGCCGTCCCCGGCGATGGCCGAACCCTCACATTTTAATTAACTCGGTGCTCTTTGACCGATTGTTCTTGTTTCGATTGCGATTTAAATAAAAACCAGTTGTTGTTTACTGCTAACGTTTATCATATTTTATTAACTTTTCCATTTGCAACTTTTATTACTCACAGCTAGTACTCGTATACTGGTTTCGCAATTCCGTTGTGCATGCACACAGAAAGGAATTAAAATCGAAAAGCTCTCAGCTTTATATTTCTTGTAAATTAAATATAGACTGTGCGTTGTGAAGTATTTGTCCCGAAACATGCTTATTTTCTGAGAGAAATACATTCCGAACGTTGCTTATCGCGAGCGGCCGCTTGGGGTGGCGAACTGGCGACACATTCAGCGCATTTGCAATGCGAGATATCCCGCATTACCATAAACAGTACAAGGCGGAGGGCACGCCGTCTATCGCGCTACGACATATAAATTATTCAAAATAAAGTATCGCTTAACCCATGACCCGGCAAGCCGCCGCCGCACCACGCCGGGAGCGCTGCGCCAGCGCCTGCCCGCCAGCCCCGCGCCGACCCGCGCACGCCGTCCCGTCGTCCTGCGGCACTCGTCACTCAGCTCCCTCCAGCGAACGTGATGAATTCTCTCACTTGAACACAACATGCCAATTATTCGGCAGCGGACGCCAGGTATACCGTAATATTTAAACGAATGATATTTTTTACCTCTTTTCTGAAACACAAGTTCTCCTACTAAAAATAAAAACGTGAATTTAACAACAGTAAAATATGAAGCACCGCTATTAGATATACTCAAGCACCAACATATTTTTAATCGCCCGTAATAAAAAATGCAATAGGTATTTTTTAACGAGACAAAAAACTAGAATATCGCGAAAGCCCATGGAACGTGAGCTAGTTAAGTATAAACGAGCCGCTTAACGTATGGAATTCTTATTATGAAGCATTTGCGATTAATGTGGAGCGAGGGTCGCGCGCGCATGTGGCGTGCGGTGTGCGCATGCACGCGCAGCCGGCAGGAACCGCAGGACGCTGCTTATTTACTTTACAGCTTTCGCAAAACGGCCCATTACGGATAACTGTACTAAATAATTACTGCAATGTGCCTTTCTATTCCTATGCGCGCACGTGCGCCTCCACCTGCCGCTGATCACTGTAATTATTTACTATGCATGAATGCGGCGGCTGTCTAGGACGACTCGGACAAAGAACGGTCACTCCTGCACCGCCACACTGCGCCACACAACCGGCGCAACGGACCGCTCCGGACAGGTTCCGATATCAACATGGGTGTGCTGCATAGTAATTTTTAAACAAGCTCATTAATTCACATTCGCACGAAATGACTCCTAGACAAGGGCATGACTCAACGAACAAAACTCAATTTAATTTTATCGATTTCAATGAAAATTCAACTTTTTATGATACTCATTTGTATAAAACCACAAAATGGCGAAATTTCAGTTAAAATACTTTATTTCATTGCTTAGTACAAAAGACATCAACGCACTTATAGCTTCATTTTCTGTGGTATACACGCATTCTGTTTATATATACACCAACTAAATGGCTTTTTAAGGTCCTGTGTTGAAAAACTAAATGATTCGAATCTAAGACATAAAATAACATAATTTATTTGGTCTAATAAGCTGACAGGCAGATATCATTCCTATTCAAATAAACGAATTAAATTGAGCGCATCCTTGAATCAAGTACCTCTTCTTCCGCTTAAACTGCGTTGTATTTCCCCGAGTACGGCAGACAGAACGCCCAATCGTTGTAAGTACGTCACTTCACAATAAGTACCTTAGATTTCGTAACCTGTAACCGCCTGCTTTATTTGAAACGGTAATTATTTGATTTTTGTTATAAGTATATATATGGCGGCCTCGTGTTTCCTGGCCTTGTCAAAACCGACATAATTTCGAGTGGCTTCTCCGATACAACCTTGAATTATCGATGACTATCAGGATGTTAGTATTTGCATTGTTTTTTGGTTTAGGAGGCATGTCGGTGCACCACTGGAACTTTGAATCAAAACAGGAAATTTAAATGCTTTTGATACCAGTTACGAAACCAGAAGTGATGAATTTGATTCATTTTAAAGTCACTTGTTTTGAGCTTTTATTTATCAATGTATTAATGTATAGCATAATCAATCAATCCGATTTTCTCCATTAAGATTAATCTGTCGGCATAATAAATACAGATCATTTACCTCTTTCTGTCTTTAACTTCCGCGATATATTGGTCACATTATAATTTCACTTAAGCGATTACTGTACGTGTATATTAGACGTTAACATACTACCAACTAACATAATAACTCTAGTGACATTATAATCAACATACAAAAGATATATTTGTCTCGTAACATACGAAACTGCTCCACCCAAACACAAAAAATGTTGGGGACATCGTGAAACCTGAAACAGAAAATTACATAACTAATTAAGTGCATTTAAACTGAAAATCATTACATGTCTCTACGGAACCTTGTAACAGTATCTTTACACAGCATTACATTATAGGCGTTTCGAATTATCGGCACAATGAGAGAGGCATGCCGGTGACGTGCGCGGGCGCCGGGCGGGGCCACACAATTGAATTGATAAGCGACTTTCTAGCCGAGCCATTGTGCGCTATCGAACCGTTCGCTGAATTCGAACTACGGGATAGCATGGGCTAATGTACTCTATGAATTAAATTACAGACTGACTGAAAAATAGAATAATGGATTTTATTTTATAGCGATGCAAATTAAATAACAGCATCTGTTATTGCCGCAAATTCATCAACAGAATAGAATGCGTTTTGGATTAAGTGTTATTCGTCAATTACTAAGAGGAAATGCGGTCGCGGGCATCCGACTGAATTTCCTAAGTAAAAAGTCATAATTCGAGGTTTGGCTCTCGTCTATTTCTTCCAATATTGGACCAATTTAAAAGATATTCCATAAACTGAATAAGAAAGATTTATACTGTGGCCCTATGTTTTCCTTTGCTCGGTGGTAATCCATACTAATATTATAAATGCGAAAGTAACTCTCTCTGTCTGTATGTTACCTTTTCACAACAAAACAATTAAACCGATTTAGATGAAATTTGGTTTGGAGATAGTTTGAGACCCTGGGAAGCACATAGGAAAGTTTTATCCCGGAAAAGATGGTGGAAGTTTGTATGGTGAACTAATAATATCACAGATAAAGCGGCCCACACACCTACAAAATTATGGCGCGATATAATTTATTAATCATTTATTTCGGACCATGATCCATAATTTGTTAGTAAACTTATGACTATGTTAGTAAATTTACATAAATTAATAATGTCAACCTAATAAAAACAATAATGCATAGGTACACACAATAAAAATAAAATAACAAATAAATAATCCAAATCAGTTCATGTACCTATTTCCCGTTGCACTGGAGCCGCCGCTGTGCAAGCGGGTCCAGTACCCCAGGAAAGGGCAGTCCGGTTTATCCGCAATAACCTTAAGGATACCGTTTACGCTCCCCCGCATCCTGTGCATCAGGGATGCTGACCTCTTACGCATTATCGCCTGAAAACCATCAGTTTCTGCTTCTGCAAACATCCCCGATGCACTACAGAAACGTGGGAGCCCCAACAGTATCCTAAAAGCGTTATTATACTGGACCCGGAGCACGTTGTAAGCCCTCTGCGTATGCCTAACCCACAGGCTGCACGTGTAGAAGGTCTGGCAATACGCCTTGAAAAGTGTAATTTTCACTTCCCTCGTACATCGTGCAAACCTGCGGGCCAGCATATTACATCGGACTGACAACGCCCTCCGTTCCCGCTCGATGTCATCGTCATCGTGCAGATCCTCGTTTAAGATGTGACCTAGGTATTTAAATTTGGTCACCCTCTTTAGTGGCACACCATAAAGGCACACTGGAGGAACTACCCTAGGCTTCTTGGTACCCACCCTGAACACCATAACCTCACTCTTCCCCACATTATACAGGAGGCCATGTGATTCGGCGTATCCTTCACAAACCTCAAGCAACCGTCTCAGTCCGTTAATTGAAGGGCTCAGCAGTACCATGTCATCGGCGTAACTTATGCTATTTATCATCTGCCCATCAATGGAGCATCCGACACCTGTACCGCTGAGCTCCTCAATCAACTTATTGACGTATAGGCTGAAGAGCGCTGGGGAGGTCAAACCTCCCTGCCTGACCCCACACTCCAGACCATAAGTCCCGGACAATACACCCGACCATCTGACCTGGTTAATTTGGTTGTCATACCAGTACTGCAGAAGATCAACTAGCTCATCAGCTAGCCCCTGTTCGCGTAACTTTGACCACAGTATGTCATAATTAACCAGGTCAAATGCCTTGGATAGATCCAAGAAGGCAGCGTACACCGGCGTGCTTCTGTCAGTGTAGTACCTGACGGTGTGCTTTACCGCCAGAATAGCAGTCTCCGTGGAAAGCCCAGCCCTAAAACCAAACTGAGCATCCTGCAGACTGAGCTGTTGAGTTACTCTCCGCTCAAGCACACCGTCCAGAACCTTTGCAGTTATAGTCGCTAGGGATATGGGCCTGTAGTTATGTCTGTCCGAGACATCCCCGGCTCTATTCTTGACTATAGGGACAACTATTGTCCTCATCAGTTCTGTGGGAAGATAGGAGTGCCTGACACAGAAGTTATATAACATTGACAAGACCCTAGGAAGATGCGGACCAGCACACTGAAAATGTTCTATGCTAAGGCCATCGTGACCCGGTGACTTGCCCCTGGTCATAGACTTTATAATTTTGCTGACTTCCTTTGAGGAAATGCTAATTGGAACCTCAGAGACTTGTCTTTTGGGGTCACGATCCCTCGCCTTCGATGGAAGTCGCGAGGCTACCCGAAAGTGCCTCATGAACATGTCCGCCACCTCCCCCGCGCCCGTCTTGCCATCAACGCTCACTGGAACAATAAGTTTCGGGCTCAAACGCTGGGTGGATTTCCAAAACTTCTGGAATCGCTTGCTTCGATGTTCCGCAGCCAAAATGTTCATCCTAACCTGTTCTTCATTCTCCTGACAGAACTTCAAAGCTCGTTTAAATGCCTTTCGCGCTTCCCTCATTTCAACGAAAAGCTGTCCAGAATGAGGTTTTCCACTCCAAACCCAGTTGAGAAAGGCCCTCCTTGCACGCCCATGAGCGTCCCTGACATACCTGTTCCACCCAACGACTGTACGCCGACCTCCCCTATTTCCGACGAAGCCAGAACTGCCTTCCGCCGCTTGCCGAAGTGCTGTGACAATATTGTTATACATGATGTCAATAACTATTCTATGGTCCTTGTCTTGGCAAAAACTATCACAACAATCACACAATTCATCTGGGAAGTCTATATGTTTCAGATTTTCCATACATAGCCTATAATAACAGCCTATTTGGGCTGCATTTCTTTCACCCCATATAGCCTTATCACAGTTATTACGTGGTATTCCTGAAGCATCCGATGGCTCGTCCAGGCCCAGGTTAACATGAATGACAAGCGGAAAGTGGTCAGACCAGTACACATCATGATAAACTTCAACCTTCTCAAGCGATTTCCAGCCTGCTTCAGAAACCAAGCAATGGTCAAGCCAACGTCTACTTCCCCAAGCATCACACACAAAAGTATAAGTATTGGAGTCTATGCCTAGTTTAATATAGTCAGCACAACGCCATCTCTGTTCATCACAGAAACTTAACATTTTCCATATATAAAAAATAGCCTATTTGAAGTACTAATGCTGCGCAGTAGAAGTCGCGGGCAATAGCTAGTAAGCTATAGACATAGGACGTAACAACGTAACTGGCGTAATGTGCTTGTACCACTATAGGTGCAATTCTGCCTAAACCTTCGAGTAATGCAGGCATGAATGTCATGTTGTGTTATTAAGAAAGTAAACCTGGACTTATATAGTTAATGTATGTCTGATATAGCCAAGTCAGAGTGTTGTGGAGTTCACAGAGGCGGCTTAATTAACTCTGACGAAAAGAAGAAGAAAATAGCCCTGAATCACATTGAAAGACCAAGATTGTTAAAGTCAGCCGTGATACTGATCCAGTGCAGGGTCAATTCCGCTTCTCATACAGAGAAGGAAAGGACATCAAAAAGCTCGCTAACTCGCTTGCACTTGTCGGCGATTCCAAACCATTAAATTCAAGTTAACTCACGATGTTTTTCTTTATGTTCGGGAGTCTGCCTTAGAAATAGTGCTTCGTTAGTTAGTGCCCAGTGGTGACCGAGATAATCCTAAAACACGTACTTTTGGAATGAATCACGAAATATTATCAAGCATGTATTGCCAAACGGTATTCTGAAAGGGATAGACGGAGGTGTATAAACACACCCAAAGTTTGTTTGTATGTTAAAGTGCCATTTACTTAATAAGGTGGTCTATTGCCATCAATACAGCGCGGGTCCCCGGGATGCTACTAAGAAATACCTGATGAAAATCAAGTGCTTTACATCAAATCAAATCAAAAAGTTAAAACCAAAATAAAAGCCTTCTTGTTGGAAAAATGGTACTACTCAGTGTCAGAATTTATGTCAGTTAATGATAAATAGATACTTGCTATTAGAAATAGTAGTAACAAATATTTTTAATTAAATTTATTGGAAATTTATTTAATATTGGTTTGACATATTTATTTTTACTTTTGACATTACATTTTGAAATCACAATATTTTTGTGACATATATTGTATTAACTTGACATTATAATTTTTTGTGACATATATATTGGTTTAACTCGATGTTTATTACTTGTGACATATATCTTATTAATTTGCAATTATAATCTTGTAACATATATTGTGTAAACTTGACATTATTATTTTTTGTGACATATATTAGTTTAACTTGACATTACTTTTATTACTTGTGACATATATCGTATTAATTTGAAATTATAATCTTCTTGCAACATATACTGTATTAACTTGAAATTATAAATCTTACTTGTGAAATGTACATAAAGGAACAATTTACTTCTTTTCTTTTTTGACATGTTGAATTAACTTGACATTATAATTAGTTCTTGTGACATACTTCGGATTGATTTGGAATTGATTTTTTTGTGACATACACAGTATTAACTTGACATTGTAATCTTATCTTGAGACATGTATGGGATAAATTTGAATCTGTATAATTTTCTATTGGAACATATTTTAAATTAATTTGACTCAATTTTCTAATAATTTAATTTGCTTTCAAGTGTATCATAATAATTCTTTTTTTGTAATTTTAATTATGTAATGTTCGACACAATGTAAATTGTTTGAGAATAAATAAATGAATGAATGAATGTTTATTTGCCAGAAATAAAAAGTTTTGAAGGGAAGATGTTAAAGCCTAAAAGTGACAGCTGTATTCTGCCTGCAAGCATGCGTGCAAATTATTTATAAAAAAATTGTAATCATTGAATTAAATTAAAAAGAAACCAAAATAACATTCATGCATTCCAATAAATTTAATTACAATTGTCCATACAAGTACAGTTACCAAAAAAAGATTTAAGAAATAATATTAAATCACAAATGTCAAAAATTAAAATAATAATAATAATAAATGAAACATGCAGAAACAATTTTAATACAATAATACTTACAATCGCCCCAATTTTAGATCAATAACATTTGCAATCCTAAAAGCATACTAAAATTACCAAAACAATAAACCTTCCTCTTAATTATTTAGCATCATAAACCTTTGCAAATTGGTAATTTTCTTCTCTGTGATTAAAACCTTTGTTTCCAACATAGGTACCTACTTATTACACGCTTAAATACCGTACTGTTTCCCGGTTTACGATTTACTTGGTTAAACAGATATCCTTGTTATTGTTTAACAGCTGGTTAAATTGCCCCTGTTGAAATTACAGAAGTAATTGTGAGTGGGAAGCTACGGCTCAGTGGGCGTTTACATCTCGCTAGCTAGGTACGCCGAAATGAGGCTACCATAACAAATTAGTGAGGCAACTATTCATCTGTTTCCCTAAGCTTTTATTTAACACAATTTCTAAATACAAAGACTATGCTCATATTCCAAGTTCGTTTGAAGGACCTCCACTCAACACAACCTTCATGACAACAGAAAAAAACCGGCCAAGTGCGATTCGGACTCGCGCACGAAGGGTTCCGTACCATTATCGCAAAAAACGGCAAAAAGAACACGTTTGTTGTATGGGAGCCCTACTTAAATATTTATTTTAAACTGTTTTTAGTATTTTTTTATTATAGCGGCAACAGAAATACATCATCTGTGAAAATTTCAGCTGTCTAGCTATCACGGTTCAGGAGACATGCTATCATGGTTACAGACGGACAGATAGACAGATGGATCGCGGTTTCTTAGTAATAGGGTCCCGTATATACCCTTTGGGTACGGAACCCTAAAAACCCTCGAAGATTGTCAGTAAATAACAAGCTAACTTTTGAAATTAAGAAACTGACAATTTCTTAATTTGAGGTTGAGTCGAGTTGGGGGACATGACTTTAGAATAAAAACGACGAGCACTTTTTTGTTTATAAAACTATCAATAGGCGTTTAATTTATTTATCACGGGCTGCTATTATTTAATTAACAAGATAAAATCACAACAAACTCGATGAAGGCTATATTGTCGGTTTCACGCTATAGGTACGGCGCCCGCGCATACAAAACTGCAGATCATTGACAATAGCCGAAATAAGCTTATTCATCGATCATTCAAACTCTTTCAGGAAATGAGGAGAAAGCCTCAATGACATTCCGTTTTTCGTTCACTTCTTATTATGATTTTATTGGAAGGTAATTGGTATAAAAATTACAAGACCGAAATCTGAGAATACGATTCGCAAGATAATTTTAAGCCTTGAAATTGTGCGAGATAATTAAATGAAATTACAGAGCTTATAAGCAATGGACAAGTCAGTTATTATTAATTAAATCAATTAAATAACTGTGCAGTTTTGAATCCAATAGGTGCTTTAATTATTTTCTGTGGTTTTGCTTTTAAAATTAAATGGTAGAAGGTTTTTGAAATTGCTTTTCCTCGAGGAAAACTCTATTCAGATTACGAGTACTGAGGCACGTAGACGGTTACAGCATACCAAGGTAATTAAATTCTTTGGAAATCTCATAACTATATGATCAGATATTAAACATTTTCTTGGAACAACAACAACATACCTTACAGAGTTAACGGTTTACGATCGACACGGTACGACAATGGGACGTTGACACCTTGCAAAATTTTTAATCAGTTAAAGACACTACCGACGGAAAATCTTTTATATTGTTCTTAAAAAAGAAAGTTTTTTATACATATTGTTGATTGTTTAACTACAGATGATTGACTGACGGTAATCAACAGAAATTATAAACGCTACCAGCTTTCTTGTTCTACTGACGTAACACGCTTTCGGTTCACACAGATGATGTTGTTAGAGTTATTAAATACTACCTGTATATGATATATCTTTGTTCAATTATTTTGTGTTTCATTGTATTTTGATGGCCGTATAAACATTAGACTTCTATTTGTATAGATGAATCCATTTGAAACAGGAAGCTAATTGAACATGCTTCTTTGTTTTCTATTAATACCACAATTATGTCACACGGTGCAAAAATGTTTTAAACATTTAGAAACATTATTCTTTCGTCTTGTAAGTACCTAATTTATATTGAGCTTACATCCATACTATTTTTATATATGCGAAACTAACTCGGTCTGTCTGTCTGTCCGTCTGTCTGCCTGTCTGTTACACGCTTAATCCGCTAAGCCAATTTAGATGAAATTTGGTATGGAGATAGTTTGAGACCCTGGAAAGGACATAGGATAGTTTTTATCCCGGAAATCATCCTTAAGAGGGTGGAAAGGGAGGGATGTTTGTATGGTGAAGTAATAATTGCCCAAGAAAGGCGGCCTGCAGTCAACACACATACAATATTATTGCGTGATATAAAAAATAGGCTATTCGGAGACCTAATGCAACAGCTAGTTAACTATATCTACTCTATTTGGATAAAACTGCTGACGGATATCACATTTTCGGTCAATCATTATATTATGCGGTGCTGCGTCATGACAGCAAGGCGAACATGTCCGTCCAAAGCTGAGTAAGTAATCGCAATGTTCTCCACACTGATTCCCACTGACAGACTCTTGATGAACAAAATAATAATGTCGAAACACCCAATAACGAATGACGTTATTAACCGCAGCTCTCTCATAAATATTCAATAGGTGTGTTATTGAATAAAAGTAAAAGTGAATCCTCAAAAGACTTAAAGAGGACTTCTGATTGATAAACGAGCTACCGCACGTGTCTAGGAAGTGCAAGCTGTGATAAAATTAATTGTTGATTGTTTTTTATGCCGCGTCCAGACCTCAGGTGAAGTACAAAGTCAGAGCTATAAAAAGTGGTTTCTGGTTGTCCGTGCGAATTTAAAGCAGACACAAAAAGTAGTTTTAGAACACAATCGCCCAATAACCGCAAAACAAACGCAAGCATGTGGTCCACCGCAGTGCTCGGTGCTGTGCGGTGCGACGCGGCACGACGCGGTGCGGCGGCGGCGGGCGCCTTCACAATCTCGCTCCGGAGATCATCGTTTTAATAGCTACGATTTATCACACTCTTCGTTTTTTAGTAACTGTGTATCACAATCAGTAAGCCACTCAGCTGCAAGGTCGCCTGGTACAAAAAAATACGCGACTTGTGTTTTTGCTCTATTTTTATTCACGAAGAAAAAGAATATCTGAACACCTATTTGGAAGTGGCGACCTGGCGAGCTCACCGAGACTGGTCGGTACAGGAAGTTAAACCAATTGAACAACAATAAGATTTATGTGTTTTTCGAATACTTTTTTAAAGTTCCATATCGGTCATTACATTTTTTGCGAGAGGTATTGCGGCCGCATACATAACTTAATGTTTAGTTCCTATGTAATAAATAAGTTACATATTTACATAATAAGTAGGTAATTTCGATAGTGTGTTTCTTTAGTAATAAATATTATAATGTAGTAACATTAACCTACAGCAATTGCATATATCGAAGTAAGAAATTAATATCTGCAATTAATCGGTTAGTTTTGCTCACGTTAAGATATTAACGTTAAAATATTAATATGCGGGTATTACTATCATTTCGTAATGGAATATGCTTTGTGTGGTAATTATTTATAGTGGTGGCTGGGAGGTTTGTGAGGTATGTGAGTCCCTTGAGTGAGCTTGGTCCATCGCAGGCGCGCATTAGTTGTAAGCCACGGGCTATTGTGCTACAACTTATAAGCGTTAAGTTAAGCAAAATACGAAACGCCTTTCGATTGAACTGCGATATCTATAAATCGAGACGAGCGATCGTGGGATAGCGCAGGTGAACGGCTATTTTGATGAGTTACTCTAGCTTAACGGCCAGCTTTATTATAAAACGATCACTTTTAATTCTATTATAAGTTTTATTCATGTCCGAATTTATAGTTCCATTTTCACAACTGTTATATAGCTGCTTTAAAACTAGTTGTTATTACGGTTTAAAATTATTCGGTATTTTAAAACATATCTTTAATGTGATCCTTTAATTAATGATTATTGTAATTTTTATCTTGTTAATGCTTTGATAAAAGTAGGCGCGAATTTAAAGGTAGATAATATGTTAGCAGTCGTGTTTCGATCGTTAAATAGAAAATAAGGCGGACATGATATATAGACAGACTGTTCAACAAAATTATATGAAAATTATCAGTAGGCGTTATCTTCCAAAACGAGGTGGTGAAAGACCCTATATTTTCTATTGTACCAGTTGATTAATGGTACAGTTTAGTTTAGCTTTTAATACAGATATTACTTTCAAAAATCCATTTGCAATGCCATAAAAATCGTAGATAACAATCGTCGGAACGCATTAAATCGTTTATGAGTTGCTTTATGATATGATGGTGCGATATCTTTATGTTGCATCTCTCACTTCGTCCCGTTAATCCTAGTCTGACCTGTTTAACTTTATAATTATATATCACAATATAGTCATATTTGGGCAATAACATATTTGATACAAAGACTGAAGCTGGGTAATTCAACTTTTAGGGAGAGCACCTCGTGATTTGCGATCTGCGCTTTATTTATTTGGTTCACCAACAATTGTATACAATTGTTGGTGAACCAAATTTGGAACCTATTCTGATAGGTAAGTTTCGTCATAAAGGATAGTAAGAGTTTATTGCTTTTGTAATGCTTTCACAATATAAAGGGCTATGACCGCAAGAAGGCAATTAAAATAAATATTTATAATATTTCAGTTGCCTTGTCAGTAACTGAGTCGTTATAAAGTTGCATATTCCAAGTAACCACACGAAAATTAGTAGGTATGCTAACAACTCTATTCGGAGTCAATTTTCCTATTTCCCTGCGGCACTGAGTGCCTCGATACCGGTATCTCGTTGACACACATCCACACATCAAAGAGGTTATTTTGTTAGTTGCCTCACTCGCAATTTGTTGGTTGCAATTTGCTTGCAGGAAAACAATAAAGCGCGAATTTAGCGTCGATAGCCATTTGCGTCAAATCACGTTGTTGTTAAATGGTAATTGCTCGGATAGAGAACCTGTTTCTCACTTTCAAGTGTAAACCAGTATTTATTTTTATAACTCTATCAGGTAGGTTATTCTGTTTATTATATGCAACTAATCAAGATATATATAAGCCATATGATAAGAAACAGGGGGAAAAAATGGACAAAAGATGTTACTGTATGGTACCCCAGAGATTGAAAAACACGGAAAGGACGTCAAAAATCAAGATGGGAGGATTACATCAAGCAAACTGCTACAACCACATGGCAAAGACAAGCTGCAAACAGGGAAATATGGGAAACCCTAGTCCCCTAGGATTTCCCATATTTCCCTGTTTTTTTTTGGCCTATGCCAAAGGGCAAGCTGATAATAGCATTACCGATGTCGAATATTAATTTATTATTGTAATTAAACTTATAAATACGTATATTATTCTAAAATTGGATATAAAACTATCGATATATAATAATTACTAATAATTTAAAGCATCGTAAAAATAATAATAAAGTATGTAGAATAATAAAATATGAACTAATAAAATATGATTAAATCTAGTCATAAATAATATTAAGGAATAATTTTTAAATTTTAAACTATTAGCATGATGCATGATGGTATAACGAAATGATATTATAGCATGTATAATAATTTATAAAAGGATGTAATAATAATAATTGTTAAAATGTATTTATATTACCAGAAATAAAGGCTTTTTGAATTTGAATCAAGATAGATATTAATTTCATACCTTTTTGTGTTGCTTACAGTAACAATGGAACTATCTGAAATTTTCACTTTTGTGACATAAAATGGGTCATACAAATGAAAATCCTTTTATCGTATTTGGTTTTAAACCACTTTAAGAATTTCCTTTTATTTGTTCTTAATCTAAAAAGGACTAATATGGCCAGGATAAACTAAACTTCTGAGTTCATCTGCCAGAATTTCAAATTCATTGCTGGCCAGAATAAAATCAGTATTTTTTTCTACGCAGACTTTAGCCTTTGTCTAGTCTGTAGGTAGATCTGAACAATACCAGTTTCGGCACTTATATAAGTCGTATAATTCAGATGAGCTGTATTCATGCGAGATGATACATAATCCTATTATAATAGCTATTTTGACATGTTTATAAGACTGTACAGGCGTCAATTTTCAAGTTGTCAAGCAACGTCGAAACTATGTAGATTTGCTAAGGTATTTATTAATATATTCTACTGTTATGTTCGTATATAAGCATTCAATGGTTTGTTTATCCAAAGCATATATTACACGTACATAGAATGCGACAAATTAACATAACTGTTGCGAAAAATCCAACTTAAATTGCATTCGAAGTAATCTTGGTATGTTGTTTAAAATTATAATATTCAAAGGCAAAACGAAGTTGAACCAGTCTAATATATTATTTTCTTTAACGAGCTTGTTAGATAATCGACTCTTATTTGGGCATAACACGTTATTTAATGGATTTTAAACACACACATTATTCAAATATATTCAAGGTTTTATTTCATATCAGTATATAACAATTCGCTGCAGTAAATATGAATTGATTTTAAAATTCACAACGCGTTTATAGCAGAGACAATATTGTTCGCGAGGCGCAGCGGGGGTCCAGATGACATCTCGCAGCGTGCAGTCTCACTCTGTGCGCTCCGTTCTAATCTCGCACGCCGCCTGCCCTTCGGCTGTCCACGCAGAGTTCACTTTGCATTGTCTGCATGCTTGAGCTGTACATCCTACAGTACTTTAGACATTATTTCTATTACAGTTATTGAAAATAAAAGCGTAGATAAAAAATACAGATAGAGGTACCTCGTTACAAAATTAAGCAACCAAATGGCTTTCGATATCTGTGTTCATTGTTTGATTCACGTTGTTTTGGTGTGCGGCGCGTTTCGGCGCGGGCGAGAGGCGGCGTGGCGGCGCAGGCGCAGGGTTATCGCGGTTCGGGCGCCCGTCACGGTTCCCACGCCGAGTGGTATTTTAAATACCTATTTATCTAGGTACGGCGACAGGACCGAGGTGCATTCTGTTTGAGTAGCCTCTTCTGGATGGGTCAAGGATTCGCAGGTGACTGCAGATCCGTGCGCGCTCCACGATGCGACCGACCTGGCCTTGTAACATGTTGTCTGCCATGTTCTATTATACAATTCGATTGTACGACATGACTTAAATTTAATTGTTGTCTGTTTTTCTGACGAGTTTGTTGGAGCGAATAAAACATAACAAAGCTTTTATCAGAGCTTATTCCTTAAGACATGTTCGTAACATCAGCAAAGTTGTCATGAAATTTATTTCTATATGTTACTCAATTCCATCGGATTGTTATGGAACTTTCAGGAAAATGGTACTAAAATGGTAAACTGAGTAATCAGTACATTGGCAATTCTACGTAGAAAAAGATTTTTGCATGGTTCAGTTTAACTTCATGAAATCACTGATTAGAACATGTTGGTTGACTGGTAGAGAATGCCTAAGGCATAGCAAACAGTCCTTTGTACCTTTTGTGATGAAGTCTAAATAAATTAACATCGTCTTTAGATTTGCTAGTGTCATTCAAATGCTTAGGACGCACTACATCCGATGCGTGTCCGTCATAATCTGTCATAGACCAGAACATTTTGAAATCGGAACTCAAATCACGGATCACGGACACGGACATGTAGTGCGTAACCGCCCTTAGTCTAATATGAGAATTCAGTAAAATACCCGATTCAAACTGAATATTCAATCCAAAAATGGCAACTCGAGCCAACCGCAAACAAACTGTGTAAAGTTTTCAGCAAATGGAATGTACTTCATATGAGAGTAGAATTTAACGTTTTCTCCTTTTCAGTTCTATCTGCATCTTCCGGTAAACAAGATACACAAGGTACAAGTTTTCAACAGATCCTGCTGGGTTCATGATATGGACGACCTGTCTTGCTTCTGTATTATAAATATTCACAACTTTATTCGAATATAAATACATAGCCACGTTACAGTTTTATTGTGTACATAAGTGTCTGTACGACAAAGTACACTTCTGCAAATAAAAATTCCACTTTATTGCGTTTAAGTAGATACGTGTGTATGAGTGTATACGGAAGACGGGCGTATTAAGTTACCGACGATTAAGTGGGTTGTCGACAGTGAGCATGATTCACATTTTACCCCGACTCCATTACTTTTTCGGTAAAAAGAATGTGCAGCGGGGCAGCTGAAAAATGTACAGCAGTCGAAATATTGCGACGCATATCTACAGAGATACAAGTGTTCCTGCTGAGAACAGCAATGTAAGGACTTTATGGTGGAGCCTTAATAATACGTACGATTACGTATTATAATCAGTCATGTGCTCCTCATATTTTAGAATAACGTATGTACACCGTGTCACATTTTGGAAAATATACAGTATAGCTCTTATGAATTTTTCACACACCTGAACCAGTTGAATTCAAAAATATTGAGGTAAATAGGAAGTACCGAGTCTATAAATTATAACCGATGACGCCGAGGTTTTGGTAAGTATTATGTATTTGATAGCCGCGGGCGCACACAGGTATCGGTGATGCCACTGTTGGAGATTTATTGTAACTGTAATTATGAAACATATTCGAAGATAACCATACGTGTGTGATTTTGACCAACAAACGATTTAATGAATAGGTAGCTCAACTGCTAATTGAGATCTATTACATGTATCTATACTGTTAAATCAAGGTCTACCACATCATTATTGCATATGCATATCAGTATGCAGTTAGTATCAGAGATTTAAGACTTGCGAAATAACACGAAGCACTAGACGCTTGCATCAAAATTATTTATTTTATTTTATATTTGTAAAATATAATTATTTTATTTCTAGTCTTTAAAATTTAAACTGGATAATTTTCGACACCGAATGGTTTGGTATATATTACATTAAATATATCCTTGTGTCGCAACAGCGGGGACATTATGCAAATATACACGAGGAAGTGTATGCTAAGTAAATAGATATGTTACTGAACCCTAAAGGATTCAATAAACCCGAACAGCACACAGCATTAGTCTTCCTATTAGTTGTAACACATAATGTTTTCGAGATACGGTCTCATTGAATGGTACATTTAATTTTCTATTCAATTTCTTATCTGTAAATGTATGGCACAGTTATATTGGTAACGTGGGAATCGTCATTGATTCACTCCGGATTACTTCGATGACTATCGCCATGAAAAATAAATTAATAACAACTTCGATATTGGGCGATGTAATCTCCGTGAGCTTCCGAAATGAGATTGCTGACGCGATAATATAAAGTGATGGTACAGCTTCTGGGTAATAGATCTTATGACTCGTAGCGGTGTGTTCGGAGCTGCGGACGTGTCATTGACACTGTTTTCGGAGACTTTTATGATTGAATTAGATTTATACATATGTATATTACTATTAAAAAAAGTTAGCACAAAATTAGTGCCAAGGCGTTTTTAGAAACCTCGTCGAGCTTGAATAAGTTCAGTTAAAAGGTGATAAAACCGCACTATGTAGTGACAGGTTGTCAGTTTATAGAATAATCTACAAGTAAAACAGTAATTATTTTCTTCAGTTGACTTTTGAATTCAATTTAGCAGCTGCTCTACATTATACTTTTTATACTTCAAGTTTTCCAGATTAACAGGTAAGAAATAATACGTATTTATTTAATTCATTAAATTAATGTTTTAGCCATAAACATCTCTCGATTGACTCTCATCATCTGAATGTAGTACGAGAAAGGCTGCGTGCGTGTGAAATGAAAATCTGCAGGCGTATCCTATTTCAAGTTTAATATGGTTTTTACATTCTCACCTTGCTAGTCCATGTTATCCTTCCTTTCCCTTTCCCTGTCGTCATAAATAACAATAAAATCAGGTGTTTATTATCTTACAAGTGTTCGAACACAAAAATCACATCTTACGAGGAACATGGGCGCGGGGCGCGGTGCTGAGGCGGGGAGCTGCAGTGCTGCCTGTCTCACACTAAACCGTGACACTTTATGATCACTTGTCTAATAAAACAATCAAATAATTCGGTTATTGAGTTCTTAAAACATTTTACAAGAGGTCATTTGTCTGTTACAAGTTTATTGATTTCACATAAATTTGAAAATAATACTACAGGAACCATTCATACATTATGTATTGCGCCCGAGATTGCGTTTAACGCTTTTATCTTAAGACTGATTAAACTATAATTTGCGGAAAAATATAACACGGAAAAGCTTTTATTTTTCTTTTAAGTTCATTGTCGTTGATATAAACAGAGAAGTACGAGTATAACAAGCGATAATACTCGTGCGCAAGATAGAGTGCGTCCGCGCGACCTCGCCGCGGAATAAATGCCGTAATTAAGTGAAATTATTATAATTCTGTTTCAGAATTAAATGGATGTCACAATATCACGCCCTTAAGTAACCGTAAATTCATTAAATATTTGGTAGGTATCTTAGTTGTCTACATAAATGGTGTCGCATGTTTATTATGCTTAATTTCTTGCGTATTAATCGTTTTGCATAGTTTTGTCCATTTTGCTGCCATGAACATCATGTGTGACAGAAACAAATGTCCTTTTTGATTTTAATTACACTCCATTACCGAGAGCACCGCTCTGATAAAATGTGTTTAAATAATTAAAGTAATTATTTTTCAAATTTGTATA
Source organism: Orthosia incerta (assembly GCA_948252205.1). NCBI lineage: Eukaryota > Metazoa > Arthropoda > Insecta > Lepidoptera > Noctuidae > Orthosia > Orthosia incerta. Next base: position 15,990,274 of record OX411754.1, read on the forward strand.
AATTATGTTCGCGGCAAAGGCGTCATTTAATCACAGTAAACACGTAACAGGGCCAATACAGAGAGATTTCGCTTTTTACATATTTGGGTCCGCTGTAAGCTCGGGTGTGAGCGTAGATATCAAAAGCGGCAATCCTATCTGTTATCAGTCCATTATGGTCGCGAACAAATGACGCAGCTTAAAGACTTAAAGCTTTTTAACGGGGTGAGAGTCGTGAGTCGTCGGCGGAGTAATTAGCGGAGGAGTTGTTTGTGCGACTGGCCGCCGCGCCACAGAACATGTAATGCAAGACGTACCGGGACAATGAGCCTGCACTAGTGCTGTCCGGAGGTGCCGTTTTTAATTAAGTCGACCGATTTACTGCGAGCTTTAACGTTGGGTGTTCTTAGTTTAATCCTATTTTAAATCAGCGCTGTCGACTAAGCTAGCTAAATTAGTTGTTCATTGATGATTAGGTTCTATTTTATTCTCGAAGCCGATTAGCATGAAGAATGTAGGTGTTATTCTTGTTAAAATTTTCTTTAATTATCTATGATTGGTCATATTACCAGCCTCAAACTTTGTTACTCCAGTGCCGAGCCATGTAATAGTGCAAGCGCGGTGTGCCGGTTAGTCGTGTTACCATGTAAACATAGGCAGCCTTCCGTACAGGTTTTAGACCATAGAGCAATATATCATTATGTTGTTTTATGAATAGGGATGTTTCCTGGATGGAAAGTCCGTCAGTGAGATTATCAAATAATATTGAACCCGTGTTTTTTGCTTTATCAAATAAATAAAAATTGACAAAGATAAAGCGCATCAAAGTTCAGGAGTGGGGGCTTGTGACGTCACTTTGTCAGTATAAAGTGTACTAACAGCGTGACGTCACACGATATTTCAACGCACTGTATCGTCGTAATTTTTTGTTTACGTGGCAAAAGAAAAAATACATGACCAATATTTTCAGGTTATGTAACTGACGGAGTAAATAGATATTTTTTGTCAACTATTTTTTTTTTTTTTTTTTTTTGTTAGCAAGCGAACAAGTAGGGGACTGTAATATGTTATAACAGTTATTGTTAGTTCTTGTGCCTGCGTCGGCATTAGGTCATTTCATTGGTACTGTTGACATTTACGAAAAATTTCCATTTAAAAGCTAATTAAAACTGCTCTATATAAACATACATGTTAAAAAATTATACTTTTTATATAACGGTAAAATTCTTCGTTTTTATTAAATACTAGCTTCGCGCCAGCGGTTTCGCCCGCGTGCAAAGTGTTAAATCATCCCATGGGAACATTATACCGGGATAAAAAGTAATAAATTTCATCCAGATCCGTTCAGCCGATCTGGTGTGATTGAGTAACAAACAAACATCCATACATACAAACTTTCTCATTTATAATATTACTAGCTTTAACAAAAATCCAATGTAACTATTGTGAAATGTGTTGGTATTGTAAACAAAGGTATTTTGTGTCAATAAACTTATTTTATTTTATTTATTTATAGCTGCCCGGCTATAAAACTATAAGTAGGATTAGTAAGATAAAAATGGAGAAATAAACAGACTGTACCCACTCTTGATTGCAGCCTTATTCTTTGGCGACATTTAGCCGAAAACGTTGTCAGTATTGTGACAAATTGTGAGATAAGGGCCTGTGAGATAAATATATCGGTCACGAGAGAACCAGACGCAGTGCTGCTGCATGCGATGTCGCTCGCATCTGTCGCGACCACAGCCCAGTGACGTCATCTCGCACCACTCGCTCCAAAAACCAACATTCAATCTACAGTTTAAGATCCGGTAGTATATTTACATAAGTAATATAAAAAATAAAATAAGACTAGTGCACGATGTAACAGGACTTAGGCACGGCAATAAAAACGAGACGCACAAGGCCATCGAATAACAGCAACGTGCAATTTTTGTAAGTTATTATTTAAACAAAGATAACAGGCTTGGCCCGATATATAATTCGTAAATACTAGACAAAAAGTTTAGACCAAAGGCTAAACTCGATCGGTTTCTCTACCTAACCCACCTACATATTGATCGAACCTTCAGACTTCAAATACCTGACTGAACTCGCTGCTTAGCGAGCGATCGACATTCGTTGGCTCGTCGACACCGGCCGACTGTTACGTTAGGTACAATTTTTTATATATCCTTTTTGTTTTATAGCGAGTATTTCAATATTATTATATTTTTTGTATTTTAACGTCATAAATAATTGAAACTTGAAACAAAAAATGTAACGTCTTACTAACTGCAACGCGTTAATTAAACCGTTGATCAGGTTACCCCCGGTTTCTCAACACTCGATTATCTGGCTGTTACCGTAATCGACGAATAATTTATCTGCTGTTATTGGCTGTTGAAAATTAATTCAACTTTTCACAGCAGATAACGCGTGCTTGATAATTTGTCACATTAATTCTGTGATAATTTAGAGGTGAGAAACTCGGCCTTAGTAAAAAAATCATTTAGTAATTAGCTGTACACTTTTTAGTTTAAACTCATTAATAATACTTTTATCATTTTAAACCAGATGAATGCACATTGCATATAGGCTACTTAAGACGTTGAAGTTGTATTATTTCAATGTGAAATAGTTAAGAAACTTTCATAGATGCATTTCGCAATGTTAATTCGATTATAATATAACCATCTGATGAAATAAATGATAAATTGGTAATATAGTCAGCGACGAGTAGTAATGGATAAATAAATAAAGTTTTGCTACAAGCTGTTTAAACTCAGCATCTTATAGAAATGCATTAATTTAAATATTTGTGTGCAAGGTGTTCGATTATATTCTTTTATCCTTAACACAGTGGAAAATTTCCAAGACATTAATACTTGTCTATTATTCTTTCTTTTATTGACATACCACAACAATAATAATTGTGTTGTATTAACGTGATCAGTTTTTAACGGAGTTCAAAAAGGAGGAGGCTATCAATTCGACTGTATTTTTTATATGTTTCACCTCAGAACTTTTTGGTAGGTGAACCGATTTTGATTATCTTTAATTTTTTGGTAGCTGGTGTTTCTCATGTGATCGCATTTAAATTTGATTAAAATCTTATGAAGAACATAAGAGTTAAACAACAGGACTCGTCAATTATTTTTTTTAACTCTTCTTTCTTTACAATCTGTCTCAGTACTATTGGACATTAAGTAATTTTTTTTACGTGTTTAGATGTCTTGGTCGGTATGTGTCCTATGACACATCCTATTTACTAATGCAGCATAATATGTAGCTATGTGTGTCTGATGAAGTCTTGAGGTATTTTGTACTTAAGCCTTCTGGCCCCTGTCCCATCCATAAGGTGGCTTGCCAGGATGTTTGGGTGACAAGTAATTCGTTCCTTGTATGACTTGATGTAGTTCTTTACCTCTTCTTTGACTGTGGGAATCGTCAGATCATGGTGTAGAGCCTCATTTGGTACATACCATGGCGTGTTTGTGATCGTTCTCAGGATCTTATTCTGAAACCGCTGTATGATCTCAATGTTGGAGTGTGATGCTGTTCCCCATAGCTGGATGCCATAGATCCAGATAGGCTTGATTACAGCTTTGTATAACAGGATTCTTCAATAAATGACGGCAAATCTTTCGGGATTGCTGCTATCGTATTTCTGTTTATTGTTTACACCATTTTATAACATAATAACCGGTACGCTCTAAAGTGGTAAGCAGATGAGTACAGTTCACCCTAGTGCACTCTAAATTCACCGGTTGTGTTCAAGGCTCATGTTATTCGGGTAATCTATTTTGGCATAACTGTGGGCGTTACCACAACAAAAAAGTGAAAAATAAAAACTTTTTTACAAAAAAATACAACCGACCTCCAAATAAAAACACTACAAATTGAAAAATAACTTCAATTTCGGCAGTCGGTGTCAAAAAACAAAGAAACAAAAACAAGAAAACCGACTGCCGAGATTGAAGTTATTTTGCACTTTGTAGTTTTTTTTTCTATTTAACAATACTTTGTTAATTATTACAATATAACGCGTGAGAAAAAGAAAAGCGTTAGTAATGAGTTACATTAATTATTTAGTTGTTGCAGCTTTTTATCCGTGAACACAGTACCTACATTATTTATCCGTAAGGTCTAATAAATACAAGATATAGTTTTTAGTAGGTATAAATAATAATACACCCTCATCAATAATACACCCATTGTCTCCATTATGGAGATGTTAATGACAGGACCCTAGTTACATCACGTAACATTACAAAACAAATAATTACCTGAAATGAATAATTGTCGTCCAATCATAGTAGCCGAAATACGAGATTTGCTGCGAAAAAAAATCCTAGTTACGCAATTTCCTCGGTATTGTGCCCATTATGGTAGTAGGTGTATGTATTATGTATTATTATATTATTATTATTTTTGCCTGAAAAATCCATAAAAATCCGATCACAGCAAAAAAATATAAGGGCTACCAAAGGGCCCAACAAGCCGTTTTTCTGCTTAATTCTCGTAAAGTTTTGATTTTACTGCAAGTTATGCTCAGAGCAAATTTATTCCTTGTTCAAATCTGCATTAAAAAGTCCTTTCATAAGATAAACATAAGATAAGATTCGCTAATGTTCATTAGTTTTCGAAACATGCGCCAATTTTTTTTTTTGGTAATTTTAAGTACCCAACATCAATCATACATATAAATATAATACCTAAATCTGTAGAAAAATGTTATTGTACATCGAAAACATTTTCAAAAAAAAATGCCAGGTTGTTAAAGGATAACCAACAGAACCCATTTCCAGTATTTTTGGATTTTTGTCTGTTTGCACGCATCACGTAAAATGTACGAAACCAATGTAGATAAAGTTTATAAATAAAAATTGTGCATAACTCTAAGGTATTACTTAGTTTTTGTTTAATCGCAATCGGTTCACTCTATCAAAAGTTAGATAAATTTAAAATTTTCAACGAGTGAAATTATAACAACACACGTAATTCAGATTACTCGGACAGTTGAACTCCATATTCGATAGATGGCGTTGGGCATTTGAAGTCATTCTCTGAATGGCAGTGTTAAGATTTTCCGCGAAAGAATGATGACTCTAGAAAAAAAAATGGTAGGTAGGTAAGTAGGATAGGCAGTCTGTTGACGGGAGCGAAGCCGCGGACAAAGCTAGTTGATAATATTGCTGTCACTGGACGGACTTTTTGACGCACAATAAGAACAAGGAATACATTTGCTGGAAAAGCGCGGGAAACGTTCGAATTGATAGGCGCGAATTTTTTCCTCATTGCAAAAAAAAATTATTTATATTGTAAATAGTGGTCAGGAGAGTGTAGTTTGTATTTATCTATTTTATTTTTAGTATTTAATTCATTATTTCATCTTTTTCTTTGGTAAGTCCTTGAATTTTCTGTTTTTGTATGGAGGAGCCCCCTGACCCAGGGGGCTCAGTTCCCCAAGCAACATGCTTTATAACTTTACCTTCAAACGAATCAGACATGGAAACAGATACATCGATCTGTTCTAATAACACAGTTTCTGCTAATCATACACGCAAATTAAAACGTCCCCGCACTCACAAAACCTGTCGCCATTGCAACAAACGCCGGCGAAAACGCAACTCTACTGCGGAATGTAAAGAAACGGACTGTACATGTGACGTTATTGATACTATTAATGAAAAGAACCAGATTCCTAATGCTCAAATCTCTCATCCACCGCAAAATGTTTTATCAGACCACCAACAAATTGCTTTTTCAAAACCAACCCGCCCGCAACCTACTCCAGTAGGACGGCTAACCTACGAGCATACTGATCTAGCTCCTTACATCGTCCATATTCAAAGAGAATACAATAACCCTAATGACTCAGTATCCTTGCACCCAGTGGCCTTTGGCAAATTCCTCAGGAAAGAAAATTTCCAAGGTATAGTTAATGGCAGCTTAAAAAAAATAGGAAGGAATCGAATGTCCCTTACTTTTACAGACTTCGACAAAGCTAACATATTTTTGAACCATGAGAGCCATAAAAATAATGGGTTTAGAACCTTTATACCCTCATTTAATATCACTCGCATGGGCCTCGTTAGGGGCGTTCCGTCAGAATGGTCTCCAGAAGAAGTATGTGACAACATTTCAGTGCCTATTGGTTGCGGAAAAATCCTGAAGATCCGGCGTTTAAATTACAGGACTGTTGTAGATGGCTCTCCTGTATGGAAGCCATCACAAACAGTAGTCCTGACATTTGATGGCCAGGTGTTGCCTAAGAGAATATATATGTGCTACAATGCTCTCCAGGTTGAACTTTATACATACCCTACAATACAATGTTACAATTGTGCCAGGTTTGGGCACACTAAAGTACAATGCAGATCTTTGCCCCGCTGCTATAAATGTGGTCAAGCACACACAGGCGAAACATGTAAGATTAGTGAAGACAAGGCTACCTGCTGTCACTGCTCAGGGTCTCATTTTGCGACAAGCAAAAGTTGTCCAGAGCTTGACAGACAAAAACGCATAAAACGTTCCATGGCTGAGTCCTGCATTTCATATGCTGAAGCTAACAAAATACATCCACCTGTTGTAAGATCTTATGCTGACATTGTATCAAATCATGATTCTAGTGTAGGCCGATCTTCTAACAACTTTCCTACCTCATCCCCCACACTGTTATCTCCAGTAAAGACAACATCATACAAAAAGACAATTACTAGACAACCCAGTCTACGTCAACATCATCCATCCAATCACCTGTCCTCACATAAAGAACTGACCAAAGACTATCAAATCCCCTGTCCAGCCAATGGCTGTGCATATAAAAACCAATCAAGCAAAGAAAATCCTCCATCTATAATTGATGTCATTTTGACCCTAATTAGCTCCCTTTCACACTCAACAATTATTAAACCTGACCACGTTGCATCCATAGTTGAAACCTTGAACAAACTCATACACACTCATAATGACTGCCACAACCAATGTGCCGAATAACTTTAACAATGCTAGCGCTGTATTGTCTTCATTGCATTACCCCCATGTGGTGCTGCAATGGAACTGCCGCAGTGTAAATGACAAAAAAGCAGAACTTTCATACCTTTTGAATAAACACTGTCCCACAATAATAGCCTTATCAGAAACCTGGCTTAGACCAGGTTCTGTCTTCAAAATAAAAAGTTATTCCTGTCTTAGAGAAGACAGGAGTGACTGTTATGCTGGAGTAGCTTTACTTGTTAAAAACAATATCCTATATAAACCTATTCCTCTTCCCTCTCATGATGATTTTACAGCAGTTGCTGCACTTATTACTAATATATGTTTCGTTTCTATATATATTACAAAGCCTTCTGCTTCTAGTTTCCAACAGCTCAGCAACATTCTTCAGACTCTTCCTAGGCCTCTCATTCTATTAGGCGATTTTAACTCCCATCACACATCTTTTGGCAGTACAAAATCAGATAACAATGGACAGGAACTTCTCAACTTACTTCATGAACACAATCTCTGCCTCCTTAATACAGGTTCTCCAACTCGCCGTACAAATCCTTCCCAACATCGCAGCTCCGTTGATCTTTCAATCTCATCACCTTCCTTGGCTTCTTCTCTTACTTGGCACACACTCTCTTCTACCTATTACAGTGATCACTTTCCTATAATTGTATCTTTCCCTGGCAAGAAAGTCAAAGCTACTCCAACTAAACCCAGACTTAAATATAAACTTGTAAATGACAATTGGCCTAAGTTTAAAAACTACATGGACACTAACATTTCAGACTTACCCAAAAATAGTGACACAGAAATATGCTCTAAAGAATTTACCAAACTAATGATACAAGCAGCTGATACATACTTTCCTATAAAAAATGCTTCTAAGGGCCAAATACCTTCACCTCCTTGGTGGGATAATGAATGTACATTGGCTATTAAAAAAAGGAAAGAGGCAGAGGATATATACAAATTAAACATGACCAACGAAAACTTTAATAATTTAATGGATATAATGTCTGATACAAAAAATCTCCTTAAGAAAAAGAAATTTATGAGTTGGCGAAGCTTCTGTGCTTCCATCTCTCCTAGAACACCTCATTCAGTTATATGGACAAATATAAAACGTTTCCGCACTGGAACTTCTCCAAACACATTTAATACTATTCCTTCATCCTTAACCGAGGAATTCTTAAAGAATTTAGCTCCTCCTTTTGTTCCACAACATGATTTAGTTTCTGCTCCTCCTCAAATTTCTTCAAATGTAAGTACTTCATTCCTTGATGGACCCATAAGTCTGGCAGAACTCAAAGGTGTCCTATCCTATGTCCGGGATTCTGCTCCTGGACAAGATGGAATTCCTTATTCATTTTTTTCAAATCTTGGTGATAATAGTTTACTTTATTATTTAGAGGTTATAAACTCCGTAATTCTGACAGGTGACGTTCCCGAATCATGGAAGTTACAGACAGTGTTGCCCATTCTAAAACCTAATAAGAATCCATCAGAAAGTACCTCTTATCGCCCCATAGCTCTATCTCCTGTGATAGCGAAATTAGCTGAGCACCTTATAAAAAATAGATTAGAATGGTTTTTAGAAAACAATCATTTACTCCCAGATTCACAGTTTGGCTTCAGAAAGGGAAAGAGCACCATGGATAATGCTGGTTTACTCATTACAGATATTCGTCTGGCATTTTCAGGAGATGAGTCTGTCGTAGCCGCATTCTTGGATATAAAATCAGCCTACGATAACGTTTGCCTTTCAATACTAAAGAAAAAGTTACAAAAGTTACAAGTTCCACCAAACCTAATCCGTTTTATCATTAATCTTTTGTCTGGTCGTAAAATAACGATTAATGATTTGACCAGAATGCTATGGAAAGGGCTCCCACAGGGATCCGTGCTCAGCCCTATTCTCTATACCATATATACATATGACCTTGAAAGCTCGCTGGCTGCAACATGCAAAATTCTGCAGTACGCCGATGATGTGGTTGTTTACAGTATTGACAAATCTATTAATATCGCTTGTGCCTCTTTGTCCAAAGCTTTAGATATTCTTAAGATCTATTTGGACAAAGATGGACTAGAACTCTCTGTATCTAAATGCTGTGTGGTGCACTTTTCTAGAAAACGTAAGCCTCCTCCAATTATTCTAAAATACAATGGAGAGCCTATTCCGGTAAAATCTCATGTTAAATTTCTAGGTCTAGTTTTAGACTCTAAACTCACTGGTAATCCACATTGTGATTATATTGCTGGAAAATGTGAACGTGCTCTAAACATCCTCAGATGCCTGTCAGGTGTCTGGTGGGGTGCACATCCTTTTTCACTTAAATTAGTTTACAATGCACTGATAAGGAGTGTATTGGATTATGGCACTTTTTTACTGGAACCATGTAGCGCTGCTGGTATGAAGAGACTGGATGACGTCCAGGCCAAGGCCCTTCGAATCATAACTGGTGCGATGAAATCTAGCCCCATAAACGCATTACAGGTCGAATGCGCTGATCCTCCCCTCAAGTTACGTCGACAGTACCTGGCAGACAGATTTTTCTACCGCATCTTTCAGTTTTCTAACCACCCATTGGTCATCAAAACTCATCAACTTTCAGATTTCATCAATTCATCCCCATATTGGGCACATAAACCATTACCGCATCTAGTTGTTAGTCTCAGAACACACACAATCATAACTACACCCACACACCACTCTTCAATTTTTCCTATTTTTGAATCAGATTTTAAAGCGTTAATAATTTCACCTGAAATACATTTGAATAATGGTATCATAAAAGGAGACGCTAATGCCAAGTTCTCTTTTAAAGCTGTAGTTGACGAGCTTTGGCCTCGTTGTCACCATGTTTACAGTGATGCTTCAAAACACACAGGAAATCAAAATGTTGGTGTGGGCATATTCCATTCTCAATACAAAATAGTTCAAAAAATTAAACTACCTCCAGAAACTTCAATTTTCACTGCCGAATGTTTTGGTATTTTTAAGGCCCTAGAATACGTCCTTCTAATGAAACTCTCCAAAACAGTAATTTTCGCAGATTCCATGAGTGCATTAAAGGCTTTAGCAAAATTTCCCTTTAAATCAAACAATCTTTCCCCGGTAACTCTGATGTCAAGAAATTTATTACTAAAGTGTGAAAGTAAGGGATATTCGGTGTCCTTCGCTTGGATTCCTAGTCATAGTGGAATTATTGGAAACGAAAAAGCGGACCAATTAGCTAATGAGGCCATTGTGTGTGGCGATACGTTTTATTTTAAAATCTACCCTCAGGACTTGAATGCTCTTCCCAGGGTCCGTCTCAAGGAATCTTGGGGGGAGGCTTGGAAGAGCAGTAGTCAAGTGAAAGGCAAGTATTACTTTTCTATTCAACCTGAAGTCCCTATTAAGCCTTGGTTTTTTAAAACAAAGTTTGGTAAAAGAGCTACTTCAGTATTGATACGCATGCGTTTGGGTCACGTGTGCAGCCCTGCACATCTCGCTCGGTTTCGCATTATCGACAATGATACTTGTGAGTGCGGGGAGGAGAATGCTGACACGAATCATATTTTTCTTAGATGTTCACTGTATGATCATACTCTGCTATATACAAGACTATCGATTTTAGAAGTCCCATTTCCCACTAGCATACCGTGTTTACTGTTTAATAATTCCATTCCGATATATAAAGTCTTAGCTTCATTTATCGAAGCTAATGACATAAAACTATAACATTTGTAACTATTTAATAGTTTAATATAATAGTGTATTTAGAAATTTCTAGATTATTAATTTGTTTATTAATTTCATTTCATTTCTTCCTCAATCCCTTCCTATTGTTCCTTCCTTGATCATTTTCTCTGAATGTTATTCCCGCCCGTCCGCGATCTTTAACCTACCCATACGTTTCCCCGTTTTATTAAAAAAGAAAAAAAAAAAAACTATTCTCCCCCCCCTGCATTTCCTCGTCTTTCCTACCCATACAAGAGATGATGCAACTCAAGCCCGAGAGATCAAAACTAACTTCACAAGAAGAAATTAATAAAAATATAGAAGACATGAAAATGAGAGACAAAATCAGAAATAACTTGACTCTGGCAAATGCACAAGATGTGCGAAGCCAAACTCCTCCGAAGAGGATAAAAAAAAAAAAAAAAAAAAATACATTTGCTCTGAGCACAAATTGCAGTAAAATCAAAACATTACGAGAATGAAGCAAAAATCTGATTTTTGGACCCTTTGATAGCCCATATATTTTACGAAATATAATTTTTATAGACTTTTCAGGGAAAATTACTACTACCATAATTAACATTTAATTTCGGCGAAATTACTTTACTAGGTCTCTGGTCTCTAATTATAGTTATTTTCTTGGGCTTATAGTAGTTGTCTTCAGTGGTAATTAGTGATGAAGTAGAAATAATAATTTAAAAAACTATGGAGCAGCCGGTGTGAGCGATAGCATCGCATTCAGACCGAGAGCCTGCGCAGACGCCACTTACTACTCCACAGATCCTTTGTTCTATTTTATTGCAATTTCCAAGTTAATTAGGCCGTTTTTACCGTTACATAGTATCTACAAAACAGTAATTTATTTAATACTACGCACATTAATAATTGTAACTAAAATACTTAGTTTGAAACTGACAAAGTTAAACGGTGTAATAACGACACACTGCTCGGGCTTACAATTTTTATGACTAGAATTAATTTACTTAATAGGTGCACGATTTTTCATGTGTACAACAAGGTACATAGGAACGTCGTTAAACGGTAAAGTTATAGGAGCTTTTCACTCATCTTTGTCTAACCACTCTCGCTGTTCATTTACAAATTTACGATAACCTAATAAACGTGTTTAGGTCCAAACCTATTATTAAAAAATCCAGTGAAATGCGAGTCTGACTCGCGCACAGAGGGTTCCATATAAAAATGAATAGGTAACATTACAAACCACCGAACATTGCTCTAACGAAGGGACAAAATGAACTTTGCCGTTCGAAAACTGTTGTCCCCATACACCAATATACAAAATTTTTACTTTTCCAAGTTCATTTTATAACTTGGTCGACTATTAATCGTAAACTTGTTAAGACTACTTAGCTGTCATAGTTTTCCTTTTAATTTCGTTATATACTACTGCCATGTTTTTTTTCACATATTCAAAAGCAACCATTTAGCTGGCAGGGGGACACACTTGATTAACAAAAATTAGCAACCCCAGAATCGAAAAGTGGTTTACACGTTATATTTTGAATGGACTATCCAACGAGTCCCCACACCATGGGATACACGAGGAAAATAAACATCCCCACTTTACGAGTACACTAAAAAAATAATTGTTTCATGATTTTATTTTACCACTTTGTCAGCGTGACTAATATGTATATCCATGCCAAATTATAGCTTTCTAGTACTATCAAATTATGGTATACTAGCTGCTCCCCGCGGCTTCGCTCCCGTAGCCCACCCCACAGGACCCGTTTTCGGAATTAAAAAATAGCCTATGTCATTTAGGAATAATGTAGCTTTCTATTGGTGATTGGAATTTTTTAAATCGGTCTAGTAGTTTCGGAGCCTATTCGGTACAAACATACAAACAAAAAAATCTTTCCTCTTTATAATATTATAAGGATAGATTGGGCTCTGAATTCATATTTCAAAGATTATTTGAACGGACCATTTAAAATTGATGCCAATAGATGGCGCATTTTTTAATTACTGAGGCATTCCACTCGATTGTTAAAATTTGCATTGTAACATATTTTGGTGCAAAAAAACTGTAATAACGTGCAAAAAACTGAAACTGACTTACGTTAGTTTCTAGTTATTGTTCTTGTTCTGTTAAAATTAAGTAAGCAATCATTTATATAGCAAAAAGATAACCCTAGGTAACATCAGTGTTTTTATTACAAAAATGGGTAGGTACGGCTATTACAAAAAAGAAACACTCCTGTCCATTAAACTGGTTAGAGAACAGTTTTAAAATAGTTCTGGTTTACGATTTGTCATAAAATCAAATAATGTTATTCAGTAACGAATGCCATTAGAGTACCTAGCCATATACCTGTGTCATAGGTACCGACATATCAATTATGTAATTTGCTGAATGATTTGCGTGCACAACTGCATCACTGCGTTAGAAACTGCACTCACAAAGCTTCTACCGATGTCTATAATCAACATTACGGACTGATGCAAGCACTCTGAATAAGCATTAGGCTGAGTTTTCCGGAGTCGGCTGCATACAAAATGGTTCTATTCTAACATGTAGCTGTGTCATACTTCCCTGTAAGTGCATAACGTGGGTGCACGTTGAACTAAGGAGCACATTCGTCGATATGTTTAATTTCGCAATAATTTCTTTTATGGCGGTCAGTGGTTAGATTTCCTAGTGCGCAGGCGCAGTGCACGAGTTAAGCGACGGCGGCGGCGACGCGGGCGATGAACGTGTGCGATATCATTCATTAGGCGGCGGGCGCAGGGCGCTCACGCGTCAAATTAGCCCAGGTCGCGCTTAATTAGACAGAGCAACGTCGTCGCCTGCCCCCGAGAACCCTACGCTGCCATACACATCCCGCCGTGCACAAGCCAAGACATGATTATCTTAATGCCCACGTACTATCTGAAACCGACTAGTTTAATCCATGCAAACTGAGAAATATTAAGGCCACTTACTCCACCTACTCCACCCGATAAATAAACACAAATGCTATAATTTTGCCTGCTCTACTAACATATTTCCTGCTTTTTTTCAGTAAATATACGGCAGGCTTATAAATATCTAAAAATATTTGCAAAACTGCGCTATTGAGTTTAATTAAAGGACAATAGTGAGGATCAGCTGCTGGGACCGTTACACAGCGGCACGCGATGAAACACGCATGCACGGCGGGCGGCGCATGCGGCGTGCGCCCGCGCAGGACGGTGCGCACCCGCCCGCCTTGTGACTTAGGTCAAGATCGCTCCACGATCATGCCAATTACCAACTTGACACACAATAATTGTAACGCCTCGTCTGTCATCAATTAGTTACAACTAGCTGACAGCATCTTGCTGGTATTAAGAAACCTGTTAGACCACTGGGCACGCGATAACGATGCTATTTAAAGATGAAGATCGTAATTACTATCGAAGTTATTATATTGTATAAATTATTTAAATTTTTGTGAATAACTAACTAATATGCGGATGCGATTATCCTCTGCGTCAATAGCTAGACACATATCTACCTACAAATAAAATTAGTGTCTGTCAGACGACAATTATATCTAGGATACCTACCTACATACAAATGTCGGCATATTACCGTGTTACGATTTCTAGTTAGCGCGGAACAAAAGTTTTACAATGCAACAAAGTGGTTGACTACAAAAAAATTTTTACTAGTCGAACAAAATTACAAAAAAATGTTTTTACGCGTAATTAATTGTTCAACTATTGCTGGAAAAACGACGTTAAGGCAGTTCCTAGCCTAATATTCCTATATATGTAACACATATAGTGGGACAATTAGCGTAATTACGAAAACGGTTTCTATGGGCAGGTGTAAAACATCGACCAATCATAATTCCTAGTAACGGCATTGGCTTAAGGCGATACTAGGGAAACGTGCTACTAGGCAGCGAAATTACTAGTTCACCATAATAGATCCCTGGGTTATTCTAAGCACCTTTGGCCGGCTATTTTACTGGCAAAAATTATACATTGTGGATTAGGAAAATCATTTTCAGATAGAAGTACGTCGTTACAGATGAATTTAACAGCTCAACTATCAACTGTTTATGTCCTCGATCGTCATCGTTTAAATTTGAAACTTAACGTTTAGTGTTCTTTTGTAAATAATTTGCTAGATTACAGATGTTTCTGATTAAGACAAAGTAAATGAGCAATTTTTAAGTACCCACCAACCGATCACACGGTTATTGAATTCCTTGGCAGGCTTTAGTAAGGAAACGTCACCGTTACACACTTCCTCGCGGTCTCAATATTCTTATTTCACAGTTCAATATGCAAAATAAGCTCTTGTTAAAAACCAATAAAAAATAACGTCCGTCGGTATTCCCATCAAGTATAATAATTATTTCCTAGATACGTTACAGGTGGATCTATGCTAGTTGTATATAGTTCTAGTTTGTGGGCGATAAATCTTCTGTAACGAGCTTTTTCATTTCCTAAACATAGAAATATTATGAAATAGAACAATTAACTCTGCCAGTTCACTATATAGTTCTGTTAATTTTAATAGTAGGTAAGCTTGTGTAACAAGTTCAATCATAATCTTCCATTAGCATTCCTCCTGTGAGTCTTCAGCGTCTGACTGATTGTGACTTTATGACAAATTCGATACAGATAAGTAATTAATAGGTGGAGCGCAGCACTGAGATAGCTAGGAGCGTCTGTCGTGTTGTTCACGCGTTTTAAACAAGGTGAGACACCGCTGCACCGCCGAGAGCCGACACAGGGCAGATTGTAGTAATGCTTTGTTCTCGTGATCCGTTGCGAGCTCACTGTTGGCTAAATCTCGCGGCACATAAATTTGCCAGGTTCCGTTGTGAAAGCCAATATTCTTTGTGGCGCTGGCGAGGTCTATTTCTAACATTAAATAAATTACACCGATATTACAAGAACGAATCGGTGGAACTTGTTTTAGTTGGACGTGTCTGGTCTAGACGTTGCATCGCAAACATAAATTTCGTGTTGCCTACTTTTAGAGTTATTAACGAAAAATACGTTTTGTTTTATTTTTTGTAACTAGTGTACGGTACTGATGCTGAAACTGTGATGATTTATCGGATCGTGTCGATGTGTCTGGTCAGTTTTTGTTAGGTGTTTGTATAGTTTATGTGGTTGGTACTTAAAACCAGCTTAACATGTTGCAGTTTAATCACTGTCTATGTATCAATACTTTGTCATTTAAATTATACAGAAGCTTGAGCGTTGTATTCAATTTATTAGTAGATATTCTTGTAACTATGAATCATCAAGGTCATTAAGTCCGAGCTACAATTCTTCTCACACACATAATTTATATTTCATATTCAAGAATTTGACAGCAGAAGCGTATGTAAGCCGTTTTACCAGACACAAAGGTGTTGAAAACTTATTTGGAATAGTTATTAGCGTCGCAGCGTGCTCCGCCAATAAACGGATTAAACATAATAATCACAAGGCTGACCGAAATATAACTGTTGTCAATAAAACATTATTTCTGGTTATAACGGAAATTAGTTTTTATTAACAGTATTCCGCATCCTGTTACTGAGTTGCATTTAAGATGGTCAGTAATTAAAACATATTAAGATATATAATGTGCAGTATATTAATTTAATTATAAAACTAAATGTTTGACAGGTAAATTAATAGAATTCATATCATGGTCACACATAATTATCTAAATTTGCCTTTGGGCAAATCATAAATGAATGTTCCTACTGCTATCGAGATTTCACCAAGTACCTAGTCAAGAATTTATATGAAGCAGCCTTTAGTAGGTAGGCTTGGAGTGTCTTCGCATCAGCTGTTTCTAAAGCGTAGGCGTTGCTGCAGCGTGCAGCGTAGACGCTGACCGGACGCGGATTGTTTTGATGGAACCGATTTTGACAAATAAACACTGATTGGCTTTTTTATAAATTCTATGTGCACATCCGTATAGCGACTCCCAACGAAGTTCTAAGTTATTTGTCTATTACTTTTTTATCATCATCATCATCAACAACAACCTTTTAATGATAGCACTGCTGGGACACAGGCTTCCTTGATAGAGGGAGTGCGCTATAATCCACCACATGGGCCCAGTGCGGATTGGTAGATGTCGCATGTCTTTGAATTTTTGGTTCGAGGACATGCCGGTTTCCTTACGATGTTTTCCTTCGCCGTTTTGAGAGCAGTGGTGATGAAATAAAGTCGGGGCCGCAACCACTGGGCCACCACTGCTCTTACTTTTTTCTACTTTTTCATCACTTGTTTTAACACTAATTATATTCTATATACTAATTATTATTTTGATTTGTATTCTTTTATTAATATTTGCATGCTATTATATAAGGCAAACATGACGCGCTGTATAAAAAAAAAATTAACTAACAATTAACAACTTTTTTAACTGACAATTATTTGTTGTGCGTACTGCACTCATGTTTGAGCAAATAAATGATTACTTACTACATTTTTTGCTGTTTAAGTTCTTTTTAAGTCGTGGATAAAAACAAATATCACATTTACTGAGTGAATAACGCCAGAAAAGTCGAAGAAGGGAAAAGTCTTAAGTGCGACAAAAACATTAAATCATTTAAATGATCAGACCTACCCACCATAGAACCTATGTTTTGCATTTACAACATCAAGTTTTACATTTCTAATATTGTAACAAGAAACACTAGACTTGCTCAAAACCATATCAAAACATTAGATATTGCGTTGGCGGACGACACGGCTATTGGCACGCTTCTATTTGATTATTTACAACATTTATCGCTTTACTAAACGCCGCATCGAATGAGACAATATTCTGCAACATCTTGACTAACACAAACATGTGATTCTCCATACCGTAACTTTAATATCTATAAGTTAATTTTGGAATTCGATTCTGTCTGATTCAGCCCACGTTCGAAACAAACGTTTTCGAATTACGCTGTATCTGAAACTAATTTATGGCTCAATTCAAAAAGAGGTATTATGGGTTTAGATAGTACATTAGTACAAACAGTGCGCTTCCAATTATTTACGACAGGCCCGCAGCGCCCTCGGGCTGGGTTTCACAACGCCTTATGGACGAGCGTCATTACCAAGCCGTTGCTCAACTTTGACGCCTTTGATTATTCGATAATAACGCACACATAATTATAATGCCTATTTATTACTTGCAGATTAAAAAACAATTTTACTCTCACGATGTAATGTGATATTAATACCGATAATAGACGGACAATGGTGACGTAATAGGTATTTACGTATTCGGTTTTATAGAATGACGAAAAGGCAATAAGTTCCCAAAATATATAGCATTAATTTTGAGTCATTTAAACGATTTGGATTAAATTCCTACTTTGACAAAAAATATATACCTTTAGTTTAATAATTAACGTTTTGAGGCTCGAAAATTAACTTCATATGTAAGTACCCATATGCTCTTTTATTAAATTAATACAGAACAATAAAGGCAGGTACGTAATATTAAGAGCACATCGAACCGTTCGCTCATGCCGAGGCTGCGCGTGCGCCCCCGCCTTCGCAATGATCCATATTCCATCTATCACCACGCTATTATTTATAGCGCCAATTATAATGGAGGCAGTATCTAATGGTTCACTTCTTTATTTATCGCCCATCCGAATCACTAGTACATGTATTGTTTATAATAGTTATAAAACAGCGTAGTAATTTATGATACAGTTTATCAATAAAAACTTTTTCTATGAGACCAAATAACTACAACTCTTATAGCGCACGATGTGTTTTTTCAGACGATTGTGAATATTATAGTCGCCCTCTTTGTCTCTTCTCTGGAAATGAACCATGCGTAATGAACACCTTGTGATACTATAAATTATTCCTGCATGTGCATTCAAGCGATACCATCAATACACTAATCAGTTTCGCTTGATGTTCTATCTGCCCGTGTTGAACAACATCCCATCGAATAAATACTATTTTCATTAACCGTATGCGCATTGCGCTCTATAACGTACATGTAGCTAATAAACGTAGGTACCATTTTACTTAATTAAGAAGGCTGTATGTCGTTGTGCCGTCGGTGCAGACAAAGTTTACACAACATTAAAACGTGATAAAGCTCCACAAAGCCTCCATTATTGTAGCAAATGACAGGCGTTTAATTAACATAGATACTAGCCCCGTGTTAGCGGTGCGGCGCGGCGCGGGCGCATCGGTTTCGAGCTGCCACTCTCATCGCACGGGTTATTTGTGTCGATAGCGCTATTCGTGCCAATGCTAATGAACACGCCAATCTCGGATCTTGTATACTCGTCAATTTCAAACTATAAGGTACCTATAAAATTTATAACGACAGTATTTTATATATTATACCAAAGGTGTTAAATATAACATCTAGATATATTTTAATATGTACACAGCTATAGCCACCCATAGTTTATTTTGTATTTTAGAATTGCGAGATCGTATTTTTGATGCAAAATATTAATGGACCACAAAATACGTAAAGTAATGTGAATAAACTTTTACGACGTATTCATGGTCGGAATTGACCATTTCGAAAGCTTTATTTTTTAAAACTGCTTGCGAATAATAAAAATCACTATAAAATAGTAGTACAAAGAACATTGGAGATGCTAGCTATCTCAAAAAAAGACATTGTAGCGCAAGCACTGATTTGAGATACTAATGGTATTTTTTTTATGACGCGTCTAGCTGTACAGCCAAATGATGACTACTGCTTAACCTGACTTTCCCTGTGGAGACTAAACTAGAGCCTCCAGCCAGGCACAAAAACTAACCGAAGCGACCACGCTGAGGGCTATCCCCTATGGGATAAAAACTTCGGCTCAGGCCGTCGCTGGGGAGCAACAAGGGCTGGATCTTGATTAAGTGATTCTACCATTTGTTCGGCAATTACCTACGTGGAGAAAGAAGAACGGACAAGGATACTACTGGAATATCAACATTGATATTTATATACTTCACATGGGCAGTATTTTAACAACAATGAAAACAATAGACGGCTACTTTGTAGTTTTATATTCTGTCAGTGTTTTCCTAATCTTTACGATATTCTTTGTCCAGACAATTAAAAAACATATTACATACTTTTTAAACCTAGTTTAGGACTTTCTTTGTTAAATAGAGGAAGGTTCAGTAGTTTATGATACAAATATGTACCTACCAGATTGCTCTTCTGAGTTATTTTGTTAGATATATGCGCTGACCTTTATTATCTATACTATATATAATATTATAAAGAGATTTTTGGTTTGTTTGTTTGTATCGATTAGACTCCGAAACTAATGGACCGATTTTAAAAATTCTATCACCAATAGAAACCTACATTATTCCTGAGTGACATAGGCTACTTTTCAATATCGAAATTGGGTCCTGTGGGGTGGTCCACGGGAGCGAAGCCGCGGGAAACAGCTAGTTGTAATATGAAAACGAAGTTTATTGACAACGATGTCCAATAATATCCCATTAAAAAACTTTACCTATCATATTGCCTAATGTTTTATTATCTTCTGAAATTATTACCGATGTAAATTAGAGTCGGAAACGCCTATTTTCGATCGTCCCTACAAAATCAAAAATCATGGGAACGTATAAAGTTATATGTGACCCTAGAGCGCACCTGCCAGCTTTTCACAGTGCGGTATAGTCAACCGCAGAATCAATGGCGATAATTGTACTCGCAACGAAAAGCAACCGAAACTCACGCTCCACTTCAACACACGTGCTTAATAAGCATTAAAATAATTGTGAGGCGGTTTTATATACAGTTAATTATTATAATAAGACCAAAATATGGGGCCCTTTGTGGCCACGTGTTACGCTTCACCGCTTTCCACTAATTTGTGATGTCCTGTTAAATGCTCCGCGGTAAATTCCTTCCTATAATTTGGTAGGCAAGTTACACCGAAGCGGTACGCGAACAATAAATTGAAAGTATGTAATTTTACTTATAAATTGAATATCAATTAAAGTCGCAAGAGTTTGTAATGTGCATATGAGATTGCGATAGGCGGCGTCAGTGAGATGCAGCCAGTGAACATACCAATAGTCGTTTAATCATCATTTTGGTAATTTATCAGTCAGTCGCGACGTGTTTTATCCGATGCCGCAGATGATTTTAATTTGGTTTTAACGGCGTCAGTATTCAAATTTATATAATCAATCACCGGATTGTTATGAAAGTGTGCGATACGATACGAGACGATTTCTCGGCCAAATTTGCATCATCGCTGCAACGAGGTTAACATTGTGGTAACAGTGCAGGTACCTATGTGTATGTACCTCACACGGGCTTGCGAGCTTACACATAAAACGGACATCGAACTACTATCAGCTGAGGTTTATTCCATCTCAGGGTCGTAAAATGTTTCAACTTAATACTATTTTTATTCTCGTTATTGGTATCATTTTACGTGTTAAATATATCCGACAAATGTTCTAGAAACTGTCTTCCTTATTGTATCCACATTCAATAAAGTGTAAATTTTATTGTCGGTTGTTTATCGCATCTGTATCGGCTGCTGATAGTGTCAACAAAAACAGGATGTTATTTAATATTTCTGTACATAAGCGTCCGAATGTGCATTAATCTTAGCATTAAAGTTACAATTGGGTAATCTAATTATTACATTTCAATACAATAAAAAATAATTAAAAATCATATTAATTACCTGAGCTAAGATGTTAATAACCACGTAACCTCTCACTTTATAGACCTTAAGTAATATTCTACAGCAATATTTCTCGCTAATGACCGAAAACTAGAAAGGTGCCGGTCGTATCATCTCGGATGCAACATTTCACTTGGATCGTTATGAGATCAGTCACAACGTGTCCTTAATTATACATTTATGCAAATAGCACGAAATATATATCACAAAACTTATTAATATGAGCGAATTTATTCACATCTGTGTAATAAAGTGATGTAATCGACGTGCATTTGTGATATTAAAATGCCTCTCACGAATCACGCATAAAACTGTGCCTATGCATTTAGAATTAATATTTTTCATTTACTTACGTAATTTCAGAAAGTGTTACCATTCTTAAATATTATGATAATAAAATATGATAAATGTAATAGATTTAGATGACAATCGTATTAGGGTCAATATTTGTATCATTTAGCCGTTCGTGGTTGGGTATCAGCGATCACGGTTACGATGAAGTACGTATGTAAGAACAAGGAAAACATTTCAGATATTTTATTTAAACTTTCACAAGGTTTTGACACAGCTATAAGTGAACCTTGTGTGCTCTAAAGTTTGCGGTCGTTGTAGTAACAATGACCCTTATCATGAAGAACCGACAGCGCTTAATCAGCCGATAGTTCCAAATAAGCTTACAAAAGTACTCACACTGTGTCAGATAAATCTCACGGTCCTACACGAACTTATATTATATACTACTTAGGTAGAAGAAGAGATCGCACTTTCTAGGTTCGATCTCCGAGTTGGGCAGTTTAAGTGTTTTTGGCTTTACCCAACAGGAATCTCAATGAAGGCTTCACTGAAACAAATAATTCCGACTTGCGAACTTTTTTAATTGATGGGCTTTAATGCCTACCCTACCCTACTTACCTTCTTACCTACCTACCCTACTTACCTTCCTGCCTATCCTACCTAAATACCAATTAAAATTTCTACCAATTTAATCTAGGTTCATTCTTTCGCGGATAAACTTAACATCGCCATTCAGAAAATGAGGTCAAATGCACAACGCCATCTATCGAATATGGAGTTCAACTGTCCGAGTATCTAAATTGCGTGTGTTGTGATAATTTTACTTCTTGAACACTTTAAATTCATGTAACTTTTGATAGAGTGAACCGATTGCGATGAAACAAAAACTAAGTAGTACTTCAAGTTACGCACAATTTTTATGTATAAAAGTTATCTATATTGGTTTCGTACATTTTACGTGATGCGTGCAAAAATAAACAGACAAAAATTCCAAAAATGCTGGCAAAATTCCAAAAATGCTGGAAATGGGTTCTATTGGTTATCCTTTAACACCCTGGCTATGTTTATTGGCAATATTTTCGATGTACAAAAACGACTTTTCTACAGATTTATTATATGTATTGATTATAAGTTTCAAAACTTGTTCGGTTGTTGATTTATTTTGTGTAAATTAGAAAATAAACTTTATTTTAATAACACAAAACTAGTTTTGTTGTAAGTATTTTTTTCAGTTATTTTGACAGTGTGTGGCCAAATTAACTGTACACCTCTCCAAATAAAATAGTTTCTTTCTTTCTTTGATGTCTTTAAATTGGCACCTTTAGAATTTAGTCCATCTTCATTCAATGCTCTTTTTTCTGAAGATTTCATTATCTGATATATCGAAGTGTATAAACTGTAAGATTGTATTCAGTATTTACTTACGAGTATGTAAGCTTTCAAGGCTCAAACGGCTTTCAGCTTACCAAGATTACAAACAAGTACCTACTTAACGATGGCATTTAGTTACCAAAGTCATTTCTTCCAAACCGATTAACATTTCCAATCACTAATGAAAGGCCTTACTTAGGCTCTGGTTTTGACACAGCTATAAGTGAACCTTGTGTGCTCTAAAGTTTGCGGTCGTTGTAGTAACAATGACCCTTATCATGAAGAACCGACAGCGCTTAATCAGCCGATAGTTCCAAATAAGCTTACAAAAGTACTCACACTGTGTCAGATAAATCTCACGGTCCTACACGAACTTATATTATATACTACTTAGGTAGAAGAAGAGATCGCACTTTCTAGGTTCGATCTCCGAGTTGGGCAGTTTAAGTGTTTTTGGCTTTACCCAACAGGAATCTCAATGAAGGCTTCACTGAAACAAATAATTCCGACTTGCGAACTTTTTTAATTGATGGGCTTTAATGCCTACCCTACCCTACTTACCTTCTTACCTACCTACCCTACTTACCTTCCTGCCTATCCTACCTAAATACCAATTAAAATTTCTACCAATTTAATCTAGGTTCATTCTTTCGCGGATAAACTTAACATCGCCATTCAGAAAATGAGGTCAAATGCACAACGCCATCTATCGAATATGGAGTTCAACTGTCCGAGTATCTAAATTGCGTGTGTTGTGATAATTTTACTTCTTGAACACTTTAAATTCATGTAACTTTTGATAGAGTGAACCGATTGCGATGAAACAAAAACTAAGTAGTACTTCAAGTTACGCACAATTTTTATGTATAAAAGTTATCTATATTGGTTTCGTACATTTTACGTGATGCGTGCAAAAATAAACAGACAAAAATTCCAAAAATGCTGGAAAAATTCCAAAAATGCTGGAAATGGGTTCTATTGGTTATCCTTTAACACCCTGGCTATGTTTATTGGCAATATTTTCGATGTACAAAAACGACTTTTCTACAGATTTATTATATGTATTGATTATAAGTTTCAAAACTTGTTCGGTTGTTGATTTATTTTGTGTAAATTAGAAAATAAACTTTATTTTAATAACACAAAACTAGTTTTGTTGTAAGTATTTTTTTCAGTTATTTTGACAGTGTGTGGCCAAATTAACTGTACACCTCTCCAAATAAAATAGTTTCTTTCTTTCTTTGATGTCTTTAAATTGGCACCTTTAGAATTTAGTCCATCTTCATTCAATGCTCTTTTTTCTGAAGATTTCATTATCTGATATATCGAAGTGTATAAACTGTAAGATTGTATTCAGTATTTACTTACGAGTATGTAAGCTTTCAAGGCTCAAACGGCTTTCAGCTTACCAAGATTACAAACAAGTACCTACTTAACGATGGCATTTAGTTACCAAAGTCATTTCTTCCAAACCGATTAACATTTCCAATCACTAATGAAAGGCCTTACTTAGGCTTTGTCTATAAAGCAGTGTTATTCCCTCGCAAAACTCACTTAATGATGATTGTGAGTCGTAATATTTTACAACATGTGGTAATGAAAGTTATAATGTTTAAGCTGCCATACGCAAAATACGCGCTTAGACTCGAGTTGCGGACACCAGCCCGTCTTAACTTAACTTAACTTAATGTTTAAGCTTGTCTATGTTGATGAAATTCTGCTGCATCTTGATTGCCTGCGTGATTCTTAGTTAATACTTTTTGAATATCTATCTTTTACAGTATTGACTTTATGCGCTTCTGCCAGCAGCTAGGCTTTGCCAGCGTGAAAAGTTTTTATGATCCCAAGGGAATATTCACATCATCAGCCTATTAATGTTCCCACTGCTGGGACACAGGCCTCCTCTCTGAGAGGGGAAGGGAATATTATACCGGCATAAAAGGTAGCCTATGTGATTTTTCAGACTCTAAACTATCTCTGTACCAAAATCATGCAAAGCCGTTTAGCCGTTCAGGCGTGATTGATTAACAAACATCCATACATCCAAGCTTACGCATTTATAAATTTGTAAGATTTGCAGTACTTAGAGCTTTTTATAAGTTCAACCTGAAATGGTAGGTAGGTATGGATATTTTTAACGTCAGCATATTTCGCAATTCTATAAGCAGTTCATCATATCCATAAAAAAAAACTACAAAATCATAATTTAACGAAATGTGCCCCCTATTTAAATACATATATTTTAATGCTAATTGGTAAAAACCAGTGTGAATTAGGCATTCTTTTATATAAATATTCTAGACACATAAAATTATATGTATCAGATATTTTCGTATTCGAGGCGTGGTTCGCAAAACACGTGTTTTCTACAAGATGAACTAATGTTCCGGTTGTTTTTAAAGATTCTCGTAATTAAAAAGTTAAGTCATCATAGTTCCCAGAGTTCGATTAGTTAATTAACCTCCACTAAATGGTCGTAATTGTAATAACACATTTATATTTAAATCAAAATTGCAATCAATTTTTAATGTTCCACGTTTCACAACAAGCCTGCAGCTTGAGTGACAGCCTTCGTTGCAGATCGTTCTATTTCTGTCTATTCCGAGATAATACCTACTACCTTCTAACATCATTATTGCATTAATATTTTCTCAGGCAGGATGACTAGAACACGACTCATTTCTCCGAAACGAAATGGAGTTAACATTGACACTTATCTCTATAAATGAGCTATTATTCGAGGCGAGTAGTTTCGTTCTAAACTGCAGCTGATCTATTACATATTGTCCTACGCATCAGTCATTCGCAATCTTATCTGTGTATCGTGGGAGCGGACAATCCCGATACAGAGCGCGCTCGCTGCGTTAGTGTGCGTCCCTGCGGAGACTGCGGCGCGACCGCGACGCGACGTAGCGAGGTGACGCCATCCTTATACTATTGCCATATTTTATACCTTGTTTGATTACTACGTTAGCAGACAAGATTTTAGTAATACTCGATGAGTAATTTTCTTAATGAGCGCATCTGAACGCGAGACACGGATTTGTCTAGCTAAACGCTGCGCTGCAGCTGCAAATCTTTTTATAGAATGTGTTGAATATTTATTTGACTTATATTCGTGTAGTTGTTCGAGTTAATGGAGCTTTTTGCGTATTTATTTCTCGCCGATGTGACAGGCCCTCGGGCGACGATATAAAAGATGGTGGTTATTCAGTAACTACATAAAGTTATAAACTGCTACACCGTAGCTACGATGTACAGTAATCCATGATTACTCGCAATGAATGTTTATTTAAAAACAGCTGTTAGGCTTCTGTGATACCGTGGCTGCCAATGATTTTTAGCAGCTTTTGTCTATAAATGAAATCGTAAACCGCAATAGAAAGAAAGGAAAGCAGCTCAACGGAAATAACAAAACATAATTTAGACGTAAAGAATTTTTAACCGTTTTATTCTTTGTAACAAAAACAGTGTTTTTGTTCATATTCGCATATTAAAAGTCACACATGTGTGGAGCGTGACGCCTGTACATTAAAAGTACCCGCGATAGAAGCTCCTCTGCTCGCCTGCGCCCGCGCCGGTAGCCGCCACGGCTTGCCGTGAGAACGCAATAATTGATTTTACTAATCTCATCTATCGACCGCCACACTAATACGTGTCTAGACTGCGCATTAGGTACTTGCCCCAGTTGTTCCATTCACTGAATAAGACCTATGCTTAATATGGTTTGTAAGTTTAGGTATTTATCTCATTGGTTCATAATTCCCCACAGCTGCACAAAAGCCACCCTCTCCCTTTTCCACACTCATGTAGTCCTTTGCCAGTAACTGTAACAGAACAGACTAGAAAATTCTAGAAAAAAAAATGATATCCTCTGAAAAGCGGTAATTTTGTTGACCTGCCTATCTTTCACAGTATTGACATAACCAACAATTTAATGAAACTTAGTAAATATCTTGTATATAAATTTTTAATTGACGTCGTAATTGTAATGATAATTAAATACCTAAATAATGAAGTACTATTGAACGAAATTACAATGTAAAATTTTCAAATAAAAGAGAACGTGATGCACATGCTTCTCGTTAATACTCGTAGTTAATAGTTTTTATCAAATGCAGGATTATTTCGAGGTTAAACTATCTAAAAGCCAATCCACATTTTATTACAGACTGTAAACAGAAAAAATTCACTATAATTTAAATCATCATCAAAAGACGTCCACTGCTGGATATAGGCCTACCCCAAGCGTCGCCAGACTGATCGGTCCTATGCGTCTCGCTTCCCCGGGTCCGGAGACTCCCGCAGCCTTGACCAGTTCTTTGCTCCACCTAGTCGGAGGTCTTCCAATGCAACATCTTCCGGTTCGCGGTCACCATACCAGAACTTTTCGGCTCCAACGGCCGTTCTGCGAGCAATGTGCCCTGCCCACTGAATTCATCGGGCTATGTCGGTAACCTTGGTTTCCTTACGGATGTCTTCATTTCTGATTCGATCACTCAAGGAAACTCCGAGCACAGCTCTCTCCATTGCCTTTTAGGTGACTTTAAGCCTTCTGATGAGGTCCATTGTGAGTGACCATGTTTCGGTTCCATACGTCATCACTGGCAACACACACTGGTCATAAACTTTCGTCTTGAGACGCTGTGATACGACGAGAAGAAACCGCGCAACTTCCCAAGCACTACTTCCAAGTCGGATTCGACGGTTGACATCTTTCTCAAAGTTGGACCTACTTAACCAGACCGATTGTCCTAGGTAGACATACTCATCCATAACTTCGAGTCTCTACACTCGAAGTTCTCCGACCTTGATAGGAGTGGGTGTATTTTTAAATGTTTTTATCTAGCCCTCACCAGACCAGAACCTCGAAGACATATCCTCCAGTGCAGCGGTCAACAGTTTCGGCGATATGACGTCTCCCTGTCTCACACCTGTTCCGAGATCTGATCCTGAAGTCCCACTTGCATTGTGGCGTTTTTGTACAAAAACTTTAACACCTCGATGTATCAGTAGTCGATTTGGCACCGTTCGCGTTGGAGAGAGTGAATTACAACCCAAGTCTCGACCGAATCGATAGCTTAGCGTAGTCCACAAACGTTAAGCGAAGAGGGAGGTTATACTCTTCGGTCTTCTGTATAACCGCCGCAGCGTATTTATGTGGTCCACGGGGCTAAAGCCTTTTCGGTATCCAGCTTCTTCGGGAGGCTGCGAATAATCAAAACTGCGCGCGAGACGATTCGTGATGACCTTTGAAAACAACTTGTAGACATGGCTAAGAAGTGAGATGGGTCTATAATTCTTTAACCGGGCATTGTCGCCCTTCTTAAAGAAGAGTACCACCACACCTCTGCACCAAGCCTGAAACCGAGCGCGTGAAATTTTAAAAACAGATCTTTGGCAATCTAGATATCATGAAAAAACGAATAAATCTATCTGTACAAAATAAAATTATATGCATTGTCGAACTACTAATCTATCCCTGTATGGAGGCCGTTTTGCAATTTTCCGTCTTCTTATGGTATTTATTTGCGCCCATAAATGCGTTAAAATTAGTGTCGAAATGTGGAACTTTCAACGCTCATAACTTTCAAATATTTTCTTTTTTTACTTTTTCGCTTCCATACAGGGCTAGATAATGATGAGACAAATTGAACGTACATCGTCAAACAGTGGCATAATCCCTAGACTACGTTTATATGGCAAAATTTTCGACTAGTGTCCTTAAGAAGAAAAAATTTAAAAAGTTAATCAACATTAACGTTACATGTAATAAAATGGTCAAATGTTGAAAAACCTGTAAAATTATTTTACAAAAAACACCGGATATTTGATTTAAAAATTTTAGTGACGCTAAATTTAACTAATGCTTATTTTTTATTTATTTATGCGTACTACGCCGCTACGTCGCTACGCTGGCACCGCTACGCGGCTACGTCGTAGCATTTCGTAGCAATACGCAACATAACGGTTTAGATTACAAAGTCTACTAAATGGTTGAATTGTTTTTAGTAATGAGTGAAATTGAAACTGAACTAGTAGTTTCTAAAACATTGCCATAACATATAAATTGTTTATTTATTATTAAATTATTCGTATTAAATTATTTTATTATCATTATTTTCAATTATTGAATTAAATTGTTGTCAAATAATCAAAATACATAATTATTTTGATTATTTGTGAAATGTAATGTTTTTGTTGATTGTGATGTTTTTACTGTTTGATATTGTTTAACTAATAATATGTCCTACTATGGTAGGTGTAACAGTGAAATTGTTGACTCTCTGTACGTGTTGGGTCAAACTGTAAGTGCAGGGAGTAATTGAGATAAATAAATAAATATGTTAAACCTGAAATACATTATTTTTTATTGTTTATTATTATATATATTGCATAGCTATTGCAGGTACATAATATACTGCTCGTACTTCCTTACACAGTTATACTTTTTTGTAGACAAATAATGTCAATTTCTCAACCCTGTTTGAGTTTGCAAGGTAACGATAGGCAGTCGATGCCTGTCAGACAAGTATTCGGATCACTAAGCTCGTCTCGCTAAACAGTCGCTCATAGCTGCGGAGTTAGTCACCTCCCAGTGTTCATTGAAGGATTATGGCTGCGCGCTCACCACTCAGCGGTGCTTACTTGATTGGCTTTTTCTCACACGGCTAATAGATAAATGCTTCAGATAACTCGGCGACGATGACTAACGAGATACAATTGTTACAACATGAATCGTAATGTGTACTTTATTAAAGTCTATCTACTTTTTCAACAATGCTTTTATTGATATTACGTTTATTATGACGTGAAAACCATAAGGGGTGCATTGTTGTTAAATTGTATGCGGAAACGATCAACCGCAACGCTCACGGACTTCTAAAAAGCCGGGCTGACCGCAGGGACAGGACGCGGCGCGGCGACCTGACCTTGTTCGTTAATGCACCCTAATTTCACCACAAGCCCGCCGTGAGTGCGCACCAAAAAACTGGCACGTCATTCTGTTTGCACGACATGCCGATAAATTAATACTGTGCGAGTGCTCCTGCGACTCGGTGCGACGTCGGCGAGTAAGACACGCACGACCCTCGCGCCAGTCATCCTGTCGCGCGCCATGTCGTCGACTGCCGACTGCGACTGCCGAGCGACAGATGCAAAGCGGTAATCTTTCATGCTCTCGGCGAAAATTTACTACCAGGAATTCACTTAACTCAGGCCACGTTATCATCGATTAAATCAAAATGACGAACGGAACGAATCTCTCATATTTTCGTGAAAGTCGACAGTTTGGCGATGGTTGCAAAGACAGATTTGACCCGATTTATCTGCACTATAGTGATGTTCCACGTATTGCGGATGGGGAGCTGATTAGAAAACGATCGGATCTCGGGCCGAAGGGCAGATCTGCGATAAGCCGCCGACGTTGGCAGCGCATGCGTAATTAGAGATAAACAGAAAATAATTGGCCACAATCACGCGGTATGAGCGAACGTGCCGGGGCGAGTACCACTCTAGTAGCTCCTTTCAGCGCTCGGCGGAAGCTGCAGGGACTCTGGAGCCAATGGCGTTTAAATAATGATTTTCTCTAACCAAGCATTCAACACAAGTATTATTGTATTGATGAAATTTAAATTTGAAACAGAAAGATAAACTCAGTGTAACTATTTTATAAACGCACCTACACTATTCTCAGTGTGATCGCACATCGTTGAGATTCCCGGTGTTGTGAAAGTGGTTGGAGTTCCACGCAGAAATTTAATTGTTTTTTATTTAATCTGTGTTTATGCGTGTTTTTTATAAGTGCTGTTTAGGTTTTTTTTTGTTTGAACTACTTACACCTAAGCCAGCTTAGTATTATTCCACATACTGGCAATTCTGAACCGATTGCATACAAAAAAGGTACTAAGCACAGAGCCATTTTATATTCTCGGTACTTAAAGTACCAATAGAGCAGCAGTAAAATTAAATGCCAATTTTTCCATTTACATTATTAGTGAATAATTGAATGCTATGAAATAGCTAGATTTAATTTTCTGATAAGTAAGACCAGATTATTATAGGCGTGTCATGAGATTTTATGGAAATGAAATTTTAATATTTAACGAAAGGAAAAAAAATTATCCTTGGGCAAATTGCAAACATGTGCAATTAGGCAGTTTAAAAAAAAAACTTGGTATTTTATTTGTGTATTTATGCACAACATTTAAGCTGTCGGAAATGTACAATAATAATTCTTATTAAATAGAGCAATGGTGACAGCTTTTTATCTCTGTCTAATTAAAATCTGGACATTTTGATTAAAGATTAATTATAATATTGGCACGGAAGTATAGAGCAGCGAATATACGTGCATGATAGACATCTTAATTTGTTTTGTAAAGTAAGACATAAAAATAAAAATGCACACACCAATGTTTAATTCGACGTGAGATCTATACGTTAACGACATAATGGTGAACAATTAGGGCTGGATGCAACGAGCACCACACCGTGTTTATATCTTTGCAGATTAGAGTATATCATTATGATTACATGTCGTTATCTTGAGTGCGGTACGTGAGGTGAGCCTTAGTGTCGGCTCTCACCTCGCCGGGGACGCAGACTCACATTAACGACTCGAAATCGATGTTTGTACACGTCCGACCTCTTCCAATAATAGGAGCTGATCGATCTGCGGAGCGGTAAATTGCCAATTGCAGACATACTTGGGCAATAACGAAGCAGCTGTATATCATTGTATACTCACTACTAACACGCGTACAACAAACACTGTAATTGTCAGTTTGTCAATGCAAATTACCTGTCTGTGCTTTCTGTTTTTATTCCATGTGCTTGTCGCCAGATATGTACTTCGGTTATTTATTTACACATTTGCAATCAAACGGCTCCCAAAGTCTATGAATCTTCATTAGAAAATGAACAAGCAGCACAATATGTATGGATGCTCAATGTTTGGCGAGCAGTAAATTTTGTTCAATAGACGTAGTAATGAATCAATCTGGCTGACGAAGGTTTTCCACAAACATGTCCAAGCACTCAATCGGCGCCTCGAGGCGGTGAGCCCCTTAATTGACATGTGTCAGAATGTGTGCGGCTGACCCGTGGGTCATGCGTGAACATAGTTTGTAGCATTCCGCCGTTACTTTCGCCAACACTGCGCCTCTTAGAAGACGATCTCGTTTAGTGTACTGAGCCGACCCACTGACCCGACAACGAGTCCCTTATTTATTGTCAATTACGTCAAAACAGAGCCACACACTCATTTTGTTCAATACATTACTTCAAAATACCTGTATATAAAACAGTATCTCCACTCCAACTGATGAATAAGATGCTAACTCTATAGGTACTCGATCTTGAATGAATTCAGCAATTGCACGAGGTTTTCACGACTTTATTAAGTGTAGGTTACTGAGAGAAAACATCCGTACATAAAGGGAGTACATTTACCAAAACACCGTTATTTAAGTAATAGCGTAATGTAGGTATTCTTAAAGTTCGCGTGAGGAACTATACTAGAGGTGTATCTTACAAGCAGCTAAGCTTACAAAGTTGCTTAATACTGTAATACTAGGTGCTTAATATTGTCTGATACAGGTATAGGTATTTTAGAAATGTCGATATAAATAGTGCCTAATCGTGATTTTGTAGAGAGGTTAGTACCTAGGCACCTTCGCAAGCGTCGCCCCGCTCTCCGCGCCCCCACATTCCTCTCAAGCCCTGAACCGCGCTGAACTTTGCTCTTATTGTCAATTCGTGCTCACCGGTGCGTCGCGCTCCTAAACATTATACCCATTTAAGAAGTCTCCGAGAGATAAACGTCTTTGTTCGAAGGGTGATTGTCGCCGGGACGAAGCTTTCGAGAAATACGAGACACGGGAACAATGCTATCCGGCTTGTTGGATCATATTGTTTTGTCGATCTCTTGTTAATCGACAGATTCCTGGATCGCGTAAAACACAAATAAATCAATATTTCCGAAGTATATAATTATGAAATAAATAATGTTAACTGTCACTTGAGATTTCAGATAATATTTTTCCCATGCTTGTTGCAGAATATTCTGCAGTGTAATACAACTTGCGTTGTACTCGTAATAAGTGATTTTAGTAAAAGTGCGGCGCCAATCATCATGGATCAATGGTTGCAGCGCGAACCGATTATGGGGCGGGCGGCGTTTCTCAGAATTTTTATATCATCATGCGCTCGTATGTTACCGACACGTAGTACATACTACATTACTTTAATTTCGGCCTACAGATTGATGTAAATTAACTTTGCCGGATCTTATTACGTGTACCAACATCACATAATATGACGATTTTAATTTAATTAGCTTGTATCCGTGACTTCACTTGCGGTTTGCCCTTTGGGGTTAAATTAAAATGTTCTTCACCATCTATAATATGATGCACTACATACATATCCAATCCGGTTACCGAGGTCTAAGGATTGTGTTAGTGAAAGGCTCATTAAAATTTGTAACTAACAATAAGCTCTATGTTTTGATTTGATTGATTTACAGTTCAACTAAGTTTTATGAGGGGTCCCAGGTAAACAATCTATCTATTTTTAAAATTTCGTTTTCCCAACATTTACTCTGTGTGACAGTAATTTTAACGCGATGATTTCGATTATTTATTTACCTATTTCACACGACGTTTCGGCCGTGTTGCAACGACCGTGGTCCCGAGTAGACTGGTGTCTCGGTGTACTGGCTCCGTTGGGGCAGAAAAATCTTCCTCTACCCTCACATTTCTACACACAACACTGACCGTGTCCTTATTCTGTTAGTTCGCCAACTGCACAAAACGAGTTAATGTTTTTGAATCACTGGATTCCACGCCGCGGATAATTTGAAACGTCGGGTGAAATTGGTAAAATAGGTAAATAAATAATTGAAATCGGGTGAAAAAGGTAAATTAATAATCGAAATCATCGCGTTAAATTTCCGTGATATGTTGTTTTTCAATTATGAAACGCGAAAGTTTTAAAGTTAATATAGTTATTTTAACTTTTCTATCGGACCTTCCCAACTAGCAAAGCAGTCCTATAATCTAAGCCTTTACCTCTAAAAAGACATATCATGAGTTATAATATAAAGGTTTTAGCGGTGACATAAAAGCGTTCGACAACACAATTTTGCTCTATAAGCTTATAGAGCAAAAATGACCCATAAATAAAGGATGTAAACTCTCATGATAGAAGAATAAATGGTGAGTGAATAATGTGAGGTAAAGAAAACATAAACTCTCGTATGGTATGAAAACGTACTATAAAAGATCAATGAAGGTGTTTAATACCCAGTACATCACTATTTTGTGAACCGTGCACTGTTACATAGCGTGTATATGACTGATTTGTCATGTGTAACATTGCTATTGGTTCGTTTTAACACTGAATAATAGTACATTATCGTACAAGTGTGCAATGTTGGTGATTACCGCTGAGGCGCCATTGAGACCCGAGCCGTAGGTGAGGGTCTTAAGAGAGCCGAGGGCGGTAATCATCAATACACACGTGTATCATACGACGTTTTTCAACACACTTGTGAAGAAAATAATACTTCAAAAAAAGGAGGAGGTTCTCAATTCGTCGGAATCTTTTTTTTTTATGTTTGTTCCCCGATTACTCAAAGACGCATGGACCGATTTCAAAAATTCTTCTTTTGTTTTGAAGTGTATACTTTCTAGTTGGTTCCATAGTCATCAGGTCAGGATCTGATAATGGAATCCTAGAGAAATCGAGGGAACTCTTCAAATATTATAGGCATACATATAGTTATTTTGGTATTTTCATCAACAGTGCAATCATTTGCACTCAAAAAGTATCATTTGGTGAAGTGGAACTGATGAAGAAGACCACAGATGGTCATTGGAACTCCTATGCTAAGTATGTCACGGGTATTAGATATCTCGTATAGTTAATCGACTATTATGCAGCAAATACTTATAAATAAATGGTACTGATGAAAATGGCACCATCGAACTGATCTGATGATGAAGCCGGAAGGTAGGCGCTGGAACTCTGATATAAAACAATGTATCCTAGTCGTATTTGGGCTTATTGGAATCGTCATGATATGTACTTTGGCTATAAATGATTATTATGTTAATTGGGGATACCTATCAAAACTAAAAAGAGAAAAATAAAAAACTTTTCACTAAAAAATGAAACCGACTTCCAAAACAAAAAACTACAAAGC
The DNA here is from genome assembly GCA_948252205.1 of Orthosia incerta. Classification (NCBI taxonomy): domain Eukaryota; kingdom Metazoa; phylum Arthropoda; class Insecta; order Lepidoptera; family Noctuidae; genus Orthosia; species Orthosia incerta. The sequence goes on from OX411754.1 coordinate 16,025,468, forward strand.
AAAAAATAACTTTCTTTTCCGGAGTCAGTGTCTTTTGTACCCATTGTTTTCCGTATTCAAATCGTTATGAATAAAACGGAAAACAATGGGTACAAAAGACACTGACTCCGGCAAAGAAAGTTATTTTTTGCTTTGTTGTTTTTTGTTTTCGAAGTCGGTTTGATTTTTTGTTGAAAAGTTTTTTTATACAACTAGTTTTTGTTACTTGGGTTTGCATTTCTATACTAATATTATAAAGAGGAAAGATTTTTTTGTTTGTTTGTACCGAATAGGCTCTGAAACTACCGGACCGATTTTAAAAAATCTTTCACCAATAGAAAGCCACATTATTCCTGAGTGACATAGGCTATTTTTTGGGTCCATATTGGCTCACCTAAATTTCTTTACCCGAAATTGTTCTTCCTAACGATTTGTAATCCGAATGATCACTCTTCCTAAAATTTTTCATCCTAAAGTTTTCATTCATACTATTTGTAGTGCTACCGGCGATGTTCATAACAGTCGTGTTTCCGAAAATTTTAATTAATAATATCATTAATGTAAATATATTTAAACTCCTACTGTTTTTTATCATAACGCTTTTATCCCTAAACATAATTACCATAATATTTTCACTCCTACTCAGAAAGAAACATTTACCAAGTGTAATAAAAAAATATATGAAGCACCAATAACATAATCATGAACCAGATATTGTTGTTACATACGTATTACTATAACTATACCTGAGATAATTATGTCTAAAAAACAACTGTGCAGAATAACTAAAGATCGTTTCACTGATTTTTGTCTTAAATTAATGAAATTCAGGTCAGAGTGTCGTCTTGGGGGCACCATGAAAAAAATACTTACAAAAATTTCGCGACCAATTTCGAGGTAGCGCTCACCGGCCGCTGCCGCGGCACCGCTCGCTTCGCTTGCTCGGCTCGCGCGTAGTTGGTCACAGTTCTACCCTAACCTATGGATATCTTTGCTAATATTAAACTAATTTTATTGAAATGTGTATATGAAAACATGTATTTAACTACTTGTACCATGGTACTATTATTCTTATATGTTATACATGTTATGTGAAAATAAAGTTACGCAAAATTAATGTTATATACATTAATTTTGCGTAACTTTATTTAACTAACTTTTTTTACTGATTATTATGAATAAAAATAAATCTAAACAAAAAAGATATGACTTTGAATAATAGTGTAAAAGATGGTTATGTTGAGAAAATATAGGAAAACAAATAAAAGTATAATAAATGTTTATTGCTACTGACATAATGAAGTGGAATGCTTCGGAATTATGAACATTACAGACAGAGTAGTTAGGAATTGTGATTGTTAGGATGAAAAATGTTAGGAAGAACATTTTCGGATTTCCAATTATCGCAGTTGAAAATTTAGGTGAACTTTGGCGCACCCCTATTTTTTAATCCCGAAAACGGGTCCTGTGGAGTGATCCACGCGAGCGAAGCCGCGGGCAACAGCTAGTCTTTTAGAAATATTGAATAAAAGATGTTCACAAAAGGCACAAAAATTTTGGCACTACCTTGTAAAAAATTAAAAAATATAATAAAATTGAGAGCAGTGGTGGCCAAGTGGTAACGGCCGCGACTTACAAGTTACGGTCGTGGATTCGAACCCTGCAGGCAGGCACTTAACTTTGTGTATATTATTATTTCATCACCACTGCTCTAAAAACGGTGAAGGAAAATATCTTGAGGAAACCGGCATGACCTAGAACCAAAAATTCGATGACATGTGACATTTACCAAACCGCACTAGGCCCGCGTGGTGGATTACGGCCCATCCCCTCTCTCACAGAAGAGGTCTGTGTCCCACTAGTGGGAACGTTAATAAGCTGATGATGATGAAGAGAAACATTGATTTTGTCTGGGTGGGTTGAGTTCCATGTGGCAAACGATCTATTGATATTGGTACGTTGCGTTTTAAAGGAATTCAATCAAATGTCTGAGAAATTGAACGTTATTTATGTAATTATAATATTTACTGATTGCAAGAGTCACCTACCTAAAGTGCAGATACTAAAATAATAATCGCTCAACTTGCGAAACGTAAAAGCCAGATTTCACGCCTTATGTTCATGTTTAATTGCGGGAATACATACTGTACAACATGACGTTATGAAAATTCATTTCAACACTTTTGTTTATGACTTGAAACCAGAAGCATCCGCATTGGTACTTACACCGTGACTATAAACTTTTAATTGTTTGTGTGCTTTGTCTCGACTGAATGGCTTTTAAAAACTTATTAGTCAGCGCCTTGAGCCATTTACGACTGGAGAGTAAAGCATAAAGATATTATGTTAATGAGCCTTTAGAAATCTTACCTAGCTTTCAGTTCATAATTCATATTAGTTTTACAAAACCAAAATTATACCTTGAATATAATGGTGAGTATAATGAGTCTGGCAACATATTGCTGTAACAATAATACGGTACAAATTCAATTCATCGTAGCTCGAGGCAGACGAAGACGATACGTTGACGCAACTCAAAACAATGGGGTTTCGGTTCAGCGACCTTTTAGGATCTGTGACATCGCTGCGAAAATATGGGCACAGCACAGCTTAGCACAGCTAAACGTTGCGTACTCGACGCAGGCGCAGCGCGGCGCGGCGTGGCTGGCAGGCGCACATGACGCGACCGCGCGCCGCTCGTGCCACGCTACGCCCCTTCAGATTAATGGGCAATAGTGTTGAATTTCTAATGAGAGTAACAACTTGTGAAATTGAAATGACGTTATAATATTAGTCATCGACAATAGCTAAGCTTACAACTTATAATATTACTGTTGAACATTCCTACAACATGTTAGACCTTTTACCTCATCAAAAAGCTAAAATACCTGACTTATGTGTTTTGAATTATAGTTATCGTAAATACTGAAAGATTTACGTAAGTCTCTTATATAAAGCCTTAATAAGTATTTAACAGGGTTTATATTCATAACGTTTATCTCGATACATTCAAATGTATATAAGTGCGGTCTCACCTTTGTACGTTTTCAGAGGTCATCTTTGCATTCTACTAACGCGTAGCAATTTATCATTTCACTTTACATCAATAGTTCATTACAGATATCGTGTTATGTATGTACATAGGAACACAGATAGTATTGCATGGACAGTGCGAAGTTAAGTGGGTTTTAGTTTTACGAGTGGCGTGCAGACACCGAGGCCTGGCGCGCGGCCCCTCGGCGAGCAGATAATACAGGCTCCAGGCCTCAATAAGAGTAATGCGGCCTCTTTACCACTCCGACCAGAGACGTCTTATTTAGAGCCAAACGCGGTACAAATGCCGCTCAAATTGAAGCCTTTCAGCGCAATTACCTCCGCGAGCAACGGCGCGTTTAGCAGCCGACTATCAAATCAAGTATGGACTTCCTTTTGCACAAACCTGTAAGTTACTCACATTAAGATAGCACCTACAAGTGCTTGATGGCCGTCCAATGTGCCGCTTACACAAATCATAGCCTTATTATGTACAAATTTTGCGACGGATTGTTTTATTTGTCTCTTCCGTGGCAAATCAATGTTCATTCCCGCTTATTTTTCTTTTATCAGTATGTTGCATGAGCAATAGCCTTTACAGGATTTTTCAATCAATTGGTTTTGGTAGCAGTAAAAACTATATATTTTTGATTTTTGCTCTACGTGTAACATTGCATTAAATCGAACATACAACATTTAATTCGATTCAAAGTTTTCTCGATATGCTTGATCTGTCAACCCGATTATCATGTGCTGAAGTTAGGTCGTCTAAAAGAAACGGGGTGACTTTCTGATCTCAGTCATTATTAGACAAATGTTTCAATAACTTAATGTAGCTGGCTCGCCTGCCGTCCAATAGGACAAGTGCTACGATATCACACATAATATAGGGTTTTTGAAACAGTAGATAGTAGTGGTCGTTACTGCTGATAGACTGTCACTTAATCTTGGCCCTCTAGTCGCGACTGAGCTTGTCGACATCAGTAGCTGTACGTGTGTAGCTGTGCGTGTAGTGTATGTTATCACTGTGACATGGTCTCTTTAATTTACCTAAAGTGTGAACACCTTTTTGACTCCAGATGCAGTGTTTTGAAAAATCCCTTCTTAATCCAATTCAACCACAAACTCTTTCGCAAATTATGTTACAGCCACATACCGACACTAAAATGGGTTCTCCTAATCTCTAGTCAGAATTGAATTAACAGTCGAAATTACGTGCCGCGGGGATGTTATCTAAACGTTTCACAATAGTATTGTTCGCAGAGGTTGGCAGTGTTGGCACACAATGGAACACCAAGAGCGAACCTGTTGAGAGAAGTAGGGCGCGAGCGTCGCCGCGGCGGTGGTGAAATGCGCGGTGGGCGGCGCCGTGCACGCCGCCCCGCCCAGCCCTTTCACCGCCGCCCGCCCGCGGCGCCCCGCCTCGCCAACCTTCCGTCCTACCCTCAACCACCACACAGCACCGCTCGATGTTTCACAACCCGACGCTGTTCCCAGAACAGCCTCGCCTCGGGCCTTGCCCCGTCGTGCTCATAATGAAAACGACGCTTACCAAACAACTGATCGCTAACTCCATACCTTTCAATTTCAACCCCAACTAAACTTTATGTTGCATTAGCGACTAAGGTTTCATGATTACCTGCAAATCGATGTAATTATTTTGCATGGCATCTTATTTGTTTGTAATTCTATAGTAAGGTGGCATTTATCAATATAATAAGCTACGAGTCACTTGATGGCTTGATCGCTTACATAATTAGAAGTATTCACATGCTTATGAATAAAATGAGCGTTTAATTAAATGTAATATGGGTCGTAAAAAATCTAATTTACTTAAATATTGATATGTTTTACCAGTAATGTAGTCGTATTCATTAACTCTGAATTCCAATTTTGTTTTCATACTATTCCAAGGCTAAAATATTCGAATCTATTAGTTATTATCTAGATCTAAAATTTTATCTAACTGCCAAATAAAATTTAAATAATAACGCAATTTATATGATTAAATTATATTATTATCATAATTTTCTCTGATCATATGATAGTTAATATACACAAGATACCTGCAACTTCTCTTTGAAAAATCAACCTTAGAACCAAAGGTTTAATTAATCACTAGGTATTCATAAATTACCAGTGCTTCTGTGCTACATCTAATCCATTTACTTAATTATTATTATATAACGGTCCGGTTTTTTAATATACATAATTATCTTTGAACCGCAATTTGCATTAATTATCCCCGAACCCCAGCATTGTGTCCACAGCTCCGTTTGTTCCCAGTGGTCTCTGTTCACTGCTCTACGCTTATGGCGGACAATAACTACATTAAGCATCTGCATCGTGTTTATTGTCCCTCAATGCTTAAACCCAACAACAGATGAAAGGTTAAAAAGCTCAAATAAGCGTGCATTAGGAAAGAGGTGGCCTGCCGGGTCGCGGTTAGAATGCAAACTGCCGCCCATACATTAAATCTGCTGCATTGGAATTGCAAAGTCGTGATTTGTCAAAGCATAATCTAAGAAACCGCAATATTCGCACATCGTAATTATTATCAGTGGTAAAATGGCAGCCGAATCTTTTGTTGTATCTTATGTTTATCAGGCGTAGTAAACTAGCATAGTAAAACCGGCCAAGTGCGAGTCGGACTCGCGCACGAAGGGTTCCGTACCATTATCGCAAATAACATTAAAAAAATCACGTTTGTTGTATGGGAGCCCCACTTAAATATTTATTTTATTCTGTTTTTAGTATTTGTTGTTATAACAACAGAAATACATCATCTGTGAAAATTTCAACTGTCTAGCTATCACGGTTCATGAGATACAGCCTGGTGACAGACGGACAGACAGACAGACGGACCGCGGAGTCTTAGTAATAGGATCCCGTTTTTACCCTTTCAGTACGGAACCCTAAAAAGCATAGTAGATATAATAAATAGAGGGCTATTAGATTAGTGTAGCGACAGTTCATTAACGCACGTCGTCGAAGAGCGCGCGTGTTCTGCGCAGACGCCCCTATCGATATCATTAAATTATATTCCCGGAGCGTGTGCGATGTAACCGTTACGACGACCAGCTCCGATAAAGCTTTGATTTATAACTTCGAATATTTAATGACAACAGACAATTGAAATTTATTTATAAGGCGCACCGTTTAACTCCGCATGTTACAAATAAATTTTACAGTTAGCATCACGTTTACCATATTGTTGGCTGTTTACAATAAGACTGTCGTCTAGGGCTCTTTTGTATTCCACGAGAGGATCTTTATTGGGGAATAAGGTGTAGGATGCTCGGCATAAGCAAAATAGTGTGCCCATATATGAACTTATACGCTAGCAGGGCGAATAATTCAACGAGAAAATTCATGCAATTGTACTTGTTAACCGAGTTCGAGAACGGAGCCAATGGAGGTAGTTCTCGAGATGACACCTGCATACTAACTGTTTATTGTTATAGGTTTATGCATAATTTCGTTGAGAATGCATCGATTTGTACTATGTTGGACCCAAAATGGGAAGATAGGAATGTTTATAGTCTTCGGCCTCATGGGTATGTATGTTTCAGTGCATCTTAGTCATCTTCATTATTATCATTGTTTCCTGGGTTGTGCGAGTATTAACCAGGTTTTAACTGCTATCATCTGGCTCCTGATCTGCAGACACTCCCGATACCGTCTCTCGATAACCATTCGGTATGTCTGACATCACCACGTGTAGCATCTTAGCATAGGTATCTATATAATATTACAAAAAGGAAAGATTTTTTTGTTTGTTTTTTTGTTTGTACCGAATAGGCTCCGAAACTACTGGACCGATTTGAAAAATTCTTTCACCAATAGAAAGCTACATTATTCTTTAGTGACATAGGCTATTTTTTTATCCCGAAATTGGTTCCTGTGGGGTGGTCCACAGGAGCGAAGCCGCGTGCAACAGCTAGTACATTATACAGGGACAAAACTTTTTTTACCTGACTTAAAAAGAGTAGGTTACCATTTAAATAAGTAGTTATGTATCATCATCAGGTTTCTTTTATTTAAACTTTACTGGTTTTACGCTCTGCGTCTAACGTTAGTGACTGCCATCTGGGGGGTGACCATAAGCTCTTAGAGCGGTATCAATTTGAGATCGAATAAGGGACAGATGTATCTGACGTGTATACATCTGTCACTTACTCGATCTCAAATTGATACCGCTCTAAGAGCTTACGGTCACCCCCCCCACCTCGATGATGTTCTATTGATGTTTAGCCGTACGAGGCTCTTTATTTGAGCTGTTCCTATACGAAGTTATAAGGGGTAAAAACATGATGAAAAACTCAATTGTTTTTCAACCCAACAACAATTACCTGACCGTTAATATTGTTTGAAAAGAACCCCTTCAAATGTTACCCTAGCCGTTATTTTAAACCTGTTATAGACTAACAGGTTTTTTTGCTTTTATATTTTGCAGACAGACAGGGGCAACATCGTAATATAACAACATGAAGGAAGTTTATGTCTACGTGCAGTTTTAAACATTTTAAATCCCTTTTTAAAGTATTTTTATATCGGTACTGAAACCTGAATAAATGTAGGTCGATTTTTCGAAGTTTTTGTGTTACCCACCCATTTCTTGGATAGAGAGGCAGCATCGGCTGATGTAGTTTCTCGGGGTTATTACGTAGCAGGCTTTATTAGTTGACCTTTCAACAGCATACTTCAGGCGATTGTACAAAACAACATGCGGAATCCTTTCTTCTAAATGGTTGAAAACTAACAGTACCTACTTCAAAAAAACAAGTTCTGCCTTACTAACGCGACGTAGATAGATAAGTAGAAACGTTTTCACGTATAACCAATCATAGATTCATTAAGGTATTAATAGGTTAATAGTTTGGTATTTAACTAGCACGTAATTACAAATTTATTTAACTGTATTAGACGGCTAAACTAATTCAACAACACGTCGCATAAAACGATTACACTAGTCATTGGAAGCGTGAGAGCGAACTACCCTCGACGGACCATTCTAATCGACGACGAGCACGAAGCACGACCGACAGTATCGCACCGCGCACCGGAGACCGAACGCTGTGCCGTGTGGCCCGGGCCCGGCTGTATGCCCAGCCGCGACGGAGCCCAGCACCGCGATTTATTAGCCGGATCGACCATCGCACTCCTTCAATTATTAAGCATTTAATTATAGTCAGTACCACTAAGATAAATCGCGAGCAATTATTTCAACTCCTAACGACGCAACGGGTTGCCCAATGGACGATATTTCGCGCTCGCGGCTTCTACGAGCTAATAATTGAATTTCCCCCCGAGAACAATTGCTCGATTACAGCACAGCCCGACACGGATCGACGCCTAATGAATCTCCCCGGTGTCTAGTTATTTACCGAGATAAACTCTGTGTTTACTGGGTACATGCGCATGATTGCACGAGCTGCCAATAAATTAGATTTATCAGCAACCTTCGTACCTAGATACTTAATTTCTTTGAAATAGATTTTAAGATTTATGTCAAAGTTAACATATTATTTTTGTAGTAATACGATTTGGTAGGTAAATTGGTTGATTAAGTTATTTCGGAAAACAAGAATCATAAACATTTTGTGAATCTATATTTACCGTTGCATCATATACCTAGTGGCTATTATTTCATCACTAATCGATCCAAACACAAAGTATATAGTGCCTGGTACACATTTGCGATTTTCGTAGCAAACCATTATTTCAGTGCTTGCTAACCTGACTCCTCACAATAGCACCACGTACAACCATTAAACATAATAATCTGTTTCGAAACACGGAGCAAATCAATATCGGGTATTGACCGACGCACGCGCCGCCCGCCGCACCGCTTCCAATCAATGGGATGCAAGCCCCATTTCACGATTTCAATATATTTTAATGAAATGTCAGCACTTAGTGAAATCAGTATTGTGCAAGGTGAGCCGAGTTCTCGTCCTGCCCTCCAAAATTAATCTGTTTACGAAATGATCAAAACAATGGGAATGGTTGCTCTAGCACTTGCAGTTGTAGCTATTTGGCAATACATAAATGGGCGTTTGATATCTACGAATTAGAGAAGTGAAAATGCGGCTTAACTTGCTAACTATGAACTGACATTACCTACAAACTAAGTCAGGTAATGCTGTTAGATTTGCTCATCGTCGTGGATCTTAATTGAAATGAAACTCCTTCTAAGGGCCTAGAGTCATTATATAAAAGTAAAATGAAACCGTCATCGTTCGAGTCGGTGGCTAAGAAGGCGGCGGGTCTAGTGGAGTGGATGTTCAATATCTATTAGCGGTAATATCTTAGCGGAGAGATGGCTCTGGCCCAGTTCTGGAGCCGGTCGGACCAGTTCTCCGAGCATCCTTGCGTAACAGCGCCGAGCGCGGGCCGCGGCCGCTTGCAAAAATGCATTACAAAGCTCCCAAATAACACACGCCCCTTAAAAGCTTTTCAAGATTCGCGCGTAGCTGTAACAGATTACTGCATGACGGAGCTGCCAGTCGCACGACTCACATTTAACTCATGCTCGTGGCGCAATATGCACCGATTTTCGACAAGGAAAGCGCAGAAACTGGAGTTTATTGCAGCAATGTCAAATAATAAATCACCAAATTATAATTACGCATGTCTCTACCACGCCCTAGAATGACATACAATTTTGTTTCGGAAATTATACAGCAATATATTATTTATTGCGCTTCTTTCAATATTTTTACATAACTACATCGTTTAGGTAGAAGTCGACCTCCAAAATTGAATTTTAAAGAGATGTGCAGTAGATGTGTTCGTGTTAGATGTAGATTATAATACGTTTACTCTTAATGAATTTCTAAAATACTCAGGAAAATAATACGACACGAATTCATATGCATATATAACGATTATGGCTATTAATTATTACTTATAAAAGCCATTAAGATTACTAGAGCAAAGCATAACGTCCGTGTCATTATATAAAATCGTAGGAGCGGTATATCAATTATTAGGCAGATAAATAATGGAACTGCTATTAGGTTTTGATCTCTATACGTATCTGAGTATGATTCACAATAGCGGCTGCAGTCAGCAGAAGCTTTACTTATCGGGCGCTAAGTTCCCATGCTACTTACACGCCGGCACAAGACTACAACACTGGAACATGATTTTCGTGATTATTTATCATAGAGACTAAAGAAAGCGTGCGCGCAGCCTGCCCCTATTAAATGATCCATACATCAAGCACGCCTCTGTTGCATTCGATTACCCGCCGAGATTAACGGTAGTATCGCCTAATGTCTAACCGCAGCCCCGCACTAAACTACCTGAAATAAATGATATGCTTGTACAGACGAGCCAGCTTATCTACAGTAACACAACTTAAAGCAAAACATGTAAGTTGAGAGTAAAACAAATTATCAAAATCAAGATTGTGTTCCGTCTATCAGAAAACATGAATAACATTTTTGGTACTTCAGTAATTTAAACACATTACAGGTATACAATTTACTCGCTGGCTGATTGCTGATTGTGTAGCCTCGCAGCGCGGGCGCAGGCAATGGCTGCCCTCACTAAAATGTTAATAAAATTACCGTCGAATGCAGCGGACATTATAGTTAATGCGCCCAGTTAGAGATGGTGAAGCCAGAGTTTCGTCTAACACATTCGTGTTTCGTTTAATTTATAACTAGCTGATATTAAGACATCCGAGTCTTCATTACCTTTGGTGACACCTGTTTATAAACGGCCGAGTGATATGCAGGGCTGGCACGGACCTAACTAAATACTTTTTTGAAACATTGTCTGACCGAATGAACTAGTTTTATTGGCGCATGAACAACATAAAACAGCGGCTAAACGGGCATTACATATACGAATCAGCCATTTATGTAAATAAAGTATGTTTTGGCTCAATAGGAGAGGCAGGCTGTGGGGTCAGCAGAGCACTCGTGACCGAGGCCCGCGCGCCGCCGCCGCTGTACCGTCACGAGCGCCCTCGCCTCGTCGCCTCCAAATAACATGATATTACTCACTAACTGGCCATTTCACGCCACGTTTGCTGCAACTATATCTATGAAAATATTGTTTGTATCTAATATGTCCTTACAAATCCAATATTTCAAGCGCATTGCACTTACCATTAATAAAAGATAAGCATCTACAAACAGTTTCTACAAATCGCATCCCAAGTTCTTGAAATAGTTACAGTAGACTTAAATACCTGGCAATTGAGACTATAACTAGTGAATTTTAGCACTCCGTGAATCACAGCACAGACACACATTATGCGTAAAGGAGTCATGTCATCGCAACGAAGATGTCGAGATAAGTTAGACAGACATGACAGTCCACAGTGTCTAGGTCTACACACTCCATGTACCGCAAGTAATATATATGTCAATGCCATGTACGCTTCTACAAGCAGTCTTTCCATCCGACGAGATGGGAAATGTGTGAAAAACACATGATGGAGTCTGTAAGGCAGGCTATGCACAATGGGAATATGGACACAAATATTGATTCATTTTAGCTTTTTTTGCTATTAACATGTACTTCCTATGTATTAAATAACAATAAATAAATAATATACCTATATAAAATTATTCAAAGCTTTTTGTTGGTAAGCGCATCACTTGAGAACGGCTGGACCGATTTGTTTGCTTGCTTATTTATTTATGAAAAGAAAATGCTTGCTGTTGAGTCTAGATGAGGTTTTAGACCGCGTTTCCACGTGCAAGTAATTCGCGTGTAAGTTTAATTACATTGCAGGTTACGATCAAGTGATTAATTGATCTCATTATACCTCGTTAGCCCGTATAGTTATGCTACTTGCATGAGAGCTGGTTGCAGATGGAAACTAGGCCTTATATATAGAAAAATTGGGGAAAACACACAGAAAATTGGGAAATTCTGGGAAAACGGAAAGTGCTTTTTCTATGGGATTTTTGAACTACTATATAAGATTGGATAGGACTACGTCGATCAAATGATTCAGGTCAGTTAATTTTATAAATCCGTTAAATAAAACATTAATCACAAGAATAGGCCAGCAGTGGACGTATTTCACGTTGATCACCCACAAGCTTTTGACTCAGCTCAGCTAATAAACGTAGATAACTAGATACCGCCGTGGTTTACTCGTATCCAAATCTGCTGAACACCCAAGTTTACGCCGTCATGTTCAATTTATGTTTACATATATTTTATTTATGAATATACTTTCAAGTTGTTATAACAACTTTAAACTTAAATTGCGGATTAAAATATTTCTCCACAGGTACTTACGTACCGATGTGCGAAAGTGCGCTCGGGCATCGATCGATCATGCTTTGAATCCGCCGATGTCATAAACACGCAATAAGTTTTATATATTCGAGATATTGAGCTTTGAGAAACGCCAACCAACTGGAAATGAACTACTATCCCGTTCTTTACTTACATCGGTCCGTATTTTGTTCATGTAGTATGTTTCTGGCGCTAGCAAGAGTGATCAGAAGTCTAGTTCTGGGCACATCCGTTTCATCGTTGACTTCATACATTGCTTTTCCTAAGCCACGATCTTCTTCCTGTTCCCTTCCTGCCCTAAGGCATGATGGTCACATAAAAGACCGGGTTTATAGTTTATAGTCAACTGGCAAAGCCTGTTTCTACTCACGTGTCTTATTGCAATGCCTGATATTCTTCGTCCCGGGCTGGTGGTCGTCTGTTCTTGGCTCTTGCAAGAAGCCTTCCATCCTCTGTATGAGTATGGAACGTGAGCTGAACAATAAAGTCAGAAGACTACGACATCCTTAGTGACCGCCAATAAGGTTTCTGCCGATATCGGTCAACTGGGGATATTCTAGCGTATGTCATTCACATCTAGAGTGAGGCCATCAAGAGGCACGGGGAAGTCTCCCTTGGCATCTCGAAGGCTTTCGACAGAGTCTGGCACGAAAGCCTTATTAGTAAGCTTCCTTCCTTCGATCTGCCTAGTAGTCTGTGTGACTGGATTGCAGACTTCCTGAGGGATCAGTCCATCCGTGTGGTTATCGATGGCTGCTTGTCCGGTCAGTTAGGTATTAACCCTGGAGTCCCTCGGGGGTCGGTGCTCTAGGCAACATTGTTCTTGCTGCACAGTAATTACCTGCTAAAACCCGGAACCTTTAGTTATGCAGACGGCAGCTAAAGATACGCTGAGATCTTGCTGAGAGATACGGGTCCGAGGCACTGTTACTGGGCCTCAGATTCGGTCTCTCCGGAAGTCCATGTTTGAGCGCTTGAACCTGTTATTGAAGGCAGTCTCCGAATGGGGCGATGCCAATATGGTCAGTTTCAATTCTGGTAAGACCCAGGTGTGTCTTTTATCCGCAAAAAGAGCCAGTTCCACCCGGCTCCAACTTTCCGTAGTGTAACCGTGCCGATAACGGACCAACTCGAACTTTTTGGTGTACGTGTCAACGTAACACCAAGAAGTTCGAGATGTTCCGTTATGGACCAAATTAATGAAAAATGGACCAAAACTTAGTGTTAATGTCAATCAACGCTTTTCGCAATTTTGGTCCATTCATTGAAGTAAAGGTTCAGCTGGCAGCAAAAAAGGTGAAAGGTGAACACACCTGAACAGCGTAAGTTGAGCTTATATAAAGCGTAAGTTGATTACTTCTCTCGACTCTGGGACGGATCTGCCAAATACCAGCTTGATGCACTTGAGTCAAAGCTCCAGTCCCATTTTTTTGGAAAAAAAAAACCGAAAATTAAAAAAGCGGTGGTTTGTAAAATCTGTACCTTCATAATCTGCTATACTCCCATATTTGGCAAATATTCGCAACAATAAAAATGTAGTAAATAATCTCGCGTTAAAGGCCAAAAATCTATGAAATTTGACATTTTGCCTTATACCATTGCCTTATAGATATTCATTATGGTAGGTAGTCTAGTAACTGAGTTGCCTGAAAAGTCTATAAAATCCCAACGCGGAAAAAAAAAGGGCTGTCAAAAGTCAGTTTTTGGCTTAATTCTCGTAAAGTTTTGATTTTACAAAATTTATTTCTGAGAGCAAATTTATTCCTTGGTCAAATGTGCACACAAATAAATTTTTTTGTGTTTCTTTTATGTACTAAATTTGTGCGTATGATAATTTAGGCCAGTTAAATTATGTGTTTATGCTCAAAAGGGCCGTTTGATATTCAAATTGTCATTTTCTGGTATGTTTCATGTTTTGACAGCAATATTATCAATTTAGGTTCTTTAAGTAAAAACAGAAAGATAACTAAAATATACCCCATAGCAGTGTTTTTCACTGACAGTACTAAAGGGAAAATTAAACAGTTTCGGACTAATAATGAAATGCATTAAATGGACATAAACGATAATAATAAAAAACAGTTTTATAATATAAGAAACTGTAGGATACTATATTTTTTTGAAATCTAGAGGAACAAAATTACATTGCAGTACCCATAACATTAAATTCACGCGAGCGTATAGGTAGTTACGAGTTTACGAGTACAGCGATGTAATCAATGTGAAATTCTTAATTCGCATTTTTTCTTCTGTCCCGGAACATTTATCGATAAATTGCCCCGAATGCACATAAATAAAGTTAATGAGGCAAAATCATGGCGTACAGTATATCAACCTACATAGGTAGTTGTTATTTGAGACATCGTATATTTTAATTAAGCAAGAAGTAAATATTACCCCAGATGCATTGGCAGAGCAAAATACCCGAAAATCTTGATATTTTAAATGTTAGTAGTGTAGGCTTACTACATCTGGTCTGACCCTTTTGAACTGTTGCGACACCAACCTGTACTTACGCATAGCTTCAACAGAATTGTATGCTTCTGCGTAACGTTCATAGCCAATTCAATCAAGCGGATACGGTACAATGACAAACCAACAAAAAACGTGGCGAGTTTTGCGGATCCAATTAGAATCCATTTTGTTGTGATTAAAGATAGCTCTGCGTCCATTGTTTTGTGACAATGGCGGCGCGGCGTGAAGGAAGCTCGGCGGCCATCGCTCACCGCCTGTCAGGTGGTAATGGCCGGACCCTTGGCACGTTTACTGGAGCCACTCCATCATCGACACTCATTTCATTAAATGTTCGCCGATAGCCGCGACGGCCACCATTGCGACACTTTGTTAACTCTAAAACACGCGCTTCTGTATTAGCTTTTTCACTGTCACTAACATCGATTGTGTTAAACGAGCTTCGGGTACGATCAATCAGTTACGTTACACCGATTGTAATAGAAAAATGATTCTCATAAGCGGCTGATAGTGCCGCCGAAGCTTGTAGGCCATATATCACGCGTTGTATTAATATTGTCGCCTTACAGACACCGAGCATAATCATATTAAACGTGTTTTACGTGTATAGCCTCATGCTGATCCCAGTATTATGGCTTTATGACACACACCAATCAAATTCAGCACCCAACATGGGATTAACAACGTTTAAAGTAACCAAAGTAGGAACTCTATCAATTTAGTGAACAGTAAGACTTGGATAAGTTACAACTATTCTGTACAATAACAGAACTCTTAACCCGAGATCCCATCACACCGCAAAAATCTGCAGGTATTTGTTTTGTATACCTAAAATTTGATTTTCATGAATGATAGTGATTGATTGTGAAAGAAATTATTATAAATTTTTATAAGTTCATACTCTAGGAATTTCGAACTGATCCGAGGAACATCAGCCAGATATCTGCTAGAAGAAATTTATAGGTTGCCAGGTATAAACAGGTAAATTGGCAAACCAAAGATTGTGCCTAACTGGGAGCTGGTGATCTTTTTACTGCCTATTTTCTACATCACTTTGTTTCAAATGACGTTGGTTTCACTTGAAAAATTTATATATGTTTGGTCAACTATAAAATATAATTTATGCAATTAAGGTAATTGTGGCTATATATTGCCAGGCATTTATTTTCCAAGAACCTAA
The DNA here is from genome assembly GCA_948252205.1 of Orthosia incerta. Taxonomy (NCBI): domain Eukaryota; kingdom Metazoa; phylum Arthropoda; class Insecta; order Lepidoptera; family Noctuidae; genus Orthosia; species Orthosia incerta. Next base: position 16,041,402 of record OX411754.1, read on the forward strand.
ACTTAAAATAAAATGGACAGGCAAGGAGGATGGAAAATAATTAATAGTTAGCTAAGTGGTTTTGACGTGTTTGACTGTCGAAGAAGTGTAGGATATTATTATATCAAATAAGTATTACTTCATATTTATATTCGAGTCATCTGGCGTGTAGCTGAAAGGAGTATACAACTATATAGGTACCTACATAGGTAAGTATAGTCATTTGAACATTATAGGTACATACCTATAATGTTCAAATGACTATACATCATCATCATCATTATTTCACTCGAAAGACGCCCACTGATGGACATAGGCCTCCTCCAGGCGTGGCCACATTGACCGATCCCGTGCGTCTCGCATTCGGTGGATTCTCGCAATCTTTCCAAGGTCCACCTAGTGGGAGGGCTTCCAACGCATCGTCTTCCGGTTCGCGGTCGCCATTCCAGAAATTTACGGCCCTATCGGCCATCCGTTCTGCGAGCAATGTGTCCTGCCCACTGCCACTTAAGTTTCGCAATTCTTCGGGCTATGTCGGTAAATTTTGTGCTTCTGCGGATATCCTCATTTCTGATGCGATCACGCAAGGAAACTCCTAGCATAGCACTCTCCATAGCCCTTTGGGTGAATTTAAGCCTTCTGATGAGGCAAAGACAAAGGACACACATACTACTTACTATACACACTGAAGTATTTTTATTATCATTATTCGCACTTTCCAACTAGTTTGACTACTGAAAATAATGACATTATTCATGTCCCTACATTTGTTGATATTTCAAGCCCAAAACACGAGCCGAGTGTTCATGTAGCTATCTAGGCCTTCAATATCATTAAACTTAATAAGCTTTTTAGGGTTCCGTAGCCAAATGGCAAAAAACGGAACCCTTATGGATTAGTCATGTCTGTCTGTCTCTCTGTCTGTCCGTCCGTATGTCACAGCTACTTTTTTCCTAAACTATAAGAACTATGCTGTTGAAACTTGGTAAGTAGATGTATTCTGTGAACCGCATTAAGATTTTCACACACAAAAATAAAAAAAAAACAAAATTTGGGGTTTCCCCATACCTAGAACTGAAACTCATATTTTTTTTCATCAAACCCATACGTGTCATACATCTATGGAGATGTCTTCAAAAATGATATTGAAGTTTCTAATATCATTTTTTCTAAACTGAATAGTTTGCGCGAGAGACACTTCCAAAGTGGTAAAATGTGTCTCCCCCCACTGTAACTTCTAAAATAAGAGAATGATAAAACTAAAAAAAAAATGTGATGGACATTACCATGTAAACTTCCACCGAAAATTGGTTTGACTGTGATCTAGTAATTAGTTTTTTTTAATACGTCATAAATCGTAAACCGCAATTCACTAAGTACGGACACTTCGTGCGCGAGTCCGACTCGCACTTGGCCGGTTTTCCATAACTAATCACTTATGTTAAGAGCCTACAACACGCCTAACTAATAAATATTCAACTTAAAGTAAATAGGATAATAAATCAATATAGACACGATGCCACGTATAAAAGGTACGTGGAGCTTATTGTTGTTTAGAAATAACTTAAACTTAGGTTTGTGATTATTATTAATTGTTAAATGGATACCTACCCATAGGTAAAAGAACAAGAGGGAGACCTATTACAAGATGGGAATTAAATTAAATTATTTTATTTCGCAATCAACAGTACATAAAAGTTGTTAAGGCCCTCTTTCAGGCACGGATATACCTGTACCAGAGGACCTCTCTCTTCTATATCAATACATTACGATATTATAAGACGATATTAAAACAATAGCTGGTCCAAACAGGAGACAAGTAGAACAAGACAGAGTCATATGGACATCCCTGGAGGAAGCTTTTACCTATTCTTGGGTCCGCGTAGATTAAATAAATAATTGGATAAGAGAACAAACATATATTATTATCAGAAATAGTAATAGATCAATACAAATTTCTAGCTGTGCCCGCGGCTTCGATCCCAAACCTACCCTACTTACTTGCCTGCCTACCCTACTTACATAACTATCATTTTTGTTTCTATAGTCATCATTCTTTCGCGGAGAATCTTAACACCGCCATTCAGAAAATGACTTCAAATGCACAACGCCATCTATCGAATATCGAGTATCTGAATTGCGTGTTGTGATAATTTTACTTCTTTAACACTTTAAATTCATCTAACTTTTGATAGAGTGAACCGATTGCGATGAAACAAAAACTAAGTAATTCTTCAAGTTACGCACAATTTTTATGTATTAAAGTTATTTACATTGGTCTCGTACATTTCACGTGATGCGTGCACAAATAAACAGACAAACAGATAAACAGACAAAAAAATTAGAAAATGCCGGAAATAGGTTCTGTTGGTTATCCTTTAACACACTGGCTATTTTTTGGAAATATTTTCAATGTACAAAAATAATGATTATACAACTTAGTAAGAACTAAAAAAAGAAAAATACAGAATATTATTATATACAAAAATAGATTTTTTAGATACCTACATATAAACTTATATTAAATAAATAATTAACATAGAATAAACCAAAACTAATACAAGCATAGATTGTGAGAAATGTAAATTTACAGGCAATAAAAAGGCTTTTTTATTTGTTTTAAATTAGTAGCTATTCCAATCATAAACTATCTTTTGCAAACTGTAATCGGATATTCGAGTATATCTACATTAGGTTCCCTAAGTACCAAGTTACCCACTCGTGCATAAAGCTGCAATGAACATAAATAGATAAGCATGACAGCTGCAGACAATTCATTCTCATTAGCCTATTCATGACAAAATTATAAAATTATTCCCAAATTAGAGTTACAAAATTCAAACAGCGAGCAAACGGGTATTTTACAATGTAAGCTAAACGACTTTCGGTAAACGAGATGTCGCAGGCCTTGAATCTACAAGCGTTTACAAAATACACCGCTAAAGCGTGGAGCTCTCCTTCGCCAAGAACTATCACATTTGAATTCTGCATTAATAGTTGTGAATAAAAACATGAAAATAAAATAGCTGTCGCACTGCCACTATTCTAATACCGAATTAATAATATCAGAGATGTTCAACCTGTTCTTCAATGTTGCACATCTATGCATATTTAGTCACACTATGACATGCATTTTGTAAATAGTTAGTTATATAATCGGAGCTTATGTTTGAATAGTCGATGTTAGCCCAGTTTTTAAGTTATGCAACGACTTGGTTGGTGCCTTACAAAAACATGAGATTACACGCAAAAATTAATAATGTCTACATACATCAGAGTCATCAGGGTAAGTAGAGAGAAAACAAGTGCACTTACATGATTAAGTGGAAATGTTCTGATTAATGGTTTCTCTTGCTGACCCCTCTGGAAAACACAGTAAGCAGTGATTAAGTTTTTATGAATATTCTTTATCAATTTTATATACTGTTCGCAATATACGTCGGAACTGGTCCGTTTTCTCTTTCGACGAAATCGTGCAAGTGCAGGACAATAAATCAGAAGTGTAAAGTTGCCTCAATTTACGCTCATTATTTCAGTCTTTACGTGCAATTTGCCGTGGGCTAATTGTATTAATTAATGTCCATTAAGTTTGGATGCGTTAAAGCTGTTGTCATTTTGTTTCTTTTCTTAATTTTGACCTCGTGCCGTTTGCATTCAGACAAATATAGTTTTGTGAAAAACATTCATCAACCAATTATGTTCGTAAATTACATATTAGTAGTTTTACTGCTTATTAACAATAAGCATTTAGTGGCTCTAAACGTAAAATGTTATTATCACTGCAATTATTATCATCTCAGAAGATAATAGGCGCTATGTGCTACCTTGCTAATTGCGACTAAGTAGGTAGGTATAGATATTATTGAATTTTAGTGTTGTACCTAACTTGTAACTAGAACTACCCAGCCGGATAATAATGTTTCCTATAAAGTTAAAACGTAGAAGAAATACTGCAGTCACCACCTCAATTTTTTTTTTCTGATAACCAATTTATTACGTTCGCACTGCTGGAATACGGGCCTTCTTTCTGTGGGAAAGGAAATATGCCTTAATCCAATACACGGGTCCAGTACGGGTTGGTGGATGTCACACGGTCTTCAAATTTTCGGTTCTATGACATGCCGGTTACCTCACGGTAAAGGATAACATCGATTTAATCATGTTAAGTGAAAATTGAAGAGACTGCTAGCGTAAGCACGTGTCTGCCCGCCAGCGTGAAGGCAGTGGGCTTAAATGTAATTAGCGATTTTGCACAGCGCTGTCGGCGCGAGCGCAGGCGACGGCGATGGGCCCGGTGACCCCGCGCCCGGGTCACGCGGGCCGCGGGCCCAACCGGCCTGGTTGCACCACTTGCTACATTACTGGATCAAAAACTTACATAATATCTAGTACTTGTCGACTATATACAGTGTGAGTTTTTTAAGTAGGCGTGGATGGCCAAATCCGAAACTATGAGGAATAGCGAAAAACACTCAAAGGAGTCACGTGGCTGATTTTGATGAAAACTAAAACTGCGTGATTAGATTTTAGAAAAATCAATATTCCTAGCCAGGAATCGAAACCGCTGATTTTGAAAAAATAGTAATTCTGTATTATTACAACATTCGATAGTGTTGCTAATAAGGATCAAATTCTAGGAAGTAATAACATACGGCAAACTTTATGAAAGGGCTAATTTTTAACAAAATACCTACTTATGTTTCCTACATTAAGTACCTCCCTATTACACCTTAAGTGATGATATGATATCCATTATTTTCAACATAAAGCTGGATCAGATAATTCAAGCATTGTGATACATTCAGCATTACAATAATTTTGATTACACTTATAATATTCGCTAAAGATTTTTTCATGTCATCAATTGCATGATACGATCGAGTCTTCGTAGAATTCCTACGAAAAAAGGCATTTTGTTAAAAATTTGATTTTCCCTCAAGTTTGCCGTATGACATTACTTCCCAGAATTTTAACCTCCTTTGAGTGTTTTTCGGTATTCGACATAGTTTCGGATTTGGCCATCCACGCCTACTTAAAAAACTCACCCTGTATATGTACCAAGAGGACCAGAAGCACCTGTATTAAAACATAAAATGTCTGATCAAAAGAATTCATCAGCAATAACGACGCAATAAACGTTGTAATATGTCTGGTAACAAAAGCTTCCATCATCAGTTTTCTATGCTAATTCCTGAGCGTAGAGAGCATATATATATGTTAGGGTTCGACCATTTACTTTCATTCACAATAAGTTTTCTAGATGGATAAATTAACTCAGGGATAAGTTTGAAGCAAACCCAGTATTTCCTGCAGGCGAATAGTGTCGTATGAATCATTTAAAATTAAAATGTATCTCCCTGCATTTAATATTCGTGACAGCCCTAGGTGAACTAAACGTGGGAGAGGGCACTACCAATCGACCTAGTGCATAAATATAAAACAACTTCATTGCACACACATAACACCTATATTTATGGTCAGGACAGCAGCCAGGTCACCGGAGAGCAGATGAGCTTCGACTTCAAATGTATTTTAGTAGTTTCGTGACAGATTTGAATATTGCGAGGACGTTGATTGAGGCGAGTAGGTAGGCAGTAGTTACGCGTCGTTTCAGGTGGATGTCTTGCACCGTGGGACAAAGGTATTGTTGTGGGCACCTGGGCCGCGCACGCCTCTGCTCCGAGGCGGGGCGGTGAGCATACCCATTGGTTACCGTCGCCAGAGCGTGACAAGTTTCATTGGACAATACAACCAACAGTGAAAGTGACGAAACGCTCCTTGCACGAAGCACCTTGGGCAAAATTAACTACGACAATTAGGCAACTATTAAACCTTAATCCAACATTGTTAAATATAATTATAATTCATAAATCAAGTTTGTAAATAAAGCTTTTAACATTATAGGTAAAGGAAAATTACTGAGATTTTTCTGCCTTGAATAAAAATAGAATTATAAATGTTACCTATTTGGCTTAGGTACCTCTGCTGCGTGGTTTTCTTGACAAAGTCTTTTGTATAAAATTAAAAATTTGAAGCATTTTATAAATTAAAAACTGAAACTTGAAATAGTTTGTGTAGGTTTTATTAGTGGAACTATAATTCAGCATCACTAAACTTTAGACACCTAGTATCTAAGTACCTATTCATTTGCGATATGTAACATCATAATATCATCCTATTGTCTGAATTGCTCTTCTAGTTAGTAGGTACAGTCGCAAGTGAGCCTGCTGACCAGGGTGTCGCCCAAACCCGGATGGGCTTTTCAAAATGGTTTACCCAGTCACAGTGCATCAGTGCAAATCTGAATTTGTGCCCGGTGTATGCTACCCTTCGCCCCTTATCCAATATATTGGGTGCTGGGTTTTGGATGCTACAGATAATTTTAGATACTTACCTCTGCCATAATCCTTGGGGAAAAACAGGCGTCAGCATCTATTTATTCCTCTAATATTCTGATCTAGATTTGTAATTATAGATTTGGGTTTCACCAGACCGCGATTTACAATGAAGTGTGTAACTGTACATTGCTACAGTCAAAATAAATGAGGCTTTACAACTTTGTACTCATATTGGACAATTCAATAAATTGTATCTTTAACTTCTAGGGTTACAAGTCAAGTGACCATATAAGCCGACCCTAAATGTATGCTGTGGTCCTGGTTATATTTACATAATCTTAAGCCCGAACTACGATAAGCAACTAGATAATTACAATTTGCATACACCTTACGAAATGTCAATGAACGACGGCACCTACTTTTGAAGTACAAACCTAATTTCCTAGAGGTATTATTATAAACAAATAAGACCGACTATGTACAACAAAAAGCATTAAGATGCAAATTGATACAAGCATAACGAGAAAATTAGCATTATGAGCGACAATATTGAGGAGTGACTCAGCGCGTCAGGCGTCAGCCCATCAGCTCCGGTTGTGCTCACCGGCCTATTGTGATGCAATGTAATAGCAGGCGAGTAGACAAGTCGACTGGCAAGCCCGCCCAAGCCCTCGATCAATAGCCGTGAAATTCGATTATAAAAATCGAGGCCATGAAGCTTATTAAATTAAGTGACAGTAAGAAAATTCAACTACCCACGCTTATGGCAAGTAGGTACCTACATTTATTAAGTAATTTGGTACCAACGTACGCGTACCTAAGTACTTGCGTACCTACCTACCTACCTGGTAGGTAGGTAGATACGGCTCGACCAAAAAATTTACAAGTCGTTGTAAGAACGAAAGATTGTACTTACGTACCATATCTACCTATTCAAATACAGGTTCCGTTGCAACCTGTATGTAAATAATTGTATAAATAAGGAATATACCTAAAATATTGTAAGTGGCCGGTTAATTATCATAAAATCAAATTCTGCTTATAACATCAAAACATCAATTACCTACTTACTACATACCTAGATTAAGTAGGTAGGTATAACCCTCGCCAAACTTCTTGGCCGCCCTGAAGTTGGTTTACCGGATGCGCGAGGTACGAAACGGTGCTGTTTTAGCAAATGTAAGTCTACCTACCTACCTAGGTATCAGGTTTCCAGACAGCTAGTGGGTAACCTATTTTCTTAAACTGGATCTAAAGGACGATCGGACCAGCATAGCCATTGGAACAAGCGCCTCTTCTGAAAGAATGTAGGTATAATTTTATACTTTCAGGCCAAGCGCTTACACATTATCCTAGTAAGTAATGTAATTTGTTGCTCCACTCCTCGGCTAATAGGTATTTACTCGAAACTAAGTTGCTGTTAATGGGAATGGTATCTAACTGGGCAACTAGATAGGGTCATACAATGTCCTAACTACATTCTTGATAGTTTTAAGTAGTTCCCCATCCTACCTTTGATTTTCCTCAAAGATTTGCCCAGAAGGTAGCGAAACTGTTTCACTAACTATGGGTATTAAGGTACGTAGGTTATACTCCGTATGTACGGTACTACATACACACATCGGCAAAATTAGCGGACCTTAATAAAAACGACATGTGACATTTTTACTTGCTTAAAAAAACACTTTTTGAAATAAAAATGATTTGTATTTAGATTAATACTTATTTTGTTTATTTTATTTTTTGTGTCTCGGGGCCTTAGGGTCCCGGTCTTTTGAAAGGCGTGCGAGGAGCCGAAGCCAACTCGTAGAGGCCCCGTTTGGCATCATATCAGGAAATGTGACACCAAACGACGATTATTCCTGTATGCACTACGCAACTACACCCAAGGACAATCGCCGGTTGGTGCAGGACTATTGCAAATTATGGAGAAAAAATGTATTGGGCTATGGATTTTGTAGGTTTAGTGGATCGATTGCCCAAAACTATAGGAGGACTACCGGCCCCTGCCCGACCACTGTTGAACTAAACGGCTATAAAATGGCAGGGGGTGACTTGGGCCCCCATAAAGGGTCGCTAGCACTTTAGTGACGTAGCGCCAAAGGGGCAACATATCCGGAGGTGCTTGAGGAGTGGAGATATACCACGGCTATCAGGACAATCCCGGCAGTACGGTCAAGATCCCTACCAGCACCTTACTGGGTTAAATTCCTTCCTTCGAGCACGTTTGCTCTTGCGAATCTCCACTCAAGCCAGCCAATTAAGGCAAGAGAGAGGTGAGAGCTCTGGTCCCCGTCAGCTTTCACTCCAACTGGCCAATAAAGGCAAGCAAGAGATGAGGAACAAGACTTCTCCCTGGAGATCAGGTCCGTGGGGTTGCCACTGCCCACCAGCTCGCCATAAAGCTGCCTTAATATTATTAATTTATATTATTTATTGACTTAATGGGTAACTGGACATTGTTGATTTTTTAGGGTTCTGTTACGGGGTGGTTCTTAAAATGGTTTAAAAAGAAACAATTAATTAAACACTGAAATAAAATTTTAATTGATTTTGAGTAAATACATATCCGCGACGATGTTCAAATCCACACTACCTATCCGGCTCATGAAAAGTAGCGATGTGCCGTGAAAGCAAACATACCCAAAGGTTAAAAACGGGACCCTATTACTAAGACTCCGCAGTCCGTCTGTCTGTCTGTCACCAGGCTGTATCTCATGAACCGTGATAGCTAGACAGTTAAAATGTACACAAATGATGTATTTCTATTGCCGTTATAACAACAAATAATAAAAGCAGAATAAAGTAAATATCTAAGTGGGGCTTCCATACAACAAACGTGTTTTTTTAATCGTTTTTTTTGCGATAATGGTACGGAACCCTTCGTGCGCGAGTCCGACTCGCACATGGCCGGTTTTTAAGGTTAGGTATCTACCAAGGAAAGGTAAAAAAGGAAACCCATCACAAATAAAATAAAAAATAATTAAAAACATTTTTACAATCAAATAACATCAAATTTTATCGCGTGTAACCTCCAAGTGCTCTTAAAATTTTTCACCCGCCCAGACATGTTCATTGTGTTCATTCATTGTCTACTGTAGTAGTCTTTATCATTCCTACACATCGGCGGTTCGAAGTTGACTGGTGCAGGGATTATGATTTTTTCCCTTCGTTTTAGCAGGTCCCAGATGTGTTCTATCGGATGCATAACTGGTGATCTCACCGGCGATTCCAAAACTGCGATTTTGACATTATTAAGATAGGTAGACTGGAGTTGAAAAAGTGGATGTGGCCGAGCATCATCCTGGATCAAAACGAAGTGACCGCTGATAAAGGAGCAATATGGTACCACATATTATTCTTAAATAACACTTTTATAGCGACGTAGAATAAGATTCCCTCCATCTATCACCATTATTTCCGTACGAGCTTCCAAAAAAATCCTACCTGAATCCAATATTGTTCCTCTACCACGTGCCGCTCTAGTTTAAAAAAATGTCAGATTAAGTTATTCTTGTTCATGTTTACTCATACATTGCCGTTCGTCAATTCAATTTTAAATTAATTACACTCACCTCTGAACATTATTTTATTCCAGTAGTCCGTGGACCAAAGTCGATATTTCCGAGCAAAAGTTAGGTATTATTTTTATTTTATTTATTTATTTTTATTTATTTATTGGCCTATCTACAATTGTTACACTAAAAATAACCTTATATCTAATACAAGCAATAATATATACTAAGTGTACAATATGATGCGATAGACACAGCATGCAAAAACAAAATAATAACAGACAGTAATTACAATAATAGTGCTGAAATAACACTCATAAACAGTAAGTCTTTAGAAATCAATACACTCGAAAATATTTTTTTTATGTAGGTAGATACAAAAAGAAAAGAAAAAAAAAACAGTATGGTGATTAATTATTTTTTGTGGACTTGACGCTTGAGTTTTTGAAGTGACGTGCAACAAATATCAATTCCTTCATCGCAATCATTAAGAAGTCTGCAAAGTCTGGGGATGGGGGAGTTGGATCCAGATACAGTTTTGCGGAATGGGGGACGTAATAGTTTGATAGGGTGACGCGGATAGTTGTAGGGTAGGTTGAAATTAAACTTACTTAACAAATGCGGGCAGTCTATTTTACTGTGAAGTATTTTATACAAAAATATTAAATCAATACCCTCTCTTCGTTTTTCAAGTGAAGTCAAGCTAAAATTTTTAAGACTTTTTGCGTAGCTCCGAAGTTTTTTGGCTAATCCCGCAGAATAGGCAAGATGGTTTAAAAACCTTTTCTGTATCCGCTCCAACCTAAGACTATGTGTCGCATAGTGGGGACGCCACGCAACCACGCAGTATTCCAATATGGTACGGACGAGACAGTTGAAAAGGTAAATTTTAGTTTTGGGCTTGCGAAAACATTTGGCATTCCGCAATACAAATCCGAGTGTTTTGGAGGCTTTTTTTATAATATTGTCCATGTGAGGAATGAATGTTAGCTTGCGATCTAGAAGGACTCCCAAGTCTCTGATAACTTCGACTTTACCAAGGTACGTACCATTCATATTATAATTGAAATCTATACAATTTGATTTCCGAGTAAATGTTATTTGGGAACACTTTTCAACGTTTAGCTGCATGTTATTATCCCTACACCAGTTCAAGAGTCTGTTCAAGTCATCTTGAAGTAATGTTGAGTCGGCTTGAGAGTCTATAACGCGAATTATTTTCAGGTCATCGGCGAATAGGAATGGGGTAGAGTTAATGAAGCAATGGGGAAGATCGTTAACAAAGATAATAAATATAACTGGACCTAGGTGGGAACCCTGCGGCACACCGGAGGTTATGATCAGGGTTTCGGATTTAAAACCATTGGCCACGACATAAAAGGATCTATCCGTTAAATAAGAGTGAAGCCATTTAAGAAGGGAACCAGCAAAGCCGTACGCAGCAAGTTTTTGAATTAACACTCCGTGGGAAACTTTGTCAAAAGCCTTATTTATATTATGTTTCAAAGGTGCTGTAACTCAAGTTTTAGACCTTCGGTGGGGACGAATGAACTAAAACCAGCTTCTTTCAACCACATACTGTAAACTCACTTTCTATTGCACCTCAAACTTCCTCTAGCTCATTTCTGGCTTGAACAGCCTTTAAGGTTACACTAGTCGAAAAATTTGCCATACAAACGTAGTCTAGGGATTATTCCACTGTTTGACGATGTAGGTACGTTCAAAATAAAAGTGATATCAATTTGTCTCATCATTATCTAGACCTGTATGGAAGCGAAAAAAAAAAAAAAATCGTACGCGAACTAGCTTCCTACTGCTCATCACAGAATCTATCTCTTCCGCACGTGTTGTCGGTTGTCGACTAGTGTACCCTTAAATGCGGGTGTTGGCGAAAGTGAAATTAAATAAAACGTTTATTTCTGGCAGTAGTACGATAAATCTGCCTTGTCCTGATACACTCTCAGAAGCTGATAGTCTCTCTGAATCATAGGGAACTGCAAAAATTGGCTGAAACAAGTAAATTATGAATTAAGCACATCACTGTAGGTTTGACAATTTCTTCTCATCTCAAGTGGCCCTGGCTCTCTCATTTTGGATTAAGTTGGGCACACTATGTCCTTAACTTCGAAAAAGAGGTAAACATACAAAATTTAACAAATAACTCAGTAGGTACCTAATTACCTATGTTCATGAAACAAATACGAAATTTTAAAACAAAATCATATAGTGGCAATAATCGAAATTCGTTCAACATTATGTTAGTTCGAAAAATTTAAAACAATCGCTTGAAAGGTGACGTCCAATAATTTTATTGTTCTATCAATTAGAAATAATTGGTTTTATTATATTTTTTTTTTTTTTTTTTTTTTGCTCCTTACGGAACAGGCTAAGGTCTGAGACCATGCTGCCTAGTCATCAGTATTTTTCATGAATTCTTTAGTATGCATTAGAATGCGGATGTAACGTATTCTAATGTTTTTTGGAGTATTTGGCAGCAAATTGTATCGAGTCAGCCTTCCCAGTAAACTTTGCGGAGGTAGTCAATACTACAATAAAATTCTCCGCTCCATTACACCGAGATCGCTTCTGTCAATGATTTCACATATTGTCCAGTTGCGTAGACAGTTGAGACACAAAACTACACCACTTTTATATCACAATATCCACTAGGAATCAATTTGCAAATAATATTAACAGCCGCTGAAGTTCACTCGAAAAAATCCTGCCAAAAACCTTTTTTTTTTTTTTTTTTTTTTTTTTTTTTTTTTTTTTTTTGTTTGTTCCTTACGGAACAGGCTAAGGTCTGAGACCATGCTGCCTAGTCATCAGTATTTTGCTTGAATTCTTTAGTATGCATTAGAATGCGGATGTAACGTATTCTAATGTTTTTTGGAGTATTTGGCAGCAAACTGTATCGAGTCAGCCTTCCCAGTAAGCTTTGCGGAGGTAGTCAATACTACAATAAAATTCTCCGCTCCACAATCCTGAGATCGCTTCTGTCAATGATTTCACACATTGTCCAGTTGCGTAGACAGTTGAGACACAAAACTACACCAATTTTATATCACAATATCCACTAGGAATCAATTTGCAAATAATATTAACAGCCGCTGAACTTCACTCGAAAAAATCCCGCCAAAAACTCCTCTTTTTTTTTTTTTGTTTGTTCCTTACGGAACAGGCTAAGGTCTGAGACCATGCTGCCTAGTCTTCAGTGCAATTTTAACATTCTTTAGTATGCATTAGAATACGGATGTAACAGATTCTAATGTTTTATGGAGTATTTGGCAGCAAATTGTATTGAGTCAGCCTTCCCAGTAAGCTTAGCGGAGGTAGTCAATACTACAATAAAATTCTCCGCTCCACTATCCTGAGATCGCTTCTGTCAATGATTTCACATATTGTCCAGTTGCGTAGACAGTTGAGACACAAAACTACACCAATTTTATATCACAATATCCACTAGGAATCAATTTGCAAATAATATTAACAGCCGCTGAACTTCACTCGAAAAAATCCCGCCAAAAACTCCTCTTTTTTTTTTTTGTTTGTTCCTTACGGAACAGGCTAAGGTCTGAGACCATGCTGCCTAGTCATCAGTATTTTTCTTGAATTCATTAGTAACATTAGAATGCGGATGTAACATATTCTAATGTTTTTTGGAGTATTTGGAAGCAAATTGTATCGAGTCAGCCTTCCCAGTAAGCTTTGCGGAGGTAGTCAATACTACAATAAAATTCTCCGCTCCACTATCCCGAGATCGCTTCTGTCAATGATTTCACATATTGTCCAGTTGCGTAGACAGTTGAGACACAAAACTACACCACTTTTATATCACAATATCCACTAGGAATCAATTTGCAAATAATATTAACAGCCGCTGAAGTTCACTCAAAAAATACCGCCAAAAACCTTCTGGTTTTATTATATAAGAAAAGATAAACTACCCTGCAATAGTAAAAAAAAGTCTTGCGATAATTTTATCTTGTTCCGTTAATTTTGCCAGTGTGTGTACATACGTAACCTACCTTAGGAACCCATCCAATATCGATTGACTTCTTAGATAACTTTTTATACCTTGTTAGCTTTTCTAAACAGCTTCTATTCAAATTCGAAGAAGTCGTAAATGCCTTCATAATTGCCTACAACATTGTAGAAAACAGATTCTGTTTTAGTTTTGCATCTACTTAGGTCGTAAAATAATTATAGTACCTACTAAGAAATGTCGTAAAATGGGACTATCATGCTAAAGTTTGACTTGATCTTTACTTATTCGAAAGAAGACGAGGTAATTATGATATTGGATTAAGATCTAAACTTAGCCAAGTCTGCAGAACCTTTATTTAATTAGTGCTTGTTGAGTAGATTACGTAAGAATATACATATTTATGAAGAAACACTCCATCTACGCGTTTGGTGAAGAAAAAGAAGATTAGAGGTAGCGGAAACCATTTGTTTAGGGAACTATGTTGCACGTTTGAATATGTTTAGCCGTTCAGCTATTGCAGATAGCAACGACGCGAAGCTGGGACATGGACCCACAGTACTTATCTTCCTTTTCTCTTCCTTTGTGAATAATGGTGGGTACTGTTCGGTCAACTGCACGTATTTCGTAATTGCTAATAATCGCTATCATCATCATCATCATCAGCCCATTAATGTTCCCACTGCTGGGACACAGGCCTCCTCTCTGTCAGAGGGAATGGACCGTTATCCACCACACGGGCCCGGTGCGGGTTGGTGGATGTCACATGTCTTCGAATTTTTGGTTCTAGGATGCAATCAAAGGAAAACATCGTGAGGAAACCCCTCACGATGTTTTCCTTCACCGTTTTGAAAGCAGTGGTGATGAAATAATTTACACAAAGTAAAGCCTGCCTGGGCTCGAACCCACGACCTACAACTTGTAAGTCGCGGCCGATGCCACTGGGCCACCACTGCTCTCAATAAAAAAAAAATCGTATTGCGTTATGATTATTCAAGTGTTACTATCTACTAGGTACATCTAACTGAGAGCACACCAAATCTAGTTTTTAAAAGACCTAGGCGTAGCTATCGAGAAAATTAATAAAAAAGGTTAAGAATCTGTTTATAGAATTATGTATCATAAGGAAACCTAAAATATCTATTTTATAACTGGTAATAACACTATTACTGAGCTGCGTTCGTTTCGCCCGGAACGGGTAGTGTTATTGGGTTTTTTTTTCCATTTGGAATGTCTCAGTAGCAGTCCGGAGTCTGAATCCGTATCCGAGTGATGGCAATAGACTTGGGACATGGGACATTTTTACCAGACTGCCGAAGGAGGGTTATGTGTTTATCAGACTATTTATGTATGTTTGTTCCTATGTGGCGTTCTAGAGACCAAACGCGTTGGCCGGTTTTTATGATTCTTACGTCAATCGCACATTCTTACCTCCCTCTCACAGAGAGGAGGCCTGTGTCCCAGCCAGATATAATTCTATGGTCCCAGCAGTGGGAACATTAATAGGCTGATGATGTGATGTCATGTGACGTCAATCGATTCGTCTTAACCTTGCGAGTGTCACTCGCTACATTAAAATTGGAAAATAGCAAAATGGTGAATTTTGGGCGCCATATTGTGGGGTTTTAAGAGGTAATTTCAAAAATTTATAACACACACACAGTTTATGTTTACCTAAAATGTACCCAATTCGAAAAAATAAATGTTAACTAAAAAGTTATAAATAAAAAAAGTCGGAGTATACATCTGGTTTTGGTCAGCCAGCTGTCGAATTTGTATCCTCCGACTGCACAGCATGATTTTCTTCTTGTTTACGTCTTTTTAGTTCTCTTTTTAAGCAGTCGGGTTTTTTGAATTTTTGTTTTAACTTTGTTTATTATTTAATGATATGGTCGCGTTTGACCACTATCTCGCCTGAGACAACGATACGTGAAATGTTAACTGTCCGTTGTCCCCGTTGCCCGTATTTCAAAACTGGTCAAGTGTGAGTCGGACTCGCGCTCGACCCCGTTACCGGGGCACAGATTACGGGGACAACAGGAATACATTGACGGTAAGCGACTTTAACTGGCGAAATGTTTGGGTCATAAGTGCATTTCTGCCCAACCAATATCATTGCGATTGTGTGAGAGTTTTCGGCAGGATCTTTCTATTTCTGTTTTAATTATTCATAATAGATAATTTTGATGTAAAATTGTTGTAGTTTTGAGTCTCTAGTACCTATGCAACTATATAATGGAATCATTGAAATAGGCGCGATCTCGGTAAAGTGGAACTGCGAATTTCATTGTTGTATTAACTCAGCGAAACTTGCCTGGAAGACTAATTCGATATATTTGCTACCAAATAATCCAAAAAACATTAGAATGTGTTACTTCCGCAATTTAA
The DNA here is from genome assembly GCA_948252205.1 of Orthosia incerta. Lineage (NCBI taxonomy): Eukaryota > Metazoa > Arthropoda > Insecta > Lepidoptera > Noctuidae > Orthosia > Orthosia incerta. The sequence continues at coordinate 16,057,607 of OX411754.1, forward strand.
TGCAGTATCTGCAGACTGTATCCAAAAATTTAATTTTAAAGCCTTAGTAGCCGGGTAGTCAAATTCCTGAAAAAAAAAATGTATATGTGTTGATGACTTACTGTCACTGTCTTTGTCAGTTGTCACCAGAGTACAATGAGGTAGGATAACTATGGAGACGGCATATTCTACTATAATATGAAGAATAGTTATACGAATATCTATAATATCGACACACGCATGTCAAAAAACATTTTGTCTCTTTTTAACTAACCAAGAGCTGCATATGAAAAGAGAGACATCTAAATGTTTGTCAAGGACTAAACTTGGTGATACTTTTGAGTGACGTCAAAATCATGTCTATGCGTGACCGGTCGCCATGTTAATTGCCGAGTAAAATTGGTAGTTGTGTGCCGTATATGTACGTTTATCTGTGTAGTTGTGCTGTCAAACAGTTGCAAATGGCCTACCTCATTGGCAAATGGGCAGCCATCTTAATTGCCCGATTTATGTAGGTAATCACGCTAATTTCGTAGGTATGGCAAGTCCATAGGTTTATAAGTCAGTGCCAGAGTATAGTAAAGTTGTCACTTGTCAAGTTGTCAAATCGGCTTGTTTTTCTGTCAAAACTCAAAAGCTTTGCGAAATGCGAATCACGATTCGCGAAATTGTGTACGATTTTCTAATTTACTAAAATTTTGGGTTACAAAATGATAACTAACTTTGATAAACTTTGCGGTGAACTAGAAAAACAGGAACTAGAGGTAATTCTCGTAATATTCAGATAAATTATAGGTTATGGTATCGAATAAGGAACTAAAAGTTTTGATTAAAAATATTTGATTGCAGGCCCCAACCGGTGTAGCATCTCCCTCCACATATGCTCAACTCTTGGCAATATATTTATATCAAAATGATTTGTAAGTACTTAGAACTTAAATATTTTTTACACCAACTGGCTTTGTTACTGGATCATAAACATTTATTTGTTCCTTTCAACTGTATTTTTTGATAGTTGATCAAAAGGCATTTTTGATCAACTAACAAAAATACAGTTGAAAGCCAAAATATTCCATAGTTTTTGAATTGGATATATACTCAAAAAATAAACTAACTATTTCTGTCTTTCCTAGTGAATAATGATCAATCAAATAGAAATATTTCAAATCAGATTGGATTGTTACACATAAAAATCAGGTGCTTCTCATGCACCTATGGTCAGATTCACTACAACAAATAACTCAGCACAAGAGCTATTGTAAAAGCGAATTCTTAAGGGATTGAAACTGCTGTTCATTTTGTAATGATTTTATGTTTTACAGGTGTAATGCAAAGTTCTTATGGAAGAGAATCCCTCAGAACATTACCAGTAGTAATCCAGAAATAGCTGCTATATGGGCCGTTGGCCAGAAGTTGTGGAAGAAAGACCTTCCGGGTACTTACCATGCATTAGCCGCATTCAATTGGACTGAACCTGTTGCTAACATTATCCGAGCATTGGAAGGTAAGATACTAAAATCAACTCTGTCCATTTTATCTAATGTTTAATACCTTTTTACTTGGCCTCTATACTGAATAATCAAACATCTCAATCAATCGAACATCCAATTTGAGTTATGCACTTTTTGCATGTTTAAAAACAATTAGAATGTGAAGAGAGGGTAATAATACTTAGTTGGCAACCCTTTTCATATGCTAAGCACAATTTTTGATTGTACTTTTTTACTATTCTTCTCTTTTGCTCTGTCATTGTCCGCTGTTGTCACTCACAAAAAAAATGTTGAGAAACTGAAATTATGGCCGAAATAGTTTAAAAAGAAGCAAATTGTTTGGGTTAACAGGACCCTGGGTAATGCAAGTTACCACTGATTCGTGATTGGGTGGATAGGATAGATGGAACCCCTTTTCCACACTTAGACGCCCATTTGATTCATTGTGCATGCAGGACTCCTCTCTGTGAGAGTGAATGGGCCGTAATCCACCGTGCGGGCCCAGTGCGGGTTGGTGGATGTGGCATGTCTTTAAATTTTTGTTTCTAAGACATGGCGGTTTCCTCAGGATAATTTCCAAGCCATGTTTGCCAGGATATGTGACTGCCTACATACATGTAAAGCCTTTTATTTTTAATTTCTTACATATTTCTTTTACTACATGTAGCTTGTGGCTAAGTCATAATAGCCACATGGGTTGATCTTCAAGGTAAACAATGCTTGCCGAGGTTGTACTGTGGATGTGTGACAATACATTACATATCAAGACTCCTCCATAAAGCATGCCCAATGCTCGCACTGCCTTGGAAAGCATTAAGCTCAATTCGAAGACATGTGCCATCTACCAAACAGCACTGGGCCTGTATGGTGGATTACGGCCCATTCCCTCTCGCAGAGAGGACGGACTAAATGGGAGTCTGTGCGGAAAAGGGGGTCCATCTATCCTATCATTTAGGCAAGCATAGTCCATCTACGACAATAATTAGTGCAACATCTGGTGCAGGTGTGAGACTATTAATCTATACTTATATATAATATATTTAATATTATAAAGCTGAAGAGTTTGTTTGTTTGAACGCGTTAATCTCAGGAACTACGGGTTGGAATTTAAAAATTATTTTTGTGTTGGATAGTCTATTTATCGAGGAAGGTTATAGGCTATATAACATCACGCTACGGCCATATAACAGGAGCGGAACATAAATGAAAAATGTTGCAAAAACGGGCAGACATCTTCCTTTTTGAAAGCTTCCGTTGCGTGCGCTACGTAAACGGTTTAAGTTACGCAAAAATCATGTATGTAGGGTAGGGTAGGTAGAGTAGGGTAGGATAGATGGGTTGGTAGTAGGCCAGTTGACGGGAGCGAAGCGGCGTGGGACAGCTAGTCTATCATAATAAAAATGTTACTAATTTCTTTCTCACATGTTCTTACTTTGTCATTTATGCTTTTCCAGATAAAGTAAGGGAGCGCACATTCAACCTGGTGGGTCGTTCATACAGCTCGATATCACTAGATACCGTGGTCTCAATGACTGGCTTGAGCAAGGATGCAGTTTTGCATGTCTGCCGAGACCGCAAGTGGGCCGTGAACGAAGACGGTGTCACGGTTTACCCATCACCACCTACCCAACCGGCACCACTGCACACTTCAAGTGAAGATCAACTGTTCAAGCTCACTGAATTTGTTTCATTCTTAGAAAATTAAGTAAGTCCTATAATTATGTCTTCATTTACTGTTGTACCTATCTATTGTTTATACTGAGATAATGTCTCTTCCTAAATTAGGCGACGTATTTTTAATCCAAAACCAGGTAATACAAAGTTAAATACACATGTTAATTTAATATCATTTATTACATACAACACTAATTCGAAGTCTATATTCATAAGAACAAAAATAAAAATCTTTAATACAAAGATATTATTTTAATAGGTATAAAAAGATCAATAAATGTAAAGTTAAGTGGCAGTGTAAATTCGTATGTTTTATCTTACAATAAAGCTGTAAATTGTCCAATGTTGGTATTTAATGACCGCACCATCTGCTGTCACAAACCTTATAAAAAAGTATATATCACAAGCAATACATTACTCACACAAACATTTGTTGAGTTTTTCATTGTAAAAATACTACAGTCTATATTTCTAATATCTACATTTGTGTAATTCTAGGTACCTTTTTAATAGTTTGGCAACTCTCGATTAAAATCTACCCTGGAAGGAAACTTGATTTTGTCTAGGCTGTAATCTCATTGAGTTGTTGTCGTCTTCGTCGCCCAGTGTGGTCTCGTAGCCTCGGTTAACTTGACCTCCGTTCGGTTCGCCGAAGACGTCTTTTACTGATATGTTTGCAGTCGATGTTCTGTGCCGAGGCACGACACCCAGGTTATTATTGAGCTGTAAATATATTGTACAAATATTAGATCCAGTTTAATAAAACAGGCTTAGAGATGTCACCCAAAAGAAATCCCTAAGCTCTAAGAAAAAAGGCTGCATGTCCTAAATCCGAGCGGTACCTGCGATCCAGCAGGTATCCAACAGCTTGATCAACAACAAAATAAGATTTTATAACGTTACCATTCCAGTCACTCCATATTCATTGTTGGCACCAAGTGTCTGCATCTGTGATTTCCTTCTCTCCGCCATCACGGAGTTTCTTCTCGTCTCCAAGGCCTTCAAAGTTTCTCGTCGCAAAGTCATCTTGCGGTTAAGTACAGGTGTACCTATAAAACAGTTTCATAAAACGTTTTAATTTTCGCAAAAAACACAGATTTACAAAAACAATAAAGACAAATTCTTAATTCAAATATACCTGGTCCATCATTCGCGTTCATGTTGAAGAATCTCTTCTTGAAAGCTACATCTAGTGTTCCTATATTCCTCTTTTTCTGTCTAGCCTTCTCCAGATTGTGAATAGTCTTTCTTCTGCCGACGTTATGCGGACCCGAGCCCGAATCATTATCATAATCGTCGTCCAAACCGTTCAACTTCTGCAAATCTTTCACTATTGCTATTGCATTCTTATCTAGCAGAGCGTCTTGAGATAAGTCATCGGACTGAAAAACAGAAAAAGACATTAAATTAGAAGAATTTCAAGCATTCCACCTAAGATCAATTCGTTTCTCTAAGTTAAATGCTTACCTTCTTAGAACAGAACCAATTCAGTTCTGTAGACGCTAATATGTGCGATATGGTTCCAAATCGATGGAACAACATAGCGGAGAATTGTATCACCAAAATTAAGGCGAAGAAGAATACAAACACTAGACCGATAGGCTCCAATTGCAAATATTCTTTTGAAATTAAAACCTGAAACGTTAAGATAGCATTAGTGATGTCCTTTTGTTACAATAATGTAATCAAATTAAAAAGTTATAAATTAGTTATAAGTACAAAAGACTTTGAAAGTCAAACATGTGCTTTCAGAATGCATCATATTTACTAAAATTGTTTAAGTAAATAAATAATTTGCAAATTAACAAAACAACAATAATTCTAAAAGCGCACCTCTGACTACGAAAATTAAAAACAAAGGAAAATATTTGTGAAAATTAATAATGAAGAATTTTCGTTTTGTTATATACAAGTGCAATATTTTTAAGTGTATACGTTAAGTGAAACATTTAAATGTATATTTGAGATGCTTCCATGTGAACATTGAAATAGTGAAACACAGAGTTTACAAAAAAATCACACAGTCCGATGCAAAAGTTTGTCTCGCAGGTGTATTTCCCGTAATATCCTGAGAACTATAAAACGTGTTAAGCAAATCACCACATCCTTTAAAGTGTACAATTACGTATGTACAAAGGAAACCAGAGTCCCTGTTACTAGTGTTTATTAAAGAAACTCCGCCACCTTAATAGACAGAACAGAAACATTTAGTTACTTCTCGGTGAATTGGATTGGAAAGTGTGCACATATTGGGAAAGTGAATGGTCATCACATCTAAAAACGCCAAGGTTTGGGTTCGGATTCGACTACGGCGAATGAAAATAAATGTTTTGAAAACGTTAAAGTTTCGGATCATATTTACGGAACTGGATTGGAGAATAGGAGGCAGCTGGATTGGTCTTTGTGTCCAGTTTAACGGCGTTTTCGGGAATGGATATCCTATAGTGGATTTAGGAACTCAACACCAAAGTTTGTAATTTCAGCTCTATTGGCGTAGGTAACACCGTAGTCGAATTTTCGTGTGTTATTACGGATATAAACACGGGGTTTCCATAAAACCAAAAATAAAGGACAGCGGGTTTGGATATTGATTAGACGTAAAACCAACAGAGTTGTTAAGTCTTCAGTGTCGCCGGGACTCCATGCTGGTGTGCCTCCCAGACAGACCGGTTAGAAGAAGTCGTTAGGATTGTATAGTGCCACACTTGAGTGGTAATATTTGGCTGTACCTCGCCTGTGTCCTCGATGTACGTAATATTTGTCTTAACTCCCAAAGGCCAAACCACGTGGAGTTGATCTTTGTTCAGTTGTAATAAAAATACTATCAATACGAATAAAGCATTGAACATAACAAATGCGAAAACCGACTTATTGCGAAGTTCAATCAAGTCTCCTGCAATGCGAGCCTGTAAAATTGCATAAAACAAATATGTTTAAATAATTCGAATCAACTTTCAAGGGTGACTGGGGTCATGGCCAAGGTTAGGTACTTTCAAGTCTCGGTTGTAGCTCGCAGTCCCGAGTCATCGTTGAATGCTGTTCGCTGTGTAGTGGACTCTCACGTTACCTCTTGAGTAACCTCATCGTACGTTATGTTAGTTTTAACTCCGAAGGGCCACTTAAAGTGAAGGTTGTCCTTGTTCAGTTGTAGCAAGAATACAATCAATACAAAGAGGGCATTGACCATAAAGAAAGAAAAAACAGACGAATCTCTCAATTCTTTCAGATCCCTCGAGATACGGGCCTAAAATTAGGGGAAGATTATCATCATAAATATTTGGTATGACATCGTGAAAGATATGATTATGAGATAAAATTAAATATCTGAAATTAAAGCTTATTAAAAATGCACATAGTTATAAAATAGGACTGTAAATGCCAGCCTGCATGCCTGATTTGACATTGTTTCAGTGTGGTATAGTAGTCACAGCGGATCTTCGAGTCTCTGATGTTGGCTCTGCGAACCATTGCGCAAGAAACAGTTTGTCATCGAGTATACTGCATAGAGTAAGCGAGATAGGACGATGCGACAAACGTAAGCGAGTGAAAGAGGCAGTTATACAATGTTATCGTTACCTTCCATATTGACACAGAAATAGCTACTGCGCTGGGTCTTGCAGCCAAATTTTGAGACACAAAGATCCGCTGTGAGTATTAGGTATATGATAAGCTTAAATCATAATGGTTTCCATACAAAAACACACAAACACGTTTTTTTCATATTTTAAAGTGTTTCTCTCTCAAATCTTCGTTATTATAAAGTATAGCTTTGTATAAACGTATGAAACGACTCATACAAACTACTCATAAAAATGTATTCAAGCAGATTTAAGCCATGATTTAATAACTTTTAAAGTGATATTCCGGTGTCAGGAATAAACAGAACGAATCCCTTTTTACTGACACCGCGTCTTCGTTTATTCTTCTTTACCTCTTCCTCCTTGTTGGCATCAATGGGGTACAAGTATTTCTCAAGGAGATCTTTCCAGAAGGCTAATTCAGCGGGACTCAAAAAGTCTACTTCACCCTTTTTCAATTCGGGATCTTCTATCCAATATGGGTTTATGAGATCGTCTCTCTTTTCCTGCAAAAAAAGAATAATTTTATTTTTTCATGTTTTTTATTACCGGTCAGTTAGGTATAAGCTTTGTTCGTAATTTGAAAAGGTTTTATACCCTAGGTGAAGTAGAAAGGGTATCGGTTTCGGAATCGGAGTCGTTATCTTCCTCTGGTGCTTCGGCTAAAGCATCCAACCCATGGTCTCCACTGGTACTACCTCTCGGTCCAACTGATAGTTTTCGTCCTCTACTCATGCCATGTGGATCAACAGCCCTAAAACATTCAATTTAAATTACGACATGTTCGGTTTATTACATTTCAAATTATAACAAGCAACAATTTTAAAACCTGTAACCCGACCACGGTTTTTTTTAGTCTGTGTTTCCCGGGCCATAATAACGAATCGATTGACACCTTTTTCATCAAAATCGGATGAATAGTTTAGTAGACTGCTAAATACATAGTAAAAATAAGTTGCCAATGAAAATTACTAACCTCTCAACAGTATCTAATTTCTTTTCCAATTTCTCAAGAGTAGAAGCAATGTGCATGAGCTGCACTTTCTCTTCATTCCCCTTAGAATGCGTAAATAACATACATTTGAATAAACCAGCGAAAGAGAATTCGACAGCGCCTTCTTCTTCATTACTATTCGCTCCTTGAAGAAAACCTAGCAGCGACTTCTGTTTAGCCGACTTCTTCGCTTCTTCGGCTTCTTTCTTTTCTGCTTCGATTTCCTATAACCGTAGAAAATGTTTAGTAATCTATGTAATGAGAATTAACCCCCGATTTCTCAAAACTCGATTATCGGACTGTTAACCGAATATGCCCCGGTTATCTGCTGTGATTGGCTGTTGAAAATTTATTCAACCAATCACAGGAACCAAAAATTCGAAGACATGTGACATCCACCAACCCGCACTGGGCCCGCGTGGTGGGTAATGCCCCATTCCCCCTCACAGAGAGGAGGCCTGTGTCCCAGCAGTGGGAACATTAATAGGCTGATGATGTGATGTGATCACAGGAGATAACCCGTGCTTGATAATTTGTCTTATTAATTTTGCGATAATTTAGCTTCGAGAAACCGTGCCTTAAAGGAAAATGAACCAGTTGTATACCAACCTTCTTGGTTTTCTTAACTTGCACTTCTCGAGTACCCCACGATACTACGTTCAGATTTATAATAGAATACAAAATCAAAAGCAAGTACATAGAGGGTATAGACAAGAGATATATGATGCCGGGTACGATACACCAGAACTCCTGCGGATGCAAGCAAGCGGCTATGAAGAATGAGCTTGAGAGCGATATCAAGAAGATAGCCGATGGAGCTCCTATGCCGTCCTCGCCTAACTGCAGCGCGGTACCGACGATCACAGCCATCATTATCATGGCGTATGCTGTCGATAATATCTGAGCCACCAGTAACTGAAAAGAAAAGTAAAGATAGACAATTATAATTGTTGATGGCAACACAAAGATTTTATTATTTTTAGTTTTATCTTTGATCATTTGTGATCTGTTGTAAAGAACTGTCATACGTTCTTCCTTTTCTTGTGGCCTAAAAACCTACACGCATTCAAGTGAGTTATAGTAAATAATTAATAAAACAAGCAAATTGTTTCAATTAACCAGCATATACAAACTACAGTCCACATCCAAACAATCCGCAAGATATTAAAAGGCTAAAACTAAATTAAGCTTCTAACAATATTAATAGGCCAATAATTGTTCTATTTCGAATTAGGAATGCTACTATTTCTCTCTCTCTCTCTTGCATATGAGTAAATTGAACATGAGTGTGTTGTGATCTAGAATCTATAAAAGCTCTCGTTACTCACTTGGATTTCGGATTTCATCGTAAAGCAGACTAACATGAAGAGCCCGATAGGATACAAGTTATATTCGAAGGAGGTCCAATTGTCGATTCGGAAAGCGGCCACGAAGGCACCCACCAACATAAGGAATATAGTTCCGGGACCCAAGATCGTACCACCCATCAACATCATCTGGAAAAATATAAGTGTCATAAATAAAGGCAGGCACACACATTCTTATAATAAAGACTGGCCAAGTGCGAGTCGGACTCGCGCGCGAAGGGTTCCGCACCTTTATCGCAAAAAACGGCAAAAAAATCACGTTTGTTGTATAGGAGCCCACCTTAATACATTTTTTTTTTTTTTTTTTTAAGTGTATATACAACTAACTATTCTGTGAATATTTCAAGCGTCTACCTGTTGCCGTTATTAATATCGAGCAAAAAACGGCAAAAAAATCACGTTTGCTGTATAGGAGCCCCCCTTAAATATTAATTTTATTCTGTCGTTATAGCGGCAATAGAAATACATCATCTGTGAAAATTTCAACAGTCTAGCTATCACGGTTCATGATATTCAGCCTGGTGACAGACGGACAGACAGACGGATCGTGAAGTCTTAGTAATAGGGTCCCGTTTTTACCCTTTGGGTACGGAACCCTAAAAATACATACACGAAAACCATTGCAGGGAAATATAAATTTTGTAAAAAATAATCTCGCTTTGAAAGGCTGCAAACCCCAGCATCGGACAATTCGAGGACAGCATTTTTCAAAATTTTAACCGACTTCTAAAAAAAGGAGCATTTATGCCTATAATATTTACTCGATTATAATGTCAAAAACAGAAAAAAAAGTAACCTGGTATGCGATGTAAGGACTCGATATGTTGTCGTTAATCTTGATAGTGTGTTTACAGTCAGCGAGCAAGTCCATAATGTTGGCAATAGTGGAAGGCACCCAGCGACGACGTTGGTTATAGAACTCGTTGAAACCTTCGGGACAGTGCGTGTAGGCGTCGGAGGCAGCTGAATACTCTACTCGGTAGCCTCGTTGAAGTAATAGCGTACATAACCAACGATCTTCCCCTGTAACCAAAGACAATTTCAGTAAGATTAAATTCCATCTCGAATTATTTCACTATTTGTTTTGAATTTGGAACTTATCACACCTTGATCGTACTGCACGTAATGCCGAGCTTCATCAGATCGCAAAGTGTATTTCTTCATGACGTTGTCGTCCATCAAAGCCTTTCCTCTGAAGAGGGAGAAGCATCCAGGACTACAGAGTACGCAGCCAATCATGTGTTCAGTCGCTTTTTGCAGCCAATGACCGATAGCGTACTCGAACACTTGATACCACACCATGGGTCCTGAAAACATGTGAATATTGAATTTAGATCATTTAAATAGTCAGTGCTTGCAGTTTTTTTTTGCCTAACTTTAAATACGATGAAATGTAGTAGGTTCATCATCCTTTCTTACCAGAGCCTACAGGATGAATACGGCCACAAGCAGCTCCCAGATTCTTGTTCTTCTTCATCAAATCGATAAGCAGTCGCACAGCATGAGGCTGGAAATCAATGTCTCCATCCAGGGTCAGCAGGTAGGTGTTCTCAGCCATAACTTCTTTACGATCCACGGATATAGGCAGCTCCATTAGACGGTGACCGAGAAGGTAGTACATGTACATCACCTGGGGAATAATCAAGCGTCATATAAATTGAGATGCTATGTTAGATACCTATAAAGTACCAGTGTGGTTACGATAAAATCCGTTTACTTAATTAAAGTCCTTAATTTGTGGATGATATTTCTACCTGAGACCAACGTTTCCTGTGACGAATCTTCGCCTTGTCTTTCAAGTGGCAGATCATCTTCGTCTTTCCTGGCAGCACCCACGTCAATCGTCCTCCATAAGGTGCAGGCATACTCTTCGGAGCTCGAATACGGATGTTCGTCTGATGTACTTCGGAAGCCGCTTCGTCGATAGTGTCCACCAGGAGTTTCACGAATCGATTGACTTGAGAATCGTCGTCACTGTGATCAGATATTTCGAAGGCGTCGTCTAAGAAAATGTGCGCTGAAATAGAGAGAAAACGGTTTACCTATATATCGCATAAAAGTGTAAAATTTAAGTCTAGAATATTACTCTAGTGTTGTGTGTTTGAAATATGTAGCAATAAAATCTTACTTTCGAATTCGTAGTAATCAGGGTCAACCACTCGTAAATACTTTTGAGCGACTCGCCGAGCGCACTGGTCCTCATCCAGTCGAAGGATAGACTTCAAGAACTCCATCATCTCGTCTTTGGTTTCGTGCCACATAGTAGCGCATGCGTAAATCCTGGTGATCTGGTCTGATGATTTAATAGCCTTAGGAGAAGATCCGGTGTTATCCGTATGAACCGATATAGTTTCGTAGTATTCGTCGCCCTTTTCTTTCTCTATTTCTGCGAGGTCCTGGAATTGTACAATAAAAAAGTGGTAAAAACAACTTCAGCTTGAAAATTTTCACGTTTTCGCTTGTTAAAGCGTTACTCCTCAATGTTAACGCAGTACTGGCCGTGCGCCCGCTCGCAGCCAAAATATCAATATTATACCTCCTTTTGGGCAGTTTTGTTAGCAAAATATTATTTGATTTACATATGCAATTTCAGTTATGAAGGAATTCTAGCCATAAATTTTTCTGTGTAAAAATATTTTTAAACATCCAAGTCGTTTTGGAGGAGTATCCAAAAGTAGCGAAAAAATATTGTGTTGTTATATTTTTTTTAAAGAAATACTATTACATAGTTACACGAAAGAACGATGTTTCACAAATAATGTACATGAATCAATTTTTTTCAAACCTAGCTGTTACTAAGGAGTATGCTTTAGAAAGTAACCGTTTTACGGCACTAAAGCGGTGGAAGGCCCTTACGTTTCTCTTCGTTTTCCTATAGAATTTGTCACTTACCTCTGTCTTAACATCTCTCTGATCGTTTCTCTTTCGATTGAGAGCCATACTCTGATCTATTAGCAAACCATTATACATCGGCATTACGAATAACTTCTCCGTGGAAGCCAAACGTTCTGCTTTAGGTGTCCAGATATGTATGGTAATCCATGTTTGTGAGAGCAACCAGAGTAACCATATCCACGCCATTTGACGTGATATAAAGTCGCTTAGTGTAAACACTGAAAGCAATAATCAGAATATTAATACTCGAGACGGACAATGACATCGGTAAATGTATGGAATCAGTCATAGCCAAAACCTTACCTTGTGGACTTTCGAAGTAGAGATAATCTGGCACTGATCCATGGAAGTAACAATTATCACCATTTCTAATACCACACGCAGCTATCAATAAATTTACGACCAAAGGAATGACGAGATTTATAGGGAACGCATAACTGAAGCCTTGAATGAGGATCTTGCACGCGAACTTGCCAAATATATAGCAGATGTAAGCTGCAAATATTTGGATAAGCATTACGTAGAACGCGGATTTGTACGCAGCTGCCACTTCTACTGAATCTCCAGTAAGAGTAACGTTAGCCAAGTCAGGAATTACAGTGCCGCCAAGTTGGATTTGTACCTGAAAATTCGGAAATGATTATTATGGGATCTAATCCATATTCCAAAGAAGAAGAAATTCGAAAATTATTCTTTAACAAACCTCTTCAACGACGATACTGTGTGGTCCAAAACCGCTATTGAACAGTTGGAAGAACATGGCGGGCTCGTCGCCATCAAACCATATGCTGAAGAGGATGCACATGAGGAATAACAAGATTTTCCACACAGATATAAAACGGTATGTGTAGTAGCGGGTGAAAATCAGCTCGTCTTTTAATCTGCCCAGACTTTTGACTATACCTGTGAAGGAAAATAGAACAGTGAATAGAATTCTCAAGTCAAAGACATTGAATTTCAGAGTGGTCTTCTGCTTACCTATGGGGCTCGATCGTGTGACGTAGTTCTCCCACCATCCGAGAGATATACATAACGATGCAACTGGTATCAACCACAGGACAGGCTTGTTCTCCAACAGTGGCCACACTATGAAGCCGGTGACTTGCGCAACTATTGCTGCCATGTCCACGATCACTTTCATGAATCGCTTCGAGTCTCGAGAGTTTCGCGAAAGTAAGCCGAGTATCGCAGGAATAATGCACAGGCAGTTTGTGATCATGGCTCCTTTGACCACGTCTAGTTCTGGGAGGATCATGAAGAAGAGCAAGCCCATTCCTATCGTATGCAGTGACTCTGCTATAAAAATCTGAAACAGATTAATAGAAAATGTTAATGGAATTATTTCTACAAGCTTATATCAAATGGTTTTTAGGCTAATCGCCGGTGTAAAATAAATTAAATATCGCTATGGAAATATTAGCAACAAACAGCACGCATTTTTGCACGCAATATTTAATATTTATGCATAAAGTCGTGAGTGAGAGTCGTCATACAAATTATAAATCTCGTGCGAGTCGTCCTCATGCCAAAGAAAGTAATAATGTAGAGAAATATATGTCGGATTGTGAAATTAGGTTAAATCAACCGATTTCACTTAAGCTATGACTGCTGTTGCTTTTGTCGCAAAATTACGATTTATGACTATTCGACCACAAAAAAATTTGCTTGCGAGCATCACTATGTAGGTACCCGTGTACATAAAAATAGAAGAGAAATAAATAGTATTACTTACCACAATAAATTGTATGCTTGTTGGTCTTCTAGAAGTTTTGAAGAAACATATCCTCACTGAACGTATGAGTGTTCCTATTTCTGGGATGGCAAACGCTGCAAGGATGGCCCACATCCACGCCACTCTCTCTTCGTCTGGAAGACTTACTATAAATTGTTTATCCCTACCTGGAAATGAGAATGTTTAAATTAGTTTTCAGCATAATATTAAACAATGTTTCAAAAAAATCGACTGTCCAAATTCTTGGGCCATACATCAGAATTATTTTGAAAGATTAATAACGGTCCGTGAAAGTTTGTCCTCGGATAACTCAATAAATTTGAAATCAGTTTCAAAACTTGACTTCAATTGCGTTTTGTCGTAAGTAAAATTCTCGCAATACATATTTGTAGTTTGGAATGAATAAAATCCAATATTATTGGCAAACAAGCCACGTCTGAACAGCAACTAGATTGTTAAGTCCAAAATGAATCTGGAACGCGCGCGACTGCGCCACACCGGATCTTGTTTAATGTACGGACCTCCTTAAACGATTGGCGTTTGATAGGCTTCGCATGCTTGGCTTTAATCGGAAAATTCGAACTAAAGTGAAGTCCAACGTACCTAAATTCCTATTACAATACGCAATCCTCCTGTCCTTCTTTAGCTGTGAAGTCATGAAGAGCGTGGTGCCCTTCGCGACGACTCCGGAGCCGAGGACCGCGATGAAGACGACTAGATACGCCGCCACTTTCAGTAACCGCACTGTGAAGTCCAGACACTTCTGCGTCTCCATAGACCCACTGTCCTGCTTCGGCGGGAACTCCCGGAACACGTCCCATCCTTTCGTTTCTTGTACTGTCCTTTGGCTGAAATAGCAAATTAAAAAATGAGTATCTTATTCCAGTTTTATCATTGCATTCTTATTCGCTAAAACAATGAAAACATGAAAGAGTTAAATTAAAAAGTATGATCATGTTTATTAACATTAACACACCAAACATCATAAATATTTTTGGCATCTCCTTTCTTTTTACGCCAAGCATCATATTTTTAGCAAGTGCCGAGTGCGTACAATCCTACATCCGCTCGACAAAGCAGCTAGAGTCAAAATTGCAGCGAGAAAAACAACTTTCACACGCTATTCAGTTGAGAGAGAAATCTCGAGCAATGTTGCGTTCCGACCGACAGACGCAGCTTCCTTCCGATCGGCAATATTTCGCTATGATGACCTTCGCGTGTGCAGCATATTAACACGGATAGAAAACGTTACATTACAACGTTTATTGTTGCAACACATATGCACATAGTACTTGTACTGGTTGTGACAGTTGGGTTTACGTAAGGTAACCAACGAAGGTGGTAGGTGACCCAATTATTAGCTGTTGCGGCTGTCTAGCTTGGCGAGTTGGCAAAACTTCGCACTGTTGACTGGCCACTAAGTATAGCAGATCAGAAAGAGATAAGCGATATTAAAATTCGCTTATAAGTTTTATTATCATACATTCGAAGTGAACAATCATTCCTAAGAAATGAACAGTCAATTAACATTTTCTTCGTCAAGTATCATACATGACAAAACAAAAGAATATTTCATTCACCGGTAAACTTGCTTTCAATGACAATAAATGATTGAGCAGATCTGTAATCCATGTAAGGCATTAGAAAGTTGTTGATTGATCTCTGTTTAATTATGCGTAACGCCGCCATTACGCACACAATCTAATGAATACATAAGTTGATTTACTAGACAACTACATTTGTATAACATTAACATTAAAAACGGGATATTTACCATGTTTACTGTTTGTTGCGAGTTCCCGATATTTCGGTGCTGTTGCAAGCACCATGCATTGCATTACATTTGTATAACTTAGATTAATTGTTATAACGAAACCTGCACATTAAAATCGTCTATATAAATAAAGTAGAAAAAGATGTATTTAAAAATTAGACCCCTAATTTTTAAATACATCTTTTTCTACTTTTGCTCGGTATCAGCTCAGAGTGGTATGTAGTATACGAATACTCTTGCATATTTACTATTAATTCTATGAGGACCGTAAATAGACTGCATAAACAGTACCTAGCAACACTACCAGTTCCTATTTCTGGTCTGACTCTCTGACCTCGGCAACCTGAATTTACCTACCTATATGTGGCTGTGTCACATCTCTCTACCTACTTGATGAAATCGCATACACACTGAGTCCTCATTTGTGTCATCACCCGGTTCATTCCGATAATGTCACAAGAATCTTACACAAACCGAGGTACCTATTTAATTCAAACGTTAAGCTCAAACCACTCAAAGTTCCACAGATTAAAAATTATGCTATTACTTGCAATATTTACCTGTATATGCTACAATAATGCAAAGTACCATTGCTATAAATCGAATTATTGTTATTGGCAGCGTAAAGCGGTTCCTCAGCATCGTCCCTTTCGTAATGGCTTTTTCGATCGTGATCACTCATATTTTCACAAATCACTGGGTTACCACGTTTAAAAAAATCACATCACTATAGATTTTTGTATTATTTTCGGCAATTAGAAGAAAGTTACCACGGAATGTCCAGTCAGTCCGAATAGTATAGTAGAACTCATCGATTGTTATGAGGACAGCGAACGGTGCGATCGCAATAACGACTGCTTGGGCACCGCGTCGCCCTGTGATACGCTATTGTCTCGTACTGGACAAAGTATGAATATTAATTTCCTCAATATATGGGATAGGTACGTTATTACCACAAAATTGCCGGTTCGTGGTTTCCTTTGCAAATTAGTAGGCAGCATGAGAATTTTCGTCGAAGCTGGTCGTAGCTGGTAATAGTTAGGTATGTGACGTAATTACGAGTTCGTAATCAGCAAACTTGAGCTCTGAGGGATCTTAATATATGGAGATTATATTGAGCTACGTAGTGTCCAACGACTCGGTAGTATGCTCAAATACCGACACTATAGATGAACTGAATATTAGGAGTTAAAAATGTGCCAAACCACGTGCGAACTAGAAGTTGAGTAATCCCCAAACATTACAATAGTAGGTACACCAAAGACTACGTACAGTACTGTCTTTCCTTTCATTTTTTAAATCCATCCAAAGGTTGTCTTGAAAAGATCGCTTTTAGCGATAAGGCCGCCCATTGTGTCACCCAGTGTAATGTTTTCTTCGTCTATACTTTCTGTAACTTATATGGTGTAACATAATAAAGAGTATTCTATTCTACAATAGCCTGAAAACCTGTCAATATTTTGCATTTGTCGAATGTCGATTAATTTTAATATATAAATCGGGTGTCTTCTTAATTTAGGAAAGATTTCTCTTCTCTGCATTATATGCCTTGTAGAAGCAGAATTTGTACGTAACATTGGGTTAGAAAGCCGTTGATCTCTCCCAAACTCCTATACCAATACCAGCCAGCCAGCAGCCAGCCAAGCGAGTGTTCCTTTATGTGCAACATGATTCAGCACAAAAAAGCGCGAATCACTATTAATAACAATAATATATTTTCCAATGTGGTAGAAAGCGAAAGAAAACTATTCCAAATGATGACCGATTGTATAGAAGATACAAGAACTTTCTGTAATTAAAAGCTTTAATCACATTTGTATATTTAAGGTGAAAATATTACATCTTTTTATCAATTATTGGATCGAACATTTGAATTTCCTCACCAAAACCAAATTGCATTATCGGGCATTCGGGATATAAATCCAAATTCATGTTTGGGTATCAAGCTAGAACACAGGCGTTAGACTTTACCATTGTGTGCATACCTAACAAGCAAATGTTGAGCACAACCAATAAATCGTGGTTACCAAGCAAAACACCATATCATGGGATACTTGATATTACTTGTAACCACAGCAAGTATTTTCTCGCATAAACCAAAGAGGTTTGAATATGACTAGACTAGGTAAATTTTAAATACCTTTAAATTTTGATACACATTATCTAAAAACCCAAAAAATACCACTAAATGACATGAAAAAAAAATTTTCATGTCATTTAGTGGTAAATCCAAAGACGCTATTAATACAACTGTTAACAACAATTATGTCCTATAGTTGACTCAAAAATCCTCAAACATTTTGTCTAGCTAGCTCCAACTTATACGCAGTGTGCGTAGAGTTCTTCGTTCAGCAGTGGTGAGCACGCGAAATTATATCGTCCGCTCACTAATTGATATGATCGCATCGGCACCCCACCGCATATGAGTGACGCCTATGTTTCAACACTTTCCAATCAGTTAACTACAACACTACAATATGTTTCCTAATATTACCTACACATGATTGTCTAAAAAGTGCATCTAAGAAAAGCTGCGTTTAGTTGCCATCTGGTACATAAGCATTTATAGTAAAGAGTGTGAAGTTGGGAGTGTAAAAAACTGCCCGAGAGTAGTTTCTGAAAAGTGGCCTGCTATAGGATAGGTCCGTCCCTTTTGCTCTAGTCATGTACTTAATTGTACGTTTGTAGACTTAAATTTCAAACTTTCAGGGCACCAATGACTGGCCACGATGAATATTTTAAAAGTCTTATTTAAATATATAAGAATGATTCGATTGATCGACAACCATCCAAGAAACCTGTCGAATTCTAATAGATAAACAGGTCCCGTATGCATTAATTTTCTACCTACATGAGGAAGTGAAAAAGTTGCCATATTTATACGCTTCATTATACACCCAAAATACAAAATAAAATATACAAGGTTTAGCTCTAGAGAACCAGTTCTTTAGTTTAAATATTTATGCACAAATTGCGTATTGAGAGTTAAGTTACGCACAAAGTGCTTGTTTTGGAATATTTAATTAATCTGACTCACCCAAAATGCCAATACCTGCCTGGCTATTTACGAATCCTACCGATGCCTCTGTTTTAGATAATTTATATTTTCGGCTGCCTACTTGACTCTTTTTTGCCTGTATGTAGGAATAGGTATTCAAAAACCAGGTAGATACTTATAAATCAATAAAAATCAGAACACGTTTTCGTCGCACCCTGTACATAGAAGAAGCTACGCTTTGTGTGCTTTGATAATTATTTACGAAGATTATGTCATTTGATTATTATTCGTATCTAAAATTGCAACATGCGAAATTGTATTGCCTATGTAACCTATTGCAAATTGCAAGTTTTATCTTCACCCTGAGCTGGCAGTCACCGTCGCTAACATTTAGTGCGCGAGGTCGGAATTCAAATCAAATGTACGTGTGTAGTGACCTTCCTCCACACACGATCCAGACTCGAGACAGTCATATTGGCCGCGTCTAGATGAATTAGGTATTTGTCGGCGTGAGCGCAGCCTACGAAGCTGCCTGTCAGAACAATAGATCGTTCAATGTCGCTACAGCTCACGAAAACTTACGAAAGCCTTCGCTCGCCTCGCGTGCACGTGCACCGGCCCCGCGGTTTTGTAACATAACAGTAACCCGTAATACCATAACAATAAAACAACTATTTCTTTGGCCGCTTTTATTGTTTCACAAAGTAATAGCTGCAAGTTCCAAGTAGTTAGATTAAGTGGATTGTTATTATCTGTTAAGAAACAGTTTAACAGACTTACCGAAATTCTGTTTTAATTTTGCATAATATCATGATTTTATTACTATTTTTATTATTCTGAATTTATGTAGCAATAGGTAATTAATATTAATTTTATTTCTAAAATTAAATTGATATCTCAATGTCGCAAATTAAAAAAAGACCTCTATGTAAAAACTATGTTTCAAGACTAATAAAATAGCTTTGGGTTTTGCCAGCAGAAACCTGTTCTCTAAAACTAGTAACGTAGGTAAACAAATCATAGTTTTGCAATGAGATCAATTAGCAAAAAAAAATTAATTTTCGTCACCTAATAGGAATTGAAAACTTTCCAATTTTCATGTGGTCATCATAAGCTAATGTTTTATTTTATATGCGCGCCGTGGCCGCTGCTCCCGGCCATGCCCAATGTCCACCGCAGCCCGAGGTCATCGACCATGGTGTGGACGGGAGCATTATGTTGTGCACACGTCTGCTAACTTCCATGTTTGTCATAAACCGCCGCCTAAGTCGCCGTTACGTCATTACAACTTTATGTTCGTCATAACACTCATAACACAGCGTTTAAAATATTATGGTCAAAACCTGTCAATTTGATAATAAGTAATTTGTAAAAAGGTTCTGACGACGATATCTTGTATACTTTCTTTGAAAAAGACGAAACAAAGCTTCTTGAGGATCTTGTATTTTCAGTCCTATGATACCTATATATCCTATATCTAACCTTATTATAATAGAGTTTTATTATTCTATTTTTTATTATTCTCTCTTGCATCATGCTAAAATGTGTTCGCAAAACTTAATACATCGCTTAACATTACACACATAGCACGAAATTATATTCTGTCAATTCACTGACATCGTTACATGTGACATCCTACTTCCTACAACTATTATAAACGTGAAAGTTTGTGAGGATGGATGGATGTTTGTTACTCTTTCACGCAAAAAGTACTGAACGGTGTTTGATGAAACTTTACAGAAATATAGCTTAGGTATACATCAGAATAACACATAGGCTATAATTTATAAAGATATAGGGTGAAGTAGTAATACCACGTGGGTGGCAGTTAGTTCGGTTATATTTGGATTTTCCGAATTCTCTTTACTGTTGTTTTGAGCCCAAAACAACCGGTAAGTATCAAATTGGTCAGCCAGTGCCATCCAGTATTCTGATCACGCTCGACCCCGCTCGTCTCAGCTACCGCATATGAAAGCGTTTACTGCTAGACACTGTTCAATCTGAATCAAATAAATAGTCTTATTTACTCTATTCTATGAAGTTACAACTAATTCTCAACATTTTTCCATATTGAGATTTAAGAATTACGAATCAAGCATTGACAGACTGTAACTAAACGTGATCTAACAAACCGGAGAATTGAACGATCTAGAACAGACATAATAAAACAGCTTCAAAGTCTGACTGCATCTTTGAACAATATATTCTTTTTTTACGAACAGATACCTGCTGCAAAGAATGTAGATTGTAGAGACTTGTGAAGTGGAAACAGGATGTAAGAACTACAACATACGGTCTCAAGGTTAGACCTTAATTTCTCATCTAGACTTGGACAAGAATCATGGGGCAACTAAACTATCACGAGTGTCTATTATAGACCCTATAATATGGTGCGTAGAGGCCTCTATGAGCGAAGTGGGGCTCAAAAATGTGGCGCAGTCGATCGATCGAAAGTTGTGTCGTCAGAGTTGTCAACCTTGGCATTTGAACGGGTTCCGGGCCGCGGTGACCGATCGCGCGAGCGACTCGACCTCTGCTAAATAAAGCTTTATACTAAACAAAGATATTTTACATTATTACTACTCTTTATCCTAGACTACAGGTATTTTTATTCTAAGAAGTTCATAAATTGCTATTTTAACGACCATTGAAAAATCTTCTTATTTTTTAATAATATTAAAAAATAAGAAGATTTTTCATAAAACATTACTAGAGTCTTACATCTCAGAATACGTTTGTTTTTAAATTCTGATACGTCTGATAGCGGCGTTAATAGTCACGAAATTTGAATTGTTGAAGCTTAGCAGAAGAAGCTTTCAAAGGCTGGATTGTTTTTAAAGGTCAAATCTTTTGGTGGGAAACTTGCAATCTATGTATTTATCATCATTGCGAATCTGACTCATCTGATTTGCTTTTGAATTACTCAACATAGTTATGATGGGAAAATAATGCTTAAAGACCACCACTTGGACATTTCTAACCACATAATTATGCTTTGAACACCATATTAATATCTTTGTTAGTGTTCTTACCACTAATGAGACCTTTAACGGTATTCTACTCTAATTGATTCGTTTCTTTTTCTAGAAACTTGCGTAATTTCATTACAAGCAGTCAAATCAATTCACCAGTGATACAATAACCTGTAATGGCAATTTAATCATTTTATTCTATAATAATCGAAATTAGATACTATTTTATTATTAACGTTGGATTTAAAATCTTGCTTGTAGCCTCAACCAAATACGGTCTAATATTATTAACGTTATGATCACATTTGACCTTACAAATACGATGTTAGATGTCACTTCGTTAAGTAGCCTTCGCGAGAAATTCGTGTTCGCATGAATCACTTGACGATTTAACGCATTGTAGTAACAATAATTTCAAAACTTTTATGAAAATAACGAACACATTATGCAATCTAATATATTTTTAAAAGCTATTAAAATAACATAACGAAATCAGGTTAAAGTGCTTTTATACAAAACTGAAGAATTACAATCCAAAACAAATAAAAAAGTGTTATTATTTCCTTATTTACTCAGTTACTTTGTAAAGGTGAAAGTGTAAGGTATGTACTTAGCATGTACACGAGAACAACCGCTGAATGATTGCCTGACGATGACGTATAGCTTTGATTGGAACGAGTGATATCATACGTTACGGAGGCTGTTCCGTCTTGTACCTAACGTAACTTGCAGACGAGCTTTTGTTAGAGACGAAGTCGTATATTTATGTAATAATATCTAGCTTAGATATTGTATAGGCTCGTTATAATGAAACCACATTTATGTTTTATATAATAATATACTTATAAAAGTGTGTGGAGAATTATGTCCTTGGTGTTTTAATTTAACCCCTTCGTGATGAGCTAATCTAATTTGTGGCTGGCATTCATAGGAGATGATTCATCTAAATATCCATGACAAGAACAAGGATTCGGATCAAAAGCTCTTGCAAAACTATTGATTCACGTCTATGAGCATGGATTTATGTGAACACCAAAGACGACCTTAATAGGGTAGATATATCAATATTCAGTTATCGTTTATCTCTTCTTTTAATATCCCGTACAAAAACTGTCAAACAGGCATTTTTATTCCATAAGTAAAATGTTATCATTCCATTGAAAGCGGTCGATTTCTCAATTGTCGGAAAAGTGTAAGAATAAAAATGGCGGTTTGAAATATTGTTGACATTTAAGCTGTCAAAATGCCATTTTTTCCTCAGTTATGAGTTATCCGCCGAATCAATCAATTAGATAATATTGAATAAGTTTAGTACACACCTTCCTCCATAGATGTCGTTAGCGAGCGGTGTGAGCTCGTCGTCGGAGTTGTCGCTGGCCTCCTCGCGCCGCGGCTTCCCTCCCGACGTCGCCATCATTTACTATTTGCTGTAAACAAGAAGGAAAATAATAATTAGAAAATTGCTTAGTGATGAAACTTAAACTAAAAAAAAGTATTTAGTTCGTTTAATCGCTTTTCAGGCACTAAAATTGTCAAGGAGTTGGTTAATAAGAAAGATAAAGCTTAGGTAATTATTTCCCATTCGCAAACGTAGAATAGAAGCGTTATTTTATCCTTAGAATTCTTCTTAGTAGGTAATTTTGCAATAATAAATTCACAAGAAAAAGTTGTAAAGTTGAATACCTAGATAGAGTTTTGAGTAATTGACCTGGTGAAGGTTGCAGGGATCCGCTGGTTGCGGGACGCATGGGACCGGTCAATGTGGCGACGCTTGGGGAAGGCCTATGTCCAGCAGTGGACGTCTTTCGGCTGATATGATGATGATGATGATGGATTAGATTGGCCAAGTTTCTTATTATCAGTCAAAATTGTTGAAACTTTTACCAATGCAAATAAATGACTTTTAGCATTCGACTAACAAAACGTACCTAATTAGCAGATGTGCAGTGTCTTCGCGTTCTGATTAGAACCGTTAACAGAGAAATTGTCGACATCACGACTTTCCATTTTGGAAGGCTCCAACTGTGTCCACTGTCACGCTTTTACGGACTCGTGGGTTTGACTCGTGAATCTGACTGTGCCATACTGTGAATATCAACAAGCTTGAGTTCAAGATGGTGACTTTGCTCGAAAGATTTATTAGATTTTCTTAAAATCGAGCATTTTGACTTAACTTATGGTGACAAAAGAAAGGAAACTGACGAAAAAATCATAGAACCATCAATGCAGTAGAGATTGAAGAAAATAAGCCACATATTAGATGCTATTTACTTCACCTACTTACATGATATACATCTAGATTTCATTCTATATACAATTTAATTTTGTTCACAACTTACGTAGATTAGAAAGAATTTAGTAGCTATTCTATAAAAGCGTATTTGTTACTAATTTCTTCATTTTCAGGCTCAGTTATTATGTCGCTTTAAACATTATTATTTATTAGTCATGCAACAATGTAATGTAGCACCTTCGTAGCGCAGGTAACCTAGCTTGCTACGAAGGTATAGACTATAACAAAGGCTCGAAGATACTTCAATGCCTAACCTTTCAAAAGATCTATAAAATGATCCTAATTTATGGTGCCCTCTCAAGTGAGCGCACGGCTAACCTTTTAGTTAAAGGTTAAGTATTTAACCATAGGTCCTATTTACTTCTTAACGTATGCTAATATGTCTAGCCTTACCTACAAATTGTTTATTAAGTATAATTTAAAATTCTTTGTAAAAATGTAGGAAATCCTTGTAAAACAATAAACATTGCACGTTGATAACAATCGAGGCTGTAGCTTTTCACCTTCTTAGCTGTAATAAATTAACTGTTTAGCGGCCAAGGCTTCAGTTTGATCGTAAAATGGCGTTGCATCAAAATACATTCGTATTAAGAATCACTAGATAGGTCATTCTATGTCTCAAGGACACGACTGTCTGTTAGCACCCTGAAGGTAAAAAATACAGAGCTGTTCGGCGAATAAGAATGTATTGAGTGCGTGAATCACAGTGTGTCCAGCAGAACTCTCGCGCATTCCACCGAGAGCCCTCGACCTTGCCGGTCATTCATCCCTCGCAGAGTTATGGACCTTCGCCAGTGATTTATTGCTCATTCATATGCGTCTAACCACATATTTTGTATATCTACATACAGCATTTCTAAAGAAAGACATAAACGATTTTGTTTTTTTTCAGTATCTTGATGAAGTAGGTATCTTTCGCCAATATTGAAGTTTTCCTGTTAGGTATACTTGCGAACAATTATACTCGTTTCCGTTAGGAAGATGGTGGTAGGGACAACAACCTTTTCATGTGGAAACAACATGTTACTAAGGAAAGTGTTACAACATTGCTAGAAGAAGCGATTACGCCCGTCAGTTCTTGTTACAATTCGTAACTACCGAAGAAGTCTTAGTTTGTTCTTCATTTAATATCGCAACACTAAAATATAACTTTATATAACATAACAATAGGCAGAACCTGGCACGCATCGTGTATGTAACAGTTTCAAGGTACCAACACAAAGAAGTCATAAACATTTTTAGGCTGGGTTATTGCATTGAGCAGGCAATGTCCATCGTATCAGATCACGCCGCCGCTAGTGGGCAGCCTGCGCCCGCGCCGCCCGCAAGGTCAGCGACTTCGGTCTCAGCTGGACAATGGACCCCACCCTTACAAGCACTTTAGAGCAAATATCAATCCAATGTAGCTCAATACTTATTGGACTCCATAAAGATAGTGCACGCAAGGGATACGATCTGAACTGGGAATATACAATTTTATTATTGCTTGTTTTCGTCGTATTGAGCAGAGTCAACTTTATAAGCAAACTAGGTATTCTACTGCCTACAGTCATAAGTTAACAACTTTATTAGACTAAATTGAGAGAGCCATCTAGCAACAGCCTGTACTGGGCCCGCGTGGTGGATTACGGCCCATTAACACTCACAGAGAGGAAGCCTGTATCCCAGAAGTGGGAACATTAAAAGACTGATGATGATGATAGAGCAATAAAATGATCATGATCTGTAATAAATTTGATGTTCCCTACTTATAACAGCTGGAGTAACTCCAAGATTATTGTCTAATCATCTTGCAGTAAATTAATGTGATGAATGCAAGCGAAAATATAAGGGACGCTAACTGGTATTTTGTAAATCATAATTCAACGATGTTTAAGAAAATTAAACGAATGGTTGGTATTTCACAAAGAATGCAGTTATAACGATGTCTTAACACTACGCTTTACTTAATTTAAGTTTTACAAGTCTGACGTAATTCGTAATAAGCGGAAACGATCAAATATTATGTACGAGCTAATGTAGGTAGTATGCTACCTGCCAGAATAAGGTTAATAACCAGACTTCGTACACAAAAGGCAATAAATTAAAACAAAGCTTTAGTTTTTGGGTCGATAAAATTTAAAACAAGTACAAACTAATGTCTTTACGAGATTTTCTGAAAGTGTGAGATAGAGTTGTGTATGGATTGCCTGGGAATCGGAATACAAATCTAAAAACGACCACGATTATCTCTATAATGGGAAATACAATCAATCGATTGATTGTTACAATACAATGCACATTCAGACATTGTAAATGACATCAAAGCACTATCAATGCAATAGTAAATCATAATTTAAATCGTATTACAAGCACCAATGTGGTCGAACTGGTGGCGAGGGCCACAGGTTTACTTTCACTGCTAGAGGCCGTCAGCTGGCAGCCCTCCCCCGCGCACCGCCCCTCCGTCCTCCTCACTGCTGCGCAACACTGCCTTATATTCGTACTTTCATAGCTTTACATAGTGTCGCTATCATGTACATAGCTTGCACAAGAAGATGAGTTAACGATCAGGAATGTTTTGCCTAACGCGAGCCTAATTCACAAGCCCAATGGGAGTGTAGATAATCTTCAGCTTTTAAGGAGTGCCGATTGATGTTAATTAACCACGAGAGCTGGTGAAACCAGTTTCGGCGATGATTGGATGCGACAGTGTGCTATGAATTTTAAGATATTCTTGTTTTTGGTGTGTTTATGTTAACATCAGCTATAAGCAAAATTAAACATTTCCCAGAATACAAGATATTTGAAATTGGCATAGCTCATTCTCGCTTAATCTTCGACACTATCGAGCTTTAATTAATATTTCTATTTTAATAAAAAGTCTCAAATGGGTATGTGCTAATTTGTTAGTCATAAAAATATGTTATTAATGGGCATTGGCTGGCCTTACAACTGTGATTGATTTTATGTACAAAATGACCAATATTTTGAATCAACATGAACATTAATCAAATTATGCCGTCGGAAAAGCTTTATGATCCAAATTATTTTTGGGACATAAAATTAGCATTTAATCGTTCTTATACAGAGTCAATAAACAAGTCGTAACGATCTTAATGTAAGTAAGTATCACGCTGGATCACCGGAGCGTGGAGGAGTGGGGCGGAGTGACCTCGAGCCAGCGACTCAGCACTCAACCAATCTACACCCAACTGACTTGTCATCTACTGACACAAGGAGCTATATTCCTAGAAACATTTTTGCGGTTCCAACAAATCCGGATGCGATCAAGAACTGGCTCAGGTGCAAAGAACCTGTATCTTTGTAAACTATACTAAAGGAAAAAATAATCGCCAAGTCTCGTTTATTTTCTCTCTGTAAAAATATACCAGTCGTCAGAAACTTCAAAGCTATGCTAATAAAAATAGTCGTAGATCTATTACGAAATCAAGCCACAAGAGCTCGGCATTATGAATCTATCTTATTTCTGTCCTACTTTTGTGTAGCTAGCCTCGACAAGATTATATCCTAGCTATCTGATGCCTTTATATTAGAGTTGTGACTTGTGGCTGTTCGTTACTCAATCATGTATCAATGAAACAATTAATTGTACCAAATTAATTTCGGAGCAGGTAATAAATTCCAGGTCAAAGTGAAGGCTATGCACGATTTGATCCAAAAAACCATGTCAATCAAATTATATAATTACGAAAGTAACATTAATTTCATACAACCATGCAATATGAGGATTGATTTTGACTGATTAAATGGTTATCTACTTCTATTTAAGTAAGAGAAACAACCCCTAAGACTTGCAGCTTGTCGGTCTTTTATCAGTTGCATTTCGGGGAGTGTGCGATGGAATTGCATGATCTAATACCGCCAAGCCCGTTTCATCATCGGACTACAAGACATACGGCGATGCGCCATCGGTACATGGTGAACATCCCACCCATACCGCACTAAACGTTTTGGAAATACTTTCATAATGCGTACAGAAGGAGTGGAATTCCCTGCCGGAGTCGTGTGTTTCCCGATAGCTACAATCTCGGGGTCTTTAAGTCAAGAGTGAATAGGTTACTTCTAGGCAAGCATGCTACACCTTCGACCACATCATCGCTTACCATCAGGTGAGATAGTGGTCAAGCGCAAGCCTATATACGATAAAAAAATTAAAATAAATAAAACACCGCAGGCTTTAAAACTGGCATAATCACAACCGGGGTTCCACGGGCAAAAATGTTTGCTCGTGGTGGGGAACAAGACTGGGGGACTGCCCTTGGTGGGCAAGTACCGTTATTAACCACAGTTTACTTACCGTGGCAAATATATATAGATAATATTATTAGGAAGCAGTCTGCTGGGAGGGACACATTCAAAGTGTGGAGGCGGAATACTTATTGGTGGGAAAAGGCCGAAGCTAACAATACATAATATTATTGAATCACATGAGTTCTATAATACACAATAAGCGATCGTTACGTACTCACGTATTAATAAACGATGCAGACGCGAGAAATTCTCCACAAAAAAGAGAAAGTGGGGTTTATTAGCGCAATTATTATTATGTGGTGGTAGGCCGTGCAACTTGTCTTTTTGTTCCAGTCGCCTGCGCTAGCGCAACTCGGTTCAAATGGAGGTTAACTCTATGTAAATATTTGTTAGAGATTTCTTTGCTTTTTCTCTTTGATGTGAGATTTATGGTAATTTGGGCAAGAATGAAAAGTGCATGTAAGTAGGTGAATTGAACATGTGAATTCGTAAATGATATTTATCTCAATTCTCAGAAGGTTAATCAGCGCATCATACATATGTAAGAAGGTCGTTTTCTCACGGCTAATGATTACTGCAAATGTACAACATCATCATCATCATCAGCCTTTTTAATGATCCTACTGCTGGGACCTAGGCCTCCTCTGAGAGGGAATGCCGTAATCCACCACGCGGGCCCAATGCGGGTTGGTAGATGTCACATGTATTCGAATTTTTGTTTCTAGAACATGCCGGTTTCCTCACGATGTTTTCCTTCACCGTTTTGAGAGCAGTGATGGTGAAATAATTTACACAAAGTAAAGCGCCTGCCTGGATTTAAAACCCACGACCTACAACTTACACCACTGCACTCATAAATATAAACAACATAAATAATAACGTTAATCCAGTCAGTCTGAGGATTGAATCAGACAGACCCTTTATGTCTCGAGACATATTTTTTTATATCTCGAGAACACGCGGTCAACTCATTTCTTAGTAGTTTTATGTGAGTGTTTAACATTGCCAAGATTTATCAGTTGAAAGAAACGATAACTTTTGAAACTTATACAAGAATAATAGGTAATTCCTTTAGAAGAAAAACTAAAAATGGTTATCATCAAGCAGTAGAATCATGTGAAAAAAACAGATATTTCCGATCTAGTTACTTTATGTATAGGTTACCTACCTATAAAACGATGTTAAGTGATTCAGTTTAATAATAAATAATAATTATTATTAAATTCTTATGTTATTAAAACATGGTTGATATTAATTACCAGTTACATTCTTTTCTTATAGAACAATACTGCTAGGATAAAACCACTATTCGTGTGACGTCATTGAGTATTTATGAAAAGGTTGACGCTGTTGAACTTTTATTGTATAGCATGAAACAAAGTAAGAATATACAATGTGTTTTTAACCCTCCGTGCACCATGTGGGGTCTAATAAACCCCAGCAAAATAAAAATCTCTGTAACGCTTTAAATATTCACGCGCTTGCTCTGGGCCCGTGCCATGACGTGTCAAAACTGTCATTGTGCGACTGTGAAAAAGGGACAAAGCTAGTCTTTTAAAGCTCCATTCCTCTATCACAGTGGGACCATGATAGTTTTGATACGTTATAGCCCCTGAGTCTTTCAGTAGTTGGAGGTTTATCGACGCCGCAACATCGCCAAACCGCCTATTGACAGCGAGTGATCAGCGGACGCGTCGCGGGCGTAGTGGACGGACGCGGACGTAACCAAAGTGAACACTGACAACTAGTTGTAGTTGGTCCGGCCAAATCAGCCGACAACCCTACACACGTCCATTTTTAAGGGTCTCACAAACCCCACGTCGTCCAAAACGTCAGTAGTTTTGTTTGAATTACTATAGAGACCAAATATA
The DNA here is from genome assembly GCA_948252205.1 of Orthosia incerta. Lineage (NCBI taxonomy): Eukaryota > Metazoa > Arthropoda > Insecta > Lepidoptera > Noctuidae > Orthosia > Orthosia incerta. The sequence continues at coordinate 16,087,478 of OX411754.1, forward strand.
GTTACTTCTACCCGTTTTTAAATTAATTACATTAACCTTTAAAATAAAAGGTATAAAGTTTTTAAATAACTTTTTTCTTAATATCGGATATGCCAAAGAAGAGTATAATTTTCGTCCGTATAGTAGGATTGTGAAAAACAAATGTATAACTTAACTTAACCTAGAGGTCTTTAAGTCAAGAGTGAATAGGTTACTTCTAAGCAAGCGTGCTTCACCGTCACCCACATCATCGCTTATCATCAGGTGAGATAGTGGTCAAGCGCGAGCAGCCTATCTATACTAAAATTAAGAAATATTTAAGCGTATTTAAATGTTTATTCTATTTGACTAATTTGTTTTATTTTTATCCAAAAACAAATAAAAACAACTACTTACACCAAAAACAAACAAATAATTAAAAACCACATATTCTATTCCTTGATAATAATCAGGGTCCAGAAAACCCCACGAGATGCAGGACATAACTTTTATTATTATCCACATGGTTCACGGAGGGTTAATAAAAATAATAATGTAACTAACCCCTGTGCCTTTGTAATGGGAGCGAGCCTATACCCATCAACCGGGAACACTACTTACTACTACTGAAGAAATTCCAGAAGGAAAAATACAATAAACGTTTGCCTGAACCAGGCATCGAACCAAGGATGGCAAAGAGGCACTAACGAAATACCTACATATTTCATTAATTTTCATTTAAATACATAATTACGATTGTAAAACGACATAATAACATGAGCTTATGTACTTAAATAATGTCTTTAAACGCTGTACAATATATTGCGATACTGACATTTCCACTTCTCGTGGTAGTGGGCGTGCGTTGATGTCTTTTGTAGAGCAACTTTGCAATCGTTGCATGCTTTGCAAAATGCCTGTATTATTACTGTCTTTAGTCTTATTATGTGACTGCTTATGGTGTTATAATTGGCATTAATGTAGGTATTATAAAACCTAGGTGACGTTATTAGAATCATTATACAGGATGTTTTTTTTTTGGCTATACGGGAATCAAACTTGACAAAGAACATTTGATCCAGATGTTTATTCCAAAGGTTTTTTTGGAATAACAAACTGCATCTTATATTTTTTGAAAAATGTGGTAGCTAGAATCAGACAGGACCTTTGTTATATGGTGCTATTAAATTATATTGTTTGGTAGCCAACTGATATCTTCTTTTCAATAAAACTTAACTCAGTGACAAAAGCTATCTACAATAGATTCACGTCCTGAACTACCGTTACATACGTACATAGGTATAAACCGTTCTGGTACGTAAGCGACATGCTAATCACAGCCCACTTTCTTCCGGTCACAGCTGTCAAGGTCTGCTCGCAACCATTTGCGTTTGACAATTTATTAATAGCTAACGAAAGTAAGCAATTAAGCATTACTAACGACCATGAAATACTTAGGAATGTTTAGCAGTTAGAAAGATATATAAATCCATACTGTGATATTTTAAATGCGAAAGTTACTCAAATCAAATATTTTTAATTGTTAAGGTAGATATTATTAATACATATAATAAATCTGTCGAAAAGTAATTTTCGTTTGGCTGGCAATTTTTTCCCTGGCTATTTTTTTTCGAAAATATTTCGAAAAATAATAGCCAGGGTGTTAAAGGATAACCGACAGAACCTATGTCCAGCGCTTCACGTAAAATGTACAAAACCAATTCGGATTACTTTTATACATAATAATTGTGCGTAACTTGAAGAATTACTTAGTTTTTGTTTCATCGCTATCGGTTCACTCTATCAAAAGTTAGATGGATTTAAAGTGTTCAAGAAGTAAAATTATCACAACACACGCAATTCAGATACTCGGACAGTTGAACTCGATATTCGATAGATGGCGATGTGCATTTGAAGTCTGAATGGCGGTGTTCAGATTTTCCGCGAAAGAATGATGACTATAGAAAAAAAAATCGGTAAGTAGGGTAGGCAGGAAGGTAAGTAGGGTAGGGTTGGCAGACAGATAACGGGAGCGAAGCCGCGGGCACAGCTAGTTACAAATAAATGTTATTCAGTTGGTTAGCGTACCTCCAACGTACGATAGAACTCTGTCTGTTTATTGTTATGCTTTCACGCCTAAACTGAAGAACCAATTTTGATGAATTATTGTACAGAGATAGATAGGACCTTGGAGAAAGACATAGGATACTTCTTATCTCTGGAGTCTGTTGCCTTAAGATAATTTTAGATTATTACGCAGCCAAAGTTGCTAGCACAAGTTAGTATAGATAGATGTGCATTTATGTCAGGTTAGCTGTCGATCAGGAAATATAAGTCGGATATATAAATATTAAACGAAATTACAAACACGGAAACCAGCTCAAGGATTGTGCACGAAAGTGGCTCAATTCCGCTGTTGTTACCATTGAGTTATTGCTACAGTTGCGCGTTGTCATCTGTAGCAGTAAGAACGCAATGGTGTTTAAAATGTGGGTTCTTGAGGCTTGCGTCACGCACGAGTTTTTTATTTATAACTGGGTAAAGCTCTGTGTTATTGAATGGGCACAGGTATTTGAAATCGGTTACTGCGCTTGTAACTAAACAAATTTGTCAACAAGACAAGGGTCATTTTCATTCTTTTTTTTCTTGCTTAACAGTATCTCTATCGGTAGGTATATCTTGTATCAACAGTCAACCAAAATCATAAAGATACTTGATTGACCTGCTGACAACGATCAGCGTGACCTGTATACAGATCGCCGAATTTATCTTGTCCCTATACTTTCAAATGCAACCGGTTACTAAAATCCAACAATATCCACGCGCTTGCCAAACTCCCGTCACACAACTCTCACATGTAAATAAGTAGGAGTAAAAACGAAAATTCCTTGAACAAACCTTTTAATTACGCTTTGTATTGCAAGCGCGCCTGCGCAACGCAAAGATTATTATTAATTAGTTAATTGCACTTGGCTAGCGTAATAGTGGGCACTATTGCGGAAATCATCAAATTGTTCTTGTTCTAGTGAGAACGACCCTCTGGCGGCGGATGTGATCGAGGCCTGAGTGTTGAGCGCTCGGCTTCAGTGTTTGTGTACTTGCTGGTACTGTTATGAAGCTGTTAGTACTAGTGTATGAGCATATCAATCAATCGATCCGTACCATGGAAGTTTCGCTAGATTTCACTTACTGGACATAGATTAACGCTAAAAAGTACTGCGATAGCCTTTTGTAGTCGTTGAAATCGAGAAGAGAAACTTTGATGTACGTATAATAAATGTTCTCTGGGAGGTGTTAAACATCCAGAAGAAGTCGTTTTGAAGGTTGGACTGTTAATAAGGGAAATTGGACAAAGACTAAGGTTGGTACTGTGATAGACTTTTGGAGGCGTTGAAATTGAGAGGATATATATTGACATACGTATAATAAATACTCTATGGAGGTGTTAAATATCTATTTATACAGTAGATGTCTTTTCGAAGGTTGGGCGGTTAATAACGGAAATTCATCAGAATTTGTTGGACATTTAGTAAAAAAAAACAAAAAACTATCTGCACCAAATCGAACAAACTTAAATAGAACATCATAATCATTGTGCTCTAATTGCTAAAACTATTAAGTCTACCGATAATAAAATAATTATGTCAGTCAACTAATAAGATTTTTGTTAAGTTACCAACCTATGAAATGACATTACTTTTATATCAATTTACCGAACGAAGTTACGTGAAATCTGTAGATATGCACCTTATGTAATGTACGTAAGGTATGAGTTACACAATTTATTAAACCTTTTTATGTAATTTAATTATGTATCACTTCAGCATATCTATTACTGCTGGTATTTAGAGGTCGTTTGTCGACTGGCTAAGGAAATACCGCGGTCTTTGTTTCCCATTCTGAATCCCATGCCGCCTACATTCACTTTTGTTTACGAGACAAGCTTGTTACGGGTACCATACGGTCCACAGCTTCGCCAAATTTTTGAATAAATAACACATTATGAATCATATTAGACACGTTCTTTGAACGGTCAGTCTCACTTTACATAAATGTTGTTACGAAACTTTCGAAAGAGAAACCAGTGTAGTCTCGCGTATGTTAGGCCTTCACAGCAGATATCTATAAGAGAAGTTCCAAGAACTGGTAAATTTTTAAGATACAGTCATGTGTGGTTATTATGCAAGGCACCTCACAGTCACCCTCGCTCACTTTCGCAGCTGATCGCGCTCAGCAGCCTCGAGGGCTGAAAGGTCATAACCATATCGGAATAAGGATTCGATTTAGGAGTTTTAAACTGAACTTACCGTTGAATATATCCCGAGGAGATTAGAGTTGTAGTAATCCGTATGTGTACTGTGTATCACTTCACAATGTTGAGGTAAAGCGTGGAGTGCACTCGCGGGACGGCGTCGCTGCGCATGGTTCGCGCGTGCGTTCGGTTGGCGGGCCGCGCGCTCACTGCCGAAGTGCCTGCTAACGACCCCTTACTTCACGCCAAAGAGGCTGTATCTACTGACTCACCTGAGACACAGACAATTTTTGAAGGGAATTCCCAAATAATTCGTAGAAAGAAGATTTTTATATGATTTTTGTATTGTTATATGATGAAGTCTAGTAAGAGATATGATGCAAGTAGCAAATGATGAACGTGCATAAGAAAACAACTCTTATTGGTATGAATAAGGGCTTGCGAATGCTCTTACTATGCGGAAGCGCTTGCGGGGTCGCGGGTTCGATCCCAAAAGTAAGATTTGCGTCGCATACAATATCATTAAGATTCTAGGTGTGGCTGCAAAAACCACTCGCAAATAAAGGAAATATTTCCTGGTTGAATTAGGCTTAGGAAAGTTTTAAAACAGATTAATAATAAAAAAAATATGTTCTATTAAATTCGTAATATATTTCATAAATGTTTTAATTATAGGAAATTACAAATAAATAAATGCAAGAATAAAGTGTCGCTCAGCAATCACTAAGTACAATATTGTCCGTTTAAATGCAAAACCGCAGGCAAACATCAGATGATCAATGCGGTGGCGGATACTGATAGAAATAAAAAATATTTATAATTACAATAAATCTATGTCTTTATTTTATTGAAATGACGGTAGGCAGATTGAATAAAATAATTAACACTTTTAAGCTGTTTCCAAAATGTTTTCATACATTTTTAAAATATGGCGTGTTTTTCCATTATTCCGTATGGAGACGCACGGGTGTGCTTCATAAATTTTGTGTCAATATTTTCTAACCCTTTGTAGTGTGGCCAGTGGCCCGATATACTAACACTAGCGTATTCATGGATCACAACATTTCTTCTAAATAATCCGCCACTAATACAAGGTGGCGCAGGAAAACAGATCCAGACGTTCCAGAAAAAGTATCAGGGCGGTTACGTACTATATCCGATCCGAGTCCATGATTTGAATGCCGAGTTCTATCTGAATTGAAAATGTTCTGAATTCGAACGAAAATGTTCGGCCGAAGTTTGGATGTAGTGCGTAACCTCAAGAACTACTACGGCTACTTCGGAACCAAAATTTGTCGGCTTCGAATCGAATGCAGTGCGTAACCGCTCTCAATCTTTCAGCGATGGCCGAAATACAAAAATGTAAGGGATTGATCACGCGTGACATTCCGATAGTGCTTGGCAATCCCATACATTTTTGATAATTTAATACACATCGGTATAGCGACGCTTTTGTTAGAAGAATGTCACTTATCTAGATCCTCTGGAGACACTTAGGAGAGGCCTTTGCGAAGTAGTAGACAAAAAAAAAATGATAAATTATCCGCCACTGTATAATCACTAGCTGCATCACGCGTAGTGGTCGTGGAAGCGCACCGTGGACCTCCTGGGGGGCGGCGGCGTGTCCTCCACGTCGCTGTCCAGCGCCGGCTCGTAGCCGCGGTTCACGTACGCACCCGCCGTCGAAGGACGTCCACTCATGTCATCCAACTAGATATAAAGAACAATTGGGATAAGATATTTCGGCAATGATGGTTTAATCAGTCACATCACTCAACGCAGGCAAATTATAAACAAGTTGTAATTGAAATATTTCCAAAAGCAACATACTTATTTTATTTTGCCAAGAAGTGGCACTGAACGACTCAGGTTATATTATGGACAACAAGTCCATGATAAGACCTCACGTACCGAAGGATCAGAATGATGAGCCGTGAAGATGACGGATTAAAAAGATTGCATTTAGTGGAGATGAGAATTTTGAGACCAATGTGAGAAATGGCCAGAATAATTAACTCCAAAGCTCAAAATGTTAGCACACCGCCTGTATAGGATAAAGGGCATTGACCAACCATGTATGGGAGAGACAAACCCTGTCAATGTCCTCTTCTTTCGACAAACAAGCGGTGTAAATGCGGCAGGCTAGAAGAGTACGGGACTATGTGCTAATACACTAAATAAAAAAAACTTTTATTTCAGACAAAGTCCATAGGTATTAGCGCCAGTGACAAAACGTTGAAAGGGATTAAATGCCCGGCGCACAAAGACCCAAATGGGAGTCTAGGTGCGGAAAAGGGAGTGCCTAATAATACAAAGGGAATAAATGTTTTTCTTGTTATTGGTTGTGCGTGTAGAGGGTATAAGGCCAAAACAAGACTGATGAAAAGGAATCAGTGATAACGTAACGGTTGACAAGAAGTAACGGAAGAAGAAAACGTGTTGAACACCAAGTAACAAGGGCAAGAGCCGGAAGGTGATGACCCGGGACCGATGGCAATAATGGAAGGAGACCCTTGCTTAACGGAGGCACACTACAGGCTAGCTACACATACGAGTGTTTTAAGTTCAGATTTTGAGTTATTTCAATTACAACCTGTAGAAGCACTTGTAAAACCAATGTAAAACACAAGATGAGCTTAAATAAATATTAAAGCAAACGGCAGTGTGTCTTTTTCACGCAGATGACAGCCTGCACCGCAGTTTATCGCAAGTCAAACTAAACAACCACACACACTATTAGAAAAGGTAACATACAATACGCCCACAAACTCTTTCCCTTGCTGCCGACTTGGTCACGCCGCAGACTCGAACGCATACATTCTGTCATCTGCGTGGCCCATGCTTTCAAAATATCCCAACTAGAAATTAATTAATGGTTTTGTGTAGGTGTTGATTTAATTGGACATGGTGTTGATATACAAAACTGGAATTATAAATTATGATAATAATAAAATGTAATTCGTTTTTGTATTTGTGTTTATGGTCTGTATTTTGTCTATTTCAAAAGACTGTAGTCTTCTAATGAACTATGATAACTAGAACAATTTAAAAAAAAACTAGTAAATTCTTACTCTTGATCCGGGAGTGTTGAACATGAAGTCACTAGTGGAGTCCCGGGCCGCATGGAGCTGCAGCTGCGAGCGGCGTTTCTCGGCAATGACGGAGTCGCGGCGCGTCACTAGTGCGCGCAGTGTTGCGCGTCGCGTCGCTGTGTTGCCGCCCAGGGATGGTAGGCGAGATATCAGACCTGGGATTAGTAGGTACTTTAGAGAACTTTTTTTCTTATCCCCATCAGAGGAGTTTGGCTTCGCATATCTTGTGCATTTGCCAGAGACAAGTTATTATTTTTAAAGAACTTCTTCTAAGATATAATTCGTCAGCCTTCAAAGCAAGAGTGAGCAGGCATTTTCTGGGCCCGCTGGTTCCACGGTACATCTCATCCATCGTTTTCCATCAGGCGAGATCAAGTGCAAAGGCTGGCAAGCCCACGAAAAAAAAATATGGCAAAACTACAGAAGTTGAGCACACAAGTCACAAAGGTATAGAGCCACTTCCTGAACTAATAAAAACATTTATTTGATGAAAGTTCATAAGGTACACACAAAAAGCAGGGAAAAAACCTTTGTAACATAAAAATTAACCGACGAACTGAAAAGAAAAAAAATTTTGGATCTAGCATTTTGAGTTGCCTCCAAACAAATTGATTGTAGCTAGGTTGATCTTCATTGATTGTTTATTTGGCGCCGCCTCAAAATGCTCAAATGTTTTATTTTTTGCTTTTCAGTTCGTCTGTTCAGGCGTAGTCCTCTCGCAGACAGGAGGCCTGTGTCCCAGCAGTGGGAACATTAATAGGCTGATGATGTGATGTGATTTGTGTTCGTCTGTTTAATTTTTTGTTAGGTTTAAGGTTTTTAAAATTCTGTGGGAAAATTATTAATAAATCCTTATTTTCTTACTTTTAGGCACCCCTAAAAGTAAGAAAATAAGGATTTTATTTTTCAAATTTAAATGTAACTAACTTTGAGGTATCTATACTCTTTGCAATAAAATACGAACTTTTGAAAACGGACCTCCTTTTAAAAAGTTATGCGTGGTGAAACAAAAAAAAACGTCGAATTGAGAATCTGCGCCTTTTTTTTCGTCGGTTAATAAATAAAAAAAGTTAATACAAAAATTCAAAAAACCCGACTGCTTAAAAAGCAAACTAAAATGCCGTAAACAAGAAGAATCATGCTGTGCAGTCGGAGGATAAGTATTCGCGAGCTGGGTGACCAAAACCAGATGGAACAAAAAAAAATTGTCCCCCTCAATATGGCGCCCAAAAGCCGCCATTTTTCTATTTACCAATTTAATTCCAATTTTAGCTAGTGACACTCGCAGGGTTAAGACGAATCGATTGACGTATGATCATAAAATAGTATCATCAAAATCATCCAACGCGTTTGGTCTCGTAGAACGCCACATAGGAACAAACATACGAGTACATACATACTTACATGCATACATACATAGACTGATAAACAAATTACCCTCCTTGGGCAGTCGGGTAAAAAGTGAGAGTAATCTTCAATTAAAAGGATGCAGCAGATTGTCAACGCACTATTAAACGACTTACCCGCATCTCCATTCTGCAATATAGTCAGCCTCCTCTTAAAATTAGCATCAAGATTGATAACGTTTTGCTTGGTGTCCTTCGATTTCTCCAGGTCATGTATGGTCTTCCTCCTAGAGACATGCTGGTTGTTGTCGCGCTTGTCCAAGTCGTCAGTATTCAGACGTTGCAAGTCTTTTGCTATCAGTAACGCGTTGGCCTCTATTAGGGCGTTGTCTGTCATCTCGTCTGGCTGTTGACAGTACAACGTATTAATGAGATAGGCGTATTTGTAACTTGTACACTGGTGCTGGTAATACTATAAGAGCTCAGAACTGACTAAAAGCATATATATGTCATTTAGATATAAGTACCTGGGCGACCGAGCTCTGCTAGGGTGAAAATAGAGAAAAAACGTTTTCTAAAAATGAATCCTAGCTAGATCGATTTATTGCCCCCGAAACCCCTTGCATTTCATGAAAATCGGTGGAGCCGTTTCCGAGACTCAGATTATATATATACAAGAATTGTTCGTTTAAAGGTATTAAATATATTATATTATATATATAAATAGATGAGTAGAACAATGCTGGCAAAAGCAGGACTTATAATTCACTTTATCTACTCTCATATCGTAATATTCAAATTATAAACTTCAAAACAAGTTTATATTGAAATACTTTATAAACATAATACCGAAATTAAAAAATACAATCTTATTATAATAACACTTTTCTCTAACAAAATAATGCTATAAAACATTTTTTTTTCTATTACGATACAGGGCAAATCCAAGAAGTTATTATCACCATGGAGTTTCTTTCAATTATTTTTTTTCAATACAGTTGTTAAACATGGCGTACTTTCAGAGGCTATAATTATGATTCGAAAGTTAAATCTTACGCATAGGCATCTTTCTGTTACGCGGTCGTGACTTTTGTTTACGAGCTCGATCATTATGTTTGCAGTTTAGTTTTAAATTTATAAGTAAATTTAAAAAAGTTTAGTAGCAAGGAGTTTTCAAACATAGAATAAAATAGGATAGATTTTCTACGAGGAAAAATGAATGATTCCGTACGTTTTAGCATTGAATTCTCAAAAGTCTTTTAAATGGTTGTTTAATATATTTCATTACCAGTTTTAATTTAATTATTTTCACATCAACATTTGTCAAAAATCGAATAGGCTGTATATGCTGTTTTTGTTAAAAAAAAATATGTCCAGTTGCAAAAACGCGCCATAAGTCAATTTAAAAAAGTTTAGTAGCAAGGAGTTTTCATACATAGAATAAAATGGGATACGATTTTATACGAGGAAAAATTAATGATTCCGTACGTTTTAGCATTGAATTCTCATTTTTTTTTAAATAATTGTTTAATATATTTAATTACCAGTTTTAAGTTAATTATTTTCACATCAAAGTTTGTCAAAAATCGAATAGGCTGTATAGGCTGTTTCTTTGTAAAAAAATATGTCCAGTTGCAAAACGCGCCATATTGAAAATTTATTTTTTTGTGAATAAACAAATCTAATTCTTTGATTTGTTTTTACTGTTTCTCACAACTGTATTGAAAAACGTCGTGTGATACACGGGTGTGTAGGTTATTGCAAACTCGTGCCATTAAAAACCCTCGCCTTCGGCTCGGGCTTGTTAATGACAGCTCGTTTGCAATAACCTACTTTCCACCCTTGTATCACAATGTACTATTGTAATGGAAGCCTTATGTGGGGCGCGCCAGTTTTACTCGACTGCGGGAGCAAAATGTTTTTTTATAGTACCTATTATAAAAAGTTTTGATTCTAAATTTTGACTTGTCTTTGGCAACACTGGCAACGCCCGCTTTAGCGCATGCTCGGTTGTTGCGGTGATGTGCTGGGTTTTGGCGCCATTCATACGTTTTGCTGTACTGAATTTTTCTTATGACTTTTTTCTTTTATTTACTTTCAATCCCAATGTATGAGTGTAGATAAAGTAGCGTATGAAACTGCACATAACTAGGTAATAAAAAAATCGTGTGATACTTTTAAAAACCTCGCCTACGGCTCGGTTTTAATACACACACTCATGTTTTAATACCCCTTATTATGCAACAGTTTCATAACCTACTATTATTCTATTTATGCCTGTATTCCACGACGGGTTAGACCATTGATTGTGTAGTGTATAATGATGAATTTAGGGCATGTAACGCCTTACAGAAGGCTTCACCGTTTTGCTAGACAATGCATCTAAAGATAACTCACATTTCGCCAGGTATGTTTAAGGCCCGTGTAATAGGAGGACTTCAGGTAATACATACAACCTAATGCTTCGTTAAATGACCCCATTACTTAAATAAGGTAATCATGAAGTTATATTTTAAAACTTACCTTCTTAGTAAGGTACCAGTTGAGGTGCGTAGTCGAAAGCACGTGAGAGAGCGTGCCCATTCGATGGAACAGCATCGCGGTGAACTGGACGATGATGATGGTCCCGAAGAAAATGAGGAACACTGACCCGATGGGCTCCAGCGTCAGATAGTCTTGAGTTATGGTGAACTGACGTGAGGAAACAAAGTTGAAGTTAGACCAAAAATCAAAAGTAATTTATTCGAATTAGTTAAAAATCACTGATCAACAAGATTTTGTAACAAGGAAGTTTGTTGTAGTAATTTTGAAATACTTGTCTATCCTCATTACAAAACTATGTTTATTATTTTATGATTAAGTCCAGTTTTTGTGGTACAGCGACAACCGTTTACATCGTTTTCATTCTTCTTATTTTTCAATAAAGTAGATGTATTGTAGTTTAATGGGCTAATTAATTATTGAATAATGCTGAAAAAATTGTAAATATAAATATCCAGACAAAACTTTTCAGGATCGTTCCTGACAAGTTAGATTTGAGGTGAAATTATTTTGAAAAGTCAAAAGAGTAATTTAATACTACCAGTTTAAAAAAATGTACTTTAAATTGTCTTTTTGACATATAAAAAGAAAGTTGAGTATCCTGAATCCGTTCCGCCACAGTGGAAATCTATCTACACCAGAACCACCTAAAAACTCTATTATTTTTCTTCATAAAAGCGCCACTTCAAAATTACATCACAAAAAATTTGTTCGTATCTAAGTATGTAATTCTAATATCATTTCTATGATACTGAACTAACTACATTCTCAACATAATCAGTTAAACATTTTCATGTTACATACAAAAAGTGTTTTTTTGTTGACAGTGAAATCGGCACTTTTTGAACGTTAAAATTAATATCGAAAAAGAAACCGGCCAAGTGCGAGTAGAACTCGCGCACGAAGGGTTCTGTACCATTATCGCAAAAAAACAGCAAAAAAATCACGTTTGTTGTATGGCAGCCCTACTTAAATACTTATTTTATTGTTTTTAGTATTTGTTGCTATAGCGGCAACAGAAATACATCATCTGTGAACATTTCAACTGTAAATTACAACTAGCTATTACGGTTCATGGGATAAAAAGCCTGGTGACAGACGGACAGACAGACAGACAGATCGTGGAGTCTTAGTAATATGGTCCCGTTTTTACCCTTTAAGTACGGAACCCTAAAAAGGATTAAGAAAAATCGATATCCAGATTTGTGCTAGTTTTTTTTACGAAAAAAAATATTAAGAAAAGACCTTATTTTTGTTACTTTTATCATGGCGCATAAATGGGCTGTAGGATAATAATAATAATAAATAATAATAATAATAAATATAATATTGATAATTTTGTAAACGAAACCCTTGCGTGTCGCTGGTAATAATTAAGTGCTTTCGTAACCGTAAGCAGTTGAATTGATTCGTTCGGAGATTGTTATCTACAACGGGTCTTACTTTACCGCAGCTAGCACTCGTTTTGTAACATTGGATGCCGAAATTGCGAATTGTATGCTTACCTACTCAAAATCGCAATACACACATATAAAGCCATCTCTCTCTCTGCACAAGAAAATAACGAAAACATCGTTTTGAAACAATAAGGGATTACGATAAAATATTAATTATGAGTGAGAAACGAAGAAACTTTTTGTGTATAATTTGTCACGGGCATAGCTAGTTAATAAAATATAATTCTTGGCGATCACCATGAAATATTCCTTTGTTCCCGTTGAGTTACACCATTTTGTGTTACACTGTTACCCATTGGGATAAAAATTACCGATTAGTAACACTGTAACTCAATGCCACGTTTCTTTTTCCCATTAATTTACACTGCAACCTAATAGTACGTAATAGGATTACATATCAAAAGACAAAGGCGACGGAGCCCTATTTCTGTCTGCAGGGTTTAAAGTAACCTAACACGAAGGAGACGAATTCGAAAACTCGAACCTAACCTATCCGTGTCGGGGTGCCTTAAGTTCCCGAGTCACCTCGTAGATTGTCCTGCTGTTTTATATAAAATACTAAGCTAATGTAACCTTATTACGTACTATTAGGTTGCAGTGTAAATGAATGGATAAAAAAAATGTGGCATTGAGTTACAGTGCTACTAATCGGTAATTTTTATCTCAATGGGTAACAGTGTAACACAAAATGGTGTAATTCAACGGGAACATACCAAAATATTCTTGTTTGTTTTCAAAGTATTTGCGCCAACCGTACGCCCATTATGAAGTTATTGTTTTTAAGCTGAAGAAAGTTTACATCCTTTGAAAATAAACTAACGCTGGATGGATATAGTGGCATTTTCTAACCATATGAACATTTGTAAATGGACGTTAAACATTGATTAGCAGATTCAAAATTCAAATTCTCCATAGAAAATTTGAATTATGCTACTAAGTTTAGACTACGGACTTAGAAGACGGTGTTCTTGTTTTGTTTCTTTTTTTTTTTTTTTTTTTTTTTTAATTATTGATAGGCTTGCGCTTGACCACTATCTCACCTGATGGTAAGTGATGATGTGGTCGACGATGTAGCGCGCTTACCTAGAAGAAACCTATTCACTCTTGACTTAAAGACTCCCAGGTTGTAGCTCTCAGGAAATACAGACCCCGGCAGGGAATTCCACTCCCTTGCTGTACGCATAATGAAAGTATTCCCAAAACGTTTGGTGCGTATGGGTGGAATGTCCACCATGTACCGATGACACATCGCCGTACGTCTTGTATTCCGATAATGGAAAGGGCTAGGAGGAATTAATTCATGCAATTCCAATTGTTTCTTTGTTTTTTGACACCGACTGCCGAAATTGAAGTTATTTTTCACTTTGTAGTGTTTTTATTTGGCAGTCGTCGGTTGTATTTTTTAACCGACTTACCAAAAAGGAGGAGGTTCCTAATTCGGATGCTTATATATTTATTTTTTTGTTTTATGTATGCTCATAGATGTTCATGTTCGGGCGGCATATACCTATATTTTTGCAAAATTCTTTTTTTTGTTCGAAATAATATGTTTATTCCGAAACAGTCCCATTCAAATTTGGTAAAGATCTGATGAACAACAGAACTCTGCAATATATTACTGACTTGGTGACAATGGGACAACCTGAGGTGTATAACTTTTCAAACGCAAAAATATATTTCATAAAATAAAAAGAAAAAACAAAATTTACCATAGATTGCTGAATGAATTACGCACAGAAAATCATCAAACTTATGAGAACTTCTGTCGAATCAAAATCCTTATATTTTATAAGGATTTTGAAAATGTATCAGAAAAAGTTACTCCTATAATAAAAAAACAAGATACGAAGATGAGATTACCTATACCTCCAGGTGATCGATTATCACCACACACACGTCATACATTGAGATTTTTCTGTTTTTTTTTCTGGCACGGTAATTTTATACTGTTTTGCTAAATGTTCCAGCGCCGCACCGCCGCCTGCTATTTTACTCTATTTTTATAATCACTGGATGAATCATTACAAAGCTCTGGTAGCCCTTCTACAAAAATGATAAAGTTTTTTGTAGTCTCCTTGCTCCACGTGAAACTCATTATTCAAACGCGCCGTCGCTGTTCGAAAAGTTTTCAACCACACTAGACACTTGGAACAGCCGCTGATGCGACACTTAATTTTCGTGTCACAATAAATTTCGCAATTAGAAACACTCGGTTTATACACTGAGTGTACTGTATAATTTCATATAAACTTACCTAATCAGAGTTTAACCTAAACATGTGAATGGTAAGGGAGTCTTTATAAGGCTGCAAATTATAAAAGTGTAGATCTAAACATACCATGTTCAGATCTTCATCATACTCGATGCTGGAACTCTGTCCGAAAGGCCACTTGAAATGCAGCTGGTCCTGGCTCAGCTGCAGTAAGAAGATGACTAGCACGAACAACGTGTTCACCATCAAGAAAGCAAACACCATCTTGTCACGGAGGTTCTTTAAGTCAGTTTTGATGCGGTTCTGTGAAGAGAGGGATGAAGTCAGCTTATGCCGCACACTGTTCCGTTGTTGTTTAATTAGGTAATTTACCTATGTTTGCAATATTTGTAAGTATGTGAGAACCATGTTCCTATTTATCAAATGAATGAATTTACCTGTTAGTGCTTGTAATACTTTATACCTATACGTAGTATAGTAGAGTTAGGTTGGGTGCATCGTTCTCACGTATATGAATTAATGTATGTATGTAAATTATGTAAAACACTTTTTTTAAAGACTACGTATTGTGTTTCTTGTTCTTTCTTTTCCAAAACAAGCTAATTTTCCGAATGGACGGTAGAATCAATTATTATTACTTTTAAATTTATTTTTTTGACGATCAAAAGTGCCGCTTAATGGACTTAATGATTAGTAATATTAAGGCACAAATTCTAGTGTTAGAATAGAAATTAAATCTGTTAATATTCTGGATCGATATCTATCGTTAACATTTTTCTCTAATAAAAAACGATACAGTGATAAATACATCGGATTAAAACGAATAGGTATTAATAATGATCGCCATAACCTTGCTAAAATGCACCAATCATATTATACACACTTTTAAGAATTGTAGTGGGTTTCACAGTTTCTAACCTACTGCTATTATAAACGTGAAAGTTTGTGAGGATGGATGGATGGATGGAGGTTTGTTATGCTTCCAAGCCAACACTACGGAACAGATGTTGATGAAACTTTGCATAAATATAGCTTATACATCAGAATAACACAAAGGCTATAATTTATAAAGATATTGAGAGAAGTACTAAAATCACACGGGCGGAGCCGCGGGCGGCAGCTAGTTATTCATATTTTATCACCAAGAAACACTGAGCCTAATGAAGTGTATAGAATGAATACATACCAGCTCTTCTGGGTTCTCATCAATAGGGAACAAGTAGGTGTCGATGAGGTCCTTCCAGAAGTCTGTCTCCGCCGTGGTGAGGAAGTCGACCTCTCCCTTCTGAAGGTTCACGTCTTCTATCCAGTACGGGTTGATCAGGTCGTCACGCTCTTCCTGTTGTAAACCAATGGCTCAGACTTCTAACTAACAAATAAAGTTTTCCGATTCTTAAATGAACTTGGCGAATCTTGAATAGAAAGAAAAGAAAGAAACTACCGACTTCCAAAGCAAAACACCACAAAATGAAAAATAACTTTCTTTTCCGAAGCCGGTTTCTTTAGTACCTATTGTTTTTCGACACCGACTTAGGAAAAGAAAGTTATTGTTGGCTTACTAGAGTTATGCTTTGGAAGTCGGTTTATTTTTTTTGTTATAAAGGTTTTTCACATTTTAGTTTTGGTACTTCACATTACCACGGAATTTATTTATAGCCAGTCTACATTTCATGACGAATCCAATAAGCCCAAACACGACTAGGGTACATTGTATAACGGAGTTCCTTCCGGCTTCCATAGGATTC
This sequence comes from Orthosia incerta, assembly GCA_948252205.1. Taxonomy (NCBI): domain Eukaryota; kingdom Metazoa; phylum Arthropoda; class Insecta; order Lepidoptera; family Noctuidae; genus Orthosia; species Orthosia incerta. Next base: position 16,104,081 of record OX411754.1, read on the forward strand.
CATCAACAGATTCTGATTTGGTGACATTGGCACCACTTCGGGTGTATACCTTTTCAAACGCAAAAATAATTTTCAAAATAGGTTCACAATTCACGGAGAAATCATCAAAATACATACAGTCATGTTAATGGTGCAACTAAAAATGCGATCGACTTCATCATGTCAACCAAGAAGCAAATGTTCAATGATGTCTCTGCTATCAATTCGGTGAAAACCGGTAGCGATCACCGCATGGTAAGAGGCACATTGAACATTAATATTAAGCTTGGAAGGTCTCGACTGATGAAGTCCACGCTCCGTCCACCACGGATACAGGTCCATAACCGCGAGAGCTTTTCATCTCAAACTTCAGAACCGTTTCGAGTGTCTCGTTGCGAATCTAGTAAACGACCCAAGAGCTAGATTGACCCGACACTATACCGAAGACATCCCGGACGTCAGTCTGTACGAGATTAGGATGGCTCTAAAACAGCATAAAAACAATAAGGCACCGGGTGATAACGGAATCACGACCAAACTCCTGAAGGCGGTTGGGAATCTGGTCCTTAAGGCCCTTTAGAAGCTGTTTGATTCCGTCATACTCAAGGGGAAAACGCCACAGACATGGTGCAGGGGTGTGGCCCATCTCACTTCTTAGCCATGTCTACAAGTAGTTTACAAGAGTCACCTCGAATACTCTTGTGCGCAGGTTTGACGATTTTTAGCCTCCCGAACAAGCCGGCTTCCGAAAAGGCATTTGTGGACTACGAGAAATCCACCGATTCGATCGAGATTTGGGCTGTACTGCAGCCTCTCCAACGGTCCCATACCAACTACCGGTACATCGAGGTGTTGAAGTGTTTGTACAAAAACGCCACCATGTCAGTCCGTCTTCAGGATCAGACTTCGGAACCTATCCTTCTCCAGCGCTGTGTGAGATAGGAGATACCATTTCTCCGTAACTGTTCACTGCTGCGCTGAAGGATATCTTCAAGATTCTGGACTGGAGGGGCCTAGGCATCAACGTTAATGGCGAGTACATCACTCACCTTCGGTTTGTCAGCGACATAGTGGGCATGGCTGAGACCATGGAGGACCTCAGTACAATACTCGATGACCTTAGTAGAGCTTCCGAAAGAGTGGGTCTAAAAATGAACATGGACAAAACCAAAGTTATGGTGAATGCCCATGTAACACCCACTCCTATCAAGGTCGGAGACTCTACACTCGAATTTGTAGACTATAATGTCTACCTGGGACAATCGGTCCAGTTGGGTAGGTCTAACTTTGAGAAAGAGGTCAACCGTCGAATTCGACTCGGCTGGGCGGAGCGGCGTTCGGGCAGTTGCGCGGTATCTTCTCGTCCAATTTACCACAGCGTCTCAAGACAAAAGTCTATAACCAGTGTGTGTTGCCAGTCATGATCACCTATGGGACCGAGGCGTGGTCGCGCACAATGGGCCTAATCAGAAAGCTTAAATTCACTCAAAGGGCAATGGAGAGGACTATGCTCGGCGTTTCTTTGCGAGACCGCATCAGAAATGAGGATATCCGCAGGAGAGCCAAAGTTACCGACATAGCCCGAAGAAATGCAAAACTTAAATGGCATTTGGCAGGGCACGTTGCTCGCAGAACGGATGGCCTATAGGGCCGAAAAGTTCTGGAATGGCAACCGCGAACCGGAAGACGATGCGTTGGAAGGCCTCCCACTAGGTGGACCGATGATTTGGTTAAGGTTGCGGGAATACTCTGGATGCGAGGCGCACGAGATCGATCAATGTGGCGACGCCTGGGGGCGGCCTTCGTCCAGCAGTGGAAGCCTTTTGGCTGAAATGATGATGTAGACATATAGTCAAACATAGAACAATCTCCGTTTTGGGAGTCGGTTAAAAACTAATTCATTATCTACATGTCCTTGTTCCATGTTACTTGAGGCCGGCGCCACAGTCACTCTATCATTTAGTTTAGGTATTAGGACGGATATTGTTAATGTTATTCGGTACAAACAATTAACTATTTAATGTAAAGGCTCGATGCAGCATATCCGTTGCTCATTGTCGATATGTATTTTAGATGATTAAGTAGTCTGTATATTATGTGTTAAAACGTTTCTTCACTTAAACATGTACGTACGGACACCACGACGTACTGATTAGTTTTGTATTCTTGGGGTGTCATTTGTAAATAACACCCCAAGTCACATTGTCATGTAAGTAATTATAAAGCATCGTGAAGTTCAATAATTTTAGAGTGAACTGTGGGACCAATTTATTTTTAAATAATACCACGATTAATAAATCATTTTCATAAATCATTCCTCATACAATCCATCGTTTTTTTCTTTGGCATACCTCTCTCTCCACCCACACGTATAATATACGTATATCTCTTGGAAAAGCTAATTGTTCATTAATTTACCCTGGGTATGTCGGTGGAAACCTCGCTTTCTTCATACTCTGGCAGCCTGGTGAGGGGGTCCATACCGGACTGTCGTCGCAGCGCCGATGCTGATGAGCGACGACGATTCAATGGCTCTGCTTCTTCGGCAGAGGCACCTCTAAAAAACAGTCAATATAACATTAACATAGGGTCTAACATCAGCTATTAGCCGACTCCAGATATAAGTTGATTCAAAGTTAATGACGTCTGTGAAGTTTTCACATCGTTGTCCTTTCGCTGCACAGTACCCCATCCCTCAGCCTTGTGATATCACGTGAATTTGCTAGTGCGCAGCGACTCACACAGTGTTCCGAGGCGCCTTTAGATTTATTTATACTTTTATTTAAGTGTCTAACTAAGTTCTCCTTTAAACTGCCTTAAAATCAAAGAAACATTTTGTCATACAACAATGCACCGTGACATTTGACATAAGTGACACTAGGCTAGCATTATACCCGTGCCATTTTAGTCGTCTTACAAAAGCAGCACATTTCTTCTGCACAAAAAGTTTGCCATACAAATTTGTCGTCAGCTGATCAAATTTTGTATGGGAGTTGCAAATTTACCAAGTAAAAATTTCTATACAGTTTCTGGTTTGCTATTTACTACCAGGAGAAAAGTGCGGGGCTCGAAGCGAGTGGAATTTAGCCCTGAGTAGCGTCACACACCACAGTAAAATTCTAATCTATAGGAAAAATTCATGACATTCTCTCTACGAGTATATCTCTGTATGATTACTTCTAATGGCATACCAATGGACTAATCCATTTCACTACTTACGAAAAAAGAAAAAAGGAATAAATATGCTTACAGCGTATCCAATCTCTTCTCAATCTTCTCGATGGCGTGCGCGATCTGCAGCAGATGCAGGTCCTCCTTGTGGTCGTTAGGGTTGGTGCAGCACATGCAGCGGAATAGCCCCGCCACGCTGCATTCTGCAGAGCCACTCGTCTCCTCGCCCTTGCCGAACCACTTCTTTATGCTCTGGTCATCCATCTTCTTCTTAGCTTCCTCAGCTTCTTGCTTTTCGATTGCAAGTTCCTGTAAATGAGTTTGTAGAGTTGAGATTTTTTTGTGTAGAATGGCGGTACTTATGACTTTTAATTTCCTATTATCTTTAAATCTTTTGTCCCATATAAGGTGTTAATAAATTAACTCATAAGAATTTTAAGAAGTTGTGTAATATAATATATATATATCGGAGGAAGGTATATGACTAATAATCAAGAACAAAGAAATATGACGCATTTAAACTTATTAATTCAGTTTTGTTTAATTAAGAAAACTTTAAAAAACAGCAGTCGTACCAAAACATAATTGAAGAAACAATTTAAAACTTATTTATTAAATATTAAACTGCTAGTTAAATATAAATAAGTTTTAAATTGGCTTCGCCTGTGACAAATTATAGCAAAAACCTGCTTCGTTTCTCACTCTTTATATTGGTGAAAACCGCATGAAATCCGTTCAGTAGTTTTTGAGTTTATCGCGTACAAACGTGGCGGGGCACTTCATTTTATAATATGTAGTGATTAGGCATATTTTCGACAGGTATTACGCGCATTATTGCAAACACTGCTAGCTGTTTTAATATGGATTAATTTTAGCAGAATTACGTCACTTTTAAAACCAGAAACCGACTTACCGCTCGCGTTTTCTTCTGCGCCACTTCTCTAGTTCCCCAGGACACATTGTTCAAGTTACACAGCGAGTATATGATCAGCAACATGTACATACTGGGGATAGTGATGTAATATACAGCTATGTACAGTAAGCATATGATCTCCTGGGGATGTAGCGCGGCCGTGATGAAGAACGAGCCGAATATGAGGATCGTGAACATGCTGGAGGGGGCCAGCCAGCCGTCCTCTACGATCTGGAGAACTATGCCCACTATCACGAACATCATAACCATGGCGTAAAGGCATGTTATCAGGTTGGCGAGTAGTAGCTGGAAATCAAAATGTAATTTTTATTTTTTGTTGTATTAAGCCGACATTCCACGGTGCGTAATTCTGCGGATTTTATGACGCACAGCCGACGATCACGGACAGCCACAGACCGGGCACCAATTGCTTTCCATGGTTCGCGTCGGTCTGTGTGGGTCTAGATTCAAATAAATGGCTTTGAGCCATTTTGTCATTTCAAAATGCAACGTAAAAGAGAACATATCGCTGCAGCTGCGGCTCTTGTGATATTTAGTAATAATTATATCATGTGCTCTAATAAAAATAAAAACAAAGTAAAGAGAAAGAAACCACGCTGGTGGATGACACTTTCTGAGTGTAAATGATTGCATTCTTGATAAAAATATCAAAAGCGCTATATGTATGCCTATAATATTTGAGGAGTTCCCTCAATTTCTCCAGGAACCCATCATCTGATCCTGACTTGATGAACGTGGGACCACCTGGGAAGTATACCCTTTCAAACAAAAGAAGAATTTTTCAAATCAGTCCAGGCGTCTTTGAGTAATCAGGTAACATACATTAACACAAAAAATAATTCCGACGAATTGAGAACCTCTTTCTTTTTTGAAGTCAGTTAAAACGGAAATTTTAAACTGTGTTTAGAATATTTAATCATTGGTTAACTACGGATCAAAAAAACGAACGCGAAACAGGGCCAAGTGGTCAAGTAACCAACGACCATTTTACCAGCGTGTGCATTTTCGTATACGAAAATCACACAATTGTCTATCGGTACAACTGTCTGTAGTTATCCATTTCTTAGTATACAATAAGGCATTCTTACCTGGATTTCGGACTTGCAAGTCATACAGACGATGATGAATATGACGATGGGCACCAAGTTGAGAAACATAGCATCCATGTTGCTGATCTGAGTGATGGCGTTCAAAGCACCCACCATCATCAAGAAGATAGTTCCTGGACCGAGCACGGAACCGAACATCAACAGACCCTGAAAATAATTATTATCTTGAATCAACCTCTAAATGATTGTGAAAACTACGTCAAAAGCCATGAAGGAGAGCGCTAAGCGTAAGAACTATATACTTTGTCTTTGATTGCTATGTAAGTTAAGCTTTTCATACGAATATGAACCGTTTATAAAGCAAATTATCTCTAAATTTATAAGCAAAAGCGAACAGCTGTTCTTTCAAATACTAAGTTTAAGTACTAAAGACTACGGCAAACAGTTAATATGCCTATGCAACGTTAACTTGCTAGACAAAGTCGAAGTATATCTATGAATATTGCTGTAGATGAAAACGATTTTTTTTTATTTATACTATTCAGATATAAGTTTGGGTTTAATCAACAAATACAAACCTGATACCAAATATACAACGTGGAAATATTGTCATTAATTTTGACAGTTCTTTTGGAGTCAGCCAGCAAGTCGAAGATATTGGCCATAGTCGAAGGCACCCATCGTCTGCGCTGGTTGAAGAACTCGTCGAAATGTTCGGGACAATGCGTGTACGCATCGGATGCGGCCGAGTACTCTACTCTGTAGCCTCGCTGCAGCAGCAGGGTGCAAAGCCAACGATCCTCACCTGTGTGAAGTTAAATTATTATGACAGTTGATAAAATTACGGATAGGTATTAATGACATCGGAGCTGAAACAGTCTCCGAGAAAAAAATACCAGCCTGTAATTGTAATTTAGCTTCTTATACCTTTTTTTGCGTAAAGAAATGCTCATGCATACTGCACTACCACGGGGAAATAGTGCAGTTATGTGGGACTCTAACCCACTAAAACTCCTCGGTGTCCTCCTGTGCCGCTTATGGCGGGAACACGGGCGCGCTTTAGCACTAACCGCGAACCCGCCGCGGCTGTCCGTCACCGGACCCTCCTCTGGGGAGTAAACCACATCACCAGAACACACTGTACGCCGTGACCGCCCCAGGGACCAAACCAGCAAATGGTCGCCAGACGACACCGTGTATGGCACCCTTGGTCCCCCTGTGACGGGTCAAGGTCAATGGCCCCACCACCTATAATTTTTCGGCCGCAGGGGATAGGGAGAGCGGCCAACGCTATACCGACACTCCTCTTCCCCTGCGGCCCCACCGCGTCCGCCATCAGACGGTGGCGGCCCCGTCCAGGCCGCGGAAGGCAGGGAGAGCGGCACACCGCAATACCGGCAGTCCTTTCCCTCCGCGGCCTCTAAGTCCAACCCCCAGCCGCGATATCGTATGGGACCTGCGACGCTCCATAAGACATCGCGGCCCGCCTCAGTTGCGATATCGCCTGTTACCAAGCGGCACCTCAATCTACTAGTTGGCCGCTACGTCGTTGGCTTAATCGGTAAAAGCCCTGACGCGCGGCCCCTCCTCGGGTTCCTCTTTGCTTCACCGCGGGTGACCAAGCCACGGCTACTGAGCCCCCCCGCCTCGATAATGCGGGCACCCACCGGGAGGGTGCTTCTTATACCTACCGAATATAAGACGCACCAAATTCTCTCAGTTTTAATCAGAATCATAGAAGACCCTAACTCCTCACTGCAGATCGACTGATTAAAGTAATATAGATCTAACAGTACATGAAAGGAAACGGTAAATTTAATCAAGTTAGTTAAACCTTCAAGACCGCTTTCACGTTTTCTATTTGTACAAAATCGAACAAAATATCGCGGCCTTCATTGACTTTGATAGATTGAGGGAAAGCAACCACGGTGACACTGCATCATACCTTGATCGTATTGCACATAATGCCGTGCCTCGTGCGAAGTCAGTGTGTATTTCTTCATGACGTTGTCATCCATCAAAGCCTTTCCTCTGAAGAGGGAGAAGCATCCAGGACTACAGAGTACGCAGCCAATCATGTGTTCAGTCGCTTTTTGCAGCCAATGTCCGATAGCGTACTCGAACATTTGATACCATGCCATGAAGCCTGTAAAATTCAAGTTTATAAGATCAGGAGAAAAGATCAGATAAAGTACGGTAAATAAGTGTGCTGTGGAGATCTAAAACTAAGGCCCATATTAATAAACAACAAACTACTCAAGTGTGAAATCATTTGATACGCCATTATTACAATATCAGCATCTCTTCAAGATCATTGATAATTAATAAAGATGTAAAAACAGTACCTCAGTCTCATCATCAGCTCTTTAATCTCTGAACTCGAGAACTTAAATTGAGTCCTTAAAAATTCCAAAAGGCAATCAAGAGTGCGTACAAGTCAATTATCGCTGAATTTTATGCGAAATAGAATCTCATAAAATGCGATGAAGCTTTTTCATAATGATTATCAATCATCATCAATATCATCAATACATATAATAAATCTGTAGAAAAATATTTTTTGTACATCGAAAAAAAATCCAAAAAAAATAGCCAGGGTGTTAAAGGATAACCAACAGAACCCATTTCTAGCATTTTTGGAATTTTTGTCTGTTTGTCTGTTTATCTGTTTGTCTGTTTGTCTGTTTATTTGTGCACGCATCACGTGAAATGTACGAAACCAATGTAGATAACTTTTATACATAAAAATTGTGCGTATCTTGAAGAATTACTTAGTTTTTGTTTCATCGCAATCGGTTCACTCTATCAAAAGTTAGATGAATTTAAAGTGTTCAAGAAGTAAAATTATCACAGCTCACGCAATTCAGCAGTTACTCGGACAGTTGAACTCGCTATTCGATAGATGGCGTTGTGCATTTAAAGTCATTTTCTGAATCGCGGTGTTAAGATTTTACGCGAAAGAATAACCCTAGAAAAAAAATTGGTATGTAGTATGTATATTTTTTAAACGACTTCCCAAAAAGGAGGAGGTTCTATGTTCGACATTATGTATGTTTTTTTTTTTGTGTATGTTTACCGATATCTGCGTCAATTGTGGACCGATTTCAAAAAATCTTTTTTGTTTGAAAGAGTATGTGCCGAAATTGGTCCCATTTTAATTTGGTGTAGGACTGACGAAGCAATTCGAAGATATACAACAGAACTCTTCAATAAATAACGGCACATCTCTCGGGATTGCTGCAATCGCATGTCTGTTTGTTGTTTATACCATTTCATAACATAACATCACGCCAGTACGCTCTTAAGGGGTACGCAGATCTCTCATTTCACCGGTTATGTTCAAGTTTCATGATATTTGGGTAATATATTCTGGCGTTATACGAGTAGGTAACTTACTAAACAACTTGCCTATTAGGTAGGTACAACTAAAAAGTGAAAAATAAAAAAAAACTTTTTACAAAAAAATACTACCGACTTCCAAATAAAACTACAAAGTGAAAAATAACTTTATTTTTGGAAGTCGGTGTCCATAACCCAATAAATTGGTGCCTACGAAAGACACCGACTTCCAAAAATAAAGTTATTTTCACTTTGTAGTTTTATTTGGAAGTCGGTAGTATTTTATTGTAAAAAGTTTTTTTGAGTATGTGGAGTAGGCAGGCAGGCTGGTAAGTATGGTACGGTTGGCAGGCAGATGACGGGAGCGAAGCCGCGGGCACAGCTAGTTTCAAATATATCTTAATATGTGCGAGGAATACGTACCAGAGCCCACAGGATGGATACGTCCACACGCCGCCCCTAAGTTCTTATCCTTCTTCATCAAATCGATCAGTAGTGTGACTGCTATAGGCTTGAAGTCAATGTCGCCGTCCAGAGCCAACAGGTAGGTGTTTTCCGCGATCACCTCTTTGCGGTCCACGGAGATCGGCAGGTCCATCAGACGGTGACCCAGGAAGTAGTACATGTACATCACCTGTACACGAGCAAGTACTTAGGCTTAGTGACTAACCAACAAGGTCGTTATCACCACACATCGATGTTGCAGTTCTTACGCTACTCGAAACAAAGCCATCTAAACCGGACGAATAGCTTAAAAACGGAGGATAATGAACCTTGAGCTAATCTACCGATTCATTGTACTAGGTACTAGGAGAGCTAGACATTCAATCAAAGCCGAACCGTTCCATCCATCAATCAGCATTGATAAGATACCGATACCCATCATGTTATTAAAAATATCATAAAGTCTGACGAGTACACAAACTAACTCAAAGCGACATCGCATAAATACTAGCCATTGTGAAACTTAAACCCAAATGAAGTCTACAATAATTACAAATAGTTTCGAGTCTTTGTAGAAAACTTGAGTGCTCTTTTTTATTTTTATAAATTACTAGCGACCCGCCCCGGCTTCTCCCGTGACAAATTATATACAAAAACTTTCCTCGTTTCTCACTCTTTCTATTGGTGAAAACCGCATGAAAATCCGTTCAGAAGTTTTTGAGTTTATCGCAAACAGACGCGGCGCGGCAGCGGGGTGCTTTGTTTTATATTTTGTAGTGATGCGAAGGTTAATTGAAAAACTAATTAGCTTCTATTAATTTACAATCACCATCACCCATTTCATTCGTAATCTTCCCGGATCTAAGATTATCGATAAGTTTATAATCACTCACAGAGGAAATAAGTTGCAAAAATATCTGAAGTCGAAACACATACAAACACAAATTAAATTATCACGATAACTTATCATTATCCTAAGAATTTATGAGTAATTTAAACAATTTCAAGAACAATAAAACGCGAAATTCAGTAGCTTACCTGAGACCATCTTTTCCTGTGTCTGATTTTGGACTTATCTTTGAGGTGGCATATCAGTTTGTTTTTTCCTGGTAGTGTCCATACTAGGCGTCCGCCGTACGGAGCAGGGTATTTCTTAGGCGGTCTTAGTCTTACGTTTGTGAGATGGACCTCTGATGCAGCCTCGTCGATGGTCTCCACGAGGCACGTCACGAAGCGATTTACCTGCGAGTCTTCTGCGCTGTGATCCGATACTTCAAACGCGTCATCCATGAAAATGTGTACTGCAACAATAGAAATATGATAGAGCAATTTCTGTATCAATTAATAATACAAATACTATGGAATATGTTTTGTCCAACTAAAGCAAAACGATGATGCTCTTTTTGGGTAAATTGATGCCGATTGGATTAACATTAACATTAAAAGCGGGATATTTACCATGTTTACTGTTTGTTGCCCCCCCCGCTTAATATCCCGCTTTTAATGTTAATGTTAGTGTTAGTGACCATGACAGTTTAAAAACTTATATTGCCGATTGGATTGTTTACTTCGCTACATACCTTCCAGTTCATAGTAATCAGGATCAACAATTCCCAAATATTTCTGCGCAACGCGGCGCGCGCTTTGATCTTCGTCCATACGGAAAATAGATTTCAAGAACTCAGTCATTTCTTCTTTTGTTTCATGCCACATTGTTGCACATACATAGATCCTGGGTTACGTAAAAGAAAAAGATTTAAATGAAATCGTTAGCATATGCGTGTTACATTTCACTGAAACATTTCTGTCTCGAAAATTTTACCTTGTAATGGTGTCAGATGGTTTGATGTCTTTTTTTGATCCTTTATCATCGCTAACCGAAGACGCGTCATCCCCATTGAGATCTTTAAGATCCTAAAATAAAAGTAAGAAACGAGGCTTATATATTCAGTCACCTTTCTGTTATTAGACTTAATGTATCATGATCAAAGAAAAACCATCACCTCTAACGACACATCATGGTCATCGTCCTTAGTCCTGTTGAGGAGCATGGACTGATCGATGATGGCACTATTAAACCACGGCTTGGAGAACAGCTTATCGGTGGCCGCCAGACGCTCGCAGCGCGGCTTCCACGTGTGGGCAGTCACCCAGGCTTGCGAGGCCAGCCACAGCAACCATATCCAGGACATTTGCTCCACTATGAACTGGTTCAGGAAGTAAACTGTGGAAAAATAAAAAAATATACATCGATCAGCTAAAACACTAAAATTTTCTAAAAATTGATGGTTCCCAGTCTCCAACGAGTATCTATTAGCACGGGATCCCAGCGCCTTGAAAGAAAATTTGGTTCAAATAAATCTCACTTGATGGGCCGATATGCACCGATTTGTCATTGAATTGTTTGAAATATTAACATTTTCTGGAATTGGACATAAAAATTATATTACAAAATTAGTTACAAAATTATGGAATCTTGGGCTCTTAATTCACATTTCAAAGATTATTTGAAAGGATCATTTAAAATTGATGCCAATAGATGGCGCGGTTTTAAATATCTGAGGCATTCCACTCGATTGTTTAAATTTGTATTGTAACACATTTTGGTGCAATGAAACTGTAAAAACGTGCAAAAAAATACTATAAATCAAACTCGACAAATCGTCACTGTATTTAAAGAAAAAAATATTCACGAACCGAGTAAACCCTTTTACTTGCAAGTCGCTGCTAACACCATCTGTCTATCGCCGTGGAACGGAACCGAACGCGATCGATGTACAAAAAATAATCAGATAATCAGACGAAAAACGCTAGTTACGTCGGCACGGTCTCTTTGAATGGGATGAGGCATCTGTATGCTAGTATTATATTATCTGCGCTAGTAGTAAACTAAATATTAAACTTAATTGTGAAATGTGATCGAACTACTCAACTTACCCTGTGGAATCTCAAAGAACAAATAGTCAGGTATAGTTCGATAAAACGCACACGGATCCGCATTCCTCATTCCGCATAAAACAATTAGCAAGTTAACAGTAACTGGTCCAACAAGGCTTAATGCAAAGGTGAAGCTGAAGTTCTGAATGAGGATCTTGCAGGCAGTTTTACTGGCAGCAAAGCAGACGTATGCGGCCACGACCTGGATGAGTACCACCCAGAGAGGGGTAGCCCATGCCGCTGGTATTTCCAAGGGTACTCCCCTCACTGCGTAACCCATGAATCCTAGGAAATCATCCTGAACTGCTTGAACCTGTAATAAGAACATTAAATTAAGAAATGCAACAAATAGGTGTAAACCAACTCAGCCACCAATTTCCTAATCACATTAGGATAGCGAAAACTACATATTTCCTTACCTCCTGAGCGGTGTAAAGTCGTTCGCCAAAACCACTACTAAATTTCGTGAAGAAAGCGAGTGGGTCGTCATTCTGGATGTATAAAGTTAACAATATACTGCACATGAATATGAAAATCTTCCATATTGAAACCACTCTCTGCGTATAATAACGACCCCTTTTGAGACCGTCGCGCAGATCTTGCAAAGGTTGTAGGACTGTAAAATATAAAGTGTGGGTATTCAAATTTGTGTTAATCAGTAGTAAAATAAGTATAATTATTCTGTCTCACGAAGGCGGATAAATTGTAACATAAAAATTAAATTCAACATTTACAGCAGTTTATTACGGGAACGTTTACAGCAGTTTATTTTATTTACTTAGCGGTTCCCCGACGCAAGTACGAGGCTTATTTTTGCTTTTTAGAGGTTTTTATGTCGGAGGTTTTTTGAAATTTATTTTTATTTCATGCTTTTTAAACTATACATATAAACCTAGCAGTAGACACGCCTCAATCGACAATCTACCGAAACACGTAATAATGACATAATATCTTGCGAAAAATCCCAGATTCAAAGAGTAAAATGCGAATTACTTTTGAACAGTAGAACCGATTTCAACCAAACATAGTAAGAACACTCTCGACAAAGTCACTTTTTAAACAAAAAAATCATTAAATCAAAATCGGTTAATCCGTTTAGGGGCTATGATGCCACAGACAGACACACAGATACACAGCAACACACTTCAAACTTATAACACCGCTCTTTTTCCGTCGGGGGTTAAAAATTACTCTTATTTCGATATCATAAAAGTCACGTAACCCGCCTTCGTGAGATAGAACAGCTATATCAAGTGATACTTATGGTTAAGTATCCGCATCAAATGAGCTTAAGATATTAACGTATAGGAAAAATCTAATAGGTATTGAGAAATGTAACTATCGTAGCTACAAGATCAAGAACAGATTTATAATCCGATAATAAAAGTGACAATATGTATTATCCATGCTCACAAGTAAAATATTAATAAAAAATCAAATTGACGTATTGTTTACCTGACCATTGTTTTCCAGAGGTTCCTACGAAGTTTTCCCACCAGCCGAGAGAAACCAACACGCATGCTACCGGAATGGTCCACAAAACATCTTCGCCCTTAAGAAGGGGCCAAACAACAAATGCAGTAGCTTGGGCAGAAACAGCGAGTACATCTAAGATTATTTTGAAAATGTATCGAGGTTCTGTGCTGTCTCTAGATAAGGCGTTCAGGATTCCTGGCACGAAGCACATCGCGTTCATCAACATCGTCCCTTTCACGACATCTAGTTCCGGCAAAATAAGCAGCACGAGTAATGCAATTCCGATTGTGTGCAGTGTTTCTATTATTAAGGACTGAAACAATTTTTTGGCGTTAGTAATAAAATCGTTTGATATCCCATAAAAATGCGTGATAGTTGTTAAGGGCCTACATGCGCTTTAGTGCCGTAAAACGGTTACTTTCTAAAGCTTACTCCTTAGTAACGGCTAGGTTAAAAGGTTTGAAAAAAAAAAATTATTATTGATTCATGTACATTATATTTAACACAAGGTTTTTTCGTGCAACTAATAGTTTTGCTTTATAAAAATATATACGTATATAGCGCCTTAAATAGTTTTTTTTTTCATAACCACAAGCGGAGTTGCCGCACAGTGTGTTAGCGCAATATCACTACCAACGGCATTTCATCACAGAGGAGGTAAAGGATTGCCCTATACGCATACTTTCGGACAGCATGGCCGTCTTGCAAGCAATAAACAGCCACACGGTGAATTCCGGGATGATATACGAGTGTTACCAGCACCTGAACCAGGTCGGTATACACAATAAAGTAACCATTCAATGAATCCAAGGACACAATGCCCGAAGGAACGAAGCTGCGGTTGAGCTCACCCGAAGGAGTTCTAGTATGGCACCGGTGGGACCGAAGCCAATCGTGCCATTACCTTTCGGGTACCTACGCGGTCTGGTAAGGAGGCGCACCAGGGATCAACACAGCAAGCTATAGACTGACCATCGCGATTGTAGGCAGGCCAAGGAGGCACTGCGCACCATCAACGGCTGTCTTATAATACAGAGAAGGCACGAGCATTAATCACCACGCTTGCTCAATAGGGGCTGAGTCTCCCGCGTCCGTAGGTGAGCTGGTACAGGGGGCTACTTTACGAGGGTGCCGGATGTTGATTCACATACGGCCAATTGCTTGGACCTTCTGCTGACAACAGATCCAGACCGATACTCAGTGTCGATATCATCACCTTTGGGTAGTTCCGAACACTGTCTGGTGAAGTCTGTATCCGTCTACTCCCCGCCCGATCTAAGCCCGAGAGGCACCCGGCGGGTTTGGCGATACAGGTCAGCAGATTGGGATGTGATCTTTCTTAGCATGCTATCCTTGGCGGCCCACTTGCTTCTCAGCGGACGATCCATCGACAAGCGCTGACGCCGTGACTGATGTGTTGCGCCAGGGGATGGAGTACTACATTCCATTCTCTGACGTAGCGCTGTCCAGCGTTGACCGACCATGGTTTGGTGCCGAGTACAACCGCACAAATGCGGTCAAACACAAGGCGTACCTGGCATGGGACGACGCTCGAGTGCACAAGGAAAATACTCAGAAGAAGAGACCCTTCAACAGGGCTGCCAAAAGACGATGCGAAGGGCACGGTTTGACCATATTAGCAGAATCGGGAACAAACTTGCTTTATACCCTGCTGGTAGCAAAGCGTTTTGGTCCCTGGCTAAGTCGGTTGAATTAAACTTCTGTCGCCCCTCACTACCACCACTGCTGAGACCCGACGGGTCACTGGCCCACTCCACCGAGGACAAGGCAAACTTGATCACCTCCCTTTTTGCGGCATCTTCGCGTCTGAATGCTGATGGCGTGCGGCCCCCTCCCTCTCCTGTTGGTTGTGAGACGAGTATGGCGGACATTCGCATCGATCAGAGGGAGGTCTGTAGGGTACAGCGTAACCTTGACGTGAACAAAGCAAGTGGCCCCGACGGGATACCGGCAATTGTACTAACAACTTGTGCACCTGAATTGTCTCCGATCCTGACACGCCTATATCGCCTTTCGATAGTGATTGGAAGCAAGCTAACGATCAGCCCGTGCCCAAGAAAGGTAGTCGAGCTGACCCGGCCAACTACAGACCCATCTCGGTAACGTCCATACTCTTACAGAGGATAAGCTCCTGGCATACCTAGAAGACAATGACATCCTCAGTGACCGCCAATACGGTTTCCGCCGAAATCGGTCAACTGGGGATCTTCTAGCGTATGCCATTCACGTCTGGATTGAGGCCATCCAGAGACACGGGGAAGCGCTTGCTGTCTTCCTTGACATCTCGAAGGCTTTCGACAGGGTCTGGCCTTATTGGTAAGCTTCCTTCCTTCGGTCTGCCTAGTGGTCTGTATGACTCGATTGCTAAACTTCCTAAGGGGTCGGTCCATCCGAGTGGTTATCGATGGCTGCTCGTCCAGTCAGTTAGGTATTAACGCCGAAGTCCCTCAGTGGTCGGTGCTCTCAGCTACACTGTTTTTGCTGCACATTAATAACCTGCTAAAAACCCGGAACCTTTGGGTACGCAGACGACAGCACGGTTGCTGAAAGATACGTGTCCGGCGCACGGGCTACTGGGCCTGAGATCCGGTTTCTCCGGGAGGCCATGGTTAAGCGCTTAAACCTGTCTTTGGAGGCAGTCTCCGAATGGGGCGATGCCAATCTAGTCAGTTTCAATGCTGCTAAGACCCAGGCGTGTCGTTTTTCTGAAAAAAAGAGCCTATTCCACCCGGCTCCATCTTTTCGTGGTGTTACCGTGCCGATAACGGGCCATCTCGACCTTCTTGGTGTTACGTTAACATCGACCCTCAATGTTGGTCATTAAGGCAAAGGCTCAGTTGGCTGCAAAAAAATTGAGGATCCTTGCAAAGGTGAGACAGTACTTAACGCCTGAACAGCTGCTCAACTTATATCAAGCGCAAGTTCGGTCATGCATGGAGTACTGCTCTCACCTCTGGGACGGATCTGCCAAATATCAACTTGATGCACTTGAGTCGATTGACAAACGGGCCAAGAGGCTTATTGGCAACGATGCACTGGTCGCCTCAAAGCTCCAGTGCCATCGACGCCGAGTGGCCAGTCTGTCGGTTTTTATCGGTTTTACCGGTACATGGTGGACATCCCACCCATACGTACAAAGCGTTTTGCTAATACTTTCATTGTACGGACAGCTAAGGAGTGGAATTCCCTGCCGGAGTCTTTGTTTCCTGATAGCTACAACCTTGGGGTCTTTAAGTCAAGAGTGAATAGGTTACTTCTAGACAAGCGTACTTCACCGTCGACCACATCATCGCTTACCATCAGGTGAGATAGTCTTCTTCCTCTTCTTTTCGTGTGAGGATGTGGCCACCTCTGGTGTCAGAGTTAATTAAGCCGCCTCTGGGAACCTCACAGGTCTCTGACTTGGCTATTTCAGACTTACATTAACTATTTAAGTCCAGGTTTCCTCACGATGTTTTCCTTCACCGTTGCCTATTATGTCCAAGATAAACTTGGAAACTACATATGAATTTGAAAAAGTCACATTGGTACTCGTTCGGATTTGAACCCATGACAGGGCCACTACGACATACTACCAAAGAATGTATTTGTCGGAAAAATCCTCAGTTGTCGGCTAGCTGGTAGAACCCTACTACTGACGTGGCCCAGGGTAGCATGACTGCATGACACAATAGAGATGGTAATGATAACTACGTGTATGTCATTCACGTTATTGTTTTAGATAAGATTCAGACCGACTTAGTGTTTTAAGACAGAAATCAAATTAATTTAATTGGTGGCGAAAATTATCTTATCTACTTAATATTTTTTTTAAAGAATGCCAATTGTTTATTGACTAAATTGAACACAGTCTGTTTTGGGGATTAAGAATTTAAATAGTTCCTACTAATCGTATCGAGGGATTTATTAATCTCCTAGAGTACGGGGAATCACCTTATTTTGTTATCGTTAAATAAACGATGATGCTTATACCTGCCGGGCGAGCACGGCTTGAGTCACACATTTTATCACAGTTTGGGAGCAAAAACCGTGATAAAATGCGTGACTTCAGCCTATCAAAGAGGCCGTGCTCGCCCAGCTGCTATTTGCCTCGGTTTTCTGTTATCTCAATAAGAGTTATGAGATCTCTCTATCAGCCACGAGATTCGAAATGAAGAAATAATATGTTTTTAGTACTAAGCTTTAGTGTCTTACCAGCAAAAACTGTCCAATCGTGAGCTTTCCAGCGGTCTTGAAGAAACATATTCGGAGTGATCTTAAGAATATGCCCAGCTCTGGTATACTGAATGCGATGAAAGCTGCCCACAGCCATGTTACTCGTTCTTCCAGCGAGTGGACTGTTATGAACTGCTTATCGTGGGCTGGTGATACGAAATACAAAAGAATTTGTTACGAAAAGACGAACCCTCGAATAAGTAAAAGAAAAGATGTTACAACACTTACCTAAAGCTCTGTTACAATGAGTTATTTGTTTGCCCTTTTTCAGTTGTGATGTGATGAAAAGTAGAGTCCCTTTAGATACTACAGCGGATCCAAGCACAACGGTAAATATGACGATATACGAAAGAAATTTAAGGACTTTCACACTGGCGTCTATGCAGGCAGTGGATTCCATAGATCCACTCTCCTTCTTCACGGGTAGCTCCCGAAACAGATTCCATCCTTTCGTCTCCTGAGCAGTTCTTTGTCTGAGGAAATAGTTTACATTTTGTCACTATTAAACTCTGCATTCAGGCCATTTCAACATTTCAACACCTACATGCTACAGCTAATTTGAAAAACGGAATGTCAGCATGGAGCATATTCTTAGTTAGGTACCTACATTACTGCGTAGTGTAGGTTCTTAGTCTAAGCGAGACTGGTGATCTGATCCTTTGTTTAAGGTCTTAATATAATACGATATAGGTAAGTATAATAGCCGCGTTGTTATTACGATTCACGAGTGCAATTTGCATTTAAAAGCACTTGGTTATCTAAGATCTAAATCTAAAAGGAATATACTCATGACCTCAATGTTGGCTTGAAAGTCATCATAACTTTCATTGCCCATAGCACCATGCAGAACGTAGGTAGGTACCTAACTAAATTGTGTGTTCCAATTCAGTGCATTCGATAATCGTGACGCCTGCGCATAATCCAATGACACTAGAAGAACGAGAAAAATACGCTATTTGCTAACACTCTGAAATACCTACACCGAGGGTGCAGTCAAGTTGACCATACCAAAAATCCTTCCTTGGTTACCTACTCAAAGACCACTTAAATTTCAAGTCGTTCTTGGTATTGTGTTAATCTGTTAAATACACTTAAGTGACAGACTCAGCATAGACTTAACGGCGGCGTAAATGAATACCTAAGTATGCGATCATTTGACTTCCAAGTGTCTCTAAACGTTTACAGTATCATGCAATAGTAAGAGAATTATTTTACCCTAAATCGTCGATGTCATCATACAGTGGAGTATACTCCGACTCCTCTTCGCTATCGTCTCCCAAACCTGTGAATCCAGGAGTCTTGGGTTTCGTCGCCATTCGATATTTATCTGGAACAATTGGTACTATTCAAAAACTCTACGTAGCTGCGTAGGTAAATTACTTTGATAATGATGCAGTACAGATTGATACTTAGGCACACATTGTCTGTCGGCTAGAACAAAAGAACCGATTAGCCGTAAAAACGATTACGAACGTGAAGAAAACATGTTCTTGAGTGGAATCGGCAAACGCAATCTGGCCTAGAGGATGTGCCATTGGAGAGGTATATGCCCTGCAGTGGGTTGACTGAACTGGTAAGTATACGACAACAGGTGAAGAGGAATTAAACATTTATCCCGTATTAACACCTAAGTACCTACCGTAGCTGTAGCTAAATATATAGAGAGAGCAGGTAAATCTTGAAGGCAAAGGCAAGGTATTCTGTCAAAAATAAGGAAAACAATCTCACCTCAAACAAAATTATTCTTAACACATATTCACCATCACAAATTTCCACTATCACAGCAACAGCTCTATCACACCTAATTCTATTTCATAAACAATAACAGAATATTTGTATAATCACCGGAAACTTGGCAACGTGAATGAGGATATGGTAAACACCACTGAGCCGTACTGGCCCGTTTAAACATAATCCTCATATCAAACGACCGTCATTACGATATCGCGGTTGATTAGGAACATTATCGAAAATCGTAGATCAATAGCGCTTTGATTTAAATTATCAAATTATACGATCATCCTTTACATTTTTAACCAATGACGCCTATCTGAAGTCATCGCTACGTTTTACACAACAATTTTGAGAGCGTGCACTAAAGCGTACGCAATAATATTGAATTTAAAACTAGGTGGGAACTGAAGTAGGTATAACGTTTGCCTACATTGGCATAAGTACATGCGTGGATGATCTATCGCTACAGAAACTGTCCACATCAAGAGCCAACACTTACATTTACAACAAGAACACTTATTTGTATTTGAGCTTGCAATCGTGCAATTTGCACAAATTCGAAGTGATAACGAAATCAATGATTAAAATAATCTATGTACTTGTACTAGGTCCAAAGGAAACAATATCAGATGCGTCACAATCAAAAGTTTATTATCTAAATATTAAATAAATATTGTAATTATAAGGTACAAAATATTACAAATAAAGAGAATCTAAGTCTAATAATACATTATCATTTATACTCCTAAATACAGACGACACAAAATTCGAGAACGACGATTGATCACAACACTACTTTCATTTAATTTTCTTAAAGATAATAAATACGTGTTGCAAAACATTCGAGTAATTCTTGCTTTCTTCCTTTTTGGTATAATTTCATGTCTGAATGATTTAATTTATTGAAACATGTTGCTTCATATTTTTTCTTTTTCTTTTTTAAAAAAACGTTGCCCCACACTAGGAATTTCTCCTGTATCGTGGGTGCGTTTACAAACATATAAACTCACATACACAAACACCCAGAGCCGGAACAACTATTTGTAGATCATACAAATATTTGTTCCGTGCGGGAATCAAACCCGCGACACGCAGCGCAGCAGTCAATCGCTCAACCACTGCATTCATCACACACCGAGACTAACGAAACAAACGTTGAAAATATGAGCTGTCAAAATTAATGCAATGCAACATGAAAACACTTAAAAAAACTAATTTTGTGCGACGAAGAACGATGAACTGATGCAATGAATCGCATGATTATGACGATTTAAATATTACATTAAGAGCGGACTCTAGTCAACAAGAATTTGAAAAATAGGTATTTGAAGAAACTATTGCCGTCGCGCTGCGCCCGACCAAGCGAGCTATCAATGTGTGAACGAGTAGTGTATTTGTGTGTGTAAGAGCGCGCCGCAGCGGCCCATCGACTCCGGTGCACGCGCCCTCACCGCGAGTTCCGAGCCGCTTTACACTTTACGAAAAAATTTCAAGAGACGATGTATTTTGGAGAAATGTTGTTTTTTTTTAAAAGCTTTCCGCCAGAAATAATTGATGGTCGTATACTACGAAATTTACCGGCAAGTGAAAGGATTGAAATTACGATAGATAATCCACATTTTTACATGACTGCCCAAAAACGGAGTGTTATTATGTTTATAGGGCTCATGTATGTTTGTGAGTTTCTTTATTCCACCATAACTTCTAAACGGCTTAACCGGTATCAATTTATGTGGTATCTTTAGAAGCTTAACGTTATTAAAAATTTAAAAAAATATAATGGGCAACAAAAAACATAAAAATGATACTACCTATTCTATCATCGTCTAGCTAGTCTAGAGCTTACTTAGTGTATATATAATAATATATCTATAAGGTCTAAGTAAGGTTTTTATGGTTAATAGGTTATGTGTCAAGTAAGTAAGTAAGTTATGTTATTAGGGAGCATTCGTTCCCTAATAACATACCAAAGGAAATTAAATAAATATAAGAGTAGGTACTATTCAATATCCCATAGAAAACTTATAAAATAATTTGTTTTTGCAAAAAATTCGTTTTATTACTAAAAGAGGTATGATATAAAAAATAAATCATTAAAAATAATTTAAAACAGGCCTGCCTTGCAGTCGGGGGACGGTTCCTTGGATCAGTTTTTACAGGTCCCCCGACTTCGTTGAAAAGGTTGGTTTTTAGTTGAGCCCATTCAACACAAAAATAATGTCGCTTGTTTTTAATTTTTTTATTAATTTTTTTCATTCACTTTTCGACAAGCTACCTTGTCAAAAAGTGCTTTTAATTAATAAGCGTGTTTTTTTTTATTATGATTTAATTAAATTCTATATTTTAATTTAAATATCCACAAACCCTACTTCTCCAAATTTCATAAAACATTTTTATAAGTATCTGCTTTATAAGAAATCAAAATTTAGTTTGCATGATACTGGGTGTAAGACCAACCGAAAGAATGCAAATCAGCAGACAGGACGTAAGGTGAGCGAACGATTCAGTTCATGAGAGCCATCATTTTGAGGGCCGGGTCACCCGCGTCCGTAGGCAAATAAGCGTTTTGAATCCCTATACGTGGTCCCCGGATGGTGATAATCATGTAACATACTGGTGGTAGGTTTCGACCGAAGGGCTTGTGACCACATAGCGGGCAAAGACATACCGCCACGTGGCCTAGCCGTGATCCGGTTACGATGCCCGGTGCAGCCATTAGAGGAGTTGGGTCGAGATAGCTGTTCCACTGATGGCTGGCCGGCCAGACTCACGCTGTTATGGATGTATCGGGAGACTGGTCGCAGAGGGCAGTGAGCACGTACGCAGCCATTTTAAAAAATAAGATGCAATATACCATTCGTATTATGAATTTGTAATTTTATATTGCAATTTTAAAGTAACATTTTATTTGCAAGTTATTGCACCGGAAAAGGTCAAATACTATTTCTAGAAGGGAACCTTTGGAAAAAATAAATTTATTATATTTATATTATACAGCGAGCGTCTTTTGTTCACTAAAAAGAGCCAATTTCATCCGGCTCCATCTTTCCGTGGTGTAACCGTGCCGATATGGTCAAAAATTGAGTGTCGATGTCAACATCGATAGTAAATTTTTTACCATTATATTGAGGAATGCCTCAACATGCTGCTAAGAAGTTGAGACGGTACTTCACGCCAGAACAGGTGCTTAAGTTGTATCAAGCGCAAGTTCGATCTTGCATGAAGTACTGTTCTCATCTCTGGGACGGATCTGCCAAATACCAGCTTGATGCACTAGATTTGATCAAAAAACGGGTCAGCAGGCTCATCGGCAACGAGGTCGAGTCAAAGCTCCAGAATTTTGAAAATCGTCGCAGAGTTGCCAGCTTGTCGGTTTTTTATCGATTGCATTTCGGGGATTTTTGCGATGGAATTGCATGATCTAATTCCATATAGCCCGTTTCATCATCGGACTACAAGACGTACGGCGATGCGCCATCGGTACAAGGTGGACATCCCGCCCATAGGCACTAAACATTTTGGAAATACTTTAATTTTGCGTACAGCAAGGAGTGGAATGCCTTGCGTCTGTGTTGCCCGATAGCTTCAATCTCGGGGTCTTTAAGTCAAGAGTGAAGTTATTTCTGGGCAAGTTTGCTACACCGTAGATCACATCATCGCTTACCATCAGGTGAGATAGTGGTCAAGAGCGAGCCTATCTATAATAACAAAAATCAGCGATTTCTTTTCAACAACATTTGTTAGTTCGTTCGGTTGGTCTGTACCGAGCATTATTCTGGATCTTGGCTTAATTTTCTTAACAACTTTTGATCGTGTATTTGCAAGTGCACTTTCCAGATCTTATGCATACCTAAGTTAATTCGACAAGTGCCTTCAACAATAATAAGTAATACTCACAATCACACGGTTTATTAAATAAAATTATTGTATAGTGTAAATATCGACATCGGTGTATATCACTAGAGTATCGATAAAAATATCGCCAACTACCACTTCCCTATTTGTGTACGTGTAAGCCTTACCCTCCCTCACCTCCAACCTCCACCCGTAAAGTGCGAAAGGGACAACTGCAGCTCAGGCTGATTTTACCTACAAAAACCTTGACCAAAAGGCGTTTCGTATTCCGCTGTTTTCTTCTTCAAAACTGGCCTGATCTTAAAAATTCTTATATCAACATTTAGAGGAAAAGTATATCTATGCTTGTATCATTTTCATTTTTGTCAAAAACTTATCAATTTTGTCTGAAAGTCGTCTGAACATGGCGGTAAAAACGGGCATTTTTTTCTGGTTTTTGGATTGTCATATTTCTTTTAGTCATTATGTTTTCGAAAAAAGGAAATGATAGGGGCACGTATAAATTAGACCTTGATTTTATGAGAAAAAATCATTGCTCTGGAGGCATTATCCACGAAGAAAACAGCGGAATGTTTTTGTATGGAGAAAGGACCAATAGAGACCCCTCTTAACATTTCAGTAATTTGTATCCGAAATTAAATGAATAAAAATGGAATGTGAGTACTCGAATGTTTTGTAACGCAGTTTATATTAGGCTCCATAGTTATAGGTCTAGCTCCATAGTTGGCCGCCCTGAAGTTGGATACAATGGCTACGCAATAGAAAATCTCATACAAAAACAGCACCGTTTCGTGCCTCACGCATCCGGTAAACCAACTTCAGGGCGGCCAAGAAGTTTGGCGAGGGCTATACTTCTAACAAATGACTACGTTAGTACAGAACCCAACTAAACACATACAATGCAATATCACCACAAAGCGAGAAACACAGTGAACGGAAATAAACATGGAAGCATTCCTAGCTTTAAAAAATGACCCAACGCAAATTGTG
This sequence comes from Orthosia incerta, assembly GCA_948252205.1. Taxonomy (NCBI): domain Eukaryota; kingdom Metazoa; phylum Arthropoda; class Insecta; order Lepidoptera; family Noctuidae; genus Orthosia; species Orthosia incerta. The sequence goes on from OX411754.1 coordinate 16,128,225, forward strand.
CCCCGGTGGGCGGGGCTTACCGATCGTGCCGCTCACGCTTTTAGTTCGTCCGCAGTAGGCAACAGCGGCGGTCGACTAATATTTACTGTTTTTCGCGTGTTAATTATTTAAAAATGCCTTCTTGTGCAGTGAAGCGGTGCATAAATAAATCACATTTGCATAACAAGAATGTTGGAATTAGATTTCACGTGTAAATACATCGCTATTCATATTTCTATAAAAAATGAAGTATGCCACGAAATCTATAGGGATGATGTTATGCCAACCAAACAATTAACTTTTTTACCTGACAATAATGGCAAATATAATTTGATTACAACCTAAGGAACAATACACGCCATTTTTTTTTTCTATGGGGACGGCACTATGCAAAATATACCAAGTTATTGTAGGTACATAAAAGTTCCTTTAACAGCATGGAGAAAATAGATATCGTTGCTGTATCTTTATCTTTTCTAATATATTTTTGACCGTTCCAAAAAGATATATTTTTAATACAATAAAAGATGGTTCTTTAACACGAATTGCCGTAGGATTTGACTGGTAGAAATCATCACGCGAAAAAGCGTTCATACTTCTATGCGATATCCTTCTTTCGAATTTGGTCAAAATATAAATCCAAAATGGCAGCTGCGAAATCTTTCATATTTTTCATCATGGGTTTAGTTTTCGAGGATGCTAAAGTCGATTGTGAGGCTAAAATAATCCAAGATCGCAAAAATAAAAAAAAATGTTTTTGTTTAAATCATACGTGAGAAGGAACTTTGTTCCTGACGGTGGTAACCTGATCACACACGTTTATTTATGCTTCTATATTTTCTTTCATATTACTTTAATACCATCACTATCATAATTAATAATTGCGTTGCACCATATTGCATAAAGAATCCCGGGCGACGCGATTGGTGGACGCAGTGGCGTCGTAGAAATGTCGTTAGCGGCCTATACGTTAGATGGTAATTTAACCCCAAAACTTAAGTAAATAAGGTCTATTTTTTACTGTGCATCATGAGTTGTAATAATATTGTTTGTGTACTTTGGCTAGTTTGGCGAATCAGTTGCGGGGTTTCGATGTGTGAGTTTGTTTGGGATTTTGTGTCAGGATGCGCGTTAAGTTCCTTCGAAGTAATGCTTCCATGTTTATTTCCGTTCACTGGAGAAACACAATCTTATTTCTCAATAGTTACCATCAGACTTCAAAATATTTTAATCAGAAATAGTGTTAAAAATAAAAGTAACCTGGCTAATTAAATAAAAGCCAAGCAAAGGTACCTACCACGCAAATACTTCAAGAAAGTCATCATGATAAAACCACAGGTCTGGTGGAGATCAATCTCTCATGCACATCTAACACAGTTAATCAGCTACTTCATACTGGTTTATAATATTTGATAAGTTCTATTTACTTCAATTGCTTATGTTAGTGATAGTTTGAGTAAAATTGAATACATTAGAAAGTTTATCAGTTCTCGTTATCATTACCACCAGGTAAAGAACCGACTTTACTAGTACTATAATCTGTCTCCTTCACATAGTCCTTAGGTTCGTCATGCTTAGAAAAATTTCCCATCGCCACTTGTGCTATAGTGTCCACGATACTTGACGAACTCATGTAAGGATGGCTGGAGGGCGGCACAGACGTCGATAGATCTTCCGCCTTCGTTAACTTTAGAGGTTGATTGTAATCTGATAAGTAGTCAGGCATTGTGGTCTTTTTAGTTAACTCTAACATCTGATTCAAAAATGACTCCCCACCAACTCGCGAGGGCATACTAAAGTCAGTAGCTTGCACCTCCATGCTATCAGGCTTGGCTGTTTCTATTTTCGACGAAGTACTTGTTTCACTTATCTTCATACCATCAAGAGAATCCGATTTCCCTTTTCCAATACTACCGAAATCTGGCGGCAAGTAATCTTTATTGCCTTTTAATAAATCATGTGGAGATTTCATCAGCATGCTCTGATCTAAACCAGCTTTAGTAGAAATAGGACTACTTGTCGAAAGCGGTTTCAACAGAGATTCTTGCATTTTCATTAATGATGGAGATAAGAACATATTATTTGCAGCTAACGTCGATTTAGACATAGGATCTGGAATGCCCAAAATGCCTGCACTGGAGTATTTACTAGCTGAGAATAAAGCATTGGCAATGTCTGCAGAACTCATCATGAGATTGGAGGCTAGACTGGCGGGAATAGTGCCCGTGGCGGTGCTGGTGCTCGTCGCGGTGCTGCTCGGCGTCTTGTCGTAGCTTCCGATACTGCTCGTCAAGTTTTGCAGAGATGCAGCGTACGATGGCGGATCAGGAAGTTTGCTACCCGATAAACTAGCCGCTAGACTTGAAGACATGCCCGGAGTGAGACCAGTCAGCATACTGTTTGCAGCAGCTAAACTTTCTAAACTAGAAGCACCCATAGGTAGAGGCATGTTGGGAGAGCCCAATCCGAGAGCCATGCTCGTCAGCATATCTAATCCTGTAGGATATGACGACGGCAGCGTAGGGGTAGCAGATTTTGATGACGATTTAGAAGACGTTGGTACTGGAATGTTCAGTTGAGGTGTTTCGAATTTATGAGGCGAGCCCGATCCAATGCTTGACGATACATTTATAGGAGGCACGCCCGCCGGCCGGCTTACCATCTGTTGCAGTGTACTGACTGAAGGGAAATTGGGGACAGAAGTCGCCTGACTTGGCTTTGACACAAGTATTGGTTGAGGAACTGCTAATAAAGCATCGAGATCCATTTTATCGTCCTGTTCAGATGAGCAACCTAACTCGTCTCTAATGAAATGCCACAGCAGCCCATCACTCTGTTCTCTCGGAAATTTAGCAGTTAAGGTGCATTTCAGTTTGTCCAAATATGTGACGTCAGACCTAAAACTTTCTTTAAAATCGACAAATGTGTCGTCAGAGAATGCAAAATAGTACTTGATGCTTTTTCTTATTTGTTCCATGGCGTGTGTTGATAGGTGGCTGTCATGGACCATGTTGTACTGAAGGAGCAATGGTCGAGGATATTCTGTAGGCCTCTGCTCTGGTGGAGGCATTACCCAGAAGAAAGTAAGTGACGATTCCAAGACTGGACTCTCTGGGTTATAGGGGGCTGAAAATTATAAAAAAGCATATTTGAGAAAACTAACAAAATGAACCATTAAATTGTATCTGAAAAATGTTTTACTTACAGCAAATGACTCCAATACAAGGTATATAAGATATTTCACTGGGTCCGCGCATTTTAATTTGATATTCCAACTGGTTGTCACAATCCCTAAGACTTGGCATGGCAGGATTCGTTGGATGAGAGTGATACCAGCCTAGAAGTGTTAGTCCCAACTTCTCTATTTCCATTTGAATCTCTAACTCCACTAGAACTCTTGGTCTTTTGTCATTCTTACTGATTAGGCATGGGAAAGTGTGGGTTATCATGACATCTGGAACATAAAAAGTAATTTAATAAGCCATCATAATATAAAGGGAATATTATATAGGACTCTTATGGCAGGCACCAACCTGGCAAAATTTCGTTTTAACTGACAATCAAATAACAAAATATCTGATAATTAAATAAAGTCGAAAAGAAAAAAGAACTTCCTCTGTTCAGTTCGAAGTTCTTGCAGTAATGTAGGAGGATTTGATTGTCAGTGAAAAACGTAATGGAAAAGCTATGTGAGGTCTAAGACGCCCAGATCCCTCTAACTAAGGTCTGAGCTACCCCTATTGAAGCTCTATACTAAGATTTATGCTTAAAATAAAATTAAACATACTGTGACTGTTCAAATCCCAAGTGCCAGCTAAATATCCATAAACCTCTTCCTTTTTCAAGTGACAATGGATATCGAGTACTAGATTAGCATTTGAACTAACTGACACCAAGAACGGTTGCACTTTCCCAGCTGATGAGAATGATACAGCTTCTATCAACATGTTGGCATCACTGAAATAAGAAAAATAATTCCTTTTTTTTTTTTTTATAGAAATCCGTAAGAGGTAATCCAGGTGCATTAGAAACAATAAACAAGGAGCCAGTCTTCTTGTTTTAACAAAAACAACACATTTGTGTTACCTGAAGAGGTGGGTAGAGATAGTAAACCCTCATTTCACCAGATATGTTGTAAAGGCAAAAAATGTTGAATTGACAGATCCAATAACATTTGCCTGACCTGTGCATTGAACCCAGCACATAATGTTCAGCGCAACATGCTTGCGACTGCTTACCAGTACACAAAAAGGTAAACAAGTAATCTTTTTTTTAACAATACTCAATGTCTTCTACTCCAAGTTTGTTGAGACTAAACACACACACTAAATCTAGGAAATATGTTTTTTTATACTGACTGCTGCATCATTCTGTTTGGCACTGTGTTGTGTTTCATAACAATCCTTTGTGGTGGTGGCTCTGGAGGAGTTTCTACTTCCATTTCTACCTCCTCTGTAATTTTAACAATAACATTTTATGAATCAACATTATTAAACCAGAATAAAGAATCATAACCTATTCCATTATTTTTTAAACAAAGTATCTTACCATCAGAATGCATATTTTCTCTTTGTAGCTGCTTCTTGCGAAGATAGGTTGCTTTAATAGTATCTAATTTCTTTCCTCTATATTTGACAGAAGCCCAACCACACCCAGATCTCTTGTCAGGGTTTATTATGCGCTTGCAATGTATTGCCCAAGCAGACGGGGAACAAAATATAGTTTCAGTCTCATGGGACTTTATTTTTCCATCTGCTTGCAAATCTCCAACAAACTTTTGACCCTAAAATAAACATTGTAGATTTCAATATAAATGACAGTTCAATAAACAGGTCCTACTCTCACTGAATTATATAAGAATATAAAGATTGAAACGAAAGTAAACATTTTAAATTATAACCCTCTCTGTTTATGAGGGTGCATTCTAAAAGTGAAAGAAAACATTGTGAGGAAACCGACATGTCCTAGAACCAAAAATTCGAAGACATGTGTCATCTACCAATCCGCACTGGGCCTGCATGGTTGATTATGGCCCATTCCCTCTTATAGAGAGGAGGCCTGTGTCCTAGCAATGGGGACATTAAAAGGCTGATGACGATGATGATTCTAAAAGTTGCACAACATTATTTTGCTTGTTTGATTAATTTATCATAGTAGAAGTGGAAAAATAAAACTAAAATAATAATTTTAGTTGTAGTATTATTGATAAATTAACCAAAATATTTGTATTTATTTACATTGCTGCTGGCAATTATATAAATAAAAAACCAGGTTTCATAATGCAGCCTATTTAAACATGGATTAAAACACGGGTATGCATTATTGCTCCAAGGTTCAAAATATTATATTTATTCAGAAAAGCAATAAAATTATTGATACTAACTAAATACTCAATTGTCATAGCTGCATTCCCTGGCTCAAGCATTTTTTCTTCCAAAAGCATCTGTAAAGTGACGCCTCTGCCTGGAATTGATTTACTGCCTGATTGAGTTTCCATCTCCTGAAATGGATAAAATGTAGCAGTTCCAGCCATAGTAGTAAAGAGGTTTAAGCTTTGTGGAAATGGGTATAAAAATATCATGACTTCTGCTATTCCAAAAGGCTTTTCGAAACAGCTTTTATAGAAACATGAAAAATTTTGTTGCTGAGTGAAGGAATAAAATTCAGATATGTACATAAAAATTACTTTTTATTTTCTTGCCAGATGACAGGAGTGACTCTGTCAAAAACTGTTTTTTCCTCGAGAGGTAATTGCATTTTTATTCCAATAAGCAAATCGGCTTGTCCAATGGTTTGTAAACAATTTATATAAAACTAGGTATTTACAAGTGACGCTACATTGACTATCTACTAGAATAAATGCACATAAGTTTTATTATAGAATTGAATAGAATATACTTTGTTATGTATTGTGTATGCATTATTGTATTGTATACCTAATAAAATTTTGAGCATTATTTGTAAATAGAAAAAAAATAATGCCTACTTCATCAGAAAACTCCTCTCCACTTGCTACTTCTTCTTTTTCCTCTTCAGGGGGCTCTTTTGGTGGTTCGCTAGGTTTCTCGCTTTTAACTTCTTCATTAGGAATATTAGGTGGTGAAGTTATCGTCGCTGGGGCTTCAGCAGATGTGTTATTATACATAGGTAATGTGGGGCCAGACATCAATGCTGCGGCCAAATGCGAGGTTTGAAGATCCATGATGGATTAGAAAAAAAAACACCTCTTATTTTACACTGTGTAAGCTTCAAATACATTCAGACAGTACTTTCATTATACTTGTCTGGTTGTAAAGCTGTAATTCGCAACTTTTTCAGTTTCATCAACAAAAATACAACAATAGAAGATGCGTTTACATGACGTACTGGGGTACTATGTTGCCAAGGTATTTAATGAAAACTCTTCCATTTTACATCATTGAGATAGTAAAAACAAAAATCTTCTAAAACAAAATACAGGTCATGTCGCTGTTCTGTAGCCCTGCTCAACCAGTTCATTTTATTTTTACGTTAAAAAACTCGCAATAAGCACAGACGGCGGCTATCCAGTGTGCTTAGTGCGAGTTTTTAACGTACCTACTCACTCTGTCTTGATAACGTAAACGATCTCTTATGTCAAAATGTATACAAAAAAAGAGGTTTCTCCTTACCGTCCCCAGACGGCGCTTATCCAATTTCAATACAAAATGATGTTTACGTAATAGTGCTAACACACGACTAACTCAACCGGACCACGGATTTGAGGCCGGCGTTCATCCGGCCGGACCATATCAGATCGTGTGTAGAGTGGTCCGCCGGGCATTATTATTATGAATTGAGTCCGTCTCGGTCCACACAAGCGTGTGTAAGCGAGAAAGGATTTGTGGGCGGAGTTAGTCCGACTGGACCAAATTCGTACGTGTGTTAGCACTATAACGCTTCCACCCGCTTGTGTAGACGAGACGGACTCAATTAATAATAATAATTTCCAGCGAACTACCCTGCACACGCTCTGATATGGTCCGGGCCGGACTAAACCCGCCCACAAATCCATGGTCCGGCCGGACTCTCTCCACCCACAAATCCTTTCTCGCTTACACACGCTTGTGTGGACCGAGACGGACTCAATTAATAATAATAATGTCCGGCGAACCACCCTACACACGCTCGGATATGGTCCGGGCCGGACTAACCCCACCCACAAATCCGTGGTCCGGCTGGACCAAATTCGAACGTGTGTTAGCACTATTAGCACCATTACACACGCTCGAACCTGGTTCGCTGAACCGACCGGAAGGCAGTTGCTTCAAGCAGGCTTGCCAACTTAGGGCTTTTAGACCTAAATTTTGGGTAAAAATATCCATGTTGGGCTTTTTTTAGGGCATAACTAATATTTCATGCATTATTAACGAAACCGATTGTCCCTTGTAATGCTGCAATTATATATATATATTTTTTAATTTGTTATGGGTTTGCTCTTGACTCTAGTCTAGGTCAGAGCTGACAGAGACAGAGTCGACGATGTAGTGAGCTTACCCAGAAGAAGCCTGTTCACTCTAACTTTGAAGAGATTCGGGTTGAATGCGTTCGGAAACACAGACGCAGGTAGTGAGTTCCATTCATTCGCTGTGCGCATTATGAAGGATGTATGGAAGCGTTTGGTGCGAATTGGTGGAATGGCAAGGATGATAACTTGCAGTGCATCTAGATGTCCGATGGTAGAAGGGGGCTGGTGGGATGAGGTCGTGGAGTTCTTGAGCACACTCACCGAAGTACAGTCTGTAGAAGACCGACAAGCAGGCAGCGATGAGCCAAGCTGTAAAGCTTGGCATCCGCCAGCTCAATGTCACCAATGAGCCTCTTGGCTCTGCGTTCCACCGAGTCATGCACGGCAAGCTGATACTTAGCTGAGCCATCCCAAAGGTGGCTGCAATACTCCATGCAGGATCGGACTTTGTATAGGGTTAAAAGCTGCCCAGGCGTAAAGTATTGCTTCACTCTATTTAGGATGCCCAGTTTTTTGGCCGAAATTTGGGCTTTGTACTCAAGGAGGCGCCGAATTTGAGACTGGATGTGAACTTCATGCCTAGGAGCTCGAGCCGATCTGTCACAGGAACAGACGCACCCCAAAAAGTAGGAGTTTGATCAAAAATACTCCTTTTTGCGGTAAAAAGACACGCCTGTGTTTTGGTGGCGTTAAAGGAGACCAGATTGTCATCACCCCACTGGGAGACAAGGCTTAAGGTCAAATCTGTCCGCTCCACCATAGCCTCTCTCAAGGAACGAACTTCATCCACGCTGGTTTTTGCGCTGGACAAGTATCTCTCTGAAACAGTACTGTCATCTGCGTACCCAACAATACCAGGCTGAAGTAGGTCATTGATGAAAAGAGTCGCAGAGAGAACAGACCCCTGAGGAACGCCGGCATCAATAGCCATAAGGTCAGAGGAGCAGCCGTCAATGACTACTCGGATCGACCGTTCACTGAGGAAGTCTGATATCCAGCTACAAAAACCAGCGGGGATGCCATAAGCAGGAAGCTTACTGAGTAGACTCGCGTGCCAGACCCTGTCAAAAGCCTTCGAGATATCAAGCGAAACAGCAAGTGCTTCGCCAAGTCTCTCGATGGCTTCGCCCCAGCAGTGCGTGACATACACAATAAGATCGCCAGTTGACCGTCCCCGGCGAAAGCCAATTGACGGTCACTGAGGAGATTGTTGCCTTCAAGGTAGGTCAGCAACTTACTGTTCAGTACCGTTTCCATAACTTTGGACAAAATGGAGGTAATGGTGATCGGACAGTAATGGGCAGGGTCTGCACGGTTGTCTTTTTTGGGCACTGGTTGCACATTTGCAAGCTTCCAGGATTTCGGCACCGTTCTTTTTACAAGACAGAGGCGGAACAAGCGTGTCAACACAGGAGACAGTTCTGGCGCACACTGCCTCAGCACTCTCGCTGGAATGCCGTCAGGCCCGCTGGCCTTGTTCACGTCTAGACTGCACAATACTCTCCGGATCTCTTTAGTGTGCACAGCGATATCCGGCATCGAAGAGTCACAATAAGGTACAGTAGGTGGTTGCTTGGAGCCAGCGTCCAGACACGAATTGCTAGCCAAGAGAGATGCAAATAAATTCGCTTTCTCACTCGCAGAGTGAGCCAGTGGCCCATCCGGTTTCAGCATTGGAGGTAAAGTAGGCTGACAGAAATTCGTTTCAACCGCTTTAGACAGGGACCAAAACTGATTACTACCCGGAGGGTGCGATGCCAGCTTGGCCCCAATACGTCCAATATGATCAAAACGTGCGCGACGCAGAACCCGCTTGCAGAACTTGGCGGCAGAATTTCTTGAAGTTTGGTTTTCAATAAGGCACATAATCATGAATAAAATTTGTTATTTATTTAAAGCATTTTTTTCAGTACATACTATGACAAGTAAGATTTTTTACTCACTGACAGAACTTATTCTTTTCTTCTTAATACCACAAACAAACAATAAAACCTCAACAGTCCTCCTCAAATTTAACTTTAAGAATCAAACCTAAATTGAAATTTGCTACTTATAACTTCTCATTAATAGTAGCATAAACAAAAACAATGTTTAGTGCAAGGAATATAGTACTCTCTGTATAGTGACTTCAAAATGATTATCAAAAAACATTATTCCTTAGTACAAAATAAAAATAATAACATTAATAAAACTCCTCCTGAATCACTATAATAGTATTCACGCTAACACAAGAACTGATTAACAAAATTGTTAAATTTCTCTTTACATAAACTCTTTGTCATCAAATCTGCCAAATTATCATTTGAGTTTACATACTCAATACTGATGATGTTCTTTTCAACAAGATCTTTTAAATAATGAGCTCTAATGTCAATATGCTTAGTTCGTTTTGAATTTTCGTAACTCTTTGACATGGAGATGGCACTTACATTATCAACAAATAATATTGTATCACTGTTAATTCTTAGATGTTCGCATAACCCTTTTATATTTACTAGCTCGCGTGCTGTGGCAGCAGCTGCTATGTACTCTGACTCAGCTGTTGACAAAGCCACACAAGACTGTTTCTTTGAGAACCAGAATATAGGGTTTACTCCATGTAAGATAATTCCTCCACTCACACTTTTTCTATCATTTTTATCTCCAGCCCAATCTGCGTCAGAATATCCATATAAGTTAGAGTCATTGGTTTTTCTAAATACAAGTCCTTTATCTTTTGTTTCTTTGAGATAGCGAATCACCCTCTTACCAGCTTTCCAGAGTTGTTCGTTTGGCTTATCCAAATATCGACTAAGGTAAGACACAACAAACTTCAAATCAGGTCAGGGTTGTTATCTTCGTCTCCGTTAGGAAAAACAGGTGCGGCTTCTCGGTCTCGGGGTGGTGGTGGACCGGATTGAGATTAGAGTACAACCCCCTGATGTTAGTGAGGTGCACATTTAGTGGGAGGAAATACAGCCGTTGTTTCACCATATTCTTTTTTGCTTTGGTCATTTTGTTTTGGTTTTAGAGTTTGCTGGGGAAGAAGTCGAACTGTCGAGGCGCTGCTCAGTGAACCAAGTGGAACACTGGAGCTAACCCAACCTATGGGGATCTCATTTGGAGACTGCGGGTACGCCCGAACCCCCCCGGATATGGCCACAGGGTCCTCCCATCCAGTCGCCAGCTGGCACGGCGGAGCATACAAGGATTTTTCGCGAGTTGGCGGGGCAGCCTTTGGCACGTGGCTGGCGTGCTACTTGGGCCCCCTACTGACTGCGGTCGGCCAACGGCTGGCACCGTGCTTCGAATCCCGCTACCCTCCAGAATGAGTTACCCGGCAAGTTTTGCCCAGAGACCAAGACCGGTTCTGAACAGCGCAACTAACATCCTCCATCTCCCCCAAAGGCACTGGCAGTCCCACACACCGACGGAACACAGCGAGCTGCTTGGCACCGGACTCCGGTGGGATGGTGGTCGCGAGCCAGGCGGCCCCTTGCAGAGCCTACCACCGCTTAAGTGGGATCGTTCAGTCGTACCACAGGCAAGCCTGTGGTGCCGTTGCCCTGGATGGACCGCTAGGAGGTAGAACCCATACCCAACCCAAAAATTTTGTAGTTTAATGATGGCAAGATTAATTCTAAAACGAGATGATGGATCATTTGTTACATTTACCCCAGTTCCGAAAGTTGTATATTGTAAACATTTATGACCTCAAGAATTCCGAAAGCTCAAACGAAATGCCAAGTTGGCACTAAAGTTGTCAAAAAATAAAAGGCCCGTTTTGACAGCTATAAAAATACTTATTAATAATTAAACTTGATGCTTGCGAATGATATTCGTTGTGTATGGGTAACATAGTAATTAATTAGGATCATGAATTAGATTTCTCAATTTCTTACGTAGAAAGTTATCGCGGCATGTAAAATGAAAAACGTCAACGGACTTCTTAGACTGTGACGACTTTAAAACGATTTATTAACAATCTAAATGTTTAATTAATTATAAAAAGTAAAAAAAAAAAGGAATTAAAACTAAGTTATATTTTATTTACCCTAGTAAAACGAGACACAATCGTTTATTATATATAATTTTTTCAGTTACGTTTTTGCGTAATCCAGACCATGGAAATCTGCAACACTGATGACTAGTCGTAGTTGGTTCGGCCAAACCAGCCGACAACCCTACACACGTCCGGATTTGGTACGGACACAGATAATATAATACTACAGGTACGGAGAAGACCATATCCGATTGGAAAACGAGCGGACCGAGACGAACTCAATTAATAAGAATAATGTCCGGCGACTTTTGATCCGGCCGTATCACGGATTTGTGGGCGGTCTTTGACCGGCCCGGACCATATCCGAGCGTGTGTAGAGTGGTCCGCTGGACATTATTATTATTAATTAAGGCCGCCTCGGTCCATACAAGCGTGTGTAAGCGAGAAAGAATCTGTGGGCTGAGTTAGTCCGGCCGGACCAAATCCGTACGTGTGTTAACACTATTAACGCGAATGAGCGTGAGTAGAAACTCAATCTAAGCCCAAGGATATTAGAAATAATATTTGGTTATTATGTAAGTACTATAGTATAATATAGTATGGCCTTCTAAACAGTTGTACCTTTCATGAGTCAATCAATCTGCCTAGCCTTTTCCCAATTATTTATTATACTATTGGGGTCGGCTATTTTAGCTGTCATGAGTGAAAAATAAAAATAACTATCGGAAGTTGGGTGTAGAAAAACGAAGAAACAGTAATAAAGTGTTAACACACATCCGAATTTGGTACGGCCGGACCACGGAATTGTGGGTGGGGTTAGTCCGGTCCGAACCATATCCAAGCGTGTGTAGATTGGTCCGCGGACATTATTATTATTAAATTGATTCCGTCTCGGTCCAAACAAGCGTGTGTAAGCGAGAAAGCATTTGTGGGCGGAGTCGGTCCGGCCGTACCAAATCCGAACGTGTGTTAGCACTATTATAGACACCACAGACTACTTAGAGATAATAGCAATGAGGAAGGAAAACTAAGTCAGTGGATAATAGACACTGACATCCAACACTAAGGCGGAAACACATTTGCGTGGCGTGGCGTGGCGCATACTGGCGTGGCGCTGAGTGTGCACACTAAGCTGGCGTGTCGTGGCGCGCCATGGCGCTATTTTTGAATTAGTATACATCGAACATTTGCAACGTGTAGACGTATATAATAATAACTTCGAATTTGGATGATGATTTCGATGAAGACCTTCAATTTATTTCTATGCACCGGCCATGTTATATCTCCATCACCCTTCCACCACCTTGGTTGACTGGTAGAGAATACATTAGGCTTTAAGTCTGTCTATGTACCTTTATGTTGCATGAAATGTTAATAAATAAATGAATTTCTCCTAGCAATGAAAGTCCTTTAGAGCAAAATCAAATAAAGAAGGAATGGCAATTTCAAATTAAAAAGTTTCTAGAACAAAAACATAAAAAATCGGTTTATTTACATTTTGATTATAATGATATGCGATTATCTCGGAAAAGTGTGGACCGATTAACATGATTCAAACGGATCAAATGGTTTTAGACCGAGACCTTTCATTTAATACTAACCTTATCAAAAAAAATCCACAAACTAAAAATCACGTTTTCAAGCTACTCGCGTAATTATTAACATTATGATATCTCTTATCAATTCTTTTAAAAACTATCTATATCAACTTTTAATATTCAAATTAGGATTCTATATGATTTTACATGCGAGTTGGACATACAACAAAACAAATACAACACTCTAATTAGTGTCTAACAAAAAATAATTATCACTTACTAAGTACTTCGTCATTTGCTTACAATCTGTTTAGTTATCTTACTTACTAGTTGAAATCTTATCAGATGTACTTAACTAACACTTTATATACAGTTTTATGTACTTTACATATGTACTTAAGGTACTTGCACGAGTAGGTATAGCCTAAACTTCGTTGTTTTACCTAATCAGCTTGTAGACGGGGTTTCGTCGCTGACAGTCGAGTAGACGGATTTTTGAATATATGAATGCAAGGAGTGCGTATCTTGCTCTATTCTTTGAACTTATACAATAAGGGTACTTATCAAATGATATTTATACTCCCTAGAATTTGTGTCATACAAAACTGTACATTGACGTACAAGTTCAATAAGCTCGTCCGTCAATTCAATACGCAGCATACATGCGTTCGCTACGAGTTCGCGTCGTTGAATGGCGCGCCACGAGCCACGCGGTGTAGAAACACATTTGCCTGGCGTGACGTGTCGCGCCAGAGCGGTGGTGGGGGCTATGGCGCAATCGGTCGCGGGCAGTCCGCGCCACGCCAGAGCGCGCCACGCTGCGCCACGACACTCAAATGTGCCTCTAACCATACAAAATATATGAAACCGATAGGCTTCTGGCGTGGCGCGCCACGACACGCCACGCAAATGTGTTTCCGCCTTAAATTTATTTTGCACTGAGTAGGTACCAATGCACAGAGTCGTCAGAGTCTTGTATTGGAAGTTAGTTGTTAATTATTTGGTCAAAGTACAACAATGCTTAATTTTTATTAATAGTATTGTATCCACTAGGTACTTTTTAAAGTTTCTGGTTTGGTTTCAGTGATGACAAAAGCCGATGCGCTTCTATATAGTATTCTAGACTAGAATTTAACTCTCAGTGACCCAGCTTGAGACCGAATGAATTAAGGGGAATTAGCTTAATTAATCAGGCTAAATAAATTAAACGGCTTTAAAACATTTCTAAGGTTTCTCTGAAAAATTGGGACAGCCGGGCTCAACATAGAAAGAACAAAATGGTTTAGAGGTGCACTGCAATAATAAGTATTTTGATCTATACTTTAATACTGTGATAAAAGTTTAGACTCAAATAACTGTTATTTCTAAGCTATCCGTGGCAACCCATTACAAAGACTACGATACAACTTGATGTAATACACATAGATAAATATACCCCCTACTAGTAATACATTTAATTATGCTCAGCCGATTTACTTAAGTCATTTAACACTTTATTATATGTTTTGCAATAAGACAAAACACAAGGAACTTATAATAATATACGATCAGATAAGTTTAAAATCACTCCGCGCTTCGTGTATCAATAATATTCACAGATCGATCGCTGGTAACCAGCGGTTGTCAGATTATCGAAGTACGCAGATCGTGTAACATTTACTATATTATACGGAACATAATACCCTCGTATTCCTCGTACACGGTACACCTCTACTAACGTCAAGTAAACCAGTAACCAGAGATTACCAATACCAAACAGAATATGGGTGTGTGCACTGCGCTGTGCAGCTGCGTATTCAGAATGCACTAATTATTAATTTTGTTTGAAATGTCTAAATGAGAATTTGTATTTAATTACCTCTGACCTTGACAGATTATTGTTCCTCAATAATTCAAACATGGCTATGGTTAAAACCCCAGTGTTGAAAGTGATATTGTGTGGAGAATATGGTGTTGGGAAAAGTTCAATTTTTCGTCGTTTTATCAACAATACATTTGTTCCTAATGCAGATAGAAGGTCAACATTAGGATTGGATCACTTTGAAAAGCCATATCAACTTACAGACAAAACTGTCAAGGTAATTCTGTTAATTGATATGATAATATAAAACAGGATTCATGTTATTGATAGGTGTCTTTTAATTCACATTTAATTATTGTATTATTAAGTTTACAGTCATTAGACTGCAAGCTTAGTAAATTGCTTCTCGCATCCGCTGGATGCGAGACGAACGGGATGGGTCAGTGTGGCGACGCCAGGGGAAGGCCTATATCCAGCAGTCAATGACTTTCGGCTGAAATGATGATGAAGCTTAATAAATACAATACGATTTCAGTTACAACTATGGGACACTGGAGGTATGGAAAGGATTGCTTCGGTCACCTCAAGCTACTACAAGTTTGCCGAGGCAGCAATCCTTGTGTTTTCACTTGACAATGCATCCTCGTTTCATGTTCTAAGCCAGCATTTGCTGGACATTGTAACATATGCAGAGAATGCAAAAATATTTCTATGTGGCAATAAATCTGATTTGGAAGGCTCTTCACCCCAAGTAACTGATGCTGATATTGAAACTTTTTGGTAATTATTTTAGCTGATAGATACCCTTGTATGCTGTGTTGAATAGTTTTGAATGATATTTTGTTTATTTTCAGTGAACAGTGTCACAATCTTATCAGCACCACCTATAAAACTTCATGTAAAACTGGCAAAGGCATTGAAGACATGTTAACTGATATTGCAATGCAACTGGTGGAATCAAATAGATCAAGGATTGAGTTGCAAACTTTAGATCACAACAGTTTCAAGATATCAAATCCTGAACCTGTAGAGGAGCCACCATGTAGTTGTTGATTCTGTATAATTATTTTTTGCTTTAATTAATATTATTTGTATATTTTTTAAGCATTGTAAAACTATTATTATGCATAATAGAATTTGGAAATATGCTTCAAGTAAAGATGATTTCTGTATGTGAAAATAAGCACTAGAACATTCTAGTGCTTGTATCCATCAATTGATATGCCTATACTTGCTAAGTTAGTAAGTATTATGAGTTTTTGAATCTCTGAAAAGTATGTTTGTATTCGGTACTTTGTATCATTACCGCGTCGGCTGTCACCTAACTGAAACATATTAAACGTTCTATGGCATGATAAATGTGCCTTGAGGTCGACACACTACTAATCTTAACCACATAATAAATAATAGTACCAGTCTTAACATCAGATTTTTGTATTTAAGATCTATAAGTATAAATAGAAGATGCACTGACACCTTTTTTAATAATAATTGTTGATCTTACGTGAAGTTTCTTGAAATTCTGGCATCTACAGTATTTAAAGCAAAATGGCCTAACAGTATTAAATAATTAGATTGATCATTCCGAGCCATGTATATTTTCTTCAATACTCAATAGATTGTGTATGTATGTATTATCATGTATGAAAATGTGTTGTTTGATGCATTGGACACTGGCTGCTCTAAAAAGTAGTTATTATATTTATTAAGGTTTCTATGTTGATCCTTTTAACCTTTATTATAATGGTCAGTTTTAAACCTATGTGGCATAACAATATTGTAGTAAATTTTATTAATAGGTATTACTATTGCAGGCATAACTGCACTATCTCCCCGTGGTAGTGCAGTATGCATGAGCATTTCTCCACGCAAAAAGAAACAAAAAAGATAGAGGTGTCTTGTTTAATTACACTCCCTGAGACAGTTATCCCATGTATTACAAAATATTCTTCTGTCTGACTAAGGAAAACAAAAATGTTCAAGAAATTGTACTTTATTTAATGTTAACAAAAAAATTATGAATCAGTTGCCTAACAATGTATTACAGTATGTCGTTATTAAACTTTGAGAATTATCAATGCTCTGCTTGTCTGTAACATATTAAATATTGAATATGCATCTCTTTACCAAAATAAATCAATAATTGTACATTAATAATTTTATTTGTTGATTCTGTAACATAAGAATCTTAAAGACCCTTCTCTATTGCAAGTCATTATATGAATTAAGATCTTAAAGTGAAACTATTTCTTACTGAACTAAATGTAATCATTCAACCATTATGCATTTCAGTAGATTGTGCAATAATAAAAGTACTCAAAATATTTTTAGACCTTCAAAATAGAAGTGAGGTTGTAGGCAAGTATTAAAGTTGCACAATTATTTCTGTTAATTCATATAATTTAACATTAAAAAATAAATGATAACACAATACCTAATTTTTAATTGCTCCTAATTGAGGTCAAAGAACAAGCAAACATTTGTTTTTGTAATCACTTTGAAATAAGCATTTTGATACAACAAGGCTACAAATTATACTAATAGTAGTGGTCATAAATATTGACAAAATCATACAAAGACATTCCTTGAAACAATTCAGTATTTCTACATCAAGCATTTACAAATTTACACTTCAATGGTCAACTACACTATTAACCAACTTTTTACTATAATCACCAGATCTTTCCTTTTTATCATGTCACAATATATCACCTAAATCTA
Organism: Orthosia incerta; assembly: GCA_948252205.1. Lineage (NCBI taxonomy): Eukaryota > Metazoa > Arthropoda > Insecta > Lepidoptera > Noctuidae > Orthosia > Orthosia incerta. The sequence continues at coordinate 16,145,732 of OX411754.1, forward strand.
ATCTTGGAATATGTTCACAAAACAAGTACGAGGCATTTTAATGTTGCGACCATTTAATATTTTTGATGTCTACTCCTTCTTGGACCATCTCCCAGAGTGGGCTCATTTCCCTTAGGCGTTCTACATGTTTAATTGTTTTCTCAGCTGTGTAATCTACTTCTTCAATTGTTGTGAATCTTCCTAATCCAAATCTGTAATTAAACATTTTGACATTCTTTCAGACCAATAATTTTATGAGAACAATATAGTAGTGTAGTAGTATTATAGTCAGTCTGTTCAAGAAATATGATCTAGTAAACAGAAGTAATAGGTATAATGTTTAAGTAGGAATTGTATAATAATATATATTATACCTGATAGAACTGTGTGCCAAATCTTCGTCTGATCCAATAGCTCTCAATACATAAGATGGTTCTAATGATGCTGAAGTGCATGCAGACCCACTTGATAATGCAATGTCTTTCAGAGCCATCAATAACGACTCGCCTAAAATGAAAAAAAATAGATTAATTATAATATTATTTGAAATGACCTTTTAATTTCTGTAAACAGTATTGATATCACAGTTAAAATTTATTACTTTATATTTAATGGTCATAACAACATAAGACAAAATAAAATAATCTTATCTATAATACCTTCAACATATGCAAAAGACAAGTTAATACAGCCAGGATATGTTTGTTCTGCATCTCCATTTCTTATCACATGAGTCAATTTTGAATATATTTTGTCTAAGAATCTCTGTGACAATTTTTCGACCCATGCATGGTCATAAGCCATCTCACGTTGCGCTATTTCACATGCTGCACCTGGATACAAACAATAGGATTTAATAAGTGGTTCACATATGACCTCAGTAGGTAGTCAAGACCGTTTATAGCAACTTCACATTACAGAATATACTGGGTTTTACGACAGACAAAGGTTCTGTTTAGAGGAACATTTATATTCAATTATTTTATGACTATCAGTTATAACAACAGAAATGCAATGTTGCTTTAGACAGTGTGTACAATCTGATAATAAGTTTTACCTAGTCCTACAACTAGTGGGGTTGGTACTGTGCCACTGCGCATGCCTCTCTCCTGCCCACCTCCACTTTGAATAGGCTCTACTCTCACTCTAGGCCTGCGCCTTATGTACAGGGCACCCACACCTTTTGGCCCATATATCTTGTGTCCGGAAATTGACATCAAGTCAATATTCATTTGATTGACATTTAGGGGTACTTTGCCCAATGCTTGGGCTGCATCAGTGTGAAAGTATACTTTCTTGCTCTTGCACAATGCACCAATTTCAGCAATGGGTTGCATAACACCTAAAAACATTATACATTTAAAATGGCATAATTCATGTTCTTATTTCATAGTTAGATAATACTAAAAATAAATATAATTTTAATAATCTTATAATTTCAATATAGACTAAATTTACACAAATAGCCTTGGTATTTGTCCAAGCAGAAAGAGGTTGCTATCAAGCAATTTATTGTAAGTTGTATTTATCTACTAATAACTAAAGTATATTCTGTAAATTTTGAGTTTATGCCAAGACCTGATCTAATTTCAGAGTAAAATATGATCTTGCCAACTAAAGTAAAATAATTTGGTATTACCTATTTCATTGTTCACAGTCATAGTGGATACCAAGCTGGTTTCCGGTGTTAGTGCTTGTTCCAATTCTTTCATATCTATGATTCCATTTTCTTTTACAGGCAAGTATGTAATCTTGAATCCTTCTCCTTCCAGAGCTCTACAAGAGTCTAACACACATTTGTGTTCCTAGAAAATAAACAATGCAGTTGCATTACTATCACTGATTTCTTGCTTATGTTTTTTTAATTGATATTAATAAACATTCCATTACAGTTACCTGTTAATTCTTAAACACTAAAGGTCACTTACAATTTGTGTTGTAACAACATGTTTCTTCCTTGGAGCATAAAATCGTGCCACTCCCTTCACAGATATGTTGTTTGACTCAGTTGCTCCCGATGTGAATATGATTTCTTTTGGATCTGCTCCTATCAAATCTGCTATTTGTTCTCTAGCTTTTTCAACTGCTGCCTCACTCTCCCATCCATAAGCATGAGTGCGGGAGTGTGGGTTACCATGATAACTTACAAAATATGGTAACATAGCATCCAGGACTCTAGGATCCTATAAAAAGAGAGGCTTGGTAAATAGGATTCTAATGTAAAAATAATATGGTAGGTACATACATATTTTAAAGAGTAAGCTGAAACCACTTACCATGGGTGTTGTGGCCTGAGCATCAAAATATAATGGTCGCCCAAGGTCTTCATGTTTTACTGAAAATTTACCAGAAGCAGCTGAAAAACAAAAACAATTTGAGGTTACAATATTATAATAAAAATCCTTGAAATATATTAACAACTTTAAACTTATCGTAAACAAACAGAATGATTTTAAGTATTATTATTTTATCGGATGGTGTTATTTAAGTGTAGAATGATAAGTAGGTACGACTAGCCATCACGAGTTTCATGAAGGCTGGAAAATGTGTGTATTGGTACTGTGCTTTTTTACGTAATATGTTGAATTTCGTAAAATAAACTGATATTACTAGAAAATCAATTTAGGATCACTAAAATGAAACATATAATGCCGGATGCAAATATCTCACATTGGAAAACTTTTGTTTTGTTTACCTACCGGAATCTGAAAGTAATCTTTGTCCATGCAAGAATATCAGAATACTGGGGTTTTGGCTTTGATTTGACCTTTTCAACAACGTTTTCGTAAGCGAAGGTATAATATTTTTTGCTATACGAATCATTTTGCGATTTTTTGATCGATTTTATAATTTTTCTGTCACTGCACTGCACAGATGAATGATCATGACTGATGTCAAATTGTCAATTGTCAAAAACTGACATTGATTGTCTCTGATTGTCTTTGTCATCTGATTTGAAGGTGGAAACATACTATTGAAACCAGACCCCACGCCACCCGACGCCACCCGACGCGAACCGTGCACATATGCAACACCCCACGTGATGCTACAACACGCTTCGTTAGTATAGGGTTGCCATCTATTTGGGTTTCCCCGGATTAGTGCTAGTTTAGAAGGCGGGCGAGCGGGGTCTAATTTGTAGTCCGGGTCTTCAAATCAGCAAGTTTTCACCGACTTCTCCGTCAATTGTTGACTGATTTTGAAAATTATTTTTTGCTTGGAAGGTTATGTACCCGAATTGGTCCCATTTAAATTTGATGAAGATCTGATGAAGAAATTCGGAGATATTTAACGGAACTCTTCAAAATATTACAGCAAATCACCGGGGATTGCATGTATATTACACTAGCTTCTGCCAGCGGCTTCGCCCACGTCAAAAGTGTTTTATCACCCAAGGGAACATTATACCGGGATAAAAAGTAGCCTGTGTGCTATTTCTGACTATAATCTGTCTGCCAAATTTCATCTAGATCCGTTTAGCCGTTCTGGCGTGATTAAGTAACAAACATACATCCAAGAAGTAAGATTACTATAGAAATTGACCACTAACTGTGCCGTACCGTAATGTGCCACACAAAAAAGTGAACAATTAAAACTTTTTACAATAAACGCATTACCCTCCTTCGGCAGTCGGGTAAAAAATACAACCAACTACCAATTAAAAATTTGACTCAAATAAGTTAATAATTTCTATTATAGCATAAACATAAAAATTACCCTCACCGAGTTTGTACCCTAAAAATGACCGTGCTGATGAAACTTTACTCTAAATTAGGGTAAACTACCCTAAGTTGGCACCACTGATCATAATTATCATAGCCTCGTTTCTAGTATTATTTCTAATACTATAATCACTGTATTGGCCTGAATTCATATCATATAATACTGAGTACCATTTTACTAATTCTATGAATTGTTCATCCGACATTTTATATAAAAACATACAAAACATATCTTTATGCCAGGAATGCTCTCGACTGACTAACGCGTGGCGTCGGGTGTTAACTAGGAACACACTGTGCGCGAAGCATCTGGTGGCGTGTGTGCCCCCTCTCCCGGCAACACGCTAATCCAAACCGACTGCGTGTTACCGCGTATGATTGCGTGTCGTCACCAGGCGTGTTGACTATGTGTTTCTGACCATATTAAATATATGGGATGGATTAGTACTTCAACGCGTCAGAAGACGTCGAGTGGCGTGGCGTCGGGTCGGGTGTTAATAATATGTTTCCACCTTCAAGGTGGAAACATATTATTGTGAACTGCTATTTTTCACGATAGGTGGCGCATCGTCGATATGGCTAAGGCTATTGAAAGCTGTCAATTCCATACATTTTGTAACCTGTCATTCAGTAAATTTTAATTTTCTCAAAATATGCATCTGTGTGCTGTACCAGGATCTTCCAACCCCGGTGTACATTTGTTGCCCAAAGATACAACGCAAAAAAAAACTGGGAAAAGGCTATACATATTTATTAAGGTTATGTTATGTACCTGTCAAAGTAACTCTGATTATGTTCCTTGGTAATCTTCATCGAAATAGTGGAGTTATTAACGCATTGATAAAGTTCTACAGCAGGAATGCCATTTGCTTGGCCTTCAGAAGCTTGAGGTCTTTGATTGCCGAATATAAAATAAAGACTTAAAGAATACCGACATATTAAAGTAACTTTCTCTAATTTTTTGTGAATTTTCCTACCATGAGTCAAGTAAGAAATAACTCGTACAACTAATAAAATAGCCAAATCTAGAACTTATCGCCGATTTAAAATATTTTATTATTTAAAAGTCTGCCTCTCAATAAGATCTGTTTTCTTTCCAGTTATCCTTGCTCCTTATTTATTTAGTTCTTGTTTCAATTCCTTAAGCTTCCAGGGAAAATATCAAAATACATATTATCAAAAACGATGGTAGCCCGGTTTAAATACAAAAAATAACAAAAAAACGGGATGTAAACAAAGCAAAATGATTTGGCAGGAATTTAATCCGCGCCGCAGTTTGTGAATACTGTGGCAAAACAAGGATTTCTTGCATTATTATTTCCGCCCGATTTTTTACCGCAATGCTTCATACCGCAGAATGGGCGAAAAAAACCCCGATTAAAACCGGTGCGTGCTAAGCCTAAATTGTCATTATGACATTGCCGTTTGACGACATTGACTTTGACATTGACGTTTCTGGTATGTAAATTTATTTGTTGATTTTGTTGTTGAATCCATGTTGAATCAGAATCAGATAGACAACGTAAATAAATAGGAAAGAAAACCTATTTTGAATAGTTACTAAAATGGTTTACCTACATTTTCCATCAAATTTAACAGAAGAAGAGTTAATGTTACAAGCAAAATACCAGAAATTAAAGAAGAAAAAGAAAGCTTTACAGGCATTGAAGGCTCCCAAACAAGAGCCTGAAAAGCCGATATTGCCGAAGCGGCCAACGGAAGCACGCGATGCTCGTGAAATTGCTCGAAAGTTGATCAAGAGTGGCGCTATTCAGGCTATAAAAAGTCCTCCGGCACAGCCTCAAAATGCAACATTTAAACGACCAAGAGCAGGTATTATATTGTTATGGTTACTTGCTTGGTTACTGCATACACACTAGTCACACTATGTTAAATTATTTACATAAAAGAGAGGTTTATTGTAGATCTTATTTTCATTCTCGTGTTCTGCTGAAAGACGAAAAGACAAACTATCAAAAAAAATATTTAAATTAATAAATTTGATTTAGCTACAACATTGTATTTTGGCATTTCAGGTAGGGAGAGGAAACTTAGTGGGTCAGCAAGTGCCGCAGGTGGTGTGGCTTCTTATCAACCATTCAGTGCCTCTCAAGAGCCCCCACCACCTGAAGAGAAGCAGAGCCCTCGAGTCAAGTATCTGTATGACTCATTTGTCACAGCTAGGGAGAAGTAAGTATTGGTTCTTGGGACCTTCTTGCTCATTAGGTATCAGGTTTATATATGAAAAAATCATTAGAATATTTGGTAAATTAATATTGTTTATATTGACATTAGTAAAATTATAGAACATTCATTGAGCGAGGTTAAACTTAAAAATTGACTTAACCTTCATGAGGTTTTTATGAACATTTTAGAAGACAAAGATCACTCCTGTTTGCATAATATAAAGAAAAGAAAGAAAGAAAATACATTTATTTAGCACAGACTAAAAGACACACAATATAGGTACTAAATACATAATAATTTACATCAGATAAAATACAAATAAAAAAAAAATACCTATTACAAACTGTGATTACAAATCTAATTTCTAAGCGGAGTTATCTATGGCATTAAACATTTGGATTACAGAAGAAGAGGAAGTCTCTGTATTAAAAATGTAATGATAGTGCTGAATAGAGTTACAATAAATCTGTAGAGAAGTCGCATATGTACATCTATATATATAAAAATCAATTGCTGTTCGTTAGTCTCGCTAAAACTCAAAAACGGCTGTACCATTTTGAATAATTCTTTTTTTGTTTTATTCGCAAGAATACAGGGAAGGTTTAAAAACAAAAAAAAAAGTAGGTATGTTGGATAGGGTAGGTAGGTAGGTAGGTTAGGTAGGGTAGGGTAGGGTAGATATGGTAGGGTAGGTTAGATAGGTAGGTAGGTATGGTAGGATAGGGTAGAGTAGGTTAGGGCAGGGTAGGGTAGGGTAGGTAGGGTATGGTTGGTAGGGTAGGGTAGGGCAGGGTAGGGTAGGGAGGGTATGGTTGGTAGGATAAAAGTGCAATGAATTCAAAAAATGAATGTTTGGTGTTTTGTTATTTTTATGGCAAAACAATGTTTGCCGGGTCAGCTAGTTGAAAATATTTCTAAAAAGAATAACCAGGGTATTAAGGAATAACCAAACCCATTTCCAGCATTTTTGGATTTCTGTTTTGTTGTGCACACATCACGTACAATGGATGAAACCAGTGTAGATAATTTTTATACATAAAAATTGTGCATAAGTTTAAGTATTATTCAGTTTTCATTTATATCGCAATCGGTTCACTATCAAAAGTTAGATGAACTTAAATTGTTCCAGAAGTAAAATATTATCACAAAATGCAATTCAGATACTTGGACAGTTGAACACCATTTTCGATATTCCATTGGCATTGTGCATTTGACGTAATTTTGTGAATGGTGGTAACACCACACCGGTGGTGGTAACAGCTTCGCCGCGGATGAATTACCCCAGAAAAACAATTGTAGTTAGGGTAGGTAACTAAGTACGGTAGGCACGGGCAGTTGACGGGAGCGAAGCCGCATTGCACATAGCTAGTTTTATTAATTGTACTAGCTGTGCCCGCGGCTTCGCACCCGTCATCTGCCTGCCAACCCTACCATACTTACCAGCCTGCCTGCCTACTCCACATACTCAAAAAAACGTTTTTTGTTTTTCACTTTTTTAGTTGTACCTACCTAATAGGCAAGTTGTTTAGTAAGTTACCTACTCGTATAACGCCAGAATATATTACCCAAATATCATGAAACTTGAACATAACCGGTGAAATGAGAGATCTGCGTACCCCTTAAGAGCGTACTGGCGTGATGTTATGTTATGAAATGGTATAAACAACAAACAGACATGCGATTGCAGCAATCCCGAGAGATTTGCCGTTATTTATTGAAGAGTTCTGTTGTATATCTTCGAATTGCTTCGTCAGTCCTACACCAAATTAAAATGGGACCAATTTCGGAACATACTCTTTCAAACAAAAAAAGATTTTTTGAAATATGTCCACCATTGACGGAGATATCGGTGAATATAAACAAAAAAAAAAAACATATATAATGTCGAACATAGAACCTCCTCCTTTTTGGGAAGTCGGTTAAAAAATATACATACTACATATCAATTTTTTTCTAGGCTCATTCTTTCGCGTAAAATCTTAACACTGCGATTCAGAAAATGACTTTAAATGCACAACGCCATCTATCGAATAGCGAGTTCAACTGTCCGAGTAACTGAATTGCGTGAGCTGTGATAACTTTACTTCTTGAACACTTTAAATTCATCTAACTTTTGATAGAGTGAACCGATTGCGATGAAACAAAAACTAAGTAATTCTTCAAGATACGCACAATTTTTATGTATAAAAGTTATCTACATTGGTTTCGTACATTTCACATGATGCGTGCACAAATAAACAGACAAACAGACAATAAGACAAAAATTCCAAAAATGCTAGAAATGGGTTCTGTTGGTTATCCTTTAACACCCTGGCTATTTTTTTTCGATGCACAAAAAATATTTTTCTACAGATTTATTATATGTATTGATGATGTGTAAATCTATACTACTTTTTACTGCAGCCCAAGAGATGAGAAGTCTCCTCGCACTCCTGTTCCTCCTGGTGCTGAAACTCCTGCTCCACCAGCTCCAGGTGTAGGCAGAAGTTCAGTTCTGCAAGTAGCGGGTGCCCGCATCTCAGAGGAAACTATCAGAAGACGGCTGGCCACATATGAACCCTTCTTATTCCAACAAGAGCCTGAAGATGAAAAGTAAGTGGACATTATTTTGTACTGGTTGAATGATTGAGGCACTCTCTTTTTAAGGTTTGCTTGACTTTGTACAACTTATGACAGCAAAATGTCTCGTTTTATTCTCTACTAATCTTAACATTGTTAACCGCGGCTCCGAACCCACTTGGGTCACGGCCCGTGGACAAACGATCATAGATTTAACACAGCTACAGAAAACGCGACAAACCTTATCACAAATTGGCACGTATCGGACTAGCATTCTTGCTCAGACCACAGAAGGATCCGCTGTACACTAACTACAAACACTAAAAAACCCGCACCATGCGAAACCCTAGGCGTACCAACATTCCCGGGTATAAAAGCCTTCTGGCCTCACTATTAACTGGACATCTAGCACAGGTAACCGTAAGGGACCAAGCACAATTAGAACACACCGTAACAAAATTATCCAAATACCTAACTGAAGCTTACAACGCATGCTGTAAATCAAGAGCGCCACAAAGCAGGAACGAGAGGTACCCCTGGTGTAACGCTGAACTTGGTAAACTCAGAGATACGTTGCGTAAGCAATTTAACAGAGCAAAAAACACAAGACTCCCGGAACACTGGGAGATATACAAAGAGACCCAATATGCATACAAAAAACAGATTAGAACCGCCAGGAAGACGGCATGGCGGAAATTCTCTGAATCCATTGAAACAAATAATGAGGCCGCAAGGGTACGGAAGATCCTTTCAACTGATCAGGACCGAACCCTCGGCGCGCAGAAAAAACCCGACAAGTCATACACAAACCGAATATGAAACCAGCAAGATCCTCCTCGAAAATCACTTCCCGGACTGTCAAATCCTGGAGGACAGGACGTGGGAGGCTGATGCCGAATGGACTCCAACAGAACAAGACTGGTCAAGAGCCCACAATATAGTAACAGTAAACCGGATAAAATGGGCTATCAACACCTTTCAGCCATACCATTCGGCGGGACTAGATGGCATCTTCTCAGCCCTGCTGCAGTGGGGGGTAGATTATCTAACGCCATGGCTGTTGGAGATCTATCGGGCCTGCATAGCACTTAGATACATACCTCTCGCATGGCGCGAGGTGAAAGTCATCTTCATACCCAAACTTGGAGGCGTATAGACCTATAAGCCTCACATCCTTTTTACTGAAAACTTCCGAAAGACTCTGTGATAGGCACATCCGTGATGGGCCCCTCCGGGTAAAACCACTGCACAAACAACAGCATGCATACTCCACAGGCAAATCAACAGAATCTGCGTTGCACAACGAGGTTTCTAAAATTGAATGCGCAGTGGACCACAAAATGTTCAGCACTGCCTTCATTGACATCGAGGGCGCCTTCAATAAGACCATGTTCAAGAACATAAACACGGCCCTCGACAGACAGCATAGACCCGACCCTAGGGGGCTGGATCACCAATATGCTCAAACTGAGAGTGGTTCAAGGGCCATCGTCGCGAAGGGCTGTCCACAGGGAGGCGTCCTTTCGCCACTTCTGTGGAACCTGGTAGCTGACACCCTCATTAAAACACTCAACGACAAAGGTTATTTTACCGTTGGCTACGCGGATGACATAACAATAATAATAAACGGGACCCACGCGAACACTATGCAATCTCATGCGTCAAGCCCTGAAAATAGAGGAATGGTGCAGCGAGCACCAACTCTCAGTAAACCCCACAAAATTGAACTAATTCTCTTCACAAAAAAGAGAAAACCGACGACACTGCAACTACCGCGTTTCACCGAAACCAAGTACCTGGGCATCTATTTGGACAATCAACCGAATTGGGCAAAACACATGAACTATATCACCACAAAAGCCAGCATATCCCTGTGGCAGTGCAAGCGACTGCTAGGCAGGAATTGGGGGATTAGCCCCATGGTCACCCACTGGCTATACACCACAGTCACCCGACCAATCATCACATACGGCTCGTTGGTCTGGTGGCCCAGGACAGACCTCAGCACAGCCCAAAGAGATGTCGAAAAATGCAGCGGTTCGCTTGCGTTGCAATCACTAGCAGTATAAGAACCACACCCACTGCCGCCCTACAGGCAATGCTGGGACTGCCACCTCTGCACCTTATTGTGCGGGAGGAGACAGCCGTGGCCACTTTTAGACTCCATCTATCAGGTACCCTAAATAAAGACTCCAGAATTAAGCACACACGCATAAAGGCAGATGCAATCAAGCGAAAACCGATGTTAGCATCACCATGCGACAAAGCCCCAAAAACACACACACACAACATAATACTCACAAAAGAACGATGTGACTATTCGGGCCCGAAAGAGATGAGAGTATACACCGACGGATCGAAGACTGACTCCGGTACCGGAGTCGGAGTCTTCTCACACGATTTCAATATAAATATATCCAGACCGCTAGCAGGGTTCAACACCGTCTACGAATATCAGGCGGAGTGTGTGGGCATCATACTAGCGGACCACGCCCTAGAAGCCAGGAGGGCTACGGACACCCACACTCCGAAAGCGCATCAGTCCTACAATCCTTACGGAAAAAATATATTACATCAAAACTAATACTAGAATGTCACAACGCACTAGAACAAATAACTGTATCTAGCCGTAACACGGTGACACTAAAATGGATAAAGGGACACAGCGGATCGCTGGGCAACAACGTGGCTGACGAGCTTGCGAGACTCGGATCCAGCTCGGCGGTCTATGGACCCGAATCTGTTGTACCCATTCCCTTCAACCAAATACGCAGGTGATGGCTACAGGAATTCACCCAGACACAGGCGGAGAACTGGTGGACCTCGACACCGGGCTGTAGGCAATCCAAAGAAGCTCTGCCATCCTTGGACAGTAGGCTTACCAGGCGTCTTCTACGCCTGGACAGGAATAGCCTGCGCTTGGTGACGGGGATCATCACGGGACATTGCTCTCTTAACAAACACTTCCACACAATAGGCATAACGGACAGTCCTCTGTCTGTGCAGTCATGCATGGAGGCTGAGGAAACCGTTACGCATGTTCTCTTTGAATGCACAGGTGTCACCCAGATAAAATCATAAACCCTCGGGTCACCCAGATCTTACACAGATGTTTTGAGGAAAGCAGGAGGTCTAATTGACTTCTGGAGGGGGGTGGACTGGTTCGAATAACCACCAAATGGCCGCAATGGCCCACGTACAATGGTCCATTTGTGGGACTAAGTGCACTACACTTAATGCCACAAATGGAGAACATAGACATCAAAACGTCTTGTAGTTTTATTAATTGCAAGAGTTGCAAGTGACATTCAACCGTAACTATGCAGACATTTCAGACTTCATACTCGTACACTGTGAAGGCAGAGTGTCTCTCATACATCCATGTCAAATCAATGTAAAAATAAATTATTGCTCCGTCCGTCCGTATGTCACAGCCACTTTTTTCAGAAACTATAAAAACTATGCTGTTGAAACTTGGTAAGTAGATGTATTCTGTGAACCGCATTAAGATTTTCACAAATTTTGGGTGTTCCCCATATTTAGAACTGAAACTCAATTTTTTTTTCATCACACCCATACGTGTGGGGTATCTATGGATAGGTCTTCAAAAATTATATAGAGGTTTCTAATATATTTTTTTTTGTAAACTGAATAGTTTGCGCGAGAGACACTTCCAAAGTGGTAAAATGTGTCCTCCCCCCACCATAAGAGAATGATAAATCAAAAAAAAAAATATGATGTACATTACCATGTAAACTTCCACCGAAAATGGTCTTCCATGTTTCTAATAAACTTCCATGGTTTGAACGAGATCTAGTAAGTAGTTTTTTTATTAATACGTCATAAATCGTAAACCCCGATTTACCAAGTGCGGAACCCTTCGTGCGCGAGTCCGACTCGCACTTGTCCGGTTTTTTTTATAGTAGACCCTGTTACTTAAAAACGACTTTAGTTACTTCATCAATTGTACATTATACAGCTCCCTTCTTCTTCTTTTCGTGTGAGGATGTGGCCACGTTCTGGTGTCAGAGTTAATAAAGCTGCCTTTGGGAACCCCACAGGCCTCTGACGTGGCTATTTCAGATTTAAATTAACTATATAAGTCCATGTTTCCTCACGATATTTTCCTTCACCGTTGCCTGTGATGTCCAAGATAAGCTCCCTCATAATTCATAACAACGTTTTATTTTTCCAGAGCATTCCTCTCTTTTGACACGCCAGAGATAGCTGCACAAGCCCTTAACTCATTGGATGGCTTGGAGGACGGTTGGCGCATCACAGTCGCGCGTGGAAGACCACCGACGCAAGCGCCGGGGTGGAACCCCTCCCCCTCGCCCCGCAACCCGCCGGCGCCTAAAGACGCCAAGCGGACCCTACTGACTTACGAAGATATATTTGATTAAATCATGTTGGATAGAATATTATTTTAAGTGTAAGTGAAAAATAGTAAATTGGAATACAAGATTAAACTACACATTTCGAACAGGTTTATTTTTTAACTGACTGCAAAAAAAAGAGGTGGTTCTCTATTCGTCGGTTTTTTTTTATGTTTGTTCACCGATTACTCTACACTGATTTACAGATTAGACTGATTTGGAAAATTCTTCTTTTGTTTGAAAGGTGGAGTAAATAGTAAAATATTATAGGCATTCACACAGCGAATTTAGTATTTTTATCAACAATGCAATCATTTGCACTGAGAAAGTATAATTTGGAGAAGTGGAACTGCTGACGAAGACTACAGATGGCAACTGAAATTCCTTAATGATAAGCATATCACGGTTATAAGATATCTCGAATAGTTAACCGACTATGATGAAGCAAATACTTATAAATAAATGGTACCTACTGATGAAAGTGGTACCATCAAACTGATATGATAATGAACACGGAAGGTAGGAACTGGAACTCCATCCGTGTCGTTTTTGGGCTTATTGGACTCGTCATGAGATGTACTTTGGCAATAAATGATTTTCATGGTAATTTGAGGGACCTACCAAAACTAAAAACTTTATCAAAGAAATTAAACCGACTTCCAAAACAAAACACCACATAGCGAAAAATTTCTTTCTTTACCGAAGTCTAAAAGTATAAAAAAAAGAAAAACAATAAGTACCAAAGACACCGACTTCGAAAAAGAAAGTTAATGTTCGCTTTGTAGTGTTTTGTTTTGGCAGTCGGTTTAATTTTTATTAGCTATCCTATTGAATTTTGAGCTTTTAAATGCCAGGCTGTAGTAAAAGTTCTCAAACAATTGTAAATTCAGCCTATAGTTTGTAAAAGTAGCCACTCAAAGTTACAATCGGTTAAAGGTGATCCCTTAGTCGTGAACTCGTGACTGACAGGCATCCATTTAAGAAAAAGATAATTGGAGTAAAACAGCGGCTGCACCCCCTCCCCCACAAAGTGCAGCTCACTTATATTAGAGGTCTGCACTCCAATTCACAACAGCTTTCTTAAATCTGACCAGACGATCACGACGGATGTCTATTGTCAGCAACTGCAAACCATGATGGAAAAACTAGCTGGTAAACAGCCGAGGCTGGTCAATCGCTCTAGGCCACTGCTGCTTCAGGACAACGCTAGACCACACACTGCACAACAGACGGCTACCAAATTAGAGGAGGAGAATGTCTAAGACATCCACCGTACTCCCCAGACCTTGCTCCAACAGATTACCATTTTTTTCGAAATTTGGATAACTTCTTGCAAGGGAAAAAATCAACTCCGATGGGGCAGTCCAAAGCACCTTCAAAGATTTTATTGATTCCCAACCTACCCTACACCTACCCTACACCTACCCTACACCTACCCTACACCTACCCTACACCTACCCTACACCTACCCTACACCTACCCTACACCTACCCTACACCTACCCTACACCTACCCTACACCTACCCTACACCTACCCTACACCTACCCTACACCTACCCTACACCTACCCTACACCTACCCTACACCTACCCTACACCTACCCTACACCTACCCTACACCTACCCTACACCTACCCTACACCTACCCTACACCTACCCTACACCTACCCTACACCTACCCTACACCTACCCTACACCTACCCTACACCTACCCTACACCTACCCTACACCTACCCTACACCTACCCTACACCGAATTTTTTTTTTTTTTTCTTATTTTTTTTTTCCGTAAGAACTTTGTACAGAGTATTAGAAAACTACAAAAAAAAATAAGCCAAATCGGTCAAGCCGTTTTCATGTTATGTCGTGACAACGGAAAACGGGTTTCATTTTTATATATATAGAAAAAGAAAAAAAAAGTTTTAAAATAAGTCTATTACCGAAGAAGGCGGCGAATTTCAGAATTTAAAGTCGTAAAAAGCAAATTCGAACACCAATAATATGAAAGTTACATACTGCAATCCTGAGAGCAGTAGTGGCCCAGTTATATCGGCCGCGACTTACATGTTGTTGGTCGTGGGTTCGAGCTCAGGCAGGCGCTCTACTTTGTGTAAATTATTTCATCACCACTGCTCAAAACGGCGAAGGTAAACATCGTGAGGAAACCGGCATGTCTTACAAACAAAAATTCGAAGACGTGACATCCACCAATACGCACTGGGTCCGCGTGGTGGATTACGGTCCATACCCTCTCACAGAGAGGAGGCCTGTGTCCCAGCATTGGGCACATTATTAGACTGATGATGATGGTGAAGTTACTCCAACCCTAACAATGTCAAATGTTGTGTTTAGCGACAAGACATAAAAAAAAATTTGAAAAAATGTGCCCTCATTTAATTGTGGATGTTGATCTTGAGTTACTAGTCATTGAGCCAATATTTTTTTAAGTATTTTCACGTACTTTCCGGATGATCAGAAACTTTTTAACCGACGAAAACCAAACTGTTCTCAAGTTGACGCGTATATTTTATTTTTATAAAAAAATTGTATCAACAAAAAGTTACTATACAAATCCTGCTTTTTAGGGTTCCGAAGTAAACAAGGAACCCTTATAGTTTCGCTCTGTCCGTCCGTCCGTCCGCAGCTTAGCTCAGAGAATCTAAGTACTAGAAAGCTATATTTGGCATGGATATACATATTAGAATTCCGACAAAGTGGTACAATAAAAACCAGTTTTTTTTTTCGGGTACCTCCTATAGACTTAAAGTAAGGATGTTTTTTTTTATCATCTGTCCCATGGTGTATCGTTGGATAGGCCATTCAAAAATATTATGGGTTTTATAATTATTATAGACCATTTTTCGATTCAGACATCCGTTTGCGTAAAATTAAGCTTTAAATTGCATATTTATGTTAGAGTCAAGTGTCGCCCCCCCCTGCCAGCGAAATGGTTGCTCTTGGCTATGTGAAAAAAATCACAGCAGTAGTAAATATAACGAAATTAAAAGGAAAACTATCACGGATAAGTAGGCCTTACAAATTTACGAGTAATAGTCGACCAACTTATAAAATGTACTTGGAACAGTAAAAATTTTGTACAAATGACATTGAAAAATTATTTAAATAACGTTGTTAGCTGTGTAAAACAGAGTAAATGTATGCTTATGAACCATATAAAAATAAAATCACAACATCCTTAATAATAATGATTTCTAAAATAATAGTGTTTAAGCTCGAATAACGCATTGGAGTGGCCGGAGTCGTTACCATACGGCGCATGCGCGCGGGGTAGTCTATTTTGTGTTAGTGCAGAAGTATTTTCGACGTTTTGTAAACTAAAGTCAAATTAGATTCGATTTCCAAGCAAATTACTTATTTTCTTTTTTCGATATCCATCTATAAAGTCAATATTCGAACCGACTACATCACTAATTGAGTAGCGTACAACTTTCCAGATAGAACGAAATAGTGAATACCGCAGATTAGAGGTGAATACATAGGAAATTTTTCAAATCCCGAAAGAGAAATAAACGAGTAGCGTGCGCGCAAGGATCCATGAACGAACCATACCATTCCCCGTGGCTCTAACGCGCGCTCGTGTCGGCTCCTTTCGCAATTCGCACCCGCGGTGGTACTCAAATAGATAATATTTTTCTAACTTCAGTTGCGAAATTGGATTTTATAACTCCTTCTTTAGTTACCAGTTAGTCCTTATTTAGTTTAAGTCAAAACTGATTAGGTTACTAGGTGCTTCACCGTAGACCACATCATCGCTTACCATCAGGCGAGCTATTTTCCAATTTTAATGTAACAAGAGACACCCGCAAGGTCAGGGTCAGGTCAGCCAAGGGATTGACTTAAGAATCATCATAATCGGCCAACGCTTTTGGTCTCTAGAACGCCACATAGGAACATACATACAAACATAGACTGATAAACACATTACCCTCCTTCGGCAGTCGGGTAAAAGTGCAAAATAACTTTCGTTTCGAAAGCCGGTGTCATAAAACAAGGAAATGAAAACACGTAAACTGACTGTTTTTTGGCAGTCGGTTGTAACGGGCATAGTTACACCGTATTTTTTAGTAATATACTTTTTTCCAAAAGTGAATCGCTGATAATAATTACAAACATATTATTACAATCAAATCACCACACACACAATCACCTTAAAAGCTAAAAAATCTCCAGTTCCTTTGTCTGAGGACATCGATAACCATTTGTAACGGACGCATGGCTTTGTACGTTGCGTGGTGATTTTTTAGCATAAGGGCTTCCCACGTAGACCTATAACGGTGTTTATGGCGACCATGTGTTTGGGTCTTTTTAACGAATCTTTGAATGAAGCAATAACCCTGACCGTTGTCGGCATTTTGTAAAAATAAAGAAACAATCCATGTTTAATGGCTCCGTAACGGTGAACGCCTTGTTTGTCAAAGGTTTACCGCTTTGAAAAATAAATAACTATAAATGCTTATTGTCTGCAGACCCGTACGCCGCCTTAATAAAACATTGAATGGACTATTGTCGTTATCCCAAAACACATTAAGTAATTACCGGGATCGGCGTGAGAAAATAAGATATCCCGTTAGTTAGTTATTATTTGTAAATTTCTCTTTTCGTGGTACTAAAAATAACACGTGAATGTTAAAATATAATTGATGTAGGTTCCATGTGAGTTTTAAAGTATGAGTACAAAACATATGAGAACTACTGTAATATACGAGAACTAGAGGAAAGGTAGACAATTAGGTAAGATTATGCATGTTTTGATAGCTCATAAGTAGGGAGGCATCTAGGTTAGATAAGATTTCTGTGTTGACCTTTTTACAGTTTATATGTTTCCTAGGTAGAATTAAGTATGTAGATTAAGGAAATGTATAATTTGTGTAGATTTAAGTAAGATAATATTGATGATTACGGCATTTCTATGACGCCATACCCGAGCGCCATTGAGAGAGAGGGGCGCCATTGTTCGCGCCTAGCGGTTCTTGTATAAATAACGGACCGTTTGGAGGCTGAGGCACAGTCGGACACAGTCAGTCTTCAGCTCTACAATTGTAATAACATACAGTTGTAATAACAATAAGGAATAAAATTGAAGATACGAATCACGACAGTATTTTCATTCTTCCAACGAACAACCAAATACAGTCCACTTCAGTCTGGTCCTACGAGCTCGGATAAAGAACCAAGAACCAGCGGCAACCAGGCCCACTACAGTCTGGTCCATCAAGCAGCGGATACAAGAACGAAGAACCCGCTGCAACCAGAACCACTGAGCTGCAGACGAAGTACGAAGATCTGCGGCAAGAGCGAAGAAAGGAACCCGGCTGTCACCGAGCCGCAGACGAAGTAAGAAGATCTGCGGTAAGAACAAAGCTGTACGGAACAGGACCGGTTTCGAACCTAACCGGTCTTGAACCTGACCGGCTTAAACACAACTGAACCCGACCGGCTTACCGAACCGAGACGACCGGTTTCACCTGAAGTACCGAACCGAAGAGGTACTAACCCGCCTTGCCAAACCGAACGTGCGGCTATACTCAAGATGGTGTTCACAAGGAGCCAGGGAGACGCAACCGAGATAGAAGAACAGCTACGCATCCAAGAACAGGAAGCGCGACGCGTCCAAGAAGAGGAGGCGCGCCGCCAGGAAGCGGAGCTGATCGAACGGGAGCGAAGAAGAAGACTCTCACCGGACCCACCAGCATCACCATTTCCGAGAATGGCACACAACAGCGCAGCGGGGCCTTCCAGTGCACAGACGACAAACACCGCGATCCGACAGCGAATGACGTCACCGACCAGGACAATGAGGTCGCAACGGTCGACGACAAGCGTCACAACAAGGCTACGGATAGCGGAACTGGAGGCTGCAGAGAAGCTAGCAGCCATACGGACCCAGCAACTGGCACTGGAAGAAGAGCTAGTCAAGAAGAGACTAGCAGTGGAGGTGTCAGCGATCAACGATGAAGAAAGCGTACAAGAGGAACAAGAGCCCTCTCGTCCACGCGAAGAGCCTCATCAAATGGTGGATGAATGGCTGAGGACGAACCCCCTCAACTCACGGGGGGAGGAGGGACCAAGAGAATCCAAACAGATACGCTTCGTGTCTAGAACGAGATCGCCGACCCCCATAAGAGCAAAGGACAGCATTGAGCACTTGGCAGCAACACTAGAAAAAATGGCCCGACCTAGGCCTAGGCACACGGAGCTACCTACATTCTCCGGAGCGGCCAACGAGTGGCTGCCATTCAAGGCGGCTGTACGAGATTCGACAGATATGTACCAGGTTACAGCAGCCGAGAACGTACAAAGGCTGAGAAGCTGCCTCAAAGGAGAAGCAAGAGACGCCGTGGCCGCCCTTCTACATACGGCCACTGATCCAGGCGTCATTATGAAGACTCTTGAGCAGTGCTTCGGACGACCGGAAGTCATCATCGACCGGGCACTGGATGACCTCAAGAAGCTTCCAAAACCTGGTACATCGGCCACAGAACTCAACAGTTTCGCTGTCAAGCTACAGAACATAATTTGCGTACTGCAAACAATCGATCGAAGAGGTTACTTGTTCAACCCTTTTATGACCCGGGAAGTACTGGACAAGCTCAGCCCGCATCTCCGATCCCGCTGGTGTGACTACGCCTACGATCAAGAAGGGACAACGGATCCGGAAATCGTCGTGCTGTCACGGTTTCTAATGCGAGAGGCGGACCGAGCGTTACGATATACGTACGCTCCGTCTACAAGCGCCGCCGCACCGAGAAAGGAAACTCGACCCATCGTAACACTCAAGAAGAAGGCGAGCGTGTTCACTACAACCGAGGGAAGGGAAGAAGAAAAGGACAAGTGCCCTAAGTGCGAGCAAGCCCACCTGTTGACGCGGTGTCCGCAGTACAAGGCGCTAACGGTAGAGCAGCGATGGAGCTTTCTTAAATCTAATAAGATTTGCTTCAAATGCGCCCAGAAGCAACACAGGCGCATAAGTTGCAAGGCGCAGCTGTGCGGCGTGGATCAATGTCGCCGCCCGCATCACGCGACGCTCCATCAAGCGGTACGCGAAGCGCAGACGGAAGACATGGGGAAGGGTGAACCACGGAAGGAGGAAGCGGTCCTGTCTGTGGCTACCCAACCCGCTACCGGGCCACGGGCAGTCTTGCTCAAGATGTGCCCTGTCATCGTGTCCGGACCACGGGGGGAGGTCAAGACCTACGCACTCCTAGACGAAGGGGCCACGATCACCCTAGTGGACGAAGCACTGGCGGCGAGCGTCGGGGCAGAAGGGCCATCACGGCCGCTCCACCTGAGCGGGGTCAACATGTCGCAGCGAGATATGGGCAGCCAAGAAGTGAATATCAACGTGAAGGGACTGAAGAGTGACGAAAGCTACAGGGTCAGAGCGAGGACCATGAAGGATCTCCGGCTTCACCAACAGTCCATTCCCGACACGCTGCTGGATTACGAGCACCTGAGGGACCTGACCCCAGAAGAGGTGTGCTACGAACTGGCGCGCCCCGGGCTTCTAGTGGGTACAGACCACTGGGAGTGCATCGTGTCCCGCGAGCTCCGAATCGGCGGCCCTAACCAACCGGCAGCATCAAGAACGCAACTCGGATGGGTGGTGCACGGAACCGCACCACGCAAGACCATCATCAAAGAAGGGAACGTGCTGCATGTATACGAGCCCAACCGAACTACGGGTGCATGCAGCCAGGAACTCCACGACTTAGTCGAAGCCCACTTCAGGATCGACGCGCTCGGCATACAAGGAAGGCCGAGAGTCAAGGCGAGCGATCAACGGGCCATCGACATAGTCGGAAGGACAATCAGGAAGATTGACACCGGGTACGAGGTTGGGCTGCCATGGCGACGAGACGAGGTCACTATGCCGCCTAGCTACAATCAAGCGTTCCGCCGGCTGAAGAAGATCGAGCAGAAGATGGACGCCAACCCACAGTTCGCGGCTGAGTACTCCAAGCAGGTTAACAACCTATTGGACAAAGGGTACGCGACGCCATGCGACGGGTCGGAGCGAGCGAGTGCCATCTGTTGGTATCTGCCACATTTCGCCGTGCAGAACCCGAACAAGCCCGGCAAACATAGGCTAGTGTTCGACGCAGCAGCGAAGAGCAACGGCGTCTGCCTAAACGACGAACTGTTGGAGGGACCCGACCTACTGCTGTCGCTGCCAGGAATCCTATTTAGGTTCCGAGAGAAGGTGGTAGCGATTACATCAGACGTGCAGGAGATGTTCCTGAGAATCAGGATAAGGCCGGAGGACCAACCAGCGCAACAGTTCCTGTGGAGAGGTGACGACCGACAAGAGCCGCCGAGGAAATACAAGATGAACAGTATGCTATTCGGCGCCGCGAGCTCCCCGTACATGGCCCATTACGTTCGCAACCACAACGCAGACGTACATGGGCAGGAGTACCCGCGGGCGCTGGAGGCCATCAAAGGAAGTCACTACATGGACGATTTGGTGGCCAGCTATGAAGACGCTGAAGAAGCACGGAAGGCAGTAGAGGAAACGAGAGCAGTGCACGCGCACGCAGGGTTCACGCTGCGAGGTTGGAGCTCCAGCAACAAGACGGTGCTACGCGACGTGCCCACCGAGCTGCACGCCACCTCTCCTACACAATTGGGGGGTGAGCAGCCTGAGAGCAAGATTCTGGGGCTGCATTGGGACGCGGAGCGCGATGAGCTGGGGTTCAACACATCTATGAACCGAGTCCCGGCTGAAGTACGAGCGAGAACGCGCGCCCCGACTAAGCGTGAAGCCCTCAGCGCCGTGATGTCCATATACGACCCGCTTGGGTTGCTGAGCCACTACACAATACGATCGAAGATCATACTGCAGAGCTTGTGGCGCCTTCAGACGACGTGGGACGAGCAAATCCCCGAGGAAGAGAACGAGCTCTTCGCCTCCTGGCTCGCTCGCCTGACTGAACTCGCTCAGCTGCGACTACCGCGCTGTTACGTGACGCAAAAGTATGAACGCGTCGACTTACACATACTGTGCGACGCCAGCGAGCAAGCCTACGCAGCTGTGGCCTATTGGCGAATAAGAAACGTCGATGGGAGCCTGAACGTCGTGTTGGTGGCCGCCAAAGCTAAGGTGGCGCCTCGTCGGGCGCAAACTATACCGCGCCTGGAGCTACAAGCCGCAGTGATTGGAGCAAGACTCGCTGAGACGATAAGAAGGGAGCACCGAGTCATCATCGGCCAGACGACCTACTGGACCGATTCATCTACCGTGGTGCACTGGATCCATCACGACGTGCGACGCTACACACCATTCGTTGCGCATCGGCTGGGAGAGATCGCAGAGTTGACCCAGAAAGAAGAGTGGCGTTGGCTGCCTACTGCAAGCAACGTAGCGGACGACGCCACTCGGCTCATCGACACGCCCATCTGCGCCACGGATAGATGGTTTCAAGGACCGGACTTCTTGCTCCTGCCAGAAGAGCAGTGGCCCACGACGTCGACGGATGACAAGGAGGACGAGGAGGTCCTTCACACGAGGGAAGAAACTGAGCGAGACAGCTGGCTACCGAACCCGGCCCGCTTCTCGAAGTATGAGGAAGTGCGACCCATGCGAGTTGGCGACGGTGGCTACGCGAGTACCTGCCCACGTTGGTACCTCGCGGCGAGCCACGGAACGACGTGCGACCCATTCAAGCCGGTGACGTGGTCCTCGTGGTCGACAATACGCTGCCACGGAACACATGGCCGATGGGAATCGTCGAGCGCACGCATCGCGGACCGGATGGCGGCATCAGAGTCGTCGAGGTGCGCACCAGGACTGGCACCTTCCGACGCCCCGTGAGCAAGCTCGTCGTCGTGTCAACAAAGGAGGCTACGCGAGCTGCGCCGGGGGGAGAACTGTAACGGACGCATGGCTTTGTACGTTGCGTGGTGATTTTTTAGCATAAGGGCTTCCCACGTAGACCTATAACGGTGTTTATGGCGACCATGTGTTTGGGTCTTTTTAACGAATCTTTGAATGAAGCAATAACCCTGACCGTTGTCGGCATTTTGTAAAAATAAAGAAACAATCCATGTTTAATGGCTCCGTAACGGTGAACGCCTTGTTTGTCAAAGGTTTACCGCTTTGAAAAATAAATAACTATAAATGCTTATTGTCTGCAGACCCGTACGCCGCCTTAATAAAACATTGAATGGACTATTGTCGTTATCCCAAAACACATTAAGTAATTACCGGGATCGGCGTGAGAAAATAAGATATCCCGTTAGTTAGTTATTATTTGTAAATTTCTCTTTTCGTGGTACTAAAAATAACACGTGAATGTTAAAATATAATTGATGTAGGTTCCATGTGAGTTTTAAAGTATGAGTACAAAACATATGAGAACTACTGTAATATACGAGAACTAGAGGAAAGGTAGACAATTAGGTAAGATTATGCATGTTTTGATAGCTCATAAGTAGGGAGGCATCTAGGTTAGATAAGATTTCTGTGTTGACCTTTTTACAGTTTATATGTTTCCTAGGTAGAATTAAGTATGTAGATTAAGGAAATGTATAATTTGTGTAGATTTAAGTAAGATAATATTGATGATTACGGCATTTCTATGACGCCATACCCGAGCGCCATTGAGAGAGAGGGGCGCCATTGTTCGCGCCTAGCGGTTCTTGTATAAATAACGGACCGTTTGGAGGCTGAGGCACAGTCGGACACAGTCAGTCTTCAGCTCTACAATTGTAATAACATACAGTTGTAATAACAATAAGGAATAAAATTGAAGATACGAATCACGACAGTATTTTCATTCTTCCAACGAACAACCAAATACAGTCCACTTCACCATTCAAGTACACAGACGTAAACATGTTTGCACCGATAACAATACACAAATATGGGAATTGAATACGCGACCTTGTCACGTACATAGGAGGTCGAGGCCACAGGAGTACCTGCGCAGTCTAGGCCCGCGCCGTGGAATTTTCCTACTTTTGGGGTTCCGTCCATACGTCAGAATGAACAAACGGGCACTTAAAGGCACACTTGTATGTCTGTCTGTCTACCACAGACAGGTTTGGTGCCGAATTTACTACCTTCTACTGATCATAAATTCATTTTTAATATAACTAGGGACGATCACATTTTTTTTAAATTAAAATGTTGCAAACTGTACAAGTCCATGTATTTGTTGGTACCTGTGATATATGTATCATCAAATAAAAGGACCCGCGAGGGTAAAAATAATAAACGTCTTCATGGGGACTGTCGACAGAAATAGTCTGTTCCGTCACACGTCACATTAGCATGTCGATGACGCGAAGCCATAAGTTTTACACCTGCCAAATGAAATGCTCATAAAGCAAAATCCCAACCCAGGCGCCTGCATTAATATCGAAGGTAAAGCACCTTCGATAAACGACAAACTAACTTCGTTGCGCCGACGCTCGTAGAATCGGATTAACAACATGCTAAAAAACCTACAACTACGTGAACAATAAATACCACACGAGGAATCATGAGTAGGGGCTGCCCACAGGGTGGGGTGCTGTCACTACTTCTGTGGAATTTACTCATAAATGAGCTCATTGCAGAGCTCAACGCCAGTAGTCTGTACTCGGTAGGATACACATAGCAATTCTTATCTCGGGGAAATTTGAGGGCATCTCATGTGATCTCATGAGAAAGGCCTTCAAAATAATCGAGAGCTGGTGCTCAAAGCACAAACTCTCCGTTAATCCCTTAGAAACGGAACTATTACTGTTTACTAACAAACGAAGTCTTGGACCGCATAGGCTTCCAAAAATGTTCAACATATAAATAACACTTAAATAAGAGGTCCAATACTTAATCCTTGATAGCAAAATGCTCTGGAACAAGCATCTTAAAATCGAAAAAATTTCAAAATCGGTCATAATTGACGGAGTAATCGGTAAATAAATACAAAAAAAAACACATAAAGCCGAACATAGAACCTCCTCCTGTTCGGCAAATCAGTTAAAAACAGTTAATAGTCCACTGTACCTACTCTGGTACCTGCTGTTCTGCTGGCAATATATTTATAACAATTTAATTCATGGTACCTACTAAGTAGTTCCATATCTACTGCCGATTCTGACAAATCCTTTGGAAATTACCTACTACCATATCTATTAATGGTAGGTAATGAGCTCATGGCATAATTTTATTTGTAGGAAAACACAGTCATCTACTAGGTACTAATAAGGTTTCAACAATGGTTTAATGTGCAGTAATTACAGACTTGAATAAAAATAAATTGCAAAAATTATATTGCGGGTAGAAAATTAAATTTACCTAGGAGTTAAATACTATAGGTAATATACCTAACTAACACAATTAATTAAATAAGCTGATTAATCAATGTACCATGTAGGTACATATATGCCGTTGGTGTGGTACCTAAGTATATATTTTAAATAAATAAACATAGGTGACTAAATTGGTGTGGGTACCTAAGTATACATTTTAAATAAACAAACATAGGTGACTAAATTGGTGTGGGTACCTAAGTATACATTTTACTACATCCTCAGTGACCGCCAATACGGCTTCCGCCGAAATCGTATCTTCTAGCGTAGAGTGTGAAACGTAAAATAGAAACACGCTTGTCCGATACGACTACATACAGAAAGCACATTTCATAGAAATCACTATTCCTAGACAGCACGTTTCGCCGAAAACTTTGTTGATAGAAAACACTGTTCGTAGATATCTCGGTCCATAGGAAGCACTGTTGACAGGAATCTCTGTTCATATGCCATTCACGTCTGGAGTGCAGCCATCGAGAGGCACGGAGAAGCGCTTGCGGTCTCCCTTGAAATCTCGAAGGCTTTCGACAGGGTCTGGCATGAGGCCTTTTCATACCTGCTAAAACCCGGAACCTTTTGGTACGCAGACGACAGCACGGTTGCTGAGAGATACGTGTCCGGCGCACGGGCTACCGGGCCATGGTTGAGCGTGTTAGAATTTGAAGTATGTGTGACGTCATTAAATCATTAATTTTCATTTAACTAAAAACTACGACAATGGTTTGCTACATAATACATACCTGCCATTTTAATTAAGCACCTACCGACAAATGTCTAAGTACCTACCTAAATTATGATTGTGTTGTCAACTACCTACAAATGTAAAAGGGTACCTACCCCCACCTAAATAAATATTGTTGTGTACAGGCAATAACTGTAAACTTATATTAAGGCACATTGATGATATGCCTATAAATTATTACGTAATTTGTAATGATCATTGTGATGTATCCTGGATTTTATATTGCTATATTAGTATTATAAGTCCTTTGAAATAATTAATACAATACTGTCTGTTAGTATCAATATTCTTTCGAATATTGATTAACAATGATTAAATAGGCGATATTAAATTCCTTAATTGTCTTGATACGTTTTAAAACAGTTTCTATTGTTCACCTAATTGTGAGATTATTTAAAGCAATATAGAAAATGGCAGGATACCGCGCTATTTTCTCATATTGGACGAATTGAGACACAGATAGGCCCGATATTATAAAATATTGTGTAATTGATAAGCTTACTTACTTTTTTGTAAACTACAAGCCATTACAGGCCAAATATATTATTATTATCAATACTTGGTGTAAGTTCGACCCATCAAAAACATACATGTGAAAAGGGGAGCCAAGTTCAATACTAAGAATATGTGCGGTTGTTGACTATGCCGACAAAAGAATTGAGATTTAAAACATTATAGAAAACAACTCAAAAAGACAACCTTTTTGAGTTGTTTTCTATAATGTTTTTGTACCTTTGAAATGTTCGAGTGAATTGCCCATTCAGTATCCGGATTTTTTTACGCGTTTTCTTTATACTTCATTTGGCCAAGTCGGGGCGGTATAACGTGCGCAGGTAGTTGAACTCTACAGTAGAGCTCTCTTGTGCCTTGATTTGACTTGCATCTAAATTGATAAGATATACTCCATCTAAGGTTTTAACTCTAGAAAATCCAACGTAGGCCTGCCCTTTCCTAAATATAGAGGAGCCTATATCGAGAAGAGCGCTGTCAAGGCTAAATAAAGCCTTGTGATTTGTGGATAGTAATAGCATATGCTAAGCAAATAGGGAACATAAGTATACATTACTTAATATCTGAAACTTGGTCTTGACTCGTCCTAGAATTAAGGGTCAAAGTCAAATATATTTATTTCAACTAAGCCAGCGGCACTTTTCAACGTCAACAATTAAAGTTTACAAGTAATTAAAAACGATTCTACCGTGCATTCTGAAAAGTAGCTTGTTATGGAGAAGAACGCACAAAAACACCATACTAACTCTTTAAAAAAATACCGGCCAAGTGCGAGTTCGGCTCGCGCACCGAGGGTTCCGTACAAACCTGTAGGTATATAAGTAAAAGTTCACCCATCATGACAATCTAGGTAAGTTTATAATTATTAAACAAAAAATATGTAATGTAACTAAAAATTTTATGTTTTCGGAATTTTTCTATGCTATAAAACATTGCTTCATGCCAAATTTCAAGAATCTAGATCGACTGGAAGTACCCTTTATTTAGGTTTTGATTCCCTTGCGAGTAGTTGCGAGTTTGAAAATATGCGGCTTAAATTGCTGTTTCTTTTGATTGCGTTGACATAGATTTTGTTACAGCTTAAAGGCATTATAGACATTAATATGAACTTCAGTTTAATACCTCTACGAGTTCATGAGGAAAGGTAGTAAGTTTAAAATTATTAAAATATTTTTATTATATGATGTAACTAAAAATTTATGGATTTCGCAATTGTTCCTTTATCTGTGCTATACTACGTTGCTTCGTACCAAATTTAAAGATACTGAGTTCACGGGCGGTCACCCTGTAGGTTTTGATTCCGTTGCGAGTGTCGAAAATTTGCGGAAATTGGCGGCAAAAAAGGTTGTATCTTTTGATTGCGTTAACTTAGAAGTTTGTATTTTTCACAGCTTTAAGGGACAGTAGACCTGACCTCCACGTTTTCCTGAGAAAAAGGTTCTTGACAGACAAACGGACAGACGGACAACAAAGTGATCCTATAAAGGTTCCGTTTTTCCTTTCGAGGTACGGAACCCTAAAAATAAGTTTTTTACAATATTTACATAACTACATACATTTATAAATTCATATATGTGAGGACGATGCTTCTAGAATAGCACTACATACTATAGTATACTACGTACAGGTATAAAGTATTAAAACAAGTAAGCATTACACATGTACAGTGCAGTTATATAATCGGTACTAGAAAAACATTAACATCCGAAGCAGTTAAGTTATGACCAATCCCAACTGACGGCGCGCGTTCACAACATACAACATGAACGGCGAACATGACGCATGAATCGGCACCACCCAGCTCAACCAGCATGAAGGTAACCGAATGATCCAACACAGGTGCCACCATCGTGCCAGGTGGTATTCCATTCGTTATATATTCACGTGAAGACATTAAAATCCACATAAAGACCGGCTGTCTTCAATTGTGATTGCTGATTCTTACATTACAGGCACTTGAGGTAATTATTCCTAATAGAATCAATTAATTGAAAAATTATAATTAAATGATAATTAAATTACTAGTTTCTGATTTATTCCTTTGTATTCACCCAACTACCTATCTGGATGCCAAATATGAACTTTTTAGGTCATCTGGAACTGGGTTAGAGTTTTAATCTATAGGTCAGTCAGTGATAAAAATGACGATTTTTGGACGTTAATAAATATCTAAATAACCATTGGTGCTACATTTATGAAACTTTGGTTTATAGTTCATCTTAGCGATTTTAATACTTATACATAAACAAATTTCATGTGTTTATGTTAAATAGATTTAGAGTTATTAAGATGACAAGAGTGGCTCCAAATGGTTCGTGTAATATTACACACAGCTGCTGCGTCGCCAGTTCCTTTTTGTCTAGACTACACAAGGCTAAAGTAAGTTATTTGATATTATAACTTTATTATTGCTAATGGTTTTGTTGAAACTGTATCTGTATCATATTATGGCTTTTATTCCTAATATGTTATATTGATTTAAGGACTAGTGCCTTAGCCTTGTTATTTTGATTCTATAATATTGTAAATACTTTATGTGGTTGTAAAAGATATCGATAAATACTATGAAAGACCTTCCGTGGGGTTTGTTGCCCTTCTTCCCCACTAGAACTAGTGTAGCGACCGGGCGGTAAGCTCAATGAGCCTTCTAAATATGAATTAATTGACAAGTCTTATTTAAATAATTACCTAGTCTTGTCTTTCTGTGCTTTTATTCATAGAATCCTTACCTTACACACCACATACATTGGAACTCTGATACACAGTAAATAACCAACAAACATCTTGACATTCAAAGCTTGCTATCTTGGTAGATATCAATACTTTTATATAGACTTTCATTCATGATTCTAACAAGCACTTGAACCTGTCTTTGGAGCAGTCTCCGAATGGGACGATGCCAATTTAGTCTGTTTCAATACTGCTAAGACCCAGGCGTGTCTTTTTTCTGCAAAAAAGAGGCAATTTCAACCGGCTCCATCTTTCCGTGGAGTAACCGTGCCGATAACTGACTATCTAGACCTTCTTGGTGTTACGTTAACATCGACCCTCAATTTTGGTTCATTCATTGAGGCGAAGGCTCAGTTTGCTGCAAAAAAGTTAGGGATCCTTGCAAAAGTGAGACGGTACTTCATGCCTGAACAGCTGCTCAACTTGTATAAAGCGCAAGTTCGAACATGTATGGAGTAGTGCCTCTCACCTCTGGGATGGATCTGCCAAATATCAACTTGATGCACTTTAGTCGATTGACAAACGGGCCAAGAAGCTTATCGGCAACGATGCACTGGTCGCCTCAAAGCTCCAGAGCCTTGAACATCGACGCTGAGTGGCCAGTCTGTCGGTTTTTATCGGTTACATTTCGGGGAGTGTGCGATGAAACTGCACAATCTGATTCCGCCTTGCTCTTTCCTTCATCGGACAACAAGACGCACGGCAATGCGCCACCGGTACATGGTGGAGATCCCACCCATACGTACAAAGCGTTTTGCGGATACTTTCATTGTGCGCACGGCTAAGGAGTGGAATTCCCTGCCGGAGTCTTTGTTTCCTGATAGCTACAACCTTGGGGTCTTTAAGTTAAGAGTGAATGGGTTACTTCTAGGCAAGCGTGCTTCACCGTCGACCACATCATCGCTTGCCATCAGGTGAGATAGTGGTTAAACGCGATCCTCCTTGCTAAATAAAAAAATTAAAAGTAAGCCTTTATTAAAAAGGTACCTAGCAAACTTTAACGTAACTGCCTTTAGCAGGTAGCTGTATATCTTACATTGCTCTCAATCAGTCTCGCGCGAATCGCCGAGGTGAGCGCACGCGTTAATTCGTGGTCGAGTTTGTACGAGCGCTGTTCTTGTTTTCTCTCACTACCTTCATATTATATTTTATAAATGATACGTGATAATGGATAATTTAAACTTTTGCGATTCGAGTGGAAGCGATATAGAAGAAGAAGAGATGGTGCAGGAACGTGAGCAACAAGTTAATGATAATGGATCGAAGGAATTAGGAAAAAAACCGGAGAAAAGAGCACGGTCTGATAACGAAGAAATAATAGAAGATGACGAGGGGTTTATCACAGTGCGAAATAAAACTAAGAGGATAATCAGGAGTTTGTCAATGAGTTCTAATAATAGGGAGACCAAGGAGAATACAGACATATCAACAATTAATGAGAATATAATAGTATGTGTTACATCGAAAGAGACTTTACCCAAACCTTTTAGCATGGCCAAATTGTTAAGAGCAGAAAGTATTAAGAATATTCTTAAAATACAGTACAAGAATCCATACAAGATACTTATACAATTTGAAGATAGAAAAGACGCGCAGAGTTTGATCAATTGCAGTAAGTTCCATAGTCTGGATTATAGATGTCAATTCATAGATGAAATTAGTTTGTCATATGGGGTAGTGAAACAAATTGACTTAGAAATTGAAGAGAAAGAGTTTCTAGAGAGTATTGAGTGTGAAAAAGAAGTTGTTTCTGCCAAGAGATTAAAAAGACAATTGGATAGTGGAGTATGGACACAAAGCGAGACAATTCGCATTGGTTTCAAAAGTTCTACCTTACCCCCGTATTTGCTAATATACGGGTGCAGATTTAAGGTAGAACCATACACTTTTCCTGTTAGTCAATGTTCGGGATGTTGGAGGTTTGGACATCTGATTAAGGCCTGTCCAACTAAGAAGCTTTTATGTCCAAAATGCGGAGGAAACCACGGCAATTGTGAAACCGACACCTTTAAGTGCATAAATTGTAAAGGCCCGCACATATCTATGAGTAAATCGTGTCCTGTTTTTAAAAAAGAAAAAGCTATCCGAGAAACCATGCGCGAGGAAAATTGCACCTATAGAAGAGCTTTAATGATATACTTAAACAAAAATAACCATCAACAGGACAATGAAAGTACTAACATAGAAGATAATATTATATCTCCAACGCACCAAGGTCAACTTTCGGTTAACAAAGAAAAGTCATACAGAGATGTGCTGTTGTCACAAGCTCAAAATCACACAGAGAAAATGGATACAATACCCAAAAACTCTGAGAATGGCGACACGAGTCGAGATGTTTCTATGGAGGAACCCACAAACTTTCAGTATGCATCAAAACCTACGAAATTATCTAATATTAGAGATAAGAGACGATATGAACAGAACGAGATCTATGAGGAAGAGCAATCTTCAAATAAAAGTGAAAGTATAGAAGGCCAAGAGAAGCATACATATAGAAATATATTCTATCTGAAAAAGTTAATGGATAAACTGAAAGAAATCTACTTTTCGAAGTCAAGTATTGCTGCTAAAATCAAGTCAGTGGTCAGTGTTATGCTTGAAGAAATGATTCAATTTGTAATAGGTTTTGTAAGAGACGGTGATCTGGTAAAGAAAGTTTTCTCTTTTTTTAATAATGACCTGTAGTAAATCACGCGAATTTGCTCTTAATATACTGCAATGGAACTCGCAAAGTATTAGACCTAAAATCACCGAGTTTGAGTCACTTTTATTTAAAGAACATATACACATAGCTATCATCTGTGAGACATGGTTAGAACAAAATAGCTT
Organism: Orthosia incerta; assembly: GCA_948252205.1. NCBI lineage: Eukaryota > Metazoa > Arthropoda > Insecta > Lepidoptera > Noctuidae > Orthosia > Orthosia incerta. The sequence goes on from OX411754.1 coordinate 16,177,682, forward strand.
TTTAAATATATCCCAATATAATATCTATAGAAAAGACCGAGCTGATGGATATGGTGGAGTAGCAATCATTGTACATAAATCTATTACGTCTGAATTAAAATTATCTAGTATTCATAATACTGGCATTGAAATATTGCATATAAACATCAAAAATTGTAAACACCTGGAAAATATAGTCTCAGTCTACTGCCCATCCTCTATCCAAACTAGACAATATGATTGGGATGAACTGTTTTCGTTGTGTTCTCAGAAAACTCTTATAGCCGGTGACTTTAACGGACATCACTCAAATTGGTCCTATAAAACCGATGCAAGAGGCAATCAAATTATAGATGCAGCGCTAGAACACGGATATATATCTATTAATGATGGCAGTGCCACTCGGGTAAGATATGTTAATAACAATTTACAACAGTCATCTCCTGATATCACCTTTTCTTCATCCGATATGGCTATTTACTTTTCTTGGCGAGTGTTAAATGACAACTTGGGGAGTGATCATCTAATGATAAAACTAAAATGAATTATAGAGATACTGTTCATGCGATTAGTAAACGTAATTTTAAAAAGGCGAATTGGTCAGGTTATAGAAAAGACGTAGAACAGTTATTCTGTGATGTTAATACTAATCTATTATCGGGTGATATTCAAATAATGTATAGAACCTTTATTTCTATATTGGATAAAACTGCTGATAGTAATATTCCTTATACTAAAATTTGTAATGACCCACAAATCAGCTTTAAGCCTAAACCGTATTGGAACCCTCATCTTTCTAAAATTGTGGCACAAAGAAGACTTGCATTAAAAGAATTCAGACACAACCCGACGCCGGCGAACTTGGCTGTGCTGGAGAATATAACGTTAAAAGCTAAACAGGAAACTCAAAGAGCCAAGAAAAATTGTTGGCAAGAGTTCTGCACTTCGATTGATGGCACTGTAACTTCATCGGAGATGTGGCGTAAGATGAAATAGATTAAGGGATATAGACAAGCTGGTAACTATGTTTCTATTGATAAAAAAATTGAGCTTTTGCATAGTCTAGCCCCTGATTCAACTCTTTCGCCTAAACCCCCGTTTATTTCAAACAATGTCACATTAGAATCAGAGTTTACTTTACAGGAATTGGAGGCTTCTATAAAAAAAAAAGATACAGCTCCTGGAGATGATAACATAACTTATTCTATGATATTTAACCTTCCTAAAGTAGCAAAAAAATTTTTGCTTCATATATATAACACCATTTTTGTGTCTGGATGTATCCCTAATGAATGGCGTAATATTAAAATAATTGCTATACCCAAAATTGGAAATAACTCCAAATTAAGACCAATTTCATTAATATCCTGCCCTTGTAAGATATTCCACTTAATGCTGACTAAAAGAATAGAGTGGTTTATCGAACACTTTAGTTTATTATCTCCTAGCACGACCGGATTTAGGAGGGGTCGATCATGTTTGGATTCTCTTGCGCAGTTGATCACTTATATACAGTTGGGCTTTACTAAAAACACACCCACCTTAGCGTGTTTCTTGGACATTGAGAACGCATACAACAACGTCTTAATTGACAGTGTAGTTAAAACGTTAGATAAGCTAAAAGTAGGCAGTCGAATATGTAACTATTTATGGGAATTCCTTAAAGAGAGACATTTAATTGTTAAAGATGACATGGATGAGAAAGGTGATATCATTAGGTGGACCAATAGAGGGTTGGCACAGGGAGATCCAATCTCGCCACTATTATTTAATATTGTAACACTCGAAATTTGTAACACAATTAATAATTCTAATATGGTCAAATTGTGTCAATACGCCGATGACTTCGTCCTCTTCATTAGCTCGGCAAAAGTAAATGATAGTTTTAATAAAATGCAATTTTCATTGAATCATATTGTGGGGATGTTATCTGCTATAGGTTTAGAATTATCAACGTCTAAATCACAAGTCTGCCTATTCAGCAGAGGATATAGAAGGCAACAAGTTCAGTTGTATTTAAAAGAAGTCCCTTTGGTAGTAGCTGACAGTATAAAATATCTAGGTGTTTGGCTAGACACTTCACTTCGATGGGGCAAACATATTAATGAACTTAATGAACGATGTCAGAAAATGCTAAATATTATGAAAGTGTTAGCTAGTTCTAACTGGGGAATGCATCCACTACAACTGAGACTCTTATATATATCTTTAATTAGAAGTCGATTGGACTATGGCTGCATATTCTATGATAGTAGTGTTAAATCACGATTATATAAATTAGACAAAATTCAAAATAAGGTTATGAGAATTGTTGGTGGATTCATCAAAACAACCCCTATTCATGTGATGGAAAGTGAGTTGTGCTTACCCCCATTACATATAAGACGTAAATATTTAGCATTTAAGTTCTGTCTTAAGGTTAAATCGTGGACCAATTGTGTGACGAGTAAATATTTGTCTGATCTTGGAGCTCTTACTACCCACAGATATTGGTTAAAAAAAAAATACCTGCGCTTATAGAAACTTTTAATATTATCAAGGAAGAAAAAATGTACTCGACCAACCCATTAGACATGTTTAAATTAAATAGTTGGTGTAGCAATATTGCATTTAAAAATGTAATTAAAATTCATTTACATAGTGTTAATAGGCCCAAAAGTTCATACGAAAGTAATTGTTTGAGAAATGACGTCTTACAAGAACTAAGCTGTTCATATAATGGGTGGTACAAACTGTTTACTGATGGTTCTAAGAGTTCTAAGATTGGGGCGGCTTTCTTTGATCCCGTTACCAAAACAAGTGGATGTTTCAAGATTGTATCTGAGGTTTCTATCATGACAGCAGAGTTGTTAGCTATCTCCGAAGCGTTGTCCTACATTGCCACATTACAACACACTAATATAGTTATATTCACGGATAGCAAGAGCGCGCTCCAGCATTTGGCTCGATGCGCCTCTGGACACAGAGGTGTATCGATAGCCTTCGCTGTTTTGAATAAAATACAATCATCTCTTTTAAATAATGTTAATTTAGTCTTGCAGTGGATCCCGTCACATATTGGTCTACAGGGAAACGAGGATGCTGATAGATTGGCTAAGATAGCAGTAACGTCAGGTATAGAGGTTTATATTTTGCCAGTTCATTCGGAAATTTTATCCAAATTCAGAACCTATTGTAATGAAGAGTGGAAAGAATATTTCAATAAGAAATCAAGAGATAAAGGGATATGGTATAAAACAATCCAATGTGAGCCTCCTCGAGCCCCATGGTTTAGTAGTTTTAAAGTTAGTCGAAAGATGTTGGTAACTTCTTTCAGGATTCGTTCCGTACATATGCCATTAAGAGCTTTTGCATTTCTAATGAGAATGGTGGACTCTCCGAATTGCTAAGTTTGTGATAACAAAGTAGAAGATGTCCATCATTCAAACACGTCGTTAATTTGAGTTTGACAACTGCTGCCGCTGTGGGTCTGGAAAAAAAATATATATATGTGTATATATATACTAGCTGCTGCCCTCGGCTCCACCCGCATTAATGTCAAGAAAGTATTCCATGTCTCATTCCAGACTATTATCTACCTGTATGCCAATTTTCATCAAAATTTGTTTTTAATTTTATTTATTTCAACCATCCATCCTCACAAACTCTCACATTATAATATTAATACTACTACTTACTTACTCTGCTGATCTCAGTCAATCGTTTATAAGCATTTATCTTTCTTAAATTATATTTCCTTACACCACACACAATCATACTGATCGCTGCCAATCTTTTATTCAACTTCTATTCTTAGTATATACTTATGCCTATTAATATTACACACACTCAAACATAAAACAAACACAATATTTAAAAATCAAATATGGTTAACTCACCAAACGTTCTGCATCGCCTTGGCGTCCGTATGTCGCCACAAGGATCCAGCAGAATATCAGCGTCAGGTATATTTCCTGGCACATGCTGAGCTGGACTCCCATTCAGTGCAACTTGGAGACGCGCACCGCACAAGTATAGGTGTTCAAGCTTCAAGATGCAAATCTTGAAGTTTGAATATTTTTTATTATATTTTTTTTTGAGAAGATAGGTAGTTCGGCATTCCCACCGAGGATTGCCATAAACAATTTATTTTCCTTGTGTTGTTTTCTTCTTCTTTTTTTAATGTTGTTCTTTTATTGTGTGTTACTTGTAATTATTATTTGTTTTTATTTGTCGTGTAAATTTGTCGTTTCTGTGCTGTGTCTTCTATTGTGTTTACTGAATAAATGTTTTATCTATCTATCTATCTATCTATCATCATCTTTTGTTGGAGTGTGTCAGGAATGAGTTTGAAAGAAGTACGCTAATTAGTCAATTGAATATAAATAAGCTAGATTTAGGTATATTTAATGTTATTTTGACCAAACCAATGTCGCCAGAAGCTATATTAGTTTATTCTCTAGTAACTTTGTAAGTGTGATCTCTTTGGGTAAGGTTACGATGGAACTGGTGTAACACTATGTTAAAAGTTCCTTAAAAAAAAAAAAAAAAAAAAAAAAAAAAATTGCTCTCAATAGTAGGAATCTCTAAAGTTTTAGGGCTCTTTCAATTTACACGTTTGGTGACTGCGTTTGTCGTACTGCGCACGATCGTTTGTTTTTTTTCATATTTTTTTTACTCCAAGAGCGTGATGCGGTGCCAGTGCCGCACACGCACGACAGCAGGACGACTAAGTGTGTTCATAAATTATACGGAAAACATCAACCGGTCGTGCGCAGTACGATACCCGCAGCGCTGCAGTCCGACACCAAATGTCTAAATTGAAAGAGCCCTTAGACGATGCGGAAATTTAGTTGCAGCTGTCGCGCGTCTTCTGCGCTGTCTGAAACACATAATAGGGCAAACGCCACGCAGTCGCTATGAAAACTGCACCGCATATGAATGCCACTTCGCACCGTCCGCTCTAGACAGTACGAAGATCCGCGACCTGCATTTGTTTCTTTGCTCTTTAGATTCAAACCTTAGTAAAAATGCAGCGACCATCGCTTATGCGTATCAAGAGAACGTAAGTAAAAGAAGGATTATTAGGTAACAGATAGGTGTAGGTATAGTTCTCGCCAAACTTCTTGGCCGCCCTGAAGTTGGCTACAATGGCTGCGCAATAGAAAATCTCATACAAAAACAGCACTGTTTCGTGCCTCGCGCATGCGCTAAACCAACTTCAGGGCGGCCAAGAAGTTTGGGGAGGAATATGCAATGTGGCGACGCTTGGGGGAGGCCTATGTCCAGCAGCGGACGTCTTTCGGCTGATATGATGATGATGATGAGGTGTAGGTACTTAACCTGTAGGTTAACCTGGTGTAGGTACTTAACCTTAGCAGTGTCGTAGCATTTCGTAGCGGTGTCGTAGCATTACGTAGCGAGGTTTTAGCTATGCGTAGCGGTGATGTAGCAATCAGTAGTATGGCGTAACAAAGCGTAGAAGCGTCGTAGCCAAGCGTTACGGTGTCGATGCACTACGTAGCATCGTCGTAGCATTGCGCAGTGTTGTTGTAGCGATGCGTAACGGCGTCATAGCAATGTGTAGCGATGTTTTAACATAGCGTAGCAGCAAACTTTATATTGCATAGTGGTGTCGTAGCATTGCGTAGTGTCGTCTTTGCATAGTGTGGCGGTGTCGTAAATTTATAGTAGTAGCATTGCGTAACGTTTTATCGTAGTGGCCGTCAACTCCTTCTTGCACGCAGCTTAGACGGAAACATTACGTTTAGGAAAGCCACATTGAAACCACAGGCTCCATACAATAATGTTGTGTTTACAGCTTTCATAAATCGATAAAAAGGGGATTTCCTTTGGGTGATTGATCCCATACTAAAAATATTCATGCATGAACACAATGGACCCTTTTCAAGACCAAGATAAAACAAAAACTAAGCTTGACGGTATAACTGCCTTAGATTGCAGTCCTGGCTGGATCCTTTAGTAAGTAATTGAATAATAGCGCAGGCATTGAGATATTGAATTGAATGCAATTCTTTGCAATGGCACAATGGTGCGACGTATTTTTATGGCGGAAGTAGCGATGTGTGTAGATACCAGTGCCACAGAGTAGATAATAATATTGATAAAGTAGATTTGAGATAACGCGAACCATGGATTTTATTCTAACTCATAGACAAAACGGGCATCCGCCGTTTGCATTCTTGTAGATAGGAACTTACCCTCATTAGTAAATTACCTAAATTCATTATGCTAACAAGGTGTGACTATACATGTATTGTTCATGCTGCACCTAGTACCTAATGTAGGTACCCACCTACTTTTGGACCTTAGAATTTAGTAAATGTACAAAAGTTATTATTCAAACAACGTCAGTAGTCGGTAAACAATTAATTCTGAGAAGTAAAACCAGCAACTATAGACTATACCTAAAATAAAAATACTTAAATAGCATTATACCAAGGTGCTATTTACCACGTACGCCGTACGGATAATCCATTTCATACTTACTTGCGACGAATTAATTATTGTTTCTTAAATTAGTACAAATAAAGTCGAATGATTCATCCTTCCTCGAATCAGTGTTACCACAGTAGCAATCGATGCATTACTCACTGCGTGAGTGGGTCGTTTGTGTCGTACGTAGGTACATGTTCACTTGTCCACTGTCAACTTGAATGCACAATATATAAGGCCGCTTCTCTTGACCTTTCATCACATTGTGTTCGTCTATTTTCGTGCCGTAATACGTCGGTTATTTGTTAATTAGCCGTACAACAATAACGACGTTGATTTCCTTGTAAGAATAATAAGCGAACAAAGAAATAATGGGTTTAAAGTCAATAAATGTGTTTCTGCTAATTGCGTTATCGGCGTGTTTGGTGCAAACTACGTTTAGCAAGCCGGAACCGAGGGACAGTTCCGTGGTGGAGGACCGGAGTGTGGTACCTATTGACAACGAGCCCTTGTTGCAGAAGGAGAACATCACGCCGAAATCAGAGCCCACGACTCCAGGTACCCATACATTTTTTTGCGTCATTTATTGCTTTGTGAATGTCATATTCTTGCGATGGTCTTCGAGCAATTAGTAGTAACGGCCCACACTGTTTTTTGTAAGATATATTTGACAATGTTTGTTAGTTTTTAAAATTATTTATTATTTGATTTTGTTTTAGAGATGCCTTGCTGTTTATTAATTACCACTATCACCGTGGATTCAATCTCTAAAAGTTATTTTTTGCTTATCTATATTTAATTCAGTAGATACCTACCTGTTACTTATTTAGACCAAGTACTTATATCTAATAAGTAATATTTACGCAATTTTTCATCGTAATTGAGTACCTATGCCTACATCTAGGCAATTGTATATAAATTACCCTTTTTACTTTCTCATTCGTCTTTTTTTCGTAGGCAAGCCAGATGGCCAGACGATGACATGCAAAAATACTTTAAGTACCTACCTACATAATAGAAGATTCCTAATTAGTCTGTATATTTACTATTTCAGAATATACGATCCCTGGAAGAGTTTCGTGCGATTTTGAAGAAGCCAACGAGGACGCTGTGTGCCAGGAGCATTGTCTCCCCAAAGGCTACACTTACGGTATCTGCGTTAGTCATACCTGTAGCTGTATATAAATAATTAGAGTTAGTGACCTAGCAGTACGCAAATAAGCATGACGCCAATGATAATTTTAACTTCGAAATAAAACATGTAGTCATCTTTAATTTTTTTATTTAATCTAACAGAACCTGGAAGCTATTTCGAAGGTCTGATCTCAAGCGCTTCATTAACAATATTCTATACTTAATATAAACTTAATTACTTAAATTTCGACTGGATTTTTGTGATCCCCAGTTTCATCTTCATTTGCCTCGTGTTCTAAGCACCAAACAAGTAAAACGAATTTAAAACAACTATTCGTATACAAGTAGGTATGTCCGATATTTTATTTGGAGCGATCTCACCTATGTTTATTTGGATTTCTCACAGATCTCTCTCGCTACTATTTGATCGATGGCAGGTATTTGCGCTTTAGAGTGGATTTTGTCTGAGACGAGTAAATCGGCTTCGTCTTTTATTTGTTTCCAGCTGTAGTCTACATCTTCCTTCACCGTTAGGCGTGAACAAATAACAAACCGTATCATATATCTGTCTCTGTAAGTGCCAGCTACCATGAAGACCTTTTTCTTCTCAGTTAATTTCTCTAGTAATTTTTTCGACATAACGTCTCCTTCCTTTAGTCTAAAGCACACTAATCCCATAGACGGTTCGGGTTCGACTAAGAATCTTTCATCAGCACGAACTAATTTAGCGAAATACTGAGCTAGGGATATTTGATCCCTCACGTGTTTCCTTAGACCTTCCGCTCCATAAATCCTCATTACAGTCCATAATTTCAGAGCTCTAAATCTGCGGCCTAGTGGTATCTGCCAGTGGCGGTAGTCAGGAATCTTGTGATCTGTTTTGGTGTCTTCCAAATAAATCCTCTGCACATTAAATGCCCTTACAAGGTCATATCCATCTTTCACCCACATAGCAGAACAATCGAAACTGACAGGCATCCATTTGTGCGCGTTGACGTCGATGGAATCAGATAACTCAATGCCTCTCATCAGGTGTCTATACTCAGGACACATGAACGCTGCGCCTGCATACGCAGCGTCAACATGCAGCCACACATCAGCTTCATTGCATACAGGTCCCAATTCGTATAAGGGATCAAAAGCGCAGGTTCCTGTGGTGCCTACGTTTGCAACGACGTAACACGGTATTAGACCTTGAGTCCTGTCTTCTTCGAAGGCATTTTTGAGTGTTTCTCCACGAAGTCTGCCGTCATTATCAGTCTTTAGTAAACGCATTTTCATAGAGCCCAGTAATCCCGCTTTCTCCACTGATGAGTTACATTGATCAGACGTGTAAGCTACAAGTTTTGGTTTTATTACGTCCTCATCCAGGGTGGGATCGTTTTTTATAAGTTTACGTACTGTTTTGTCTTTAGCCGCTAAGAGTCCCACCAGTGTCGCTTCACTTGCCGAAGCCTGTAAGATTAAGAAAATAATTAACTTCATACTATCGATTACAAGTCTAATATTTATCACAGACTGAGTGTTGGTAAAAGTAAGTATTTACCTGAATGATACCTCCTCCGGGTCCACTGGAACAATGCAGAAATTCTTCAGGAATTCCAAGCAGCTTGCCCAGCCAATTCAGAGTTAGCACCTCAAGTTCTGTGCATGCAGGACTTGAGAACTAGAAGAAAAACATAATTTAAAATAAAAGGTAGAATAGAAACTTAGTTAACTGTTTCTAAATAAGATTTTGGGTCTTGGAATGTTAAGACTGGGGTAAATTCACAAATGTTATACAGACCCCTTTCGGGAAGATTTTTGACTAATGTAGGAGTAAAACTTACCCAGCTTAATCCAATGACAGACAGGCCATCGCTCAGCATGTTTCCTATAATGCTTGCATATGATGAGCCGGTCGGGTAAAACGCGTGGAAACGTGGAGAGTGCCAGTGTGTAATCTAGAAAAGTATAATGTAACGTACATGTTATATCTATAGCCATTTCTATAGTAGGTACTGTCAGATGCCTATAGCATCTCTTTGAGAATATGTAACGAATGATCAGCAATTGACGCCAGCAGTTAAACAAATAAGGGTCGACAGAGTTCGGTAGCAAAAGTATTTGCACTAGGAAATAATATGGTCGAGGTCTAGATCAAGGTCACACATAAACTAATTGAATACACTCTCGAATTTATAGCCGAGACCAATTATGGAAACAATCACAGCTGAGAGAAACGATTGAGCACGAGTAGATAAATGCGAAAGAGAAACCTTAAGACCGTGTACTTACCCCAGGCATTATCGATTGGTTGAAGTCTTTCAGAACCTCTTGCCAATCTTCCGGCTCCTCCGGAGCATCTTGGGGTAGTGTATTCAGTAAGTAGCCAGGTTCCACCGAAGGCAGGACATCGCTGAAAGTAAACGAGGCCTTTATTAATAACGAAGCGAGTAGCACCTTATGAGAGATAGGTACCTCTGTTTTTACCCGAATGCATGAAACAAAGGTATGGTTAAAAAAAACTTTTTTGCAAAAAAATACTACCGACTTCCAAATAAAAACTACAAAGTGAAAAATAATTTTATTTTTGGAAGTCGGTGTGTTTCGTAGGTACCAATTTTTTGCGTTATGGACACCGACTTCCAAAAATAAAATTATTTTTCACTTTGTAGTTTTTATTTGGAAGTCAGTAGTATTTTTTTGCAAGTTGTTTAGTAACCTATAATGCCAGAATAGATTACCCAAATACATAAAACTTGAACATAAACGGTGAAATGAGAGATCTGCGTACCCCTTAAGAGCATACTGGCGTGATGTTATGTTATAAAATGGTAAAAACAATGAACAGACATGCGATTGCAGCAATCCCGAAAGATTTGCCGACATTTATTGAAGGGTTCTATTGTATATCTCCGAAGTTCTTCATCAGATCTTCACCAAATTAAAATGGGACCAATTTCGAAACATCCTCTTTCAGACAAAAAAAGAATTTTAAAAATCGGTCCACAATTGACGGAGATATCGGTGAACATACACAAAACATTATTTGTTTTATAAATTATACACAAACATACTGTAACTCACCTTCTGTGTTTGCACTATTTTGTTATTTGTTTTATTCTATTTTATTCCTAATATATATATTGTATGTTTCGTTCCGTGAGTGTGTCCGTGGCATCAACAGTGGGCCTTATCAGAATATCAGCGCAGTGATATTTTCTTTTTAATATCGTTGCACATGCTGAGATAGGAGCCTTTTTGGTCTCGCACGGGGTTTTTTATATTTTATTGTTGTTTGTGTTTTGCTTATCTCGTGTCTCCTGTGCGGGTCACAAATAAATATATTTTCTTTCTTTCTTTCTTTCTTTCTAAACATACATAATGCCGAACATAGAACCTCCACCTTTTTGGTAAGTCGGTTAAAAATAAAAAAATAAATAATCAATGAATAAATAAAATAATTAGTATCTTGATCTGGCCCGCGAGGTTGTCGACATGTGGGATGTGAATACAGCAGTCATTGTGGCGTTAGTTGTGATGGCCAATGGCATAGTAGCCAAGAACCTCGACGAACATCTGAGGATCAAGGGCTTGATCCAGAAAGCGGTACTTCTGGACACGGCATGTATAGTCAGGAGGTTCTTCTCTCAGGAGCCCTGACCACCGGCTCCTTGTTCCCGATACCAGTTGACTACTATTTTTGTATTGTCAAATGTTTTTTATTTAATTTTTGTATAAAATAATATTTAAAAATGTAATGAATTTTTTTTTTTTTTTTTTTTTAAACTGGTTTTTTTTTACCTTTGTATAGATTCTTTTACCGATTGTGAATGTGTGAACATTGTAGGCTTTCTAGATTTCTAGATGATTGTTAACATTTGTTAACTTTTTATTTCGTTTTACATTTTTTTTTGTTTGTTTTTTTAATTTCATACGACTTATTGTCGGGCCTACGTTGTCCCCCCATATCCAAGTATTAATGCTGTAACATGGAAATATTGTAAACACAATTTTTTTAAAAGAGTAACCATGGAGTTTCTTGCCGGTTCTTCTCCATAGGAAACGACTAACCCGAACCGTGCACCTTTTGTCGACGTTTTATAAGTGCCCATGTAGGCCTATGTAAAATAAAAAAAAATGATTTTGATTTTTGATTTTATAATAAAATAATTAATGAATTAATTTTCAGTCTAGGAGACTGAATGCACACACGGTAAAAGATCGTTTAGTGTATCTTCGTGCACTTGTTTATAATATTCAAAGATGTATTTGATCCTAAGATTTGATCGAACAATGAAAGGAAAATTGCTACAGCGGAGTTCCTACTCCCATTGCTTGGTTTTTATGTCATAAACTGTGGTGTAATTGTTTAATTGATGGAATGTTTCGTGTCTGTAGTATGTTTTATCTCGTAGATTCTACCGATGACTAGATATTGCGGCAGTGGACGTCGTATTAATTAGCAATTTAACTGGTATTACTAAATAAACAATGAAACTGAAAGGAAAATTATATTGATTTGCATAATTGGTTTGCAGTACTGGTGTTTCAAGTTAAGATGATTTAAACAAGGCTTAGTACCACCTTCTATTCTACAAAATAAATGTTTACAAGCTTTTTTTAATAATGTATTTTCACCGGACACCATGTCTGTGTGTAATTTAAGCTTGCAAGTTAAATTTGAACCACTTCCCCGTGTTCAATTAAGCTGAAATTTTGCGCGTTTATTTCTCGTGGCAATGCACTTTTTTAATATAAAAGCTTGTTTTATATGAGTAAACTGTACCTACCTAGGTATCGGTTAAGTAATACAAATGTATGGTGTTTTAACATTGTTACAGTAGTAAGATATGTAAATTTTATGTATCTACTGATTTCCATTTACATATGGGCCTACATCGGCTTTATTGCCGTAAAACGGTAACTTTCTAACACATACTCCTTAGTAACGGCTAGGTTAAAAGGTTTGAAAAAAAATATTTATTATTGATTCATGTACATAATTTACACAAGGTTTTTCGTGTAACTTATGATTTTGCTTTAATAAAATTATTAATAAAACGATATCTTTTCGCAACTTTTGGAAACTACTCAAAAACGACTTGGATGTTTAAAAATATTTTTACACAGAAAAATTGATGGCTGGAATTTCTTCATAACTAACATAGCTTATGTAAATCATATAATATTTTGCAAACAAAACTGTTCAAAAGGAGGTTCAGTATTGATATTTTGGCATCGAGCGGGCGCAGGACCAGTACTACGTTAACATTGGGGCGTATATATCGCCTTAATGAAACAAATATTTAAGATGCGATCGAGATAAGATAAAAATTTAGGAAGCCTTCTTTTAAACAGGTTAAGTGTTAGATGAGTATTTTGTAGGATCCTGCTTATTACTGATTGCAAGTAAATGTCTGTTTTGAAGAGGTTAACGACAATAAGCAGTGAGGTTCTGCAGATCATTTGTTATTAAGAGACATACCTAACCTAGTCAGCACAAAATATACATACATACGTAAACTCACACCTTTTTCCCATGGGGGTAGGCAGAAACTACAAAAGGCCACCTGCTACGATCCTTAAATACTTCTTTTGCTTCAACGTGAGCGTTCATACATCTAGTCCTACACGCACGCCGGTTATGAGAACTACGCAAAATATACTCAACGAAAAATTGGCAAGTATACAATTTTGACCACTTTAAATTTTTACCCGGCTGCAAGGAAAGGGAGGGTTATGTTTTTCGCGCGTATCTTGTATGTTTGTATGTATGTAATATTCTTTATTACCTCGTATCTTTCAAACCACTTGACGGACATTTATGGTTAAAACATCGTTAGATAGGTCTTGGCCGCCCAAGTGTTCTTAGATAAGTGCCGTTGAAAAAAAATAAACATGGCGGATTTTGGGCGCCATATTGTAGGGGTCACAATATTTTTTTCTTCGAAACCCATTGAGTGGGGTATCAAAATGAAGGGTTTTTAGAGGTGATTAAGAAAATATATACCTGATATGTTTAAAGTAATTCGAAAAAAAAAGGATAACTAAAAAGTTGTTTATAAAAAATGTTAATAAAATCAAAAAACCCGGCTGCTTCAAAAGCGAACTAAAAAGATGTAAACAAGAAGATAATCTTGCTGTGCAGTCGGAGGATACAAATTCGCGAGCTGGTTGACCAAAACCAGATGTATCCTCCGACTGCACAGCAAGATTTTCTTCTTGTTTACATCTTTTTTATAGTTAACTTGTTCTGAAGTACATGGAACAATTCGTTTCTGGTGTACAGGACAATGGGAAGAATTCCTAGAGTTTTCTTTTTAAACCTGGGCAGGACGAGGCTAGATCTTTTTAGATAACTAAATATCTATTAGTTATTGTGGTAGATACAAATGTTTACTTGAATCTCATTATGACACAAAAACAGTTTACTCATCGGCTACCTCAATGTTTTTTAGGGTTCCGTACCCAAAGGGTAAAAACGGGACCCTATTAATAAGATACCGCGGTCCGTCTGTCTGTCAATCACTAAGCTGTATCTCATGAACCGTGATAGCTAGACAGTAGTTTTCCCCGGATGATGTATTTCTATTGCCGCTATAACAACAAATACTAAAAACAGAATAAAATGAATATTTAAATGGGGCTCCCATGCAACATACTTGATTTTTGTGCCGTTTTTTGCGACAATGGTACGGAACCCTTCGTGCGCGAGTCCGACTCTCACTTGGCCGGTTTTTTTAGTATATTTGATTATTGTTATAAATAAAAACATTTGGATTTGATAGAAAATACGACATTCGTCTACAACTCATTGGTTCTATTGTTTTTGACGGCACCGAGAATCGAACCCGCACAGCTCTATTACTATATTATATACACTATACTATAGTGTAATGACGTAAGTCGTTTAATCGCTTTATGCAAAGATGCTCACTTACAATTTAATCGTTTCTTTATTTCCGAGAAGAAACTTTATCTACATAGAAATAAAATAACGTCGAATATGCACTGCCAATGGTTTACCACGATTATTTTTTAAATTAGTTGTTTGTTTTTGTACTTGAGTGTAGACACTAATTATGACAAATGAAGTCATTGCAAATAATGTTCATTATTAAATATAATACATATCTTCTATTCATAGAATATATAATGTATAGGTATTGTCCGTGTAATATATTACTTATGCAATTTATGAGTGTTATTTTATTTACAAATTTTATATTATTTCGAACTTAGACTTCAAACAAATCTTTTATATGTAAGTGTTTATTGCTCATTGGACTCATTTCTTATTACACCTCCTGATTGCTAAGGTAACATGGGAGCTTCTATTGACCAAAGATTTGGAAACGGTACTTACTTATCTCTGATGTTTTCAACATAATCGGCCAGCAGATCGATGGTTGCCTTGCCAAATTCCCGAAACTGTTGCGCGTCCATTTTTCACCACTGGCACTTGTTCTAATTCATAAAAGTTACAAACTAAGGGTATTTTTAACCTTGATTCTAATTTTATGACAATAACAATGGTTAGATTGAAGATATAATGACACTTGAAGTTAAGAGGACGATCAGCGAGACAATGGTGGTGGCGGCTGGCGTGAGGTTGATTTATAGGCGCAGATTGGCTTTCTATAGCCGCCCGGGGCGCTCGCGCACTCGGCGGAGATACTGGCTCCCACAACACGGGGTGAAGTGTTGCGGTTCAGACTGCGCCCGACGAACATTTTGACAATAGCTCTGTACCGGTTTGTTCTTGTGATCGACGTCAATATTTACATGGTTTGTTGCTACGTGCCTGTGCATTTGAACCTCTGTTGGAAGACATTTAGTCTCAGAATATTGTTCAGGGCTGAATCCGTCAAACTTTATGAAAATATAGATACTTAGAGCCGGTTTTTTGACGACTTTTATTTGAAGATTAGGTGAGAGAACTGTCGAACCGCAGTTTTATTTTTCAAATAAAAGATTCTAAAGAATGAAAAATCAGCCGGTAGGCTGTTTTCTGCTCTATTTTTTTTTCTAAGATGCATGTTTTATCCATGCGCCACGGCGGGATAACGAGATATCACAGTGAGTGATATTCTGATACTTTCTTTCTATCTAATATGAATATACAATTAAATTTGATACGCTTCTTGTTTATCAGACTCGTTAACAGTAAAAGATCTCGTCGCCGTCGGTGCAGTGAGAGCGACAGTTTCACGGCATTTTGCATAATACAAAGACGACAATAACTTGTTTTCTCAGCGCCACTTACAACTTGCGAGATGAGATGCACTGGGTTAATGATGTTTTTGTTTTACTTCTATGCTCGATTAAAACAGAAAGTGTGAATACAATTAGGTAATACACACGCTTTTGCACATTGTAAACCATCTTATCTCTGGGTACCGTAGTAGGTAATATCCTACTTCTGAAATTAGGTCTCACAACTATGGCTGAATCTAAACATGAAAAGGTAGTAACTACCTATTGTAATGCATGTTTAAGATTAGCAGCTAAACAAATAAAGACATTTTCTGCTTTCGATCTACACTAATATCATAAAGAGGTAAAGTTTGTATGTTTATGAGTTTGTCTCTGGAACTACTGAACCGATTTGGAAAATTCTTTCACTGATAGAAAGTTACACTATCACTGAATGACATAGGCTATTTTTATCCCGAAAACGGGCCCTGTGGGGTGGGCCACGGGAGTGCAGCCGTGGGCAATAAGCTAGTAATTAAATAAATTAAAAGAAAGTTGACAAAAATAACGTGAATATAGCATTTCTGCTTTACAATTCTATCTATAAATTGTACCTATACATAATTTTGTGAACCACTTTAGTGTTATAATAAACTTAAAGGATCTTCTAGTTTAGCTTCACATGCTTGTTTCGATTTCCGGGAGTACAAGTTTAAGTGAATACCTACGTAGGTATAAATCTTTTATTTTGTTTTATAAAATACTTGCGGGCCACTTACGCACCAAGTGGCCAGTAGGTAACGTCTCAGCCAGCCGGTTTTATATTTAAAAATAAATGGGTATTAACCATTTAGCTACCACAACTTGATTTATAAAACAAATCAGTGAATGTATTTGTATATTTTCTTCCTTATAGACCTATGCGCGCAGAATTATTGTAAAAGGTGAAGGACACTATGCACGCGTTTTGCTGCACTTGGATATTTTAACAGACTTATTAGATATGTTTGTTCAAATTCAAAGATAAACTTTATTTTTATGCAGTTCGATTTTATTGTTATAATATATCGACTCGTTAAATATCAGTTTTATGGCAGAGTTGAAGATTATTTACTCCATAAACGATCGTATAGTTAGTTGAATTTGGCAAAACTGGGCTTAATTGAATATAAAAACCGGCCAAGTGTGAGTCAGACTCGCATACGAAGGGTTCCGTACCATTACCTCAAAAAACGGCACAAAAATCACGTATGTTGTATGGGAGCCCCACTTAAATATTTATTTTATTCTGTTTTTAGTATTTGTTGTTATAGCGGCAATAAAAATACATCATCTGTGGAAACTTCAATTGTCTAGCTATCACGGTTCATGAGATACAGCCTGGTGACTGACGTTAGGGTCCCGTTTTTACCCTTTGGGTACGGAACCCTATAAAGAAGTTCAAAGGACACCGGTTTCTGAAACGAAAGTAATTTTTGCACTTTTTAGTGTTTTGCTTTAGAAGTCGGTTTATTTTTTTGTGAAAATGATTAGCGGCCCCGACGGTATACCAGCAATTGTTCTTAGAACCTGTGCGCCTCAATTGACTCCGATCATTACACGCCTGTTTCGACTTTCGTATGAGACTGGAAAAGTCCCGAATGCTTGGCAGCAAGCCAAAGTACAGCCCGTGCCCAAGAAGGGCAGTCGGACCCGGCCAACAACAGACCCATCTCTGTAACGTCCATACTCTGTAAGAGTATCCGCCGAAATCGGTCTACTGGGGATCTTCTATCGTATGCCATTCATATATGGAGTGAGGCCATCGAGAGGCACGGGGAAGCGCTTGCCGTCTCCCTCGACATCTCGAAGGCTTTTGATAGGGTCTGGCACGAAAGCCTTATTGGCTTAAGCTTCCATCATTCGGTCTGCCCGGTGGTCTGTGTGATTGGATTGCAGACTGCCTGAGGGATTGGTCCATTCAAATAGTTATAGATGGCTGCTCATCAGACCAGTTGGATATGAATGCCGGGGTCCCTCAGGGGTCGGTACTCTCAGCGACATTATTCTTACTGTACATAAATGAGCTGCTAAAACCTGGCACCTTTGGGTATGCAGACGACAGCACTGTTGCTGAGAGATACTTGTCCAACGCACGGGTTACTGGGCCTGATGTCCTGTCTCTTCGTGAGGCCATGGTGGAGCGTTTGAGGTTGTCTTTGGAGGCAGTCTCCGAATGGGGCGATGCCAATCTGGTCAAGTTCAATGCCACTGCCGCAATCTGCCAAATATCAGTTTGATGCACTAGAGTCGATCGAAAAACGTGCCAAGAGGCTCATCGGCAATGAGGCACTGGTTGAATCAAAGCTCCAGAGCCTTGAACATCGTCGCCGAGTTGCCAGCTTGTCAGTTTTTATTGGTTGCATTTCGGGGAGTGTGCGATGGAATTGTATGATCTAATTCCCCCAAGCCCTTTTCATCATCGGACTACAAGACGTACGGCGATGCGCCATTGGTACATGGTGGACATCCCACCCATACGCACTAAACGTTTTGGAAATCGAAAGCGATGATGTGGTCTACGGTGAAGCACGCTTGCCTAGATGTAACCTATTCAGTATTGACTTAAACTAAATAGGGACTAACTGGTAACTGAAGAAGGAGTTATAAAATCCAACCTCGCAACTGAAGTTAATATATAATAATAATATAATAATATTTAATGTTATGGCTCGTTCCTGGATCCTTACGCGCACGCTCCTCGTTTCGGAATTTGAAAAATTTCGCATGTATTCACCTCTAATCTGCGGTATTCACTATTTCGTTCTGGAAAATTTTACGCTACTCAATTAGTGATGTAGTCGGATCGAAAATTGACTTTATAGATGGATATAGACAAAAGAAAATAAGTAATTTGCTTGGAAATCGAATCTAATTTGACTTTAGATTATAAAACGTCGAAAATACTTCTGCACTAACACAAAATAGACTCCCCCGCGCGCATGCGCCGTATGGACTACCTACAGACGAGTACTGCTAACGACTCCGGCCTCTCCAATGTGTTATTCGAGCTTAAACATTATTAATTTAGAAATCCTTATTATTAAGGATGTTATGATTTTATTTTTGTATATTTTTATATGGTTCATAAGCTATATTTAAGCTAACAACGTTGATTAAGTCATTTTTCAATGGCATTTGTACAAAAATTTTACTGTGCCAAGTACATTTTATAAGTTGGTCGACTATTACTCGTAAACTTGTAAAGCCTGTTATGATTTTATTATTGTATATTTTTACATGGTTCATAAGCATATATTTACTCTGTTTAACACAGCTAACAATGTTATTTAAGTAATTTTTCAATGGCATTTGTACAAAGTTTTTACTGTTCCAAGTACATTTTATAAGTTGGTCGACTATTACTCGTAAACTTGTAAAGCCTACTTATACGTGATAGTTTTCCTTTTAATTTCGTTATATTTACTACTGCCATATTTTTTTTCACAAAGCCAAGAGCAACCATTTTTCTGGAAGTGGGGGGGGGAGAGGGGGACTTGACTCTAACATAAATTTGCAATTTAAAGCTTAATTTTACGCTAACGGATCTCTGAATCGAAAAATGGTTTCAACAAACCCATAATATTTTTGAATGGCCTATCCAACGATACCCCACACCATGGGACAGATGAGAAAAAAAAATGCATCCCTACTTTACGTCTATGGGAGGTAACCAAAAAAAAATTTTTTTTCATGATTTTATTTTACCACTTTGTCGGAATTATTAATATGTATATCCATGTCAAATTATAGCATTATAGTACTTAGATTCTCTGAGCTAAGCTGTGGACGGACAGAGGGACAGAGCGAAACTATAAGGGTTCCATTTTGGCTTCGGAACCCTAAAAAGGAAAAAAAAAATACAGTTCATATATTTATTTTATCACTTATAATGGTAATCATTGTCGTTATTGACAAGGTTGCATGTTTAAAACATGCTTTGTATCAAGTGGCTAAATTGTTATTAGCTCTTTCCTTCCGTACTATTTTAAATTATTTTGTTTGAAAGTAGAGTATCTACCTTTTGCCTTACTTACTAAGTATCATTTCCGTTACATATATGGATATTGCTAAATATTCTGTAGCTACAAGTATTTCGTGCGGAAATACGGAACTAAGATTTATTTATTTAGACTTCATGCACAAAGGCGGACTCTATGCCTCGCAATGTGAGACCTTTATAGTCGTGGTGAGGCATGCGCTACGACAACTCAAATCAAAGCAAAATGCAAAGTAAGTTGCGAGCAAAAGGCGTGCGTTGTGCGCCGTTCGTGGCGCATGCCTCGCAAAGTCTGTATCCACCTTTAGACAAATCCTTTTATTTAAGACAGTTACAGGCTAAAAGTAGGTATATACATCATTAGGTATCAATTGGTACAAATCTCCATGATGGAGAAATTTGTGTTGCTTTGATAAATTTCGAGCGTTACTAGGTACACAGATAATTAATAATATAGTACTAGCATACAAATGCCTCATCCCATACAAAGAAACCGTGCCGACGTAACTAGCGTTTTTCATCTGATTATACTGATTATTTTTTGTAAATCGTTCGCGTTCGGTTCCGTTCCACGGCGATAGATAGATCACCATCTATATTCGTGGAACGGAACTGAACGCGATCGATGTACAAAAAATAATCAATATAATCAGTATAGTAACGTTGGCATGGTTTCTATGTATGGGATGAGACATCTGTATGCTAGTATTATATGATCTGTGCCTATAGTCATTCATTAGCCCTAGCTTGTAGATTCATTTTCAGAAATGAGTCCGAATTGAAAGATCAAAATGGGGTAGGCTTTTCACCCATTTCGCCAATGCCCAAGGTATGTCTTGCAGGCTTGCAGCTATATTGTTGTAAGGGGTAAGGCACCTACGCTAGTATCACGAATTACCATCAAGTTCTACGTTCATGATGATTAATCAAATTTAGATCCAGAACTCCTATAGGTTCCATGTCTGCGCAAAACTCAAATTAATCACCATGCGAAATAATTTCAGGAATCAGGAATAACGTCAACAAAAACCAAACTGTTTGGACTTTATTTTTCCATTTTCCTCATTTGTGAGTATTTATTTGTATTAGGTAAGTACGGTGGCGTGACTGCCATGGGAAATCAATTTTTATGGTAAATGGTAAGGTATTGCGACGATCATGCGTGTCCTGCGCGGTTTAAACAAGATGTTTGATGCCATTTTCCTCGGCCTAATCAGTATTTAAATGACCTACATTTTCGAATATAGGTACCTAGTCAATAACCCAGTTAAGATGACATTGGGAAAAATACTTTATTACTGAAAATCGGGAAGAATAGAAATGCAGTGGTGAATCGCAACAAAACTTTGAATTGGATTTTCATGTTATGTATTCATTTAGGTGTTGCAAAATTTAAGGATTAAATATTACGATGCTTTGTTAGAAACCAAATGCCAATCACACGGAATTTAAATGAAAATCACAGTCAAGGTTGTTTTTCGATTCAACGCGTCATTTTTATTCACCCAGTTTTACACGGTACGTATATTAATTTATTTTATGCACTTAAGAAAAAGAGTTCCCACATGCTACGCTAAACTTCGACGAAAATAACGGTCCCATATAATGATGAGGTAAAGGTTTCCGTGTGTTATGTGGCGTCTGCCATGACCGGCCAAGTCGGCGTGCCGGATGAGTGGCGCGGTCAAGGCGGCAGGCGAGGCGGCGCGGGCGCAGCCGCTGCACGCTTCCGATGCGTTTGCGCATCATTGACAGGGCACCCGCGCCATCGCGTCTATCTCCGTCAAATGCGGATGCTTCAGTGGAATAATTGTAAGATGAATGGGTCTTATTCTTCGTGCTGTTTCATCCGCTCCACGGCGACGTCGCGTCGGTTGCAGCGCTGAGGTCGGTCATTTGGCTGTATGTTTAGGATCACAGGGCAGGCAAGATAGACGGTGAAGCATAGTTTGCGACACAGTTCCGCATGCATGGGTTAGCTAATGCTAATGGGTTATCTAGGAGTAATGGATAAGGGTAGGTGGGTACATTCAGCCGTGAAAGATTTGTACAGCTTATATTGACCAGAACTTTTCTGATCGCGAACAAATATCAGCAAAGAGTTAATGTGACATCCCTATGACTGCAATGTAGGTTTGGTTGGGTGACGGAATTTGCGTCACGTCACGCCACGATAGCTTTCCAACAGTTTTAAAAAACGAACCGAGGAAATGTTCGAAATAAAACACAAGCTTATATTTAGTCACGAATAATATTTTTTATTTTAAAACAAATGTAACATTACCTCAATTAGGAATCAAATATAGAGTGCCGATGACGATCACTCAAGAAATATATAATAAAAAAAATAAAAAAAAATATATATATATATATTATTGTGTATTCAAGAAATAGTAGGAATATAAATACGACTTCCACTAGAACTAATCAATCATATATTGATGCAATCATATATACTGCTGTTTCTAGACAAATAATTATCTAAATTAAATATTAGGCAACTATAAAATAAAGTTAAGCTATATTAACACATAACATGGGATATATTATTATAAAATATATACGGGCAATACAAATAAATGTTACTAAATCTAGATAAAATTTAAGTTAAAATATAAAATAATATGTACCTAATTATAACATGATACGTAGGTAGTTATAATATATTTGTTTTAGGACTAATAAATATATTTACTTTCATTGTAAATTAAGAATGCAGTATCCAATATTTGAAAAGGATGAAATTTAATCGTTTCGATTTTGTAGAAAGTTACTTCTTGTACAGTTATGAGTTTGTTTCATTATAATTCATTATTATAAAATAATAAATTATATATCTTCTGCCTCAGTTTTAATTTATTTTTAAGTATATAACTTGATCCAAAATTGTGTTTATAACAACGGGTTTAACTACAGACGTCGTCGTTGATTCGCATACCATCCCGTTGTACTGGTTTTATGCAAGCAACAAAAGTATACGTCATCAATATATTTTTATATATTTATGAAAAAAAAAGTTTGAACTATAAATTGTCTTCTGTTTACGTACGTAAACCGCCTACCTAGGAATTACCCATTGTAAATGTTTTGAATTTGATGAACTGCAATAAATAGCTGACAACCAATCAAACCAAACAATCAATGAAAACCAATCAAGCCAATCTTCATCAATAATCGTAAGATGTCCACTGGCTGGACATAGGCCTCCCACAAGCGTCGCCTTCGCCACACTGATCGCCGACAATCTATAGATATTAAATTAATTTTCGACTTCTTTAAGTAAAAATAATATTCAATGATTGTTTTACAGTATGTAAAATAAGATGAGATGGGTTGATCTATAAGGCTATCATTATAAACAACAACATATTGTACAATGCAGTTCATGAGCTAACGGATTTGTCACTACTTATATTTGACTCGCCAGTTGCACTCATCTGAATGAAGAATATTCTATAATTGCGAATATCCATGCCACAATCTGAAGTGAATGTGATGGTGTATTTCTCAAACTTCTCTTTAGCTGGTATCGTGACGGGCAATGCTAATACGGCATTGGTATGATGCAACAGTTTGATGCGGTCGATGCGAGGCAGTAGCGCCCGCGAAGTGATCCTGTATGACATACTGTTACGAAGAATATGATTTACTTCTGACATAGTAGTACCTCCTTCCTCCAATAGCATAGATAAAATTATTTTACCAGTCCTTGATTCTGAAATATTTACAAAAAAAATACTTGGCTTCATTCTGATTATTTGGTATTTATTAAATAGGTAATTTAAATGCCTACATACCGATTAATTGATCAAATATTACCATCATGGAGCTAGATGCATGTTCAAGTAAAGCATATCGCAATGCTTTTATCATGAGTTCGTTTTGATGCGGTATCATGAGGATAGTAGTTCTGTAGCACTCACAAGACTCTCCGCAGCTGCAGGGGTCCATCGGCCACGTCTGTACTTTAGCTTGCAGACTATCTATTGGTAAATCCCAGCGAGGTTGCGACGTTATCCTTATGAAGAATTGGCCAACGTCGCTCATGAACCAAATCCAAGTGTTTCCTACTTGAGTGCTGAGACAAATCATTTGTAAATATAACTTATGATCTGGGACATCTTGCTGTGTCTCCTTTGTGTCCTTTGGCAAACCAACCAAATTGATTTCTTTATCAATTAAGTTCAGTCGGCTTACGAAAAACCTCGATTTAGGTGTTTCTTCAAAATAAACCGGAATCATTGGTTCCACATCTGTGATGAAGATTTTAAAAATAGCTGGGCTTGCAAACGGCGAAGACACTTGTACGTCCACCTTATTCGGTCGATATAATGGCCCACTAACTTTGCATTTTCTCAGTGGATTTAATACCCCAACTTGTCCACGGAGCAAAAATATAATGTACGTGTCAAAAATTCGTGTTTTGTTGTATCCGTGTACTAAAAGAATACATCCTTCTTCAGTTACAAAATTGGCTGTATATTTAACGCTTAAGAACATTTTCTTCCCGTTGTCCGCCGCTGGTGCTTTTTCAACGATGAAGTTACTTCGCGTATTGCCAAGGATAAAAAAAGAAAAACTAAGTGATTCTTGACTTGACGGACAAATTGAAACTAACCGCGAAGAACTTCTTAAAAGTGGTGGGTGAAACTGAATTGTTTCTTTTGTTGTAAACATCGGAAGTACAACGTATAAGTGTATAGACAAAAACAGCATTTGTAAATAATTGGGCTCAAAGAAGTCTTTAGTTGATATTGGAAAAAAAAGTCTCAGTTGATTCATTGCTTCAATAATAAGACAAGAGTTATTAATGACGTCACCTTCCCTGCTTGACTCTCTTATCTCACAGAAAAACGAAAAATGTTCCGTTAGAAATGGACAATACGTCATGATGGCTGAAGCTAGGGCTATGCCATCGGTTAAATCCGTCGTTATGTTGGTAATTTGTTTAACTGGTTTGTTTTTTCCAAGAAGCTTGCTATGTTGGTTCCGTATGTGCTCATTAAACCAATCCATTAACACTTTGATAATGTCTCTAGGCTGATTACTGACGCAAACACAGTCGAAGAAGCAGCTGTCCATGATGAAAACTTTATAACTTTGCAAAATGAAGTCAATCCAGCTTTGTTTATTTAATCTCTTGAATAATTTGATGTCAGAGAGTAATTTTTGTGTTATTACAATATCCGCATTGCATTTCGGTGTACTATTTTCAGAATAAATGACAAATTGGTCATGACTTAGTAGGTATTTTGGTTGTAGGGCAAACAAATTTGCACCACGAGATCTCAATAAATTTAGTATTTCTCTGTATGTGTCATGGATTTCTTTTGTAAACTTAAAAGTATCGTTACTCTCATTAACTCTGAAATTGTTATCCAGATTAATACATTGAAAGGTTACAGACGTAATATCTCAGTAAAATTATTACTGATATTATACTTACGATACTTTTCGAATGTGCTTCATAAGAGGTCCCGCGATCCTTCTGACGAAATTCAAGTAAGTGACATTAATTCCCTTTACTTTCATCCCACCTTGCGTCGATAAAGCAGAAGATAATGCATGAAATGTATCAGGAATAACTGGGTTTAAATCTCGACGAAATCCTTGCTGAAACATCCATTTCTCTAAAAATTTAGAACACCTTTCCATGTATTGATAAAGATCGCATTGAGTGCTTAAAGGAAAGTAGGGGTAAGGATTGTCTTCAGGGTTAACCAGACGATTGGCATGTAAAGTAAGTAAACAATGAGTGACACAAAAAATTACTTCTACATCACAGGCAGATCCACTATAGTGGTTAAAATGAAGCATTACAATGCCTGAACAAGGAGTAGTAGTTAACATTTTCAATGTAACCGTTACAATCGTATGAAAAACTTTATCTTTTTCTATTATTTCAAGATCACTGAATTCAACATTAAGTTTTACATCCTCTTTGAAAAAACAGTTTAATGCATCCACGTCAGTCTTGGCTTCCAAATCAATAGTAATAATTCTTGACATGTCCGTTCCCACTTTACAAGGTGGGAATATTATTCTGTAAGTACTGGGCGTCATTAGGGGCGACTCTCTCCTCCCAATAAATGTTAAATTATGATAAGGTGTAGTCATATGCTGATCCAAAAACATCAAAGCTGTAGCTACAAATCTGCCATGAGCTTTGGGGTGGAATTTTAAAGCGAACGCTGCTTTCATTTCTCGGTCGAGTTGAAATTTGATGTGAGTTTCCGTTATGAGTGTGGTTTCATTTCCGTCGGGTAGCAGCTCTAAACTGAAGTGAGGCGCTAATTTTGACGTTATAATGGTAACATATAAGTAATATTTAGATGTATTAGTCATTTCAAATTCTATTGTGTTGTTTCCACCAAGAACAAAATCAAATTCAAATTTTTCCACAGAAAAATCTATCCAGGCTACAGTAATCACACCAATAATACGACAGTAGCTAATATCTTTATTCACAGGTTGTAACTTAACTTTTGGATTATTTTCATAATACCTGAAAGCAATAATCGTATATGGTATTGTGTGAAATGCCTTCTACGGCTTAAACCAAAGCCACGTCGGTCTTAATTAACGCTATCCTAAAATAATCAGCCCTTCGCTATGGATTCATGTAGTACGGTACATTAACATAGCTTCTACGAGCGTCGGCAATTAAATATATTGTATAAAACGGAGCACTTTGGGCAGTCATCCCTGCTACTACCTTGCTGTCTGTCTATTTTTCACCATGCCATGAGCTATTGTAATGAAGTTCGAGGCAATACAATACTTAGATGAAGTTTATACCACCAATATCACAAGATCGAAGCATTTATACATAAATTGAAGGCTTCGACGAAATTCTGACGGAATGAATAAGCATTTAGAATAAATACAAACTAGCGTAATTTCCAGCTGGAGTTACTTAGGATAGCGTTTTTAGGGGTATAGTTATTTAAATTTACAATGGCGGGGTTTTCGATGTTGAATTAAACGATCTACATACTATTCTGTAAGTGTCAATTAAGAGAAACATTCTTACTGCTCATATTCGCCAATATAATAGCGAAGTTCTGTAGACAATGCATTCGCATCAGGTGGCCCCAATAATCCATTGATTTTAAATGGAATATACATTTCGTATTCTCTACGAAATATATCATATACTTTTATATAAACAATCTTTGATTGGCCAGCGTCGACGCTAAATTCGTGTACTCTTTGTTTTTCGTTTCCAATTCCAATATAAACATGAAATATGTTTTCATCATCAGTATCTAGAACCTCGACTTCAGACTTCACAACACCGAAGTTTTGGAAAGTGACGGGGACGTAACTCACCATGCAGCATGGTATGCGTGCCATGTAAATATTTTTGGGGTGTATTATTATTTTCGGCTCGACAACATTTCCTGTTATTGGCAACGTTACGTTTTCTTTATTATTAATCTTGACACAAATGTCGAAGAGGAATTCCATGACACATGATATTTTTATTATTATAGCGAAGGTCATTATCATTTTTGGTCTTATTGTGCCACTCGTTGGTTCCATTCTTATGCCTGGAATTAAGGGCTCCACGACATGGAAAAAAGCAATTTCTCTTGAAGAATTCTCTAATTTTACTTTTTCTACAATCTCCAAGTTTAAAGGAATGTCTTTTAATGTGATGGCTTGTTGTAGGAACTTTATGGAAAGCTTTCGTGTAATGACGGTTAATTCAATCGGTATGGCCTGAGGGGAATGGCTTTTAGAAATTAAGGCAACCTCGTGGATCTTTGTTTTGGTTGGTTTAGAAACATATATAACATTACATATCTTACAACTGTGAGTTGGTATGGAGCCAAAAATTGGCAATATTTTAAATGGAGTGTCTGGGAGTAATTCTTCCCACTTGAACTCAATCGGAATGTTAAAATGATTGTGTATTCGTACGGGTACCGAAGTGATAAAACAGTCTGATGTCATCATACCAAATTTTAAGGCTTTTTCTTGTATCATAAGCAAGGGATTACCCACTTCCAGAGAATACGAGTGTTTACCTCGGTAAATATCATCAATGATATATTTTAAAGTACCTTTAAAAAATCCTTCTTCAAAACCTTGGCAAAATACTACTAATTTAGTTTCTTGTAATGATTTTAGTTTAATCTCTATTTCTGGTATCATATTTTCAGTATATGAAACATATTTTTTACTAACCATTTTTATGGCAATATCATATTTTGTATTATTCTTAATTGTTAATTGACTTTCTCCGTAAGTCGATACAGCAACTTTTCCAAAATCCACAGAACTCGGCAACATCAAAACATCAAACAATTCATAGGTTGTTATTTTATTCTTCTTTTTTTTACAAAAGTTTCTGTCTAATTTTATAATTTTGTTGAATATGTAGCATTTATCTCTTCCGGTAGTAAATTTTTCTACCACTTTTTTTTTTGGAGCTGCTGATTTGCAAATTTCTAGGTACTTTTTACCTATAGATCTTCGGTCCTTCTGTATTTCCACTTCTTCATTTAAATAAGTATAGCGAGGAAGCTTTTCAGTCAATTTATGTAAAGATTCAATCACTGTCACATTCGGTATTCTGTCGTATGATATGTTTATTTTATTAGCAATAACATAAGTTATATAATTACCATCATCTTCGGAAGCTTTCCCAGTTGCAGTTTCAAACAATAAGTCATGCGGATTTCTTATTTTTAAACTAAAACTCTTTGCTACTTTTAAACAAGTTGGTTTGACGGAAATTGATAAACGTATTGAAGATTTGGGAGCTATCGTAAACTTCATAGGTGAAAATTCAAAACACGTAACTCTATCGAGCCATATTTTGGCTGCGATTAAATTTGAGTCGTTCCGTACACGGATATATTTCGTTACTTTACTATTAATTGCTACGTTACCAAAGTTTAAAATTTTTGGAGAGTGAGAAACCTGACAATATTCATATTGGCCACTTATATAGAACCGCCCAATTTCAGCATGAAGTTCGAGGCTACAACACCTTATTTCATCCACTTGTATTAATCGTAAGTCAAAAACAAATCTTTTATCAAGTTGGTTGTTGCGTATTGCTTTGGATACGCAATCATTTCTAGGCGCAAATATTACTTCTACGGTGTGTTCGTCTTTGATTTCTATATTGAAAGCTCTATGTGACGCAGTTATGAGACGAGCATCATCGAAATTCTGAAAGATGAAAAAGCAACTTAATTGAAATATCCATAATTAGGTATAATTTGCATTCCTGGGCACTGCACGTAGCTGCGTCTGTTTCTTATGCGCCGAGACTTAGAAGCCATAAATATCTTGGGATGAGCAAAAGCAGCTACTAAACATCTAGCAGGGTGCCCAAAAATATCACGAATATCTAGTCTCATAAAGTACCATTAGGCGGCCTTCGCACATTGTCTTAAGATATGCAGATTTGCTGAGATCGACGTCCACATCGAGAATCTGCGTGGTCGACAGTCCCACGAAAGATGTTGGGAACTCAACCACCTTGAATCGTTTAAACACATTGTCTGGATTATAGTTGTTACATTTTGACATTGTTTAACACGATTTTAATGTAATTAATAAAAAATAAGTATAATAGACAACAACAAATCAAAAAATACTTATGTCAATTATTGTCAAAAATCAAAATGACGCAGTAAAATATTTTTCAGTGACTTTTAGAGTGTATAAAGTTTCTATTACGGTGGCGCCACCGAGATTTTGAAGATAGTCTAAATTCTAAGTATATAAAAACTGGAAAATATGGTTACGATTTCTGAAATTCTTTCATCACAATGACTAGATGACTAGAAACGAAGTGCGCCCGCGAACGGGATAACGTGCTAGAGTAATATTGTAGATGGATGTAAGTACCCGGGGTGTGTCGTACGACTCCAGCAAATTAGTTCGGGGCGGGGGAGCCGCGCTCGCCGCCGCGCCTCCCCGCTCGCCCCAGGGTTTATCAGATTCAGGGGGTAAAAAATGACTTCTCAATGGCAGGCAGAGGGCGGCGCGGCGGCGAGGGGCGGGCGTGGGCGGCGCCGCCACGTGGCCCGGCGCGCGACGTCGCGACGCCCGCTGCAGCCGATCCCTGCACGTCGCGGGAACTAGGCACAGGTGTTCGTGGAGCTGTGTTGTTTACGTGACTCGTGCGGGATGCTAAATAGTGAAGGTGGCGCTGGATGTTTACAGTGCGTTTATGGGACGCAGTGACGGGTCGATGGAAGCGTACGGCGAGGTGGTGGCGGGATGCGAGTCGCGGCGCGAGGTGCCCCTGGACGGCGCGCTGGAGCCCATGCACGCGCTGGACCCGCCGCCGCCTGACGTGCTGCTGGCACTGCTCGCCAGGAACAAAGCTCTTGAAGGTAGACACGTCTACTAAATACAAACCGATCTATAAGATTTCATTATTCTTCCAACTATAATTGTGCAAAGGGTAACGTCGTGGTATTAAGTAACGCAGATACATCCCAAGACATGCCGATGACCCAACATCATGGCTTTATCTGGCTCTCGTCACTGATAAGCT
This sequence comes from Orthosia incerta, assembly GCA_948252205.1. Lineage (NCBI taxonomy): Eukaryota > Metazoa > Arthropoda > Insecta > Lepidoptera > Noctuidae > Orthosia > Orthosia incerta. The sequence goes on from OX411754.1 coordinate 16,207,975, forward strand.
TTGAACTGAATGTATACCAAGTGATCAGCAAGTAACGAAACAGCCCCTGAAAAAGCCCGTGAGCATGTAAATTGGCATTACAACTTGTGTATTGCCGGATGTATTTTGGTTTCTTCTTTTACTTATAAGCGGTTGCTAAGACTACACTAAGATTTATGAGGATTCTTTATTTATATCAAGTAGTCGTAACTTATTGCAACACGGGCATGGTACCATTAGGTACCTTATCAAGTGTTGTAATATTGTTTGCTTACATAATCGCATTTAATTTGATTCTACAACAAGATAAAATAAACCTTTGAATTATCGCATAGAAACATTTATGCTATATTATAATAGTTATACGTAAAGTATCTACCTTGGAAATTATTTCGTAGTGTATATGTGATAGAAAAACGTAAAATTGCATACCTAATTTATCATCATTCTATTGCTCGGTCGGGTCGGCACAACATGTCTTCTTCATTAAAACTACGTACCTAATCTTATATAGGTATTTATTCGTTTCATTGGAATAATATATTTGCGTACTATAAGTACATTTTTGCATACCCGTAATGGATATTAGATATTATAATTATGCTTAATGTATGATGATGAATGAGTCAGCCTAAAACTCCGCCACTTGCACAGCAGAACAATAATCTAAAATAAATTTAGATATTGTTGAAAAAGAGCTCTGAATATAAAGACTTTTTGGCGACATGCACAGCTCAAGTCCCCAAGCCTACAATTACAGGCCTATGGGCACGTGCTAGAGTTTTAGTGAAGGACGCGCCACGCGTAGGGGTGCCTTGTTTCTACGGGTTTTCACCCACGCACGCCATACGGCTTCGAATAATCAAGTTAAGTGCTCTACACAGGAGTGGTGATGGGCCTTTTTTGATTTTAACACCAGACAAGAGCTTACACTGGTACTATTATGCCGATAACGCACCTATTAGTAAATTGACGAGTACTGCTGATGCTTTTATGGAACTTTTTGTACTTTTAAATTGACCAATATTCTTCTTGTCCTGAGAATGTAGGTTTGGTTTTAAAAGAAATACCTCATTTTATGTTTTATGTATGTTCTAGAATATACGTGTTTAACCATGTTTCACGAAAATCTATTCAGCCCTTTTGAAGATTGGCTCTAAAACTAAATTATAGATAAATGATTTATTTTCTGTAAGTTGGTTTTTACAAATACTTTTACATGTTGATCATATTTTTTAAAACTAGATGAGGTCAGCGTTTCCTATCTGACTACTCTGAGAAGAATGGCTGAAACAAACTCAGAGGTCACAGTCTCTTTCAAAGTCCAGACAAAACTTGGTAAGATCATGTGAAGACCATGTAGACTGGTGTCTGAAATGGTCTTTTGAGGAAAGAACCAGCTAGATTGAGTGGACCTGTCCAGTCAGTACACGCATTTGTCAATAACCGAGCAGCTTAACTCAGAATCTAAGAAGCTCAACGATTCGACTAACAATACCAAAGAAAGGACATTCGGGTAGGCCACATAAAAACTAAGCTAAATTAAAATTAAAAACAAAAAAAATGATCCACATAGTCTTCACATTCATAATAATAATAGAAAAGCAATACGTCTGTAAAGTGACTATTCATAAAGAAATTGACGAAGCATATTTTATGTTTATTAGTATGAGACAAAATCAGAAATCTGAAGCGAGTCTCATGTACTCCATTATATAACGAATATAATAGACCATTTACCGCAGTGTCTCAAAACAAAAGTCTATGACCAGTGTGTGTTGCCAGTGACCACCTATGGAACCGAGACGTGGTCGCTCACAATGGGCCTTATCAGAAAGCTTAAGGTCACTCAAAGAGCCATGGAGAGGGCTATGCTCGGCGTTTCCTTGCGTGATCATGTCAGAAATGAGGATATCCGCAGGAGAACCAAAGTTACTGACATAGCCCGAAGAATTGCCAAACTTAAGTGGCAGTGGGCAGGGCACATTGCTCGCAGAACGGATGGCTGATGGGGCCGAAAAGTTCTGGAATAGCGACCGCGAACCGGCAGACGATATGTTGGAAGGCCTCCCACTAGGTGGACCGATGACCTGGTTAAGGCTGCGGGAAGGCGCTGGATGCGAGACGCACGGGATCGGTCAATGTGGCGACGCCTGGGGAGGCCTATGTCCAGCAGTGGACGTCTTTCGTCTGAAATGATGATGATGATGGGTGTGACTTGACGCCAAACGACATAAATAGGCAAATCTGACGAAGAAATTGTGGGCTTGCCCTAAACCTTCAATTGAAGGTTTTTTAAGTGTCAAAGTCCAAACTTAGAAAAAAATCCAATTGAAGTTTTCAAAGTAGTCTGATATATAGCAAGACACAATTTATTCCCTAACTGCTTTCGTTCTCAACTCTCAAATTACTCATTGAATCTCACTAGATATTTTTCAACGACGTGGTTTTCAGAGAAAATTACGTACTAACTAAATTTAAATTTTCTCTGAAAACCACGTCTAAATTGAAATATTCAAGTGTTTTAAGTTTTTGTTGTGCACTCTTTTGCTATTTGGGAAGATTTCTGTACCACAAAATCAATACGGGACAATGCAAAAAGAAGCGTATCATGTGGCTACTGGGATTCAACTATGATGACACCGAAAAACTACTTACCACCGTGACCTAATGTATAGCGTATACTATCTAATAAATCCTCACACACCCCCACACGCACTCTCAGACATTCATACACACACCAAACACATCTACTTACTCACGCTCTCACAAAAATGTTTACTAACAATACTAACACTACACCAAACCATAATATTTCAATATTTCTTTTTTGAACAGTCCTTTTTGAGTTACAGACTTTTAAAAGTTTTTAATATTACACAACATTTAATTGAAATTGTTAAATGTTTTTTTTATTATTATTATGAAATGTATCTTACTGCCAGAGGGTGGAGACCTGGTGACCTGAAACACAGGCCCTTAAAGGCTAGCTTAGGCACCAGTCTACCACAGTAAACTAAACTATATCATGTACCATTGGTGTTACAATGTCTGTAACGTTTATTGTGGTGAGAAAAAAAAATCTGAAGTTTGTCAGAGAACCCGCCTTTGTACATAAGTTGTTCTTTTTAAAAGACTTACCATAGGAGGTTCTATATCCGACTGGTGTATGTATACATTTATTTTATTATAACTGTACCCCGCGGCTTCGCTCCCGTGGGCCACCCCACAGGACCCGTTTTCGGGATAAAAAAATAGCCTGTCACTCAGGAATAATGTAGCTTTCTAATGGTGAAAGATTTTTTTAAATCGGTCTAGTAGTTTCGGAGCCTATTCGGTACAAACAAACAAACAAAAATTCCTCTTTATAATATTGGTATAGATTAGCTGTGCCTGCGGCGTTGCTCCCGTCAACAGACTGTCTACCCTATCCTACTTGACTACCTGCCTACCCTACTTACCCATACACCAATTTTTTTTCTAGGGTCATCATTCTTTCGCGAGGAATCTTAACACCGCCATTCAGAAAGTGACTTCAAATGCACAACGCCATCTATCGAATATCGAGTTCAACTGACCGAGTATTTGAATTGCGTGTGTTGTGTTAATTATACTTCTTGAACACTTTAAATTCATCTATCTTTTTATAGAGTGAACCGATTGCGATGAAACAAAAACTCAGTAATACTTCAAGTTACGCAAAAATTTTATGCATAAACGTTATCTACGTTGGTTTCGTATAATTTACGTGATGCGTGCACAAATAAAAAGACAAAAAATCCAAAAATGCTAAAAATGGGTTCTGTTGGTTATCCTTTATCACCCTGGCTATTTTTTTGGCAATATTTTCGATGGACAAAAACGACTTTTCTACAGATTTATTATATGTATTGATTTTCACCGATTACTCCGTCAATTATGGATCGATTTTGAAAATTATTTTTTTGTTTGAATGGGTATACTCTCGAGGGGATCCAATTGTCAACACGTCATGATCTGAATGCAAATGCTTGCCATGTTGATGAAAATACCAAAATCGCCATATGTATGCAATCAAAATTTGTAGAATTCCCTCGATTCCCCCATGGAGGGGGATCCCATTGCAAGCATTTGCAT